>OY293827.1:34857402-39699970 GCA_958507055.1 Crioceris asparagi | reverse complement strand
TAAAAATGTGCTTTGTCAGACATAGGTAGATAATTTTTGAGGCTACTCAGCATTGTTTTCTAAAAGCTCTAAAAATTGTTAGAAAAAGCAAGTTTGGCTGGAAAATCAGTAACTTTTAGCTCCTGCACAAGTTAAATCTTTATGCAATATTCTTTGCAGGCTAAGTTCTTGAGAGTGCTAATGTTTGAGATTGTCTGTATGAGATTGCTTTGAATTTCTTAAAAACGCATCTCTTGTAATATTTGCTGGTGTTCTAACTGAACTCGGGCCTACCTGCAGGTTTTTTCTTTAGAGATGATGCTGTGGTTCTTAATTGACAAACCCATTCTAAAATTGTGTTTCTACACGGAGAATTAAAATTAAGTCTTGTGCGAAATTGGCGCCGAGTGAGGGCAATAGACTAGTCATTTCAAAAAAAACAACAATAAAAGAGCGATGAATAGCAAGATAATTAGTTTTCTGAACAGTCAGTACGCGGCTGTCTATTTGACAATTGCAAATTTCTATGGTTTTGCTTTAAAAAATAGGTATACATAACTTTTCTTAATTATGTTTTGACTTTGATTACAGTTTTTATAGTTTGTCCATGTATTTTTTGTAACACATATTTTTTTAGTTTTTCTATCGAACAACTCTAAAAACTAGGTAATTATTATTCAGACTGACAGAAAAAATAAATTGAGCTGGTGATTGGCGATATGAATATTAATATCTCTAACAAGGAAGACATAGAAGTCAATCACTATCTACTGTCTTCTGCAGTACTATGAATGGTCCAACACGAGTATGGATAATAATTTTGTAAGAGATACTGCAACACAAGGTCCCTTCAGCATGACATATTTATACTTCAGAATGATAACAACAAGCGTTATCCAGTAATCAGTAATGATTCTTCTTTTAAAAACATATTAAAATAATAAGCAGGTATCTGCTATCACCAAATATTTGAAAAATCTACAAAACATAAAACGGTTTACTGTTAAGAGCATATAGAACTCATGCAATGGATTACCATTGGTCTTATTGCTGTAATTAAAAAACGTGATAAAATTACTTTTCAAAAATAACATTACAGAAAACAAAGATAATTATAGAAATAATTTAACTAAAATTATCACTAATCAAAAATTGACTATTATACAGTGCAAATAAATACTCATCAACATATTTTTTAAGAAAATTACAGTATAATATACGATGCAGTCGATAAAAAAGGTCACACTGGTAATCTGGAAATAAGATATGATAATAAATAGCTGTATGCAATCCAAAACTGAATGGCTTATTATTACTATGCTGCGCTCAAAGACCGAATTCGGCCACTTACCGAAATGTTTCCTTCCCACAACTCGACGTGGACATATTTGTATAGTTCCTTCTTTAGAATAAAGCAGACGTGAGTATGTCCACGTCGCGTTCTGGGTAAAAATTTCGGTCAGTGGCTGAATTCGGTCTTTGATCCTAACATCAAAATTTTGATTAATATAGATAAAACAATGGCCAAACAAATTGAAACTCCTAATATTATTTCTCAAATAGAGAGAATAATTCATTAAGCTCTTTGCTTTCGTAATAAAAATGAGATGATTAAAAACATAAATTCACTCAAAAATGATTGGTGGCCTATTTATGATGGAATAAAAACTATAATTCTAAAATAGTACTACAACTAAACCGTTAATCCAAATAATAAAAATTATATTTAACAGGAACTGTGTCCATGTGCTTTAAAATGTCTGCCTTTACTCCCATATAAAACTGGTGAAAAAACAAAAATAACAAATCATCGACCAATCATTAGCAGAGTAAAAATATTTGAAAAGTGCCTTAATGAAAGATTTTCCTATTTTTTGTCTATAAATAACATTCTGTCATTTTACGATGGTATTAGCACTATTGACGCTAGTCTTAAAGTCACAAGAACACACAAGTCACAAAATATCTTGATAAAGGTGAAACATGTCTAGCAGCCCTTGTTGATCTTGCAAAGGGTTTTGCCACCGTTAACTTTGTAAGCAGTTACGGTGTCAGAGTTGTTGTGTTATATGTTTTCAAGGGCGATTTAACAATCTATATAGTAATACCTCCGAGAATCAAATTGTCATTCCACAAGGAACAGTTTTGGGACCTTTACTCTACTCTGTATCTATAAATTCCAGACAGACAGATATTCCACTTGAGAATGATATGGTATAGTAACATACGCTAATGATACCCTTCATGGTCTGAGTAATATAAAAACTGGCTTGATTCTTTCAAACTGACTTTGAACGTTGACAAAACCATCTAAGTAGCTTTCTCTCTAACAATGGCAAATCGTCCCAATTTTGATAGCATAAAGATAAATGGATTAGAAAAAGAATTAAAAGAAATTATACATTCTAAATATTTAGGAGTAATCATTGATCGAAACTCGAAAATTTTATATTTTTAGGAAGATAATAAATGAACATCTAATTTGTATTTATAAAGATTTTGTGGAATCTCAACGGAGACTTTAAAATCTTTAAAAACAGTTCAGAATTATATTTTGAACATTATTTTTAGAAAAAATAGACGGTACCAAAAGTCTCGGCTTTACACTGAGAATATCGATACAACAAGGATTTAGTTTATTTTGAGTGTCTGTACTTATTTATAAACATAGGTATACGGAAATCCTACAATTAGTGGTCATAACAACCACTACCAGGTTTAATAATGAACAAAATTTTCAAATCCCTAATATCGCTACAAGTTTGAACCTTAGAACTATTGATTACCTTGGTATTATAATTTGGACGTGAGAGAATCCGCTAACAAAAAAAATTATGGCCAATAATACTAAAGAAATGATTCTAACATGTTTGCTTGTCCACCTCGAACTGTCTGTTTAATTTAATTCAACTTTGAGTGTTCCAAAAACAGATGGAGATGACTATGATCTAATTTTTAAATATAGACATTAGAGAATTTAAATGTTCTAGTACTTACGGAACTAAAATTTTCTAGGTACCTCTTTCAATGTATGATTTAGAATGAAATTATTACATTCTAAAAGTTATAACAACTCTATTGTGTCATATAATGTTTATGAATATATTGTATATTGTTCATTCTAGCCAGATCGGGGTAGCGTCTATTGAATTATATCAATTTTATATAAGAAATATGAAACTCGCTATGTATAAGAAACAAATTTACGATATCTTCGTTAGAGTATTAATTATTCTTCATTATGTATAGCTTATCCCACTCATCTCTTACAATTCTTGGATTATTTCCATTTTTGTAAAATAATTTTCTAATTGCTGATACAGATACCATGACCCATGACAGCTTAGTTTTGATAACAAAAAGATCAGGAGTATTTTACTCTATTCATTCATCAAATAATATACCTGCAGTATGTTGGATTTTAAAAGAAATGCTTTTGGTAAATTTTTAAAACATTAATGCATTTCATACTTCAGACCAGTTACCTTACACCATTGTAAATAGATTTACAAATAACATTTGTTTGTTTTTTCGCGGAAAATAATACTTGAATAATTAATTTAATTAATCTTAAGAATGGTCCAATATGGCTAAAGGACATTATCAAGAATAATAATTGGGTGTTCTATCAAACAATAAAATAAAACCATTAGAATGAGTGCGACCCTCGAGGTCGAACTTCCCAGTAGTAGTAGTAGTTGATAGTATGTGGTTAGACGTCGTATCAATCAATCAAAGTTATTTTCAATATCATCTGTCATGGACAAATTTTGGAATTTTTTTAATGTTTTCAAAGGCCACCACCTTAAAACTACAAAGTCAATCATACCGATTATTTGAATTTTGTTTTTTTTTTGTTTTTTTAGTCAACGACTGATTTTTGTACCAAGTTTGGTTACGATAGTACAAAATTTAACTAAAAAAATCGGCTTTTTTATATTAACAAAGAACTGCCGTAGAGATTTTGGTCGAAAATTAATCAGCTCGTTGCTATGAGCGCATCTATCGATTAAAGGTATTACCATGTCGTTATCATTTTTCGTTCTCGAGATAATATAATAGAAAAATAACTAGATACACTGTACATACGTTTACACAAAACCGGACACATATACATTTTCCTAAAACCGTTTTATATGACTTTGGGTACCTTAAAACGCCCAGAATTGCCAAAATTTCAATTTCGGAGAATTGGACCCATTACAATAACTTCCTATTGGGATGGAAATATAGAGTATGCTATTTGAAATAATGAAGTTGTTATAAGAAACGAATAGATGTGACAACACTGTGATGCTCGAAATATTCTGATTGAAGGGCTAAAACCAAAGTTGGAAATTCGTATATCTTTTAGATTTTCATAAACGTCTAATAGTCCATCGAGTTTGAAACACCGTTGATAAAGTGTTCCAAATCTGAGCAGGATTATTGGTATCTTGAAGAATAGTTCAGCTATGAATAATAAATGGTACAAGAATTTTATTCAGAATCTCAATCAGTTTTCCTTCCCCGAATATTTATTAACGCACCCCTATCAAGGCTTCACATTCTCAAAGTATGTGAACCTCGATTTCCTCTTCTCCCTGGCAGAACCTGCATAGAATGTCCCTTCCAGGCCGATATTGTTCATATGCTTCCTAAGCTTATCGTATCCTGTCAGTATCCCTAACAATATTTTTGTCGTTTTCCGACTTTGGTTTAGTAGTTCGCATGACATTTAAGCTGAATATGTTTTTAGTTGTAATTTAGCTTATCTCTGTCCCGGGGTATCTTGCCACCAGTTTCTGCAAAAATACTAAGTACGAAAATCTTTTTACTTGTGCCCGACTCGCACTTGATCAATGGATAACCTTCAACGAAAAGAAAATATTCTGTGTTCGTTTTAGGTAATTAAAAAAATGCAATCTTGAGAATCTTTAAGAAGAATTGATTCACTAAAATATTTTTTACAAAAAATTGGACCGACGTTATAGTTGATACACTGAAAAGTATAAAATAATATTACTTCTATTGGTGATGGTACTTTTGAAGTTGTGCAGTTGCAGTTAGATTGATAGCTTTTGGCACCAACTTCACAAGTACCATCACCAATAGAAGTAATATTATTTTATACTTTTCAGTGTATCAACTATAACGTCGGTCCAATTTTTTGTAAAAAATATTTATTTCACACTTTTGAGTGTAACATTAGTCCCGAAAATCGTTGAACGTTCACTATACCATATCAATGAAGATAATACTTATCCTATTACCCACGTATATTCCTTGCTTGTAGTGGTTATTATTGAGATCTCAGAACATCGCGGCGGAAATACGCTTGAATATTTTAGTTGTTACCATTTAACACCGATTTAACTCGAAAACCGTAATTCTAAGGAAAAAATGTTCATTATAAATGTTGCTACAAATAATTATATCTTTCATGTAGTATCGAAAAATTTTCAATTTTCGAAAGAAATTGTCCTCTCCACATAGCAAAAATACATATTTAACATGCGTCTATCTCGAAAACCGTAACACTTTTGAAAAAATGTTCAATTCAAACGTTTCCGGATATTGTCCTATCTTTAATTATACCAACTCAGATTTTCGATTTTCGAGAAAATTCGCCCCCACTACCCCTTCTGGGGCGGTTTTCGGAGGGAAGGAGATTTCGGATTTGCGTTTTTATGAAAATGGGACCATTTCTCAATCTCCTTCTTTCAAATGAATCCAAAATCATCAAAATCGGAGATCGTCTACTATATAAAAGGGGCGCACGAACCAAAAAAAAAAAAAAAAAAGCAGACAGTCGAATTGTATACCTCCTCCGTTCGAGGTTCGTCGGTCAAAAATTCATGTGCATCAAGTTAGCGAAACAACTTTGAAAAATGAGAACGCCATTAGGTCCGGAATTTTCCTTTTTCGCCGTTAATTAGTTGTGAAAAAATTATTTTTGCCGCTCTTTTCCTTGTACTAGAAAATGTGTGTCTCACTAAGTTGAAGTCGAGTCAACTATGTTAATAGTAAAAATATCAAAAATCCAATTGGCGGATAATTTTGTGACTGTGTTTTTGAATATAAATTATATGTTATAGATCCAGAAAGTAATTTATTATGATAATGATAGAAGAACATTTCTCTTTGAATGAACGCGACTATTACTTTATAACTGATTACCTATGGGGTGAGTTCAGGTAAGTAAAAAATTTTCATTTTCTTGAATTTTTGTATTAATATAAGTATATGAAATGTTAACATATTAATGGAAAGTAAACAGTAGAAAATGAAATTAATAATAAAATCTAAAGGTGATTGTTTATAAAGAATGAGGTAATGTTCTGCGGGTAACAAATAAAACAGATACAAAGAACATTATTCCTCATTTATTATTTTCTAAAATAAACTGTTAATTCTGGTCGCACTTTTCTCCCTTCTTTCATTAGAGCGGCCTTTAATTTGCAATCGTCATAGATAACCCAATTAGTATTTCTTTTTAAAACCGCAATATAATGAACAACAGATTTTAATCTTCGGTTCATTGCTGTTTCGCCTATATAATTAACGAACCCCAAAACTGCAAATTCTCTTGCGGATACCGGACATTGGAATATTTGTGGAATGGAGTAGATTTCCAAATTCTCCACCTATTGGTTTTTTGATATTTCCGCTATTAAGTTGACTCGACGTCAAGTTAGCGAGAAACCCATTTTCTAGTAGAAGGAAAAGAGGGGCAGAATTAATTTTTCCACAACTAATTAACGGCAAAAAAGCGGCGAATTCTCCACCTACTGTTTTTTTTATATTTCTGCTATTAACAGTTGACTTGACGTCAAATTAGCGCGACAACCATTTTCAAGTACAAGGAAAAGTGCGGCAAAATTAAATTTTCCACAACTAATTAACGGCAAGTTTTGTTGGAAACTTAATGCTAGAAATGAAACCTATATTTTCTTCGGAATTTAATTTTTGAGCACTTATCTATTGTCTATTGTCTATATATTTCAATGGTTTTGAGAGAGCAGCCAAACACATCCGTTGATCATGAAATTACTTTAATCTGTATAGCTACTATGTATCTAGGAAGATACTGATGTCTGTAAAAAAAATGGTCACGATAGAACGAAATGTGAATTTTAAAAAATCGTCCATTTTAGAACCTAGTTAACAAAAAAACTGTTCTATAGAATTTGATATAATCTAATCAACATATTCCTACATTATTATGTATAGAACAAAACCAGTCCGACATATCATTTTTGGTTCTTGAGGTAATTACGCCAAAGAACTTTAATAATTATCCGTAGGTATGTATATAGGGTGCCTCCGTAAGTATGTATATAGGGTGCCTTAAATGTGGAGGTATGTCATTATTCCATTTTTCTAAAATGCCACCCACTTCAATAACATCCTGTGATAGTTACTTCCAAAAACTATAAACAATAAGTTGATTCATTTAATCTGTTTTGTCACTTTAGGTACATATCAAACAGAGGGAAATAGTTGTAGTGAGTTTCATTAATGCGTATAACCTTACAAGAAATTTACTAATGGCCGCAGTATAAACTTTAGAGAAATAAAAAAGTAGCCATTACTTAAATGTCATTAAAGATATTTTTGATTTTTAGATATGATTCGTAGTCGTAACGTTTCTCCAAATAACATGACAGCAAAAAATTAAACTGTTCAATTTACAGTTCAGGTGGTTGCAGGACGTCAGGTTTTTTTGCCTAACGTATCTATATAGCAGGTTCGTCAAATTTTTCCTAACCTCTTTATATTTCTGATTTTATTGAGCTGGCGGCAAAATCAAAATGACACTATTTACAACAGTTATATTATTTTTTCTATATTGTCACAATCCAGTTGTATCTGCACAGGGCATCACAAAAACTTCTTTTAACACCAATTTTGAATAATGGATGAACCGTTACAATTTTTTCTATCTAGTAACTTTAAAGTAATTAAATCTAGTAGCTACCAACTGCAACCACTTATTTTGAATAATAAAATCCTACATAGACCTTATGTTTATGATCTACCGTAACTGTTCCTCATAATATACTGGGTGTATTTTGGGGGGTATACCAAAGTTGCTGACCTAAATAAATCCGGATAGAATATGCGTACGTCCAGTGAAGTAGAACAGAACATATAGATACTTGAGATTGTTTCTATTTCATGTTTATATAAATATTTTTCTACAAAAATAGTTGGTGATCTGAAACTTATTAAATAAGAAGTGACCATATCCGGCAATGTTAAAGGCATCCGAATTACAGCAGTGGTAAAATCCGAAATATGTGTATTCCGTTATGTGTAGGTATTTTTTTTTTAAATTGAAAATATGACATGACCAAATTAAAGATGAGATCAATATGTAGCAACATTTGAATTGTAAATTTTAAAAATACGGCTTCCAAGTTACGACGGCGGTAAAGTCTGAAATGTATGTATTTCCGCGATGTTTTGAAATCTCTTAGTAAAGAATGACAAAGTACTATATTCAAAGTACTATTTTTATTTTTTACAAGAAATAGGACCGACTTTATTAGCTGATGCACTGAAAAATACAAAATAATATTAATTCTTTTGGTGCTGGTACTTTTAAAGTTGATGCCAAGCATAACTTCAAAATGACCACTATCATCCTTTTTAATTTGAAAGAATAATGTTCAGAGACTGTTCAGAGTTTGACCTTTCAAAAACCAATGTACAATACTCTCACAAAGCGGCATTAGAGATATTATGCTCATCACCATTCTTCGTAAAATGCAGGAACTTCCAATTAAAAACAATAAACTAAACATACAGCGATTCTGACACCTCATGTAAATTGGCAAAAACTAGGGTCCACTTAATTAAATGGACAGAAAATACAAAATAATATTTATTCTTTTGGTAAATAGTAATCTAATTTTTGTAATTATCTTTTGTAAAACTATATATTTTATTTAATAATGTATTAATATAGCGATAAGAAATTTCAATTGAAAGCAAAACCACTATATTTTCTTATAATTATCTATTTTATTATCATTGCTATTGAAAAGTATATTTTTTGGAACAAGACATTCTTCACAGCCTAATCTTTTTGGCATTTTTTAGATAAAAAAGTATCATACTTGATACAAACGTCCAGAGTTATATGACGACCATTTTGTGTCTCCACCACTGTCTTTAGGATTTACCAAACTGCTCCATTATACCGTAATACCATAACCCTTTATTACTGGCGGTCCCTTTATTACTGACAACCAAAATATACCGTTCAATTTTCTTTATAGATGCACCATTTTTTTATTTAATAGTCTTATTGTATTGGAAAATGCGGCATCGATCTTTGACATATGTCGAACGGGGATGGCATCAGGACAAAAGAAAATTACTTGATATACCTAGGCCCGGTTGATGGAAAAAGGGTTTACATCTTTCTTAATATAGAAAATTATTATTTTGGTTATACCTAAACATGACATGTCAATTTAGAGAAAACTACTATTTAGATAAAATTTTAAAACACCCGATCGAGGCACTACAGACATACCAACTTTGTAAGCCCATCCGTACCGGAACTGAATTACATTGAAATTTTCAATACATTGTTGTTCATTAGTACTAAGGAGTTTCAATAGAGACCAAGACCGTCTATGCAACACAAGACCCAAGACCAATACCAATACTGGGATGCAAGACCAATACCAAGACTAACCTGGTCTTGGTCTTGCAGCAAGACTTGCGAGACTTGCAAGACACTTGCAGTTTCGTAACCATACAAAAAATTGGTAGGAAACATATTTTTTTGCTCGATGATTAGATAAGAAACGCTAGTAAATAACCTAATTGATTTAATCTCTGAATTCCCTTATTATCGATCTTTATTTTACAAGTACTAAAAATAGTGAATTAGAAGTTCATTTTAGTCTTCTAGGATTTCCGGATTTCAAAAATTCTGAAATACCCTATACAGTAATTTCAACTCTTCTAGGATTTCCCTTAACGAGCTGTTTTCAAAGAATCCCGACAGTTCGTAACCAGGGGAAGGTAAACTACACGGTTTTTTATTTTTATTATTTTTTCTATCGTGCAGAATGTTTCAAGCAAACGTTACAAATCATCTATAAATCTGATATCTTTTTGATGACATTTATCCAGTAGTCACATTTGGAGATTTTGAAATTTTAGGTTGCCCTTATTTTGAAACTATTTTTTCGATCATGCTTATAAACTAACTCAACTGACATATTCACAAGACTGATTTTTGAAATAGATACCTAGTTTTATAAATGCGCTTATTAACAAATCTCAACCTGTTTTTAATTTTCTTTTTTTTTTTTGGAAAAAGCTTTATACAAAAGTTGAAGTTAGTTTTATAAACCAGAAATACTTTTAATCGCTTTCACTCATTATCCACTCTGAAAGATTCTTTCTATTTTATTAAAGAAACTTGTACAAAACCATTGTAGAATGAGCGAGAGAATGATTTATGAAAAGGTATGTATGCTTAGTGTTGCCAGACGCCTGGTAATTACCAGAATCTACGGTTATTTGGAACCTTATTTTGGTAATTGGTAATAAGCTCCTGGTAAGCAGAAATCTACGGTAATTTCATTGTTTATGGATAATATTCAAGAAATGACAACATGAAAGACGATTTTTGTCGTATGTGCAAGGTAAAAAACAGGACGATTCTGAAGTGCCAGTTGATTAGACAACAATAATTTGAAATATTTATGAAACTACTTATTTGAATGTCTGTATTATTTTATTGAAGTCATACTTTTTGTCATTGTTGTTATGTTTGGTTTAAGTTTGTTTGTTTTAAGTTATATTTATTTGTTTTGATTAATATATGATAATTAAAAGTATAATATTTTAAGGGTATGATCCTTTTTAGAGTCTTTTATCTTTTCTGTAACATAGATTACGGGCAAGTTGCCCTTTGCAGGTTTATTATGCATTTTTTGTATGTATATATCGTATATAAAAATAAATCTGGTAATCACATATCTGGGATCTAGAAACACTGAAATGCTTGTAGTAAAATGAGTGCTCAGTTGCGACGGATGACACCAAGAAAGCACAAGCTGATTAAGTCGCGCTAGTAAGATACGATTCTCATTTGAATGGTGATTATTAATTTATAAACTTTATTAATTAATTACGCATCTCACTTGCCTTAACTTAATTCTATGCACCTAGTTTTATTATCATTACTTACTCTAGATTGGTTTGGTACTATTAGAATACCAGGGTTGTTTGTTCTGGACAATGACATTTTTTATACGGTCGATATTTATCCATTTCGAATGATAATATAATTAGGTATAGGCAATCTTATAGATTATGAATTACATACTTCCCATACATATTTCAGGGCTCTTCTTCATTTGAATTAATTAATTACGGTTTAGAATCGCAACAAATTTTCACACTTATAAAAAGATGAAATTTTTTGCAAGAGTCTTGCGAAGTCTTGCAAGTCTTGAAGCAAGACTAAGACCAATACCAAGACCATATTGGTATTGGTCTTGCTTTGCGCATCACTTGCAACTACTAATCGTGTGATTCAAATTATTTTAGGCACTTCTTCCAACTCAAAATTTATCGATTGTCTTTGAAACTTTGAGTCTACACAAATAACTCGTTAACAACACAATTGTCTTGAGAAGCAAAATACAGCGTGGAGCCTTGACGAATAACATGATGAATCAAGTCCCAGGAACCATTCTGAGAGAAGTTAGAATTTGTGATGCTTTGGTGAAATAATCTGATGTAATAAAATGTGGAGATGACTTGGAGTTTCTTCTTTTTGACCGACGAACCCAAACGGAGAAGGTATACAATTCGACTGTGTGCCTTTTTTTTTTTTTGGTTTGTGTGCGCCTTTCATATAGTAATCGTACTCCGATTTTGATGATTTTTAATTCATTTGAGAGAGGAGGCTTGAGAAATGGTCCCATATTCATAAAAACGGGAATCCGATATCTCGTTCCTTCCGAAAACCGCCCCCAAAGGGGGTGGAGGGGGCATATTTTCTCGAAAATTGAAAATCTGCGTTGGTATAATTGAAGATAGGACAATATCCGGAAACGTTTAAATTGAACATTTTTTCAAAAGAGTCAAAAGAGATTTCTGTCGAAAATTGAAAATCTGTTTGCAGTACATGAAAGACATAATTAATTGTAGCAACATTTATAATGAACATTTTTCCCTTAGAGTTACGGTTTTCGAGTAAAATCGGTGTTAAAATGGTAACAACTAAAATATTCAAGCGTATTTCCGCAGCGATGTTCTGAGATCTCAATAATAACAACTACTAACTACAAGCAAGGAATATACGTGGGTAATAGAATAAGTACTATCTTGATTGGTATTAGTGAACGTTCAACGATTTTCGTGACTAACGTTACACTCAAAAGTGTGAAATAAATATTTTTTACAAAAAATTGGACCGACGTTATTAGTTGGTGCACTGAAAAGTATAAAATAATATTAATTCTATTGGGGCTGGTACTTGTGAAGTTGGTGCCAAAAGTTATCAATCTACCTGCAACTGCACAACTTCAAAAGTAACAGCACCAATAGAATTAATATTATTTTATACTTTTCAGTGCACCAACTAATAACGTCGGTCCAATTTTTTGTAAAAAATATTTTTCAAATTATATTCTACTTTGAATTCATGGACTTTTACTTACAATATCTGATGCAAATAGGTTCAGCAAATGCTTAATATAAGATGATCTTCGTTAAAATACATTTAATAATTATTAGTTGTATAGTATTTTATAGAATATTAGCAGTGATTGGCATACGTTGTACCTAATTACCTTTCTAAGCAAATACATAGGTACCTATACAAGACAGAAACATAAACATGTAAAAATAAATATTAAAGGACCGACTTTATTATATGGAGATAAAATAAAATTAATTCTACTTTTCCTGGTAATTTTAATTGAAGCTGTGAAGTTTTAGGTTTATATACTAAAGTCGATCTAATTGTTTTGTTATTAAAACCATTGAATGTTTTCTTATAGATAGAAATTTCAGAACTTAACGAAAATACCCAAATTTCAGCCTTTAAGATTGCTTTAGCTCAGAAATTGTATTTTTTTGAAAAGTGATCAATTTAAATATTTGGGATATAGTTCTTTAATTTTACCATCTTAGATTTTCGACGTTCGACGGGATTAAAAGAATAATAAATTCAAATAAAAAATCCAGAGCTATGGAATTAGAGTATAAGGAAATTACACGATTGTTGTCATTATATTTTGAAATTACTGAACGTTCAACGATTTTAATTGATGAACTACTCAAAATTGTGAAATAAATATTTTTTACAAAAAGGACCAACTTCGATTTCTGAATCAATTGAATCGAATTTGTGCCGACATGAAAAACAAATTGAGAAAATTCATCTGACATAACTCGTCTCGATTTTGTTTTCAGTCGTCTTGTTTGAAAGTAAAAATTTGGTAGAGTTGCAGTTGCAGGTAAGTCGAATGAATAGGTAATGGAATCGAGTTGTAGGTACTTTTGAACTTTGAATTATTATTACATACTTTATACTATTCAGGGCTTTATTAAAAAACTGTTTTTGTAATAAAATATTTACCAAGAAAATCCAAATAATATTTACTTTATTGATAGATATACTGGTTTCAGGGGTTGCATTTTTTGAGCGTTACAGTTTTTTAATTTGAAGGTTTCCAGAATGATCTCTTTTTCAATAAAAACATTTTTTTCCAAATAAAATTGGCGCTCTAATCATACCTTCAAAACGCGCTAACATACATAAATAAAAGTAAAAAAAAAACAAAAACACCGAATATTTGTATACCTCTTCCTTTTTTAAGTCATTCAAAAAGATATCTTCACATACAAATGAGTAGTATACCTACCACTTTCTGAGTTTCACGAAATCAATTGAAAAAAGAAATGCATTTTGCGTTTTATTATTTGTTTGAATAGGCTCTCTTGATTGAAAGCCTCGTAGAATTAAATAACCAAATTTGTGAGATTACATTTCCTGAATTATGTAGTTTAACAAATCGTGACTTTAGCTGCAGTTTCTTCCATAGTATTCGAGGAAATCGTTTGGTGCTTGATAAATTTCCCTTTTTTTTTCGAGAACTGCTAAGTAAATCTATGACGAAAATGACACAAGAAATTGAAGAGTGAATCTAAATTATAACTACAGTTTTTTAAATTAACAATTTTCTGCTGGAGTATGATGTTTTTGTAATTGAAAATTATTTTTCTGTTGTTTAATTTTCATTGAATTTTGACTTTGTTTGTACGAACCTAACAAGTATCTCTATAATTAACAATCTAGTAAATGCGAACATCTTACAGATATTAGGTATTAATATTTTAGGAAGGTTTCCGATAACTACAGAGCAAGAGCTTGACTATAAAAAACCAGATCAATAGATTAACAGGATGAATTGCTGTGGAAATATCAGTTTTTTATATATTTTCGGTATTCTTCAAGATAGTTAGTGAAATAAAAAGTATTGTGTTGGGCAGATACGTGGCGCCTATATTTTTTCTAATATAAAACTGTTTAAATTTAGTCATAATTTGATAATGTGATAGATAGATTCAGTAGTGCCCAAAAAACATTATAACAGTAGGGCGCCAAAGTACTGGAACAAGATTTGACGAGATTTCCAAATATTTTGTCATACCTACTTAGTAAATACTCAGTTTTGAGAGTAAATTCAGGCTTTAACTTCATTGCTATGGTTACTGAACAAAAATTGTTCCGTAGAGTAGTCATAAAAAAGTGTGGAAAAATTCTGCTCATGATCGCTGTGAAAAATAACAATTCCAAAGTATTTCATGTTGTTACTCGATCGGTTAGATTTTTTGCATTCAACTCTTAGACTAATAAATTTGAATTCCCAACAGCCAACAGCTAGGTTCAATATAACCAACTCAGACCTGAAAATATGTATAGAAAAGTTATAAAATCAAATAAACATGTAAAACCCATGCGAACGAGTTAATTATTACCTACTTTGCAATTATCATCTCATTTATTTGTGCTATGCTAATTGGATATTACTTGTGACGGTGTTAATACTCGTATATTAGTATATATACTCGTATATTATGTATGTAGTATGTATGTATATAAAGAAAAGAAACAAAAGCAAACATATAGGACAAAAACAACGACCTAAATCTCTTATTAACAGTCACTTAGCGTTGCCACAACAACAAGACGACTTATACAGGTAGTTCTAGAAAGAATAACATAATGATAAATAATGTGCCACAATGTGTTTTGTTATTTAATAATCCAATCTTGCAATAGGTGAGTTTAAGTAACAACAGGCCGAATCAACGGAGCAAGGAAGCTTCTTTCGCAAGGAACTCCATCTAGTTATACATACTACGGCTACTCAGGCTACCTTGTTGCCAAGATACTTAAATTTGTGTGGAATTAAATGAATAGAATATTTTATTTTCATTAAATTAAATGATAGAATATTACAGTCGATAAATAACTGAAAAGAATTAGGTACATCGAATATTCAGTTTAAAATTGGTCATCACGCAACATCTGACAGGAAGTAACAAAATTCATAAGTAAAATTACATTCTACAAAAACTTAATCTGACTTTATTAGATGAGGCACTGAAAAGCACAGAATTATATTTATTCTATTGGTAATGGCAATTTTGAAAATTTCAAGAGATGAAAAATCGATTAGATGTAGATAAAACACTCGTGGAACAAAAGTACCAATGTCGATAATATGAAAATTGTTTTGTATTTTTCAATGTCTCATCTAACTAATGTTCGTCTCAGCCACCCCTACCTCAAACACTTTAGTATACGAATTTTCATGCTGATTGGATTAGACGTTGAAGCGCCATCTAGCGGTGAGTAACAACAAAACAAATAGCGAGCGGTATAATATTGTCAAAGATCGCACACTCGGCCAATTTACTTTTACTTTACTTTTTTTACGGCGATGGTTTAAACTGTCAAACACTAATTAACTACCACATACATACGCCTGTTAAATTTTCATATACAGTGAGGTTCGATTAATCGGACTAATTGTTGACGTATGTCATCCCTATAACTAAATACATGCCAAAAACCAATTTTTGTAGTGTTAGCTCCAAAAAAAATTACTTATTTCGCTCGCGTATAGTTATCTTTTAGTTAATTCAGTAATGTTGATCATCTTCTTTTTTTCTAAAACAAATCAAATTTATTAAAATCTACAAATATCAATAGTTATTGAAAGATTAGTTAGATTAGTGCATATCAACTGAAGCATATAATTTCTTAATGCAGCGGCGTAGAGATTGGTAACTATCAAACTAAAGCAAAGTTCTCCGATTTTAATAAAGTTGCTTCACACTCTAGAAACTGGTTAAAAGAAACCGAGCCAATGTAATTCAGATATGGTCCGGAATCCTATGCTGAAAAAAACTAAAAGGAATCCGACCCTTGCCGAATGATCTCCCGGCGTCGCTTTTAAACGATCTTTATCAAAGAAGCCATGCGGAGTGATGACAATGTACAGTTCTCAAGCCAATAACGAAACGCATGGAGGTTGGCAATCCCGATAATGTCAAATCCGTATAACTGACGTCTGGAGAATCGAGTCTCTACTAGATATAGACAATTTATCTTTCAATAAATATAATTTATACTTATTTCATAAACTTCTCCTTCAATGGGCTTGGTAACGGTTCAACTTTGAATTGAACTGAATTGAGTTGTACAACCATAAATGAAGAAAAAAATCTTAATTAAATTATATAAGTACCTAATTTTCTTTTTTGTCGATCATATATTACTAAAATGTTGCAAAAATGCAGAGAATGCACATAATGTAGGTACTCATACATTATGAATATATTTTTGGTTCTGGCACTAATGCTGTAATTGGCGTATGAAACATGATGCATTTTCTATCTCTCATTGGGTTATTTGGGGCTTAAATGATATCTCTTTCTATGTACTGTTCTCGTAGCCGACTGTAGACGACTTGAAATTGTTACCACAAACCAGAGAACCTACAGTTTAAAGTCTCAATCTCAAGACACAGCATTCCAGAGAAACTGTACTATGGAAATACTCTGGTTTCTCTTTGCCTTGCGAGATGGCGAGACTGCAATGCATTGCCCACATCACCGGCCACTCGTCCAAATGCTGCGATGCTTAACTTCGATGATCGAAGTTGGCCAGTGTTAAACCGCAGCCTCGCGATTAAGAATAAATAAGGAACCTAGGCCGATATTTGTTAAAAACATATTTTCATGAACATTCTTCAATATATATAATATATTAAGAGTTACACTAATTCTCAATGTAAATTTAATTTCGGTACACAGACAGAGGGTGGTGTGTAATGTTAAAAGAATCGAAATGTGACAATTTACAAGACATGTTATCAAAGATAGGTTAGCGATTAAAATCGAATATTTCCAGAAAACATAAGATGCACACCAAAAATTAAATTTACTAATTTATAAAGTATCACGGACACCTTGGTAACCGAGACCCATATCTTTTTCTAATAGGACTATAGAATTGATTTGTATTATGTACACTGGTTAATTGTAATTTTTATCTTTACTGTATTCAATTTGATTTGGCAACAGTGCGCTGCAACTATACGATACGATTTGTACATAGAGCCGTTAATATATATGTTGAAAAAGAAGTTAATCAATTTTTTTTAATTTACTGTTTGTTTCACGAACCGTTCAGCTTTTCTTCATCTTTGAAAATCATTAATATTTGAGACATTTTGATGACTATACTGGAATTTTCAGCAATAATTACTTTTATTGGTCTTTGACTTTGTTCTCTATAAAAAGCAAATAATTTCCATCGTGTTCGTCAGCTTCATCAAGTCTTTTCCGCTCCAATGGCGAATGACTATTCCACACTACTTACCTATATGGCATGTCAATATTTGTCTTATATTAGGTATGCGATTCAGTCGTAATTACATTTGAATTTTTCATATTTTAGAAATTTGTGAATTAAGACTATAATAATATAATAAGACACAGGCGAACGATCTTGTTACTACCCTACAAAACAAAAAGAAAGCAACAAAGTCGCTCCATCGATTTTTGGTATAGATAGGCAGACCAGTGATTCAAAATATATTTCTTATCACTAGGGGTTCGTTCACGCCATTACTATATTTTATTCACAAAAACTGCTTGGGGTAGTTGTAGGGAAGTAATAAATATTCCTCACAAAAAATTTGACCGACTTTATTAGTTGATGCAATGAATAATATTAATTATATTGGTGCTGGTACTTTTGAAGTTGTGCAGTTAGATTGAAAACTTTTGGCACCAATTTCACTAGTACCAGGACCAATAGAATTGATATTATTTTGTCTTTTTCAATGCACCCAATTTTTTGTAAAATATATTTCATTCACACTTTTGAGGGTAACATTAGTCACGAAAATCGTTGAACGTTCACTTATAACTTATACATTTATTGCTTGTACTCGTTATTATTCAATAATCTGAAAACATCGTCGTGTATTTTAGACTTCACCACCGATGTAACTCGAAAACCATAACTGTATGGAAAAAATTGTTGCTACAAATAATCTGGTATTTAATTTGCCGTTCTGATTTTCAATTTTCTAAAGAAATTGCCCTTTCTACATAGCGAAAATACACATATTTCAAATTTTTAACATCGCTGAATCTCGAAAACAAGCTCTATTGAAAAAATATTCAATTTAAACGTTTTTGGACATTTCCTTATCATTAATTCTGCCGTCTTGGATTTTCGATTTTCAAGAAAAAATGCCCACTCCATCCCCTTCGGGGGCAGTTTTCAGAGGGAGGAAGATTTTGGATTTGAGTTTTTACGAATATGGGGCCATTTCTCAAGTCGCCTTTTTCAAATGATTCAAAAATATATACAGGGCACGCACAAACCAAAAAAAACAAAAAAACTTCACTTTATTGGTCACTTGGTAAGCAAATATGTAAAAAATAATTAACCAAAGGGTACATGCATTTAAACGTAACAATGTTTTGTTATGATAAATATTCCAGAATTAAAACACACATTTCCGATATTGTTCAAAGGAACTTTAGAAAAAATCATTTGGTGCGCCGCTAGAAGGGATTTAAAAAAATAGACCAATTTTTCGCTTTATTTTTGTTGCTGTAGGGTATAGATACCACTCGCCTGTGACACAGTATCCTACACGCATTAGTTTCAACGCAATAGCAAAAAAGTTCTGAACGGTTCTAAATATTTTAATTAAGGTTGTCTAAAATATTCCTCTTCCTAAGGCCCTTAACCATCATCTCAAAACGCTTATCTGAGAAAAAGCAGGATAAAAGTTGCAAAAATGAATTTTCATTTTTTAATTTTTTGTTCATATTCCGGCTAAATGGTTCGACCTATGTCAAAATTGAATATCTATTGCTGTTTACCTTGGTACACTGAAAAAAGTTAGTGTTTGGGAGCGGTAGGGAAGTCGTGTTAGTGTACATTTTTTTAAGAATTGAGAAATAAAAGAAGCAGCCTTAATTCTATTTTTGTATATGTCAGTAAGATCCACTAGAACTACACAACACTGATTCCTTGCAGAGTAGCCAACATGGAATATTCTCCAGCGAACTCTATCCCTCCTGGTATTCTCATCGATTTGTAAGAATTAAGAAAAAGATACCTACTTATCTGACTAACTGAAAATTGAATTGCAATATAGCAGACAAATGAAGCGTGCTAAGAAAAATCAATGTTCTATAGGAAATAAGCTGTCTAGTTATACTTATTCTTATTTCCATATGTTTTTATCATAAATAACAAACATGCCTACTTGTGGCTTGCACAAGCCAGATATTATGGCATAAACAACTCGAACGACGAGGAGTGACGGTGTATTTTATTAAGTGTTGAAATCTAGGAAGTCCCGCGGCCTTGCAAGGACGACGCTCCGTCAGTTCTTTCACCTCACATCGAACGTCCTTACACATATTATACATACATAGATAGGTAGGTATATCCCAACCGGCGCTTATTATTATTATTTAGCCAACTTGAGAAATATTGTGTTCATATGTACCGTAGTGTTTTTGCGTAATAATCGCATCCGTGTGTTATTTCGAGCGAATCCGTGACAAAAGAAGAGAGGAAGAAGAGCGTTGCTCAATATCTACCTATCGAGTTTGTGATGGAATCCAGCTGTTATTGACGTTTCACAACTTCTACAAGGGTTACAGAAAAATAAATAGGAAATCTCATTAAAAATAGTGCAGTCAACAATTTTTGCTTTTTGTATATCCGTTGAAGAAACGGAACCCTTTCTTTCCGTCCGTTCGTGAGATGACCGGTCCTACAACGCAAATAATCAAATTCTGGAATACTTAATAAAATTACGGAAGGTAGTGAAAACTGCGCTTTAAACTAAATAACTAGTTAACTTAAAATATCAGAGAATGAAAATTGATTTTCAATAGATTTTGAAATTTAAAAAAAAAAAATTCTAATTTTTTTTTAATAACAATACCTACTATATTTGAAATTTATTCAGGCAATGCAACGATATTACAAATTAGTTAATCGATTTTAAAGTAAGTACTTATAGAAATTAAACGCTCGTTTCTTGTGTTACAGAAATTTCTATTTTAGTAAGTACTAGGAACAGCAAAAATACAAACAGTTTAAGAATTCATCAATGCTGGGTCAAAAATGTTAATAAAAATGTCATAGTTCATACTTAAAAGCATAATGATTATTATACAGGGTATACATTTCAATACTTTCCATCTCAGATTTATCGATATGTGAAGATTTAACAAATATAGAAAAAATAATATCGCGAAGCGACTTTTTCAGTAAAATTTGCTTCATCCTTTTCTACCCCTTGCCTCAGAAGCAACCCTCTTAAAAATCTTAAATGGTATGACAGGTTCTTTGGATAGTTATCTGTTTGATCGAATAGTTCCATTTAAAAAATCAAACACCAAAATAATATATCACTTGATACCTCGCAATTTTTAAGATTTAATAACTGTGTCCCTGGATATTATTTTATGCTGTATTCTTGTGATATTCTAAAATCATATCTCGAGAAATCTTAAGTGGGAAGTTCTTGAATTATTAAAAGATTAGATTTAACATTGATGATGTTTCAAGTCGTTTATATTTGTTATGGTTCCTAGATTTGAAATAGAAATTTGAGTAACACAAAAATTAACGATTGCTGATTTGCATTTTTATATTTCAAAATCGATCAATTTGTATCTGATATCCTTATATTTTTGAATAAATCTCATAAGGCGCTTTAGTGACAACATACTAAATTACAGTCACCACAAGTAAGTTGGATTTGTTCGCTTAAGAGAAGCCAGCCACATCAAGTTTACTAAAATCCGTCCAGTCGCTTTGAAGTTACGGATGTTCATTAACAAAAAAAAAAAATCCTCCCACCACTTTATTTTTAAAGATATGGAACAAATACTACAAGAAAACTCGGATTTATCTCATCTTTGAAAATATTTTTATTGTTTTTTTAAATTCAAGGTTGCAAATGTGCAACCCCCTTCATTTGTTGTGAACACCCGGATATACAAACTGATACGCTACTTAAAACTGCCCTATCTGTGTTATATCCAATCTATTCTTATTTTGGCAGTCCGCAATCATCATTTTTATTTTTCTATCATTGAAACCTAAGCCATAATCCATACTTTCATTTTCAAGTTTCTTCATAGGGGTTCCCAGTTCTCCTGTTATTTGCTAATAGCACTGCGTCATCCACGTATCAGGGAATGTAAATTTTATTTCCGCCAATAGAAACACCCCCACCCCAATCTCTCAGTATTTTGAAGGCGATAGAAGCGTCGTGTGAGTGGCCACTCCATATTTTTTTACTTACATTTGCGATACTTGCCGATTGACTATACATATGTTAGAAGTATTCAAATTCATGTTCGCAGCTTTGGACGTCGGTTGTTAAGCGAAACCCCAACCAATCGAATAAAATTTCATATATCAATACGCGTAATTGAGATTGAGAATCAAGAATGATTGCAATTATGAACAGCTCGAATATACCTAATATAAGAAAACTATTTGCAAAAAAAGACATAAAGAAACAAAACTCATCTAATAGGTATTTTTCTCTGCATCCCTGCACTAGTATTTTTCCAAGATGGTGACAAAAGCGTTGGTTTCGGGATTACGCAAAATTAGAGTTAAGATCTCCAGACGACCTCCTATCGAATAAAAAAATGACAAAATCTAGTGTCACAAACTTTTCGGTCGAGCACTAAATGAACTGGGGTATTTAAGGAAACATTTTTCAAAATAAACAAACCTTTCCGAGTTAAAGCAATAGGAATTTTCAAGATTGTTACCATCATATTTTGAAATCACTAAATGCAAGTGCACATTCAAGAATTATCAAGAATATTGGAACACTGCAATGGGAAATAAATCTTTCTTATAAAAAATAGGACCGACTTTATGAGTGGAAAATATAATATTATGTTAATTTTATTGGTGCTGGTACCTTCGAAGTTTGTGCCAAAAGTCTTCTATTTACCTGCAATAGATAAAATCGGTCCTATTTTTTTTGTAAAAAATATTCATGCTTAATTACCTAACACAAATTTAATTTTCATTGTATTACTTACAATCAACGATGAATTAGTTATTTGGGCAGTATGCTCTTGTTTGATGTAATAAGTAAAACTAACCCACTTGAGTTTTCATGTCGACATATACTCAAAGTTTTAAAAACTAAGCGTAAATCCTCCTTACACACAGAAATCTTGCCACATGAGCCTAACTCGCTCTTGCACTTTTTTTGTCGTCTAATAAGAACGATGGACGTGTTAGTAAAATCTTTAAATATCTTTAAACTGAAATTTATTCTATGTTAGATGATACAATCCTACAATAAAGGATTCTTGAAACTCACCCCGCCAATATACCAAATAAATTAACATTGACATGTAGGGTACTTTTCACCGCAGACCACAAGCAAAAAAATCGTACCTCAGCCACCATAACCCGTGTCGCAGCCATGGGGGGTGAGTACACTAGATACACATACTCCCTGTAGAGTGGACACAGGCGGTTTCTGTTAATATGGCATGAGCGTGGTAAATCGAGTGCCCCTACCTGTTGTTACCTTTTATTAAAACGTTGCACGGATTTATACGTATATGACAACAAGTGCCAAATATCTCACCGCAAGGGTTCTTCGACATGGCTACCTTTTTGCATTGTGTTTTTTATATAGTTTAAACCACTTCTAGGGATACCTTTGACTATTTTGTGGGTATTTGAGGTGAACCGTGTAATTGCAGAGGTACCTACTTTGCAGCAAATTAATAAATAACTTTTTATAAAAACTAGGACCGACTTTATTAGTTTAAGCACTGAAAAATACAAACATTATTTATTATATTTTGTCGGTATTGGTAATTGTGAAAGATGCTCAATCGTACCATTTTCAATTTTACCATTCCGTCCCTCCCTTTTCGAATTTTAGATAGTAGACTGTACAAAACACAGTACATCCATACATAAAAAAGCAAAAGCGCAATCTAATGTTGAATTGTAGAATAATATTGTATTTTTGCGACTATAAAGGCTTGGATTCAGTCAAATACTTGATAATTGTTTGATAATATACAAACATTTCCTTACAATTACGGTTTTGATCGAGTTATGTCATCATAATTCTATGAACATGAGCGTTGAGTTATTAAAAAGACTTTTGAATAATAGACATTAAAATATAACACCCTCATTTTTTTATTTGAATTGAGCATACAGAAATAATACAGCTCTTGTTCCTTATCTAAACATTACAAAGCATCCTTTCCCAAATAATATTCAAGCAAAAAACAGGTAAATGCTTCTGTAGATAAACGTATCGGTATAAAATGTTTCCACAACAAAGTGAACGGTCCAACCCTCTTTAACTTTCAACCTTAACAAGATTTAGTACTGAGCTCCCAATATTTTATTGCTTTATGGTGTAATTGGTCTTATTGACAACGAACATGAGTTTCTTAAGCTGGCAGGCGAATCTACCAACTACAAATACGTACTATCAATAAACTAGATCTTTTGCTTTAAAATTATTCTGATTTACAGCACAGCTCTGTACCGTATTTAGCAATGTTATAATAATGGGTTAGTGAACTTACGTTTTTTATTTCTCTCTAAAGTACGGTGTCACAATTTTGCAAGTCATTTTCAAGTCAGTGATTTGAAATATGTAAAAAAATTGTTGGATTAGGTAATGGCATCCGCGTATTGGAAATATTTGTGTTGTTGAACATGATAGTGGAGGTAAAGATATTCTTCAAAATCTGAGGTAAGATCAAATTAAGATATAAATTAACTAGACACCTAAAATCTTGTTCCGTTTTCAACATATAAAATTGTATGTTTTGTTATTTTGGTTATTCCCAGTTCATCTGTCAGGCAAGAAGTTATAATAGCTATGTTCTTTGTATCTATCCTAATAAAAAAAATATGTTAGGGTGAGGAATACTGTAGAATTAAAATTTAAACTTAATATTTCTGAGATAGTATTTGAAGCGAAGCATCTTTACGGACAATTCACCCATTCTACACCGCTGCTACTCCAAACCAAACTATACCAAAAAAATGATCACTCAAACTTCAAAAGGCTTCAAAGACAGAAAACTGCAATTGTATCTAGTTGCCCGCAAATTACACAATACAAACATGTCTTACTGTAGTCGAACTGTTTGTTTTTTTATTTTTTTATTTCGTGGATCTCGATTTGTATAAAATTTTATGTTTAGTTAAGATTTTACGTGATTTTACACAATGTGTCCATCGAGGTCCGCACTAACTTTTTCAAAACGGATCGTTAGATTTCGATAAAATTTTGTATGAAAGGGCTTTCGGGATCGCGAGATCGATTGAGGATAGGTACTCTCATATTTTATGGGTGCCACCCAAGATGTCGATTGATCATACTCTCATATTCAAAAAAAATACAGGCTTTAGAATATTTACTTCATTCTAATATATGTTATGACTGTCAATATTCAATTATAGATTAATCTCTAAATGTGGTAACTTTATTGGCGAAATACTTGCCAAGTATGAAAAATAAATGTTGTTCTATCTCGATGATTTTGTATCAATTTCGATTTTAATATTCAACACAGAATTACTTTCTTAATGTGTCAAATTTGTATTTAAGTCTCAGATTTAAATTAAGTATTCATTCATATTTATTTCGAAATCTATAACTTATTTACGAATTTACCAATCGCAACTCATATTGACTTAAGAGTAGACAAGTCTACTAAGGTTAAACATCCTTGGCAACTCTTATGGACCCACCCTTAAAACCCACGGTTACCCGAGTGAAATTTGGTGCTCCAGGTTATCGCTTATTAAATTTAATAAATTAGGTATGAGGCAAATATCGCATTACTCTGATACTTAGGATCTAGGACTGAAAACTACGTTTATAATAACTAGTGTGCTAGTTACATTTTAAAATAAGTGATAATTTTACAAACAATGGTCTCAAAAAAAATTATATTTGCCATGATTATATCTGCCAACAAAATATATTGAAGAATTTACTGCCTAAATCGAATCGTTACAGTTATGTTTCGTTTAAATATCTAAGAAAGAAATATTTTTTTATGTATTTCTATCTCCTTCTATACGTACTACTGACTAGGGTGCACTTTATAACATTGTAGTAGTTGTACTAAAAATCTCGACATTTGTTGATATTCGTAAATAAATAATCTACTTCATACACGTTTTTCACTATTTCGTACATAAAACGATTAATGCTATTTCATTTGATCGAATTATGTATTTTCTAAATATTATGTATATCAAGTGTTATATTTTGCAAATCGGAATCATTGCAAACCCCATCTATGTAGATACAAAATTTTCTATGGATTTTTACTCGGAATTTTATCTATAAGCATCCTTAGAGGACATTTCGAAATTTAAAAAAAAATCCTTTAATTTTGCAGCATAATTCAAAAACCACTTTTGTATATAGGATGATGTTTGTTTTTTTATACTGGTTCAAGGGTTTTGCAATATAAACAATCATCTATTTTGATGATTCTTTTGGTCCAGTGAGCAGAATAGCGCTATTAAATTTCTCATAATCCTACATGTCTGTTCCTCCAAAAATCTACTGGATCCACTCACACGGCTTTCCTACCGGACTAAAACAAATTTCATCAATTAAAAAAAATGCTGTGCGACCACTCATTTTTTTTTCATCATGCCACTACAGACAACAATGGTCAATTTTGATGTGATTTTGGCACCAACTTCACAAGTATCAGAACCAATAGAATTAATATTATTTTGTACTTTTCAGTGCACCAATTTTTTTGTAAGAAAATATTTATTTCACACTTTTGAGTCTTACATTTCTCACGAAAATCGTTGAACGTTCACCATTATCCATGTATGCTTTGCTTGTATTTGCTATTATTCAGAAATCTATGAACATCGTCGCGGAAATACGCATATTATAAATTTTACCACTGCAGTAAATCGAAAACCATAGCTCTTTTGAAAAAATGTTCAATTTAAACGTTTCTGGATATTTTCGTATTATTAATTCTGCCGTCTCGGATTTTTGATTGCCAAAAAAATGCACCCCTATCGGGGCGGTTATCGGGGGAAGGAGATTTAGGATTTGAGTTCTTATGAATATGGGACCATTTCTCAAGTATCCTCTTTCAAGTGAATCAAAAATCATCAAAATCGGAGTCCGTTTACTATATGAATCGGGCGCACGAACCAATAAAGAAAAGACAGTCGAATTGTATACCTACACCGTTTGGGTTCGTAATTAACAACAGACAGGCCAATAACTGAAAATATGTTTTCTGGTTTCAGGTAACCATAGTTTGAGTGCCGTACTTGTACTCGAGCGTCTCTGCCTTGAAAGTGTTGCCACGATATGTCTGAAGATGAATACGAATACCCGTCTGAATATGAATCTCAAGACATAACCTTCCAGAGAAGCCTGTACTAGGGAAATATATCGTCACTGGTTTTCCGTTGCCTTGCAAGAGGGGTTATATGCGAAGTGACTAGTGACAGCCAGGGATACGAACGCACGCGCACTCTCATCACCACTTCGCTGGTCACTGGTCACCAGTGTGTGTATGTTCTCTCTGTTGGTCACCCATCAAACTTCGAACAATCTTGCCTCATTCTGAGCTGCTTTTCTTTGGTGACCGACGTCAGTCAACGTTAGCTCGCTGCCACACGCTCCCCTAAAAATCTGTGAAAAACCAGAAACAGAAATTTTACACGATTACAATATATTAATTACATTATAGATACTTGGGGTAGCAGTAGAAATGTACTTAATTATGGGTTTCGGTCAATTGAAACGTTTGAGATTTCATTGAATATAAAACAGAAGTGTTCATGCTCACGATGATTTCTATGATAAACAAAAAGATCTCATGTATTTTATAATAATGTTGAGCCTAGTTTTTATAAAAAAATATTTATTCAAATCTAATTCCAATATTTCATAAAAATCATCTGTATGTGGTCTGTAGTTTAGGTTTGCGATATTTCTATGCTATATTCCTATAAATATTATTGCATTACTCCAATCTACAGGACATTTGTTAAATGTGACTGTTTGTTGTTGTTCTTAGTAACAATTTTATCCTCCATTTTCAACTTCCTCGATTTTTATATTTTCGTCCCCTGGTGCCTAACCATTCTTCATATCTGACAATGCTTTTCTGACCTCTTCTGTAGCTATTTTCGGTAGCTCCTCTGATCCATAATATATGAATTTCTTTCTTATATTATCGATGAGATGTCCATCTTAATTTTCTGTTTGTTGATGTGTGTCTTTCCTTTTTTTACTTTTATTTTATCATAAAACTGATAATCGGAACCTGCTATAAATGAATAACATATTTTAATATGTAATATGGAGCCTGGGAATACAGATATAGGTTACATTACTTAACTCTAAACGGTACATACAGTTCGTGTACCAATTACTCATTTCTATGTATCGTGAATAGGGCTCGAGTAAACCGTATACTTTATTCTCATAAATAAAGATGTTGTGCTATTATTTATTGTCGGTAACGCACGTTAGTTTTGCAGCACCAACTTCATGAAGCCGTTCGCGTGAATATTATCTATTTGATAAATCTCATGTAATATAGTGAAATCCGAGATTCAAGTGTTAATTATTTAATTGTTAATACAATCGGGAGCACAAGTAAAAGTAAAATCACTAGCCGTGATGGTAGCCGTGTCTATTCATTTTGCATTTTTACTCATTCCGAGCCCATATAATAAATTTTGTAATTGATAATATATTACGGTTTTGTTTTTAAGAGGCTCTATAATTTTTTTTTCAAGAATAACTTTTATATTAATTCACTTATATGTATACTGGTTTTCTTGGCTACACCATGTTAACTAATAGCTATATAAAAACATATAGTAATCGAAGAAGCGACAGCAGACTGCACAATTTTTTTTTTTTTGATAAAAATAATTTTAATTAATAATTTCAGTAGTAGGTGACCATCTTGAAATTAATTGTGCTAATATGTTACAATACTTTTTTCTCGTACACTTTTTTGTAGGAGAATTGGATGAAAATGAAGTTAAAAGTGATAATTATAAATTAGATTTTTGCATGTTTCAATGTTTTTTGATCTTTTGGAAATTTGGATCAAAAAAATTTGTACGATTAATTCTGGTATAAAATTTGTCAATGATTCATTATTAAATGTTTACAATTTTTATTGGTTTATGTTACAGGTGAGTTGGTATACCGGAAACATCAATCTTTATCGAATTTTAAAATTGGAATTGACTAGAATCACCTGGTGACCTACATGTCATATAGGTACTTATGCATAATGTTACATTCAAAATATATGAAATTAATAGAATATGACAACCATGAAGACTAGATAGAGCTGGACTTGATTCGTGTTACGGGCTTTTATTGTGGTTAGTCGGGTAACAAAAGGTAAATTAGAAACTAATCACAAAACCTAACATATAAATATGACGAGAGACAATATTTTGAAAAAGACATTGAAAAAGAAGTTCCTACAGGGTGATGATTACTGATGATGACGCGTTTTCTTTTTGAATAGAATTTAGTGGCCCATACAAGTAATCCCAGAAGCAACAATTATTTTGTAATACATTTCTGTAAAAAAATGTTGATGGAAGAAAATATTGAATATACGATTCAAAGAAATAAATATACTCTGTACATTATATATACTTTTTATTTTTAATTCATCAAAAATTCTCTACTTTTTAACATGTTCTTCCTTAAAGTTAGTTTACTGGTTATATTTTATAATACCTTAGTAATAGATGTGCCCATCAATGGATCGGGGCAGTTTACCTTTTTGAAATTTTTATTTCACCTATATACCTGTATACATATCTTATACCAATCCAAAGAAGATTTATTACGCTTTATAAGGAAAAAATTATCCTCGGTTAGCCGAAATGTTGCCACAAAATTTATTGTTACTAGTCTCCATACATCGCCCTTGTATAGGTACCTGTAGCTAACAGTCTATTTTTATTTGACGTATACCTGTCACCAATACTGCGAAACAAGAGCATCGAACTACATTATTTATTGGTTTTTAAATTGTGGTAGGTAACGCTTCAATAGAACCATAAAATCGTTCAACCTACATTGCATACAAATATACCTTTAAATGTTCTACCGCAACTTGGTCGGTGTAGTTTACCTATTGCCTATTGTTGTTATATATATGGTTATAAGAACAGCAAAGTTGATGCTTTACCCTGCTTTACCCTGTTGAGATCTTTATCTTTGATAGAGAATTAAGCCCGCAAGTGCCTTAAATTGGGAACTAATACAGGTGCATGGATGTTTAACTTACATTGTTTGAAATATATTCTATACTAGCTGACCCGATAGATGTTGTCCTGTCTTAACAAAAGCAAAAACAATATCTTGGTTTTCTACATTTTCACCCATGACAACAATAGCAACTTCATCAATTGTTGCCGTATTATAGCGTCTTGCATATTGTCCTGCAGGCGTCTTATAGGCTTTGCTGACAATTTTGGGGTAATCAGATGGCATGCGGTTTTATGTAGTCTTGAATATTACAACAAATTCGTTGTCTGATGGAAACTCATTTGAAGTTGTTCCACACTTCTGTTCACCGATTTATTGTGTGCATAACGCTGATCGAGTTGTTTTGCTGAATCGCCCATGAAATAAATTTGCAAAAAATGTACAACCATGTGACTTTCAAGATACTTTGTCAGCACTGCCATTACCCTATCAACTTTTGACTGGCTGCTTTTGGTTATTCATACAAACCTACTGTACGCTTCTTTAATTGATATATGATTTCAATTGAAAATTACCAACGTATTCAGGCACGTAGTGGTAAAAGTTTTTTTTTTACAAAATAGTTACCTTGAAAGTTAGCATAAAATTGTCTTGAATAACTTTTGTTGCGCCAAATAACTTCATTTGAAAACAATTATTGTATTCCTGTATATGAGTTAAGAATGTATAGAATCTGTCCCATTTCCGTAAAGCAATGAATGCAGAGGCTTTGGTGGCAGTACCAATGGCGTCAATTTGACGCTCCCGCAACACCATCCAGGGGTTCATTCTTTCAATATTAGTTGTCATTGATTTTAACTTACCGAGATGAATAAACACTTCTCAAAAACTCACTGTATAATAAATTGAAATGACACTATTATTTCTCAACCGATCCATCTATTTGTTAAACGATATTTGCACGTTCTGTCAATTGCTGATAGTTATTTCAAACAACTGACGGATCCGAGTGATTTCCATCTTTCTTTCAAATACCTACATTATAGAGAGGGTGGGGTAAGACTTACATCAGCATTGAATAGTTTTTTATGTACCATATTCTTTCGTCAAATCTCCAGAATTATCAAACCCCCAATATCTTTTAGACGCTCATAGCGACCGATGCGCAACCACCCTACAGAATGAGAGAATGGGAGCCACTGCTACACAGAAAAACCAATAATGTCAATAGGAAATTAAAATCAGCGAAGGATAACACTCAAATGTTCAAAACAGACAGATTTACGACCATTCGAACTTGAATTGAAGTAACAGATCAATAAGTTATTGGTATGGTACCACTAGATGTCAACAATGGAGGTTTACAAAACGACTCGCAGGAATTTGGAAATAAGCCACGGTTAACAATGTCAACTTTGTTGGCGAAAAGCATGTCAGATAAATTAAAGAGCCCATATTTTTCTTGGAAGTTTCTTTTACATGTTAACGAAAGTCCCATGGAAGTCGATTCACAGCTATTTATTTGGAGTGTTATAAAAAACATTAAATGTCTCTGCTATGATTCTATATTTCGAAATAGAAAATACGCCGAAAAATATTTCTTACAAAAAAAGGACCGACTTTATTAGTTAGTGAACTGAATGTCCAATATTGCTGAAAATGATGTTTAATCCTTTGGAGATGCTTTGAGGAAAGGACATATTGGATACTATTTTTAAAATATTGGACCATCTCTCAAGCAGCAATACAACAAAAAGTTACTTATGTCCAATTTATGTGATAATTGGCAGATAATATAACAATCTCTACGAATAGAAGTATCGGTATTAGCAGTTAAGAAACCAAATTTAATAAGTTGATTTACTAATATCACTAGAAAATATCAATTTTGATCAACTGAGGTAGAAGAAAGTATTAGTTATTATTGCTAATGAATACGTTGGTCTTAGGTACTGATTAGGTATTGAACAAATCGAGTGTCCCAGTATTGATGTTTGTTTTAGTTTTTTGCGGCACTAGAAAAACCGATTTTTTTTTTGTTCTCTTATTTTTCTGTATATGTATGTTTATTCATACCATTGTTAACTATTTTAATAAACTTTGTTCTATATCATATCATATACAATGTTTTTTATCTAGTCTTATGAAACATATTCATCCTTACCGACACTATACTAAGGCAATGGCTTTTCATGAAAGATTGCAGTCATGAATTCTTGGTACCTCCTCGTACCAATGCGCGTAACACTTCATGGTGGCTGATTTTAAGACAACTTTATTCTTACGAATGTATGAGTTGATGTATTACTATTACTGCGAACTAGACACAGTAGACATCTGAACATCACAAAGGTATATATTATGTCGATAACAATATGATTTATAATTCCTTATTTATAACATTCACTTGTAAACTTGGATACAATCGTAACAAAACAACTATGCCTGTTCCATTGATTACTTCTCAAGTTATCGCCTTGGGGCTTCCTGTATGTGCTTTTTTGTAAACTTTATATTCAAAATGTACATGTAAGAAAGAGATAGATACTAAACATCACTCACACCCCTTAGTATTCAAAGTGACTTTTTGAAATTATCAATGTCATTTATCATTGAATTTATTGAGAGGTTTACCATAGCCATAATTAAACGTATAATATAACACTGAATGATGCAGGCATCATAAAGAATTTGAAGTTTCTGTTCACATGAACTACTATTGTTTTGTTGAAACGACGGCTACTCTGAGATGACCAGATATCTAGTTTTTTAGAGCAACGTGTCTACATACTTACCCCTCTAACTAGGGTAAGGAGAATATATTTCCTGCAACAGTCGAAGATTTATATGATTAAATTTAAAAAGTTATTTTCAGCACCTTTTGAATCAAATACATATTTCTCAAGAAATTTAAGGGCTTCCAAATTAGGACTCTCGGAAGATCTAGTATCATTAGGTACAACTTAAAATGACTAAATAGTTAAATAACTTAAAAAATAGAAGTCTACTTTATTAGATCATGCAATGAAAATTAATAAATAGTATCTAGAATCACTAACGTATTGCATAAATTAAACAAGATATAAAGTTGTGCAAGAGATGATATCTACCAGTTGTAAGGAGACAGAAGACTATTAGCATCAACATCAAAATTCTAAAGATTTTAAAATGATATTGTCTGTGAATACATTTTGCCTGCTTTGCTTTAGAAGTTCAATTGTGGATGAATGAAACATAGAAACTATTTGCGTCACCTGTTATAATAATACCAAATCTGTTATTTTCATTTGATTGATATTGATGTTTGACAGGAGATAAATATAAAATCTGCTAATGTTATAATAATTTAAGTGAAGGCATTAAATAAAAATTACCTATATCTGTATGATACTTCAGTGTTTGAATACAGTGGTTTGAAAGGGCACTTAGAGAAAACACAATGACGTAAAGTGTCTGCATTGGTTATATGTCTGACTAGCGTACTAGCGTCTGATTTAATACTTGCATAAAATCATTTATTTTCCGTACTAGTGTGGCAAAGTAATTCATGATTGCATATTTGTGTGGGTGATGGAGAATTCATCGTTAAGACTGTGGGTACTGAGCACATTGGTCACGGCGACATTTGAATTTTCAAGGTACGTGTTTCCAAAAAACAACAAACTCACAATAAATATCGAAAGTTTCAGCTCACAAAGGAATAAAAAGAACTATAAAATCTGAGTTGATCAATTTAAAGAATATTTGTATAACTTTGATGTTAAAAAATCCTTAGTACTTTTCATCACAGTCAAATCAGCTTTATTTTTTGATCAATATCGAGAAATAGGAAGGTATAGAATTCCACTGTATGTTTGCTTTTTTCTAACAGGATTAAAGATAAGATCATTTCTAGTAAAACTTGAACATTGGACATTTTAAAAAAATCACAGGTTTCCTAGTAACAGCACTAGAAAATTTCAATTCAAGAACTACAAGTAAGGAATATACGTGGATAATAGGATAAGTACTATCTTCATTTGTGCCTATTAGTGAACGTTCAACGATTTTCGTGACCTATGACCTAAATTCAAAATTGTGAAAAAAATATTTCTTACAAAAAATTGGACCGACGTTATTGGTGCACTGAAAATACAAAATAATATTAATTCTATTGGTGCTGGTACTTGTGAAGTTGGTGCCAAAAGTTATCAATCTAACTGCAACTGCACAACTTCAAAAGTAACAGCACCAATAGAATTAATATTATTTTGTATTTTTCAGTGCACGAACTAATAACGTCGGTCCATTTTTTTGTAAAAATATTTCACTTCTTAAATACTTTGGTGATGTATTTCGAATACCTAATAACGATAGTTGATAAAATATAAGATTACCTGATGGCTTATGGCTATGTAACTTTTAGCTTCCTTTACAGGCTTAACAGACTATAATAAAAGATTCTAGGTAATCAGCTTAATAATGGTCCGTCCCAGTGGAGGTACCTACGTAAAGTCTCCAGTTGTTAGATGTACCTGTGTTCATTTGTACATATATACAAGTATTTGGGTCTTTTACATTTATATTATAAATATCTAATGATAACAATAATATTAATGACTTCGAAATTAAATGTAATTTTCATGTTAAGCTGAGATCCGTTTTTTAACTAGTGGAAAATATTTATACCTATGTAAGAGAATAAAGAATTGTATTTAATTTTGAAAAGCATGGATGGACTTTATTATTATTTGTAGTGAATAATACGAAATAAAATTAATTCTATTGGTGCTGGTATTTTTGAAGTAGGCACTGCAGTTATAGTTATATAAAAGACTATTGGCGATTGGCAGCAACTTTAAAAGTCAATGAATATTATTTCGTATCTTTCTGGCAATAACTCATAATGCCAAAGGGAGGGCATTTTTGTGGAGAAATACATATTGATTTTTTTTTTCAATGGAGCCATTTGTCGTCACTCCTCTTTCCATTGAAAAAAGAATCATCAGAATTTATACCTCCGTCGTCTACGCGAAGTCGGTCAAAAAGCAAACGTTGTAATATATTTCAGTTGTAAAGCGTCTTTCTTCGATATTTATATCTGTAATAGTGTGAAATATAATCCTGTATTTTACGCCTGATATTTAATTTAAAATATTCATCTAAATGAAACGTATCAGTGGTTAACTCATTTCACAATGTATACGTTTAACTTTACCCTATCTCTATATTTAACTATACTTGCTTATCTCTAGTTGCTCAAAAATTTGCAGATGATTATGGCTCGTTTTTAATATTATAAAATTAACAATCCATTAGTACTGGAGACGACAGGTTACTCGCCTAATTGAGTGTCGGAGTCTCCACATTCTCGAAAACGTCTGTGTTGCTTGTGTTCAATCGTTGACTTTTAAACTAATGAGCACCCATACAAGTTCAAGAGGGATTATACGAATTTTGTGGTTGGGCTTATAGAGATAAAGTACTTACAAAAACATTAAGAAACGTATTTTCCCAGCCCACAATTCCTATTTATATATTTTTATTTTGGAAGTATTTTGAAAGATTGCAAGTATTTAGAATGCGAGAATTAAAAGAGAAATAAAACATATACCTAATAATTTTTATATTTATTATCATCTTGATCTCGATGCATCTATATTATAAGAACCTTATTTTGAAGAAGCTTACGAAACGTAGGTAAATATAATTCCTCTGATTGCACTGGTATGTTTACAACAATTCTGATGGAATTTCCGATTAATAACGAATTTCCAAACTTCTGAGAGAGATATAGTTACATAGTCAACATACATCAACGCACTTTGTAGGAATGACTAAGTCTGCACTTTTCTTAGAGCTACATGAAGACTTCGTTGTTGATTATATAATATCTTGTTATCAATATTTTCAAAAATATTTAGTTTAACTAGACGTTGATTGATTATCATAATTATTTAGACATGCCTAAGTCGATGCGCTGCAGCGCTTGTTAGGTAGGTTCTTTTCATACAATAATTATAGTCGCTAATATTATTTAAAGTGTGAAGGTACCATCTTTTAAATGATATTTATGCAAACTCTTTACTGGGATATATCAATCAATATTTTATTTGCATTCTTATGAAACGCAAACAGATGTGAAAAGTACTTGTATATACATATATATTTTAAAAAACTAAACCTATTTCGATTTCATGGGATGGCAAATATTTTTCTCAAACAAGATGAAAGAACAAGGAAGTTCTATTTTCTCTTGTCCATATATTCGCAGCTTCTGGTATTCCCCACGAATTGCGCAACCTTGCGATGAAGCGGTACGCACCACTGCAACCATTTTTATTTAGCCGAGTCTCGGTACCACACAATTCGTGCGACTCTCGAGCGCACCAAAAAGAACCCACCGACCCGACCACCGAATCTTCTCATCTTCAAGAACCAACCGAAGAATATGCCCCCACTCAACCCGAAAAGTAGGTTACCGCGGTATGGATCTACTACAGGTACAGTTATCCACACGGTGATTGGAGGGGGTTGTGCTGGCCTCACCAACTCTTCGGTAGGGCCCGGATGGCCAGTTTTACATCTTGAACCAGCCGGTACACGTATACAGGAGTGTACCACGAAAATTTCCAGTGAATTTTTTTTCGAAAAATATACCCTTTAAGTACAAACGGGTAGCGCGCGCGGGTGCTGTAATTTTTTTCACTGAGTATTATATGAGTTATTTGTTAACAGTGTCTCTTGTACGCATGAAAATCGCAGAAAAGGTGACACTAATCCGTTGAGGGGGTTGTTGTTTTATTCTGGTTTTTACAAAGATGGATAGTTTGGACAATGTGTGTTGATTAAGTGGACTCTTTGGTGTTAATCGCGACGTGTTGTTGTGATATGGTGACTTTAGAAATCGTCCGATCCCCGTCAAGATAATAAGAGAACAGAAATTCAAATCGTGACACGGTAACATACTTTCCACAGTGGGCGAGTTTGATTTTTTTGTGTACGCATCAAGCAGACCAGTGATGTTTTTTATCAAGAAGAAAATCAAAATTTCCAACAAGCCGAAACGATGATTATGTAAATAATTTGGAGTTTTGTTCAATTGTCTGCGACACACTTCAACAAAACAATTTGGATTCAAAATTGCATTGCAGCGTACATTCTATTTTTTTTATTCTAAAAATTAAAAGCATTTCCACCCCCTCAAAGTAGTAGTTCATAGCACTTGACTAATACATCTATACGACAACAATACAAGAGACACAACAATAGACACGGTGTACCGGATGTGCGAAGTGTAAAATTGCGGATAATACAGCATCAGCATCAGTGACCTATATATATGTTTTTTAATCATTTGGAATAAATAATACCTTTTCGGTAAGTATAAAAGCCGCTTTGTACTCTGTGTATCTTTTCATCGGCTGATGATATAAAAGAGCAATGAATCTCCTTGACAATGATCGAAGGACGACTACCTTTTATTATTCATCTAAATGCTTGAAGTGCTCGCAGTAACGTATCTAGCAGCTAACTAGAAAGCGCTCCATGAAAGGTTATTGGTACAGTGATCTGAATGTAAAATCTCGATCATGACAGTTCAAGGGTTTATCTCCTATATATTTATAAAAAAATTAAAGACTAGCACCGCGGATTTGAAATCAGGCTTATTTCGTTGTAATATTCTAATATGAAATAATTCTAGGTATATTGGTCATACGAAGACATTTGACCTACTTATTTAATGGTTAATGTTTAACTGTCATTTGGAATCATCATTTTATTCTACAGGCCTAAAATCGGAATATTTTATTAATTATTCTTGCTTAATAAAATATATTTGAATATATATTTACAATTTATTCTTCACTTAATATCTAATAGTTATAACAATTTCCTTGTAAAATTGTTTCTATAACTTGCATCTTGTCGGAGATTATAATTAAAAATAAAATGATTTCCTTTAATTCACCTGAATAGCTGGTTATCTATTATTAATTATTGAAGCACAGACTTACAAAAAACTAGAATTTTGCGAATTAGAAGCATTAACAGACATATTTTGGAGCGTAATAGAAAATTGGAAAAGTAATGGATACAATACATTGTTTGTCTGCTTTTTATACCTATTCGCGTGTTTTACATAATAAACATATTCCGATTTTGTTGATTTTTGATGTATTTGAAAGAGGAGGCTTAAGAAATATATTCATAAAAACTCAAATCCGAAATCACATTCCCTCCAAAAAATTAAACATAAGAAAATATTCGAAAATGTTTAAATTGATTTTTTTTAAAAAAGCTCTGGTTTCGATTTTTAGCGATGTTAAAATTTGAAATATACCTATGTATTTTCTCTATGTGGAAGGAATTTCTTTCGAAAATTGAAAATCTGAGAATGCCAAATTAAAGACCAGATTATATGTAACAACATTTACATTGAACATTTTTTCCGTTACGGTTTTCGAGTTACAGCAGTGATAAAATCTGAAATATGTGAATAATGTTACACTCAAAAGTGTGGAATGAATTCTTTTTACAAAAAATTGGACCGACGTTATTAGTTGGTGTACTAAAAAAATACAAAATAATATTAATTCTATTGGTGACTGGTAACTGTGAAGTCCGTTCCAAGAGTTTTCTATTTAACTACAATTGCACAACTTCAAAATTACCTGCACCAATAGAATTAATATTATTTTGTATTTTTCAGTGCACCAACAAATAACGTCGGTTCAATTTTTTGTCAAAAATACTTTTTCTGTTTGTTCTGTTCTCCAAATGTAGTGGAAGGGGTATAAAATTGTTTCAGACAGGATTACAGGAAAGATTATTTCCAGAAACATGTAAATTGGATATTTTTTAAAACTTCATGGATTTTTTATTTAAAGCAGTAAAAAATTGTAATATTGTTGCCGCTATAGGTGGTAATATGAGATCACTACCTAATCATTCAAAAATCTTGATCTTAGTAACTCAAAAATATGAAATAATTATTTTTATACAATAACTAGGACAGTCTCTGTTAGAGGGTACACTGAAATTAAAATAATATTTATTATCTTTTGGTCAGTACTAAGTACTAGTTCACTTTTAAAGTGAAGTGATGTCAAAAGTCTATCTACCTACGAATTGCAACTTCAAAATTACCAGTACCGATAAAGTTGATATTATTTTTTATTTTTCATTGCATCAAATAACAATGTAGGTCCTAGTTAAGGTAAAGAGTTATTTAATGATTTAAATTTCGTGCGTTCATCGTGGAAGAACTGTACATAGTAAATCTAAAACGTTACAGCCCATCTGATTCACAATTCAGTTAACAAAAGAATAATTACCTCATTTACATAGTCAACTAGTTGAAATATCTCAGTTAGATATATGTAGGTATTTTTTTTTATTTATCTTGATAGACGGCCTACTAGTATCTATATAAGAATAGTAAACGACAATTGAATCAGCGGTATTTAGAAGTTCGACTGTTATTTTTTTTTTTTCGGAGGCACAGATAAATGTCCCGTTAAGTCCTGTACCACACGTATATATATATATATATATATATATATATATATATATATATATATATATATATATATATATATATATATATATATATTTATATAATGGTCTATGTAATATTCAAATAACACTGTTATTCAGATGGACTATGATTCAACAATTTTTAATCCATCAGTCAAATTTAATTTACTACAGGTATCTACAATTCATTCTTAAGAAAGGATAAATAATAAATATAAACTCTGAAAATTATAAAATACATATTGAATATTGATTTTTGTCACGTAAACCAATGATATCCACTCGAGATCGATTTTAACAAATATTTCAACTTACCTATGTATAAATTTTCAACACGCCTATAAGTAAGGCCCGTTCAAATTAACAAAATGTGTTCTTTTTGAACGACGAACCCAAACGGAGAAGGTATACAATTCGACTGTCTGCTTTTTTTGGGTTTGTGCGCGCTTTATATAGTAAACGTACTCCGATTTTGATAAATTTTGATTCATTTGACAGAGGAGCTTGGAAAAATGGTCTCATATTCATAAAAACTTCAATCCCAAATCTCCTTCCCTCCGAAAACTTCCTCCGAAGGGAAGAGGGCGATTTTTCTCGAAAATCGAGAATCTAAGAAGGCAGAATTTAGGATAAGACAATTTCCTGAAACGGTTAATCTAGAGATTTCTTCAAAACAGTTACGGTTTTCGAGTTATAGCAATGTTAAAATCTGAAATGTGGAGCGAGGAAATTTCTTTTGAAAATTGATAATCTGAGACGGTTAAATTAAAGACCAGATTATTTATAGCAACATTTAAATTGAACATTTTTTACATAGAGTTACGGTTTTCGAGTTAGAGCAGTGGTGAAATCTGAAATATGCGTATTTCCGTCGCGATGTTTTGAGATCTATGAACAATAACAAATACCTACAAGCAAATAATATACGTGGGTAACAGGATAAGTACCTACTACCTTATTTGGTATTACTGAACTTTCAGCCATTTTTATGAATAATGTTACACCCAAAAATGTGAAATATATATTTTTTACAAAAAATTGGACCGACTTTATTTTTGGTGTACTGAAAAATGGCCTATTCTCTAAAAAAATAACATTAACAGTATGAAAAAGTATTAGGCAAATCCTCAGTAAAAAACTTTTTTAATTATAGTTCCAGATAAATTCGTTCGTATGGGTGTATCCAGCTCACTTCTCTGTGAAATGGAAAAGTAGACTCATTTAGCGTCAGCGCCGCATCACAGAATAAATAACAACTATTGAAAGATAACATTCAAAGCTACTCAAATTCTTTTTTAGTTTTTTCAGAGAATAAAGACCTATATTCACTAGTTTAGCCCGGCTAACCTTGGACTCGCACCATAGATAACTTCCCTACTCGCACCATTGTAATCTGATCGTACAGTTAGTTGTACATCTGTATATTTATGTAAGCTTTGTTCTCAATAAAGATGCTGAAAAGTAGGCATATTGAAAATTATCCTCCAATTTTCGTATAGCAGCTCTTGCAAAATATAGCTGAAGTTTGAATAAAACCAGTCCTTTATGCATTTAAGTTTGTATTGGGTTTATGCTTCATTCCTCCAATAAAAATTAATCATGATATGCGTGGTATCTCTTCGACAGAGGATGTATCTCAGCATCTGTACGATGGACCTTTAGTAACCTATAGCTGCAGGCCAAACCGTATAATATGCTTGTAGTATAGGCGTTTACATGTTAAAAGTTATAGCGCAAGAGCTGATTCCAAAACCTAACCAATTGAGTAACAGGATGAAATGTTTTGGAAATGTTACTTATCACAGCGACTATAAGAAAAATCTAAATTTGTCCAAATGACTTTTCGGCGGAACATAGTTTGTTTAGTAACCTCACCAAGGAAGTCTAAGCCTGAAATTATTTTTAAAACTTTGTATTTACTGAATACTAAAGAAATATATTTGGATGCCCCGTTAAATCCAGTTACAATACCTTGGCGCCCTACTTTCCTTAATGGTTTTTCTATATAGTGTAGTATGACTGAATTAAAGTTCAAACATTTTCATATTAGAAAAAACAAGGGCGCCAACTAATGCCTGATATATATGTTTTGTCATCTTAATCGGTGTTCCCAAACATACCTTTGAGGATAAGATAGTTTGTGAAGTGAAAGTAAACTTGTTTAAATTCAGTAAGTCTACAAAAAAAACAAAAAAATAATACGCCAAGGTATAGGAACAAGATTTAAAGGGTCAGCTTCTACTAGGTAGATACTTAGTTTCAAATGTCATTTCAGGCTATTACTTTTTTAGTTTGGTTGCAGAAAAGAATGTTCCGTAGAAAAGTAATAAGCAAATTAGAACTAATTCTGCCCAGTCACTTCATGATTTTCCAGGTGGTCACTGTACTAACATTACCAAAAAAGATAGATGTAGGTAGTATCCAAAATCTTTGATATTACCAAAGCATTTCATCTTATTACTCGATCGGTCAAGTTTTTGACCGAGTTAACAAAAAGGAGAAGGTTATACAATTCGGTTGTATGTTTGCATTATTTTATGGCTGTTCGCGCGTTTTACACGTACTCCAATTTAGACGATTTTTGTTTCATTTGAAAGACGAGAGTTGAGAAATGGTCTCATATTTGTAAAAACACAACTCCGAAATCTTTTTCCAACAAAAACAGTCCCAAAGAGGGTGGAGTTGGCAATTTTTCTCGAAAATCTAAAATCTGAGAACGCAGAATTAAAGATGGGACCATATCCGGACACGTTTAAATTGAACGGATTCTCAGTTTCAGCAATGGTAAAGTCTGAAATATGTTATATGCGTATTTCCGCTATGTGAAAGGGCATTTTTTTTAGAAAATTGCAAATATGAGATGGCCAAATTAAAGAAGAGATTATATGTAGCAAAATTTAAATTAAATATTTTTTCAAAAGAGTTACGGCTTTCGAAATATACCAATAAAGTGTGAAATCTGTATATCTGCGCTGCCATGTTTTGAGATGTCTGAATAATAAATAAGAAGTACAAGCTAAGCCTATACATGGGTAATACGATAAGTACTATCTTCTCTAGTATTAGTGAACGTTCAACAATTTTCATGACTAATGTTACACTCAAAAATGTGAAAAAAATATTTTTTACAAAATAAATATTTTTTACAAAAAAATGGACCGACGGTATTAGTTGGTGCACTGGAAAGTATAAAATAATATTAATTCTATCGGTACTGTTACTTTTGAAGTTGTGCAGTTGCAGTTAAATTGATAACTTTTGATACCAACTTCACAAGTACCAGCACCAATAGAATTAATATTATTTTATAGTTTTCAGTGCACCAACTAATAACGTCGGTCCAAGTTTTTGTAAAAAATATTTATTTCACACATTTGAGTGCAACATTAGTCACGAAAGTCGTTGAACGTTTAGCAACAGCAATATACTTATCCTATTACCCACGTATATTCTTTGCTTGTAGTTGTTTTTAGTGAGATTTCAAAGCATCGCTTTTATATGTTACCATTTTAATACCGATTTCAATCGAAAACTGTAACTCTAAGGAAAAAATGTTCCTTATAAATGTTGTAACAAATAATTATGTCTTTCATGTTGTATCGAAAGATTTTCAATTTTTGAAAGAAATTGCCTTCTCTACACAGCAAAAATGAGAAACTAACATGCCTCTATCTCGCGAACCGTAACTCTTTTGAAAAAATGTTCAATTTAAACGTTTCCGGATATTGTCCTATCTTTAATTATACCCCTTCGGGGGCGTTTTTCAGAGGGAAGGGGATTTTGGATTTGCGTTTTTATGAATATGCGAACATTTCTCAATCCTCCTCTTTCAAATGAATTAAAAATCATCAAAATCGGAGTTCGTTTACTATATAAAACGCGCGTTCAAACAAAAAAACAGACAGTCGAATTGTATATCTCCTCCGTTCGGGGTTCGTCGGTCAAAAATGGACCGACTTTATTAGTTGTTGCATTGAAAAATACAAAATAATATTAATTCTATTGGAGCTGGTAATTTTGAAGTTGTGAAGTTGTAGCAGGCACCAACTCTAAAAAGTACCAGCACCAATAGAATTTATATTACTTTTCGTAAAAAATATTTATTTCAGTCAGCTCATAGACTGTTTATTAGAGACACTACATAATATACCTAGGTAATTGTGAGAAACTGTATCACGCTGTACTTGATTAATATATGTTTATATTATGTATATGGATATATTTGAAACAAAAAGGACATGTTCTTCCGGGAGTATTAACATTAATCATATCGTCATTTATGAGGACGGCTACCACCATGGGCATGGTAATGATATATTGTAATACTGTCGGATATAGGCGCTTAATTAGCTGATGAACTGGGTACATGTTTTGTGGAAGATAATCATAGAATCACACGTAGAATAATAACTTTCACCAGCATATCGTGCATTCCATTCTAGAAGCTATTTGCAATTTTAGTCCAATTCCCGGAATTCCTTTACATCTGATCTCATCAATGACCAAATGGCAAGGTAACTTTTCAGTTTCATGCAGGACTATTACTTCTGAGGAAAAGGATAATCATTACTAAACAATTCAATAATATGATGAAATAAATCATTGATTTTTATGTTATGCATAAGAAATTTTGTATACCTATAAATGTAGGTACATATATTTATTTTATGCTACCCTCAGTAACATTTCAAAGTTATGACGTCATAGTATGTATATGAGTAAACTTGAATAGTGATATATCGATAGCCCTAAATTTGAAGAAAAAATACAAAATAGAAAAGTAGCATTTTTAAAATGTTAATAATTTTAATAATTCGTTTTAGCTTTATAAACTATTGTTTTATTAAAATTTAAGCTAGACGAGAGAAAAAAGAGTATTCTATGGAATTGAATAATTTTGTAACATTTTGCCTTGTTCCAAAATATTCATCCATTATCACTGGTAAGAAATTGATAGAATAATAAAGCTGCTGTTTTTCACTACTAGGATTTTATATGGCTTTTGGAGCAGAAGTTCTCGGTCCATTCCCGGCGCTGTCGAAGTTTTACTTCCTGGCATATGCTAATTCACCTCTATCGAATAATTACTCGTGTTTGCGCCTGATCATCTCAACAACATTAGAAATAGGAATGAAATAAATGCTTGACGATTATTTTGAAACTAGCCTTTACACACACTTACCTTACCTGGGAAAATTCACCTGATCCCCCATTCCAACCTTCTGAGGGTTGATTTGGGAAAAAATCATCAAATCTTGCAATGATGGTCTGTTCTTCATTTTTATAATTGAATTTTCCACTCTTCTCAAAATACCCTTCAACAGGCGTGCGACAAATATTATTTGGAAAAATAAAAGTTATAATTTGGTTATAATTCATAATTTTTTTCTTGTTCTTCTTTCAAAATTAGTTACGTTAGTAAGCTACTGAATTTATTGAAGGATCTATGTTATTGTGTAGAAATCAAACAAACAGTCTTCTATCTACCAATAACTGATACTTTATCTATTGCACAATTTTGATTTGGACTCTGTAATATTTTGAATGGGGCGCTATTTGAAAATTCTCCATTCATTCCAATAAACTAATTCGATTGTGCATAACTAAATATGGAAAACGGTAAGTACCATTGTGCCCGAGATTCTAAAACAGCGCGCACCTGTAGTACACAACACCAGCATACGGAACTAAGCCAATTATCATACTAATTAGTTTTGGTAGCCTAAATTCAGTGCGTCAACTGTTGTCCAAAAAATTATTGTACAAAATATAATCGATTCGGATAAAAAGTTCACGGCAACCCACTTTATAAAATTCTCTATCTCTCTCTGTGTGTGTCAAACATACAAAGTTTAACAACGATATGTTAACAAAAACAATAATACTCAACGTTGAAAAACAAAATAGAGTATCATTTGATGCTACATTTGTAAACAATTACGGCTACAACGATTTTCATTAATATTCCCAGCAGGAACGCAAAGACACACACTCATGAGACAAGACAAGAATTCGAGCCGCAGCAAGCAGCAAGTATTAAGAAGTATATATACACAGCCGTTGCTAAAGTGGGTCAATGGACTACTTACCCACCTCTCCCCCTCCAACTGACTGTTGACTCCGGGTCCCCCAATTACCCCTTCCCCCTGCTCTTCGTAGATCAACACTCCGACCTACAACTCTTCCGGTTCGAAGAACAGTGTGTACCATCTTCAGTCGCTAAGGACTGGACTCTTATTTTGGAGAATTTCTACGTATGATATCTTACAAAAAACTATGTACTTTATTAGATGATGCACTAAAAATATAAAATTTCTCCAACAGATGTTCCAGTATTAATAGAATGAATATTATTTGGTATTTTTCCTACAATATAGTTTCAAAATCTCAAAAAAGGTTAAAATTTTTGAAAAATTTCAATTCGAAGGTTCCTACTAATGATCTCTTCTTGTGTTTTCTCATACCAAATCTTTAATTATCGAATAAACTCTCCCTCCAGCCCTTTTGAAGGATAATTTGGAGAGATGTGCCTGTTGGATTTAATGGTACCATTTTTGAGATTTCTTCTTTCGAATTATGTTAAATGCGCGATGAAATATACAATCGATTTCTACAACTCCTTATTTTTCTGAAATTGGTTGAAACTACACCTTCGAAATAATCAAATAGTCAGAATCAAGAAAATAAAAATATAACGTTATTTGAAAAATATCCGAACGGGAAGGTGAATTTCAAAAAATAAGACATATTCCAATATGGAAAATAATGATTCGTGTGAACATCTCAATCGACATCGTTTGTTTGTGCGAACACATAGTTTCAAAATGGCGTCAATCCAATATTTATTGTTTAATATTTTTGATACTTTTGAAAACCTTTTGAAGCAAAAATTGTAGCTAGAAACCATTCATTAACTATACCTATCTTTCATTCACAACCAATGCATAATTTAAATCTAGATTTTGACCGAGTTCTCAAAAGAAGGAAATATACATTCGACAGCATACTTGTTTTTTTATGTATAGTTTGTTTCACGAATCATGGCTATTACGTCTCAACGCATCTCATTATCATGAAATTCTCTACTACGTTTGTCGATCTAAACTACGACATCAGTGTGTCAAGCTTATCTCCTTCCATACAATGATAGGGCGCTGCACGTATGTCCGAAGGCAACGCAATCTTTACTTCATAGGCGTCACAAAGTCATTGTGACATTTCAAATAATTCAGGAGCATAAATTCATATTTCATAACTCAAGCAATAATTTTTTTTGTGTTTCTGCATAATAAATCTTTGATATTGTGTTTGCTTATTTAATCAATCGATATTTTCTCCTCTAATTATATGAACTTCCTTAAATGCCATATATTATCTCGAAATCGTTACGCCACTGATTGCTTCCGTCAGTTGGATTGATTCATTTTTCGTGTTTTCAACGCAGACGCCAACATTCGTGAAAAAAATATACATATGTAACCTCGTTTCGCATAGTGAATACGTACAGATTTTGATCATTATTTTTTTTATTTGAAAGAGGAGAGAGATGGTTCCATATTCATTTTTTTTTCGTGTTTGATCCAGCTTATCCCTTCGAATGTTAGATTTTTCTTTCATTCAAATCACTTTTTCTGTCTCTTTCTTATATTCTATATTCTCTAACACCAATATAACATAAAATATATTCTTTCTAGCAGGTAACAGAAGTATTAAGAAAATAATACTTTGTTATTTCCGTGACCAGTTTATAGATGAAAGGCTTAAAAATTATTTCTTTGTGAGTTATTAACAATGATCCAGAGACAACAAGTCTCTGCCACGATCACTAAAGTAAAAAAAAACTAAAACCAACTTCATAAGATATTGCCCTAGTAAGTATAAAATAAAAATAGGTACCTACATAATGTAGGAATCATAAAGATTTTGAATTTGTGCAAAGTGTCTTCTATATTTGATACATCATCTTTTGTTGTTATATTTTCGGTAAATAGAATTCATTTAATTCAGACGATATACCAATTTTAAAATTGTAATAACAATCAAATAAATTTTATTTGTTACTTTTCAGTGATTGCTTATGAATAAATCTATTTATTTCACATTTTTTATTGATTCCACAAAAGTTTATTAGATGTATCTAGACAGTCAGTGTAAATTATTGTCTATACTTTTGGGATCGTAACTTGGAAACCTTATCAATAAAAAACAATATAACAAATTTTAAATTCCCCAAGAAATATTCTCCATTAATTTTAACAATCTTGAGCACGAACCGTATCTTAGCAGTCGTTTTTCTATATTAGAAAAAATATTTTAAAAAATTACACCGACTTTATTAGTTGTTGCACTGGAAAATACAAAATAATATTAATTCTATTGGTGCTGGTACTTTTGGAGTTGGTGCCTACAACAAACAACAACGGCACAGCTTCAAAATTACCAGCCCCAATACGATTAATATTATTTTGTATTTTTCAGTGCAACAACTAATAAAGTCGGTCCAATTTTTTTTGAAAAATATTTATTTGACATTTCTGAGTGTAACATTAGTGATGAAAATTGTTGAACGACCACTAATACCAAAGAAGATAGTACTTATCCCATTACCCATGTATAGGCTTAGCTTGTACTTGATATTTATTATTCAGAGATCTCAAAAAATCGCGGCGCAGATATACATATTCCAAAATTTACTGCAGTAACCAAAAAACCGTAATTCTTTTGAAAAAATGTACAATTTAAATGTTGCTTTATATAATATCTTATTTAATTTGACCGTCTCATATTTTCAATTTTCGACTAAAAATTGTGCTTCCACATAGCGGAAATACGCATATCACATATTTCAGGCTTTATGATTGATGAGACTCGAATACCGTAAATCTTTTGAGAAAATTTTCAATTTCAACGTTTCCGGATATGGTTCCATCTTTAATTCTGCATTATCAAATTTTCGATAAAAATTGCAGGAAGGAAGGGAATTTCGGGTTTGAGTTTTTCTAAATATGGGAGAATTTCTCCATTTTCAAATGAAAAAAAATCGTCTAAATCGGAGTATGTACGTGAATTTGGTAGAAAAAAAACTTCCACTTTTTAAGAACTCATTTTATATTTAAAAATCCTGTTGGATTCTGAATTTTCTAATACGGAATCATTTCTCAGTAGTCCCGAATTTAAAATAGATAATATTCACCATTACACATTACATCCAGAGATGCATAAAAAAACGCATACACAGTAGGCTTTGCAATTTAAGAACATGGCGTTATTTGAGTTATTAGAATTATTTACCATGTCATAATCAGTGGCTACGTTCAGGGTTCGGGTGAAGAACAAAATGACAGCGTTTAGACAACGGCAGTGACAAAATTCCCAAGCAATAGATGGACATTTATCATTTCTATGTTTACAATTTATTTAGTTATATATGAAGTATGAGATAACAATTGAACGATATTATATGATAATATCTGTATTTTTTTCTGAGTTTTGTAGACCACAACTCTCCTTAAGGCCTCTGTTGCTATTGTATCTCAAATCTTTTATCTGTCATCTATTCAACTGAGTTAAGTAGACACATTATGTCAATTTCTATTGCCATTTAAGAATGTTTTTTGGATTGTTTGAAAGATTTCTAGAGCATGGTCTATTTTTCTGTTAACAAAGATTCGTATTTAAGAGTCACAGAAAATTCCTGAACAATATCTTTGTGAAGAGTTATTGGTTGAAATATTATTACGAATTAATTATGATATTTGAGTTAATTAGATAACAGTGCCACGTTTAACAACCTAGGCGCACTTTATTACTTAATAGTTCGGCAGAAATCCTTAAATAAATGATCAATGATAATTATGATAGAAAATACTAATATTAATGTATAGAGTTATGTATAAGTAAAGAAACGATAATTCTCCACATGATTATATCAACAAATTCACCACTGAAGAGAATTACTGCATTAGCGAAACTAAAGTTGTAAAATGTTTAGAGCATTGAGTCTTCAAAGTCCACCTCTACTGATGTCAGCAAGTATTCCAACTAGGAATGTCTCAGAAATTACAACTTTGCTTGGATTTTACAAAGGAATTGACTCTCACTAGCGTTTTCTTTCCTTCTCTGTTTTCATTGGAAAAAGCAATGTCTAAAAGAGTTTACCTAGTTAAGGTACATCATACATGACGATGATAGTACCGTAATTTGCAAAGCCAATTATGAGAGCTCGGGTATGTTTATTTATTATTACGGTACTGCTAATGATAATATTAACCTGCTGATGGAAATGTGGTATGGAATATTTTAAAGTTGGTCAGTCTGTTTTGTTGATTTAGCTATTTATATTTTTGCTAGTGAAAGTTGTAGACGATGGAACCGTACTCAATCGTGCATATTTACAAGAAACGCCTTATGTTCATATTAACTTATACCACTTCAGAGTATTGACAGAAATTACGTATATCAAAGAATAAGGTGTTTTTAATCTTTGACTATATCATTTTTCTGAATAAAAAGTAGGTGGCACCTTATACTACGTTATTTTTCATCTCTCTGATTACTCGAATTGAATGTGATAGGATAAAGCATTATTATATTCGTCCATTCAATCTGCAGATATTTCCGTTTCCCAACTGAGCATTTAATGTATGAATATTTTTTCACAAAAACAAAGACTGACTTTATTAGTTGATGGTACAAAATAATAATAATTCTATTGGTGCTGGTAAATTTGAAGTTTTGCAATTTAGGTAGATATAATAGTTTTGGCATCTACTTACTTCAAAAGTACAAGCATCAGTTGGGATCTGTCAGATGGGAGGACCTTTAAGAAACATGGTAGACTTAAGAGGAATTTTCAAAAATATGTTATCATTTGATGTCTATTTTATGATTGGAATCACTTTGATTACCTGTTCATCTTTCAAAATATTGACATAAATAGAAATAATTTAATAGTGATTGGCTTGATAATGACGTTAACATAAAAAAATACGAGTTATAGTTACAACCAACAAACACGACAAGAGGCATAGATATAGGTAGCATATGCCCATTTGTAAGTTCCCACTAGAATTAGTATTATTTTGTATTTTTCAGTTCACTCACTAATCGGTCAGTCGGGTCAAGTTTTTGTAAAAAATATTTATTTCACAATGTTTCAATGGTCATCATAATTTAGAAGTTTTGCAGTTTAAGTAGATATAATAGTTTTGGCATTATTTACTTCAAAAGTACAATCATAAATTGGGATCTATCAAATGGGAGGACCTTTGAAAAACATGGTAGACTTAAGAGGAATTTTTAAAAATATAGGTTATTGTTTGATGACTATTTTATGATTGGAATCAATTGATTGCCTGTTCATCATTCAAAATATTGACATAGATAGAAATAATTTAATTGTGATTGGCTTTATAATGAAGTTAACATAGAAAAATACGAGATATAGCTGTAACCAACAAACAAGACCAGAGCCCTGGATTTCGATAATTGTATCAATCAGATGCATTTTGCACGCACATGTATTATCACTATAGCATATAGCATATGCCCATATGAAAGGTCCCAATAGAATTAGTATTATGTTGTATTTTTTAGTACACGCACTAATATAGTCGGTCCAAGTTTTTGTTTGTGTTTACTTATCTTCAGAGATTTCAAAATATAGCTGAAATTCTGGGGATATTTATCGGGGGAAAAACGTATTTGATTTTCAAAAGTTTGATAAGGGACAATATTTCAGCGCTTCTCTTTTCAATAAAAGAATATTCATCAAAATAGTTGCACATTTAAATTCCTGCAATTCGCGCTAATATAGGTCCATATAAAAGCAAAGATACAATGGCATTATATACCTCCTCCTTTTGAGAAGTTGATCAATAATATATATGTATTTGAAAAAATACAGTCTTTGAATATTGTGTGTATTTAAAAGAATAAAAATTTCAATACAGTTGAAGATTCATTTAGGAAGGTGTTCACTGCCCAGAATATAATGGATATAGGTATAGGTAAACCAAAAAATTGTCTCGTTGAAAAACTAACATTTATTATTATTATTTATCTATCTTCCTTACAGTCAATACAGAAGCCTTTTCTTATTCACTTGACTTTATCTGATGAATAATAATCGGAATATTATCTGGTTGCACTTCTTGTATTAAGTCTCGCAATAAAATCGAGTTCTCTTTAGAATCAGCATTAGACTAAAGAAACCCAACGCTCACTGAATTATTTCCTATTGACCAATGTTTTGTTTACCTGCCAATCTACTCTTTGGTGTGTCGCAACTGCTATTCGTCAACGTTGAAATGTATATATTCAGGCGAATATTTCCTGGTGCACTACACCATAGCTAGGTTGTTGTCGCAGGTCGACGCCATTGAACATGCGGTCTCTTGGTGAAAGTGGCTATCCGACTATTCGAGAATTTATTGAATGTTCGAGCCATTGACTTCCAAAAGGTTCGAAAGAAATCGCAACCGAGGCAGATGGAATCCGTTTGCACTATTGATTGATTTTCGTTAAGAAACACCTCTTAAGTCGACATCATTAGATGATGCACTGAGAAAAAAACTGTTGTATCGTTACTAGAATTGCCAGCAAAGGTGCCATGAAACGAAATTAAAAGCTGGGGTTTCAAATGTTTTTCTATATGAGTCTTCACACCAGCGTCCAAATTTATTGATTTTTATATTATATGTTGTACGTTAAAACACTTTATTTGATTCACGTGATACATCTATGTTGGTAATTTTAGTAACAAATGAATGAAAGATTTCTACCAGATCATCAACCAATGAAATCGTTCCCAGTTTTTCTTGTTATGCTTGATCCAATAATAAGTTTCTATATTAGATAGTTGGTACTGATGAATAATTCTAGTTCAATATTTGCAGTACCTATCCCAAATATCATCAAGAAAACCCAACTAGGATCTAGGGAAACCAGATCAGACCAGACTTCCGATTTGTCATTCTACCAAAATATGTCATACATAATTAAATTGAGTTTGACGCATATATTTCCCAGTATTTTTTTAAGGAAAATCATACACTCGAATACTTGTATCGAATACCTTCTCTTTTTTATGGTGTCAGTAAAACAATAATTAGGACAATCTAGGACTTTTAATATTGACGTTCCACTAGAGATAATATATGCCATATTTGATCTTTTATCAAACTAAATTTTGTTAAATATGAAATGTTCTATATTACACAGTATATATAAATATAATTTTTATAAAATTTAAAAAAATCACAATATGTCTGCTTTGGTAGTTGAAAAAAATAAGAGCAAGAGAAGAAGTTATCACATAATGCGATATTGCCGAGATGCCGAGATGTGTATTAGATGTTACGCCTTGCAAAGAAAGCTGTGAGTCAGTAAATAAAAATTGTGAAATTTGAATTTTCGGTTTTGATATCCAAGGTTCTGTATCTCACCTCCTGTCTTCTACAACTCAGTTATTAGTTGAGTTACGGGTTTGTATTTTTGCGTAATTCATCTGTAACCTAAGATATATAGAAATACTTTTTAAATTACATGCCATTCAACCTGTTTCTTATTTTGGTTCCTCTTATATCCAAAAATGGTAATAAATTTATATTGAAATTGGTTTAGTGAAATAAAACCAGAAAAATATGCCTTGGCCAATGGTTTCAAAAATAAAAATAGTACATAGGTGATAAAATCATACATTATTCTCGTTGAAGAAAGGTTTAATGGTGTCCTCAAGAAAGTTGGATTGATATAATTTTCACAGATTATTGTAAATTTTGTGTAATTTTTTTCAAGTTTTAATGCAGTTTATTGCTCTTATTGTAAATTGAATTCCCTGTATATTTTTGTGACATTCATGCTAGTATTGCTTTTATTCTAATTACAAATCGTTGTTCCGTTATTTGTGGAAAATTTGTATTATGGTTGGCTGATAATTAAATATATATTAATAATATTATATATATAATTATTGTATGATTTTATATTGCAGTCTATCAAATGAATCCTGCTACAATGTTCTGTATCACCAGTTTTTGTTCTATCTAACAAAGTATTTTTGAAAGAGCTTAGACAAACTCTTTTGTATTCCGGTCCTTCTGTTTCTGTGATTAGAGACTACATTTTCTTTCCACACTTAATATTTCCTTTATTGTCGATGTGTGAGATCGTGAAAAGAACATCGCTTTGCAATTACCTATAATCGAAATAATAAGAGGCCAGTAACCACCACAACAACTCGAATTTTGGTTAGTTTCACGCGGTGAAGAGTTATTTTGGGGTAATTTCCACCCCCCAGACGACTTGATATTAAGTATGCAAATACGTATGTACTCGAAATTTAGATGGATCGAACTTGATACACTTTAAGGGCTTATTCATTCTAAACTATGAATTGTTGTTTCTTATTCTCATTCCTAGAAAGAGCAATATTTGAAATTAACTAAATGTAGGATAAAGCTACAGGAACTTGGTATTCGCTGAATTCCGAAGCAAAGCAAACATTATTTTATACCCATGCACATTTCATATATACAATGGAAAACTTTCAAATCACTTACATGAGAAACGTTTTAACCTATTTTTTCTCGCGATAGCTGACAACAAGTGACGTGAAGTAGGCATTCAGCTTTTATTGTTACCTAGCTCAAAGAATGATCATACATCATTTAATCGGAGCATGTTGATGAAACTCTTATAGAAATAAATCTATTATAATTGACAACAATGGTCTTATTAGATTTTAACATAGGGGAACCCTTTTGCCAGAATACAAAAAAAACCTTTTTTGTGCTTTTTCTCAGAGATACGCTCTATAGCAGACGATAGAGGACTTCGAGAAGAACACTTTAGCAAGTTTCATCAAAATCGTTGGAGCTGTTTTTTCGCCTATCTAGAGCAAAACACGTTTTTCAGATATTGCTCGACAACCAGTGCGAGGAGGAATCCCAATCTGTGTCACCGGCGAACGGTATTGGTCTTATACAACACAAGAAAGAAAGCAACAAAATCGATCAAGTTATTCCCAAAATATTCTTGGCACAGACAGACAGCCACACCAATGACTGAAATTGTTTGGACTCTGGGACGGTTACAATACTGTCATTAGTATTAGTAGCAGTAGGAAAGTAAAAATGATAATAAAGAACTTCAAATTGAGTATGTATGAGTCCCAATAAATTCAATACAAAAAACTACTTTTATAACAATTTGCAATAATGCTATATAGGTAATAGTTCATCTACAAAATATTTTTGGATTTTTTGAATTAATCTAAAATACATAACATTACCTACTTGTGATGAATTTCCAACACTACTCATTTGAATCTTTTAAGTACAAGAGAACTGCTTTAAATAAATGTATCTACAAAAATTATTCAATAACGGTTTCAGAATTCAGACCAGCAATCCGTTACGGTGATAAAAAAATAGAACAATAAGGGCTCAAGAGTTAATTTTGGCGTTGAATGATTTATTCACATATTGTTGTTCACGGTATTATAGACATGCCATGCCGCCCGCATTTTTATTAACAATGATGTTCGTGTTTATAGGTTAACTAAGCCATAAAACACGTTAAGATAAAATGATTTTGCAGTTCGACTGTTTGTCTGAATATTTATAAAAGTACACAAATACGAGGCGGGCTTGCTTAGAAAGGACTGCGTATTTCGGGATCCCGTTTCGATTTTAAAATTATAGAAAATTCATTTATTTTACCTCCATTAACCAGAATTAGCTCAATTACTCTATTCGTTTGTGATCTGATTACCTCACCCTGAATAAGTACCCAATTCAAATAGTCTATGACAGGATCGGATGTACGGAACCCTAAAAACATAAAACTCTTCTCCATACACGACGGAATGAAAAAAATTATTACTGACCTAACCAAGCTAGTAACCTTTGGTAATTATGCTGAATCAATGAAATCCGGGTAAGAACATTTTTTCTTACTAACGCGAGAAATCATGACTTATGATCGAGTAAAGTAGCACCGATCACTAAAAAGGTAAACAAATTGATTCTGACAAAATTTGGTAAAAAAATCAGTCGGGCGCATATTTCGGTCAAAAGTTATGAAAATAATTGTGAAATAATTGAATTGCCTCAATATTTGAGTCAGGTTCTTAAAAATTAATGAAGTGTTAGTATTTTGACTGCTTTAAAAAAAAAAACAAAAAAAATTCCAATAAATTTTAAAGAAAAATAAAAGAATTTACAATATACTTTTCTAAAACAACAAATATCTTTCCGGATGCATTTTACGTTGTAAGCTAACAGTACAAATATAAAACCATTGTTGAATAGACTGCGCAGATTTTTTGCTAAATATTATAATAGCTACATTTGTGGCTATACAAAGGCGCTGCACGATTGTATGTAAATATATATTTAGAGCTGAAGCTGTGGAGCGTTTATTTTTTCTTTCTTTTAGAACAAAAACTTCTGACCCCAATACAAGGCTGGCGATAAATCACAATTAAGCTATATACCTACAAGAAGGCGGACATCCCACACGCATAATACTGCGCCTAATGTGGTAAGGATGTACTGTTGCCGGCTAAATTTTTGAGAGAGTAAGAATACCGTTAGCGCTGTGGTGCTAATTTTTGATTCGTCATATGTTATCATCATCTCAAAAGTGGGTCAAGATCAAAAATTATGCAGAAAAGTAAAAGTATTTAAATAAAATATTTTAGCCAAACTTGCTATACCTACTATAAAAATATAAATTGCAACTTTCTAATAGTGAACGACAAAACATTCTACCATGTACATGAACCTACTCAAAACACAACAATTGAACACTTTTGGATTGCAACGCATAATCTTATTCATAGTCATAATAATAAGATCAATAATTGATGCAACGAGTAATCACAAAATCAAAGGTAACAAAAATATTGAACTACCTGCAATTGGTTTTCTGTGTAAGAGCATTTAATAAGAATTTTATTAAAATAATCTCACTTATATAAACTCGATAGGAATAAAAACCTATTCCCAGTACCTATCTAATACAAATTTCATTTTTGTGTTTCACTGCCTCAATTAAAAAATGCTCATAGATACGAAACATCTTTTCTCAGATGAAGTAACTTAATTAATTATTATTTCCTGTTCCTTATATTTCGTTAGTGATGTAGATTGATTGAGAATACAAAATTTTAAGTCCTTATATTTTTGAAGAATTTCAATTAGGTATACCACGGTAAAGCTGTAACTCCCTGGTATTAGGAAGCTACTTATCTTTTCCATATATTTCGCAGATATTATCTTCGAGTTCACAAGAAGATGAAAGACAAAGATACTTTACCAGCTACGTGAGACTCTTCATCTAGATTATGCAAATAAAAAAAGAACACAAACTCATCGCGAGTAAAGAAAGAAACGCTAAATGGGAGTAGGCCACAAGAAATGGGTACAGTAACTTCACTTTCTGTTAACGGTGTCGGAATCGGCAAAATGATCGCACAATATTTGAGAAGAGAAACATGACGCACCGCGGGTTGTACCGTTAGGGCGCTGAGTATTAATAATAGTACTGCCAGCAGCGTATGGACTTGCGCGATGTTGCCAGCTTTAAAAGCAATCGAATGACCTTGCGATTGATGGAGCCTTCCAGTTGGTTTACAGCAAAACATTGTTTTGATAGTCAATAACAAATCATTCTAAGTCTATGGGGCAGAATCTAAAAAAATTGAGTATTCAAATTTTTCTCTATTTTATTTCGAGTTGTGATATGCTAAGAGGAAATGATACTATGAGAGATATCGTAGTCAAGGCCTATTGAAAAGTAACAAAACAACGATTTCTTGAATAAGCCCAAATAAAGAGCACAGAGCAGATTTTACAAAACATTGGAGAAATATAATCGGACCATTAGATATGGTGTTAAAAGCGTTTCAGCCTAGTAATCTAGATAGATTTACTTTTCCATTTTTAATTATTTCAGCGACAAATTCGCTTACTGTGATATTAAAATCAACCGCACACCGAAAATGTGTCAACCGCAATACAGGTATGCAAGAAATAATCAACACAGAAACTGATCGAAAATACTTTGAACAATGATATTGAAATTGTACACAGTTCTTCTTTGTTATATCAAAGTTTGCAGATAGTATTCTGTAAACTTTGCTTATAATTTGAAATACTATACTACTGTTTATATACTGGGTGTCCCAAGGTACCGTATACAGGCAATATCTCGCTTATTTTACAAAATAATGAAAAAATTAAAAAAACTGCTTTTAAAGGCATTAAAATACCGTCCTATTGACTTATTAAAAAATTATTACATTTAACAGCCCTGTGGTAGCTACCCATCTCTTTTTATTTTCAAGTGGCACCCCCTGTATAGTGTCGTTGAAAATTGTGTCTCATTTTGATTGGAATACCACGATGTAACATTTAACATGGGTTTAAAGTTTTTAAAAACTTGGGCGGAGGCAATTTTTAATTTTTATAAGAATAATTAAATAACCCAAAAAGTCACAAAATGATAATGTTTTTGTTGATATTAATGAAAAAATACCAGATATGTGCTATCGAGGTATTCCAGATAGAATGACACGCAATTTTCAATGACAATATATTAGGAGTGCCATTTGGAAATAAAAAGTGAGGGGGTAGCTAGTACAGGGCTATATATAAAATATTAAATCGAAACCAAGAAACTGGAAATATTCCTTATGTTTAGCTACGTTTTATAGTAGATTAAGACTTTTTGTCCGCGGCATCTAAATGTAATAAAATGGATGGACAATGATATTACAAAAAGTCAGTCAAAAGGAAAGGGGAAGTTGATTTACAATCCATCATACATATAATTCAGATATCTGTAGGCAAGTGAGAAGTGACTGACAGTATGCGGCATGCCAATCTCTGCCTCTCCCGTAGAGGCCTTTTTTAGGCAGTATAACTAAACAACATTTTATCCCCTATAACGCTCTTGTAGAAGCTACTTTTTGATAGAATTAATAAATAAAGATCGGGCTATATCCTTATAAACTTTCAACAAAGTCAAATCATCGGCTTATACGTTTAAGGGTAACAGATATAACGATACATTTTAAAGATTAGTATAGATTTATAACATTTCGTAGTTTTCATTACACTGGGGAGACATGGCAACGTAGTTCTTATCGATGTAGTACCGCGAGCCGTCACGCGGCAGCCGGAGTTCCATCGTCTGCCCACGGAAGTATGTTAGCAGTACCAGAGAATCCCCCCACCAGCTCGAAATCAACTAACAACTAACGGTATCAAGTTATTCACTTCTACTGATCTCACAACAGAGATATCGTCATGGCATGGTATTATACCATAGGAGTACGTTTGTATATTTCTTCCAGGAAAAATCATACTAAACAGAAAATAAATCTAATTGAAAATATAATTCAGATTTTTTACAAGTATTGCTTCAGTTTATCGTTTAAATTAAGAATTTGGTTTATCAACGATTAGTGTTTTCGGTACAGGGATCATAAAACGTTTAACAAAATTTCACATACCTTTATCCATCCATCTTTTTTTTTGTGGTACTGATAATAACACTCCACAAAGGGTTCTACAGATGGAATCATAAAAATACCGCAAGGTACCGTTAACGATACCTCAAGCATACACATAAGTTGGTGAAATTGTTAGGGTGATGCGCAAAAAGTCATTATATTTTATTGCCTTACTGCAAATTCGCAGCAGGCACGTACATTAAGAGATATTATATTTTTAATTGAAGAATTATGGCACAAACTCAATAAAAGTTCATTATTGGATTTTTTATTTGAAGACACTATCACCAAATTATTAAATTAGTCATTGATTTTAACAATTTTGTTCCAGTGTCTGGATATGCCAAGTTGACCAACCCACTGACAGTAGCCGTCCAGTCTTGAAGATTACGCTAATGAAAACAATGAAATATCCGAATACCCTTCAAAGCACCAATATGGCAGTCAACAATGGTTCACATGTAGACGAAGTCGATTCCCTGTTCACCTCTTCTTGTTGGCAAAACTCCAATTCGAGCATTCAAAACGAATTCATAGATACACATAAACTGATTTTAGAGGGTCAAATCAGCAACCTTGGTTCTGATAAACTTCTTCTGGAAGCGTCACTAAGTCAGGATGATGAAATTGAAACAAAAGAGACAATGGAAGCTCTTGATAATCTACTGTTGAATCCAATGAACAATAGTTTAGCAGAGCTAAAGCCACTCCCGCCTTTCACTGGCTATACAGCTAATTTGAGCATCAACGGTATACCAGGACATCACTTTCACACCATATCCCAAAGGCTTCCCGAAGAGAACAATAACAACAACAGCTACAACAGCTACAATGAACAAAATATAGTGTCTAGTTCAACATGTAATGTGAGTGCGGACTCGGCAGATGAACAAGATAGCAAAAACTTCTTTTCGAACGATAGTTATGTGGATTGTGCCAATCCGGATTCAGTGTCATCGATTAAATATGAAGACTGTAGTCATCCATCAGTGGATTCGGCTGCAACACACATCAAAACTGAAATTGCAGAATATGACATCTCGTCCATTGATGACATAGCAGCGATAATAAGTTCGGCGATAGCCGATACGACGGTTCCTAGCAACAATCCAGAAAGTGAAGGACCTACTACCTCACGTGATAGTTGGATGGACCTGGATGCCTGGATAGATCGAGCTTGTGTAGATCAACAAAAGGGCTTAATTATAACACAAGATGGACTTTCTGAGTTTGTCATACCTTGTTCGAGTGAGTATAAAATCCAGCAGGCTGCTTCTGAATATGCTAGCAAAACGCAATCGCAACAATCTGGCTCGACACTTCAAAACCTTTTGACTCATGGTATGCCAGTCTTGCAAAACAGGCTGCAAAATGGACCTGTCATAAAACAGGAGCTACCGAGCTCGACAAATTATGGTGTTGAATTGATATCAACATCCAGCCCACCTGCCAATGTGGTATCTACAACAGGAGACAATTTGCTGGTTACCGTGAACGGGAGATTTCTTCCACAATACAGTATCCATGGCATGGGTGGTGATGACCATCGAATAACAAGTCCAGACATGCTAGGTCAAAATTATCCACATACAACAACAACGACAACAAATTCACCAAAAAAGTCGCGAAGCCGAGCACAGAAAAATAAACAGCAAGCAACTAGTTCGAGTGTCTTTCAAACGGATCAGACACTGGGATTGTTGGGTAAAGAGAAACCAGTACATAGGTGTAGTATATGCAATAGGGGTTTTTTGAATAAAAGTAATATTAAGGTACACCTGAGAACGCACACAGGCGAGAAACCTTTTAGGTGTGAAACATGTGCAAAGGCGTTCAGACAAAAGGCTCACTTACTGAAGCATCAACAGATTCATAAGAGGATAGGACGTGATTGATTCGACAGCTAGCAATCTTATACCAACTTACGAATTTAGTTATTTACCTGTGTGTAAATCCATACAAAACTATTGTGATTTTTTTTATTCATTCTCTCAATCATAATTATTGATAATTATAATTTGATAGATATATACTCACATGTCATACACTTTAAATATTGATCTAAAATTTTGTAAATCTTTCATTGTTCGATGCTGAATTCGTAAGTTCGTAATGTAAGCCGAAAAGAAATGCATAGAACTAAGTTTAAAATCTAAAATCTGAGGTCAATCCTCCTATTATTTGATAGCATAGCTAGTAGTAGTACATATATTTTTGAGGATCATAATTTGAGAAAAATATCAAACTCATTTTATTATATAAACTATACTTACGAGCTGTATTTATTATTGGCTAACTTCATATATTTTCGGTTCATGACTGCCGGTTGATTCACAAAAAATTAATAATATTGTCAAACATAGCTACTACTATATATTATACTACAACCATAAGATCACGGTTAAGTAAAAGAATATTTTACGAACAAGTGCTATCAAGAAAATACAATTCACATGAAAATTTAACTTCCAAAGAAAGTATTGTAAAAATGTGTTTTGCTCAGGTATGCATTGCTCTTCGGTTGACATTTTAAACGTGCTATAAGAAAAGGTACCTCAATTCTGCAAATTTTGTAATATTCCTATATATAATATTATATGAATGGACAATGTGCAATTTCAGCAAATAGTGACGCCATTGCTATATAAAAATGAAATTATTTCTTATATTTGTTTCCTTTTCGCTTCTCCCCATTTGGATGTGCGCATTGTAGTATGGTAGATATTGATCTGAATTAATTTATTCTTGTATTATATTATGTATTTTTTCTACAAACTTATTTATTGTTGTTATTATCTAATAATCTAGTTTTGTTACTTTTTTAATATATATGACTCTTGTCACCAAAAGATAAAACTTGCAATTAAATATACTGAATGAAAATGTTTTTAGACGATTCAAGATTTTCTCAGGTTTTTTTATATAACACAATATTCTTGTGATAAAAAAATACTTAATATTTAAGTAGAGTATTTGTATTTTAACAAAGTTATATCCTATTGTAAAATCTTTGATTGATTGTTTAGAGAAACGACTGCTAATTCAAAAAAGTTAAAATAATGCCTGTTTTTTCTCTGACAATGAAAAAAACTTTCATTGGTATAGGCAAAAGTCCTTATTGCAACGAAATTTTTTTTGTAAATTTTTGTAATATAATATAAATATATATTTATTCAACGTACTTATAGCTTTGTTTCGTGTTTATGTTTAGACAAATAGATCTCAGAAATCAAAAATCTATTCTATCCTTATGCACATATCTTCACCTGTAGAGATTCATTGAACAAGATATCAATAGTAAATCTTTCATTTTCTATAATGATCTGATTGTGAGTTTATCCAATTTCTTAGTTCAAATTAGAATCACATATTTTCAAAATAATATAGCACAACTATTGAATTGACTTTATTGTTGAAAATTTTGTATTGGTACTTGGTTACAATATTGACAGAAAAAAATGATAAAAGTCATCATTATCACAAATCAATTTCGGTGTATCGCTGGTACTCTAGTACAAGTGCCTTATTTATAGTTTTTCATTAGTCCGTAGTTCTTGCAACTTGATCTCATGTGTTCATTCCTAACTATGTCAAAAATTAAAAATAATTGAGTAAAACTGACAATATGAATCTACAAATAAAGCATATATAGTGAGCAGTAGTGCAGGTGCGACTTTTCAGGTCCACACTATGAACAACCCATTAGAACAACACTTCAGATTAGATGAGACATTCTGATTGTCGAGTTTTCTTTTAGATTTCCTCAGAAAGATAAGTTGTAAGCGATCCGCTGGAATGAAGTTTCGTAGTAAAAGTTCTGCTCGATAAGGACTCCTTGTGAGGAAACGTAGGCCTACATTTAACAATATAATTATTCCGGCTTATATCGAAATAATTTTGCTACGTAAATGATTATGATGTGTATAATTATAGCTGTATTCTCTGCTATTCATATAATATATTCATATTATATTGTACTTAACAATGAAACCAGCATGAAAACAAGAAATACAACCCCTCAGACAAAAAAATATCCCATTTACTAAAAAGTATCGTAAAAATGTGTAGGTATATTTGCAAACTCATCCATGCTACTACTGTATAAAGATGCAAGCCTTTAAATGGCGGTGCCATCAATTAACTTTCAAACTTTCTATCGCTAACATGGTCATTAAGTTGCCAGAGTGAGTAATCTTTGATACATACACACACACAAACACATAGACTGTATGGCGAACGGACTTACCAAGTTTCATTTTAATTGCCTATGGTATATATTCGATTAAACGTATCTGTTTATTTATTTATTTATTGGGATTTTCTAACGGGTTCGATGTCCTTGTTAGCCTATATATATATTTGAATATCTACTAGATGTTGCGAACCTACGATCTTGTATGATTTAAATTTTCTTAATCGAATAAACTGTGTCATGAAAATAGTTGGTCGAATATGTAGTTGAACTTGATACGAAAGTGACTTATTTTTTTTTGTTATTTATATTAATATATCTTCACAAGCTTCATAACTCAATAAAATACCTGGAAATATTCAAAAGTGACCAAAGTACTCTCTGGTATAAGCCTTCTCTCACTGATATTCAACATGCATTAAATCAAGCAAAATCAACAATAATCTTGCCTAGGCTGATATGCTCACCCGTTAACCTACTTGACCATGGGAAACAAATTAAAGACGCTTCTTCCTCTTCGACACAAAGGATCATTATCCTTATACTAACAACGAGTTGCATGATTGAGGATTATCTTTGTAGAATTTTAGCATCTTCATTGGTTTTGTCGTTTTTTGTCGGTCGTGTGCTTCATTGGATAAACTTCACCAAAAAAACTACTTACTCTATAAAACAATTACATCGCCTAATCGTGACATCGGGCGACCTAGAAAATCAACGTTTCGAATGTCAAAGGTGATACGATTATATATTTTCTCTGTCTTGGCGCATAGTTATCTCGAATTACACATCAGTTTCTTCTGAATGTCTGTGTGTACAGAAGCTACTTTTAGTATTGTTGATTAACTGAATTTATTGGTTAAATATTGTGATAATCATGTATATATTTATAAAAAAAATATTTCAATGTATGTACAGTGCTATTTATATTCTTCTTACATCCAGAATATCAAAAAATATCTCATTCTCACATTATTCTTCAACTATTATCTCAGTTCTAATTAAAGCATAGTCCTTAAAATCAATCAATCAATTTAGATTTCTGAACTGATCTTATAAAAAATACAGTGAAGTCAAAACTTTCTTGCTGTAATTGATTGAATAAAAAAATATATATTAATTAAAAATCACATGCTATCATTTTTACACAAAACGATTTTTTTCTTATAAGGCGTTTCATTATACTTTCAATATTTTTCTCATAGTTAATTTATTATCTTTCCACGAAAATATCTCGAAAAATATTCTTGTAACGACACAAGTAGTGGCACTGAACATATTCAATCCGTAATATAAATAGAAGCAAAACATTTTGTAAATTGGCACTATAGCTTAAATAATTGCATTGTCAAGCCTGTAGGTTATACAAAGTAATTTTAGTTAGTACTATATTATATATATGAATATATAAATTTATGCATAGGTTGAATTCATTATTGTTATATTTTTATTGTTGATTATGTTAATAAGTATGTTGTATAATAAACACCATTATTTTTTATATTTGTGTAATTGACGTTTCCTTTTCCCGATTGATAATTTAATGAGCAAGTTGTATTATACCTAATTGGAAGAAAATCGTTCTGGTCATTTGTTTACTTCATTTGCCGGCGACATAGAATGTATAGAGGTATATCTATATCGGAGAAATATAGGTGCTTTCCAATAAAACTGAAATTGAGCTTTTGAGGTAGCTCCTCTAAAAACCATCATATGTTTTTTTATGATAATTATTATTATTTGAAATATTTTCAATTAAATAGAAGTTTCAAAAACTTAACAATTTATTCAAATGAAAATTATGAGTCATTATCAAAAGCTATGGAATTAGTTGGTTGAAAATTGAATAAAGATAAACATGACAAAAAGAAAATACAACTACTGAGAGATTTGAAACCTTACGTTCTACTACTGAAAATCTCCAATCTCTAGGACTGAATTTAATTAAGAATTAGAATATTGTTTAAGATGATCTCGAACAGCTTCACTTAAGTATTTTTAGGGTGAAATTCATTACAAAATGCGTTGCATAATATATTAAATTCAACCCCTCATCCCGAAAAAAAAACTAGCTAGGTACACACTCCATCAAGTCAATTTCCAGAGAAAAAAAACTTAATCCAAATCAATATCCATTTGAGAGCTATGATTCCACTGGCAGACACAAACATATATATTTCAAAAGTAAGACCCCTCTATTTGTGTTAGGGGTTAATAATACAAAATAATATTTATTCTATTGCTACCTTGCAAAATTAAAAACTTAAATAAGTAGGTACTCACATCACGTGGAACAGAATATGATTATAGATAAAATATACCGTCTGTAATAAACAACTTTTTACAAAAACTAAGACCGACTTTATTAGTTGGTAAACTGAAAAATGCAAAATAATATTAATTTTTTAGAGGCTCGTACTTTTGAAGTTGCTGCCAACTCTATAACTGTGTCACCAACTATTAAAGTCTGTGTTAATTTTTGTAAAAAGTTTTTTATTCAACATTTTTGAGAGTCAAAAAATATAGATATCAAACATAAAATAAATACGATTTACCAATCTTTTGAAAACTCTTTCTTCAAAGAGGTCTAATTTTGAAATCGTTGAAGCTTTTGGGAAATGCTCCATTAAAAGTTTCCGAAAATGGTCTTTTCTTTAATTTTACTACATCATAAATTCAACTTTCGATTAAATTGTCCCCCATCATACCCCTTTAGGGGAGATTTTGTTGGAGAAAAAATTGCATTTAATTTTTTTTGATGGCAGCATTTTTTCAATACATTCCATTAAAAAAAATCAAAAAAGCAGACAGTCGAATTCTTTACCTCCTTCGTTTGAAAAATCGGTGAAAAATCATAAGAACATGAAGTATCACTGCTGGGCTAAGTACTAGATAATACTAATTCTAAACATTTATTGGAAGTCTATTCATCCTTTCTTGTAAATCGGTAAAAAAGTTTACATTTATGGATATAAAATGTAAATAATAAAATAAGTTCTTAATTCAATTACTCAGTAATCCCTAATATCAAAAATATATTTTGGAATTGGAATTTCCAAAAATTGTGTAAGTAGATTTCGATATTTTCAATTATGTAATTTGTAAGTGCTCAAAATTATATTTCCTTTAAACAGATCCCATGTAATTTTTGATTAAGTCCGTCATACCCCATTTTGGAGTATGCTGTTTGTGGGAAGAACATTTTGGATTAGGTTGGTAGTCTTCTTTCGAATGAAAATATATCTACATAAACAACACAATGTCAGAAGTATTCATAAAAAAATATTAGTTGCAGTTTAGCTTTATAATAAAACTGTCACGTAAAAAACTAAACTAATATCGAAGTAAGATTTGCTAATGAATACGGCGGCTGTTTATCTTCAGGAACTACTTTTAAAACAACCTACGGTAGTTAAATCGAGTGAGTAGCAACAAGAATGTAACTATCGTTTTCTAAGAGCCTACCACTGGCAACAACAACTGTTGTGTTGTTACTCAGTACAGATAAGTGATTTTTCAACATTTCAAACTTTCGCACAGCTTTTTATATTTTATTTTTATTTTACATTCCTGTTTTTGCAGTGGCATCCTGACAAATATTTTAAACAAAATTTCATGAAGTCAAGTTTACGTCAAACATAAAAAAATGAACTCGGACGGATAAGAGAATTATCTCAGTCTACTTCTTTAATTTAAAGCATATACAACTACAAGACAAGTATGTAGGAAATTTTAATATGATAATTATTTTGAAAGATTAAATTAAATGCAAAATATACTTGTCATTCGGAATTGGATTTTCTTGTAAACCCAAGTCTCTGTTTGACCCAAACTAATTGGTCCAACTATCTATCCAATTAGAAGAAAGATAAAACTCCTTTTTTAAAAAAATAAAAGCATTCATAAATTAAATTCATCATAGTCTTGTTTTTTTTATCCCAGATTGGAAAATTAAGACTACATGAAATAAAAAAAAGAGAGCATATTCAAAATCCTTTGAGTTTGTTATTTTAAAGAAAAAAGTTTAAAATTGTTGCTGTAAGATATTCGAAACACTAATAAGATAAAAGCATAATAATAACTTTTTAATATTGTAGACTTATATATGAGATAAATGATATGAACTTTTTTTATTCTATTCCAGAAATCAAAATTTTAAATCGTTTTTTTTCTGAATCCTCTTAAATAAAATTTTATGGTTTCCAGTGAATCTAATAAACTCTATTTTTATAAAAAAAGTTGGAGAGTTATGACAAAATATTAGTTTTTCTTACGGCGCGGAGCGGAGAACTTGTATTCAAAGGAATCCTTACTTGTGTTATTAGAAACAAATAAAATCATCTTGACTATGCAACAACAACAGCAATTATGCATTTAAGAGATTCCACTTCACTTTTGAAAGGATTAATCTGCACATTTCACGTTGTGTGCTATATTAACGAGATTGTTATGATTCAAATAATGCAAACAATTTAAAATGAATTAAATCGTGGTACTGCCCTTCTTAAAGCGCGGCACGCTCGATAAAAGAGAAAGTGGGCGTTATTATTGTTGCTTGGCCATTAGCGACGACGAACAAAAGTAGAAGAGAAACAAAAAAAATGTGTTACTATTTTAATTGAGTGGCCTTAAGTCGTTCTTGAAAACAATAAAATACAAAATGCTTTATACATCTCGAAAAGGTTGGATAGCTTTTCTGAGATAGAAATTTCAATCAACGATCGTTTAAAATATGTGCACTATTCGATTGAAAGATTTTTTCTCAATACTATGAATTATTTTGACTTTGGAATAAGTAATACTTTGAGAAAGAATAAGATTATATCAGATAAAAATGCACCAACAAGTACAAAATAATATTTATACCATTAGTTCTAAAACTAAATTAGATTGATCAAATAGACAGTTTAGTAACAAGTCATATATGTAGTTGAACTCATAAAATTTCAAAATATCAGCTATACATTTTGTTTTAATAACACGATATAGTTACCTTTATAATTTTATTACCAGCATAGTTGGTCAGTATTATACAGGGTGCTCCAAAACAAATACAAAAAAACTTATTTGTGTGATTCCTAGTTCAAAATAAAGGGTTGCTTGTTAAATAAACGTTGGGATTAGGAAGATAATACGCTGAAAATATGGCGGAAAAATAATGTTTTTATTTTTTTGTTTTCACAATGAAAAAAGATAAAACGATAAAATTTTATGGAAGTACATATTATTGTTTTGTTCGGTATAAAATTTTCGTTTTTGCATTTTCTCTTAAAACTTACCGTTTACAAAAAAAAATGTAAAGCATTGCATGTCGAAATCAATGCTGTCAAAAAAAATTTTCGTGTTATTGCGTGAGTTTTTCTTCAAATTTAGAAAAGAAGAGTGATAAGGGTAGTCTAATTCAATTCTCTCAACTTATTTTAAGAAAATGAAAAATATGCAAAAATGTGTTTTTATAATGGTAATACTTTCATAAAATTATTGTTCTATCTCTTTTGTTTTCCGGATAAAAACATTATTTTTCCGCCACATTTGTTGCACGATATCTCCCTAACGGTTGATTTTTTACCCAACATTTTTTTTGAAACACCCTGCATGTATCTTTCACTATATTTTATACTTCTCACAACACTCTATTCTAATAAGATCGTGTTTTAAAAAAAGTTATTTCAATTTGTGAATGTGAATAATCCATTTTTGTCTCACAATTACATCATAAAATAAGTGGACTACAAAATAATATTAATGCTAATGGTAGGAAAAATAATTTTAAGGTTGCGCTGTGGAAGACTTTTAGCACCAATTTCAAGTATCATAAGAATCAGAATAATTTAGTATTATGTGGTGTACCATCTATTAGATTTGGACGTAGTTTTCGTAAAAAGTTATTTATTTCGCAGAAGGAATTGAGTGCTGCAATAGTCATCAAAATCGTAGCATGTTTAATTATACTTATTCAGTGATTTTAAAATAAAGCCATAAAAATCTTATAGTTTTTTAAATTTCTGACATGGATACTAGAATTTTTGGAAAATGTTAGACCATGATCATTTTTGAATCCTATGCCTTTCAATTTTCAAGACTCTCCACTCCTCTTTTTTGGAAGAAGGATATATAAGATTATATGAAGTTTAAATCCAAATATAGGATCATTTCTCAGAGTTGCTATTTCGAATGAAAACAGAATCATCAAAATGGGGTTACATAACGCGAGAACAAACATCCTCTTTTTTGAAGAGTCGGTAAAAAAATACTACTACATTCTGAAACTAGAAATACCTAAATAAACTTGAGTAGGTAAAGCAAAAATTTTTGTGAAAAACGTTTCCTTTCTTTCAACTTTGGGCATATTTTTGGGGAAACTCAGATCTGATTTCGAAATGTAGTCATCTAAGCTTCTTTATCTTGGACTCGCTATATTGATAATAACTGTGATTTTTGGCGAATATTGTCAATGTCTTTCTCGTCATATCAGTGAGTAATTTTACTGTATTTCTCATTAGTGAAGATATTTTTGTTTTACATTCAATTCATTCAATATTCTTTATTAATTCTATTTTGTAAACGTTCCAAATAAAATGCGTCCTTTTTTACTAAAACTGTTAGACAATGAGAGGAAGAGGATTCAAATACAATAATTCATAAAAAATACGTACCTGTGTAATTACAAATGCTTATATGTTACTGTTAAAGATTTTATGGACAAGCTTTACTTACATCTGCAGCAAAATATCTCTCTTAAAGGATATTTTAGAACGGGAATATCCCAATGATTCAAATGAATTTAAATCGAGAGTTGAAGAACATCCGGAAATTCACAAAACTGGAATGTTTTCAATCTCAAATCCAAAAGTATTTGATTCCAAATTTTGTATATTTGTTATGATCATTGGGTATATTTGTTCATATTATGCAATTCAAGAAGATTCAAGAAAATAAATATTCTCAAATTTTATGGAAGAATTATTGTGGAGTGTTCAGTTAGAGTTCGACAAGTGGGAAGCTCATCTCATAGAGCTTATTAATATTTAAGATTACATATAGAATTATCGTGGGATTCACCTTGCCGCTGGTCAGGTGAGGCTTAGTGAATATACATTTATTTATTTAAATAAATTGTTTCGTATGATAACAAAATAATTTATTCATTCCCCCTATATTCATAAGAAACATTGTGTAATTATGTAGGTCAATTTACTTATGAGATGGACAAAAAAGTGTATTCTACTTTTTTTCTTATACATATAATATGCTCTCCGACAATGCGAAGGAGTCAGTGCCGTGTCTCGGAAGCATCATCACAATATGTATTGCCTGAGTGTGTGTTGAGTGCCTCCTGGAAGTGGCACGCGACACACTTCTTCTGACTGTAGCTCTTCGCCATACGGACACACTTCCTACGTTGACGGACATGGTGCTGCCCGAACGAGGACAGTCAAGAAGGAGGCTTGGCTTCTCTCATCTCGCAAAGAATTGCCATTGCCGCCACGTTGTCAAGTTAGTAGTGGAATTTTACAATTTACGAAATAGGAATCACTGCTCTATTAATGTAAAGATTTCAGATAGACGTGTTGTTCTTAATGTATTGTAACTATCTTCTATTTCCTTTGTCCTCTCATTCATGGTGACAAAATAAATATTTTTTACAAAAAATTTGACCGACGTTATTAGTTGGTGCACTGAAAAGTATAAAATAATATTAATTCTATCGGTGCTGTTACTAGTGAAGTTGTGCAGTTGCAGGTAGATTGATAACTTTTGGCACCAACTTCACAAGTACCACCCCCAATAGAATTAATATTATTTTATACTTTTCAGTGCACCAACTAATAACGTCGGTCCAATTTTTTGTAAAAAATATTTATTTCACACTTTTGAGTATAACATTAGTCACGAAAATCGTTGAACGTTCACTAATACCAATGAAGATAGTACTTATCCTATTACCCACGTATATTCCTTGCTTGTAGTTGTTCTTATTGAGATCTGACATCTAACTCAATCGGTTATCTGCCTTCTCGGTTATGTATGAAGCACAGAGCCAACGCCTTGCAGAATAAAACCCATCTTAATAACAGAGCAAGATCAAACTAAAGGGAAACATTTTCTGAGATTTTCTTGAAGGCTTTCAAGTGGCCCTGGTTTGCTGGAAAAAATCTATGTAAGTCTGTATATTTTGGTGTCTAAACATCACATACTATAGGTGACAAAAGTGTACTATTCTAAAACTGCGGCATTGTAAAAATATACAAAATACTTGCCAAAAGAAGTATAAAAGGACAAAAGTATGTTTAAATTTTCTCTTTGATGCAGTATTTCTAGTTGATCTCATATGTTTCATACAAACAATATGAAGATTTATTTAGTAAGCTAACTACAATACACGGCAACATTGCCGTGCTTATGAAGAAGAAGTGATAGAGTTGCTTGGTGCTTGGTGGTACCACCACCGGCTGGCTGCTGAGCTGAGATCGAGATGGATGATCGTATATCGATTTTTTAAACGGGTTCTCAGTAGTCTATAATACGTACATGCCACTTCTTGCAATTTCGCACTTATATAACTTCGCCAACTGAACAACTAGTTCAGCCTCATTAATCATAGAGATACCTCTTAATTAGGCTCATTTTTTGCTGATCGTAACTACAACAAAATCTTTCTGGTTAAATATGATCTATTGGAATAGCGAAAAGAACTATGATATAAGTGATTATTGGAATTATAAAGAATATTGCAACATTTTTCAAGTCACTTCTGTTAACTAAGCAATCTATTGTTTCTCATATTTTCACAAATTTGCTTGATCGTCCATTACGTCTTAGCCTTTTAAGACATTTCCATTTCCAGAGAATCACAATATCCACAATAGCATAGTTATGCATGCTTGGGTGAATGTGTGGAACTACCTGATTTTTTGAAAAACTATCTACGTGTTGGGTATATTAAAATAAAACCGTAATAGAAGTTCCTGAAGGACGTTATCTGATCCCACCGTTAAAAAGGGGTGGAGAGGGAAATATCTTCCAAAAATTCAAAGTTTGATCAGACTGGATTAAAGACGAAAAAATGAAAATATTTTCGGCTTACAGCACTTGTACCCATACTTATATGATGTTTGTTTACATTTCGGAACTTTTTCTATTTCTGTTCGAACTAATAAACAAATGAAATACATTTCAATATATATATAGGACTTAGCTAATATGATGGAGAATTTTGCTTATTAATTATTAGATAATAAGTCACTCAAAAATGAATAGGTCTGAAATTACGCGGGTAAAAATTTAAAATTAAAATCGAAATATCTCGCTCACTGGCTAGTAAGCTGGTCGTGACTTCCTAGTCATCTGGGTCTATTAGGGGTGGATCGCACTTATACCGAAGTATTATCTTGCTTGCAACATATTTCCATTTATTGCGTATGTTATGAGATAAGAACATTGATGAAGCTGTGAGATAGATTTTTTCTAATTGCAACGTTTCATAGATATACTTTTGCCATAAGGCAGTTCTTATACACATCAATAAAAAGCGCTGAATCTATGTTATTGTGTAACTCTATTAATTATATAGTGTAATGAGTGGTTCAATTAGTTTCTTCCGCAATTAAGTGTTATAGTCAATGATTACATTCCACAATATTTCAGTATTAATACAAAATCAGACTTATATCAGAACAAATAGGTACTGAGTTTATCTTCTTCTAAAAAAAGTGAACGTCTAATTTTCATTGTATTTATGTGAACCCGCGAGTGTTATCAGGAGCTTATTTGTTGTTTGGTAGAAGCAAACTGAAAAATAATTAACTCTGAACATATATAATTATAACGTTTACAACTGCGTAATAATCAATTTTAGTTAGTGGCCTGTGAGTGTAATTACATATTTCAAAGGAGAAACATTAAATTCTAATATAAAATCTCTTAGCACATAAATATGAATTGATAAACATGTAATAGACTTCGTAACAAAATTTTCGTTTGTTCCATGTCTTACAATTAACAAAAAAATCAAAATAAACAACTAGCTTATACAGGGTGGATCACGACCAACGGGATGGAGGTTTATAGCGGAACGGCAAAAGTTTTAAAATGTCACTTTAGTAGTTTGTATGTTGATAAAGGCTATATTCTAAAATTATTTTGGAATATACAGGATGTCCAAAACATTTGTGGCGTGTCAAAGTTATATTTTTCCTTGTGGGACACCCTATATTTTATTTCATTTTCAGATTGTCCCTTAAAATAAGATACTCTTTCATAAGGGTTCCCTTTATATATAGGTAGAGTATGAAAGAGTATCTTATTTTCTAGGGACAATCAGAAAATGCAATAAAATATAGGGTGTCCCATAAGAAATAACTTTGATACGCCACAAATGTTTGGGACATCCTGTATATTCCAAAATAATTTTAAAATGTTGCCTTCATCAACGTACAAGCTACTAAAGTGACAAACATTTTAAAACTTTTACCGTTTCGCTATAAACCTCATCCCTTTGGTCGTGATTCACCCTTTATAGCTACACATCTAACTAGATGAGGACAAGAAATAAGTTTAAGATTGAAACCTATAGGACACGAAGCAAGAAAGAGAAGATGAAATTCACCATAAAAATCTTGTTATATCATGGATATCTTTCGAAAATGTCTCTCTGCGCAGGTTGGCGTGCGCAGTGAGCCACTGTCGATAAATATAGACGTCAGATTACTCCCAGCAGGAAAATTTTATTAAACTTCTGTAATCTCAGTTCATTAAGTAGATAAACAAAGGCTGTGTACTCACCTGTCATATGCAGTCTTCTCTGCTGTAGGGTTATATTCGTAGTTACTTATATCCTAGGTATATTGAATATTTATTATAAACAATACGTTGGCATATAACCAGTGAAAATTTGAATTTCATTGAATATATTAAATTTACGGCCTATTATTTTTTATTATTTGAATCAGTCAAACATATTCTTCATTCAGAGTGATTATTGAAGCAAATTTGGTTTGGCTGAGGTTGTACAGATTAAAATTTCCTTGCTCAGTTCCTGGTTGCATACGTGATTCAGCTTCCAATGAAACCACTTCGATATTAGTACCCATCATGTATAGTTCTGGATATATGCGATATAAAAATTAATTAAACATCCAAATAAAACTCATCACACTCATATAGGTACGTACATCTTCTTAAAAATCAATATAAATATGTGTTGTCTTGTTACTTGTCAGATTAAGGGTCTTGACAATTTAGTAATGCAGTTTGGGTGTAATTTTCATGTGTTCTGTCTATCAAACGTAAACAATTTTGAACAGATCAAATCTGTACCTTCCGCAAAAAACTCCCTTCAAAAGATAAAAAATTAAAAAAATAATATTCTATACATATACTAAGTCTGTATAAGTAAGCCGACCAACTTCTATGAAGGGAATATCGCATAAATCAAATAAAATGTGATTTCAAAATTATTTTATTATTAAGACTCATTAGAATTTTGAAGTTGGTGCCAAGGATCTTGTATCTGCCTCTAATTGATACTCCATCTCTTGCAATTTTTTTTTAATTTTTACAATATGTATATGGCTCTTTGTAATATTTTAGTAGCAGAAAACTGATATGTAATACTTTTTATTTTTCAGTGCACCAAATGACGTCGGTTTAAGTTTTTGTGCGAAAGTACTTTTATTCCATAGACTTATTTCTGCCAACAGTATTGCGAACCAATCAGCCTATGAACGTTATTTCAATTGTTTTTTTTTAGATGACTTCAAAACTTCTATGTCATCCATAATATAAATTACATCTAACATAGTTCTCGAATGTAGTGAATAGTAATGGACATTCAGAGCGGAAAGGTGTACAATTTTTGGGTTAGAAAGACTCACTGAAGCCGAACATCGAATTTCAACCAGAATTTAGAACACAGCATAAGTTATTTTATATCATTCAATATTTTCTTGCAATGAATTAAGTCCATTTGAACTAAAACAATCGGTAGATCTAAATAAATTGATGAACTGATTAATATAATGATCTCAATCAAACGTACAAAAAATAACATTTTACACATTATCCGGCATGGCATTCAGGACACTCTAATTAACCATGAAATACTTGTTGATGTCAAGCTATTCCAACAACGTCTTCTCATGCCCTCAATTGTTAGCATATGTTGTTAATAGTTAATTATTATTACTTTATTACTAACTGTCTGCCACACGACTTCTCAGTATTTTAAAAAGAAGCACGGCAAATAAACACACAAAAGGCAAAATTTATGACAGATATAATAAAAATCATCCTGCATCTGCTGCATGATGAAAGTGTTTGCAAACATAATTGGGAGGGACAGTAAGTCAAAAAATACAGTCCCTTTGACCTTTTGACTCTCTGTTCAGGATTGTATCGGCAACATGTGGTATTGCTTTGTCAACATCAAAACTTACAATAAGCTCGTAAATTAAACTTTGCAGGAGTGGCCATCTATGGCTTAAAAACAAATCAAAGCATACCTGATTGTTTAAAATTGTCTCTTTTGGATTTGTTTGATTCTATTTCTAGAGAAGAATTTCGCACATAGATGTAACATCATTTAACTATCTACTCTTATTTTTTTGAAACTACTTGAAAATGTATAATCCAAATTCTAAATACATTTTGAATGTAATGATGATAAAATGATTATATTTTCTTATAAAGTAAGAACTTATTAAGATCCTCTAATCCGTTTAGGATTTTTAAAGATTGCGATTCTTGATTAATTAATATTTTCACCGACCTCAAATATAGGTAAAGCTATATTTTGCTTGTAGGTATGCGTGCATTTCTTTCTATGTTTTAAGAATATCTAGTAAAAGTGCTCCGATTTCGATGATTCTTTAATGATAGAGGACGGCGGTACCATGAAATACAACTCGTATTACTCCCCAACAATAAATACATTGCAAATGAGGTAGATTTTTTTAACGGAAAATTTAATATGGCCAAAACGAAGAATCTATTTCCGGAAACCTTTAAGTTGAAACTGTTTCGATTATTTTCGAGTTACTGTAAATCATTGTACCTGTAAATGTATTGAACTTTTTGTGTGATTTCTTTAACATTGAAAAATGTGAAGTAATTTAATTTCTTGCAATAATTAGTACAGAAGTGAGACTGAAAAATACAAAATAATATTTATTCTATTTGCGGAGGTAGATTAGAAAAAAAGAAACAAAAAGTAATTGATAGAGAAATGGATGTCCAAATTTCAGTTCAGTGAATTTTGAGAAATTACATTTCCGCTGGCTACAGGCCTTCCAGATTGTTTCTATTCAAGCAGTTTGATATATTTTTTAAATACGATAGCTCCAACAACGATGTACATTCTTGAAATATATTTATGAATATACATATATCCTAAGTGAGATAAGCAAATAAATTCTGTTGTTTTTTAAATGGCAACTTCCCATTTTTAGATTTGTCACTAAATTGTAGATATAACTTACCCAGCTTTATTAGACTTACCTGCAATAATTTTTGACTTACGTCTAAAAATCTTCGTGGATGGACCCACAAAAAAATCATATCTCTGGAATCAATCAAGATAAGTAGACCATTTAAGAGCTTTTTATCCATATAGCATATGAACCGCCTACTTTGTTAAATTTTTCTCCAAGAAAAAAATAATCAAGTATGCCGTAAATGCTCAAATAGATCACCATCTTGTTTCTCTATGACTATCCAATGATTAGGATAAGATTTGTCTAAAAACAATTCGACTGTATCCTTTTTTGATTTTTACGCGTGTTATATACGGTAAAATTACTCTGATTTTGATGATTTTTGATTCATTTGAAAGAGGATACTTGAGAAATGGTCCCATTTTTGGAATAACGCAAATCCAAAATCTCCTTCCCTCTGAAAACAGTCCCCCAAAAGGGTGAAGTGCGCAAATTTTCTCGAAAGTCAAAAATTCGAGATACCAGAATTAAAGATAGGACAATATCTGGAAACGTTTAAATTGAACAGTTTTTCAAAAGAGTTTTCGAGTTACATTCATGTTAAAATCTCACATATGAGTATTTTCGCTATGTGGAGAGGGCGATTTCTTTCGAAAACTGAAGATCTCTGGGTACCACATGAAAGACAATAATATTTATAGCAAAATTTTTCCTTAGAGTTACGGTTTTCGAGTTACAGCGGTGGTAAACTGGTTAAATCTAAAATACTCATGCTTATCTCCGCAGCGATGTTTTGAGATTTCTACATAATAACATTATACAAGCAAAGAATATATGTGGGTAATAGGATAAGTACTATCTTCTTTGGTATTAGTGAACGTTCAACGATCTGCGTGACGGGTGTTACAGTCAAAAGTGTAAAATAAATACTTTTTACAAAACATTGGACCGACGTTATCAGTTGGTACACTGAAAAATACGAAATATTGTTAATTCTATTGATGCTGGTACTTGTGAAGTTGGTGCCAAAAGTTATCAAACTACAAATGCACAACTTCAAAAGTAACAGCGCCAATAGAATTAATATTATTTCGTATTTTTCAGTGCACCAACTGGTAACGTCGGTCCATTTTTTTGTAAAAATATTTATGTTGTATATAGGTTGTATTGTGGTATCATTAAAAGTAGAGACGCTTTTATCACACGGATCTGAACAATAACTATTTTATTTTTGGAATATAATACATTAGCAGTGAGTTTAAATCAATCTCTTTATTTTTGTGATGAAGGCGTCCGTTGAGTTTTTGCTTATGGATCTTTTCAATGGTAGATTTTGCTTGCAACCAAGGAATCTATTCACCAATTCTTGGTGAGAGTAACATGTACATTATTAAATGTACAAAGATGTGTCAAATCGTACGAGGTCGGCCTAGACGATTATTATTTCTTTTTCTCGAACAAACCATCAACAATTATTATTTGGTGAAAAGTCTCGGAAATTTCAGATGTTAGACCCCACAAACTCTGAATGAGCAGAAATTTCTTAAGAAATGCTATGCAATGAAATACAGGGTGATCTATTTGTAAAAGTTTGATTATTGCCATTAGTATTTTTTTAAATCGTAGTAGCTCAAACAAGCCTTATAAAAATGAATGTTGATATCTGTGCTTACTGTTACCCCACAACGTTAGACCGTGTCAGCACATGCATGGCAATCTTCAAGGATAAGGTGTCTATGCTGTATACTATGTCATAGCTAGATGGAGCTGCAGAGTACCAATTTCTACATCGTTTAAAGGATCATCATAAAAACTGGTACTAGTAGGTATACTTTAGTTTTTGAACGTTGAAAATATCTGAACGCTATCCACTTTTTGTCAGATATTTTTGCTTCCTAACTGGCCATAGCGAAAGATGAATTATGAATGTACTTATTTAATTTAAATATTTTTTGAATTTTGCCTTCTATAAAAATCATTACAAAAATGTATTTTTCCTTTATGACTACAAGTGGTAAAACAACTACATAAGGTAACTCCTGATTTAACTTGTTTAGTATCATAATATCATAATTATTTCCCATATTATTTAGATTTCTTTCGCGACGTGTTGTTTTCTAATCCTCATTTTAAAATTAGAATTCAAACCAAAGATCTCCTTACTCTAAAACACAAAATCAAAAATTACATGTAAAAAGCAAAAACAGTTGTGATTCTTATGCAGATTTTTTTGCATGAATGGTTGAAAAACATTCTCATAATTTTCTCGGCTTTCTGTCAAAAAACGCATATCTACGGCCCATTAGGTACTTTTAGAATGATGCATAGAGCATCAATTTCCGATCGGTGGAAATATATTAAATAAGTGGGAAAAAATCAGTTTTATCTAATTATCTAATATAGATTTATTGCATTAAAAATATATGAATGTAGAGTTGGATAATCTCGCGTGATTAATGAAAACAAATCCTCATGTACGTCTTGAATGCCAGCTAGTTCACAACTTTTTTGCGCTTTTAATCAAACAATTTGATAACAATACCACAAGGTGTTGAAATTGTGCACATTAAGTTTTCTCTAGGGAACCTGTGTGCGTATATTTCATATATCTCACAATGTATCATTTAAATTGTAAATATAGCAAGATTTTCCGACAGTAGTTACCTAATTAATCGCACCATAATTAATAGCGTTAATGCAAGCGTATTAGTTGAATTCGATATTTTTATCCTGGTTCACATTGTGCCGTTCTATATTAGATTCAGCTTTTGGCTAGGCTACTGTATTAAATTTAAATGAGCAAAATTCAACATAATGTTATTGGGATTGGAGCCTAGAGCATATCAATATTTTTCACAATAAATTCCTTTTACGAAAAACTGGACCGACTTTATCAGTTGGTGCAGTGAAAAATACAAAATAATGTTAATTCTATTAGTACTGGTAATTTTGAAGTTGTGCTGAAAACTTTTGGCACCAACTTAAAAAGTACCAGAACCAATAGAATTAATATTATTTTGTATTATCAATGCACCAACTAATAATGTCGTCCAATTTTTTTTAAGAAATATTTATTTCACACTTTTGACTGTTACACTAGTCATCAAAATCATTCAACGTTTACCGAAGAAGATAATGCGTTACTCATACTTATTCGGAGATTTCAAAACATCGCGGAAATACACATATTTGAGTTTATCACTCGAAAACATATTTTAGACTGTAACGCGGAAACCTATGATCATTTTAAAAATGTCCAATTTAAAAGTTTCCGGATATGGATTTTTTTTAGTTCTGTCTTCTCGGATTTTCAATTTTCGGGAAATATTGCCACCACCACCCTCTTTGGGGGAAGTTTTTGAGGAGAAGGGCATGTCTGCTATTGATGTTTTTATTGGGACCAAATCTCCACTCCTCTCTCAAATGATAAAGAAAATCATCACGTTTACTAAAGGGTGTTCGAGCAGTAGTTTGGGACGGTTTGATAACTATTTAATATGCGCATGTGCGGTTTGAAACAGTTTCCAAGTGGTTTGGGATTTTGTTCTGCTCGAACGCTAAACTGCAGCTTGCACTTTCACCTTCCACTTTCTTACAATTTCCTCGTCATAGAACAAATGATATGTAGATATGTTTTATGACAAAGGATAAAAGAGAACATCAATGAAAGACTGATGGACAAAGCACAAAACCAGGGTTTAGTTTAGGGCTGTGGTAGTGTTCTCTGAAAGGGATTTATCCAACAACAGAGAATCTGACAGCATTAAACTCTAAGAAGAAGAAGAAACTTCAAGTCCGCCTGTCTCAAACTGAGTCCGGGCCATAGATAAATTCCATACGGTTCCGGATTTGTTTGGAAATCGTCAAACTTCTGCTCGAACATCTTACTTATAGCTGAGAATAAATTATTTCATCGTAAATTGAAGTGCGCAGGCGTCTGACGGTTTGGGACTGGTTTGAACCGCTGCTCAGACTAGGAAAGAGAGCGCTGCTCGAACACCCTTTGTACAAAAGGCGGAACATCCATAAAAAATACAGACATACAGTCGAATTGTATACCTTCTCCGTTTGTTTCGTCGGTCAAAAATCAGAATCGACTTTTATTATTTGGTGCTGAAAAATACAAAATAATATTAATTTTATTGGTACCTACTGGTAATTTTTAAGTTGTGTAGTTATATACCATTAGAATTAATATTATTTTATATTTTTCAGTGCGACAAATACCTAATAAAATTCGAACCTACTTGTTGTAACAAATATTTTTTTAACTTTTTGAGTGTTTTACTAGCTATCAAATTTGTTGAACGTTCACTATTCAGCGATTTCACTATATAGCGACAGCAATCTTGCACATTCATCGTGCTACCCCCTTTGGGAAAAAGGTTTTCGGGAGAAGGACTTGTTGAATTTCAATTTTTTCTCGATGGTCTCAACACTTCTTCTTTCAAATAAAAAAAATCATCACAATCAAAGCTCGTTTACCAGGCGAAACGCGCAAAGATATATAAAAAAGCAGACAGACAGTCGAATTGTATACCTCCTCCGTTGGGATGTCGGTCAAAAACGAAACAAACCATTAATATGTTTCTTTTGTATCTGTCCGTCTAATCTTCTTTCTTATAATCTTCAAACACTACAAGTACCTACATAATCTGAGAAAATATTTTTATCCTGTTATATATTTTCGATAAATTAGATCGTGTAGCTCACAGGGTGAAATTTTTCTATTTGTAGAAAAATATTTAAGGCCCTAAGGCCCATTTTGGAAATATTCTGATGGTTATTTTGATACCCCTTATGCCAGTTTCAAAATTTCAGGTCTGTGTAGGTATCCACAAAGACATAAAATTTAATGAACATCAATGTCATTAAATTAGAGCTGGAACTGCGATTGGAATTTAATTATAAAAATGAGCTTAAATGTGTATTGCCATGTATGAGTTTATCGCCAGGGTACTATTTTATTTTTATTTATTTACTGGACAATTTGCGAAAAACTATTTCTAAATTTGTTTTTCTTAATGAATATGGCAGAAATCTCTTGATTTAAACTATAAGACCATGTAGCCACAAGCAATCAAATATATAGAATATAAAGTTATATTAATATGACGTCACAAAATCTTTAGGAAGTTTACACAAAATAAATTCCCAAAATGGACCTTCTTTTACTTATAAATCATAGAACTTATAACCTAAATATTTATTGACCTATATATAGAAGACAGTATTCGAGATGCAAGACCCTGCATGTTTTATTTACTATAATGTATATACCTACTCTAGGTAACCCTTGGGGTAAAAAAATATGTTCGTACACAACTCGATTTTTCGATTTGTACAAACCTATTTTGATGTTTGTGTTCTAAATAAATGAACTACAATATAATTTTGCTGTGACACACATATTTTGAGGATCTTTGTTGGAAATTCTGTGGCCAGCTAGATAATCAGAACGTAAAGAACAATATAAGCGAATAATAAAACAAAAATCCGTCCATGTCAAAAAATGTACGCAGCTCAAAACTTTCATTTACAATGATGGCCTACATTTTGAAAACGCGTTTTGTGTGTTCAAAATATATTATATTAGACGGGTACTGAATGCACACAAATTTTCATTGCTATTATTTATCTATAGACTGTGTATGGGTTGAGTGAGAACATATTTTAAATATGAATTAATAAATTATTGACGTCATTGTATTGTTGTACTGGCCTAGATATGCTGTAATTGATATATTAGAATTGTTATTTCAATAATACAAGACCATCAGAAGATATGAGGATACTAGCCCTGATCATTCTTATCAAGCTCTGTTTTTGCTGGATGAGAAGTTTTTTGGACTTTTTTATGCCGTATTCTGATTACGCTTGACAATTCGAAAAATAAAGGCAACGGCAGGTTGAAGATATTCAGGATAAGCACAACAGTGCCACATAGATTTATTCACTTCTCTTTTTATTCTGTGGTAAATAAATTTCGAACTTAAAAATACAAACATACATTATTTATTGTTATTGTTATCAAAGAACCGGGTATTAGGGATATTTTCCTTTATGGGCACCTCGACCTTAAGGTCTTTTGTACCATCCCGTGATGTACTATTGTACTGTTATTTCTGGGTTTAGATCCAGCTCCTTGAAATAATTGATTAGTGCTCTTGCACCACAGGCTTTTATGTCCTCATAGGTGGGAAATGCAAATGCCTTTCCTAGGACCTTAAGTCTTGTATGCGCTAAGGTTTTGCATTCGGTTAGAAGGTGATTTACAGATTATATTGCTTTTGTGCAAAATCTGCTGGAATCACCTTCAATAAAACCCATCTTTCTTAGATGATTTTTGATGGGATAATGACCTGTAGTGATTCCAACTAAGTTTCTTAGATCATTTCTTTTAAGGAGAAGTAGGTTATTCTCCTTTGAGTATTGCCGATCTATTAGGCGTTTGGCCTGATTGGCTTACTCTAGGTCGTGCCAGTACTTGGTTTTCAGCCTTGATTCCATTTTCATTTCTGTTTTAACATGTTGCTTTGCATGTCCAAAGAATGGCTCAGGGCCTGTTTGAAACCTTTCAGAGCCTTTTTTGGACAAAGAATCAGCTTTTTCGTTACCTGGAAGGTTCTTGTGCCCTGGTATCCATATAAGGCAAACTTTATTGCCTCTTGCCAATTCCACAAGACCTTCATGGCATTCTTTTACCAGTTTTGAGGTTTAAGCAACATTTGCCACTGCTTTGATTGCGACCTGGCTATCACTTGCTATATATATTTTTGCGCCACCTGTGCCTCCTTTTACGAATTCCTTGGGTGCATTCTATAATTGCCATTATTTCTGCCTGAAAAATTGTGCAGCACCCGCCCAAGGATCTGTGAATTTCCGTGGAAGGTCCACAGGCCCCCAGACCGGCTCTGCTATCCCTCAGTGAACCATCTGTGTACCAGGTTAAGGCCCCTCTTTCCATTTCCACAGGCAGAGGAGTCCTCATCCATTCATCCATTTGGTATTTTTATTTCGTAGTTTCTTCTGAAGCAGAGTTGTGTTCCCATATCATCGACTGGAATGTCTTTTAGATATGGGATTTTGTTTAGAATGCTGCAGTGTCCTGTCACTCTCGCATATCTTGTTTTGCTTGTTCTTCCCCATGCCAGGTGATGGGCATTTGCGTCATTCCCGACAATAAAGTTCAAGTTTTTTAACATGCAAATGTTAATTAATTGACTTACCTCCTTCGGTGGGGCTTCTCGTTCCTCTCCCGGAAAGTAAGCTGAGGAGCAGATCAGTTGTATCTTCTGTGCCCCAATCATCTGGTCAACCAACACTGCAACTAGGTCTCTCCCGACAAACTGGATTACGGGTGTAAACTTCATTCTACTACTTAGGATTATGGCCGCACGCCCCTTTCTCCTTTGGTGCAGTATATCAGTTTGCGCGTACTTTTTGGGATCCTTCTTATTTGGCCCCTGCTGTAGTTTGGCTCCTGTAGCAGACCAATGTCAATTGAATCTCCATCCACCACCGACTCTAGGATACTCATGGCCGCTTTGAGTTAACCTTAAGGGACCCTCTTCTTGTGACTCTAGGCCCTATAGCCTTTGAGCCGCAGCGACCATCAGGTAGAATTTTGGTCAGGATCTTTCTGGGTCAGGATCGAGGGCAAACATACATTAATAACATATGCAAGTATTTTTTGGCGTTGACTGAAACCTCCCTTTTTAACAATCATCCGAACTCACATAAATATCCCTAATTTGTTTGTGAAATGATATCTAAATTCATATATGAATCAAGTAAAGACATGATTTGAAACTCCACTGTCTACTAAGGGTGATTTCTATTTAAATAGCTTGATATACTATGTTCTGGTTGATGGTAGAGTCACAACAATGGTTTCATGTCTTAGGGTGGACTGATATATCATTCCTTTTCTGGGTAAAAGTCGAGTTTAGCGGCTTTTGTTGTAAAAGCCCTGAAAAATCAAATATCTGAAAAAATAGATGTATGTTAGCATAACTTTTAATAAATTTTCGCGAAAGACACTATTTTTATTGATTTGTAAATAAAAAAGGGAAAAATGATGTTCTTAGGACTTGAGACTTCTAGCTGGAACTTTCGATTTAGAAGTATATTTTCAATCTCAAATAGTATATAATCATCCATGCATTAAATTATCAAAAAATGCGACTAAACGTAAGTTCGCGTAAAAGTGAGATTGAACAAATTGATGATAGACTTGTACAGTATATTCAACATTCAAGGCGCTCTAGTGCTGTTAATATCAATGTTGCCAACGCTGCCAGTATAACTTTCGCAGCATTAGATTATTTTATGAATTCCATTTCCAAGAATATTTGCTGTAGAAAAAATTTACGACAAGTATAGCAAGCACTAAATTCATATTTTCGAAAGCCAGAAGACCAAGTTCGTCACTTTCGTAATCAAAAAATCGCTATAAAATTGTATTTTTGCTCCTATGCAAATATTTGTAAAAATATTTTTTTTGTAAATTTTAAACATGAAACTATACCTTTAGATACTAAAAATCTGGCCATATGGTTTATGCTATTTTAAAAAATGTTCAATGTCGTAAACCTGATATTGGTAGTTTTGGCAACATTGGAATTGTGAGTTCTTAAACGTCAAACATACTGCACAAGTGAATTACCAAGTCGTTTAACGATACTTTTTCGCGAACTTAAATTAGTAAAATAATTAGTAGATTTATTCTCGAACCTCTATGTAAGGTAGATACAGTAGTTTACAGTATTGTTAGTTTGACAAGCGTCTAGAATAATTTCGATTTTGCCTGTATGTGTTTGCCCGAATAATCATCGTAAATCTTGAAAAGATTATGACAGGTAATTCTCAAGAATGCTGGATCAAATTAGAAAAGATCTTTAAATGAAAGTTCAGTAATACAAAATTCTGCCTGTCTGTCTGCCATTTTGTTATATTCTCACAATAAGATAGCTAGGGAAAGGCTGCTTTTCCTTGAAATCAACCTCTAAGATCATTGTTAAAATATAAAGAAGGCATTCATGTTAACCTTTGACTGTGATTATTCGAAACGGGAATTCGGCAATAGTAGATAACATGATTTGTCTGATTGATTCGTATTGAAGGCCATTAAACTTTTGATAAATTGGAATATTGTGAATCCTTGACAAATACATCAATTTGTTCTCTTTTCTACAAAATTCAACCTCAATTAGGTGGAATAGGAGAAAATAGCATTTCATAGAGTTTTCTATACGATTTAAATCAAGAATGTTTGAATTCTCTACTGTTTCCATGGAACCATTTGCGGACCGAAGCTAATTTTAAATAAAAATCACAGGAGAGAAGTTATATGATCATTTTTCTTTTCATATTTATAACTATTTGTATTTGGTTAGGTTTATTGGAACCGAATTCTGGTTGGATGGAGCCCGTTATCTAACGATATATTTTCATAGAATTATTATTTGTTTATGATTCATTGCAATCATAAAAATAACATTTATTGAGCAAACGGAGTAGTTCTAAAATAAATACAATTGAAAAAAGTAGCTATCCTTCAAGTGCAATGACCTTTCCATGGGTCTGGACTCTGAACAAAGAAGATAGGTATGGTATACATGTAGATCCTGGTGCGCTATCTTTGCTTGTAATTTATGCGTTTGACATGTCCACAAAACCACGAATTTGCACTCGGCTATATCTACTAGACATTTTTAAAACAACATGCATCTAGCACTATGAAGGATCTCTGTTGTTAATGGAGAACTAGTGTATGTATAATATTCTTGTGCCATGTAGAAAAGTAGACGACGGCTTCGCTACTAAAGGAGAAATTGTTGACCTTGTTTCTTGACCTAGAAAATTTCAAGACACACATATAAGACAAGGACGTTAGCGTTCATTTTGCCGTACAGAAAAATATAACTATATATAAAATTATACTCGGAAATATCTCACGTATCACAAGACATATCCACATTTATACGGGGTGCCTTGAAAAGACCTAATAACAATAAAAATAAAATATTAAATAGAAAACGCCATGCACTCTGTGAGGGGACGAAAGAATCCAAGCTTATTACTATTTTATAATAACCAGATATGTGGGCAAGTTAGGTATTCATTATTATTCTGGAGAAAACTTATTTGAGAATTTTATATTTAAATGATACTGTGGTTTTTTATATTTTTTCAATCTAGTAAAAATAAATATTTTTTTACAAAACCAGAACCAACTTCATTGAATGATAAAATATCAAAATACAAATGATAATTATTTTGGTATGTAACTACTAGAAGTCAAAATTAAAGAAAATCAAATCAGATCATTAAGATTTTGAAGTTTTGCAAGAGATGTTTTTTGAAATACTATTTATTTTACTGGTGCTGGTACTTTTGAAGATGATGCCAAAAATCTATCTAACTGCACTACATTATCCAATCACCAGTACCAAAAGAATCAATATTAGTTAGTACCTTCTATTTTTCAGTGCAAAAATTGACAAAGTGGGTTCTATAGTTGGTAAGAAATATTTATTATTAGATTTTTCTAAACATTTATATAATAATTCAGATCAAATGTCCGATTTTGAAAAGATCTTATCTATACATATAATAAAATGGTAACAGGCCGAAGTCAATACATTATAGATATTCAAGAAAAACCAATATGGGGGTCTTCATTAGAGCAACAGAAGTCAAAATAATTTAGAATATTTGTCTTTCTGTCTGTATGTATGATTGTATGCGCATTTTTCACCGATAAAGTAATAGCTTAGAGATCTAACTTAATATATAGGCTTCATTTTACCGCGTCTGTCTGTCTTTCTGTATGTTTGTACAAACATCCCGCAAAAACTACTACATGAAATTGAATGCAATTTTCACCAATGTATTGCTAGAGGTCTAACTTTAAATATAGGTTCCATTTTACCGCGTCTGTCTGCCTGTCTGTATGTTTGTACACGCACTACGCAAAAACTACCGCAATTATTGAATGCGCATTCCGCAAAAACTACTGCTTGAAATTGAATGCAGTTTTCACCGATATATTACTTAGGTCCGATTTCATAATGAATCCTTAATGGGAGATTAGTTAATTCTTCAATTTGTTTAACTCATATCTCGATGACGGAATAAAAAGAGTGCATTTTTCCATAGCTTTTGCAAAATTAGTCACCTTATCTTTCGTTCTTTTAAAGTAACTTTAAATTATATGACCAACCAAAAAAAATACGAATTTTTTAATCTAGGATTAAAATTAATAGGATATTAAATTTGATTATGAAATCGGTCCATAGAGGTATAACTTAAAATATAGGCTCCATTTTACCGCGTCTGTCTGTCTTTCTGTATGTGTGTACACGCACCACGCAAAAACTACTACATGGAATTGAATGCAATTTTCACCGATGTATTGCTAGAAGTCTAATTTAACAAATAGGCCCCATTTCACCGCATCTGTCTGTCTGTATGTTTATACACGCTCCACGCAAGAACTACCGCATGGAATTGAATGCAGTTTTCTACGTGCATGAAGTCGCGAGAAAAAGCTAGTTTGTTAATAAAATTCACATATTTGACAGTAATTTGATGAAAAGTTCATATTCACATTATTTGTAATTTTTGTACAATCGTGTGTTTTTCGCAAATTCTAAATTTCAAAAATCATAAACTATAAACTAGAGAGAAAAATTGTTGATATCAGATCAACTATGAATTGGTATGTTTCACCTACAGATTGAAACATAATAATTGTAATGTTCCGTTGTTCCTGTTTCTATGACCTGTGATGTTGGTTAGATTTTCCCCTCTTCCTCTCACCAATGTAATTGTTCTGTTAATGAACACATAAAATACAATCAAAAAAATCACGTTACCAAAATTCTGTCTGAACGACTAATAGCGAAGATTATCAAAAGAAACATTTCACATTCCTAACGCACTCTATTGGTAAGTAGGCTGGGCGTGCTATATGAAAGACTAAGTATTTGTAGGTAAAGATCATTAGGTGAAACATTGCTAGCGTGCTCTATCGATGAGTAGAACAGTTACCTACCGTGGACGCCACAAACAAAAAATGTTAATAACACTAAATCTGCGAACCCTTGAGATGATTGATATTCTGTTAAGAGGACCTAATACTTAATTTTGAACTTCAATGCACGGTTCTTACACAGAATGAGAAAAATACCCATTCGAAAATCGAAACGCCGAGACGGCAGAATTAGAGATAAGACAATATGCGGAAACCTTTAAATTGAACATTTTTTCAAAAGAGCCACGGTTTTCGACTTTCAGCAATGTTAAAATTTGAAATATGTGTATTTTCGCTACGAGGAAGGGGCATTTTCGAAAATTTAAAATTTGAGAACGCCAAATTAAATACCAGATTATTTTTAACAACATTTACAAATTTTTTTTTTTCACAGAGTTACGGTTTTCTTTTTACAGCAGTGGTAATTATTTCCGCCGTGATGTTTTGGGAATTCCAAATAATACTCGTAGCAAGTACAAGCAAATAATATATATATATCGGTTCTTCTATGGTATAAGAGAACGTTCAACGTTTTTCATGAATAATGTTACACTCAAAAGTGTGAAATAAATAGTTTTCAAAATTGACTTACTTTATTAGTTGGTGCACTGAAAAATACATAACAACATTAATTCTATTGGCTCTGGTACTTGTGAAGTTGGTGCCTAAAGTCTTCTATTTAACTACAATTGCACAACTTCAAAATTACCAGTACCAATAGAATTAATGTTATATTGTATTTTCCAGTGCACGAACTAATAATGTCACGTCTCCAAAGCAAGCAGAGCAAAGTGAGCAGAATCCAAAATACTTACATATTTGGTGCTTGTAGAGCTAATTAAGTGCTAATCAATTGTTGTATTCCGAAATTAATAGCTCTTACAGATTTTTGAGAAATATGGCTGCTTTGCTGGTTTTAGATCTAAAGCTAGCAGATCAACCTTAAAAATTAACTTTTTGAGATTTTCTTTTTCAATGATTGTAGGGCTAATTGAGTGCTAATTAAGTGCAGTATTCCGAAATTAATTGCTCTTATAGTTTTTCGGAAAATGACTGCTTTGCTTTTGAAAATCAACTTAAAAAAATTTTATTTGGTGCTTGTAGAGCTTATTAAGTGCTAATCAACTGTTCTATTCCAAAATTAATTGCTCGTAATAGTTTTTAGAAAATGACAGAGATACACATAATCTAAACCACCGTTACTTAAACTATAATAGTAACTATTATTTGAGGTAATTTGTATACAAAATTCAATATAATTATATCGGTAAGAAAAATACTTACCGACGTGGTTAGTAAGGAACTGAGCCACCGGCAAACCCATCTTACTGTCGGAGGAACATATGTGAAAACAGTCCTGTCCTACAAAAATTAAGTATTGTCACTTAGCTTTCCAGTATCAGAATTGTACATTCCTTAATTGGGTGAGATAATAAACTTAAAACCATTAAAATCAGAATTTTAAACTGGAATTAAAAATGGATTACATAAAATTAAGAAGGTAGCTACGTAATCTATCCTAAGAAAATCTACCCAAAGTCTTTCAGGTTTCCTATTGTACCTTTAAAGTTATAAATATCACCACAATAGCAAAATTTGTTTTTTTTATTTGTTTTGAAAGAGCATTCTCCAAAAAGTTGATTTTTAAAAGCAAAGCAGCCATTTTCCGAAAAACTATAAGATAAATTAATTTCTGAAAACAGCACTTAATTAGCCCTACAAGCACTAAAAAACAAGTTCTCAAAAAAGTTGATTTTTAAAGGTTGCTCTGCTAGCTTTATTTTAAAGCTAGCACTAAAGCTAGCAAAGCAGCCATTTTCCAAAAAACTATAAGAGCAATTAGTTTTGGAATATAGCATTTAATTAACATATAATTAGTTCTACAAGCCCAAATATGTATTTTGGATTCTGCTCACTTTGCTCTGCTAGCTTTAGGGACGTAATAAAGTCGGTCCATTTTTTTATTAAAAAAACATTTATTCAGTTCCCCATCACGAGCAGTATCGAGCTTCGCTTAAAAATCTTGTGTGACCTTTACCTTAATAGAGAGATCAATCCTAGAAATAAATTATCTAGATACGAAATTGCCTGAATATGATGATTTTTGTTGTCACTATTAATCCGGAATAAATTTTTCAACAAATTTTTTTTAATATCTCCACGTTTCATAGCCCAGAGATTCAAATACAAGATTTAGGGAATATATATATTAGTATGTGAAGCTGTGCACGTAAGTATGCAGAAGAGTCAGTGACAATTTTTTGTCTTGAAAATCTTGCTTAAGAATGAATGATGATTAGCTATAAACGGACTGTTTTCATTCCATGCATAATTATATAGAAATACGCTCATTAGGCATACATCAAACTCTTCGGAGTAGTTTTCTGGTTATTAAGAAAAAGTCCTAATTTCAAAATTTATATTCCCCGCTATCGTTTACAGAAATTAGTAGTACAAAGTTCAAAGTTAATTCTGTCAAAGAGTTCAAAGAGACCGCGGAGTTTCAAACTAACGACTGGCAAAGTAAATAAATATTTTTCAAAAGTAGCTGTGAAAAACCTGCACTAATTATTTATTACTGCTTGTCTTAAGGAACCACAAGTATTTTTCTCGAGAATAGGATAAGATATTGTAACTTGTACAGACATAAAGCCTGATTTTAGGTAAATTTCTTATAGAAATGTACCTACCTATTGCGATCTTTCGCACTTTCAAATTTCATAAATTTTTCTACGGCTTCGTATTATATAAAGCAGTTCAAAATGATGTTTGTCTTCTAAAGTTAATATATACATATATATATATATATATATATCTATTATCCATACCCAGTAAACCATATTATAAATTAATGCCTACCTGGTAAATTTAACCTGCATTTCGTAAGATGCCGCACTAAAAACGATTGTTTGTAGTCGACATATTGTGTTTTATGCGATTTTTTCCACTACACTGACAGTCAGATTGATTATGAAACATAGCATCAGTCTCCCAGACATATATCATGATTTCAAGGTTATTGCCTCTCATCAGTATATCACAGGGTGAAGAGCCATACTACCAAGCTCAAAATTTCGCTGTGATTTAAACAGGAGAAGCAGAATCGACTATTTTCATATACTTCAAATATACTTCGATCTTTTCCTAATTACGATCCATTCACATGGCTAATAAGCATTTATAGGTAAAATAATATACATGCTAGTATTTTGAAATTATTTCAGATTTCAGTGTTGAACTTCAGTTTGCATGAAGAACGTCCCATTTTTTAAAATAAGGTAATCGAGAGAATCATTATTATTATTATAATTATTTTTTACAATAATTTCATTGTTCTGAAAGTAGAACACAAGAAATAACGAACAGTGCGTATACAATTTAGACATGCTTCCAATGGAAACAAAAGAAGAAGATAACAAACGACAGTGCGCATCAGCGTCTTTAAGAGGGAAAGTATGTGTAAAATCAACATGCGAAAAATAATGAGTGTAATTTTTATGTATACCAATGAATAAAATAAAAAGGTATGATGGGCCTGATGATATTTCAAATATACGAAATTATTAGCTTAAATTTTTAAAAGTTTCTTTCAAAATTCTTATTGTATAGTATGTCTGATTATAAGGACCATAAAGTAAAAGACGTCGACGATGTAGACGCAAGCTATTCCATTTGTGAGTCCTTCGGTAAAAGAAGGTACTGATGGTACATATTTACACAGTTGACACTGACTTCAAGAATTCATTTTACAAAATATCATTTTTGGTCAAAAACTCATCCTATTTTCATAACTACTACTAGATTTTACTAAAATTATTATCAAGCTCTGTCCTTTCTTTATTACCTTAAGAATAATTCAATAATTGTTAATTTAAATTTCAGTACCAAATATTTTGCAAGCTTAAATGCAGAAGTATGCTATTTCCAATGTTTTTAATGTTCTTTAAAATGACCGGCCCATACAAACAAGTATTTAGCCAAGCAGATTTATAATCTGATCCGTGAAGATCATCATATTTCTATATCTTATTTCGGTTTCATACATCCGATGAAAAACGGAGCCTTTTAAGATTTATGGTATCTGTGACAGCCTAATGTCCACAAAACTGTTTAACAATACCAGCACCTATAGAATATTATTGATCGACATTCCAAAAGGTGACGTATACAATTCGACTGGATGATTATATTTTTATGTATCTAATATGGTTCCGTATATTAAAAGAACTTTGATTTAATGATTTTTTTTATTTCTTTTTATTTAAAGAGTATAGTTGAGTGATAGTCCCATGTTCCCAATTTAGGGTTTGATCAAGCTTGTCCCTTCTTTACCACCTCTATATATCTGGTGAGAAGATGACAGTAAATTTTACTGCCTCCAGTATTGTGTTGATAGAGACTGCGCCTCCTGCCTCTGCTTTTGTGACCGTAGCTCCTTCTACCTTACGTCTCGGAGTGGAATGCTGAGCGTGAAATGTTGAATAGAGTGCACCTTCAAATATACCTCTTCTTTTATATTTTGATCTCCTTGTGGAGATTCTGCACTACTTCGATCTAGGGCTGAAATCTTTTCCTTGTGGTGACATTTTATTCTTACTTTCATGCTTGACATCGGAGCTGCACATGGCTAGTTTGAAGTTGTGGACAGTTCATCTTCATGTGTCCGTCTTGTTCACAATTCCAACACACCCTTTCAGTTTTATTTTCTGTTGTTTGCCCGTCAAGTTTTCGCAATATTTCAATAATGAGCTTAATAAAGCTATATAATTACCGTTCGGCTTTTTTTGGACAGGGTTAAGTCGTCGTATCTGTCACAGGCGGATATAATTTATAGATGCCTGTATAGCAGCTTTATATACAAGTGCACAGGGAAGTGGTTCTTCAATTATTGTGGGGTCACTCAACCATAGGGCCTGTTGCACCTCAATATCTCTTATGCCATGAATAAAAGTTTATATTTTCAACGTGCATACTGATGAGTACTTTTCTTGAACCTTCACGGTAATTGCCAATTTCTCATATTAGATATATTAGATTTTAATTTTTAAGTTCAACATCGCGAAGAAAATTTAAATTAAATAAATAATGTTGTACCTTCAAAACACCAACACCACTGCATGGTCTCCACTATCAGACCAATATCTCACTGTACGATATTTTGGATTCACTGAACCTTTGACCAGATACGTTTCTTCCATTTTCAGCACTAACTTCGACATGTGATAATTAATAGCTTCGGTAATGTGTAATCCATCCAAAATAGGATTCAAATAGCATTCTCGTGACAGTTGAAGCAGGCAGTGCGCCCAATGTGTCAGCAGTATCTAAGCTGTGACTGTGATTATTTTCAATTATAACTATAGCTGGTAAATTATCCTAGAATAAAATCATGTAAGTAGAATTTATTTAGGATATACCTATAGATATTGAAAGAAGAATTACCTTAATATGTTGATGTTTTCTTTTCGGTAAATTTAATAACTATTGAAATGGCAGCTGTACTCTCTAAATTTTTGGTCTGAGTAGTATGGGTTTGCTTTCTATATGAAGTACGATGGCATATCTAATCTTTCCTATTTCCAATGACCTACATACTCTGTAATTAACCATGCAACAGTAGGAGACAATCGAAGTTATTCTACATTTATGTATGATTATAAACAACTTAAAACAAAATAGTATTTTATGCAACGAGAATATAATTCATACTAATAACACTAATACATTGCTTTGCCTAAAAAACTATTCTATTTGTTTCAGGTTGTTTAATATTACTTAGATGAATGGAGCAAAATTTATATATGGTAGAAACATCATTTGCACACCTGCGCAAAAGGCGGGTCGTTGCTTGTTTGGTTCGCCGTACAATCCTTCGCGTTGAGGTTATATTTGTAAAGTCATTTATCCACTTGTCACATTCATCGATGGTTTTAATTTCAGCGTGAAGAGTAAGCTTCCCATTTGCTATCTGTTTAATAGAATACCTGCATGTGTCACGAACAATAGACGACATTGTGAACAAAATATTGGTACAATTGGTACTTGCCAATTAGACCTATTCGACTGCACCTGAACAAACTATGGAAAAGTGCGACTCAATTCAATCCGAATGAGCAAAATGTGTCTGCGTTCGGTCACAGCCAATCAGGGAGCTACAATATCTTCCGTTGACCAAGACATGGTGCACTTGGCAAATGCGACCGGTCAACATCATTTTCATGTTGTTGCAATGTTTCACTAGACATCTGTTGCCTATTCTTTAACTGTGGTTGGCAAAGTTATTGTAGATGTTGGCCACCGTATCACGTATCAAGATATTCCACTAAACTCTCATAAGAATGTTCGCCGCTAGTTAGGGTATTTAAGATTTTCAGGACTTCACCACCTAAAACCAGAATCAATTAAGTGCCTCTCTCCTCATTTGACGTGTCTGATTCTTTTTTGGTTTTCTTTCTAATTCTTTATTGTTCTCCTAAAATTTGTCTTACTCTTGTTTGTTGTTCGTATCTAGTTCAATCTGGTTATTCTTCTTCTTGTTTCCAATTCTTTCTTGGTCTTCTTTTTCTTGTTGTCAAATTATTTCCTATTTCACTAATATTTGTATTTGTTCTTCTTTTTCCTCTTTCAGGAAATCCTCCACCAGATCTGCAATTCTTGCCATTTCTTTCGATCTGCTCTTTACCATATATACTTAGCAAAATGCGAAGGATCCCACTTCTGACACCAGAAGTAGCGTTTAGCCCTCTGCTAAACGGTGTGGAGGAGTAAATAATTCGCTCCAAAATTCGCAGTTTCCCTTCAACTTTTATTCTCAACAATTGGTATACACTTTGGGTCTTATAGTTTCTATAGGGTTCGTGAGTAAGTGCACTAATTTTGGAATTAATTAATAAAATATACAAGCAACAACTAAAGCAAATGAGGTAGTTGTCAAAGCAAATAAAAATCGTAAGTACGTGATAATTCATCCACTTAAAAATACTATATGACCTCTATAGATCTGAAGCAACTGCCTTCCCATTAAAGATCACATTTCTGAGATAAGGGTACTTTTCTACAATCACGATTCATGCATTGAAGTATATATAAATGTGCAATAGCCTAGAGAATATTTATAGTGTACAATATTCGGATTGCGCTCAATTTCTAAATAATAAGGGCTACTCACCGTTGGGTTTCAGTCGGTCTAGTATCGACTTCTTAGCGGTGCTTTGACTTTGACTTCTTCGGACACATCCACAAGTCATGAGATGAGATGAATATTTGGGGAAAGGACTGTTGAATTTATAAGTTTTTTGATATATGTAATTAAACACATATTAAGAACAACTCCCTGGTTGATCATGGCAACAGTCATATGCTCGTTTTAAAGATTAAGGAATGCATGTCTCAATACAAGAGAATATAACGAGAATGGCTCATTAAGTAAAAAGTTTTATGGTTCCTTAGATCGTACCCAAATTTTCTTGGGTAGGTACCTGTGGCAATTCTAGAGCTCCAACTGGAGATGAGAGGAGCGCTGCTTTTATTAGAACAAACAGGTGGCGGGCTTGCTCGTCATAGTACAATTTGGTGACTCTGAATATCTCTTTCAAATTAAAAAGGATTGATCATAATCGAAGAAACGCGCGAACAGATTTAAAAATACCTTTGTTTGTATTGTAACGTGAGTTAACACCCAGTATAGGATCAAGAAGTGAAGCCACGCTGATATCATAGAGTTTCTAATGCTGAGATTTGGAGTGATGTTTGTTACTAAAAGTCATGCTAACAATTTTTGTTCTGGAAAGTGACTTTTTGATACATTAATTTTTTCACAAAAAATGAGACCGAAAATAATATTAATTCCACTGGTGCTGGTAATTTTGAAGTTGTGCTCTTATAAGTAGATAGAAGACTTTTGGCACCAACTTCCAACTTTGTGACTCTACTACCATAAAATATCTTCACGACAAAATATCACAGGTACATAAATCGCAGATTTCTATAGAAAATGTTGAAGCTCTAGGAACATGCTTAAAGAAAAATAATGACCTGTTTCCAATATTTTCTGAAATGTACAACATTTTAAATAATCATGATACCAAATGGAAAACGTTATACAAAAAGATAGATGAGATTCATAGTCAACATACAAGATTGGCGGAAATTACACCAGAATCTCTGTTCCATTCTATGAAGGAAATGAAACAGGATATTTTTAATCTGTCATCTATTTTTATGGACAATCAAGACGAATCTATTAAAGTTCAGATTCATGACTCATCAAAGGATGAGTTATTGAAGGAAATGGCCGATATGAAGAAAAGTATAAACCAAATGGCACACACGGTTGAAAAGTTGGCTGCCAATGATAAGCCAATTACTAGATGTAACCCACCAATAGTCAAAAAGTCCGTTTCGACTCAAACCAACCATACGGATAACCAAAACACAGAGGTTTTTACTTCTCCAAAAGACATTACTCCCAGACCTCCCAAATCCTCCATTAAAGAAGAATGGCATTATGTGGTAGTGTCCAAAATCCCATCGACATATACAGCTACCCTTCTTGCACACTATGCGAAGGAAAAACTTGGAACTACTGACTTTATCCGATGCTTTCCAATGCGGAAGAATAAGGACAGTTCGCACACCGATTTCAAAGTAGGTGTGCAGAATAAAAGTCACCTAAAGCAGCTAAAAGACCCAAGGATGTGGCCGCTAGGCACTGAAATTGCAAAATCATCTTTAACACCCTTAAAGATTTCACCACCAGCGTCAAGTTTTTCGACCACAGGCTGTCATTTTATTCCAACCTCTGTAAAGAGCCGTAGCCCAACACCACGCCCTGACTTAACTGACTTAAAACCCGTAAAAGCTAGGGAGATCAAATCTGTTAAGATTGGATCTGACAGGGAGGCTTTAGCTGCCTGTAAGTCTCTTGCGCAGGAAAATGTAGACTTTGTCATGGAAAAAAATACAAGGAAAGATAATTTGCTAAATATTGACCCGATGACTCCACCTATAGTGCGGCTGTCCCGTAATTTGGATACGGCTGATGGTCGTTATTTGTTGGCTAGACTGAGGGACTCTTCCTTATTAAAAGCTCTTCGACTATTTCTAGCCTATCTCCATGACCAACCATCGAGTGTATGTTTTGAAGGACACACCACCACCAGCATCAAATTAACTCTAGCTTCAGAGGGACTTCCCAGTGACGTGGACACCTTGCGTAAGTTGTATTATCGCTACCACAACGCATATGGTATCGGCTCAGCCGATGTGGAAGCTGATCTTGCTGCCTTCAGGTCTTTCTTTTCATCCGAGAAACTTCAACAGCTTCAAAAAATTAGGGAGAGTCATGGCAAATATTTTTCTACTGGCTCTCCAAAAAGGAATCAAAATTTTTATCTTAATTGACGCGAACAGAGGATCAAGCACGACGATGGCAAGCTTAGTGTTTTTCTTATTAATATTCAGTCCTTAAAACACAAAACAGATGAATTATTTCTCTTATTAGAAGAACTTAATTTTCCAGAAATTATTGCCATAACTGAGCATTGGTTAAATGTTGATGAGCCTGTGTTTATCAAAAATTACGCTACAGTAACTAGATTTAATAGAAGTAATTTATCTCATGGAGGTACTATGATAATGTCTACAAATAGCGACTTTTCGGCTGTAACTAAATTCGATAATCTATTGTCTGAAAAAGTATTTGAATTTTCCATTGTCTATCATAATGCTTATGATCTTTATATTGTTTGTATTTACAGAACACCTGACGCTGACTTGCATATATTCAGTCAAAAATTACTGAGCTTGCTTGAATCCCTGCCTTTAAAAAGCAAGTTAATTTTATGTGGAGACCTTAATATTGACTTTTCCAATGTGTGTGCTGCTCAAGAATCTCTTCAGTCCATTTTCGACTCTTTTGGCTTAATCATGCATGTTGACTCACCAACCAGAATAACTAAAACTAGTTCTAGTACTATAGACTATGTCGTATCATCTTTCGATCCAAAATTCGTTGACTGTACTGTCCTTAATTCAGGTTTCTCGGATCATGAAGAAATTCTAACAAAATTTTCGGCTAAATCTAAGTGCAAAAATGCTTCGCGCAAATTATGCCGTATTTTTTCTGATAAAAATTTTCGTAATTTCAAGCACCTATGTCTAACAACAGACTGGTTTGTCGTCTCTGACGATGTCAATATCGAATTTCCGAGATTTATAAAAACTTTATCTAACTTGGCATTCAAATCCTTTCCTCTTAGGCCTCTAAAAATCAAACAACATAAACCCTGGTCTACTAAAGGCTTACGTACATCTGCAAAGAACATGCGCTCACTATGCTACCTAAAAAAATCATCGGACAGCGTCTTCTACCATGATTACGTAAAACGTTACAGAAAAATCTATCATAAGACTATAAAAGCTGCCAAGGAAATTTATTATAATAGGAGGCTGGCCAATTCCGGTAATGTTGCTAAAGAAATTTAAAGAACACCATAACTCCTTCCGATGACCCTCTCTCATTTCTCCCTAAGGCTAATATGAATTTACACAGTTTCTTCTTTACGCCCGTAGTATTAGCAGAGCTTAACAGTACAATTAATGACATTAAAAACAAATCCTCATCTGGGGCTGATGGGCTTACGCTGAAAATGTGCTCGAACCTGCCGGAATGCACATTGAATCATTTTATTACTTTAACTAACAAATCATTCCAAAATGGAGTTTTTCCAAACTGCAGACGGCAATAATTGTTCCTTTGCATAAAGGAGGAGATAAAGATCAAGCTTCGAACTATCGCCCAATTGCAATCCTTCCCACATTATCAAAGATCATCGAAAGATTGGTTAAAAAAGGCTTCTATCTTTTCTCTTTAAATATAATATACTCTCTACCCATCAAATTGGATTTTTAAGTAACAAATGCACAAATGATGCCATGTTTTCCCTCTTTAATAATGTATACTCAAACCTGATCAACCATCACTCTATAGCAACAATTTTCTGTGATTTCTCTAAGGCTTTTGATTGCGTAGATCATAATACATTAACTAACAAATTGGAGTACTACGGTTTCAGAGGAGTGTCTCTCGAATAGTTTAAGTCGTATCTCAACAGCAGGAGTCAGATTGTGAGGGGTTGATACGTCGATGTCTTCTTGCAAGCCAATTGAATATGGAGTGCCTCAAGGTTCAGTACTGGGCCCTATTTTGTTTCTGCTTTTTATCAACGACATTGCTAGTCTGAACATTAGCGGTGAAATCTGCCTCTTTGCGGATGATACTAGTTTCACGTGGAGCAACCCGGATATTACTTAATAACACCACTATTGAGGCCGTTGAATCTGTGAAATTCTTGGGGCTTATTGTAGACAACCGCTTAAAATGGGACTCGCACATCGATGCTTTATCAAAAAGGTTAAGTTCTGCCTGCTTTGCGCTGAGATCAGTTTCCAAGGAGCTCAACTTGTGTACTTCTAGAACAGTCTATTATGCCATTTTTGAGTCGCACCTCCGATACGCCCTTCCATTCTGGGGTACGTGTTGTGCGACTCAATTTGAACGTATTTTTAAACTGCAGAAGAGAGCTGTTCGGTATTCACTGAGACTTAGCAGTAGGACTGCCAGGATTACTTTAAAAAATTTAAAATATCAACTCTTCCGTCCCTATTCATATTTGAATCTGTATCCATAATCCGCAAGCACTTATCTTCTTTTCCAAAGAGGCCATCTCACAACTCTCCGCTTAGAAACACGGAGCATGATCTTTATCTGCCAACCCCTCGCTCAGAGTTGGTTAAAAGCTCTATACTGTACAATGCAAAAAAATGCACAATCATCTACCATTTGAAATCAAATCCATAAGATCTTTTCCTGAATTTCGAAAGGTTTTGAAATCATACTTACTGGAGAGAGCCTTTTATGCAGTAAGCGACTTGTTTGTTAAAAATTGTTAATACTTAATATTAAGCTTCTTACACCCACTGGTTTAGTGAATATTATTTGATGTTTGATATCCTAAGGGTCTTTTTTAATGTAAAATCACACGAAATTAAATCTATAATGGCTTTTCCCAGTTTTTCCCAAACCTTCAATTAAATACCTACTATCTAGGATAATGCCTTTTATGCAGTTAACGACTTTTTTCACTAAGGCACGTTTCTGCTCAGCTCACGCACTGGTTTAATGTTTGTACAAAATTTGTTTTTGTTTTGTGATTTAGTTAGTATTTACCTTCAGACTGAATTTGCAGCTGTATATTAAGTTACTTTCTAACCGAATATACAGCTGTAGGTTACATTCTGATACTTATTATCTTATATTTTTACATCTTTATATTTTTATATTTTTGTTTTATATTATATAAATTTATTTAATTTTAATTTAATTTTTAGTTTTGACATTGTTCTATTTTGGTATTGTTTGATTTTGATATTTTTATTTTGCTTTGTCTACAAAATTTATATTTTTCGACAATAAAGCATTTCTCTCTCTCTCTCTCTTCAAAAGTACCAACACCAGTGGAATTAATATTATGTTGCATTTTTCAGTGCACCAAATAATATAATCGGTTCCATTTTTGTAAAAAATATTTATTTTACATTTTACTATTATTAATAATGACAACCGTTAACTTATACTCACATATTCTAAACACTTGGAAAGTTATGATTTTTTTTTGATAAATGTCCAATACAAATGTTACTAGATATCTCTATTTTTTTATTTTATTGAATTAGCCCCTTCCTCTCCATTGGAAAGAACGACTTTTTTTCACTGGGATCAACTCTCAATAGTACTTTAATCCTGATCAGTTTATTTAAAACAATTTAAAGCATTAGCCAACCAATGAACTGAAGAACAAAAGGCCCTTTCGTTAACTGCTTTAAGAGGTGATGCAGCAGACATCTTGAGATCCATTCCGACAGGCCACGAGATCTACCAAGTCTTGCTTCCTCGGTTACAGAATCGTAATGATGATAGTTATCTACAGCAAGTTTATAAAGCACAGCTACGAAGCCGGGCCCAGGGTGCAGCGGGCAAATGATAATTTGTTGTAATAGGAAATGGATGTTGCTCGTATTGTATGACTAGCATATCCTATAGCAGCTTTCTGGATGAAATAGCGCTTGGCACATTAATTTGTGATAGGGTTAAACGAGAGCGAGTTCCTGAAGGTGTGAAGGGTATCCTGAATGCAATAATTGGATGAAACCATAGACATCTGAACGCTGTCTATGGATGAAACACTTGCTTTGCATAATACCGAGGGAATCGTGTTAAAGCTATTTTATACCGAAAATAGGATCTGGGTTGGTTAAACTGGATTCTCACTAATCCAGCATGATTGAATCTTCCAGGCTGATTTTGTTATTACAGTGAGCTGTTTCAACCAAAAAGGATTATACCCAGATAAGAAGGTGCCTAGTAGTAGGAAGTTCTACCAAGACTTGCTGATCGAGACGATCAGATATTAAAAAGGGGAAGTGTAAAGTGAGAGAGCACCCAGTATAGGCTCAAAAAGTAAAGTCATGCTAACAGTTGAATTGATCTTTGCTGCTTAACGTCACGGTCACGCTAAAAATGTTTTGTTTTTGGAAAGTGACATTTTACTACAAAATTGTGTATTTAATAGATTCCAGATTATTCTCGATCAATTATGAGTGCAAATAAATTAGAAAAGACGCTATTGAGGCGTCATTACTACTATGTTTTAGTGCACTTCTAACGTAGTTGTTGGTATAAATTTCTGTTAATAAATGTAGTATGTAAATCGAACCCAGTTATTGAAATTTTCGTTAAGTCGTCTCTAAAATATTGAAGAACATTGACCAATCACCCATAAATATGAGGCTACTAAGCCCGATATATTGGGCTTCATTTGTAGTTAACGGCCGGGACAAGCAATGCGAAAATGTTAAGTACGAACGGGAATCGCATTTGGCCATTTTCTTATTTTAGAATTAATATTATGTTGCATTTTTCAGTGCACCAAATAATATAATCGGTTCCATTTTTGTAAAAAATATTTATTTTACATTTTACTATTATTAATAATGACAACCGTTAACTTATACTCACATATTCTAAACACTTGGAAAGTTATGATTTTTTTTTGATAAATGTCCAATACAAATGTTACTAGATATCTCTATTTTTTTATTTTATTGAATTAGCCCCTTCCTCTCCATTGGAAAGAACGACTTTTTTTCACTGGGATCAACTCTCAATAGTACTTTAATCCTGATCAGTTTATTTAAAACAATTTAAAGCATTAGCCAACCAATGAACTGAAGAACAAAAGGCCCTTTCGTTAACTGCTTTAAGAGGTGATGCAGCAGACATCTTGAGATCCATTCTGACAGGCCACGAGATCTACCAAGTCTTGCTTCCTCGGTTACAGAATCGTAATGATGATAGTTATCTACAGCAAGTTTATAAAGCACAGCTACGAAGCCGGGCCCAGGGTGCAGCGGGCAAATGATAATTTGTTGTAATAGGAAATGGATGTTGCTCGTATTGTATGACTAGCATATCCTATAGCAGCTTTCTGGATGAAATAGCGCTTGGCACATTAATTTGTGATAGGGTTAAACGAGAGCGAGTTCCTGAAGGTGTGAAGGGTATCCTGAATGCAATAATTGGATGAAACCATAGACATCTGAACGCTGTCTATGGATGAAACACTTGCTTTGCATAATACCGAGGGAATCGTGTTAAAGCTATTTTATACCGAAAATAGGATCTGGGTTGGTTAAACTGGATTCTCACTAATCCAGCATGATTGAATCTTCCAGGCTGATTTTGTTATTACAGTGAGCTGTTTCAACCAAAAAGGATTATACCCAGATAAGAAGGTGCCTAGTAGTAGGAAGTTCTACCAAGACTTGCTGATCGAGACGATCAGATATTAAAAAGGGGAAGTGTAAAGTGAGAGAGCACCCAGTATAGGCTCAAAAAGTAAAGTCATGCTAACAGTTGAATTGATCTTTGCTGCTTAACGTCACGGTCACGCTAAAAATGTTTTGTTTTTGGAAAGTGACATTTTACTACAAAATTGTGTATTTAATAGATTCCAGATTATTCTCGATCAATTATGAGTGCAAATAAATTAGAAAAGACGCTATTGAGGCGTCATTACTACTATGTTTTAGTGCACTTCTAACGTAGTTGTTGGTATAAATTTCTGTTAATAAATGTAGTATGTAAATCGAACCCAGTTATTGAAATTTTCGTTAAGTCGTCTCTAAAATATTGAAGAACATTGACCAATCACCCATAAATATGAGGCTACTAAGCCCGATATATTGGGCTTCATTTGTAGTTAACGGCCGGGACAAGCAATGCGAAAATGTTAAGTACGAACGGGAATCGCATTTGGCCATTTTCTTATTTTAGAAATTCATTATCTGTTAAATTGTATGCTCATAAGCAGGGTAATATAAATGTGAAAAATAAATTTAAAAACATTACTACGTCTAGTAAAAATTATATGGAAGTGTGTTTTTTAAACACAATGGCATAGTATTGGGTGGGCGAGGTTTGAGGACGGAACTGCCCGAAATTTGATTCCGCGGTCTCAACGGCTAAAAATCTTATTAGATTTCTGAACCAAATCAGGGAAAATGGTTCTTCGGAAGTCAGAAAAGTTTCCGTCGCTGCCGAAAATTTGCTGATGATATAGAAGTGAACATTGAGGAGACCAGGATTTGCAACGTCAAAAACATTATAACTAACATTCCTTTCATAGACAACTTTATATAAGCATTGAGCAGCGACCAATTGGTGAAACACAAACGTACCGTATCAAATATTCACAACATGATTCCTGTTAAATTGGCTATGAAGAAGATAAGGTGGTGAGAGAGACCTTTTCAAAACCGTCGAAACACTGACAACAAAATGCCTAAGAGTTATACATTACAATATCAGAGGACTCCACCTACAAACAAAAAGTGTTATTGTGGAGGTGGGGGTGGAAGGCAGCGAAAAAACGCACTTACGCACTTATCTATGCTTTAAATTCATAGGATAAGTTACTCTTTTCGAATGTACACAAGCTCTTGAAAATCAGAGCGACCTTAAATGTAACCATTGCTAGCAATGAGATAAGTTTATACTCTTAGATTTTTGAAGGATTGGCGATCGGAAAAAACGGCTCAACGGTCTATCTCAGCAGTACATTCATACACAAAATGATGTGACGGTTGGAGATGTTATCAATAGATTTGCAGAGAAGAAAATGACATTTTTTCCGTGAGGGGAAAAGTTTGACATTTTATCTCTGTTGACAGGTGACAAAGTATCACTATATACCCAATGGGAAAAAAGTTCTCACTTTTTTCCCCGGTAGATATATACACACATAAATATCAATCAAAACACAGAATTAAACAAACAGATATTTGATTACTTTAAAGGTTTCCTTATAAACGCATGTCTAATTGTAGCCTACCACTTTAAAACTTGAAATTTCATTTCGATAATCTTTTGACTTTTATATATTGTAATAAATAATAATTCAATAATAAATCATCGTTTTTCTCGTCACAGAAAAAAATAGTGTATTATACACGGGAAAAAAATTAGATTTTAGATCTCGAGCTAAAATCTAGTACTTTTTTCTCTTTTATAATAAATAACTATCGATTAATTAATTTTGCCTCTCAACTATGTTTAATATTACTCCTTAACTATCAAACCTGAACTAATTTCTGTTATCAGAAATAGTTTAATTAGTGAAAATCGCAGATGATGATTACATTCAACGATGTTGACACTAAAAATTGTAAGCAGTTGTCCTTCTCCTCTACTTTGTTCGAGATTTTCCAGAATTGTATTATAATAAAAAAAATATCACCGACTTTGCCAAAGCTACCTACCTTTAAGTGTAACGAATTGTTAATGAGCAATATTATATATATATATATATACTTCGAATTTGAACACCACTGCAAAATGGACAGAGCTTCCGACTTGTCTAATAGGTATCGACCAAACGATCGTTAATTAGATTCCTAGATAACCCTCTGTTTTTTTCCAATCTTTAATCAATAATTTCTTCTATAAAACAGAAAACGTTTACAATTGAAAATAAATAATATAAGGAGAAGACAATCACAAGATGCTCTTTCACTTTAGCCGTCACGAGAGTTAACAATAGCATGAGCAGAGAACACTATCTCCAACTCCAAAAAATGCTTTAGGTTGCTACAAGCGAAAAATGATATAAATATATTTCCGAATATGAATTCAATTTATACATAATCCAGATGATTATATAGCATCAGCCGTTTCTGGTAAATAACTAAATTACGCTAGGGCGACTAACTGTGCCGACAACAACTACTGCGAGGGCAAATACCCCTTCCGCCATTGAATAACCTCAACAACTGTTAGTGCAGTACCTACAATTTAGTATTTTCACAATATTGCATAATACCACTATAAATGTTCAATCAGATTGATTACCAAACAAAGCATTTACATATAATGAATCTATCGTAAAACGCCCCCAAGCTGTAACTTCGTTATTTAAAACTTGATCTTGAACGTAACCCCAAAACCAAAATCAAGTGGCGTGAGGTCAAGGGAACGAGCAGGCCACCGAACAGGTGCATTTGTCCCATCCACCTTTTAACCAATTTAAATTCACATGTGCATTATGTGGAGGAACCCCATCGTGTGGAAAATAAATTCTATTGAGTTCAGCAAGGGGTAGTCCATCAAGAATGTTTTCGATTTTTTCTTTCAAAATATTATAATATTTATCTCGATTGCCCAAAATATCGCACCAGACATTGGCAGTAAATCTTCTTAAAAAATATTTTTTACAAAAATCAAGTGTTTTCCTGACTCCAGAAAGTACTATTCGCTCCAACCGCGAGTTAGATTTTATTAGTTGAAAAATGTCTTTTTAAAAATATTTATTCGAACAATAGAAATGTACAATGTGATAACAGGAAGATATCTGAACCTTTTTACATGATTAACAAGCTTTTATACTATAAAGATTACAAGTATGCTGAATAAGTGAAATATGATCTTATGTCTAGAAGATATACGTTGTGTAGCGACGGTATGGCTACATAACTCCTCCCCTCTTGGATTTTTGCACGTCCTCGTGCTTTGTTGTCAGCAAGGATTCTGGAAGATGACGGTTTTCAAGTGGAATTTCGATGGTTGCTGTTGGTTTTGGTCTTCTTTTGATTAAGTTTCTTAACTTCTTCTTGCAAATGTATACTGTTGCTTCAAGGATGATGACAACAATTAGGGCTATTGTAATAGAGAAATGTCTCTTATGGAATTCGGCTGGTATCAGGATTGGTTCTTCGTATTGAGGCACTATATTTGTTGGATCATCTAAGTGTAACGGTTTTATGTTAACTTTATATAAAGTTTTGATGGGTTCTTGAAAATTGGGCCACTCTTGGGAGAATGTTTTGTTGGAACCAGTCCACGTATATTTTTGGAATGAATAAATACAGTTGGCTTTCCCTAGAACTGTATTACATTTCGTGATTTTTGTAGATTTGAAGGATTGTGAACAGTCTTCGTTGACGTCTTCCAGGTTTTTTGTACAGATAATAGTCTGCCCGTTTGATAATTGGGTAAACAATGAGAAATTGTTATTGGCTCTGGCAAAGTTACACTGAGACAGGTCATCAAGGTTGCAAAGGTCTTCATGTGGTAGATTTTGGCAATACCAGAATGAGAAGGTTTTCTTGCAATGTTCATTTGTCCATTTAGTTAATCCTTTGGCATTCAGTGAAAAGGCGTGGGGTGGAATAAGGATATTATTATGGTTACTTGGAATAGGGATAATTTTGGATAGGTGATATAATTCATTGGCTAAAAGTGGTATTTTTAATGTACAAAACATAGTTTTTGGAGTGAATATAAGATTAACTTTTGTGATTTCAAGTAGAGTAGGTATATCTGGTGCAATTTCGTTATGAGAATGAATTGAATGTAAATAGTTAAATATCTCTTGTAATTCTTGTTGTTTAATTAGTTCTACATTTAAAATGCCTTCATTACTAAATGAAATGGTTCTTGAAAGGGTTTGAACATAATTTCTTAAATTTCTAATCTGCTCTAATTGAATATGAATTGCGATTTCACTATTCAGTCTATCTTCCAAATTCACTAGGTCTTTATAAACATTTTCTGCAAATGATTGAATTTTTTGTAGATCTGAGTGCCATCTCTGAGTTATTTGGCCTGCTAGTGTGTGCAATTTTGAAATTTCTGTCATTAATTTCTCTTCATTCAAGTTAATTTTCTGGAAATTGTTTTCTATTTCAATTAGGTCGGTCTGATCTAGATTTCCAGATATGTACCTTATTACAGACCCTAAGCCATCAACTAGTCCTCTTTTATCAATTTTTTTGGGGCGGGAATATATTCTAAGCTTATTGATATCTTCAGATAGGAGGTCAATGTCTCTTTTGTAAACACTGGCTAAGTTCAAATGGTCTTGATTAATCTTATTGAGAATAGGTATTTGGTTCAATGATAATTTTGCGTATGCAGTTTCTATGTTCTCTATACTAATCGTAAAATAAATCTTATGATAATTAATCTTATATTTAGCTAATCCTAAGCTATCTAAAATATATCCGGGAGAATCAATTGGTCTCAGTTGAAGTCCCTGGTTGAGGTTCGTCAGTGTTAACCTGAAAAGAGTTAGTTCTTTTGATCATGTGTCTACTAATTTTTTTGCTTTTGTGAGTCACTAGTTTCGTGTTGTCTGAGTCTTTTGAATTTATTAGAGTCTTTTTATATTTTGGTTTAATCTTATTCCTGGGTTCTAGATTTATATAAACAACGTCAGTCTTAGGGAGTTCGTCAGTACGTTTGGAGTTTACCTTTTCCAGTTGTTCAGTCCGTTTCCTTAATTCTTTTTGATACAATTCATTGAAGAACGGAATTACTTCCTGTTTCCTGTGTTCGTTGTAGTCTTGGAACACTTGTTTGTCTGGATCGATTTCGTGAAGGTTAAGTTTTTCATAAGGGCCGTAAAGAAGAGAGAAGGGTGTGAAATTTGTAACAGAGTGGACAGATTGATTGTATATTAAAATGGCTGTTGTAATTAGCTCAGTTATACTGTCTTTAGATTTTTGTCTAAGAATTCGTAACTTTTCAACGAGAGTAGAGTGAGCTCGTTCGATAGGTGAATTACCGGTGTGTGACTGAGGTGTAGTATAGTGGATGTTAATTTGAAACATAGACATAAATTCTTTAAATGTTTCACTAGAAAATTCTCTTGCATTATCACAAGTTATTTGGGATGGATAGTTGTGGTGGGCGAAATAGTGACGTAGTTTGTTCAAAATTGTTATTGAATTGGTGTCGGAAAGTTCATATGCTTGTAAATATCTACTGAATAAATCTAGGATGGTTAAAAATCTTTTGTTTTCTATAAAAAATACGTCAATATGTAGTATTTCAAATGGCCTTTTTGCAATTAGTGGTCCGGAAAATGGGAATCGTCTTGGATTACGATCGTATTTTGATGTTAAACATAGTTCGCACTTGTTGATGTGATTAGTGACTTGTTCTTGTACTTTAGGAAAGTAATATAGGGATTGGAGATGTTTCACTGTTTCTGTGATTCCGTTGTGAGTCTGCGAATGATAGTCAGAAATGATCCTGATTTGTTCTTCTTTGGAAATAACATCTTTTAAAAAGATATTAACTTTAATAATTTTAACGTTTGCTTCGAAAATTTCTAAACATTTTTTGTAAGCTAAAAGCATCTAAATCTAAAATCTTCTTCTTTAGAGAATATATAATATGTTTTTGAGGGGTCTATTATTTCATGGAACATATTTCTCAATAGGTTCTCGTCAGTTCCATTTCTGAATGTAAGTATGAATCTATTTTTGCCAAATGGTTTGAAAAATTCTATGTCATTTTTATCACCATATTTTAATACTATTTGATAATGGGCTGAATTTAATGACTTGTCTGATATCGGAAAATTAAAAGATGGATTTTCATGTGCCGTATGTCTGGTCTCGCCTGAGTCGTTGCTTTCATTGTCGTTGTCGGGTTGAACGGTAGATTGTTGTGAGAATGGGTTACTATTCAAAATATCGTCGGCTTCGCTGGGAGTAATAGAGAGATTTGATTCGGAGCCGAATGTTGGTAAAACAGATAATAAATCGATGTCTTTATTTGAATCGTTTTTTAGTAAATCTAAATTTTTGCTTTTAGTATGTCTTGGTGGGACTACAACGATATCGCTGATAATATTTATTTTTGGTTTCTTTTTCGCCGCTTTTATGAGGGCTAAATTTTTTCTACCACGTCTGTTGGGGATAGTTTCATCTATGGCATTAATTTCAATTCTAGATAAAGCATCGGCTACATAGTTTTCTTTACCTTTTTTGTATCTTATGTCAAAATTCAATTCTTCGAGTTTTAGTTTCCACCTGATAAGTCTCTGATTTGGTTCTTTTAAGGAATGTAACCAAATAAGAGGTTTGTGATCTGTTTCGATAACAAATTTTCTTCCGAATAGGTAGGGGCGGAAGTGTTTGCAACTATCGATGATTGATAAAAGTTCCTTTTCAACGGTACCATAGTTTCTTTCGGCAGAATTTAAAGTCCTTGAATAAAATGCAATAGGATGGGAATTCTGTGATAATACGCTACCAATGGCTATATTACTCGCATCTGTTGTGAGTGTAAATGGTTTGGAAAAATCAGGGTAAGTAAGGACTGGGGCATTGCAAATTATTTGTTTGCATTTCTCGAAGGCATCTAGATATTCGGGGTCGTTTATATTAATTTTGGTGCCTTTCTTAAGGTACTTGTTGATTGGATGGGAGATAACAGCAAAGTTTTTAATAAATTTTCGATAGTATGATATCATGCCAAGAAAGGATCGGATTTGTTTCTCAGTTTTTGGCAAGGGGAATGACTGTATAGCTTTAATTTTATCGGGATTAGGTTTTATACCATCGGGGGTAATGAGGTGTCCTAGAAATGTTACTTCCTTTCTCAGGAATTCGGACTTATCTAATTGAATTTTGAGGTTATATTTTTGAAGTTGTGTGAATATTTGTCGAAGATGTAAAATATGATCTTGAAGAGATCTGGAGAAGATAACTATATCATCCATGTAAACAAAACAGAATTTATAAAGATAAGGGCGAAGGATTGTGTCCATGACTCTTTGAAATGTGGCCGGAGCATTCTTAAGGCCAAATGGCATACGAGTATACTCGTAGTGTCCATTATCTACAGTAAAAGCTGTTTTTTCGGCAGAGTCAGGGTGGATCTCTATTTGGTGAAAGCCTTGTGCGAGGTCTAGGGTTGAAAAATATGTACATCTTCCGAGATTGTCGAGAATTTCATCGATTCGAGGGAGAGGATATTTGTCTTCTATGGTGCCCTCGTTCAATTTTCGATAATCGATCACCATTCGGAATTTTCTTTTTCCACTGGAATATAACTTTTTCGGGACAATCCATACAGGTGAACTATATGGGGAGATGCTGGGTTTTATGATTCTATTGTCTAATAGCTTCTTTATTTGGTTTTGGATTTCTTGTTTCAGATGGTAAGGGTATCGATATGATTTTTGGTATATTGGTTGATCGTCAATAGTTCTAATGTGGTGTTTGACAGCGTGAGTGAAGGTTAAATCGGAATTTTCATTATAAAAGACATCTTTGTGTGATCTGCAAAGGGAAGTAATCAATTCCTTCTCTTCGGGGTTGAGGTGTTCTATGCGGATGAGATTGCAAATGTCGATGTTACTATTGAGTTGAAATTCTGGATTTGTTTGCTGAAATTTTGATAGTGGCTGAACAAGAACGGGTTCGTGATAATTGATAGAAAGTTGAGAGAATGGTAAATTTTGTTCGATGGGAATTTGAACATAACCATCAGAAGCTGACGTGATACATTCTGGAATGTAAATATTATTAATAGAGATTTCCGTTAGAATTATAGGACCGTTGTCTATTGATACAGGGATTTTGAGTACTGGTTTGAGTTGTTCTGAATATGGTTCGAAGAGACTAGGATTTATTTCGAAATAAAAAGGTAGTTTGATATTTTCAATTTTTAAAATATGTGTATTATAATCAATTACTGCTTTCAAAATTTCAAAATCTTGACTGCCAATGAGAGCGTCAAATCGATCATGCCAAGGAACTATAAACATGTCAAATACGTGATCTATACCAAACTCATTTAAAAAGGGATATTGGCAACTTAGTGAGCCATTGTAAGTTGTTTTGATAGATTTAACAGAAAAATTAGACTTATAAATATAGTTACGAAATAATCTCAAAGCTGGTTCTGGATTAATAATTGAATTAGTTGCGCCTGGGTCTATTAATATTTTGAGATCAAAAGATGGGATGTAAATAAATGGTAGCTTTGGCGATGATTTTATATTATTTATGTCTATTCCGAGGCTCGTGATCAAAAATTTTGAGTCTCTAGATTATCATCAATTGATATTTTCTGATATTCATCTTCAATATTTTGATATTCCGGAGATGTGTAGTTGTCTGAAATTTCATCTTGGTATTCGTTAAATTGTTCGTCATCGTAGTTTTCGCTTTCTACATTAAACAATTCTTCGACTTGAACTCTTGGAGGTCCGGTTTGTTTAAAGTAATTTTGAGGTTTATTTTGAGGTCTAAATGTGTGAGCTGTCGTTACACTCATTGGGGTAGGTTTGTAGCTGTTTTGTATCCTATTTTGCTGTTTACTAAAAACTTGAGAGTTCGTTGGAAATTGTCTTGGCGGAATCGGATTACTATAATTTGTAAATTTTGGTGGTGGCTGTGGTTTGCTCAAGTGAGGGTGTGGAATTTGGGGTCGAAATGGTTGGCTTGGATTTTGGGATTGAAATGGTTGGCTTGGATTTTGGGATTGAAATGGTTGGCTTGAAATTTGTTGCCTAAATGGAGGATTTGGTATTTGAGAAAAATTTTGAAGTTTGGGCTGATTATTAGTTAATGTGTGTGGTTTTAGAGAGTGATGAGTTTTTGACGATCTCTGTGACCTAAGGAAATTTGCGAAGTCTATTTGTGACTTATCGTGAGTTATCGAGTCTTTTGCATTCGTAAAGGGCATGCTCAAGACTTGGAACAGGTATATGAAGAAGATGGTCACGATATGGGTTTAAGAGACCTGCCTTGAATACAGCGAGGGCTTGTCAGGTATACATGGTTTCTTTTGAAGTTCGTACATTAGCATTTTCGGAGTTAATGGCTAGATGTTCTTTCAAAATTTGAAGTTTAAAAGTAATTTCTTCATAAAAATCGACAAAGGATTGAGAATGGATTTGAATAGAAGTATTTAAATCATGTGCCAGTAGTTCTTCAGATCTAGGGTCACCAAATCGTTCGGTAAGAGCTTTTTTAAGATTTTCCCAACTATCGAATGATCTATTGACAACAACATCTCTGGCAGGGCCGGAAAGCTTAGCTTTGATTTGTTCTAATATGAGAATCTTAAATAATGGATTATTAGTTTGTCCAAGTAATTCAATATACTTCTCAGACTGTCTGATAAAATAAGCCAGATCTTTTGAGCCACCTGTATATACTGGTAAAATGTTATTTGCCATTGACATTTCCAGTTGAGTTATAGGATTCGCCATAGTGTCTGTCTGTATGTCTTGTACTTCGTCAGAAATAGGTACAGTATCAAGATTATTTGATCTTAAAATTGGGGATCTAGATCGACTACGACTGGGACTTTGACTCATAAAATAATCAAATATGTGTATATATAAATATGTAATTAGAGGAGAAATCAATCACGAATATCAAAATTATAGTAGCAAATAATATATAAATCAATAAATGTTTAAATCAATGCGAAGTTACACCTATTTATATATGTATTTTTAAATTGGTAAAATATAATGAGTAAAATCAAAATCAATATTATATAAAATATTCGCTCTCTGAAGGAACGCTTATTTGTCTATATTTTACGAATGAAAATTAGCCAATAAATTAAGGTAAGGGAAAAATGACTTACATAAGGATGATGCACTGAAGGAACATTTGCAATCGTCTTCCCTGTCTCTTGGTTCACTGAAGGAACGGAGCCTTTTTGAGACCTGTTTTTCGTTGAAGGATGAACTGTTGGGCCGGAGATACCTCTGTCTCAATTGCACTTGAATCACAATTTCGAAAATGTTTTTGAAAGTCCAAATTACCGTCTTATTTTCTTAAGAGAAAAAGTAAATCGGTTATCACACTGAAGGGATTTTCACGACTTTACCGACGGTAATCCTGTTCGCAGCGCCAGTTAGATTTTATTAGTTGAAAAATGTCTTTTTAAAAATATTTATTCGAACAATAGAAATGTACAATGTGATAACAGGAAGATATCTGAACCTTTTTACATGATTAACAAGCTTTTATACTATAAAGATTACAAGTATGCTGAATAAGTGAAATATGATCTTATGTCTAGAAGATATGCGTTGTGTAGCGACGGTATGGCTACATAACTCGCGTATAAATAAAAACGGCAAAATTCAATTCTTCGATAACGATCATTTTGCTCCAGAGCTTGCATTTTTTGCGGAACGTACGGTTTAAACGTGTGTTTTTTCAATATTCTATCTACAGTATCTTTGGATGTGTTGTTCAAATCACTAGCAATTTCCGGAGTAGATGCTCTCGCCTTTTCCTGAACACTTAGAAAGAACGCCTAACTCCAGCTCTTTATCAAATTAACGATGCTTTTTTAAGCTTCTTGAAACTACCATAATTTCTTAAATTGTTTTCAAGCTTGGAGAATTCTCGTCTATCTGGAATTTATCTGTTCGGAAATCGATAGATGTAGAGACGCACTGCTGCTGCTCGCCCTCTACATTACATTCAGAGTACATTTGAAGCATTTCGGTCAAACTGCTGGTTGTTATCCATCATAGAAATTAAAGTATTGAAATGAAATGAATGCGAAACAAAAAGAGATTAATAAAATTATGCCAAATTATATGCAAATGTTAAAAAAATATTTAGTTATTTCTGTTGTATCCAGAAAAAATGTCTATAATATGAGGTAAAAATAGACACATATTTCTTCTAAGAAAAAAAAGTTTACTGTCGTTGTCACTGAGGGCAAAGATAAAAAAATAATTGGTGACATCTTGTACATTATATCAAACCATTCATTCAACTTTTCGAATTTCTAAAATCCGCCAATAAATAACGATGTTACAGTTTGAGGCGTTCTTTTACGGTACAGCCTGTATATAATATATTTTTATAATCTAAAGATGATTTTTGGGCATGCAGTCATTTATTAAATAAAATTCTGAATTAAGTCAAGTTTTCGAAAATGATTATTTTTTTATTCATCATGTAATATTATTAATTACGATAGAGGTCGTATTTATAAAGCTATAAAGTTAAAATTTGCTGTAAGAACCGAAAGTACATACATCTTGGCCGAGTTCGTTAACGGGCATTATTGGACAAGTAGTTTCATAATAGCGGCTAACCAAACTCAAAAAGTTGCTATTGACATAAAAATATATTTCTGTTATGATCTGTACCTATAACTTTTGTTTGAAGCATTTTTTTCCACGAGACATCTTTCTTTTATCATATAAAACCACTGAGGGATAAAATGTATGCCAGTTTCGTTAGAAGATCAATTACTTTCCAAGGGTACATCAAACAACAAATCAGATCGTTGGTTCACAAGTTGTAGCGGCTATAACAAACACAAATAATACAATTTGTGTCACTGCATCAAATGATTGTGTACATTACAAATGAAATTCACATATTCATTCAAATAAATATGTATGTATTTCGTCACAAGAATGATTTAATTTTTGTGGTGTGCTGGTGTTTCAAAAAAACAGAACTAGGTATATTTCAACAATTTATTCAATACATCAAAACATTTATTTATTAAAATATATATTAAAAATAACTGCGTTTTATCCAGTCCCACATGTTTTTTCAAAGTCTTCTTATATGTTCTTGAAGCTTCCTAAAGCTTGCTAAAGTCCGTAGGTATAACTCAACTCTTCAACGTTTACAAATTTGAGCATATTAAGAAGGTACAATTTACCCTTGGTTCAATTTAATGTTTCATAAAGAATTAATGTATCTTCTTAGTTCCTCTTGTGTATCAAATATCATTACATGGAAAGGCGAACCGGGAACCAATTCACCTGCCCACTTTACTTCTACTCGATAGTCGCCTGGCTCGGTTGGATCAAACTAAGGTAGAATAGAAGTACTGTCTTTAGCAAGCGTAATAAATGATATAAGTAAAAAACTATCGCAATGCAGTTACATACATACTTACTTTACATAATATTGTTCTATCTTTCTGACTTTCTCTTTGCATTTCCACTCTAAACGCTCCTTTTGGCCCTCTCACTCTGACTGTAAGTTGACCGGCTCCTGCACCTCTTGTGTCACATATGAACCTTGACTGGAATGTTGCCAAGACACCGTGCTCAATTCCTGGACCATATACGCGTACCTGAATCAAACATTATTTTAAATTAGTTTTGTATTTTCATTTTTCGATTTGGCTGGCTCATGATAAAAAAGCGAACTCAAAATCATACAAATTTATCTATTTCCACGTTTGTTACAAGAAAACTTTAGAATAGAATCTAAGATATAGTTTGGAAAATAATTTCGACGATTGTGGGAACCTCCAATACTACAAAGAATCGTGGTGAATTTGAGAAAAATCTAGTTATAAAGACTACTTTGCGGTTTGCGTTATTTCAGAATATGTAGTACTTCGTTTATAAACCTTCTAATTAACGTGAAAATAATTGATATTGGAAGGAAATTACTGCGTGAAAGGTTTTCAACACCCTTTTTCCTTTTTTATCTTTATTTTAGTTTAATTTATATTTTCTATATCAAAATATGCATGAATCAATTCAAGCCCATTGAAATATTTTATTGGTTAACTTTTGTTTTCGCACAAATTTCAACTTTTTATAAATTTCATAAATCAGATGAATTCATACCTTACTAGCATCAGGAGCTCCAGCAACTCTGAGTGTGAATGGAGAACCAGGTACATGTTGTCCAGCATATTTAATTGTTAATGCATGCTTTCCGGGTTCTTGTGGTTTCACATTCAGTGTAAATGTCGCATCGCCATGATCGTAGAGTTCACAATAGGCAACCTTTCTTGGACCAGTGCAATGTGCAGTTAATTCACCCGGGCCAGCTCGACGAGTATCAATCCATGAACGGATCTCTCTACCAACAACACCCTGCCGCAAGCCCTCACCAGAACATAGGACCTATAAATCATTACAATACGATTCATGAATATTTGCAAGAAAAGAGCTTGCGTTTCATGATGTTACCTTTGATGCATCAGCTCCTCCCTTAGCTTCGACAATCAGTGGACAACCTTTGACTGGCCTTCCAGCCCATAATACTGATAATAAATAATTGCCCGGTGTTGAAGTTGTGTACGTAGCTCGCCATATTTTATCGCCAGCCAGGCTGATCATTACAGGTACAGGAATATTTGTGTCGGCAGCATGGAGTGTTACCTCGGGGTTACCTAAGAAATGACAAAATTGTAAGATTAATCGTTGTCAACGAAATAATTTTATTTAATGACAAGTAATGAGAGCAGTATGTGAATAACTTTGAAAACGGTATTAAAAAATGACTTATTATAAAATATATTACCTGAACTAGCCTTTGAGCCATCTATAGTGAAAACTGCCGGCTCACCACATTGCGCATGGGCTAATCCCCTTCCAGTCAACACTACCTGATCACCTAAGCAAACTATTGTAGATGGTGCTTCTGGTAATGGGAAATTCGCAAACCGTATGTCAAATTCATGTTCCCCAGGGCTAAGTCCTTCGCCAGAGAGCTCAAGTCGTAATCTTGATCCAGTCTTTTCGGCATTCATCTTCCTGCCAGATATTTTACATTCCAATGTGCCTGGTCCTGCATTTGATATATCAAAAGCAAGTTTTGCTGGAAGTTTTATGCGGCCTGAATCGTCCAAGTATTGATTCCAGCCACCTATCAAACGAACTCCTGCCGGATCAACAATATGCGGTCGGAACGGAGATCCAGGAAGCTATTGATGGAACAATGAATAAATACATACCAAAATATATTAATTAAAATATCCAACTCACATCATTAGGTCCTATGCTCACGACTATATCGTATATACCAACCCATTTGGGGGTATAAGAGATGACATATTCTCCAGGTTTAGGACTCTGTATCTGAGAATCGATATTGCCCTCGACAGCTTCTACAGAAACACGAGGTTGCACTGCACTACTAACTGTGAATGATGTTCTTTCACCAACTTGTCCAAACTCCAGGCCTTTTCCAACAGCTCTTGGTGGTGGAGCAGGTCCAACTGGACCAACTCCCAATGCTAACGGGGAACCTTTAACAGGAACTCCACCGTAGGTTACAGTTACTTGATAGAGACCTGCCATAGCAGGTTGAAACATAACTTGTGTGAGCTTGTCATCGATAGGTGTTTGAATGACAGGCAGTGTTTGATGAATGGGATTTGTTACTTGAATTTCCATTTCGGCTGCTCCAGAGTTTTTAACTGAGACTAAAAAATGCAAAATTAAAAATCCTTTATTGCATAACAATGCTTCTCACCATTGAAGTAGATCTTTTCACCAACATTTCCTTGGGAAGTAGGTATATCAACAATCCTAACATTGTCCGGATCAAAAGCTTGACATGTAAATGGACTACCATTAACATGTTTACCTTGATGCAAAACCTCAACTTTATGCGCACCAACTTCTCGTGTGGTGAATTCTGTTTGTAACTTCCCAGTTTTTGTTTGATAACAACGTACTGGAACAGCTGATCCAGTTGGCCCACTGACAACTACATCAAATTCCCTACCAGATCTTCCAAGAGTCTCAATATGAAATGAGGTCACTTTACCAACTCTGGCTTGGTATAAACCTATAAATATCAGCATATTAAGCTGATAGACTTACTCAGAAAGAATATGTTTTACCTAGTCCACCAGCCCATGGTTCGTTTCCTGGTACTTTCACAGGTACATCGAGAACTCCGAATTTCGGAACGCCATTATAATATAATGTGACTCTATGAGGAGCAGCTTGAACTGGGTGGAATACTACTTCCCACATATTGTGATTGGATGGACTTTGCCTTACGCTATGTGCCACATCTTTGTTACCAACCTACAATATCCAAATTTACGACTATTCCAAAATTACAACGAAAATCATGTCAGTATTATCTAAAATCAAAATAGTTGAACAATGTGATAAAAGATCCAAATAGAAGTTTAATTTATTTTTTAAAGCTATAAAAATAGATAAATTCTGACTATTTCTAAATGATAAACTATCTAGGTGTGAAACAGACATAGGACTCAATAGGAATCAACAAATTAAGATAACTTACCTTGATAGCTGCTGTCAACTTGCCAGGTCCCACTTTACTCATGTTGATACCAATCACAGCAGGTCTATGGCACATTGCCTCCGGGGCATTGATTATATCAATTTTTGTAGTATCAAATACATGCAAGGTTCTGGTTGCAATAATTTCATTATCTTTTATGATTCGAACTTTGTATGTACCTGTATGTGTAAGATTGAATTCTCCTTTGTAATTACTGACAACATATTTAACATGATGATTGTTTGGATCGCTTATTTCAATACGATGATTATCACTTGGTAAATCAATATAGGCTGTAGAACCAATTTGGAAATACTGTGTCGATTCAATTACACCACAATGGAATGGACTTCCAACTACCGTCATATCGTTGAATGTTATATTCACGAAATGATCTTCAGCTGTTAGTGGGACAAAGGTTACATCATATAGACCTCTAGCACAAGCAACGACTTCAGCTTTGATAGTTGTATGCTGAGTTGAAACAACAAGTTCCAGAGTGCCTTCACCAGCTTGAGCAGCATCAACGCTGAATGTAACTGGCTTTCCTACTTCAGCAGGGCCAATGTCTTTGATAGAAATCTCATTCATAGACTTTGTGATGTCATTCTTTCTGCCGGGTAGTCCAGTAACAATAACTTTATTGACATCGTACACATTGCAACTGAAAGGTGAGCCGATAACATGTTGATCGTTGATGAGAATGGCTACTGAATGTCGGCCAACTGTTTCTGGCACAAAGCGGGCTATGTAAGTGTCATCATTTACGATCAATTTGGTTGGAAGGATTTTGCCATTAGGTGCTGTAGCTATTACTTGTGGTTCACCCACTGTGCAACCTTCTATCTTTATTTCTGCATTTTGTCCAACAGCCACCAGTTCTATTCCATTTCCGGATACGGGTACTCTCGGTTGTGTATTCCCAGGACTTACTTTGCAATTGAATGGGGAGCCAGGAACTGGTTGACCATTGAATCTAAAAGAACACATTCATTGAAACAATACTCCTTAATGAGGAGTTCGTTATGGTATATCACCTAACACTCAGTGTATGAGTTGCAGCTTCGGTTGGTTTGAAGTTCACTTTGAACCTTGCATTACCTTCACTCTGAACAAAGTTTGGTACATTTCTACCGCCGACAGCAACGATTATCTCCAAGTTCCCTGCACCAGCTTGAGAGGCGTTGATGCTGAACGAGACTGGTTTACCAACAATACCATCAGTTATGTCAGTGACTGTGACTCTATTGGCATCGTAGGCCTTAATGAGGAAGGGACTGCCCTCTACATGACCAGATTGAAGACGAACCTCTACACTGTGATCACCTACATCGATAGGTGTGAAAGATACTTCGAATTTACCAACTGTATTCTCTTGGGGTTTCACCTACAGCGATATTATGATAAATTTTAATAGTGATGATTATACAACAATATTCAGACAACTACCTGAGTAACTAATGCCCTTCTTGCAGGTCCAAGCACCTCAACAATAGGTGGAGTTGGACTTTCAACAACAAAAGTGCACGGTTTGCCAACTGACACTTTGTCCAATGTTTCCAATGATAATATTCTAGCAGCAGGTGATACATTGCACTTGAATGGACTACCAGGTACATCTTGACCATTGAAACGTAAATCTACCGAATGAATTGTAGCTTCACGTGGCGTAAAAGAGATAGCATATGTATGAGGGCCTTGTGCCTGAGCTGATGTGGGCACCAGACCACCGTTCACGGTTACCTCAAGATTTCCAGGACCTGCTTGACTTGTTTCAACTGTGAATTTTTCCAAATTTTATGATACAGTTTAGTGATCATAATTTTTGTTAATAATATAATAAACAATGTTCATAGGTCAAATTATATTGTTACGTGTATACTAACCCAAAAAGGTTACCGGTTTTCCAACAACTCCATTCGGTGCATCTTTGATCTTGATGGCTTGTACATCATAAACTTTGGCAGCATATGGACTACCAGCAGTTGGCACTCCACTGACAGCAACATTAATCCTATGCTCACCAACAACTCTGGGAACGAATTCAGCTCTAAACTGGCCATTGCCCAATGGCTGGACTTGAGTGGGTACCGCTTGTCCACCAGGTCCTAGATAGTCGATATGTGAATGTGCACAACATTCGTTTCGATTGGGACATGGGACAAAAGGGTAGGGATAGGTGGGATATTGATACAAAGGATGACTTATCTTCGAATATTGTCCTCGCAAATAGGACTGAATATCTTAATGTAGTTAAAGCATTTGTTTCTAAGTTCAACTTTTATTTTGAATAAATCTTGGAACGTCTCTTTCTTCCAGACCAAGCAACAGATAAGCGCTTACTGATAGTATATGAATTGAGAATTTATTTATGTTAATAGTATTTTTGGTGCACTGTAGATTTATTCATTTGAGTATTTCTACTTCTACCTCTATTATTAGAGTATGTAAAATTTTACAAGCTGCTATTTGAACTTGGTATAGTTATTCATTTTTTAAGTTTTTTGTTTAAAGACGAGAAACCTCTTATGTTGTGATTTTTTTGTCTGTGTGTCCAATATAAATGTAGTGGTAGGTAGTTTCATGTCTAATTTGAAAATAGAAAAGCATGAATAATGCCTAGGCTAGGTAATTTATCTGATTTTGTATCTCATTCCTCTGAATTATTGACATGTAAACAATTGGACATGAGTTGAGCACATGAGTCCTGTGTACAGAAAGTATGTAATAAAATCTCTCGCAAATTCTTTATTATTCAAATTAAGGACAATTTGAAAAAATCTACTGAAACGTCGATTTTTATTTACATCCTCTCATATACTTCATTGTCTAGATTAAGAATCAAGATTGAGGATACGTTTTATCTCGGCATAATGTTTCATAAGATACATCTATAACAAATTGCAAGTATTCAGTATTTAGTTTTTTGATAATCCTATAGGAACCTAACAGGTTCTCCGGGATTAAAAAATATCCTATTGTTAATCCAGATAATAATAATAAATTAATAAACTATCTGTGTGCTAAATTTTATTCAAATGAAGAAGATGTGCGATTGAGAATAAAAATAGTGTCCGAGTTTTTTTCCAAAATAACTTTAAATTGAGAAATAAGGTACTTATTCCATTATTATTTTATTATATAAATGTGATATTTATTTGTACATATGTGATGATTTTAATCTGAATAAGTGATTGTGACGTATCCTATCTGTTTTTTGTAGTGGCTAAAAGGAATAAATAAAGTTTCTAATCTATTCATACTGTGTATATCTACATAAAAGTGGCTATACCTCAACTCGTGCTTGCCTCAATGTCTTGCTAATATATACTACAGTGAGTCCCAAAAGTAATGTCTAAATTCAATCAAAACTCCGCCGTCTTTTGTAAAAATGCTCGGATCCATCGATTTCTATTTCTATAATGAGTTTTTATGGTAAATTCATGTATACAGGGAGTTCCAAAAATAAGTTACTTTAAACTTCAATTTTTTCAATGCAAACACCTATTTCTTTGTTGATCCTTTCTTCGAATTCTAATTATTTTACATGAGACATGTCATATATTATACCTTATCTCAACAGTTATCGAATAAAATACGATTAAACATTGAGCATATCAATAAGTATTTCTGCGGATTTATTTGTAAACCGACCAAAACATTCCATTGTGAGTTTATCTTCTTTTTTACATTCTGGTATTTCTGAATTTGGATTTGTCACCATAGAAATGGTATGATAAGTTCACTTATAACAAGGCATATGTAGACTTTTTTCAATAAACAGGTCGTACCTATTGGATTTATTTTCAATAACTGTTTTACGATAATTGTTGAGTTTATGTAGGTACATGAAACTTACTTTGAACTTTTCGGGCTACCCTGTATACATGAACTTACCACCAAAAAAACAGCATTGAAAAATAAAAATCGAAGGGCCCGAGCGCTTTTAAAAATAAAAGATATACAGCTGAATTTTAAATGAATTTAGACATTAGTTCTAGGACGCACTGTACAGGCGTATCTACAAGCATATTTTTTGATACCCATGGGTCTTCGTTTTTGCATACTTGACAAATTGTAAGGATAAGAAAAAACAAATTTAATTTTAGAAAACAAAATTATTATAAATGGCTTTAGCACCTTTTTATCATATTATGCCTTTGATGTTTGTCTGTTCGGTACCATTCTTGCAATCTTTTTAAAATTAAATCCCCCATAATTTAGAAATTTTGAAACTCTGAAAATAGATCAACATATATCACGTTTTAAAACGGACTAAAAATTATTAAATAATTTCTAAACGAAAAACTTTGGGCGCTTTCTGGTCATGCATCAATTCTCTATAGCGTTCGCACCACGTCTTCCATTTTAGTTTTCATACTTTTTATTTTGCATAAAAACGTAGTCTATTATAAAAGTATTTAGTTGGATAGTTTTAACTCTCATTTTAGGTTAAAGAGCCATCGCGCGCTTGTCGAATACGACCTATGACTTTGTAGACCTATATACGGGTGTGCTTATTAAAACTTGGAAGTAGAACAAATATTTTATTATTGTTTGGAAGTAGTGGGCACACAATTTGAACATCTAATTGAATAAAATTGTCGCATTTGCTGATATTCTGTCTTGATGATTTTATTGTATTTTCTAAAGAAAATACAAAAAAATATTGGTGTTAATATTCAGATGATCATGGGCAGTAAATTAATTATCTAACTATATTTCATGTCAAAGGGTCCCTATGATAGGGATAATTTCATACATCTAGAAGCTATAATTTTCGGCATCTTAAAAGTACCTAAGACGTAATTTCAATTAGAGTCAACTTTAAACTACTTTTAAGTATCCAATTTGTAGTGTCTTTAATATAATTTTAACTAAATTTGCAAACATGTTTCGGTCTAAAATTCCAAGCAATTATGTTTGGCATTTATTAAATTAACCACACAGAGCTAGAATTATACTTTGAAATCAATGGAAAACCTTGGTCATTTTCAAATTCAGTCCAAAAACATTTCTGATGCTGAAAATATCAAGTCACAAATATCAAGTAAATGTTAACGTTTTTTTTATAGTAAACCATTAGGTCTCAGGAAATTAAGAATACCTACTAATGTGATAGAAATATTCAATGAATCTATAAACCACGAAGTATGGAAACGTATTCTCCAATATATGTGCCATAAACTATGTTTAATTTTTCATTATTCGTATTATTAGATTTTAATACTTCAGCTTACCTGTTGCTTGATTACTAATTAAGATATAAATTATGTACTTTATGTCGATTATTTCCTTTCAGGTAGTATAAGTAGCTATTCTACTTTAGATAATGTGAAGATGAAACGACGAAACGACAGATGGAAGATGTGAAAAGTTTCAAGGAGATGGTTAATATTAAGAGATTAGAAATGTACATGCAGAACTATTGAGGATATCAGATCTTATTTCCCAACACTTTCTAAAGATGAAGGAGAAAATGTTAGTGTATTAAGGAAAAATTAACAGCTTGATTATATTTACTCAACCTATTTCAACATACGCATATGATAGTTTGATGAATAATCAATCACCCATTCGATTTCAATAATTTTATAGTTGAAGATATTGAAATTATCACAAATTTCCTAGATATTCTATTAGTAGGTATGGGGAAAAGCATTTTCATTGCTAAAAAGATCCACATGATTTAATTTTTTTAAACTTTAACATTAATCGACAATTAGGTAGGTACCTGCTTATAAAATGTTGTAGATCAATTTTCATGATTCATTTATTTCAGAGATAGATCGGAACCAATAAAAACTTCGACAGGATGTTCGAATACTGGGTGATTCACGTTCTATTTTATCATAGAAAGTTCATGAAGAACGGCTCATTTAATCGCTTATATCCGAAAGTTTTGTACTGCGTTTCACACTGAGAATGCAGTGTGGCCGGGTATAGGCAATTTATTTTAATTGGAAAAATGGCACACGGTGTTGTAGTTATTTAAATTTACCTGTAATATTTTCATCCGTAATTTTGAAATGTATTGTTTATTATTATTCATTATTGAGCAAGTCGTTGCAATGAAATTTCCGTTGCACGTCATCAATGATGATTTTTTTTTATCAAGTTGACCAGATAAATCATTGCTGTTGTATTTATTGTTGCAATATTAGATTGGACAATTGGTATACGTAACGGACAGTTGCCAAATGAATTCTTTTTATGACATGCATAATTGAAATGTCGAACTGTCAACTCCATAACTTTTGTGTTTAATATACAAATTTATTTTTTTATTCTTAAAATGCTAAGCATTTAAATAGCTGTGCGAAAGATTTAGTGGGGTCTTTAATAAGATATTTTGAAGAAGAACGAAATAATAGGGGCTCTTTATTACCAATAAATGCAGTCAGAGAGCGTGTAGCAGCGGCGTTCAATTTGAATATTTGGACATTAAGCTCAATTTCCCAGGCATTAAAGAATAACCGTTTTCCAAATTCTCCTCCAAAAAGGAGATCATATCCCGAACCTGTAACTGAAATTTTCAATTCTGACTACATTCGTGATGTTATTTACGATATGTATGAGAAAAAAGAACAAGTAACTCTAGCGAATTTACAATCACGTGGCAACGTTTACTTTCATGAGTTTGTGACGTGCATTGGAAATTTCATTGCAAAGACTATACATGCCATATGGCCGCCATACTGTATTCTCCGAGGCATTCTCAAGTTTTAAACGCACTATCGCAACGTATATTCTTAAAATGAGACACCATATACTGATGTGTTTCTACTTTGTAAGGTCCCCTATAGTAACGGTATTATTAATTATTTCTAAAGACCCCTTTAACATAGAACAAATATCTCTGCATCGGTAACTAAAAAACAAGGTTTATCGACCCAAACTGCATCTTCCTACTTATCGAAAACGCAAAGTAATAATTCACTTATTGAACTTATTTTTCGAAATAAGTATAGCAATATGTTATTCAAAAATAACCTCAAATTCACTGCAATGGTGCGGTAAAGTAGATCATAGTTCAGAATCATTAGCTAGATACTTTCGGTACTTACTAAGGTGGAAAAATAAGAAGTCAATGCTCAGGATATGAAGGAAGTTCGTCACGTCAAACAAAAATTGAAAAAAATATTTTGGTATAAAATTGAGTTTTGAATGATGTGTATATTATCGCTAATTAACCCCTGACGCAAAAGATGGGTGTATATGTGTGTCTGTCTGTGGCATCATAGCTCCGAAACGGTCGAACCGATTTTGATTTAGTTTTCTTGTTTGAAAGGTTCTTAGCTAGTTGCCATTTGTCGGAGCTTCTTTATTCTAATATATTGTCTTTAACAAGTACGTAAGATCAATTACTACACTACTTAATTGATAACTCAAAATTCTCCGTTTTCTAAAATCTATATAAGTACTTTGATGCCCTTTATATTGAGATGTACTCTTCGACGTTAAAATGATTGGTTGGTAATAGTAGCCATTTTTCGGTAGTCAATACCAACACCTTTTTATTGTAAAGGACATAAGCATTATATTAAATAAAGTTAAATTCAAATACATCACTATTAAAAAAGGCCATTTTGGACCGACTACAAAAATGTATGATATATGTCCATTTAGTCTACTTTAAACGCCTCTAAAAGATGAATAAAAAATGAATATTGATCAACAACATATTCTTATTTTGACTGAAATAGGTGCCACCTTCAAGTGAAATAATAAAATATGTGAATAATTTTTACAAAGATAATACTCAAATAATGAATGATTTTTGCTCCAATACACATGGAATTATGATGAATTCAACGTGCTTCCAAAAATTACAAATTTTCAAATCGAATTCTCGAATGGGATTTTTCTAGTTATTTATTCTATAATACAATCTATACACGTAGGTTTCTTGGAATTATCTAATATCCTAAACAAGAAAAGTAACTAAATAGAGAATTTTGTGTAGGCTATAAAACTGTAGGGCTTTGAATAAAAGATGTAGGTAAATCGTTATAATGTCCATCTTTTATTTAAAATATGGCACATTTCTAGCCACATTATGTTTATTCATTTCTAATGAAAAGAAGATCATCTAGGTTTAAACATACCTAAGCATAGGTTCTAGATTAACAATTTCATCTCATTTCTCAATGACCAATGATGTTTTAAAATTAGAAAAAGTCCTCATAATCCATGAAATAATTTTTCAAGTATCTAAGTAGTTTTTATTAACAAGTTATCTCAAATTAACATCCTCTTTATTTATTATGCCGGTATTTATAAGTGAGATAGAAAACATTCCAAGATTCTTATGAATCTATCAAACTAGGAAGGAGTAAGGAAGTTAGTAAAAATATATATAATGGGTTAGAAGATATAGTAAAACAGAATGTTTTAATACACGTATCGACGGTGACCTGAAATATGAAAAGAGTGCAAAGAATAAATTTGAGAAAGGTGGAAACAAAAAACGAATAAGGAATAGGTCATGCTGTATATTTTCTATGCATACGTAAATATATACAAAAAGGTAGGTACAAATTACATAAATCAACATAAAGTACATATTACAAATAAAAAGCTTAAAATAAGTTTTTAAGACACAAATGCTCAACTATGAAGAATTATTTACAACCAAAGTTAAAGGCCGGGAAACAAGTATATGATTTCTCAAGTTTTCAAGTTTAAATAAATAAATATATACCTGCAGTGTCTTAAAGAAAGAATTGGAAATATATGAGAACGAGAACAATAAATTTGACAGAAATAGATGTACAAGACAGAGAGGGTTAATAATTTCAACTGGACAAACAATTGCCTATATGAGTCGCGCATTGATTTATTGGTCATTGAACGCAGAGCCATAGGTTAGTTGTGGCTAGTCGTGGATTGGGGTTGGAACAAACCGATTGTTTATAGTATTTATTGTAGTCGCCTAACTTCGAATGACTTTTTTGAATCTATAAAATGTTTAGTTCAACTTTATCTCCGTTTGTACTCAATGAGTATCGTCACTTATTTTTCTTCAAACTAATTTGGAGGAGGTAATATCATATTTATTTAAACTTGAAACGTCAATTCATTGTTTCCAGTATCAGAAACCATCACACCTACACATAACAAACTCCTAAAATTATTACTCTTTTATTCTCACCCTCAACATTAACTTCGATATCCTCCAATCTGCCTGGATGATTGATCAACAATGTGCTGGGCCTATGCACCGGCCCAGGTCCAGGTAATGTAACACTAGGACCAGCTCCACCACCGCCCACACTAACTATGAGTGGACAACCGACAACGGGTCGCTTATTAAATGCCACATTCACCACATGATCACAGGCTTCTGCAGGCACAAAGCTGACAGCGAACCGAGCATTGCCTTGTGGGTGCACTTGCGTGGGTATATTCAAACCTCGGGCTGAAATTGTGATTTCCAAATTGCCCTCACCAGCCTCACTGGCGTCCACTGAGAATGTCACAGGTCGTCCAACAGTGCCTCTAGCTACTGTGCCTACAGTCACTTTGTTCGAATCGAAAGCTTTGGCAATGAATGGAGTGCCTTGGACGGGTCGTCCATTGTAATCGACTGTGATCTGGTGAGCCCCAACTTGAGTTGGGGTAAATTCAGCTGTGAATCCTGAATGGATGTCACCAGTCACTTTGACAGGCAATTCTCCAACCGGTCCTCGTACGGCAACTGCTAGTTCTGCAGCACCACCACCCGCTACACCCATATGGAATGAGCTCGGTTGATTGACTGATATCAGTTCCAAATGGGATAATGATAGAGTAACTCGGCTAGTGTCTGTTACTGTACAAACGAATGGGCATCCACGCACTGTTTCGCCATTAAATTTAATATCAATCAAATGTGGTTTGGCTTGATCTGGTGTGAATGAAACAAGGCATCTTCCACCGCCGACTACTTGAACATGATTTGGTACTTCGCCTTCGTTTATGGAAATTTCCAGTTGGCCCTCGCCTGCTTGACTTGCATCAACTAAAAAAAAGAAGATACTCAATAAAAATTATTTCTGAGATAATGCCTAGGTATACCTATTATGTCATACTTGAAGGAATAGTTTCAGTTCTGAGGCTTGAACGTAATTCTACATTTGGAAAAACGATTTCAGAGATCTAAATACACCGTTTTTAGGTATTTGCAAGAACAACGGAAGCATAAGGCAACTGCTTGAACCTAGTTACTTTTACCCACTTTCTATTTGTACATTACCATTCCAAGGTGATTGTTACTCGAGTGACCTTTCTAAGAACTTTTAATCGACACCAGTTTTCGCAACAATTTTATAATTCAAGGAAATAAAAAACGCACATAGATACTTAAAGGAAGAAGGTTCAACGACGAATGCGCGAATCTTTTCCGTTTGATGTTTTGTTTTAATTAACTAAATTGGGAGTACATGGTCGAAGGATTTCATGTACATTTGAACAGCTCGACAATTCTTCTAATGAGTCGAAGAAAGTGTGTGCTCTCTTCTTTTGTAAAGGCTTTTGTGCATTTCTTAGTAACGCCTTGTGGGCTAGATGTTAAGATTTCGATAATATATATACTGATTCTCTATGCATGAGCGATAACTGAAAGTTATGAGCTAGTTATTCTCTTTTTATGTTTATATAACTGATATATTTCATTTTCAATTATTATCTATTAGTGGATACTCCTTTAGTAGCATAAATAACATTCCATGCAACAACCAATCAAACCTAATGACAATTATATCAAGGCAATTAGATGTAACTGACGATGTAAAGAGATAACAACAATAGAATCATCAAGGGAAATTATTATTTTCAGTTTGAATATTATATTTATACAGTAGTTCTAACGGTACAATCAACCATGCGCCATCATTAAACTTATATTTTAAGAGTGCATCTGGAATCATAACACCGTAACAGTTATTTTGCTTTCAGAAATTCTTTAGTTATATTTATCTGAGAACTTCATTCATTGAATACCAAAAATGTATGGGTTGAGGTTGGGAGAGTTTATAAGAAACTCAACGCAGTAAATCTGTTTGCATCATTTTGCCATTTTGTCTTCTAGATAGATCTGTCATGAGTCTGTTCGCTATCCGACCAGTGAATGAACATGACTTTTTTCAATCTACTCTATTATTTTCTGGAAATAGAAATTTAGAACTGAATCAAATGAGTCGCTTTTATAAAAATAATAATAAGAAAAATTTCAAAATTGAAATATCGGGACCATGTATAGCTCCAAAACTAAACAATTTGCACGAGGGTAAACTTTCTTAAATCGACATATTCTCATTTTTACAATGTTTGGTGAGAGTATATCGAGTGATCTAAAAAAAACATCCCCAGTAGGGTAAGGAATTTGATATCGTATCATTTCTTGCTGTTAGATAGGAATAAGTCGTCATATTAGATTATACCACGAGTCAATAATGATAGCGGTGAGGGAGTAACTTTATGTACGACTAATACATATATATATATAATTTCTGGAGGTGTACAACTAAAAGAGTCTTCATTTACATCTATCTCAATACAAATATATAAACACTATGCATTTGCCGCAGGCACTTTTGAGTTTGTTTATAATGACTACATGGTATTAATTAATTTGAAAAAATTTGATCGGCTTGCAAGAGGGAATAATGACTATTAATCCCTCTTCATTATTCCCTAAGGGAATAATATACGATATTAAACAGCTAAAATCACAAGCATAATAATATTACTTTATATATTATCTGTACATCTATACATATATACACATACATCATATATATTATTTCTCAAAGCCTTTTTTTGTCGGTACGCCATAACGTCCTTAACACTTCATCAAATTTCATGAATGTGATATCATTCTAAAGCTTTCCTTAACCGCTAGACCGAAAAATATACAAATCACTCACATTTCAATTGTTTTACGAAGTCAGACCACCACGTAGAGGAAGAACACAGACACTCAACCGTGTTTCAAAAAATTGCAATTGAAAAAAACCTATGCCAATGACGAACTAAATACACACTATACGATTCTAAACATACGGTACGGTGTGTACTTTAATTAGGTGGTATTTAAGTTTATAGGTTAGAATGCGAATGCTTCGCACGGGTCAGCTAGTATAATAAAAATGTAACAGGTGGAGGTCTGTACATTATAAATATTTAAGAAAATATAATATGGGGGTCTTTATCAGAACAACAGACGCGAAAACTATCGCACGGAATTGAATGCAGTTTACCAGGCCCACGAAGTAGCGGGAAAATGCTAGTCTTAAATAAAGAAATATAACATATTAGATGTGTTCGGGTGAATGGCAGAATAAGATAGTTCCGACAACTGTGATGCTATTGCATTTGATGGTCATCTAGCACCAGCTAATAAAAACGTCAATGATGAATAATAACAACACTGCCAAGGTTCTCGGATAAATAAAAAATCTCAAACCTTGCAACCCTGGTTACGATCAAAAAACTGGAGAAATATTTCCCTAAAGAAGCTTGGTAACTATCTATAATAGCATGTTGAGATTTTGCTCCAATACAGTTGAATGCGTAAGTCATTTTGGTATCAAAGCCGGGAAATCAATCAAAGATAGCACAAGAATGTCAGATTAGTAAACAAAATTATGTAATCTTTTGAAGAAAATAAAATGTGCGCGGTATCCTTTCACCGTATCCATCAAGCATTCGACAAAGAACGACTCATTTGAAAATAACACTTTCTGATCAACTATACCCAATGTTGCAATTGGATCACTTAGATAAAACTTTTTAATTGTTAAAACAAAGAATCATCTAATGATGATTAATAAATAGAACCAGGTGTTCTGCAAGGTAGCGCGCTAGCACTTTTAGGTAATCTATTCTTATGTAATGAACTTGAACTTGGAAGATATTCATACCTTTTTCTCCAAAAAACTCAGGAGAGTACTAGAACAGAAACTATCATTACGAAAATCTTCTAGTCAATAAAGTTACAGGTCCACATAGAGAAAGAAAATCTGGCCAGAAGATTCAGTTGATCAGATATAACCTTAATTAAAATAAATTTTAATCTCGAGTAATGAGAATATAACAAGGTAAATACTGATAATTATTGGCAACATTTCTCATTTCAAAATCTTTAAGTACCAATGTCATCACATATTTATATGTTATTTAGGGTTATCAGCAAATGTCAAATTGAAAACAATTGCAATTGTTGCCATTCCTGTTAATCAATTTCAACAAAATTGTAGACATAATATCCAACGCCAAAGCCTACTAACAATGAGTTTTTTGAGATACTCGATATCCCAAAGAAAATGATATGACCAATATGACAGATCCTCAAATTGATTCTATACACGTCTCCTAAAATATTGTATTAATCTCTCTGATGGACAGAAGGATTAATAAATAAATGAAACTTTTCCTTCTGATAACGCCACTGCGACTGTCAGCTTACCTCTGAATTGTACTGGCTGTCCCACGACTCCACCGCTTACATCTGCCACCTGTATCAGGCCAGCATCATATACTTTTGCAATCAACGGCCCAGATGGCAGCTTCTCACCATTAACAGTTACTTCTACAACATGAGTGCCCACTTCGGTGGGAACGAACTCGACCGACTGAACACCCGACCGGTTACCCGGCAACACACGTGCTGGTACTGTGCGTTTACTCGGTGCAATCACGTGCACAGTGAGATCAGCAGGCGCCGTGTTTGAACTGGTTATTATTTCAAACATGGCGGGCGTGTTGGCCGGAACCAGTCGGGTGGATTCGCCCATCACCGACAAGTTTGAACCTGATGTGGAGGACATGATGTTGACGTGCCAGGGGCTGCCTAAAAGAGAATTTTGAACTTATTTTGAGGAACTTACCTTTATTTTAGTACATGTATGGCTTGAGTGAATGAATATCAGAATGTAGGTAGGTAAATACAAGGCCTTCATAATGCATATAACCCATATTATGAATTTGCAATGTTTTTAATTCAAATTAATTTAGTATCCATGAACATCAATATATAGTTTGAGCACTCACTAAGGTGTCAATTTTCATCATTAATTCTTCTCAAAATATCCTTTCATACGAAATTTGTTAAAAAATAACTTTTCATACGGATTGAATTTCATAATTTTCATGTACAGATTGAGCGAAACTCGATGTCTCAGCTTTATTTACAAGAAAAGGAAAAAAGAAAGGAAAAATGTGAAAAGAGGTTCTTAAATAGGATTGAGTAAGGTCCGTTTTAAGCCCAATTTGTATATAAGTCCAAATATTATTATTACAATAGGTATAAGTGGAATAACAAAATGATATTGGTATTTTTTGAACATTTAATGCTCCGGCTATATTTTCTCTAATTATGGAACAGTATCGAGAATATCCTTCTCAAATAATATAAGTTTGAATAAATGTAATTGAATTTCTCACTTATGGCGATTTTAGCATGCTGCATGCTTTAACTCCATCGCAAGCAGCTGTCGGAATCTAAGAAGGTCGTAAATCCATATTAGCCGACGATCCTCATTATTACCTATTGTTCTAAATATAGATAAACAATAAAAGTGTGTGTCCCTTGAAACATTCCCTGGTCCGGACTATGAAATGGTTTGGCATTTGGCATAATCGCATTCATTATCGTGATGTTTATAAATGTATTTGTGTTATTTATCATAATATATTGTATGTACATAAACAATTCTCAATTACCTATATTCAAGCGATTTTTCTTAATGATTATCTTAACCCATTATTCCATTATACCTACCTGTAAAACAAAATGGCTAGGGCAGGTAAAACTCTGCGTAGACTGCCTGCTGATAACTCAAGTGTTTGGTGATTTACAACCTTCTTAGATTTCTGGTCGCACTATACCTACTTTTATTCTTTAGAATATAGAGCTCAATTATTGTATGAAATGACAACTCAAAATATGTTGCTTCTTCTTCTTCTAACTTTATGTTCCCAGATTCCCAAGTTAACATTTTTGACGGTTTTTTGATTGCTAGTTAGGCTCCAAAAATGTGTTTTTGACCGACTTACAATTCGGCTGTTCGCGCGTTTTGCATAGTAAACGTACTCTGATTTAGACGATTTTTGTTTCATTTGAAAGAGGAGAGTTAAGAAATGGTCCCATATTGAGAAAAATCAAATCCAAAGTCTCCTTCCCACCAAAAACCGCCCCCAAAGGGAGTGGAGGGGGAAATTTTTCTCGAAAATTGAAAATCCGAGACGACAGAATTAATGAAAAGTCCATATCCGGAAATGTTTAAATTGGACATTTTTAAAATAATCATATATGTGTTTCAGCTAGGTATGGGGAACAATTTTTTCCGAAAATCGAAAATTCGAGATTTGAAAATTAGAAAGGGGGCCATATCCGGAAACGTTTAAATTGAAAATTTTTTCAAAAGAGTTACGGTTTCCGAGTTTCGCAATGGTAAAGTTTAAAATATGTGACATGCGTATTTCCGCTAATTAGAAGAGCAATTTTTTTCGAAAATTGAAAATATGACACGGCCAAATTAAAGAAAAGATTATATGTAGCAACATTTAAATTGAGTTACAGTTTTCGAGTTACAGCAGTAAAGTCTGAAATGTATATATTTGCGCAGCGATGTTTTGAGATCTCTCAATAATAAATAATAATTAGTACAGGCTAAACCTACCTATAACTTTTTGGGTATTAGTGAACGTTCAACAATTTTCATGACTAATGTTACACTCAAAAATGTGAAATAAATATTTTTTACAAAAAATTTAACTGACTTTATTATTATTTATTTAGTTGTTGTACTGAAAAATACAAAATAATATTAATTCTATTGGTGCTGGTAATTTTGAAGTTGTGCCGTTGTAATTTGTTGTTGTAGGCACCAACTCCAAAAGAACCAGCACCAATAGAATTAATATTATTTTGTATTTTTCAGTGCAACAACTGATCAAGTCGGTCCAATTTTTTGTAAAAAATATTTATTATATTTCTGTGGTTACGCTACTACCTACTAGTAAAAATAACTGAAAATTTTAATTAATTGTAATTTCAATTCAGATAACAGTCTTTTTATTGATAAATAGGTTTGATCAATTTAAAAGAAATGATTCAAAAACGGTTCGACACATTTAATAGCTTGCATTATATAATTTGATCATCAGTAATCATTAACACATTCTTTCTTGGGTAGCAATAATTATAGGAGTGTCAGTATACCTACTCAGTATAAATTAGCATTTTATTTATGCAATGGTGAATAAAGAAAGAAAAAAGATATGTGTTGTCAAGTCTTGGGATCTAACTCAAGTAGGTACCTACTTACACTCAACTGAGAACAATTGAAGGTAATTTAAATTTGCCAAGTTTAATAATGGAATCGCTTGAGCAGTCAAGCAGATTTCCAGTCACTAAGAAAATACATCATAATACGTTCCTAGTTCTTACCTGTGTACTGTGTAGGTAATAGATTTGGGAAAAATATCATTTTTTAATAATAATGGATAGATAATCATTGCTCAAGACATAATTTTTGGGCAAATAAACAATGTGGCTTGGAATTTCCTTATGTTTATAGAAAGTTTTCAGCAGGTAGGTATCTTACTATGTAGTACCTATCTCCGTTATTCATTCACCTTTGGCCAGAAGGTAGGTACTACCTACTCACACAATAATACATAAAACAAAATTTACCTGGCACTAGAACACCTTCAATATCACTAACGTGTCCGTAAAACTCAACAAACTCAAAAATAAACTTTACAAATCAAAACGAAATTTAATTTAAAACAACTCTTCTACCGAACCATACGGTAAACGCGTTAACACGACCGCAAATTCACTGGCGATATCTCAGCGCACTCCACTCAACCAACTACAAAAGTACGATTGCTTTGCTGTACTTTGTTGTGTATAAGCAATACGGACGGACTGACAACTTAGCTGAGTAACCATGGCGATGGTGGGCGGGGAGAGAGGCGTATGCGGGCATTCCTTTGATGAACCAACAGGTAAACCATCGAGGTATTACATTATGGAGTGTTTTCTTGTAGAATAGCAATTTATGAAGCATATGCCATGCAATTATTAAGAAATTATAAACGTTGCAAATAAGAACATTTTCTAAATAGTAACAGAATATTCCATCAAATTATTTGCACATGATGTGCCTTGAAACCCCTTCCTAGACGTGCAATTTTATTATCAATATTAAATATTTCACAATTATATTGAACGCTTGATAATTGTCCAGAACAGACAATCTATTCCTAGATTGTCTGTGCTTATACGTATTTCCGCAGCGATTTTCTGAGATCTCTAAATAATAAAAAGGACAAAAAAATAATTTACGTGGGTAATAGGATAAGTACTATCTTCTTTGGTATTAGTGAGCGTTCAACGATTTTCGTGACTAATTTTACACTCCAAAGTGTGAAATAAATATTTTTTACAAAAAATTGGACCGACGTTAGTAATTGGTGTACTGAAAAATACGAAATAATATTAATTTTATTGGTGCTGGTACTTGTGAAGTTGATAAGTTATCAATCTAACTGCAACTGCACAACTTCAAAAGTAACAGCACCTATTATTTCGTATTTTTCAGTGCACCAACTAATAACGTCGGTCCAATTTTTGTAAAAAATATTCATCGCCATTTCTTCCAAGAAAATGGTACAAAATTATAGTAAAAAGAGTTTTGATGTAGAAAAATGATGCGCAAACATAATTTAGGACAATAAAACTATGAAATGTAAAAATATTGCAAGAAAATAGATAGTAATGAATATATCAGCGTCGCGCTCCTGATACGACTTTCTTGTGCGTATGGTGAGGAATAATTATTAGTAAACTTTATTAATTAATTACGCATCTCTCTTTGCTCAAAATAAGCTTGCACAACTAGATTTATTCTCAGTACCTACTTATTCTACAATGGTGTTTGTTCTGGACAATGACCAAACGCTTAGGTTTGGGGTATCCCTAGACGTGCTATAAATATTGCGTAATCTTTATTGTCAATAATATTGAATTTGAAGACAGGCTACACGCTATTCAATATAATTGTCAGTAGTGTCGCTTTACTTATGCTTTGATTTTATTTGACCTACATAGATTAACTATAAAGCCCAATAAATTTTAGCAAACCCTCATATTCACCACATTTTCGCGATATTGTCTCAGCACTATTCTCAGAGTTTAGGTAAATTATTGTCTAGGCACATGAAATCTGAATCTGAACATGTTAAAAGGTCTATGATGATGGTAAGACATTTTATTATTTATCATTTCATAATTTTCTAATAATTAATATGCAGCTGAGTAGCCAGAAGAAGAGTCAGAAGAACGCTGAAACGTTATTACCGTTTCTGAGAAATTAGTGCCTTACTGCCTACAATTTCAGAACTCCACAGCTATATTGTCGGCGCTGAGAAAAAGCCATCGAACGCTAAATAATATATTCTCTAGCATTCATAACATGTGTTTTTCGCCAAACACGCCCATAGATGACTTGTTAATTATAACACATTAATTAATGAAAAATCAAGTATCATGCTTATATATCATCAAAAAATTATGTAAATAGAAGGAAAACAAATAGATATGTAACTTAGGATCTATAGTATTACCTACCCACTAGATCGGTATTAGTCAAAACCTCACGCAAACTTAAAGGTTTTCTATAAAATTTGATTTTCATAATATTTCAATGATGAGCCTATAATCTATCTGTAAAACTAAACCTATGAACCTGATAGATAAAAAATAGATATGTGCGTGTTTAAGTTAAAAAAAGAGTGTATGTGCGCCATATTATCGGGGATTTTTTGTAGTACTTTTGAAAGCATTAACTTTAGACAACAAACAAAATTTGTTTTGAAGTTTTTTCAGGCTCATAGTAGTACCTATACCTATCGTTTCACAGAGTTACAAAGGTCTCATTTTGTTAGTGATTACCAATCCCAACCTAGAAACATTCCCAGAAGCAATATGTATCTACCTATAAATTTTCTAGATCAATACTAGAGGTCCATTAAAATGTCACTGAAATGGTGAAATAGACGCTTTTTGGTTAGACTATATAAACCTTCACTGGCAATTAGCTGATTCTATTTTGTTCTAATTTTACAATTTGGGAAAGTTTAATCGTGGATTAATTGTTTTCTGATGAATTTTATTGGTATCAATTGTATATACTCAAAGTCAAAATTGTATTTATTTATTATGTTTTTCTTACTTACGAGTATCGTACTAAATAGAATTGTATCTTATAAATAGTACCAACTAAACAAAATAAAGTCAAAACATAGGTACCTATATAAAATTATTAATGTTCAGTAATGTGCAAATATAATTTGAACCGAAGAATATGTTTCAGGAGTAATATATTTTTTTATCTTGTTATGCTTCAATGAGCATTTCTGTTTAAAAAGATTTATTTAATGAAGTTAATGCAACAATAAATAAATATATTTATGGCACAACATTACTGCACTTAACAATATATTAAATTTGTCACCGCCAGTAACTCAGTAATCCCCAAATCGTGTTAATATTATTCATAATTTGTTAGTTGATAACTATTTCATTACTCATATAGATAATAGAAATTCAAGTATGAGTGAAAGTTCACCAGGTTATCTTTCAGCACTGGTGCCTATGATCTTTTTTTCTATACATTCATTCGGTTAGTCGACAAGATGTATTTCGTACGATGAAACCTAGGTAGAACTCCATAATTTGATACCTCGATAGTACCGCAGGATTGCAAATTGTACATATCTACATTCATTGGACGAGCAATGAATAATCTAGCAAGGATGGACGTAATAATGACCACCGTTGCAAATTGCCGGTTCACTCACTTGGTAAATTGAGCCCAGAAAACACATTATGTACCTACCTTGTACTAAATAGGTATATTTATACCTATCAAGAGTGTCAGAATTTGATGCCCTCGATTTAAGATCGTTGAAAGATCGTTGAACCAAGGCGATAAATAAATGAAAGTTGAAAATCGTATAAGTGGCCAAACCCATGTCTTGCATGCTTTTGGTCTGTAGTTGTGTCACGTAAAACGCTGAGATATCACGAATTATTAGCGTATCTTGCCGAAGAAGCCTGAGAAAAGTGTTCATATACCTAAATTTTAATTCGAAATAGGTACACATAAGTAATTTCTCTCATTTACTACAGAATTCTACAAATATAGATTTCCGAATAACTTAATGGGTAATGAATTCAGTAATTGGTTTAAGTTTTCTTCGATATACCAAAGTTCAAATAATTTTATTCTTGGTGATATATTTCTTGAAATAAATAGTTCTGATTTGAGTTTACTTTTTTAGCTAAAAATGAAAAAAAAATGCTATAAGTGAATGAAATTTAATACAGATTAAAATATAATGTACGCGCATCTTTTGTTTTCTAGTAAGTTTAAAAAAATAAAATATAAATCTACTTACCTGGTACAGTTTCCCCATTGAATTTGATATCCACTCTATGAGGCAAAGCCTGATGAGGAGTGAAAGCTGCTCGAAATCTTTGACCACCAAGACTTCTTACATTTGAAGTTACTCTTCCACCTTCAACTAAAATCTCCAAATCTCCAGAACCGGCTCCACTACCATCAACTAATTCAAATATTTATCTTATTTGGTAATTCGACATAAAAAATATATTTTCTTACATATCCGATATTCAGAAGACTACTTCTATTAAATTCCTTTCTAGAGTTTTGTGAATCTGTGATCAAGATAAATAAACCGTATCTAGGTGTTATACCTGAATTGAAATATCTTTATATTTTATAATAACAGTTATTCAACCACCTATAGAAAATCTGTAATGGTCTCCAATTATTTAATTTCCTATATTTGTAATAATTTGTATATCAACTGTAACTGTATTAGGTATATAATTTATATGGAATACCGTACCGGTTATTTAATTATATCATTACCTATCTATTATAAGCGCTATGGAATATGATTTATTTCCTCATTCCTCATTGCAAATCTAAATAAATTTACTCCTTCTTTCTATGAATCAATAGATAATAAATTTATAGAATCTCGATATTCTCTTATTATTCTAAATTTCTATGTAATTCAAAAATTACTTTTCAGTGAACATTGACTTTTATACCTTTGTAACCAGCAAAGCAAATTTGACAACTTTTGTTATTTCAAACACGATTTGGTAATAACATACAGATTCAAATAAAAAAATCTGACAATGAAAAATGAATTGATGAAATTCATCTTAGACCTGCAATTTAGGCCATGCGGTAGAAGAATTACACAAAAAATAAGAAAAAAACGTGGTTGCGAAGATATAAAGTTAAAGGAATTTTTTCTCCTACAGATATGCTACCTCAGGGTAGTATTTTTTTGAAAAACGGGCCCTTTATAATTGATAACATTCTGGTAAAATTGGAGAACTTTTCCGACTCTTCAATCGGTTCGTTATAAATAGTATAAAATATCCATTAGTTTTCCTATCATTTGTTCTGGGATGTATCCAATATATGCTCTTCTTTTTTTAATTGTGTGGTATAGCAGGCCAGTGGTTTACAGAAAAAAAAATCGTTTCTATTATCAGAAGAAGCCATACTTGCAATCTATGATGCTACATACACGAATAAATTTAAGATCAGCCCAAGAAAATGATTAAAATTCAAAGCCAAAGCGGTGTCGACTCGGCAGACTTCGTCTGTTTTGGTCGGAATGCACTGCAGCTGCAGCAGAACAGCACGGTATATTACATTATTTTCGGCAATGCCAGATAGAAGAAAATTTCATATTGATAAGTAAGTATTATGTAAAACATTCTTGTTATAATGTATTAAGGGCAATTGAGCTTATCGCTTATCATTACTGATGATTTCTTCACTTTGTGGAATGGGGTTTCGCCGCCACGTCATGCTATTTCATCAAAAGTATATGTGGCCGTGTCGTTCCGCTGCCGTGTATTCCCGCTGAGCGCCTACCTTAAGGCCGGTCCAGACGCTACGTTTCGCACCACATTTTGTCTGCACAGTTCAGCACTTTGCAGATAAAACGTTGCGTGTAGATTGGAAAACTGCGCAGTTTTGAATCCGGCGCGAAGACGGAACACTTGCAACGATAACTGAGCTAGAGAGCGTAGATAACCTGGAACTGTGAGGACAAGTCGGTGGATGTAGACGGTAGCACCGTTTTCCAATTAATTTTGTTCCTCAGTTCATCAGAAGGCAATGGCTGACCTTCGGCAATGCTCTCGGGAGTTTCTTACAGAATTTATCGCATAGTGACATGATTAAAAAGGCAAGGCTTATGAGAGTTTAAAGAAAAAATTCAAACAAATTGATGCAACTGCAAACAGAGAAACAGTTGTTAAAAATTCCATTAAATAAGTATACGTGTGTATCTACGTCCATTCTCAAGTAGTTGCCCCAATCATTAGGTTCGTCACGTAATTCACGCAGTAATCTAATACCATTTTAGAAGCCACTTTAAACGCTGGGTACTTCTGGGACAGTCCATACCATTCCATGCCACAATTGATAAGAAGAGGAAGTACTTCCTCCATTGACGATATCACACAAAACTGACATCTCTGTGCCGTGTAGACGCTCTAAAAATTGCAATATTTCCATTCCGTCTCGAGACTGCGCAGACAAAAGGTTGTGAAGAACGTAGCGTCTGGACAGGCCTTATAAGATATCAAGAACTAACGGGCACAAATGTTTTTGGCCAAAAACATCAAAGGTCTGTGGCACGCTTGGTTGGAAACATAGATCAAGTTAATCAAACCAATTATAATAATAGAAAAATCCGACGGTTAATAAAAATCACCTTTAGGGAAAAATTATTCAAAAAAAGTTGTTTGTGATTGATAAAAATCACATCTGAAACTCAAAAATATGATTGATGGTACTTAATCAATCAATGGGTAGTACTTTTAGGGATTTTGTTTACTTCTTACTTACTCTCAAATTCCACAGGTTGACCGAGAACTCCATCGGGTACCGGTTGTACTCTAACAGCAGCAGCGCCCCCATTTGTGATTCTCGAACTTGTATATATGGGCGAATTTCTGCCATAACTATCTGCATTTGAACTATACTTTTGCGAAGAATAATTCTGATTGAAACTCGATTTATAACTACTTTCATTCTTGTAACTTTGCTGCTGCTGCTGCTCATTGGCAAGAAACCTGGTGTGTTCTTCTGCCTTTCTTCTCCGCATATCCGTATCCAACTGGGATTCAGTCAAATTTGCCACCGATTCTAAGCTTCTATCTGACAAAATGTTTCTGGTTTTGGCAATGGCGTCCCAGGAATCACGTCGCGATGCAGAATTGTCTGTCAAGGAGGAGACTTTGATTATGGGGCTGGTATCGACGCCAGCACCATTGTAGCTGTTGTTGTTGTTCTTGTATGATCTGGATTCGGTTATTTTCTTATCGTATCGTGATGTGGAGGAGGAGTAACCACCAATGTCTGGACTCGACCTTAAAAATTAGAGACCGTTGATATCATAAATCTTTTAAATTCCATAAGGAGCTTTGAAACACTTTTGCCGTAATACCTTTCCATAAATATAGGACTTCTCGAATCCGTTACTCTCATGGAAGCCATCTTGTTTGTGGTGTAATTAGAATCGTATTCATTCTTCTTAGAAAAACTTGGACTGGATGTATTGTAACGCTTCTCATTCAACTTCCGACTGGAAATATAATCGGGGCTATCTCTACCAACTGGGCTCTGTGGCCTCATATGACTGGGACTGGTTGAGCTGTATCTGGTATAGCTTGGACTATTGGTTCTGTGTACATAGTTGGGACTATGACGCTCATTGAAGCTAGGAGAGCTAGAGGTTGCAGTCTTTCTTTTCTCTGCTATGGATTTCATGTGGTAATCTTGTGCGAATTTGTGAGTTTCTTCGTGTAGTGACGGACTGGCATTTTGTCTGTAACTATTGAAAATTTTTGATTTTCTAAGCCACCAAACAAAAATGTGTTTTTGTTCAAATATAAATTTACCTAATTTTATGTTTGGCAACTATTCTGATTTGTAATTACCTACCTGTTATAGCTTGTATTTCTAGATGTGTTGAGACTAGAATTTATTGGACTTGGACTCGCATATCTGTTAGTTGGACTTGCTCTGTATGTAGTATTTGGACTACTGCTGGACGACTTTCTTCTTTTTTGTGTTCCAACTCTCATCATGAAAGGTGATCCTTTAACATCGTATCCATTGAAATACACATAGACCTAAAAATAAAAATACGGGATTAAACTGATGACTCTAGGAGATTAAGTGACTTGTATTACTCTATGTTTTCCAGCATCCTTTGGTGTAAAATGTATGCGATATCTGAAACTGTCCAGCTTTTCCACATGACAGTGGACCGAACGTTTGTCATGTACTATGTCGGCGAAGACTTCACCTGGTACCCCAGCTGCTCTGCAATCAAGATCGATACTGTGTGGTACCAGAGGGAGTGCCCCTTCTAGACCGAAAACTTCCACACCATTAGGATCAAAAACAGAACAGGTGAACGGGCCACCCTGTAAAATAAAATCATATTTAAAAAAATCTGTATATCATCGTTCTACTTTCCGAAGACTACTGGGGTTCGAAATAGACAGGTCTATTGTTTACGATCTATATTTGACGTCTTATTTATGGTCTGCTGGGTAAGCGAGAGAAGTATAAACAACGACTGGATCAATTTATGCGAGGAAAGAACTGAAATCGGGTAAAATTTTTGATATCCAATTCTCAAGTTCAAGAAGCAAAAACTACTATGTGTACAATTTATATTTATTATCTACCTTTTACAATCGTATTTGAACCGAGCGTTATTTATTTATGTTGTTGGTGGCCCCCTACTAGGCACCCAACTACACCGGACTGCCAAGGTTATCTCGGCAAAAATTGTTATAGAAAGTTATTATGAAAAGTCCAATTTAAGGTCCCTACAGTTTCACAGGATGGTTTTTTAGGATGATGTTTGTAGGTATTTCTATTAAATTTTCTGCACAAGGAAGTCTGACTAATTTTAAATCGATGCATAACTACATGTAACTACGTAGATTATAATTAGGTTGTTTTCATTAAATTCCTTGCAGCAGTTATTTGTTAATTAAAAAAATGATCGAATTTTAAAATTCATATTCCGTTCTCTGATGGCCAAATTTGATACAAAAATCAGTCGGTAAATTTCGTTATTGAAAATAACCTGCTTAACGGTTTTAAATCACGGCTGTGAAGTTATCAAAAAATTTCAAAAAAATTGTATTTTATTTTATGAAAATGTACTTTTCTAATTTGTAATCAAGTAAAATTTTCTGTATCCAATTCCCAATGGATATTTGCGTTTCAGAAAAAAAAATGCAGCTTTGACCATTGTCTGTATTTCCTTGCCTTGAATATCTCACGACCGGATGGACCGATTGTATTACTTTATTGTTAATTTTGTAGGGTACCGAACACCCGTCCGTTTCTGAAGATGGGCTTCCTGTGCACAAAAACCGACTGTACCTAGCACAAAAACAGCTATAATGTTTTTGAAGAAACTTGTCTGGTGTATTTTAGTAAATACTATTGATAATCTGGGAAAAGCAGGAAAAAGAGTTGTCGTCAAAGATATTTCAAATTGTCTATTTTGTAATCATAACCAAACGTAAGTGCAATATTGAATATGAACATTTGTTTTGTCTTGGCTATCTAAAAAAATGCAATTGTGCAAGTTGCTCAAACGATATTCATATTCGGTATGTGCAAGTTTTGGGCAATAGGAAAAAAATGTGATTTTCCCAATTGCCAACATTTGCCACATGATAATTATCTATTTTTTAAGACTGGATCACCTGCTGGTATCAATTTCTCAAGAAAACATTATTTCTGTACATATTAGGTAGCATAAGTAAAATGAACTACTTAAGTGGAATTTGCAAGAAAGCATTAGGAAAATAGTGTGAGTGGACACAGAAGATACCTGTATCTGTTTTCCTTGATAAGTTATCTCTATGCGCCATTCTCCAGCTTCATCTGGCTTGAAGGTTGCACTGTTTGTACCATCAACAGTTGTTAATGGGCAGTTCAGTGGCCTCCCAGAAGGACTGTATGCTGTAACTAAGATGTCTTCTCTCTTGGGAGCCCCTGTATTAAGCATATAAAAATATCGGTTAAACTAAAATATGTCATTAATGCTCATGAAAGGCAAAAGATGACAGAACAGATGATAGCACAAAATATCATTACCTGTAGCATTGACGAGAACTTGTACCAATGATCCTAGCGCACAAGGTGCCATTCCTGGTGGAGCGACTTCCACCAGAGGTGGCAATACTCTAAAGTAATGCCCTGTTAAAACGTCTTCACCCTCGTATTTCACAATCAACTCGTGCATTCCAACCTTTGATGGTATAAAGCTTCCTCTGCCTTGTTGCTTTAATGGCTTGCAATGGTAAAGTTTATTATCGGGACCATGAACTTCCGTCGTCACTTTGGAATATGATAGCGATGAATCCAATAGTTGCACTTGGTGATGAGTCTGAAATATGACTGATATGAAATATAAGTAGATACAAAGAATTTCAATAAAATAATAATATTCCACATAACATAATATAATACGTAAAAGAGCCTATATACCTACAAGTATGTTTGATAAACGATTCCACTGTTTTTACTCTCTTGACACCATTTTTTATATTAAATGAATAAATGATATTCGCATGATAATTTCGATTTCTTTTGAAGTAGAATTACTCTATCGCCATGTACTCATATATACAACAAATAAATATAAATGCCACAAAGGTGAGAAGAGATTATTACAATCATAACAATCTAATGATATTTAATACGTTTCTTTCAACACAGGAAACGAACGTGCATGAAATATAAATGATATCGTATTGTGTTGTTGGCTAGTATTGTTTCAAGTACCAATTTAGAGGACATATATTTATAAATATGTATTTATGATGTGTTATATATATATATATATATATATATATATATATATATATATATAATTAAATTAAATTAAATTAATTTTTTTTAAAAGTCGCAGTTTTCCGATTTACAGCAATATTTTATAGGAATGGGCAATATTTTTACCGTGAAGGTTCAACAACTTTCATGAGTAGGTGATAAAATACTCAAATATATGAAATAAATAATTCTTCCAAAAAACATTTCGAGAGCTATCTATTTTTGACCGACTTCCCAAAAAAAGAAGGAATACATAATTTCGACTGTATATTTTAATTTTTTATCTATGTAACGTCGGTTCGCATAGTAAACGTGGACTGATTAAAAAAAATGATAGAGATAGTTCCATATTCAAATTTTCAGGGTTTCATATAGCTCATCCCCTCGAAAAAGGGTGAAGTAATTGCATTATCATTAATAAGCGAATTTATGAGATAAAGGCATTTTAAATAACTAATACTAAAACTATTGAATATCTTCTGTCGTCGGAAGCGAGATATCCAATAAATATTTTTTACAAAAAATTGGACCGACGTTATTATGAAAAAAATAAAATACTTCTATCGTTGTGCAGTTGCAGTTAGATTGATGACTTTTGGCACCAACTTCACAAGTACCGGCCCCAAAAGAATTAATATTATTTTTTATTTTTCAGTGCACCAAATAATAACGTCGGTCTTTTAGGTAAATTTCTTATAGAAATATACCTATTGCGATCGTTCACACTTTTGAATTTCAAAAAAATTTCAACGGCATGTTGTTATATGTCTATAAGTTAGTCCAAAAAAACATTTGGTTCAAAAGTTATATATATATATATATATATATATATATATATATATATATATATATATATATATATATATATATGGGATATTACGAAATTTGTTAACACGATAGAGGTCGCAGTTTTGAAGGTATCAAGTTCAAATTTGCTACAAAAATCAATCTCTCAAATATCTCGGTCGAGTTCGTTATTGGGCAATATCGGGTAAGTAGTTTCAAAATGGTGACCTTTCAAACATTTAAAAGAATTGTCAAAAAAGAGCCGTAGTGTAAATATTATTAAAAATAATTTCAGGTTATAGATATAATTAGTACCTACAACTTTTGTTTAAAGAAATTTTTCATAAAATACACAGAAAAAAAAATAAAAATTAATAAAGAAAAATAACAAATATTGATAAAACATGAACACTCAATATAAATTTGATGTAATTGTACATTTTCTGGAGATCATAATATAGACCCTGATTAAAAAAAAAATATAGCATATTTATTGAAAAGAAATAGGCGAAAAAAAAATCTGCCTTGAAGTGGACTCGAACCCTGTCTGCTTTATATTCAACAGCCAAAACAAAAACCTCTAACCGCAAGGCTATGACACATACGACAAATTTTTGTAATAACATGTAGGTATACCAATGAAAAGGTTGTTAAAATTTCAATTCAATGAATTTTGAAAAATTTACCTTTCCGCTGACTACAGGCCATCGGGATTTTTTTTAATTAATTTTTAATTTATTGATGAAGTTATATTCAAAAGTTCCTGCGTGAAGAATTAGAAGTTTTTTTGTTCGTGGAGAGCATTCTATCTAGCAAGTTGAAACTTCTTGCCAGTTCGTCTTTAGTTAGATTGATAACTTTTGGCACCAAATTCACAAGCTCCAGCACCAATAGAATTAATATTATTTTGTATTTCTCAGTGCACCAACTAATAACGTCGGTCCAATTTCTTGACCGACGAACATCGAATGGAGGAGGTATGCAATTCGACAGTCTAATTTTTTTTTGTCTGCGCGTTTTATATAGTAAACTTACTCCGATTCAGTGGCGGCTCGTGACATTTATAGCAGAGGAGGACAACTCTACAAAATTACTAAATGAATACAACTTGCATTTTTCCCCACCCCTGGATGTAGGTATTGCTACGGCGCCTTACATTTTTTGTGGTGGTTTGGAGGCATTCAATAAAAAATAATCTACTATAGGTCATCAATAGAAGCAAAATCTATGAAATGCTAGTAAAATAATCAAATGATATACCTATACACTTAACTTGTTGCTCGCGGCTTCGTCCGTGCTACCTACCAGTGAAAATCCTGTTAGAATCGGCTTAGCCGTTACGGAGATTTGTAGGAAGTTAAAAACTATTATTTGAAATTACAAACATACGCTTCGATTCTATTTATTTGTATAGATTTTTTTCTAGAATAAAAACAGTAATTACAAAGTTATTCCAAATGCGGTTGCGCTAATTTAGTGATGTCCATGATAAGTTAATATGCAGACATGCTACAACGATCCTGATTTCTTATTTTATAAATTATAGAAAATAAACCTTTCACAAAATGTTTGATACGCTCCTACATCAAAAATATGAATTTGCCTTAAATTGTAGAGGAGGCCTGGCCTCCCCTGCCTCCTCTGAGGAGCCGCCACTGCACTCCGATTTGATGATTTTTGATACATTTCAAAGAGGCTTGAGAAATGGTCCCATATTCCTATGAAGTTAGTTGGTGCCCTGACAAATAATATCAATTCTATTGGTGCTGGTACTTGTGAAGTTGGTGCAAAAAGTTATCAATCTAACTGCAACTGCACAACTTCAAAATTACCAGCAGCATTAGAATTAATTTTATTTTGTATTTTGCAGTGCACCAACTAATAACGTTGGCCCATTTTTATTTTGTAAACAATATTTATTTCATTATTTTCAGTGTAACATTAGTCATCAAAATCATTCAACTTTCACCAGTCTTTTGCTAATACAAATGAAGATAGTATACACTTATCCTATTATCCACGTATATTCTTTGATTGTAGATTATTGAGATCTCAAAACATAGCTGCGGAAATACGCATAAGTATTTCAGATTTTACCATTTTACCACCGCTGTAACTCGAAAACCTTAAATCTAAGGAAACAATATTCGTTATAAATATTGCTACAAATAATTATGTCTTTCATGTAGTATCCAAAGATTTTAAATTTTTGAAAATTTGGCCCCTCCACCCCTTTCGGGAGCGTTTTTCGGAGGGGAGGAGATTTCGGATTTGAGTTTTTACGAATACATTTCCCAAGCTTCCTCTTTCAAATGTATCAAAAATCATCAAAATACAAGGCGCGCACAAACCAAAATAAGCAGACAGTCGAATTGTATACCTCCTCCGTTTGGGTTTGCCGGTCAAAAATAAAAAAAATGGTTCTCTGCTTTTCAACTAACATCAAGTTGATCATGTTCAATAAATTGTGTTATTGATGTTAAACATTTATCAATCGTGCATAACAAAAAATATTTTAATAATTTACTAATGCAGTTCTAATATGTAATGATGATTGATGATTCATTTAAAACATGTGAAATATTGAACAAAAGAAATGCTTCTCTGATTTCCAACTTAACATCAAATTGTTCATGACCAATAAATGGGATTATGTGTTGTTGAGTATTACTCCTTAGAAAAGTATTATTCCCAGGAGTGGTTATCAGTTGAGAATGGTCATGTGCTGATGTGACGTTTCAGCTGTGGATGAGATACGGTGTTGCTTATCTTTGGTTTCTGCCCCCTTTATTTTGTATATTACCTACAGGGTTTTAATTAATGTCATGTACTTATTATGATGGGTGATTCTATGGGTATGTCTTGGAACAATTTTAACGAGAAAGGAAGTACGCCACTGTTTTTGGCGACTTTCTTTAAAATTATTAATAACGAAAAAAAGTGTTTTTGCCAGAGAACCGATCATTTTAAAGACAATTATTAAAATCTGTAGTTGTGACATGGTTATGGGAAATTTAATTGATACCAAAAACTATCTATCTAATTTCATAAGACAACAACTGAAAAAACTGTTGAAAATGTCCCCTTTCTGCTTGTATGCAGGCTCCTGCTCTTCTTCTCATCGATCTACGAACTCTTTCAAAAATTCCTGGTGTGTTCCGTATGCTGTTACACCTACACCCCTCTATTATTTTATTTCTGAGTTCTTCTTGAGTCTGGACTGGATAAGAATACACTAATGTATTTAGATGACCCCATAAATAAAAGTGTAAACTATTGAAATCAGGTGATCTAGGTGGCCATAATTGAGGTTCTCCACGACATATGCAGCGATTTTCATAAGCTTCATCTAGGAATTGACCAAACCATATTTGTTGGGTCGTTAGAAACAGGACATTTTAAAGTAACATAGATAAATGATTTTGAAGAAAATCGAGGCAAAAATGTCCTTCAAGACCTCGTGATAGAAAAAAAGGTCCTATTAAATAATCACCAACGATACCGACACACACGGTGAAAATTGTTCCTGAAAATTCGATTCCCTTATAGCTTGTGGGTTATCTTTGACCCACTTATGATTATTATGGAAATTTCTTATTTCATCTCTAGAGAAATTCGCTTCTTCATAAAGAGCACTTATCTTTCAAATTGATGACTTTCAAAATCTTTTTAAAGATACCATCGAGAAAATTCCCTAGGGGGTGGAAAATCTTGTGGTAGGAGTGCCTGAACTTTTTTAATATGGTATTGATACAACAAATATTTTTTTTAATTTCCCATACTATTAACAGACATTTAAATGCCCGCCAATTTTCTGGTACTAGTTTCTGGATTATTTTCAATCTCTTGTAAAACAGCCTGTTCAATCGGCGGTGTTCTAACACTAAGTGGTTCCCTCTGATGAGCTGCGTTGAAAACTTCCATATTCAGACAAGCGCTGGTGAATATTTGTAAACGTTCTGCTATGGGGAATGGAACGATCAGGATATCTTTCGTAGTAGATACTCTTGGCTCGTTTAGCATTACCATCAGCATGACCGTAAACAAAATGCACATCGGCCTTCTCAGAATTCGAATAATTTATCATTTTTTAACTAAAATATTGCTTATCACAAATGGAAATAACCAACCAATCTAATTAGTTAACAAAGTAGCACTTATTACTCGTGAATGACTAACTTGATTTGATATAAAACATTTACTCAAATTGCCGAAATCCATATACATACTAGTTTTTAATTTGTTTCTTTAAAATGATAAGTTCTACGGAAAAACACCATAGACTTTTTGTTTAACATTAAATGGTTATCAATAATTTTCAAAGGAAGTTGCGAAAAAATAGTCGCGTACTACTTAATTGTAAAATTGTAACAAGACACTGGTTAAATTAAAAATATATTTTTTCTGTTAAAAATACGTATTTATATCACAATATATTATCCGGAAATTTAATCTAATATCGGTCTTTGAATTATTAAAAAAAACATAAATAAAACTTTATATCGGAAACCAAGCTTCTGAGGACATATATGAACTTTTCGACTAAAAATTAGCCCAAGAATCTCTCATTATAATAAGTACATGACGTTAATTAACACTCCCTAGAATTATGATATGTTCTGCTTCGTTTTTTGGAAGAAAGTAGATTAAAAATTCAACTTGGTTTTGAATTTCGTGAATCATACTTAACAAACAATATAATGAAGTTATAAAGAAATTAATGAAATACCTATATTTACCTTTAAGATTCTATGGAAATTAAGTTCAAGAAACAACTAAGAAAATAAATGAATCATGAGTGATTAATATAATGATTACTATGAAAAACATACCGGTTCGCCAACTCTGCCAGAGGTAGAATGAAGGGTAGCTTGAATGAGATCATGTAGGGGCGGACGTTCGGGCACCCACTGGAAATGTGCCGCATAAGCCATGACGCCGAGGTGCTCCACGTTCCTGTCGGCCATGTCCCTGGCCGATAAAACTGGTTGAACTCCTTAGAAAATCGTAATTGCCCGATTAATTGATGTAATAGTGGAGGTCATAAATGATAAATGATGTCAACTATAATATACGTGAAATATCAAGGAATGATTTGCTAATTAACTTTGATCAATGAAGAAGTGAAATAAATAACTTCGTTTTACTACTATACACTGGAAGGTCCAAAATAATAAACCTCCTGGACATTTTTAAAGGCTTTACAAACTTACAGAAAATATAACGCCATTTATATTTTCATTAACTTGGTTGGTTATCTTCAACTATTTAACAATTTATTAAAATTTTAGTATGAAATTTAATAGGTCATATTTATAGAAGGGCGTAATTGATTCATTGATAAATGTTGAATTTTATAAACTACCTGCATATAAGAAATTAATACTGGAATTATTTCTTAAAATTTGAGGTCTCACCATTTTGTATATTATTCTTCTGCTTATTTTTATATATAACGATTGTTGATCAATTCAGTTTTATCACTTGACAACGTTGAACCGTGTTTTCAGCCATTTGAAGAAAATGACGAGAATGTTATACAAATTTGGGAGCTACTTGAGAAATATAAAAATGATGATATTAATGATGATGATATCAACAATCCTGAACAATCAACATTCAACATCACACTCATGAAACCGGAAATTTCCTATGAAGAAACCGACGATTTTGATTTGCAAGGGCCATCGTGGAGAAAAGAAAACCAAATAGTTCCGATTCTGATAACTCGCGGAAAAGTAAGACCTATTTTAAAACAAAATGTTAGGTAGGTATATATCGACCTGATTTTTCAAACGATAGAAAAATAAAGAGAACATCAGAAAATGTAACAAATCATCTTCTGGATACATGCAAATTCGCTCTCGTATACTTGTCATTGACACTACTCGCTTTTGGCTCATAATGACCTATACGGCATTCGTCCATCAGATAATTTGACATATACCTAGGCACATGTTGCATTACCAAGATTGTCAGATATTCGCCCCTAAGGATGCCTCAGATAGGTGCGTTATATTGGTCGATATTATTGCATGGCCATCACCAGGTTAACGCAGCACAAAACTCCTACTTGTATCACGTCGTTATTAAAGCAGCATTGACCAAGAAATGTACTTGTAATAAAATATCGCAATAAAGCATGCGATATCGGGAAGCACCTTTATACATTAGTAGCATAATTTAGTGCTATTGTATAATAGAAGCAATTTTATGTATTCCTTATTGAGAACTGTTGCTATGCCACAGACGCCACAATGTTTTAGAGACCTCTGGTAACCTAGCAGAGCAAAGTACCGAAAGTGGATTTGATATTTACCAGAATTGTGTGCTTTTTATGTGCTATTTTTGCTGCAATTAAAATTTTTGTGCTCTTATAACTTCAGCGAAATTTTAAAACAAAATATGCTCTGCTAGCTTACCAGTAAGCTAGCAGAGCATCTGTTATTTTTTGCGATATCCGAATTCTTATTACCATAATAATTATGTGCTTTTTATGTGCTAATTTCTTGCTGCAATTAAAATATTTGTGCTCTTCCAGTTTCGGAGGAATTTGAAAACAAAAACTGCTCTGCTACCTTACCAGTAAGCTAGCAGAGCCCCTGTGAATTCGTTTAATATTTGAGTTTCTCAATTGTGTTTGCTTTTTTCTACTTTGATATCGTTCAAGAAGTGGATATGTTTTTCCCCATCAACAAATAGATGGTCACTTTCAAAAACATGCATGTCAGATTTAACTAGGAATTTGACATACGCTGGTCCAGTAGAACAGACGCTAGCTCTCTCTTAAAAAAAATATATATTATGCTCTGTAGTCACCCGCAAGGTATAAGAACAAGATGCTAATACACTTCAGAAGTTCAAAACAAGTGAAATTTTTGAAAAAAAATTAAAAATAGTTTTTATTGGGCATTTAACATTTAAACCGTACCGATGAGTAACTACTATTGCTATCCTTTTCTCGATTTTAACTATACTTATGTATATGCGTTTGCCAGCAATAGCAATTCCATAACAAATTACTGTTTGTCTACCACAACACAAAATTAAACTTTAAATTAACAATATTGTCTGACGTCTGACAATTGTGACATAACCATAGACGATCTTCCAGAAAGTACCTATATACCAGAGAACGAGACGTATATATACGCTCCATGCTCGTGCGGAATTCCAGTGACGGATCTCATTGTCGTTCCATGTCGACATTATAATGATCTTGGTTGAATGAGATTGAATGAGATAATTATAATTACCAATATTGGATCACACTTGGAGCTTAACAGGCGGCGAGATGTCTGCGATCTAAGTACGAATTCGAAATTTCAAGTCTTTAGACCGTATAGGGCCTGAGAAATCCCTGCGGAGTCCATTGATACAAGAACCGAAAGTAATAAAAACTATTTAAAAAGCATCATAAAGATTTTAAAGATGATGCCAAGAATCCTCTATATAAGTATTTAGCTGATCATCATCTCTTGCGAAAATTCAAAATGTTGAAGATTTATTATTTCTTACTTTTCAGTGCATTATCTAATAAAGTCGGTATATTTTCTTAAATGTTATTTATTTCACAATTTTGAATGGCAACAAAATCAATAGTATGTTTACTTTTTGAGTTATTATTTCCTAGTTTTCAGAGCATTATCTAATAAAGTTGGAGTATTTTTTCAAATATTATTTATTTTACAATTTTGATTTACAACAAAATCAAATTATGTTTATCTCCTCTTCCATCAATAGGTAGTAGGTAGATACAAGCACATACTGGTAAGCTAGCAGAGCACTTTTTGTTTTCAAATTTAGCCGAAACTGTAAAAAAATTAATTGCAGCAAGAAATTAGCACATAAAAAACAAATAATTATGGTACTTATCAAATCCATTTTCGGTACTTAGCTCTGCTAGGTAATCAGAGGTGTTTTAGAGCAAGTTTCTTTTTGAATTGGGAAGTTTATACAGAATGCAGGGAAAATTGTCTCATAATGGGAACAGTAGGTAGATAGTAGATAGATTTTTTCTAAGAAAACGGTTAAACTGCTGGTCTACAAAAAAAAATGTTATTATGGCGATAAAAAATAGTCCTTCATAAAAATTGTTCTTGATTTTCTACGGTCTCCATGCTACATAAATAAGTTCTCTGTATATAAAGAGTTACGCAAATGTGCGGAAACACTTGATTTCTAGATAACCCATAAATTTTAATAAGCAAATAGATACCCTCACATTTTTTTCATTTAGGTGTTCGGCTTCGTGGTTTTTAAAAATATTAAGCATATTTTCTGTAGTGCAATTTTTTGTAAGAAGATATTTTTATTTAATATTTAAAAAACCTTGTCGAACGCTCACCAAACCCCATATTACTACTTCAATTGTTGAGTATGTGACTATCTGGAAATACAAAAATATTTATTAAACACCCATAGCGTCATATCTTAAAAATTATGTTAACAGTTGAAAATCAAGTGCTACAAAAACGTCCGTCTATTATTTTAATTTAACGTCAAGTTTAGCCAGAAATAGATTGTTTCCACAAAATCGCACAGCCCTGTATACATTTGGAATGTTTGCCTGCTCTGATAAAAATTCTTCGGAAACATAGAGTACCTATAATAGTTTTTTCTTGTAGCTCGAAAACTACTTGATAAATAATCATTATGACATGAATGAAGTAAACAAAACACAATGGATATTTACATAATCTAACCTTGAGTGATGGATAATTAACTGGAATTGATCGTGTTTTTTGACATGACTAATTGACTATTTATGGATGTACATTCTCGCGAAATATTTTGATTGCTATGTTTCAGGATATAATATATAAATAAATAATATAAAATATATTCATGACTATAACAACTATTCATTCGTTATTTCTAAAATATATCTTTTTATATAAAAATCCCGTGTCACGATGTTTGTTCACGATAATCTTCGAAACCGCTCAACAAAATGAAAAAATCATAGGAATATCTATCAGTTTTTTGTATAGGTACGAGTTTTATCTAAATATGCTAATATTGCTCAAGAGTAATGTATCTTCATTTTTCAGAATATTGACAATCTATTCATAAATGTTGTTATTGTGGTTGTTTCATTTGATTTGTTTTTCTAAAATTTTACTTTTGACATCTCTCTACATTTAAGGTCCTATAGTAGCACACAATTTGTTTGTGTAGATATTTGTATGTCCATAATGAATTTTCATCTCGAATATCTCGAGAAAACTAATTTCATTAACAATCTCATTTTTTAAAATTCTTGCAGATTCATCGTGACCAAATTTAAAGTTCAAGTTACTTTTTTATTTAACATGATCTACCAAGCAGTTTCAAAATTCCAGCTTTGATATTCTTTTTCACATTTTAATTCGTTTTTTATTGGCTATTATTGCTTAAATTACCTAATCTTTTCCCAGCTTCAATTGCTTGATTTTGATTTGATTCCCAATAGGCTGGATCACTTTTCATTTTTTCAGGTGCTATAGCAGATCCTCCTAATGACCTGATTATCTCGCTGATCACCTTTCCATCGTTCCAATCAGACTGAAACAATACGTAAGATGTAATCGATAACATTCCCAAATTATGGTGTATAGCAGAAAAAACAGTCCAGATTTAAACTAATAGCCAAATAGTATAACTAACTGCTAGACCATAAAATCCTACAAGCAAAACGTTCTACTGTTTTATGGTTTTCTTCAAGGGTCTTTGAGTTTTTTCAGCCCTCATACTTTTATATTTCCTATTTCCTAGTGCATCAACTTACAGTGAAATTTTGGACAGACTTCTCCAATCTAGAATTTACCCATCTAAGGGTAGCGTGAAATCCTGGTGATCCTGGTTTCATAAAATATGACAAATAAGTCATGCCAGACAGTTCATCCAACCATGGTGAAGCTAGATATTCTGGTTCTAGTACAGCGGGAATACCCAGGTCCTTCTGGGCTATTTCCATGGCTTTTCTACAATTTTCGATGCCATTAGCCTTATCTGAAATATAATAGAAGTTACAGCACAAAAAATAGTATTTACATAATTTGTATATTATATAGTCTATTTAAAAGAGCAATGTGATGGAAGGAACAATACATTGTTTCTTTCCATGAAATTAGGTTATGTTTCGACTTAATTTTAATGTTACTTGTCAATACCAAATCAATCAAATAAGCATAGGTTTAAAATGTCATTTTTTATTATGTAAAGTATTGATTGTTGATTGATTTCAATCATTTACTTATACAAAGGAACAAAACAAATATAATAAAAAAATGAGCCGCAATATCAGTTACTGACTGCACTGTAATGTACTATAGATAATATTTTTTAACTGAGATGGATAACATAAGTGTAGGAACTCGTTTCGTGTGAATCAATAATTAGAATAATATTTTCATAATATAAATATCATAAAATCAGGAAGTTATTTTATTAAACTAGCTCGTGTCCGCAACTTCGTAAGCGAAGAATTAATGAGCTACCTAAAAATGACAATTCCACGACACAAAAGGAACCTTTGTGTTTAGATAAAAACATTTGTTTACTGTTTACTTATGCAACTATACCATCCTTATCGTACGTAAAAAGATATGTATGCTCTTTCTAATTCTGCAATAAGAAATAGGGGTTAACATTTGTAAGAAATCGATGACGTCATATCCCATTTTTGATACACCCTGTATAGTATCAGTAAGTTTTTGAGGTAAATATCATTGATTGTCATTTTCCCCCATACAATATTTGCCAATGCCGCTCACCCTCTTAGTGTTTAATTTTCTAAAAATCGCTAGTATGCAACATAAAAACTACTTTCCAAATTTCATGTTGCTGCTTTACTAGTTTAGACTAGTCTGTCCAAAATTGGTGAAGCATGTAAAAGTATCTCGGAAACTATAAGAGATAGAAAGACGAGAAGAAATGGGAACAGTTTTAGTTTTAGATAATGTCCTTCACAGACTACTTATAGCTATTTGGGTTTATTAATCATTTCGAAAAAATTCTGCATTTTTTAAGTATTCTAACATTCGCGTGAGACATTGTTGGAGTATCTTTTTACGAAGAATACGTTTGTATACTTTACTTTTAATTTCAACGTTTCAGTTGTCTGGAACCATCATCAACTTTGTTTTTCCATATGCCGTATGGGATCTGAACAGAGATGAAATGGGAATTTTATCAGCTTTCAGTGATGTCTAACAATTAATATAAAAAATATACGTGGATGGAAAAATAAGAAAATATGATTTTGGTATAAATTTGGCAACGTGGGTTCGTGAAACATAACGCAAAGGAATTATTCTTTTGACGACATTTGATAACACAATATCTCGTAAACAATGTTGGATTCGGATCAAAATTATCATGAATGTTTCTCTTAGTATTTCCATTCTGTTGTAAACGATTTTTAAGTCGTACGGAAAGCTGAGTATTCGAAAAAAAAAATATGATATCCAGAGAACTTACTTAGGTTTCTCATTTATCCAGAATGATTTTCAAATACATATTTGTTGACGTCCCTATCCGCGTTATCTGAATTTAAACAAAATTTTAACATCTCAAACTTTTTTACTTCAAAAAACTCTATTGTACCCACACCCAATAATATAAACAAAAACGTATTTGATCAAAAAGTTTACAAATATATGATCTATTAAACATTTTCATCGGTCTTAAATCTAAAGCCAACTTGGTATCTACTAAAGAACTAGGTATCATGATGATAACTGATTGAATCATATTTTAGTTTTAAATGCATCCCAGAAGATAGATTCAATATCCTTGCGTTCTAATAAGTTCTATGTTTGACGAACCCACGTTACCAGATTTATACCAAAATTATATTTTCTTATTTCTCCTACTTAAAACTATTTTTTATTGATTGTTAGACATCACTGATAAGCTGATAAAATCCATTTTTGTATTTCAATTGAAATGCAATATGGCGTTCATATAAAAAAACAAAGTTGAAGATGGTTTCAGACATCTGAAACGGTTGAATTAAAAGTAATGTATACAACCGATTCTTAGTAAATAGATCATCTAACAGTGTCTTAACCGGTTTGATTTCTTCCTCAAAAATAAGAGGGTTATAAGACTTCTTTGTCTGTTCTGTCCTCTGTGTGATTCCATAACATTCACCTACTATATGCACGTCACGAAAATTTCAGGAAATAAAATGTTGGCCTCTTTATCTTCTATGCGTTCCCATAAAAGTTAAAAAAAGGACGATGATGATACTTGATATTCTGTTATTTGTTATTTCAATTATTGATATTCATCCAAATAGTCATAGAAAGACCCAGAGGAACGGTGGAACGTCACTATCATTTCTATGAATTAACTGTCTACAATTTCCGAACTCGACTATAGTTAGGTATATATAGAAATTGTGCCATACCTAGTTTCCTCCAGTGTGGGAATAGTCCCGGTCTGCAATAGTCGACTAATGCCGACAGGCATACACCAGAATTCCAATCTGTTGTTAAATTGTTAACTTTACACTCTGGTAATACAGCTTGCAACCATGCTAACATTAGCTTCCTCGGTGGGAATTTGGATCTGCCAATTTGGTAGCGAACGATCAATGACCATATAAGGCCTAGAATCAGCTTCAGATTACCATTAACAATGTCAGTATTACCTGAAAATGAAAATATTAGTTGTATAGTAGGTATTACCCATTTGCATCTGTGAAGAATGCTTAGTTGCGGTGTTCAATAGGATTCTCAAGACACCCTATTATTTTTAATAACGGCAGTCTAGCAAACATATATGTTTTTTGAGTAAGTATATAATTTAGGTAATCCGTTTATTAGTATCTAAGTACCAACGCCAATAAGTCTTCAAGTATAACTAATGAGACTACTTAATTTTAATGAATTAATAACATCACCGCAACCATTTAGAGATTAATTGAGGTTAATAATATAATTGCATGAAATCTATCTCAAGTTTGATTTCTACCAGCGGCTTTTGAGAATTTACTAAATGAATTTTTATATGGACTCAATTTCTTTCAAATTATTCTTCGATAATTTTCCAGGTGTGTTCATCTGAAAAGACCATTTCACCTATATGAAAACTGACCTGTTATTCCAATAATAGACCAAATACACTGTAAAACTAATTTATATAGATATTTTTTACACAAAATTGGACCGACGTTATTAGTTGGAGCACTGAAAAATATAAAATAATATTAATTCTTTTGGTGCTGTTACTTGTGAAGATGTGCAGTTGTAGTTAAATTGATAAATTTTGGCACCAACTTCACAAGTACCAGCACCAAAAGAATTAATATTATTTTATATTTTTCAGTGCACCAACTAATAACGTCGGTCCAATTTTTTGCAGAAAATATTTATTTCATACTTTTGAGTGTAACATTAGTCAAGAAAATCGTTGAACGTTCACTAATACCAACGAAGATAGTACTTATCCTATTACCCACGTATATTCTATGCTTGTAATAATTGTTATTATTGAGATCTCAAAACATCGCTGCCGGAAATACGCTTAAGTATTTTAGATGTTACCATTCTAACACCGATTTATCTCGAAAACCGTAAATCTGAGGAAAAAATGTTCATTATAAATGTTGCTACAAATAATTATGTCTTTCATGTAGTATACACAGATTTTCAGTTTTTGAAAGAAATCGCCCCTTCCACATAGCGAAAATACCCATATGTGAGATTTTAAAATGAATTTAGCTCGAAAAAATGTTCAATTTAAACGTTTTCGGATATTGTCCTATCTTTAATTATACCACCTCAGATTTTCGACTTTGAAAAAACCGTAACTCTTTTGAAAAAATGTTCAATTTAAATGTTTCTGGATATGGTCCCCTTTCTAATTTTCAAATCTCGAATTTGCGATTTTCAGAAAAATTTGCCCCTTCCTCATAGCTGAAAGACATATTTCAGACTGTAGCGCGGAAACGTATGATTATTTTAAAAAATGTCCAATTTAAACATTTCCGGATATGGAATTTTCGTTAATTATGCCGTCTCGGATTTTCAATTTTTGAGAAAAATTGCCACCTCCACCCCTTTGGGGGCGGTTTTTTGGAGGGATGGAGATTTTGGATTTGATCTTCCTCAATATGGGACCATTTCTCAACTCTCCTCTTTCAAATGAAACAAAAATCGTCTAAATCGGAGTACGTTTACTATGCGAAACGCGCGAACAGCCATAAAAAAAATAAAAAAAAGCAATCTTACAACCGATTTGTATACCTTCTCCTTTTTTTGAAGTCGGTCAATAAAAGGCGCACACAAACCAAAAAAAAAGCAGACAGTCGAATTGTATTCATCCTCCGTTCGGGGTTCATCGGTCAAAATCTTCATGTTATTGATGCGTCTTAGTCAATTTAGACAGACTAGGTAATTTAACCAGACTGAATTAGATGAAGTTTTCATGCTAATAGACAATATTATGCTTAGGGTCGATTTCATGATCAAATTTAATCTGGTATTAATATTAATCCCACATTAAAAAGTTACTTTATAAGAACGGAAGATAAGGTGACTGGCGTTATAAAAGTTATTATAAAATGCGCTATTTTTATTCTGTCATAAAGATATGAGCTACACAAATTGAAGAATTAACTAATATCCCATTAGGGATTCATTATGAAATCGGCCCTTACTGTTTTAATTTTCATCATTTATTCATAATAATCACTACTCATAGTTTTATTGACCACCTCTGAAAGATTTTAAATCAGATAATATCATATCATATACCTAATTAGTAACTTGAAAAAAAACAACAACCAACTTCATAAGTTGATGCACTGAATAAATAATAAAACAAGTAAAGAAAAATTCATAAGGATTTTGTAGTTTTGCTAAAGAGATCATCTCTAAGAATGAAGATAGAATATTCTTGGCCCAAACATTAAAGTGGTCGAGATAGAGATTTCTAAAAATTAACTCGTAGTTTCAATGGTGAGGATTCGATTCACAAAGCCATTTCGAGTAAGTTTTACCGATCATTTAGATGAAGAATCAGATGGATACTGCATTTCTAAGCAGGCCTCTTTTAAGTAAAAGAAGAATCACCAAGATCGATGCACTTTTAATATAAGAAACGAGATTACATCCGTACAAAACAAACCAGCTAATTGTATAGGTACCATTTGTTATTTGAAACTCAGTCAGAAATGTTCTATAACTTGGGGACCTACTCAATAAGGCAATAACTACTGGAACGATTGGCTGAAATTCTTTGCTAACTATATATAAATAATGAGCCCATTTTCCTCGCTTTCTTATTCCTTGAGTTATTGACAATATCCCCAATAAGTTCATAATATCTGGGGTAACGCAGGATTTAAGGTGGGTCTAAGAGTTACTTAGTTAAAAAATGGGAATATTTTTAGTCAAAATATCGCCTTTATCTTTGACATAGCTCATAATTTAGGTATAGAGCTCGAAATGATCATGAAAGTGCAATGTGAATGTGAAACATGCCAGAACTTTACAAATCGACTTATGGGTTCCCAAACTCCATACTGAAATTAACATCGCAATTGGCGGAGCCATTCTCGAAATAGCTAATGTGGACCTCGAGGGTCGCACCCATTGAATATGAAAGTATCGCCAATCGATTTCTCGACTCCGAAAACTGCTTTTTGCAATATTTCATCAAAATCTGCGGAACCATTCAAGAAAAAGTTCATGGACCTCGAGGGTGGCACCGTAGCGTTTTGTCAGGAAGGCCACTTATATAGATACTCTTAAAAATTAAAACCTTATCTATACCAAATTTGATCAAAATCGTTGAAGCCGTTTCTGAGATAAAATTTAGAATTACTGGTATTGATATATTAAATTATTATTTTTTCTTATGTTCAAAACAAACAGAACAAAACTATTATTTGACTTTTAATAACATGCTAATTACCACATTGAAATTAACAAGAGTCATATATGTAGCTACCTACATTGGAAAAGGATAAAATCAATGATCCAGCAAATTTCGTCATATTTTTTTATCCACGCGTTTATCAATTTGTCATATTTTAGAGAATCGATACCAATAACAATATATGCGAGTGGGCAAAAGTTCGCGTCAATGCGTCAATGAACAAATTCTTTCAACAACATGCTTTTGCAATATTTCATCTTTTACAGACGCAATCCTTATTTAGATTCAAGTAGAGCGAGAACATGCGGTAGCTTAATATGGAAAAATGAAATAAATGCAGCTTTTTTAATTATTGTGAACCAATTCCTCAATAATGCGAGATTGTATGATATAGGTAGTAATGAATTTTAAATATGTGGATATTGGAATAGCCATATGAATTCTGTATTCATAATACATCACCAGGGCTCCTGGTAACATACGACTACTTTGGCAGACACTATACAATAATGCTGATAACAACTAATCTGGGTTGGTACCACGCCGATCATTGAGTAGTAGTGTCAGCACAGCAGCGCAATAATTAAGGGTGTTTGGACAAGTTTCAAATAGTTTCCAGCTGTGTTCCGTGGTTGTGAACATGAGCATTTCAATTTTTTGAAGACTGAAATTGACATACGCATACTTCTAATGATTTGTTTTTGAACTTCTGCTTGAAAACCCTCATATATATAATATCCCTATAAAAGTCAGAATGATTAACAAATCTACAAGATAATATAAGATAATTTCGACGTAGATAGATAGATGTGGGTATAGGTGGTGAGACGTATTGAATAATCAAACCCTGTCATTTGATTTAAAATTAATATAAAACCTCAAAGGTAAAGACTAGTATCTATTTAAAGAAGCAAAGGATCCAAATATTTTACAAAATTTACGACCGACTTTATTAGATAGTACCTACACTGAAAAATACAAAACAATACGGATTCAAAAAAATGCGTGGACAAACATAAATAAACAAAATATATAAAATATATAAATATAAAATAGATAGAATTATTTTGTATTTTTCAGAGCGCTATCTAATAAAGTTAGTCCTAGTTTTGTAGAAAAGTGTTTATTTATGTTTGTCCACGCATTTTATTGAATAAAATCGCACCAAGCTTATTGTTTATTTTTTCATTGGAGAAACTAGTGCTGGGGGATGGTCATATATTGAACTTTTAAAAATCGAAAATATAGAAGTTCTAGTACCTACCAATTTGAATATTATTTTGTATTTTTTACTGCACCACTTATCTAATAAGGTCGGTCCTATTATGTGTAAAAAGTTATTTTGATAATTGTTTACTTTCATTTTATCCAGCGAAATTCTTAGATGACCTTTCGAGGGCACTCAGCAATTTTAATTTATGCGTTTAGACACAATGTTTCTCATAAAATACTTTGTTTTATTTTGTTTCAATATTTTCGGAATTTCCTCATTATTTCAGTAACTTTCTTTCTAAGGCCTAATTATTTGTTTAGGAATTGTTTATTCAATTTTTACTGTTTCACTATATTTTTTCGAATGACGTACAATGGCACTAATTTACTCTGTATCGTTTTGGGAGCGTTAATAAAAACAATATTTATTTATAGACCTACTAATATGAACAATGTCCTATGAAATTCGCTTCAGATAAATTATAATATTCCATACAAAATATAATAGCCTAGAAGATTTTCGTTGAGTCGGTACCAGATTGACGATTTCATCAGTAGATTAGACGCTAAACCTATATCAATGTAACTTATATGTCTTATATAGTTTGTGGAAATAATATTTGATTTGATCCATTCAGTTAATCAGAGATTGTATATTTTAATTTATAAATATTAGGCTTAAAATTTTATAAAAATAACCATTTACCAAGACTATTTACAAACAGACATTAATCATTTTTATAGTAACGTAAAAAGTAACAAAATAAACTTCACATCTTTTCTATATTTAGCTCATACACAATATAATAAACACTAGTGTGATCTGTACCACAACATAACGTCAATTTTGTTCTCTCATTCGTCTTTGGAACAGGCTAATTCAGTAATAGTCTAAATTGCTTGTTACAGTTATAAGATTGTTTCGTTGGCCATGAAGTCATCTTCTATAGGTACTGTACAAACAGATACAATACATAGAAATATTATTCAAATTCTAAATTCATCGTGTGAAAATTTTTCCGGTTATAACAGATTTGAGTAGATACTGAAAATAACCTTCGTTTTAGGATAAATATGCTTAATTTTGTCTAATAATTAGGCATTTGTAATTAAGATTACTTTTATTATAAATCTAATCTAAACTTATTTCCAACAAATTTTCTGTGGAACACACTACAGTTAAATAGGAGCAAGATGGGGGTAATAATTTGTTTTTGGTGTGATACTTCTTACGATTCCCCCTGGCGTGCATGAAAAATATGACGAGTGAATAATTGAGGAAAACGACATAATATTTAATTCGATGTCCCGACACCTCGACAACCTAGTCCTCACTTGCATCGCTAATCCAATTTATGTACAATCTTAGTCGTTGTTTTGTATATTAAACAAAATCTATTCCATTTAGAGTATTAATGAATAATGACAGTTTACCTGTAAAAAATCTTTTATCTATCTTGAAAGTAATAATGTTGTGTTTATTTAGACAGAAGTACCTTGAAATAGCTCAACGAACTGCAGGGAATAATAACATACGAATAATATTACAAGAAAACTATTTTTACAAAAAGTAGAACCCACTTTTCTATTAAGTGCACTGAAAAAATCTAAAATTTTATTGGGGCTAGTAATTCTAAACTGCTGCAGTTGAGAGTAAACGGAAGATTTTTGGCACCAACTATTAAGATCGTTCCTATTTTTTATTAGAAAATATTTATTTACATTTCACATTTTTAAGTGTATCATTGTTGAACATTCACTTAAAGGTATTTATTCAGTGATTTTAAAATACGGCGGTAACAATATAGCACATTTCTAGTGCTCAGAAACCTATAATTCTTATTTAAAAAATGTTTCATTGAAATGTACCATATAAGAGGTAGCTGCCAGATTAAAAGAGAGATTCGCTACTGGGAGTGTGGCCATATAAGAAGCAGCTGTCGGAGAAGAGATGAAGAAAAAACACCTTTTCGTCAGATAAAACCAAAGGCTGAGGAAGAGAAGTGACCATCGAAATCATTATTTGAAGCTGCTGCACTGGCGAATGGATCATCCAACAATGATAAGGAAACGGCTGTGGTGAGAACCAGAGTTCTGTTACAAGTTTTGGAAGAATATTTAGATCAAGTTTACCTCTCCCAACTAAACATGCGCTGCCAGAATCATAACGAGACCCTCCAAGAGTTCGGATGCGGTCTAGCTCGAAATCAAACTCTTGGAGTCGCTTGATTTATTTTACCACCTGAACCTATCGAAGGAAGGCGTTGTGGATATAGTATCTTGGAGATATCTTTGTATATCTTAATTTTTCATTGCTCAGCTCATTGTCATGGCCAAATTTTAATTTTGATAGTGGTGTATATCTCTCCAAAAGAAAATATTTGATACCTATATTTTTTAGAATTTATGCACATTTTAGTTACAACAAAGCGATAATCTCGTTCATTATATCTAAAGTTTCTAGATCAGTAATTGAAAGTACAAATAGTTGATTTATATAATTTAAGTAGTTTTGTCATAAGTCATATTCCTCATTTAGAAGTTTCACTTATAACGTGCGTTCGATAATACACATTTTTACTTTAATACGCTACTGTAGTAGATGTATGAGGAAAGTTTTGTAATCGTGTGAAATTTTCGGTATCGATATTTTTTACAATTGTTGACATTTCAGAGTCCTCTAAGTCTAATAAACATATTTTCAACCATTGGTCTGTCTTTCTGTTTATCCATCTGTCTGTCTGTCTGTATCAGCATTATCTCGGGAACAGATCGGTGTATTTTGTTGCTTTCTTTTTTATTTTGTTTGATACCAATACCACTCGCCGGTGACACTGAATGAGAATACTGGGTGCTGAGCTATAGCCAAAAAACATGATTTGCTCAAGACTGTATCGCAAAAACGGCTCCAAGTATTTTAATTAAACTTGCCTAAAATATTCTTCTGAGAGCCCTTTACCACCCACATACAGCGCCATCTCTGAGAAAAAGCACAAAAATTAATGCTTGAATAAAATTCCACATTTTCCACATGTTTCTTCAGATTCTCGCTCAACGTTTCATCTTGAGAAAAAATGTTACATGACATGACCATTGTTGTTCGTTTTGATCGGACGATTTTTTATTCACTGGCATTTGCCTGCGAGCGGTTGAAAAGTCGTGTGAGTGGACACACCAGATGTTTTTACTTAATCACTGACATTTGATGTTTATTAGTTTTCAATATGAATAAAAAGGGATCCTAAAACTCAAGAGAACATTTCTAAATTCACAGTAGTGCAGTAATATCCTGAATCACAATTTATATTGGCTAGAGTTGTATACTGAAAGCAATAAACTATACCCACTTAATTGATTATAATTCAAAAAATAGTCATTGTCCATTAACGGTCACAACGTCTTCCTACGTCTTTTCGATTGAATTCTTATTTCTTATTTCTATTTCGAATGTATCTAATATCTACATCCGTAGGAAGTTCACATGCTGAATATATCGAAATATTCAAGCCAACACAGACCATGTGATAGGTACGTTTACTACTTTACTGTTACCATATTGATATTTATTTAAATTATTTAAAATTTAATCAAACTTTAAAGATTTTTTCTATCTATGTAGGCAAATTAAATATGTAGTTTAAAAAGGATATCGATGCTATTTACTTTTATAATTATGGCTGCATAGCAAGCACTAAAGTCTGCCATCATCAGGAATCAATAACTGCTTATACGGTCAAGTGTTCATTATTGAGCTTTCATAGAATGTGCCTTGATAATTTTAAACCTTCTACTAATGAATTTATCGAAATGATGAGGATATGTGCCTAGCTCCTTATATTTTATACAAAAATTTGAAAGGTTATCTTCAAAAACATAAACGTAAGCGTTGGAATGAAAAACTTACCACACCAAAAGGAAATATATTATAAGAAAATAGAAATATTTAGGTAGGTACCGTTAATTTCATTATAATTAAGCATAGTTAAATATAATTAACACTATTGATAATTGTTAACACCCCTAATTATTAACAAGAAGTTTAAGGGACATAAGAAATATCTAGTTGTAATTGATAAAAATTTATAAATTATTTGATCCATTGTAGTACCTCCCTAAAGCTAAAGCTATTCTTACTGTTTGGTTAGTTCATTATTTATTCATTAATAAAAAACTGCATTACTACTACTAAATTAATTAAGCATTGAATAAAATAACACCAACTTCAACTCAAATATCGTATAATGCACAAGGTGTTCCTGGAAAATAGTAACTTTTTTTCTCTTTGCTTTATGATAGATACTGTATAATCAATTTCTATTTTTTGTACTTAATAGATTAATCGGGGTGGCAATTTTTATAATGAATAATTTTCTCCAGCTATTAACGTACTGTAGTTTTGTACTTATCAACGTCCCAGCATTTCCAAGACTTGGAACGAATGGGAAGTTAGAAAATTCTATGGTTTGTCTGCTTTTTATCTTTTTTGAAGCGCTTTGAGTTAACGTGCACCAATTTTAATGGATTTTATGAAACGTCCTTCTCCCAAAACCAAGTGTGCGCTACTGCTTTTTATAAAATTGCAGAACTAATAAAAATATCATTTCTGGTAATATTTATACCGCAAATTTTCTCCAGGATCTCCACTCCAAGTTCCAAGTGTAAGTCTGTTAAATCAGGAGAAGTGGACAACATTTAAGGATAAGAGAGCCATTCTAAGAAAAAAAATGTCTATGAACATATGTCCTAAAGAACTTGAATTTTAAACTATAGGGTATTAAAGTCTTTAGAAAAGAAAAAACTTTTCTATAACAATTTTCTACCATGCAAAATTTACCACACAATAAAATCTATATATTAAGAGTCATGTTTTGATTAATGATATTTTTTTCCTCCGGTGGTGTTCGCACAGAGCATTCTTTAAAAAGAATCTGATATGACACTATTTTTTCTTGAAATAAAAACTATTTTTGAATCCCTCATTCATTTATGAGAAAATATAGTCCCTTGATTTTTTTTCAACAGATTCATATTTTTCGATTAAGAAATTAAGTTTTCTTAACAATTAAATTTTGCATTAGTTATTTATTAGGAATATTGCTTTTATCAAAGTAAAATAACTTTGATTACAAAAAAAACGTTACCTGATAATATCAGGTAGATATTAAGGATATGACCTTGTAGACAAACTTATTTTTTACAAAAAAGCCAAGCATTCGTTGAAAAAAATATATTAATTAAAGCAAATATCAAAGTTGTTATAGTTGTTTTTTTCTTAAAAGTTTATCACCCTGTAGTTTAAAATTCATGCCGTTTAGGACATACGTTCAGGATTTTTTTCCTTAAAATGGATTTGTGAATCTAATCTTTAATTTTTGTCCACTTCTCCTTATGCACCCTGTATTGGAATCATTGAAGTGTTTGTTCAAAAATTTGATTAATACAATATTTTTTAAATAGGACCGACTATACCTACTATAAGATGAACCAAACCAAAAGGGTTTGATCTATTTTTAAATGCAAATCTTCAAAATTACTAGTACAATAAAACTATTATTATTTTGTATTCTCAGTGCATTTAATAAGTTCGGCCCTAGTCTTTAATAGTTATTTATTAGGTATACAAGGGAAAAAAGTACTAGAAGTTTTAAAGTGGTAGGCGACAATTAGACATGCTTTGCTAAGAAAACCTGATACTTTGTCACCTGTCAACAGAGATAATATATCAAACTTTTTTCCCGTCACAGAAAACAAAGTTTATTATATTAAGTATTAAAAATGTCTTACTCGATCGCCAAATGATTTTGCGAAAAAGTGCTATCTGTTGCACTACTCACCTATATTAACTAATTTAATACCGTCCTGCTCAACGGCATTTAAGGCGCAAGCTACATTCTCCAAATAATGATGTTGATTCACTGGCCTTTTGTTCCACGATGGCTTCAGTGGCTTGCCTCTGAGCGCCTCTACCAATGCACACAGCCGCACACCGGTGCACAGATCTTGAGATAGATCAGTGACGCGCAGATCTTTGGGCAGGTGCTCATTGACCCAATTTCTGAAGGTGTTTGCTTGGATTTCGACCCATAGGTCTTCGTTGCCCTTGATCTGCATCCCCCTGGCTGCATGGCCTTCTGGGCTGCGAGCAAACAGGCCACTGTGTGATATTTTGCCCTCCATTGTTGATGCAGTTGTTGTTCAAGGCCTTTTTATGTGCATTTACGAATTTTGCCACTATTTATAGCTTATATTATCCAATCTAGTATCTTAAATGTTGCAATAAAATTCATAACAGATTAGATTCAATATATAAAACATTTTTTTGTATTCTAATAATAAGATACTAAATTCAATAGTTTAATAGTATTTATTTATTTTATTCGTTGTTGATTATAAAAATATATATTCTGTATAGTTGATTCAAAAATTACGTAATATGGCATTGAATAGTCTGAATAGGTATATTAGTTTTTGCATAAATTAAAATTATATCATCCTATATTCCTAAGATTTCTGAGAATATATTTCATTTATATTTATAGTGAAATTGTGAACTTGATGAGATATATTGTGATGAAGTTTTTTTTAAAAAATCACTTTTTTAATGCAACATTAGATAACTATATTTTTTTATAACAACCACCTATCAATGCCCACGCTCTCACAACGCTTATAGATATACATATATATATATAATCAAAACACTAAACAAACACAATAAATGAGTACCCAACTGTCACTTAAGGCACCGCTAAATTCCTTATAAACGCTAGTATTCCAACAAAATCACAAATTTATCACTTTGTAAACCTTAAATTATCACAAAACATAAATAGCACTGATTGTCACTTGATTGTATTTCATAAAAATGGAATGAATTTTTCGTGAGGAGCGCATTACCATGCTCTGGCCCATTGGGTGTTACGTAAGTGACTGAGTACTACCTGTGTTGTGTATAATATGGGCATGGCAATTTGACGTATCGAGTCCGTGGTGGAAGAAGCCTAGGTTCAGGTGCAGTATATTCGAGACCTGGTGGGGGTACCTTCGAGAGTACCTCATCTACATTGCCTTTTCTTTCTATGTAGGTACTGACCGCTGCTGCTAAAAGCGTCGGTCATGAATATAGTACGGGGAACCCTGATTTTGTTGAACTGTTACGTCCTATTGCATGTGAAATAGATCAACAATGTTCAAAGCAAAAAAACGTAGACGACCTCAGACCAAACCAAAGGACGAGTTCCTTCTGGATTACATTACAACTTTATCGGTGGTTCATCAGTACAATACATAAAACAGAATAACAGCTATACACGGCATCTTTCCGGAGTAAAATAAAAATTAACACGTTTTATTTTTTTTAGAGGCTTATAAAACTCATTTGAGTTTCTCAATTATTTTGAATAGTAATTAATGTAGGTAATTAGTATGGCAAAATAATCTAATGATGGAGAAGTAACAAAATATGTTCGCTTTTAGAATCAGTAATCAGAAACACATATTCCTACCGCATGCAGGTTTAATTTCATTTACATAAATTGATGGAAAAACTTATTTACTAAATCAAATACATTTCAGTTATTCGGAATTAAATTTGTGAGCTTCATTTACAAGGAAATCTGTGTCATATACCTTCCTATTCTCATGTTATATAAATGTCATGAGTCATAATTTTATTTATTAAACGTAATATTTTATTTCTCAGCTATTTGTTTGTCTTAAGATTTCTCATGAGAAGTCAAATTCAATTTGATTTATACGATGTTAACTTATATATATCGCTTTCACTTTCACTACGGTTGTTGAAAGAGAAAACTATCAGCTCCTTCCCAAGTCACGTCTCATGACAATGCATGTAAACATGATGTTATTCTATATTCAATGAAGGTGCTTTTTTGACCGACTTCCCAATACAAGGAGGTATAGGTACATTACGGCTGTATGTTTTTTATACAAGTATATCTACATAGTAAACCGATTTTAATGGTTCTTCTTTCATTTGAAAAAGGACGATTGAGAGATAGTTCAACATTAACATTTTCAGGGTCTCATAAAGCTGATCCCTTCGAATACTCCCTTCGTATACTACAATTTTTTGTGGAAATTTTCTTCTATATATCTTATAAGTTTTGAAGTATTTGTAGAAAATTTCTCGATAAATCTCACGGTTTTATAGCTAGGGCTCTGACAATGAGAAGAATTATAATTCTTATATCGTTATAATTTGAAATATTGACAAAATGTTTATCTTTCAATATAAATGCTCTGAATCTGAAGTACCTGCTTTCGCATTAATGCATTAATTTATGAATTGACGATGCTTTTGAATAACCGCGAAGCCTTTGTAACCTTATGTTTAAGTCAAAAAATCGTAAAATTTTAAAGGCTCCGTTGCCGCTTGGGATAACGATCTGCAGGTTAGTTAGCTAGAAAGCAGGATTCATGGATAGAATCCCCGGTAGTGAGTTTTATATTCATCGAAATCACCTTTCTTATTTCTTTTTGATGTTCCAAAGTATCTAATAGGTAACAACATAAGTTGTAAAATATTCTTTCTTGCTGAATTATTAAAAAATAATAATTAAGTATTTAAAAATAACTTCTTTGTGAGGTATTAATCACGAATTCTAAGAATAGTGAAATAGAAACTACGACCGACCTTATTGGATGTTGTTGCACTGAAAAGTATTAAATGAAAACATATAATGTAGGAATCATAGAATTTTTGAAGTTGGTGCTAAGAGTCCTCTGTAGCTGATACATAATCTCTTGGCACCAACGAAAATTTTACACGATTGGATACAGCTCTTTCCTTACATAGCTATTTAGGATAGCGTTAGAAAAACAAAAAGAAGCATTCATAAAAGATGTCGCGAGAAGGAGAGCGGTTCAACAATTCCCAAAGAATGTACGACAAGGGGATTTGAAGTTTGACAGCAACAACAAATACATTTATTGTAAGCATACAAGTACAAGCAGAAGCACATCTCTTTCGTTGCCTTTTGCAATCAATTTCATTTAAATCTCTGCCTGAGCCTCTCCGCTTTTACTTGGTCTCCCCTTTCCCGCTTGATAACCCCTCTATCAAACGTGGTTGATCTGTCCGATGGAAAAGTCTAAATTCTTATTTATATATGTTACTGCTGGGCATAATATTTGAACAAATACCCAGTTAAAGATCGAGGGTTTGTATTTGTTTTGTAGCAGCTCGATCGGAAAAGTTTTTGAAATTCAATATATTATTACTTCTTAGGTTTTTTTTTAATAGAAATTCACCTTTCTCCTTTACTTCAGCTTCAGTTCGGAACAGACAGCGTATTCTTATATCCATCCGTTTCCTCTTCTACTTTCGTGCTATTTATGTAAGTACATAGTATTGTACAGCGGATTTTAGTTCCACAATTCTACTTTTACATGTACTTACGAAAAAAAAAATCAGCGGCATGGTGTTATATGTCAAGAAAGAGAACCGAAAGTTTACACAAAAGTATATAAATATCATTATCCATCAGCCTCTCTTATCCACTGCCCTCCTCCAGTACAAACCATCGGTCTCTATCTTGGGCGTGGTTTATCCAATTTCCTACAATTCTGAATACATCATCCATCCTGTTGTTGGCCTGCCATTAGGTATAGTTAGTAGTAGCCTCCAAATGATAGTGGCTAATTTGCATATCATTGCTCAGAAGTGAAGAAGGGCAATGAAGATAAGAAGATTTATCACGTTGTAAATTCTTATAGACTGGTAGAAATTCTGAAATAATTCGGTAAAGTCCAGGACCGTCTTTAAAATATTCATGATAAAAATAATTGATCTGTACATACAAATATTTCAGTGCCTCCAATGAAAAATAAACTAGTTTTAATATTTTGTAAGAATATAATATTTTAAATAAAAAAATATTTTGAATATATGCAACAAATTAGGGTGCGATTTTGGCATAATATTTTCCCGTTGGATATTCTTTTTCGATTGGGCCCATATTAATTCGATGGGGTTGAAAACGCAGTGATATGGTGGTAGCCTTAAAACGGTATGCCCGAAGTCTTCTGCCATTTTATCTACAACATATCTTTTGTCATATGTTTTGATTTTTAATACTTCCAACAATTGTTTTTTGATAAAATTTTCTTCGAAATAAATTAATAATTTTTTATCAGAAATTCTTGAATGTCTGCTTTACTAGAGCCGGAATTAGGTACCTTCTCTAGCAACCTTGAATGGTAGAGAGCATTATCCATAACAATAACACTTGCAGGAGGCAAATTTGGAAGCAATTTATTCTTGAACCAATCTTCATATAAATCAGCACACATATCTTCATGATAGTCCAATGAACAATCCTTTATGTTTTTTGCTGATACCTATAAGTAATCCATTTCGAACCCATCCATCTTTAGAACCAAAATGTAGAATCGATATTCGCTTTCCCCGAGATGGGGGAACATCCAGTTTACAGGAGGTTGAAGCATCCTGCCAACCTTTTGAATAAATTTTCTTCCACATCCACCAAGTCGCCAAGTACAGGATTTTCTAAAATATTGTCACTTGAATCATCCCAAGGCCTCCACATCTTAAATGCGTTTTTAAGCTTTATGAATATTTTCAGCAAATAACACAAACCACAAATAACGTCGTATACCTACAGACAACAAACAAGTAGACCTAAAATTGCAAATGGAATCTCCTTAATATTTATACCCCAAAAATTTTATTTTCTAAGAAAATCTGAAAATTAAGTATTACTAATTATAATAAATAATTATGCGTAGGTACTTAAAAGGGTGTTATAATTGTGCAAGCTCAAGTCAGGTATTAATGAATACTTGAACAATCAGGTTAATTATGTAAGTTATTGGAACCTATTATAAATAAAGGAACAAATTTTCCTTCATCATTATACCCACAATATTGTTTTGTAATAGAAGTATTCTGAAAATAACACCTAGAATATTAGGGATAATAATATTCATGACAGGTAACGAATAACTTTGTAGATTATTAAATTGTACAAGTAATAGAAACTTAATTGTTATTCACAAATACATTTTTGAGAAAATGAAATTAAAATACAGAACAAGTCATATAGGCGTAGAAAAGTACTGTACCTAAATACCTGAAATTTTCCTGAATACGGCTCATAAGTACCTAGTTATATAAATGGTCGTAAACAGTCATAAACCACTTGAAATGTTAATTGTCATGATGTCAGAGAGATTAGAGTCTGCCACTATATTTTGGAGGCTAGTATACTTCTCTTATCCGTTCTAGATCTCCATCCCAATAATCTTTTCATCCATCAATTATCGGCCATTCGGGCTATATGACCTGCCCATTTCCACTTCTATTGAGTTATAATTTATACAGTTATATATATATATATATATATATATATATATATATATATATAATTGGGAATTTTATCCTTTCTCGTGAGTCCCAACATTTCCATTGCTCTCATATTTTCTGCAGTCCGTCTTGTGAGAGTAAGTATCTCCACCCCATATCTCATCACAGGAACAACACATTGCTCAAAGAATTTCTTCCTTAGACATATTGACAAGTCTGCTCTCAGGCTACCCACCCCTGTCGTATTCGATGTCTATCTAACATGTTTGGTTATGTCTTTCTATTCTCACCCTGGAATTTAAATATTTTTATTCATATACACTTAATAACAACAACTATACCTATACAATTTATATTCACTATTTATCTAACTAAATATAGGCATGCCACTCCTTCTCGAATTTACGACACCCATCTTCAACGCCACGCGAGCAGTCCCGAACTAGCGCGAGCTCACTAGATGCTTCGGGAATCATGATATGAAAACAATGGTATGACGTGGCGCACCCACGAGCATCTAGCTCGTCCCACTTTTTTCCAATGACGTCACGACCATTGAATATAGTAGTTTATTTAAGCCAAGGTGACAGATCCACGCAGTGGTGACGTTATTGGTTAAAAATGCGCGAACCTAATCAAATTGAGCTCAAAACGTAGCATATCTACCGTTGTATGTGTATCGTGTCGGGAATATCTCTTGACCCGGGCATGCATCGCTGACCAATAGCAGCCATGCCACACACCACTAATGTCCGCACTAGCCAAAGAGCTCCACCCTCCAACGAATCGCACATGCCTACTATAATGGCACCGAAGCCAAGTTCGTTACAATATACTGGGCCTATCTAGCCTCCATCGACTTCTATTGACTATATGTCGGGCATCTCCCATATTGTCCGATATTATGACAATATCATCGGCCACTCACCGTCAATTTTTATACAATTTTGTTTCCAGTTCAATTTTTTGAAAGAGTATTCTAGCACTGCTGTTAAGAGCTTAGGAGAGATGGTGTCTCCTTGCCTAATTCCGCGTTTTAATAGTCTTCTGGCCATTAAACTCGATAAAATTCAGAAACAGGAGCAATATTTGAATTTAAATAAAGTATTTTACTGTCAGTAATCTGAATTGAATTTTAGAAACAGTACTAGGTAATTTCATTCGAAATCCATCTGAGCATTTCAAAAATATGTCTTTAAGAAATTTATTATCTAAAGGTAATATAGAAATATATCAAATTATTATCAGCATTGTATAAAAGTAGATTAACATTATAAATAATAATAATAATAATATGATATAAGTAAAGGACTTAATCAGACGACCGACGAACCCTGAACGGAGGAGGTATAGGTACAATTCGACTGTCTGCTTTTTTTTGGTTCGTTCGAAAATCGAAAATCCGAGATGCAGAATTAACGGTAGGTACCAAAATATATCCTGAAACGTTTAAATTTAACATTTTTTTAAAAGAGCTACGGTTTTTGAGTTTCTGGGATGTTAAAATTTGAAGTACCTATGTGTATTTTCGCTATGTGGAAGAACTTTATAATATGCGTATTTCTGCGACGATGTTCTTAGATTTTTAAATAATAGCAAATACAAGTAAAGCATACATGAATAATGGTGAACGTTCAACGATTTTCGTGACAAATGTAACACTCAAAAGTGTGAAATAAAGATTTCTTAAAAAAAATTGGACCGACCTTATCAGTTGGTGCACTGAAAAGTACAAAATACCTAATATTAATTCTATTGGTGCTGGAAGGTACTTGTGAAGTTGGTGCCATAAGTTTTCAATCTAACTGCAACCGCACAACTTCAAAAGTAACAGCGTCAATAGAATTAATACTATTTTGTACTTTTCAGTGCACCAACTGATAACGTCCAATTTTTTGTAAAAAATATTTATTAAATTCTCCACGTGCACTTCGTCATAGTCCGAGATACACACTACATCCAAGACATAGGTAGATAAAATATATTGTTCCAAGAGATAAAGGCTCGAATTGGTGCTCGTCAATAGCGTTATAATTAATTTGGGCAATTACTGTACCTACAGTGTTTTGGTCTAAAGAATCGCATTGAAATTCAGCATGAAATAGGTGTATGAATCGGTACGTCACAATCCACGAGGCAGTCACATGATATGTGTTTTGAGTTAGTGCTTTCCAAATTCATTTTATTTTGAATTATAGGAATAATTAATTCTACAAAATATAATTTACGGTATCTTGGGCCTACCTAATATCGTTTTAAAGTTATTTCACATATCATTTCAATTAGTGTCAAGAACCCAATTTGGAGAGGTAACTAATAAAGACGACGGTTATCTTCTAGATATATTATTTTTAACATTTAGGTACCTACAGAATTTTCCATGGACTCAGAATATTCAAAACTATTTAAGGTAAAATAAATAGTACCTACATACAAACTCTATTATCTAATCAGATATTTACTTTTATACGCCTTTTCAGCCATAGCTTTAAGACTAGCTGATGTAACTTCGCCAGTTTGTCTTACAAGATCAGTGAAAAATCCATCATTCTTTTGCAACAACACATGCGGATGATCCAATTCCACGACTTTACCGTCATCCATAACTATCACTTTATCAGAATCTATTATTGTATGCAGTCTATGTGCTACAGTTAAAACTGTACAAGTGCTGAATTTATTCCTTATAGTTGTCTGGATGAGGGTATCTGTGTAGGGATCAACATTGGCGGTAGCTTCATCAAGAACTAATATCTTATTCCTTCGAATTATGGCTCTAGCTAAGCATATAAGCTGTCGCTGACCAACGCTCAAGTTTAAACCTCTCTCACTTATTTGATTGAATAGTCCTGCAGGAAGCTCTTCTATCACCGTCTTCATTTTCACGTCCTCCAAAGCTCCCCACAACACCTAACATGGCAAAAATTAGACACCGAAAAACAAGTTCGTATCTGTAGGAAAAAATAAGTTTGTTGCTCACCTCATCGCTAAATTCGTCAAATGGATCTAAATTATTTCTTAATGTTCCTGAAAACAGGACAGGTTCTTGAGGAATTATAGAGATACTCGATCGGAGTTTATTCAGCGCAACTGACTTTGTATCGATCTCATCTATGAGGATATGACCTTCTGTGGGAGCCAATCGAAGCAGAGCTTGGATAATGGAAGACTTTCCAGTTCCAGTCCTTCCAACAATGCCAACTTTCTCTTTCGACTCAATACGAATATTTATATTATTCAATACACAAGCCTCTTCAGCAGAGTATTTTAGATAGACATTGTTATATTCGATTTTCCCATGTTGTGGCCAATCTTTTGGTTGTTCTTTTGTGACTTCATCTGCTTCTAATTCTAAATCTGCATACTCTTGAATTCGTTCAACTGCTGTCATATGATTCTCCAATTCACTCCACTGCCTCATGCCAGCTTGAAACATTCCAGTTAGAGTCATAGATTGTGTGAGAGCCAAGCCAATATTACCCCCAAGAAACTCTGAAAAATATAGTTGATAACTTATAACATATTATAGAAAAAGTCATCATAATCTATTTACCATTTCCTATCAGTAATACACCAATAACAATCATTGCTACATATAAAACACAGTGAAAATCTAACCAAAAAGCAAAACTTCGATTAGCACTGATAAACATGAAGTAAGCTGCTGAATTTGCATTTTGGTATCTATCAAATTCATTTTCTAGTGCAGATTGTAATTGAAAAGCTCTTATAGTTGTGAGTCCTTGCAGTGTTGCACTCAGATGAGTGAATATTGGGCTACGAGCTAAAAGCAGAATACCTAAAGTGCTATCAAATAATATATAAGTATTTGAACAACTAGGTACTCACTGACTGCTTCTATTCTCTTCAAATTCCTGCTAGAGGCCAGGTAAACTTTTCTGATGAAGAAGAAGATGACTAACATCAATAATGTTGGTAAAAATATCCATGGATAAAGAGAACCAACTAGTATGGCGATGGATGCAACAGTAAACATAGTCTGAAAGATTTGTTACATAATAAGAAGGTTTTGAATTGACTACAATTATTTTACCTGAACCGTATCTATGAATGCCACAGGCAGGGTTTCATCTAAGGCTCCTAAATCTTTAGAAAACCTATTCAGAATTCGGCCAGAAGGATTGGTATTGAAAAATCTCATAGTTGTATAAAGGATTCTGCTAAACATATTGTTGTGCATCTTCCTTGAAATTGTGATGCAGTATTTGAAAAATCCTACTGATCTAGCGCATGTAATTATTATTAATGATAATACCAAAGAACTGTAAACATATAAACTGGTGTATCCAAAGAGTGTATTTTCTAGCCAGCTTTTATCTTCCAGATTATTTGTAACATTGACAGAATTTTCAACTCTCAATTGCTCTAGGTTGACCCTTAAATTAAGATAAGATATAAGTATTTATATATTTAAAAACAGCTAGAAAGTCAAAAATCTGATTCACACCTAAACAATACTCACCATAATGTGATGAAGTAATCAGTGAGGCTTCCAAGTATTTGACATACTATGAAGGCCAAAACTAAAAGTGTTGTTGCAGGCCAGTTTCCACTGGATGCGAAATATTTTTTATAAACATAAGAAGATATGCTACCTTTTGCTCGATTTTCTCTTTCTTGTGTAATAATCTTGTCATTACTTCTTAAAGCCTCATTACCTTTAATCACCCCTTCCACAATGGGTACAATAACATTTTCCTCCAACACATTTTCCTCTTCAGTAATTTTAGATAATAATTTCCTGAAGCTACCCTCAGAATTTTTCATCTCATTAAAACTTCCACAAGCTGTTATTCTAGCATTTTCAAAAAGATAGATTCTATCAACATTTTTAAGATACTGCAACTGATGCGTTGCAAGAACAACACATTTGTTTTTTAAATATCTATTGATGCAATTGTCAAAAATATGTTTTCCTACTTTAGAATCGACAGCAGAAAGAGGATCGTCAAGTAGATAAATATCAGCATCCTTGTAGATTGCTCTTGCTAAGCTTATTCTTGCCTTCTGGCCACCACTCAAGGAGACACCTCTTTCACCGATAAGAGTCCTGTCGCCATATGGTAGTAAAGTCATATCTCTATCCAAAGCACATACACGAAGAACTTCGTCATACTTATCCGTATCAAACTTTTTACCGAATATAATATTTTGTCTGACACTACCACCAAAGAGCCAAGGTTCTTGTGATGAGTATGATACTAAACCTTGTATTTCAACAAATCCATTCTTAGGTGTTAATTCCCCAAGAATTGCGTGGAATAGAGTCGATTTACCACACCCAACTGTTCCTACAACAGCTACTAGTTGATTATGTTCAGCTTGAAAATCAATTTCCTCCAATGTATTCTCACTGATATTATCTAGCCATCTTATCGAAACTTTATTAAAATTGATACCCACTTTAGAATCACGTGATCCAATCATTTCACTATTTAGCATTTTAATTTCCACCTCAGATCGCATTAGGAAAGTCTGTATTCTTTTGACAGAAACTAGCGTTTCAGCAAATTGTGTGATTGCTTTTAGAAAATGCATAGTCACAACATTTCGCAATACATTATGGAAAGATATTATGGAAAATGCGAATGCGGCATTCATTGTATTGCCAGATAGTACATAAGTTAGTACACAAAGGTATACAGTGAATCTGTTCAAAAATATGTTGCAAGATATCATTATAGCACGAATTATTGATGTTGCCTGGATTTGCTCGATCTCATTTCTGGAATAGAACATTATACAACTATTTACTGTTTGGTTAGTGTAACTTCTTACCGTCTTGTAAACTCAACTAATTTTGCGAACGGCTTTTCCCATGTATACATTTTTATAACTTGTATTCCAGTTATTATCTCATTCATTAATCGGACTCTTTCATCAGTACGTAAGGCTGTTCTCAAGCGGTAGATAGATGTTCGTTTACCGATGAATACTAAAAGTTAAAAAAGAGAACCAACTTATATCCTTTAATTAGATCCAAGACTAATGCTTTTCATTAACTCACTTTGCACTGGAATAAAAAGCAATAAGAAGGTGACTCCAGCCAAGCCCGCAGATCCCACATATGCATACAAGAAACCCATGATTACAACAGTTGCTACGGGTGCCAACCACAAATTGTGCACATACTGCATAGTGACATCGAATCGTCCCACATCATTCGACAATAGATTCACCATTTTTCCAACACTTGCTTCAGCAAGGGCAGATTTACTCAATCTGAGAGCTTTTCTATAGATTAGAGAGCATGTGGCTACTCTTATTTTCATTCCCAGTGTCATTACATGCAATTGATAATTGTGCATAGTGACAACAGTACCAAATACGGCAAGTATGATGAGTGATGCATAAATGTAGGCATCTTCTCTACGCAAGTCCAGACCATTTGGCTCATAATATGTGAGAAGTTTGGCAATAAGGAATGGTTGAGCAATTCTAAAAATAAAAATGTATGAATCAGGTATTGGAATATAAAATGTACTAAGGTACCATGTATACCAACCACCATAATCAACATAAAAGGATGGTTGTTTTTCAATAAACGTAACCTTTTTTCTCGACTTTTAAATTCATATTCATTTTTATTATTATTTTATTAATCCTTCATGTTGTATTCATTCGTTATTTTTATATTATTTTGTATTTTGCATTCAGATCACATCAACTTAAATACTGAAAAGAAAATAGAAATGAAATATAACAATTTTATGGACAAAGAACATTTGTTGGAGTTATTGCATTTATTTAAAGTAATCTTATTTAACTAAACGATTGATGATTTTGTTTTATTAATTATGCAATTATGAAGGTTTACTCACTTGAATCCTTCGGAAATTAGGAAGAAAACTCCACTAAACAAAAGTTCCCACTTGAAAACTATCAGTAAAGCCCTTGTTAGGGATGGTGGTCCATTTTTTCGGTCTATTTCATTAAGCCAGGCTTGTTGTAATCTATTCCCCAGTTTTGATGAATCCTGACTTTTACTGATGGAGTACATATCATCTTCGTCCAGCTCTTTTCTAAGTCCCTTTTTAAAAAAAGGAATAAGAAAGCTAAAAGAAAATGAAAAAGATTATATAATGTTAGATGGAAAATGCGTTTATCATTTTACCAGAAAAATACTTTTGATAAAATGTTGGTCCTTTCAATTGGATGGAGCTTCTTCACTTTAATATTCTCGTTTTCTTCTTCCATTTTAAAATAGTGAGAATAATTATTGCGATGTAACGTTTTGAAAATTGGATATTACTATTAATACTTATTTATCTATCGAGTCGCACACTTACAACAAAACATTACTATGCATACCTACCACTTATATAGTATACATTACATAATGTATGGAAGCTAGAGCAAACAATAATTTAGCTAGATAATACTTATCATATGATTTCGATTCAATCTCATCAAAACAATTTTCAACTGAAACATTTGCTACTCCTAGCTCAAGGTCACTTTCGTACAATTTTTTCATTTAACTCAAGAGTGAGGACCAAAACGCCCCCGGTCCCGTAACTTTGTTATTTTACATATTACAAAAAAATATTAAGCACACAAGTTGTAGGGTTTTTTTAAATGGGAATCTCTGTATATTATGAGATTTCTTAAGTCCACGTCAAATTCTAATCAAGTTTTATGCATAGTATTAAATAAAAAAATATTGCTTGTGCATTTATGAATAGCTCCTAATTATTACTTACTCACTAATTCAGTGATCTGGTGGGCACCAAGTGGTATTTACCTTGTTATTGCCAATAAAGATCCAGAACCCACCTTCATCACAGCTACTGGGAAAGACGTATTAAATCTGACCTTGAGTACCAGTAAAATAAGTGTATCACAGAAACCATCCTGTTCCGACCACAGGCATATAAAATTTGACATCAAGAAACCAGCCCTACTAGAGCTAGATCGAACGGGAACTGGGACCTGTACAGGTGTAAACTCACTCATTGCAATAAGGAGCTCCGGAAGACTAAGAGAGACTAGTGGAGAAAGTTCTGCGAGGAGATCCATGAGCTGGTGCCCGAATCTAAAAAGTCCTAGTCAAGGATGACTCTTACGACAAGGTTAGTTCCCTGAAGAAATCTGACGGGAACTACGCAGAAACGGCCGAGGACAGTTTAGAAAAGTTTACAAAAGCACATTTCCGGGACCCAGAATATATCAAGGTCGATCGGAGGCAACTGGCAAGCGCGAGGAAACAAGAAGTCCCAAACAAGAAGATAAAATAAAATGGGCTGTAGAGGAACTCCAACCCTTCAAATCGCCTGGGGAAGATGGAATCTACCCAGCGCTACTACAGAAGGGTAAGGAGGCACTAGTGCCACACGTAAACCAAATCTTCAAAGCATGGAGACACATCCCGGCTGTTGGGGGAAGGTGAGATTTATTTAGAGTAGAGTAGAGTAGAGTTTATTTAACTATGATTGTACAAAAAATATACATTATAGCAGGTCCAAAAATAACAATGTCTAAAATATAAAGTGAGATGACAAATGAAATATAACATATAAAGGAAAATATTACAAACTAGAATAAAATGATATAGCTAGACATATAGTAAAAGTTAATACATAGGTAAAACAGAAAATATTCAATACGTGATCAACGAATGGTACACACTGTCTCAAAGAAGAGATCTGTTTCAAGGAATTCCTGAACAGGATAAAAACAATGTTTCAAGAGATATTTTTTAATCTCCATTTTAAATTTATTCCCGTCCAAGTTCTGCATCTCGCTAGGTAATTTATTATAAAGTTGGGGGTTCAGTAAATTTTTAACAGACTTTGTTAATCTTAATCTTGGTATCATGAGGGTAACCTTTCTCAAGTTATATTTATGAATCGTACTGGATGACTGATAATTTGATTTTTTCTGGTGAATCTCCAACAAGGAATGGAAAATAAAAATGCATGGAAGCGGCATTATTTCAAGTTTCTGAAATATGGGTCGACAATGTGCTCGATAATGAGCTCCAGTGATAATTCGAAGGGCTCTTTTTTGTAATCTAAGTACACTTTGGGCTGCAGAACTATTTCCCCATAAGACTACTCCGTAACAAATTTGAGATTGAAATAAGGCGAAATAGCTCATCCTCAACACATCAATATGTATGAGTGCTCTGAGTCTGCGCAACAAAAAGTTAATACCAGAAAGTTTGTTACGGACCATCTCCACGTGAGACGACCAATTCAATCTATCGTCTATTTTAATACCCAACAAATTCACACTCCTGCCCTGACCTACTACTTTTCTTGTCGAGATTTTTATTGACTGTGTTTTTTCTGTATTAAGTTTAAACTTATTAGCCCGAAACCACTCCTGGGCTTTTTCGATGCAATTAGTTGAGATTTACCTACCAAAGGTGGGCAAAATATTACACCATACGCCTAAATCATACAGACCAATCAACCTTGCATCCTTTCTACTAACACCTCTTGAAATACTAGTAGATAGGTTCATAACAGGCAATGGAGTAGAGCTCGTAATCTTCGGGTGGATCAAAGCAAGTCTAAAGGGCTGGTAATCACAAACACCCTGAGAGAGGCAACCATCACGGCAGAGGTGGACAGGTCGGCAGTTCTAGTTTGATTGTCTAAAGAAGGTCTGGAGTACGTGGATGATCTTGCCATAGTCATAAGATGACAAATTCCAAATACACTCTCACAACGTCAACGCCCAAAAGGCATTAAATATAGTAAGCGACTGGTGCAGGAAGGGAGAACTCTCGATGAATCCACACAAAACCACACTAATTTCACACTAATTTCGTTTCCAAAGAAAAGGAACCTGCCAGGCCTACAAAGGCCGCAGATTAACGGGGTGGAGATTCCATTTGCTGAGGAAGTACCTTTGATCAGAAGCTAACAGGGAATTCACATATTGAAAAAAATAGAATCGTCCTAGGAAGGTTTAGACAGATGTGAGGTAAGAACTAGGGATTAAACCCCTTGATGACTACATGGTTATTCACACAGGTCGTCAGGCCAATGATAACCTTTGGATCAATAGTGTGGTGGTCAGGACATGGCAAAAAGGAGCTCAGAGGCAGCTCATTGGTATTCAGAAGTAGGTCTGCCTAAGTATCAAAGAGGCTATGAGAACGACACCAACTGCCGTCAAAGAGGTAATGCTGAACCTAACTCCACTACATATTCTAGTTCAGAGGAACCCCATATCTGTCAGCTACAGATTACAACAAGGACCTCCACCAATAAAACAGAAACACGTTAAGGTCTAAGAAGAGTTATATGAAGAAATAAAGGCTTATCCAATATTGCGAATGCTAATGGATAAAATATAATTTCAAAAAAGGTTATGCAGTAGACGTACCAGATAGGACAGATTGGGTAACAGGACTGCCCTTGAAAGCAAGTCGCAACTTATACACTGATGGCTCTAAAACTGACTCAGCAGTAGGTGCCGGCATATACGGGGTACAAGATCTCTCTGATACTCTGAGCCTAGGGAACTACGCCACGGTCTTAAGGCATAGATAATGGCGATACAATATAGTGTGCAAAGGAACAGCTGAGACGGAAGGTGAATTGACAAAGGATCGTCATTTATTCAGACGGCCAAGCACATTAAAAGCGCTATCAAACAAAATCAAGAGAGATTGAGATTGCCGCAAGGGACTAAACAATTAGGTAGCCAAAACAGACTGACCCTAGAACAGACTGACGCTAGCCTGGGTTCCTGGGCACCAGGGAATTGATAGGAACGAAAAGGGTGACTAGTCAAGCGGGGAGCGGAGCAGACCATGATCGGACAAGAGCCCTCCTGCCTGAATACCAAATTAAGGACAGAAACAAGCCAAATTATTCCTCCCCTCAGCCAAAATGCCCGCGAAATACTAAATCGAAGATGGAAAACGACTAGGATATTGGTAGGGATGCTGACAGGACACTGTAGGCTTAGGAAGCAAACGAACAATATGGGCCTGGACGAGGACGACCTATGTAGGCTCTGCCAGGAAGGGAAGGAAACTGTGGTTTACCAAATCTGTGACTGTAAAGCCCCTGGTGAGAGTGCGGTCTCAATATTCTGGGAAGGGAAACCGAAGGCAGAGAGCTACGTGAAGTACTCGATCTCTAGTCTTCTAAGTCTGTTAAAAAGTATAAATCTAGATAGATACTGATTTCTAATGCAATGGAGAACCTCAATAGAACAAAACTACGACTAGTTTTGGTTTAGGACGTGCAACCACTCCAACTAATCTAATCTCTAATTTGATCTAACCTCGTCATTCCATTGTTACAATTTTTTTAAGTTATTGAAACTTTGGATGAAAACTGTAACAAATGTATGTAGGTACTAAAATATTTTTATGTTATTTTGATTAATCGTTTATTCAAGTAGCACTTTACCACAAAGAAACGTTACTTTATCATATAATAATGTATTTGTTATTAAAACACAGTTTGACAGAAAATGTTTATTAACTTCCCAGTAGTTATTGTAATGGGTCCGAAATTGTAATTTTGACAAATCTTGACGTTTTAAAGTATCCAAAGTCATATAAATGGTTTTTAGAAAAATGTTTGTGCGTCCGGTTTTATGTGTACGTATGTACGGTGTATGTATTGATTTTTCGACTACATTATTTCCAGAACGAAAAATGATAAAACCTTAAATCGATACATACTCACATAGCAGCGATTGGATTAGTTTTTGGGCAAAATCTTTAGGGCAGTTTATTGTTAATATCAAAAATGGCCAAATTTCAAAAATTCCATTTTTGACCGACGAACCCCAAACGGAGGAGGTATACAATTCGACTGTGTGCTTTTTTTTTTTGGTTTGTGTGCGCCTTTCATATAGTAATCGTAGTCTGATTTTGATTATTTTTGATTCATTTGAAAGAGGAGCCTTGAGAAATGGTCCCATATTCATAAAAACGGGAATCCGACATCTACTTCCCTCCGAAAACCGCCTCCGAAGGGGGTGGAGGGGGCAAATTTTCTCGAAAATTGAAAATCTGAGGTGGTATAATTAAAGATAGGACAATATCCGGAAACGTTTTCAAAAGAGTTACGGCTCTCGAGATAGACGCATGTTAAATTTTCAAATGTGCAATGTGGAGAGGGCGATTTCTGTCGAAAATTGAAAATCTGTGGGCAGCACATGAAGAACATAATTATTTGTAGCAACATTTGTAATGAACATTTTTCCCTTAGAGTTACGGTTTTCGAGTAAAATCGATGTTAAAAAGGTAACAACTAAAATATTCAAGCGTATTTCCGCAGCGATGTTCTGAGATCTCAATAATAACAACTACAAGCAAGGAATTACGTGGATAATAGGATAAGTACTATCTTCATTGGTATTAGTGAACGTTTAACGATTTTCGTGACATGTTACACTTAAAAGTGTGAAATAAATATTTTGTACAAAATAATGGACCGACGTTATTAGTTCGTGCACTGAAAAGTATAAAATATTAATAATTATATTGGTACTGGTACTTGTGAAGTTGGTGCCAAAAGTTATCAATCTACCTGCAACTGCACATCTTCAAAAGTAACAGCACCAATAGAATTAATATTATTTTATACTTTTCAGTGCACCAACTAATAACATCGGTCCAATTTTTTGTAAAAAATATTTTGTACTATCGTAACCAAACTTGGTATAAACAATTGTAATCAATATGATTGTCTTTGTAGTTTCGAAATGGCTGCCTTTGATTGATTCATACGACTTCAAGTTATATTTCTAGGTTCACACTCATTCTGACTGCTTGTATACAATTCGACTGCCTGCTTATTTTTTAGTTTGTGCGAGCGCTGTTTATAGTAGAAACGTACTCCGATTTTTATGAGCAACAAGAAAATTATTGTCAAGATACAAATGCATCCAAAAAGAGAGCACCAAGCTGCACAAAACAATGAGAAGGAGTACTTGCTTAAGATAATTGAAACGTATAAAATATAATTGAGAATAAAAGAACTGAGGGCGTGTCAAAATCAAATCAAATTCTATAAAAAAATGAGCGAAGATTTAGGAAAGAAGACTGCAGAAACAGGTGGAGGGCCTGGATCTTATCCTGAGCCAAGCAACAATATGCGACATGATTAATTGTTGGCCAGCTATTGCTTCGGACACTTTCTTCATAGTGCGTGAAGAACTACTTACATGAAATCTGAGCACGAACTCAAATACCCACCTGTTGCAAGACATCGTAAATAAGTTAATAGTTGACTAACAGGTGATACAGCCTTGTTCCTAAAAGTATAGAATCAAGTCATAAACAATAGGTACCTCACATATTATGATCAACATTAGTGACAACGAAAAGCAAATCTGTTACAGGTCTACCTGTCATTTGGATATTCCAACTGAACTTCCATATGCTCCAAAATATTTAAAATTGTTGGTTTTGTCAATCTAAAGCGTCGGAAAAAAACTAGATTATCCATATCGTCAAAATAATTATTTCTGTCAAAGATTCGCATAGAAAAACCATTTCGAACCAAATACAGTATCTCATAATAATTGTCATATATTTCCATATTCACCACAAAAATAGAAGAAAAAAACTCTCAAAACTAGTTAACTTTTTTAGAAATCGTTAAAAAAATATTAAAAAAGTGAGGTTTCAATGTACTACCATTTCTTATATCTCTATGCAATTCCGTTGTTGTATTTCAAAGCCATCGTTAAACATTCCATTTTTAAATAGAAAAAAACGTACCGGCTTTTGTGGTACGATTACAAATATTAAAATTATCTTATCTATGATAAATACATAAATACAATACAGAGATTACAGAGAAATACATAGTCTTGAAAAAATAGGTTATAATTCACCATTCCCTTACTTAAGTAACTGTTTAGGAGATAAATTCGGACCCCCAAATATAGGGCGAACCTAGGAAAGCTTAAGTAAAGATTTTGCTTGGTGGAATCGAAATCGATCCTTAACCTAAAGTTATTCTCTACCTAGCCTCAAGTAAGCCCTAGAAATGTTGGTGGAATCGGGCATGAGCCCCTCTTTTTTTTTCGGCTTCGAGTGATGTCGGATTTGTGGGCACTGATATTGAGTAGTTTCTTGTCAGTCCATCTTGTTATCAAGTTAAGAGCTTCTTGCATGCGATGTCTGACAATGGAGTTTTATTTCTCTTGTGTTAAGATGACCAAGTCCACAGCATATCCAAGAAATCTGTGGCCTTTATTGTTCAAATCCCTGTGGGCATCCTCTGATTGCCCAAGCCTCTACTGTATCGCCCAATAAAGTCGAGGATACCATCCTATTTTTCAACATGGCCGGACACGTTTCCTCAACCTATCTATGTCGGAGTGATGAAACAATTGAGTTTATTGAGTTATTGTTGAAAGCTCCTTCAATATCTAGAAAGGCCGCTAATAGTTCCTCCTTATTTTCCAGCGCATTTTCAATTCTCACGAGTTGATGAAGTGCTGTTTCTGTAGAACAGCCGGTCTTGTATGCATATTGATCTTGATGTGACGGTCTTTCCACCATCACACCATGTCTTCTATCTACCAGCTTTTCTAGAATTTTAAGCATAAATGACATGATTTATTGGTTTTAGGAATTTTGCCGTTTCCTATCCAGTTTTTCCAGGTTTTGTTATAAATATGACCCTAAACTTTGGCCATTGTTTGGGTATGTATCCGAGTGCCAAGCTACCTCTGAGTACATTGCAAATTATTCTGTGCAGTGATTCTGTTTCCTGCTGCAGAAGTGCTGGATAAATCCCATCTGAGCCGGGTGATTTATAGGCTTCAAAAGAGTTACATGCCCATTGTGTTTTCATAGGTCACCACCTTTTTTGCCACATGTCAACCTTCTCTTGTTCTTCAGATAACAGTCCCCCGTCGATGTGTATTCTCCTCGTTCATTTTTAAATAGTTTTTATTACTTTCGGTTCTCGTATCAATGGACTCCGCAGCGATTTCTCAGGCCCCATACGGTCTAGAGACTTGAAAATTCGAATTCGTACTTAGATCGCAGACATCTCGCCGCCTGTTAAGCTCCAATTGTGATCCAATATTGAAAATTATAATTATCTCATTCAATCTCATTCAACCAAGATCATTATTTTGTCGACATGGAACGACAATGGGATCCGTCACTGGAATTACGCACGAGCATGGAGCGTATATATACGTCTCGTTCTCTGGTATATAGGTACTTTCTGGAAGATCGTCTATGGTTATGTCGCAATTGTCAGACGTTATTGTTAATTTAAAGTTTAATTTTGTTTTGTGGTAGACAAACAGTAATTTGTTATGGAATTACTGTTGCTGGCAAACACATATACATAAGTATAGTTAAAATCGAGAAAAGGATAGCAGTAGTAGGTACTCATCGGTACGGTTTAAATCTTAAATGCCCAATAAAAACTTTTTTTTTAATTTCACTTGTTAAGTGAGTGAAAAACGTTTAATTTCTCTTTAGAGAGTATCTTTTGAAGTCTAGCAGGCATTTGAGTACTTTCTACGTCCTCGCGGTGTTTCCTCGTCTCTCTTTGCTTTTTTCAAAGCTTTTTTGTAGCGGTTCATGGTGTCCTTGTAAACTTCCCACCTTCCGTGTGCTGGACTCTGTTGAATTATTTTCTTGTTTGCCCCCTAATTTTCACAAGTTATATATTCCACCACAGTACCTTCCCGTTGTAGCACCTTGTGATAAGCGGACAATTATTCTTAAACGCAGAGATGACAATGTCACTTAATTGTTCCACAGCCTACTCCAGCTCACTGTTTGAACTTTTCCTTGATGGAAATCCCAGTAGTTTACGGCCTAGGTCTATTCTGTATCTTTACCAGTTCGTTTTCCTGGGATACCAATAAGTTGTTAGTTCAGCTTTGCTGTTTATCTTGAATCTTATATATCTATGGTCTGAGTAACGCTCATGATCAAATACATGCCAGTTTTTAACGGAATTGCTAAAAAATGTTGTAGTCAATGTCACATCAAGTACCTCCTTCCGTGTTCTATTTACAAAATTTGGTTTATTCCATAGACATCTAAACACCTACACCATGCTTAGCCTCTTTCAGAGAGATCCAACATCTCAAGACCATTATTCTTCTGGTCCATAATAGTTCGTGTACGACGGATACGATTAACATATTTGCCAAACTTCTTATTTTTCATGGCAACTTCTGATTTATAGAGTAATAATCAAAGACATTCAGACGTAATTGAAAGGTGGTCGTTGAAATAGTTATTACTGATTATTCAGAATCACTTGCAGATTAAATTATGTACCAAATTTATATTTTACAACACAAAATAAAAATTTTCATTTGGGAAATAAGGGGATCATCAGTCGATATCGACCGATTGAGTTAAGTGCGGCAACACAGGAAAATATAATTCAGGCGTCCGTATGAATTCGTCGCTAGTCGGAATATTGTTGCTCGTTGTTCCATTCATAATTTGAATGTTGCTACTAAGTTTTACGAATTTATACACTTCTACACAGATACACTGTTGCCAAAATTTCCTATAGGAAAATTCTGTCTCTCTCTTACACATGGAAAATACCAAAACAATTCTCTAACAATAACAGATCGCCTTTGGATACATGTTATGAATGAAATGCTTCGTCTATGTGTTCAGACAAACTGTAGTAAGTGGTCATCTTTGTTGTTGGTGTTGGTGCTACCCCAGCTGGTGTGATGCGCATTCGCATCACAGCCTATGATCAGCTGCATTCCTTTATTAGGTGGTAGGTGGCGGTTCAGGATCGTCTGTGGGGAAGTAGGCTGATCCGAATACTAGTTCCTTTCCCCCGCCTCCCACATTGATCTTAATTTTCAATGCCGTTAAATCTCTGGAGCAGAAATTGGTTAACGGCATTATTTTAATATTTTTATTGATTAGTATACCTAGGGTTCTGTGCAGATCTGCTATATATCAGCTCTCTGCAGGGTGCCTCCAGTCCCCTTATTGTTCCATGTATCACCCATGGTTCCTGTATTAGGGCCACATCGATTCCCCCCTTAGCAGCTGAAGTCCTGCCGAGGCCGACTTGCGTTTTTGTAGGATTATCCGTGTAACTCTAATCCTTTGGATTTCTTCCCAGGTCGCTGAAGGTTACCTTCCCGAGAAAATGGAGTGCTCGGAACATGTTCTGCCTCAGGGTCCTGAATGAGGCATTATCGATGGAGAAGGCCAGAATTGTCCTCCTTCCCTCTCCTTGTTTTGATTCATAAGATTCTAGTCCTGCGTCCGCAGTGCCATAACTGTGTTCTGGTACTGGAGATGCCATCTGAATTCCGATGGATCATCCCGAAACGATGCAAGTTCTGATAATACCTGTCTTATAAGTATTTGGATGGATAAATATAAAAAGAAGAAGCAAGGATTGACTCTTTGGGGACGCCGGCTAAGGGTATGAAGGATTCCATAATTAAACCCTAACTTAAACTTTCAAGGACCTCACTACCAGCTAATCGTCTCGAAGTGTACCTCTTCACTTTCCCGAGGGGAGGTAAGAAGGCTGATCCTGCTGTTTAGCACTTGAAATAACACTAGACAACGATAACTGTTGGGTGTTACGGTAAATACCATTCAATGCGATTTGTTAAGAAAGAAGATATTAATCTTACAAATGAATGTTGAATATTTAAATCTAGAAGCTAAGTGATAAGTCCGGCGTGCTAAACTTTATAAAAAGAATTCTGAATATCGAGAAATATCGCCAAAGTGGCATGCCCATTATCAAATACCCTGGTTGTGTTGGTAAATAACTCTAGAATTGCATCGTGGATGGAATAATGATGTATAAAACCGTGCTGAGAACAGGGGTTGATGCCTCGATACTCAACGACCCGTCTACAAGTCCGTGCATAATGTGCAGTCGGATGTATACTATTATATATATATATATATATATATATATATATATATATATATATATATTGATTTTGTATTCTTGACTGGATTTTTGTAATTGATGGATATGAAATCTTTCCTGTTTTTGGTTAATTTATTCTAAATTCACGATTTTTGCCCTGAAGAAGAGAATAAACATTCTCGAAAGCTCGGCTTCAGTCAAAGAATTTTATTGAATATATGACTGCATCCCCAAGAACATCTTTTTATTTATATATATATATATATATATATATATATATATATATATATATATATATATATATATATATATATATATATTCTGTTGAATATGAACCATATAAATATTTTTTACAAAAAATTGGACCAACTTTATTAGTTGGTGCACTGAAAAGTACGAAATAATATTAATTCTATTGGTGCTGGTAATTTTGAAGTTGTGCAGTTGCAGTTTGATTGATAACTTTTGGCACCAACTTCCCAAGTACCAGCACCAATAGAATTAATATTATTTCATACTTTTCAGTGCACAAACTAATAACGTCGGTCCAATTTTTTGTAAAAAATATTTATTTAAACTTTTGAGTGTAATATTAGTCACGAAAATCGTTGAACGTCGCTAATACCACTAATATCCTATTATAACCCACGTATATTCTTTGCTTGTCCTTGTTTTTACTATATGTAAAGATCTCAGAACATCGCTGCGGAAATACGCTTGAATATTTTAGTTGTTACCATTTTAACACCGATTTTACTCGAAAATCGTAACGCTAAGGAAAAAATGTTCATTATAAATGTTGTTACAAATACTATTGTCTTTCATGTAGTGTCCACAAATTTTCATTTTTTGAAAGAAATCGTCCTCTCCACATACCAAAAATGCACATATTTGAGAATTTAACATGTACCTTACTCGAAAACCGTAACTCTTTTGTAAAAATGTTCAATTTAAACGTTTGCGGATATTGTCCTATCTTTAATTATACCTACTCAAATTTTCGATTTTCGAGAAAATTTTTCCCCTACACTCCCTTCGGGAAGGGAAGGGGATTTCGGATTTGCGTTTTTATGAATATGGGACCATTTCTCAAGCCTCTTCTTTCAAATGAATCCAAAATCATCAAAATCAGAGTACGATTACTATATAAAACTCGCGAACGAACCAAAAAAAAAGAAGACTGTCGAATTATATACCTCCTCCGTTTGGGGTTCATCGGTCAAAAATGAACTAACTGTTTGTGCTTAACAAGCTATGACCCTCTCCGACACACTACCTGTTAAGGGCTTTTAAGCTTTCGGAGTCATAATGGTGTTTGATGTTTTCCAGTGAATTGGAAAATAATAATAATTATGTTGAGTATAGGAGGATTTTAATTTTGATGCTATTCGGTTCTGTTGCCTAAGAAATCATTCTGTTTATATTTATTTGCATTCATAATCTATATGAAAATAAACAAAAATATATATTCGTGTTTAATTGCTTTAGAAAGTGTCCTTAATTTTTTGCTATTTTCTTGTTTCAAATGGTATAAGAAAAAACAAAACATCTAAAGTAAGTGTACCTACTCATATTTCAGGTAAATTTCCTATTGAAATGTACCCTAACTTATTGCGATTTTCGTCGAATTTCAACCTCACGGTGTTACCTATATGTCAAAAAAGACGACCAAATGTTTTTTTTCCTAAATTTTCCTAAATCTGTTATATATATATATACTGGGCGTCCCACTAAGATCAGCGAGGTAGGATAATAGGGAAACCGTGAATCCTACGATTTGGGAAAAAGAATTCTTAAGTAAATCGGCCAAAAAAAATTCAGCTAAAATATTTTCAATTTTATTTATTTTAATTACCATGGTATTAAGTCAAATTATTTTTTTCTCAAAAAGTCGATACATTAATGTATTGTTTAAGTACCGTAAATGAAAAGTTCATGAAATTCTGTGTAATTTTGGTCATCATACTTTTGCCATATTTTTGGTTGTAAGGTTGGGGGAGCTGGGAAACAGTACTTTCTTAAACCAGTGTAATCTCCTAGGCGAGATAACGAGTTTAGTCTTGTCTGAAAGATAATTCGACGAAGTATTTTAAAAATTATATTGGATGTGTTCGCAAATTCACACTTTCACTCCTAGAGGGCGCTGATTAATTAATATTCAGTTTTCATCGTTTTTTTAATTAAATGGCACGATACATTTTTTTTATTATTGGTATTGAAAGCCATATAAGTAGCTAAAGCTATAAATAGCTTGGCGAAAACCGCGACTCGATATCTTTACCTGTTTTTGAATTATTGTAAAATGTAATCTCAAACGAAGCAAAAATACTGATAGACTGATTAGAAAGAAAATAAATAAAAATGTTTTTCTGTTTTTGTTGGAACATAGCAAATCCGAAATACCAGCACATATTTATTATCATTACTTCTTCTTCTTCTTCTTGCTTGTTTATGGCACTGCTACTAGGCAATTGCCCGCTCAATTCGGGAAGTGGTCTCGGTGTTGAGTGTTGACTGGCTCTGGACCATACCGGAAACCACAAACTTGTGCTTAATGTTTAATGCTTTCAGGAGCATAGTTCTTCTTGTTGTTTTACTAGGTTCATTTAGGTCTTATTAGTATACAAAGAACATGTACGTCAGGTAAATGGAGGCATAAAACATATAGAAGACAGCACATAAAGTTGAGCGTCACCATTATCACACGGTTATAATTGTATTCTATTTATGTTAAGGAATGACATAATCAACGTCATTGATTGATCATTTGGTTTTGCTAAAGCAGAATAAACAGATATAGGAGTCGGGTATTCATAGCCGTGAATTCTTCATAGAGGTTGAGATTTGGAATAAAATTGATAGGGCATTCTAAAAACAGGTGGTTCAAACTCTCTACCGCACCACATTCACAAAACGGGTTGTCTTTGATTTTGTATAAATGTTCCGAACATAAACAATGGCCCGTTCGCAGCCTAATTATTGTTGTAATGTGTCTGCGACTTTTAAACGGAAAGATTAAAAACCATTTAGTAATTGGAAAGGAGCTTTGTACCTTAGAGTATTGATATTTTTTGTCATGTACTAATATTTCCCAGTTATTTTTGAAATCTTTGTGTAACCTTTCTTTAATTATGTTAAGAACTTCCATTGAATCTAATGGCATAGCTTTGGGTACTGTTAGATCTTTCCCTATCTTAGCTAGTAGGTCTACCTCTTTATTACCAGGAATACCTGAGTGACTGGAATCCAAGCAATTCTTATATCAATATTATTTGTGTTAGCTTGTGAAATCTTGTTTTAAGTGTGCTATAGTCCGCCGAGGCTGTTGAGCCATATTTGTTATTTTTTTCTACGGCACTCTTGGAATCAGTCAAAATTACCCTCTTTTTGAGCTGATTTTTAATCGCGACCTCTACCGCATCATATATGGCTATTGTTTCCGCTTTGCATATACTTATAAAGTCTGGTAGTCTAGAAAATCTATATTTTATCTTTGGGATGTATATTCCATACCCTGTTCTTTTATGTTTTCGCGACGCATCAGTGTAAATGAACGTATGTGAGTCCTTATTTTTTTCAGTGGCTGTGTTTTATCATGAAATTATACTTTTTCAACTTCTATGGTTTTTATAGGATCATTTGGTACGTTAAATTTGATAGTTATCACCTCTACTCATCTTATTTATGTAAGGAAGAAAGTTTTCTAGAGCCATGACCAGGTACGGGACCCTATTTGAATTAATTATTGCAGGTGATTGAACCATTTTCTTCTTATCCTCTGTAAGGTTTGTATAATGTAAATTGTGATTATTTTTGCGATAAATTTATTGGCTAAGATCTTTCTCCACTGTTCCAAATCCATTGTCGATGCTTCCGCCAGCAGTGATGCTCTAGGTGTCGATTTCATACATCCTAAACAGATTCTTATACCTTCATAAAAAAAATACATCCATCTTGTTGAGGAACTTTTGATTCACTGGTTTAATAAAAATGGCGCCAAAGTCCAGGTGCGATCTAACGAGTGCTCCAAATACGATAAGTAGGGTGCTCAGGTCTGCGCCCCACCAGACCCTACAAACTGCCCGTAGGATATTCAAAACCTTTTTTGCCTTGTTACTCACATGGTCTATATGTGCGTTCCATTTTAGATTTTCATGAAGTATATGTCCAAAATATTTAACTTGACGTTTATAGTTAATTACAAAGTTCCCAATGCGTATGGGTGGGGGTTGTACCTTGCATTTGCCTTTGGTGAACCAGATGGTTTCACTTTTTTCCAAAGAGAGGGAAAGGTCATTCTTCCTTTGCACGTTGTTTACTTTCCCTAAAGCTTTATTTATTTTGTCAATCATTACGTTTATGTACCGGCCCTTTATAGTCATTACTAGATCATCCGCGTACCCAATTATTCTTACCGAATCCAGGTTAACGCCGAATAATTCTAGGATATAGACGTTAAATAATATTGTGCTCAATGGAGAGCCCTGTGGGATTCCTTTGGTTGTCAGGTATGGTCCCATGAAAGTTCTATCATTTTTTCTACTATATAGGAGTTTATTTGAAACAATGCTATTTATAAGGTTGATTATTGCGATCCGATCCCGAGGCTCTGTAGTTTGCGGTATAATTTATCTACATTTACATTATCGAATGCAGACTTAATGTCCAAAAAAACTGCAACCACTGTCTCCGACTGGCCAAAAGCTTCCAAAACAAAATGCGAGATATGCGACGCTGTCATATATACCTCTCCCTTTTCTGAAGCCTGATTGTTCGTTTGGAAAGATATTTTTGTTCTCTGGGTACCAATCTAGCCGGTTTTTGATCATTATTTCCAGAATTTTGCAGCCACATGTTGACAGGACTATGGGCCTATAACTATCTGGTTGTGCAGGGTTTTTATTTGTTTTAAGAATATTAATGACATTGTATTTTTTCCATGGATATGGTATTTGCCCTTCTAGAAGACATTTATTATACAAGTTAAGTAGTATTACCTTTGCTCTAATTGGTAGGTTCTTATGCATAGGATATGCTTTATCGTCCATACCAGGAGCGGACAGTTTTTTGTTGCGTAATGCGTTAATCAATTCATTTAGATTGAAGGGCGAAAAATCCCTGTCATCATGTGTCTGCAAAATAGTAAAGTTTGGATTAATATGTACACTTGACATATCAAGAATTTCTTGTTTGATATCATGTGAAATGTTATAACTGGGAGATTTACTATTATTATTTGAATTTTGTTTAATCTTGTTCCAAACATACCTGATATTTGAGTCTCTGTTTAGGGTATGACAAAAGTATTTAAATTTTTCTTTTCTTTATAGTCACTATTCATTTTTTAATCTTGATATAGTTTTCCAGAAGCTATTGAATTAGGGCTATCAAGTTATCTTTGTTCGAGTTAATGCTACGAATATTCCACTGAATTATTTTAAAATACACTAAGAGTGAATCTGAGTAATAGTATTTGGGATATCGATGGGAGGTCAGGTATTGTGGTTATGTAATCGTTATTTTTGGTCATCTGAATCACGCAGATCCATTCGTAGTTGTGTCTCTTGACGAGAAAATATGGCGTTTTTGATTGTGTTATAATTGTCAATCGACGTATTCATAATAAATTGTATACATTGTTCCGTATTAGAAAAGTTGAAATTATGATGTGCACTGCTAGGCCCTGAGTTGGGTGAGATAGAACGCGGGGGAGATCGAATTTTGTATTTCGGTGGGGGAGGTTGAAGTTTGTCTTGGGAAGAGGTCAGTTTGTTTGATTTTTCTGGTCTTGATTTGGGATTTGTATTATTCTTTTTTTATTGTTGTTATTGATTGTTCATATACTGCATTCTCCTTTGAGCGAGGGTAGTATGTGGTGACTGTGGTGTGGTTTGTTTGTTTAGGGTATTTGGGAAATCACTCGGGTTGAAAACAAAATCTCCTTTGGATACATAACATTTTTCTGCATGCTTCATTTGCATCATAAAAAGTGTAATTCTCAAAAGCCATCAGTTCCTTTATGTTTTTTTTGCCTCAAATATTCCGGGCATTTCTTGAATATTGATTTGTGGTTATCTTTACAGAAAAAACATTTCGTATCACATGAAGAACTATCTGGATTTACTTCTGGCATTAAGAATTTCTACGTTACCGCTCGCCCGACAGCATTTCAGGAGTTCCTCATCTGAAATATCCGGGTCGATCTGTCTTACAACGCCCTTACACCATGACAAAGTTTTATGGAATAAAAATTTTATAACCTTTGTCTATTAGTTAATTTTCATTTCATTTGGATGATACGAGTGGTAGTTAATATACCTATTGCTACAGTATGGTTTTCTATACCACTTTGTTCGTAGTAAGCCTGTATTATCCCTAAAAACTTTCATATCTAAGAAAGGAAGACTTTGCTCCTGTTCTACTTCAACAGTGAATTGAAGATGTTCATTATAATTGTTAAAAATACCTAAGGTTTCATCAATTTTATCTGATGGTAAGGCAAGTATCTTTAACAATTATAATGCCCATCTTCAATTCACTGTTGAAGTAGAACAGGAGCAAAGTCTTCCTTTCTTAGATATGAAAGTTTGTAGGGATAATGCAGGCTTACTACGAACAAAGTGGTATAGAAAACCATACTGTAGCAATAGGTATATTAACTACCACTCGTATCATCCAAATAAAATGAAAATTAACCTTATTAATGCTTTGAAAAACAGAGCCATAAAACCATCCCACAAAACTTTTGTTAATGAAAGTTTATCAAAATTAAAAAGTATATTAATCGAAAATTCATATCCTATTAAATTGATAAATAAGCTCTTGAGTCATACCCAACCTAACTTAAATAATGTTGATAGAATTTTGGAAATGTCTTTAAATGAAAATAATATTATTGATCAATCACAACCTCGCTCAAATACTCTTCCTATATACTGTTATCTCTATTTTATTGATGAATTAACCAATAAACTTATTAATGTTTTTAAAGGATATAATATTTTATTTGCAAAAAAGAATATAAAAGTAGTTTCTAAGTTATTTTCAAAAGTAAAAACACCTTTAAAATCAACAGAAAAATCTGGAATAGTATATGAGATCAAATGTAATGATTGTGATTTATCATATATAGGTCAAACTTCTAGGAGTTTATCAGGAAGAATTATGTCTCATAAAAGTGATATAAGATGTAAAAAGCCGTCATTTGCCTTGACCGAACATGCCATAAACAAAAAGCACACTATAGATTTTGAAAACTCAATTGTTCTATGTTCTGAAAAGAACATTTTTAAACGAAGTTTCTTGGAAATGATTCATATTCAAAAAGAAACAAACGTTATGAATAAACGTTCGGATATAAATGGACTTAGTTCCATTTACTCATATATTTTAAAATTATATAATGATAATTATCGTAGTGTGCCATCTGATGTTTCTCTAAATTAATATATTGTTTCATAATATACAAGATAATGCCATATTTTTATATTATATCTATTTTTTAAATGATATTTCCTGTGATTAACTTCTGAAGTGTGTTCCATTTTTATTAGCTACATACATAGATTGTTCTTAGTATGCGTAATTCCATAGTAACTTGTAATTATGAAACATAAAAAACTCAATCATAAAGTTAAATGCATAATAACAAATGTTTGTAGCTGGTAAATTTCATTAATCTCACGATTGTAAGTAGTTCATATTATTAATATTTTTGTTATAATTAATTTGTTCGTTATTTTAGTTTGTCCCGATGAAGGTAACAAGCGTTACCGAAAGCTCGACATTGATTAAAGAGATTTAATTTTATTGGTATTTTGACTGCAACCCCAATCATTAAAAATTCATCATTAATTAGACAGTCAAGAATTTACAATTCATTATATATATATATATATATATATATATATATATATATATATATAATACAAATTCACAGACACTCTTTTTACTTAATTGTCCAACATTTTCCAAATTATTAATTCACTTAAATAATTATTTGTATGTTTTATTTTACGTTGTTATATTAATCCAATAATATTGCTTAAATAGATAATTATGTTTTTTTCTCGTTTTTTTTTTCTAGATCAAAAAACAATTTGTTACTATGACGCCAATTATTTTTATATCAAGAATTAATTTTACGCTAACTTAAGAACGAATAAAAATAATCCAATGGTCTATCGGCAAAGTAAAATTGCGCAGCTATCAACATTTTTAGGGATATGATAAAAGTACCTAAAGGAATAGTTACAATATTATTTTTTTACTCAGTGCACACTAACTGAATAAGCAATAAGTAACTGATATATTTAAATAGGTAGTGATAATGATTATAACTTTCTTAATAAAACAAAAATAACAATTTTACAATAACTCAAAAACGTGTAGAGATATCGAGTCGCAGTTTTCGCCAAAATGTAGCTATTTATGCGGCTTTTAATACCAAAAAAGCAATCTTACAACCGAATTGTATACCTTCTCCTTTTTTTGAAGTCGGTCAATGATCAAAAATGTATAGTGCCATTTAATTTTTATACAAAAAAGATGAACACTGAGTATTGACTTATCAGCACCCTCTAGGAGTAAAGTTGTGAACTTGCGAACACATCCGACATTATTTTTGAAATAAGCGTCGAGTTATCTTTCAAACAAGACTAAACTCCTTAGATTTGGATAACGCGTCTAGGAGATTACAGTGGTTTAAGAAAGTACTGTTTCTCAGCTCCCCCCACCCTTATCATTAAAAATACGGAAAAAGTGTGCGGACCAAAAATACGACGAATTTCATGAACTTTCCATTTCTGATACTAAAACAATACGTTAATTTATCGATAATTGTTGATTCGTGTTTTTGTATATACATATAAAATAATAGTATTTTCGTAAATTCTTAATGTTTCTTTAGTGTACTGTACTGAAAAACGTTAGAAATGTCGTTAGAAGTAGTTTAATTTGAAAAGAAAAAACCTAACAAACAATTTTGCTTATTTTGCGATAATTCAAGTGATTTAGTAAAGGAACCAAGGTCAAGGACGCTGCTTAATATTAAAGAAGCAGCAAATAGAAGAAAAGGTAGCATTAGTCAGTTTTCAAAACTATATGATCCAGACTCCACAAAACAAGAATTTTCATGGCACCAAGACTGTTTAGCCACTTATATTGATGAAGAGAAAATAAGGCGTAGAGAAACTGCGTTGTATAAAAAAGAAGAAGCGTCTGCTTGAACTTCCAAAGCAAGCGTGGAGGAGCTTAGTCCAAAATCTCGTTCGTCATCAAGGACACCGGCAGCGTCGAAAAAATCGTTTTGGTAATTTTGCAGAGGCTTTCTTCAAAAAAATATGGAATTTTTTACTTTGCCTGGCGTTAAGAGAATAGATGTAATATTTGATAAATATGATGATATTTCTATAACATTTTTGGAGACAAATTTATGGAGTAAAGGCCACATCATTAAAAATATCATAATTTCCAACCATTCAACAAATACTCCTGCTGATTGTAAAACTTTTCTTACCAACACTCAAAATAAATTGCAACTCGTTCGATTTCTGTGCTCTAATGCTCCAAAATATTTCACATATTTCACACAGTAAGGATTCAATCTGCTCATATTATCATAATCAGCGCTGATATAGATGTATTCGTCTTGGCAGTTTATTTCTGGAAATACTTAGAAAATATTGGGTGTCTCGGTCTATGGTTTGACGGTTCTCAAACAATGAAATGTTTTCTAGGATGCTATTTGGCTGCTGAATCCCTGGATGAAAACAAATGCAATATTTTGCCAGCATTACATGCTGTAAGTGGTTGCGGTACTACAAGTAAATGTGGTAGTAAAATGCAATGGTTGAAAGCTGCGTCTGAAGATTTTGTACAAAAAGCTCTCATGTATTTGGGAAACCTTGACCTAAATCAAGAGCAATTCAGAATTTCAGAAAGAAGAAAATATCTGCTGATAAAGTCAGATCTATATTGATCTGATCTCAAAATATAGGGCTACAGTACAAACATTTATATAGAAAAATGCTCATCAAACACAATTATCACCCACTGATTATTGTTTATTTGGTTACGAAAAGCTCAACGGTGATTTACTTCCACGACAAATGACGAAGCCGTCTTTACCAGAGTCATTAATTCCACCATGTAAATGTACTGCAAATTGTCGCACAATGTCTTGTAATTGCAAAAAATCAGAATTGTTTTGTATTTCATTATGCAAATGCATCAATAAAAAATGTCAAAATAAAAATGAGTAATTTTTTACCTACTTTAAGTACATCTATGATTGAATTCGCTGGTTTTTCATATATAACTTTTATTTTTTTATTAATAAAAAAATGTATTACTTCCATTTTCCATCCTCACTTTTACCATTAGAACAAACTATAAATTATTAAGGAAATAATCATTAAAATAATTTTATATCATGTACTCAATACATTCCCTTTACGAAGAGAAGAGGGGGTAAAAAATGGACCAAAATATTGACCGGCAAGATCCACATCATCATTTTTTGACCTTTTCTTCACTTAAATCCTTTAGTGAAATTCGACTCACATTATGCATACTCACTTACCTCTAGCGCCCGGTCTATAAAATGTTCAAAATCCACTAACATATTTGAAAAAATATTTTCTACAAAAAATTGGACCGACGTTATAGTTAGTATAAGTTTAAAATAATATTAATTCTATTGGGGCTGTTACTTTTGAAGTTGTGCAGTTGCATGTAGATTGATAACTTTTGGCACCAACTTCACAAGTACCAGCCCCAATAGAATTAATATTATTTCATACTTTTCAGTGCACTAACTGATAACGTCGGTCCAATTTTTTGTAAAAAATATTTATTTCACTCTTTTGCGTGTAACATTAGTCACGAAAATCGATAAACATTCACTAATACCAATGAAGATAGTACTTATCCCATTATCCACGTATATTCTTCGCCTGTAGTTGTTATTATTAAGATCTCCGAACATCGCTACGGAAATACGCTTGAATATTGTAGTTGTTACCATTTTAACATCGATTTTACTCGAAAACCGTAACTCTAAGGATAAAATGTTCATTATAAATGTTGTTACAAATAATTATGTCTTTCATGTACTGCAAACAGATTTTCAATTTTCGACAGAAATCGCCCTCTCCACATAGCGAAAATAGGTATACTTGAAAATTTAAAATGCCCCTATCTCGAAAACCTTTACTCTTTTGAAAAAATGTTCAATTTAAACGCTTCAGGATATTGTCCTATCTTTAATAATATCACCGCAGATTTTCAATTTTCGAGAAAATTTGCCAACTCGGAGGAAAGGAGATGTCGGATTCCCGTTTTATAAATATGGGACATTTCTCAAGCCTCCTCTTTCAAATGAATCAAAAATCATCAAAATCGGAGTACGATTACTATATGAAAGGCGCGAACAAACCAAAAAAATAAAAAATGCACACAGTCGAATTGTATACCTCCTCCGTTTGGGGTTCGTCGGTCAAAAAGCACTGCAAGCTGAAACAAACTGTTTAACAGATTTTTTAATCACACCCTGATTGTTAATCATTTCTCTACATTCTTCTTCAATTTTATGATTAAGCTGCTCTCTGGCATTAATTTCAGAAGAATAGACCTTTGACTTAAACATAAACATTAAATTTGCTTAAGGTAATTTAAATAATACACAGTATGTATTCAAACTAAAATAAACAGTACACAGCTTATAGTGATCTTTTCAAATATGGTAGTGGATTTTGAACATTTCAAAGTACATGGTGTTTTTAGAGAACCCAAAATTATATTAAACTTTTTTTAGTCCAGTCCTGGATTTTTTGATTGACTCGTAAGCAAATTGCTTGGATCGGAGAATTTGTGTAGGTACCTAATATCAAGATAATATACTGAGTGGTTCCTGAGTTATTACCACTCAAAGAAATCACCAAAATTGACAAAACACCCTATATCTCTGTTATAGAACTAGGTACACCCAACAAATATGGTATATTTAGAATCACCTTCGTGCCGTTTATCCAGCGTTATTTTATTTTTTCGTTTCTGCGATATTACGAAATTTGTAAACACGATAGATCGGTGTACAAATGTCTCGGTTTTTTATAAAAGTTAAACCGTAAAATTTACCTATTCCTTGAATAAACTAGTCTATTTGAATATTAGGTCTTATTACTTTTTTGGAATTTTTAATGTTTAAATTTTTTGCTTGTCAAAAAAACAGATTTGTACAAAATAATTAATCAATAATATCAAGTCCTGATTGCTGAATCATACTCTTGAAAATACCAGTGTCTTTTTAGCAAGAGCAGCTAGAGAATGTATCTCAACAATTTCACCATCATCAAAAACCATAACCTACCTATAAAAAATCTAAACACCTTTTACACACTTTGAAATAGAAAAAAATGGAAGAAACTAACATAAATCCCTCTCGAATGTTCAACCTTTTCTTAAGTTATATGAATACCTACTCAATTTATCTGATACAATAATTGCGTCAGTCGGTGTGCAATAATTGTAATAACATAACTTTATAATAAAAAAATGTATTTTTAATGTTTACATGTTTTGATTGTCAATACAAAAAAACAGATTTGTACAAAATAATTAATCAATAATATCAAGTCCTGATTGCTGAATCATACTCTTGAAAATACCATCGTCTTTTTCAACAAGAGCAACTGGAGAATCAAACTCAACAATTTGACCGTCATCGACAACCATTACCTATAAATAAAAATCAAAATAACTTCTGCACACTTTGAAACATAGAGAATTAGACGTTATTAACATAAATCCATCTCGAAAAATCAATCTCTTCTTGACATATGATTACTCACTTTATCTGATCTAATGATTGTGTTCAGTCTGTGTGCAATTGTAATAACAGTACAATTTGCAAAGCTCGTTCTGATTATGTTCTGTATCATGTTACATGTTTCTGGATCCATATTGGCTGTTGCTTCATCCATAACAATAATTTTACATTTACTTGCTAATGCCCTAGCTAGGCAAACTAACTGCTTTTGTCCCAAACTGTAATTTGAGCCATTTTCAGTGATACTTTCTTCTAAGCTGGAAAAGGTTTTTTTTAGACCAACGTTGTCCAAAGCCTTCCATAGAGTCTCATCAGAAAACCGTTCCAATGGATCCAGATTTGATCTAATTGAACCTAGGTATATTGATAGAAATTATATAAAATACATTTCTGCATAGTTGTTGAAGTTATTTTTCAGCCTTTTTCTATACCAACCTGAAAAGAGTGTAGGGTCCTGAGGAATGATAGCCATATTCGATCTGAGAAACTCCAATGACAAACTCTTCGTTTCTACATCATCGATAAGTATCTTGCCCTCATAATTGTATAAACGAAATAGACTTGACACTATGGACGATTTACCAGCACCAGTTCTACCGACAATACCAATCTTTTCCATCGGTTGAATAATAAAGGACACATTCTTTAGTACTTGCTCTCTGGCCGTCGAGTAAGATAAACTGACATCTCGAAATTCTATCTTGCCTCGATTCGGCCAACCTTCTCTTATTTGTCCGGCTCGTTTGTTTTCAGTTCTAATGTCTACATATTCTATAGCTCTTTCCACTGAAGTCATATTACTTTCAATATCTGAATATTGTCTGACCATCCACTGTAACATCCCAGTTAGGCCAATAGCTTGCGACAAGGCTAAGCCTACATCCCCACTAGTGAAACCTAGGACATGTCACAATATTTTCTGTAGCAGGCATTACTTCCCAAACAACAAAAAGCATGAAATAAAAAAAATCTGATACCTGAGGAATCGGTGAAAACAAATTTTACCACAATTACTGCGATAAATGACGATGATATCATGTCCAATAGAAATCCAAATGTTCTTGTAGTACAAATAACCATGTAATAGGCAGAAAGAAAAAGATCTTGATGTTTGTCAAACTCATTTGTTATCAATGACTGATTTTCTGAGGCTCTTACTGTAGTGAGACCTTCCAAAGCTGCGTTAAGATAACCAATCATAGGACTTCTTGCTAATAAGAAGGGCATACAGATAGTATTGGTTGTTGTTGATAATTTAAACAAAATAATTTTAAAATTAATTTCATCTATCAAATATACTTACAAGCAGACTCTAACCGCTTGATATCTCTGCCAGTGCTCATGTAGTATCGTCGCACAAAGTATAATTTCACAACAAGAAGAATGGCAGGTATCATAAAAAGTGCGTTTACAGATGCTATCAAAAATATAACACCCAAAAATGTGAAAGTAGTCTAAAAAAATGCTAGTATGTATACTATGACAAACACATAAAATATATTTCAAAGTTATTGGCTTTCAAAGGCTCGATGATTTTTTTATGATCTTAAAGGGTTGATATAAAATAGATAGGAATAAAGGAATTTGAACTTACCCTGAAAATTTCATAAATATTGCCAGGTATCGTCTCATCCACAGCATAGAGATCTTTTGAGAACCGATTGACTATATTACCAATATAATGATTATCGAAGAATTCCATGAAGGAGTTTAGTACTGAAGCCGAAATGGCATTGTGTATCCTCTTCGATGCTCTGAGGCAAAAGAAGAAATTCAAAAATGTTCTCATAAATACCAGAGCTGAAGATGCAGCTACAACTATACAATATAAATTCAAGAGAAAATTTCTTTCGTGCAATACTTGTTCGTATTCTTCAGTGTCCGTTTTATTTTCTAGAAGCAAACCCGACAGTTTAGGCTCAACGTTTACCCTGAAAAAATTCTGTATTCACATTTGGTTTGTCGAATTAAAAAATAACTTACCATTGACTAACGATTTTTTCTGTATATGAGAAGCCAGCAACGCTCAGAAAGAATGCCATAAATAGAAGAAATATGGCCAAGCAGCCTCCAGCATATTTAAAATATTTCATATATATAGCACATGTCACTTTTCCACTTCTTTTCTCCTCATGATAGAGATTCAGCTTTGGCGGTTGTTCATAAGTTATGGCTAATAATTGGCTAGTTTCATCTGTACCTGAGTAAACGTCTCTTATTTCAATTTCTTCTCCTTCATAATGGTCATTGTCTACATCGTCTATATAATATGTTATTCTTTTTTCCATAATCTCTTTTTGTTGTTCCAGTGATGGAGTCTTACCATTTTCAACAGTTAATGTATTGTTGCCATAGACCAATTTGAAGTGATTAATATTATGAGTTACCATTATAACTATTTTATCGGCAAGAAATTCCATTATACATTTTTTGTATACAAAAATATTGACATGATTATCCAGAGCCGATAGACAGTCATCCAGCAAATATATGTCACTTTGTTTGTAAACAGCTCTTGCTAAATTGATTCTAGCTTGTTGACCCTTACTTAAATTTAGGCCTCGATCACCAACTATAGTCTGATCACCATGCTCGAAATTACCCAAATCGTATTTAAGAGCACATACTCTAAGCACATCATTGTATCGTTTCTCATCATAAGCCTGACCAAACAATATGTTTTGCCTAATCGATGAGGGAAAAAGCCAAGGATCTTGTGAAGCATATGAAATAGTACCAATCACAATGCGCTCTCCTGATGTAACTGGATACTCCCCAAGAATTACTTTGAGAATGGAACTCTTTCCCTGGCCAACATTGCCAGATATCAAATGTAAGCCTTTCTCAAAATACATAGATACATCTCTCAGAACTTCAGTATCATTTATCGATGAAGAAATTTGCTTTAGGGATACCTTTGGTTTAGGTTTATCCAGCGTAGGCGGATGCATTTCGACTAGTTCTTCCATATCCATGAACTCTTGTAGTCGCTTAAGTGATGCGTAAACTTCACCCAGTTGCGTTATACCATAAGGTATGGATACAGATATGAAGGATTTGATGTTGGTGAAACAACTTTGGATATAATAGACTAATTCAGCATTAATGTAGTTTCCTAACCAAACATAACTTAAAATTAAGAAAAAAAATGCCAGATTCGAAGTTATGGATCCTATGATGAGTATGACACACTTTAAATAGAAAACATGAGCAAGCTTGTCTACTTCTTTCCTGAAAGAGAAGTTTATTCAAATTAAATTAGAGAAGATATGAAGATGTTAATGCGTGTTGTTTATTTTTATAATTGCCTTGAAGGGTTTCTTACCGTCTCAAGTTATTTATTTTGCTCTCGAAAAAATTCTCCCAGGTGAACATTTTCACGATTTTAATTGATGACAGCACCTCTGTGGTGAGTTGGAGTCGTTCGTCAGATTTTTTAGATGATATAACCCTAAAATATGCTGATAATCTCCCCAGATAAACTACAAAAATAATCACTTTTACAACTAATCCTCATGCATCAATGTAATAAAATTCATCGAAGCAAGACCTCAGAAAGAGTGTAGATACTTCATGAATTCTATATACAAACTTCAAAATTATGCATATTTTGTAGATATATTTCAAACTTATATTGTTTCTTACTTTGTATAGGAATAAGAAGCAGCATGAAACCTAGTCCAATAAATACTGATACTCCAATACGCATATAGATGATACAGCCCATTGCAGCCACTTGCACAAAACCCACAAATATATCATTCAAGAATACCAACATCGACTCAAAGGCAAAGACATCTTTGGTAATAAATGTTACAATTTTTCCCATGGTTATTGAAGAGAATGCCATTGGACCGAGCTTCAAAGATTTTCTAAATATCAAACCGGCCAATGCTGAACGCACTCTTAGACCATGTGTTACCACAAGCATCTGATAGTTGTGGTTATAGAATGTGCTAAAAACATTAAGTCCAACAACCAAGGCAGCATACTTGTATAGATCCATTCTTGAGATTTTAGTTTGACCAGGTTCAAAGTAAGCCACAAATTTCCCCAAGGCATCAGGTATGAGGAATCTATAAGTCATATGTCATATTAGCAATAATATTGATAATTAATATGGATATTTATTTTTCAAACGTTTGAAATCAACTTACAATAGAAGCGTTCTAATGGATAACTGAAGAAAGCCGTATAATAGATATTTCTTCCAAAAACATATTAATAGCACTCTTAGTACTGATGGCTTCTTCTTTTTGTTATTTTTCACTTGACTGCACCATTCATCTTCAATATTATTACCGAGCTTCTTAGATGATAACCAAGGTACTATCTCATATATATCTGTATCTTCTAATTTTTGTCGATGACCCTTTTTGAAAAGCGGATACGTGTAGCTAAAACATATTTTCAAATAGAAACGCATAATAACTTATGGTATGGTATGGTATGGAAAGCGTTTTGAATTTTTTTTAATAAGAGCAATATGTTTCCGATTTTAACTAAATTAAAAATGAATAGAAATATGTTGCAGTATATTTTTATATCCCTATAAAATGTTGTCATTATAATCCAATTGAAAAAAAAGGCTGACTTCGATCAATGAAGCTAAGCAGCTCAGATTGTGGCGAATGGTTTGAACGAGTGACCAGAGATGAGCTAGGTGTGCGATCGAATCCCTGACTGTCGCATTATTCCTCTCGCAAGACAACGGGAAACCAGCGAGAGCATATTTCCCAAGTACAGCTTCCCTGCAAGGGTATGTCTGGGCTCGCTAGTTCCATTATTTCTCCTAAATTAATTATCCTATATGGGTAAAATTTCGTATGCTTACTGAAAAGAGTATGGAGAATCAAGGATGACATAAGAAAAATAAGAATAAAAAGATTTAGGTTGAAAGCTTTGTTATTATTTTTTTATCGAAAATAAAAAATATGATCCGCAATTCTTCAGTGAATCCCAGGCATATTTTTTCTTCAATAAAAATATATTTCTAAGGACAAAAGAGTTATGGTGAAATTATTTTTATCTATCGCTGTACCCGCTACACTACCTGTAATACACTTACTAAGGGTTGTCGGGTATTATATGATATGGATCAACCTTCATTCTTCACCTCTGGGACGTAAAATAGAGAAATTAAAAAAATTTACACCTGGTTAGCAAGGTCCTTTAAGATTTATTGGTGGTTCTGAATCTTAATTAAAATGTAGGTGCACTTGTCTGTAGTGATGCGCAAAGCAAGACCATGTACCATTTTCTTTAATAAAATCGAAAGAATCTCTGAAAGCTATCAAAAGTATTTCTGATAAAACTAACTACTATTTTTGTAGAAAGCTTTTTCCAAAAAATGAAAATTAAAAACAGTTAGAGATTTAATACGCGCATTTATAAAACTAGGTATCTATTTAAAAAGTCAGTCGTGTGAATATCTCAGTTGAGTTAGTTAATGAGCATGATCGAAAAAATAGTTTCAAAATAAGGGCAATATAAAATTTCAAATATCTCCAAAAGTGGTCACTGGATAAATGTCATCAAAAAAAATCAGATTTATAGATTAAAACATTCTGCGCGATAGAAAAAATAATAAAAATAAAAAACCGTGTAGTTTACCTTCCCCTGGCTACGAACTGTCGGGATTCTTTGAAAACAGATCGTTAAGGGAAATCCTAGAAGGGTTGAAATTACTGTATAGGGTAGTTCAGAGTTTTTTGAAATCCAGAAATCCTAGAAGACTAAAATGAACTTTTAATTCAATATTTTTTAGAATCTGTAAAATAAAGATCGATCATAAGGGAGTTCAAAGATTAAATTAATTAGGTTCTTTATTAGCGTTTCTTATCTTATCATTCAGTAAAATAATATGTTTCCTTCCAATTTGGTGTTTGGTTACGGAAATGCAAGAGTCTTGCAAGTCTCGCAAGTCTTGCAGCAAGACCAAGACCAAGGCCAGGTTAGTCTTGGTATTGGACTTGCATCCCAGTATTGGTCTTGGTCTTGGACAAGACTGCAAAACCAAGACCAGTCTCGCAGCATCACTACTTGTCTGTGGCGACACTTTAATGGCAGAGAAATCGACAAGAAATTAAACCTTGATTTTTTCTATTAATTCGTTGGTGAACTGCACATAAAGGTTGTTGTAAGATTTTTTTTTACAAAAAAGGATAATTCTATTGGTGCTGGTAATTTTGTAGTGGAACAGTTGTAGGTAAACAGAAGAATTTTAGCATCAATTTTAAAAGTATCAGTACCAATAGAATTAATTTGATTTGGAATTTTTCAGAATACCTACTCATTAATTTCACATTTTCAGTGTTATGTTAGTCATTCAAATCGTTGAACGTTCACTTATATTCAGCGATTTAAATATTTAACAATATTCCAATTTCTTAGTGATATATGGGAAGCCTGTGATTATTTAAAAAATATCTACAAACATTGCGGAAAGTGATATTTAATTCACATGAAATTTTCAATATTCGAAAAATGTTGCCTTCTCTACTCCTTTGGGGGAGATTTTGGATTTTTTTTTTCAATGTGGTACTATTTTTCAACCTCCTTCTTTCGAATGAAAAGAAATGAATCATCAAAATTGGTGCACATTTACTAGGCAAAAGGCACCTACAGACATAAAAAGCAGACATACAATAAGTGAATTGTATACCTCTTTCATTTTTCGAAGTCGGTCAAAAAGTGATTATTTTGATGGAAAATTAAATGAGTTCCAAACGTTATTTGGTAGATCAGTATTTTATGACAAATTAACGCAACATTATCCTGAACAGAAAATAAATATTTAAAAAAAAAAATTGGACCGACGTTATTAGTTGGTACACTGAAAAGTATAAAATAATATTAATTCTATTGGTGCTGTTACTTTTGAAGTTGTGCAGATGCAGGTAGATTGATAACTTTTGGCACCAACTTCACAAGTACCAGCACCAATATAATTATTACTATTTTATACTTTTCAGTGCACCAACTAATAATGTCGGTCCAATTTTTTTCAAAAAATATTTATTTCACACTTTTGAGTGTAACATTAGTTACGAAAATCGTTGAACGTTCACTATACCAATGAAGACAGATGCGAAATTTTTTATTTTATTTTAGTTGTTACCATTTTAACAACGATTTAACTCTAAAACCGAATGTACTGCCCACAGATTTTCAATTTTCGACATAGCAAAAATAGATATATTTGAGAATTTAACATGCCTCTATCTCGAAAACCGTTACTCTTTTGAAAAAATGTTCAATTTAAACGTTTCTGGATTATCTCCTATCTTTAATCATACCACCTCAGATTTTCAATTTTCGAGAAAATTTGCCCCCACCACACCCCTTCGGTAGCGGTTTTCGGAGGGAACGAGATGTCGAATTCCCGTTTTTGTGAATATGGGACCATTTCCCATGCCTCCTCTTTCAAATGAATCAAAAATCATCAAAATCGGAGTACGATTACTATATAAAAGGCGCGCACAAACCAAAAAGAAAACAAAAAGCACACCGTCGAATTGTATACCTCCTCCGTTCGGGGTTCGTCGGTCAATGAGCGTATGTGCGTTTCTTAAAAAATAACAAATTAAAGAAGAGGAGAATGGGCTAAGCTAGAGTGCATAAGCTTTGAGATGACGCAAGCTCTCTTGGTGGACTAGTAAGGAAGATCTCGAAGACTATATTTATATAAGACAGTTTGTGATGATAGATTACATTCTTACCGCTCTCAAAATAAATGTCATCGAATATGAAGATCGTCCTAATGGATCGTGCAACAATTATTTTTTTCCAGCTTGTCAAGACAAACAACAATGGCCATATTCAATTATGAAGTAGGAAGAACCATGTATCCAGAATATGAATATATATAGAAACAGATGGAAAAATTGCCTTTTTTCTTCTTCCTTTTATTGGATATACAACCTAAGATGATGGTAAAAGGCTTTAAGAAGAATCTTTTGGACAATTTCCACAATAATCGCCAAGCCGTTTTTGCACTACATTCTTGAGCAGAACACATTGTTCAGCTTTTACCTAGCAACTAGTGCGAGCAGCATCCTTAATCTGTGTCACCGACGAGCAGTATCTATATCCTACAAATAAAGCAACCATATCGGTCCATCCGTTTCCGAGATAATCTTGGCATAGAATGACAGACAGACAGATGGACCAATGGCTAAAAATATATTTCTTAGACTCATGGAGGCTGAAACGTAAACATCTGTTGTAAGCAATACACGGACAATTTTACACGATTACAACACTTACTGAGGATGGTTATACGACAAAAAAAATAATTACATCACAAATAACAGCTATATAATATTTTATTTAGTTATAATCTTATCTTGAATTCTTCAATAATGCAATAATTTTAATATATCTACTCAAAATGATAGCATAGAAGATCCCTGTTATGTAAAATTTCTGGTCTTTAGCAAAATAGCAAATCTTGATAAAAAATAAACGGAAAATGGTTTTGAATATGAGCCTCAGCCTTACGTTAATATATTAGGTATATAACTGAATAGAAAATGTGGCAAGAGGAAAAATGTACAATACGTAGATATTTCAAAGGACTGTGTTAGATAAGATGTTTACTTACAAAAATGTTATGATTGAGAATATTGAGGCCTTTTCCCTTGGATTTTTGTCCCTGAGCTTGCTTTTGCCCTGGTCCATTGTGCAGATTTATCGGACCAGAACCACAACGAATCAATGCGAACACTAAAGTTGCTCATCTCCTTCAACAAAACGATATCAATATTATTATCGCAACCAGTCCCATTGATATTACTTATCGATAAGAGATATAGAACTACGATCAGGGCACTTGTAATGCTACTATCTGATTAAAATAAGAAAATATTTAGATGTCATTTAGGTATACTATTTCATAGTCCTGCAATCTGTTTGCTAAGAGATAGGTACATGAAAATTGAAAATAAACTCAACTATCTATTGATTTTAAAATTAAACAGTGTGGGACAAATGAATAGGCGAAATCCTATTAAATGGTAATAATTTTCAAGAAAATCACCTGGGACGTACCAAAACTCGTCCCCAGAAATAAAATGAAGTAATTAGTTAATCTCTTACCTGAGAAAGTAACCCTAAACTCGTCCCCAAGAAGAGTAGGTCCTCAAAAATAGATCCTTGAATTCGTCCCCGACTTAATCACAGTAGGAATCACCCGCTACTTACTTGCCTTACAGGAGAGATTCGAACATCGCCAACATATTTCACTTTTTAAACATTTTTGTTTGGTAAATTTTACTGAGTCTACAATTATTAGCACATGATTTCCTCGTTCACTCAAACTGACAGAGCTTTCCATGTTTTCTCACACCTAAATAAGGAGTTCTAAGCCAGGACTAGTATTTCTGAATGAAATAACAATCTAATAATAATGAAAAGAAATTTACGCTTTTGGGAGAATTTGGATTTCATAGACAATTACTATTTATATTTCCAAGAAAGTATAAATTTCTTAAGCTCCTGTCCGGGGACCAATTATGGTAGGAGATTAAAGGACCATAATTAGTATGGGGACGAATTATGGTTGTAGAAATTAGGTACTACCTGCCCGGGGACGAATTCAGGGCCGCCCATCACCTGAACTCAGTTGAGTCTTGAGTCTTTTTCATAGGCATTTTTATAAAATAATAGGTTGTGCCTAAGATAAGATTCCATTTCAATAATTTTATATTGAAATCTAAATTTTATTTTTGGAAAAAGTTTAATCGTTTTTACTCAATTTGAAGAATAAAAATTCAAACAATCTACTTTTGAGATCTGATTAACTATAAAAAATATTTTTTATTCAAACAACTTAGATATTGTCTTTACTTATTCAATCACTATTTATATAGAGGAAATTGCCAAAGGACAGACTGTTTTGGTTTTGAATAACAAAATGAAAAATAATAAATAAGTAATTAGTATTTAGATTATATTTTTATGATCATTTCCATTTTCCTTTCAGAAAATGTTATTGACTTACAATCTCCCGATTTAAAAAATAGTTCTGAAAATCAGATCTCGTGTAAAATAATTGAGGAGAGCATATTTAGTCAGAATAACATAATTTAGATTTTTAAATGGAACGTATCTATTTACAGAATGTTTTCAATGAATCTCCAATTTTTTTTGTATTTACGTTAATTTTAGTAGTAGCACAATCCACATAAGTCAACATCAAGAACATAACTCACATGACCACAAGTTCCCGTTTTCATCTATCTGCAAATTAAATTATACCTACCTACATTTAAAACTGAGGTGTCTGGTTTAACCAGTAATTTAGTCTAAATGAAACTGTATGATCTTAAACATTAATCTTGAACCTTACCATTTAAAGATATAAAGGATGTTTCAAACTCGAAAACTCGATGGGCTATTAAACGTTTATGGAGATGTACAAGACATACCAATTTACAAATTTTGGTTGTAGTCAACTAAGATCTATGGAATCAAAATATTTTGAGCATTGCATCGTTTTCACAAATACCCGTATCCGATATCAGCTTCCAGTTTGAAGGTAGCAGGTACTTTGGTTAATCATATCCTTTACCCATATCACACTATTCTTTAGATTTAAGTGTTTTTACCGCAAACACAGACAAATCTAAAAGCATACTTGTAAAAATTGCCTGAATCATTGTAATTCTTATGAAAAAGGGTTAAGTAACTGGTATTATATACGAACTGCATTAATTTTTTTTATTTTGAATATTTTAAATCCTGAAACCACATTACTTGAGAAAATCAGGAGCCTCATTTATTTTTATTATTAGAGTCATTTTGCAAAACTGCATTTTTTGATGTTCCTCAGGATGAGCTCTTCAGATGATAAAATATTATAAGGATACATTTGATCCTTCTGTAGGTTTCTGTAAATGGAGATAGATATTTTCGAGTGGGGACTGGCATCAATATATCCAAGATTTCATTAACAACTCGGATCATCATCACAACAACACATATACTTGTTCATAGATATGCAAAAAGCATACAATAATGTACCCATCTCTAAACCGTGTGAAGCGCACCAACAAACGAACATCAATTGTACACTTATAAAGGCCATACAAAACCTCTATAAGGCCATGAAATCTACGGTTAAGATATATATCTAGTCAGAAACATCTTGGCAGATGCGATGTGGTTCATCTATGCTCCTCAGCTGTTCGGATTGCTTCATCTACAATGTTTCTCCATCTATCACGGTCAGCGGTGATATGGGCAGCGTCGGTGTAACGTTTATTGAGAATCTTCTTAGTAATATCTGCCCAACGCTGTGGAGATCGACCGCGCTGTCGTTGTCCTTGGGGTTTTCCCTGAACTACAAGTCGTTCCATTTTATGTTCACTGCGGTGAATGTGGCCAAAGAACTTTAGAATCCTCGAGTAAACGATACTAGAAAGCCGATGTCTAGGCTTTATTTCATTTAGTATGGACACATTCGTTCGGTGTGCTGTCCAAGGGACTCTGAGCAGTCGTCTCCAGGTCCACATCTCGAAGGCGTCTATGCGTTTTCTATCCGCCTCCTTCACTGTCCAGGTCTCGCATGCATAGTAAAATATGGAGAACACCAACGTCGAGACCAGCCGTATTTTTGTCGCCCTTGTGATTTGTCCGTCACGCCAAACCTTTGTGAGTTGGGTCATTGCCGCCCTTCCCAGTTGTATACGTCTCCGAATTTCTGCTTCACAACCACCCGTGTCACAGACTAAGGCACCAAGATATATCGTGGAGGAGACCACCTCACAGCCGGCAATGGTTCGAGCTATCGGGAACTGCTTGTTTCGATCAATAACCATAATTTTAGTTTTTGCATAGTTTATTTTTAGCCCGAAGTCGGCACTGGCTCTTTCCAGTCTTCCAAGAAGTGTGGTTATTTCGTCTGGAGAGGCGGCCAAAAGCGTTGTGTCATCTGCAAAGCGTAGATTTGACATCTTGATTCCACCCAGGTTTACCCCACCCTGCCATCCGTCTAACACTTTTCTCATAACGAACTCCACGTAGATGTTAAATAATAAAGGGGATAGAACACATCCCTGTCGCACTCCTTTTTGCGTGGTGCACTCATCAGATAGACAGCCGTCTATACGAACGTGTGCCAAATTGTTTGTATATAATTGGCAGATAAGATGTGTGAGATGTTGAGGAACGCCCATTTTCTTTAACACGTACCAGAGACAATCCCATCGGACGTTGTCAAATGCCTTCGTATAGTCGACAAAACATAAGTACGTAGGAACGTAATATTCTAGGGATTTTTCTATGATATTCCTGACATTAAGGATTTGTTCTCTGGTACCACGGCCTTTCATAAAGCCCGCTTGCTCAGGCGCTATCTGCCAGGTAATAAAATTTTCCAGGCGGCGCTGTAGGATGTAGAGGAGTACCTTGCTGGAATGTGAGATGAGAGCTAGCATCCTATAGTTGTCACAGTTGTTTGTAGGACCTTTCTTATGGAGGGGAATCAGGATGGACTTCCTCCAATCTCGGGGCCATATGCCGGACCTCCATATCTCGTTACACAGGTGATGTAATACCTTCAGTCCAGATGTCGACAGATGTTTTAGAATGTCGGAGGTGATACCATCATATCCAGCTGCTTTACCCAACTTGAGTCTCTTGAGGGCAAATTCGACCTCAGAAAGTAGTATGTCAGGTTCTGGTTCAAAATCTGTATTTGTAAGCATGTCAGATCCGTCAGACGTGGGTGGTTGCACCGAAGCTGGCAGTGAGGCTAAGAGCGTGGAGTCATTCAGTCCACGGTCTGTAGGGATCTGTTCTGAGTCCGCGTATAGCGACTGGCAATATTGCCTCCAGACTTCCATAACCTGGTTCAAGTCTGTTTGTAGGATTCCCTCATTATCAGTAACTGACCAACATTTCTGCCTGAATTTGCATGTAAGTAATCTTATTTTCTTGAATAGTTCTTTACTATTGTTTGTATCCGCGTGTTGTTGGATTTCGGAGCAGATATTCTGGATATACAGATTTTTGTCCCGTCTACAAGCGGCCTGAATAGACCTAGAAATTTGTTGGTATTCAAGCTGTTTCGCTTGAGAGCTAATTCCGGTGAGTTTCAATTGTCTTCGGCATTCAACAAGTGCAAGAGTATTTTCCGTCATCCATACACTCTTGGGGGTGGTTTTGTTGGTGTCACACTGGGAATCAGACAAGGCCTGTATCAAACCACTTTTAAGAGACAGCCAGGTCGATTCTGAATCATATGAGTCTAAACGTGACAGGATAGGATTAAATTTTTGGTCACATAGGGCTTGGAAGTGTTCCAGATTTGATATCTTCGATAATTTCTTCATTCTGGATCTAACACATACTTTAAATTTTTGCCTTAACGTTGCAAATAGTAGTTGATGATCAGAGCCACAGTCGGCCCCAGGGAGGGTTTTACATTGAGTTATGGTCGTCCTCCATCGATTTTTTATCATGATATAATCGATTTGGTTACGATAGCGACCATCAGGAGAGGTCCAAGTATATAACCGTCTAGGGTGGTGTTTGTACATAGTATTTACAATTGCCATAGAGTTGTCAACACAGAATTGAATGAGACGCTCCCCCCTATCATTTCTCTCGCCAATACCAAACTTACCCACTATGTTTCGAATGTGGCTATCATTTGTGGTGGTCCCAATTTTTGAGTTTAAGTCACCCATAACAATAAGGATTTCCTTACTTGGGATGTCTTGGAGGTATGTCTCAAGATCTCTGAAGAAAGACTCGGTATCATCGTCATCTGCTTTCGAAGTAGGGGCGTACACTTGGACTATATGGATGATAGACGGAGATCCATTTAGTTTTAATGATATAATGCGGTCGCTGATGGCCTGGTAGCCAAGAATGGAGGCAGATAGTGATTTTGAAACCCAAAACCCAACGCCATTAATACTTTTGTTGTCACAGCCAGAGAAACAAAGGAAGTTGCCCTGAGATGTAGTAAAATGACCTTCGTTGCGATAGTGGAGCTCAGAGAGGCCAGCAATATCAATCTTTTCCAGGTCCAGAGTGTTCTCCAATATATTTAACTTTCCCGGTTTTAGTAGACCTCGTACATTCCACGTTGCAAGTCTATGTGGTTTGCGATTCTTAAATTTTACACCAGAAGCACATTTCGCATATGGAGCCCGGTGTTCCACGTCCACATGCCCGGTGACTGATTTCACACATTCCTTCCCGGACAAGGAGATGCGCCGATTGCTAGTCGGATCACGAAGCCTATCATCCGAGGCCTCGCAGCTGTTTCCCATTTCATAAACTATCGTGGGAAGATAATGAGGTGGTTTCCCGTGGCCTTCCCCATCGCAGTGTCGCAGCCAGTTAAATCAATATGTGACTACTGCCTGTGAGTATCTGGTATCAAGCCGTAAGTAGAAGAATTATTCACGCCTTGATCTAGTAATGACATGGCTGCTGCCCCATGCCATATCCTCAGTTGATCCGCGGGTGCTTATTTGGCTAAGCCTTATTCACACCTGTCCCATATATCTATAGGACGTTCCCTATCAGCCATTGGGACGCGCCGTGTCGGGGTTGAGGATCCCCCCGCCCAGTCTGTCCTACATGGAGTGCTGAGAAACCCCTACTCAGTTCAGGGTGCCTCCCCCATATAGGCCAGGACCGGACACGGTTAAGATAGAACAACGAATATCGGAACTATTCAGAGTCAACTAAGGCCTTCGTCAAGCGTGCAGTATATCCCCGATAGTTTTTAAAAAAATGAAGTTGTACTGTACTGACTATATCGATCAGGAAATGTAGTGGAATGGGCATTCAAATTGACGACAACAACTGCCTTTATACGCTTCAGATTGCCGATGATCAAGTGTATATGTGATGATAAGGAAGATCTAAATTACATGGCATGCAAACTGAAAGATGATGGGGAAATGGGGTCTATGTATGAACATACAGAAAACACAATACTTTTGTTTCAAGTTCAATAGAGAAGGGACAGACGACTGTGAACTAACGGACATAATAAACAAGAAGAATAATTAAAGCTTTAAATAAAATACTATGGAGTACGGAAATCGGAAAAACGCGTAAGATCACAATGTATAATGATTTGATCAAAAGCACGTTGATGTACGGGTCAGAGACATGGAGAATCAAAAAACAAAAAAAAATTGAAGCAACAGAAATTTACGCCATGAGACGAGCATCAAGAATATCAAAACTAGAGAGAATTCGAAATGATGAAATAAAAGAACGAATGGGTATAAAAAATCTATTGCAGAATTTGTTGAAGGAAAATAGCTAACGTGGTATGGGCATTTTACAAAGGATGAGCGATGAGAAATTACCAAAAAATATAACGAAGTGGATAAACCGGAAAAGAGTCAATGAGTGAGAGAGGACTAAGAGAAGAAGACTGTAACAATAGATAAAATTGGCGTTTAAAAAGTTATTTATCTTTATCCCACATTTTTTAAAGTCAACAAAAATAAATTAAATTTGAAACTTTCATTGAATATGTACCGACAATAATTTTCCCTTTTTGAATACTTCCCACTCTCTAACTTTAAAAGAGTAGATGCTTTAGATTTTTTTTTTTTGAATTTCAATAATTGTTTTCCAATCTAAACATAAATAAAAAGTGATCAAGTGCGAGTCGAACTCTCACACGAAGGGTTCTGTACCATGGTAAAAGTAAAATTCCACTGTCTACCTATTACTGTTCATAAGATACATACGGCTGACATACGAACAGACGGACGGAAGGACAGCGGAGTCTCAGTAACAGGGTCCCGTTTTCACTAAAATATTACGGAACCGAACCGAATTCTACCCATACCTCCGTCATCTCCACAAATTCGTTTCTTTTAAATCGTCCTTATATCATCACCACAGACAACATTATGAAACTAAATAATAATAATAATCATAGAATAACTTGAACGGTATCTGTTCTATTAACTAAATTTGTTAATTCACTTGAAGAATGAGATTTATTCTTCTTTCTTTCATCTTCATCACCAAAATTTTATCTCTTGTTCACATCTATTGCAAAACAAATATTTGTAATATCATGTGTTTAGCCAAATAAAGATGATTATTATTGTTATTATATAGTGTCTGTTCTATAGTGATCTATTAATAGTTAAGATGTAATTTGCCTATTAGTGTATTTTGAGAACGAAAAGCCATTTAGGGAATGGATGCAATGTTACCTAAAGATTTTTTTCAGTAAATTAGTACAAACAACAAATATTTTTAAATAAACATGACTACTTCTTTTTCTACAACTTAACAGAATCAAAATAGGTAAGTGAGCATCAGGTTAGCCTCTAGAATTAATGAATACAGCAACACAACACTAGATCGACGTTTTGACAGCGACAATTTGTGCAATAGCCGCAGTCACATTGCATTTCAGTTGCTAGCTGAGACAACCAGTCTCAGCTAGCTAACAATTATTGTTAGTTACATGATATCCCCACGGATAAATCAAACAGAGACATAAACAGATTTAAATATGTACTTCATTCTTAAATTTGAAAAATATTTCTTAAAAAAATTGGACCGACGTTATTAGTTGATGCACTGAAAAGTATAAAATAATATTAATTCTATTGGTGCTGTTACTTTTGAAGTTGTGCAGTTGCAGGTAGATTGATAACTTTTGGCACCAACTTCACAAGTACCACCACCAATAGAATTAATATTATTTTATACTTTTCAGTGCACCAACTAATAACGTCGGTCCAATTTTTTGTAAAAAATATTTATTTCACACTTTCGAGTGTAAAATTAGTCACGAAAATCGTTGAACGTTCACTAATACCAATGAAGATAGTACTTATCCTATTACCCACGTATATTCCTTGCTTGTAGTTGTTCTTATTGAGATCTCAGAACATCGCTGCGGAAATACGCTTGAATATTTTAGTTTTTACCTTTTTAACATCGATTTTACTCGAAAACCGTAACTCTAAGGGAAAAATGTTCAATATAAATGTTGCTACAAATAATTATGTCCTTCATGTACTGCCCAAAGATTTTCAATTTTCGACAGAAATCGCCCTCTCCACATTGCATTTTTGAGAATTTAACATGCGTCGATCTCGAAAACCGTAACTCTTTTGAAAAAATGTTCAATTTAAACGTTTCCGGATATTGTCCTATCTTTAAGTATACCACTTCAGATTTTCAATTTTCGAGAAAATTTGCCCCCTCAACCCCCTTCGGGGGCGGTTTTCGGAGGGAAGGAGATGTCGGATTCCCGTTTTTATGAATATGGGACCATTTCTCAAGGCTCCTCTTTCAAATGAATCAAAAATTATCAAAATCGAACTACGAATAGTATATGAAAGTCGCGCACAAAACAAAAAAAAGAGCACACAGTCGAATTGTAAACCTCCTCTGTTTGGGGTTCTTCGGTCAAAAATTATCTATAATTCAAAATGAGAAAAATTAATGAGTCCTATCCGAATTTTCAGTTAAATTGATCAAGAATAGGTAGGTGACAACACATAGGTAGGTATTATTAAAATTAGAAGTATTTTGAAGTCGAGGGATATTTCAAAAGCTCTAAAAGTATAGAATTAAGTCATTATCTTTTAAGCGAAATGGAAGATATTTATGAAACTCTGCAGACAAGGTTAAGGTAAGGTAAGGTACTTCCGGTTTGACAAGAAATCCCCTTTTTTATTTAAATGAGATATTTTAGATCTGTTCGGATTCGAACATACTGGATTTAGTTTAAATAATCTGTAAAAATGAGAAAAAAAGCGGCGATGAGAGCGAAGCAATGAAAATGATTCTATTGTTTCAAATGCAGGTGTTTATGTTGGAGCAATGTGTAAGGTTCTAACATAAACGCACCTTTAAATTAAAAAATAAAAAGGAAACAACTTATTTCTTATTTGAAATAAGCGTGTACTCTGTAGTAATTGTAATATTTTACAAGCTATCAGGTTAATTGCAATTTACGAAAATTAATTGCACGATTAAAAGTGAAACCTACATTTAACCGAAAAAGATGGAATTGATATTAATTATAACAGGTTATGGCAATTATTGTGGTAGAAAATATAAAGAAATGTCATTTTTTATTGATCTGAATCCTAGAAATTTATCAGGCAATAACGTTCAAATTCTGCAAAATCTTAATTCAAATTGTTTCTAGATGACGAATCATTTAAAACTGTTTGTCGTATATCTTTCATACTTGGCATATAGTATAGTATTATTATAAATAAAAATAGAGAAAATACAATACTTCTATATATCCTTTACCTAGTTTACTTTATAGAGATACATCTGCATCTGAGAGATTTTTTCTAAAATGTACGCCTCTAAAAAAACTGTCATTTTATTATTAAATTTCAATTCTCTAAATGTTTCTATACAAATAAACTAGCCATTCTTCTTAACGAAATATTCATTATTTTTCCAGGTGTTTGAATGCCTAAGTAGAACATCCTGTAACCAACCATATTATTTTTACGTGATTTGGGTTAAATCTTCATATTTCCATGATTTATCAATTAAAATATTTCCAGTTATTAGAAACCACCCTGTATGTATAAGTTAGGTTGATCGTTGACATTTCATGTCATCAAATTATTCTGACATATCCTTTGCCAATGCTTTTAAAATCATATTTTCTTTGCACATTCATTTGATGAATTTTCTAAAAGGTATACCATTTAAGTAAGGTGCTAGTGAACATAATAATATAAAGATATTGAATGTAGGTATGTGTTATAATTTGAAAGAAAAAGGTGATGATAGGCTGGTTATTTTTACTTTGATTTTATACTACCCTTCGAGTAGAATATTGCCACTTCAAAAAATCCCATATCAATACCAATGGTTACTCAGATCTATGATTTAGAGTTTTAGAGAATCACCTCAAATTTCTACCACAATTTTGGCACACTATTATCAATCGACGTTCTATAGGTAAAATATTTTCAAATTTTTATTCATATACTTTACATATAATATAAAAGTCTCCCTTGAAAATAATATAGCTCTGATCCAAAATATACTATTTCCATATAGGCACCTTATACCTAATCTTGTCAAATATAAATTGGCAGTTTCATCTTTTATGCAGTGGAAACCAAATGCCCGTCGATCCCATGTGAATTCTTTATTTTACATATCCCAAAGAAATATTTCATACAAAAGTAGGATCTCGTTCTAACTGTCTAATGGCTTAAATTATCTCTAAAAAGCGTAAAGAATTAGCAGTATATTTTTTTAAACGTGAGTCCCACATATCATTCGATTTTTAGAATTCAGGTAAATGCTAGATTTCATTGACCGACTTCCCAAAAGGAGGAGGTATACAATTCGATTGTGTGCTTTTTTTTTTTTTTTTTTTTTGGTTTGTGCGCGCGTTTCATATAGTAAACGTACTCCGATTTTGATGATTTTTGATTCATTTGAAAGAGGAGGCTTGAGAAATGGTCCCATATTCATAAAAACGGGAATCCGACATCTCGTTCCCTACGAAAACCGGCCCCGAAGGGGGTGGAGGGGGCAAATTTTGTCGAAAATTGAAAATCTGCGTTGATATAATTAAAGATAGGACAATATCCGGAAACGTTTAAATGGAACATTTTTTCAAAGGAGTAACGGTTTTCGACATAGAGACATTTTAAACTCTCAAATATACCTATTTTCGCTATGTGGAGAGGGCGATTTCTGTCGAAAATTGAAAATCTGTTTGCAGTACATGAAAGACATAATTATTTGTAGCAACATTTATACTGAACATTTTCCCCTTAGAGTTACGGTTTTCGAGTAAAATCGGTGTTAAAATGGTAACAACTAAAATATTCAAGCGTATTTCCGCAGCGATGTACTGAGATCTCAATAATAACAACTACAAGCAAGGAATATACGTGGGTAATAGAATAAGTACTATCTTCATTGGTATTAGTGATTTTGGTGACTGATGTTACACTCAAAAGTGTGAAATAAATATTTTTTACAAAAAATTGGACCGACTTTATTAGTTGGTGCACTGAAAAGTATAAAATAATATTAATTCTATTGGGGCTGGTACTTGTGAAGTTGGTGCCAAAAGTTACCAATCTACCTGCAACTGCACAACTTCAAAAGTAACAGCACCAATAGAATTAATATTATTTTATACTTTTCAGTGCACCAACTAATAAAGTCGGTCCAATTTTTTGTAAAAAATATTTTTTAGCATACCCTTACATAAGTTCAGCTGGTCCTAAGATAAATATCAGTTCAACTGATCGGGTTTCCGATCTCTTACGACAATGAAATAGGCTGCAAGACGACTTGTTAACTGTAAACAATATATTTTGTTGACTTCATCCCTTGTTCGGCCATGCCTCATCGCATATCAGCTTTCCCACCCCCCATTATTTAAATACATTGGTGTTTTCGTTGTTTTTGAATATTCTATTATATTCTCTGGTTTCAAAACTTGAAAAAATGAGTAGACATTGCAAAGTGTGCAATAAAATAGAATCCACGAACCCAGAAGAAACTTTTCATCGGTAAGTAGCACTTTTAAATTAAAATTTGGTAATTTATATCTTTGAATTTTGAAAGAAAATTATTGACATGTTACCTAATCATTGTTATTTCATTAAAGAGATTTTTATATTGTTTGCGCTTTTCAAATCCTAGACTTTAAAAAAGAATTATATACACCTATTTAATAATATTGCTGAAACATGCGACTTTCGGACATTGAATTTTTTCACCAAGCTCCAGATTTATTTTGTGGTATTAATTATTTCGATGTATAGGGAATGAAACCTAAAAGAACAAGACGCCACTGGTGTCATATTTTCTGTGCGAAGAAAACGAGCGCAGTGAGGCGGGTTTTAGCTAAAACAATTGTATCCCCCTTCTGACCGTTTCCACAGCTCACCCCCTGGTCCACAAAGATGTCAACAAACAAAACGTATTTTATCGATGAAGTAATCTGCCTATCTCTGTTAATAGGTCATTGGTTATACCACATTGACCTGTAAATTCTGAACACCCTGTAAAGAGATGTTTAGTAGGTACTCAATCGAGGAATACGTCCAACGATTGCTCAACTATTTAGATGTAAGAGAAAATTTGCTAGAATTTGATATATTAATTATTTTTTTGAAAATTTCACATTTTAAGAAAAGTCAGCATAGCTCAGAGCCCTCGATACTTAGGTATAGGGAACCCTTATGAAAGAGTTTCTTATTTTTTAGGGACAATCAGAAAATGCAATAAAATATAGGATGTCCCATGAGAAAAAATATTTTTATAAGCCACAAATCCTGTATATTCCAAAATAATTTTAAAACGTAGCCTTCATCAAAGTACAAACTACTAAAGTAACAAACATTTTGTAACTTTTATCGTTTCGCTATAAACCTCCATCCCGTTGGTCGTGATTCATCCTGTATATCTCAAGAGAAATCTTTGTAGGTGTACTAGGGACATAATCTCTGAGTAGTTTCTCGTAACGAGAGAAGAGTATACAATGCGACAGCTAAGGATATGAAAGCGCACCCGGCTCATCATCAGTCACTCTTCCAATCATTCGTCACGTGTTTTTAGGAATGAATTTGAGTTACAGTCAAAAAGATTTATATATAGATTAATATGATTCATATTCCGTGCCGAATTCATTGGGGTTGGTTGTGTAGGTTTCGTCTTCTACGTTTTCGAGTTTGTTCCTGTTCAGTTGTTATTATTATTATTATTATTTATTATTTCCTTTTAGTTTATAACCACTATTGCTATATTAATATGATTATAAAATCAACTTGATCTGTTTGTCACAGGTTGGATTAATGCTCAACGAAGTTTCATTCAGTTTAGTATGGAAATATATGTAAACCTGCTTCAGTTATTATGTAAGATGAAGTGGACAATTTATTTCTAGCGCAGCTCGTTGGTCTTCAGTCGTAGAAGTTGTGCGCAACAACTAGTAGATACAAAAAAAAGATTGTTTAGAAGTCCATGATCAAGGCACATTTCAAATGCAAAATGCAAAAAGCATTCTTTTAGAAATTATAACTAGAGAAACTTTGCTAACCAAAATTCTCAACAATAAAACCTCAAAAATTTATACCGCAAAATGCAATTTGGTCATCTTGAATACTCGTAGTCAAGACAGAAATATGCTGTGTGACATAGAAACTGCAACATCTACTAAAACATAAGGAAGTATTTTGTTAGTGATTTATTGTACCTAAAATAATTTCATTTGTACCACCAACAAAAAAAATGGTTTTTAAATTTCCATTCCATTTCCATTTTAGGCGCTGCAATTTCTTCTCGATTTTTCGATAGTTCCTTTGTTTACATTTGATTGTACCGAAAATAATTTCGTTTGTACCTACCTCTACCAGAAACAAAGTTGATTTCTTTTTAAACTTAGCTCCCTATTCAAGACGTTGCTAATTCAGCACTCCAGCTAAAATTTATGCATGTAAATTTAAGCAACTTCTGAAATAGGGTTTCCATTATCACCACATTAATCTCAAAACTGATATTACCTTTTTTATGAAGGTGCAGACGAAATTAGTCTAAGCACAATCAGATGCAAACCATAAGACTACCCAGAAGAGAGTTTACTTTTTAAAAAAAGTCATATAACTTTTTCTTGTAAAGGTACGAACGATATTATTTTTGTTACAATCAAGTACAAACAAAATACTACGAACTTTTTTCTAAAAATAAATGTAGTTAAAATTAAAAAGAAAAACTTTGTTTTGTGGAGGAACAAACCAAATTATTTTCGTTATAATCAATCACTATCTTCCTGAAAGTTCATTCAAAATTGAATTTTGACTAACTCGGGTGCCAACAGAACAGAGCTGTAGAAAAAACATTTTTTGTGAAATTTCTCAGCTAATGCTAATAAGAAAAAAATTATTAGGTAATTTAGGTATTTTATTCGCTTTAAGAACATTAATTTCTATTAGGAATGTCAATCCCTGGATTAGGTCTATCTAATCCCGAGACTCCGAGATCCCGATCCCGAGATACCGATTCTTTATGCATATATTAATTTTCTTCATTTCGCTTTTTCTAAAATAATAACACGTAGGTAGTTAACGCGAAATGCGACAGCCCAAAACAATTGGCAATCCAAAAACATGACGAACAGTTGAAAGTCGAGAAATCACCGCGACATATTACAGATTTTGCAAAATTTGATTGTAGAATCGGCGACTGTGAATAGATGTATTTATTATTTTATTTGAATACTTTCAAAAGTTATTTTAAGTTTGAATTTGTTGGTAATTGTGGAAAATGAACCCCAAACGCCAAGAAGCTGAGAAAGAAGAAAGTAATTATGGTTGATGGTTTTAATTGTAATACTTAGATAGTAAAATAAATATGTCGACGCGACATGCTGCATTAAAAATTCATGTTAACAGAACTTTTCAAAATTAAAACACCACTCAGCACAGATCTACAAGACTCATTACGAAAAAGGATTAAGAAACGTAGAACCATTTAGTCTGCAAATCTCAGCTATCTCACAAGTCCCGACTTTATCAACTCTGAACGTAGTTGATTGCCTTAAAATATCTTATATTTCTCTAATTAAATCTCAATTAGGGAATCAGGCTAGACAATTAAGAGGCATCCGGAAAAGAAACCACTGAAACTGGCAACGACAGCGAAGAGGATGAGATTTCCATTGCGGAAATTCTGAGAAGAGCAGAAAATTAACCCTTAAAGGTTAAATTGGAGAAGGCATTACAACAATGTTCAGCGCCAATACAACAACCAACAAAAAACTACTAAGACGCGATTACTCGACATCATTACTCAAGAAATTGATTTATAGGTGCTATTTGGGTCGCAATCTTTAAAAATATTTATTAACAATTCAGCCTTCGAGCGTAGAATCTGATATATGTTTCTCTTCTACAGGGTTTTTATGTAATAAAATACATTCGAGGCTGGAAGATAACAGTTTAGATGCACTAAAATTTTTGCGGCATTTCTTTAATACTCACAAACCTTAACTTTCTCTTTAAGTTCGTTTAACAGTTGTTTTGTTCATTTTCGTATTGTATTACAATATAAGTTCTTGATTGTTATTTGTTTTTATTTTTTTCGATACATTTAATCCCGGGATTACTCGCGCAATTCTCCAAAATCCCGGGATTAAGAGAACTGTTCGGGATTGACATACCTAGTTTCTTTGCGTCCAATGAGAAGAACTGCAGGATTGGTATAAATGTATCTACGATACTTCGAGTATGGAATTACCTACATAATACTTCATTACATAGCACAGGCAACTACGTCGTATAAGTATACCTGCTGGTGCAAATACTACTACTACTGCTTTGATCATTTGATGTATTACATAAGCCCTTTTATTTACCAAAATAATATTGAAATATTCTGACGTTTAATGGGTGTTACATTTTCAATGTCACACAGTATAGTTATTATTGAAGTTCAATATTTGTACATCTGCATGTGTAACTACCCAAAGTGAGTTTGAATTGAGAGCGAAGAATTTGAAACCATCATCTGAAACATTCATGTTCATGGATGTTTCAGTCTCAAATCTGTGTGTGTTCGTGCTTGTTCCATCTAAAAATTCAAAATTATGTCAGAAGATATCACATCGAAAGATAAAGACATAACAGCCGATTTATCTTTAGAATATGATGAGAAAGAGGATATTTCACAGAGCAGTGAAAATACATTATATGAAAATGAAGACTTTAGACCTGTAAGTTATTTTTCAAAAAAAATATTTCTTATGATGATAATGTTCTGGGTACAAGTAATAAAAACATTTTAGTCCAATAAAGTTTAAAATTTAACGAACTTTATTGTTTTGAATTCGATTGAATACATAATCCAGTTTTTTTCAAAATTTTGAGTCAAGCCATAAAAATTTATTATAGTCCATCAGGTTTAAGATTTATCGAATTTCATTGTTTTGAATTCAGTTGAAAACGAAACCCATTTTTCTCCAAATAAACAATATTGCTCTATAATAATTTCATATTTTATTATCAATAATTGTTGTCGATGTATTTATTATAGCCCCTTTATTGTGATGTATGCAACATAAAAGTAACAAGCAATAAGATTCTTCTAAGACATTTAGATGGTAGAAGACACAAATCAAGAGTAGAAAGGCAAGGGAAATCATACAGATGTGAACTATGCGACATAAATGCCAACAGTGAGACTCAACTAAACATCCATATGAATAGTAAGTAGATAACTAAACTGTCAAATTAATATTGTTTTAGTTTCAAGTTATAATCACCTTAGTTCACGTTGATGATTTTGCCATTAGCCATTACACTAAAAATAATATAATGATTTGATGCGCATGCGCATGCTCAAATCTCTGAATTATTGACCGCGTTCTACTACGTTGTCAAGTTCATCACATTTTGTTTTTGGATTGATATAGATAATCTCTAGACATGTAATAACTTCTATAGAGTATTTCCAAGCAATTTTCAAAAATTAAAATTCAAGTTTTGCTAGAAAGAGCACGAAACAAGTTTTATTACAATTCAAGTTTGTTTCAAAATTGGTGATTGAATAACAATTATTCAGGAAAATTTTCATTCATTTGATATTTGAATCAAGTTTGAAATATGAGTCCTTACAAATTAGATTTAATGATAGTCCTCTAAATTACACTCACTGTTTAATAAACACGCATCCTGATATTCTAAATCTAATGGGATGAATTGCCTACCTTATTTAAAACTCAATACTTGATCTTGTTAAAAAAAAAAACATTAATTAGGTACCGGGTGATTGAAACATTCAAAATTCCTCACAATACTGGAACTCCTTCATGCTTTATACCTTTCAGGTTTCAGGCGATGCTGTGCTAACTTTACGTGAAACTTCTCAATCTATATTTATATCAATAAATAAAATAGAAGTGTCTGCTTGTGATTTTAAAATAAATGCTATTATTTAAGATAAAGCTGCTATTTATATTATACCTAGTCATAAATCTCAGATTTTTTTCCGTCTGTTTGAAAGTTTGTCTTGAATAGGCTCTGAAACGGCTCAGCGGATTTTAATAAAAACTTTAGCATATTAGCATCTAATTTTTAGATTTAGCATCTAATTTAATTAGCACCTCATTGCTCCTATTCATGTTATTTGAAAAAATCAATTTCTCTTCTTCGTAAGCAGCACATAGCTTAAAAAAATAAGAACTTCACTGATAATAAGATATGCTCTTGTCATGAATATATAAATAACTTATTCCTCTATTCTCTGCTTATTTTGTGCACCTGTGGTGCTATCACCAGCAATACGACCACAGAATATAGATATATTCTGTGATACGAAGCTGTTTGGAGTAATAGAAGCATCTAAGAATGTCTACAAAAATACAAAACAATCTTTCATCTGGCAACAGTGTTCAGTTTGGTGCAATGATTTGGCGCGAAATATGTAATTGTCTATTCATAGATCAAAAGATTATATTCACTTTTCTCGATGATTATAGAAAAATCTGGTTGTTATATATGATATATGCAATGTAAAGTTATAATAATAAACATAACGTTAAATATTCAAAACTCATTTTTTATGGTATTCAATATTCTCAACAGGCTCCAAACACAAGGCTAGGTTACAAAGAAAAGAAATGGGCCCACTAGGATGTTTGATCACATCAAAAGTATTGTGGTTGTTCTTATTTTGTATACTTTGTATTTGTCTTAATTTATTTATTATATTCAAAGTCGTACTTTGATTTAATCAAATGTGTCCTGAGACTTTTGTATTTGTCAGTATATTTATAATTTTGTTATTTAATTATATTATGTGATACTATATTTATTGCTTTATAGTACTTTTTTGTCTCCTTGTTTCAAATATAAAAAACATTAATAAAATATTTTTAAGAAACATTTATAAATAAAATATATATAGGTAAATATTTCACAAATTATAAAGTTGAAGTAATAGTTTTTACTACATATTAAATATTTTATTATGTACATTTTTCAACATAAAATAATTGTTTTCTCATAATTTATTAAAATAAATATATTGCTACTATTTACAATAAAACTGTCCTTCTGATTTAATCTTAAGGCATGCTATCGCCAATAAAATAAATAAAGAATAAATATTGTCTTCACAGACCACCACCACTGCGTTCAACTGATATTTTCTTTTTAAGCATTTCTTTTTCATGTTTTTGTTCTTCCATTTCTGCCATTCGAGCGAATCTCGAATAGGTAACGTGGCCGGATTTGATAGCGGACATCATCTGAAAGATTAATTTTAACAAATAAGGTATGGTGAGTAAAAGATAAAAATAGATAAAAAATAGTTATTAATTTTGGTTATATATAAAAAGTTTCCATGCGTTGAAATACATTTCACTTTTGTTTTGAACTCTGTCAATCTCAATCTATCAATTTCATCGCCTCAATTATCTACGGAAAGTGTGAACTTTAGTTATTATTAATAATTAATGGTATGAGCCTAAACTTAGCGGCGCAATATTGTTTTGTGAGCTTTAGTGAGTATTTAGCAAGATATGTCGCAACCGGTACTATTCTTTACTATTTAATTCGAGCAAGTTGATTTTGAGTCCTACTATAGAAACGATGCTGTTTTCATGATAAAACTTATCCTAAACTGTAACTTAGGACATAAGCTAAGCTATCAACATAGTGATAACCAGTTTCAACAAAATATATGGATTATTTTTCACAAAGTACCTGAATATCGAAAAACCCCCAACAGGTTTATTATACATAGGTATAGATAATAGATGCAGGTATTCACCATGTCCATGAAATGGCGATCATTTTTTTCCTTTTTTTCTGGAATTTATGTTTCTAGGAAACAAGGAATTAATTGTTTAATATGCACGGCCGATGTAATTTTTAAATATTTTAAAGATTTCGTAATTTTTTCCTGTATATTTCTGATCCATACCTGCTTTAGATAATTACCAGATATTAAGTTATGAAGTTTCTTAAAGAAGTTATTCAAATTCATAAAAAAATCATCTGAATGAGTTTTTCTTGTTATAAAATTTCTATTCAATGATTTTTTTTCAATAGGAAATTAAAAAAAATATATGTTCATATTTTGTGGAATTTTGCTAAAAGTATGTCATTGAAGTAAATATTTTACTACATACAAAATAATGTAAGGAACAAGCTAACATATGAAGATATTAGAAATTAGTTACTAATACTAAAATATAATATTTGTGCAAAAATTAATGAAACGGCCAAGTGCAGTAGCAGCTGAAAATAAATAATAAAAAAACAGAAATAACAAAGTGGAAAAGAAAGCCATTTACGCCAAACTACTCAAAAAGCCACAGTGACACTCTGTAAAAAAGCGTCCAACCTGTAAATATTCATCAAGTTCAACTTGTCCATTCATATTCGTATCAATTTCCTTCAAGATTTCATGAATCTCCTCACCGGGAATATCCTTGCCTTCAGTCTGCTGTAAAATAAGAAAAACGGGCGTTCTTAATATAAGTATTCTTTATCAACTTACTTGCAAAAAATCAGCCAACTCGACTTGTCCATTATGTTGGACATTGACATCGGAGAGCAGAGTATGAATATCATCGCCTGTCAAATGCATGCCTAGTGACTGGAAAAGCAAAATATACGTGGTATTACATTATTATCTCCTTCAAATATTTTGGCCGCTTGCTGACAGTATTTCGAAATATAGAACAAAAAAATATTTCGATATTCTATCATTTTTAAAATAGCAGCTATCACTATCTATCTCTGTAAAAAGTTGAAACGAGAAATTTTAGTTTTATTTGTAAGCTGGAAAATAATTTCAATTTAATGTATTCATCTGTACTGACTGACTCAAATTAGAAAATCGGGGTTATCTTCTTTTTTTTTTGTTATTGTATATGACGCGTATTTACTACCATTTAAAAAATAAAATAAATTAGTGACACCATCCTCATGTTTTGCAATAAAAATGAAAAATACAAGGTCGAGTAGAGGTTAGTGCAGGGTGTTCGAATAAGCGACAATGCCTCCTAACCCTGGTAGGGACGTGCGAAGTAATGTTTGTAGTTAATAAACTACTAACTTAAGAAGGCGTATTTTATGAAGAAGCCCAAAGTAAAGATTTTTACTTTATCTCACCGGCCAATAATATAAATTGTTCAATACGTATTTCGTATTTCACATACTTAATTACATTTCTCGTTTAGTGGCGTGCGCTTACTTTTATAAAGTGTTAGTTAAAATTGTCATTATTCAGTTGATTTTTTACATTTCCGGTAGCATTTGCCTTTTTATTTTTAGACATATTAATGCTTTGATTAAGTCTCCAAGCATAAAACTATATATCTTGTATTAGTTAAATATCTACAATCTACAAAATAATGTGTACTCTATCTGATAATTATTTATTAGCGAAAAAACTTACCTTGAAACTTCTTCGTATATCATTGATAGATACATAGCCTTTCCGGTCCTTATCAATAATTTGGAATCGTTTGATATAGAGCTGAATCTCTTCTTTACTAAGATTGATTGGTATTTTGTCTCTACTGGCTCTATTCACGTTTTGGCCCATTTCATTTTGCAAAAACTCCGTTGCTTCTTTTATTTGTTTCTTCTTTTCATCTACAAATATATTTCACCTAATTGGTAAATCAAAATGTAAACAACCACTACCTATATAAGAATTGGAAGAAGGAAGAACTATCATAAATTCCCACATGACGTATGAAAAAAGTAAATAGAGGTTTTAAACTAAATCATTAGTATCCTTATATTTTAAAAAGTCTTCTAAAACTCGAGTACCTATATTACGAATCTACAAAACAGAGAGTTGAAATTTTGATGTTGAATAAATGAAGGTTAATTTTGTGAAAAAAAATTGGAAAAGATAAAGCAACATTTTCTTCAAGCATATCATTTGACATATAAAATAAAAGGGCTCGTTATGAGTACCTTGTTCGATTTTATTTTATTTTCATTATCCCAAAATCAAAGGCTTAGAAGATATTGAGGAAAATATACGAAAACTGGTCATTCTCCAAAACTAGAGTATAAAATTTTGAAAAAATACAGTTTATTGGCTTTTGCTCACAGTTTACAGGAAAACATACAACGTAAGTCCGACTCGCACTTGACCATTTTTTTATTTACTGTGAAAATGACGAACATTTGGATATATAACTCATCATTCTAATGGCTTTTTAAATTACTTGACTGACGACAATTCGTTTGGCTAGGGCCAGGTTTTGTTTTCTAACTTTTACAAATAATTTTTGCTCTTATGAAATGTCGAATAATATGTTTCAGTAATCCTTCTTAGCACAAAGTATTCTTCTAAGAAAATCTTAAAGGAATTAAATCGTGAATGTTAAATCATAGAATTCCGGAACCCAGTTAACGTTGCATACTATGAATTGCTACGTGATACCGTAATATATTTTTCGCATGAGGTAATTGGGGTCAGAAATAATCCTTGAATAACATAGATGGTAAATACAGCATGATGGTGCTACTTGCCACTTTATGGTGAAATAGGAAAACGTTCTATTTAATACCAACTGGCTATTTCTTTTGTGATTTTCTAAATGTGAAGTATGTGCTGACAACACTAATAATTTACTCAAAAATCATATTTCACAATTTCGGCAGCAATATGATTGATTACCATTTAGAGAAAATGAAATATTTCCTCTCATTTTTAACATTCATATTTTCTAATTTGTTAGTCGTGATAATTATCTTTCAATATCGATGCCTGGATCTATAATCTAATCGTCCATGATATTTTTGGAGTTAGTCTCAATAATTTGTGATATAGGTATAGGGAAATATCCCAATCCGATAATAATTATATTTTCATTAGGTCAGGTAGATTTATAATTTGTTTTTAAATTTTCCTCTCATTTTTGTATTGAATCCACTGATTCGATCAATCAATTGATACAACTAACCAGTGAAGATACAACCTAAAATAATTATTAGTTCTCACCTTCCGACCAACCCAGCTCCTCTGCCATAATATCAACGATATCGGGCAGAGCTTCCTGTGCTGCTTGTACGTTCAAGAATGCTAACCGAACTCTACGTGCTATCATATCAATAGCAGTCATAGCATATTCTTTCACACCATAGCGCACCTCAGCGTCAATGTATGGAAACTCTGGATGGAGCTTCTTACCAATGATAGGCCATCTTTTACCTGAAAACAGTCCATTGTCACGTTAGGTAGGTACCTATATGATACATGAAAAAAGAATAAATACCTGTCAGAGCTGCCATTTTGGCGACAGCAAAAGCTCTATCACCATAGGATTTAGCTAAATGCTGTGCTACTTCGCATTCCAAACCGAAATCTTGAACCAATCTGATGTACATGGTGGGTGTCCATTCGTGAGCGCCCATTAAAAGTATGTTTTCCGTTTGACTGTGTGCAAGTGTTGGTTTCAAATTACAAGCTGTACAAATTAATAGAGAGGTCCTTTTTCGAATCAGAGGTTAACAAAAATAATGCTAATAGACAATAATTTGGAAGAATTGCTTATTTCTCAGATTTGAAATTACTTACTAATTTCTTATGTTCCTTTGATAAAATTAAAATTATTTTTACCTGATATTGCTGCATCGACAGTCTCTTCAGCCATCGATCTATAAGTCGTCCATTTACCACCGGCTATCGTAATCAAATTAGAATCGCTCACATGAATAATGTGATTTCTAGCTAATGATTGTGTATCTGGTTTATTTGGATCTTGCACCAATGGTCTAATACCACTCCAAGCTGACAGAACATCACCTCTCCTCACTACAAGATAAATCTCATCAACTTAGAATCCTAGATATATATATATATATATATATATATATATATATATATATATATATATATATATATATATATATATATATATATATATCTAGATATGTTTTTTCTACCTTCAACATCAGGGTTCAGATAATTTTTCACTTCCTCCAAAATGAACATTATTTCATCTTCAGTTGGTTTGGGGTTGTGTGTCACATCACAAGGTAAGTCAGTAGTGCCGGCTATGGTATGTTTCTGCCAAGGCAGGAAGAAAATAACACGACCATCACTTGTTGAAGGGTCCAACAAGCCCATCTGCTCAGGACTATAATAACCTGATGGATGTTTTAAGTATATACAAAAATCTATTTAACAATTATAATCAGTTTTATTTACCTGGAAGTGTTATATGAACTCCACTGCTCGGTGCGCAAATCTCCTTCACATTGATATTGTCCATCTTTCTAATACTATCGGTAAATGGTCCTGTTGCGTTTATGACACATTTTGTTGGCACATTCCATGTTTTACCTGTCATTTCATCCCGAAGTGTGACACCATTGATGACCTCTTTGTCACCTTTCCGTTCTTTTAGTAGAGCGGTGACGGTAACGTGATTTGCTACAGTAGCACCATGTCGAGCAGCTGTCAACGCAACTGCCAAATTCATACGGGCATCATCCTGTTGACCTGTTGTGATAAGGTTGAATATTATAATAATAATGAAGTTTTGATGACATAATATATCAGAGAATCATAATTACCATCGTAGTAGACAATTCCACCACATAGTCTATCACCTCGTAACATGGGAAATAGTTCCAAGGCGTTCTTCTTTGACAAGAAATATGAGGATTTGAGTGTCTTGGAGCCGGCAACAAGATCGTACATTTTGATTCCCACCCAAAAGTATGGAACTTGCCACCATCTACATGATAACATAAGAATTGAATCAATTAAAAATAAATATTAGACCACTCTTTTGTTGCACTATGTACTAAAAAGTAGATTTTTTTACAAGTCTTCTGGGTTTTTTTCATACTTTAAAGGAAAACCTAAGCCAGAGTTCGTACGTAACACTCTCCACGAGAGCCGCATTCAAACTCGATCATTTTTTATATCAATTTTGCTTTACTTTGTTTATGCATTTTTTTATATTTTCATCGATTTCAAACTCAGCAGCAAAATTTAAAATTATTCAAAGATCTGGAAATTGGTGAAAATTGAAGTGAAAGATTCCTTTATATTCATTCACACAGGTCAAGCTCATATAAGCGTGGTAAATAAGTTCCTGTGTGTAATTCGACTGTTTTTTTAAATGGCTTTTCGCGCCTTCTTAATAGTAAATGGTGCTCCGATTTTCATGACTGTAGATAGAGAACTATTGAGAGTTGGTCTCGTTGAAAAAAATTGACATTCAACATGTCTTCTCAAAAACTTCCTACAAAGGTGATGGAGGAAGCAATTTTTTTCGAAAATCGACGAAAATTTGACACGTCATTTAAAGAAGACATTATGCCCGGAAACGTTTAAATTGGACATTTTTCAAAAAAATCATAGGTTTCCGATTTACATCAGTGTTAAAGTCTGAAATATGTGTCTCCGCTATGTGGTGGAAATTGAAAATATGAGACGGCCAAATTAAAGAGGAGATTATATGTAGCAACATAAAAATAAGACGTTTTTCAAAAAAAATGTTCGGTTTTCGCGTTACAGCAGTGGGAATCTGTGAAATATTTGTATTTCCGCGATGTTTTATAAAATATATATAAGCAACATATTGAATGAGTTTGATTATTAATTTTATATAGTCAAAAGTGTGAAATAAATTTTTTTACAAAAATTGGGCCGACTTTATTACTTGGTGTACTTAAAAATACAAAATAATAATAATTCTATTGGTTCTGGTACTTTTGAAGTTGGTCTCAAAAGTTTTCAATCTAACCAGTACCAATGGAATTAATATTGTTTTGTATTTTTCAGGGCATCAATTAATCAGTCAGCCCAATTTTTTGTAACAAATATTTATTAAATACCTTAAGCAATTTTTTAATGATATTTTTGTTTTAATTTATCTTAAGTGCCAACTTTGAATTATTGTTAGGTAAACTTTTATCAATCATTTTCGCTTTTTTATCGAACATTATATCCAATATTTCATAATACCTTCAAATCATTTGGATCTTATTGTTATAGGTACTTCCAATTTATTTTGCATGTTTGACGTTATGTCAATGCGATAAGAAATAGGGAAAAATCGTTATTCGTCAAAAATGTGTTTGTTTCATGATTTTATCAATTTCAGTACTTATCAGAAACTACAAGTTCATATGTATTGGATTTTTATTATTTTTGATAAAAATAAGTAATAACTAAAAATACATAAGATAATAATAAAATATTTTATATACAGGGTTGTCCATTAAGCGCGCGGTGGTCTCTAGCGATCTTAGCGTTAAAATAAGAAGAACATGTTCTATATAAAAAGTGTTTTTTTCGAGTGTTCTTTCTGCGGAAAATAATTTCAAATATGGCGGACTTCCGGATATACCTTTCAACTTCCTTATTTTAAATAGAATACCATGTATATTTTCACATTTTTTAATTCAGCATCGATTTTAAGGTCCAGTTTGTTAAGCATAGTTGTTGTATACGGAAATTTGACGTTTGTAGTACTTCACAAAAATTGTAATAGGTATCTCGGAAACTACACCCGATAGAAACATGAGGTTTTCGCTGTTGCAAAGACCGAAAAACGTAGTTTATGTTTTAAAGTAGCATTACTTCAAAAGAACTGTAAATATTTAAACTAGAAATTTTCAAATTTGAAAAGTTTGAAAAATGCAAAAGTTATTTTTTTCTAATGGGATGGTATGTTAAGTTTCATATCCGTGAATGGGAAATTTAATTCTCTTTCAATTTTATCCAGGCATATTTAGGTCTATCTCTGTTGGTTTTCAAGCTATTAACACTTTTTTAATTATTCTACAACGGTACTGAGAAAATGGAAAAATACTAGAAGGCATGGCTCACAGTTAGTGCTGTAAGGGCTGGAAATCAATATGAAACATACCACACAAAAACCAATTGATATGGTTTATATCCTTAGAGAATGTTCAAAAAATTGTCTTCTCGCATCCCGAGTGTACGGCGAATGGTTTCCTGATAGAAGGCATCCAGAACCAAGATCTTTTGAAAGGCTGATAGATTTGACAGGACTGGATCAGTTAACTACGAAAAACATAGCAGAAGAAAACATTTGATAACTGAAGATAATGAATTTAATGTTCTTGCAACTGTAGTTGAAGATCCTCATAGCAGTACATCCGAAATCAGTCGCGATTTGGGCATTGGACAAACGTCTGTTGATCTTAGCGAAGAATAATTATCGTCCTTAGATGTACAGCTAAATCAAGCACATAAAGAGCGAGATTTTGAAAATAGAACCAATTTCTGTAATTGGTGTCTTGCTTGTCTACAAGAAGATGCATTATTTTTTAATGCCGTATTATTCACTGACGAAGCTACGTTTCATAATAACGGCTGTGTAAACCGGCATAATTTACATTTCTATGTGGATGCCAATCCGAATTTTGTGAGGACGATCGACAACCAGCACAGATGGAGTGTTAACGTTTGGGGTGGCATAATTGGACACCACATAATAGGGCCCCATTTTTTTGATGTACCCCCTAGTGGAAATATCTTCCAAAATTTTAGTGTCAGAGTTCGAAACACTCTGGATGAAAGATTTCCAGGAAGCTGGATTGGAAGACGTGGACCAATTGCCTGGCCACCAAGGTCACCAGATCTAACAAAATTGTATTTTTTCCTTTGGGGATACGTTAATGATCTGGTCTACAAAATACCCCCAACAACAGCAGCAAACATGCGGGAAAGAATACGAACGGCATTCAATTCTGTTACATCCATAATGTTACATAATGTAGATAGATCAGTAACTGATAGATTTAATATGTGTTTACAGCAAAATGGTAGGCAATTGGAATATTTAATGAAATAAATCTGTACCAATAAAATCTCTGCCATATTTTGTTTTCCTCTAGTTTTTCACCAACTAAACCATGTCGCCTACGATTTTTTTCATTTTCTCCGCTCCATTGTAGAATAATTTAAAAATCGCTAATAGCTTGAAAACCAACAAAGATAGGCGTAAATATGCCTTACTAAAATCGAAACAGAATTAAATTTTGCAATCATGGATATGAAATTTAAAATCCCACCCCATTTGAAAAAAATATATTTTTGCATGATTCAAACTTTTCAAATTTGAGAACTGCTAGCGTAATGATTTCTCTTGAAGTAATGCTACCTTTAAAACACAAGTACGTGCGCCGTACAATCGGGATGCGAGAAGACAATTTTTTGAACATTCTCCAAGGATATAAACCATATCAAGTAGTTCTTGGGTGGTATGTTTCATATTGAATTCGAGCCCTTACAGCACGCAATAAATTTTATTAAATTTGACAACTCCTTTGACGTAACTGTGAGCCATGTCGCCTAGTATTTTTCCATTTTCTCCGTACCGTTGTAGAATAATTGAAAAAGCGTTAATAGCTTGAAAACCAATAGAGATAAACCTAAATATGCCTGAATAAAATCGAAGGAGAATTAAATTTCGCATTCACGGATATGAAACTTAACATACCATCCCATTTGAAAAAAATTACTTTTGCATGTATCAAACTTTTCAAATTTGAAAATTTCTAGTGTATTTACAGGTCTTTTGAAGTAATACTACTTTAAAAAATATAACTACGTTATTCGGTCTTTGCAACAGCGAAAACCTCATGTTTCGATCGGGTGTAGTTTCCGAGATATTACAATTACAAGTACTACCAAACGTCAAATTCTCTAAAGATTACCGAATAACTTCAAATGGAGACACCGTGAATTCAAAAATGTGAAAATATACATGATGTTCTATTTAAAATAAGGAAGATGATGTCTACTTCCTGTATATCTGAAAGTCCGCCATATTTGAAATTATTTTCCGCAGAAAGAACACTCGAAAAGAAACACTTTTTATATAGAACATTTTCTTCTTATTTCAACGGTAAGATCGCTAGAGACCACCGCGCGCTTAATGGACAACCCTGCATAATATGATGCTCGAAAAGTGTAATTTGTGTTGCTAAATATCAATATGTTCAATAAAAATATCTTCCCTTGAGCACAGTTGGGTTTGAATGACAATTGTTTATTTCCAGATCTTTTTTTTTATGTATTTTAAAATGCAACGGTCGAACAAGCATTTTTTTGTGTCAATGGAGCTCATGTTACTACAGGTATCACTCACTTGTAAACTGGCAACATGATTGGTAGAGGATATGCCAAGTGTGGAGCTTGGTGGATCATTGTGGCGCGTTCATTTAAAGCTTCTTTCACCATTCTGTACTGTTCTATGTCCAATTGCATAATAGCTTTTTGTAAATATCTAACACCACCATGAATCAGCTTGGTGCTTCTACTAGATGTACCGCTTGCAAAGTCATCGGTCTCTACCATTGCTGTCTTCAAACCTGGGGAGGAATATTTCCCAGTATAAATCAATAATTATTTTGATTTCTTGCAAACTGCAGTGCGATTACTGAACATACGCAATGAGCACGTTGTATGACGTCATTGTTATTTGTATGAAAGGGATAAAAAATTTATTTTCATCAAAAAACACCCTTGGCGATGACGTCATATCCCGAAAATTAGTTTACGTCACTTAAAAGAGCTAATGTTCAACAAAAACGTTTATTAAAATTTTTTTATAGTAATTGTTAAACCAGAAATCAGTTGCTGCCAGATTTTCTTGTCACTCTGTATGTACTTATACTAGATGTCTCAGTTGTATTGTTCCGAAGCAATATCTCAATTTAAAAAAAAACATAAATTATTTTCTTCCAAAACAGGTTCAAATGGATAAATTATAACAATGCTGGAAGTAATAAGCTATCGAAAACTAGTTTATTATTTTTATATTTTTTTCATTTGGTTAATTTATGGTAGAAAGTATTTTAAGAGATGGAAAAGGGAATTTTGTGTTATTCAAAACTTGGCAAACCGGAAGTGACTGAATATAAATATCTACCTCTCTATTCAATAATCCTAGTATAAGCAAATCAAGCAACAAACCTCTTGTGACAGCATCTAGGGCACAACCAGCTCCTGTTGCTCCACCTCCAATTATGAGGACATCAAATGCATCAGACTGCAGGGATTTAATCATCTCATCTCTTGGCGGTAGTGCCTTTTTCATTTTAGGTCCTTGTCTCTCGGCCTTGACCATAGGCCACTAAAATATGACAGCTAATAATTTCATCAAAACTTTGAGTTCCGAAAAAAGCAAACGAAACAACTCACCATTGCATTGCCATCTTCTTTAAGTAGTAAATAACTGACAAGACCTGCACCGGCTGCTCCCGCAAGGCCACCAACGGCTAATTTTTTCAGTTTTGATGCCATATCTTGGTTATGTCAACTACAAACAGAAGGACAAAATTTCATTTAGAACCTCATAAGATTGCCTACTGAATGGTCGAAAGTCTTGTCACTGTCAAGTTTCAAGTACATTCAATGAAATATCTATACAGAGATGGGCAATTGTGTGAAACCATCTGATTTATGGCTGAACAATACGTTATATTGAAAAAAGTACCCTGAAAATTTTTTTTTTGTAGAACGTTAACAGTTTTTAGTTAATTACATTGATTTTCAACAGATAATATAATTTTAAAGATATGACGTCATCGATGGTATTTTCAAATGGAACACCCTATATACTTTTTCATTTTCATATAGTCACTTTCTCCATAATTTAAATGAGATATAGTTTAGTAGGTGTGCGGCTTGTGGTTTTTTACATAATTAGTAAAATAATAACATTGGAGGGAGAGGAAATATTCTATTTATTTTTCAAAAAACCACAAGGCGGATACCCACCAACCCCTAGGTATATCATTTTAATTGTTGAGAAAGTGATGAAATAAAGCAAAAATATATATAGACTGTTCAATTTAAAAAATCAAAAAAACTATAAGGTAGCTGTTGAAAATCAAATTGTCTCTACAAAAAATTAATGTTCTACAAAATCTTTTGTAAGGGTGTTTTTTTTAATGTATTGTTTAACCAGAAATCAGATGGTTCCACACATTTGTAAATCCCTGAATATTAATACTTTTGACCTCTTTTAAGTATAGGTACTGCGCCCCCGGACGAATATGAGATTTGACATAGTTAATGCACAGATTAAAGAAGATTTTAATCTGTGGTTAAAGTTCACATGGATAAGGAGTGCAGACAATTAAAATTTATATACCTACCTACTAAGTATTAAAAATACATTTAATTGAATAAAGTAAATTTATGTCTAACAGCCGTCTAAAGTTATCAATATATCAGGGAATCAGGTTGAATGCTCTGTAGTGGCTAGCATAAGTTGCATACATTTTACCCGGGTTCGATTCCGGGCCATTGTATTTTTTTATTTCATAAGTAATTCTTATTTCAAATGGATGAAGAAGTCAAAAAAATCAAGTAAATCCATTAGAGATATAATCTTTAACAGAAAAACTTCAATAATCTTCAAACTTAATATTACTTAAATGAATTATGGTCGAGTTTTGACCACTAGGCAAGCAGGTAGTTATTATAAATATGCATAACAAGATTTTCTGAGCTGATATTTGACAAATGAGAAAATATATATCAGGTGTTTGGTACATAGTTTGCCAAATAGGAATGACTTAAAAAAGGAGACATTTTTTACCCACTTCTTCAGTCCCAATAATCCATCGTTGGTATCCCTTAATAACTGCAACTTAAATTCAGCACTTTAGGTACCTACTTAGATTATAGGACAAATTATTTGCACAGCCTCTCAGCCAATAAGTTTTAGGTTTTCAGGTTTTTCAAGTAAAAAAGTTAAGACGCTGATAAGAAAAATGCATGAATACGATCACTTTAAATTTTAACTGAACAGGTATCTCTCTTGTCCTCTCTCAGCCAATGCAATTTGTCAAGAAAAGCACCAAATACCCAATATATATTTTCATATATTTCTACTCAAAGCTAACACATGATTATTTGATATACAACAGGTTCCCTTGATATTGTTGGAACTGGAAGAAAATTTGTAACCATATTTAGCATAGATAAATGCGTGTGATATCTGGATTTATTCTAGCTATCTAGTATCCAGCAGAATCGGTGAACAATTTCTTCATTGATTGATGATTGATCAATGACCAAATTTTAAGATAAGATTCGTATGACCTTGATTGACTTAAGTAGTTTCAAATTGACGAACATCGTAGATAATACCAAAAATTCGTCAAGTGCGAGACGCGCTCTCATTAGTTTTGGAGATAAGGGGGATTGTAGATTGTAATATGTATTCCTTAAAAAGTTCTAAGGCAGTAATTTTGGGATAATAAAAAATGAATGACTCACAACGAGCCTGTTTTTCGAAATGTTGAAATTTGCTTGAAGAAACTTTGTATTCTTATTATCTTACTTGTTCCACCAAATTAACTCTCAGTATGAGAATCTGTTTATTTATTTATCAAAACCAAAGTTCAACTTTCTCCGTTTTTGACCGACGAACCCAAACGGAGGAGGTATACAATTGTGTGCGTTTTTTTTTTGTTTGTGCCCGTAGGTATAGTAAACGTATTCCCATTTTGATGATTTTTGATTTATTTGAAAGAGGAGACTTGAGAAATGGTCCCATATTCATAAAAATTCAAATCAAACCCTCTGAAAACCGCCCCGAAGGGGGTGGAGGGGAAATTTTTTCTCGAAATTCGGAAATCCCAGACGACAGAATTAAAGATGACAATATCCGGAAACGTTCAAATTGAAAATTTTCTGAAAAGCGCTACGGTTTTCGAGTTTCATTGATGTTAAAATTTGAAATATGTTTATTTTCGCTATGTGGAAGGGGCATTTTATTTCTAAAATTGAAAATCTGAGAATGCCAAACTTCATATAATATAATAAAAACTTTTAAATTTCAACAACTTCGATCCATGTACTTAATAACAACAAATATAGCATGTGTATAGAAAATGGACACCTAATTCGATATCTTTAGGTTCAAGCGATTCAGATTTTGTATTACAGATGCGAGTTCAGCTCGAATGACGTTTTTCGTTTTGATCTTGGTCAGTTCTCAACAAATGAATCACTTTCAGCCGTATTCATAAACAAATCTTTGATCAGTACTAGTTCGATACTAAAACTGTAAATAAACTAAACTCGAAAGGAGATTTGTTTATGAATTCGGCTGTATGAATTTAATGTAGGTAAGTATCAAATTGAATGAGTCAGAATTATACGAAATCTTTAAGGTAGACATTACACTAGTAGTCTCCTTATTTTTTCACCCCATTTAACTTCAAATCTATTTAGAACTTCATATTGTGGACTACGAGAGTCACACCTTATCAATCTTTTCCCAGTTACAAATGTTAATGAATCATGTCGCGCGTCTGCAAAGATATTTTGCTCATTATTTAATGATTACGCAACGATAAGAACGTAGACTGTACGTCATAGTCGGTGATAAATATCGCTCGTTTACTGGTAAACCATAGTTTATTTAACACATGTAATCAGCGAAATTAATTTTCCTTATTACTGATTGTGATGTCAGCAATTTGCAATTTGATTTTTATCTCAGTATTCTACATGTAATGAATATTACTTATTGTGCAACATGTGATTCAATAAATTAATATTTGTTGATAGTAATTAATACTGTTAAAAATTAACAAACTAAAAAAAATTTCGGCATGTAGGTATGTTTGTATGATGAGCTGTGTTACAACTATAATTAGAGATCGTCCTTTTAAATTTTAAAGCGTATTAACGCTGTACTTATTTCGTTATTTGCATGTTAACAAAACCTGTCCGGTTGTTTGTCAGGGCTTATCTCTAAAATGGCTAAACCGGTTTTTACGGGACATTCATTGATATATATATAAGATTCTTCAGATAAGAATATAAGCTCTTTTTTTATCTGACACACATTTTTCCAAAGAAGTTGACATCGTCAGCGGTGAATATTCCAAAAATTAATTGCAAAATATATTATTTTCCAAATCTTAGCAATGGTACCGGTTCTCAAATGATGAGACAGAATTAAGAGTTTTATTAAAGAGTTACTTATTATTTAAAAAAATATTATGGAAACAAGGATTGTGTGTGGGTTTTCCAGCATTGTATGAGCAGACGAAGTCGTGAGTACCCTATAGAAAATACAACATTATGTTTATTCTGTTGGTACAAACTCTTGACTGTATCCATCATTCATGAAATTTACTTTTAGTCAACAATTTAAAAATATAGTGGCAACAATCTGAACTGAGAAGTGTTCTAAATTTCTCTAACTCTAACTCCGAAATGCTTGAATTTTTTTTAGATATATCCAATTTAGGTAGCTAAATGTTTCTGTTAGATAAAAATTTCAAGAAGAATCATGATAACAATCGAATAATATTTACCTCCTGCTATTGAATAAATTTAGTCCTAGAGTATGCATCGTAATTTAAACTATACGGAACCCTAAGAGTAACAATCCTAGTCACATTTGATATATGTAAATATTGAACGGAACAAGATCAATGTCATATTTGTCTGTCCCTCTGCGAATCTACAGAACGGAGAAAGCTGAAATTTGGTATAGGTACATTTTTTTCCTATAATGAACGGCTTCCAAGATATTGGAAAATATAAGAAAATTGAATCTCCGAGAAAAAACAAACAGAAAAGACCTTCACTCGTAAGCCCTACTCGCACTTGACCATTTTTGACCGACTTCCAAACCAACTGATATCGCATTTTTTGTAAAAAACATCTACTTATTTGTGATGTAATTATATACTCTCTAGCTCTGGGTATTTCTACAATACTGACTAAACAACAGATACTATTTTATTATAGTAGAAGGTCGAACGTATATTTAAACGACGGAAACTTTTGATTTCCCGGCTTTACCGAAAGATAAAATATTTAAAAAGCCGTTCAAGACATGTTAAAGTTAAGAATGAAAGTATTATGTCATGGTTCTAGTTTATCCAACATAAATTAAGTATACCAACAATAGGATTTGTATTACTATTAATTTAGAACAGATATGTATTAAGTTTACATTTTATAATGTATTTATAGTTAACACTTGGTGAATGATATCATTAAATAATAAATTATTAAAACTAAGGAGTATCAATAAACACATTTCAGAAATAAATATTACAAAATAAAAAATCTTCAATAATTGATCTGAAGTATCGGTATATTTTCCAAATTTCTGGGTATCTAATAATAGATTTTTTTAATCATTTATTCAGTTGAAATAAATATTTTCTAACAGAAATATATTTTTATTACTATGTTATGGTATAATAAGTTTAAGCGAAGGTTGCTGTGATCTATCATTAATGTTTCCTAATATCTCGTTATAATAGTAGCAGTAACTCAATGTCACCAGTAGGTATGTCACACAGGTGAAGGCGCGCTCGGAGTTTCCAATAATATAAATTATTTATAAAAATAAAACACTATCAATTTACCTTTCAATGTCAATAATGCTTCATGTAGAGCACACAAGTTCCACTAGAGATCCTCTTATCACACAGCACAATTTATATTTGATAAAGACAATAAGCTTTTCCTCATGATTTTCATTCAACACTATGGCTACGAATAGGTGAGGTTATGTAAAAACCGATCGGTGCGATCAAAGAGAGAACAGCAGGAACGCCAGGTAGCAGGAAATCGCACGCATGTGACCGCGAATTCGTCAGACGCGAACGCGACTGATCGACCTCGCAGGCGAATCAGGAGAACATAGATAACCAGAGTGTAGTTGGCGAGCTAATCTATCACGCCGACAGGAATGGCGGCTTAGCAGGCAGCAGGAATAGCACGCTGGTTGTGCATGGATGTCGAGCGGCATTTAGATATTTTTAGCATAGTTAAAAAGAACTGTTATATTCACTAATATTTTTTTTAAATGTTCATTGTTATTTTCACACTTCAATCCGTTGGTAATATAATTTTATATTATTATATTCACAGTCTATCCAAGATATCGTTGGGGTATGATCTTGAAAACAGTAGTAATAATATACAGAGTTGAATATCTAAAAAGTTGAACAATCTGGCGGCCTTCTATTTTTTCTTTACCGTAATTCAATATTTCTTCTGGTTTTCAAGATTTTAAAGAAAACAAAGAAATTATTGGCGTAATATCGCTGAAAAGCTAGCAAGAAAACTGAAAGTATTTCTTTAGCATTACAAAATGGTTTCTATAATATCATCAAGCTACTTTTTATTTTCATGAAACCATGATCAACATTTTTTTTATTTGGACCGAAACCCTGTATTATGCCTATTTCAGTTCTTTTTATTATTTTTTTTATAGCTGTAAGCATATGATTTTTGTTTATAGGCGATGATCAATGAGAAATAAAATGATTTGTCGAAGAAAACTAAGAGAGAATTGTTGAATTTAGTCTGGTCTCCCCGATCCCAGATGTGACACCTCCTGACTTTTATCTTTAGCGGTATATCAGAAATTATATGTATCAGTATTCCTTAAGTAAAGAACATTAGTCATTATGTTGTAGATACTGGAACTACATATGTTCATATTATTTGCTTCATCAAATAGTATGGTCAGTATGGGAAGTGAATACCTATTATAACTGTAGAAATTTTGTCTGGTGTTCCCCAGACCAATAAAAAAAACAATTTTTACTCTATAAATTGTATAGGACATTAATTCGTTATAGAATGAAATGTAATGGAATTATTAACTCCAAAATAACCCTAATCCTAATAGGGAGTTATATTAGGTAGTAAAACCGATTTTCCAAAGTGGAGATTTTGGCATAATAATATTTATTGCGTTACAAATATTATAATATAGTTTATAATAATCATAGTATTGTTATCTAAAATTGTGTATTGAAAAAAAAGGAATGAAATAAGAAAAACAAGGGAAGGTAAATAGAGAGAACAGAAGGCACATGTATTATCCTTATTTAAATTATATAAATAAATAACTACGCTACAATGTAAAAAGGTATGTAGAATAAAGAAAGATTATAAAAATTATTATTTATCTATTATAGAAAATAGATAAAGGTCCGTCAATGTTTTGGCAAAGATTTGTTTCTAATCTTTGGTTTTGGTATGAAATTTCCACGTGATTGAGATAGTTTGCTTGCTGGGATAGTAGGGTTCATTTTTTGAGCAACTTTGAAAAAGGGAGGAGTATACATTTCATCTGTAGGTTAACTTTTCTATGTACGTATATTTCTATTTTCTATGTATGTATTCTAATGTACGCGCACTTTGCATACTAAACGAGTACCGAATGATTTCTTTCATTCTAAAGACAAGTGCTGAGAGATGGTTCATATAGAACTCCAATATAAACTTCCCTCCTATAAATACCCCAAAGAGGGTGGATAAGACATTTTTTTAGAAAACTGAAAATATCATCTGTAAGGTTGTAAACAAAGATAATTTCCAAAAAAATTATTTAAATTTCACATTATCCAAAAAAACTGATTTCTGAGCTACAGCATTAGGAATGTGAAAGATTCTCACCTCCATATATTAAAATTCCTGCATATAAGGGAACGTTCATCATTTTTCACGAGTAATGTAACACTTAAAAATTAAGATAAATATATTTCACAAATATAAGAAAGAACTTATTCGTTGATGCACTGAAAAATACCAAATAACGTTAATTCGATTGGTGTAGGATACATTTGAAGTTGGTGCCAAAATTCGCGTATTTATCTACACCAACATCTCTTCAAAATTACCAACACCAATAGAATTAACGTTAGGTAGGTAGGTACGTGTTATTTTCAATGCACCATCGAATCGGTCCTGTTCTTTGTAAAAAATATTTCTATAAACCTAAACAATTTTACCAGGTGCAATTATTGACATGGGTTATTATGTCAATGGGTGCAACGGAAAAACCTTGTATCAACTTATAAAAACATAAATATTGCTTGGCACCTTAGCATAGAGATTCCCAGTTCAATTTTTAAATGTTATAAAGATTGAACCTGCATACTTGAGCTAAAAATAGGTTCGTGTGACAATCAACAATCTAGATCAAAAGATGTTGTTTCATCGATGTTTACGAATAAAAATTTATAAATTTCACATCTATAGTTCTAGTTCAGTTTTGAAAAATATATATTGGTTTATCTGCAGTCCTACAGATTCATCTTATGATATAAATCAATTTATACATTACCTACCGTTTTTTGTCTAATACAATTTATACAGACGTCGCATAGCTAATAAGAAAGGGCGTGATAAAATGGTAAAATAAAAATATGTGATTAATATGAAATTGCATTACACATTTGCGAAAAACTGAATATTTTCTTTCTGACAAACTTGCAAGCTACTTTATATTCTGAACCATGTTTCTGGAACGTATAGCGTATAGCAAAATTTTTAATTAGGTAGGTACCTGCCTACTATGAAATTCTATTCCAACAGAACACTATCTATAACTTTGGATGATGTTGCCATTTCCTGAGAAACATCAGCATCTTTTCTTATTTTCCCTTATCATACACAAAACGTTACTATGAAATTAGAATGATGAATAGGTATGTAATTAAAATCCTTGAAATTCTTTCTTTTTACTTTCCTACGCTACTGTAGTAGCTGTATAAGAAAAGTATTGTAATAGAATAATGTGAAATTTTAGGTATCGAGATTTTTACAAATGTTGACGTTTCGGAATTTTCTCGGAAGTCTTCCGTCCGTCTGTCTGTCTGTCTATGACATCATTATCTCGGAAACGGATCGGTTTATTTTGTTGCTTTCTTATATTTATATCCATATGAAGCAGGGGTCGCGCACGCGCATTGGGAGCGAAACAAATCATTTCTATCTCTCTTTAATGGCATCACTTTTCACTTTCCACTTGTTTATTAGATGCATAGAATTAGTACCTCCGTATATAAATATTTTATCTATGATTAGTACTCCATTCTATGATTAGATGGGACGGTGGCCATACATACACATATATATAATTTTTTTATTTTTTTATGTAGATTCTTGAGCTTGGATATATTTTTTTTCCTTAGGTTTTCTTGGGATACAGGCTCAGTGGTTTGATTAATTTATTTTTATTTATTCTATACCATTATAATTAATTTTTATAAGAACAAAACGTTTCGACCATATGTGGTCTTTTTCAATTGTTAAAAATTAAGATTAGCTGTAATATAAAACAAAAAATTAATGTATTTTTTTTTCTATGATTTGAAATAAACTTACCTAAAATGCATAGTTCGTAGAAAACAGATATATAATAAAAATAAAATATAATTCTGTTTGAGTCGACCATTTAAAAATTGAAAATTAAAACTGTATTCTTTATAATTGGTGAAAGTTATATCATTTTAGCATCTTCTTCCAGTTTCTTTTTTCTTTTTTTTTATTCTTCTTGTTCATTTTTTGGAAAAAACTTTTTATATTTACTTTTATAACTGTTGTCTTTCAGCGTGTGAATAGAAGTTTAGTTTGGAGCACGTTGCGAAAATAAAATGGCCGGAAATATGTGGCAGGAAATTAGAGTTAATATTTATTTTTGACTTTTGACATTTGAGTAGACGAGAAATTTTTTTTGTGGATTCATCTCGTTATAGGTTTTGTGATTTAAAGAACATATGTTATATATGGCACTTAAATTTTTAATATCGGTTTTTGAATTTATTGTGCTTGAATTATTTTATATATATATATCATTTCTAGAATTTTTCGTTTAAATGTGTGTTTTTCAGTGGTTAATATTTTAGTCTCGTTGAAATTGAATTTATGTTTCCCTTGTTCTTCGTGATTTGTGAGGGCGGTTTTATTTTTCTTGTCATATTTATGTCCTTTGATTCGATTTTCGATATATTGGCATGATTCTCCTATATATGTGCTATTGCAATCGTTGTATGGTATCTCATAGACAGAATTTGTAATTTTGTTTTTGTCTGTTTTGGCTTTTAATTTGGTGTATGTTTTTTTCAATAGATTGTGAGGTTGTGACTGACGGGTATGTTGTGGTTTTTGAATAATTTTTGAATGTTTTCTGATAATTTTTTTTCTATGATTTGAAATAAATTATAAAAAAATAAAAGACCAATTGTTTCATCCATCCAATCATCATTCAACAAATTATCAAAATTTTTGAAACAAATTATAAATAAAATAATAAACAAAACCGACTCATACATAAAAGACTCATGGCATTTTAAGGAAATGATAAAAAATAAAAATATTCCCAATAACTATATCATTACATCCCTCGATGTAGTCTCTTTATATACAAATATTCCTATAGACCTTGCACTGAAAATCATCGACAAAAAATGGAATGAGATTAAACAATACACAGACATTCCCCAAAAAGAATTTAAAAAAGCTATTGAAATCACACTTAATTCGACATATTTTAAATATAAAAACAAATTTTACTAACAAATTTATGGTTGTGCTATGGGTTCATCCATCTCCAGCTGTATTGCGCAATTGGTACTTGAAGACTTAGAAAATGAAATCTTGCCGACCGCAAATTTCCATATTCCTTTCTTTTATAGAAACGTTGATGACTGTCTAACAGCTATCCCCCAAGATAAAGAAAATAACATCCTTAATCTTTTCCACTCATACCATGACAAAATAAAATTCACCATTGAAACTGAAAAAAACAAAAAAATAAATTTCCTTGATCTAACACTCCATCACAAAAACAATAACTTACAGACAGAATGGTATATCAAAAGTACTTGGTCCGGTAGATACTTGCACTTCAAATCAAAACATCCCATGTCGCAAAAAAGCAGTAATCAACAGCTTGGCTGATAGAGCAATAAGACTTTCTGACCCACAATACCGTCAGAAATCGATAGATAAGGCAAAATTAGTACTTAAACAAAACTGTTACCCAGAAAATCTTATAAATAAAACTTTCCGCGCCGAAATTCATGCAACATACAATACAAATAAACAAATGAGAACAAAAAAAGACAAAAACCAAAACTACCTCACACTCCCATATATAGACAAACTATCAGAAAACATTCAAAAATTATTCAAAAACCACAACATACCCGTCAGTCACAAACCTCACAACCTATTGAAAAAAACATACACCAAATTAAAAGCCAAAACAGACAAAAACAAAATTACAAATTCTGTCTATGAGATACCATGCAACGATTGCAATAGCACATATATAGGAGAATCATGCCAATATATCGAAAATCGAATCAAAGGACATAAATATGACAAGAAAAATAAAACCGCCCTCACAAATCACGAAGAACAAGAGAAACATAAATTCAATTTCAACGAGACTAAAATATTAACCACTGAAAAACACACATTTAAACGAAAAATTCTAGAAATGATATATATAAAAAATAATTCAAACAAAATAAATTCAAAAACCGATATTAAAAATTTAAGTGCCATATATTCTTTAAATCACAAAACCTAAAACGAGATAAATCCACAAAAAAATTTTCTCGTCTACTCAAATGTCAAAAGTCAAAAATAAATATTAACTTCAATTTCCTGCCACATATTTCCGGCAACACCATTTTATTTTCGCAACGTGCTCCAAACTAAACATCTATTCACACGCTGAAAGACAACAGTTATAAAAGTAAATATAAAAGGTTTTTTCCAAAAAATGAACAAGAAGATTAAAAAAAAGAAAAAAGAAACTGGAAGAAGATGCTAAAATGATATAACTTTCACCAATTATAAAGAATACAGTTTTAATTTTCAATTTTTAAATGGTCGACTCAAACAGAATTATATTTTATTTTTATTATATATCTGGTTTCTACGAACTATGCATTTTAGGTAAGTTTATTTCAAATCATAGAAAAAAAATTACATTAATTTTTTGTTTTATATTACAGCTAATCTTAATTTTTAACAATTGAAAAAGACCACATATGGTCGAAACGTTTTGTTCTTTTAAAAATTAATTATAATGGTATAGAATAAATAAAAATAAATTAATCAAACCACTGAGCTTGTATCCCAAGAAAACCTGAGGAAGATATATATATATATATATATATATATATATATATATATATCTCCCGGTCCGGATGTTGTCAATCAGCATCTGGGAGGAGTGAAGTGCCAACCCGGCGCGTCTCCAGGTGGCGGATAGGAGGGGGCCTCTAACGATGATTTTTATATGAGAAGGGGGCCTGCGGGGAAATAGGGCTCATTGAGACTAAAAACTCAATTGGCAGCCACGAATACCCTGCCGCGGACCAACTTCACCTGTCCCAGCTATAGTGTCGTGGCTAAGGGAATTGCACTCAGGTACAACGATGCCAGGTGTGCTTTCGAGCTAACCTCGAAACCACCCTGTCAAACCAACGCATCCTGGTCGTCTGTGGTCATGTCTCGCGGGCCAGTGATGCGGGGGGGGTCTTGGCTTAACCGCCCGGACCAAGAGGAAATAACCTCATCAAAAGTTCTAAATCCAAGGCGGGAAACCAGGCCGAGGGATGCATGGCTAGATAGAGGACTGGTCTCTACTGGTTTCGACCTTGGAGCACAAGAGGGAACTCCATTGTATTAACCCCTTACTCCTGCATGCGGGGCTCTGCAGAAGTGGACCGTTTTGTCCCCAGCTACTCGTGGGAACTTTTTGGAAATTTCATATAATCCCAAACTCACCGGAGGAGAGATGGAGAAAGCCTCCACCTCTTCATCCGGGCTCCCTGTTAAAATGGGAAATGCCAAACGGCAAAGGAATCGTCTGCCGTTCGACCTGCCGAAACTCGGAAAGCTGGGCGGCGGAGACGATCCACTGAGAAAGGGTCTCAGTGGAGCAGGAGAGCGGAAGTACCTGCGACTCCTCCATCAGGGACTTGCACCTGAGGAGGCCAGAAAACAGGCTCCTCAACACTCCCAACACTCCATACCCCCTACTGTCCCGACCCCGAAGGTAACACCGACGGGAAAAGGGACAGGAAAGAGAGGCGCGGAGCATATCACTCCTCCGGAAAGGCCTCAGCCTAAAAAGCCGAAAACAGCTGCAGCAAAAACCGGGCATGCCACTGGATACGCTGCAGCTGCCAAGGCCGTAAAGGCTATTCGTGTGGGTATCATACCCAAGGATTACCCTAGAGTAATCCTTGAACCACAGCGGCTCTCAACACTGGAGGATACTCTAGTGGAAGAGATGTGCAGTGGAGAGGTGAAGGGAATGCACTTCACCGGTATACATTTCCGCAGTGGAATGATGCTGGTGGACTGCGGTTCTCAGGATTCGGCGGACTGGCTCATTGGAGTAGTGCCGGCCTTGAGGGCTTGGGAAGGACCCGAGTTAGTGGCGGGGGAGGAGAAAAACATCCCAAACCCGTCACTGTAACGGTGTACTTCCCAAGAAGCTTCGAAATGGAGACGGAGAAAATCCTCCGACTCGTCGAAGTACAGAACACCTGGCTCAGTACCGGAGCCTGGAAAGTTCTCAACTCCAAAAAGGAGGGAACCGGTACTGTCCTCACGATTGGGATCGATCACCAATCAGGAGAGGCCCTGAAGGCAGATGGATGCTTCTTAAACTTTAGGTTTGGACGTGTGTCTGTCTCGGGGCTAGGACAGAAAAATAAACCTGCGGGAGGTCCAAAAGATGTGGAGATGCCCTCCACATCTACGGATTCCGGTGTGCAGGATAAAACTGCTAGCTCAGGTCTGGTCGAGGCCTCTGCTGGCTCTGCCAAAGAAGCCGGGGCGGCAGAGAAATTATCTGCAGTCCTGGGGGAAGGGCGAACCCATGCGGGGGTCGAGACCATAACCCGAGACCCAGATACCCGCTCGAGCTCCAAGGAGACTACCCTGCCGATGGATCTTGATGAGGGACAGGAGGAAATAGAGGAGTGGGGGAACTAGAGGCTGGACTACCCAGCCCCTACACCCTAGACTACAGCACCTTCACCCCTTTCTCCAAGGTGGCGCAAGTGAACTTGCATCACGCGAAGGTAGCTTCAGCAGTGATTGCAAGGCTATTTGCGAAATCCCAACTGGATTTTGTACTGATCCAGGACGCCTGGACAGGCAAAGCAGGCCAAATTAAAGGTTTGGCATCTAAAGACTCAGAATTGATCTATGACCAGAGGCAGGAGTCCCCTCGTGCCTGTGTGATCATAAGAAACAACATTAATTACACATGTGTTTCAGAATTCATGACTCGGGACCTAGTTCCAATTCTATCACACCTCAACACTGGGGGCATCAACCGAGACATAGTTATTGCATCTGCTTATTTTGCTGGAGACAATCCTGCAATACCTCCAGTCGAAGCTCAAGAGCTAGTGCAATACTGCAATAGCAGACAACTGCCAGTCATCATAGGCTGTGATGCCAATGCGCACAATGTTATTTGGGGAAGCACGAACAACAACCCTAGAGGTGAGTGCTTACTTGAATATCTCTTAGCTAATAATCTAGAAACCCTTAATGTGGGAACAACCCCCACTTTTGTCACGAGAGTAAGAGAAGAGGTCCTGGACGTAAAAATTGCCAGCCTTACTGCCAGGAATAACGTATTTGATTGGAGAGTGATGGAGGAACCTTCTCTCTCCGATCATAGGATTATAGAGTTTAGGATTGCGGAGGAAGTAACCTCACTGTCTCCAACTCGTAACCCTAGAAATACAGATTGGTCTAAATATAAGACCCTTCTGAAGCAAAACTTGGAACAGATCGAAAGTAATGGGGTCAAACACCCACACTGCGATCTGGATCAAGAGGTCGAACTGGTCAGTGTGGCGATAACCGATGCATTCCAATCAAGTTGCCCACTCTCAAAAGCTCGACCAAGCAAGGAAGCACCTTGGTGGAACAAAAACCTGTCAAACCTCAGATTAGAGGTCCGTCGGCTCTTCAACAGGACCAAAAGAGACGATAATTGGCAGGGCTACACCGAGAAGCTCACACAATACCACTGAATGATGATGATGATGGGTGGTTGTATCCGACTAAATAAAAGCATAAAGGTGTAGAGCTTCATCCTATTTATATATTTTATATCTCATTCAATAATGAACTAATAGATTTCTTTAATTATTATACATACTTACGTTAAACGTAATTTTGCTCTCAATACCTAGGTGGCGCGAATTGTGTCCCACTGGTAGATAATGTCTCAAAGTTTTTGACTACTTCCAGTTGCTTTTGTATAGTTGGATACAGCTTCCACTTATGTGGCGCTGATGAAATCTAACAAGCTTGAAATCACGTGATCCGCTTCTAGTGGTTGGTTGTATCCGACTAAATAAAAGCATAAAGGTGTAGAGCTTCATCCTCCTATATATATATATATATATATATATATATATATATATATATATATATATATATATATATATATATAGGAGTATTAATATCTGGGCGACCGAGCTTTGCTCGGATAATATAGGACTTAGAGTGTCTAAGGAAATTTAGGGTGTGGTCAAGAACACACTTCGTTCACTAACAGCAAAAAATTGGTGGTTGCTATTAGATGCGATACTGCGCATGCGTTAACTTTACTGCAAGTGCATTGAGAGTAGAAGCAGATAACACTACCTCCAAAGTAGTTTTATGTATAGATGATCCAATAAAAATATTTTTTCATTCAAAATAAATAATAAATAAAATAAATAAATAACGTTTATTGACAATTTGAGAATTTAATAATTTTAATAATAGATATAATGGAATTAATCTTGTTGGATGAAAGTACCGGGACAAATTATAAAATCAAAGTGACGAAAGAGGAATTTGATGGAGCTAATAATGTTAAAATTATAACTATTGATTTTTGACGGTTGTTGTTGAAAATTCAATGCCAAAGGTAGTATCTTAATATAAATCAAAAGTTCAATTTCCCTGTAACTGACATTTTCATTGTTATCTATATCTTAAACAATTTCAGCCGTCGTTCCTTCATTCACGGATTGCGATTGACAGCTTGTCGGTCGGAAACAAATTTACATCAAATGCTGCCAACGACTAAATTTAATAAAAAACCGCTTGCTGTGTTTACTTCACTTCTATTGCTGCAATTGCTTACAGCGTGTTCTCGACCGCACCCCCTGTCTTCAAATATGTGCATACCTATTTCTAGTTAAAATGTATTGCGATCGGTAGATCCGTAAATACCTATTGATTTTATCGTTCGCATAGTTCATAATTTACAGATTCCCAAATAAATATGAATGTGAAACATACCAGATCTCCGATTAAATTACCAGAAACTCATATTAACACCTTTAATTTAAAAAATGGGTTTTCTAAAAAAAAAGTAAGTTGATCAGGATTCGAACCGATGATCTCCAAATTATCAGGCGTGAGCTAAAACCCAATGAGCTACACATGTTCTGTAATATTAAAGGGCTCATATCCACATATCAGTTATAATCTTATGGGCGGTAGAATAAGAATTTTAATTGCTGAAAACGATTTTTTATGTGAATATGAATGCAACCAATCGATTCAATACACTGTAAAACTCATACATATAATATATGATTCCATCCATATCCATAACATATTTTTGATAACGTCATAGAAATAGAGATAAATACCAAAGAACAGCTCTGTTATCTGATACCATATAGAAAGCAAAGGTTATCTTTGTAGAAAGGATGCCATAAACGTAACAAGCAACTGTGTGAAAATGTAGAATATGTATTCAATGGACATCGCGTCTTGGCAGTCTTGGCCATAGAGATAATATTAACTTAGACAAGACAAGTCGATCGAAAATGCGTACCCTCAATAGAAGCAGTGTTCCCACATAAACATGTGTAAATTTCTGTAGATGGCGTTTCAGATTTCTTTAGATTTCTTAGGCTTCTTTTCTTTCACTGCGCATGCGCACTGTGGACTGTGAATCCATAGAACTAATGACAAAAGCTTAACCATAGACATATAAAGAAGCTCAACAGTAAGTGTTTGCCTTGGAGGAAGGGTAGATTCAGTATACATACGACAATCACTTATCTATGGGGTAGATCTTCGTTGTAGCCGTAGATAAATTGTTCCTTTCTTATTCAACAACAACCACGTTTATTCCATCCTAATTGTATTTTGAATTATATCAATATAAAACAATTAAATGCCGCATTTGCAGATTTATGAAGCTGGCGTTTAATTTAGAAGTAACGCTCAATAACAAATAATTTCTGAAAACCTTTCTTTTAGCAGAGAAATTCAAAATTGAGCATACCAATTAATAACACAGATTTACTCATAATGCGTTATGATCATAAATAATGTCTTATATCGAAGACCGAGAACATATCTGTAAAGGTAAGTAACAAAATGTATACCGCTGATTGTCATAAAAATGTAAACGAGGCAAAGAACACGAACTCCATTGGTGTATAAAATAAAGTTAGGCGTTAGGTTGTTCATGCAACATGTCTGACATAGAGTGTAGAGTATAGCCTGCGGTACTCATCTTGGAGGTAATGTTCTCTACACATCACGCTATACCTTTTCATTACATTCGTAGCAAATTGGGTTGTTTTCTTCAGATCTCTTCGAAATTCTGAAAAATCTTTGATAATACCATAAGAATTCTTATTTCTTAGAGGTCCTTGAAATTCTTTAGAATTAAGAAAATTCTTAGAGTGTGCAAACACTGAATAGAAGAAAGAAACAGAATATAAGGCAGGAGTATCTATCTCTTTTATTTAAACACTCGTAATTGGCGATAGTGAACGAACTGTGCGCCATCTATTATCAGGAAGAATTACTCAAAGCAGTCGTGGTTCCTCAGAGAAGGCAATGCCTCCTCTACAATTCATATTTTGATGTAGGTACGTATCAAATCTGAGACATTGGTTCTCTCACTAATTATAAACGCCCCACCACAAAAAATGTAAGGTGCCATAGCAGTGCCTTCAGAGCTCGTGTGGAAAAGTGCAAATTGTATTCTTTTAGTAATTTTGTAGAATTGGCCCCCTCTGCAATAATTGTAACTAGCCGCCGAATAACCATTGACATATTAAGGGTGTTCGAGCAAGATTTCAAACCAAACTCAAACCGTCAGAGGCATGCGCATTTTAATTTTAAGAAGATGGAAATTATTATGCGCATGCTCCACAATCACAGAACACAGTTGGAAACTGGTCCAAACTACTGCTCGAACACCCTTATTAACCCATGGACCGGCCTTAAGAAGCTCTGTAGATAGGAGATTCAACTGTCTATACAAAACCATGTGACGCTCTGACTCCGCAAACGACGGCAGACGGCAGGGTCGTGGCCTATTAAAATCGGGTCTGCGCGTTACATTAGTGCGCACGTGTCATTTGCCTTTGATGTATTTTTAAATTCAAATTCATGTCAAGGAAAATCTTATTGTTTGACGTTTCGGTGTTTATTAGTTTTCAACTTTATATTATGGCTCACGTTTGTTGCATTGAATAATGTTCTTGCAAGTCGGAGAAATATTACAGTAGAACTAATGGCATTTTGTTTAAGAAAATCTTCTTCATATGTATTTTTGTTTATTGTAATGAATAGTTAATAGTTACCTGCAGAATTCTCAAAAATATCTTACGTTGTTTGATGCTGCGGTCATCATTTCAAATATGTCAAAAAAGGTAGAGCAGCTATGAAAAAAATATTTATTAGAGATCTGCATATCGAGGACAGATGCTTTGATCCAAATAATTCTATGACAATATTAAGAGACGGTGTCGAAGAGAAAGATATTAAGTGCAAATTGAGCGAGAACGACAATACGAGTTTAGAACCTGTTATGAAATGCACAATAAGTACATTTGGGTCGTTTTTCAAATTCGGAATCCCAAAAGACAAGAAACACTACTAAAATATTACTACCAATTCAATACCCTATACAACGATTTTACTTTTATGAGAATAGATATTTAAAGCAGATCTTATCCCTATAACAATTTTAGTCTTATGCGTTATGCTATCCAAACGATTTTCATACCTATATTATAATACGAGGAGGTCATTTGCTATCTGTTCATATTTCGCATAATCGCCGCTCTACCACATTTCAAGTCACTCCATAGAGAAAAAAGATAGTTTTAATTTTTTTCTGGAGCCCGTTTTATATTGCAGTTCAGCGCGCCTTGTTTCATGTACACTCAAGTATCAAGTTTCAAATATAGCATGCTTTACAAGCAATCATCAATAGACAATGAGGAATGTAATTTTCTATAAGCTTATGTTGATCTTCACGCATTCTGAAAGCTCAATTATATAACCTTATTTGAATTTCACTATTTCACTTCACAGAGAGAGGAGACAGAGAACATAGATTAAATATATAGATACAAAGACAGAGAAGACACATGGAGGTGCGCACTTTCGTTATGCGCATACCCGATTTTTAGGCCACGGCCCTGCCGTCGTTCACGGCGTCACCCCCTTCTCAGGTGTTATAGCTCCTGTTTAAATAGCTTCTTGACCGGCTTTTAAAGCAGACTATGATTCCATCGTAAGAGAGATAGAGCTAAATAATGAAAATGAACGTTACTTCACTTGTCACTTTAACGTCATTCGGGCAATGCTATATGATGCTTTCGAGATGGAAACACAAGTCGCGTATTGATGACCGAATGTCAAAGTTCTGATACCTGATTGGTGCGTTTGAAAGTTCGGCAGGTTTTGTTTGGTCTCGCTAAACACAACGCTAGTTGCGTTTTGTATCTCGAAATCACCAATTGTTAGTTTTTGTTGTATATTGGTTTGGAGGGTTGGAGGTTTTGATTGTGTTCTTTGTTGTTTTAGGTGTTTTATTGAGAAGTTGAACATGGGTCACTCATAATAATTTATTCTCAGATGCTTCGTTGTCCATCAACATATATCATAGATAAAAAATACTAGTAAAGCATAAATAGTAAAGCGGAATTACTGACCAAGGGGAATTAATAAATAATCTTCAGTAAACTTTAAATTCACACAAACCCATAGACTCAATCATGGTATCTTGTACCTTGTCAATACAAAATTTCAAAATAACCGTATTTTACCTTCTTAGCTCCATCTTTCTCCACGGCCTCTCTCTGCTCTCTTTTCGGATGGCCGCAAATTAATGTACAGGCTATATATGATAAGGCTTGTCCATGGGTTATGTCAATGTGAACAACAAACCAAAGAAAAAGATGTTTTTTATTATTTGCAACAAACCATCAACTTAACCTATTTCCTCTATGAAAACAGCGTATCTATTTTACCTGTTAATCTAATTACATTACATATTCACTCATACCGCTCTTCCTATTGGTATCCCAAGTGACAAAGACGTACAACAAATCTCTTGATAAATAATATTTTCCGAATCTACGTTTCATCATTTTCTACTAGTATTTCTCTCAGTAGTATTTTATTTTTATTATTTTGTTAGACAGATTTATTTCGTATATAAAGAGATCCTTTGAGTTTATTTTTCAGTGTTTGTATTCTCACAAGATTCTTACATCAGATACAAAACTAGCATCTAGCCCGCAAAATATTTTTAAATTTATAGCTGTTGGCGCGTTTCCTCATTTGTTGTTCACCTCTATAGGCGAATCCAGCCAAGCGTTCGCCCTCGGTTGGTAAAAATGCCAACTGAGAACAGACAGGTAATCGCTTGTTTACAAATTGTGGTTTAATATAATTGTCAGAAAAGAAAAATAAGCACAGGACAATCCATTTTCATCGTTTTCCCAATACAGAATCAGGATTTGTCCATACTGAGAAAAATTTTGGAGTGGTCGAGAAAGTGGATAGAAAGTTAGCTTAGGAAACAGTTTTGTTAAAGTAACTAACTCATTTATATTATGTTCCTTAATGATTGAGAGTTCATATTCAATATTTACATTATGGCTCAAAATTTATTAGTAACTTACTTGCTTTGTTCAGAAAATTTACTGTTTTCTCAGATAAATACTTGCTCTTTCAAGGAAGTACGATAAATTGATGTATATTGATTCAGCTTTAAAATATCTCTAGTGAAAGCGGTCCAGTTTATAAAAGAATTCATAGAACTTATTGTATATTTCTGATTTAGAACGATGAATAAAAACACTTGTTTTCAAACTGGTCTTTTATTATCATTTACACGGAAATATAAAAACAAAACTGCAGGTATAGCAAGTCATTTTAATTTTATTTATATCACCACCTATAGATTTTCAGTTAAGATACCTAATCATTTTTGAAAATTGAATTCTATCGGAGATAATTACTCTTTGTGAAAATTCATGGGGGAAGCATCGAAATATCGAAATGAGATATATAAACACAGAAACACTTTTTGTATCTCCGTTTCCATGATACCAGCCACTATATCTGCAAGATTTACTTGTACATACTTGTTTCGCTTTCTAATCTTGATTAATGATTGTACGTACTTTTCATTATTGAATCCTTATTTTATAATAACCAACGACTATTTTTATTCCAAAACACAATAACTTACACTATTGTACTTTCATAAAGATTGCATAGAATCAGCTGTTCTTTCCGATAAACATTGCCTGTCTACATTGGCGCCCTCCAACGTGGTGTAGTAATCGGATTCGCCAATTTAACGCCATCCATTGGCGTTTTACTTTCGCCAATTGGTGGATTGCTGTACATATCTATCTGTAATCCGATATATGGTCATCCGCATCTAGAAGACTGGAAACAAGGAGAGTAAACTTCCTATGTTTTTCTACGTAGCCACATGAAATTTCAGAAGTTGCATACCTTAGCGTGCAGGCGGTGGCAACTCTTATGGGAAATTTTTGACCGTTTGTTGCCAAAATTCCCATTCTCGGCGCTAGTACCGCTCACCAAAATGTGGCAGGAACCGCAGAATTTGAATGTCATATTTAAAATGGCTGCATCCGGCGCCGGCAATCCCATCGTCTAATCTCAATTCTCTTTTCTAAGGATGTGTTTGTTTTATTATATATTATTTTTAGTTAATATACGTATCTTTGTTGAATGTTAAAGTTTATCTATATTAGATTTGAATCATTTTTTTCGTATTCACATGAAACTTACTGTTTGTCTGTTATTAAGATTGAAAGATTATCATCCGTTATTGGTACGTATTAGTATCTTGTTCCTATCATTCTGGTGTTATTATATCTTAATTATAGAAGAATGCCAACGAGTACATATGGAAAGGCCATCAAGAATGTCTGTAAGGCGAAGAAGGATATTTCAAGAAGTAAAAACGAAGGAAGAAGGAGAAGAGCTACCCTTTTATAAAATGTTTTGAAGCAAGTTCATCCTGATAGTAGAGTATCCAGTAAAGCTACAAGTATCATTAAAAGCTTGATAAATAATATACTTAGAACTTCTAGCTATTCTTCTATCCGGCGTATAACTAAGCAAACTGTAAGTAAAGATATAATGCTATCACAAAATATATACTTAAGTCCTTGTTAATGCTTTCGGGAAACTAGACATACAAGACACAGCCATCACCAAAATGCCTATAAGAATTGCTTCAGTTAGCATCTAGAATTTGATTATTAGTCTAACCTTTCATTCCCAATGTAATTTTAGCATGCTTCTATCAAATCTCAGATTTGTAATGATGTTTTTACATTGCAGTGAAGTGGTGGTACACTAGAAGGAATTGGCTGTTTGCTTAGGAACAACGGAAGGACGAAACGAAAGTGAAATGCCTATGAAGTGCCTCACTTTCTACATGCCCGTTACTATTTGGGTAATGATATAACACATTGAATGTGTCAGTATATATCTTCTGTGAGTATAGTTGAATATTTATAAGATCTTCTAATTTGAGTTTACTTGCTTGTATTATACATTACTGATTTTTGTTTCATTTTAATTTCATGTCCAAATGAGGAATAACTGAGGAAGAGGACGAACAGAAAATGAAGTACCTCGAAGGCATTGAAGTATCCCGTTCCTGGTGGTGTAAAGAGAGAGTACGTCGAATGTGTCAATATATGCTTCTGTGAGTACATTCGAATATTTATTGTATGTTTTCATTTGAGATTGCTGGCTTGAATTTTATTTATTTTACTGATCTTTGTTTCTTTTTATTTTCATATCTCAATAAGGCACAACTGAAGAAAAAAGGCTAAAGCGACAATGAAACACGTGTTATTCGTTTGAGGATTGTATGTGTAATTAGTGTTAGTGAACCGGTGTATTTTATATATTTTGGATTATACATTAACATGTAGGAGACTAATGCACTGTCTACTCATAAAATAGTTTACTTGTTCTACTCAAAACCTATTTTGATATTATGTATCTTCTAAAAGTATGTCGATATTATCGTCATTATATTTTTTGTGATGAGAAATCAGATTTTAGCTAATCAAAATTTACCCTAATTATTGTTTGTTTCAAAGAGTTATCTAGACAATGCACTAGTTACTTCCATAAATTAATATAATAATTTGTTTACTTACAAACCATATTTAAGAAGTTATTCAGTGGATTTTTAATTTGCTTATTTATTCTTTCTATGTTATAATTTTGCAATAATAAAAAATGAACTAAAAATATTTACAGTTTTTATATTCTTATTTGCCCCTCATAGATCAGAACTATTGAGGAAGCAATAAAAATCTTTGGAGTGATTTTTTTTTAAACTTTCAGCATTCATATTATATTCCTGATGACTATCATGAAAAGTAAAATGAATAAGTTCGAAAACTATTTTATAAAAATGTCCTTCAACAATTTCTGAACATTTTTATTCCTTTCTCTATTTATAATAGGATAATACTTTTACTAAACTTTGAATCTGCCGCCATAAGCAAATTAGTTTGCGAGTAAACATCTTCAGCGCTAGTTGTACTTCAAGGTCAAAACATAGTCAACGAAATTAACATGGAAGTTACCATTCTCTTGGAGGTAGGTGTTCTCTGTTAGCGTGGCCTCGTGTACGACGAACATGGATGAACATCTTGACAATTACCTAAAATATTTGTCCTTTTATTTATCAGGATCTGTTGTCTTCTTTGCGAAGGCCGCTTGTTGCGCAAAGACGCATTCAGAAAAAATATGCGTATGAAATTTTCCACGATTTTTAGGGTGAGTTTAATCTCCTTGTTTTCTTGGAGGTATGTTTTCTCTGTTGTTGTCTTCTTGATCCGCATCCTACTCTTCCCGCTGTATCCGACATGAAACAAAGACAGACACCGACACGATATTTTCTATCTCTTTTTATCCATGGACCACATCCACTTGCAGTGCTACATAGACCTTTCCTACTGCATCTTAAATATTATATCTCTATAGGCCTTGGCTCCAAACCACGGTCATACAGAAAGGTCTTGAAACGAGCGTGAAAAAAGTGGTTCGGTTAGCGTCCAGTCTTTTCAGCTTCCAATTTCTGCCGCGTGGTTCGCATTTGTAGGGGGATGTTGCTTAAAACATAAAAAGACCAGTCACCGGCGCTCATAAACTTATAACTTTTCAATAAGATTAACGTATTTTATGTTTTAAGTAACATCCCCTTTTCTCAATTTCGCAGTGCTATCGTTAACTTTGACATTTGAATAGGACGCTAAGCGACCCACTTGCTACCTATGAATTCTACCTTCGATTCCAGACCTGTGATTCTACGACCATGCTCCAAACTCTATCTACTGATATCTCTATGATGTGTATGTAGAAGATGGTTGTCTCTGGTAGAAGTAGCATGGAACAACCTCATTGTCATTCTCAGATATGGAATAATCAATATGTATATTAAAAAGCTCTATAGACAGGAGATATAACACCTGAGGAGGGGGTGACGCTGTGAACGAAGGCAGGGTCGTGGCCTAAAAATCGGGTTTGCGCATAACGAAAGTGCGCACCTCCATGTGTCTTCTCTGTCTTCGTATCTATATATATAATCTTTTATCTATGTTCTCCGTCTCCTCTCTCTGTGAAGTGAAATAGTGAAATTCAAATAAGGTTAGATAACTGAGCTTTTAGAATGCGTGAAGATCAACATAAGCTTTTAGAAAATTACATTCCTCATTGTCTATTGATGATTGCTTGTAAAGCATGCTATATTTGAAACTAGACGCTCCAGAAAACTTTTAAAAGTATCATTGAAAAGTGGGCGACTTTTTTGTCTATGGAGTGACTTGAAATGTGGTACAGCGGTGATTATGCGGAATACATAGAGTAAATAGGTTAGGGCGGAATATGAACAGATTGCAAATGACCTTCTTGTATTATAATATGTGAAAATCGTTTGGATAGAATAACGAATATGACGAAAATTGTTATAGAAATAACATCTGCTTTTATTATCTATTCTCATGAAAGTAGTTCCGTTGGATAGGATATTGAATAAGTAGGTATATTTAAGTAGTGTTTCTTGTCTTTATGGGATTCCGAATTTAAAAAAACGATCCAAATGTATTTATTGCGGATTTCATAACAGGTTCTAAACTAGTATTGTAGTTCTCGCTCAATTTGCCCTGAATCTCTTTCTCTTCAACACCGTCTCTCAATATTGTTACAGAATTATTTGGATCAAAGCATCTGTCCTTGATATGCAGATCTCAAATAAATATTTTATTCTTAGCCGCTCTACCTTTTTTGATATGTTTGAAATGATGACCGACAGCATCAAAACACGTAAGATATTTTTGAGAATTCTGCAGGTAACTATTAACTATGCATTACAATTAACAAAAATACTGATATAAAGTTGAAAACTAATAAACACCGAAACGTCAAACAATAAGATTTGCCTTGACATGAATTTGAATTTAAAAATACATCAAAGGCAAATGACACGTGCGCACTAACGTAGCGCGCATACCCGATTTTACTAGGCCACGACCCTGCCGTCGTTTGCGGAGTCAGCGCGTCACATTGTTTTGTAGTTTTGTATAGACAGTTGAATCTCATGTCTACAGAGCTTCTTAATGTATATATAAAGGGTGTTCGAGCAGGATTTCAAACCAAACTCAAACCGTCAGAGGCATGCGCATTTTAATTTTAAGAAGACGGAAATTAATATGCGCATGCTCCGCAATCACGGAACACAGTTGGAAACTCGTCCAAACTACTGCTCGAACACCCTTATATTATACGACCGTGGTTGGACACAGGGATTTTGATTAAATTATATATATGGATTAAATTATATTCTATGATATTGACGTTTTATGTTACCGAAGACAGAAATCTGAAATTGTTCAAATTTTTATGAAATGAAACTAATTTTGAACTGAGTTTGTATAAAATAAAAAAAATTGTTATGAATTTTACTGTTATCATTATTTTATAAATTGTTATTTTGTTCTCGAAATAATTATAAAAAATAATAGGTTTGTTGCATAGGACTGATTATGTATTATGTCGTATTATCTATTCAAATTTATTTACATATCTTCTGTTGGAAACAGAGCACTTTTGGTATAAAATATTTAATTCCCCACCCTTTTCTATTATCAGCGAATATAAATGTGAATTGGCCCAATAATCACAGCCTTTTGCGATAATGATGAAGCACTTCAAGTTTAGTGTATTATATGTTATATGATCCTCTCACTATTTTGAAATAAAACAAACTAAATCGTTCAGTCCTTGCTTTTACTACCATAACGTTACGTTTCCGAAGAACAAACAAGCCCTTTTTGAAAACAAATTGTCACTGAACTCGAACTTTTCTTACTTTCTATTCTAACCTCAACTGTGCAGAATGAGTGGTGATCGAATAATAAAAGTTGGATCTCGAAAAAGTGAGGTGAGTTCTTTCAAAACCTGGTGACGTATCGATGAGTATTCAAATTTTCCAGCTGGCCCTTATTCAAACAAGACATGTGATTTCATTACTTAAAGAATGCCACCCCGGAAAGGAATTTGAAATAAGTAAGTGCGGGTATCCGAGTACCTACGTAATAAAGATTTGGATATTGATAACATACAATAATTGTAGTATCGATGAGCACTTTGGGTGACAAAGTGCTTAATATCCCTCTGCCTAAAATTGGAGAAAAATCCCTCTTTACCAAAGAATTGGAAACAGCATTAGCGACAGGAGCTGTGGATTTTGTTGTACATTCATTGAAAGATCTTCCTACCTCGTTACCTCCTGGAATGGCAATTGGGGCTGTTCTTACTAGGTATGTTTTTTGCGTTGTTTTTAACATGCTTATCTAATAGATTTTGTCAGATTTCTGTGACTGCTGCGTTATATTAATAACATTTTATCAGCACCCTAATCTCAGTCAGGTCTTTTTCAGAGAAGATCCAAGAGATGCTTTGGTGCTACAAAAAGACCTCAAAGATTTTACTCTTTCCACTTTACCAAAAGACAGTGTAATAGGTACATCAAGTTTAAGAAGAACTGCTCAACTAGCTAAAAAATACCCTCATTTAAATGTAAAAAATATCAGAGGGAATTTAAATACGAGATTGAAAAAGCTCGATGATCTTGAGATATATCAAGCAATTATTCTAGCTACAGCTGGCTTGATTAGAATAGGATGGAAGGAGAGAATATCAAGGGTATGAAATATTTGGCTATTAGGAACTCGTTTTGTTAATTTTTTTTTTCAAATAGGTACTCACAGAGGACGAGCTACTTTATGCAGTTGGTCAGGGTGCCTTGGCTGTTGAATGTCGCGCAAATAATGAAGAAATCATTCAACTTCTTCAACCATTGTACGATTTAGAAACTGCCCTGTTGGTAACGTGTGAAAGGAGTTTCCTAAAAACACTAGGTGGGGGATGCAGTGCCCCAGTGGCAGTTAAATCTGAACTTAAGGCTGCCAGACGTAATGAATATACACTCAGTTTGAGTGGAGCTGTTTGGTCATTGAATGGTGCCGATGAAGTTATAGATTCAGAAGAAACTCGCATAATGGTGAAAAAGGATCTGCGCTGCGAAACATGCCCATACAGAAATGGAGTGGTTGACATTGAAAATATTGAATGCAGCAAGTGTCCCAATGAAGATGGTCCTTCGACAGCGAAGAAACCCAAAATGCTCAATATACCCAATGAAATTCTGAAAAGAGATCCGCATGACAAATCGCCGATTAAATTGCCTGTAGGTGTTGACTTTATGGGTCAATGCCCTTTTCTAGAGAATCAGGCAACTACATCATCGACAAATAAGTATCCCATCGAAGGTAGTAATATCAACCTCAGTGACATAGATAATATCAACAAATGCCCTTTTCTGATTGAATACCATAAATTAATCGACAATAATACACTAGAAGTAGATGAAAAAGTGTCATCGTTAGATTTTGATGAGGGTAAGTTGTTTTGTGGACTAGTACAACACAAAGATGCAACATATGATAGTATGCATGCTGCAAGAAAATTGGGTGAGGAGTTGGCACACAAACTCATCTCCAAAGGTGCCTTAGATATAATGAGTAAAGCACAAGCTACAATACATGGCGAAACTAGTCAAAATTCGGTTACTACCAACTGATTGTTTTTAATGATGGTTTATTACTTAGGGGATATTGGATATTATTAGCGCAATTAATTTAGGAATCTTGACATTGAATTATTTCTTCACTTAATCTTAATGTACCAGTTAATAATTCGCAGTTAATGTCAGCGTGGGTATGGATATGTTACAAATACTTTATTATAGATTGTGTGGTTTTCAAAGCAATTTTTATGTTCTGGATGTTTTTATTTATAGATTATTTTATTTATAATATCCTATTTAAATGATATTTATAATGTAGTATAAAGACATCCCAGTGAGAGAGGGTAAACATTAGTTGTGAACTTTATATTTTTTATTTGCGTAATTATGTTACTGTGTCATTCTTCGCGAGTTTGGAAGATATTGTAACCTTGTGTTATAGCATACTCCAAAAACAGGTTTTTTATATGTGGGATATGACGAAATCTATAAACAAGAAAGTGTGGCTTTTTAAGATGTTGTAATAAACTTAGGTGCAAAAAACATAAGTGTAAAATGTTCACGTTCACTTTTTAGTTAGCTAAACAAATCTATCAGTCTGATATAAATAAACGAAATCACATATAAATAATACTGTGACAGGAAGTAGTCCGATTATTCGTCATTTTCTTAACAACCATGAAAAAGCCTTATATTGTTGTGGACGAAAGTTATTAATTTAAAATAATCTACCATTTAACTATTTATTAACTTCTCAGTAATGGTTCTGATTTTCTAAAATAATAATTTTGATGTACGTATTCTAAAAATTTATAATGATCTCGATTTCAGAATGGTTTAATTCATTTATGTAACAATAAGCTAGCTTATTAATATTTCATAAAAAACGTACGTTAGTTTTTTGCGTATTTAAAAAAATGACAGTTGGTATTTAAAAATTGTTACTCCGTATTATCGCGACTATATATTCATGTATGTTAAAAATAAAATTGAATGAAGTTAATCTTTCATTTGTAGTTATCATGATCAATGGGCCCATTTATTTCAGTGCTAAATAATTTTGTTATCTAGTTAATAAACCCAGTGAAAATATGTAATGTAATTTGTTAAAGCTATTCTTTGTTATTAATAAAGTTGTTTATAGAACAAATTTGTTTTTCATTTTACAGTCGTATTCTCTTGATCATTTCATTGTTATGACACTGTCGATAAGAAATATATATTGAAAATTATGGTAGGTAGATTTATGAAAAACAATACTTCCGTAGAATGATACTTCTATGTAATATTATTTGACGGCACGTTTTGGCTGCTCTCATATACGCTCAAAAACGTGAAAGAATGTCATTATCAGTTTAAAATGAAGTAAACGTTGTAGAGTAATTTACGAAAAATGTGTTGCAGCAAATGATTTTGTTTGATGTACAACTGTCGCCCGCGTTTGTATATCATCCTAATTCGATGGTGCTACAATGTTTGTTACCTTTTTGATACTTGGAAAAAAGGTGGTCGCGATATCAGAATTAATGGCATATGTTTCATAATAATGAAGATTATGTTTCATTACTATCCCTATCCCGGCTATTACGACAACTCGTTGGATTACCTATATTAGCATTATTTATACTCTCAGTACGATACCACCAATCAGGGAGTAGATATAATAACAACATATATTTCTGCTACTTTCACGGCAATAATGAGTCGTGTCGTCTTTGATAATCAATATTGTTTTGTTTATGTCATATGTTTGATTTTCTTATGTTCGTTTACATGTTTTTCATAGTAAAGGTGCTCGCCCCGGTTTTGACCATTCTTTCTTCATTTGAATGGGAAATTTTAAGGAATACACCCATTTTGATGTTTTTATCAAATGCAACATGTCTTCCCAAAACAACTTGTAGAAAGGGTGATTTTGTTCCTTATCGGCGACCTTGGAATTCATTTGTCAACAAGTGGAATTTTTGAAAAAAAATTAAAAATATTTTTTATTAGGCATCTAAGCCATACCGATTAGTACTTACTATTGCTCTCCTTCTCTCGATTTGAACATAATTATACTTATGTATATCTGTTTGCCAGCAACAGCAAACAGCAATTCCGTTACAAATTTACAAATTACTGTTTTTCAACCAGAACACACATAACTATAGAGTAATAATATATAATCTGCCAGAGAGTACCTATAAACCAGAGAACAGAGACGTATATATAGGATCCATGCTCGTGCGTATTTCCAGTGACGGATCCCATTGTCCGACATTGTTGTTCCATGTCGAAGAAAAAGTGATCTTGAATGAGATAATAATAATTAATAAATATTGGATCACACTTGAAGCTTAACAGGCGGCGAGATGTCTGCGATCTAAGTTTGAATTCAAAATTTCAAGTCTCTAGACCGTATGGGGCCTCAGAAATCACTGCGGAGTCCATTGATACAAGTACCGAAAGTAATAAAAACTATTTAAAAAACTATTTAAAAACTATTTAAAAACACTGGCAACTCTATGTACTTTTACGTATTTGTCAGGAAAAGTCCAATCAGTCTGTCTAGCTGTTATGGAGTTTCGTACGAGCAAAACAGAAAAACTCAACAACTGGTGTTTTGAATACTTCTAGTAACGAACAAAAAATAATTATGAGGTTAAGACAATATTATAAATGATAGTGTTTTAAATCTACATTTACATATAAACATTTTCTGTGTTTATTGCTTTGATATATTCGAAACTAGCTAACTAGGTACCCGCAGCTTCGCTCAGGGAGTTGTTGATATGAGATTTTGTGGAAGTTGGAATAAGAGGATAAACTTCTAAATATATAAGAGGTGAAAAAAATATTCGAAACATTGTATTATTAAAATAATTGTACATATTTTTCGGATTTCCTACTCGACAGCAAGCTTCCTATAGTTGACCGTGAGAGTCATTGCAGTCTTATAAATTGGAATGACAGTTTAGTACCTAGAGATCAGTGGTATTCTAGGGGATAAAAACGGTTTGTCCTTTGCCCTTTCTATTCATAAGTTCAGCTTTGATTGTGTTATTCGATAGGTGTCTGACGATCAAATTTGTTCCATTACACAGTTTTGATGACTTCAGATTTCTGAATAGTATGATCGAAGATCCAATTTTCAGTTGAAGGCAGTCTAATGGCATTCCTAGCACAATACTATTTTTAGCTGCCAAAACTGCCCTTTGAAATAGTGACTCCGGATTGGTATAATTGTGAACAATGTATGGATAAATTTGGTCGATGAGTTCGTTTTCAGTAGTAGCTGTTTTGCTATGTTGAGTTCAATGAGTCCAGTTGTCCCGTCTGTATTTGTAAAAGCGTTTCAGCAAACTGTCCTATTATTGTTTCGTCTTTCGATGGTTCAACTTATTTTTTGTTAGTCGTAGTATTTGTTTGTGTGATCAGAGATGTAATTTTTTCAAGCATGCATTGATCTCGTCTGGTGGTGTTGACTTGGGGATAACTGGAAGTGTTTGTTAAAAATCTTTTGAAAGTATGAGTAGGCTTCTCCCATCATTTCGGAGCTTCCTCGCAAGTCTTGTAATGTTCTGTCCATCACTTTTAATATTTTTTTTGAACCATTGTGCATTTCTCCTAGAAGATAATTTTAGCTTCTTTGAGAAGTTCACCATTTCCAGAATCTCTTAAGATTTTACATACCGGGAATTGTTTTTCGTGCCTTTTGCCCGGATCGTTTTTTGTCATTGAGGAGTGGTTTGTTGTGAGTACTGTAGGTATTAAAGTAGTTCATTGGTGTGGCTTTTTTTTCTACTAATTTCGAAGTTTAACACACTAAAAGTATATTTTTGCGGTGCTGGCATTTCAAGTGGTATTAAGGTCTGTTTTTTTATTGCTAAACATATCTAGACGAATGGATTTTTCATTGAAGATGTTGCCGCTTTGTTTTGTGAAGTAAACTCTTTGTCCATTCTCCAAATGTACTACTAGATGTTGCACAGTCGGTTAACGATCTGGTATGCGAAAACCGAATATTTGGTACATGAGGATATCGTCATTTCTGTTGTTGTTCGCTGTCTTTGGCTAATTGAAACACCACCATTTTACTACTTTTGTTCATATACTTAGATAGATTAGATTCGCTGAAGTGGCTGTATAACGTCCTAACCCAACGCTACGTGTTGTGGTTCTCCATTGCATTAGAGCTCAGTATCTAGATCCTACTTTGGTTTAGGCCTTTTAGGATTAATCTAGCATGTTTCGGTCCTGTGGCATCTTGCCACAGACGCTACATCTGGTTCTTGATTCACTGTTGCATATGTCACTTAATGTGGCATTTAGCGATTCCACAGGAGGGATCTGGTGCTGATATAACCTGCTTGGGTAGTTAGTCAGTCTATTGGTTGCCTTCAATTCGTTGGTGCCCTGGGACCCAGGATAGGGTCATTCTATTGTGAGTACATAGTTTGTTTAGGACCTCGCGGGAAATCAATATCTGTCTTGATATTATTTGTTAAAAGTTCGGCACTTTTAGTGCTGCTTGACTGTCTAAATAGATGACAATTGTTTGGCTATTTACCGTCTTAGCAACTCCTCCGCACACCGCCATTATCTCTGTCTGAAAGACCATGGCGTAGTTCCATAGGCTGAGATCTCTTGTACTTCGGGTATCCTGGCTCCAGTTCGTGAGTCAAGATTTTGAGCCGCCTGTATACCAGTTGAAATTTGCTTTCAGGGGCATGGGCCTTCCAGTCTTCTCTGTCTGGTACTATTACTGCATTTTTTTTTGTAGTTATATTATGTTAGTTCCTTATGGCCACCATTTTATCCATTGGCAATCCCGTCAATACTGGATCAGCCCAAATTTCTCGATACAACTTTTCGTAAACCTTGTCGTGTATTAGACTCATTGGTGAAGGTCCTTGAAATAATTTCTGGTTGATAGATCAGGCGCTCCCGTGAACTAGAATATGTAGTTGAGTTCAGTAATACCTCCATGTCGGCAGTTGGTGTCATTTCACAGCCCACATGATACTTAGGGAGGCTTACCTCTGAATACCACTCAGGCTCAGCTGCCTTCGAGCTCTTATCTGTAATGTCATTGTCAACAGCTCTATTGATCCTTGGTTATCATTGGCCTCACGTGTGTATAATAATTTGGTCATTTCAGGGTTTAATCCCCAGTTCTTACCAAACATCTGTTCCTAGGGCAATTATGGACTCATGTATGGTTTTCCATGTGGAAATTTCATGTTAGCTTTTCGTCAAGGTCAAAGGTTACCTCAAGGTTTTGAACTTTTTCAGAAAATGAAATCTCCACTCAAATAGTCTGCGGCCTTTTTTTTGGTTACGTTGTGAAAGTTTATTTGGAAGTATTCCTCTTATGCGCTTATAAATAGATCGTCCGCGTATATCCCCATGAAATGAATACCTTCTTCAGACAATCGAACTAGAAGAGTGTTTAATAGAATTGTCCACAGAAGGGGCGATATCTGACCTCTTCTGCCTCCCTCAGGGTTATCTTGCCCCATAGATTTGTTTCAATCGACCCTCTTCTTAAGGGCTCTGCTACTATTGTTTCGGTACACCAAATATGGTGTACCTATATAATAATATAGATAGATAGATAGATAAATAGATAGATAGATTTATTCGTTTACCATTTAACATATTCACAAGGAAATATAAATGGACAAACATGTTAAAATACAGGATGCATACATACATATATCACTAACAATTTGGACGAACAATTTGTCTTGTACGAAATACCTATAACAGAAAAGAACAAATAAAATAACGAACAATACTATACATACTATAAAATATAAATAAAGATATACACACACATACAACTATAAAAACTATCACAATCATAAAAATTCATCTAATGAGTAGCAGCACTTTTCAATTAGGAGTTCTTTCAGTCTATTTTTGAATATTGTAACATTTGGTGCGGATTTTATATCGGGATTCAGTTTATTGTACAATTTGCACCCGATAAAGTAAAAACTTTTTTGATAAAATGCAGTGCTGCGAGAATTGGGCTGTAACAAATTGCGGTAACGAGTGTTATGATTATGTTTTGGCAAGCACATTGTAATGTTTTTGCAATTTTTATAGAAATATATACACACCTCCAGAATATATACGCTATACAATGTCAGGATTTTTAGTTTTTTGAAATATTCTCTACAGCTAGTCCTCTTATCAATGTTCTCAATAATGTGTAATAAGTATTTCTGCAAAATAAAGACCCTGTTTACATTAGCACTGTTTCCCCAATCAAGAATTCCATATCTCATGTGGGAGTGAAAATTGGCATAATACAGTGTGATAAGAATGTGTTCGCTGCAGTGATTTTTCAAGTATTTGCTGCTGTAACAGGCACTCCGAAGTTTCTTATTGGTTAGTATGGTCTGTCCATGTTAAATGTCTGTCAAAAGTAATTCCTAGTAGTTTCATGTTTTCAGAACAGAGTACTTGCTTTTCTGTCTTTAAATATTATAGTTGGATCTTGTCGTCTATGTCCGAAATATGTCAACACTGTTTTTTGTGGTTCAAAAGAAAATTATTGATCTCTGACCATCGCATTATGTTGTTGTATACTGTTTCATTAGAGCAAATCATTGATTGTATGCTGTCTAGTAACATTTGGAAATAGCTTAAAAGAAATACGCTCAAATGAACTTTGAAGCAGGGAATATGTTTTTGCCTCAAAGATTGTTCATTAGGATTAAATATCTGAATGAGCAATCCAAAATAAAGAAGATGGCGAAAAGAAAACATGCCGTCGATAAGTAAGACAAGCGTCAGAAAAAAATGAAGTAACTCATTAATTAATTCATATTTTAAATATTGAAGGAAATACATACTAAAAACCATTTTATTTTTTATATACATATACCGACATTTTATATTTGTTATAATAAATTGAGTACAAAATAACATGCATTTTATTTTTTATTTAGGAAAGTAATGCAGACGGCTCTTATTTTTTTCAGATCTTCAGTTCATATCAATAATCCCTTGATAAAGCCATAAAAAAGCAAACCATATACAACACAGAATTTATTCTAATATCCTACTCAATATTTTTAAATTGCAGCTAATCCAAAAAATAAATAACCAATTAGACTATTCCTTGAGATTTTCTTTAACCATAAGCCAAAGATTTCTTTACAGAGAAGCAAACATAGTCGAGGCCACCGGTAGTAATTCAGCGCATATTAATGAGATATCGAGAGAGCCGTACAAAGCAATCGGCAATAGTTGGAGCCCCGATTCGGCGTAGCTGTGCGGCTGTGCGGAAATCAGGTACGGATGGGCCAACCACTCAGTTTATAGACCATGAGTATCATCATCAACATATAATCTTGACATTTGGAATATTTTTGACAAAATAAATGAGGTCATTTGCAAAAACATTGAAAAGCAAAGGACCCAAGACAGATCCCTGTGGAACTCCCTGTGTGACGGTATAGGAAGGACTGTTAATGCCGTTGACTATTCAAGAGATATGATTGAAAGAACTTCAAAGGTATACCTCTTATATCAGATATTTCGAGTTTAGTAATCAGCATGTTATGATCAACTGCATCGAAAGCCCTCGAGAAATCTATAAATAATCCACTAACATGATCACCTTTGTCTAACCTACAGACGAGTTCGTTTTGAAAGGAATTGATAGCCGTCTCTGTACCCATGTTAGTACGAAATCCATATTGGCTTGTTGATAAAATATGTGTTAAGAATAAATTCAGCTGATTTTTAACGTTCATTTCAATGAGTTTGGAAAAACTACAAAGTAAGCTAATAGCTCTATAATTTGCCAAGTCATTATAATCTCCTTTCTTATAGAGAGGCATTACCTCTGCTAGTTTGAGACAATCCGAAAAAATACCCGTTTCATAGGACTTATTAATCAAGAATACCAAAGGCATACATAAGTATCGGCCAGCTTTTTTAATTAAATTATTAGAAACTTGATCATACCCTGATGAGTTGGATGCCTTCAAGTTATGAATAAGGGTTCAACGTCTATAGTTGTAACAGGTCTAAGGAAAAAGGTAAAGTTACAAGTAGGAACAGTCAAACTAATTATATCCAGATTTTTCTTACGGACTTGAATGATGTCTTTTGTGAAAAGTAAATTGAATTTTATAGCCAAATCCTCATCAGATAATTGCACACCATTTTCCTTTATTTCATCTAATTGTTTGGTTCCTTTTTGAGCACCTTTGAGTTGTTATGTCCCACGTCGCTTTTGATTTATTCTCAGAATTCATTATCAAGTTGTCAAAGTAATTCTTCCTTGCCGTTGATAGTGCCATACAGTATTGCTTCTGACTCTCTATACTCGCGATTTTGTATTGTGGATCGGTTTGTGACAGGTCAAAGAACAAAATCATCTGTTCTTCAAGTTGTTTAACATGATCAGTCATCCACGCATTCTTTACAACTCTTTTTTTAGGGTTTAACGCAATTTTGCGAAGAGGGAAGCAGTTGTTCTTATGTCTAATTATGGTGTTAGTAAAATTATCCCATGCTATATTTGAATTCTGTTCACTGTAAATATCATTCCAATTTTCAGCTCCCAAAGATTCTAGAAAACGATTGTTATTGTTTTCAGTGAAAAGCCTCCGGTACACAAAACTTTGAGAGCTTTCTTTTACATTATTTATATTAGGAAAGCTAATATGTTGAGCATAGTGATCAGATAGTCGAAAATTAACCACATTTGATTCATAGCATTCAAAAGTAGAACTAATGATAAAATTATCCAAACATGTAGACGATTTAGCCGTAACTCTGGTTGGTCACTTAATTGTTGAACACAGATCATAACACCCTAAAAGATCTTCCAATAATGTTAGATTAATACTTAGTGTTAGAAAGTCGATATTAAAGTCACCTACTAAAATAATCGATTTGAAAAGGCTCGAAGTTTTTTCTAACAAGTTCGCGAACAGCTCTAAAAAAAATTTGAATTCACTACCTGGTGGTCTATACATGACAACAATAATTAAATTCAACTACGAGATTGAAAACGCACACCATTCAAAAATACCTTCGAAACAATATTCAGATACGTCAAAAGATTTTGTTGCCAAGTGGTATTCATTATGTTTGAATATAGCTACTCCTCCGTGTTTTGAGAGAGATCTACAGTAAGCATTTGTTAGCTAATAATTTTCAATAACAACATTTGAGATTTTAAATTCATCCTGCCAGTGCTCAGTAATAAGTAAAAAGTCACATTCTATATCAATGAGAGCATCCTCAATCCTTAAGATTTTGTTACTTATGCATTGAATGTTTTGATGAATAATATTGATATTCCTTTGTTTAAGTTTCCTGACCTTGTCATTCGTTTTGACTATGCAGTATTTTTTTTGATATTTTCTGTTTTCTAAAAAAGTAGATGCTGTATTGAGAGCTGTATAGTTTTTAAAATAATTATTTTCCAAATGCTTTGCTATTCCCTTGGCTAAAAATGATTTTCCTTTATAATTGGAGACTAAAACTATCCATTTTGTAACAGCTTCTATTGATAATATTATTGCATTCCAAAATAGAACATTTGTTAAAACCCAAAGTAAATATATCTTTGAATAAATCTAGGTTCCTTTTATAAATACCTCCATTTTTTTTCCTTCCTAAAATCATAACGATAGGCCTCTGTGATAATGAGGGGTTGGGTATGCCTGATTTTTATCAAAAACTCATTGATGATTGTTATATCACATCTTTTCGGCCATAAAATAACCACATCATTATTACTGAAGTCCTAGCTATAATTTAACGCAGTTTCTATCAGTGTCCTATCGATAGCATCGATTGAATGCTATATCCAGGAAGGTGACCACTGCAATTTTTTCTGTCATCAATCGCCTTAGAAAGTAGCCTAAATCATCCAGCGCTAGTTCTGCAGACTTTCCCTGTTGATATGCATACTGCTAACGCTCGCATAGGGGCAAGATTTCACAGCATTGTCTCTTGTAAATATAGACATTTCTGCTAGTCTTTTAAGAGTGTTGAATAGAAAGGATATAAGCCTAATCGATCTGTATTATTTGGTCTGAGATTTTTCCTACCTTTGGTTGGTAGATGACACAAACCGTCCTCCAAACAGCCGGGTGTATCTCTAAGCTAGGTTAGTTCTGAAGATTTTGTTTAGGTGTGGCACTAGTACCTCTTTACTCTTCTGTAGTAATGCTGGGTAGTATCTGTCCTCCTCTGATGATTTGAAGGGTTGGAATCCCGTCTACGGCCCATTTTATTTTATCTGGCCTTACGATGGTCTTTTGGTTTGGGTCTTCTTGTCACTTCGCGGTTATTAATTACCACCGATCGACCTAGATTCTGAAGAGAGAAGAGAAGAAGAGAGAACTTTCCTCATTCGTTTCTGTTTATTTCCCGTCAGTTTTCTTCAAGAAACTAACCTTGTCCTTAGAGCCTTTCTTGCCAGGACTTTGTGGATTAGGGCACATTTATCTGATAATCTCCTTATAGAACCTTCTCCATGAGTCCCATTTAGCTTTTCGGAGATCCTTATTCTATTGAGTGAGTTTAATTCTGTATAAATCCCAATTTCCATTGGATCTGGCTCGGTTTTCAAGCCCTCAAGATGATTGTTCCAGCAAACCGTGTTCCCTTTGCGTTGCCTTTTTTGATCTGGGCAGTTTACCTTATAGGCATTTATAATTGCCTCATTAATCTGCATTATGTCACTTCTTGGATTTCTTTAGTATTGTACAATACAACCCCAGAGAGGGATGTATGGTATAATTTGTCATTCTTCGATTTCTGATAACTACTGGGACTGGTGTCTTTACCTCAGATCTTATGTCTGTAGTCGGAACACACGATTCTTGCGCTATCCGCCATACTACAATTACTTATTCTAAATATTGAGGCAAGGTCAGATCAAAAACCACTTTCCTAGTAGCAGTGACGAAGGTGTTTGCGTCGCATCCCAGGATTAGTTACAGGCCCTCCTAGTAGTCAATAACAGCCTTTACAGTCTGTGGGAGGGCAGCTATTCCCTTGGAAACAGACTACTAGTCTGTTCGCCCCTTCCTCTGTTTGGTAAGAAAGTCACATGTATTACATGCCCTTGTTGTGATAGATGGCTTAAAATATAACAACCTAATTTGTTGTTTGAGGCCTATAATGCTCCTTCTGTCCACAAAAGGCTCCTGCAGGGCCACATCAATGCTTTCCTTTTCCCACTCAGCACGGCAGGCTGCCTTGGCGTGTTGGCCTGCAGAAACCTGAACCTATAAGTTAGGTTGAAGATGGTTGAATCTCCAGTGGCTCCTCTGCCCTGGTAGGCTCGCCCTACTCAATGGCCTCTACCTGCTCTTTGACCAGAGACAGTCTTATGAGAGAAGTGTCATTGATTCGGCCCATTCCGTAGTAGGGACTCATATCCAGGGTTTTAAACACTCCATAGATTCAAAGGGTTGTTTTCAGCTTCCAGTCTTAGTACCTTATTTACATACATATTTGATGGATTTCAATGAATTCTATGCCTATGCGTGCTTGGAACGTTTAAGAATGAATTGGATTATCTCTCTCCTGTTCAAATCTGCCGCGGATCGCATATTTGTATTTTTGCTGTGAAGCCACAGTTTTTGAGTGACACTCTTCTGTATTAATTCCGGTAATGTTGCTAAAGAAATGTGGTCTATTGTGAATCACTTAAGAAATAAGACCTCTTCATCTAACACAATCTCTATTTCACCCGAGAACCTAAATAATTACTTTGTAGATCATTCCAAAATGGAATTTTTCCAAACTGTCTTAAGACGGCAATATTTGTTCCTTTGCATAAAGGAGGAGATAAAGATCAAGCTTCGAACTATCGCCCAATTGCACTCCTTCCCACATTATCAAAGATCATCGAAAGATTGGTAAAAAAAGGCTTCTATCTTTTCTCTTTAAATATAATATACTCTCTAACCATCAATTTGGATTTTTAAGTAACAAATGCACAAATGATGTCATGTTTTCCCTCTTTAATAATGTATACTCAAACCTGATCAACCATCACTCTATAGCAACAATTTTCTGTGATTTCTCTAAGGCTTTTGATTGCGTAGATCATAATATATTAAATAATAAATTGGAGTACTATGGTTTCAGAGGAGTGTCTCTCGAATGGTTTAAGTCGTATCTCAACAGCAGGAGTCAGATTGTGTGGGTCGATACGTCGATGTCTTCTTGCAAGCCAATTGAATATGGAGTGCCTCAAGGTTCAGTACTGGGCCCTATTTTGTTTCTGCTTTTTATCAACGACATTGCTAGTCTGAACATTAGCGGTGAAATCTGCCTCTTTGCGGATAATACTAGTTTCACGTGGAGCAACCCGGATATTACGACACTTCATAGGAGTGTATCTAGAGACTTAGTCACGATTAAATCTTGGTGCGATTCAAATCTCCTATGCCTCAACGTTTCTAAAACAAAAGTTTTATCATATAAAAGTACATTGCAATCTTTTGTACTTAATAACACTACTATTGAGGCCGTTGAATCTGTGAAATTCTTGGGGCTTATTGTAGACAACCGCTTAAAATGGGACTCGCACATCGATGCTTTATCAAAAAGGTTAAGTTCTGCCTGCTTTGCGCTGAGATCAGTTTCCAAGGAGCTCAACTTGTGTACTTCTAGAACAGTCTATTATGCCATTTTTGAGTCGCACCTCCGATACGCCCTTCCATTCTGGGGTACGTGTTGTGCGACTCAATTTGAACGTATTTTTAAACTGCAGAAGAGAGCTGTTCGGTATTCACTGAGACTTAGCAGTAGGACTGCCAGGATTACTTTAAAAAATTTAAAATATTAACTCTTCCGTCCCTATTCATATTTGAATCTGTATCCATAATCCGCAAGCACGTATCTTCTATTCCAGAGAGGCCATCTCACAACTATCCGCTTAGAAACACGGAGCATAATCTTTATCTGCCAACCCCTCGCTCAGAGTTGTTTAAAAGCTCTATACTGTACAATGCAAAAAATGCACAATCATCTACCATTTGAAATCAAATCCATAAGATCTTTTCCTGAATTTCGAAAGGTTTTGAAATCATACTTACTGGAGAGAGCCTTTTATGCAGTAAGCGACTTTTTTGTTAAAAATTGTTAATACTTAATATTAAGCTTCTTACACCCACTGGTTTAGTGAATATTATTTGATGTTTGATATCCTAAGGGTCTTTTGTAAAATCATCTGTCACACGAAATTAAATCTATAACGGCTTATCCCAGATTCAATTAAATACCTACTACCTAGGATAATGCCTTTTATGCAGTAAACGACTTTTTTCACTAAGGCACGTTTCTGCTCAGCTCACGCACTGGTTTATTGTTTGTACAAAATTCGTTTTTGTTTTGTGATTTAGTTAGTGTTTACCTTCTGACTGAATTTACAGCTGTATATTAACTTACTTTCTAACCGAATATACAGCTGTAGGTTACATTCTGATACTCATTATCTTATATTTTCACATCTTTATATTTTTATATTTCTGTTATATATTATATAAATTTATTTAATTTTAATTTAATTTTTAGTTTTGACTTTGTTTTGTTTTTGTATTGTTTGATTTTGATATTTTTATTTTGCTTTGTCTACAAAATTTATATTTTTTCGACAATAAAGCATTTCTCTCTCTTTCTCTCTCTCTCTCTCTCTCTCTCTCTCTCTCTCTCTCTATTAGGTATAGCTATTATCTCCGGCTTGTGTATCGTCCAAGTCAACTTTCTATCACACATACATTCTGAAATGGGATTTAATTGCCCCTTATAGTCCGTGAATCATGTCTTTCAATACTATGTTGTACAGTGCCAGATCTTGTAGATTGAGAAATATGGCTCGGATTATTTTGTCGATATCCATGGGATGTCATTTGTCGTGTAGCCAAATGATATAGTGTGATTGAGGCAGTTCTCGTTTTTGGATATCGAGTCTCTAACTATTCCAGAGATGTGGTGACTTACAATAAATCTCATTCTGTTTTTGCCGTAAAATTCGGTCTTTTATGTCGTATCGATCCATGGGGGCTTGTCCGTATCTTAGTTGTTATGTGATTTCTGACCACGATAAGTTCCATGAGATTGTGAGGTCAGGTCGTTCATATTTTCTTACATAGGTCATGGCATCTACATTGTATTCGTGCATGTATCCTGGAATTCCTATATACGATGATAAGATTACCCTCCAGTTTCGTTAATGTTGCCGTCATATATGATCGCGTCTCGAAGGTGGATGTATTCTTCCATGCGTAGTTTTTCGGATTCAATCAATGTGAAGTATCCTTTCCGATTTTATTTTTGCATACATATTCTACCACGAATTGCTGGAGTAAATAGCGAGTGTTGAGAATGTGATTCTATATGTTCCATTGTCTCCAATCATTAAGTGATAAGCATAGAACTCTTTGGAAGTGTTTTATTTGTTTCTACTCAGTATACATGCAACACTCACTTATATATGGTTTCTACGCCGTTTGGGGATAGATTTGTTTCAATTCAAAATGTTGTCTCTGCAATGCTTTGTAGTCCCTTTCTTCTTCGACGTACAACCTATGTGTCACTGAAATAAGTCATTTGGAAGCAGGCGTTGTACGCTCTTAGATTTTGAAGAGACTGTTTCGAGTCTGGAGTTTTCCCTTTCATCTAATGTAGAAATTCCTGCGGAGGTACTTCCATTTCTCGTAATCCATTTTTTTCATTCGTGCAATAGAATCCTTCTGTTTCTTCACTAATTTTAATGCATTGCAAACTTGGCTGATGTTATCAATTTTGCCGATTACGATCAGTTTGTTATATTTTTCGTTGGGTCGTAGTGGAATTCTTCATTTGGGTTGTACTGTTTACTTGTCCTCGACCGCGCTTCTCTTTGGGCAATATTTTAATGGCAGCTTGCGTCCACAGTCTTCTAGTATAAAAGAAAGTCATTTCCCGCCGTCTGTATGCTTAGATCTTTTAAATTACGCAAGGAATTTTAATACGGTTTTCATAAATAAACAGAGTGATTTAAGGAAGATACATGTATAATACATGAATATTATATTTGAGAGAAGCTGATAATTTCAAAGATTTGTAATATGATGTCGTAAAAACATATTTGTGTGCGCTTACATTGCAACCGCTGGCTAATAGATAGAACAAAATAATGTACTACTGAATTGTATATCTTAAAGAGATCTACAAAAAAGTCCGGGATATTATATGTCTATATTCCAAGATTGGCTCACAATAACTATTTTAGTGCAATTCTCTTTTAATTCGTTACTTTGTTGTTCTTCGGTTTCTCTACTCACAGTGCTCATTCTTGATCGTTGGGAACGTAAACGTGTCTCACGCTCTTTAAATATTCCTTTTGTTTTCACCGTTTTGCTTCAAAACTGGCAAAATATCCTTCTCTTTTTAGTTTGAGCATTGTATAAAATACAAATCAAATGAACTGTTTATTATCAAATACTCTCTCACACTTTATTTTATATTTATATTTTTAGGCACTGTATTACTTTGACTACTTTGTTTGTTTTTGTTCACTCGCTGCACTACTTTGCAGCTTTCACTTCTTTTTCGGCTCTTCCCTTCGCAACTGATAAGAAATAAGAAACTGAAAAAACATGATGGATCTTGCTTTATATACCACCACCAATGGGTAGTCCCACCCATACAAAGAAAGCAAAGATTGAATGGTGTTTCTAATATTTGAAGAAGGCTACGAATAGTCCAGAATATTTGAGACTATTCTGGAATGTTCCGCAATGATCTGGGACTTTCCCGGAATGTTGTGAAATGCTCTCGAATACTCTCGAATGTAATGTTCTGGTCTGTTCTCGAAATATCTAGAGGGTGAAACTTCCAGCCCTTATATTTTCAAGAGCACGCCGTTCAGGTAAATACGGGATGGGCATTGAGGATAGAGGGCTAGCACACCATATAACTCCTTTGATTGTACTTGGCACCTTCACTCGTTTTTGAGTTGAGCGGCACGCACATTATGCACTCACCTTTATAATATATATTAATTATTACAAATAGACTAGCAACGTCATTAATTATAGTTTCATTATAGCAGAGTATTCCGTTTGATATTCGCATATACATTTTTTCAATTTTTCGCTAAATTCAAGTGAACGCAGTCATGAAATTATCCTTACTATAACTTATGTTAAAACTGCCATAGTCATCTCTTTTTCAAATGATCTACATATTTTGTTCGATATTCTTGTAGGCACCTCTTATGTACATTCAGCATGTGTAAATAATGTAAACTTTTTCGGAACAAAAGAAAAAATAATGAAATATGATAACATCGTTTTTTTCAACCAAATAATGTGATAAGCTTTATATATTTTTAATTACTCCCCAAATTCTATTACACAGTCATTGAATTATTTCTACGATGACATATCCCTTAACTATGGTTCAACAGTATCAACAGTCATTTTTTTTTTAATGACATGCGACATATTTTATTTTAGATTCTTGTAGACCTCTCCTTCCTACATTTAGCTATGTTGTAAATAGGATAAACTTTATCGCGAGAAAAAAAGAGAAAATTAATAAAACATGCTGATTTTTTTATTTTAACTGTTGCGTGTACTAATATCAAATTATTATCTAGTAGCATAAAGTGGTTAATTTTATCTAGTGCACACTAACAGTCTATGCAAAAATCAGTTTCTTGAGATAAATTAACAGTGAACAAGCTAGATTTTGTCATATATTTTCATTATCTGATTTCAATATTTTCATTTTTAACAATTGGTTTATTTCTACGTACTTTAGGATTTATAGTTCCAAGTTCTTGAAGTCTTCCATAATTTTCTTAACAGATTTTGGTGCTGGTTTGTGTTTCTGTGGATACAGCGTTGCGATTGTATTACATTTTCTTGAAATAACTTTCGATAATAATAAATAAACTCAACTAATCTTTACTTGTATTATTAAGTCTTTTCGACATGATAATTACTCAAAATTTACAAATGAAAAGTATTATATTGACTTTTTTGACGCATGTTTGACTTTTATTGACATTTGTTATTATTTTCTAATGCAATCATGGCCCACTTTTTACACAATTTCAAAGATGTGTAGCATTTTTGACAGACGAACCCCGAACGGAGGAGGTATACAATTTGACTGTTTTTTTTTGGTTCGTGCGCCCCTTTTATGTAGTAAACGAAATCCGATTTTGAGGATTTTTCATTCATTTGAAAGGGGAGGCTTGAGAAATGGTCCCATATTCATAAAAACGCAAATCCGAAATCTCCTTTCCTCCAAAAACATGGGCGATTCAAACCACTACTCCTTCAAAATCTTCACCAATTATGACTTAACAAAAATGTTTTTCTGACTCAAAACTTAGCTTATTACGAGTGAAAAATGCTTACAAAAGCCGTTTTCTGTACGATAAACGGTTCCGGAGATATTTACAACAAACGAATATTTTTTTTTAATTTCAACACCCTGTATCTCAAAAATGGTGCATTTTAGAGGGTAAGTTAATATAAACTTTTTTCTTACTTTTGGACGAGCTATCACATCCTCAAGTCCTGCGCATATATTATGAAACACCCTATATATGCATTCGAGCATATAAGGAAAATAGCAGCGAAAACTAATATTTCTTAATGTGGTTTGAACAGTTCCACACTTATCATTTGATCCTACATCAAGAATCAGTAGAGTTGTGTTTTTTGACCGACGATCCAACCGGAGGAGGTATACAATTCCACTGTTTGCATGTGTTTTTGACCGACGAACCCCGAACGGAGGAGGTATACAATTCGACTGTCTGCTTTATTTATTTATTTTTTTTGGTTCGTTTGCGCCTTTTATATAGTAAACGAGCTCCGATTTTGATGATTTTGATTCATTTGAAAGAAGGGGATTGAGAAATGGTCCCATATTCATAAAAACGCAAATCCGAAATCTCCTTTCCTCTGAAAACCGCCCCCGAAGGGGTGGTGGTTGCGAATTTTCTCGAAAATCGAAAATCTGAGTTGGTATAATTAAAGATAGGAAAATATCCGGAAACGTTTAAATTGAACATTTTTTCAAAAGTGTTACGGTTTTCGAGATAGACGCATGTTAAATATGTATTTTTGCTATGTGGAGAGGACAATTTCTTTCGAAAATTTTTCGATACTACATGAAAGATATAATTATTTGCAGCAACATTTATAATGAACATTTTTTCCTTAGAGTTATGGTTTTCGAGTTAAATCGGTGTTAAAATAGTAACAACTAAAATATTCAAGCGTATTTCCGCAGCGATGTTCTGAGATCTCAATAATAACAACTAAAAGTAAGGAATATACGTGGGTAATAGGATAAGTACTATCTTCATTGATATGGTATAGTGAACGTTCAACGATTTTCGGGACTAATGTTACACTCAAAAGTGTGAAATAAATATTTTTTACAAAAAATTGGATCGAAGTTATTAGTTGATGCACTGAAAAGTATAAAATAATATTACTTCTATTGGTGATGGTACTTGTGAAGTTGGTGTCAAAAGTTATCAATCTAACTGCAACTGCACAACTTCAAAAGTAACAGCACCAATAGAAGTAATATTATTTTATACTTTTCAGTGGATCAACTAATAAGGTCGGTCCAATTTTTTGTAAAAAATATTTTTTTATATTTTTATTATAGACTAGCTTTTGTCGGCGACATCGTGCTTGAGCTAAATTGCATACAATTTGATGCGGTAGTTTTTGTGTGATGCGTGTACAAACATATAGACAGGCAGACAGATGCGGTAACATGGAAACTATTTTCTAAGTTAGACCTCTAGTAATACATCGGTGAACATTGCATTCAAATCTATATAGTAGTCTTTGCTCGATGCGTGTACAAACATGCAGAAAGAAAGACAGACGTAATAAAATCTGGCTTATATTTTAAGTTAAACCTCTAGTAATATATCGGTGAAAACTGCATTCAAATGCATGCAGTAGTTTTTGCGTGATGCGTGTACAAACATACAGACAGACAGACAAAAATTCTAAAAATTGTTTTTTTGGCTTTGTTGCTCTAATAAAGATCCCCATATTATTTTTTCTTAAATGTCTTTAATGTACAGAGTACAGACATCGGCCCGTTACAATTTTAGACGTATAAAATGTATGGATGTATAGATATATAGACGTTAGTGCTCCGATTGTCATGATTCTTTTTTCATTCTAAAGAGGAGTATTGAGAGATGTTCTCATTAAAATAATCGACATTCAACATTTTCTTCCCCCCAAAAACTTGTTTGAAAGGGGTGGAGTGGGCAATTTTTCTCGAAAATCTCAGAAACAGAAATAATGATGAGACCATATCCAGAAACGTTTCAATTGAACATTTTTTCAAGAGAGTGACTATAGCTATAGCAATGGTAAGTGTATTTCCGCAATGTGGAGGAGGCCTAATCTCTTCTTTAATTTTAAAGATGTAATAATGTAGCAACATTTAAATTGGACAATTTTCGAAGAAAGTTACGGTTTTCGACTTACAGCTATGGTAAATTCTGAAATATGCATAAGTTCTATCTTCTTTACTTCTTTGATATTAGTGAATATTCAAAGATTTTTATAATATTAAAATAATTATAATCTTTATTTTCCTTAAGACATTTAAACAAATCTTGCAAAGTATATAAAACTATTTTCAACAAAAATTATTTGAGGCGCATTTTGAACATTTCAAGTGTTAAACTGTATTTAATAATTTATTTATTGCACATACAGGTGTAAGTCACTTAGGTGCATTTTGTCAATCACAGTGATTTTATAATTAAGGTTTTGTTTATATTATACTTCATGTACTTATACAATTTTGAAATATATTTGATTTGATTTGAATATGTTCGGGCATATGATTAAAACTACATGGTCCCATATAGTTGGGTGCATTTTAGGTTATTTTGTATTTCGCAACTTGTCTGTGAATTAATTAATGAATGTGTTTATTAAGCTTAAAATATGTTATGTTGCTATAAATATAACAGGAAATTTTAAATTTGTATAAACTAACGAGAGTCAAAATATTGCTAGATTTAAAAATTCATTTACAGGTTTTTCTGGGTGGGATGGTAAAAATGCACTTTAAAATCGCCTTTTGACTTGGTAGAGATGCATCACAAGCAGACTCCATTCATATCAAAGTCGTGCTTCAATTTGTGCATGATATATATTAGATATTTACAAGCTGGCCAACATCTAGTATTGTTTTCAAATTCATGAATGTAATAGGAGGAGTGTAACTTTGAAACTAGATTCTCACAATGAGTCACCCAGTTAACGTTTTTATCAAAGTAAATTCTGAGAAATTTAACAATATTTTTATTAGACAATACTGTGTTATTGAAATCTCATATAACAGCAAGAGAATTAGTTCCAATAGGGATCCCTGGAGGACTTCCATATATACCGATCATATTTCAAAAAAAAAAAGATTTCCACCAATTATGAGTTTCCTATGAAACCGTAAGATTCTAAAATATTTCGTATAAAATTGCCTTTAATAATTCCTTTGCTTCAAAATTTAAAATTGAGAGAGACTTTTAACATTCGCGTAAGCGATTAAAATTCATTCTTTGTGGCATGCTTTCAAACACAAGACACAAAATGCCAAATTAACAGTTCATTATTTACTAATGAACTCTTAATTATTCAAAAGTCAATAGCTTCGAGACTCTCTCTCTCTCTCTCTCTCTCTCTCTCTAAATTGCCTTTTTTACAAAAAATTGGACCGACGTTATTGGTGCACTGAAAAATACGAAATAATATTAATTCTATTGGGGCTGTTACTTTTGAAGTTGTGCAGTTGCAGTTAGTTTGATAACTTTTGGCACCAACTTCATAAGTACCAGCACCAATAGAATTAATATTATTTCGTATTTTTCAGTTCACCAACTAATAACGTCGGTCCATTTTTTTATATTTATTTGAGTGTAACATTTGTCATGAAATTCGTTGAACTTTCGCTAATATCACTAATATCCTATTACTCACGTATATTCTTTGCTTGTCCCTGTTACTATTATTTATGTAGAGATCTCAGAACATCGCTGCGCAAATATGTATAAGTATTTTAGATTTAACCATTTTACCAACGCTCTATCCCGAAAACCGTATTTCTAAGGAAAAAATGTTCATTATAAATGTTGTTACAAATATTATTGTCTTTCATGTAGTGACCACAGATTTTCAGTTTTAGAAAGAAATCGCCTTCTCCACAAAGCAAAAATACACATATTTGAGAATTCAACATGCCTCTTACTCGAAAACCCTAACTCTTTTAAAAAAATGTTCAATTTAAACGTTTCCAGATATTGTCCTAACTTTAATTATACCAACTCAGATTTTCGATTTTCGAGAAAATTTTCCCCTACACCCCATTCGGGGGCGGTTTTCGGAGGGAAGGAGATTTCGGAATTTCCGTTTTTATGAATATCGGACCATTTCTCAAGCCTCCTCTTTCAAATGAATCAAAAATCATCAAAATCAGGGTGCAATTACTACACAAAACGCGTGAATGAACCAAAAAAAAAAGACTAGGTCTGCGTCGGACCAGACGATGGAAGTTATACTTCTTTGGCTATTCGCACACAATTCTAATAAAATTTTAATGCGCCTCCTAAAGTATGATAAACTAGAGAGGAAAACTACCGAAAAAATATGTTAATCACACACTGACAGGCCATAGAATGTAAACTACCTCAAAAAATTTGGGAATAAGAAAATTTAATATATAATTTAATCATTATTATTAGTAGAACATCAAAAAAAGCAGACATTCGAATTGTATACCTCCTCCGTTCGGAGTTCGTATGTCCGAAATCACAAGTGTATTATAGAAATGCAACAAGGCCGACTGAGTGGACTCACCACTGCGAAAACCATGTTGTGTGGAACTTAAGATATTATGTTTGTTAATAAAAGATAACATTCGTTCTAAAAAAGATTATTCAAAAATCTTTGACAAAGTTTGTGGTACTGTTCTAAAATTTTTCATTTTCTATTCTTAATTTTTGATATTAGGAGATTAAAAAGATCAACATCGCTAAAGGGCTGTAAGAACAGAGTGAGAATTGAAATCATTTAAAGGTAGGTAATACAACTGAGACGGAGATATTTCAAGTTGTGATATAAGCAGTTAGGGTTGCTTACGATAGCTTGTGGTGGCTCAATTAACTCACCCGTTCTCATAATAGCAATATTTGGATTTTCCTATTTTTTATTTGTTAACTCAGATAGGCACCACATTCCATAATGTTTTATAGTTATTTTCTGCAATTATTTTATTCCGATAGTATCCTTTTTTGATATAATGACTAATGTTACACTCAAAAGTGTGAAATAAATATTTTTTACCAAAAGTATTCTACCTAATACAATTGCATAACTTCAAAAGTGTCAGCACCAATAGACTTATTATTATTTTGTATTTTTCGGTCCAATTATTGGTGAAAAAAATTTATTTTACGATAATTATGAGAGCACTAAATTGGAATTTCTCGCTATTCTGCCAGTCTGAGAAAATTATGTAATTAATAACTATAAGAAGTATACTTGTGTTTACAGGATGCGTGAGAGAAATTGATTGGAATTTTTATTTATAAGGGACTTTGAGAGAATTGAACAGATATTTGAAGAGCATAGGGTTTGTGAGAAGAGTGAATTGGAATTCTATTATTCGTTGTGTGTCGAAGTCGAAGAATTGGAAGAGTTGGAATATTTTTTTAACGGGGTGCATGAGAGAATATAATTGAAATGTCTGCCTATACGGAGTGCGAAAGGGATCTAAGTTGGGCTTTTGGTATTTTTAAGGAATTTTTGAAGAAGTTAAGTCACAGTTAAATATACGTTGGTGTCCTAAATCCTGTCTGTAAGATAAGTTACATAATACCCAAACCTCGATCCATACGCACTAAGTTGGCTGAACCATTGATGAATAGATCTAGCAATTTAAGATGCTATGAAAGCTACATTTTCGAACAAACATATTTGGTTGATCAATAACAAAAGCAGACCTTCATTGAAACCATTGGGCTCATTGTAGTAACTGTCGACTGGGAAGTTGAAAATAATATCTTTATGTATTTCCTTTACATTAATACTTATTGTAAATCTTGTTAAACCAGCCCCCACAAAGATATGCTATTATTTATTATTAAATATATTTAAATAATATTTTTACTTTCCTACCGCTACCCTGAGTAGCTAGTAGCTAAGTAACTACTGTGATCCTCAGATATTTTGGGTGGCCGGTTTTCGACATATGTTTACGTTTGAAGATTCCTGGAGTCCAAAAAGCATATTTCCAGCCATGATGGTCTGTCTATGCCAAGATTACCATGGGAACAGATGGACGGATTTTGTTGCTTTATTGTTTGTTTGGTAGGGTATCGATGTCGATCACCTGTGACACAGAATGAACACTAGTTGCTAGGCAATAGTCAAAAAAATTGTTTGCTCAAGACTGTAGCGGTATAATAGCTCTAATGATTATGATGAAACTTACCGTAAGTATTATGTTGGAAGTCGTCATTTATCTTCTATGAGGCGTATCTCTGAGAAAAATCAGGAACAAATTTAAGCTCAAATTACTTTTCATATTTTCTTGCGATTTATTCATGGTCTACTTACAGGGTTCGTCCTACGTCATCCAATGTTGTTTGTCTTGGCTCGCTGAAAAAAAATCAATGGTCACGCGATTTGATCGGACGGTTTTTATATTTGTTGAAATTTTAAGAGTGATTGGAAAATCGTCTGGACAGAACAGAATTTTTGTATGATTGTCATTTACAAATGACTGGACTAGATAATCCATCAGTTCTTCATTTGACGAAGGAGCGAATTCAAAACGTACTCACGTCATAAATTAATCATCCGTATCTTTTTCCACGCGCTAAGGAATCATATCACATAATAAATATATATAACATCTGTAAGCGTAGGCTAGATAATCGGACGCTGCCACGATGTTTCTGTTCTGCAGGTCCCGCCGATTCGCCGATATTTGTTATTCGTTTCATTTCCTTCGCAGGAGCAAGTTGAGTGTGGTCGTGTGTTGAGTGTGAAATTATTTGCCACTTTGCGGGATATTGCGGGAATTTTTTTACTCAGTCGGGCCGGGTGACTCTCTCTCTCACTGCAGAATTTTTTCTCCGTTTTGCTGAAAATACAAATATAATTATACCAAAAAATGACTGAGTACGCGGTACACACTAGGCAAGACAGTGCCGGAAGCCTGGAAAACTCTTCAGCTGGAGGTACTGCTGACGAAACAGAAACCTCTGAGGAAGAGAAGGATCGATACGATATCGAAGATTTTCACATTACCAAAACAATTGGTGAGTGCTGATCCTTAATGGAATGGGAATTGAATTATTAATTGGTAGTCTTCACTTTCTTTTACATCAAATTTCATATTATATTATTTTATATTATATAGACCAATATCTCTATCAGAGGATCTTGGAAGGTGTTCGAATTAATTTATGAAAGATCTATAAACATAACATAATTACGATTTTCAACTTGTCTATTCTGAGATAAAAATAAAAATTTAATTGACACATTTGCTGAGTAGAAATTTTTTATTGCTTAATCTCCACAATAATGTAATAGAGGTCTTTGAAGACAAATTAATTTTCTATGGATATATTATTTATTTATAATATAATAACTTTTTCTTTTTTAATATGTTCTGTCTAAAATAATGGGGCTCGCATTCCATTTATTATTCTCGATTCTAAAACGGTATCTCAAAAGAGTTTAAATTAAAATAAAATCCAAAATACCTATTATGATAATTAGCATTTATGTAAAAAAGAAAAAAATATAGATTTTCCGTTATATGGGAAACAACTTCTGTTATTACATTGCCAGTTAGTTTTTTCATTGAATAAAACCTCTCTAGCCATTCCAGTTGTAGCATTTAATTATTGTTTCATTTAAAAACTTATTTACCTACTACAGTTTGTAGTAGCAAAAATAGAAAATATAATTATTACTGGTTGATGATAAATAAAATTGCACATTACTAGTATTCAGCTCTTCATTGTATCTTTACGATTATGTGATCCCAGCTCGAAAAATATTCAATCGGATGCATTACAATAAATTCAAAGGGAACTTGGTAATTCCGATATCCTCCTTTCCCTTAAGATAAAAATAATTTTGAAAAATCCGAAGTGAAAAAGATAAGTTTTCTTGTTGACGTTAATTCAAATTATTCCGTTTGATTTATGTATCTGATTTTTGCATTTAGCTTTAAATAGTCTATAACATAAAATGTTGACATTTCATTATCTTTATTCAATTGATATTACAAATATTATTGGTACCTAGCTTGCTGTTTTGAGGAGAACTTAGAATTATTGTGTATGAACCTTATGCAATAATTATTAATGCTGATATATATATATATATATATATATATATATATATATATATTATTAGGTCATAATTTATCGTTTCCTGTACCCATAGCTTACTGGTGCAATGACTAAGTGAACAAGAATTTTCATCGATTAAACAGGGATTGTTTATGTATTCGTCTGGAATTAAATATTCGAAGAGAATGTTAATTTGTTGATAGCAACAGGTGCTATCATAAATTTTCTTTATAGAATATTATTCAAAACAGAGAAATAAGAAAACCATTATTAACTATGTACAGAGGAGAAAAATCTGATAGTTTTCCAAAACAGTTGTAAAATTTGTGTTATTTTATCAATTGCTTATTTATTTTTCTACATAAATGGATATCTGCCTGAATAATAATTTATCTACGTACATATACGAGTACATATGTTCTGCTTCCTAGTAAGAAGTTAGAGAAATTAACTATTGTTTACTCTATTCAAAAAATAGGTATATCTATCATTCAAAGCTATGACATTAATGATGATGATTTCAACAATAAATTGAAAGGCCAACATTTAGAAATAAAATAATCTTTGAAGAGAAAACTTTCTCAATATCACCATCGAGATGTTCTTGTCTGATGGTCGTCATCATTTAAGGCTTTACGAGTGAAAGTCTCAAATATAGAAAAAAGTCGATATCATTGACACCAACTTCAAACTGTTGATATCTTACTGCTTTTAACTGCATACCTAGTACAGTGCAACAACGTCTATAAAACTACAATTGACCTACTTCAGATTTCACAAATAACTACTATCTTTCATCCTTCTGCAGTTCTTTTTATTACAGTTTATTGACATGATTAGATATAATTATGCATATCTTTTTTCTGTGGTAATTCGATTACATGTATCCTTTTTAATAAAAATAATATTGGTGATGTTATTATGTTATTGTATCATTCTTAGAAACTCCTTACAATCTATATATATTATGTACAGTGTTTCCTCAAATCTGAGCTGGATGTATGTACTATTGGTATATTGGCAAATATTTACTTAGGCACAAAAAACATTGAATAGAATAATTTATTAAGAAACTTCATCTATTTTCAAATCAAGTCAAAGTTGTTTGATTTTTGAGAAAAGTGTATTTAGTATTTTCAACATGGTGAAAAATAACATAGTTAGGTATAATTAGTGAAATTTCTGCCTACACAACAAATGATTTCATTTCATCAAGAAAAAGTAAACAATTGTAATACCTATTCTCAAATCCCTGGAAGCTTCCATTCACGTAACGAAAATAATATAATGCCATAATTTCCATATAAAATTATAAAACTTAAATTTGGAAAAGCGATTGAGTTTCTAAACTATTTTGTGGAAAAATGAGGCAAATCAGGCCTTATTTACAGATAGATGAACTGCTAGACATATATTCCGCAAATACAAATGAACTATTTTTACAGAATGATTTTATGTCTTTGAACCGTCTAACCATAACCAATTTACGCCATTTTTAATTGACCAATAAAAATAATGTAGAGATATATACTATACCTACAAATGACATAAAACTCGACACGTTTTTTTTCTTTGTTCTGTATTATCTCTGAATATATCATTGGCTGCAGATCCTTGGCTTCAAATCTACATGGTTGAGCAAATGTGTGGAAACACCTTATTTATAACAATATGTTATATAAAAAATACCCTCACTATAGTTTTTGAAGAATTTTTATGTTTTTCAAATGAAGTAGGAGTTTGATTTTCAACAGCTACGAAAATTTTGGAAATATGACGTGTTTTCACTATGATTTAGATCATTTCTTCCGGAGGGTTTATATGTACAATAAATGCAAACATGAAAACAAATATTTTCGGCGCTCACATTGCTTGGCTAAACCTTATGAGATGAGTACCGAGTAACTACATCAAAATAATCTACTACGGAATTGTAAATATCTTTTTACAGAAACTATGTCCGTCTCTATTAGATGACGCAATGGAAAATATAATATACTATATTATTTGAAAATTGAATAAGTACTGCACTGTAAACTAAAATAACAAACAGAGTTGACGAGCAGCAAGGCTTCAGACCAAATAGATTGACTGTGGATGGTGGATGCAATCTTCATACTGAGAAAAATTCTTGAAAAATCAATAGAATTCGATAAACATTTATTTCTTTGCATGGCGGACCTGGAAATGTCGTTTAACACAGTGCAGCTGGTGGACGTTAATACTACGACAAAATGCCAACATAACAAAAACAATAAAACAAAAATAAAATCACAAGGATTTACAGCAGAAAAAACAATAACAGCAGGAATAAGACAAGCTAACAGTTCGAGCCCTGATCTCTATTCAACCTAATTATGGATAAAATTATTCCTAGTAGGTATAAAAGAAACCAAAGGAGGATACAGAATGGGACAAGATTCAATGAAAAAATAAGGTTATGCAGATGAAGCAATATTGCTGTCCGAAAATAAGTATGACTTGCAAAGAATGATGCAAAATGGGTATGTATACTTATACCAGAGATATGGTCATATCAAGAGAGCCAATGAGATGTAAACTGGCAGTGAACGACCAACCTATACAGCAAAGTTCGAAATGTTCTTATTTGAGTGTGGAAATAACAAGCCACAGAGATTTGTTTAGGGAAGCTCTAACTCAAGAGAATAAAGTCTCAAGGATTACCTACCGGATAACTGAGAGACATAATTTGGAGGAACAAGTAGATAACTTGAGAGCAAAGTCCAAATATATAAGACAGTGGTGAGAGCTGTAGTAACTTACTGCTTACTCTGTAGAAACGTGGGCTAAAACAACAAAAATGAAGGTATTGAGATCATTTGAAGGTGTAAAAATAATGGATCGGGTAACAAGCAATACCATAAGAGAATAGGTCCAAATGCAGGATGTGAGAGATCATGTAGATAACAAAACCAACACAAAAAGACCTTCGAGCAGACCACCAAAATGATAGTATGAGAGCTGGACTTCTGCATCACAGTTAAGGCTGAATCTCTAGAAGGGAGTTAAAAATTGAAAGAACGAAGAAGAAGAAGAGGATTTATTCTATTATTGATACCGGTATTTCTGAAGTTTTGCAAGAGAAGAAGAATTAGTTACAGGTAGGTAGAAGACTTTTGGCGTCTGCTTCAAATTTTCTGCTCCTAATAGTATAAATATTATTTTGTATTCTTAAGTGCTTTATAAAGTCGGTCCTATTTTTGGTAAAAAAATGGTCTCAACAGTCACATCAAACTTTCAAGGGCTCTAATCTAAGTTTTTGAAAAATGTCCAACTGAAAGGTTTTTGAGGAGAAGTCCTACCGACATGAATTCTAATTATTTTAATTGGTCCATCTCTCAGAACTCCTCTTTCAAGTTAAAGAATAATCTTCATACTTAATCGGAAAACATATACTAACCGAAACGTGTGTTCATCCTTACACAAAAAAGCAAACATACTGGCGAACTGTATTCCTCCCGTTATTTTTTTGAAGTGGGTCAAAAAGGACTATAGAAAAGACTATGATGATAGCTATTTCGTCTTTGACGACATTCAGTACTGAGATATACTCATCCAAAAAAGATGAAGATATACATACCTAGGGGATCCATTCTATTTTCTGTGGGCAAAGTAGCGGGCAAAAGATAGTGTGAACAAGTATAGAATAAATATTTTTTACAAAAAATTGGACCGACGTTATTAGTTGATGCACTGAAAAGTATAAAATAATATTAATTCTATTGGTGCTGTTACTTTTGAAGTTGTGCAGTTGCAGTTAGATTAATAACTTTTGGCACCAAATTCACAAGTACCAGCACCAATAGAATTAATATTATTTAATACTTTTCAGTGCATCAACTAATAACGTCGGTCCAATTTTTTGTAAAAAGTATTTATTTCACACTTTTCAGTGTAACATCCGTCACGCAGATCGTTGAACGTTCACTAATACCAATGAAAATAGTACTTATCCTAATACCCACGTATATTCTTTGCTTGTAGTAGTTGTTATTATTGAGATCTCAAAGCATCGCTGCGGAAATACGCTCAACTAGGTATTTTATTACCATTTTACACCGATTTAACTCGAAAACCGTAACTGTAAGGAAAAAATGTTCATTATAAATGTTGCTACAAATAATTATGTCTTTCTTGTAGTATCGAAATATTATCAATTTTCGAAAGAAATGGCCCTCTCCACGAAGCAAAAATACATATATTTGAGAATTTAACATGCATCTAGCTCAAAAACCGTAACTCTTTTGAAAAAATGTTCAATTTAAACGTTTCCGGATATTGTCCAATCTTTAATTATACCACATCAGATTTTCGATTTTCGAGAAATTTCGCACCCTCCACCCCTTCCGGGGCGGTTTTTGTAGGGAAGGATATTTCAGATTTGCGTTTTTATGAATATGGGATCATTTCTCAAGCCTCCTCTTTCAAATGAATCAAAAATCATCAAAATCGGAGCTTCTTCACTATATAAAAGGCGCGCACAAACCAAAAAAAAGCAGACGGTCTAATTGTATACCTCCTTCGTTCGGGGTTCGTCGGTCAAAAACTGTAACTTACTTCTAGCCGAGATAATAAACAATATTGAGCATATTATGCACAGCATATAATCTGTTTGTTTTGATAGGTAATGTAAAAAATACTGGGCTATAAAGGTGTCTATAACTGTCTTTCATGTAAAACGTGCCGAATTTTCATTTCAATTTCCAACATGTGCCGATATATCAGTAAATTTCCATGTTTATAGACATGAACATTATTTGTGATGATAACCCATGCGGAAGTTCATTTCACTTGACTTTAGATACTGTAATTGGACTGATAATAACTTTTGTAAGTTTTTGAAATAGATTTAATACTCCATTTGATTTGATCAATATTTATAAATAATGAGAGCTTTATTCTTTACCTACAAAAAACACTTGCACATTTACTAATTGTGGAATGATTCAATATATATAATCTATACCTACATAATATAGAGGGATGGGCAAATGTTCCGGACCGCCTCAATTACAGAAAAAACAAAATTGATAGCATTAGTTGTATTCTCATATCTCTGCCAATATTTTATGATAATTTCCTAAATAGAATATCCCGTATATTATCAGTTTTGTATCTTAATTTAATTTGATAACATACAGGGAGAGTTTTTAGTGTGTCCACGGTCAATAACTCCGTTATTACAGGTAAATGAAAAAAGTTTTCCACAAAACAATTTAGGCATACTCAATTTTCATCGAGTATTTTGAAATTATTTAGAAATGTAGGTACAGGATGCCCTACAACATGATGACAGATCATTCTTATTTTTTTTTAAATGGAACACCCTATATTTTATATTAAAGTCGGAATCTACTCTTCTTCGCCTATTGTACTGAGATATACTGGGTTCAAAAGATATGATCGATATTTTCTGAAAATTACAATGATTTCAACTTCCTGTATATTACTTAAATGATAAAATGATGTAAATATTGTCATGTATCGATTATTTTTTGTTTTGTTGTAATAATGACTAATTTTAACAGCATTGCGGATGTTGTGTACCTACAGGGGTTGTCAAAACTCAAATACAATATTTTCTCATCTTTTTTAAATTTTACAAAAAGAACAGTCATTAAATTTTAATTTTTATTGAATTTTCCCTATACCTAGAATGAGTATTTTCTGAGATATTTGAATTTTTCTTCCAATTTTAGGATAATTACATTCAAATTGTGTAAATGAAAATAACAAACTATTGAAAAAAATTATAAAAATTATCAATAAAAAAATCTATTACAGGTAACCAATATCAATTTTCAGTAAAAATCTAGTAGATTCCGAATTTAATAATAAAATATAGGGTGTTCCATTAAAAAAACATGAGAATGATCTGTCACCATGTTGTAGGATATCCTGTACATTTCTAATTTATTTCAAAATATGGAAATTGAGTGTCACTACATTTTTTGTGAGACACACTATAAACTCACCCTGTATATTTTCATATGTCATATTTCTCTAAATTCAATTGTTTTGTTGTGTATTGACTTTCACAGGTTAGGCATAGATAATTTTTACTTACATGTAAAATGGAGAACAATAATTATTATCTTGGTAAAAGAGATACTGCTAGGAACTTAAATGGCTTAATGTTTTTCTACCACCGTTTGACAATATCCAAGCCTGTATGTACACTCCGAAAGTGCGAACTGGAAATATACTGCAAAAATATTCTTACTTTTGAAAGTCCATGCTTCTATAACAATTCAAAATCTATTCGTATATGAAATGATGAAGCAATTTTTTTTATTGAAAAACCATGGCTGATTGCAGTAGCTGACAAACGTAAGTGCCGTAAAAAATCTAAAACAGAAGCAGCTGGTGTGAATATGTATATTAGGTAAAATTCTTATAGAAATGTACCTATTGCGATCGTTCACACTTTTGAATTTCGAAAAAAAGTCATGCCATTTCTATTGATTCAAAAGTATATATATATATATATATATATATATATATATATATATATATATATATATATATATATATATATATATATATATATGTATATATATATATATATATATATATATATGGGATATTACGAAATTTGTTAACACGATAGAGGTCGCAGTTTTGGAGGTATCAAGTTCAAATTTGCAACAAAAATCAATCTCTCAAATATCTCGGCCAAGTTCGTTATTGGGCAATATAGTTTCAAAATGGCGACCGTTCAAACATTTAAAAAAATATCGAAAAAGAGCCGTAGTGTAAATATCATCAAAAATAATTTTAGGTCAGATATAATCAGTACCTACAACTTTTGTTCAAAGCAATTTTTCATAAAATGCACAGATAAAAAATAAAAATTAATAAAGAAAAATAAGAAATATTGATAAAACATGAACACTCAATATAAATTTGATGTAATTGTACATTTTCTGGAGATCTTAATATAGATCCTGATTAAAAAAATATATAGTATATTTACTGAAAAGAAATAGGCAAAAAAAATTCTGCCTTGAAGCGGAACGCGAACCCTGTCTGCTTTATATTTTACAGCCAAAACAAAAACCTCTAACCGCAAGGCTATGACACAAACGACAATTTTATGTAATAACATGTAGGTATACCAATGAAAAGATTGTTCAAATTTCAATTCAATGAATCTTGAAAAATTTACCTTTCCGCTGACTATAGGCCATCGGGATTTTTTTCTTTGAAGCAAGTCTGCCATTTGATGTTTGAGACACTCTCAGACTATATTGATGTACTTACAAAGTATTCGATACCAATTCAACCAAACTCAAAACAAGTCAGTAACAAACGAATTTCAATTTCGGTCTACAATTTTTTTTAAAAATGTTCGCAACCACAGCAATCTGTTAGAAAAATTTGAAACTATATATTTGAAAATGGTCCAATCGAGTGCTCAAACACCCATTTTGCCAACCATAAAGTCAACCTTATCTGTACATGACTTAATATCAATCATTATAAAATTGATCATACACATTTACGTTGAATAAGACAAAACAACAAAAATGACTCTTGAAAACATTCACACATCCATTATTGTTGTAGCGATAAATAATGTAAGCAATGAAATTGAGTTTCGAACAATCAACAAATACTACACAAACAGACAGTTTATTAAAACTCTCTAATCACACCAAAATGTGCCTATAAATAGTTTGCGAAGGTTAAATAAAAATAAAGAAACAATGAATTTATTATCACAACGTTGAATTTTACAACTCCACCTTGCTAGTATAATAGGAACTCACAATAAATACCCAGTATAAGTTGTTAGGAACACGCTAAAATCATGGATTTTGTTCAAAAGATACAGTATAATGATATACCATCATTTTGAATTTTTATGACTACTGCAAATATATTGGAAGGTCAAGGGCAATCACTTTTCAAAACTTATTTAAAAGATATACATACATGTCCTAAGATATCTGTATTTTTGAAGTATATACATACCTACCTACCTACATCTTATGCCTTATTTAGAGTGTCGATTCTCAATTCGCATTAATTCTAATTTCTAATTATTTCAGAAAATACTCAAGTTGACTTACGCCTTGATCGAGTCTAGTAAGGATTTTTTTTATTTACTTATCGTGTAATAATAAATAATAATGCCTTATGATAAAAATTACTTATATCATATTTTTAAGTCTAGACTTGAGTGGTTTTATTTATCATACGCAGAAAAAAAATATTTGGTTGTACGAAAACGTCATTTTGTTTGCCAAACATTATTAACATGTCGACGATACTCACAATTTCAATTTTAGAAAGTTTGGACAACCTCCAGATATAAATAAATGAAGTCACGATCAGATGACGTTCCGCAACAGATGTACTCGTCATTCATTAAAATGACATCTCCAATTTGCAATAACTATTATCAGATTTTTGTAGGTTTATATTGATTTCATTTGAGAAGCATACTGGGTGTCGTAGCGAAAGTGCTCGATATCCACGGGCATTATGATAACTTCTTGTTATCATAATAATACATAGATAAGTTATTTTTTTGAAGCGGGATATATTTCACTCCCCTAGTACGGGAAGTACCTAACGAATTTGCACAAATTGTGTATTCAATCAGACATGGAAACATTAAAGGCAGTATAAAGGTGAGTTTATACAGTAAATAAAATAAAATAAGAAACAAATTAATATAAAATAAGATAGTTGAACATGTTCATTTCCATGGGAGCGTTTATACACGAAATAAGCTAAATTAAGAAATAAGAATAAGAACTAAAGATGGCCAACTGTCATCTTTATTTCTTATTTTATTTTGTTTGGAAACTGATAATGCGCATGATCAACGACCAGAGAACACTTAATTTGCATACAGCACAAAAGTTTTTGTCAAAAAGCTGTAATTTGATTGGTTCATTCTTAATTCTTATTTTATTTTCGTCATCTGTATAAACCGATCTTTTTTGAGCTTATTGTTATTTCAATTTTAATTTGTTTCTTATTTTATTTTATTTACTGTATAAACTCACCTTAAGTCATTTGACATGTAAAAAAAAATAATATATCTATTACTAGAGATGAAATTTATTAAACATTCTAATTTAAATCATTAACTATTATTAAATAGTATTATGTAAATGTCCATTATTTAAGAAAGAGTTGCATATTATTTTCGAACAACTGAGGATCTGTCTGGTAAGTAACTGTTGGACTATTGACTTTCAGAACTGGAATCTTGTCTTCGAAGTAGTCTTTAAAAAAGTTTAGCGTAGTTAAATCACACAGGAAATTTCTCATGCGCCACTGGGTTATGTAGCTTGAATGGCTCATAGCGCCTTCATATTTGAAATAAAAATTTAAAAAACTGCTTTTTACCACTTCACTCGAGGTAATACTCAAATATATAACTAAAGTTTGAAATATTAGTTGACTTGACATATCGAATTAACAGATCTCACTTTATCGTGTAGATAACTGTTATTTGCTTAAATGTATATGAGTCTCTTTGGCTCTATGTACCAGTAAAGATTTCTTATATGAATAATATTAATTAATCTTTATTGGATCAGTATTAAACTTGACAGACAGCGGGATTCGTCGGATCTGGGTATGAATTTGAAATTTCAACTTTCTAGCCCAAATGGGGCCTGAGAAATCGCTGCGGACCAAGCTTTTCCATTTAATCGAAAGTAACCCCGTTGTCCTGAAAAAGCGTGTTCTTTCAAAATCATAATTTTGAAAACAGTTGTCAAAATACAGCCCTTTTGGCTCCTGTAAATTGTAGTGTGTCATGTGGCCCCATTTTATCGACAGTAGATACCTACATATACTGCAGGCTGGTGACGGTAACAAGCTGCACCATTTTTTTAAAGAGGAAAGCGTAAATGGCACCCAATACATTTGAACAGGTATGTTTTCTAATTTATTTTCAAATGTAACATACTAGATTAAGGTTTTATAATGCTGCAAAGCGAAAAGTTACTCCTAAAATAAATATTGTTGTTATTGTTGTATTTTCGAAAGGATATCGATAACATCATAATTCTAAAAACAAATGAATAAAAAAGTATCACGTCAAATACGAGCAAGTCAAATTGGCAATAGTTAAAAATGAGCTGCATTTTAAATTTTCTAGTAAGCACTAAGCCCAATCAATGTAATAAAGAAAATTAATTTCTTAGAATCGCAGTTTTTTACTAGCGCTTAACAATCACTTTTGATCGTTAATCATTATGTACTGTGATCTGTGAATGCCGTGAGCAAAACCAACTTATCTTAATGCGTCATTATTTTGCGTACTACTCATATTTAACGTTACTTATGAACGTTTATTTTTCATTTCATCATTTATATAAAACGAGTAAATACGCTTATCATTATTTTTGTTTTTCTTATGCATTTCTGATTTTGTTGCATATTGCCATAAATATAAAGTATGTTTTATTTTTTTCAGATAAATACAAAAAATATATAATTTTGAGAATATTGAATTATTCTCATAAAATGATTCGGATGGTGTCCTCTCATTGAATTTCCCATAAGAAAATGGATATTTGAGATTTTAAAACATAGATAGTTTATCCAAAAAAGGAAACAAATTTCATTTGTTCATATTAATGTCGGTATAACAACATTATGACCAAACCCAGGCAAAACAAGTTTTTTTCTTATTATGACTTGAGGCGATCTTAGTAACTATTCATCTGATCATTTCACTTACTTTCACTTTCCACTTCGCCAACCCAATAATAATAAACACTTTGAACCCAAAATATGTTCAATCGGCCATATTCCATTGATAATCGCTTTGATCTTCTCCTTCACAAATATGTAACTAGCAGTCCTTTGATGCTTTTACAAGTTTAGTGAAATAAATAATAGGACGTAAAAAGAGAATGTGTGTACAGTTGGAGTGGATGGTTTTAATTTTTATGAATAAATAAGCTGAGAAGCACGCCTTTGTTAGCAAGAAAACAAACAAAATCCTTATCCTAGTAATAATAATTATAATCTATATTTGAAGACGTGAAGAGAATTATTTGGACCACAAGATAAAATGTATTAATGCGTTACAAATTCATTAAATTAAATTTATTTATATTATATTCATATTTATCGATGTATAGGAGATCATGTCAATAAATGCTTCGGTGGTGTAGCGATAATGTACTTGCCTTTCATAAAGCAGATCTGGGTTCGATTTGTGACCACCTAATTATTTAAAAAAAAATAAAGTTCAAAAAATTATATCCAATTATCATAGAGGAATACTTTTTGACGGAAGAACCTCAATAGCGGTCAAACAATAATTTATTGAAATACGGTCAAATTTCCTCCACTCGGCAGTCGTAAATATATTTGAGGATATGTTAACCCTATACACCAATACTAGATATCCTTGACAAAACCAGTAGGTAAAGCCATTTCGGAAATTAGCCCAGACAAACAAAAACACTGATAAACACATTAAAAACGCTTTTTTGGATCTTGATGACAAGCGGTCATATCATGATCTCAAGAAAAGACAAAATCGCAGATATACAATAATTTAGTGATTCTCGCACCTAAACGATTTAATCTGCCAATCTCAAGGAATAAATATTTGTCTAACTTCTGAGAAGAAACTTGAAATAGATTTTATTGTAGACAGTTTGAATATTTTTTCCATGTCTTAAAGTCTCTAAAGCTGGATATGTCTGTATGTAGGTATGGGTGTTTGTGAATATTTTCTGGCTCAACTATAACAAGAACCAAAACTGATATCGCCGTTTTCATTCGATACAGCAAAGTTCTCATTAGTTTTAAATACATTCGATGGAGCAGTTTTATGTAAATTGACAAAATAAGCTGAGATGAGCATCCTTCTATCGTGATGAAATTTCTAATGTAAGTACTAGGTACTAGCAATATGTTTTATGTAACCGTACAATTTCTATCTATCTATAACTTTTTCAACAAAAATTGACAAAAAATTAAATGATTTTTGCACAGAAACTAGGTCCGACTTTATTAGATGGTGTTCTGAAATACTTGTACAAAATAATGGGTACCTATTGCTAATTTTGCAGTTATGGGAAGGTCTTAGTTTTTGTTAAAAAATAATAATATTTATTTTATATTTTTGAGTGTTTCTGTTGTCATCAAAACAGGTGACCGTTCACTTATACATATAAAATATTTCAAAACATAGTCGTAACAACTTTTCACAAATTCCTATTGCGGTAATTCGGAAACTTTTTTTAACTGTCCGACAATATTTGTCAGCCGTGGTCCCTTTTTCAGTTTTGCTGTCACAAACTTGCCCTCTCCCTTTGTCATGAAAGAAATGTTGGATTTGAACTTTGTTTAATAGGCTATTTCAGCAGAAACGAAATCACTACTTTCATGACTTTTTCATTATACCTGGCAATGTAAAATACAAGATTATTTTATAAAACAATCAAATAATTTAGTTGTAAAGACACATGAAATTTTTGCAACCCAGCTAGAGTTTGAAATGTACCGGGTGATTTTCTATGATGTCCACCCCCGTTAACTATTTTGTTTTTCACTTTAGAAAAAAATGTTGAATACGAAAGTTGTGGGTGTATTCTAGGCTATTTGCAGGACATATATTTGTTAATACAGGGTGTAACATAAACAAATGCTAAAGCAAAGTTACCTTTTTTTAAATAGAACACCCTGTATATTATTGCATTTTTGATCTCTACGGAGAATTCTAGATACGTTTTATGTATAATGTCCTATACCTATCTTCATTATTAATTCTTTCCAGCATAACGCGGCAAAATATTACTCTATTTTCTCTGTGCGTCTGTGTCAATTTAGGGGTTGGTCTAATCCTGAAAGGCTTGTATCCAGCTTTCTTGAGAGTCCTCTGAACTTTTGAATAAGAAGTATCACGGACGTTCCATTCTTGTAAACTTTTGGAAATATGCCTTATGGGTAAATTTCGATCCTCTTGCATATAAAGTAATATATTGAGTTGCGCATCTTCGTTACTATTCACCACTCTCTTCTTCCGATTCAGACTTGATTTTTTTGAAATTTTTCGAATATCCTTTTAATTGTTTTTTGCAAGGAGTGTGCATTCTTGGATTTTCTCGAGCTAAGTCTCGTTGCGTTGCTGTGGCATTATGGTTTTTACGATTGAATGAACTTGAAATTATTTGTTTTTCTATTAACGAATATGGTATTTCTCATAACAAGTTACAGCGATAATTTTTGAATTACTGGACAAAGATAACTGCCACTGTCACTTTGTGTCAGTTCTAGTTTGCCAATATTTCGATTTTCAATTATTAATATTTCTATAACAGTTGAAGATGAAGGTATAGGACATTATACATAAAACGTATCTAGAATTCTCCGTAGAGTTCAAAAATGCAATAATATACAGGATGTTCTATTTCAAAAAAGGTAACTTTGCTTTAGCATTTGCTTATGTAACACCCTGTATTAACAAATATATGTCCTGCAAATAGCCTAGAATACATCCTACAACTTTTGTATCTAACATTTTTCTCTAAAGTGAAAAACAAAATAGTTAAAGGGGGTGGACATTATAGAAAATCACCCGGTACAAAATAGTTCAAATCAACCAACGAAAACGAAGAATAAAATGTGGTTATAGTCAATTGTCATTTTATTTTCAGATTAGGATTATATTGCTTTTCTTATATTATTTAATAAAAATGAATCCAGGATTTTCCAAGGCTGACAGTGATAATTTGCCATTAGTGGACAGCGAGATAATAAATAATTTTTATGAAGTGAATATGCAGTTTTGCAATTCGCTATCTTAAAACTAAAAAAGTAATTATTAGGCATTGAAGTAAATTGTATTTGTTTAATGTGAAATCCAAGTATATAATACATTTGATTTGTATTGAATAGACTGTGTACCACATTTAATTTTTATGATGATGATTCCGTAGGTTACCTAGAGGTCAGAAGGGTAAATAAATCCTCCAGAACACAAAATCACCAAAACACATAATGTAGAAGTTGTTACTGATAAAACTCCTGGACATCGTAAACTTTATAAACCATTTTGTAACATAAGAAAACAATGACTTGATTAAAATACAATTTCCAGTAGTAAACAAAGTGAGGAGCAAAATTCAAACCTTCAAATAAATTTGACATGGACACTTTTTTGACATTAAAGTAGATCTAAGGAAGGGCTGGTTAGCTCGATTATCTATACCTGCCTAATCTGAGGTCTACAGCAGTGTTGCAATTTATAAGAGTTCCGTAGACTATGACCATCTCTGTTTTTCATATTTGAATAGAAAAGGAACTAAGTTTTCTGTTGTGACGTCATAACGGTTTAATTTAATTTTTAATTCTTAATATATTCATTATTAAGCAAAATTATGCAGTTTTGATAGATGTTAGACTTCAATTTATAAATAAAGAACCAAAAAATACTATTTTTCAAAATTACTGAAATACCCCATTGCAAATAATAAAGAACAATCAAAATCAGATCAGTTTTACAATGCAATATTTGCGAACAAATATATTCAAATAAAACCGGCCAAGTGTGAGTCAGACTCGCACACGAAGGGTCCCGTACCATTATATAAAAAATGTCTACCTATTACGGTTCAATAGATAAAGCCATTATTAAGATCGAGCAAAAACAAATTTATTGAATGGGAACCCCCTTTTAATTTTTAACTATATTTTATTTTCATTTTTTATTATAGAAGCTATATTATTACTTACTTTTTGAAAATTTTAAGTTTCGGTCAAAAAGCAGACAAACAATCGAATTTTATACCTACTCCGTCAGTTGACCAAAAATTATTGATTTTCATTAATTAACTGATTTTTCTTATCTAGTTTGAAGTGTAGATCTATTTGAAGTGCATACTGTAAAATATTTTTCCCAAAAAATTGGACCGACGTTATTTGTTCGTGCACTGAAAAGTACGAAATAATATTAATTCTATTGATGCTGGTACTTTTAAAGTTGTGCAGTTGCAGTTGGATTGATAACTTTTGGTACCACCAACTTCACAAGCACCAGCACCAATAGAATTAATATTATTTCGCACTTTTCAGTGCTCCAACTAATAACGTCGGTCCAATTTTTTGTGAAAAATATTTATTTCACACTTTTGAGTGTAATATTAGTCATCGTTGAACGTTCGCTAATACTACTAATATATCCTATAACCCACGTATATTCATTGCTTGTCCTTGTTACTATTATTATGTAGAGATCTCAGAACATCACTGCGCAAATACGTAGACGTATTTTTTATTTTAACATTTTACCGTCGCTCTTTCTCGAAAACCGTAACTCTAAGGAAAAAATGTTCATTATAAATGTTGATACAAATACTATTGTCTTTCACGTAGTGCCCACAAATTTTCAATTTTTGAAAGAAATCGCCCTCTCCACATATCAAAAATGCACATATTTGAGAATTTAACATGCATCTTACTCGAAAACCGTAACTCTTTTGAAAATATGTTCAATTTAAACGTTTGCGGATATTGTCCTATCTTTAATTATACCACCACAGATTTTCGATTTTCGAGAAAATTTGGGATTTGGGTTTTTATGAATATGGGACTATTTCTCAAGCCTCCTCTTTCAAATGAATCAAAAATCATCAAAATCAGAGTACGATTACTATATGAAACTCGCGAACGAACAAAAAAAAAGCAGACAGCCGAATTGTATACCTGCTCCGTTCGGGGTTCGTCGGCCAATAAAATAAGGAAATAACATATTCTTTGGTGTGGACCTCAAGAATATAATAAAAAATATAATAATATAGATAGGCCCCATACGGTTTAGAGACTTGAAATTTCGAATTCGTACTCAGATCGGAGGCATCTCGCCGCCTGTTAAGCTTATCACTGATCCAAATGTGATCCAATAATGATTAATTATATTATCTGATTCAAACAAGATCAAATTGTTTGTTCAACATGGAACGACAATGTCGGACGTCACTGGAATTATGCAAGGCATGGAATACCTAACCTTTGTTTACACTTTACACGATTAATTTTGTATTGTGGTAGATAAACAGTAATTTGTTATGGAATAGCTGGCAAATATATACATAAGTATAGTTCAAATCAAGAAAAGTGGAGATAGCAATTAATTGTACTCATCGCTAGGGTTCAAATCCTAAATGCCTAATAAAAACTTTTTTCACATTTGTTTCAAAAATTCCAATTGTTGATTTTGTGCTAATTATAAAGGGTGTTTCAAACTTGGACTATTAGACGTTTATGGAGATACACAAGACATAAAATTTAAATTTTGATTGTAGCCATACCTAGTCAACAACGATATATCGAATCAAAATATTATGAGCATTGCAGTTTTGTCAAATCTACCTACCCGTATCTGATATCAACCTCATTATTTCAAATGGCATACCCTATATTTTATTTCAGTTTTTGAAAGAAAATCCAATTTAAAGGTACTTTTGTTGATAATGTCCTATTCCCATATCACACCATTCTTAAGATATTAATTATTGAAGTGTTTTATTTTCTCGCAAAAATAGAGAAATCCAAAATATTATTTGCGATGGTATGAGTATCAAATTTACGCAAATCTTATGAAAAAGGGTTAAGGTATCTGATATTATGTATATGTATGAACTGCATTACTTAATTTTCAAGGTGACCAAAAATATGTCTGCGAGAGTGGTTATAAAAAGAAGCCAAAACTCAATTTCCTCATCATATACTGTATATTATTTGATAAATGAATGGAGAAAATACTCCTGATATTTTGATTATGATAGTCCTATACTTTAAACCTATCTATTACCACTCTGATTATTTCTATTTTTGTTAAATAATTCAAATTTGCTAAAACATATCCAATTTTAAAAAAATTATATTTTTGAAATATGCCATTTTTTGTGATTTATACTCAAAAATGGCAATATTTTATTATTTATTAATATTTTATATTTTATTTTCTTCTACTGGTACTTTTTTGTTAAAATGGTTACTATTTACCCGCACAGACATCAGTTGTCAACATAACATGCTGATGTTCTCAGTAAGAGATTCCAAATCAACTTTATTTGTAACCGTAATTTTGTATACATTCTCTTTTATTTCACCCTAGAGACAACCACCAAAGGAAATGAGATCCGCGGACCTTGGTGATCAATTCCAAGGACCAATTCAACTAATAGAACAATTTACGTGCATTGAAAACGTCAGTACATACAATTTCGATTTCAATAAACAAAACACATTCAAATTGAATATGTTTTGAAAACCAATCTTCATAACTCTAAAGTACGTGATATTCTCATGTGGAGATGGGCATGAACATATCCAAGATTTCATTACCCTCAACTCCGATCATTTGTTGTGTTTCGTTTCATTGAGTTCGAAAACTCCCAAAGTTGAGAAACACAGTACTGTTTCTCGGAAACTTCCAGGATTCATTCTTGCCATTCTCTTAGTGTTCCGTTCAAAATATTATGGTACTCGCCATGTATAAGAAAAAGATTTATATCTTCGTTAGGATATCAATTATTCTTCATTATCTATAGTTGATCTTCAGTAATTTTTCAAAGCGAGTAAGAAATTAACAAGTATAAATATATTTTTTCTATTTATTAAAACTATGATGTCATAGTACCTACTGTTTTAAAATAAAAATAGTGTATCAGCAAGTGGAAAATTATTTTAGAAAAAAAATGCAAATAATCAATGAATGGTAAGCTAATGGTATAGGGCTAGATCAAAAGATCAAAAATATTTTACTCTATTCATTTATTAAATAATATAAATACAGTATGTTGTATTTAAGAAAAATGACTTTTGGCTTCTTTTATAGGCATATTTTTTGGATATCCTATGTAAAAGTGAATGCAGTTCATGTGTAATAGTTATCTTAAACTTTTTTCATATGATTTCCATAAACTTGATTCTCATTGTATAATATGGATTTCTAAATATTTTTTTAGATTTGTTTGTTTTCGCGGAAAACACCATTTCAATACTTATTACCTTAAAAATGGGCATTAGACCCATATCAATGAGTATATGATAATTAATAAAAGTATCTTCAAATTGGGTGTTTAACTCATCTAACCTGAATTGGGGTAGTTGGATAGAATCAGTGGAATAGAATTAAACTAAGATCTTTTCGGTAATTAGAGAAAATTCATTCCACGTTTAAAGAGAAGAATACTGATATCAATCAATATAAAAATATGACCATCTACAAATGTACAAAATGTACTGTTAGATTTTTTATTTTATTTATTTTATTTTTATTATAATTGAAAAAATGCTTGGGCTTTTGAATCCTATCACTAACTGAATCATCTATTCTGTTCATTTTTCTTTAGTTTTCATATCTAAGTTAACACAATTTGATTACAGAACTATTTTATTATGTTTGTGTTGGAACATTCAATGATTATTTTGTGAATTTTCCAATAAAATTGGCCAACCAGACCTCACAGCGATAAATATTTTGCTATTTCGAAATCAATAATATCAAATTTTATTTTAGCTATTTTATTTCTTGTTGGCAACTATGATTATACAGGAAAACACATTGCGGAAACTACTGCGTCGATTAGTGTTAATTATTTTATGAATTTTTATATATAAATAAAACATAAATTCAACACAAGAAATATACATAATACAATCACAGTGTAAATGTATTTCGATTTTATTTATGGCGATGATAATTTCTCATTTCATGTTTCAACTATAAAGGTTTTTTTATGTCAAAGCTTCGAAGACATGCCAAGAAATTGGTCGAATACACGACAGCTAGCTTTTCAGCTGGAATGCATCTTATTTATTAGTTGATATTCTATAATTCTATTGTTGTTCCCTCATTAAAACGAATAAATGCGGAAAGTAGATAGATCAAAAATTATACCACGATATCAGAAGTATAGAATACATTTTTCATGAAATAAGAAATAACTTATCTAATAGAAATTTACATACCTACTCGAATTCGAACCCTGGACATACTGCTTATAAGGCCAACACAGAAACAGTTTTGACTGACTTTAAGGAAAGGTGGAGTTATAGGTACAAATGTATGTTTGCTTATTATCTTCGGGGTGACCCAATCTATAGATTCTATTTTTTCAAACGATGAGTCCGACAATAAGGTGCATTCTTATTTTTTATTCATATACAGGGTGTTCCAAAGGAAGATAGACAATTAAGCTCAGTTTTCTTATGTAAATTTTTATGTCAAAAAATTTCCGTGCATTGACCCACAAAAAAATCATAACTTCGGAACTAAACATAACAAAGCCGACTTTTTTCAATAGATCTCTTAAACTTCAGAGTATTTTTTTGCTTAAAACGTTTACTACATAATAGCCAAACGCTTTTGCGCGAAGAAATAATTTTTAATTCTATGAAAGTTTGAATACCATTGCATCGATTTTGATGACTCCATTATTTATTAAAAAAGGGGATAGAGAGTTTTTGAAATACAAGATGACTTTCCTCCAAACCAATCTCCTGCCTGGGGTGGAGCATGAATTTTGGTTTAAAAATTGAAAATTTTATCATTTACAGCACCTTGGAATATTTAAGATTATTAACGCTATATTATGAAATTACCGAATTTAACTAAATGTTTTTTAATGAAATGAAACACCAAAATTTTTTTTTATAAATATCTCGTCACAAAAACTAAGACTGGAAAAATATGAACTACCTAATACTTTCTCTATTGCTCAGGTAAACGTTTCTTAGTAGGTTAAGTTATTTTCAAAAAGTTAATTACACAGATCGGGATGGGTTTGTATTCTACTTATTGTATGCTTTATTCTGACTGTCAACAAGTTTTAAAGATAAAATATATTTTCAACTTTTTCTCAGTAGATAAATTTTGGTTTGGGATATGAGAGTCTAATGACACTAATGTTCAAAAATTGATGATGATCTATAGGATTTCAACAATTGAAGATAAATACATACAACGAATATTCACCTCTGTAATTTATGAAAATCACTTTTTTAAATGACAGATGTTTTCAACTAGCTACAGCATTTTGACAACCTGTTCCAAATATGTAGTTGATTTCATAGCAAATCCAGTCCATCAAATAATGTTGGGATTTGGAACCGTTGGCGAAGATAGGAAAAAAGTGGCTCTCTAATTTTTTTTCGCTATTTCAATTAAAGACTTTTAGTAAAAATTGCTAGTTTGTATTTTTCTATAATTGGTTTAGTCTTCTAGAAGTATTTGAGGTCCTAATTATACATATATTCTTAAGTAAATTAGCTCTTTGCAGAAGATTATATATTTTTTAATAGTGCAATTTTGGACTCAAGAAGTATATCGGATCTTCTGTTTAAACCTCCAACTGTTTCTAATTTCTGCTTAAGCACGTGGTGATACAAAAGTGATAATTTGAGGTATTTTCATAATAAATGGCCTACAACTGTATTGGCTGATACCTGATAGAAATCCATATTTAAATTAAAATTGGACACAAAGATAAATTTAATATATGGGCTCTGATTACTTGAACCAAAAAATATCAGCTGAATGATGAAGAAAATTTCTACTAATAAATACGTAAGTGTTTAGCATAAACACCAACACCTTTCTGGTGCAGAACATGTTGTTTGTAGATTATTTATAGAAATATGTAAGTTAATAAATATATCTCTTCATGTTTTAGTAAACTTATAGGCATTGCACAAAATAAAGATGCGTCGTATTGGCAACATAAATTAGAATCATACAACGTTTACATACAAGATGCGAGGAGAGGCGAAGAAGATATTGAAGCAAAACATTTTTATGAAATGAAAATATAGGTATATTTTTAGATTTTCGATTGCTTATACACTTATCGTAAAGTGTGGCGTGGAAGAAACTTAAAAAAAATCAATTAAGAAATCAATCTGTTGGACGAGGTATTTGTGAAGATAAATGTAAAACATATCTACACTAATAAATAAAATCGAATTGTCTGTTTGTAATATAAAAATAACATGTTTTAACTAATTGCTTATGGAAGTATATGTTTCACTAATAACAAAACAACAATTTGATTATTTTTGTCTGTCTGTCAGTTTGTACCGGCTAATCTCCGTAACGCTGAACCGATTCCGATACGATTTTCATTGGCAGGTAGCGCGGACCAAGCCGCGAGTAGAATATAAATAAGAGACTGGGATCAATTAAACATTTGTTGAGTATTTATGTAATCGTTTTTAATCCTAGTTTATAATTATATTGCTGAGAAAAAATAAATTAAATCGAAAAGTCAATGAAAGTGGGAATTAGGAATATCAATTTTGATCAGAAATAATTAAGTACCTACAAATATAGGAACTAAAATTGTTAGACTTTGCAATTATGTAAACTATCCAAAATTATAATTTATAGTAAAAATTTAATCTGCTTGTTGATAAGAACGTTACATATTTTCAATTTGTTTTTCTTGGCAGAAATATTCCAAACCACAACTAGGTTTAATTCAATATTTTTCCATATATTTTCTCTTTGCACGTGATTTCGATAGTGATATTTTTTCTCTCAATACCGCATCTTCGTTTTGTATATATTATATACAGGGTGAGTTTTAGTGCGTCCAAGGTCGATAACTCCGTTATTACAGGAATAAATGAAAAAAGTTTTCCACAAAAAATGTAAGCACCCTCAATTTTCATATTTTGAAATTAATTAGAAATGTACTGGATGTCCTACAATATAGTGACAAATCATTCTTACATTTTTTTAAATGGAACACCCTATATTTTATATTTTATAGAATTCGGAATCTACTCTTCGCAATTGGATCGACGTTATCAGTTGGTGCACTGAAAAGTACAAAATAATATTAATTCTATTGGTGTTGGTACTTTCAAAGATGTGCAGATGCAGTTAGATTGAAAACTTTTGGCACCAACTTCATAAGTAGCAGCACCGATGGCATTAATATTATTTTGTGCTTTTCCGTTTGTCACAAAAATCGTTGAACGTTCACTATTATCCATGTATGCTTTGCTTGTATTTGCTATTATTCCGAAATCTAAGAGCATGGTCGCGGAAACCAGTTGAAATTATATTGTCGTGGATCTTTACTGAAAATTGATATTGGTTACCTGTAAAAGATTTTTTATTGATTATTAATAGTTTTATTATGGTTTGTTTTTCTTCAATAGTCTATTATAATTTGAAGGTATTCCTAAAATAGAAAGCAAAATTCAAATATCTCCGAAAATGTTCATTTAAGGTAAAGGGAATATTTATTAAACATTAAAACTGATTATGTGTTCTTTTCGTTTATGATATAAAATACAGTGTGTTCCATTCAAAAAAGTTGCGAAAAAATTGTATTTGAGTTTTGACGTTCCCTGTACACAGCTTCAAAAATAAGTCATTGTTACAACAAGACGTAAGTAAAAATAGTCGACACATGCAAAAAATGGAAATCATTTTATCATTTAAGTAATATCCAGGAAGTTGAAATCATTGCAATTTTCTGACAAAATCGACCGTATCTTTTGAAGCCAGTATAAGTTTATATCAATGTAATCGCGAAGAAGAGTAGATTCCAAATGTTATATAAGATAAAGGGTATTCCATTTAAAAAACTTGAGAATGATCTGTCACCATGTTATAAGGCATCCTGTATATTTCTAATTAGTTTCAAAATATGGAAATTGAGAGTGCCCACATTTTTTGTGAGAAACTTATCTTATTAATTTCTGTAATTTCTGAGTTATCGACCGTGGACACAATAAAAACTCACCCTGTATTATGTAGGTATTATATATATAATATGAATTTTTTCTTTCCAATTCAACCCACTATTTTTTGAGCATGTTGAATCAGCTACTTATTCTAGCTGTTCCTTAATAAAAATCTACGACGAAAATATATTATTTCTGAATTATCGTCGTAACTTTTTTATTTTTTTAAATAAATCCAGATGTGTTGGGTTCATTTATAAGCTCATTATCGAAAAGCTAGAGTAGATCCAAATATACTATGTTAATCTACATTATGTTTAAGGAAGCAATAAATTAGCTAAAAATTATGTATTCTGAAATGAAAATATTGTTGATTGATACTATTTGTTTCTCCAATAATTAATTCAATCAAATGTCTACAAATACGATTGTTGAATGTCAGCCCCCCTAAAAAAAGCTCTTTTTATAAATAGCTTGAAAAACAATGGTCCGACTTCATTAAATTATGCATTGAAAATTATAAACAATACATAATATAAGAATAATAAAGATTAAGAAGTTTTGAAGTGATGATTGTATCATGATAGAAATAAACTGTTAATGTCACTCCAAAGGAATTGATCAATATCTGTCACTTTTTTTGGCGTCGCGCGACCTTCGATGCGAACGGACATGGTTGAATTGTTTCGAAAGTTTGGTGGCCGACAATATGTGGTCGGGCATTGTCGGGCACTCGCCAGATATGTATTTAGGAAAATATGGAAACTGTTCTGGTACTAAGACTCGAAGCTCACGAATCCTCGACTCTCTGCATCCTGCCAACAATCTGGCGAAAATATTTGCTAGAGTGAAGCTACTAGTTTACTTCTACTATGATTGGTTGCAATAGCTATAGATCAGTTGGTGCACTGAAAAATACAAAATAATATTAATTCTACTGGTGCTCATACCTATAGAATTAATAATATGTTGTATTTTTCAGTGCACCTACTGATAACGTCGGTTCAATTTTTTGTAAGAAATAATTAGGTTGGTAGGTATTTCACACTTTTGAGTGTAACATTAGTCACGAAAATCGTTGAACGTGTACTAATACCAATGAAGATACTAAATACTTATCCTATTATCCACGGATATTCTTTGCTTGTAGTTATTATTATTAAGATCTCAAAACATCGTTGAGGAAGTACGCATAGGTAAGTATTTTTGATGTTACCATTTTACCACCGCTGTAACTCGAAAACCGTAACACTAAGGAAAAAATGTTCATCATAAATTTTGCTACAAGTAATTAGGTCTTTCATGTTGTACCCACATATTTTCAATTTTCGAAAGAAATCACCCTCTCCACATAGCAAAAATACACATATTCGAGAATTTATTAGGCCTCTAACTCGAAAATCGTTTGAAAAAATGCCCTCAGATTTTCGAGTTTCGAGAACATTTGCCACCTCCACCCTCTTCGATGGCGGTTTTCGGAGAGAAGGATTTGCATTTTTATGAATATGGGACCATTTTTCAAGCCTCCTTATTCAAATGAATCAAAAATCATCAAAATCGATCTACGTTTACTAATTAAAACGCGCAAACAAACAAACAAAAAAAAGCAGTCGAACTGTATACCTCATCCGTTCGAGGTTCGTCGATCGTAAATAGTAATGTAATGTAATAATTGTAATATATATATATATATATATATATATATATATATATATATATATATATATATATATATGTGTAAATTGAAGATATCTATATTTCATAAATGAAAGAGTATAATAATATATATAATAATGATAGATGCTCTACACCTTTGTGCTTTTATTTAGTTGGACACAACCACCACTAGAAGCGGATCACGTGATTTCAAGCTTTTTAGCTTTCATCAGCGCCACATAAGTGGAAGCTGTATCCAACTAGACAAAAGCAACTGGAAGATAGTCGGAATTTACCAGACCAGATCTACCAGCGGGACACACTTCGCGCCACCTAGGTATTGAGAGCCTAATTACGTTTAACGTAAGGATATGTGTAAATGAAGATATCTATATTTCATAAATGAAAGAGTATAATAATATATATAATAATGATAGATGCTCTACACCTTTTGTCTAGTTGGATACAGCTTCCACTTATGTGGCGCTGATGAAAGCTAACAAGCTTGAAATCACGTGATCCGCTTCTAGTGGTGGTTGTGTCCAACTAAATAAAAGCACAAAGGTGTAGAGCATCTATCATTATTATATATATTATTATACTCTTTCATTTATGAAATATAGATATCTTCATTTACACATATCCTTACGTTAAACGTAATTAGGCTCTCAATACCTAGGTGGCGCGAAGTGTGTCCCGCTGGTAGATCTGGTCTGGTAAATTCCGACTATCTTCCAGTTGCTTTTGTCTAGTTGGATACAGCTTCCACTTATGTGGCGCTGATGAAAGCTAACAAGCTTGAAATCACGTGATCCGCTTCTAGTGGTGGTTGTGTCCAACTAAATAAAAGCACAAAGGTGTAGAGCATCTATCATTATTATATATATATATATATATATATATATATATATATATATATATATATATATCCAACTCCAACCCACTTCGTGTGCATGGTCTTTTACTCATTCCAAAGGTATTGTATTTAGTAGGTAGGTATTAAAAATGATTATGCTAAATAGGTCTTTGGGTGAATCTCATTATCTCCAGAATATTCCTGTACCACAAACCATAAAATGAACTCTGTGTGGTTTTCACGCTCCGACCCACACCGTGTGCACGGTCTTTAAGGTATCTTCATAAGTTTATTATTATTTTATTACTTGTTGGGTATGCTTACAACATTGTGGTCGACATCTAAAACTATTAGCAGATAGCATAGATATTGCATAGATTAAAAAAAATATCGAATTTTTGCAAAATAAACGATTGTATTGTACCTCCAAAAAAACTTCATTTAGCCTTTACTTTAGGGCCATTTTTAAGATTTTTGAGCATGAATACGGAGGTATTTTATATGGATAGATAGATCTTTCCAAGAATTGCTCGTTCAATATAATAATATAATAATGAGATCTTCTTATCTGTTAGTCGATATTCTATTTTTCTCAGAAGGTATATTAATTTCTCCTAATTTTTCCATACTTTCCTTGCTATGAAACCAAATGAACATTTTGACTGTCCTACTTATTTGTACGATGGTAATATATGTTATATTTCCGTCACATATTTAATAGGTATACTACTATTATTTTATGCTCACTGATAAAAATAACTTGATATCATCTCTGCCACTAGATAGCTCTAATTTTAATGCAACATGCTTTTGGCACATGACATCCACCATGGGAACTAAAATAGTTTAAATTTGTCCCAGTTTCGTCCAGTCCAATATTTGAAGATAATAATAATAATATGTCTTCACCTGTTCTATTATTCTCCAAAGCCACGCAATCTACAATTTTAAATGAGCGAGAAAATTAACTTTCTGTATAAATTTGTTTAAATATAAATAGAACATATAGTATAATTTCCTTTGTTTTCCGATTAAAATGAAATCATAATCACCAGAAATGTCTATTGCAACTAATTTAAGTATTTGATGATGTCATTGTTTATTTACTCCTTCAAACTACAAAGGGTCTATGTAAACGTTTTAGAAAATTTCTAACTTTCGCAGCAACTATAAATTTTCAGAAAAAGGTATGTGATGATGGAGAATTTTATTATCGCTATAAAACTTTTCACACCGTTTGAAATTGGTTAATGAATATTATTATAAATTAGGTCAATAGATGGGTCCATGTAAAGTCCGCACACGGCCAGAAAAATAGTAAAGAAAATCACTCGCTTTTTTAATATCGTTAAAGTTAATTATAGTGAATAAGTAGATCCTAGAAAACTGGAAATGGAAGGGATTTTTGGGGTAAACGACAAGATTTCTAATTTTTATTTTTTAAGAATTTTTCAGAAATCCTTTCTGTAATAAAATTGTCGCAAATTTTTTATGCAAAATGCGGGAATCAAAAAACGTGAATTAAATATTTTATGGAATTATTAACTAAAATTAACTTTTTTTACTTTTTTAACTACATATATATGATCAAGTTCCCAAAAGGAGCGATTCGATTGTATGTCGGCTTTCTTTATGTATATTCGCATGTTCTGCATAGTAAATGTTCACAGACTCAGTTTTAGGTAAATTTCTTATAGAAATATACCTATTGCGATCGTTCACACTTTTGAATTTCGAAAAAATTTCAACGGCATATTGTTATATGTCTATAAGTTAGTCCAAAAAACATTTGGTTCAAAAGTTTATATATATATATATATATATATGGGATATTACGAAATTTGTTAACACGATAGAGGTCGCAGTTTTGAAGGTATCAAGTTCAAATTTGCTACAAAAATCAATCTCTCAAATATCTCGGTCGAGTTCGTTATTGGGCAATAATCGGGTAAGTAGTTTCAAAATGGCGACCATTCAAACATTTTAAAAAATTATCAAAAAAGAGCAGTAGTGTAAATATTATTAAAAATAATTTTAGGTTATAGATATAATCAGTACCTACAACTTTTGTGCAAAGCAATTTTTCATAAAATACACAGGTAAAAAAATAAAAATTAATAAAGAAAAATAACAAATATTGATCAAACATGAACACTCAATATAAATTTGATGTAATTGTACATTTTCTGGAGATCTTAATATAGACCCTGATTAAAAAAATATATAGTATATTTATTGAAAAGAAATAGACGAAAAAAAAATCTGCCTTGAAGTGGACTCGAACCCTGTCTGCTTTATATTCAACAGCCAAAACACTAACCTCTAACCGCAAGGCTATGACAATTTTATTTAATAACATGTAGGTATACCAATGAAAAGGTCGTTAAAATTACAATTCAATCAATTTTGAAAAATTTACCTTTCCGCTGACTGGAAATGGTCCATTCAAATATTCTCAAAATCAAATATACCCTACCTTCTAAAAGGGAAGGAGAGGGTAATTTTTTTCGGTAATTAAAATTTCTTTCTAACAGTTAGATCGGGCATTTCTCAACTTAGGGGCTTATGGAAAGTGCAAGATTTTTGTCATTATATTTTGAAATCAACGAATATATGTAAATTGAAAAAAAGCATCTTAGTACTTTTTAACAAAGAATGTTAATTTTATTGGTGTTGGTAATTTTTGAGAGGTGCAGTTATACCTAAATAGAAGACTTTAGGTACCAACTTCAAAAGTAACAGTACCAATAAAATCAACATTAGGTATTTTGAATTTTCCTGTGCAGTAACTAATAAAGTAATAAAAGTTTCCTTTATATTCTGTGATTTCAAAATATAGTGATAACAGTATTGCAAATTTCTAGTAATGTAATTCGGAAAAAATAGCTGAAAATAATCTATTCTTTAATCCTGCGTGATAAAATTTACAATTCTGGAAATATAACGTTGCCTTTACACTCTTTAGGGGGGTATTTTTGATGGGAAGGATATATTGTTTTTTTTCTAAAATGTGGCACCATTTTTCAAAATTCATTTTTCCAACGAAAAAAGAAATCATCAAAATCGGTGCACATTTACTATTCCAGGCACGCGAAAACAAAAACAACATACAAATGCATTGTAGAATAATTGTTGACCTTCTAAGTTTTTCGAATTTGGTCAAAAGCGAGGACCCATCTTATTATATACAAAATAATTAAAAAAATCGAAAATATAAAATTTTATGACAGAATTGAAGAAAATATAATTTTCAGCGATGTTTAACTTGAACATTTTTCAAAATAATTACAGGTTACCGAGTTACAGCAGCATGAAAGTACAAAATGTTACTGCCACATTTTAAAATTTCTGAATGTGAACGTTCAACAATTTGTATGACTAATGAAACACACAAAAATGTTAAATAAATACTTATTACAAAAATAGTACCGATTTTATTAATTGATGCACTGAGAAGTTCAAAATAAGTTTAATTTTATTGGTGCTAGTACTCTTTTGAAGTTGGTGCCAAAAGTTTTCTATTTAAATACAACTGCACCAATTCAAAATTAATTCAAACAGGTGTTCAACATAATATGTTTCAATGAATTAAATTCTTCAAAAAAGGTTAAAACTGAACAAATATACATTACCTACGTAGATTAACGGGAATTTGAAAAAAGAAATCTATGGGAATTACCAAGTTCTAAACTGAAGAATTAAAAGAATTTGGTTTGTCATGTCATGTAAATCTATCGCGGAAGCTCTGTATCACCTGCACCAAGATTATCTATTTTTCAGAAAACTATGTTTGGAGTGTGGCGTCTTTGTGATAACATATTTTTCTTGTTGCAGGTACTGGAACATTTGGCAGGGTATTATTATGTAAAAATAAAGATAATGGACAATATTGTGCTATGAAAATATTATGTTTAGCCGATGTCATAAGACTGAAACAAGTGGAACATGTGAAAAATGAAAAACACGTTCTGCAAGAGATTAGGCATCCTTTTATTGTGAATTTGTAAGTATTTTAAATTTATCTGATTATTAAAATTCCTTACTTTAGAGTCCAGTCATCCGAAACTGTCTCTCATCTCCAAAGACTGCAAAGTAAAACATCTAAAATGTAAAGAAAAACTAATTTAGAAACAATATGATTTATTGTTTGTAAGAACTCAAAGGGGGTTATAGTTATTATTAATAAACAGAAATAACTTTTTACAAAAAAAGTACCGCCTTATCACGGTGTATTTACCAAGAACGCATAGGTAATTAAAGATAATAAAATCTGGAATTTGTGCAAAACATGAAGTTTCTACCGAATGAGTAAATATGTACTTATATAGCTTCTGAAATGTTAAATCAAGTCTTATTTTTATATTTAAAATACCGGAACATTTTCTCATCAAAATCACTTGATATATAGTTTTTTCTGTTCGTTCTTCCTAACTCAACCCTAATATTTGCAAAACAAAAATCTTGATATTTATTTTTAACCTTGCTGCATGTTGACATTTTTAATTTAATCTAAAATGATATCTGTTTTCTGCCAAAAGCACCTATTGGAAACTTGGGACAGGACATTGTTTTTTTCTCCAAAACAAACAACCCCATTTTGAAAAACCATAAAAGAGATTCAGGCATTTTTTGAGTAAGATATCACCCGATACCTCCTAACATTTGAAATTTTCAAGAGGGTTGCTCCTGGTGGCAGGTGGTAATAAAGGGCGAATAATATTTTAATTTTCACAATTCCTGCCCTCTACCGGCAACACACCACCCTCGTATGGCTACCCTATACAGTTACATCTTGTTAAATATAGGTATTGCCAAGCTTGAACAATTCAAAAATATTAATCAAAATGGGTAATAAAAATGCAAATACAAGGGAAAACTTATAATAAAGATTCACTTAACTTATCATTGAAATGATTGAAGAACATTTGAGAGTTATTCTTTGCAATTAACAACATTTTCTTATAAATTTAATTTACAAAACCATTTGATCTCAGCCAACAGTTTATTATGTTAGAGGCTTTGATATATTTTTGGATACCACAATTGAGAGTTATTAATTTAATATAGATACAGAAAAATAAAAATCTATCAATAGCTGGAATTCAACAATGTCAATTCTAGATAAGAGCCATTTGGCTATCCTGCACATCTATTGATTGAGTACATCAATTATCACTGTCGGATTTCAGGTTTAGTTTGTTCTAATCAATATGAAATATTTATATTTCAATGGTGAAAGGGATACATGTATAAACGATTAATCCCTCTTTTTTTCTACTACTATCTCATATTTCCTTTCATATTGTGTTCTTTGTAAATAAATTGACCAACAATATACATATACTTATATAATAGCTTCTTCTTATTGTCATCTCAAGAATACACATATTTTTAATATTTTTGTTCCACCAACCTTGAATGTTCAATTGTCTATACCTGAGTGGCCTTGATTGCTTAATATCCACATTTTTGTCAATTTTATCACAATAGTGCGTAAGGTATAATACAATATTAATAATAACGCTGTTTTGGGCATAGATTCTAAGTTTACTACTATTATCTACATGGATTCGAAAATCTTATTTTCATAGGTATGAAATCATTTGTTCGAATAAATATTTTTGGACCGACTTTATTAGTTGGTGCAATTAAAAATACAAAATAGTATTAATTCTATTGGTGCCGGTAATTTTGAAGTTGTGGAATTAATATTATTGAAGTTATACTTCTTTGGGCTCGTTGGGATGGGGTGTTGGTTGAGACACCGCGTCACGCTAAAAGTGAGAAAAATTGTCAATTATACTTTTTTGTACGTACTGGCCTTTAGAAAAATTTTCAATAATTAAATTATATATTAAATTTCCTTATTAATTACAGATTTTTTTGAGGTAGTTATTGTTTTGATCATCCTGTCTGTCTGTCTTTCAACACTATGACACGGAAAATACTTAACCGATTAACACCAAACTTGGTACACAAATACGTAAGGGTAATACCTCCTACGGGATTGATTTTCAGCAGTCTGTCTGCCTGTCTGTCTGTGTGTCTTTCAACACGATATCCCGGAAAATACTTAACCGATCGACACCAAGCTTGGTATACAAATACGTAATAGTAATACCTCCTATAAGATTGATTTTCAGCTGTCTGACTGTCTGGCTGTCTGTCAATCAACACTATATCTCGAAAAATACTTGACCGATCGACATCAAACTTGGTACACAAATACGTAAGGGTAATACCTCATATGAGATTGATTTTCAGCGGCCTGCCTGTCTTTGTGTGATTACAAGATTGTTTTCGGTAGTTCACCTCTCTATGCTTGCATAACTAGTTTATCGTACTTTAAGAGGCATATTAAAATTTTATTAGAATTGTGTGCGAAATTAGTCATAAAAATTGTTGAACGTTCACTAATACCATAGTATAAGTACTTATACTAAGCTAATACCAAAGAAGATAGTACTTACTTACTTACTTATACTTACCATGAATTATATCTCCATCAGGTCTCCCATTGGAATCTTATTTCTGCTGATATAATTACTTTTGTATATAGTATAAATATAAGATCGTTAACAATTAGAATAGTCCTGTGGTAACGTTTGTAGCATAAACATTGTAACTTTAGTTAATAAATTAGTTTTCAAAAAGGCAATCTCGAGGATCGAAATTATTTTTGGCGCAGTTAGTAGGAGTGTCTGAGAATAATCAAATCGTTTGATTATTTTTCGTGTCAACGATTAATCGGACTTTCGAAATTGTTGAACTATGAGTGATAGTGAAAATCAAGAGAGGCAAACCAATCTTGGCTCATCCCAGTCTATCGAAGACCTGGAAACCACAACCCACTGGCAGATCATCGGCATTTAGAACCCAAATCGTCTAAATTTGCAAGAGCTATCGACCTGGTAAAGGACAACCATCGCCGATCCCGCCGAAGCCCTTATAGAGAGGATGCTCAGAGTTGCCTTAATATTGATGTAACTCATTTTTGTTCATTTTATGTCTTTCGGAAATTTGATTGACCTTTACGAAAGTTTGGAAGAAGCGCTTTCATCACCTAATAAACCCTTAGAAGATTCAGAATTACCTAGTTCAACTGTAGTAAGCCCAGTTATTAAGCCAGCTATTTTAAAATTGTCTTTAAAACAAAAATTTTAAATGAACCAATTCAAGCCTGAATATCTTAATTGTCTCCCTGAATTTAGTGGCGACGCTAATGATTTACAGAGATTTCTTTTGGTTAGTCAATCGCTAATAAATCAATTCTTTGATGAAGCGAATCCAGAAAGTTTTTCAAATACGTTTTTAATGAATTCCATTATATCAAAGCTCAGTGGAAATGCAAAAACTCTATTCAATATACAAGGTATTAGCACATGGACAGAATTAAGAGAATTATTAATTAGGATTTTTTCTGACCAACGTGACGAAAGTTGTTTAAATAGGGATCTTGTCATGTTACGACAAACTGTTGGTGAAACAACACAACATTTTTACGATAGAATCTTACATATTCTAAATTTATTGTGCAGCCATGTTAATTCTCAAGTTTTAACTAAGAAAGCACGAGCGGCTAAGATAGATTTATACTAAGATTTAGCACTTAAAACATTCTTAGAAGGTATACGCGAACCGTTAGGAACAACAATTCGATGTATGAAACCGAAAAGTTTGAGCGAAGCCTTACAGTACGTAACTGAAGAGGAAAATGTATACTATTTTTAGAGTTAACCCAACAAAACAAACCAAAAATCAGAAATTTTCAAGCCACATATTCCAATGAAACCACAGGTTAATTCACGACCTCAATTTGAATTTAGAAATAATCCAAATCACATATTCCCTAGAAACCCAAATTCAATGCAATCTTATCAGAATAATTCTTTTAGACCCCCGTTTTGGCAAGTCCCAACACAACAAAGATTCAATCAACCTCCGCAACAATTTGCTCATCATCCACAATATCCTAGAGCTCCACAAAATTTCAGAGCTCCTACCCAGAACTCCAGATTTTCACAAAATTATCAAGGTACTTTTAAACAATAAAATCCTAGCCAATTAACAAAACCAACTCCAATGAGTATTTCATCTCAAAAAACATTCAAACCTCATTCGAATTTCTTCAAAACAGCTAATCAACCTACTCGTTATAAAGTCGAAGAACTGTATAATACAGAAGTAAATACTTGCGAATCTGACTATGATCCAAACTATTTTAACGAATATCAAAATTACAATCCTGAAGCAGAATGACAGAATCAAGATTTTTCAAATAAAAACAACATTGAGACTGAAAATTTTCATACGGATCTTCGCAATTCCGAGGAAAGATAACCCCTAAAGTTTTTTCATTCAATTTTTCAGAATCCAATGAACTTCCCTATATAATGATTCCGCAATATAATTTGAAACTAATAATTGATTCTGGCTCTACAAAATCTTTTCTTGGCCCAGATTTAGCTTTTAAATTAATTCCAGATAGAATTAAAAATGACCCTTTTATAGTTTCCACAGTGTATCAAAAATCATCTCATAAATATAGCACAGAAATTCCGACTCCTCAAGTTTTTAACGTCCCTGGCAACGTGAAATTTTACCTCTTCAAATTCCACAAAAAATTTAATGGCCTCATGGGTCTAGACAATATGAAAAACCTACAAGCTAGTGTTGATTTTAGTAGAGATATTCTTATTACTCCGAATGCAAGGATTAAATTGTATTACCATAAAGTGAATAGCGCAAACAATACTCATTTAATATCCGAATCACCACGTGTTGAACAAGTTATCAAGATAAGAACATCTGTAAAACATGGCGATATCATTATCCCACATATTAAAATTCATAATTGCGAGATTCCAGAAAGCCTGAGCGTTGCTAAACACGGAGAAGCGTTAACCACAATCCTGAATACTACTAACGATATCATTAAACTTGACCTTAGCGAACCATTCGTTGTAGATAAATTCCAGGAAAATTACACACTAGATTCGAACTTAAATTATATTTCGAGCGAAGAAAATAACACATTAGATTTAAATAAAATTAGATTAGACCATTTAAATTCAGAGGAATCTTCAAAAATACTATCACTTTGTCGAAAATACTCTGACATATTCTACAATAAAGAGATGCCCATAACTGTTACAAACCATATTAAACATCAAATCAAAACATCCGACGAAAGCCCCGTTTATACGAAATCATATAGATATCCATTTATTCACAAGAACGAAGTAGATAGCCAAATAAAAAACATGCTGAAAACCAATATCATCCGGCCCAGCAATTCGCCTTGGTCTTCCCTAATTTGGGTAGTTCCAACAAAAATGGACGCCTCTGGCAAACAGAAATGGCGCATTGTAGTAGACTATAGAAAACTAAATGAAAAGACTATCGATGATAAATATCCCCTTCCGAATATTAATGATTTGTTGGGTAAACTCGGGAAGAGCCAATACTTCACGACTTTGGACCTACAAGTGGATTCCACCAAATTGAGATGGAAGAAAAGGATATCGAGAAAACAGCATTCAGTACAGAAAATGGACATTATGAGTACCTCCGCATGCCATTTGGGTTGAAGAACGCCCCTGCCACGTTTCAACGTGTAATGGATAATATACTACGAGGAATACAATTCCAAAGACCACCAAACAAATCAAAGGATTTTTTGGATACTATAGACGTTTCATCAAAAATTTTGCTAATTTAATAAAGCCGCTAACAAGATGTTTAAAGAAAGGAGCTATAATCGAACACAACGAAGAAATTATTAATTGTTTCGAAAATTGTAAAACTATTGTAACAAACCAGCCAATATTACAATATCCAGATTTTTCGAAACCTTTTAATCTATAACAACAGATGCTTCAAACATTGCTCTTGGTGCGGTCCTTTCACAAGGCCCGATTGGTAGAGATTTACCCATTGCATTTGCGTCTCGTACTCTCAACGATTCAGAAATTAACCATTCTTTGATAGAGAAAGAACTCCTCGCCATAGTTTGGGCAACCAAGTACTTCCGCCCATATTTGTATGGTAGTAAATTCAATATAATAACAGATCACAAAACTTTGCAATGGTTATTCTCACTTAAAGATCCAAACTCAAAACTTATGCGTTGGAGAATTCTACTAGAAGAATTCGATTATAACATTATATATACAAGAAAGGAAAATTAAACACAAACGCAGACGCGCTTTCAAGACTCGAAATACATACGAAAGAATTCTGGGAACAACTAGATGAAATACCGAAAGAATATCCAAATTATCAAAACCCATCAGTAACATTCGATTACCAGCAAGAACCATTAAACCAAGATCACAATGAATTGAATACCCCGGAATATAGAGAAATCAAACTTCGTACACAATCTCCAAAATCACCTCGAGTTTATCTAGATTAAGATACTATGGAAAGAACTCTGGACGATGACGACAACATTTCAATGATTGTACATCATGATCAATCAATTGCAGAAGTGCAGGCGCAGTCGTCTTCGAAAGAAGATAAGCCAATCACGAACAATGTCAACGATGATAGCGATGAACAAACGATACATTCAAACGCTGACCAACATCCAACAGCAGATATACCAGTCACAGATTATGCAATCAATTACAGACAAAACCAAATCTTCATAAAATTAGTTCATCATTCACCAGCAAAACCGAAGCTATCTCATCTATTTGAAAAGAAATTAAGAATTCATCTCCAAATATCCGAACAAAATTTTGAAAAAGATCTACAAATTTATGAATTGTTTTCTGCAGTAGTCGAACAAAATTTCAAATGGCCCTCTATTAAATTTAGAAGATGTACCAAAAAACTAATTGACGTTATCGATGAAGAAGAAATCTGATCAAAAATACAGGGATACCATGAAGGTAAAAAAACCAACCATCGAGGAATAGACGAAACATTAAGTAGAATCAAGGAAAAGTATTATTGGCCGCTAATAAAAAACTCAATTACAACTTATATAAATGATTGTGAAATATGCCAGCAAGCTAATTACGAGAGAAAACCCGTAAAAATGCAAATGAACATCACACCGAGAGCTTCTAAACCATTTGAAATAGTGCATATGGATACGTTTACATTCGAACAAACAAAATTTTTAACAATTTCGGACAGCTTTTCAAAATATTCACACCCACACAAGCATACCCAATATCTTCTATGTCAGGAACTGAAATTGCTAATAACCTAATTAACTTTTTCTCACATCATAGTATACCTAAGCTTATTATTGTAGATAACGGAACAGAATTTAAAAACTCTGTTACCGAGCTTTTGAACTTACATAAAGTCAAAATTCACTTTTGTTCTCCTAATCATCCCCAATCAAATGGCATAGTTGAGAGATTCCATTCTACAATCACGGAACATCTCAGATTACTAAACACTCAAGGTTTCTCAAAAACACCGGCGAAAATGAAAATGCTATATGCAATTTTGGCATACAATAATTCAATCCACTCTGTCACCAAATTGAAACCTATAGACGTTATAAACGGACATGTCACAGATAACGACCCATTTAATATTGAAATAGATAAACTTATATTGAATGACTATGTTAATCAACATAGAGAAAAGTCTAGATTATTATACTCTAAGATAAATTTAGCGTTACTTAATCAAAAGGAAAAGGTTATTGAAAAAGCTAATGAAAAACGAGATAAACCAGAATTATTTGAAGAAAACCAAGTAGATTTTTCCAAGAAACACATTAGGCAAAAGCACGCCAATAAATTTGATAAACCCTCAAAATTAACAAATATCAATACCGAAAGAAAAGTGGTGAAAACTGATCAACATGAAAAAATTCACATGAACAACCTTAAGCGTCTTTTACGAAAAATTTACTCTTTCAATTAGTAAAGATAGATTATTGTAATACAGGTTTCCCGTAGTCTTGGGTCTCCGAGAAACTATCAGTGTAAGAAACTTACAAGACATCCCAGGATTAATACCCCTAAAGATCGGTACCGCTAATCTACAAGAATATTCACATTCACTCTTTCATTATTACAATCTGAATCCTATAATTTTAGAAATCAATAAGCTTAAAACTAAATTTACGAATTTAACATTATCGCTTCAAATGAATGCAAATTATTCCAGAGATGTTTCAAATTACCATAAAATATTAAGATGTGTTGAAAATAAGGCTGAGTCAAAACTATCAGAAATTATACCTCATTCACAAAGAACGAAACGAGAGCTGATCAATGGATTAGGATCCATATTCAAATCAATTTCAGGTAATCTTGATGCTAGAGATGGCGAGAGATATCATCTACTAATTAGACAACTTCAAGAGAATCGGAACAAAATAACTTCAAGCGTAAAACCTCAATGTTCACTTGCCATTACCTTGATAGACAAATTTAATGGAACAATTAGCCAGATTAATCATAATGAAAAACTTTTGGAAGAAAAGCTAAATCAAATCTCATTAATTGTAACCATGCGAGCCTACAGAGAGAATAGCAATTTTATAAAGGATGTTATGATTCAAATAATTAATTTGTACGAAACCATAATATCTATTTTACAGGATATAGAGAATTCTATTACCTTTGCAAAATCTAGAACTATCATCCAAGCATAATACCTATATCAGATTTATATAATATATTAAAAACTCTTCAAACAAAATTCACTCCTGACCAATTTCCAATACCTGTTGATCTAGGAAATACCCTTGTTTTTGAAAAATTAATAGAAGTGGAATGCTTTATTCTTAATAATATAATTGTGTATATACTTAAAATTCCAATAACATATCCTTCCGAATTCTATCTTTATCATTTATTTTCTATACCAGTCTTCTCGAAAGATCAATTCAGAACTATTCTTCCGAAGGGTAAATTTTTGATCAAAAGTGAGTTACATTACGCTCTATTGAGGAACTCTTGTGAACAAATAACAGATAGGCAATATATCTGTAAAAATGCTGAAATCTACGAAATAGACGATCTCAGCCCCTGCGAAGTTCAACTACTACGGATGAAGAATACTTCTAGTTGTAACTATGCACAAATAACCATCACACAAACTACATTTGGAAACATAGATGAATCAACTTGGATAGGGTTGTTTCCTTCCGAAGAACCAGTGACTCATCGATGTACCAGCCAAGAAGAACTATTAAAATTATATTTTACCTATCTATTCCAAATTCCACAAGGATGCAGACTATCAACAAATCCCAAAATAATCCACAACGAAAAAGAAGAGCCAACTGCAAATAAACCAATAATATTTGCAGATCTGAATACCAATCAATACGACTCAAAATTACCCAACATCAACATACATTGAGATCAACTTCAGCTCGATGAACTCCAGGATCTGAAAATCAGGTTCGTTGAAAATATTCCAACGATTAAAGAAGACAGCATGGCCCACCTATATATTCCTGATGCCTGGAAGATCATTATATATTGCATTGTAATATTCTTGATCATCTACTTCACCTATAAGAAAGCCAAACTAAATGGGAAACAAAATGGTCCAGCCCAACCAATAGAACTCCTTAACGTCCAACTTCCTCGCTGAACTCTCCGAAGATGGATCTACAGGGGGGGAATTAGATTTCCATCAGGTCTCCCATTGGAATCTTATTTCTGCTGATATATACACTTTTGTATATAGTATAAATATAAGAACGTTAACCATTAGAATTGTCCTGTAGTAACGTTTGTAGCATAAACATTGTAACTTTAGTTAATAAATTAGTTTTTAAAAAGGCAATCTCGAGGATCGAAATTATTTTTCATGTATAAGGCTCAGCTTGTACCTAGGTACTTTTTCAGAGATCTCAAAACATCCCGGCGCAGATAAAGATATTTTAGACTTAAAAAAAATCAATTTAAATGTTGCTACATATAAACTCTTCTTTAATTTGGCTGTCTCATATTTTCAATTTTCGAAAAACAGTGCCCCTTCCACATAGCGAAAATACACATATCACATATTTCAGACTTTACCATTACTGTAGCTCGAAAATCGTAACTGCTTTGAAAAAATGTTCAATTTAAACGTTTCAGAATATAGACCTCTTTCTAATTTTCCCATCTAGAATTTTCGATTTTCGGAAAAATTTGCGTCTCCCACATAGCTGAAACACATATTTCTGACTGTAATGCGGAAAACTATGATTTTTTTTTAAAACGTCCAAATTAAACGTTTCCGGATATGGAATTTTCTCTAATTCTACCGTCTCGGATTCTAAATTTTCGAAAAAAATTGCCACCACCACCTTCCCCTGTGGGGAAGGGAATGTCTAATATTGATTTTTTTTCTTCAACGGGACTGATTCTCAATACTCCTCCCTCAAATGAAAAAGAAAATCATCAAAATCGAAGCACGTTTGCTAAGCAAAAGGCGCGAACAAATATAAAAAAAATGTACTATACCTACTGCGTTTGGTTCGTCGGTTAAAAAATAAATCAAACTGATTCACCCAAATACAAATACATTAGCTATATATTTACCCACATTGAACAGACATAACATAATAAATGTCAAAACTCTAAATAAATTATGAGTTGAGCTCTAAAATAATCATATTAACATATATATGTATACTGTATACCTACTTATGTACACTTAATTTAAAAAAATATTTCTCATATCCAAACATTTATGTTAATCAAATAACTTATATAAGGAATACCGTAATTTTTTATCAATATTTTCCCCTGTAGTTTTTTATTATTCTCGTCTTTTGAAATTAGCAAATTGAGACAATTAGGTAATTTTGAAATTATCTAAAGGATATTCAATTGGGGACATTAAATACATACTCATAACACAGCTTAGTTTGGTGAGCTGTGCTCATAATATAATGACTTTGACCACGAAAATAAAATGGAGCCTCCAAACAAATTGCCTATCTTACACAGATTTTATATATAAGGGCTGTTCGAGCAGTAGTTTGGGACGGTTTGATAACTTTTGTTGCGCATGTGCGGTTTGAAACAGTTTCCAAGTGGTTTGGGATTTTGTTCTGCTCGAAGACCAAACTGCAGTTTGCAAACCACCCCCTCCACTTTCTTACAATTTCGTCGTCATAGAACAAACGACTATGCCAATAGATATATTTTATTACCAAAGATAAGAGAGAACATCATTTAAAGACTGATGGACAAAACACAAAACCAGGGTTTAGTTTAGGCAGAGACAACCATCTGGTTTAGGACTGTGGTAGTGTTCTCTGAAAGGGATTTCTACAACAACAGAGAACACTACTAGTAGTTGGGAATAAATTATTTCATAGTAAATTGAAGTGCGCAGGCGTCTGACGGTTTGGGACTGGTTTGAACCGCTGCTCGAACACCCTTATAGTCAATTTAAGTAACCATTTGTATTACGTCACAGGTAAGTTAGTATACGTGTCCACAGCAGATACCTGCTAGCTAGCGCTAGTGATCCAGTTAGCGGCTAACCAAATTATCGTCTTGGACACAACCTTGATTAGCCACTAACCGAACTGTCAAACTGACATATCATGATGATATCAGAAATGTATTGATAGTGTATATAAATGTATTATCAAAGTTGTATAATACAATTTGATAAGGCAGTTCCAAGATAAATATTTTTTACAAAAAATTGAACCGACTTTATTAGTTGGTGCACTGAAAAATACAAAAAAATATTAATTCTATTGGTTCTGGTATTTTTGAAGTTGTGCAGTTGTAGTTAGATTGAAAATTTTCGGCACCAACTTAAAAAGTACCAGGACCAATAGAATTACTATTATTTAGTATTTTTCAGTGCACCAACTAATAAAGTCGGCTCAATTTTCTGTAAAAAATATTTATTTCACACTTTTGACTGTATCATTAGTCATCAAAATCCTGCAACGTTCGCCAAAGAAGGTAATGCGTTACTCTTACTTATTCAGAGATTTCAAAGTTTCCACTTCTGTAACTCTGAAAGCTATGATTTTTTTTTAAATGTCAAGATCAAATGATGCTGAATATTATCTCTTCTTCAATTTGGCCATATCAAATTTTTGAGTTTCTGATAAAAATGCCCCCCTCTACATAGCTGAAAACATATTTCAGACTGTAACGCGGAAACGTATGATTATTTCTAAAAATGTCCAATGTAAACATTTCCGGATATGGGATTCTCTTTAACTCTGCCGTCGCTGATTCTCAATTATCGAGAAAAAATGAAAAAGCAAAGATAATCTTATAGCATAAGCATTTAATAAATATTCCAAAGCAAAAAGCAAACAGTTATTTCTGAGTTCTCAATGTCAAATGATGTTGGACGCTCAATAAAGAGTCAGTAAATAGTCCCTAGCTGATGATGTAATCACATCATTTTTTTAAATACACTATAATTAACTAAATTATTGTTCGATCACAACGTAATATCATATTTATCTAGTGTTGATTCTGCAAGGATCGGGTAGATATCAGGAATATAAAAGCATATAGGGCAGACAGAAAATGTATCATCAATTTTTGTGGAAATCCGTTCACAGGTTGATGTGGGTCTAGAATTAAGTACAGTCAAACATAAATTCTAAAAACTGTTGTTAAATTGAAATTTCATTACGTTGAAACCAAGCAAATTCTACAAATTCAATTTAATTTACGTCTCGTCATGAACAACTTTGCAACCTTCTCAAGATATTTTGTTGTAGAAGTTTTTTGATGTTACATGTGTCCAATAATAAATTATTATAGGTACTTGCCTATTCCATTTTTTAATAAAGTGACTTACTCGTTTCTTGTAGAAACATACACAACATAATTCTTTCTGTACAATTGCCAAAGCCCCGATATTTTATACTTAACAGTTTGTGATCTAAATTACATTGTGTTTTCATCTTACAGACTCGCTTTCATGTTTCAATTTATAAGTTTATGTATTTTTATTTTTAATTCATGATATTTTGAACTTATTAAGATCTTGAATGATAGAGCTGACAGAAATACAACACGTTGGCAAAAATTCAACGGAAATCGCTGAACGTGACAATTTGGAGAGTTTTATTAAACTGTCAATTAATATTTATGTATCTTAATTCAAGTCTGACGTAACACAAGTGTTATTATTTTATAAGTTTTAAATAGGTACATTGCATGAATAATATGATAATAGTCCAGTGTCTAGTGTACTTACGGGGTGTGACCTAAAGTTTTGTCACACTAGGATTTTTTTATTATTTTATTCGATAGCGGGTTATTTGGAGACACGTATCCCCGAAATCAACTTTTGCCGACATCTTGGAAATAGTCTTTTTCGATTAATGGCCTACATCTCGAGTTTCATATATCAGAACTCGATGGTTTTTGAATTGTTGGATTCGTGATAATTTTTTCTCTAAACAAATGCAATGTTGCAGAGAAAAATACTTATGTATTCAATGTTGAATTTTGGAGGTGCCATTTTGCAAGCAGTTTTTTATAATACACCAGAGGAATGTAATGATTCTAGGAGAAGTCTCAAATAAGCGTATTTCAAAATAAAGTTTGATCTAAATTATGGGTTCAATTTCAATCATAGATCATTTTTGTCTTGGTGTTTTTCATTATCCCGGAGACTATTGTTGCTATATTGTCATCTGCAAACCCATCATATTCGTTGACATGATCGATCCTCTGCAAGCTAACGCTTACTTTGATATACATTTCTCTAAAGAAAAATTGCTAATGAATCCAACAATCCAAAAACCATCTAGTTCCGATGTATAGAATTCGAGATATGGGCCATTAAGCGAAAAAAAGCTTTTTTCAAGATGACATAGTGAGGGTTGGTTTCAGGAATACGCAGAATCAAACTTAAGGTCTCCCTATCGAATAAAAAACTAAAATTCTAGTGCCACAAACTTTTAATTGAGCAGTAAATGCACTGGCCTATAGTAACTAGACGATAATCATAGTAATCAAATGTGGTATGATAATTATTATGATATTTATATTTTGGTTTTATTGCAACAAATAGTTATTATGATATTGATACTTTCTTTTGATAATTTACTACATTTATATGATCTTTTTATGATATTAAACTTACTTTTCCAACAATAATTAATATTAATCAATGTATTTCCTCCTTGTTTCGAAATAAATTACCTCATATAGTCAAAGCAGAAGTCAATATCCTGACTCAGATTTGTAAATGTTAATGCAACAATGTCTCCAGTTATCCAGTTACTTGAGCTGTATTTTATTGCCAATAATCTTTTGACATAGCCGAAGAAGACGTCACACTCTTTGATCCTGGCAATAGTGGCAGCAGTAGCTCCTTCTAGATGTATTGAACTTTTTTATTTTCACTTATGTATTGATTTACGATTTATTTCCTCTAATTCATTGGTATTTATATACATTTATTTACTTAATAGCTTATTTCCACTGTTATGTATATTTTATATCATAGAATATTTTTATATTCATCTATCTACAATTTATATTTAACCCGCACGATCACATTCCGAAACACCCTAAAGTCATTCACACAAAGTCATGAATGTATCTATTCATAGGAATTTTATACTATGAGCTCTTGTATGTTAAGACTTTTGTCATGTACTTCCGATGTTCTTTACGTTTATTACACTTCGACTCTTGAAACCATGTTTATTAATATTTTTAGTGTTTAGTGTTAGTACTTTAATAGTCGCGATAATCTGAACTATAAGGGTATTATTCAAAAATAGGTTATAATTTGATGTCTTTTTATGATTATTAATGAGAAAAATCATATTAGGAACTTGTATTTTTATTGGCTTGATAATAACGTTGATTTCAAAAACAAATACAAATAACCTACAAACTGAAAAAGCATAGGTTTACATGATGATTCTTTCAATAGTATTAATTTCGCCAGTATAATAGTAACATGTTTTCCCAATAGTTAGCGTACCCTCTGAAAGATCCCAACAGATACTATTAGACCATTGATTTATACCCATTCAAAAAAATTATAATATACTTGATGACCCAGGGGTGCGTGCAAGTTCCATACCTTTTTTCTATCCAAGCTATCGATTTGTTTTTTTTAAGTTCGATAATGAGGGACAATCTTAAAATATTTTTTTCATATACAGGGTGTCCTAAAATGAGAAAAGCAACCAAATTCTTTATTTTAATGATAACCCTCCCATTTTTGGTACATTTTTTGATTCGTCACTAAAGCGTCGATATAACTTATCTTTAATAGTTTATGTCAAAAAAGCTGCGTGCATAGAGCCATAAAAAATCATAAACTCTGAACCATTCAAAATAACTAGAACATTTTCTTTGTCGATTCCTAAGAACTAGCACATTTTTATGATATAATTGAATTAATTATCGATGTTCCGTGACCCACTATGATTTTTTTAATAAGAGATAATGAACATCATCTGCAGTGGTTGCGCAATCTCTGAAAACTACCATTTACTCCATGTTTCCCTAAATATGGAAATTGTCGCACTTATCTCCTATGGTTATGCGTTGTGTTACATCAACATGGTCTTTCTGTTGTTCAGAGCGATTTCTTCTAACCGCCTGGGAAGATATTTGCAAAAAAAATGTAGCTACCTTTCACCACTCAGCAAATTGTCAAAAAAGTGAGGAATTTTAATTTCATAATAAATAATTATAACCTGTTGTTCTTATTAAATTTGCTGAATCAAAAAAAATGTTATAATCCTCGTCAATATTTATTTGAATTTATTTGAATAGATAATAGAACTCTACTACTATAGGTATTAGGAACAACAATTTTTTTATTTAGGTTCAAATGATAAGTGTGGAACTGTTCAAGCCACTTTGGGAAATATACACTATTTTCCTTGCGCTCGAATGATGATTTTCGTATTTAGTATCAGTAAAACTACGCACTGATCTGTCCATGAACTCTTTTAGTTTTGTTGAGCGACTTAAAAAAAAGGAGAAGGTATATTCGGTTGTATGTTTTCTTTTTTATGGCTGTTCGCGCGTTTTGCATAGTAAACGTACTCCGATTGGTAGATCTGAAGTTGTGCTGTTGTAGTTTGTTGTTGTAGGCACCAACTCCAAAAGTACCAGCAACAACAGAATAATATTATTTTGTATTTTTCAATGCAACAACTAATAAAGTCGGTCCATTTTTTTGTAAAAAATATTTATTATAAGCGTAACACATTAGCAGTGAGTTCAAATCAATATCCTTACTTTTGGAGTGAAAATGCCCTTGGAGTTTTTGCTTATGGGTATTTTTAATGGTAGATGTTGCTTGCTAATGAGGAATTTATACCAGACTTGCCAATACACTACATATCCACTAATTCTTCGTGAATGAATACATTATTAAATGTAAAAGGATATATAAATATTACCCAGTATTTCCAAAACTGTAGGTAGTAAAGTCAGCTACATAATTTCAATAAAACTATTTAACAGATTACCAAAAGAACTAAAAGTACTCACTACCAATAAAGATACTGTGAAGGCTAAATTAAAAAAGTGGATAAGATCTTATTTATAAAGATAGTCTCTTGTATTTTCAAATATGTATATAGCAGACATAAGTATTATTCTAGTATGTAAGTCATTCTCTAGTATGGTTAAGTTTGTCATTGTTATTATATATCATTTTTTGGGTTTAGTATTTTAAGTTATTTATCTCCAGACCTAGGCACAGTTAATTGCATTTACCTCTGTAGGTATTACATTGAAAGTATTAATTCCTGGAAAAAATTATAAATAAAAAAAATAAATCTCAAATTTTACGAGGGCAGTTTACTTGATTTTTTTCGAACAAACTATCAACTATTCTTATTTTGTAAAAAATCTCATAAATTTCACAAAGTAGGTACACCACACATACCCTACATTCACTAATATATAAAACATGCGCTGAAGTTTAGTTTAGATACGCTTCGGGCATCGAAAGCATGTGCCATCAAAACGAATAAGATAAAACACTTATTTTTGACCGACGAACCCCGAACGCAGTAGGTATGGAATTCGACTGTCTGCTTTTTCTTGTTTTTTTTTTTGTTTGTTCTTGCGTTTTATATAGTAAACGTACCCCGATTTGGTTCATTTGAAAGAGGAGGCTTGAGAAATGGTCCCATATTGGAGGGGGCAAATTTTCTCGAAAATCAAAAATCTGAGGTGGTATTGAAGATAGGACAATATCCGGAAACGCTTAAATTAAACATTTTTTACGGTTTTCGAGATAGAGGCATGTTAAATTCTCAAATATATGTATTTCTGCTATATGGAGAGGGCGATTTCTTTCGAAAATTGAGAATCAGTGGGTAGCAACATTAATAATGATTTTTTTTCCTTAGAGTTACGGTTTTCGTCTTAATCCGGTGTTAAAATGGTAACATCTAAAATACTTAAGCGTATTTCCGCAGAGATGTTTTGAGATTTCAATAATAACAACTACAAGCAAAGAAGTAGTAGGTAATAGGACTAGTACTATCTTCATTGGTATTAGTGAACATTCAACGATTTTCGTGACTAATGTTAAAGTGTGAAATAAATATTTTTTTTACAAAAAATTGGACCGACGTTATTTTTTAGTATACTGAAAAATATAAAATAATATTAATTCTATTGGTGCTGGTACTTGTGAAGTTGGTGCCAAAAGTTATCAATCTAACTGCAACTGGACAACTTCGAAAGTAACAGCACCAATAGAATTAATATTATTTTATATTTTTCAGTGCACCAACTAATAACGTCGGTGGATGCATTTTGCTATCAAATGTGAACACCTCGCTAGGTTTGAACACGCTCAAAATAAGCATGTGTGTCAGTACCGTAACATAAGAAACTTGGGTGCGCTATACAAACAATTTAGTGCTAAATCTAGAAATGTATCAAAAATGAGGGCTGCTATAAATGTAGATATATGAAAAAAACATAATTTTATTGCTTATCTTACTTTAGGGCACCCTGTATAAAAATTATTATATTTTAAAAATATGTCTCATTGACGGACCTATCTTTTAAATAAAGTTATGGAGCTTTCACGTCACCTGGGGCACCCTCTATAGTTATTTTTCATCAGAAATTATACATTTTATTGACCTATATCATTATTGTTACAGACTGTGGAGTGAAATAGACGAGATTTGCATCTACATGTTATTCGAGTACGTTTGTGGTGGGGAGTTATTCTCTTATTTAAGAAATGCTGGCAGATTCACCACATCGACTGGAAATTTTTACAGTGCTGAAATTGTCTCAGCTCTCGAGTATCTTCACTCAAAGTGCATCGTGTACAGGGATCTGAAACCGGAGAATCTGTTACTCGACAAAGAGGGCCATCTGAAAATTACGGATTTTGGCTTTGCCAAAAAATTGACCGACAGAACATGGACTCTGTGCGGTACACCAGAATATTTGGCACCTGAGATTATTCAGAGTAAAGGTCATAACAAAGCTGTGGATTGGTGGGCTCTAGGTATGATATAAAGTGTTTGGAAAGTATTCTGCTAAACAAAAACAACACAAACTATTCTTTATCTCATTTCGATTTGATCTAAATTATCTCAATATTAAGCACTTTGGAGAAAACAACCTTTTTTGTATAAAATTTCTCAAAACCCATACCCTAGAAGGACATATATCTTTGATCTTTGATTTTACCGTTTATGATAGCAATTATTTATAAGAACTCATGGTCTATCAGTTTATATACCATGATAAGAACCGGCCTTATAATTTAATTTTCAAATTGTGGTTTATTGAAGCCTTAGAAAATTGATATTGAGCAAATGATTTATACATTCTTCTACATACTGTTGATATCAATATTTTAAAATTATTTCTTCTAGGTGTGCTTATTTTTGAGATGCTAGCCGGCTACCCACCATTCTACGATGACAATCCATTCGGTATTTATGAGAAAATTCTTTGTGGCAAAATAGAATGGCCCAAACATTTAGATCCTGTAGCCAAAGATTTGATAAAGAAACTGTTGGTGCACGATAGGACTAAGAGATTAGGGAATATGAAGGTAATATTGGTGTTTTGTCCTCTTTAGATATTATTTTTATATCTATTATATTTTTATAGAGTGGTGCAGAAGATATAAAAAGACATCGGTGGTTCAAAGGCTTGGACTGGCTAGAAGTGTACCATAGAAAATTAATTGTGAGTACAAGATTCAGCACTTGCAAGATTTTCTTCAAACATTAGTAGTAGTAGTATTCTGTCTACTGGATTTTGAAAATGCAAAAAGGGGATGGAGCTCTGAAAAATCTGCAATAATGTCCAAAGAACATGAGTGTACTGTGTACTGATATCGTAGGTTCTTCCTAAGGGCTGAATCATAGTCGTTACTTAAGGTCAAGGTCGACCTTAGATTGTCAAAACCACAACCTTACGTTCATGTTTTTTTTTAAATCTGACCCAAATTTGTGAATGTTGAGTGATATACCATGTATATATTATTGTAATATTATGGACTTCTCATTTCAGTTTTCCTATAATCTATAAGTAGAAAACTAATTTCTATATTTTATTCAACATTTTAGTTTCAATAGTTTCGGAGATAAGGGGGGGAATGGCCAATTTTCGTGTATTTTCTTGAATAACTTGGAAACTATTTATTTTAAAGTTACAAAAAAATACATATAAGATCTTCACAGCAAGACTTTCCATTTGATACGTCACACGATGCAGTTTCAATTTTTTTTTTAATTTTTCTTTTCTTTATCTAAATATTTAAGAGAAAAATCAGGATCAGACAACAGGAAATAGTCCTCGTAACCGAGTTCGTGGCATTTTTGACAATGCTCAAGATTCAGTAGACTTAATACAATTTTTGAAAAACGTTTAATGAGAAAGCAAAATTCTGTAATTTCTTTACTGATAGAAAAATCTTAATATATTGTAACGTTGGAACTTGTTATGACGAATTTTTTCCTTTTTTAGCCTCCAATAGTCCCAAAAGTAACTAGCGAAGGCGATGCTAGTAATTTTGATGAATATCCAGAGAATGACTACAAATCATCAAGGACCCTGGCAGAAGCGGAAATGAAGCTCTTCGCTGATTTTTGATTTCACACTTGTGACATAAGAGATTCCCTGTAATTTATATTTATATTCCTTTTGGAAAAATATTTTCAAAGGTTTTATATAATATAAAATATGTTGTGATTCGATATAACTGGAGTGATTTCCCGTGAATGTTGTACTTGATAGTATAGTCAAGGACTTATATATTGTTTTTGTTGTTATGAATGGAATCGGAATCACTGCCACATATATGATATCTAGATGAAGTTTGTAGATAAAAGAAGATTTTGAACAGTGGTTTGTGCTGGTTGCCTATTGCATATGAAACTGAAGTGGCGACATTGTGTATTAATAAATAATAATGATTTTGTAAGGAATATAGATACCTTTTGTATTATTATAATTCTGTTATGACATTTGGCTGATATATTTCATTAAAATATAGTTATTTCTTATATTTCGCAATACGTTTTATTTAATTATCTAGTTTATTTGCTTAGATTGAATATATTGCTTTTGCTCTTAAATTCGTATTCCAGTATTATGTAATGTTATCATTTGACATCATACTGATGTTCCGTTCCAAATCCTTCCAGTACTGGATATAAACTTGTTGTCAAATAGTTGTGTTTATATTTGTAAATCATTCAATCTCATTTGCAGTTCACAGAGGTTTATTGACAACAATAATTAAAAAAACAAAAATAAAGCTGATACAGCAGTAACGTCACTATTTAGTGATGGTCAGACAGAATACTGGAACAAATCGAAGAGAACGTTGTACGTTCGCTCTGGTACAAATTTAGGAACACAGGTACTGATTCAATTACAATCATTTTGCATCAGGTATTTTATAATCCTTCAATATCCGACGCTAATGAAAGCTATGAATAGGAATTTTTGTTTGCGATTTTATAACCCCGTTTATAGTTTTTATAACAGAAAATAATAAATCTGTATTATTTATTTATCTGTGAGTAATCAATAATTCCTATCCACCACATACTTATTTGACCATTTTCATATATTTCTGTTACTTGTACTAAACTTCGTTCGTGGTGCAAATATTTTGTTTGGTTAATTATCCCCCTTTTTCTAAAAAGGTCATTTAATAATTCATAGATATAACAATTATTGCCAGTTGTTGAAAAGACTTCATAAAAAGATTATTAAATCGTTTTGAGTTTTTTTTTAAATAAAATTCAGATGAACTATTTCTTATGATTTTTATATGAGGCAATTATACAGACGTGCACAATTATATGTGAAAAATAATGTCGACTAAATGACCCCCTCTGCTTTTTTGAAAAGCGTATATTTTGGCCAAAATGTATAATAACGTAGGGGAGCGCGGGCTACTTTTGGACATGGGGCAGGTTCGGACAATTCAAATTTGGTGGTTTGAGATTGTAGTAGACAGGGAAAAGAACATCCGTCAGTTCGTTACAGTACATTGAACAGTTGATAGTTTGCTAAAAGAAAAACCATGAATTATAGATTTTATATCAAAAATTGTGATTTGTTGTTCATGTATGAAAGTTTTATATAAGCTCTGTCACCTGCCCACGAACAGTAATTTTCTGTATACTGTATTATTCAAACGTAATGGCGGTTCTTCACCAGCTGAACTTTATTTCTATAAACCATTCTTGTTCCTAAATAATACTAGGTTGCGCTAATAGTACTAAGAAATACTTAATCCAACTATACATTATTTTGTTATGAACTAAATATTAATTTTATTAAAATGTAGTTATAACTCTAATAGCCAAACTTTGCGCTATTCTATAAATAGTCCGCTCTAATAGAAGAGTATCCGTACCAAATAATCATTTTTATGGCTTCTATTCCTTTGCCTGAACACACATTTTTGACTGACTTCGAAAACCAGAGGCGTTATACAATACGATCGTATCTATCATTTTTATATGTCCGGCTGTATTACAATGTAAATAAGCTACAATTTTTATGATTATTTGAGTTTATTGGAGTTTTCTCTTTAAGAATCGATTTCATTTAAAGCCTCCGGTACGATAATATGTTGAGTAGTAAAGTCGGCAAAGTCAAGTCTGGCGTTAACAAAAAGCGTTATGTTTTCTATTAGAAAAGGGCGGTTCCTTGTTGATAAACAACTGTCAATGCAAGTCTGTTAATTAGCAGATTCTTGGAAACATCATGTAGTCGCATTAGTTATAATATTTTTTCTCATTGAAACGCATCCATTATATCTCGCTCAAGCCTTCTGAATTTGATAATCTGAGAATTGGTGGTGACACAATAACTAGTTTTGTATTTTTGGAGTTTATATAAATAACGATTCCATTTGAAACCCTTGGTATACCTGCGAAAATGCATTGGGCAGTAAAATTGATGAGCGTCATATATACTTATGAGTCTCGTAGGTTATTCGTTGTTTATTGACAAATATTATTCATATTGTTGCGTATGTGGGTTCGCAGATAAGTGAGACTAATTTAGAGTTATTAAATTAACTTTTTTTACACTGGAAATAATATAAATTACTATAACTTAACTTTACTATATTCTCACTAACTTACTCGGACTATTCTATTTATTCACACAGTCTTTTACATTCTGTTTTTCATGCCGACAATTCTCCCATATATATATATCCGACAAAGGCTCCAGATCATTCGAGCGGCTTCTTGTATTTGATTCAAAAGCCGCCACTAGACGTTTCTCGAAATTCCTTTGTCGGCATTGTAGGAGTAGATGCCGACCTGCTGCCGTCGCTCCCTTTGTCAACGCCGCTTTCGATATTTCCAACCACAGCATAGATCTCGCGCTTTCTTCAAAAGGATGCCGCCACTTTGTAGCCAATACCGGCGGCTGTTCCCCTTACACGTTACACTGCTCCCTCCCTTAAAGCTGTTCGCCCCGAACAGCTTCTTCCGTTTGTCTCTAGACCAGTGGATTATCTCCTCGATACGGACTCTTTCCACGTGCACTACTTTTGGCTTGGCTCTAGGCGAAAGTTGGATCCTGTACACCAAGTCATTAATCTTTTTGACAATGCGATATGGTCCTTCCCAAGATCTTTGCAATTTCGGACTTAATCCTCTCCTTCGCTGTGGCTGGTACAACCAAACTGCATCGCCTTCGTTAAAAGAGTTTAATGACTGCCTTTTGTCAAGTCTCATCTTCATTTTGTCGCTCTTCAACTAAAGCTTTTGTCTGGCAAAATCGTGGACCACTCTAAGTCGCTCCTGTAGGTCAGCAACATAATGTGGAAGAGACACTTCTTCATGATCGTCGGCTGATGTTCTGCCAAACATCAGATCTACGGGGAGCTTCATTTCTCTTCCAGACAACAGCATCGATGGTGTATAGCCAGTGGATTCATGCTGGGAACTTCGGTAGGCCAGGAGAAAGAGAGGTACCAGTTTGTCCCAGTTACGTTGGTGCTCATCCACAAATATTGAGAGGTATTGATTGATGGTCCTATTGTGCCTCTCGACCATTCCATCTGACTGTGGATGAAGTGGGGTTGTTCGTGTTTTTCGTATCCCCAGTAACCTCATTAACTGCGTCCATACTTCGGATTCAAAATTTCTACCTTGATCGGTATGCAGCTCCAAGGGTACTTCGTGTCTGGAAATCACGTTTTCCAGAAGGGCTTCGCCACTGTAACTGCTTCCTGATTCGGCATCGGCACTACTTCTGGCCACTTCGAGAAATAGTCCTTGGCAACCATGATGTACTTATTTCCAGAATCTGTCGCAGGGAATGGTCCTGCAATATCCACCGAAATTCTTTCCCAAGGTTCACCTGACAGATACTGCTTCATTTTCCCTCGGGATCGTGTCTTCGGACCTTCTTAGAAGCACAGAGGTCACATCTTCTGCACCATTCTTCCACATCTCTTCGACAGTTGATCCAATAATAACGCTCTTTCACACGTGCCAATGTTCTATTTACTCCAAAATGGCCTCCACTGCGACTGCCATGCAGTTCACGAAGTACTTCAGCTACCATCGTTCGGGGTACAACGGTTTGATACACAATGCTCCTACCATCTGGACTTTCCCATTTACGAGTGATCAGTCATCCCGTAAGCACAACGAATCCCACAGAGCCCAGTACCCCTTGACTGTCTGATCAAATCTGGATATTTCTTGCCACTCAGGTCGTCGCTTTTGGTTTAGCCAGCCCCGTACTATCGTCAAATCTTTGTCAGCGATTTGTTCTCTTCTAAAGTTGTCTCTGGTGATTTAGTCGATATTTTCCGTTTCCTTATTCCTAATCTGCATTTGTTGGATATGTACAACATCCTTGGCTATTTCTCTTTGTTCCTGCCTTTGACAGAATTTACAGGAACTGCCACAAGGTCTTCGTAACAAGCTGTCAGCATTGGCGTGACTTCTTCCTTTTCGGTCTTTAACTTGGAAGTCGTAACTTTGCCGTTTCTCCTTAATGCAGGGCAAATGTCATCTTGGGGGCTTGACAATCAGCAGTCGCCAGCGTTGGCCCCCTTACACTGGAGTTTTCCTGAAGTCGGGTATTCTCTCTCTGAATATTTCGTTCTTCAAATCTGGATCGTCGCTTGTAGTTTCTACTTATATGTCCCTCTCGGTTGCAGTTGTAACACTTAATCGGTTTTATATATCCGGACTCCTTACCGCCTCGAGAGAAGAACTTCTGAAACATCGACTCCAGCTTCTTAAAGAACTCTTCATTGTTTTGCGATTTGTCAGACACCCTGACTTCTCGATTCATCGAAGCGTTTTTGGCAGCTTCGTATTCCAGTGCCTGGACAACTGTTTCGGCTAAGGTGTTATGCCTACTCAGTCTCAACGCTTGCTGCATGTCAATATTTCGAACTCCATCAATGAAGTACTGGACACTAATTTGCTCAATGAATTCGTCAGGGGCCTGTGGATAAGCCAGTCGTACCATGCTCTCAATGCTACTGCTGAATTCCTGCAGTGACTCCGTTGAACCTTGAATTCTGGCCTTCAGCTGGCTCTGATACACTTGGCTAAGATATTTGTTGCTGTATCTTAGTTCCAAGGCGCCCGCAACAGCCGAATAATCAGTTTGTTTGGCTTCAGGAATGTTTTGAAGTATTTCAAGCGCCTTTCCTCGCAAAGCCAATACCAAAGCCGTTGCTTTCTGCTGATGATCCCATCTATTCGCATTGGCTGCTGCCTCAAACTGACGTTTGTACATAGCCCAGGATATTTCGCCGTCAAACGTTGGTGGTTTAAGTTTTTCATTGGCTGTTGTGATTGTCGACGTGTCCAGTTTGCTACTTTCGTCTTGGTTGGTATCTCGTATTTTCTTCACTTCTTTCTCTAGTATTCGGTACTTTTCCTCAAACTTTTTTCGAACTGTCCCAATTTCTTCTCGAACTGTTCCAATTTCTTGTTTAACGGTATCGATTTCTTCATGGACATTTCGGAACAATCCTGCAATCTGCTCGAAATCTCTCTGTCGCCGTACCTCTTCTTCTTTCCTTTCTTGTTGTCGTAGTTCATCTTGTTTTCTCGAAAAATCGGAGAGTACCTTAATTAGTTGTTCCTCCTTTCTCTGTTCTTCTCGCAGCCTTCGCTCCTCTTCTTCTTTCTTTTCTTGTTGTCGTCGTGCCTCCTCTTCTCTCTTTTCTTGTTGTCGTAATTCTTCTTGTTTTCTCGAAAAATCGGAGAATAACTTAGTTAGTTGTTCTTCCATTTTTTATTTCTGCTTTCGGGTGTTCACCATAGACAAAAGCCTCTTCACTCACTTATCCCACGTCTGACACCAAATTATTGCGTATATGGGTTTGCAGATAAGTGAGACTAATTTAGAGTTATTAAATTAACTTTATTTACACTCGAAATAATATAAATTACAACTTAACTTTACTATATTCTCACTAACTTACTCGGACTATTCTATTTATTCACACTGTCTTTTACGTTCTATCTTTCATGCCGTCAATTCTCCCATATATATTCGACAAAGGCTCCAGATCATTCGAGCGGCTTCTTGTCTTTGATTCGAAAGCCGCCACTAGAAGTTTCTCGAAAAGGAAGCCCATACCGGCGGCTGTTCCCCTTACACGTTACAATATTTATATACAGTGAAGTCGTGAAGTGACCAATAGGAATAAAATATTGTGAAATGTGGAAGAAACCAGTTCAAGAGATGATGGAAAAAACTTGTTATAGTCACAGTTTATATTTCTGTCAATCAGATCGTCAATGATATAACTGATTTTCTTGGTAAATTGGGTTCAAAACCATTTAAAAAACGCTTTTTTGAACTTCGATTTCAATATTGACTTCGGTAGAGGTAAAGGATTGCGCTTAGTACAATTTTTGAAATCATAGCTTAATTTTGAGATTGTTTCTGGTAGAACACTGCGGACAATATTAGATATGGTAGGTAGGCAAGAACGATAATTATTTATCTTTCTTGGTAGGTAGGTAAAACCAATTGCTACGATGCTCTCATGATTTGTAAATCATGTATCGTAGGTAGGTAAATCGGCAATTTTAGTTACCACAAACCTATTGTCACAGTATTTAATATTGACAAAAGTATTCATGACATGAATGTTCAAAATGATATCAAGTAAATTGAGAATATATTTATATAATACTAGAGGTTAAAGCAGGGGGTTTACACATGCATGGATTATTGGCACCATTGTTTTGTTATATGAAAACACATTACTGTTGAAGTGCCAGTAAAATTGGTGTGACTAATTCCTGCATAATAAAATGTTAAAAGCAGTTGAACTTACTAGAGCCAGTAACTACTTTAGTCTCTTTTTAATATAACGTCTGCTCTTTACAAAAGAATTATTGTATTTATTATTATAAAAGTTATTATTTGTGGTGGAATTTTGAATGTTTTGTTGAAATGGCAAAAACTGCTAAAATGTGGTCTTTAGAACACACAGTACAATTGTACGAGGAATATTCGTGTTTGTAGAATTCTAAAAGCTGAGGCCTCAAATGCGATTGTTAACAAGATGTCAAATTTTATTTTAAAGGCTTTGATGAGTCCGCTGTAAAGTTAAGAATAAGAAGTTCATTGGTACGTATTTATTTAAAAAATAAATTAATAGAATAGCAAATAACCAAAATTCTAATTCTTCCATTCTGTCATGGTACACTTCCCGGTACTACAAATTGGCAGCTTACCTACTTATCTCTTATCTATACTGCCTCTTTTGTATAGTTGTATATTTCCTAAGTTATGCAGTCCACCAGTTGTTAATCTACGCCAGCTACTCAGTGAAATCTGTCCAGTTTCAATGTTATCGTTATCTACGAGTGTTGGTATAATATAAGTTGTTTTTCGAAGCCAGTTGTGCAGGGAACAATAGACAACAATTTTATCGACTTTTTCTGGAGATAAAAAAATTGATTTTTCAAATATTCGGAATTTCGAAACAATAATCCCGACTGCACTTTCTACTATTCGCCGTGCCCGGCTTAATTGGTGATTGAAATTTCTCTGTTTAATAGTTAGTTTACCACTTCGTGAATAAGGTTTTAGAAGGTTATCTTTCAAATAAAAAGCATAATCCCCTACAAAGACGTAATTATTTGATTTATTAAGGGCGTTTTTATCCAATGCTTTTTTCAAACTACTTCTTGACTACTTGAATAATGTTAATTATTTTTTTCAGGAGTCAGTATATTCAGTATAAAAGTGGAAATGATGAAGAAAGTGAGATTAAATTAGAAAATGTCGAAGATGAATACTCTCAAACTCAAGGGGGTGAATACTTGGCTGTTGAGGAGCCAGATGGCAGCTAGAGTGTTGTCTCTCCTACGCCATTGTCTTTAGATCAAGCAACAGAAAATATCAGAAAGAGTGCTGTTGAGAAAAAAAGGAATATGGGTAACAATGGAAACACCCATGAAAGGAAAAGAAATGCATTAGACAATGCTGCACACATAAACAGCATTACAGCAGTAATAGATACGATAGGTAAGAAAATATCAGATAGAGTCTCCGAACCTGTCGTAAATCTTGAAGATGAATTCGATGTATTTGGCAGAATTGTTGCTGTACATCTAAGGAAGCTACCAATAAATATTGCTTTGGAATGTCAAGGAGGAATATTAAACACTTTGCTTGGAAGAAGAATTGAAAGAAATCAAGTAGCTCAAGGGCCATTTTTTTTCAATCCCTTAAGCGTCAACGAGTTCTACGTCTTCATGTTATTATTTTCCTGTAGAACACCAAAGTCAAGCCGAAGAGCAAAATAATACAACAGAGAATGCAACTCACCATATTTTATCCTAAGCTTGGGGTGCTATTGATCAATCTTAAATGTATATTATATGTACTGCAATGAAGTAAAGGATTATTTTTTGACATATTTGCTTTAGCAAAAACTTAAATTTGTATTTGCTCATTCTAAACTGGCTGAAACATGCTTCATCTTCTACTTTTATCAACGTATTTGCTGCCTCACAAGTATTTCTTCGACATATCCATTGACGAATCCACCATCTACGCTTTCTTTTACGTTTATTTGTTAGTATTTTTTGCAAAATTCTAGAGAAAAGATTTGTATGACAAAATTGATACTTGCACGAAGCACTGCAGTTGACGCGGTCTTTAGAAGTTATAAATTGTGAACCAGCCTGTGTAAACGCATTTTCGCGCCAATTATTAAGTCGCAAAAAGACTGGCGTAACACTGCATTACTCTCGGTTTCGTCCGTGCCAATGCCAATCTTGTCGGAATCGGTTTGGCCGTTACGGAGATTCGCCGGAACAAACAGACAGACAAAAATAAAAAAGTTTCTTTTTTGTTATTAGTGGCACATAATACCATATGTAATTGATTGAGATCTGTTATTTTGAAATTACAAACACCTTGATTTTATTTATTTGTAGGTATACATTTTTTCTGAAATAAAAACATCCTAGCCAGTGAAAAACCCGTCGGAATAGGTTCAGACGGAACAAACAGATAGTTCCATTTTATTTATTAGTAAAGTAGAATAAAATATTTTTATGTTATATAATTTACGTAGGTATCATATTTTATCCAATAAATGTTCCTAAATAAATATAAATAAAAGTATATAACCATAAAGTATATAGGTACCTACATGTTTTCATTATTATAAAAGAGGCGTTTACCCTTTGTTTATTGGATATTCAATCACAATCGTATTTAAATGACATACTTTTTTTCATTCGAAAGAGGACTGCTGAGAAAAGGAGCCATGGATAAAATAAATTGAATAAACATTTCCTCCCAAAAATATTTTCAAAGATGGACGCCGAAGATCTTCTTATGAATATCTAAAAGTTCATATATGGCAGAATTCAAGATGAGATTATTTACGGAAATATTAAGATTGTGAAACCGCAACACTACCAGGCCTTCACAATCACAAAGTATGTGCCTTGTGGTTTCTTATTCTTCGTGGTAAAACCAAAAAGGCTATAATCAGCCAGGCCGATATACATATATACTGTAACGGACACATAAGAATGACGAATTTGTTGATTGTTTCTCTATTTATTTAAATTAAAATTATCGCAAATAAGAATCAAATATTGATATCACAGAATTGATATTGACTAATATTTATTCAACTACAATTTATATTTCATACCGAGCACTACTGCTTTCTGATGGTGCTTGGTCCCATAGTCGCGCCCAGTCTAATCTCTATAGCTATCCCAACCAAGCCATCTTCCTCCAGAAGCATCCATATGTGTTCTCTGATCCATACCAACTCCGCTAACACATCAGACGTCAATGTGAATATATTTAACAAATTTTTTGTTGTTCCAGAAACTACAAACGACGTAGATGACAGAAGTGAAACTTAATTGTTTGTAATTTTTCAATAAAAAACCTACTACATTTTTTGATGTTTTTATGCCATCATTTTCCCGGAATGCGTCAATAATCGTTTGTAATTTGTTTGTAGTAAGGAGAAATTATTTTTTTGTTTGCTTTCGGTGTAATAAACACTGCATAGACTACCACTTTAGAGAAAACCTAATTGATTGTCGCATCTTTAACTACAAACGATACAGAGGATTGTAGTACTTTTTATTTTATGTAAAGTAAGTAAGTATCGATAATAATATTAGGCAAGTTCAACAGCTGGTCTTATCCAAAATGGTAATTTTAAGGAAAGTGCAGTACATGAAGTAGTTCATTGTTCTTCTAAAACACCTTTGAATTGCGTTCCAACTCCAGTTCTTGACACTTCTTACCGTTCTAGAGCTGCTGACTTACGTTATAATGAACTGTTATTGATATAAGATTTAATCACCTAATTTCATTCGTATCTCCTCTGATTCCAAAACCATGTTCCTATTGGACTTTCCTTAAGACCGTCGCTGAACTTGCATAGTTTTCGATATATCGATATACACGACAAAAAAGCGGTAGAGTCTATGCTGTCTTTACAATATTGGAAACAAACTACAAACAAATACAATCATCTACGTCATTTGTAGTTTTTAGAACAACAAAAATTTTATCAAATTTATTCTACGTAAATTGGTTTAATGGCTTGATAATATTGAAAAATTAATAAAAATAAACTGTTGTCAGTACAAAAAACTACCAACGATTGTTAACTAATTCCCGGGAAAATGACATAAAAACATCAAAGAATGTAAGAGAAAATATTTTTTTGATTTTTAGGGTAGGTAGGTGAATTTTTTTCAATTATTATTGACCGACGAACCCCGAACGGAGAATGTACACAATTCGACTGTCTGATTTTTTTGTTCGCAGCTTATATATATATATATATACACAAGTTTATTTGCTGAACAGTATTAAAATTTGCAGAAGGTATATTGGGGATGCAGCAATCATAAAGAACACTCTATAAAGTTGTCCTAAGCTTTCGGAAATTTATTTTCCATCTTCAGAGGATCTACAAAGGTGCATTTTATGTATTAAGATTTTTTCTTTTTTTATATATACATGCAGTATCAAAGGTTTTACTTACACTTTGTTGAGATTTGTTTTTTTTGGTTGAGTTGTTAATATATAAATAAAAAGATATAAGATCACAGGTAATGTACATTACAATTTAGACAAAAAACAAGTTATTACTAAGCACATGTCTCCTACGAACTAAGTCTAATGATCATTAATTTCTTAATATAAATAAATAAAATCTAAAAAATGAGTTTTGGTATATGTCGTGGTAGTTTGTTGAGTTTGATGTAGGCAACACCTATATCGTATTTTTGAATTGTTATTACCTTGGACCCTATTGATGATTCCTTCTACTCAAATTTTGATCAGTAGCAAGTAAATGGTAGTAGATCTCAGTCAAATGACTAATGTCCGTTCTTTTATTCATACTATGTGCCTCTTGTGATATAAGAGCCATTTCTATAAATAATCTTTTTTTAAGGTTGCGCTCGTTGTGCAGAATGTTGATATTATCATAATTCATTTCGTGCTTCAATAGATTTACATGTTGTGCAAGGGCACATCTTTTGGGATGTAGCCTTGAATCACTTCTGTGTGCCGTTATGCGACTCTCAATGGTTCTCGAAGTTTGTCCAATATATATCTTCTCACATGACCTACAAGGTATTGCATACACTACATTAGAACAGTTTTTGATGGCTACTCTTCCTTTCAGTCGTGTAAAAATTGTTCTTATGTTCATAACCGTTCTGTTCGCTATCTTTATGTCATTCATCGGATGTAATAATCTCGTTACTCTTGGGGTAATGTTCCTAAAGTAAGGCATGGAAGCAAAAGTGCTAGATTGGCCAACTGTGCTGGTATCATTTTGAGGGTTTTCTAATTCCTGTCTTCTCTCTCTGAGATTTGATGTATTGTTGGTAGTCGATGGCGTGCTATATAGAATCTTCTTTAGAAGTGTTGTTGGGTAAGAATTATCTTTGAAGAGGTTGTAAAGATCTTTTAAGTTTTTGTGATGGAATGTTGGATCTGATATATTTAATATTCGGTTTTTCATTTGTTTTATCAAGTTTGTCTTCATTGAGTGTTTATGGTATGAGTGGTAGTTCAAGAACCTTCCTGAGCTACAGGGTTTCCTGTACCAATCTATGATTATGGTGTTTGAGGCTGTTCTGATAAACTTCATATCTAGAAAAGGTACCGAGTTAGATCATCCTCAGTTTCGATAGTAAATTGGATATAAGGGTCGTAACTGTTGAATATCTCTAAGATCTCATCTGTGCTTCCTCTAGGTAATGCGATGATAATGTCGTCTACGAACTTTTTTATGAATTGTAGATCAAAGGGTAATACAGATACGACTATGTCTAGTATGTCGTCCATAACGTATGTAGCTAGAATGGCTGACAAACTTGCTCCCATTGGTGTCCCAAATACTTGTCTGTATATCTTATTGTTGAAGGTGAAGTATGTGTTTTCAAATAAGAATTCGATAATTTTCAGGAACGTGTCTTTGTTTATGTTGCAGTAGTTTGAGATTCTATACCAGTTTTTTTCGATTGTTCTAACCGCCGCGTCTAAATAGATGTTGCTAAATAGGGATACCACGTCTAAGCTGGCTAGAACATATCCTTGTTTCAATGATTTCTTGTTGAAAGTGTTAAAGATTTGAAATGAATCATTGACATGGTAATCATTATCTTGATCATATGCCTTGGTTAAGATCTCCGCTATATAAGTTCCTAAATTTTGTGTTGGGGCACCTATTGATGCTACGATTGGTCGCATACTTAAATTTGGTTTGTGGACTTTCGGCAACGCGTGTTCTTAAGCTCCGTGATTATGTTGTTACATTTTCTTTGTATTGAATGCGTCGGGCCTCTAGGTAGTTCGACATAAGCACTATTATTGTATTAGGTCTCCGCATAATTGTTCATATTGTTGTTTATTCATTATTACTGTTATATTCCCTTTGTCTGACGACGTAAGGACAATGTTTGGATTATCCTTAAGAAATTTCCTTGATATATTTAGCAATTTGCGGAATAATGTTGTTTTTTTGTTCGAATTGTTTAATTCATTTGTTACTATGTTTGTTGCTTGCGCTATGATGCTGTTCCTAGTCACTCTATTGGTAATAGTTGCTGTAATACTGTCTATATCCGTCAACAGGCTCCTTATTGGGATATCCTTGCCTAGTATCGGTTCTATACTGAACTTAGGACCTAACGATAGAAACTGCATAATATTTTCAGGAACTTCTATTCCGCTGATATTCTTTATCCAATTATGCGGAGACCTAATAAACAATAATAGTGCTTATGTCGAACTACCTAGAGACCCGACGCATTCAATACAAAGAAAATGTAACAACATAATCACGGAGCTTAAGAACACGCGTTGCCGAAAGTCCACAAACCAAATTTAAGTATGCGACCAATCGTAGCATCAATAGGTGCCCCAACACAAAATTTAGGAACTTATATAGCGGAGATCTTAACCAAGGCATATGATCAAGATAATGATTACCATGTCAATGATTCATTTCAAATCTTTAACACTTTCAACAAGAAATCATTGAAACAAGGATATGTTCTAGCCAGCTTAGACGTGGTATCCCTATTTAGCAACATCTATTTAGACGCGGCGGTTAGAACAATCGAAAAAAACTGGTATAGAATCTCAAACTACTGCAACATAAACAAAGACACGTTCCTGAAAATTATCGAATTCTTATTTGAAAACACATACTTCACCTTCAACAATAAGATATACAGACAAGTATTTGGTACACCAATGGGAGCAAGTTTGTCAGCCATTCTAGCTACATACGTTATGGACGACATACTAGACATAGTCGTATCTGTATTACCCTTTGATCTACAATTCATAAAAAAGTTCGTAGACGACATTATCATCGCATTACCTAGAGGAAGCACAGATGAGATCTTAGAGATATTCAACAGTTACGACCCTTATATCCAATTTACTATCGAAACTGAGGATGATCTAACTCGGTACCTTTTCTAGATATGAAGTTTATCAGAACAGCCTCAAACACCATAATTATAGATTGGTACAGGAAACCCTGTAGCTCAGGAAGGTTCTTGAACTACCACTCATACCATAAACACTCAATGAAGACAAACTTGATAAAACAAATGAAAAACCGAATATTAAATATATCAGATCCAACATTCCATCACAAAAACTTAAAAGATCTTTACAACCTCTTCAAAGATAATTCTTACCCAACAACACTTCTAAAGAAGATTCTATATAGCACGCCATCGACTACCAACAATACATCAAATCTCAGAGAGAGAAGACAGGAATTAGAAAATCCTCAAAATGATACCAGCACAGTTGGCCAATCTAGCACTTTTGCTTCCATGCCTTACTTTAGGAACATTACCCCAAGAGTTACGAGATTATTACATCCGATGAATGACATAAAGATAGCGAACAGAACGGTTATGAACATAAGAACAATTTTTACACGACTGAAAGGAAGAGTAGCCATCAAAAACTGTTCTAATGTAGTGTATGCAATACCTTGTAGGTCATGTGAGAAGATATATATTGGACAAACTTCGAGAACCATTGAGAGTCGCATAACGGCACACAGAAGTGATTCAAGGCTACATCCCAAAAGATGTGCCCTTGCACAACATGTAAATCTATTGAAGCACGAAATGAATTATGATAATATCAACATTCTGCACAACGAGCGCAACCTTAAAAAAAGATTATTTATAGAAATGGCTCTTATATCACAAGAGCCACATAGTATGAATAAAAGAACGGACGGAGATCTACTACCATTTACTTGCTACTGATCAAAATTTGAGTAGAAGGAATCATCAATAGGGTCCAAGGTAATAACAATTCAAAAATACGATATAGGTGTTGCCTACATCAAACTCAACAAACTACCAAGACATATACCAAAACTCATTTTTTAGATTTTATTTATTTATATTAAGAAATTAATGATCATTAGACTTAGTTCGTAGGAGACATGTGCTTAGTAATAACTTGTTTTTTGTCTAAATTGTAATGTACATTACCTGTGATCTTATATCTTTTTATTTATATATTAACAACTCAACCAAAAAAAACAAATCTCAACAATGTGTAAGCAAAACCTTTGATACTGCATGTATATATAAAAAAAGAAAAAATCTTAATACATAAAATGCACCTTTGTAGATCCTCTGAAGATGGAAAATAAATTTCCAAAAGCTTAGGACAACTTTATAGAGTGTTCTTTATGATTGCTGCATCCACAATATACCTTCTGCAAATATATATATATATATATATATATATATATATATATATATATATATATATATATATATATACTCCATTTGAGAAAGGTGCAGAGTAATAAATTATGATAATGAAGAGATCTCTATTGTATTATGTTGCTTATACTCTACACCTTTCTCAAATGGACTACGTACTCCAATTTTGATAATTTTTGATTCATCTGAAAGAGGAGACTTGAGAAATGGTCCCATGTTCGTGAAAACTAAACTCCGAAATCTTCCCTCCGAAAAGGGGGCAAAAATTTTCTCGAAAATTGAAAATTCGTGATGCCAGAATTAAAGATAGGACAATATCCGGAAAGGTTTAAATTGAAATTTTTTTTTAAAAGAGTTACGGTTTTCGAGTTACATTCATGTCAAAATTTGACATATGTGAATATATGTGGATAGGGCGATTTCTTTCAAAAACTGAAAATCTCTGGGTACCACATCAAAGACAATAATATTTGTAGCAACATTTATAGTGCACATTTTTTCCGTAGAGTTACGGTTTTCGAGTTAGAGCGGGGGTAAAATGGTTAAATCTAAAATACTTATGCGTATTTCCCCCGCGATGTTCTGAAATCTCTACATAATAACAAGTACTACCAATGAATATACGAGGGTAATAAGATAAGTAAGTAATATCTTCTTTGGTATGGGTGAACGTTCAACGATTTTCGTGACTAATGTTACACTCAAAAGTGTGAAATCAATATTTTTTACAAAAAATGGGACCGACTTGATTAGTTGGTGCACTGAAAAACACGAAATAATATTAATTCTATTGGTGCTGGTACTTGTGAAGTTGGTGCCAAAAGTTATCAATCTAACTGCACAACTTCAAAAGTAACAGCACCAAGAGAATTAATATTATTTCGTATTTTTGAGTGCACCAACTAATAACGTCGGTCCAATTTTTTGTAAAAAATATTTATTATTTTCAAGTCCGGTTCCAGCGTGAAGGAGCTGTATAAAGTATAGAAACAATATATTTAATTATTTCTTGTTACTACTAATTTAAATATTCTTAAGATCTATCAGAGAAAAACTTGTACACCCAAACGTTCTCTCTGTCGTAAATAGCTATTATTTATTTCATATTCTCTATATTATTTGAATTCATATGCCTAACTTTCAGGTATCTTTTAGCATATTAATTATGTTTATACACTGTATTGTAACAGTTTAGTCACTGATTGAAGAAATTGTAAACTTTGATTTAGTCCGGTAGAATCATTGCTAATAGGTATGTTATGTATCTGAGTTTACTTACATGAGGATTTGTACAATCTATGTCTATATCATAGGGAATATAAGAGTACATAGACTATCTGGCTTTTTTAAAAGCTAATGACCATGATAAGAGTCAACAAATTGGTGATACTTTTATCGGAAAACCGATATATTTAATACTCCTATATTGCTAGCGCTTATAGGCGGTAGAATTAAGGATATGCTGTGTCTCTCCTTATGCGCTGGACACACGGTATGAACATGGCCTAACGAATGTACTATGGGAGGCAAGGCGCCTTCGTTGTAAAATATTAACGATATTTGCCTATTGTCCATATATCCCCTGGTTACACCCATGACGACTGATACATTCATTTTGCAATAAGCCGGGGGCGTTATCACGTAATTAGCAACTGCAACGCGACCGCGACGATCGCACAATCGTCGATGTCAAAATGTCAATTTGGTACAGTGTTATCGCTCTGTTAGGCTTGAGCCTAAGCTGATACTCGAGTGAAAAGTAACAAAGTCAGGTTGGTTGCATGTATTTTTGAATAATAGATTACTATAAATCATGTTCTCAATGAAATTGATATTTTCTCTTTTAAATCCAATATTTTATAGACAGTGTCTAATAGATTTTGGCAATATTGAGACAACAATGCGATTGCAACTAGTTGCTAAATTTTACATGATACGGGGGCGGATTTGTCAGCCGCGAGGTGTAAAAGAAGTACTTATGTAAATAAGGACAGCATCTATGTATGTCTGCAGTGTTGCATTTAGGTAGAGGCTTAGACCCAACTAGCAATATAGAAGTATTAAATATATGGGAAAACCCTAGATATATATGTACATATATAGGTAATATTCGTTGTTTATTATTCGAAAGAGATAATTCATATAAATTAGTCTATCATAAATAGTATAGTGAGATAACTATGTATATCAATATTGCTCAATGTATTCTTTTGTACGAAAATATTTAACGTATTTAAAAGCTGGAACTTAAATTTACACATTGAGAAATATCGCTGACAAAAAGTGGTTAGATTTTGTGTAATCTTTTGTATAATGGCAGTCCGTACTTATGTCGATTCTAAATGTTGACGACGCGATTCTTCTCATTCGAATATTTTATCTAATCCGCTTTCTATGAACATATATTTCTTACAAAAAATTGGATCTGCTTTATTAGTAAGTGTACTGAAAATACCAAATAATATTAATTCTATTGGTGCTAGCTTTGAAGTTTTGTCGTTGTAGTTTTTTGTTGTAGGCACCAACTCCAAAATTAGCAGCACGAGTAGAATTAATATTATTTTATATTTTAGAATTAATATTATTTTGTATTTTTCTGTGCACCAACTAATAAACTTGGTCCAATTTTTTGGGAAAAATATTTATTTCTTACTTGTGAGTGTAACATTTCAGGAAATATTTCAACGTTCACTTATACCTAAGAATCCTACTACCCATCTATATGCTTAGCTTGTACTTGCTATTATTCAGACTTTAATGATGTAACTCGAAATCAATAACTGTAACAATTAATGTTCAATTTAAATATTGCTACATATAAACTTTTCTTTAATTTGTCCGTCTTATACTTTCAATAATCGAAAAAAATTGCTCCTTCCACAAAGCAATACACTTTACCATTCCTGTAACTCGAAAATACCGTGGAAAACCGTAACTCTTTTGAAAAAAATTTCAATATAAACGTTACCGGATTTTGCGTCTCAGATTTTCTATTTTCTTGACCTTGATATATTTGGCTCGCGGAAAGTGTGTTTTTGTAATCATCTCCAAAATGCCCTTGGACGTTTCTGCGTAGTTCCCGTCAGCTTTCTTCAGGAAACTTACCTTATTCTGAGAGCCGTCCTTGGCTAGGGTTTTGTGGATTCGGATACCTGCTGAAGTCTCATAGATCTCTTCGCAGAACCTTCTCCTTATTGTAATAAGTTAAGTTGGGTTAGGTTGAAGATAGTTGGATCTCCGTGGCTCTTCTGCCCTGATTGGCTCAACCTACTTCATAGCTTCCACCTGCTCTCTGACCGGAGATGGTTTAAAGAGAGGGTTTTCACCACTTTGCTGGTGAGCTTTCACTGATTTAAGGTCCATACCTGGCTCTTCTCTATTGGTGTATTCCCCCAAATGGTCCAGAGAGATGTTTTCCGCTTCTGGTTGCTAAACTTCAGCCTTTGTAAAATCTTACTACTATCTAGTCTCCCGCCGACTTCATCTGGGACATAGACATACCAAGCTACAGCTTTTGGCAGGTCATTCCTCCGCAGGACCCTGAGCTTAGATTATCCCAGGGAACCAGCGAAGTAACCATTGCCTCTAGCCAGTCTGCGCTTGCTACATCTGCGCATGTCACGAGAAGATAGCCAGGCTGCGATGCGAGTTATGTTGTGCAAAGCCGAAATTACTTTTTTTAAAAGATTTATTCAACTTATTTATACACAACAGACTTATAAAATGTAACTTGTAAATATTTTCGATAACACGTACTGTATGATGCTCGTACAAAATTAAAAGTAAGCGAGGCTCACTTGCGAAAATACTTTTATATTGAAATAAATGTTGAGTCGGCGTTTAACATGCTGACTCTTAAGAAATCAAGCGAATAAGTCGCTGAGCTTAAGGAAATTAGGCATATAACTCGCGTTCAGTATCGTTTCCCCAGTGCAAGCCCTAAGCCACGATACGACAGCTGGGTTGGGAGGTGATCCGTGAGGTGGCTTTCTGACAACCCTGTCTTTATAGCTCAACCATCCAGGGCTTGTTTCCCTGATATATTGCAGTATTACTGCCGCTGTCCGCTTCTTAGGGGTCTTGGGGACTACCATACTTTAGCCAGAGGATCCAGTTATTGAGAAGGCGCCGAAGGTTCGCCTTTCACCCTTCTGCGTTGACTGCGTAGTCTTACACATACTGTACGCTATGCAATTACCAGGGTATGTTTCTGATCTTTGACTAGTGCAGATAGGATTTGCTGAAAAGTTTATTAGGACTGTGGGCATTTGTCAGTATACTGAGACTAGGGATCACCCATTCAATCCCCAGTATAGTATTTGATTGGCCCTTGATGTACCCTACAAGCACAAAAAAAAACGATTTTTTCCATTTTAATTTCAAGGGTTGCTAATTTAACTTTATCTAAAGCCAGCAAAGCAACCATTTTTGATTTAATATAATAGCAATTAATTTCGGAGCACAGTAGGTACTTAATTAGCTCTTAATTAGCACTATAAGGTTCAAAAAAGATTTTTTCTAAAATGTTGATTTTCAAAGGTTGTGGTGCTGATAAAGCTAGCAAAGCAGCCATTTAAAAAATTATAAGAGCAAATAATTTGGGTAGATAACAACTCACTTTGCTCTGCTAGCTTAGTTACGAGGATCGTGCGTCTCGTGCGACTCGTGGCTCGTGGATATAATTTTATGGATCAATGAGATCCTGTCATCAGATTTTTTATTGACCTTTTGATATACAAGGTTTGTTTTGAAATGTATAAAACGAGATATTTATTTATAAGAAAACAACAAAACACGCGGATTTCTTAATACAGGAACATAAAGTGTTATTCTTTAAGAAATAAATAAAAATTAGATCAAATTAAAAAAAATATCTTCTACTGACAAATTGCGCAAGAGGCATATCTTCGTCGCTGTCGTCAATAGCATCTTCTTGCCAGTCTACCTTCTCTTCAACTTTCTCAAGAGTCTCTTCTCTATTTTGTTCATCTTAATTTGGGAGACATAGAGCAGTTTAGCAGTTTAGCGGCTCTGTCATTTGGGAGTCTGTTCCTCTTTTTCGAATGAATATGACTGTAGACGCTAGAACTGCGTACCGTGGCCGCCGAAGATGCCGGCATCATGAATCTACTTGTGATAATGAAGATGAAGAACAAAGTCCCTTCCACCAGGAGACTGAGTTGTCAAAACTACTTTTTCATATAAAGTTATTTCCAAATAGTTTGCCACTTCTGCAACGGTAATTTGCTATCTAATCTATTGTTTCTTGCTCCTTTGTATTTAGTTTATTTATTGATATATTGTGTATGCATTCTATGGCTGAAAGAATTTTGGTTTCATCATGTTCAGAACCTTGTGATTCTGTATTTAGTAGTTCTGCAGCATAATGTATGGGCTTAATAACAAATTTCTCTCGGTACTTCTCAGGCGCCAGCCGCAAAAATCCGTTGTTGCCAATAGTAAGTTTTTGAATCGTCGAGCACTAAGTATATGTTTATTTGAATTGTTCTATATCAAGTTTAATGCTTATAACGTTACAAAATATGAAAGGTACATCGGATTTGAATCGTTCATGACAAGATTTATATATTTTTTTAAATATTTCAAAGGAAATATTTCCATTCACAACACTACCGGTACCTAACCCATTCCCAAGTTTTTTATTAAAACACATCCGTTAATAAAGGTCCATTTTTGGTGTGTGGTGGTAATTTTCGATGTCAGCTGATTTTACGTTTTCTATCCGCTAATTTTTACTAATATTTTCATCATAAAAAACAGAGAGATTGAACGGAGTTTTTGTCGTGGACAAAGTCGAGGGAAAATTCTTAAATTTCTATGCCACTCTCTTGCAGTTCCCATACATCATCAAATAGGTGTGAAAATATATTTCTTTTTTCATCCGCCAGTAATTCAAAAACATAAGAATGTCCCACTCATTTTTGTAGTATTGAAAATTGTTTCTAGATCCCTACCTGCTTTGGAGGTGCGAAACGAGCAGGACGCACGAATTTCATGCTCTACAGCAATCGATCTGGACTAGGTTGTTAGATAAGATTAGCAATCAAAGATAAGATAACGTTAATAGATTCCCTATCAGTGTTACAATTTGATTCCGTTCTCTCGCGTTTCGGTATATATCTATGTCGACATATTTTAGACTTTAATAAGGCATTAATTCATTAAAAATTATGAATTCTCATGGAAGTTTGCCGAATAATGATAATAAAAGTGGAAACTTGGTCCAGCGGACTAGATATATTTTTGAAAGACATAGTTCTCACAATAAATCGCCGAGTCCAGTGAAAGCAAAAAGTTATCGCAGAACAGTTTCATGTGTATCAAGTGAACAAGAAGCTATTATTCAATTCAATTATAAGAAAAAGGAGACCCAAAGTTTAGAAACTTCTGAGGGACAGACTGATGAAGATTACGATTTTTCAGAGAGTACAAGTAGAGTTCAACATATGATAAAACAATTTGAAAGACAATGTAGCCTTGATGAGAAAATAAATAGCCTTTCACATAATGATGATCAAAAAACATTTGAAAATCTTGACAAGAAAAAGGAGCGTAAAAAAATAAGAAGCTTCATCGAAGCTGAAGATGAAGAAGATACTGAGCAGTACCGAAGAAGTCTCATTGGGTTTATGGATTCGGAATTAGCCAAAATGAAATTAGACGGTTTCATTGATAATGAAGAGAATGAAATTAATAATCCATATGAAAATATTTATTTTGATAAACCATATGAAAATATTTATTCTAATTCTGAAATTGCAAGTCATTTTTCAGAAAAGCAAAAAAATAGTGATGATTTTACAGAAAGTCTTGGAGATGATCTGGAAAATGGATCATATGTTGTCGAAGCTTATAATGATGACGGTAGAGAGCTGATAGTCGTGGAAGTAGTAGTGGACAGAAAACCTGTTCCTTTGAAGCAACTTGAGAAAGCAATAAATGAAGAAAGAAAATGTTCTGACTTTGTTCTATATAGGAATATTGATAGCACTTTTCAAGATGTTAGTGCCGAAGAACTTAAATTGGATAGCAAGGGATCTAACAATTTGGATGCATATTATGTTAACAATTCTAGGCCATCGGTCACACGAAAATCTGAAAATGATAAAAATGCAGTTGATAGGAAAAACTATCTACATTTGCGTGAATCAGCATTATATATCAACACATCAACAGATACAGAATATTACGAGGAAATTTCACCAAACATTACAACAGAATATACGGAAGATGCCAAGTGGGATTCTAATTTTGTTCAATTTGGAAATAGTGTTGATGTTAACTACGACAATATAGAATCACCTACTAATAGGTCGACAATGTATTCATCAGCATCTAGAGATAGTGACGACGATGATGATTATGATGATGAGGGTATAAGCTTTGATAATGTAGAAATTAGAAACCGAAAATATGATAATGCGAAAAGGGAAACATATTGTGATTCCAAAGGACAAATAAGGATAGAGAGAATAGCTAAATTGGAGAGTGGCATGAACATACAGGATGATAAAGGACCTATTTCTCCATCGGTCAGTTCAATGACTCCATCAACCAAGTGAGTTGTAGCCTCAAGGGATTTTCTCATAATATTCAAACAACAAAACCTTTTGATTCGTAATCAATGTCAATCTCATTTTCAGATTGAATTATATTATAAAAGAAATCAAAACTACAGAAAAGAAGTACTTAGAGGATTTAGCTAAAGTCGTTAAGGTATTTCGATTAAATTTAATCTTAGTAAATAATTTGAAGCTCAACTATTGACAAAGTTGATCATCTTATTCTTTATCAATTCTTAAAAGCTACTAAACTAGCATCTCTTTAACTGTCACGTTTGATGTAATTATTACTATAGTAACTAACACGATGATAGTTTAGTGGCTATTAAGTTCTGATGATGAATAGGGCAGGATATGGTTCTTATAATTGCCATAATACACAATGTTTTTGTTGCTTAGCAAGATAATTGTTATGATAAAGGTTCTAGTAAGTACAGCTCAAAATAGACTCTAAATCTTATCAACAAATACTCGGCGCAGATAGTCCAGTCAATAATGTACAGGGTTATTTATTAAAAATCACCCCTTAACATGGTTATTTCTGCCTGTGAAAGAGAAGTTTTAAATGAAAGATTTGTAGTTACGACTGAATGTCGTTAAAATGCTATCAAAAAGTAGCTTTTGAGTTTCAGGAAATACAAACTTTTTTTCTTTAACTGTACCTTATACTGATCTTGAGTCATTAAGCAAGTAATTAACATTTTTGTGTGAGTTTGAATAATGTTTAAAACTTGTCATGTAATAAATATTTTTTATAAAAAAATCGACTGGCGTTATTAAGTGGTGCACTGAAAATTACCAGATAATATTAATTCCGAGTTTAATTATATTGGTGCTTTTACTTTTGAAGTTGTGCAGTGGCAGTTAGATTGATAACCTTTGGCACCAACATCACAAGTACCAGCACCAATAGAATTAATACTATTTTGTAATTTTCAGTGCATCAACTAATAACGTCGGTCCAATTTTTTTGTAAAAAAATATTTATTGCACACTTTTTAAGTATTTTACATTTTACCATTTTACCACCGCTTTAACTCGAAAACCGTAACTCCAAGGAAAACATATTCAGTATAAATGTTGCTGCAAATAATCTAGTATTTCATGTGGTTCCCTCAGATTTTCAATTTTCGAAAAAAATCACCCCCTCCACATAGCGAAAATACACATATTTGAGATTTTAACATCGCTGTAACTCGAAAACCGTGACTCTTTTGAGAAAATGTTGAATTTCAACGTTTTCGGATATTTTCCTATCTCTAATTCTGCCCGATTTTCGAGAAATATTGCCCCCTTTACCCCCTTCGGATTTGAAATTTTTACGAATATGGGATCATTTCTCAAGTCTCCTCTTTCAAATGAATCAAAAGTCATCAAAATCGAAGTACGTTTACTATATACAACGCGCGAAGAGACCAAAAAAAACAACAGACAGTCGAATTGTATACCTCCTCCGTTTGGGTCGTCGGTCAAAAAAACAAACATAAACGTGCACCCCATAAGGTGTTGTAACCAATTCGTCCAACACCTTAATGGAATGAACAAATCAATGTCCGTCTAATATAGTCAACCGTTAGATTAATTTCATTGAGGATTTCTACATTTTGAATATGTAACAATAGTTAAAAATAATATTTTGTTCGTGTTTAAAAACTTGATTTGATATTGGTATGAGAAGACGTTATCAATTTTGACAATTAAGACACAATGAACATTCTCTGTGATTGATTTATCATTAATTCATATTTAAATTTTCTAAATAAATCTACTTATGTTATATATTTTGTTATTTTGCATAGCTTATAATAATTTTAATTTATAGTAATTAGTTTGATAAGATATTCGACGCTTAATAACTCAAAAACAGTAAACGGTAGTGATAGCATATTTTTGGAATCAGGAATCACCTGAAATCAGCAAGCACGCTACTTTACCATTGATAATATTTTAACAAAATTCAGTTATTTTAGTAGTGAATTACACTCTACCTATTACGCTCATTCAGACAAATATATTTAGAGAATATATTTCAAAGGCTGAATCACCTCAATAAGTTTCATGTTTGGAAAAAAGTTAATACCTACCATGATAAAATACATTTTATAATTTCAGGTGTATAGACCATTTATACTTAGACGTAGTATTAACAGTTTAGTTGATTCTCAAAAGCATTTATTCGGAAATATTGTAGATATTTATAAGAAACAAAAGGAATTTTACCTAGCCATAAAAGATTTAGATGACATATATGGAGTGGTGAGAGCATTCATTGACCATGTAAGTTTATTTTCAAAAAATAAAGAGTCTACTCGAGGTAGACACTACGAACTTCTCAAAAGATCGTTACTTCAGATCAAATACAAAAATCCTTATAATAACCAATGAAGAATTCGAAAATGGTTTCCATAACAATTAATGCCTACTTTTAAGTTAAAATATATCTACGTCAAGCGACTGAAATGTTTAGAGCTGAGGGACCTGTCTACGGATACATAGACAATGAGTCCCAGGTGGATAATGTACATTAAAAATTCACCCGTGCATTTCTTTCAAGAATGTACCAGTCAATTTTCTTAATATTTTTTTTATGGCATATTTATGTATACTGGGTAGCCCTGAAATAAGTTTCGACCATCAGCTTAATTTTTTTCAAATGAAAACAACTAAATTTTTTCATTTTTGAAATTTGCTTCAAATTCTAAGTATTTTTCATGTACCATGCCCAATACCTTACCTCAACATTTATTGAAAAAAATACACATATCAATATTATTAAGTCCCAGAAGTAACGGTTAAATCTCGGTTTAAATTCATTAAAGTTCGGCAATGTGCTTTTTTAGAAATCGGCCCAAAATGCATAAATGAAATAAAAATAGGTGTTCTTGGAAAATTAAGTTGATTTTTCCATGAATCAATTGAAAATAATGGCATCTAACTTTTGAACTATTTCTTGGAATTCAAATTCATCTTAATTATTATACGACTCTGAATGAAGTTTGTTTACAATTGTACATAATATCAATTTGAAAATTCGGTATTTTTTTGTTGTAACAAAAACTACACCTGAAATTTTGGCCGGAATCTAATCAGTTTATTGCTATGTAAATATTAATATATCAAAAGAAACTTCTTAACAGCTGACTTAATTTCATCTACAAAGGTGGTTATCTCACTAAAAACTAAAATGAAGAGGTTTCATTTAATGTTTTTTACGTGACTTGAAGCTCAGCTTATAATATAGATATACTTTTTCAGGAATCATTATTCCAGAAATATCCTACGTACTTTCGCAATAAACCAAAGGCTGATAAAGTTCTTAAAGAATTCTCTTCCACAATTAAGGTAGGCATTGAATTACTTGAAGATATATGATTTCCTAGAAGTTTTCTTGATTTTTCATTGGAAGCAAATGCAAGAAGAGTTTGATGAACGATTGGACTTTTCCGCCTACCTTCTCACACCAGTCCAGAGGCTTGGCAAATATATCCTTTTCCTCGAAAATATTCTAAGTACCTTAGGGAAACTCGGCCAACCCGTTGGCAGTACACAAATGGCATTGGATATTGTGAAGAAAGAAATGTCCAAGGGCAATGATTTTGTTGCCATTGAATCCATCCAGAATAGTCCTATAAGTAAAATAGATTATGGCACATTCAAAATGAGAGAAAAATTCATCGCTATTAGACCGAAGAGAATGGAAGTGGTTGTCTTTTTATTCACTAATATAATTATTATCACTACTAGTGATCCAGTGAGTATTTTGATCATTTCTTAAATTAAACGAATATGGAAATTTATTTAAGATCTTTGAAATTGTTATTCCAAGATATAACGTCAAACTTTTACAGAGGGAAATGGAAACATTCAACTATTTTGATAGCATAAAAATGATTGATTTAAGGATCGCAACATATGATGATCTAACGCTTCATTTAACAAATTTTACAAAAAGTAAAAAGAAAAGAAACGCTTCAAGGTACACATATGTCTTGGAAGCAAGAACAGATAAACTGAAGGCTTTGTGGAGAGAAGCAATAGAAAGTTTACTGTGGCAACAATTATACATAGCAAAAGGTTTGTAATTAAATATAGATACTTTGGCAATATGAAATGATTAGGTAAAACCAAATTGTACGAGAATATCAGATCAATTTAAAAAATCATTATAATTTAAGGTAAAGGATATGTTTTTGAACTTAACTGAAGAACTGGATTAATAAGAGTATTCCTTTCCGACACTGTGCAGCCAGTTTGAAAGACACATTTTACGTATACTTTTTTCACAGAAACTAGAACCGGCTTTAGTAGATGATATATAACAATATTTATTTACTGGTATTGATAATTTTGAAGCTGTGCAGTCGACAGAAGACTTTATCACAAATTTTATAAGTACTAGTACCTGTCAATATAATAAGGGGAAAGTCGCTTATTTTCGGACAGTTGTGCAATTTCGAATAGGGGTGTTCCTCCGAAACTGTATTGGATTTGTAACCCGAATATGCGCTAACAATGACTACAACTTAGTGTAGCTTCGTTTGAGTGAAGTAGTTCTGCTACCGTCGGTTAAATGGCAGTCGTGCAAAACACGTGAGAGGATTTTGGAGTTTATTTTACATCATTTTCCAGCAATCTTTTCTTAGGTAAGTACGTTGTAATTTCGAGAACAAAGTTCCTCAATGCATGTTTATACCTTGCTGAAGCTACACCAGCAATTTCAATGCTGTAGCTTTTGAATTTTTCGGATTTTCATAAATTAACCAAATCACGGAAAGTTCCTTATTTGGGGTAGGTAGGAAAATAATTATTTTTTGCAGATCATGCCGCGTAAAGGCAGAAAATACAGAAACTTGTTTCCGAATATATAAAAATGGCCGCTTAGGCCATAAAAAACAAATAGGCTACCTGAAAGCCTCAAAGCTCCAAGGTATATGCACACGGACAGTGATTCAGAAGAACTTATCCTGGATGGCTATTCAGATATGGATACCAAAGTTGAGCAAGGTAATGAAACTCAGTGTTTGTTCTGCGCAGGCCTATTTCAGAAGACACTCGCGGTAAGAAATGGATAAGGTGCATGAAGTGTCTCCGTTGGGCCCATGAAGATTGTACCGATAGAAGCAGGAAGAAATATCATATTTGTGATTTTTGTTTGCACTCTTAGACGAGGTAGGTAGTTCCATTATATTTGGAGAATTATGGATAAAACTAATTTTTTTCAGATTTCAAAGGTAAGTATAAGTTACCAAAGATATACATACTAAGAGATAAATGTTTTCATTCGTTCTAAAATCATATTTTTTGTATTTTTTCTGTGTGTGGAAGATATTATATTTTTTATACCTATAAATATTTGTATTTAAGAGAATTTATCTTAATTTATTTACCCACCAAAGATAAATGTTATATTTTCATACGTGTCTAATTTCGAATGGCCGAAATAAGGTTTCAAGCGAATTTTCTGACATCCAAAATTAGAAAAGAACTATATTCGAAATTAGGCGACCATTTTTTAAGTTAGAAAATTGCATAATTTTGCGTTTCATTATCTTACTGATAAACCTTTAACGAATAAACGTTGTCTTGTTGTTGCTGTTACTGCCTTAGACTTCAAGGAATGCAAGAGCCGAAACTAGACAATCTTTATGTTTGTGCTAAGAAATTTTTTAAATTTCAAAAGCTATCCGAAAATAGATGACTTTCCTCTCCTTTCCTCTATGAAACTTTGTTGAAAGCTTCATAGAAATATAAAAAAAATATTGATTAATATCATCTGAAAACAATATTTTTATACATTAAATAAAATTACATGCAAGTGTTTATTTTACAGAAAAATCATTGAAAAGGTCCAAATCCAGAGAGGCAGCAAGCAAAAGCACCAAACCTCGAATCAAATCTACTGGTATGGACACAAAAATGTAATGTGGTTATGAAATACTCTATCTGTTTATCCCTCTGTTATAGGTTCTTCAACTTTTTATGTTGACGCCAATTGAGATATTTGTAGTTCTTTCTCTTTATGGATATGGATCAATTGTTTTCTACAAAATAATATTACTGCCTTTGGTATTTATTCTTTATTTAAAACTAATGGATATATAGAATTAAATTATAAAATAATGGTTTAATTAATGGGTCCTTTCATACAGAACTAGGTATTGAAGCAATAAAAATTTCCACTGAAAATACTATTGAAACATTTTTTAATTGTAGTGAGATTTCCGCAGTACTTTATTCCAAAGATCGAAATACCTACTTCTGCTTGTATTTTATTTGACCAATTTATCAATAAACCTAATTCATATCAAGAAGGTACTGATTCTCATTCCAGTCCACACATGAAAGCCCTGAATATATTGAATACATCTAGATTTTCTGCAAACTTGGAGTGAAACTCTATATTATATTTTTTAATTACTAAGCTCAAAGGTTTCGGTAATAGGAAGAGGTCAATTTTGATAATTTTTCCCTTAATTATCTTTTAAACCATTTATTTTAAATTTGTGAAAAAAATGGATTACACATAAGGAGCGCTCTCATTTGGATAGGTCAAATGATGACTTCGTACGGCATCAAGCCCAATCCCGAAACAGATAGCCAAAAGACTAAGTTGCAGAATCCAGCCCTCGTATTCGGAGAGTTGAAGTTCGTTCGAGATGCAGCATTGGGATGGAAGCGACTGTCGGCAATCTTAAGAAACGGTCAATGGTCAAGAAAAGATAGATTCGCAGCTGGGATAGTGGACGATAAGAAGTAGCTGCCGGAAGTCAGAAGCAAAGAGTTGAAAAGAAACAACTATCCTTGAGATTGCTCAAATAACTTCAGTGCTACATCAGATCAACAGTATGTGTGTGAGCGAAAATGTGAATGGAAAACCAAGGTTTTTGATCTCGGATACAGGGACTACAATTACTTTAGTCCTAGCTGATGCTGTTGTGAAGTCATCTCATCCAACTGAAAGATTCAAAGATTGACTGGGAATCTGCAATAGTTCAAGGAGAAAAGAAGTAGACATCCAGACTGTTACCATTATACAAAATCGAGCCTTAGCTAGAGCCGTATCTTGTGCTGGAACATGTGGACGGCGTCCCTTATCAGATACAGAAGGCTAATGGGGGTAAATGTTTATTCCAACACAAGACAATACCAGCATAGGGACAACCTATGAATATCTAAGGGACAGCCTGATCCTAGAACTAGCGCATCTCAGTATAAGATGAGGTCCAGCGGTCTCTATGTATAAAGTTTATCTATACACCCAAGCCAAAAGAAAGAGCGAACAAAGAACAAAGGGAAGCAAAATTGAGTAGAATTTGCTTTGGTCCGTCTAGTATGGAGTGGGGTGGCCGGCCAGCATTCAGTCCAGTGTTGCCATTAGTAGCGATAAATCGCGAAAGTAGTTTTAATTGTAATTTTCCGGAAATGCTTTCAGTATGTTTATTTTTATTCATGTAATTAATTTTGTCTTATGTTATTATTTTTTCCGATATCATATAGTAAATTCAGTTCAATTGATTCGATTTCTTGTAATTTTAAGGCACTATTGGTTTAAGCGGAAATAAACATCATAAACATTTAAATAGAACACCCTGTATGTTTCTGTAAATTTCGGTATATGCTGTTCTTCACAATCCATACGTAGTTTAGTGTGAATAACCTTCCAAAGAAACAATTATCATTAATATGTTAATTTGTTTTTATTAGTAAATGCACTTTTTTGTTCTTGTAGTTAATTTTCGTAAATTACGATTTACTTTCAACAGTTTGTTACCAATTACCTAATAGGTAGAACACGGTTATTTCTGTCATAAATACCTAACAATAATTAAATTGTTAATTAAAAAAAATTAATCTCTCCATAGTTACTATAATATACAAAAATATGAATTATGAAATTTTACTATTTCTCATTTCTACAGATTATTTGCACTAAACCCATGTGCGGATTCATAAGAATGACATCTATTAAAATCTGCAAAAATATACAGGATGTCCTATTTAAATATAAAAAGTTGATAGTATTTCCTCTTAAACCGGAAATACCCTAATAATAAACCTCCAGTTCAGATGTGTTGGGCGCTATGGTACTTGCCTGCAAAGTTTCAGAAATATCGTACTTTCCGTCTTACATATATTTCCATTCTTTATCCCAGCCCTGTATAGACAATAAGATTGGATGTACCCTAAACCAGATTCAAACTGATAAAGACGCCGCCATAGTGTCTCTTTAATTTAAATGCAGGTTTAATTCTTCGAGAATCAACTCAAACCTACAATTATTGCATCTTCTGAAACAAAAATTGTGAGCAACAAATATGTCACTCGCGAGGACAGTGCTCTCTTTTTACTACAGATCATTTCGATTAGTTGCAACAGTAGCATCTTTGAGATACATTTGCATTGTGTCCATACTAGGGCGGAATCGACAGCTAGAGCCTGCCCAAGAAGAGCATTTGCTGAAGCAGTCTACTGTCGACCCAAGGTATGATTCTTTTTGGTGGAAACAACAAGTTGTACAATCTTCCAAACAAGATTGTTTAACCCACATCCTATCTTCGGTATATCCTCAGCTACAAAATGGACGATGTGAACGTAGGTTGTAAGCTTGAAAAAATCATGCTGTACCTCGACAGTCACACTGAATCAGAACTTATTTCGGTCCGGGTAGTTGGACATTAACTCGTTGAATCTGGCATGAGACTCCTCGAAATTCCATTCTCAAGAATCTTTCTGGCTTTCTCAGTGCCATTAGACTCCTCATATTATAAGAGTCGATTTATGTTCACCACTTTTGGTTTTCCTCTTGGTAGCATCTGGATTAACACCATGAACCTTCTTGTTGTTTCTGAAGCTTGGGACAAAGACCTGGACGACGCTTTGGATTATAAAGCTGGGCCAGGACTCCCACGTCAAAAGTACCATTGGTTGATCGAACATTATAATGATGTTTCTTTCGAGCACTTCCAGTTGATTGACGTATTTTCTCTGTCATGTACGGCCAAATACAAGGTCATAGGTTAAGCTAGCGAGTGGTTTTATTGACAGCAACTCGATAAGCCAAAAGGAACAAATGCATACTTGTTACAATCTCTCTGATATTCTGACACTACCTTAGAAATGTGTTTGTCCAAGGTTTGAATCATCCTCTCTACCATTCCGTTGGATCGAGTTTGCAGAAGTCGTCCCGGTTTTGTATGTGCCTGTAAGTCGAGAGACATCCTGGAACAGGGTTGACACGAAGTTTCTTTTCTGGTCCGAAAAATTTCAAATAAAATACCAAAACGGGATAACAATTCTTGAGCGACGGTAGATACCTCGTATTGCCCACAGCCATCTGTTCCATATAACTACAAAAATTTTACTGCATCATAGGCTTCCGGCCAACTGGTTATTGCACAATCTACAAATTTCCGGCACCATCGCTTCTCGTTCTCCTTATAGTTCACCCAACATAAACATTATCGAAAATTAATAGAGTCTTCGTTACACCAAAGTGTCCCTGCCGCATACGTCCGATACGTAGCTTCTTGGTAAAACTAGTTACAACCAGTATCATCTTCAGACTCGAAGGATCTATAAAGTCGACCATATAATCCCGCACTATTTTCAAACATGGGTTGTTCTTCTTGGTTGATTTTATTTGTTCAGACCACCACTCCTCATTTTATGACTGTTCGACGTATATGACAAAGCTTTTTCTCCATCGACGAAGAGTGGATGCAACTATAGTTGCACTGCCTTCTGGACAAGGAGTCTGCGTTCCAATTATTTTTCCCTGCCTTGTGTTCTATATCATAATTTTATTCCAGAAAGCGCTGTAACCATCCTGCTTCCTGTCTCTAGGGATTTTTGAATTAAAGGATCCATTCCACAGCTGCGTGGTCAGTTCTGACTTCTGACTGGAAACGGGCGACCATACAAATATTTATGAAATTATTTGCGGGCTTTAACTATTCCAAGCTCTAATCATGCCCAACACGAATTTTCTATCATACCTAAAGTAACCCAAGAGAGTCGCTCTGGTAAGAAATTCTGCTGCAGTTCAAAAGCTCTCTGATATTCTTCATTCCAGAAATATTCTCACTCATTTTCTGTCAGCTCTGTCAAAGGTTGAGTGATGTTGGAAAATTCCTTCACGAACCGTCTACACTAGGTACAGAGGTCCAGAAAACTTCTAATTTCATGAATGTTCTTGGGAACGGGCCATTTCTTGATAGCTGTTATTTTTTCCTGATCTCCATCGTAATACAATTACCAGAAACAATGTGACCCATGTATCTAACTTCTAGGAGAAAAAAAATCGGGACTTAAATTGAGATAGGCCTCACGCATCCGTTAGAAAACTCCTGCGTCGATAACGTCGTCCAAACACACTAGACAGGTCTGCCAGAACAATCCACTTAAAACGGCTTCCGTTAGCCTCTCAAATGTTATGGAGTCCACGCATGGTTATCGAATTTCGGTAATCGACGCAAAATCTTTGGCTCAATGACCCCTTACTTGCTCAAATCTCGGTTTTGTTTCGTCTGGCTAATGGAAGTCGTCTCGGCTGTTGTCTTACAGGCTGATACTTGTTTTCCCCTTATTTGGTTCTTCCATCGCGAATACACGCGAGAATTTTATTTTGATGACAATATTTATCAGCTCTTTCTTTTATTCGTGGCTGGCCTTGCAAATATTGCTCTCGTGGCACCCTTGTCTATTCCATACCATATCTTCTTCACTGAGTCTGTCGTCGATGTACAAATTCAAGACATCCTTATATCGACCCACTGTAGGTTTCTGATTTTCTGAATAAACCTTTGAAGTTAGATGCCTACACTAATTTGGTCGAAAAATTAAAGACAGTGGATGCCACAGCTACAAATGAGACGGTGGTTAAAGACATTAACAATATGCGTAGTAGAGAACTAAAAAAGAAATAAAGACAGCAAAAGAAGCGTCGCAAGCGGAGAAATTTATGAAACATCTTTTTGGTATTTCCATCTTTTGGACTTCTTATATGATCAGGAAATGCCGAGACGAAGCAAATCTAAATACTAAGCCTGAAGAAAACTCTCCGGTAAACTGCATCGTGTATGGGGACCTTGAAGGTCTTTAAGACAAAAACGAAAAAAAATATTTAACACGAACATGAATAATTAAATTTAACAAATAGCAACACATATCTGTGCCAAACCGGCATTCTCTAAAATGCATTCCAAGCGTTAACGTTGTAATAGTCACAGTAGTAGCAAACGAAAAACAGGAAAACGAAAAATTCTTCAACAGTACAGATCTGCAGAAAACTCGCAGTCTTTGAAACTCAGTCTAAACTTCTCAATTACTTGCACTTTTAAAACCACAATTTTGAAAATTTATAAAAATATATTTATTTAGACAATAACGTTTAATGTGCCCCGAATCATATCAAACTGGTAATGATGCCACCATAGCGTCTCTTCAATTTATATGAACGCCCAGTTCTTGAAAAATCATATTGTACCAAGAAGGTATACGTCATAAGTGACTCTAGATATGAAAAAAAAAATTAATCAAATTAAATGCCAAGATATTCATTAAATGTAAGTAACCATTTCTATTTTCAACAGATAATTAAAAAAGTTCTGCAACCAATTTAAATATATCTACAAAAATATTACTCTTAAAAATAAATAATAAATAAAAATGTATCCGTATGGTGCTGACTTAATTGAACACACCGTATAAAGACGATTTGGCGTAGAAATTATACAAATCTTTGTTCAGTTTGCAAACATTTTGCGAGAGATTGGAACAGTCATGCAGGATAATGTGATAATGAGTTATTCATGTGTTGAAATGTCGGAGTAGATTAAGTCAAATGTGTTTGCTTGTACTTATACTAAAGTAAATGTTGGGTGAAAAATATGTTATCTACGTTTGTATACCTTTTATCGATTATGTTCTTGTTATGGTTATAGAAATTGAGGTGATGAATAAAAAATTGCCATTTGGGCATAGAATATATTTTTTATTTCGTCAATATTAAAATAGAAAATACTTTTTTACAAAAAAATGGACCGTCGTTATTAGTTGGTGCACTGAAAATTACGAAATAATATTAATTCTATTGGTGCTGTTACTTTTGAAGTTGTGCAGTTGCGGTTAGATTGATAACTTTTGGCACCAATCTCAAATAAAAATTGAATTTACAAGACTAGACCACTGCCGTTTCTCCAAAAATTATTATGGTCCACTTTTCTTACAACCAATTACCAGATAACTTTAAAACCCTAAATAAAGTTAATTTTAACAACAAGACTCAGTGTTTGGATAGAGCTTTCTACAATTTTGAGTTTTTTTTTAAAATTCACTCAATAATAATAAAGTATAGAACATGAAACTGTGACATGATGTAATGTAATTGTTAGTGTTATCTACTTGTGTAGCTTTATGTATATTTTTAACTTTACATAGGTATATTTAATGACTGTATTTTTTCTCTTGACAAAACCATAGAATATTTTTGTATTTTAATGGTGAATAAAGCAATATATCTTTATCTGTACTCATACAAAGGTTTTAATATTCTGAAATTCAGCTGAACAGAAATCAGTAGCTTAAAATATGTTCCTTCAGCATATGTCGAAAAATCGATTTGCACATTTCTTCATTCTTATTTTCAATGGAGTATCTTATTGAGAGTACCTAATATAGATTTAGAGACAGGCGAAACTCATCTAAAATCTGTAACAACGGTACATAGGTATCAAGCGATTTAAAAAAGTCATCCCCAGTTGGCCTTTGAAAATGAGAACATGTCTTGAGTCATCTGCAATTGGATTTATAATGATTGAAACATCACTTGTCACTTTTAGCTTTTTATCTGTGTTTAGCAAAGACATGTTCTCATTTTCAATTTTTTTGATCGCTCGATACCTTTCTTCATAATTGAATGAGTAACCGTTTGAAGTCCACTAGAATGTTTATTATAATAGAAGACATACAACCATATAGGATAATTAACCAGCCTATGCAGAAACATACTTACTAATAAAGGAAATCATCTATCATATACACTACTCAAAAGAGTCTAAGTCTATTTTGTTAGATTTAATTCAGAAATGTCCTTTTACATTTTCTCCATTTTATTTTAAATATAATTATCGAACACTGTTTTAAAAAGATAAAATAATAAGTTAGTATATGTTTTCATTCCCAACCAAAAAAAAGTCTATGGCAAAATTATTAGTTAATTCATTAACATATCATTATTATTAATTAATAATGCTTATATAATAAATAACGGTTGCGACTTAAATTATCCAACTCATCTTGGGGTAATGTATTCTACATTTCTGGAAGATACTCAGAGTTGCGCACAGTTCTCGAAATGATAGCATGTTTCTTTGTAGCTTATCCCAGGCATGCTCCACCTGGTTGAGATCTGGAGACAGAGCAAGCCTGAGTAACACAGGAATTTCATTAGTTCGTAACAAATCTATAAAAACATTGGCGGTATGCTGGCGGGCATTAACATGCAAACTGAAACTGAGGCCAGCATTTGCTGCGAACAACTACAGGACGGAGACGGAGACTTAATGAAGGTTCACCTTTGGAGTAGACGACCTTTAACTCCTCCTGTAACCAGGGGGAATCACGCAGCTCGAGCAATATCGGCTAGGGAAAATCTTGCTCGGACATAAGATCAGTCCCCCTTGCTAATAATTATCAACATATGAAACAAATACTACTAAGGTACTAAGGCAGTAGTAAGAAATATCCTTTACAAAAAAAAATAATGAATAGAGTCTTCATTTATTACATAATTGTTAACTTTAGATACGGAATATTAAATAATGAAATAAAAATCGGGTATTTTTTTGAAAAAGTAAATGGATGGTACTAACGTATTTATGGGCTAACACGCTGTATATATGAATTTACCATAGAAAACAGCACTATAAAATAAAAATCGACCGGTGCGAGTGTTTTTCCCAAAAGATAACGCTGAATATGAAATGAATATAGACATTACTTCAAGTTACAATCGTAATTTTATCGATAAATGTGGATTTTAAGTATAGCACACATACCCTGCATGCGACGGGTTCGAGTATTTTTACGAAAAACATACAGTTGAAACATGCATTTAGACATTACTTCTGGAACTCACATAGAATGTAGATTACAATGATATAACCATGTAAGTATATCATTTTTGCTCAATTTAAAATATTTTATACATTTAAATCTTTTAACTTAAATTTAAGTAGTTAAAAATAACAAAAGTAATTACGTTTTATGTAATCTAAAAATTATGTCTACTGAAATCGACCTCGACCCTCTGCTTGTTTGATGAGATAATAATAATAATAATAATAACGTTTATTCACAAAATATACATATATAAGGTAATGAAACAACTAAGGCATTGTCAGAGCGTGGGTGTACCCTCCCTGTTAAGTTTTGTGAATTGTCATATAAAGTGTAGATATAAAATATACTGAAACGTTTCATGTAAAATACAATGAAAAAGAGAAAAGTGGTACTTCTGCAAATATAAGATTACAATTGATTGATTTAAACTATATTGATATAATACAAAGTAATAAAAATAATTAAGAAATGGGAGTAATAAATAAAATGTGCAGAATGCAACAAGAAAATGGTGAACATTTAGCAGTGTAGGTAAAATAGTAAAATTGATATCATATTATTCTTACATATCCGCCTATCCGTTTCTGTAATGAGAAGATACTTGTTTTTTAATGAAAATACGGTTGGTGCACTTCTAATTTTTGGGGGTAACTAGTTGTATAGTCGACTCGCAAGTTAATTATAAATTCTCTGGACTATTGTTTTTGTGGACAGCATTGAATGGACAGATGCATTTGCCTTAGACTAGAAAATATCTTCTTGTAACTAAGAGATAAGATAATATTCGCTACCTTTGCTGCAATTTGACTACGTTTTCTCGCGATTCCGTCTAAAAGTCAACAAATATTAGGTTTCAATACGACAATACTAATTTAATTAAACAAAAATTATGTATGCCTAATAATGATAACAAAAGCGAAAACTTGGTTCAGCGGAAGATATATACAGGGTTGTCCATTAAGCGCGCGGTGGTCTCAAGCGATCTTAACGTTGAAATAGGAAGAAAATGTTCCATATAAATTTGTTTCTTTTCGAGTGTTCTTTCTGCGAAAAATAATTTCAAATATGGCGGACTTCCGGATATACCGGAAGTAGACATCAACTTCCTTATTTTAAATAGAACACCATGTATATTTTCACATTTTTGAATTCAGCATCGATTTTGAGGTCCATTTTTTTAAGCATAGTTGTTGTCTACATTAAATCTCATTACATAGCATTCCTTGAATCAAAGACCATTGATAAAGTTATTTTCGAGTTATAGATACCATCCTTGAAATCAGCAATTTCATTGTTAATTGTTTCTTAGCCTATTCCTCAAATATGCTAACCAAATGTCTACCTACTTATAACAAAACCCTATTGTAATCTGTTAACCATCTCTTCATTAATCTTATTATAGAAAAGCTGAATTAACATTTTGATTTGTATAAATAGTTGAGTTTTAGGCTTTTAGAGATACTTGTGAATTTGAATTTATGTAGTCACTTTGTCAGTAGTTAGTATTTTTGTTTTATGTATTTTTTATATTTTTGTAACCAATAAATATTTTTAAAAAAGTTAGAGTTGCTAAGTCCAAGATAACATATATATACAGGGTTGTCCATTAAGCGCGCGGTGGTTTCTAGCGATCTTATCGTTGAAATAGGAAGAACATGTTCCATATAAAAAATGTTTCTTTTCGAGTGTTCTCTCTGCAGAAAATAATTTCAAATATGGCGGACTTCCGGATATACCGGAAGTAGACATCAACTTCCTTATTTTAAATAGAACACCATGTATATTTTCACATTTTTGAATTCAGCATCGATTTTGAGGTCCATTTTTTTAAGCATAGTTGTTGTCTACGGGTTCTCCATTTGAATTTATTCGGTAATCTTTAGAATCTTTGGCGTTTGTAGTACTTCACAAAAATTGTAATATCTCAGAAACTACACGCGATCGAAACATGAGGTTTTCGCTGTTGCAAAGACCGAAAAACGTAGTTATGTTTTAAAGTAGCATTACTTTTTTTTATTAAACATATCCGCATCAGCCAAACGGCTATTAGCGGTAAAACATTTCGTATTAGTAACAATTTGTTATATTTTAAACAGGATATTTGATTCCCGGAGAAATGTTATTACATTGTCTGTAGTACAGGAACTGAAAATTTCGCCAAAGTCACTGGGAATTCCATTATTTAGACTTTCTATTTCGAATCGAGGACACTCCACTAATATGTGCTTTATGGCTTATGGTTAATGGCACTTCACATGCGAAACATTCCGGCTGAGGTTCCTTTTTGAGTAGGTGTTCGTGTGTGAGGCGAGTGTGTCCTAGTCGGTGTCTAGTGATGACTGTTTGACAAAAACGATTGGTTGGTGGGATGGTCCATGGTTGAAAAACTGGTTTGATCTCTTTCAGTTTTGAGATTTTGGTTTGCCAGTATTGAGTCCATATATTAGTTATTTTAGAACGGAAGTAAGGTTTCAAGTCCACTGCGAATGTTCTCATATAGGGAATGAGTGCTGGGTTCTCTAAGGCTTTTCTCGCGAGCTTGTCAGCTAGTTCGTTTCCTCTTATTCCAGTGTGATAGGGAACCCATATAAAAGTGACTAATTGGTTTTTGCTGAGTAGGTTTAGTTCTTCTTTGATCAATTTTCCTAATGGATGATGGGTATACACTTTTGATATTGAGTATAGTGAGTTTAGAGAGTCAGTGATGATTAGAAAGTTTCTTCCAGATGTTGTTTTTATGTAACATAGGGCATTGTAGATTGCATACAGTTCTCCAGTGAGGATGGAAGCAGTTTCGGGTAGTTTGTATTCTTTTGTCACGTTATCTGTCACAAATGCGCAAGCCACACCACTATTTGTCTTGGATGCGTCGGTGAAGATTTGTAGATGTGAAGGATATTGGGATATTAGGGTTTGATAGGTTACTTGGATCAGCTGGGTATTTGTTTCCTTTTTGTTTAGTGAGAGTAATTGGGTGTTTATGGGTGGTAGGGAAATTAGCCATGGTGGAGTCGTGTGAGTACTAGGACGTTGGATTGGTGGTATTTCTTGAAGTTGGATGAGAGCTAGGGAACGTTTGATTCTTTCATAGAACGGAAGATGTGTTTTTGCGTGCTGGCTGATTGGAAAGTACCTGATTTGATGAGTGTTCTGTTCTTGTCGCTTTGCTGCATATGATAGGCTCAATTCTTGTCTCCTCAAGTTCAATGGTAGCTCTCCGAGTTCGCAGAGTAGACTATCAATGGGAGTTGTTCTATAAGCACCAGAAATAATGCGGAGTGCGTTGTTCTGAATTGTATCCAACGCTTTGAGAGTAGTGGTGGAAGCTGATGAATAGGATATGCAGCCGTAATCTAACTTTGAACGGATCAAAACTCTGTATAATGTCAGTAGTGTTTTGCCATCTGTACCCCATTGTTTGTTTGAAAGACATCTAAGAAGGTTTAGCATCTTTTGGCATGTTACAGATAAGTATCGAATATGGGATTTCCAGGTGAGAGATTGATCGAATATCAGTCCTAAGTATTTTATTTCAGTTTTGTAGCTTAAAATATGATTGTTGAGCTTCAGAATTGGTAAGTTTTGGAGTTGCATTGGCCGTTTAGTAAAAACAATACAGTTGGTTTTTTCTGGGGAGAACTTAAGTCCGCTTCGGGTTGACCAGGTTTGTTAATTCTTGTTGCAACAAACTGGCCATGCTTTGAAGATTTCTTCCTTTTATGAAAATAATGAGGTCATCAGCAAACAGTCTAGCTTGAACTGGTTTTTGTAGAGTTTTGAGGATGTCGTTGAGAAACAAAGTGGGACTTATCACAGAACCTTGTGGGGTACCGTTTTGTATATGATGAACGGTTGATAGTGCCATTGGTTTTTACTTGAAAATTTCTATTTGAAAGAAAATTTCTTATGAAGGCCAAGATGTTGCCTTGGTATCCCCAGGACTCCAAGGTTCTGTATATTTTGTGGTGCCATGCCATGTCGAACGCCTTATATAAGTCAAAATAAATTGCCATACATTTCTGTTTATTTGCAAAGCCTTCATTTATGTTGGTTTCAAAGTCAACGAGATTATCTGTTGTGGATTTTAAGGGTTGGAAACCCGTCTGTTTCTTGATCAATTGGTTGTTCTTCTCTAAGTTCCATATGAGACGCTTGTTGATGATTTTCTCAAGAAATTTGCACAAAGCACATGTGAGAGCTATCGGTCGATAAGAATCAGCTTCGTTGGGTGGTTTATTCGGTTTTAATATTGGAATTATATTAGCTGAATTCCATAATTCTGGAAATGCATGTTGTTTCCAAATTTTGTTGAAAAATTCAAGTAAAAAGTCGAGAGATTCTTCTGGCAGATGTTTAAGAAAAGAGACAGGTATGTCATCGGGTCCAGCGGATGTATCTTTTAATGTAGCAAGGGCTTCAAGTAGCTCGGTTTTAGAGATTGTTGTATTGATGGGATCATTATTTGGAATTATTTGTAATGGATTATTTTCTTCTTTTTCTTTATATGATAAGAATTTCGGGTCATAATTGTGATTTGCTTTTGGCCAATTCTTCCGCGATGTCAGATGGGTTGGTAATTGACATTCCCAGTACTTCTAGTTCTTGAATGCCGTGATGGGTGTTTGTACCAGTAATTCTCTTGATTTTCCTCCAAACTTTGCTGACTGGAGTATTTGTGTTAATACTTTGTACATATTTATACCAAGAATCCTTCTTAGCTTTGATAGTTACTTGTTTAGCAATCGCTCTTTTTTTCTTTAAATCAATCAGATAGTCTGTGGTGCTGTTGTGCTTGAAAGTATTTAGAGCTTTTTTACTCTGTTTTATTGCTCGATCGCAATCAGGATTCCACCATGGTACTATATTATCCTTGTCGATATATTTTGTTTTACCTATAGCCTGTGTGGCTGAGTGTATTAAGATTTTGTTGAATTGTGACAAGATGTTATCGTTGGTGTCGTTCATGGATATAGTCAATATTTTTGTTCTAATAAGTTCTTGAAAGAGGTCCCAGTTGGCTGTGTCCAGTTTCCATTTTGGTTCAGGTAAGAAAGGAGTTTTGGTGCATCTATTTTTCGTTATTATAATTGGGAAATGGTCGCTTCCATATAGATCTTTAGTAACTGCCCATGTATGGTCAATTAAGATAGAAGGACTGCAAAGGGAGAGATCAATGACTGACGAACTTCCTGAGGTTAGACTGAAATGTGTGTTGGAACCATTATTCAAAAGTGCAAGATTGGCACTGTTGATTATAGCTGCAATTTTTCATCCATTATGTGTAGTTTTTTGTGATCCCCAAATAATATTGTGTCCATTGAAATCTCCTAAGATCATTCTAGGTGAAGGAATCTAATTAATTAAGTTTTGGAGATCGCTTTCATCTAGGTCATAGTTTGGAGGAATATATATATATTACAAAGATGATTTTTTTTTGTGTTACCAATTTCTACTGCAACGGCTTCTAAGGTTGTCTTGAGAGGGATTTGTCTTGAAATTAGATGAGACTTCAGGTAGATGGCGACTCCTCCCGAAGCGTGGTTTCTGTCTGCTCGGTTTTTGTAATATATGTTGTACGATTTCAGGTTTAGATAGTTGGAACCCTTGAAATTTGTTTCCTGTATACAAATGGCATCTGGAGAATGTTGACTGATGATAATTTGAGTCATTGGTAGTCGTGTTCGGAATCCGTTGAGATTTCATTGTATGATTGCTCTATACATTTATTTAATTTTAGAGAGAAATACTGTAGTTTAGTAAGTGGATGAGTCACTTTCGGTATCAATGGTTCCTGTAGCAATTTGTTTTAGTAGTCTTGTTTTCAGCTTGGTACATCTAACTTTGATTTTTTTTCTGATAGTTGGGGACGAATTTCTTCAATCATTGAAATAATTTTTAGGGGTTCATTGGTGTAATCCTTGACAAGAGCTAATAAGTTTTTAGATCCAAAGGAATTTTCTATAAAATTTTCGAGCTGTTGACTGTTGAGAGGATATTGTGGAGAATGTTTATCTATAAATTCTTTAATATTATTAGGGAATCTATAGCTGTGATCCAGTTGGTTTTTCTCAGATTTGTACTTTTTTTTCTGGTTACTTGTTGGTATAGCAAAGGTTTTGTTGTTGTCCTCTGGTGTGGGTGTTCGTATATCTGAGACGTTCCGTTTGTGGGACATAGTATCTGTTGGGGTAGTTTGAGAAGGATCTAGATGGATGTTATCAGCAGGGAGTTCTTCCTCGTTGGTGGATGTTTGTGGTTTGTTGGCGCGATCGATTATTTATTGTGAGATAACTTGTGATGAATGTGAAGTATGAGTAATTGCATGTGTGATGTTTTTGTTGAGATTACTCTCAGGTGTTTGTTGTGGTGCTTGTGGGATGAGTTGAGATTGTTGTGTTGGATTAGAGTGTTGATGTGAAGTTTGTGAATAATGCGTGGGTGGAGATTCAGAGATGGGGAAGGAAGATTGGGTAGTCATGGGCTTTGCGCATTGTGATGCATTATGACCGGCTTGGTTGCATTTGAAACAGTTGTGATTTTCTCTTGAAATTAATATTCTGTATGATGTTTCATCGTAGTCCAAGTCAATATGTTGTGGTATTTGTATATTTTCGGGTGGAGAAATATATATTTGCCTTCTGAAACTGAGGATGTGACTGCATGCCGGATCAGTGGCCCCTATCTTTAGAGATGACATAGGAGACATAAGTTTTAATCCTATATTGTGGAGAGTATCTGTGAGGATTTTATGTGGAATAGTAGGACTCACATTTGAAAGGAGAAGTCTTTCTGATGGGGTGATTAATCGACGTGCTGGGATTATTGTGCCATTGATTGTAATTGCACCGTGGTTATCCAAAAATGTATCTACTAGTTCCTTCTTGGTTAGGTATACACAAATTCGATTATTTGATGTGCGTGAGCAGAAGGTTATATTTTTTGGGTTAACAATGGGCCCAAGTTTCAGTAGGTAATCTTGGATTTTGAGTCCTTCTAGGGAGGTGAAAAGAATGGCTTGATCTTTGCTTGGCAGTTGGTTTGATGTTTGTGTGAGAGCAGATGAGTATGATTTTGAATTTGAGGTGTTGTTGATGTCATGATTCGCAACATCCGTGACTTCCATTTCAGTTGGAGTTAGACAGGTGGATTGTTCCATATTTTTGGCCAGAATTAATTTATTTCATGCGTGCTCTGAATCCGCCCCTGGCGAATCTCAGATACGCGAGATAAGGTTGTTGACAGTCTACTATAGTTGGTAATTGTCTTGAAAATTGATTGATTCTATTTTAGATTTATGCTTTTCTATGATGGAATGGAAAATGTACTCACTGTTTAGTGTGTATATTCAACTTCACATTGCACAATCAATAAAATTTAGGAAATGTTTTGAATCGCGAGTACTTTACGTATTTTCGGGACTGAATGTAGAGGTTATTTAGTCAACTCAAGTAGCATTACTTTAAAAGAACTTTAAATAATTACACCAGACATTTTCAAATTTGTAAAGTTTGATACATGCAAAAGTATTTTTTTCCCAATGAGATGGTATGTTTAGTTTCATATCCGTGAATACGAAATTTAATTCTCTTTAGATTTTATCCAGGCATGTTTAGGTCTATCCCTGTTAGTTTTCAAGCTATATTAACGCTTTTTCAATTATTCTACAACGGTACGGAGAAAATGGAAAAATACTTGGCGGCAAGGCACACAGTTACGTCAAAGGAGTTGTCAAATTTAATAAAATTGTCTTCTCGCATCCCGAGTGTACGGCGAACGGTTTCCTGATAGAAGGTATCCAGAACAAAGATCTTTTGAAAGGCTGATGGATAGATTTGACAGGACCGGATCAGTTAACTACGAAAAACATAGCATAAGAAAACGAGTGATAACTGAAGAAAATGAGTTTAATGTTCACGCAACTGTAGTTGAAGACCCACATAGCAGTATATCCGAAATCAGTCGCGATTTGGGCATTGGACAAACGACTGTAAAAAGGATCTTAGTGAAGAATAATTATCATCATTATCATAGGCAGCTAAATCAAGCACTTGAAGAGCAAGATTTTTAAAATAGAACCAATTTCTGTAATTGGGGTCTTCTACAAGAAGATGCATTGTTTTTTAATGCCGTATTATTCACTGACGAAGCTAAGTTTCATAATAACGGCTGTGTAAACCGGCATAATTTTAATTTCTACGCGGATGCCAATCCGAATTTTGTGAGGACGATCGACAACCAGCATAGATGGAATGTTAATGTTTGGGGTGGCATAATTGGACACCACCTAATAGGGCCCCATTATTTCGATGAACGCCTTACTGGAAATATCTTCCAAAATTTTTTAAATGAAAATCTAGATGATCTGTTGGAAAATCTACCACTGGATTGGTTGAGAAGAATGTGGTTTCAATTGGATGGAGTCCGAAACGCATGAAAGGTTTACATGACGCTGGATTGGCAGAAGTGGACCCGTTGCCTGGCCACCAAATCTAACAAGATTGGATGTTTTCCTTTGGGGATACGTTAAAGATCTGGTCAACAAAATACCCCCAACAACAGCAGCGAACATGCGGAAAAGAATACGAGCGGCGTTCAATTCTGTTACATCCATAATGTTACATAATGTAGATAGATAGATTTAGATTTCCTCTAGTTTTCCACCAACTAAACCATGTCGCCTACGATTTTTTCATTTTCTCCACACCATTGTAGAATAATTTAAAAATCGCTAATAACTTGAAAACCAACAAAGATAGGCGTAAATATGCCTTACTAAAATCGAAACATAATTAAATTTTGCATTCACAGATATGGAATTTAACATCCCACACCATTTAAAAAAAATCTTTTTGCATGATTCATACTTTTCAAATTTGAAAACTGCTAGCGTAATGATTTAAAGTTCTTTTGAAATAATGCTACCTTTAAAACATAAGTACGTTCGCCGTATACTCGGGATGCGAGAAGACAATTTTTGAACATTCTCCAAGGATATAAACCATATCAATTAGTTCTTGGGTGGTATGTTTCCTATTGATCACGAGCCCTTACTGCACGCAATAAATTTTATTAAATTTGACAACTTCTTTGGCGTAACTGTGAGCCATGCCGCCTAGTATTTTTACATTTTCTCCGTACCGTTGTAGAATGAATGAAAATGCGTTAATAGCTTGAAACCCAACAGAGATAGACCTGAATATGCATCGATAAAATCGAAACAGTATTAAATTTCGCATTCATGGATATGAAATTTAACATACTGTAACAGGGATTTAAATTAAAACTGTGTTCGATTTATTTTCACTCATTTATTTACACCAATAACTACTCGTCTATATACACATTTATATTCACACTATACTTCCTGGACTATAACGACTGTCTGCGTCTATGTGTTCTATCACTAACTGTCACTGACCGTGCTTTATGACCAACTATCTATTACTAACTGAACTGTCACCATGGTCCGTTTGTTTATATTCACTTAACCTCCTATCTCGAAGCTTCTCGTCTAGAATAGTCCAAATCAGTAGATTCTCCATGTTTCTGGATTCCCAGGATGTTATTACCAACATTCTCCTTCAAGAGCAATTGAGACGCCTCCAGGGCTCTAGATATTTGTGTGATAGTGTGTGTGTGAGTGTCTTTTATTATTTGGGTGAGTTCTCACGTTACACTGCCCCCTCCTTAGCATCTGATCGTCCCGATCAGAATCATCCTTGGTATTACCTTGCTGCATTTCTGTTCTATGGCGGAATCTGCACTTGGTTCCTGCCAGGCAAACACCCTTGTTGAAAAAGTAACAGTCTATCGTCTTTCCTGAGTGCACTCCTTTTGGATTGAAGCAACACACGGTAATTTGCACGCCAGCGTCCTGGAAGATCATGCTCCTTACAATCTTCCAATCTAGCCCGTCCAACCCGCAGCCTATTTTCGGAAGACCCAACTTCTTGATGTCATAATTCCTGACTTCATTCCTTAGGCTCTTCAGTGCATGCCAGATGTCCTTGTAAGTGGGTTTTCCTCTAGACATCTTTTTCGTAACCAAATAGAAGAGGTTCCGATTACCCTCTGCTAGTCGCAGAACTTTTCCTACTCTTGGTCGTTGGGCTGACAATTCATCCAATCTTCCAAACTTCCTCTTAAACACCAGAGTAATACCTCGGCCCATACGTAGCTCCTCTGCTACACAATGGGCAATAGAAACATCAGCTGGTAGTTTGAAAAGGTCTTGTTGAACCTCAACTGTCACACCGAGTCTGACCTTCTTCCGATCTGCGTAGTTGGACATGAAGTCGTTGAAACTGACATTTCGCTCTTCAACGTTCTTTTCTTGAAGAGCCACTCGTGCTTCCTCCTGGTTGTTCGATCCAGCGTATGGTGCGAGTCGGTTTATGTGCACCACTCTAGGTTTTCCCCTTGGTAACTTTCGGATACGATAGATGACGTCATTTATACTCTTCATAATTTCATATGGCCCTTCCCATTGCTTTTGGAGTTTGGGACAAAGGCCTCGACGTCGTTGGGGATTATACAGCCAAACAAGGTCCCCCACGTTGAAGACTCCATCAGATGATCGAATATCGTAGTGGTGCTTAATTCGATCACTGGCAAACTGGATGTTCTATCTGGCTAACTCATGGACTTTATCCATTCTGGCTCTCAATTGGTCAACATATCCTTCTCCTGCGACACGGTCCACCGTAGGTCTACGGCCAAATTCCAAGTCACAGGGTAGGCGTAACTCACGCCCCAACATTAAACTAGCAGGAGTCTGACCAGTCGTTTCATTCACAGCCACCCGATAGGCCATCAGGAACAAATGGATGTACTGGTCCCAATCTCGCTGATGTTCTGAGACAACCTTAGAGAGGTGCTTGCCCATAGTTCGGTTCATCCTCTCTACCATTCGGTCCGATTGAGGATGCAAAGGGGTCGTTCTGGTCTTAATCGCACCTATTAGTCTGCACACATCTTGGAACAGGGCTGACTCGAAGTTTCTTCCATGGTCTGAATGGATTTCAAGAGGAACACCAAAACGTGAAAAGAATTCCTTCACCAACACCTCGGCGACGGTCGATGCTTCATGGTTAGGAATTGCGTACGCCTCTGTCCACTTTGTGAAATAATCCACAGCTACCAGGATATACTTATTCCCATTGTCCGTTTCAGGAAATGGCCCCGCAATATCCACAGCAACTCGCTCCATGGGACTCCCAACGTTATACTGCCTCATAGGTGCCCGCTTTCTACCAAGTGGTCCATTGCTGGCTGCACATACTTCACACTTACGGCACCACTGTCTCACATCTTCTTTGCAATTCACCCAATAGAATCGCTCTCGAACCTTCTGCAGAGTCTTAGTGATATCAAAATGTCCACCCGAGGCTCCATCATGTAGCTGACGTAGTACCTCCGGCACTTTGCTTCTTGGCACAACTAGTTGAAATCTGGATTCAGTGCCATCTTCAGACTCAAAGGTTCTATACAGCAGATCATCTCTTAACACAAGAGTCCCATTGGCTCCAATATGCTTTGACTTCAGGGCTTCGTAAGCTTATGTCCTGCCAAGACGGCCTCTCCTTACGGCGCATCCACTCCAAGACCACTCTCAAACATGGGTCATTCTCTTGGGCCAGTTTCATTTGTTCGGGCTGCCACTCCTCATTCTCTACGGTTGTTCGTCGTTTAGGACAAATCTTGTCTTCCATCTTGACACATTCCAGTTTTTCCGACTGTGCCGCCTTCTTCTTACAACTGCGGCGTACGTGTCCTAGCTCACCACGGTTCCAGCACCTTGGCTTTCTTTTCTTTGACTGCGCTCCCGTCACTAGTTTCCTTATCATGTCTAACAGGGACTCTCTATTGGATTGATCTTCTTCTTCGATTGCTTTTACACAGCGCCCTCGGGAAGTTTGGCTTGCGGCTTCATGCTCCAAAGCAATAGCTAATGCTTCTTCTAGCAATTTTGGTTTGGCCAGCTTCAACACCTTCTGCAATTCGCCCTCTCTCAATCCATGTACAAAAGTGTCTACCGCAATTTCATCTAGGAAACTATCGGCAACTGTAGGATATGCTAGTCGCACAATGCGAGCTACCTCTGCCTCAAAGTCTTGCAGACTCTCATTTGCACGTTGCACCAGAGTTCGCAATTGTTCTTTGTATACTTGCTGAAGATGACTGTCTCCATACCGATTCTCCAATTTAGAAAGCAAGACATGGTAGTTTGCTTGGCCAGCTGGAATAGACCTTAGGATGTCTGCTGCATCACCTCGTAAGGCGGCAGTTAACGAAACAGCTTTCTGCTCTTCGGTCCACTGGTTAGCCATTGCCACTGCTTCAAATTGCCTTGGATAGGTTGACCAGGAGTACTTTCCATCAAAGTTTGGCAGCTTAACCCTCATACTACCTGCGGCTAAGTCATCTTTGCCTTTGAATCTCTGGCTCCCACTGCAGTTAGCATTCTTAACTGCCATTTCCAGTGTCTTGATTTTTTGTTGCAGTTGCTCCATGTTCTTCTCTGTCGTGACAAATTTTTCGTCAACTGCTCTTGAAATTTCTTCAAGTCTTTTGTCAGTTTTACTGGAAATATCTTTAATTTCATCTTGAAGAGTTCTAGAAACTTCTTCAAACTTGTTCGAGACTTCATCGAATTTCACTCCAAATGTCCTGGTTTCTTCCTCGAATCTTTCGTTATTATTTCTAGAAATTTCTTCAAATTTCTCATTATTATTTCTAGAAATGTCTTCAAACTTTTTCGAGACTTCATCGAATTGTACACCAAATGTTCTGGTTACTTCATCGAATTTTTCATTATTAATTCTAGAAATTTCTTCGAACTTGTTCGAGACTTCATCAAATCTTTCATTATTATTTCTAGAAATTTCTTCGAATTTTTCATTATTATTTCTAGAAATTTTCTCAAACTTTTTCGAAAACAGTTCTTCCGGAGAGTGGAACTCGAACATATCAGAATCTTCTCCATTATCAATCAGAGTGTCCCTTAATCGTTTCTGGAGGGTCGCTTTATTACCGGAATCATCACAATCCCGCTCCTCCAACTGTTCTTTGAGTTGTTTCACGGTTAACTGCACTAATTTCATTTTGAATTGTCTTTATTAATAGAGTCAATTAGGCAATACTGTTTTTAAAGTCTTCGACACGAAAACGAACAAAATTCTTCACACAAAAACGAAGTAAAGAGTCTTCACACTTACACAAAAACGAACAAAAAGTCTTAAACTTAAACTTAAATCTAACAAAAAGTCACGAAAACACTCAACTCTACACGAAACCACAGTCTCTCAAAGTCTGTTCAATTTTACAGTCACTCACTGACTGATCCCACTTCTGACACCAATGTAACGGGTATTTAAATTAAAACTGGGTTCGATTTATTTTCACTTATTTATTTACACCAATAACTACTCGTCTATATACACATTTATATTCACACTGTACTTCCTGGACTATAACGACTGTCTGCGTCTATGTGTTCTATCACTAACTGACACTGACCGTGCTTTATGACCAACTATCTATTACTAACTGAACTGTCACCGTGGTCCGTTTGTTTATATTCACTTAACCTCCTATCTCGAAGCTTCTCGTCTAGAATAGACCAAATCAGTAGATTCTCCATGTTTCTGGATTCCCAGGATGTTATTACCAACATTCTCCTTCAAGAGCAATCGAGGCGCCTCCAGGGCTCCAGATATTTATGTGATAGTGTGTGTGTGTGAGTGTCTTTTATTATTTGGGTGAGTTCTCACGTTACAATACCATCCCATTTGAGAAAAAATACTTTTGCATGTTTCAAACTTTTCAAATTTCTAGTGCAATTATTCAAAGTTCTTTTGAAGTAAGGCTACTTTAAAACATAACTACGTTTTTCGGTCTTTCAACAGCAAAAACCTCGTGTTTCGATCGGGTGTAGTTTCCGAGATATTACAATTTTTGTGAAGTACTACAAACGTCAAATTTTCTAAAGATTACCGAATAACTGCAAAAGGAGACTCCGTAGACAACAACTATGCTTAACAAGCTGGACCTTAAAATCTATACTGAATTCAAAAATGTGAAAATATACATGGTGTTCTATTTAAAATAAGGAAGTTGATGTCTACTTCCGGTATATCCGGAAGTCCGCCATATTTGAAATTATTTTCTGCAGAGAGAACACTCGAAAAGAAACAATTTTTATATGGAACATGTTCTTCCTATTTCAACGATAAGATCGCTAGAAACCACCGCGCGCTTAATGGACAACCCTGTATATATATGTTATCTTGGACTTAGCAACTCTAACTTTTTTTAAAATATTTATTGGTTACAAAAATATAAAAAATACATAAAACAAAAATACTAACTACTGACAAAGTGACTACATAAATTCAAATTCACAAGTATCTCTAAAAGCCTAAAACTCAACTATTTATACAAATCAAAATGTTAATTCAGCATTTCTATAATAAGATTAATGAACAGATGGTTAACAGATTACAATAGGTTTTTGTTATAAGTAGGTAGACATTTGGTTAGCATATTTGAGGAATAGGCTAAGAAACAATTAACAATGAAATTGCTGATTTCAAGGATGGTATCTATAACTCGAAAATAACTTTATCAATGGTCTTTGATTCAAGGAATGCTATGTAATGAGATTTAATGTAGGTGACTTTGATTGGCTTTCATAATATTTCAATGATAATATAATAATGTTCAAATTAAATAATAACTTCTTTTAAGGAGTAATCTTCGTAACCTTTATTGGAACGGGGCCTCAGGTCTTTGTCGTGGTGGAGATGGTGGATAATCGTTAGTTCTCGCAATACCAATTCGACGACTTCTTCTTCTGCATTTGCACATGATGTAGAGTACTACTACTAAGCACTGTATTCTGGTTGTAACTTCAGCAGGTTGTTGGTTTTGATTATTTCTGTCTTGTGGTCTCTGTTTGCACATTTAATTGTTACAGGCAATGGGTCGGAAACTGTAATTAGCCAAAGATTTTGTCTAGTTTGGTTGACATTGTAGTCCTTAACGAATAGAAGGGATGTTTGGCAGGTCTTATGCAGTTGATTCAATCTTCGAAGAAGTTGGGCTTCACATATAGCATCGCTGTCGATTGGGTACGGCTTTGTCCAGATTTGATAATGATACATACAGCAATGAATCATTATCTCTCGCGATATACTTTTGAGTTGTCAGTAAAATATGAAAAAGACCTGTTCGATTATCTAGTATCGGAATTGGATAAAGAGGAACTTTAAGTACGAATATGATTTTATTTTCCGATTGGTAAGCTTCCAGTTCAATAATATCAAGATAATCGGCAACATTGGATGTATAGAGTGCCAATGGTAAATTATTCTTTACAAGTGATTTTGCAATATCCTGCAAAGAGTTAACTAAATCGTTTGGAGTTATTATTGAGCTATGTATCAATTTAATTCTAGCGAATGTAATTGAATTTAATATGGTATTCAACGAGTTTTTTAAAAATGTGAAGCTTTCCATAAGTGACTCACAAATATTTAATGTTTTTACTTGTGCCTCATAGAACGCAAAATCTTCAGCAATATCCATCAGGGATTTTTGGATTGATTCTATATATATATATATTGAAAGTTCTTTCATCAATTTGGAGTTTGTGTATGGTAGAACTAAAACTTTTAATTACTGATGTTGTTACTGAAATTTGTTTTTTGAATAAGCTTCCTAATTCATATTCATTGTGTGTCAGTTTATTTATACAATCATCAAAATATTCACCGTCTGTTGAGTCAAGATTACTGGTGATAGTTTTTCATACGGTTCCTATGCCGTTGAAAATTCCTCGTTTTTCTCTTGAATTGTATTGTTTAGTGTCTCCTAGGATATCTCTGTTTTCTAGACTAACTGAATTTGACATTTGTGATAGCAGACTGACATGAGTTTGGACTTCTGTCTTAAATGCTAAAAACCTTGATGGGTCTTCTAACATGTCTAAAATTTATAATAATATTTGATCATTGTTCTCCATAGATTTTTTAATAAGTCGTAGGTCTTTGTAAACTAATAATGTCCATTGATCGTTAGAAATTTTTATAGCATTGTACTGAAAATTAAGGGTTCTATTCAATGCCATTGAAAAGTTAATCAGGAAAAACGAAAATTCCTCTATTTACAACAAACAACAAAAAAACAAGAGAAGGAATTTCATCACTTGGAATGAGCATGGAATGCCAAGTGTCTGTCAAGATGAAAGCCATGTGTTACGGAGTGTGAGGAATAGTTAAATGCACTTCAAATAAGTGGAAAAAGGATGGATCAATCTAATTTCGTATATAAACTGCAAATCTCATACGACGGGTAGTTCATTTCTCCTAGAGACCTCGTAGAACAAAGATCAGTGAGTGTCGAAATCACATTATTCCCAGCTGAATCATCGAAGAAAAAAAAGACGACATCTGCAACCAAACCAGCCTGCACGTGGAATTAATTATATAAAATCAAATCGTATTGAAAGAGGCGTACCAAAACAATATTTTTTTTGTAAAATAAAATCATTAAAACGGAAAACTGTATTTTCTTGATATTTTTACTAAGCTAAGAGGATCCCGAACTGCAATTCAGTTCAATTGGTGTCAGAAGTGGAATTTCTAGTCAAATAACAAGAACAGAAGATGTCTACAAAGAATGCTGACATGGAATCCATTATGGCAACCCTTGCCGAATTGACAAAACAATAAGCCGCGAAGTTTAGCAGCATCGAAACCAAGTTAGCAGAGCAGTCCAGCAACATCGAAGCAAAATTAGCAGAGCAGTCTGAACAGGCCAAAACACAAGCTGAGCAAACCCTGGGATTAGAGGAGCGTATCCTGCAGGGTATGGAAGAACGGTTGAAAGTGGTGCAAGCCAAACATCTGTGAGAGGTGCGAGAACAGGTCGATCGCCTTCATGATCATTTGACAGAGCAGAAGGGCCTATGAAACAACAGTATGGACGCCCTGACCTGTATAATAGAAGAGGTTAACGATAGGACGAACGCCGCCGTGACATCAGCTGAATAGGCCAAGGCAAAAACGAAGCAGTTGCAGATCAAAGTGGAGAGCATCCAATGCAATGTTGTGGAGCGGCTCAAGTTCTTAGAAAACCGCACGTGCTTAGGACATTCTACAAGAGCTGAGAGTAAAATCCAAGCCCCTACCTACGACGGCAGCACCTCTTGGACAACCTATCTGAGGCAGTTCGAAGCAGCCGCTAACGCGAATCATTGGAGCCCAATGGAGAAAGCAACGGCACTGGTATTGGCAGACCGGGAAAGTGCTATGGAGGTTCTGAGATCGTTTCCCGATGGCCAATCATGGAGTTTCCAGCAGTTGATTGAGGCCATGGAACTGCGATTTCGAGAGAGACATCAGGCCGCCATCTTCAACGCCCAATTGAAACATCGAAGTCGACGCTCCAAAGAATCGTTACAGGAGTTGGCAGCGGATGTTGAAAGGTTGGCACATCTGGCTTATCCGGATAGAGTCCCCAGTGAGGTACGGGCACGCCTTGGAGTGTCAGCGTTCATCGATGCTATCAAAGATGGTGACATCCAGCAGGGCGTACGGATGCAGCGTCCGAAGTTGATTAGTGAAGCCCTAATCCATGCACTTGAATTGGAAGCTGCTAAGAGGGTGGCCAAGTCAACTGTGAAAGTCAGAGAGGTTGGCGACATGCTGGAGGAAGGCCCATCAGTGCCAAGATGCTGGAGATGCAGTTAACAGAGACATCTCATGGCCTGTTGTCCTAGGCGACGAAGGCCTTCGCCTACAACCGATCGAGCACGATTGTCGTAGGTGCCGAAGATTTGGACATGGGAAAGGCCAGTGCAGTTTAAATGAGACCGAGCGACTGAGAAGGAATCAATCAGCTGCCGTTATCGTTAGTAAAGTCGGGACCCAAGGAAAAAACTCGACGGTTGATGGAGAAATTGAGGGAATCGGTTGCTCCCTCTTAATAGACACTGGAGCAGTACGAAGCATCGTCCGACCCGATATCATCAAAAGAGGCTGGGAACCATTGGACAGGGCCTGTGTGATGCAGAAGGCCTCAGGGGAACGCTTGCCAATCCTGGGACAACGTGAGGTCAGAGTTCGATTGGGTTCTAGAGAATATCAAACTGTGATCTCGATAGCTCACATCAGGTATGACGCTATCATAGGGCTGGATTTTCTAACGACATTTGACATCTTGATAGATCCAAAAGGGCGAAGGTTGAAGACCAGGAGTGAAGAGATCCTCGATGGGTATAATTCAGCTGCCGTTCTCAGAGTTTCCATTGAAGAGGACGTCAGGGTACCGGCACGAAGAGAAAAAGTGTTAATGGCTGCTGTCACTGGTGATACTGGTAGATAGTTTGTGGGCGTGGTAGAACCCCAACAGCAGAATCGACAGCTACTGGTGGGACGCACATTGAACGTAGTACAAGATGGTCGAATTCCAGTCAGAATCATGAACATGAGCGACCAGGAGGTGGTCCTGAAATCTGGGACGAAATTAGGGACGTGCCATCCAGTAAAACAAGTGATGCACTTGGACAAAGAGTGGGTTACCTTCAACTTTAAAGAAGTTGAAATCCGACGCCAGAATCCTGTCCGGTGGTGACTAACGACAATTTGAGGCACTGCTACGAAAGTATCAGGACGTTTTCTTCGTGTATGACGATGATCTGGGGCATACTAATCTAGTGCAGCATTCGATATTCACCGGAGATGCCACTCCGATCAGACATGCAGCCCGACGGCTACCGCTCGCCAAACAGGAAGAGGTACAGCAACTGCTGGCTGATATGCAGGAGCGGAACGTTATAGAACCATCCACCAGCCCCTGGGCGTCGCCAATAGTTCTGGTGCGAAAGAAAGACAGCTCCACCAGATTCTGCGTCGACTACCACCGCCTCAACGACGTTACAAAAAAGGATTCTTATCCTCTGCCTCGGATCGACGACACCATCGACACACTGAGAGGTACTGAATGGTTCTCTACCTTGGATCTTGTGGTTACTGGCAAGTTGGCATTCAAGAACAAGATAAAGAGAAGACTGCCTTCATCACGCCTTACGGTCTCTGGTAATTCAGTGTTATGCCGTTTGGGTTGTGTAACGCTCCTGCCACCTTTGAGCGACTGATGGATACAGTTCTAAAAGGATTGTCTTGGCAGACCTGTCTGGTTTATTTGGATGATGTGATAGTCATGGGTAAGACATTTGGCCAATACCTGTGTAATCTGTAAGGAGTACTTCAACAATTGAGAGGAGCCAAGTTGAAGTTGAACCCTGATAAATGCGAACTGTTTCGGAAGGAAGTACGATACCTCGTTCACGTAGTATCTCCACAAGGAGTCCGACCAGACCCAGCTAAGCTAGCACTCTAGCAGCGGTTCAGGAATGTCGGTATTGGGGGTATTCTGTCGCAGGAAGAAGACGGTCAGCAGAAGGTTGTGGCCTTGTGTGCTTGCTGTTGTCAAAAGTCTTTTCCACAAATACCTGTATGGCCAGGAATTCACTCTTCGTACAGATCACGCATCACTGCGCTGGTTGATGAGATTTCGAGAACCGGAAGGACAGGCAGCCCGATGGTTGGAGCAGTTGCAAGAATACAACTTCACGATTGAGCATCGCAGTGGTAAGACGCACGGGAATGCTGACGCACTATCTAGGAGACCCTGCGCTACTGCGTGTAAGCAATGCGAGGGGGTAAAACACTGGACGACGTTCCTGTGAGACTGGTGGCGCTAGTACCAGTGGATGAAGAATGGTCCAACAAGTCGTGATCAACAGGCTGATCCAGACTTGGCGTCAATAATGAGATGGAAAACGCAGGCAAACCAACGCCCAGACTGGCATGGAGTAGCTGAATTTGGTTCTATCACCAAAGCATATTGGAGTCTTTGGAACAGCCTGAAACTGGAAGACGGTGTGCTACGGTACCAATGGGAGCAACCAGACGGCGAAACATCCACCTCGCTAATAGTAATTCCCAGAGTCAGGATGGCTCGTGTACTTTGGGAAACTCACGATGGACTAGCTGGAGGACATTTTGCTATTGGTATTGGGTACGATGTCCAGCAGACGTGGAAGAATAATGCCGACTAGGCGATGTGTGTGCCAGCGCCCGCGGACCGGATAGACGCACCCCAGAGAGACTCCAGCAATACACTGTAGGCGCACCATTTGAGAGGATAGCCATCGACATAACAGGGCCATTTCCTACGACTGATGATGGAAACCGGTACATATTGGTGATAATGGATTATTTTACGAAATGACCAGAGGCATACGCTCAACCCAATCAAGAGGCTGCCAGGGTGACACAGGCTCTGGTTGACACCCTATGCCGTTTCAGCATTCCCATGGAATTGCATTCAGACCAAGGACGGAATTTTGAGAGCCGCTTGTTCCAAGGGGTCTGCGAGACATTTGGCATAAGAAAGACACCCCTGCATCCGCAGTCCGATGGCATGGTCGAGAAGTTCAACCATACTCTCGTCTGCTTTCTGAAGAAGTTCACGTCTGACAACCAACGTGACTGGGACCGATATATTCCTTTGGCCTAATGGCATATTGTGCCGCGGTGCACGATGTTACTAAAGAGACCCCAGCTTGCATGATGTTCGGGAGAGAGTTGAGGTTTCCATCAACACAAGCCACGGATGAGTTCACCAGTCGGCTGTAAGAAACTACGAGAAGTTCATGAACAAGCCAGAAAACATATCCGTACGGCCAGGGACCGCCTGAAAACACGGTACGATCAACGAGCCAATTTCGAGGGTTATCAGGTGCAAGACCGGGTTTGGCTATTCAATCCAAAAAGAACGATTGGCCGTTCTCCCAAACTGCCATCTGATTGGGAAGGTCCTTACATCATACAGGCGCGACTCAACGATGTCGTTTATCGCATCCCACGAACACCACGGGGAAAGATGAAAGTGGTACATCTAGATCGACTCGCTCCATATCGGGGGAACAACGGTGAAGAAGAAGTTACTCCACCGGATCATGCCTGAGTCAGGATTTCGTTCGGGACGAACGAAACTTAAGGAGGAGGCAGTGTACTGAAAATTAAGGGTTCTATTCAATACCATTGAACATTTAAGTAGGAAAAACGAATATTCCTCTATTTATAACAAACAACAAAAAACAAGAGAAAGAATTTCACTTGGAATGAGCGGAGTGTGAGGAATAGTTAAATGCACTTCAAATAAGTGGAAAAAGGTTGGATCAATCTAATTTCCTATATAAACTGCAAATCTCATACGACGGGCAGTTCATTCAGACCAGCCTGCACGTGGAATTAATAAATTCACTATCAAATAGTATTGCCAGTGGCGGAACAAAACAATTTTATTTTGGTAAAATGAAATGCTTAAAACGGAAAACTGTATTTTCTTGTTATTTTTACTAAGCTAAGAGGATCACGAACTGCAATTCAGTTCAGTATTTTCTTCGTGGAAAAATATGCCAATTGTATTGTTAATAGGGGTGAGGGTGAACTGCGCTGTTAACCAGCCAAAGAAATCTGAAACCAAAAGAGAGACTACTCATAGTAGGGTTTCATTCTGTCGAATTTTATCTTTGTCTTTTGATTAGTTAGGGGATTGAGAAGTATTGCAGAAGTATCGAATAGTTCAACTATTTCGAACGGACCATTGAAAAGGTTCTGGCCATTATCTTTCATTTGAGATTCTTTAATGTGAACTTTATCTCCTATCTTAGATTCAGGAATATTTTCTGAAACGTTTCTGTCAAATATGATCTTTGCTTTTTCTTTTTGATGATCAGTCTTTGTCCTTGCAGCTTGATAATAATATTTCATTGTTTAAATCTCGAATATATTTTGTGATAAGGGCTTTTTCATTATATAAAACTTCAGAAGGTCTATTAGAAGTATGTCCGAAAATTAATTCATGGGGTGTAAATCCAGTTGTTTTATTTTTCGTATTGTTGTAGCGGAAGAATATTAAATGGGTGTTCGTCAGGTTCGGCTTGCGCACGAATCATTTCTAGAAGAGTTGCATGGAATCTTTCTAAAGAGCCGTTTGATTGAGGATGACCTACACTCGAAAAAGTAATTTTGATATCATAAAGTGTACATAGATCTCTTATGAGGGTATTGTTAAATTCTCGACCAAAATCGCAATGAATTCGTAGAGGTGTTCCGAAGTGTTGGAAAAATACAAGTAAAGTGTTCATGCCAGTTGATACTTTTTTATCCGAAATTGGATACGCTTGAGTAAATTTTGTCAACTCATTTCTGACGGTAAGAGCATAATTTCGAGTGGGGTATTCAAAAATATCAATATTAATTCTTTCAAATGCCGTCTTAGGTGTTTCCGTGACTAATAGTGTACTTAAGTTTTTTCGGTAAATCTTTACTTTTGGGCAAATTTCGCAATTTCTAATGAACTTTCCAACGTCTTTAGTTAATCCTACCCAGGTATACTTTGACCTAATACGTCTCACGGTTTCATTAATACCGTGATGTATATTACTTTTCCCTTTATGGTATTGGTCCATTATGATAGGTATTTCGTCAGTATCTGGTGTTCTGATTAAATTTTGACAGATTATAAATTTTATCTCCACATCTGCGAAAATATATGACAATATCTCTAAGATTGGTAGTTCGAGATTATTTTAGATGTAGTATCTTTTTGAAAGATCAAATTTATTATGTTCTTTATATAATGAAAGGAATAATTGTTGGACTACTAATTCTGGATCATATACGAGGGGGATTATAAAGTACTTACGATCTTTTACAGATTTACTTGATAAGATGTTAACTGAATTGAAATTGAAGTCTAAATTTTCTTCAAACGTGTCGTCAATTATTTTGTGAAGTATTTCTTCGAGTTTGTTTTGCCAGAAAAATGTGACAATATTTTTATGTGATTTATCTAACAATTGATCATTGGATGTTTCGATCTTCGAGTAATCTATGACTGATTTTGTTTTGTATAGGTTAATAAAATTATTAAATTCCTCTATCATTTTATCTTCTTGTTCTTCAGACATCTGATCCAGTTGTGTGGGATTATCGATATCTTTAGTTGTTGGTGGTTCTGTTTCGTTAGCGGCTAAAATTTGAGAGCATCTGCATTTTTGTTTATTTTAACCGGTTTATATTCGATTTTATAATCGTATTCTTCTAGCTTAAGGCGCCATCGAGCTAATCTGCTCCCGGGGTCTTTGATAGAAAAAAGCCAGGTTAGAGGGCGATGATCAGTGACAAGTGTTAACTTTCTACCGAAAAGGTAAGGGCGACAATGTTTGACTGCCAAACAATAGCGAGAAGTTCACGTTCTACAGTGGAATATTTAGTTTCAGCGCTGCAAAGTGTTCTAGATGCATAGCTTATTGGAAGGTCTTTACCTAAAGGGCCCTGAGATAAAACGGCACCAATGGCAAAAGCACTAGCATCAGTAGTTAAAATGAAAGGCTCCTCGAAGTTCGGATATTTGAGGATTGGGTCTGAAAAAGTGCGTTTTTTAAATCTTTGAAGTAAATTTTACATTCTGAATCGAAACAGAAAGGGATATCTTTTTGCAATAGTCTTGTGAGGGGCTTGGACATTTTAGCGAAGTTGGGTATGAAACGACGATAATGACCAGCTAAACCGAGAAATGATTTAATATCTTTCTGGTTCTTTGGCTCTGGAAATTTTTGTATACAATCAGTTTTAGCAGGATTTGCTTTTACGCCATCTTGAGTAATGATGTGTCCAAGGCATGCGATTTCTTTTCTAAAGAATTCGCATTTGTCGGGTTGAATTTTGAGGTTAGCTTTACGAAGTCTTCTAAAAACTTCCGTAAGTCTACTGATGTTTTCGTGAATAGTAGATGGATATACAATAATGTCGTCCATGTATAACAGATTATAATAGGTTTTTGTTATAAGTAGGTAGACATTTGGTTAGCATATTTGAGGAATAGGCTAAGAAACAATTAACAATGAAGTTGCTGATTTCAAGGATGGTATCTATAACTCGAGAATAACTTTATCAATGGTCTTTGATTCAAGGAATGCTATGTAATGAGATTTAATGTAGGTGACTTTGATTGGCTTTCATATAACATTACAGTGATAATATAATAACGTTCAAATTAAATAATAACAATAATAACAGAAATAATGGGAATTACATATAACATATATACATATTTTTGGAAAACATAGGTCTTGCATTACTTCGTCGATTCCAGTGAAAGCGAAACGTTATCACCGCGTCTCGTGTTCATGCAACAAAAAAGAAGCTATTAATGAAATAATTCATAATAGAAAGGCAGTTGATGAAAAGTCCAAGTTTCGAAAGTAAAAAAAGTAGAGTCCAAACCCTGATAAAACAATTTGAAAGACATTGGAGCCTTGACAAGAAAATGTCTAGTCTCTCACATAATGAGGATCTCAAAAAACATGAAAACGGAACTTAGAAAAATTGGACACTTCATCAAATATTTAGTTCAATTCTGAAACTGCAAGTGGTTTTCCAGAAAATGTAGCAATTTTAAACAATAAAATAGTGATGATTTTACAGAAAGGCTTGGAGATGATCTTGAAAATGGATCAGATGTTGCCGAAGCTTATAATGATGGTAGAAACCTGACAGTCTAAGAAAGTAATGGATAGAAGACCGGTGGAGCAACTTGAGGAAGCAATCAATTAAGAAAGAATATGCTATAACTTTGTTCTAGATGAGAAAATTCATACCATTTTCAAAGATGCTAGTGCAGAAGAAGTTACAATGGAGAACAGAACAACTGAATATTTGTATACATATTGTGGCAACAATTTCTGGCCATTAATTTCTTAAAATGATAAAACAGCAATTGCGATGGAAAGCTATCGACATTTTTGGATAATTATATCGAAACTGGAGCAGCTGGTAATATGGTAGTAGTATTTCAACATGATATCAACAGATACAGAAGATGTCATGCTGAATTCTAATTTTGTTCTATTCGAAAACTCTATTTGGCAAACATCTGAAAATGGTCTTGGTCTGTCAGTTCAATGACTCCATCAACCAAGTGAGTTGAAACAACATGAGATTCTTTTATAGTACCTACCTACCTATACTAACCAAAACCATTTTGATTCGCAATCAATGTCAATATAGTTTCAGACTGAATTATATTATGGATGAAATAAAAACAACAGAAAAAAATCCCAAATGCATCTTCCTTTAAGTCTGTGATAGCCGCCTGAATAAAAGAAAGATAATGTCATGAAAATCTGAAAAGGAAATTCTTATTAAACTATATTATGTTTAAGATAATTTACTGTTGTGTACCTTCAACTGAAGGTCTGGAAATTAGTTATTGACCGACGAACCCCGAACGGAGGAGGTATACAATTCGACTGTCTGCTTTTTTTTTTGGTTCGTGCGCGCCTTTTATATAGTAAACGAGCTCCGATTTTGATGATTTTGGATTCATTTGGAAGAAGGGGATTGAGAAATGGTCCCATATTCATAAAAACGCAAATCCGAAATCTCCTTCCCTCCGAAAACCGCCCGAAGGGGTGAAGGGGGCGAATTTTCTCGAAAATCGAAAATCTGAGTTGGTATAATTAAAGATAGAACAAGATCCGGAAACGTTTACATTGAACATTTTTTCAAAAGTGTTACGGTTTTCGAGATAGACGCATGTTAAATATGTATTTTTGCTATGTAGAGAGGACAATTTCTTTCGAAAATTGAAAATGTTTCGATACTACATGAAAGATATAATTATTTGTAGCAACATTTATAATGAACATTTTTTCCTTAGAGTTATGGTTTTCGAGTTAAATCGGTGTTAACATGGTAACAACTAAAATATTCAAGCGTATTTCCGCAGCGATGTTCTGAGATCTCAATAATAACAACTACAAGCAAGGAATATACGTGGGTAATAGGACTAGTACTATCTTCATTGATATGGTATAGTGAACGTTCAACGATTTTCGGGACTAATGTTACACTCAAAAGTGTGAAATAAATATTTTTTACAAAAAATTGGACCGACGTTATTAGTTGATGCACTGAAAAGTATAAAATAATATTACTTCTATTGGTGATGGTACTTGTGAAGTTGGTGCCAAAAGTTATCAATCTAACTGCAACTGCACAACTTCAAAAGTACTATCACCAATAGAAGTAATATTATTTTATACTTTTCAGTGCATCAACTAATAACGTCGGTCCATTTTATATTAATATTTATTTTCTCAATTATAAACATATCAACAAAATATGAGTATATCATGACATATACAATGAAATTATTGTACTTGATATCATAGTTGTGGTGAAAAAAAGGAAACGGAAACTCACCTTGCATTTAACAAAAATATCAATTTGGCTAGTTGGTTTTTTCATATGTGGTGCCAAATCTTTCACCAATGCATCAATGTTTATTTTTAGACGATGATATCTCAGAAATTCCCCAGAATCCATCTCCACAGCCAGGGCCATAATATCAACAAACCCAACAGTTCTCTTATATCACTTCGCTTATACATGGTAAGTACATACGATTGGCTTTTTAATGAACTTTGAAAAATAACGCAAGACGAGCCATAATACCAGTTATTATTATTGAATAACAATAACTCTAACCAGATACAACCATCTCTATACGTAGAACCGGTAGAATGAAGCTATTTCAGGCTATTTTGTATTTTGCTATCATTTAATTTGGAGGTTAGGCGAAACAACCGTAACTAACCGTCATAGATCACAGTGGAAATTAGAGAACACAGACCTCTTCTCGATTCTACTTAGTTCCTATTCAATCCACCTTCGATACCGATTTTCATTTGTTTTGAGTTCGAATTCGATTGATTCAGTATCCGATGCAGTCGGGAGTAAGCCACATGGGTCCAACACTACGCACTACGCACCAGAAACAAAAACATCAGTCGAAGAAGAAAACGAAGTTGATCGCATCAGCCGAAAAGGCTATGGCCAGAGGGTTTTGTGACGCAAAAGGGATCTTGTTAATTAATTAAACTGAAATAGGCGGAACAATTACCGGCGAATATTACTCCAATCGTCTTGACCAGCTGGTGTCATACTTCGCGAGAAGAGGCTTGCCTTGAAAAGAAACACTTTTAACGACTACTTGTCGAAAATACAAAATAATATTAATTCTATTGGTGCTGGTACTTGTGAAGTTGGTGCCAAGTTTTCAATCTAACTGCAACTGCACAACTTCAAAAGTATCAACACCAGTAGAATTAATATTGTTTTGTATTTTTCAGTGCACCAACTAATAACGTCGGTCCAATTTTTTTGTAAAAAATATTTTTCATTTGGAAGAGGACTATTGAAAGTTGATGCTATTGAAACTAATCGATATTCAACATGTCCTTCTCTTAAAAACTTATCTCAAAGGGGTGGATTGGGACGTATATTTAAAAAACATGATAGAGTTCCGAGTTGCAGTAGTGGTAAAGTATGAGATATGTGTGTTTCAGCTATGTGTTGGGAGCAATTTTTTTCGAAAATTGAAAATATGAGACGGCCAAATTGAAGAAGATTCTAATGTAACAACATTTAAATTGGACATGTTTAAAAATAATTAAGGTTTCCGAGTTACAGCAGTGAAAATTTCTGAAATATATATAAATAAGTATATGCAACGTATTATCTTTTTTGGTGAACGTTGAATGATTTTGATGACTAATGTTACACTCAGAAGTGCGGAACGTTTCTTTTTAATTGGACCGACTTTATTAGTTGGTGTACTGAAAAATACAAAATAATATTAATTCTATTGTTGCTTGTACTTTTGAAGTTGGTGCCGAAAGTCTTCTATATAACTACAACTGCACTTCAAAATTTCCAGTACCAATAAAATTCATATTATTTTGTTATTTTTTTATTCAGTGCACCAACTAATACAGTCAGACCAATTTTTTTGTAAGAAAAAAAAAATATTGTAATGAGGGTACGGTTCTAAGGATAGGTAGGTACACAAGTAAAGTACATATACAGGGTTGGGAAAACGTCTGGAAAGACGTTTTCTGTCTAAACTCTACGCTGTATTAAAAATACCCTTTGAAAAGTTTTTGAAGAATTTTTATTCTCTTCGGTGACTTACTTTGATTCTCAACAGCTAAGCTGGTGCTGGTGGGTGCCCGTTTGGGGTTTTCTCATTTATTAAATAAAATACTTTCTGGTTCTCACTTTCCTACTATCTAAAACAAACAAATCTTTACTCGTTGGTCTGTCTGTCGGTTGGTTGGTCTCTCTGTACCAAAATTATCTCGGGAACGGATGGACCAATTTTGTTGCTTTTATTTTTGTTTTGTTGGACATTGATACTGGTCGCCGTTGACACAGATTGGGCATCCTGCTCGCACTAGTTGCTATGCAATGGCTGACAAAATGTGTTTCACTCAAGACTGTGGCGCGAAAACGGCTCTAACCCTTTTGATGAAACTTGTTTAAAACATTCAGATTAAAGCCCTTTATCACCAGCTACAATGCGTATCCCTGAGGAAAATCTAGAAAAATTTATGTCATAATTAAAATTAACTATGGTTGTTTGGCTTGGCACCTTAAAAAAAACCTTCACTGGCGGAAGGGGTGTTGCCCTCGCGGTAGTTGTTGTCGACACAATTGGATGTTTGAGGTAGTGTTCTCTGGTTAGATGTCGTGATCCAGTTATTTATCAGAAAACGGCTCATGTTATATAATTATCATGATTATATATCAATTTGAATTCTAATGCAGAAATATCATAATATGACTTCTATAGGATAATCAAGAATTAATCAATTCCACTTGCAGAGGGTAGGTGTCAAGATCACGATGTCTCTTCTTGTTGAGATCAAAAATGGAGCATCCTACAATGAGTAGCTGAGGTTACCGTTACTGTGTCCATCGCCCAGTGATACTGTTCGGCAGAACTATGGCCTTTTTCCGGTCCAGATATATGTGTTCCCCCAGTCATTTGCGTTGGCAGGATTCACATAAAGTCTACTTTGCCTACAGCTGAAAAGAATAGAAGTTCTTCAAAAACTTTTTAGGTTATTTTTACATATAACGTATAATTTAGCTAGAAATCAAGAGTTTTGTCCATTCGTATTTAATAAACTTTTATGACAAGTAACTTATATACAAAACAAGAAGATGTAATTCCAAATTTAATTTTATTAACAACTTATTATGTATATTACTTTCTACTGAGAAGTCTTGTATGGCACGAGTCTAACGTTTATTATCTGTAATTTTTCTCATAAATCAGTCCACATTTTTAGTTTTTGAAATATCCAAGTCGAAAATAAGCTCAAAACAACCGTACACACATACATATACATATTCCTCTTCCTTAGAACCACTAAATACGACTCTGAGATCAGAAGATATGTCAAAATTTGAGTTTTAGAAAACTTTATAGCTATGAAGGAAATAAGGGCAAGAGCAGGTGGTGAAAATAATCTTATTTTGTATATTGAATTCAAAATTCTTATTTATTTTTTGTAATTTTTCCTAAGAAAACATTCAGTGACATTAAAAATTTGAACAAGTTTACCGGTTATAGTATTTATCAGAAGTTATCAGTCATTAAATATATAATAACAAGAACTACTCCAGAGTTTTTGGACAAAATCTAATCATGTTGGTATCATTTTTGATTCTCGTGGTAATTAAGTTTGAAATTCACTAGAGACATGATAATATTCGATTTTAGGAAATCTACTTTCGAAACAAACCAAAAGCTGATAAATTTCCGAAAAGTTTACTTGATTTTTCATTGGCAGCAAATGCAAAAGGAGTTTGATGAACAACTGGACTTTTCCGCCTACCTTCTCACACCAGTTTTTCTCAAAAATATTCTCAATAACATGGGGAAACTTAGCCAACCTGGTAGTAATACAGAAATGGCGTTGGATATTGAGAAGAGAGAAAGGACCAAGGGCAATGATTTTGTCACGATTGAGTCTATCCAGAATAGGCCTAGAGGTAAATTAAATTATGGCACATTCCAAATGAGAGCAAAATTCATCACTATTAGACCAAAGAGAATGGAAGTGATTATGTTTTTATTCACTGTTATAATTATTATCACTGCTAGCGATCCAGTGAGTATTTTGAGAATTAAATGAACAATTTTTAAATTCCATAAATATGGAGATGGGGTTCTCTGAGCTCTATTATCTATTTCTTGAAAATTTCCTTACAAGATGTACAAATTCAACTTTTACAGCTAGAAATGGAAACCTTCAGCTATTCTGACAGTATAAAAATTATCGATTTAAGTATTGCAACATATGATGATTTACTTCATTGGAGTAATTTTACAAAATAAAATACGAAAAGTAACGCTTTCGAGGTACACATAAGTTTTGGAAGCGAGAACAGATAAACTGAAGACCTTATGGAAACAAGCAATAGAAAGTTTACTGGCAACAATAATTAAATACAGCAACAGCAAAAAAAAATTAATTTTAAATTAAATTTATTATAGCTCTGTCAGATGGTTTGAAAACCCAATTTTATTAGTTTAACAGATAAATTCAAAAAAATATCATTTAAGACAAAAGATATGTTAAATTAGTTAAAAACCATATTAATTATTTCTAAGGCATATCGAAAGACGTGAAATAGCTCATAGGAAACCCACATTTACATCAGTTACATTATTTAATACAATTCAAGATTTAAAAAAGGGGTAGTCTCCTGAAAATTATTCAAAATTCATTCAAATTAGAGAAATTCACAAAACAGAATACTTAAATACTTAAAGAGATGGTAAGGGTGAAAACTGTGCCGTTACGCTGACTTGGAATCGGCCGATAAATATTGTTTTATACTTCTAAAAATCAATTTAAAATAACAATTTTATTACTCAAGTCACTTGATGAAAAAGTGTGCAACGAAAAAGGTTCTTTAAATTCTTGGATATAAATTTAATTTCTTCTAGTAATTCTTCTGGGTTAATGATAGAATTATTGTGGAAAGTGTTTGACTTTGCACATGATATGTATATCTTATTTTTTTAATGCTTCGTACATATTTCTGAATTATGATAATAGTTGTGAAAAGAACATTTGCAAAAAAAATCTAGAAAATTGAAAATCTGAGGTGGTATAATTAAAGACAGGACAATATCCGGAAATGTTTTACGTGACTAATATTACACTCAATATTTTTTACAAAAAATTGGATCGATGTTATTAGTTGGTGCACTGAAAAGTATAAAATAATATTAATTCTATTGGTGCTGGTACTTGTGAAGTTGGTGTCAAAAGTTATCAATCTACCTGCAACTGCACAACTTCAAAAGTAACAGCACCAATAGAATTGGTATTATTTTATACTTTTCAGTGCACCAACTAATAACGTCGGACCAATTTTTTCTGAAAAATATTTATTAGAGTTTAGAGCTAGTGTAAACAGGTCGGATGTTTATTGCCGCTCAGATAACCACCATGAAATATTCAGAATTGCCTTGTAGGAGATCACTGACAGAATTTGATATTTCAAAGGTGATTTACCTTTACCGAAAAAAAGTCCATACAGTTGGGCTAGTATGACATGTAGTACTTGTGCATTGGATAGATTATAAAGGATTTAAGAGCAGTAGTTTGGGCCAGTTTCAAACTGTTTCCATCTTTGTTTTGTTGTTGTAGGCAAGCGCATTTAATTTTTTTAAGATCAAACTTGACTGCATACTTCTGACGGTTCGAGTTTGCTTTTATTAACTGATCGACACTTAAGGAAAAAATATTTTTATTATTATTTTAAGTTTTATTTATTCGCTAGGCTAGTAAAAAACGAAATTTAATTGTTCAATGCAATATTATCATTCGACGTTTCGTTTTGTGGAAACCTCATATTTTTTCATAAAATAAAGAAAACAAAAATGCGAGCTATTAATTATTCCACATGGAACATTAATGGGTTTACAAATGCAAACAAGTTTGATAACTCTTGCTATATATGCCTATAGACCTTGATTAACTTTGCAGAGAATGTTAATTTACATATTTTAAATGTTTATAGGTCACCTTTTGGCTGTTTTGGTACGTTTCTCACAGTAATAGAGGGCATATTGAATAGGGTTAGGGCAAATAAATATATCATAATTACTAGTGACTTTGATGTCGATCTAGGAAGGGACCAGTTGGATGCTGTTCATGTTACTGATCTTTTCGTGTCTTTTGAGTTACATCAAACGATTTTTTCTCCTACAAGAAGTACATGAGGTAAAACATGAATGGCAGGTGTGTCGTGGTTCAATGACTCAGGTGGGCTTATCAGAATTCTATGAGAGAATTGCTGTGTGCTCTTGGGACTTTGTGGATGCATCTGGTACGAATGTTATGAGTAAATTTGAAAAATTTCTAGATATTTTTGTAAACGCCTACAATATGCTCATTTTCTCAAAAAACATATTGTGTCAGGTCAGACCAAGGTTCAAATATTAGTTGGTTCAATGACAGACTTCGGGCCATGCGTGGTCATCTTGCACTGTTGGGTGAGCTGAACAGACAATATGGTCATGTGGGTCTTAAGAATAATTATAAGAAATTTAAACTTGAATATAGAAGATAAAAGTACAATCAAATGATATTTTAATCAGAAATTCAAATAATACATCCAAAACGATGTGGGGCACGGCATTTTAAAAGTAAACAGAGGGGCATCCAGAAAGAAGAGTGAATCGTTACTGTCTTTGCGGACCAATTTAGTAATTTCTTCGCAAGGATTGCACATGAAGTAGTAGGTAGGATTCCAGTCAACAGGGATCGCATGGATTTTATAAAAGGTATCAAAAAGCCAACAACTTAATTTTCCTTTAGGGAAGCCACCTTTGAAATTAGAGATATTCCGATTGGATTGAAAACTATACACCGATCTCACTGTTGCCTGTGTTCTCGAAGATTCTGAAAAATGCATGGCAACAGAAATTATTGACTTTTTTAACCATAACAACTATCTCACAGATTCCAGAAAGGCAGAAACACTACTATGGCTATTATGGATCTTGTGTCATTTTTTCTCTACTCATTTAACCGCCAAAGGTTCACCTTATCACTGTTCTGTTCTGTGACCTTAGCAAGGCCTTAAATTGTGTCTCGCATGATATCCTCCTACGCAAACTCAAGGCCTACTTTTTCAGCTCTGTATGCATCAGACTGATGATCTCATACCTTACAAACAGAACACAGATAGTTAGGATTGGGGGTGTGACATCAGCGCAAAGTGAGATTACCATTGGAGTAACAGCTCAGGGATACCAGCGGGATTGTTGAGAAAGTTCCAAGTGTTAAGTTTTTGGAAGTACATCTTGACCCGAAATTGTTTTGGGATGAGAATAAAAGCAATTTATATCTACTGCGTAATCTATCAAAATATGTTTGGAGACCGTGAGAGTTGCGTACTTTGGCATATTTCACTGTAGGCTTTCGTATGCTATCCTTGTCGGGGGACATTTTCCACAGTTTGGTAGATTTTTCAGACTGTAGCGAAAGGCGTCAAGGTGGTCTGTGGATTGGGTCACAGTGATGACTGTGTGGATGCTTTTGTGAATCTGCGTTTGATGATTGTACCATATATCTATATTTGATGCATGTTAAAAAAAAACATGAATGCTTATGTGTCTCATGGGGATCTTCATCAGAATGATACAAGACAAAGAAATAACCTGTTACCGACTTACTATCGACTAAGGACTAAGGTCGCAGGATGGTGCAAGTTTTTACCAAAATTGTTGAATGTGCTGCCTGTTGCTGTGAGGGAGTTAACAATTAGTCATTTTATTTTAAGAAATATGTTGTGGATCTGCTAACTAGAAATCCTTTGAATTTGAATTTGGAGTTTTTATAATATGTGTATTATGACCTAATTTTAAGTTAACTTTTATATTTATATTTTATATTGTATTTTTGACTTGTGTAATCTCAATTGTGTAATAACTATTGACTAATTATTATTTACCTACATAGCCTTCCTTCCTAAATTCGATACAGTATGCTGGTCAATAATGGGTATATTGAAACTAATTTGCCTTAGACCTGTATAAGTACCTAAAGGAAAATTATAATTTCATGTGAGTATTTGTTTCCTCCTTCTCGCAAAGCCCATTATTTTTTTATAAGATTCTAGTACCTACACCTGCAAATGAAACTAGGCGTTATTCAACTAATTGATATATTTACACAAATAATTTAAACATTTGACACTATACAATATAATATACATTCCAGCAATACATCTAGGGCTGTGAAAAGCATAACACCCTCATTCAATCATAATAACAATAGCTTCATATATTATAATAAATCCATACTACAAACACATAGTTTGCGTTTTATTAATTTCTCTTCACACAAATGTACCTTAATTAACGTATATATCTGTATTGTCTAAGTAAAAAGATTATCTATCTTTTCTGATTTTCTCTACGAGAGTACTTTGAATTACAATTATAATTATTATGATTTTTTGACGTGTGATTTTGATTTAGAGTTTTTATTTCTTCCATATATTCCAGCAAAGATTTCTGGCTCCCCAACATATCATCTGTTCGACCTCCTCCTTCGCAGTAATGATTCCTATCATTTGAAAAATAGCTCGTTAAAACATCATCTGTTTTGTCATTTGCGATTGGTGCATCTTTCTTCATAAGATTTTCAAAAATTTTGCAAGCGCTATCTATAATTTTACTGGAATATCCATTTGTGTGTCCGTTCTTCGGTTTTTTATGAAAATTGTTCTTGCAATGTTTTACCAATTCCTTTGATTTTTGATTATTGTTCTCCGGTGTCGCTGAAGCTTTCTGTGAGTAATCATGATTTTTAGATCCAGATTTGATGGTGCTAACAAAACTTTTCAAACTTTTATTAATTATTTTTGGTTGTCCTTGAAGTATAACAGAACTCTTAATTTCTTCAAGTTTGTGCTTCAGCTCTTCATTGCGCTTCTCCATTTCCTTTCTTTTTTGTATTTCAGAGTGAAGTTTTGTGTTCAATTCAATAAGCTTCTGATCACTATTGACCTTTGTGCCGTTTTTTGCTTGCATGTTATCAACTGTTCTTGTTTTTCTTATGGGTTTTTCGATAGCCAATGTGCTTGTTTTTGAAATTGCTTGTTTCATTGGCGCAGACCTAGACTTGTGAAGATTGCTGGGTATAAGAGAAAACTTGGATTCATTATCACGTACTGAGTTCCATACTAAAGTAGTTGTAGTATGACACCACTGGTATTCTGGTTGGTATCCCCCTTGTTGCTTGCTTCTCAATAATTGGAGAACTTTGTCAACTGTTTCCATAGTCATCAGCTCGTTGTTTCTTATATCTACAATTTCCAAGGATCTGCTATATTCTACCACGTCTATAATCTTGGCAGCAATTATTTCAGTCAGACCACACTTCTGTAGATCCAAAGCTTTTATCCACAAATCATCTTCAAGCTCATTGAGTATGAAAGTCAAACCTTCATCGCCAAAATCAGGATTACAATTTATACTGATTCTCTTAATACCTCGCATAACTCCAGCTTGTGGGTTCTCGTATCTTAAAGAGTTGTGCCAGCTTTCGCAGTATCTGTTGATCTGTTGGTATTTTATCATCTTGGCAATGTACTCTCCACTAACCTGCGTGAGGCCACAACCAGATAAATTTATAACTTCGACATTTGGAGTAAACTTCAGATGAGTGCAAACTAATTTACACCCGTCATCGTGTATCGGACTGTTGGCGAAAGATAGTGTTTTTAGAGTTTTATTCTTCTTGAGTGCTTGTAGCAAAGGCTCAATGTACTGACTGAAAACCGGTAGACCATCTAGTTCCAAACAAGTAAGTACCTGCGTGTTACGCAATGAACATGACAGGGATTTCATCAGTTGTTGGAGGACATAAGCAGTCCACAATGAACCAAATCGACGCTTCATATGCCTGGCTTTCTCTTCAGTGTCGATGTCTACTAAGAACTGACAATTGTTAATTCTACCTTTTATGCTGATAACATGTAGACTTGTATCATGACGAAGAGCATTTACAATAGGATTCCATTCTTCAACTCGCAGCCGATCTGCAACAAATTCCAGAACAGTTTGGCATTTCGGCTTGGCCGGTTTTACAGCAGGTGCTGGAGTACAGTTCATACGTCGACACAGCTCTGTATACCATACGTAGAAAACGTTTATTGGCTTTGGAGTGACCCTGACCGTTGATTTGGTGGTATCCATACTTCAAGATTAATTTTGGGAGAATAACACTCACTTAGAAATAAATAGAAACCATTATTTTCCTGATATTGACAAACATAAAAATAATTAGATTGAGTGACACAACCTAAGTGATCTGCCAGGCTAATGTCAAATATATATTATAATTTGATCTATCAAGACTATGAGATGGCTTTGATTATTTAGACAGAACGGAGCTTAAGATCACATAGAGATCTACAATATATTAGTGCCAACTTATCCAAGAGAAACACCTAAATAGCGCATCTTTTAAATTGAATATTGAATAAACTAAATTGTCAACGCACACGACTTTCCTACAGCTCTCGATCATATTTATTTCTTCTACTCGTGACCTCGTGACGTGACAAAGAAAATAAAATATATGTATAACCATATTTCCTGCATTCTACCAAAGATTTGCCTTGAGAGGGTAGTCGCCACTTGAATCAATCAAAATCCTTGGAGTTGTTTTTATGCTACCCTCTATAGCAAAACACGTTCTTCGACAGCAACAATTTTGAGCAACAAAAGCGGTATATCCGTTGACAGCCAGACAAATAAAAAGGGAAGAAAACGTAGCAGACATAATGCAAATACAATAAATTCCAATATATAAGATAGAGGAATGAGAACAAATGATTATTGTAGGTTATCTTAAGCAGATAAACATTCGCGGACTTTCCTTAAGATTTTTTAACCACATTCGTTAGTAACTGCTTACAATATTTTGATATATCTTTAAAACATTGAATTTTCTCTACCATACAAAATCTTATTCAAAATATCTGGTAGGTACATAAAAACATATGAAAAAAATAACTAAATGATAATGAAAAATCCGTTGCAGGGTTTAGAAAAAGTAATCGGAGAAAGAGTAATGAGGACAGACAAACACGGATAGCGACTTGATTTTATACTATGTACCTATCTATATAAGAGATATATATGTTATTACCTCCCTAATGTCCGTTTATAGAAGAGATTCATAATAAATAAAACAAACTGACGCGTTAAAAGTTTATCGACAGATAATAATGATCATTCATCATTCCATAATCATTCTGTATGACAATAAATATTCAGAATATGACAACTAAAAAAGTATCAACGTGACAAATTTTGAATTCACTGAATATTATAATGAATAAAGTTCATCGAATACTAAGAAATTCAGTGCCAAAAGAAGAGAACAAAAAGATATTGTTCAATTTATTGCTAAATCATTCGGCCAGATATTTTTCCAAGACAACAACATCTTTCAGTTCTGAGCAAGCTAAAAAAGCCGATAAGTCTGTAGAGGCGGCATCAAAAGCTCCAAAAAGACCAAAGTTGAAGAAATTTCGTATATACCGATTCGATCCGTTGGGAAAGAACAAGAAACCATATATGCAAACTTACACTGTAGACCTGAATAAGTACGTTTGTTGACTGCTACGTTGATTTTTTCCATAATGGAGTAAGGCATGCCACCCCAAACGCAGGTGGCAATATACCAGGCGGATTTCGATACACAGAATTTTATGAGTCCTTTTTCGCCTTATGTGATTGCATCATTGCACGTTATTGTGGGCATAGTGTATAGGTAGTAATCATTTTATTTTTAGTTGCGGTCCGATGGTTCTGGATGCACTGAACAGAATCAAATCTGATCAGGATACGTCTCTTGTTTACCGAAAATCATGTAGAGAAGGTATCTGTGGTTCTTGTGGTGTAAATATCGATGGCGTCAATGGACTGGCATGTTTACAGTGAGTATATTTTCTCATTATCTTTTAATATACCTACATCCAGATTTATAGATATGCCAAAAAAAATCTCTACGGGTAATGGGTACTTACCATGATTTAGTTTGAATTTTCCAATTTTATAAGAAATCTTCAATGTAGTTGACCACATACAAGGTTGGACATAAATATGGAAACACTGATTCTTGCAACTCTATATTAAATTGTTTGTAAAAAATAACGTAACAAAAGTTTTTGTAGATCATTTAATCTCCTTATAATATAATTAAAGTATGTCGATTTGCAACAGTCTCAGTGAAGTGCTTTGATTTTCAACAGTTATGCAAATCTTCGAAATACGACGTCAATTGAATTGAAAATCGGAGGAGGTATAGATACAATTAATTTGTATGTTTGTTTTTAAACATTTTTCAAAAAATGAAGGGTTTGCAAATGTTGCAATGTTAATTCTATGTGGTGTGGTGCACCCAAAATTCTTCTATTTACCTACAACTGCAAAATTTCAAAATTACCAACACCAATAGAAGTAACATTATTTTGTATTTTTCCTTTTTCTATTTTAAGAGCTAAAGTCTTTCTGATGAGATTTTTTCCTTAACTAATAAATATTTATTAATTATTATCTATCACATATATTATTAAAATTGTTGTGAAACCGACTATCTGATAATGCAAAATATACAGGGTCGTTCATGTAATTGCCGTAAAACAAGTAATTAATGTTCTACCTATACGGTATTCTGTTAGTATAACGTATAGTTAAGATAGAAATCAGGTTTGCACAGTTTCCTCAACCCTGTATATTGAATGTTACTTAGGTATATTTGATACTCTCTTTCCATGATACAAAGATATAGAAGATATGATATTGCGCATTCTGGGCGGAGCCTAAATCTAAGCGTTGTCGTCATGTGATTAGCTTTTTCGAACGAAGCAGCTCAACTCCCATTTGATTTGTGTGTCGGTGTGAGGTTGTGCTTCTGTTTATTGCGTTATTATCTTTAATTTGAACTATTGGGTTATTCATGTAGAAATCGTCGAGTTCTGAAAAGTATATAATAGACAAAATGAGTAATATCATGTCTTCTCTTAGGGTCAAAGGTAGAAAAAGTTTACTGCCTTTCCAAAGGGGCATTTTGATTACAAACCCATCATTCATGTTACTGTATCAAGAATTTAAGCTAAGATATAATATTAAATATATCCTGACTTACCGTTTTAATGAGGATATATTAGAAATTTTTTTTAGTGTAATCAGGTCTAGAGGGGGCTTACATGATCACCCTAATTCCTTAGAATTTAAATATTGCCTGAGGGCATATATTTTAGGAAGGAATGAAAGATCTCTTTCACTTGAAGGTATTCTATATGACAGATTACAAAATTTTGCGGGTTTCATTTGTCACAAGTTAAAAAAAACTGAACCAACAGCATCCACTTCCACGAATACTGTCGATTCAGGATTGTTTACATGTACATACAGATCATTTATCAGAAGGTAGCTTATCTAAACTTTCTGATGAAACGATGCTGCATAGGTATACAGAAATTGAAAAAAAAATCAATGAAGTAAATTCCGAGGAGCTGCTTATTTCTAAGGGGTACCTTAGTAAATTTATTCATTGTGCCTCAAATATTGATTGCAGTCCATAAATAAAACAATTATTCTTCAGATCGAGAATGTTCTTCCGAATACGGAATTTAAATAAATCGCTTCAAACGAACAATTTGTCAAAAAAATGAAAAATAATTACTAAACTATCATAATTTTTGTATGTATTTTATAGGTATTATAGAGAATATTTTATTAGTAAATAAAAACAAAAAACGTTGTTTTTATTAATTGTGTAGATAGTTGAAGAACAAATATTTTCCAAAAAATCACATAAAATAGATCTACCTGTATTCTAACCACGTCTCTAGATTCGTTACTACAATTACAGCTGAAATAATTACCACATATATGAACAAACAAATTGTTCACATATAACATAATCTTTCATATCCTATAATTTTTCTGGCAATGTTTGTTAATATGTTGAAATATAGGTTCATATCATCGCCATATTACTTTGTTAGATACGTACTATAACTATAGAAAAAGTTATAATAATGTGTAGAAGTACCTACACAATTCATACTATATAAATAATTTCATTTAAAAGTCCTTATTCCTAGCAAAGCAAATTGAAAGCGCAGATAGACATATCTTGCCCCGTTAATTTCAAATTCTACTAACCGCATGATGTCAATGCGCCGACTGGACGAAATTGAGACGGCTATTTAGCATATCTTCTATATCTTTGTATCATGCTCTCTTTCCAGAAACATCAATCCAAAAGGTACCACAAAAATATATCCTCTTCCACACATGTACGTCATAAAGGATCTCGTTGTGGATTTTAATAGATTTCTTGAACAACATAACAGAACTAAACCATATCTGCTTCATAACAGTGACAGTATAAAGGAAGGTGATAAACAGTTTATTCAGAGTATCAAGGATAGAGATGTCTTGGTAAAAATATTTAAAAATATTTTTTTCTCTTGATTTCTTGTTTAAGTTTATACTGCAATCAATATTTTATATATATTTTATTATCTATTCATACAGGGTTGGGCAAATATGTGAAAACACCTAATTTTTAGCTAAACTATAAGTTATTATAAAAAATACCCTTATAAAAGTTGGATGTATTTTTTTCCTTTATAGTCAGAGGCGTACTTGGATTCCCATTAGCTACGCTAATTTTCGAGGTATTACGTCATCGGTATTTTTTTTAAATGGATAATAGTATTTCAGAAACTATCCGAACGTATTCACAATGACTAACAATACGAATACAATACACTATACTATGAGCTCTGTTAAAGAAATAACCATGATAATAAAAATAAACATTTTTCTACAAGTCGCACATCCACCAAACTCTGTGTTATTGCAATTGGGGAAAAGGTGTCTGAAAAGGTAAAAATATACAGGGTCATCCAATTAAAAAAAAATCCGATGACTGAATAGAACGGAAAATTTTACCCAACTTTTATAAGGATATTTTCTTATTATAACTTATAATAATTCAGCTAAAAATCCGGTGTAGCCACATATTTGACCAACCCTGTATATTTTTATTCTTGGAATTGTTGTTATTTTTCAGGTGGGGAAATGCGAATGTATTCTTTGTGCCTGTTGTTCCACATCATGTCCTGAATATTGGTGGCATGGTCATTCTGACTTACCCAATGATTTTCTGGGACCGGCTGCCCTACTTCAAGTTTATCGTTGGATTGTCGATTCCAGAGATTCTGGAACGTCAGAGAGATTGAAAGATTTACGAAATTATTTCCGTGTTTACAGATGCCATCAAATTAACAACTGTACCAGCGTATGCCCGAAAGTATGTTATTACATAGAACAACTAATTTGTAATTCCTAATCCCATTTATTTTAACTTACTATCCAGTACTTATCATGATATCATCATCTTTTTACAGAAACTGGAGCCAGGTAAGGCGATTGCTCAATTGAGGCTATTTTTAGCAAGGTTTAAAGGCAAAGCAAAGGCGGATCTAAAGGGACAGCTACCTTCTGACCCTATGAAAGCATGCGAGAAAAAATGCGAAGAACATTGACAGCATTTATCTTTTGTATGATTTTTATTGCAAATATATTATGGTACAACATTTTCGCAGTCCCTACTTCTAATACGTACACTACTCTAGGCTCTTAATAGTGTCTTCTGCAACTGCTTCTTTGAATGTAGATTCGAGATTCAGATTTCTGTTGAATGCACACCAATCAATAAGGACGCCAGCATTCGGTTCTCTTTCAGAACACCACCATAAATCGTACTACAATAATCGAGATAAACTTCAATAAAACATAATTAGGTATTCTCCATTTCAAATAGAGAGAGAGTAATAAAGTATGATAATCTATTATATTATGACGTTTATACTGCCGAAGACAATAGAGATTCCTTCATTATAATAATTTATCTCTCTCTCTCTCTCTCTCTCTTAGACGGAGTATAATTTCTATGGTATACTGAAACGTTGGAATTAACTAGCAACAAAAATTAGATCAATACCATACACAACCTTAAATATGTTTGGCCTATTAAGATATCATTTTCAGAGGGTAAGCCTATTACTAAAAGCAAATTCTAACACTAGTAAATAACTTATCCCTGCAAAAACACATATCTTTTTGTAAACTTATGATGTTGATGTATCATTAAAAGAGATAGCAAATTTGTAATATCTGGGTTCACCTTTATATTGCTGGGGGGCACATCTGCCATAGGGCAGTATGTTTTATCCAGAAACTGTAAGATGTCCTCATATATCAGATCGCATTTCTCATCCTTCTTTATTCTGTCGAAGAATTGATTTTCCATAAATAGTTTATATCTTTTTATAAGTTAGTAGTTAACTTACATATCCAAAATTTTGTCAATAAGAACATTGTCGAAAGGTAAGCGAGCACCTTTAAAGATCGTGTAACATTCCTTTCGCGTTAATTTTCCAGATTTGGTTGAATCTCTTTGCAAGAAATATTCTTTCAACCTATCAAGGTCATCCCAAAGGAATCTTTTAAGTTCTGTCAAAGCCAAGGCTCTGCAATAGAAACAAGCATATTATTTATGCATGATGTTCCAGTTGCTTATAAGATTTTTAAGAGATAGATGTTTAAAGTTTGAAAATAATATTTTCTTTTTATATTTATATGATTTTTACAATTTTATTCAAATCACTGAATGACGAAGAGAAACCAAGTGTCCCTTAGCATGTTTTGATGGGGTAAACCATTAAGATTCTTGACTTGATCATAAATTTGAATAAATTTTATTATTATGACGGACAAACCCCGAACGGAGGAGGTATAGGTACAATTCGATTGTCTGCTTTTTTTGGTTGCTGCCCGCGTTTTATATAGCAAACTTACTCCAATTTTGATGATTTTTGATTCATTTGAAAGAGGAAACTTGAGAATTGGTTCCATATTCATGAAAACGCAAATCTGAAATCTCTTTTCCCCAAAAACCACCGCCGGAAGGGGTGATGGGACAAATTTTCTCGAAAATCGAAGATCCGAGATGGCAGAATTAATTCTATTGGTGCTGGTAGGTACTTGTAAAGTTGGTACCAAAAGTTTTCCATCTAACTGCAACTGCACAACTTCAAAAATACCGACACTAATAGAATTAATATTATTTTGTACTTTACAAATATTTTCATTCTACACTTTTGATGTGACCGCTTCAGTGATTATTAAGGTTATACGATTACATTGTTGTAAGTGTTAATTCTATGCACTTGGTTCGTGAGAAGGTTTGCCAACTTTGGCTATTAGGATAAGTTGAGCAAATTAAAATTGACTTGCTCTGTATTTTACTTTAAGTTCCCAATTTAAAATTATCTGAAGATAATCAAGCACTTCATCGGGTCGTGCGTATAATATTCCACCAGTTATCAGGTCGTATCCAAGTGTTTTTTTCTTATTGCATTTGCTCAAAGAGAAAGAAGATAAAAGTCAATATTTATTTTTAAACTTAAACATCTCTCAATCCCAAAATCTTGACATTTGTTTGACTACGTTTATGTGAACATCTTGTCTTGATTTTGAGAATACTATCGACTATGTACTTATTTGTTGTGTGACAAGAAACCGTAACTTTATATTATTAAGTTGACTTTTTCAATAACACATTCAAAGAATGACCGACATATCATAAAATATATTATAATATTAAGTACCTGACTTTTTCACGATCAAATCTTTCCTTATAGCAAACAGCTGAAAAGGCTCTAGAAATTGTAACCATCTCATGCTCAGTGAAATCTGAGCCCATTATTTGGCAAAGTTTCGATCTGAAAGTTTAAAAAGCGGTTTTAAAACTGAGATTATAGAAGCATAGATTTACTTAATATTTACCTGAGCTTCTCATAAGATATAACAGCGGATTCAGATGGTATATTTTCAGCAACAAAATCCTTATAGATTGGTCTAAGTTTTTCACGCACTTTATCCATTATAAGTTTTATGTTAGCTTTGGGAAACTGGAAATAAATGTCATAGTAACCCCGTATAATTTCAATACTGTAAATGTCTAATAAAAATTATTCATACTTGTCCAGCATTGAGCTCCATGAACCTTAGGGCGTATTCGTCAGCGTCAATAAGTACGAACAGAAAGTCATTAATTATAAGTGTAGCTCCAATGAACATGTGCTGAGGTGTATAGCAAAGTGGTGGTTGGCTAGTGTACATTTTTTGGTTTGGCAATCTGATTTTGTTTCTTGAAAAAAATGTTGAAGTAGAAAATCCTGGAATTAAATTAGATGCTCAGATCTTGAAATTGAATGAAATTATTCTTACCTGAATTTCTTCTGGCAATCTCGTAAACGGCAATTGTATCGTCGGAGAGGTAGAAGCTAATTATGAAGAATCTATCACAGTTTTCAGGTATTTTGGATTTCATTTTTCCGGAAAATCGCAAGATATGACTATCTAGGCCATTTCTATAACAAACGTTTTATATTAAAATCAAAATAAGAAATACGGTACCACATCTCCGATTCTTTATATAACATTCTGATCCTCCCAAAAAGTTTCAACTTTGCGAAATCTGCCGATGGCAATGTCAATGTCGGTTTCTCAGATTCTCCATCAACACTAACCGTTACAAGTTCGTTACAATGAGGCTTATAGAAGAAGGTCTTATTTATTATATTGCTTATAATAACAAAATAGCTCTTCACAATAGATTTATTTCCTTCAAGAAATGTTACAGAAAGCTATTCACTGGAAAGTTATAATGCCATAGTTATTGAAAAAGTACCTGTCATACATGAGGAACTTTTTGAAGTCTTTGTGGGGTGCTTTCGGTTCCACCGTGATGCAGTTCTGTGCCGAGTCCTCGTAACTTCCGAAGCCATTCCACGGAGGCAACTCCCTATACCTTGGATGTGGTATAACCGTTACCTGAGACTTGTGATCTGGAATCGGGAGTGGAGTGAATTCATTGATGCCGTACTTGCGAGCATAGTATTCCTTGGTAAAGGAATCACAGTCTGTCAAGACGATTTTCCTGTTGTAACAATTAAGCACTGCACCGATACTCAGATCTTGCTCGGTGTAATAATCGACTTTCTCTTTGCCGCAATTCAGTGGATCCACAATATATCTGCGACTAGTCAAGGCTGAACCGAGAACATTCAGGATAGTGAAGTCGTTGGTCTGACCTAGAGAGGGTAATTCTTTGTACACTCTTGGTAGCTTGGCTCGTCGCAAGAAGATGAATGCTGGCTCGCCACCCGATTCTGATTGCAGTTCCCTGATTTCGATTGTGTCGTCTGCAAGATAATATCTGATCTCCAGGTGATGAACGTAGCCGTACTCGGTGTTCTGGTCATCCCAGTAACCTTGAAAGTGGAGAACCTAGAAGGATTTATTCAATTCTCCCATTTAGTAATTTATTCTAGCGTATCTTCAATTATGCAAAGTGTACACAGGTAGGTAGATTTAACGTTCGTTGCCGGATAATCGAATACACAAAGAAAGCTAGTTTTTGAATTATTAACTCTAGAAAAATAACATATTTGGGTGCTTTGTCATATGGGTGCCTCTTTAGGGTCAATATCGTATATCTAACCTTAGGTTAGGTGTTTATTCAGATCAATAAAAACAAATTAAACTTATTAGAATCGAAAAAAAATAGTATTTCTAGGTAACTAAGTTTTCAAAATTAAAAAAAGTTTCTTCACTCTCCACGAAACCGCTATTTTTTTTTTCTCTAGCGTTCCGCTCAAAGGTCAAAAGAAGCCGCGCCAATGTAAATATTTACACATTGACTCGGATACCTCTGCAAAAATACAAATAATTCGACTCTAGCGGCTCCTCGCGGCCTCACTTTTGAACATTTTGTCAAATAATCTGTGAGCAATTAATCGTATCTCTAAATATGTGTTGTCACAGCTGTCTTCATTATAAAGACGGCTGTGGTAGTGTCCATATTTTATAATTCTGTGAATAACTACTTACCTTTTTGTCATTGGCTAAAAACTTTCCCAACGTATCGGTCGTTCTGTTAGGCTTCTTGGCTTGCATTGCATCCTTGTCCTTTCCCTTGATTTCCATATAGGGATCAGGTGGGGTAACCAGAGGATCGGGCACGGATATCCCGCATCGATTGAGAAAATTCCTAGTAAACTTGTCACAGTCTGTGATTTTGAAAACTCTGCCATAAAATTCGATTTCGCGGCCCACGTTGAAATCGATAACATCGTAGAAGTTATAATCCATGGGTGCTGGTAAACGGATCCTTTGACGAGATATCAGGGTACCTGAATTTATATATGACGATAAATGATTGTGTAACTCTTTCCAAGTATACCAGAGTATGATTTTTATAAACACATCAAAGAATATTAATTTTTCTTTGTCTTGTTATAGCCGATATACGCTTTAAGAAATATATATAAAAGGTATAAATAAAACTAATAATAAAATTAAACAAAAAAGTCTAACCTTGAGCTACGCCACTATTCTGAACTTTTGGTTCTATAACTTGTATTGTTCCATCTTCTAGAAAGAAATAAATCTTTACTTTTCTGATTTGGAAAGGAGAACCCTTCATTTCCTGCAATGTTTCTTGGAAGAAAGCATCGAAACATAAAATCTGAAATTACAACAGATTATAATATATCCATTGAACAGTAGATATTGAATAAACAAATACTTTTTTGTCAAACACAACCCATCCTGGTAATTCAATGCTTTCGCCACGTGGATATATGGAAGGATACTTATCAGATAAGGGGCCTAACATGTTAGGTTTCACTCTTTCAATTTCACTTCGATTTCCAGGGCCAATAAAATCAAATTTGGGCTCCAGGTGAAATTTTTCTCTGCCAATCTACGAAAAAAGATTATAGTCTCATTTATAATAAATAATTAATGAAAATATTTTTTTTAGTTCAATGAATTTCCAAACTTACATTTGGATTAAAAGTCAACCCTGGCAAAAACGGTAGGTCGGGACATCGCGAAGTCATTTTGAATTAATCTGATAAATACAAGTATTCACAAGAGGTATAGAAAAAAAAATCCACTATAATGGAAAACTCAAATATAATGAGAATGTTGACACCAAAAGGGCGATGAAGTTTTGTCAATTTAACGGTAACCATGGATCTATTTAAGTAGACACCGTAGACATAAGCAGACATAAGAGATACATACAGGTGCTACATACTAGTGTATGTTGTAGTAGTTGTGAAGATATTAAAGTATGAAAAATAATAAAATATTACAATGATATAATTTTATGGACTGGTCGACTTTCAAATATTTGTTTAACAAAAAATAGAACCGCTATTAGGTGGTGCAATGAGAAATTTAAAATTACGTTAATTCTATTGGTGCTGGTAATTTTGAATCGGTGCAGTTGTAGGTAAATATTAAGACTTTTGGCACCAACTTCAAAAGTAACAGCAACAATAGAATTAACATTAGGTATTCCGAACCTCAGTGGACTAACTAATAAAGTTGGTCCTATTTTCTATAAAAAATATCTATTTCACATACACAGGCTGATTCACGGTCGATGGTACCTTAGACGTTTAAGGAAAACTATTCGTAGGATCGTTCTGAAAATTGTATTATGTAGATTATACCTAGAGATCTATCGACTGAAAATATTTTCAGCCTTGCGACATGGCCACTTATATCAAAAAGTATTAACAACTTTGATTTTTCAAATAAGCCACCCTATATATTATCAATTTATTAGATTCTCTATCGCCTTCTGGTTATTTTTGCATAAGATACCCATACAATTGTGAAACAATGAAATTCCAGTAATAGTTTTAGAAAGACTTCTTTCTTAGTTATTATTGAAGTTTTTTTTTATGTGATACAAGGTTGCCCAAAATTCTTGATCTTTCCATCAGATCTATAAAGACCCAAAAATGCGTTTTTTCAAATGGAACACCCTATATTTTATTATTTTATCAGAGAGAAAACCAAAATACCTTTGAAATGATATATCATATTCCTATACCTAAATGGTCAGGTTTTCAAAATAGCCACTATCTATTAAGGTGAATTATTTCTAGCATTTTTATGGTAGGTATTTGCTGGTTACCATGGTGATAAAAGACAATTATTATTTAACAAACATTATTGGAGGTATACCTTAAAATAATTTATCTGAAACGCAAAGATTTGAAGAAAAAAGTATATTCAACAACAGTGAAAAGTAAAGATGAACTGCGTCAACGCGTAATTAAATACATTGATGAGATAGATGCACGTGAAATAAGAAAAGCTATTTTATTGTTGGAGAAACGTATTCTTAGATGTTTGGAAAGAAACGGTTGTCATTTTGAGAATCTATTATAAATGTTTAATTATTTATATTTCTTCGCCAACTATTATTATTAAAACCTCTGTCCTTATCACTTGGTTATTGATAATTAATTAGATATTATACTGTTCTGTATCTAGCAAAAGATCACAAAATACATATGTATATCGTTGAACTGGATTCATTTTCTCAATATCAGTCAATCAGGCTCTGATGAATCTACTTAGGTACTCATTATTGTTTTGCCAAGACTGAGTATGATATCTATGAAAGTTTATTATTATTTTTAAATGAATTTACAGAAAACGGTAAACGAATCGTCTCTGCAGTCTACTTATCATCCCAAAGATGAGTTACGAAACTGTTTCGTAAATCAACGTTTTGAATTAGCTTCTAGGAATCAGAAAATTATTTATTTCTTCTGTGAATGGGTTTATTCTTGTTGTATTTTTTGTACTTTGTGGGTATCTTGCATTAAACTTTCTGGATGTTTTTGCAGTAATTTGATCACATTATCTATGAAGAATGAACAACTCAACAAACACTTATTCTTCCTCACGATAATTACTTCTCAAACTTTCCGTTACCATGGTAACCAGCAAATACCTACTATAAAAATGCTAGAAATAATTCACTTTAATAGATAGTAGCTTATATTTTGAAAACCTGACCATTTTGGTATAGGAACATGTTATATCATTTCAAAGGTATTTTGAATCTAATAAATTAATAATATATAGGGTGTATCATTTGAAAAATCAAAGTTGTTAATACTTTTTGATATAAGTGGCAACGTCGCAAGGCTGAAAAGATTTTCAGTCAATAGATATCTAGGTATAATCTACATAATACACTTTTCAGAAGGATCCTACGAACAGCTTTCCTTATACGTCTAAGGTACCATCGACCGTGAATCATATCATATCATATATATATATATATATATATATATATATATATATATATATATATATATATATATATATATATATATATATATAAATTTCAACTTTCAATTATATTCAAATAAACTTTCCTAGTGGAGAAACTCGGAAACCCTTGAGTTTTTTCTAATGTCTGTTTGAACGTTACTGAAAATATATCTTTTTCCCGCTAAGAGTAATGTAAATAATTATTCATACTTACATGCTTAGATACAAAACATGAAAATGGCAAACATCCTTGGTGTATTACTTTTCCTAGACGACGGAATGTAAATACTGCCATTTACATTCCTAGGAAAATAAAATAAAAGGATTTATGAATTATTTACATTACCGGCAGCGGGAAAAATATAATAAGTAACACGGAATGTATCGACTGTTAACATACACGGCAAGTGACAAGCCTCAGCTTTCGCCTCGGCTCTTACTCACTTGCCTTAAATGTTAACATGTCTTTACATTCCTTGTTACTTAAATAACTATTCGTTAGTTCAGGCAAATAAAAAATTATATTTAGCCGATGTGGGGGTTTTTAGGGGGGAAACGCATAAATTTGATTTTGAATAAAAATGGGACCATATCTTCACACTCCTCAAAATCGGTGGATACAGATGAATCGTATGTATTTTTCGAAGTCGGGCAGACTATTTTGTTTTTGCTATAATCAAAAATTTGAGAAGTGGAGAAAAGACCAACATTTAAATTGGACAATTAAAAAAATCAAGTTTCCGAATCATAACAATAGTAAATAAAGTCTGGAATATATGTGAACGTCCAACGATTTTGATCACTAATGATAACTCCAAATTGTGATTTTTTTTTAATTAAGGTTTCTCAAAGGTGTTTTTGCCGGTACGCCGTATCTCCCTTAATAATGTGTCGAAATGATTGATTGAAACGTCATCTAGAAGATTATGTTCCTCGATAATTACGAAAAGTAATAAAAATATTTTCAAATATATGTATCTTTGAAAAAAGATATTAAACACTTTTGAGGCAATTGAAACGTGTCAATATCACCACGTATTGAAAATTCGTCTAAATGTAATGCATGTGAAGAATCTTATCATACACAGATGTCTGCCTATATAGGGTGGCGCAAAAGCTCCTTTTGAAATACCATATTTTTGGTGAGTTTAAATACCATTTTCCTTGTTTTTTAATGAAGACACTTGGAAGATAAGTGATAAAGTTTAAAGTTTGCGAAGGGACTTAAAATTGTAGAACTTTACTTTGAACAAGAAAAGTCAATTATCCAGAACCTGAACTGAGGAAATTTTCAATGCATTCAGGAAGGAAGATGTTCAAAGGAGTGCTGGAACGGCAACTCGATGACGTTCAGTTGAACTTGTGATAAATCGAAGAGCACTTCATCGCATACTGCAAAAAGGCACAATTGGTTCAGGATGTAAAGCCAAAAGACTCACAACAACGACTTAATTATGCCGTTCGTTTATAGGGAGTAGCCAGAGTACAAAATTAGTTCATCCACTATTTGCTAATGAGGTTCTTTTTTAGTTAAATGGATTTGTGAACCGGCAAAACTGCCGAATATTGGGAACAGAAAACACAGGAGCAGTTCATCCTCGAGAATTACACCCGCTGAAATGCACTGTCTGGTGTGGTGTTATGACAAATGACAATACCAGTTATTGTCGACAATCAATGTGGTTCTAGCAAAACTGGGCCACAGCACACACTACTCGAACCACAATGCGACTTCCGAGTGAAATATTCAGCGAAAGAATAATCTCCAGGAATTCAGCATTTAATTTTCCTGATGTAGGTGCCGTCGGGCTCTTTTACTGCTCCGAAAAATTTTCTAAGCCCTTTTCTTTCGAACACAGTCAGGTTTAGTTCGTCTCTATCTGAGTTAAGGCCCAGGTTTCGCATGTATACTTACGTCACAACAGATCTGATAATGTTGAGTTTCACTTTTCTACCGAGCAGCTTAGAGCTTAGTAGTCGCCCACACGAGTATAAATATCTATTACCAACGACTATTCGTGATCTTATGTCATCGTCTTTTTTGTTCTGAGAAGTAATCACACCAGAGATGTTCTGTGGCTGACTATGTTATAGCAAGATACTTACTCTTGCATTCATTAACATTTAGACAGAAAGTACCAGATTCTGTCTCGACTGTATGGCAGTGTTCCACTATCCTATTTCTCGATTTACTGGTAATAACTGCGTTATATGCATTGAACCATTCTGAAGACTATGGACGATAGTTTATTACCCTCTATTTATACCCCTGAGCGGAAAAGGTTCAGACAGATCATTCTGCACGACAACACCAAACTTGGAGTGATTCAAAGTAGTCTCGACGAGCCTTACCATCTTGCTAAGAATTCCCGACTGCATCATGCTATAGAGTATCTATGTGCGGTTTACACTGTCGATTGCCTGCCTGGATTCTATAAACATGTGATGCAAGTCGCTGTCCCTTTATGTCTTTTTCAGTGTTTGACGCAGGATGTGGTTCTAGCCCACAGTGGACCGAACGGGTCTAAAGCCATAGTAGTATATTCTCGTAGTATCTCTTCAGCATAGTCACTGAGGCGTTTATAAAGAACTCCGAAAATACTTTACAGGCAGCAAAGAGGACCGATATACTTTTATAAGTATTGCAGACGCTCTTACGGTTTTGTAGATAGGTCCAGTCCCGCAAATGACGGTACCGAATAGGATCATTCGGGCATAGCGAATCTCAGATTCGCTTCTGAATCGGTTATTGGTATTCACATTTAGGGCTTAGGGTAAATTCACATTCAAGACGCCTCGGGCATTGTTGTTCGTTCCTCACAATTAGAAATTTCAAGAAATCCAACATGTAGGTACTTCGCACCCCAAAAACAAAAAAACTCCTAAGAGATTTTTTTATAAAATGGAAAATTTTATATGAATTACCAAACTGAAGATGGCATCATTCCCAAAACCATTAAATGGAACATTTTTCAAATACTTCAATGGTTTACAAGCTTAAATCCTCAGAAGAGAGAATTTTGAAAAATGCACGTCTCTTGGGAGGTTTTCTGTGACTTCGTGCCCATAGTTTTATCGACTAAAAAGCCTATTTAACGGTTAATAACCAGGATCACTCTATTTATCAAAATCCTTAGGTTTTCACGCTAGTGCAAAACACGTTCTTCGCCTATTACATACTCAATAACCATTGCGAGCAAGAAACCCATTTTAAGGCACAACTCGCAACTTATATACTCATACTTCTTCTTTATACACAAAAATTAGTTTTTTCATATAAATCAGTTCAGAATATATCTACCTATTGTGAATAAGCAAACAAAAATAGCATGGGCTATCATGTACCTACGTATGTGCGAGTATAATGTGATAATTAAGTATATAGGGTGTCCGTTTTTCTTAACTTTCACAAATTGTAATTGCAGTCATGACATATAAAAATGTATGCACAGAGTCGTCGTTTTGGATTTACAGTGTTCAAATTTAAAGTTAAATTGATTTTCTTATTCTTAAAATCACGACCTCCTTTTTCGATCTTTCATCAAATTGACAGTTTTGTCTGTAATAATAATAATCACAACAACAAACCAATTTTATATGAATGTTTTTTTTTTAAATTGAACCGTCTCTTTTAGTTGTTGCACTAAAAAATACAAAATAATATTAATTCTATTGGTGCTGGTAGTTTGTTGCTGTAGTCACCAACTCCAAAAGTAGCAGCACCAATAGAATTAATATTATTTTGTATTTTTCAGTACTTCAACTAATAAAGTTGGTCCATTTTTTGTAAGAAATATTTATCTTAAATGGAAAAATGCATTTAAATTATCAAAGGATATAGGACATTCCTACTATAAACTTGAGTTTGACAGTTTTCTAAATAAAAAGATTTAAATTTTTAGTAAAATACCAGTAGATTTATAGGTATAGGCAGATCCACAGAAAAGTATCTTATAAGATAAATATACCTATAATTATTTAATATTATCTAGATTGCCATGTTCGGTGACAGATTTATTTATTTATTTATTTATATAAAATAATGATTTACTATACTCTAATAACATAGAAGGCAATTTCCATAAGGATGTGCGCCTTCTCTTTCCTAATTTATATATCGTGTATGTAACTTAACATTTTATTATTCTATAAATTAGAAAAGAAAATAGTATACAAAAGAAAATAACATAAACTGATAAAAAAAGAAACCTATATAAAAGAAACAATGTTACCATCCATCAACCATTAACAATATTCTGTTCTATATTACAGTACCTACTTATTAATTCTAAGATCATATGGTATCACATTAAATGTTTTCGTTCCGGTATGGTACAAGGACCTCTGCGTTGCTGTGATGTTATAGCGGGTAGCAGTGCTACTACTGATAGCTCGGGTATATGAATTATGTATATATAGTTGTCTCACACGTAATGCTTTAGCATCTCTAAATAATAATTCTGTAGGATACAATCTATATTTGTAACATATTATTTTGAGAAATATTTTTGTGCTACCTCTAAATGTTGCAAAATGGTACTATAAGTTGCCCCCCATACAACAATACCATAATTCAGAATAGACTCAACTAGGGCGCGGTAAACACTGTAAAGAGTATCCCTAGACAGCCATTGACGCAAATGGTAAAATTTAAAGTACGTTTTACTCAATTTATTTGTAATGTAATCAATGTGATGATTCCATTTCATGTGTTGATCAAAAATTAGACCTAATTATTTAGCTTTATTGTGTTCGTCAGCATAACAAACTACATCATCATTAGGTGTCAAGGACGAGATCTAATTTATGTACAATAAAAACAATAGCGGCCCAAGTACCGTACCCTGTAGCACACCGTACTCAACTAGACAAGCCTCACTCAATGTATCTCCTACTTTAACTTGTTACGTACGTCCTTCTAGAAATGACTCAATAAGTTTTAATGACACACCACGTACCCCAATTTGTTGAAGTTTGTGCCGTAGAATCCGGTGTGAAACAGTATCAAATGCTTTAGCCGCGTCGAAAAATACAATCAAGCACTTTTCGCCTTTATCCAAACATTGAGAAATGTGGTCTGTAACTCTGACAAGGGCATCCCAGTTCCAGATCCTTAAACAATTTTGAAGCTATGAAATCTAGTTATTATTCAACACTAGTTTTAATCTATTTCAAATCCTTTCATCTCGAAAAATATTAGCTTTACGATCATAGTGATGCATACTGAAATTTTCAGGATTTTTTTCCTGCTTGGATTCAATGAAACACATGCATGTTCCCATTAAAAAAAATCTGGTGTGTCCACTCACACGACTTTCCTATCGCTCGCAGGCATATTCCAGTGAATAAAAATTTTTACGCAATAATCTGCTACATAGCGACGATAATAGCGGTAGTAAAGTGAAAATCCTCTGGTCAAATCGTGCTACCACTAATTTTTTTCAGCCTGTCAAGACAAACAACAATGGTCATGTAACATTTTTTCGCAAGATGAAACGTTTAGCCAGTATCTGAAGAAACATGTGGAAAATACGGAATTTTATTCAAGCATAACTTTTTTTTGTGTTTTTTCTCAGAGATGGCGCTATATGTGGGTGATAAAGAGCTCTCAGAAGAATAATTTAGGCAAGTTTAATCAAAATCCTTAGAGCCGTTTTCGCGCTATAGTCTTGAGCAAATCACGTTTTTTGGCTACAGCTCAACACCCAGCGTATACAGTATTCTCATTCAGTGCCAACGGCGAGTGATATTGGTACCAAACAAAATAAAAAAGAAAGCAACAAAATACACCGATCCGTTCCCGAGATAATGCTGTCACAGACAGACAGACAGACAGATCAATGGCTGAAAATATGTTTATTAGACTTAGAAAACTCTAAAACGTCAACATTTGTAAAAATCTCGATACCGAAAATTTCACACGATTACAATAATTTCCTTATACAGCTACTATAGTAGCGTAGGAAAGTAAAAAATCTGGTGTGTCCACTCACACGACTTTCCTACCGCTCGCAGGCAACTTCCATTGAATAAAAAATCGTCTGATCAAAACGATCAAGTTATATTACATTTTTTTCCAAGATGAATAATACCTAATGATAATAGTGCTAGTACAGTAAAAATTCTGTTGTGAAATTGTGCTACCACTCATTTTTTCAGCATATCAAGACAAACAACAATGGTCATTTAACATTTTTTCGCAAAATGAAACATTTAGCCAGAATCTGAAGAAACATGTGGAAAATATGGAATTCTATTTAAGCATAACTTTGTTTTTGTGCTTTTTCTCAGAGATGGCGCTGTATGTGGGTGGTAAAGGGCTCTCAGAAGAATACTTTAGGCAACTTTAATAAAAATCCTTAGAGCCGTTTACGCGCTACAGTCTTGAGCAAATCACGTTTTTTGGCTATAGCTCAACACCCAGTGTATACAGGATTCTCATTCAGTGCCACCGGCGAGTGATATTGGTACCAAACAAAATAAAAAAAAAGCAACAAAATACACCGATCCGTTCCCGAGATAATGCTGTCACAGACAGACAGACCAATGGCTGAAAATATGTTTATTAGACTTAGAAAACTCTGAAACGTCAACATATGTAAAAATCTCGATACCGAAAATTTCACACGATTACAATACTTTCCTTATACAGCTACTACAGTAGCGTAGGAAAGTAAAAACTGGTGCTTGAAATGTCACGCGGTAGAAGTGAAACTTTTACCTAGGGATAGGATTATAGGATAAATAAAATCAATGGCCAAGACGAATTTCTATCTATTGAAAATAATATCTTATTTAATTTTATTATTTTCATATATATTCTCGTACTCCAAAAAATGTATAATCGGTTTTTGGTACAGAAAATAAGAAACGAATACTCTCGACTCCAACCTCTGGATATTTCTTGAAAAACTGCATCAGTCGTAGTTCCGGATCTTGTCGTAGTTATATCGGGATTGTTAATTTCCAATTTTAATTTGTCTCTTAAGAAATTTAGTAATGGTTGTGCCTCTGGTTCACGAAAATTTATATTGAAATCCCCACCAATGATAGGATTTGTGTCTATGGTAGGTATAGGGGAATCCAGCCAAGCGCTCGCCCTCTAATGGGAAAAGTGCCAACTGAGAACAGATAGGTAATCGTTTGTTTACATTCGTATCTGTTAACAGGTGAATTTCACTCATCATGCCAAAGAAAACTGTTTTTAATACAAATTGTCTTATATATAATTTTCACAGTAGAAAAAATAAGTACAGGACAATCCATTTTCATAGTTTTCCCTATAAAGAATCAGGATTAGTCTATACTAAGAACAATTTTGGAGTGGTCGAGAAAGTTGATAAAAGGTTAGCTTAGTGTATAGTGTTAGTATTCATTATCTACTATGTATTATGGCTGAAAGTTATTAGTAACTTACTTGCTCTTTTAAGGAGATATGAATATCATATATTGTATTAGATTTTGCTGTACTTTTTTATGTTTATTGATTCTCTCAGCTTTAAAATATCTCATTTCAGGATGTTCTAGTGAAAGCAGCTAGCTAATCGTTATTGTTTCAAATTATCAACTGAAATGATTTCCGGTATAACTAGAGCGCTGTATAGATTAGTATTATCGCCACCGCCATTGTGTGTCCTAACTGTCATGTTAGTGAAATAGGTTATACACGTAAAAATACGCACACAATCTCTCAACCTATATATAGACCTATACCAATGACATGACAGTCAGGACACACAATGGCCGGCGGCGATAATACTCATCTAGACAGCGCTCTCGCTCTAGTATAACTATAAAAGAATCCATAGAACTTGTATATTTTTGATTGAGAATTAAGAATAATAGCACACTTGTTTTCAAACTGTTCGTTTGCTAATAAAACGTATTCGGTAACATCACTATTTATTTAATAGATAATAACGGGATTCCTGATTGTAAGGATGACAACGATGCGTTTCATTGGCACTTAGAAAAGAATAATAGATAAAAGTTGTCGTAAGGCAGAAAAAGACATAGCATCACCTGTCAGCTCAGCCCAAAATTCAGTAGCGTATCATTCACGTTATAGTAAGCGGGCTACTTTTTAATGAAATGGGTTGAAGTATGGACCGTATACATGTTGCAGTGTTTGAAATGTTTATATATTATAAGGAATGTTAACATATTGTAACGTGCAAGGGGAACAGCCGCCGGTATTGGCTACAAAGTGGCGGCAGCCGTTTGAAGTAAGCGCGAGATATATGCTGTGGTTGGAAATACCGAAAGCGGCGTTTACAAAGAGAGCGACGGCAGTAGGTCAGCATCTACTCTTAAAATGCCGACAAAGGAATTTCGAGAAGCGTCCAGTGGCGGCTTTCGCATCAAAGACCAGAAGCCGCTCGAATGATCTGGATCCTTTGTCGGATATATATATATATATGGGAGAATTTTCGGCATGAAGACAGAATGTAAAAGACAGTGTGAATAAATGGAATAGTCCGAGTAAGTTAGTGAGAATATAGTAAAGTTAAGTTGTAATTTATATCATTTCGAGTGCAAATAAAGTTAATTTAATAACACTAAATTAGTCTCACTTATCTGCGAACCCACATACGCAACAATTTGGTGTTAGAAGAGGGATAAGTGAGTGAAGAGGCTTTTGTATATGGCGAACACCCGTAAGCAGACAGAAAAAATGGAAGAACAACTTACTAAGTTATTCTCCGATTTTTCGAGAAAACAAGAAGAGCTACGACAACAAGAAAAGAGAGAAGAGGAGGAGCGAAGGCTGCAAGAAATACAAGAGGAAGAGGTACGACGACAACAAGAAAAGAAAGAAGAAGAGGTACGACGACAACAAGAAAAGAAAGAAGAAGAGGTACGGCGACAGAGAGATTTCGAGCAGTTTGCAGGATTGTTCCGAAATGTCTATCAAGAAATTGATACCGTTAAACAAGAAGTTCGAGAAGAAATTGGAACAGTTCGAGAAGAAATTGGGACAGTTCGAGAAGAGTTTGAGGAGAAGTACCGAAAACTAGAGAAAGAAGTGAAGAAAATGCGAGATACCAACCAAGATGAAAGTAGCAAATTGGACACGTCGGCGATCACAACAGCCAATGAAAAACTTAAACCACCAATGTTTGACGGCGAAATATCCTGGGCTATGTACAAACGTCAATTTGAGGCTGCAGCCAATGCAAATAGATGGGATCAGCAGCAGAAAGCAACGGCGTTGGTATTGGCTTTGCGAGGAAAGGCGCTTGAAATACTTCAAAACATTCCTGAAGCCAAACAGATTATTCGGCTGTTGCGGGCGCCTTGGAACTAAGATACGGCAACAAATATCTTAGCCAAGTGTATCAGAGCCAGTTGAAGAGCAGAATTCAAGGTTCAACGGAGTCACTGCAGGGATTCAGCAGAAGCATTGAGAGCATGGTACGACTGGATTATCCACAGGCACCGGACGAATTCATCGAGCAAATTAGTGTCCAGTACTTCATTGATGGAGTTCGAGATATCGATATGCAGCAAGCGTTGAGACTGAGTAGGCATAACATCTTAGCCGAAACAGTTGTCCAGGCACTGGAATACGAAGCTGCCAAAAATGCTTCGATGAATCGTCGCAGCAAATTAAGAGAAGTCAGGGTGTCGGAGGAACCGCAAGACAATGCAGATTTCTTTAAAAAGCTGGAGGCGATGTTCCAGAAATTCTGCTCTCGAGGTGGCAAGGAGTCCGGATATAGAAAAACGATTAAGTGTTACAATTGCAACCGAGAGGGACATATAAGTAGAAACTGCAGGCGACGACCCAGATCTGAAGAACGAAATGTTCAGAGAGAGAAAACTCAGGAAAACTCCACCTCGCCAGTGTAAGGGGGCGAACGCTGGCGACAATTGATTATCAAGCCCCCAAGATACATTTGTGCTCCATCAAGAAGAGCTGTGAGAGCCTCGTTGTCCAAGGTTTTATCAACGGCAAGAAATGTGATTTGACGATAGACACGGGGGCAACAAGATCAGTGGTACGCCCCGACATGGTTTCCAAAGACTCTATTGTGCAGCACAACATCAAGCCAATACTGGAAACTGCAAAAGGAGATTTGATAAATGTTTTTGGAGAGACCACCACCACATTGGAAATTGGCAATGCACAAGTAAAGATTAATCGTGGCCGACATAGTGGATGAATTTATAGTAGGTTTAGACGTTTTGGAAACCTTAAATTTTATCACAGTGGACTTTAAAAACAGAATGTTGAGAGTGGGCAACGAGGAAATATTTTTCTCAGCATCTTCAAACAAGAACTGTCCTGTTAAAATAATCGTCACCGAAGATACACGAATACCTGGAAATATTGAGAAGATCGTGAAGGCGCACCTAGAAAAACAACTGGAAGGTGTTAACACTATGGTTTTTGAACCAAACGAGAACAAAGAGAACGGGGCTCTTTTGGCTAGGTGCTTAGTTAATTCCAATGAAATTATTCCAGTGAGGGTAGCCAATCTATCTGTAAACAGAATGACAGTGAAGAAAGGGGAAGTAATCGGTACCTGTTTGCCAGTATCCCGTGTAACAAGATGTGAGCAAGAGGAACCCGTTTCAAAAGATGTACATTTGTCCCAAGAGCTAATGGAGAGTTTCTAGAAGACCTGGAAACATCTTAGCGAACAGGAAAAGAAAAAGGCAATCGAGTTTGTAAAGCAAGAAGCTGATGTTTTCGTACAAGGCAAAATTACACGGCAAACGAATTTAGTCGAACATCGGATCAACACGGGAAATGCTGTACCTATTCGCCAACCTCCACGAAGACTTCCTTTTGTAAAACAACAGCAAGTTAACACCATGGTTGAAGAAATGCTGAAGGATGGCGTCATAGAAGAATCCAGCAGTCTTTGGTCATCACCAGTTGTGCTGGTGACGAAAAAGGATGGTTCGTCGAGGTTCTGTGTGGATTACAGGAGGTTAAAGATGTAACGAAGAAGGACAGCTACCCATTACCCCGAATTGACGATACCTTAAACACCTTAGCCGGATCCAGGTGGTTCTCAACTCTTGACCTGAAAAGTGGATATTGGCAGGTAGAGCTAAACAAGGAAGATAAAGAGAAAGCAGCCTTTACAGCTGGAAACGGCCTGTATCAATTTAATGTCATGCCGTTTGGATTATGTAATGCCCCTGCCACTTTTGAAAGGTTAATGGAATTAGTCCTGCGAGGACTAACTTGGGAGACGTGCCTGGTGTACTTGGATAATGTAATGGTGATTGGCAAAGATTTCGACGAACATCAATCGAATCTGAAGAAAGTATTCGTCAGGATCCGAAGTGCTAATCTCCAGCTGAATCCAAAGAAATGCGTCCTATTCCAGGAAAAAGTCAACTTTCTCGGACATGTCGTATCATCGAAAGGAATTGAGACCGATCCAGAAAAAGTCCAGGCAGTGCGAGATTGGCCAAGACCAAAGAACAAGCACTAAGTTAGAAGCTTAGAAGTTAGAAAGGATTTTGGGAAAATTGTGAAGCCACTACATCAATTAACTGTAAAGAACTCCCACTTTGACTGGTCACCAGAATGTCAACAGTCGTTTCTGGAGCTGAAAAACCGTTTGACCAGTGCTCCTGTTCTTGCATATCCCTTGGACGAAGGACTGTTCGTGTTAGATACTGACGCTTCATAAAGTGGAATAGGAGCTGTTCTTTCCCAAATACAGGATGGCGAAGAAGCCGTAATTGGATATTTCAGCAAAACGTTGGGAAAAGCAGAGCGAAACTACTGTGTGAACCGGAAGGAGCTGCTAGCGGTTGTACGATCCATAGAACATTACCAAAGTTTTCTCTATGGACGGAAATTTTTAGTAAGAACAGACCATTCTGTACTACAGTGGCTGCTGAATTTCAAAAATCCGGAGGGACAGATAGCGCGTTGGCTGGAGAAACTGCAGAGTTACGACTTTCAAATTAAACACCGAAAAGGAAGAAGTCACGCCAACGCTGACAGCTTGTCACGAAGACCTTGTGGCAGTTCCTGTAAATTCTGTCCAAGACAGGAACAAAGAGAAACAGCCGAGGATGTTGTACATATCCAACAAATGCAGATTAGGAATAAAGAAACGGAAAATACCGACGAAATCACCAGAGACAACTTTAGAAGAGAACAAATCGCTGACAAAGATTTGACGATAGTACGGGGCTGGTTAGACCAAAAGCGACGACCTGAGTGGCAAGAAATCTCCAGATTTGATCAGACGGTCAAGGGGTACTGGGCTCTGTGGGATTCGTTGTGCTTACGGGATGACTTGATCACTCTTAAATGGGAAAGTCCAGATGGTAGGAGCATTGTGTATCAAACCGTTGTACCCCGAACGATGGTAGCTGAGGTACTTCGTGAACTGCATGGCAGACGCAATGGAGGCCATTTTGGAGTAAATAGAACACTGGCACGTGTGAAAGAGCGGTATTATTGGATCAACTGTCGAAGAGATGTGGAAGAATGGTGCAGAAGGTGTGACCTCTGTACTTCTAAGAAGGGTCCGAAGACACGATCCCGAGGGAATATGAAGCAGTATCTTTCAGGTGAACCTTGGGAAAGAATTGCGGTGGACATTGCAGGACCATTCCCTGCGACAGATTCTGGAAATAAGTACATCATGGTTACCATGGACTATTTCTCGAAGTGGCCAGAAGTAGTGCCGATGCCGAAGCAGTTACAGTGGCTGAAGCCCTTCTGGAAAACGTGATTTCCAGACACGGAGTACCCTTGGAGCTGCATACCGATCAAGGTAGAAATTTTAAATCCGAAGTATGGACGCAGTTAATGAGGTTGCTGGGGATACGAAAAACACGACCAACCCCACTTCATCCACAGTCAGATGGAATAGTTGAGAGGCACAATAGGACCATCAATCAATACCTCTCAATATTTGTGGATGAGCACCAACGTAACTGGGACAAACTGGTGCCTCTCTTTCTCCTGGCCTACCAAAGTTCCCAGCATGAATCCACTGGCTATACACCATCGATGCTGTTGTCTGGAAGAGAAATGAAGCTCCCCGTAGATCTGATGTTTGGCAGACCATCAGCCGACGATCATGAAGAAGTGTCTCTTCCACATTATGTAGCTGACCTACAGGAGCGACTTAGAGTGGTCCACGATTTCGCCAAACAAAAGCTTCAGTTGAAGAGCAACAAAATGAAGATGAGACTTGACAAAAGGCAGTCATTAGACTCTTTTAACGAAGGCGATGCAGTTTGGTTGTACCAGCCACAGCGAAGGAGAGGATTAAGTCCGAAATTGCAAAGACCTTGGGAAGGACCATATCGCATTGTCAAAAAGATTAATGACTTGGTGTACAGGATCCATCTTTCGCCAAAAGCCAAGCCAAAAGTGGTGCACGTGGAAAGACTGAGTCCGTATCGAGGAGATAATCCACCGGTCTGGAGACAAACGGAAAAAGCTGTTCGGGCCGAACAGCTTTAAGGGAGGGAGCAGTGTAATGTGCAAGGGGAACAGCCGCCGGTATTGGCTACAAAGTGGCGGCAGCCGTTTGAAGTAAGCGCGAGATATATGCTTTGGTTGGAAATACCGAAAGCGGCGTTTACAAAGAGAGCGACGGCAGCAGGTCGGCATCTACTCTTAAAATGCCGACAAAGGAATTTCGAGAAGCGTCCAGTGGCGGCTTTTGCATCAAAGACCAGAAGCCGCTTGAATGATCTGGATCCTTTGTCGGATATATATATGGGAGAATTTTCGGCATGAAGACAGAATGTAAAAGACGGTGTGAATAAATAGAATAGTCCGAGTAAGTTAGTGAAAATATAGTAAAGTTAAGTTGTAATTTATATCATTTCGAGTGTAAATAAAGTTAATTTAATAACTCTAAATTAGTCTCACTTATCTGCGAACCCACATACGCAACAATATTTACTGTTTCAGGGCATTGTGAATATTATTTTTGATAAAATAATAAAATACAAGTCTTGTGTAACAACCTAACGAAAATTTCGAAAAATGGCGCCGTTTACTTTGACTAGGTACTCTTGTCTTCCATATTTCTCACAAACTCACAACACAACTGAAAACTACAGGAATTCACCGCTTCGATATCCGAAAGAAGTAAAAAATTGCTAGATAAATACTTGAAAATTATAAATATATAAAAAATGTCGAATTCATTTACATAAACATATATATGGAAATAAATAGAATAGTATATATGCACTTATATATGTACATCATTTTTTAATAAAAATAAGTTGTTAACAGACTTCAAATATGGTATGCATTTTGTTCGGATATAGAAAAATGACAATTCAACCACATTTACTTACACTCACGTGCAATCTGGCAGAAATTAGTTCAATTATGGGTTCAAACGGATGATGGAGAAAAATGATGTGTTTCTGTTGAATTATGTCAATTTTAAACTCAGTTGGATGATTTGTGTTTTTGATATTTTGTGTTGGTAACACTTATGTTGGTGACATTTTGTATTGTCTTTCTTCTTTAATAAAATAAAAAAGAAAAACACACTAGAGAGAACAAAGAAACTGACGGCGTTGGTTCATTTATCCTTGTGTAAAATTGAAAAATATCAAGTGAAATATTAAGAAAATATCAAAAAAATCAAAGAAAACGAACAGGTTATGGGCCCAGTGAGGCTAACAAAGAAAAAGACAGTGTAAAGACAGTGAAAGTGATTGAAAGACAGTGAAAACAGTGCGGCGAGTGCGGCTCAAGATTCCATCATGTCGCACAAAGAAGAGATTGACTCCGTGACCAAACTCACCGACGCCCAGACATTTGCCTTGTGGGAATTCGAAATTGGAATTCTATTTGAAGCAAAAAACCTTAAAGGAATTGTGAGTGGTGAAATCAAAATGCCTGGAGAAGAAAAAGCAATAGCACAGTGGAAAACTCAAGATGCACTAGCAAAACATATCTTGTTAAGAACCATCGACTCAAGTGTAAAAGCCCATGTTTTGACTTCAAAGACAACTTGTGAGATGTTTGCATCAATCACAAAGGTGTATAAAAGGGATACTGAACAAGCAAGGAACCAACTGTTGGCTGAATTTTTGGGTTTGCATTATGACAAGACTAAAGATGTGCTTGGAAATATTGCTCGACTGGAAACACTTAGTTTCAAACTTACTCAGGCAGGACATCCCATAGAAGAAGAAATGCTGATGACAAAAATTTTAGTGACCCTGCCAGAACAATATAAACATTTTGGTGTAGCATGGGATTCGACACCAAAAGAAGAGAGAACAATAGACAATCTTCGGTCAAGACTCCTTAAAGAAGAGGAGAAAATGAAAGGAAATAATAATGAAGCAAAGGTTGCCTTCAAAGCATATAAATTCAGAGGTACATGCAACCACTGTGGAAAAATGGGCCATAAAATGTATGAATGCAGATCAAACCCAAACAATCACAACAAGCAAGGTGAGCAGAAACCAAAGACACAACAAGAGCAGAAGAATCAATCAACAGGTGGCCAGTTCAGGCATTGCAACAAATGTAACAAAAGTGGACATACTGAAGATTTTTGTTGGAATGGCAAGACTTTTTCAACGTGCAAATACTGCAAAAAAAACAACCACCCCGAAGAGAAGTGCAAATACAGGAGGGAACATGAAAATAACAGAAGACAAAATAACAATGTCAGTTATCTCGTAGAAACATACAAGACTGAAAGAGAAGATGAGATGGATACTACGTTTGTTGTTGACAGCGGCTCAACAAGCCATCTCACACATGTTGAAGATTTGTTGTCTAACCTGAAGAAAGAAGAAGTGAGCGTGGGATGTGCAAAGAAAGGATCAAGTTTTGTGACCAAATCTGTTGGAAATATTCAAAGTGACACGGTTACTTTAACAAATGTGTCATATGCTCCAGATTTGTCAAGAAATCTTCTGTCTGTGAATGTGGTTACAGAAAAAGGTGGCATAGCAATATTTGATGACAAAAGTGTGAAATTTGTTCATGGAAAAGTAATGTATAATGAAGACGATGTTGTGCTAGTTGGTGAAAAGCAAAGAAATGGTTTGTACACTGTTGATCTTGGTACTGATGAAGAGGCCATGATAACTCAAAAACAAAAAGCAATTGAATGGCACAATAAACTTGGACATCTAAATTTCCAAGACTGTGTGATGGAGTGGGTGATGAAATTGAAAAATGTAATGAAGAAATGTGTGAACCTTGTATCAGAGGAAAATTGATAAGAAAGCCATTCAACACTGAAAGAGCAAGAGCAACAAGACCTCTGGAGATAGTACACACAGACATTTGTGGAAAAATATATCCTGCAACACCAGATGGTGAAGAATATGTTATGACATGTCTTGATGACTATACACATTTTCTGAAGGTGTATTTACTGCGTACAAAGAATGAAGCTGAAGAATACATCAAAGACTATGTTAATGAAGCTGAGGCATATTTCAATCTGAAAACTTCAAAACTGAGACTGGACAACGGAGGAGAGTACTCAAGCAATGATTTCAAATTATGGTGCAGATCAAGAGGAATACAACTGGATTATACAATACCACACTCACCAGAGCTGAATGGAAAAGCAGAAAGAGTAAACTTAACTCTCTTCAACAGAGTACGTGCAATGTTGTTGCATGCCAAGTTGGAAAGCAAAATGTGGGGATTTGCTGTGTTAACTGCAACTTACCTTTTTAATAGGAGCCCAACCACTACAGTGGATACTACAACAGCTGAAAAATGGTATGGAAAGAAACCAAACCTGTCCAACCTGAGAGAATTTGGTCAAGTGGTTTACACAAAGAATTCGGGATACCTGAAGAAACTTGAAGACAGGAGTGCAAAAGGAATATTTGTTGGATATGCCCCAAATGGATATAGGGTTTGGAACCCTGAGACAAGGAAAGTGTATGTATCAAGAGACATAAAATTTACAAACAAATTTGAAGAAAATGATGATTATCAAGGAGTGTCGATTGAAATTGAAAGTCTGCAACAATTTGAAGAAGAATATCAAGATGACAACAGAAATGAAGACAACAATGAAGAAAACAACCAAGAAAATCATGAAGATGAACGTGAAGAACCAATATTCAATGAAGAAAATAATGAAAGAGAAGACAATGCAGAAAATAACGAAAGAGAAGAAATACCAAACCAAAGACCAAGAAGACAAAGACAAATGCCAAAGAAGTATGAAGATTATGTACTGGAAGATGAGTTTGAAGATCATGCATTACTCACTGAAAATCCCATTTTGACTTATGAAGAGTGTATGGAAAGTCCAAATAAACAACAATGGAATAAAGCAATTCAAGAAGAGAAAGACAGCCTGGCTAAAAATGGAGCATGGGATCTAGTTGATGTGAGTGAAAGCTCAAACAAAGAAATTATTACTAGTCGCTGGATTTTTCGAGTGAAGGATGATGGCAGGTACAGAGCCAGATTAGTTGCCCGAGGTTGTCAACAGAAAGAAGGAACGCTAGATTTTGGAGACATTTTCAGTTCTGTTGTACAGTCAACTTCACTGAGAATATTGCTTGCTATAGCTGCCAGTGAAAGCTTGGAAATCATGACTTTTGATGTTAAGTCTGCATTTCTCTATGGACACCTGAATGAAGAAATTTATATGCGCTTGCCTCAAGGATATAATCATCCTGGAAAAATATGTAAACTGAAGAAAGCCTTGTATGGTCTTAAACAGGCTCCACAGCAGTGGAATAAGAAGTTAACTGATTTTCTAAACAGATGTGGTTTGAAACAACTGAAGACTGATCAGTGTATGTTCATGGATCCAAAGAAGAAACTTTATGTTGCTATTCATGTGGACGACGGAATAATTGTTGCCAAAGACAAGAAACAAATGATCAAGATTATTGAAGAACTGAAGAAGGAATTTGAGATTACTGTTGATGAAACACCAAAGACATATTTAGGAATGGAGATCAAGAAAATTGAGGAAGGCATACTAAGGGCCTGTTGTTCGAAAATAAATGACATCGGCTAAGCCCGTGCTAAACACACGATTATCTTTGACGTGAGCTAAAGCGTTGTTCGAAGCAGACTTTTCAAAAGTTTAGCGCGGTCTTAGCCGGTGACCTGTTTAACCTACGTATACGGCGATTTTGCGTCGTTCGAACGCCAAACGCCGCATTAGCCAGTGATTAGCCGCTTGCTTTTTAAACCAGGCAGGGGGGTTGATTTAAATAGGTATTTGACAGCCGGCAACAATTTCGTTTAAACCTTCGATCGAAGCTATGAGTGAATAAGTGCAACAAAATTTGTGTTTGGATGCAATTTACACTGTTCGACATAAGGTAAGTTTGTTATTACCTTTTTTATAATGCAAAATTCTGTAATTTTATAGTAAATATTTACATGACTCAAGTTCCGTGAGGCTGGTATTTGCTGTTAATATATTATGCATACACGTAATTGCTATGACTTACAAAGGCAGAGTTTCCCAATATATGCCTACTTTATACTATTAAAAATCTATTACGAGATCTATCTCGGTTCTCAGTACAATAATTAGTCTACATCTGCACGTAATGAAGAAAATAATGTGGGAACATTTATACGCTCGGCCAGACACAACCCTTGCTCCGCATACGTTCTTATACAGTTATCACATAATTCACATTTCACAGCTTTTATATCAAATATTAGTTATATGTATAATGTAAACCACAGAGACGCGACGGAGAAAATGATGTGGGTATCATCGACGGTAGGGGGGATAAGGGCGAAACGGCAGTCACCCAGTCGCAAGCAGTAGAGTAGTGAGTCCTAACCTAACCTTTATAATCTGTGGAGTAGTTTGTCGTGTTGTGTTGTACACAAGTCGCGTTATAAGAATCATGGATGCGAATATATGTTTACTTTTAAATATGGGTATTGGTTAGTAAGAAGATCACGATAGAAAACTTTCGCGAAGCCTGGGTATCTGGTCGAGTGGAGCCGTGTCTCAATTATTAAAGAAGAAGAGGGCGGCCCAAATGACTCAGAGGTTCCTCAGCTAGAAATGGCAATCCTACCTCATCCTTCTGTAAATCTGTAAGTGAATATAAACATTTTAAAGGTTACTACCAAAATTTGTAGAGCATACACACGACGATCAATATAACAAACGGTTATATCATTATATTTGCAATCGTCGAACGATGTAAGACAAAACTGCAATAATTATCAACATAATTTTAATCAACTGATTTAACAGCCTGCGGTAGAACAGAAAAAGGTATATTGTAATTTAGTAGAGCTGATCATTGTATTTATGCTTATATATGTAGGTTCTAATGTAAGTTCCCAGTACCAGAATTTTACTGTTACTCGAAAAGATGAAAACAAGCAGATATGTATTTCTGACAATATTCAAATTGAATTTAAAAGTTATAGCCTTTCACATTGAAAACTATTTTTCAAAAAGTTGAAATACTTGAAAAATTTAGTATGAAACATCCAATTTTGTAATTAGAAAACAAAATGACAAAATATGAATGTCAGCTGAGCAAAAGCTTAGTATTACAGAATGAATGAATTCAGTTCAAAGTTTTCTAAAGAATTTTTATTTTTCTATGCTTTCCTAATAATATTTTCTTTTATATTGTTCCACACTAATATTTTTTTTCTGCACAGGACATTTTCTGGATCGAGGATGAGATGGATCTTTTTGTTTGAGAGATGGAGCTGGAGTGTTGGTGGTTCGAGATTCTGGGAGTTGGCATTCTGGTTCCAAAGAAACGGAACATGGCAGAGCCTCTATAATAACAACAGGGGTGTTGGCACATCAATATCTCCTGAAAATTAATAATATAGAATATTAGTCTTGATATTATATACAATAATTGCTAGTTGTTTTATGTGTAGTTTATAAACTGCAATATATACATATTGTAATAAATATATGCAAATATTGTAAATATTTTTTTCTGTATATTTTCAGTTGTAATTACAAAATTATATATCTTTCTATTAAAAATAATAATTTTTTATTCCATTCTAATGTTTCTTATGGGTATAATAAATAATAATACTATTTATGCATCTTATCATTTCAATACCTTTTTATGTTCATTGTAAAATACACTTGAAAATAATTAACTTACCTTTCAATAAGCCGCAGGAGTGTATCTCGGTCCACAAGAGTAAAATTCTTCCTTTTTCTTTCCATTTTCTCAAAATATATTTCACAGAAAATATTTAGATTTCATTATTCACTACCAAAACAAACAATGATGACAACTAGTTTAACCTATTAATCAATAAAATTTTGACATATGGCGACCCGCTCACGTAGCGTGAAGTCTGCAACGAAAGGACAAATGGCTTAGCCGCCGCTAAGGTTAGCCACCGTTAATCCCACTTCGAACAACGCTAAAAAAATCAGCCTCCATGCGAGCTAAGCACGGGTTAAACTTAGCACATGATTAGCCACTGTTTCGAACAACAGGCCCTATTAAATCAGTCAAGTTATGTCAAGAAAATAATCAGCATGTATGAAATGGAAGGTTGTCAACCAAAGTGTACTCCCATTTCACATCAAGAAAATCCTGACAAGATCAAGAAAATACAGCAGGAAGATTTTCCTTATCAGAATGCAGTGGGAAGTTTGCTATATTTATCATGCAAAACTAGAGAACTTTCCGTTACCTGAATGGAACACGAGAAACTGGGATACTGTTCTCCAATAGTCCAAATTCTCCTGATACACTGGAAGTATTTTGCGACTCTGACTATGCTGGAGACAGAATTGATAGGAAAAGCACAACTGGCTACGTCATTAAATTTGCAAATGGGCCAGTGGCATGGTGCTCTAGAAAGCAGAAGATGGTAGCTCAATCAGTAACAGAAGCCGAGTACATAGCAGCAGCTCAATGTTGCCGAGAAATGAAACATGTCAAAAATGTCATAGAAGAGCTACTGGAAAGAAAAATAAATGTCAAGCTTAACATTGACAATCAGAGCTGCATCAAGATGATAAAATCCGGACAGCTGACACGCAAGAGCATCTACATCGATGTCAAATATCACTTTATCCGAGATGAAATGAAGAATGGATGGTTCATTGCCCAGTATTGTCCGACTCAAGAAAATCAAGCTGATATTCTGACAAAACCAATGCAACCTCAACAATTTGAAAAGTTGAAACTAAAGCTGATGTTTGATTTAAAATAATGTGCCATCTGTAAACAATCTCAGTGATATCATGACCAAGAGATATTGTATTAAGTACTTTTTGAGATCATACCTGATTTGCCTATTGTAAGGTAATTTTGTATTGTGCTATTATTGTTCCTATTTCCTTAATTGTAGGATAAAATAATCTTCTATGTGTTCTAACAATTGTTTTTACTTTTCTACTTTTATATGTCATTGTATTAATATGTTTGTTTTTCTAATAATAATTAAAATCATCCGTCCTTCGTTTAGGGGGGAGTGTTGAATTATGTCAATTTTAAACTCAGTTGGATGATTTGTGTTTTTGATATTTTGTGTTGGTAACACTTATGTTGGTGACATTTTATATTGTCTTTCTTCTTTAATAAAACAAAAAAGAAAAACACACTAGAGAGAACAAAGAAACTGACGGCGTTGGTTCATTTATCCTTGTGTAAAATTGAAAAATATCAAGTGAAATATTAAGAAAATATCAAAAAAAATCAAAGAAAACGAACAGTTTCTGTGTGTTATAAATGTTTTTTAATTTTAATGTAGGTATGAATAGTTCATATAAGTAACAAACACAAAGATCATTCATACAAGATCTTTTCTAACAACTTCAATCTAAACACTTTCAACTCTAGATATGCCGTTACCAAGACATTTATAAATAACTAATGACATTTTTCATTGATGGTTATGAGATCTTTCCTGTTTGTGGTTAAATTAATCTAAATTCACGTATGTAAAATAATTAATCATTTAAGAGGAATCGCATACGACGGTGGTCAAATTATAAAGGGTTTGAAATGATATCATGTGAATATGGGTTAAGTTTCTTGCTAGCTATCAGATATACCGCTAATTTGTTCCGCTAGCAGGTGTCTGTTGTAGACAGGGTCAATGCCATTTCAGATAATTCAAGTAAACGACATGCCATCTCACTTTTAAAGGCCTACTCAGGAAGAATATTGTTTTTGATCGCTCGATACATATTTTTTCAATAAACAGTAGCCTTGCTTCATCCTCATATAAAGTTTTCCATGCGCCGCTAGGAGTCCTATATGATCACTGAAACGCCATCACCATTTCCAAGAATTTAGTGCCTACAATTTACGAACACGGGTATATACCTACTACCCAGAGAATATATACCTACACTACTATACCTACCATACCTACCTACTACCATAGATAAGAGATGTTGCATCTACACTGACCTACTACTTACTGCTACTGAGCTTTATGAAAGAGCACTCATCAAATCCCCACTAGTCCGGCAACTCAAAATACAATTTCATCTACAAGAGCGCAAGGCGCAAGTCAACTTCCAGCTGATTCAACCCAAGGAAACCCACAAGCCTCGTCGGATTCCTATTTCCATAATACGGGCGATATAAATAATGGTTAATAATAAAGCTATGACATCATCCTTTGGAGTCTAGAAATCGTAAAACACGGCACCAAGTTCTGTTCGTGTTTCAGATACTTTTAATAGTGTTATCTGCTTTTATTAAATATTTGTTTGTACATCGCTGCGCCATAAACAGTTATGAGTCAGTTTTCAGTTTATCAAGTTGAGTTGAGCTAAAAAAGGGTGGGAAAGATACGGATTGTATTTATTGTTGGATATGACAAAATTAATTTGAGTTTTGTTTTTGTGAACAAACGTGAAGTAAAAATGAGTGCTAGCAAAAATAGTGATGCCGAAATGGTCAATCAAATTTCTACGGATCCCGGCATTATAAGTATTATCGTCAATGCTCTAAAAAAGGTAAACTTCAATCAATAATCTACATCCCATTTTTGTTTCTGAAAATAACTCTTGAATTAAGTTTAAAATAACAGGAACTATGTTGAAATATCTGTTATTTAAACATATAATACATATGTAGCTTTATTAATGTAATTCATTTCAATAATTGAATAAGCAATTGACAGAAAATTGCAGAGGTGTAATTAAATTAGGATTTTAATAGATGCATTTATGATGTTAAATTGAGTAATTACCTTCTTAATAAGAAGTAAACACTGGAGAGTTGATAATAGAATTTAGGATCGTAGCTCGCAATTTCATTAAAATGTATTTTATTATGTTTATAATATTAGTTCAAAGAATAAACTTATTTTCTTTTGAGAAATTTTATTGTTAATTATACACAATTCTGATAATATTAACATAACTATTTGTTTATTTGGCAAAGAATATGTCAACTTATTGCTATTCCAACTATTCCTATTTCAACCTAATCTACAAGAATAAGCATTACACATGTGTTACATTATTTTATTATGACAGGGTTATTTTATCACTTTTGGATTATCAGCACATTAATTAAATAGTACCTATAGCTATTTAAATATATTTTATAATAAATTGCGTTGTCAGTTTGTTAGTATGGCTGGGGAAACTACTATAATTTTAAATTTTTTCAGCCTTATTGGAAATAAAAAATATTTCACCTCATTAGCTATAGGTAGGTAGGTAGGTATCTACATATTAAAAATTTATTAAATATTTCAGCTTTGATGTTTTCTTTTGACTCAAATGATTTTTGATCGTATACTAAAGCAGTTGAATAGGTGACTATAATAATTATTCAAGGGGATCAACTTACACCCCGAATTTTGTTATATATAGATACCTACCTATACTTCTGGTAAAGATACTTTAATCTTTGCTTCTGATGTTTTGAGAGAAACGAAAGAAGTTTTAATAAAATCTATTAAGCAAATCAAGCTTCACATTTTATAATGATTAGTTTTTGATATACAGGGTGTTTCATAAAGTCAGAGCATACCTATAAAAGTTATGTTTTCTTATATTGAATTGCAATTAAGTATGCTCATTCTCTCTATTCCACCGATATCAATGAATATTTTATTAGTTTCTTCAGGGTACTTTTATATATATGGCCCCTTTTATGTAAAAAATGTATGAAATCTTTACCCTCTGTTATTATAAATTTACTGACGGAAAGTCTTTTAAGTCTCTCATGGTTAAGAGAATCTTCTTTTTTTCATGTTTCTAATAAATTCAGCTTGGTTCTTCCTTACACCCCCGTGAACTTGATGCCTGAATTCAAACATGAAGGATCGATTTTCTCTGAGTTTTTCACGGGTATTTACCAAATAGACCATTTTACTCATTCTATTGGGCCACTTTTTAAGCGAATACTCTATTCAGGCAATTTGAAAATTAGATATACTGCCAAGAACTTTTCCATTTTTGACTGACGAACCCAAACGGAGGAGGTTTACAATTCGACAGTCTGCTTTTTTGGTTTGTTTGAGCGCTGTATCTATAGTAAACGTATTCCGATTTTGATGATTCCTGATTCATTTGAAAGAAGATTCTTGAGAAATGGTCCCATATTCGTAAAAATTCAAATCCGAAATCTCCTTCCCTCCAAAAAACGCCCCCGAAGGGAGTCCGGCAATTTTTCTCAAAAATCGAAAACCTGAGACGGCAGAATTAAAGATAGGACAATATCCGGAAACGTATGATTTGAACATTTTTTTCAGAACAGTTACAGTTTTCGAGTTACAGCGATGTTAAAATCTCAAATATGTGTTATTTTCGCTATGTGGAGGGGACAGTTCCTTTTGAAAATTGAAAATCTGAGGCGATCAAATTAAAGACCAGATTATTTGTAGCAACATTCATATGGAACATTTTTGCCATAGAGTTACGGTTTTCGAGTTACAGCAGTGGTAAAGTCTAAAATATGCATAGTTCCGCGACTATGTTTTTAGATTTCTGAATAATAACAAGTTCAAGCAAAGAATAAATGAAGAAATATAACTGCAACTGCTTCAACTTCAAAATTACCAGCACCAATTTAATATTATTTTGTATTTTTCAGTGCACCAACTAAAACGTCTGTCCATTTTTTTGTAAAAAATATTTATTATTATTAAAACAGATATATCCTATAATGTAATACGTTAGAAAAATTTCGGCAAACATCTCAAAAAAAATTATTACAAATTATTTTATTTATTTCTATCGCATATGCTTCACAATGCAAATACAAACGAATTGGCGTAAATGTCTGTGTATGTGCACCCAAGTTTGAAGAACCTTAACAAGGTCTATGACTGGATGCTACTAAAGGCTACCAAACTAGGAAGATTTGTTTTTTTAACGCAATAACTGTCAAAACATAGGTGTAGCAGTATATTTGGCAAATGTAAACTAAGGGCACAGATTAAAAAGAAGACTAATCTGTGCTAAGGGTATTGAAAAACTTAATAAGTATGTTTCATTTGGAAAATTAAAGTTGCTAGTAATTTAAGATTTAAGCGGCAACCTCGCAGATCGTAGAATATTTTCAAATTTTCAGTCAGTGAAAGTTCTAATAATCACCCAGTATATGTATAATTGATTTTAATTACAAAAGATTCCCTCTCTTTATTTTCCTACCGCAACCCTAAATAGCTTAGTAAGGAAAGTATTGAAATCGTGTAAAATTTTCGGTTTCCGGTTTTCAACAGATGTTTACGTTTCAAAGGTCCAAAAAACGTATGTTCTTCCATTGGTTTGTCTGTCATTCTGTCTGTGCCAAGATTGGGAACGGATCGACCGATTTTGTTACTTTCTTTTTTGATTTGTGAGGTATTGACGAGGCTGCCCAATACTTAATGATTTTGATGAAACGTGTGTAAAACATTCTACTTAAAGCCCTTTCCCACCTTCTGTAACGCGTATTTCTGAGAAAAATCAGAGAAAAAATCATGCCCAAATGAAGTATAAATTTTTTATTCTAATACTGAACGATTCATCCTGCGTGCAAATTGAATGTGATCGCTATTGTTTGATTTGACACGCTGAAAAAAATTAAGGGTCACATGACCATGATCAAAAATTTTTATATTTTATTTACTTTGTGAGAGTGGAAGGAATGTCGTGTGAGTGGATACATCCTGTTCTTTTATTTTTGAATATTTCGCTTATGTCCACATTTTCGACTCCGATTTCTGAATTATAATTTGGCTCTTCTAAATAATATAGATATAATGTAGAGATATATCATTACCTACCATATAAAATTAAAATGTTTCTCCTTCTGCAGGCATCAATCGTTGGTATAGTATATTTTGCTGGTTATATGCAATGGTCAGTAGCGTGGTTCATTGGTCCTATTGCACTTTTTGTCATAAGAGATCAATGGAAGAAGCAAAGCGACAGAAAACGTAACATTGCTAAGGCAACTGCCATGTCCAGCGAAAAGGAAGTCATATTGGCCAGTATGAGTGATTTGCCAGCATGGGTAAGTTTTATGCATTACTATTTGTTGCTGTGTTTTATTCATAAAAGTGATTTTGGGAGTAGTAATGGTTACCTATATGTCATTATGTTTTCAGGTATTCTTCCCTGATATTGAGAGAGCAGAATGGCTGAATAGAGTAAGAGACATATAAATTAAAGAGAATAAAAGTTAGTTGATATTAATTTAATTTTATTAGGTTATAAAGCAAGTTTGGCCCAATGTCAATCAATATGTAAGAGAAATGGTTAGAGATATGATTCAACCAATACTAAAAGAGAGCCTAGAAAAATACAAACTCCATGGCTTCAAATTCGAGAGAATTATACTTGGCACAGTGGTAAATAATATCTAATTATATTAAACGAGAAATGCTTGTATATATATATATATATATATATATATATATATATATATATATATATATATATATATATATATATATATATAACTATTACAGACCCACTCTAAATTCTGTGTTACCCGAGCAAAGCTCGGTCGCCAAGATATTTATAAATAAAGCTAACATTTTTGTAGCAAAATCTTGACAAAAACCGTTTTAGTTTAATCTTCTACAGAAGCTTAGAAGCTTGCTATAGATATTATATTATATTCTTTGCTATTAGTATGATATAAATAATAATTTTTTTTCTTGAGTAAATATTGAGGTTCAATAAAATTACGAAATCTTTTTTTCAGCCATTCCGTATTGGAGGTGTGAAAGTATATGATAAAAATATAGATAGAAATGAAATTGTTATGGACTTAGATATCTTGTAAGTACTTATGTACCTATATTTATTGAAACATAACATATTGAAATTTTGCTCTTTTTGAAAGCTATGCTGGAGATTGTGACGTCACATTCCATTTGTCTGGTATGAAAGGAGGCATAAGAGATTTTCAGGTAAATTATTCTTGTGTACTAAAATTTTGAAGATTTAGCTTAAAATATATTAAATTCTTATGAAGCAGCTACTAAAATATTTTCCAAACATTCACTTTTTTAAGAAAGGATAATGACTTTCTTATTTGAAAAACAAATTAAAATCTAATTTATTCTCTAATTTCAGCTGCACGGAATGTTGCGTGTAGTCATGAAACCATTGATAACCTCAATACCATTGATTGGTGGTCTTCAGGTGTTCTTCTTGAACAATCCAGATATCGATTTCGATCTAGTGGGCATTGCAGATGTACTTGATATGCCAGGTTTGAGGTAAGGTTAAATTACTTCTACCTCATATAGATACTCAAAAAGAATAAGTCAACTGGGATCATCATCGCCTAAAATACGTTGACTCTTTCTTGTCATCCAATTCGCCAGTAGTTGTTCACGGATCGTTCTTGTGAATGGCTCTGAGCTATGTAGTGTGATTCTTACCGACTGATTCTATCGGTATATGATGGTACCCGTATGTGATCATTATCCTTAAATACAAATCCAGATGGAATGATATTTTTTACTATAATCCCCGTATTCATATGAACGGGAATAGATTTTTTAAGATAGTAAAAATTTTGCAGGGCTTTATCAAAATCAACTTCTTGGACTTTTTTTATAGGTACATGTTCTATTTTTATTCTAAATAATAATAGGAGAATACATAGGTATATCAACAGAAATAAATCATACAAATGTAAATCCGTAAAAACTAATTTTGTTCTATCTTGGTGGAATAAAGTCATCGTTAATATTTTCTTTAGAATAATCAAACTATTTAATTTTAGTTTCTGTTGAAATGGTTTTATAATAAAAATCTAAATTTATTTACTTAATATCTTGGTATTTCAAAAATGTTGGTTTATGGGTTATCATAATCTATAGATTTTCAATTGAAACATCCGGATACTGTGAAATTTATTTCAGTGCCAAACTATGAATTTAGAGGATATGTGGTTTCAAGATAATTTGTAAAATATGTATGAATACAATGCAATGAAAATGAAGTTACTGACCTGCTAATGCTATGAATGCAGAGCTAGAAGCTTGTAATTTTCAAATTCTTTCGAGAAAAATCTCTTTCATTGGCTGTATTTGAAGAAAACAAAAAACAAACACCTCTATTCCTCGCTCTATTCTTTACATCTTATTTTGAATTTTAGTGATGTGCTGAGACGCATTGTTGTCGAAACAGTAGCTTCCATGATGGTACTGCCCAACAAGTTTGCCATCAAATTGAGTGAAGAAATCGAAGCCGCAGAGCTGAAGGCTCCTGAGCCAGAGGTACCGCAAATGTTTTTTTTTTATTTATTTATCATCATTTTTTATATTATACGGTTCCTTTTCTAGAATGTACCTAATGGTAATCTGTCGAAACCTCTTCGTCGAAAAAATAAATGTTTATTTCATATTTTTCATAGGGTGTTCTAAGGGTACACGTTTTAGAAGCCAAACATCTAATGAAGAAAGACATCACTATGCTGGGCAAAGGAAAATCCGATCCATATGCCGTCATCACAGTTGGTGCTCAAGAATTTAAGACCAAAGTGATTGATAATAGTGTAGATCCCAAATGGGACTATTGGTGCGAGGTATGTGATCATTCCCGTTTGATTCTTTCTTCTCCATCTTTGCATGATATCTAAAATACACTTTATTAAACATGACGACACTTAGAAAAACTAGAGCAAATTAACCACTATGCTTTCAGAAAAAGAAAATGGTCTAGTAGTTTGTTGAACATTATTTCAGAATGATGATTATCATCAATAAAATACCGTAAAAGAGTTTATAACACAACACAGTAATTCTCCAAATACTAAGTTAATGCATAAGTTCGTGGTATTTTTGGTTTTCATTATTAAAAGCATTTTGGAGGCAATCTTTTTAATAAATAAAGGTGATTATAATGAATTTTTATATATGTAGAAAGTTACGGATATTTGTTGGATAAAATAATTACGTGTTAAGTACTGACAAAGAACAATAATTTTAGACTTTCGGTCGAACAGATGAGTTAGGGATTTTGGCGGCCGTTATGCTACTTACAGATATAATTTGTCTCTGGTCATACGAACGGAAAGCTATTACGCAAAATACTGCATGAAAAAGATGAAAGAGTCATTGGGCAATATAGATCCATCTTACGACATTTATATTTAATGGAAATAGGTAAAACTATTTAGATACCATAAGTTCTGAGAAAAAACCGAATTATTTGTACCCAAGTTGTTTCAAAGTTAATATCGAATCTTCCAAGGCATGGACTTCTGTGTCACCGTCGGTCCTGTTCACTTCTTGTCAGAACCATAATTTTATAAGTTCTCGTTAGGATAGTAGTCGTTGATAGAAACCGCGACAGTAAATTATTGGAGGTGTCGAAATTTGAGAATAGGTTAATTTATATTAGACTTTGAGGTTAAAAGCACATTGTTTCGTGGCCTTATGGCAGCAAGACAAATTTCTCACGGATAATCTCGAGAATATCGACGGAGGGGGATATGCTTACCTCAATTGATCTTCGAGACTAATTTCAAATTAAAATTTATCATACATTAAGAAAAACAGAGAGACCTAATTGCTACGACTAAGGCTGCAGCTTCACCACAGTGCATGATAGGTAAATTGTTCCCCCAGTGAGAGATTAAAAAGAAGAATTTTGCAATTTTAAAATCATACATTCGTTACCCATCTATAACTACTATGAATTATCTCCTAGAAATCATTTAGGTTCATGTCTACATTGTGGCATCGCTTGGAGGAAGCAATTCAAGAAAAACTGAAAATTAATAGAAACCCTACCAACTTATGCATTAAACTTATATATTTAGTAGTAGATCATTTCGAGTATACTTTATCTGTATTTACCAGTTCCAAATTTTGGAATCCAATGGGCAACAGCTCTATATTCATTTGCTCGACAAAGATGACACGGGTGATGACGAAAACTTGGGAAGGTAAGAGATCAAAAAACAACAAAAATATATATTGGAGAAGGTGTACCAATTATTATCTGGGTATAATCCAATGTTATAATGTACAGTGTGTGTATCGCCTTATCATCACGAGAACAGAGTTTTAATTTTGCTCTGGTTTGCTGTGATCATGAAGTGTTCAAAACTGTCCATAGATTTTCTCCATTGTATGATGGGATTGTAGATAGAAGGTAGTGGTTTCTAATGGTATATGCATAGCTCATGAATGAATGAACTCGTAAAATATTTGTTAATTTGAGTTGATGAAATGAAAAGTATTGAATATCTTTATGATCCTCAACCTAACACAGATACCATGTTAATGTCTGCTATGTTATTTATAACTAAAAAATTAAAACTCTAAATGAAGTACGCTTGCTTACTTGCTTCTGATATAGTTTTGCATGTGACTAGGTTAAGGTTGAGACATATCTAAATTAGCACAAATTGGATGAAACTTATTCCTAATAAATGCTAATTTATTGTGAAAAATGTGATATCTAGCATCTCAGTAGAAGGCAGTTCTAGAGGCGGACACATATGGAGCAATAATATTGCCAAAAGTAATTATTTTTGATAACAAACTATAATAGTTGACTATAGCAGAATTATTTAAAAACAAACGAAAAAATTAAGCTCAATGAACATAATGAATATTTTGGAGTTAAATTTTATTCACAAGATTACAGATAAATATATCTATCTACTGAGACACTTGATAGGTCATTCTTTTGTTTATTATATCTATATTGTTCATCAAGCACATTTCTTGGCAAGTTTTCATTCTAAATCTCATAGAGAAAATACTTGGAAGACCTTAGGCTCTTTACCCAATAATGGGAGAACCTATACTGTTCATCAAGCACATTTGTTGGCAAGTTTTCATTCTAAATTTTCTAGAGAAAATACATGGAAGACCGTAGCCTCTTTTCCCAATATTTTGCAATAATGAGAGAATCTCTATCAATCAAAATAACATATAATTTCTAACCTTAAACAGTAGTCACTAACTAATTTTTCATTAACACGCAGGCAACTGTAAGTTCAAGCGAAGCTCAATTCTTAACCTGTACTTGTTGGGACTGGGATCCCAAGTTTCCAGGTGGTAGTACTGATGATTACTTGGGAAGGTTAGATATTAACTGTACATAGTATATTTATTTAGCAATTTTGCTCTCACTTTTCTTACTAAAGTATTGACTGTGTTTCTTTTAATATGCTTAGCTAATAATATATTAGGTGATGCAGTATTTATATTTTCACACAGTTTGTCGTGGAACGTATCATGGGTACCAACCTGATGGTTCATTCGTTTGATAAAGACAAAGGTCATCGTGATGACTTTCTTGGAAGGTATCACAACACATCATTGATATAAGTTCAGTCCGTGTATATACTTGGACTTTCTATCCAATCTTGTAGACTCAAAAATCTCACCAGCTACCTCTTTTGTATATGTAAAAAAACAATATTATTCTTGTGGAGCATTAGAATTAAGTGATCATTAATTCTTCAAGGTAGTAATGTCTATGTATATACACAGAAGATTATTTTCAGTTCCTCACTCTCCATTCTCATGTACACTGATTTATCGATTTGTATTTTTCCACAAACGATTTTTGTTTTCTTTGCATGCGGCTTCTATTGACCTTCATCTTATCTCAAGGATATTGGGCAAATATATTCATTGAATTTTATTTAGGGCTACCATCGAAGTCTCCAATATAGTCAAGAAAGGAAATGATGATATGGTAAGATATGTTGTTCGCATAATGCAACGCTTTTACTTAATAGAAATTGTTTTAGTGGGTTACCTTAGAGCAAGCCAAACATGGCATGGTGCATCTTAGGTTTTTCTGGCTGAGTCCTAGTAAGGACTATAATGATCTCAATACGGTGAGTAAAATTGGCAACTCTTTATTAGAACTTTTAAAATAAATATTCAATATTTTAGATTTTGAATGAAACACAAATGCTCCGTGCTCCGAACTTGAGTACAGCTCTGTTAACCATATTCTTAGATTCAGCAAAAAATTTGCCCGTAAGTAATTAAAATAGTAGATATTGTTAGATCTAAAAAATAATAAATCTCATGGTTTCTAGCAAGCGAGAAGCTCCACCAAACCAGATCCCTATGCGGTTTTGAAAGTTGGTAACAAAACACAACAAACAAAGGTTTTAATGAGAACAATCCATCCAGTGTGGGAAGAAGGTTTCACTTTCTTGGTGGCCAATCCAGAAAATGATTCTCTTTTCCTGAACATAGTGGATCAAAAAACTGGTAACGAGATTGGCCAACTCATATATAAGATCAAAAACATTGCCAATAAAACCAATCTTATTGTCAGCAAAGAGCCTTATACTCTATCAAAATCTGGACCAGAGAGCAAAGTTGTTTTTTCCATCCACTTAAGGGTAATCCCAATTAACTTTAATGAAATATCTTCCTTTATGTATTTTTTCTTGTAGATTCTGAAAAGAACAGACAGTAACATTGATGATTCTGATAGCATATTGGGTGATGACGCTGCAGTGTTAACAAGAAAAGATTCTTCCATTTCAAATGCTTCTGTTGGTAAGTAGCATGAAACTTCAAGTATACCGAGGTGTTCAATGTTCCAAACATTTCAGGTAGTAAAAATTCGAATCAAAACATCGAGGAAACTAAACCTCTTATAGAAGGAGCAACAGATTCACGGCCAATAGAAGAACTAATTGAAGATTCATCTACTTCGATGATTAGCAATGTACCGCCCACAGAAAATGCTGAAGGCCTATACCACCGAAGTCCCAGCATAACATCGTATGTGCTTCAGGCTATCATTATATACCATTTGACATAATTTATATACCTCTTACAGATCTGCTGGAGATGCTGGTTTAGGTAGGATCCAAATGACATTGCGATACAGTGTCCAAAGGCAACGGCTAATTGTTGTTGTTCACAAGATCATGTGAGAATAAAAATCATCATTAAATAATAAACAAATATGTTTCATCAATTCCATTACAGGAATATTCCCCTGAAAGATCCATCCAACATACCGGATCCGTATGTTAAGATGTATTTACTTCCGGAAAGGGCAAAGGATACCAAAAGAAAAACTCAGGTATAATTTTTCTGTTAGCGACGCATTCCTCTTATTTTATTGCATTTAAAGCATTGCTAATATGGCAATAATAGCACAAGAAAATGGTCCATTGTTACCTCTTGTGATCTTTCAGATAATCAAAGACAACTGTAACCCAATATTCGATGAAACGTTCGAGTACGTCTTATGTCAAGGTGAACTGGGAAATAAACAACTTGAAGTTACGGTTGGAACTCAAAAAGCATTATTTTCAACTGGAAATATACTGGGTCAAGTGAGTGCATCCCTGATTTCATACTTGATTGAGGGACTCTTGCATTTTCTAATGCCCATTTTTTAGGTAATTATCGATCTAGGAAAACTGAATCTCACACAACCTTATAACGTATGGTTCGACTTACAACCTCCAGCAGATGACTGAATCAAGATCATGATTTTTGCGAGAGTAAAAGCGTAAAAAATGTTTTTCTAAACTGAACTTTGGAATTAAATTTAACCCCTTATTGTGAGCTTCACTTTTATTTCTTTTATATAATATATTATCTGTTGTATTTTATGTACGCATAGTCTATGCTCAATAAATGTTTGCAAAATAAAAGTATTACGTCCTATTCCATTTACGAACCTTACATACGTACATATACATACAGTTCCCAATTTTCTAATTAAAAACAAACAACAATTACGGACAGACATATCTGTTTTGGATGAGAAATTTACATAAAAATGTACCTTAGTGCTGGTGATGGATTTCCATGGTAAAGAAACTTTGAGTAACTTTGTTAGGTGAAGCAATGAAAAGTATAAAATGATGTTTATTATAATGGAGGTATTAAAATAAAGAATATATAAATAGGTAAAGACTTACCGAAGTTCTTCACTATACCATTTTCACCTATACCAAACGATTTTTTTTTGTTTTGAACCTATTGACTAGTTGTGTTATCAATAAAATAATTAATAGTAGTTTATGGCTACAAGTGCATGAAGGGGCGAATATCTAACAATCGTGATTTTGCAACATGAGCTTATGTATGTGTTCACTGAAGGACGAGTGACAACCACACGAGTCCTAGAGCGAATATGACATATACCTAGAAGCGAATGTTATTTCCCTTTGCTCACGGGTAGGATACATCATTTTTTGCAACACCTGCCTTGGAAGTTAAATTTCATAGAGTCGTTATGTCTTTGATCTTGTTGAAGATGATTTCTGCAGATTTTGCACAGAAGTAGCAGAGTCTGAAAATCACTTTCTAACTGAATGCGAATATCTAGCGCATAAAAGGCTAAGGGTCCTAGGAAGGACATTTCCCACCTATGAGGACCTAAAAGCCTGTGCTGCAAGAGCACTAATTAATTATTCCAAGGAGCTGGATGTAAATACAGAAATAAATGAACAATAGTAAAAACTCTTCAACATATCACATTCTGATCCAGAATTGCATCAGAAATCCAAAAACTATTACAGCATACAGGGGTTCCATTGAAAAAACCCAAGCCATTTCCGATTGACCGCAAGTGATCGGAAAACACATCTTCACATACCATCTATCTATGCCAAATCTCATTTTGATATATCTAATATTCTAGAATTTATAGAATAGATTCGCTGACACTCAGTATATTTTATCCCTCAAGTTTTCAATAATTATTATGATCGAATTTGCACTCAAAAATACAAATAATATACTGGTGCTGGTAATTCTGTAGTGGTGCAGTTATTTCTATATAGAAGATTTTGGCGCCAACTTAAAAAGTAGCAGCACCAGAGAATTAATATTATTTGGTATTTTTCAGTCCTACATAGTTTAAAAAAAAAACATATTATACTTATTAAAATCGTTCATTTATATTCAGAAAAAAAACACAGGTAACCCACATATTTCTTACTTAACTATTACCGTCAAATTTAAAACGATTTTCAATTTTTCATTAATTTTGCCATCTCAAATTTTCGAAAAAAATGTCCCCTCCACCTTTTTGGGAAGGAAAGGTTATATTTAAAATTTATTTAATATGGGACTATTTAACAGCAATCCTTTTATTCAAATGAATAAATAAATATTAAAATTGGACAGACTTTGTTTGTTGGTGAGGTGAAAAATACAAAAAAATTTAATTCTATTATTAGGTAATAGTAATTTTGAGGTTATGCAATTCTAGTTGAATAGAAATAGTTGGCACCAACTTCACAAGTACCAGCACCAATCGAATTAGTATTATTTTGTATTTTGTGCACCAACAAATAAAGTCGGTCCAATTTTTTTTTTTTAAATATTTATTTCACACTTTTGAGTGTAACATTAGTCATGAAAATCATTGAACGTTCACTAATACCAAAGAAGATAGTATTACCTACGTATATTATCTGCCTTTACTGGTTATTATTCAGAGATCTCAAAACATCGCTGCGGAAATACCGTAACTTTATTGAAAAAATGTTCAATATAAATGTTGCTATAACCTGGTCTTTAATGTGGCCGTCTCAGGTTTTCAATTTTCGAAAGAAAATTGCCTTAGACTACAAAAGGAAGAGTCGAAGTAGATTAGATAATTTCTGTGGAAAATGTATTTTTTCACTATATATTATGCTGTCTTAATGCCGCTCTGGTCTTGAGAGTATCATTAATTTGTTATTGGCTGTAGTACACACCGGATGTCACGTATTAATTTCCTATAATATATCAAGTTCATTGTCTTTCTTTTGATTCATATCAATTGTACTATCGATGTTCGATCTTTGGAAACAGTTTAGTTCATACGGTTAAATGAGGAAGTGTTCCTGAACAATAATTTGTATAGGTACCTAATATGTTTAGTCAGATCAAAAAGGATGGTAAGTTTATTAAAAATAATATATGCAAAATTTCAGATCTCAAACTGCATGTAATTTTTTCTTTAACTTATTGTGAGAAAATACCACTGTGCTTCCAATGCACATGATAACTATTATTAAACCTTTATGCCGTTAATTTTTCATATGGGAATATAATCAACCGACTCATTGCGATGATATATAATATTTTATTAACGTAATCAAAGATAATATGATATACCTAATTGATTCACTGTGATGGAAGAGATCCTTTTCAAACCGTTGTTTCTCTGTTTCCGTAGCACTGAGAAGTGACGAATTTAACAGAACATTGCAGACGGTCAATAGTATAAAAGAAGAATCCATGAGAAAAATTTTCGTGTGAGTATTAAATATTAACCCACTACTTATCCACTATTTTATTCAATATAGAAGGCGATAATTTATAATAGAGGATAAACATCATCAAATTAAAAAAAACAATGCAACAGTTGCTGGAAGTTTGAATTATTAAATGTTAGGTTTCTTAATCCCCTATTCCTTTGGAGGGTCTTTTTTGGTAGAAGGACAAATGTCAATCTCAATATCCCCTAAAATATTATTATATGAACAGCTCCGGCAGGTCGATTTTTTACTTAATTTTCTATTTTGTATGATGTTTTATTTTACCCCCTCCATTTTTCATTTTATTATGTCATTTTTTAAATAAAGATGCCATAATTTTATGCTACAAATGGAAAGCTAATGATTTTGGAATTGGACGTTGAAATACGATATATAGGGTGCTTATAAATTAATATATTCGCTCAAATTAATTTTCATCCACAGCTGAAGACCCCATTAAACAAGCAATATGTCAACAAAAATCTGGTAACAGTGAAAAAACCAAAAATATTCAAATTGTACCCTTTATCCGTTCGACATTTTTCTAAGCTCGTCAAATGTACCTAACTTTTAGGTCAGTTTTAGGTGTTCAATGCTCTTTCTGCGATTCTGTCATACTTGTATTCGAATGTAGGCGACTTCTCTATCCTGAAAGTTTTACCACAAACAAGAAGACCTATATTTTCTCAAGATAAATCTTCATATCCTTCCAGAGAAGCTATACTAGGAAAATATACCTCTCATGATTTCCGAGTTACCTTCGCTACGCTCTGCTCCTCTGACTTCGATTATCCAAGTCGGCCAGTAGCCCACAATCACGCGCTACCATATTCTAATTTCCATTCGTTGTTTTATGAAAAGTACTCGTTATCTCCATTTTAACGAATTTGTATATATTACCAAAGAGTGTAGTAAAGTATGTAAGATAAAATATTATAAATAAATTATTATTTATTTTAAATCATACCTAAATCAATGTTTTTCTTCCAAAAATCAATCTAATAATAATATTTCTAAATGTTAACAGTGAGTGGATATGATATTTTTGAATTCAGAAAATTATCAGCTATTCATTTATGATACAAAATGATGGCCTTTCTAATCTAAAATAACTTAATCATAAGGTAATGGGTTGATAGGTGGCTGGGTTAAAAAAATAAATGGGTACCTGCTGTTTGCATAAAAAAAAGAATCTCAATCAGAAATCTACTTGTCGGAGCCTTTTCTCCATATTTTATTATTTTAGAAGATATTGAATTGTTTTCGTTCATCATAAACGCACTGTTCCAGTTCCAAATTCTATAAATATTTATTCAGCATCCACATTATTGATTGAGCAACACTAATGTGGGTTCTAGTTAGGTATATAAAGTATAAAATCAAGTCGCGAAGAGAATATTCCCAGTATTCTATTATTTCTAATAAATGAATCAACACAGTGATCGGATTTATACCTAATGAAATTTCTCTTCTTACGAATTTTACTTTTACTCGAGGCTAGTTGCTCCCGTTAGACTCCACAGCAAATATTCATAACGATTTGGAATAGTTGGTTCGGCATCTTGTTGATAGACATTTCTAAGTTATATGAAGAAATTATTAGAGCAAATTAAATATTCATTGTGTAGTGTAGTGTTGTATTGATGCAATAATAATGAAAAGTGTTTCAAAAAAAGAGACTAACTATACTCACATTGAATCTACAATTGCATCTCAACATCCGATCCGATTATTTTCAATTGTAGAGTACAATATGCTCATATGAATAGACAGAGCTGATGCAACTTCCAGTACTACCGTTTTCTTTGATAATAACAAGATGGCTACTAGATGATAATAGAAGCTCAAAAATAATAATTATGATCTGCAAATACTATGCGAAAGCATGGTCTATAAACCGAAACGACGTTAGATATGTAAAAAAATAAAACTTTTTCACAACTGGGACCGACTCATTAAAAATAAAAATTAATAATAATTTCACTGGTGATGGTAATTTTAAAGTTGTGAAGTTTTAGGTAAATAAATGACTTTTTGTAAAAAAAATATAATTATTCATCAAAATCGTTATATGTTCACTTATTTTCAGGAATATCAAAACATCACGGAAACCCACATATTTCAGACTTTACCAGTGCTATAACTCGGAAATGTATTTCTTTCGAAAAATGTCCAATTTAAATGTTGCTGTTTATGGTCTCTTCTTTAATTTTGCCGTCTCAAATTTTTGATTTTTGAAACAATTTTTCACCTCCACCCTTCTTGGGGAAGAAAATTTTAGTTTAATGTGACACCATTTCTTCACTCTCCTTTTTCAAATGAACGGAAAATCTGCAAAATCGGAGTAGGTATGTTTACTATACGAAGCGCGCGTATGAACATAAAATAGTCGGCTCGGTTTGGTTCCCTATTCTAGCAATAGATAGGTTCTTTCTTCGAACATATGTGTATACTTACTTCAAATTCAAAATCAAACTAGTAACGAAGGCAGTAAGCTTTCATGGGCATATTCACACCGATTAGCATACTCATTGTACCAACAGTTTTAAATTTTATCTGACGAAAATGTTATATTTAGTCTTATTTTGATATTTTTAGCTAAATTATACCATTTTGACTTTGATATTTGAGATTTTCGACGATTTTCCTTAGAAAATGGTCAAGAAAACATGGTTTTTCGGCCGTAACTCGACACCAGAGTATCTAAACTTCACCAAAAGAAATAGGACTCTTCCTTGGGCCAATACCAACCAACAGCAAAAAAAACCTTGGTCGAAATTCGGTTCCGTTCTTGAGTTATCGTGCGGATAACTTTCTTGCTTGCTTGCTTGCCTACAGACACATGTTTTTTGCGAACATCTCGAACGGGAATGACGCGATTTTTTTGGGTTTCTTACAAACCATAGATAATTTCATACACAACATTGTTGCTTGGATTAATAAAAGCTAAAACAGCTAAAAATTGTGCGAAAGTGTCAAACCCACACCTATACGAATGAAACAGTTAAGCAAAATCTATTGATGTGTGGGAAGTTTAAAAAAACATCCTCAGATAAGAAAGCGGAATCCTTATAATATAATTTTGTGTCTGTTTCTTTAAATCTACTGAAGACCGCTTCACCGTCCTCTAACGTAAATCAAACAATTCTGAAGTAAATAGGTACCTCTAGTAAGAAATAGATTTTGTGGGGCATATTAGGAAATTAGAAGAAATATTTTTAAGGGAATCATGTGACAAATTAATTATAATCTATAAGTCCGGGAAATATTGAAGAAAATTGCCGAAAATCGACCACTCTCTCTCTCCTTAACCCAAAAACTACGGTTGCAAAAAAACAGAATATAGGGCTTTACTCATAGTTTACAGGAAATCTATGGGAGAATCAGCTGGTTTTGAACTCCCAATCTCGTATTGGTAAGTTGAAATTTCGGAATAGTTTTGTTTTGACCGACTTCCCAAATGGAGAAGGTACCTATACAATTCCTTCCTTCCTTTTGCATAGTAAATGTGCTCCGATTAAGAAGATTCTTATTTGAAAGAAAATTGAAAAGAAATATTACTGTATTATATTAAAATATAAAATCCGACATATCCTTTCCCAAAAACTGACCCCAAAGGGAATGGAGAAGGGCAATTTTTTTAAATTAAAATTTTGTGATGGCAAAATTAAAGAAGAGATCATATCCAAATTTAAATATGGACAATTATCGGTATCTGAGTTACAGCAACAGTGAAGTCTGAAAAATATATGTGTTTCCGTTATGCTTTTTAAATCTTATAAACTAAATAATTTGAGATAAAACTTTTGTACGAAAACAAGAATCGATCTTATTAGTTGATGAACTGAGAAATAAAAAATAATATTGATTTTACTGGTACTGGTACTTTTGAAGTAGGTGGGTGCCAAAAGTCTTGTATGAACCTATAACTGCACAAATTTAAAATTACCATCACCAGTGGTTTTAATGTTATTTTGTAATTTTCAATGCACCAACTAAGTTGGTCAGAGTTTTTGTAAAAAAATATATTTTTTACGTATGTAACCTCGTTGTGTATTATACTAAACGGTCGACAATTTTGATGGTTGTTTTTTAGCAGAAAGAGGACAGACAGATTTTCACGTTCTTATAAAGAAAAATATTTTCAAAAAATAAAAATTTCTTTGTTAGATTTCTTACAACATATTATTTCTAAATACATTTCTCGATTAATCTAAGTGTTTTGTATTTAGGAGTCTGACAAGGTAGGAGTAGGAGATGTATTTCACTCATTTCAGAAACAGCTGCAATGCAGATACTTTTGAAATTAGTGCCAAAGGTTTTCTATATACTTATACTGCACTTCTCCAGAATTACCAGCACCAGTGGAATTAATTTTATATTGTATTTCTCTGCTCGCCAACTTATAAAGTTGGTCCTAGTTTTCGTGAAAAATATCCTCAATCTTGACTACAAAGACTTCATTTCAAACCCTAGACGGAAAAGTTTAACGTTTGTATCTGTCTGTGGCATCGTAGTGCCCGAATAGTTGAACCAATTTTGATTTACTTTTTCTTATTTAAAAGGCGACTTGATCGAGAGTGTTCTTAGCTAGTTTTTTATGTGTAGGGGTTTTTTAATCTTGAATGTGCCAAACATATATAAATGAACGGAACTCTCGGGGCTGGTTTGTCTACATAATAATTATGGTCAACCATTACAACAAAATGACAGATGCATTTTGATGAAACATTGCCCTTAAAGAGCCTCGCTACCCAATGATATCGTAGTTCCCTTATTTCTACGAAACAAATTATCCTAGATGAATGAAATTTGGAACGCTTCCTCAGAATCCCAAGTTGAAAAGCGGATCATTAAAAAATTAAAATAGAAATTTTAAGAAAAAATATTTGTTATTAGCTATTAAACATTTTTCGAATAAAAAAATTGATTATTAGATATCTCACATTTTTCATGGAGATTGGACATTTTGCTCCTTTTTTAATGAAAATGAGTTTAAATTCTTCCTGATTTTTATCTCAATCAAATGAGTTACAACAAAATAATATGAATATTTCTTTATAACTCATTTAGAACAAACAATTTGCATTATTCAAGGTTGCAGATTATAATATTCGTATTATCATCTATTATTTACTAGGTAATTCGCCTACCAAATGATAATGTTTAAACTTTCATATTTTCGGTGCTTATTATTGTAGATACCTTTACCGACATAAAACTGTGCTATCACTCGCTTCTCTTCTAGCTACATGAATACCAGTGAAAATCCATCGCGAAATTCGTGTAACCAATCTCTCCGTAACTCTTACAAGCACAGCATCGTAAAACCATCTCCGTGATGGTGGATTGTTTACCTTCACAAGGTCGTTGTCGGAGTCTAGCCTTAGGCGGCGGGTTCAAATAGTCGAGCTCTAGGTGCAGGTGTTCATGTCTGTAATAGTAGAAGAAGTTATCGTGATAGCTCCTAGCAAAAGAAAGGCCCTAGGACCGATGGAGTGTGAAAGTCCCACGTTAATTCGGTTTATGTGTTGAGTTTTACACTAGTGATACACAATTTATTGGTTGGTTCGGCTTTTCTTTTATACTTATATGGATTCTTACATAGTACGATGGGACGTTTTGCGAAGGTTGTTCGTGTTTAGCTGTTACAGAAAAATGCCTTCGGATATCGTATCAGTGGTTGTGTCGACGGGTTTGGGGGTCAGCGTTTTGGCGGGAATTCTCTCAGGGGTGTGCTATGTCTTGGCTCAAACGAGAAGGTAAGTGAGCACGTGATCAAGATGAACATTTTTTATAGTATTGATGTCGATGTATTTCGTTTGGTTATGTAATTTGCGTGTTCTTGACTAAAACGCAAAAGTTATATAATATTAGATAAGACTATAATTGAAAATCCTCCAAGTTTCAAGGAAAACAAGATAAATTGAGATGACCCTCGAGGTCCAAGCTCTAAATTTCCCCGTAGATCTACTCTACACATTAAATGATTACAATAAATAATACTACAGTACCACAGCGGAAATTTTATTAAAAAATATATGGAAAAGTTTTTATCAAGAAATGTAGCTATAAATTTTATGAATAAAATAAATAGTTTTGCTCACATTTCTATAATAAGCATTATTTTAGAATTTATTCACTTTAAAATGTAAAGAGATATCAAAATATTTCAGAATAGTTGATGCCGTTCCGTTATACTCCAACTCAAGTAGAATTAAACTCAATTAAAATTTTTCAGTGCAACAACTAGTAAAGTCGGTCCTATTTTCTGTGAAAAATATTTCAAAGCAATCAAATGTTGTGATAATCAAACATTCAATTCATCAATGCTTCATTCTTACCAACCCAAATTTCGGTTTTGATTAAGTTTTCTTGTTACAAACAAAACTGTGTTTTATAAATTCTCCCAGATTATAGGCCTAAGAAAAAACATTTCCAAACTGGGTATTGGTGTTAGTAGAACCAAGTCTTTTCTTATCAAAAACGACTGCGACAACTACTTAATATGCATTCACTTTTTTCGCTATGCGATAAAATTAATAATTAGAGATTTGACTTCAAGTAGGCATGGATATGCATCTCTTACAATGAAATGACTATGTCAGACAAAATCTTGTAGTCATGAAAATATGCATTGTTTGCTTGCTTTTACTCTCTCAATAACCGTTAAAAGCAACTATGACATCAGCTAATTTGATGGATAGTTATTAGTATATTCATACTATCATCATTATTGTTATGAAAAGTGAAGTTTTAACCTTCACCTTCAAATTAATTCCATCATTTCCTTGTCATTTTTCGTCAAATTTCAAAGTGCACATAATCTAATTATATTAAAGGAGGATTGCTTGTATATATAACATACACCTATACCTATGTAGGTATGCAAATTTTATCTCGGAATCTGGTCTACCGATTTCGATAAAAATTCATATGTAGGGGTTCTAGAGTGTATTGAATCGATTGGTTGTAATCACATTCACAAGAAAAATCGTTTTGAGCAATTAATATCCTCATTTTACGAGTTCTAAAGATTATATGTGAGATACCAATATAAATCCAACAACATGATAGGGAAAAATAGTCCTATGGTTAAGCTTCTGGGTATTAATCTAGAGTTCCTCGGTACGAATTCTGATCACCTTTGAGTTTTTTAACAAAATCCATTTTTTAAATAGAAGATGTTTATATGAGTTTCTAATAATTTAATCAGAAATTTTCTTTATCAGTTTTTGCCGAGTTTTGCACTGAAAAATACAAAATAATATTAATTCTATTGGTGCTGGTTCTTTTGGAGCTGGTGCCTACAACAACAAACTACAACGGCACACCTTCAAAATTACCAGCACCAATAGAATTAATATTATTTTGTATTTTTCAGTGCAACAACTGATAAAGTCTGTCCAATTTTTTATAAAAAATATTTATTTCACATTTTTGAGTGTAACATTAGTCATGAAAATTGTTTTTTACTAATACCCAAAAAGTTATAGGTAGGTTTAGCTTGTACTTGTTATTTATTATTCAGAGATCTCAAAATATCGCGGCGCAAATATACATATTTCAGAGTTTACTGCTGTAACTCGAAAACCGTAACTCAATTTAAATGTTGCTACATATAATCTTTTCTTTAATTTGGCCGTGTCATATTTTCAATTTTCGAAAAAAAAATGCTCTTCCACATAGCGGAAATACGCATATCACATATTTCAGACTTTACCATTGCAAAACTCGGAAACCGTAACTCTTTTGAAAAAATGTTCAACTTAAACGTTGCCGGATACGGTCCCCTTTCTAATTTTCGATTTTCGGAAAAAATTGCCCCTTCCACATAGCTGAAACACATTTCAGAGCGTAGCGCGAAAACGTATGGTTATTTTTAGAAATGTCCAATCTAAACATTTCCGGATATGGAATTTTTATTAATTTTGTCGTCTCGGATTTTTAATTTTCGAGAAAAATTGCCCCATCCACCCCCTTTGGGGGCGGTTTTTGGAGACAAGGAGATTTTGGATTTGATTTTCCTCAATGTGGGTGCATTTCTCAACTCACCTCTTTCAAATGAAACAAAAATCGTCTAAATCGGAGTACGTTTACTATGCAAATAACGCGAATAGCCATAAAAAAGCAATAAAATACAATCGAATTGTATACCTTCAAAAAAATAGATTTTATTTTATAGCTACATTTTCGCGACATATTCGAACTTCTATATTTCAGAATTTCTATCAAAAAGTCTCAACAATGTGACTGATCTCTTCATGAGCGGCCAATCGAAAATCAGCTGCCATGTTCTACCCTATTAGATGTTTATGTGTATATCATAATAGGGTCGAACCTCCTATTATCGTTATAATTTTGCTATAAAAGCGTTATAACTATGGAGGGGTCCATAGATTAACGATATTGAAAGTTCTAAACCATTAACTGCAGAATAACTTAAAGCTATATTAGATACTTATTTCAAATAGGTTTCTTGTGCTCTATTCAATTAAATATACAACTATTAAAACTTTGTAAATTTTACTATTCAAAAGTTACAGCCGTTTGAAAGTAGATTGGATAATTTTTAAATTATGCCAAAAAACAATTATCTAGGCATTTTTTGAACTTTCTTATAAAAGACTTGGATATTACCAAATATAACAAAACATTTTGAGCATTTTATTAAAAAAATATAAAATATTTGTTATTTTAGGTTATTTTGTTAGCAGAAATTATTTTTGTTAGAATTAATATAACTTTCAAAATATTAAACTAAGCACTATAAGGTTTCAACAGTAATAATTTTAATTCTTTATGAGAAAAAGACAAAATATACAGGATTATTTCAAAACTTTTATTTGATACATTTTTTAATAAACCTATCAGAAATCAAAATAAAAGCAAGTTAGGTAAGTACGTTACTTTTTGTTAACAGTGTATAGGGAAATATATAAAAATTTCCAGTCTGTTCCAAGAACCATTTAATTTTTCGGTCACAAAGATGCTTATTATTTTTGCGATAACAATGCTTACTTTTTGATAATAATTATGCCTTTGTTGACTTTAATAAATTTACGAACTGTCATAAAACTGAATAAACACGATATGGCACATAAAATTTAAAGACATAAATATAAACTTGCTATCATATATTTTAAATTTTAATATATTTGCTTATACCTGCCTATAAAGATAGAATCGGCCGCCTTGGATTATAGCCTCTTTAGATATTACAAAATAGATCAGACCCATTTACATGTATATATACCGGACACGCGAACATTCATTAGCTAGTAAGCTAAGGAGATAACCGATACTTCTTGATTCGACCTTCATCAGTTTATGATATGCTATAGTCGGCTGATTCTGTCTGTACATCAAACATATTCAAAATTAACACTTAAATGATGATTATAGTGAGAAAGGCTACCTAATAACATAATAAGGCAGAATTCGAAATTTCATTTATAGGATGAGTCTTGATTATTCACTGCTTTTCGTTACATTTTGACAGCATATCGAATAACCTATTGCGTGTATTCAAAATTATTTTCTTCAACACTTGACAAGAAACTGTTCCTGTTTGTCTTCATCTTATTCAGTTTGCTAAGTTGATGGTTCTATCATATTTGTGGTAGACTTTCAGCTAGTCTTCTTTCTGTATTCCGTATTGTTTTTACAGATGCTTGAAGGCTTACCAGTTGATCCAGTCTTATACTGTCTATATGATCATTCCATTTCTTTTTTCTAGTCTGCAGTCATTTGTTTAAGTTTTTTGTATTTATGATACTAATTTTTTGAGGCCTCTTAACGATTAAGTACTTCAATGTTTACGTAGCTCAATTGTTTTAATAGATATTTCATTTTTCATTTTTTTATCAGCTGTTTAAATACACTATTGATCGAGCTAAATGAAGAAGAATGAATATGATATTAGTGTTTTAGCTATTAGAGCCAAAACCAGGTTTTTCTATGTCGATATTATTTCAGGTAAACTCCTCCATGCTCCAAGAAGGTACCTCAATTCGAAAGTCCAACTTTAGATCAAGTTCTAAATCGCCTGACTAATCGGAATAACATCGAATCTCTGTTTTCATGTCGTTTATCCCCTTTATTTTATCGAATTAGGATAGCGTATTCGCGTACCTATATCCATGAAAAATAATCCTAACATTCACACTGTAGAGGCCAATTGACTTAACTCTCTCATTCATTCATTCAAATAAAAATTTTCTGCACTATCTAAAGGTTTCACTCAAAAGAATCAGAATTTTCTATTCCTTCCATGGGAACTAGGTACACTCTAATTCAGTATCATTTTTGAACGACGAACCCAAACAGACTGTCTGCTTTTCTTGCAGAATTAAAGATAGGACAATATCCGGAAACGTTTAAATTGAACATTTTGTTTTTCGAGTTTAACTAAAATCTCAAATAACATGTGTCTTTTCGGTATATGGAGGAAGCAATTTTTTCGAAAATTGAAAATCTGAGGCAACAAATCAAAGACTAGTTTATTTGTAGCAAAATTTATATAGAACTTTTTTTCTATAGAGTTACGGTTTTCGAGTGGTAAAGTCTGGAATATGCGTATTTCCGTAATAATAACAAGTAATAAGCAAATAATATACATGTTACACTCTAAAATGTGAGTTAAATATTAAAAAAATAAAATTGGACCGACGTTATTAATTGGTGCACTGAAAAATACTTACTTGTGAAGTTGGTGCCAAAATTTTTCAGTCTAACTACAACTGCACCACAACTTCAAAAGTACCAAAACCAATAAAATTAATATTGTTTTTCAGTGCACCAACCAATAGCATCGGTCCAATTTTTTTAATATTTATTAAATTTAGTATGTGCCTTTCTCTTCTACATTAAGTTTCAAATTATAGAGAATCTTTCAAATATATTTACACTTTTGTTGATTGATTTAATCTGAGATACATTAATAATCCGGTATATATTATCGACTGGATTTGACTCCATTCCGATAATTGCATATAATTTTAACAGTTTATAGTCAGCTATATGTAATGGGTAAGTGATTATCATCCCGCCATTAGTGTTGGAAGCAATAAATATTACAATTCGAAAGAACGCGTGGAAAAGCATTACGTAAGGTGTGTATTTCTACATGTGTAGGTATATGTGTTGGTCCTCATTACAGTTAGCAGGAATGCATTCGCCGCTTGGTTCATAGACCATGGGTTCTGCCTGGATGGTCGATTGTCTATTTGATAGCGCAATTCCGGTCATTACACAGAACCGTATTATCAGATTTCAATTTATAGCAATAATTAATTCAGTATCTAGCATATACTAACGGTTTTCAGAAGGGAGATAAATGCTCATTAATAATATATATACGGGGTGCGCCATTTTTATGTCGCTATTTAAACATTAAATAGCATAAAAAACAACCGATTTCTAGATACCTATACCTAAAGTAGTTTTTTATTCAGTTTGGTCCTTTGCAATTTATTTGGACTAGGCTTTTAATACAACATCAATCAAATGGCCGCCTCTATTGACCAAAGCAAAATGTGCTCTTTTTGCTGCGTTTTCCATAACCTTTTCATGCATCTCTCTGCGTTATAGCAATGATTTCAGCACGAATGTTTGCCTTGAGCTCGTCAATGGTCTGAGGCTTGCTGGTGTACACTTTGCTCTACAAATAACCCCACAAAAAGATGTCCGGAGGGGTCAAATCTGGAGATCTGGGTGGCTAGTCAATATCGCCTCTTTTTGACACCAGGAATTTTGGTTGCAGAAACTGAACTGTTTGATTTGCAGTGTGACATGGCGCACCTTATTGTTAGAACCATTAACCGTCAAGACCTTTTTCACGTATTTGCGAGCAGATATAATGAGCCAACATCCACCGATATTGCCATTGACTCTTTTGTTTTCTTTGAAAACATATAACCCATGACCATGCAATGGCGTTTCATGGATCTTATGTGGATTGTCCGTTCCCGAAACGCCGCCAGAAAGTGTTGAGTGGGCATCTGTGTCAACCATTCAAGCGACTGTTTTGGGCGTATTCCAAGTGACGTAGACGATCTGTCGGCTATTTATGGTTAAAATTGTACTAAATTGGAATTGATGTTTTAAAAACATGTCCATTTCAGTCAATCAGTTGACAAATGTCAAAGCTATTCAATGTTTACATACCAAAATAGAAGATGGCGCACTTTATATAACACAGAGATAATCAAAAAAGACGACTGAAATTTGGTTTAGTTCTCGTAACTGATTGCCCAAACAAAAACTTCAAAGGTAAAGATTTGTTTTTTATTCAAGCGGTAGTTTTGGAAATATAATAAGGCATCGAAATAAATAGCTGCGAACCTAACAATTTGCATTCATGTTTAAGCTTTATTTTCAAAATCATCTTTATTGTCAGTAAAGCTGCATGGAAAGAATCATCAAAATATAATTTGTTATTTTTCTGTAATGTTATTGATATGTATGTCGTGGGTGGTAATTCTTTCAAATTTCGTAAATCCCCAAAACAAACCAAATGACATTCCTTCGGAGACAAAGATCTTTTCTTGGTTCCTTATGATTTTTGCGTTTCAAATTTAGAAACTAGGACACTCCCTTGGTATGCAGAGCTTTTCCACAAGTAGGTATAGTTAGACATTACTGATTTCGCTTCGGAAATCTTTTGATGTGTTCATTATTCAGTAAGAAAGAAAAATCAGTCCTGACCTGCTTTTTCCCTGCCGATTAGCTACAGTACCTATATGGGTGATCTTCTACATCATCATCATCAGTTGAAAATCTGTCAACATCCATATACTGAAGGTATTTCAACAGTGATGTAAAAATCCAAACATGATAAAAATAAATGAACAATTATTAAATCTGTGACAATTATTGCTTGTGTGTTTCTGTTTGTGTTGTGAAAAGGCCCCTCATATAAATGAATTAAAAAATTTCATAATAATAGGTATGTATGTTCAATAATGCCTTTTTCGAATTTCGAATTGAGGCCAAATATGGAGGTTGATGTTTTATTGTTACGCAAAGTTATTGGTTAAAGTCATACTCTTCTTTCTACGTGCTTCTCATTGTGAAAACGTTTTGAGGACGATAGCATTCAAGCCTTGATTAATTTTTATAGTGGTACCATTCATGGTAGTATTTTCACCACGTTATACGTTGTGATAATAATGTTATAGTTAATGATCAAAAAACTCTTCACATATGTGATATGTACTTCCACATCGATGATTATTATTAAACCCATTTTTGTTAATCATTTGGTGTGAAAGGGGGATAACGCTCGGATGCTATGTACCTAATGGACGATATAGCACATAAACGCAAAATAAAAGAGCAATCAAATATTTGAGAATATAATAAGGACTAAATCAATAATGAATAACATCATAAAACGGAGAAGTTATACAAATCATTGTTATGTTTTTTTATTGTATACACATAAGAATTCTACATTGTTCTCCATATCAAACTTGAACCACGATTCTTCAAAAGAGCACTACCAAGAGATCGTTCTCATTTTCAGTACATTTTGTTGTCCCTAAAGGAGGTAAGGAATACCATTTGTTGAAAGATTGAAATTCCATCAACTTGTAAATCATTATGATATAAAATTATCTCTTTATGTGTAGTTCATTTGTCAAAAATGATAATTAAGTCACTTGTTAGAAGAAGATAATATCCATTACATGTCGAAGAGTACAGACAGAGTTATATATATCTTTGACCAACTTCCCAAAAAGAGGAGGGATACAATTCAACTGTGAGCTTTTTGTCCCTACTTCCCTACGGGAGGAGGTATAGAATTAATCTGTTTGCTTTTTTATGTCTGTTTGCGTATTTTGCATAATAACGGAAAGTTGGTTCCACTTAAAATCGACAATCAACATGTCCTTCCCATTGAAAACTTCCCCTAAAGGAGGTAAAGGGCGAACACTTTTTTCGAAAATAAAAAAATTGAGACGGTCAAATTAAATAAGAGGAGAGAACATTCGAATTTTTCAAAAAGGTTCTGTTTTCCGAGTTACACCAGTGGAAATGTATGTTTCAGCGATGTTTTAAAATCTGTGAATTGAAAGTTGAACGATTTTGATGACTAATGAAAAACTCAAAAGTGTAAAATATTTTTTTTACAAAAAAGAGGACCGTCTTTAATAGTTGGTGTACCGAAAAATACAAAAGAATATAATTTTCACTGGTGCTTCTGTCAAAGAAGATGTAGTAACTATCTTCTTTGCTTGTACTTTTGAAGTTGGTGCCCAAAATCTGTTCATTTGCGCGTTTGGCATAGGATAGCTCCTATACTCATAAAAATTTAGTGAAATACTCCTAGCCAAAAATATCGAAGAAAGAATTTTTGTATAATAAAATTTTCGAGAGATGCTATTAAACCGGTATTTATTCTTATTTATTTGTCTTTTTCAAGATTCAGTCATAAAATTTGATAATTTTATAATTTTTAATAATAAATGACAGACTCTGGTTGTTGGGAATTCGGTAAACAATACCTTTTAATCAAACCCATAGATAGAAGTCCAAACTGGAGACAAAAACAGATGCCTAAAATTAACTTGTCAACAAATATCAAAATTATACTTAGAGAGGTAGTGTAATTTGTGTTTGTTGCATACACAAGTAAGGCCTTAGAAATATTAAAATGCCTTACAAATGATGAAGCTGTCGATATGATTGCAGTATTTTTCGAATTTCTTCAAAATGCAGCACTGGCTCAAAAAGTTCGATACTCAAATCGGCGTTTACGGGATGCGAGAATTTTTCCGCGCGTGACAAATTTGCGTAATACTGGCAGTTGCGAAGACAGGGTGCTAGAACAAGGGGGTTACTGTTTTAGCATACACGCAATTGAATCCCCATGTTAGTACGATAGCAATGTCTCTCGCATTGGGTATACCACGTACTACTTATTATAAACATCTTAAAGGATCATAGGTAAGTTTTTATTTCATAAGAAGACTACTTTACAGGTTTCACAATGTGTTTGTTATTTCAAACTCTTAAACTCCACTCATATCATATGGTTTTACAGCAAGCCTTAAATGACGATGTTGGGCATGATTAGGGAATATATAATTTTTTTATCCGAAATTCTTTGGACGGATGAGTCCACATTTAGAAGTCAATTTGCATATTATGCACTATTGGTCGGAAAACAATCCTCACTGGATGCGCGATGTCCAACATCAGGGATTCTGGAATCTCAATCTGTGGTGTGGCATCCTAACCGAAACAATTATAGGTCCCTATTTCTTTGATCAACCACTAAACGGTGCCGTGTTTGTTGATTTTCTGGCAAACTAATTGTCTGTTTTATTAGAAGATGTGCCTTTGTAATTACGTCAAAATATGGTTTTGCAACTAGACGGTTTCCCAGCACATTTTTCGAGAAATGTGCGAGAGCATTTAGATCGCATATATCACTAGAGGTGGATTGGACGAGGAAGTCTATTTCCTTGGCCACCTTGATCTTCAGATCTCTCCTGTTTGGACTTCTATCTATGGGATCGGTTAAAAGATATTGTTTACCAACTTCCACCAACAACGAGAGACGACATGAAGATACGAATACAAGAGGCCATTCGTCAAGAGCAGAAATTGAAGCTGCTGTAATGTCTACGCATGAGTGACTCCAACAATGCATAAGTGTGATGAAGACAGTTCGAGCCTTTAAGGAGGCCTTAGTTTTATTTCAAAATCATCCTTTCTTCTCATGCCCCTACACGTTTTTGATAAATTGTTTGAAATAAGCATACCTACGTTTATTATTAAAAGAAAAAGACAAATAAATAAGAATTCTTCGATATTTTTGGCTAGGAATAAGATATCCAGATGCGGTTTTCACTAGCTTATTTGAGTATCATTTCACTACATTTTTATGACAAAAAAGTCATATTATTGCAGTTGATTTTTTTGAGAATTTTGCAATTGTATGTAATTATATCTAAAAACACGCTCTAGCGGCATCATTAAGAATTAGACATATTACGAGTATGATGGATTTGATGGAGCTATAAACTCTTTTTCCAACAAGATCAAGCTTGCTGATCCGTTCAGTCGTTAAGGAGTTACAGCTGTTTATTTAAAAGAACATTGAATCACCCCCCACCACTTTATTTTAATAGATACGTCAAAAAGTGTTCATCGAAAATTACTCGAATAAAGCTTAGCTTTAAAATCCCTATATATTTTTGGTACATTTACTGGGTGGATATTGATATCCATCTTAAACTTGTAAAGTGATTTTTATATTTTTCATTGATGAAAAATCACTTTACAAGTTTAAGATGGCGGTTACGCCCCCTTGTGACCATCTTGGAAATCTGAAAATATTTTCCATGATCTTCTCTTGGTCACTTCAGTCGACACTTTTTTACCGCTGGTCTCTATGATGAATAGTTCCCGAGATACGGCACTTTGCATTCTTATCTGGCCACCCTGTATTTATAATATTCTGAATGTAATATTTAAAATTCAAATACATCATAGATTAATACTCATATGTATTCATTAAATCTGATGAAAATTGGGTTGATGAGGATCAAGAATTATTTATCTAATTAACTTGACGGTATATTATTATTCCAAAATTTCCATAGAAATTAAAATTTTCTAGGTCACCCATTCTGATAGTTCTACAGTAACCAGTGGAACAAAGTTAATTTAGTAAGTTGTCTTTTGGTAGTACATATTTCATACTTCTTACTGTCTTCAATTCTTCAAGAAAACTTATTTTGCATATATCATAGTGAGGTCAGTTATCAAGCAAGTCAACAAATGACCTTGGTCAAGGTTGAAAGTATATAATAATTATCATAATTCACAAACAAATTATTTAATAAATTAAATAATCCAGACATTATTTTAGATTTTGTATGTATTATTTCCATTATTGGTAGAATCACGTCTATTCTAAAAATAGCAATAAAATGAGTTACTTATAATCTCAAATATTAAGTATGTTTGTGAAATTTTATACCACGCTGAATAATTTTACTGTTATTAGTTTAGGTGAATAATATAAATATTCAGTTTGTTTGCAGATATACCTGTTACACGAATTGATATGACAATGAGAACTTATTATCTTAACTTTAGAAATAAAACTTCCTTTAATATTCCCCGCAGTTTCAATTACCCCGGCCTCACCTTAGAGAAAATACAATGGACTAGTAATAGAAATGTTATAGGCTCTAAACACTAATATATATTAAATATTTAGGCTCAACAGTAATTAGGAATCTAGTATCGGTGATTTGTAGAAGATATAGAAGGGTGTGTTGCTGCCTTGATGTCAATACAGCACACCGATCTTTCTAGTTTTTTCTTCTGAAAAAGATACTTCAATTTTTCACACGGCTTTCCCAATCTTTTGTAATAATTTTATGTCAAATGTCACTAGGGGCCCTATAGCATGATGTTATAGTTCATATGAGGGTGCTTTTTAATTTGGAGTTTCAATCTAAAATTAGATATTTGAAGAGTATGACAATTTATGACCAACTTCTTAAAACGGACGAGAGATATAAAATGCTACTATATGTCTCCTTTTTGTGTTTGTTAACGCGGTTTGCTTAATGCACACCGATTTTGAAAACTATTTTTAAGTGCCAGGAAATACTTCCATATTTAATATTTGATGTTTATTTTACCCTTCCCCAAAAAGTTTTCTGTTGCTTTAGAGCAATCTAAAATTAATTATTCTTCATTGTACAATACTTATAAAACGAAACCAAAATATTTTTTATGTAAAATTTGTAGATTATAAAATGTATTAAGAAGAATTTGATTTCATTATTTAGGTACATTTTTCCATCTCTTTATCTGCAATCATTTTCCATCATTACTCAAAGAAATAGAACGGAATTTACTGATTATTTAAGCCCTGAAAACTACAAAATAATATACATATTTGTTTTATTGGTACTCGAATTACAACTTTAGAGATATCAAATCAAAGAAAATTTACCTCCAAACCAAATATAAAACTGACATTATTAGTTGGTGAACTGCAAAATTCAAAATAACCATATTTTCATTTTTTACTTCACTTTTTCTCTTGATGCTGGTAATTTTGAAGAGGAGCAGTAGTGAGTAAATAAAAGACAAATATATAGTATAAGTATAGTAAAAACTTAAAAATTGTTTATTAATTACTAGCTTTTCCCCGGACTTCGTGCACTTGGAAAACTGCATTCAATTCCATTCCATTCCTTGTAGTAGTTTTTACGTGATGCATGTACAAACATACAGCAAGACAGACAGACGCGATTAAATGTATCCTAAATTTCCAGTTAGACCTCTATATATACATCGGTGAAAACTGCATTCAATTCCATGCAGTAGTTTTTGCGTGATGCACGTAGGTACAAACATACAGACAGACAAAAATTCTAAAAAACTCTTGTTTAGGCTTCTGTTGCTCTAATAAAGCCCCCCATATTATTTTTCATTAAATATCCTTAAATATCTTTAATGTACAGTCAAAACCCTAGTATTGAATTTTGCAAAATCCCGTCTTAGTGAGCACCTATCTTTTAAAAGGAGCCCCCATGCAAAGTTTGAGAGCTCTAGCACTTGTAGTTTCATAGATTTCGTGATAAGTGAGTGAGTGACCTTTCGCTTTTATATTAGTATATATACTGTATATTTGTTTTACCCGGCACTTCCTGGGCAAAGACTTTCGTAGATTGTGCTGCGAAAATATAGTCATTAAAAGTATTGAGTATTTACCCTTCTATAAGACCTACTCGCACGTAGGTCCAGCCCGAACACCTACCCAGATCAATCCACAGATATGCACCAAGAGAGAACAGCATAATAATTTTTCCTACATATGTCTTAAGGATTTTCCGGTAAGGAACTCTCCACCTTTAAATTCTTGTCAAACTGACAAACTCTCACAAAACAGTCCAGTGATATACTACACACAAATATATACCGAAAAATCCACGAAAATTCAGCCACAGAGGTCAGAGATACTTCTTTGAGAATTACACATAATATGGAACCCTCATCCTAGGAGGCCTAGACACACATAAAATATAGCCTGTGTCACCCGCGCAAATATAAAAAATTCAATAATTATTTTTAATCGAAATCGGATAAGCAGTTTCGAGATTTTTGTGGTCATACGAAAAGTAGTTAATCGTAATGTCTTAAGGATTTTCTGGTATGAAACCCTTCACCTTTAAATTCCAGTCGCACTGACAGACTCTCACAAAACAGTCCAGTGACATACTACTCACAAATATATACCGAAAAATCCACGAAAATTCAGCTATACAGCTCAGAGATACTTCTTTGGGAATTACATTAAATCGGATAAGTAGTTTTCGATATTTTTGTGGTCATATGAAAAGTCGTTACTGGTATTATATATTAGTATAGATAGATTGAACCTTATTTTGAATTTATCAGTACACCACTTATAAAGTCGATCGTTTTTTTAAAGAAATATTTATTTCCAGTTTTTAAGGGATTCATTATTCAAAATTGTTACACTTATATGTAATCAGTGATGTGGTAATATAAATCCTATACTAATCTAGTGCTATAACTCAGAAACCCTTGATTATATTGAAAAATGACCAATTCAAACGTTACTGTAAAAGATCTTTACTTTACTCCTTACTCAAATAATTGCAGTTTTCGAAAAGATTTGTTAGGGCGGCTTTTAGGAGGAAAGAGATTTTAGATACATCTAAATTGTATATCCTTTCATTCTGTCGGCTTCGGTCAAAAATCATACGAATTTTGAATTTGGAACTCTTACTTTGGTTTTCTGTCTACCTATAAGAGATTGATCTCTTGCACAAGTTCAATAGGTATACCTACCTATCACTTCTGTAATCAGGTAATTCATGCTATATTCTCAAGTGCGTAATTCATCTACCTAGCCCTAACAATAGATTAAATTAAAATTTGTATTTCACTCTCATTATTGCCAGTTCTATTGCAAAAAAGTTATTATTCATGCAATAATATGCATCTTTGACTAGTTTTGTCCTTTTCAGATACTACATTAAATTTAGAAAACTATCGTTATTTTTTTAAAATCCGAAATAAATTAAAATGGGAAGTAACTGCAATTGTCTCTCAATTTAAATAAGCATTTGCCCAATTTAAACAATACTTCAAGTAGAATTTAGAGCGTTCATAAAATTATCTCTCATTTTTTGACATTCTAACGGTTTCATTATTTATTACTTACTAAAATTCTTAAAAAAAGCTTCGATAACTTATTCAGAAATCATCCTTTGGTAATGCAGGAAATTATAAACAGTGGTTATAAAAAATAGTACATTCTATATTTACAGAAATTATGTCAAATTCACTTAGACATCATCCAATAAAATTGAACAAAATAATTATACACTTAACAGATTTATCACATAGATTTAAACAGAAAAAAATTCAGTCTCTATCAAAGAACGTGTTTGCACTTGTGGGTCTCTGATGCTCCGATTGCGACTCATCAAAAACCATAATTTTCAAAACTACCACTTCAATGGCACACACCATGAAGATTGCCATGAAGATGTCCATGTGGGTGGTATTAGTTCGAAAAACTGTTCCAGGTGGATAGTCTCCTTTAGTTGTTGTCAAACTTGAACCACTGCTAGCGAGCAATGACAGAAGAAAGAACATCATGTATTACTAGATGTCGTCGCTGAACTGGTGCACATTTTTATCACATTTATTATCTGCCGCTATAATATCATTAATTGCATCTGTACCCCGAAATTTCAGCTGCATTAACTTTGCTGCACGAACTGAGACTGTACCGAGTAAAAGTGATTATACCAACGGGTAATGTTATACAACTTCGACCACTTTCTCACTTTTAAAGTAGGCCACCGTCCTCGGCTGGGTCGAAGAATTATTTAACATGTGATGTAACACCATACACAAGATTCGGTATGATTGTTTTGTTGATTTTTTTTTCTTTTTTGAGCTTAGTACCGTTGCACTCCCAAGTCCTGACACTGATTCCACCGATAGGTATAGTGTGTTGTCGATTGTTTTGTCGGGTATTCCCAAGAGTGAGTGGACTGTTGATGATCCCGTCTTGGGTACAATCTGATGAATAATAAACAGGACTAGGTACATACCACCTCAACTGGTTTGGATAATGGGTTTTCCCTGGACTATCACTGGAAATCTAAGAACCAAATATTTCATTCAGTCCATTATTATTTACTGCTTTTCTTATATTTGTCTTATGAACAAAGTTTTCTATAACGCCTTCTCACCTAATTTTCATTGACAAGATCATATCTGAAACAACGTTCACAAATGATATTTGATTCATTTATACAAGTACATAAAATTAAAATAAAAAGATGAGAGTATTGGATTACGGTTCATTTACATTTTTTGGTCCGACACATATGTCTCATAAGAAATACAGGTGAAAGATTAATAAACTGTATTATTTATTAGATAAATATGAACATGCAGCAATTAATACTTCCCCAGTTCCCAAAAGTATTTAGCCACTTGAGTACTAGAATCAAAGAATAGGTAAATTTACTGCTAAGCCGATCAGACTCTTGATTTGTGTACAGAAACTAGCTTTATGTGAAGATAGCAGCGTCAAGTAGGGACTGTGGAATTTTGAATAATAATAAAAATAAGGAGCAAGGTGCTATTTAGGTGCTGATTATATTCCAATTCAAAAACTCGGCGCTGCCGAACTGGCAGAGATACCTATTTAATATTGATTGTTGTCCTAGTTTTTCGTGAATTCAGCACAATACTAAATGGTTTCAAATAATTAGGGGCTAGTTAGGGGATTCCTGATTATAGAAATTCCTTTTTGGGTGTAATATATACCTAGTCTTGAGCCAATTAAAAAATGCGGCCAAGTGCGATTTAGGCTCACTTGGAAAGGATTTTTCTTAGGCTTTCCTGAAAACTACGAGTGAAACCATATTTATAGTTTGTATTTCATTGAAGTTTTAGTAATTTCGAAGATGATCAAGGAAGAGGAAATCTTCGTAAATTTTCTTCAATATTCTATTTCAAAACTATTATTACTCTTAATGAGGCCTTTTTTTTGGTATGCCACTGTGTTTTTTTAATTAAATAATGTACACCTCAAATTCTACCCTCATTATCAGAATTCTTTAATTTAAGCTAGGTACCTATAGGACAACATAATTTAAACTTTTTCTGTTTAGAAGTGTCGGAGAAATTAAGCTATGACAAACAGACCGACACCTGAGCTATATGTTATAAGGTTACAGTTTTTTTACTAACAAATATATTTAATATGGTTATTTAATCAAATATTTTTTTAAAAAAGATTGGACCGACGACCAAATAATATTAATTCTATTGGTATTGGTACTTTTGAAGTTGTGCAGTCGCAGTACCAGCACCAATAGAATTAATATTATTTTTGTAAAAAATATTTATTTCACACTTTTGAGAGTAACATTAATCACGAAACGAACGTTCACTAATACCAAAGAAGATAGTACTTATCCTATTAGCCACATATATTCTTTGCTTATACTTATTATTAAGAGATCTCAAAACATCGCGGCGAAAATACGCATAAGCATTTTAGATTTACCATTTTACCACCGCTCTAAATCGAAAACCGTAACTCTAAGGAAAAAATGTTCACTATAAATGTTGCTACAAATAATCTGGTCTTTCATGTGGTATCCTCAGATTTTCAATTTTTGAAAAAAATCGCCCCCTCCACATAGCAAAAATAAACATATGTGAGATTTTAACATCGCTTAACTCGAAAACCGTAACTCTTTTGAATAAATGTTCAATTTAAACGTTTTCGCATATTGTCCTATCTTTAGTTCTGCCACCTCATATTTTCGATTTTCGAGAAAAAAGGGACCTTCACCCCCTTCGGGAGTGTTTTTGAAAAGAAGGAGATTTCAGATATAAGTTTTTACAAATATGGGACCAATTCTCAAGTCTCCTTTTTCAAATTAATCAAAAATCATATATATATTGTATACCTCCTCCGTTTGGGTTCATCGGTCAAAAAATGATAATCATCAAATCTTAGGTTCAGGGAGCTCAAGGGAAATGATTTGATGTTTTAAGTACTGCACAACAGTCTTGGATATTAAATATCTTTGAAAGTTTATCAGCATCTACATTTCGGTTTCGGCAGCACCTAGAAATATAGAATTTAAATCTCTGCAATCTAGGTTTAGATTTTTATTCAATTTATCATTTGGCTTGAATCATTTCATTATTCATTTCAAATATTCAGTTGAAGGCTATAAAAGTAACCTAATTATTATGTAAGTATGTATATATAGCATATATATACAGTGTGTCCAAGATAAGGATGGAATAGCATGAGAACGGTAATAGTCGGTTAAATGGGGGAAAATCTGAGCGAATTGATAATCTTGTACGTTTTCACAAAAATTTTAAATTTTAAAGCTATTTTGTTTTTCGAGATTTTAATTTTATTTTTTCCTAAAATTAGCAAATTAGCAAAAACTTCTTCACAACAATTCTCTTAATTATTCAAAACCGTGATAACTTGATGATTTTGTAATGAAAAGTGCTATCTAATACAGGGTGCGCTTTTATTTCGATCCATATGAACAAATTTGATGATGGTTTCAGAAGTTTTTTTCTGTTTCTTTCTAGTTCTTAAGCTAACTAAAATAAAATAATGTAAGAATTCATTTTTCTCTACTATCTCGAAAACCAAAATAGCTATAACATTTTTGAAAACATATAAAAGACCATCAACTTGCCCAAATGTTGGGACGGTACTTGATATCTATTACCATTCTCAAGATAGCTATGTATAGTATTGTTTTAATACCTATTTGGAATTTAGTGACAACATAAAAATAAAATTAGGTTAGAAGATTTCCATGTCAAATGGTTGTCATCCAACTCTTTATTCTTAGGAGCAAGTATGATCACAAATATTAATTAATGTTATATATGGAACATAATAATCTATATAAACGTTGTTCTGTTATGTTATACCTAATAATATACGACTATAATATATTTATAAAAAATCATTGTTAGGACCATCGAAGTTAGTCTAAGTAGAAGCATTCTGCTCTGAAAGATTGGTTCATTAATCTTAAAGTAAATAAGGTTTTCTCAAATACGGCCCTGTTAAAAATTTAAATTAAACTATTTGTAACAAAACATTAATGATCAAAATAAGCTGTAATCATATCTAATAACTGTTCTATTAAATGAAATAAATGACAAATTGATTTTAAAAGTCTAGGGTCCAATACCTTTTTGATAAATTCTTTGAGGCATACATTTACTAAATTACATCCCTTAAACAATGCAGAGTATTCTTCTTAAATTGAGTTTTGCTCTGGGAAACGTTTACAGAGATAGTTCTTCAAAACTCGAAATCTTTTGTTCTGTTTGGATCTTCTAATTGTAGACATTGGTATAATTTGCATTTTGAAACTTACTTCATTAGGCATAAGCTTTTGTTTGATTCTTCGGAATATCGGATTTTATTTTGATAGTGTATCAATGCGTTATTTAGGTAATTAGTAATCGACATTCATTTTTGTTCCATATGATTCATGATTTATAAATAAGGATAGAGTTATTCCAAATGGGTATTAAAAATATCAAGGTTTATCCTTTCTTGAGCCTATATACACCTAAGTTTTCCATTTAGCACATAACTAGCACTTGAATAGCCCTTAATTTAGCTACGTTCAGCGTGGGATTAAGCAAAAGTCTTCTTGAATACGAAATAAATTAGTTATAAATAAGTCTTGTGGGTGCAATTAGAATAAATCACAATATCAACGTATTCATATGTATTATGAAAGAATGATATAAGCAAGTAGATCAAAATTTCTCTAGACACACAGTTCAAAAAAATTATGTGTAAAACTTACATAAAAACAATGAATTACAAACAGAACACTAACACACATTATCACTTGAAAATGAAAATTGTTCAGTGGTGCTGCGTAGTCGTCGCTTTACTTCCGTGTATTTGCTCTATGATTTTTGTTCACATCAACACTTCCACATTGTTGCTATTTTTATATAGCAATATTTTGTTGGCATTCGAAATATTCAATATGAGAACAATATTGTTTACTGAGAATTTTTGAATATCACATCATTAAAAGGTCAAAAGTCATACTCACTTCCGGATTATTCCGTTTCCTCAATGATTGGTTTCATACAATGACAATGTACTTTTAAACTTATATCTACATATTATGGAAATATTATGCATTAGTTTGTTGTTAGCAATACAGCATTTTTAACTAATACAATATTTTGATAATTCAAGTTTGTTATGAACTTGAAAAATAATTCACATATTTTTCACAAATAGCCGACAGCGAAATTTTCCAACGCGTTCTGAGTTAAAATGCGATTTGTAGGTCGCTACACAGACCACCCGTATAACTCAGAATGGATTCATTTGCAGCAGGAACGCTAATGATCATAACCGACGGGCCAATATTGTGATGGCCAAGAACATTTCAGTAAGGAGCTCAGATGCAACTGAGTGGTATTCGATGGTATAGGAATAAAACCGATTGTCGCCCTGGGTGTAATAATAAACTTTCCACCACTATATACATACATTATATTTATTCAAGAGAACGCCATATCTGTCAGTCATAGATTACTATAGGAACCTTCACCATTAAGTCAAGGACATGGGAAGATCTAGATGGAGATGGAGCATTAAGACCATATCCAACATTGGGAAACCAATGTATCTATAGTCCCCAAAATATAACTTTAAAAAGGAATCGACCAGAAGGGACTGGCCAACAGGAGCTCCCTTAAAAGCAATTCTTAACAAGTACATTGACGGCTCGAAAAATAACTCTAGGGTACAAGAAGTATTACGATTCCCCTTAACCTGTGTAAATATGCCAGTGTTTTTTATTCATAAATAGTGGCAAAACAATGCTGCTCGAACGATTCGTTAAGACAGAAGGATACATAGCCTAAAACTCGTCCGTTAATTAGGATAGTACAAATATCTACAGTGACAGAAACTTTATTGTATTCTTTCGGTATTTCTACATTCCAGACTAGAAACTCTGTCAGTGTAAATGGCTCTTTATAACAAAAGTCATGTGATTAAAACAATGATTGAGTATTTCAAATAGCCCAGCGCCGTTAGCTTTCCGTTTTATAACATTTCATAGATAACGCAAATTCTGCAACCTCTTAGATAGGTACTAGATTAAATCCATTGAGTGCTGAGTCTTCAAGCGGTCATTTCAACAACAACATATTTTATACTACACTACAAACGTGTGTACTAATCTGCATTAATAACGAATCAGCAAACTTTCGTCGCCTCAACTATAACTGTAAATCAAATCAATTAAACATTTTTGAAAAATATCACATACATTTAAGTAATTTTGCCAAAAAAACAAATGTTTAATACCTCCTATAGGTATCCATTGAACAGGTATAATTTTTTGAAAATAATGATATCTACTATTTTAAGTTCATCTTTCTTTGTTTCAGTAGTCGAAAAGTAGCCAGCGAATGGCATTGCAACGTCTGCGGCACCAATCTTCGTACACTGCATACCATTCTCAATGGTGGTGACAAGTCGGTTGTAACATGTTCGGAATGCCATAAGCAAACATGCAAATCAAAATGTTCAAGCTTCAACCAAAACACTGCAAAATGGATATGCAAGAGCTGCCTTAGCACACCAGCGTTATGGTTCAAGGGGATACTCAATGCTTTTCAGCCAAATAATAAAAACTGTAAGTATAATATATAATATTTTTCCAATATCAATCAAACCAAATTGGTATAATGTGAAATGGACTACTCTAGTCCTACGAAAACTAAATAACCACATTCTATTTGAATCAAATAAAGGTTCAATAATTAAATGTTATTGAACTTTTATTTTACAGTTTTCATGTGAGTAGAAAAATTGTTCAGAATTTAGACAGATATCAGCCGGATTCATAAACAAATTATCTAATTACGATACCAGTATGACGTGCCAGTTTTGATACTAAGCTAGTGCCGAACTAGTTTTGTCTATGAATATGGCTGTCACTCCATTCCGAATAAATCTTAAAAAAAAAACATTTTTCTTTGTAATTTCTTATCTAAAAATATGATTTGAGGAATATTGAATACTTACCACTTTTTTAAGAAGAATTTAATGCTGCATTCAATATTCCAATTATTTACCAATTATCATTTAGGTATTTTTGAATAACGCCAATAATGATTTTCAATGATAATAACATTTTTACCACACTTTTGACCTACCTAAATAAAAAAAAATATGGAAAATAAAACGCTCACTACAACAACTGATAAAAAAATAATAATTTCGGTAGATGAGCAACAATAAATAGTACATCATTTATGCATTCATTGATAAGAAAATAATGATTTCGCTAGACGAGTAAGAATAAATAATTACATCATTTAAAAAAATTATTACTTTTGAGAACCAAAAATTTCTAATTTGTTAGCATTGTTTTGGATATAATTTTGGCACCTATCAAGCACAGACTTTGTGACTCTTGTAATCGATAACATTTTAAATAATAAAATTTTTATAGTTTCAAGTAATATTCACCGGTATACAATTACCAGAGTGTAAATGCCATGTTTGATTAGGTGTTAGAACTGTATTGAACCTGATGGTGTGTTTTTGGAACAGTTTGATTGAATAATTCAAGACAGAACTTGTTTTTAGTTATCTCTTGTATTTAGTAATTATTCGTTTTCGTTAAGTACTACTCTTTATTAACTACCTACTCTAAATTATTTGCTAAATAAATGTTATATCAATTTAAAACTAAAATATTCGTATTAAGAAGAGGGTGAGATAATAAGCGCACCTTATTATTTATTCCCTATAATACAATATTCATGGTTCCATAAGAGAAAAGAGAAAATCTGACCTTATTTTTTTATTATCTGAAACACCAACAAACTTAATATTGACTTGGAAAAAGGAAGCTTTTAACTAAAGCTTTTAACTAAATTTCTACAAATATTTCTCATTTGACCTACTCTGCAGCAAGAATATTCACCAAGATATCAAATATCAAAATTAGGTATTATTTTGATCCTATCCACAGCTCATTGGCTGACTGAAATGAGTTTGCCACCAACAATTGAACAGAGTGAAACCACGGAAACAGAAGGAAGTAGTGAGAAAGAAAAAGTGCGGGACTTTCTGGAGAGGCTCATTAATGTTATGTTGGGTGACAATGTCGATGATGCCAGTATCACGAAAATTTACAACGATAAATTATGTAAGTATGGGATATAAATATAGTTGTATAGATTCTTAATTTGCCAAAATATAGTGATTCAGAATATTTTTTTCCACAAAATGGATTTAACATTCAGATAGGAAGAGTAATTGGGTCAGTTGAACATTACAGTATTAGATTCCCACGGAGTATATCGAGTATTCAACTGAAATAGCCTCTCATTACTCTTCCATAATCAGTTTAGAGCGATACATTTGAGAAATTAATGTTTGGAGAGGAATATTGGGTAATTTTATCCTTAGATCCTTAGAGTAGGGAAAAATCGTGCGTACACCACAGATCCCATATTCATCCATGATAACCTCCTCCAAATTCAAATTATTCCAACAGTTCTGCAACTTTCTCTCAATTTTATGGACATTTGGTTTCAGCCAGATTCCGAGAGATATACAAAAATCTTGAATCGTGAATTAAGTGAGAAAATTATCCAATTGTGTGCCAAAATCATTCCAAATCTACGTAATAAGATAAGTTGAGGGTACATGGAGTCGTTAATACTGAGCCTAGGCAAGAGAACACGCCTAGGCGAGCGACGAACAAAAGTACGTGGCGCTAGACGCCTAGTTACTCTATTGCACCAAACAGGAAGCGGAATGATTCTACAGTTGAATACTTGACATACTCTGCGGGAATCTTTTATTGTGCTGTACTGGTCGACTAGCCTATTCTGAATCTGTATCTGCCTCGTATTCAATCGCCTCGAATATTGTTTTCTCATTTAATATAAAGCGTATTTGTGGTGTCTAATCTTAACTAAAATTTAGTCTTTTGCCTTCACTTCCATCAAACAATTAATATAAATCTTAATAATATTTATAGAATTTCCGCAGGTGAAATGATTCCATATACATACTAAAGCTATGCATGTACCTAACAGTCATTGTGATCATTCATTTTGCAGATGATGATATTTTCACCAGATATCATCGTGATCTCAGTAATGCTATCACCGATCTAGGATCAGCATTGCATATTTCCATAACCAGTAAGTTGGTGTTTTTGAATAACTGCACATTTAACTTGCACATGCTTTCATTTTCTTCAAATACTTACTCAAATAATGTTTACTACTCCTTCAGAGTATCCATAGGTCATCGATTTATTCTATATCTTCTATAGATTATTTCCGAAACTATTGGCACTATCGAAAACACCCAGACTCATTTTTTTAACCTCTTCCAAATAAATATAGGGCTGAGATAAAGTATGGAATCAAATAAATATCTTTTAAATGGAACAGTTGATATCTATGAAACTTTGCACTCCAAAGGTAGGTACTTATATTTAAATAGGTCATCCTGCATATTTCTGCAGATTTCAATAGATTTTCTTCTTTCGAATTTGTATAAACAAGTTAAGTGTGAATAATCTATATGAAAAATCATTTAATATTTCAATTCGAACTGTTTTAGTTAAATGCACCATTTTAATTCGTATATTGATTTTCGTATTTACTCATTTGACAATTTCTCAACAATTACGTACTTAACAGTACAGGGATATTTCTCTAATAAATAAGCATTAAGTTGCTTGCCCATCTCCATAGTTACATAAAAAAATAACAGTGATTGTAAAATTCTATAATCTTTCATTTTTTCAAAAATTCTAAAAGTAAAATCGACCACCTGCGAGTCGAACTCTTACACGAAGGGTTCCGTACCTACCAATAAATGGGTCGTACGGGAATGGTATAGCGCGGAGCTAGAGAGGTTCCGTATAGCGTAAATGGAAATATACATTCTCTGAAAATTTCAAATGTCTACATATTACGGTTTATAAGATACAGCCCGACGTCTGACGGACGGACGGACAGCGGAGTTTTAGTAATCGGGTCCCGTTATCATTCTCTGGGTAAGGAACCCTTAAAAGGTCTTAATCAGACGGAGGTAAAACTTTTCTCGAAAATATTGGGCGATAAACATGTGGAACTTTTAATAGAAAAATTTAAACTAGTTTTTATTATGCAAGTTTTTAAAGAAAAAAAGACGAAGGGTACAACTGTATTTAACCACTTCACTTGACATTTCAGTTGACTTGATATAACGAATCAATAGATCTGCCTTTAAGTGTTAACTACTCTTCCTTGCATATTTGGATATGAGTCTCTATTATCTATGGTTCTATGTCCCAATAATAGGTTAAACAGCTGTCTCATACCGACTATTCTATTAACTAATGTTTATTGGATCAGTAGATATTAAATAAACTTCAGGGATAGCGAGATGCCTCACATCTAGGTATGAATACGAAATTTCGAGTCCCTAACCCTGAAGCCTCAACTGAGAAAGAAAGACAACTTAACTGAATGTGATAAAAACTATTTGAAAAATCACTTTTTTTATTTCAATGTCACAATATGAAAAATTTGGCTTTGTTATGCAAACTGTAGAATCATGTGAAAATGAAATTTAAAATATTTTGAGACTCAAATATACAGGATAAACCTTGTAAATATGAAGTATGGCTGAAAACTCATTGAGCTCACCTCGTATATTCATTAAGAAAACAGCATGAACATTTTAGATTTGTTATTATCTTTAGAAAATTTATACAGTATGTACTTACATTAAAATGTAGGTATTCTTAATTTAAATTAAAATTATATTATCATTTCAATATTGTCAATTCCATAATGTAGATATCGAAAACCTATCATAATATGGCCGTTGAAAAAATCCATTCGATACATAATTATATGTCTAATTTTCATGGTAATATGTAAAGCAGTTTTAAGAATTTTACATGAATGATTGATTCAAAATGTAGATCTGGAGATCTTGAAGGTCTCATCTATATTCGAAACTTTCATTTTACATTAGAGTCCAATATTTAGTAGATGCTCTGAGTTCTCCACTAATCAAGTAGATTTTACTTTCTCTGTAATTTATACCTCCATAATTATATTATCTGTCAAAAGTAGGTGGTAAGAAATATTTCTGCAGAAAAACGGAGGGGAGCCGCATGCCTATGTACAGCATGACATAATAATCAACCAATCAATTACAACGTTTGAATCTGAATAGTAATTTCCATTCATATCATTAAACTGGCACACGAACTGTCCCGTTAGATTTTCGACCATTGCAAATAACATGTTCGTGAAAGGAAGGTTTACTGGTTGAAGAATGTTTGGAAACTGAGTGCAGGAAAATCTAAAATATTGTCTAAAACCAGGATACCCTTACTGATCGTGATGCTTATAGTATCTGTACGACCAATTTATGCATACAAGAATTCGTATGAAGCAACCTTCTTGAATAAAATATTAGTGGAACAAATTACCATGCCAAATGCATGACATTGTCAGAATTACAGATTGAAAAAATCTGATATTGTTTATATCCTTTAAAATTCACATACCCACTTACCGACGCGTTTGGATAGCAACCAGCTTAGCAACTCGTAAACTTATGTTAGGGCCGGTTTTATAATGGTCACTTCAAACGTCGATTATTCGACCGCCGGTTGAAGACAAATTTCCGGTTGCAATATTTGATCAAACAGTCAATTTCTGTCAATTCAGTTGGGGTTTTCAATACAAAATTCACAATTAACCTGCGTTTTAGTTTCAACCTTCGGTAAATCGAGCATTATAAAATCGGCCGTTACAGTCGTCGTAAAAACAGATGTAAGCAATCTAAAAAAATCCAGTCGTGCAAAAAATATACCCAGAATACTGGAATGTTCATTCAGTTTGATCGTCATTTATTATCTCCATTTGTTTGTCAAATTACAATTAGTATCGGAGAAGATCCACACTACAAACATCAAAGTAGAAAGTAGCAGACCTAGGAAAAATAAAGAAAGAATTAGGAAAACAGAAATACCATAGAACTTTTATTCATTATTCGATAAGTTAACGAGTTTAGTACCATGAGAATTATTCATATGTTTGATAAAAACAAATATTGTCTCAATTTTACGTCGACCATATTTAGTAGCAGCAAAGGAACAGATTATTCTCGGTAAAATTCGGGGTTTGTTCTTTGCTTACCTGGTTTATTCATAAAAAAAATTAAAAAACAATTTTGATAAAGGCTCAATCAAATCATAAATAAAAAAAATTATATCCGATGAAACCACTTTGACGTCGATGGCATTAGTTACCACTCGAGATATACGAGGCGAAAAATTACCACTATCATGCAACCATACATAAATACACAGAAACATTTTTCTACGTTGGAAAGAGGATATATCTGAAAATTTTAACTTTAGAAAATCGCACCCCTTACCATGTCAATCACATATTGCCGGGTACGTGCAAGCTTCATAGCTTTATTTCTATCCAATAACGATTTGATATTTTTTAAACGATAAGTTCTTGAAATATTTTTATTCATGTACAGGTCCTTATGTAAGATAAGCTATATTATTGTTTTTTTTAATGGCCATCCCAAATTTTTGGATTTGTCTCATTTCTGGATATTACGCACCGCGACTTATTGGAGTTATATGTGATAGTTTTTGACTTGTGCATTATATCGACAATTTAGTGGCCAATATAAAAATGTACCATAAACGCGGATTGTCATTTAATTTAATTGCTTATCTTACAATTTAGAAAATCTATATAAAAAATATTTTACATAACAGAATATTGGATAAAGGAATTACACATAGGTGAGATTGGCATTCTGTTAGTGAAGTAATAACATGGTATTTCTATTCTTCATACGAAAACGAATAAGAAATTCCAAGGAAAGCTCAAAGAAAAAATATTATTACATTTCATAAATAATTCTAATAATAATTATATATTTTATTAGAAGCATAGAAGTATTTTAAGTTGAATATAAATTCGTATTGGAACATAATTGAGATTATTATGTAACACAGGCTGTTTAGTAGAAAATATCTAACAGCGCCGCCAACAACTATTGACAGGCCAAATTCCCCTTCAGGCATATTTAACATAAATTACATAATTGGTATTAGATGATTCTCGACTTAATATATCTTAATAGGAACAGTAAAGAGAACTCATTTAAAATAAGACAGATCATATCTGGGGTATCGATTTTTACTCGGTAAACAGAGTCAATAGATACTTACTATACTCGTTTACTTAACTTATTTTAGTTCAGTTATTTTGTAAATGAGAATTAAAATAACAACCAATGACCCCGTTTATTAACTATTACTAAGGTAATAAGGCTACATAATCAAGAGTTCTTAGTTTATTGCCATTGAGGATTAATATTGATTCTATTACTAATTACTAAACAGTCATTTCAGAGATATTTTTTGACCGACGAACCAAACGGAAGAGGTATACTTTTTCGTTTGATAGGCGACTACAAATTTAGAATTATTGATCCCATTGAAAAAAAAGTTGGTGCCAAAAGTTTTCAATCTAATGACATCTGAACAATTTCAAAATTACCAGAAGAATAGGGTAGAGATGGTATTTTTTTATAAAAATCAATCTTTTAAAGATCTCGACCGAAAGAAGCGTTTAAAATATCATCCAAACTTCAACTTTCATTTGAAAACTTAGTAAAAAAATTCGGGAAAAATTTTAATTTGGCTTGTTCTGGCTATATAACATCGGAATAATCCTCATAATCTTATTTTCTTTGAGTGCTATGAAAATATACATTATAGATACTAGAAATCGCTCATTATACTTAATTTTATTACTGATAATGATGGATTGTTGATTATTTAGATAACAATTTAAGTTTATCTTCTTACAGAAGTTCTGTAGTAGGTATATATAAAAATAGATTTATTGTTTTGTTTTATGAGAGAATAATTTATAATTACGTTATTGAAAATTTTCCATTGGTGTGAATCAAGTAAAGTAATCGCAGTGTGTGGTGCAAAATGAAAATCAACTATTGAAAATTTAAACATTGGAAAAAATATTTTCAACCAATCAGAATGCACCAGAAAGTACAATATATTATATCGAGTAAATCAATGAAAATTCCTTCAAGGCGTAAAAATCATAAAAAATAACGTTTGCATGGGAAATAGAAATATTGCTAAATAAATATATGAATCTCTTCTTATTCACTTTTTGAAGAAAGTGCTTTTGTGGAAAAATCCACCGTATAAATGGAACAACTCTTTTCCACTTCCGTTCAGGTTTACTCATTCAGTGACTGACTTAACAAAAGGATGAGGTACAATTTTCATTTGAAAGAGGACTTTTGAGAATTTGTCCCATCGAATAAAAATTATAACTTATTTATTATTAATGTAAGTACAAAATGAAGAACTCTATTTTTCATGTGCTGAAGAAGGTATTATACATAAGAAATCTGTACTAGTTTAAAATACTAAGATGAGAATGTATTTTTTGATACGATGTATCGAAGAAAATGAGATCTTACGAAATAAGAACTCTTTGGACAATTAGGAAAAAAGGTTACTTTAGATAATAATTTAATCAATTAATTAAATTTTTGAATGCCATAAAAAGTAGAAGGTATATTATATACAATTCAATTATTGTATTTTTGTTTTTTAGTGTTTTTGGGCGCTTTTTGCACGGTAGGTAAACATGCATAGACATTCATTACAAAAAAAGTTGGTGCATATTGAGCTCACGTGGGGAGGGTTCCGTACTTAGGCTTTCCTATCAGTTATTGTAAAATCCTATATTCTGTATTTTGAAAGTCTTAGGCTTTATAGTTCCATAGAAACGGGGGGAATTGTCAATTTTCTTCTATATTGCCTAGACATTACATCTTACAGTTATATGTCTATTATAATATATTTGTATTGCTCATACTGAGCCTTCCCATTTGATGTATCACTTATAAACGAGAAAAAAAATAATTTTATTCCCCCAATACCTATTAGAATTCGTTTATTTACGCTATACGACCGTGAAGCGTACGCGGAACACTGTACAAATATCAAATTTTAACTTTTTTCTTTCTGTACATTCCAAGGAAATGGTTGTGACAGACGGACAGTCATAAATCAGAATGATTTTATAATCCGTATAATCCTTCAGCAGCTCAAAAATGTGAAATACATATACCTAAGCAATTTTCCAAAAAAAATAGTCGACTTCATTGTTTGATTCTTGCCAAGATACCTATAGAGGAGCTTCTTCTCTTTCAGTAAGTATGATTTATAAATGTTTGCCGCCTCTAGCGATAATTATTATAACTTTTTATCGATATGAAATGCTTGGCCGCTGTATCATAGTTTATACTATGGCTGTATGATACGGCAACAAAATACTAACTACTAAAGCACATATTCTCTACACCTCGTAAACTTGAAAAAAATGTTTACTTTCGTCTACGTATACGGGAATTTTCTGCCTAACCTTCAGGTGCTCATGTGGAAGCTAGTAGTGCTATCTACGTACATATACTTAAAACTACACCTTGACCATCTTTTATCCACATTCAACCGATTGACAACAAACTACACGATGTTCGAGTCCAGAGTACAACTACGCGTAGAAGCGGCATGACTCTGGATTAATTATTTTTGCGAAAAAATGATCTACGCGAGTGTGCGTGTTCGCGGTTTTTCTTGACAAGTGTCAGAGAGTGTGATTATAGATAAGTGATTTGTGATGGAATATAAAGTTTAGGGAAAACCTAATACATTTGATGCCACTAATCGATAAGAAATTGTATTTTTGTTTCCAAGGATTTTATTTTAAATTTTCAAGGTTGGCAATGTTGTTAAATAGTAAAAAACTCATTTTTTATCATTGTTGCTTGATAATATGTGTATTGTTCGATCATGAAGAAAAAAATAGCTTCCGAATAACCGAGGCCCTAAGTACATTTCTAATTGTTATTGGTGTATCATTCACACAAATTCCATACAAATAATTTATTGATTGTAGAATAGTTATATCTTTTATTCAAAAGTTACAGTTGTTAATTTCTATTTCTTATTTATTCTAAGAATAGTACAAACTCAGTTATTTCTAAATATTAATATTCTTATGTTTATACCTAAACCATTGGGAAGTAGATATGAAAATGCATATTATTTAGAATTCAATTTAGATGTAAAATATTCAGAAAATTTCCAGTATTTATAAAATTCCCAATAGACAATTATTAGAATTCTACCTATTAATGATTATTTCTATATTGATTTGGTATAGGCAAGTTGTTTATACATTTCCGAGGCTAAGGTAGCAGATATTCAATCTTTTTCAATAACTTACATATAAAATTGCTAATTATCAAATTATCAATCTTACTATTCTATTTATATCTCTGAACAAAAAATTAATTTTGTTAATAATATTCAAGAATATATGAAACGATTTCTTCACCTTGAATATTGTGATAAAAAAATAAAGATCTGCGCAAGAACATATAAAAACATCGTGAAATAATACAATTATTATGATAAATTTCCAATGACAATTAAGTTTAATTTATCATTTAGAAGCTTTTTTGTCCCGAACATAGTCCGGATTTTTATACAATCAACAGTAATTAAAGATTGTATAATTAATGTTTTTAAACGGTCACGAAAATGAGTTCCCAACATTAAATTGTGATTTTACCTACATCAAGACGTGTTTGATAGCTTTCGATTTTTCGGGAATTTTTGATCGTTTGGTAGGTATAAGCTGCGATAATATTTTATTGTTCTATAATACATTTTAAAGTTAGCTGAAACCTTGTGATGGTAATGAGAGCATAATCGAATGATAATGGAAACACTTATGAACATATCATCACCATACCATTTAAAATTCATTTAGATTTTCGTATTAGATTACACCTAGTGAAAGTATGTCAACACAACACAATTCAAAATGGTACCTACATACACAATCTTTTGGCGCGATTTTTTTATGAATTTATTTCCCAATTTTCTCCGGAACGGCTTAGTTGTATGTCTGCAACAGGCGTCTTTCTCAGATGAAAGTTTGCATTTTACCAAAATACAGTTGAGAGTTAGTTAATTTTTTCAAACATTTTTGAGAAGGTTCACCAGCTTTTAGAAATCTGTATTTTTTCTAACATTTACCTACATAAGAATTGTTGGAAATATCATTACATTTTAATCGAAATATACTATGTACCTACTCCATTAAAACCGGAACATGGATTTTGTACTGTTAATAATAAAATGGACTTTACACTTTTTCTTGTTATGGATGTTCGATGAACGATTGATTTTTTTTATATTATTACTTGTTCAGTTGTTTACCTCCATTCTCTCTTCTTCAAGGTAGAATTAATTATTTTCTATAAAGAAAACAATTTTATTAAGTATATGAAAACCTCTAGGATACCCAAATATCATATTGAAAAACTGTAAAGCCCAATAAACATCTCAATTTTAGGATTCATTTCACTAAATTTTGGAAATAATTAGTAAAATTTAATAACTTTGAATGAATAAATTTAACTGTAAATTTTAAATGTAGCTTATCTCTGTTTGACTCTTGGTATCATCAGCAAAATTAAGAAACATATATCTCTATTATACAAATGAATTAACATGATTTTGATAAGGCATTGAATTGTTTAACTATTTTTCACAAAACTGAGCGTGCCGGCGTGATAACGCATTCTCACAGAATCCATCATAGAGAGAACAATACACCCATATTTATATGAAATAGCAACAATGATAAATATGTAATCTATGGCTCGATCAAATCTCTCAATAATTATTATTATTATGGATGCTGTTACAGATAGTTCCTCCATATAATTCGATATTGTGATAGATATACCTAAGCTGTCTTTAACATGTTTTATACAATAGTTGTTAGTGTTTCAATTACTCTGTGGATATTGTTCTGTGCTGGATTGTATGCCTATTACTATGTAATAGAAGTCGTTTTAGGTAAGGGAATTTTGTTTCAAATTTATTAGATATGGTACATTTTTGATTTGAAGAAACATTTATTAATAGACCGACTGATTGTAATTGTCACAGTTATTTCTATATAACTATGTAATGTAATCAGTTATCTATATAAATCAGAAAATTAGACGAAGAGCAAATAATTCATGTTGCTTTTATTAGTGAGTGTTTAATTTCGACTGATTTCAACATATGTTGATGAAGTACTTATTATGATAAACAATAGGTACCTACCTACATGTGCTTCATAAGTTCGGAGTTAAAATATTATTTAAATTGTATACAATGGTTTAAGTATCTATTAATTATTAAATAAGTAAGACATATTTGTATATTTCAAAGAGATTATATTCTACATATTTATTTTCTCCCACTTATTAATCAAGATCAAAATTTAGTTTTTACTTTGTGAATTTCATCATTTTTTATGGGACCATTTCTGAGCAGTCCTCTTTCAAATAAATCATGAAAATTGGAGCGCGAACAATCAAATTGCATACCTCCTCCGTTTGGGGAGTCGGTCACTAAGGTTCATTAATATTTTTTACTGGACCGACTTTATTAGTTGGGGCACTAAAAAATTCAAACCACGTGGTGCAGGTGCAGGTGAATTTTACAGTGCACCAACTAATAAAGTCGGTCTTTTTTATGAAAAAATTTAGGTATTAGTGTTTCATTAGTCATACAAATTATTATTGAACGTTCACTTATATTCCGTGATTTAAAAATATGGCGGCAAGAATATTGTACTTCCCTAGTACTGTAACTCGGAGAAGTGTGATTATTTTGAACAATGTCCAAATTAAACACAGCTAGAAATGATCTTTGCTTTATTTCTAAAAAAATGCATATAGGTTATATCAAAAGAAAGTCGTTCAATTGTGAGTCGGGTTGGCATGTAGATGATTATTTTACTTAGAGAAGTTTCGCCTGTAAATTTTGAAGAAAAATATATTAAAATTACTCACAAGTTCATCATAATTGAAGAGTGTTTTTTTAAATAGTTTTTATTACTTTCGGTTCTTGTATCAATGGACTCCGCAGCGATTTCTCAGGCTCCATACGGTCTAGAGACTTGAAATTTCGAATTCGTACTTAGATCGCAGACATCTCGCCGCCTGTTAAGCTCCAAGTGTGATCCAATATTGGTAATTATAATTATCTCATTCAATCTCATTCAACCAAGATCATTATTTTGCCGACATGGAACGACAATGGGATCCGTCACTGGAATTACGCACGAGCATGGAGCGTATATATACGTTTCGTTCTCTGGTATATAGGTACTTTCTGGAAGATCGTCTATGGTTATGTCGCAATTGTCAGACGTCAGACGTTATTGTTAATTTAAAGTTTAATTTTGTGTTGTGGTAGACAAACAGTAATTTGTTATCGAATTGCTGTTGCTGGCAAACACATATACATAAGTATAGTTAAAATCGAGAAAAGGATAGCAATAGTAGGTACTCATCGGTACGGTTTAAATCTTAAATGCCCAATAAAATCTATTTTCTCAAAAATTTCACTTGTTTTTAATTTCTGTCTGATCCTAATCAAGACGGTTACTATGTGATTTAATAAGGGTTCTGTATTTTGATCGGAGATACAGAACCTTAAAAACTAATTGAATCATTATTTTCTAAATTTCTACACACTCGATTGCTACTTGAAAACCCTTTCAAATGTTTTCCACATCGACTAATAATGAGCTATTGACCAAATTTCTTATCATCTTAAACCAAGGAGAAATGATTACATTTGAATATTCAGGTTTAATCTATTCAAGATTCTCAATTTAGTTCTCGAAATAGTTATCTACTTCAAATGGACTATAAGATACGAGTGAAAATCTCAAAAAGTGTGCAATTCAATTATATTGATATGGTACGCATTCATAATATATCATAATATTAATTCACCCAACATTTGATAATAACATTTGAATATTAAGATGTGGTTTATGAGATTTCTTTAAATAATATTCCAAATAAAGATGTTAACTAGAGAAAATGTTCATTACTTTCAAATTTGGATGATGGTCCCTAGTTCTGTTCTAATTTAAACCAATAATTATTGATAACTACTTATAGCGTTTTAGGATCATCTTTAATGCACTGCCAAAAAATTACAAACACTTGGAAATAATTCTCAGTTAATATTTATTATCTAGTAAAATATCTACTGAAATCAGTGTCCTTCTAGCTTTTAGTAATTTAATTAATACATACTCGTATACGCACCCACATGATTTCGGTTTTAACACCTTTTCAGATTTACCAATTACGGGCCAGTCACCATGTTCAGCACATGCTGCTCTAAAACAAATCGTAGAGAGGCTCCTGCAGGAATCAGGTGCCCTACCAAATCTCAAAGCTACCGCAACAGATCATACTTCTATTCCGTTAGAAGAAAATGATAGGACGTACGAGGACTTATTGGCCACAGCTATAATAAATAAGGTAAATAGAGGTTCTCATTAATTCTTCTCACCTCTTCGAAGGTAATGCGGTGGCTTTTTCGATTAATCTGAAAGTAATTAATTAATCATATATTCAACTTGGCCAAAACGTTCTTCACTATATTCTCACGGTTTCAAGATAATCTCTGAACTATAGCAGAAGTAATAAAAATTTCGTTAGCAAGAAACATAAAATTGTTTCAATGATAAAAAGAAAGAGAAAAAGCGATCAATTAGGGCTTGTTTACGGATACAGACTATTCCGTACTTTCTTAAATTTTAATCATAGTAGTTTCGGGGTCCAGAGAAACGAAATTGTAAATTTTTGAGTATATTCCTTAATCTTTTATTATTTATTATTTGAAAATTGCCCTACAAAACCCCAGGAACGGCCAATTTTATTGAAATCAGTAATCAGTAATATCTAATAGAATTACGCTCAGTAATTGCCAAGATATGCGGAAAGGTTGTTTTTGTATGTTCTTTAATAGTTAATAAACTACTAGCTGTTTTACCCGGAACTTCCCGGGTACATTGTGGTTCGAAAATGTAAAGTCATAAAAAGTCTTGAGTATGGAACTCTTCAATCTCAGAATCCTAATCTCACTACAGCCAGTCCCAGATCCAGCATGAGAATTTCTCCTACATACGTCTTAGGGATTTGCCGGTATGGAGGTTATTTAGTCCCAGTCGCACCGACAGACTCTCGGTCCAGTCCACAATAATTCAGCCAACATTACTCCTGACTTCAATATACTGTATCAATCGTCCATTAGTCTTAGGAATCAGAGTACCAGTGCTCAAAAATTGAGGTAGATTCATTCATTCACTCTAGCCACTTTTGCCGATATAGTTCTATAGGCGCTATATCATAAGCCCCTGGGCCCTCTCCAGTTTTTTGACAAATTTCATGCTAGAGTTTATCTATTTAAAAAATGGCTCTAAGAATTTCGACAAAAAATTGAAAATATGTTTTTTCTGGGATCACACTACTGATTGGTATTAGTCTCATATTGCACAATAATATATTAGATCAAAGAACCCCTGTCAAAAAGAAAAACTCGCTAAGAAAACTATCAATCAAGTCACCTTCCAGAAGAAGAAAAACAACTCATCTGTTTAAGACCTCGACGATGCCTCAGATAGATAGACAGATGCAAAGGTTAAATTTAAATTTAAATAAAACTCTCGATCATGCCAACTTTCAAACAAAAACACTTAATAAAAATTGGTTCATCCGTTGGGGGGCTGTGTTACCTGAAACAGACAGACAGATATAGGCTTTAAACTTAATTAAAGAAAAATTTGATAAGAACAATCTCGATCAACCCCGTTTTCAAACAAAAAAAACGAAATCAAAATTGGTTCATTCGTTTGGGAGCTACGAAGCCACAGACTTCCTCACAGATATCCACCTCCAACTTAATTTATCACACCTCTGTTTGTGTCGAGGGTTAAAAATAGGTTATATGTGATTATTGGTTAAATTTTCTTCTTAATAATCATCATAAAGCTCATAGTTGTCGTCACCAACCTCTACGTTGTGAAATCAATGATACCTATACTAATAAACTGGTTTATTATTATTTATTACTCTCTAAATGTTTCGAACAAAGTATATATATGATAACGACTGAAGATAATCTTACCTTCAGTTATTTAAATTAATTGACGATTTTTATTCTTATTCCCATTTAAGAAATAACGTAAGAAAAATAAGTAATAGGTATATAGAATGTTTTCGCAATGTAATCAAAAAAATGACTGTTCAACCGAGTGAATAAATAAATTTCACGGAATTCCAAATAAACTTGGAAGGTGTGAATCAAACTTGCTCCAATATTGACAAGAGAGAAGATATTGAATGAATGCCAAATACCATATTACATACACTCAAGCTGCTACATAGTTTTCCTCGAAAGCTAGAAATGTCAATGCGCATTTTTCATCACTAGTCTAGAAAAAATAACATGTATCTCCACTTCTTACAAATATTTTTGAGAATTAAGATACAGGTACTTGTGCGAGTAATCTACATATTTTTCTAAGGTTTCATATAGACGACACTCAAAGTAGGCCTACTCTTGAAAATCGATAGTTTAATTTAATTTGTTCCATTCGAAGAATAATGGCAATTGTCTCTGTGGTTTCGAAGAAATCAAAGCGTAAAGTAAGTGATATCATAAACTTTAAAATTCATAATCTTAGATATTTTTCAAGAGAAAGCAAACAGGTACAAAGTTGTGTAGTTGACATCATCTGGCTTATCGATTTTTCTATAAGTGCAGATAGAGCTAATAATGTAATTAAGGAGATATCAACGTTTGCATTTGTATTATATTGCTTTCCAAGGCTTCATATAATATGAGTAACAAGGTTTATTACTATGAAATAAAAATAAATTGCAACTTCCTTCATCTTGTGCACCTTTTTCGATGGATAGTTAAAATATTCTGATTAATTTAACTTTACAAGCTATTTTACTCCTCCTCCTCCTCAGTCTATAAGTTTGGTTGCTACAGGTGTCAAATAAAATAAATGTTCCGGTTAGAATATGTTTTGCATTAAGTTTTTGCCTCCAACAAATAATACTGAATAAATGTAGTATGTATTTCATGGTTCGACTGAAGCAGAAATCAGTTTATATACATATATATACTCTTTTGAGCTATACTCAACCTTATTTGATGAAGTTTCTACAATTTTTGGATTTACATCTGGTGATCTCAAAAATCAATATAGAGAACATAAATATGTTATATTAATGCTCAGATTTTTTTCATTCAAAATAGTAACAAAACAGTCTTGCTTATAAGCATAATTTTCTTTTAAATTAGATAAATAATTGTAAAAACTACACTGTCAATATATACAGGGTACCGCTTATTTGTAAAATTAAACAATATGTATATATCGGGTGTATCAAAAATCCGTTGACATTTTTAGGGTTCACTCTGTCAGTCCATTGATCAACTGTCTGCCCATCAGTCAAAGTATATTTGTCCGAAACTACCGATCGAAAATGGTTGAAATTTGGATCGAAAATGGTTATAAAATGATTTGTGAACTAAGCCTAAGCTTCAAAATGCAGTGCACCCTAAGAGGAACTGTCCACTCATCTTTGAATTGACTTTACATTCTTCCTTATATTTCCTTAGTCCCTGGTTGTTAATCTCTGTTTGATATAACATTAGATCACGAATATCATTGAAAGTACATTATCTGTGGTACTATAATTTTCCCGCTAATTCTAACTGAATTCTCAGACGACATTTCCTTGTCTTTAAATAGGTGAATAAACATCTATTTTGGAAGGACGGTCATAATTTCGAATACAGTCAGATATGACATCCACTAATTTTCAAGTTAAAGTATCCATTTGATTTAAACGTTTCATTTTGCGCAAACTTCCACTTCCGCTAAGTTGTACAAGAAAATGTATGCATTTATAGTAAAAGTTTAAATTCCATTGTGAACACTCACTTATGAACTTCGTGAAGTTATTGTATACATTAACACTTTAATTGTACCATATAAAAATATGATATTTTGCCTGAAATGTTCCATCAGGTAATAAGCAACAGTCAATCAAATTTGCCAACTTCGTCCAGAGGGAGCGTTTCAAGCAGGCTTTCAAATAGTTCGAGGCACCACGATAAAGAGTACTTTTTTGGTGAGGAAACATTGGACAGCAAATGGAAAACAACTGATTTGGAAACGTCTTCCGTATCAAGCATCGAAGATTTTATCCATAGCGATTCCAGTTTTGGCTCTCGAAAATATGTTGATAAGGTTACTCTTACGGTGAGAGGATAAACTATTAAAAACTTTTGAAAAATGATCACAGTTTACTTTGTTTGCAGATAAAACAGGATATCGAAGAAGTATCCCAATCAGATTCCGATGTAGAAGATGATAGAGAGTATTTCCGCACAAAATCATCGTTATTTAGCGACGATGAACCCAACTGGTTCTTACAAAAGCGCCAATTCCAAGGGACACATTCTCCAGTACCGGTACCTATGCTGGTACCCAATCCAATTACAGAAGCAAAGGTTAGGAATTTTTTAAATATTAAGCTAGAAGATTTAAGAATTACCAAAAAATATAACCTTCAACTATTAAAGCTGTTTTTACTAAGAGCTTTATTGGTTCACAAAATTTCTTTGACCGAAAAAATATTCATTGATTTCACAGGTGTTGATTGGCGACAAAGAAATCGACGAGACGTCAGATCTTTCAGATATAGCTTCTGATTTTGAAGATACAGAAACGTTACCTAGCCACCATACTCTGCTAATCGAATCCAAGACTATCATCGGAGGCAAAAATCTCTTACAACAAACAACTGGATCGGAGAGTGAGTCTTCAGGTGATTCTGGAGTCAAAGAAATAGATGATAGTACGGAAAAGAATAGTTATGATATCGCTGATGGAGCTATTCCTCCTAGATCGGCAAGAGCGGACATAACAGTTGATGATGATAGTAAATATTTATTTCTTAGCTTAGCTTATTGTGATCATATTATTATTGGTTTTATTTAATATAAAGATTATCAAGAATTCTTGTAGTAGGACTTCAATAGTCGACAACGGATTTATAATTAAAACACGAAAGTTTATGAAAGGACATGCTAGAAACTATTCTTCTTGACACCAAAACCAAAAATGATGATAAATCGTTTATTGTCAAATTAATGATTCATATTTCTATGAAATTCAAAGGGTTCGCGCCAAGAAAGATGTATCGATACTTATGATTTTTGCATAAGTTTTCCTGTATATTCTGTTTTGTTTTTAAATTTTTGGTGACAAGATCTGTCAGAAAGAAACCAGATTAATCTGATAAGTGTTTCGTTTTCACTTCTTGTATATGAAACCCAAAGTCGGAACATAAAAAATAAGTATTTATTAAATACCCGTTGAGGAAGTTATTATGATTTGGTTGCATCGTATTGGGTGTAATGTGAATGCAAATTTATGATTATACAATCAGAAATTGTTTTTACATCCTTCAACCATTGGATTCAATATAAATCTCCATATGCAGATATGATAATAATATAAATTTCAAATTCACAATGCATGTACCACTGCAGTTATCAGGCATTAGTTTGATTAAGGCGGATCTTACGGTCAATTTCGATCCATCAGACCTAGCAGCGTGTTCTTTTTCGTTTTATAAAATGCGATGTCCATCCAAAAGTTTATCGAAAAACATTTTTTGCTAAATCTTGAAAAAGAGTTTTTTTGGGCTACATGACAGCCAGAGCATACTCACAATATTTATCAAAAGGAATTCAACAGCTTGTGGCCAAACTAGGTGGTTCCGCGAGCAAAAAGTCATGAAAACGTCGAAAAAAAAGAAAGATGCGCTTTCTGTAAATATTTGAAAACAAGATTCCGGTGCCGTTTTTACGAGAATTTATTTGCATGAAATATAGTGCCAATGTTAGCTAAGACTACACTTATAATCTTAAGACTTACGTTATCTACGAACTGATTAGTTTACCGATGCCAAAACTTGTTATTTATTTTGTTTTTTTTTTTGTTGTAGATGCGAGATTTGTTTTATTTTGTTCGTTTAGAGTGTTCCTGAAGATATAAACGTTGACTTATTGAAAAATATAGGTTTATTTTGAAAACCATATAAATTTTTTGGGTTTGTTAGAGTCAACCCGTTCTTTCATGTCAAGTTGGAGCACCCGTTCATTCTAGGGTTAATAGGTCTGCATTTTAGAAATAGTCATTTGCATTCACATGGTCTTTTTGTTAAAAATATTTTAACATAATTTTAAAACTTATATCGACTACTGAAGTGCTACTACATAAAACTAGAACATCTTGTATCCGTAACGTGCTATGTACTAAGAATGTTCACTGAGTGTTTTAAAATGTATTGTAGATGTAGAGGACGCTTCAATACATTCAGTATATAGCAATACCGAACAAGAAGCTGAATACACCGAAAGATATGCTTCTTTGCCTAGGACGATGTTGAAATCGCCAGTTCCTCCAAAACGGTAAATATACATATAATATAATATAAATATTTATGAGATCGAGATAATTACATTACAGAAGAGATAGATTCTATAAATAACATGATTGTCAAGTGTTTTACTTAATGCAAAAAACTGCAAAGTATAATTCCCATAATTCAACTGATACAATAATGCCCTTATCAGATGAGGCAGTGAGAAATACAAATCAATATTTATTATATTGGTCCTGATAGTTGTTATACAATATAAAGTAGTTATATGTGTATATTATAAAGTTGTGCTAGAAGGAAGGCTCTTGTTGCCTATGCAAAACTACCAGTACCAATATACCTACATAGTAAATATTATTGTGTATTTTTCGTAGCCACATTTAATAACGTCAGTAGTTTTGTTAAAAAAATAACATTTCTCGTTCTAACTTTTAATAAATAATTACAACACATTTTTTTCGAGAACTACTCCATCTAAGAGCCCCACCGACATGTGTATGGGCATAAACAGTCGTGTTTCATCGTCGTTCAAAATATCTGGAAGCCATTACATTTTCAAGAAAATCTTAATTGTACTTTAGTGACCAATTTATTAACTTTTTTGACTTGACAGTCACTTTTTCACATAGCTTACTGTAGAGAATATTATGCAGGGTTTCACATTTGATTGTCAGGTTTTATCGTGGCGATGAAGACGGACGAAAAAGAACGATGTCTGTAGGGGACATAAGTCGGAAACGGTAATTTTTTTAAGTTTCCCGGAAATGATTTCTTCCTAAAATAGGTTATATCAAACTTTCGTTTTATCGAAAAAATTGCTCTCTACCCCTTTGAATAGTATTTTAGGGTGGAATACCTACATTTTCTATAAAATTTTAAAGATTTGTTCACAAGAAGTATATTAGTGGACATCATAATAGACACATCACATAAGACATAAATCGCCACCTATTTATGAAAATTATAGCTTTTTCATAAAATAGTTCAGTGATCTATCACTTGTCAACCATTTCTCTATGACATGCCTCCTTTCTAGTGTTCTGCTGTCATTAGTATTTGAAGGTTCTGTGATCAAAAAATTGTTAGATGTCCAGAAAGTGTTCCTTTTATGATAAATGAAATAGGATTTTGCCAAATATATATAGTAGAGACTTTTTTATGTGTTTGAAAGTGTGTCCACGATTGTGAACATTGTGAGCAAAAGGTTGCAGAAACTATAGCGGGTAAATATAAAATAACTTTCCTCATATTTCGAAATACAGCAATTTTTATAGGTTGTAGTAAGGATAGGTCCCTAAATCGACCATTGACAGAAAATGAACTGTTGAAAGCATTGGAAAACTTATCAGATATTGGTGATCCTGCTGAAACAGCTGACTTTGAAGACGTTGGGAAATGGACACTCCGAATGTTCACTCATGCTATAGATATAGCATGTGTGAATTCCTGACTGCAGTACAAGCAAAAGGCTATGCTATTAGGTGTAAAAAAAATTGAATATTAGACTTGCTTCATTTCAAAAGCTATATTGCCGAATCATTGATCTTGTCACACATCAAAACCAAAACACGTACGGGAAGAAGGATACGCCCAACAGCGACTGCTCTTGAAGATATTGAGAATACGCCAAATTCTTCAAGAAAATTGCGTGATGTTAGACCAATTCCGGATATCTGTTTTGACAGAGTGGATCATTTTCCTAAATTTGATAGGGGAAAGTACTAGGCAAGGTGCAAATTCTCGAATTGTAACGGAAAATCAATTAACCAAAAAAATAACTGTTTTTTGAAGTACCACCATGAATATAAACACTTAGTTGATATCAGTGGTCTTTTATTTATGTTAAATTAATGTTTATTTTCCATTGTACCTATTCTTACATAACGCCTATACCGTTGCAATTCACAACCCTTGACTCACGATGTCCACATTTGTGGACATGATCAAAACTCAAAAACGATAAGTTTTTAAAAGATTATATCTGTACTAAAAAATATCTAAAAAATCTTCACAGATTCAATTGTAAAGTTTGTATTTTTTTGCTCTAAAAACAAAAAATTATGAGTGAAAGGGTTAAATATTTCCTATGCAAAACGTTGCTAAGAGCCATAATTTGAAAAAAGAAATCGTACAATGGAATTGTGACCTTCCTTGAAGTCGGTCAAAAATACAAAGCTTTTAAATGCGGATCAGACTTGCGTTGATAGTTTTCCGTAGTGTTTTAGTTCATGTTTTCCTGTGAACTATAAGTAAATCCATAAAACCTTATCTTTTGTACTATTTAAAAAAATGATTCCTTAATTTCAGAGATATAGAGAGAATTATAAAAAATGATTCACGTTATTTATTTATTGATTTGCTACTCAAATTAAATTCACAGTATAAGATTATTTTTATGAATGCATCCATCTTTGGATAAGTAGGTACCTTCTAAAAATTTCAACATTTTTATTCAGTTGGTTAGGAGAAAATAATCTAACATACACAAGAGTAATCTCATAGAAGGTTTTTTTCATCGGAAGAACGGAACTCCAAAAATTGTTTATTATGAAAGAGAAATATAAATCTGCCCACATATCTTCTTACAGATGCCCCTGTAACTACTTTTAAACATTCTTTTTCAGAACTTCTCTCCAAAAATCAAAAGCACTGGAGAAAGTTGTACAAGAAACGAACAATAACCAAACCAATAAATCGGATCTGGAAATAAACACATCTGATGAAAAGATTGAAGACCTTCTTGAAATAGACACATTCACAGGTAAATTAGTTTAAAATAATTGATAAAATAATCAATTTAGCGACATTCACTTACACAATTATACACTTTCAGGGAGTTATAGTAAAAGGGAGAAAGAAAAGTGGAAACATGCCATAGAAATGGAAAATAATCCATATTCGAAAGAAAATATTGAGAAACGAATCAAACGATCTTCTAGCTTGGTCAGCTCCCTGTGAGTACATTATTTATCTAATTTAGATATTGATAATTAAGAAATTATACAAGGTGGTTCTAAAATATCGTAACAAAAATCCACCACAAGCCGATTTAACCCTTAATTGGTATGGGGATTTTTATCAACGTTTAAGGAATGGCAGGGTCAAAACTGACCCGACTTTTTAGGCACTTATTTATTTGCAATAGTTGTTTTCAAACATTCTTCTTTACAATATTTGGGTAACTGATAACACATCATAAAAAATAATCAACTAGGTAATTCTAAATTTTAACGTGTAACATAAAATAGAGCAAAAATGGAGTAAAGAATATTTCCTATTTAAAAAGGTCAGAACTACAGCAATAAAAAACTAAACTCCATGAAAAAAAACAAGTGAAATTTTTGAAAAAAAATTAAAAATAGTTTTTATTGGGCATTTAAGATTTAAACCGTACCGATGAGTACCTACTATTGCTATCCTTTTCTCGATTTTAACTATACTTATGTATATGTGTTTGCCAGCAACAGCAATTCCATAACAAATTACTGTTTGTCTACCACAACACAAAATTAATCTTTAAATTAACAATAACGTCTGACGTCTGACAATTGCGACATAACCATAGACGATCTTCCAGAAAGTACCTATATACCAGAGAACGAGAGGTATATATACGCTCCATGCTCGTGCGTAATTCCAGTGACGGATCCCATTGTCGTTCCATGTCGACAAAATAATGATCTTGGTTGAATGAGATTGAATGAGATAATTATAATTACCACTATTGGATCACACTTGGAGCTTAACAGGCGGCGAGATGTCAGCTATCTAAGTACGAATTCGAAATTTCAAGTCTCTAGACCGTATGGGGCCTGAGAAATCGCTGCGGAGTCCATTGATACAAGAACCGAAAGTAATAAAAACTATTTAATAACACAAATAAAAATTCTGACAAACATGTTTCACGCATTTGACATTTCTTAAGTTGAGCAATTTGAACAGATATTTGCAGTAGTTTTAACAAATGTAATTGCTACAATTATCGCTTACAAACGAGTGTTTGCTATCATTTTGATCATATGTAACATCTGGCGCGTTTAGAGTGTTGTTCCCGGGATAAATTTTGATGTCGAGCGTCTTCGGGTATATTCCCAATGCGCCTAATTATTTGTCTCATTAGGTTTATTTTTCATCTCGACTCGTCGAACTAAATGCCCATATTTCTCGGCCCAAAGTTACGAGAAAGTTTTGACGAACTAACTCGTTGTCCAGATTGGCATAATTATAAACAATTGTAGCATTCACAGCAGCAATATCCATCATGCGGTAGCATCTTCGAATGCGCCTTCCTACTTTGTAATGGCACAAATTTGATCGAGTACATCAACACCAACTTTCATCAAGTTATAAAAAGATATGATTCATCATCGATCATATTATTATGGTGCATTGAAGGCATTAGACAGACTGAGCGATTTTTATTGGTACATATGACACTAGTGTAATGTTTTTAGTAAATCCAAAAAGTGAAGAATAAAGTTCTCTTTGCTTGTTGTGAAGGAATTCTTTAGGTATCTCTCGCTTATTTTGCCTTATAGTTCCTACGTATGTCAATTTTTGACGTTGCAGCTCATCAAGAAGTTCTAGTGAGGTAAACCAGTTGTCCCCTGTTATATTGCGATTAGAATTTGCAATTGGCTGACTCAGGTACAATACAGTCTGCATTGGTATTGAGTGTTTCTTTGGATTTACTCTATTTTCTTCCTTTCCAGTATACTAAATAGTATACACAGGCACAGTATTTTTAGATCGTACTTCACCGGCTTGCTCTTCATAAACATACGGATCCTAAACTTCCCACGAAAACCAACCAACATGTCGTCCACTGTCACATAATCTCCACAAGAATAGTTGACTTTGCAGTTGTTAACGAAGCAGTTAAGAAATTTAGATATTGCTGCCAGTCCGTCTCCATCTGCGATACGTTGGTGTCTGGTAGCTGGATCATCAAATCGTAGAGCTGTTAACAAGAACGCAAATATTTTTAGTGCAATTGTTGCACGGAATATGTCACACCCTGTACCGTTATTGGCGAAAAGTAAATTGAAGTCCTCATTGCTGGAATACACCGCCTAAATAAAGGAGCCCCAACAAATCTACTACATCAACATGACTGGTAAACTGACAGTCTAAAGCATTTAAACCGTAATTGGCTTGCAGTTCTGTAATTTTCTCATTGGTTTTTGCGAAAATCTCATCTAAAATGTATTCATCGGGCGGCCCCAGAAAGGCCAAGAATATGGGATACTATATCGGTGCTACGAGTACGACTGTGTGCTGGTGGTATTTTGGCCCACTTTTTCCTATTTTTCCCGTAAAAGTTGTTATTACCTTCACGAATATCATTATATTCTTCCAATTCGTCTTCTTTGGAAACTAGTCTTTCACGTTCATCAACATTTGCATCAACAGTTTCATCATCACTTTTACTATAGTCACTGCCTGTGTTGTGTTCACTAACAATAGTTTCTGCAACAGAGTGATTATTATCGGTATCCCATATAGTTTCAGCTATGTGCTCTAACTCCTTTGGTGTAAAAGGTTCTACAATTATCTCGCTATAGGCGCTAACGGTATGGCAGGGTCAGATCTGTGCCTATCTACAAAATTCGTATATGATATTGATTGTAACGGGCTTATAAAAATGAATGGAAATTATTTATCTTCAAGTTCATTTATTTCTACACTGAAATATCACAGATTATTTATATACACTATTATATCTTACACTACATTATCGACTACTTCTTATGTACATTTTTTATTTATTATTTACACTATTTACAACCGTATTTCGAACGAGCGCTATTTATTTATGTTGTTGGTGGACTCCTACTAGGGAAATGCCGGACTACAACGTACTCCGGTCTCCACCGTACCGCTGGTCTCTACCATACCGCCAGTCTTCCCAGCACACTTCAGATATTAGGTGCACATGCAAACAAATGTTTTTTTTTTCGAGAACGGTTCGTTTTGGCGAAAAGAGTAAAGAGACCATTTTTGTTTAGAATTGATCAATATATCTAAGTTTATTAACAAAATGACGATAAACCATTGGCGTCTCATGAACGCCACTAGTAAAACAAAAGCAAGTGTTTATCATGCTATAAATTTGTTCTTAAGGGGCAATAATACCTAGTAAGTTTTAAAGCAAAATCTAGAATAGTTCCTTTAAAAATAAGAAAAAACAATTTTTTTCGCAATGTTTCAATATCCCGTATCTCCAAAACGAAGCCTTTTTGGAGATAGGTTTATATGAACTTTTTTAAATATTTTTATCTGCTGAATACGCTGTTAAAGTTTCTCTATTATAATTTGGACCACACTGTATAGACAAGCCCCCATCTCTAATCTTCCACCGACAGCTTCCAACGCCACGAACATTCCACCAACAGCGTGAACTCATTAGATGTATCGGGATATAATCTTGACCTTAGCATGTATCGATGACCAATAGCAGTATGCCTTACACTCATACCACCCGGCCCCACCAACGTCCGTGCTTCGCCCTCTGACGTATTGTACTCGCCTACCTCGATAATGGCGTTGATACAATTCCTTACAATATGTGAACACACGCATAGAGCGATTAGCTGGAATACGGCGTTGACAAATTGCACAGTTTTCTTGTAAAGTACAGATTAATACTTTGCTGGGTCATTATTGACCCCGCAAACCAATTAAGAGTTAATCATAATTACATTAGTACAAAACTGAGTAGTTCTTTCCACAGCCATCGAACGCCTATACCACTTTCCTTCCATCGTTTAAATTTGTTAGGCTGTAGGTAGATACTGACCTCATCAGTTAAACATAGCGCATTAGTTAAACTAAATATATCCGAGAGGCTCTTATAAGCCTTTTTGGGCGAACAGGGGAATCACATCACATTTCGACAATAGAATCTACGCGAATATCCAAAAAGTGAAAAATATTAGACTCCGAATGATATTTACAGATGTGTGGCGAAAGTTTGATCGCACTGTTACGTTTGTTTAATATATTATATACTATACTAATTCTAATGAAATACCTATGCAAGCAACAACTATAAGTAAATGAGGTAGATGCCAATGCAAATAATAATCATAAGTACCTACGTGTTATTTCATCCACGTAACAGTACATTTTAATCAGAATATACTTTCTCCATTTTCATCGATTAGTCGTATTTTGGAGTATAATTGAAAAGATGGAGCTACTCAATATCTTGGGTAGATATTACAGTATCTGACGTTGAGTAGAAATAAGAAACCGGTATGAAAAAAAAATAGAGGCTGATAACACCTAATCTCATCTATCACATACGTTATATGTAACCTTGTAGTTTTAAACATAGAATAGTACCTGATATCTTTTATCTTTATACCACAAACAACTTGACTCAAATACAACTCAGTAAATAGGAATTATCAGTTGCATATAATCTTATCTTCGCTATCACCAGCGTGACGGGTGATTTTTGCGTTACGTATGATATCCGATAAGATAAATAGTCCGTTCCAAGTTTTGCAATCGTGTAGGTAGGTCTGTCTGCACTTCGGAAATATAAAACAGCAAAATGGTAAAGACATTGTTGGATGTCATGAACGATGATGCCAGAAGAAAGAAGGGTCATCGGCAAGTATTCATACTTTCTAAAATTATTACTTTTTATTATTATTTTGAAAAAATCAAGCAAAGGTAAAGGAGCATATTTTTCATCTACCTTAACTCCTAACAATTTGTTTAGCATTCTAGTACAGACAAGCGAAAGATGTTCTTGCAGATCTACTACAATTTTGTAATATTGTTTTTCTTCATGTAAAGTTACACTGGGATAGTAGCATCAATTTCTACGGATTTTGTCATGAAAATTATAGAAAATCTACCTTAAAATATGAATGAAACATTGATAAAACGGTATCTTGTAGAGCGAAAAATTGACAAAAAAAAACCTTACAACTTGACATTTCAAATTTTCATTCCCATATCCGTATTATAAATGTCGGTGACAATTATACATACGATAGATCAACAGGTGGAGCATTTATTTAAGATATCTTAATTTCTAACGATAAGCTTATTATTTGATTTTCCAGTAACATTGTTAGAACTTTCAATCAAAGCCCGGTTTAAGAAGGGCAAAGCTTGATAATTGGTCATGGTAATTTTTTAAACGACTAAAATTCTCCTACTTAACGTAAGCCCCAGGAACTAGGCATACTTTTATTTTTTCGGACCTAAACTACATTTGAAGATAGGCACTGTCGAGTCATTTTTTCTTAATATCTTGGAAAAGATGCGCTACCTAAAATATCTAATATTTCTAGCTAACAACAAATGGTTCACTTTAAATACGATTTCGTTATTTCTACCACAAAAAGAATTGAATGGGGTCAACAGACATATTTGATTGGAATTTCATATTTTCCAATCTCTCAATTACACTATATCTGCCTAGGGCACCATTGGGATTATATCCACCAATGCGTTGGTTATATTGGATAATTCTTTAAGTAGAAACAGTTGAGCGGTTTAATATTGCACATATGATGTTTCAATCTAATTTATCAATGTCAATACTTAATCCTCTTATTAATGTGTGATACCTATGCCAATATTTATTCAATGTAGTTGATAAAATCTTAAATAATATAGGTACGAGTTATGATACAAAATGAATGTTTATTATTGGCGAAAAAAACAAACAAAAAATGAGATAATTGCCATTAATATCATAAAATATTTTGAGAACAAGTTGTAGACAGACTTCAACAAACACTATTTACAGTATGCAAATACTGTATCTCAAGTACAAAATGAAACGTATATTAGCTTTTTTTATGCATGGTATTTTTAATAGGGATTGGTGGGAATAAAATTAATAACTCATTCAAAACTTTTGATGTACTATTAAAGTTAACGATACAAATGAACTCAAAAATATCGATAGATCATCAAATTTCTTTGATATAATGAATATTGAAATTTGAATTACCCGTTGCAAAATAATAGATGGTGCAAAATATCTGACTATAACTGCTTCAAAATTACCAGCACAATTAATATTATTCTGTATTTTTTATAGTACCAACTAATAAAGTCGGTCAGTATTTTTGTGAGAAAAATCTTGCTTAGGATTATTTGAGTACATCTTCATATCATAAATTTGAAGTCACATTTGTAAAAAAACGCAACAGACAGGTTTTACATTAGGTGCCCATACACGGAGAGCCTTTTTGATGGATTGGACTAGCCTACCAGATCTGCTTTTCTGATATTTTGAATTTGGTTTTAATATCCTCCACCGTGACCCTGTGATTATTTTAAGTTGTTAAGATTTAATACCAGATTCGTAGGATACCAGAAACACTCATACTGGAGTCGCGGATTTGGTAAAAAAAATCCTTCCAAGTATGGGACTGTTATTCAGTTAGTAGTAATGTATGGGACACATGACACATGAACTCATCAAACATCTGAAAATTCCCTTCCAACCGTAGTCCAAGTATCGCCCCGTAATAATTAATATATCATTTCCAAGAATGCATGTGCGTATGATACATTTTTAAAAAGCATTCAGTATTAGCACAGCTTAACAAATAATAAGCCGTGGCATTATTTTGTCTCTGAAAGTATAAAACTTTGTTAGAAAAAGGAAGATTTAAGAAGAGATACGTGATTTGAGACAAATCCCTGAGAATTTGAAACATATCTACTAGAATGATCACCGTAAACTATATATTTCTATTTGAATTTATCTTCCAGATTCGGATCCGACTACTATGCTAAACAGGCATCATCCCCTGCTGGCACCAAGAAATCTCAAGAGGTAAGTCTAGAGCGAAAAATCAAAAAAATTGAAGAGATTACCACTTATTCTAGCCTACCGAGAAGCCTGTATACCCCAAAAAATTCCAGCAAGCATTTCGTAAAGAATCCTCTGCTAAATTTTCCAGAAAATAATGGCAGTTGTTAATGTTTTTTTCTTTTCTACAAGCTACTAGTCTACCTCGAATATTTTTAATCCAGAGTTTGTACATACTTAGTTATGTTGTTGGTCATTGTTGAAATTGAGTATTGTTAAGTTATTGTAAAATGTGACAATAAAATATCGCTATATAATATGTTGTTGGGTTGTATATTTTATTAAATTTATTAGATTTTTTGCAATAGTTGTTTTGTTCCGGGTAAGTCGGAAAATTCTTATAGTAATAGTTTTATAACATATTCTAGTAGATAATAGATATGTTTCAGCACAAAATATATTTATCATATTCTATCGACGAGATCAAACTATCCAAAATAAATGTAAGTGTGAATAGTTTTCCAATCTTTTATGTATTTCAAGAGCAATTGTGATTAGTGATTAGAAAGCGAATCAAGGTAGCACAGTACCCAATTTAAAGAGGATATGGTTTTAATTAAAATAATTCTTTATCATTAGCAATGCAATACTAACAATACTCAAAGCTTCTTTACATGTCGTCAACATGCTTTTTCATGCCTTTGTGAATAGTTGTGGTAGATATATGTAGGAGTCATTGATCACATTCCTAAACCTAAGCACATAATCCCAGTCTCACCAACATGATCGTGTATCATCTACGATAAAATCATGTTCATAATACAGACATATTCACGTTGTAAAAAAATAATAAATAGTCCTTTATATATCATTTAATTCATTGATTAATCCAGCTGATACGGGATCCTGCTTTTCACTGTTAATTTAACTTGCTGTTCACAATTCAATCATATACGGAGAAATGAATAAAATACTTACTTATTGACAAGTATTGGAGTTCTTATATTTTCACTATTATTAGGTCATGGGAATATCTTGGCCACCACCTAAACAACCCGATGAAGAAGTCCAAGAAGCACAAATTACATTAAGCGATGAATCTTACGTAAACAGTTCAAGTAACAATGAAATTGTAGAGGACAATGTTTTTTCTCTAGAAGATAAGGTTGAACCAAAAGTTCTGATGGCGGTGCCATTCCGAAGGCCTGTTGGAAGCCATTCGGATACCACAAGTGATACTGATTTAAGTTGTACGCATTATTATGATGTTGAAAAATCAAAAGTGTCTATAAAACACAAAGATAATAACAACATCGTCGAAATCTTTCCTGTGGAAAGTAATCAAATTGAGTTGGAACAAAATGCGAAGTCATCGTCTACTCTTAGAACTGAACGGCCAACATTCATTAAAATGAACTCAATTTCAAAATCAAGAAATATGCAAAGACCTTTGCAAAATAGTTCGATGAAAAGACACAAAAGTGAATCAGACCTCTTAGAGAACATCGATTTACGTCCTAGGGTGATCAATCGGAAGAAAGACAACACTCTGATTTCCAAAATCTACTCAAACCCTCAAGTAAGACAATTTGCTCTATCGAGTAGAAATCACCTGCCCATAGATGCATCAACGCAACAGGAATATTCGACAACGTCCAATGGCAAAAGATTATTATACCAGTCGGATGATGGAATGTCAAGGAGTCAGATATCACTCTTCAGTTCAAATGAGGACTTGCTCAACATTAAAGAAGATTCCTCTTCTGTCAACACTAGAACACATCCGTTGCGACGTCCAAAGTATTCGTTCAGTTCGGATGATGATCTTTTATCAGAAAGCGGTTCCATTCGATCGGATAATGTAAAGTTTGGTAAGTCTCATGAAGCTATCAATGGAAATGTTAGAATAAAAAATGAAAGAAATGAAAAAAATAGAAGCCTTGCAAGACTACAAAGTCCTTTGAACGCTTCTACAAGGTTCAGTTCTGATGAAAACCTTTTTTCAGACGATTCGAAGAAAAGCGATAGCAGGCCAAGATCAAGAAAGAGTGCAACACCAAGTCCAGATATAGAAGAACTTGCCAGGAAAAAGATCGTTCATCATATCTTGGATCAAATAACCAATAAAACCAATTCAGATGCCATTAATCCTGCCAATAAGAAAGATATTGTAAAAAATGATACAATCATTTTTTCCAATGGAAAAAACAACATGGATGAGAATATAATTTCCGTGAAGGATTTGAGAAAACGGTTTGAAAATAACGATGTAAGTTTTTGGTTTGCATTGTACCGGGTGATTCTATAAGAGTGAGGTTCTGTATCTCGGGAACTAATAGTCGTAGAAGTTTGTAAAAAAATCCTTGGAATTAAATCGACCAAGGGAAATGGCTGTAAATATTTTTTCAAATTCATACGTCCACCGCTAGGGGGCCTAATAGCTTCGATCATATAAAAAATGCGAACCGTATGAATATTTTATTAGATTCGGAAAGTAGGTAGATCAAATTTGTAACAAAATCAGTCCACACGGCATGTCAATATCTTCATTAGTTTAAAAGTTATTGCTTAAAGAATATTTTAATAACGAATTTATTAAAGAAACAGATCAGGTAATTGAGTTTTAAATTTTTGAAGTGAAACTTTTATAGGAGGGTAAATCCGTTCCAATATGTCACAAAATAGCGACACAAAATTGGCATTTTACATCTCAAAGAATAATCTAATTGTGTAAAATCGCCTTTTCCGTAGAAACTGTCTACCAAGTTTTTTCACGGCCTTCTAAGAAATTATCCTTTTGAATTGTAATACCTACTCACAGGCGACACAGCCGAGCTTTTGATTTTTTGGCTGAATTATAAATAGTTAATTTGGGAAATAAAATGAAAACGAGATACCAAATCCTATTTTGGATAAAAGCGCTATTATTATTATTGTTGTGATTAAATTAAGATGAAAACGAAGTTTTAAATTATTTTCATATTTGTCCATGGCACGCTTGACTACGAAACTTAAAAAAACCTCAACTACCAATTTTGTTTTTTAATATTAATATCCTTTAAGCCATAACTTTTTTATATGGTTATGCCTTTTGGACATATTGTGTTGCAAATTTGATCTACTCCCCGAATCTAATAAAAAATGCATACTGTTCCAATTGCGATTTCGGATCAACATAAAAAAAAACAGTTACCTGACTTTATAAAACCCGTCCCCTAGCAAGGGCGGCCAAAACCTTCATTTCTTGAACCAGACCAAAACTCCGTCAAGTCAAAAGTTATAGACACTTATAGTCCAAAAGGTTTAGCATCTCCTCCCATCTTTATTTTACGTCCTACAATAAAAAAACATCAAAAAGATGGACCATTATGGTGGCATTAACGTGAGAGTATTCATTTCAAACTTTTATTGGGAAATTTTCGAAAAAATCGCATATTTCATACAATCGAAGCTATTACGTCCCCTAGCGGTGGGCGTATGAATTAAAAATGTATTTCCAGCAATTTTCCTTCGTCAAATACCTCTGAAGGATTTTTTCCCAAACTTCTACTATTAGTTCTTGAGATACAGTAGCTCGTCAACTATATTGAATCGCCCGGTATAAACGATATTAATTTCTATAAGTTCAATGGATCATTTGAGATTTTTTTTTTCAGGCAACTAGCAAGGTAGTCTCTAGTCTCACAGCGAGAAGCTTATCAAAACAAATGAGAGAAGAGCTGAAAAATTGAGTTAGTTTTTCAAGTTCTATTTCAATTTCATTTGGTAGAGTAAAAAACTCTATAGGACTTTGGGGATGTGTATAAGAATTATTTATATAAAGTTTATTTATACTCATTAGGTGTGACAGTAACAGTTTAAGAAATGAAAGAATGCATTATTGTTTCACGTTTCTTATTGTTATCGTCATATTCACCTTGTTGAATGTTTAATATATGTTTATTACTAGGTAATCCAAAGATATTGTTGAATATAAAAATATATATATTACTTTTTAATATTTTGTATTTGTACATGTTATACACTTTATTTATATACAAATTATATTTATTGATCAGTTACCACTCAAGAGAAATGAATGCCTTCACTGTTGAATGCATGCAGTACCCTGTAAAGATTGTAAATAAATTAATATTTATTAATTTTCATTCATTTTGAGAGAGATAATCATTTGAAAATCAATAAAACTTACGTCATGAAGTCGTCAGTATCCATTGTCCTAGCACGCATCTGGTCAGCTTGTATTGAAGTTAATATGTCTTCGAGTTTATTTTTAATATTTAAGTCCGAAGGCAGCTCCTAGAGAAATCCATTTTTTGTAAAGAAAGTTTCCTAAAGGCTGGTTCTATGTAATTTTGAGGTTTCCCAGTTGTTGGAATAATGATAATGATAATACTATCCTCCTTTATATGAAAATGGGCGACCGACCTTTGCTCGGGTAACACAGAATTAAGAGTGGGTCTATAAGAGTATGTATATATATATATATATATATATATATATATATATATATATATATATATATATATATATACAGGGCTATTCAAATTCGTTTCTGTACATGGGGATCTCGTAAACGATAAAAGATAGAGTGTCGGTTAATTTGTGGCAAAGTTGCGTATTTTAGGGACCTCTTCAATGATGTAAAAAATCGAATTTAGATCTTTTGGTTCTGGAGATATACAGGAAAAAACAAAAAATCCCAAATTTTTTGCCTGTATCTTCTTTATTCGCAGACATATTAAAAATCTGTCCACATTTTGCTATTGGCACTTGATGTGGGCCATCAGAATATGTCTATAAATCTTTTATACAGGGTGTCATCTAACTTGGGCCACCCCCATCTTTGCATTTTTAAATACGGACCTGTATTTTTTGTTGTAGTTTTTGGATCGTCAACGTTCACTTCATACTGAGAAATTAAATTTAATTTTATATTTCTGGATGTTTCGGTAATATTTTATTATAATTGGGTGAATTATTTCCTTTTAAATTACGGCCCTGGAAATTGGTTGACTGAGTTAAATAAAAACACAATAGCGTTTTCTACTATGAATTTCGAATAGCAAAACCTTTTATGATTATCTGAAACATATTTACAATATAAATAGATTATACATATGTATTTTGATAAGCTGAAAAAGAAATAATAGCAATAATTACAGGCAAAAAAATAATTTGGGATTTTTTGTTTTTTCCTGTATATCTCCAGAACCAAAAGATCTAAATTCGATTTTTTACATCACTGAAGAGGTCTCTAAAATACGCAACTTTGCCACAATTTAACTGACACTCTATCTCTTATCGTTTACGAGATCCCCAAACGAAACGAATTTGAATAGCCCTGTATATATATATATATATATATATATATATATATATATATATATATATATATATATATATATATATATACATCATATTTACAAAATTCATTTTCAGTTTCATACATAACTTTAAGGTAGACGCAATGAAATTCCTCTAACTCTTAAATATCAAATACAAACTACAAGTTTGGCACCATAGCTCAAGAAGTTTTTGATACCACAATGTATTCTGCACAAAAATGCATATTCAACTTTCACCCTAGCAATATTGTGCAAACAGCATCTCTTGATTTCTAACAACAACTCAGCAACTTCACAATACAGTCTAGCAAATATTTTTTATCAAATTCAAAAGTCAAGATTTACAACATTAATATATTAAGGATGTTGTAATGGTACATATATCATGTGAAGACAATGTAGTCAATATTAGGTATATATTTCCAAATACATATTTTATCACTATGAATGAAGTACCTAATAGTTAAATCCGATAGCTGAGAATTTATATGAAAATAATAAACCTGGATTTTCACCGACGAGGTAGAACGTCTGGTTTACTGCTGAGTGCACAGCACCATAAATGTGCGAAAACAGGTTTATAGCAATAATAATCTCCCTATACCTAATTTTTTTTCCAAGTTATTTCAAATACTAACCACACAAATAGTATGTACTAACAGTGTGACATGAGAACGAAAACAATATTCGAGTATTTGAAATGGATTACTTAATTTGTAAAACTTCAAGATTCTCCTCAGATTTCTTCTATGACTTTCCATACCCAAATTCTAAGTTTTTCACATAAAATAGGAGTGATATGTGCAGATTTTATTTTTCTATTAATTATTGATCAGAATTTTCTTTTACATAGTTTATTACTATTCAAGAAATAGGGCATTAGTTTTACTGAATAGTGAGGTTTCAGTCATCATACTGATTTCGCCAAAAGCATATTACAAGGTTAATTACATCTTTTTTTGAGATACAAAGAATACAATGATCCGAATAAAAAAGATTTTGGCTTGGATATTATTAATTTTCCTTCTTTTTGTTTGTTTGACACAATTTCTAGTGATAGTGATCACTTTTTTTAAACAAATCTCACGGGTGTGAATATCAAACTAAATCATCTGGCTTTTAAAACTTTCTGATTTGTTGTCTAAGGGTCATGATTGGTCCAGAAAATTTGTAATTGTATATTTCTACATTTCGTTTGAAATAAGGGACTTTAGTTTTTTTAATTGAAAATCTGGTATATTTCATAGAGTTTGAACTTATCTAAAACAAATATTAGACTTATTCTTCGTTACAACGTGTTGAAATATTTATCTCCTGAAATGAACCGAATTTGAAATTAATCATTTAATTAGCTGTGTCCGTCCCTGCACAAGAAGTATAATCACAGTCTTATATTAAACATAATGTTTAATCAAAATAAGTTAATCAGTCATATCTTCAGAACTAAAAGAGTTTTTTTCTCAAAACATATAATAAATGTTTCCATATTTCGGAATCAAAAAAATATAATTATAATGATGTGGGAGTAATATGTGGTCTATTCGAAGGAGGGGGTAAATGTGTAGAACAGGTCCCCATCGAATTTTGGAATTTTTTTGCTCGATGTGTAGGAATATATTATAGAAATACATGCCAATTGAAATTTTAGCACGGCAACCCCTAACAAGCTTACGGGAAGGTGCAGTGAATAGGGTGCTGGGTGGGGAAAATAGGGGTTTCGTGATATATTTTAGTAGTAATTTGGCTAATGTAATACATTATTAACCAGATAAATAAATAAAGCGTTGCTATTAGTGAAAACGGGGCCTTGATAAAAATTAGAGCAAGAAAAAATCAGCACGCCGCTATTTTTAACCTACGAACCCCAAACGGAGGAGGTATACATTTTTTTTTTGATTCGTGCGGGCGTTTTATTTATTAAACGTACTCCGATTTTGATGATTTTAAAAGAGGAGACTTGAGAAATGGTCCCATATCCATAAAAATGCAAATCCGAAATCTCCTTTCTTCCGAAAACAGCCCCCAAATAGGGTGGAGGGGGAAATTTTCTTGAAAATCGAAAATCCGAGATGGCAGAATTAAAGATACCAAAATATCCGAAAACATTTTTTTCAAAAAAGCTACGGTTTTCGAGTTTCTGCGAAGTTAAAATTTGAAATATGTGTATTTTCACATTTGGAACAGGCAATTTCTTTCGAAAATTGAAAACCTGAGAATGTAAAATTAATTAACAGATTATTTGTAGCATTTTTATTAAACATTTTTTTCATAGAGTTACGGTTTTCGAGTGGTAAAGTTTATAATATGCGTATTTCCGTGGCAACTGAATGGTTAACGTTCAACGATTTTCATGAGAAATGTAACACTCAAAAGTGTGAAATAAATATTGTTAACAAAAACTTGGACCAACGTTATCAGAGGTGCACTGAAAAGTACAAAATAATATTAATTATGTTGGTGCTGGTACTTGTGAAGTTGATGCCAAAAGTTTTGAATCTAACCGCGACAGCACAACTTCAAAAGTACTTTTCAGTGCACCAGCTGATAACGACGGTCCAATTATTTGTAAAAAAGATTTATATGTTCATTTGATTTCATTATTTATTTTCAGTAAAAGTTTTAACAATTGTGTGTGTAATATTTATTATTTTATTATCTTCTTGTCTGATAGGGGGCTTTCCCCCTTGCAACTTTATTAGGCGAGGTGAAAATAGTAAGCTTTAGAATCATTTTCCTCTTAAAAATAAAGTGACCACGTACCCATTCTACACATTTTCCTAATAAATATCTCGGTAATACCACACTAATAAAACTAAACACCAGTGCAATCATAATGATACGTACCTTATTGTGAAGGCTACAATGCAATTTAAAATTTTTATCCAAAGTCGTTAATACAGATGTTTGCCGAAAAGCGCTGCCTAAAGTTTTATTTTTTCTTGTGAAAGCTATCCTAGTCAAACCGTCCCATTCAGTGTAAGGTATGGGCGGAGGAGGATTTCTGGGTTCAATTCTAACAACTGCTGACTCAACTTTAGGTGGAGGCCTAAAATTATTCTTTCCGACCTGCGAAAATTAGCTCTTATTATTCTTCAAATGCAAGAAATATATAAATATAACTACCTTCATCAACATATCAACCCTTGACAATAACTGGGTATTGACAGAAAGTCGGCAATATAATTTATCACCAGGTTTGGCAACAAGTCTCTGAGCAAATTCCAATTGAAACATTAGTACGGCACATCTAAAGAATGGTCGATGTAATAATAATTTGAAAACTAATGGTGAAGATATTTGATACGGTACATTTGCTACACATATATCAAAAAATGGTAACTCTGTTTTCAAAACATCACCAACCATGATCTGTAGTTTGGACTGTAAGGGAGTGCCTTGAACTCTTTTTTGAAGTTCTGCTACCAGTCTCGTATCAATTTCACAAGCTATTACTTTTTTCACTTGTTCAAGCAGTTTGACGGTCATGTTACCTGTACCAGGTCCAATTTCAAGAGCAACATCAGTAGGCCGTATGCCGGATTTCTCTAGCATCGAAGTTATTATCATAGGATTCTTAAGAATGTGTTGACCAAAGTCCTTATTGAACATAATACCTACAAATAAAGCGTATTATACTAAATACTTCTCAACAAATTTTATATTTATACCTTGTTTTGCAACATCTTTATGAACTCGGCTTTTCTTTTCTAGTTTTACTTTCGGCATTTTGAAGATTTTATTAAAAATCAATGAACAATAATGAATTAATAAATATAATAAGCAGGAATTCAAACTACAAAACTATTTATCACGTGTCTCGGTTGTTGTTTGTTGTTTAAGGTTATGTGTTTTGTCATATATGCAATATGCAGAGAACATTACATATGACATTTCCCTTGGTCTATAGAACTACCTTATAACACAGTATAAAGAACTTTATACTGTGCTTATAATATAATGTCTATCTTTCTTCGAAAGAAGAATTAGTCTGCTAAGGCAAAGATAATGGACTCAATTATATTTGCCTAAGGAAGGTACAAAAAATACTCCAAAACTATTAGCCTCGATAATATTGAAGCTTTAATACAGAGAGCACTACTCTTGAATGTTGAAAGGTAGTGTTCTCTGATCTTGAATAATAAGAATAAGGTGAGTTTATACAGTAAATAAAATAAAATAAGAAACAAATTAAGATAAAATAAGAAAGTTGAAAATGCTCATTTCCATGGGAGCGTTTATACACGAAATAAGCTAAATTAAGAAATCAGAATAAGAACTAAAGATGGCCAACTTTCATCTTTATTTCTTATTTTGTTTTATTTTGTTTGGAAACTGATAATGCGCATGATCAACCACCAGAAAACACTCAACTTGCATACAACACAAAAGTTTTTGTCAAAAAAGCTGTGATTTGATTGGTTCATTCTTATTTCTTATTTTATTTTCGTCATCTGTATAAACCAATCTTTTTTGAGTCTATTTTTATTTCAATTTTAATTTGTTTCTTATTTTATTTTATTAACTGTATAAACTCACCTTAAGGGTGTTCGAGCAGTATTTGAAACCATACTTAAACCGTCAAAAGCATGCGCATTGCAAATTTGAAAAATGCCCTATCGCGCCACCGTCCCTAGAGAGATACGGTTGTCTCGATCAGCAGTTAACCAATCAGGAGCGAGCGCTCGTGTGACGTATGCCGTAGACCTGAATTTAAATCGGTTGCCACTCTATATGTTTACTTCATATATCCTAGTTTTTACATATAATAACAGTAACGAAAGCAGGCAAAGCAGTATTTTATTAAGGTAGGTACATATAAAGATAAGAACAGTGGTAGTAAATGATACTGGCAACAGACAAAAACCGAACACCTTGAAAATTGCATGCAATATACCGCTTAAAGCAAAAACTTGCCCTACAATTTCGGGAAGCATTGCTCATAAATTGTGGAAAATCAATCAATAAACGAAAAACTGCTGAAAAGGAAATCACAAATTGATGCAGTTCGAATGTTCGGGGTGGGTACAACAACATGTCGACAAGTTTTCCAGTTTAAAGAAGAATAGGTACCTACCTCATTGAAATTTTGATTCAGATATCGCTTAATATTACAACTTGAATGAGCAAATAAGCTTAGTATTAGTTAAAACCGAAAAAACTCAGGTGTCCGTTTTTTGTGTGTGAAATCAAGTCACGATTTTTTTCATTTTTGACCGATAAACCCCAAACGGAGGAGGTATACAATTCGACTGTTGGGATTATTTGTTAAAATCTGAAATATGTGAATTTTCGCTGCGGAACAGGTAATTTCTTTCGAAAACTGAAAATCTGAGAATGGGAAATTAATGACCAGATTATTTGTAGCAACATTTATATTGAACAGATTTTCCATACGGTAAAGTGGTAAAGTTTATAATATGAGTATTTCCATGACGATGTAGATATTTGTTAAGTTGTTGTAACTGCACAACTTCAAAAGTACCAGCACCAATAATAGATTTAACATTACCAAAGTCTATCTAGATAGACCAACTGATAACGTCGGTAATTTTTTTGTAAAAAATATTTATTTTGTTTCTCCTTGAATACTTGTTACGTAATTGCGTTTCAATCCTGCAGCTGACGTCACGTGGAAAAGCTTTATAAGGATTTTCCACCTGACGTCAGCGCCATTTGAACTACTGTCAAAATCTGCTGTTCTGGAGGGCAACAAATCGCAAGACTAAATTCTAAAATCGTACTTTTTACTTTATTTTAGTTATCTTTATACAGTTTCAAAACACTCAGGTTAATAATAATGTATTTTAACACTATTAGAATTGCTTTAGAGTGATTGTATGTTTGAGAAAACTAGAGTTTGTAAGTAATTACTTTAAATGTAGGTACTCATCGAAGTTTTAATGCCTTAAATAACATTATTTTTATGTTCAATTGCCACATTTTTGTGGAGTTGTGGGTTGTGCAAACAGTAAACGCAAACGATGTTAAGAAATTATTTCTATTACCATCGGAAAAATACACTAGAGGTAGAATTCAAGAACGTGCAGCTCGTCGGCAATCTTGGATTTACATAGAGGTGAAAGTAAAATCAAATGGCAACAAAGAATTTGTAGTGACCATTTTATTTCGGGTAAATTTGTCTTAATATGCATAAATATAAATATAGTTAGTTGTTACCATTACTTATATAAATAGGCATGTAATTTTTTTTTCAACAATATCTCAAGAAAAGCCTGCAAATTTTGAAAACAAGGATAGTCCGGATTACATCCCAACAGTACATATGGGTGTCACCGGATCCAAATTAAAGATAACCCCAAAAGTAGCGAGAGAGAGGTATACTAGAGCAAAAGAAAATGTAAAAAGAGAAGGAACATAAGATTCAATTTATATTATATTTATTTTTCATTATACACAAAATATATAAGAATTCCCTTTTTGTTTCCTAGGATTAATGCTCTAATTCATCGAAACCGAATGCAATTGTATTTTTATTTGTATATAATCAAGGTTGAGGGGTAATTAGCTTTAGAGCTTTATTAGCTTTGCAATCTCCATATTTTCATCTAAAAAGAAAAGAAATCTGGTGGCAGTAGTATTTGTGAGGAAAATTGCTGCTCGAACAAATTATGCACTAACGTTGCGTTAATATATTATTATTATATTCATATCTTCTTTTGTCTTAAAAATCCAGTCTTTCAAAGTATCTACTTCCATTAGACATCTGAAATAGAAACATTTTTTAAAAGTATTCTCATCTTACTATATATAATTTTATTGTATTTTGTCAATAAAATAAAAAATAATATGTTTTAATTATAAACAGAATTTATATTGCCATTTTAAATGATTATTCTGTCTTTAGAGGTCTTTCAAGATAAAAATGCAACCAAGTTTTGTAAATGTAACAAATTATAATTCGTAAAATAACATGATTAATCTTAATTATTTCTACTCAAATTTTAAATGCTTACCTTCAGGATTACTTGAATTAACAATTTTAAGGTTTTGTTGTAAATATACAGCAGTAAAATCTTCAAAATTTTCTTGAAAACTAACAAAACTTACAATGGCGTTTTATGGCAAAGTGGCTTTGTTGACTTCCAGAACAGCTGTTTGCGGCCATATCTGTGACCTCGGTGGAAAAGCTCTATTCAGTTTGCTGCTTAGACTAACGTTTTTACAAGTATACCGAAGGCCGAAGAATTACTTTCAAAAAATTGTAAGAAACTGAGTTACAAGTGTTACTTATGTAAAATGAGTAGTACTCGCACACATGTACACTTTTTGTATTGCGCAATCTGAAAAAGAGCGCCATTCTTACATTGCACTATGAGACTATCGTTGCATCTTTAAAAATTGCGCAACAATCAAAACTTGACTACATTTTTTCGACTTGCGTACATTTGAGAAATTGCAATGTGTGAACAGCCAAATGGAATAATATTGCGCAACCCAGAAATGAACCGACAAGTTGGTTATTTTGCAATATTATTTCTAGTGCAACTTTGATGTGTTGATGTTTTGGGTTTGAGGTTAATAGAAAATAATAAGACCTGTTTATTTCAGAAAACTTTATTGTAACTTCTAGTAATAATAATACATATCGAAACTTATAGATCACAAGAAAATCAAGTGGAAGTCCGAGGACACTTTTCATTTAATAAGTTTAATAGAGGATAATCAGTCGCCATTTCTTAACTCTTTTAACAAAGTATTCGCTGCTCCATATCAGTTGGGGTTTTTAATCCATTCACGAACACAAATTATTATTTTTTGACCGACTTCAAAAAAAGGAGAAGGTATACAATTCGGTTGTATGTTTGCTTTTTTATGGCTGTTCGCGCGTTTTGCATAGTAAACGTACTCCGATTTAGATGATTTTTGTTTCATTTGAAAGAGGAGAGTTGAGAAATGGCCCCATTTTTAGAAAAATCAAATCCGAAATCATCTTCCCTCCAAAAACGGCCTCGTATAATAAATAACTGTTATTGGCGCTTTTACATTTATGTAGGTATAATTAGTTGCCTGAACCTACAAATTTTGAAATCTATTTTTAATTTTTCTAGAATAGAGAGTCACAAACGATTTCATTATTATATTTGTGCTTCAAAAACGATTTCTAATAATCTGAGAAAAAATAAAGAATGTAAGGTCTATTTTCAAGACGTGTTGGTTAATCGGTGTTAATTATTTAACAATCTAATAACTCATTAAATATTGAATCATGAAAAAACAAACGCGTCAAAAAAGTTCACAATCTGTATCAACAGAAATGTAAAAATATAAATTTTGCAAATTCGTGTTGGCCATTCGATTTATGGTAATGGTTTCGCGAATAAGACTGGCATCTTTGGGAGGAAACCTTGAAGAAAGTGTTGTTATATTGTAGTAATTTTATCAGTAATGTGTATTGAGTATTGTTGATAACTTTTAGATATAAAAATACATAGGTAAAGTTACAATTAATTATTGTATTGTATTGTATCCATTGAAATTATAATTATTTAGAACAATTATCAACAAGTCTAAACATATTCGAATATTACCAACAACTAGATGATCCAAAAACATTTCTAGAAGACTAGTCAACAGTGGAAAACAACAAGTCAAATGATGTGTTATCACTTCCAGATATGAGAAACGAATGTACCTCTCCTCTATACGTAGCAATTTCTTGGAAAAATAACATCATAATAAATGATATGTTTGCTTAATGAGTTTAGATAAAATAACTAAAGTTTTTCATTCTGGATGTCATTATTGAAAAATCGAGTTCCACCAAATATAAACATCAGCCAATCAAGTCGTGCGACCATTCTTTTTTATCAGCGTGTCAATTCAAACAACAATGGTCATATTCCATTTTTTGAGGTAGTAAGAACCGTTAAGCTAGAATATCAGCAAAGGGATACGTGACGTGACAGTTTATTTGAGATTAACACTCTCTTTTTTCTCAGAGATGCGTCTTTTAAAGGTGGCCAAGAATTAATATAATACTTTGGAAAAGTTTATCAAAATTGTTAAAGCTGTTTTCGCGCTACAGTCTTGAGCCCAACACATTTTTCAGTCATTGCGAAATATCTGTGTCAAGCATGGTGTACATTTTGTGCAACAGGCGAGCGATGAAGTTACTAAAGAAGAAAAATATTGAGATTTCTACTCCAAAATTTATTCGAAAAATTACCTACTTCCAAGAAGATTCTTGAAATATTGCTTCCAATTTTATTACACCACTTCTTCTCTAGATTAGATTGGCTGCACTGGCTATACTTCCTAACCCATTTCAACCTGCTTAAGTCTATTGTGGTTCTTCATTGCTTTAAAGCTCGGTATCTAGATTTATCCTTTATAACAGACGCGACACTCGTAATACCGAGTCCTTCGCGTAGCTCTCTGCCTTCAGCTTCCCTTCTCCGAAACCCGAATTGTTAGTACCGCACCCCCATGGTACAAAAAGACCTGCACCATGCGCACCCCTACCAAAGCTTCACACTCACAAAGTTGCGAACCGTGGTTTCCCCTTCTTCTTGTCAGAGCCTATATACTATATGTTATATGGATCATTCTCGCTCAGGATATTTTTACATGCTTCTTCAGCCTGCATATCATCATCCCTACCATCCTTATTGTCGTTTTCCGACTTTGCTTTAGTATTTCGCTTGGCATTTTAGCGGAGGTAGTGTTCTCTGATCTTAGCTGAGGGTTCTTTAAGGATTAATTTAACTTGCCTCTAATAAAACGCATCGACTTCGAGAGACAACAAAAAACTATAATACGGAAAATACAGAATCATAGACATAATATTCCTATGCGCTTCGCGCACAGATAGCACGACCTGCTATAAAACAAAATAAGAACATATTTTCTAAGAACTTTCAACAGTCTCTGTTGTATTTTCTTGCTACAAGTTCCACATCTGGTTCTTGATCCACTGTTGGATATGTAACTTAATGTGGCATTTAGTGATTCCACAGGAGGGCTCTGGTCATATCATCGACTGTTCCGCTCCCTGCTGGGCTAGTTGGTCAGTCTTTTTAATGCCTTCAATTCTCTGAGACGATTCTTTGGCTATTCACCTTCCGCCTTAGCTCCTCCGCACACCATTGTATTGCCATTATCTCTGCCTGAAAGACCGTGGCATAGTTCCCTAAGCTCAGAGAGATCATATGCCTTGCTTGTAGCCGGTATATGCCGGCCCCTGTTCCCGAGTCAATGTACTAGTTCAAAGGCGGTCCTGCCACCCAGTACGACTAATGCATATTCGTATATATTGTGGGGCCAGTTTATCTATTGGCATTCCCAATATTGGATCAGCCTTAACTCTTCAAGTAACTGTTCGTAGACCTTGCCGTATTTTTTACTTATCGGTGAAGATCCTTGTAGTAATCGGTGGTTGGCAGATCTGGTGTTTCCCTGAAGTAGAATATATCATGGAGGTAGGTTCAGTATATTTAACGTCTATGGTTTTAGGCAGGTTGTTAACCAAGTACACTTATGCTAATAGATAATTCTACTCTTTTAAATCCCGTTTTCACTAGTTGCCCTCAATTGTTTTTTGACACCGAAGTTTGGAATGCCGATCTAATAACTGACCATGAATGTATTCAGTGCAAAATTACTTTACCAATATTCAAATTTCAGCAAAGTTTCACTGGATATAGAGATTTTAGGTAAAGTACGGCCAACCAGGGCAACTTTCTTGCGACTTAGGTGCATAGATGATAAAGTTGAAATGTTTAGTAATATTATCAAAAACCCGATTGATATATATGCTCCTTTGATCAAAAAATTAAAGAGCGAAATAGAGCTAAATATAAACTTGAGAATAATCCTTGCGCTAAAAACTACAAAAATATTCTTAATTACACAATTGTATTCAGACGTGAAAAACAGCATAAATATCTAAATTGGCTCTCGAAGAAAAGAAAGTGGTAGAAATTTTGGAAAACACTAAAGATCATCCAATAAAGCCAGTTAATGGTATTACAGGTCTATTTAAGTAACCCAGCTGTAATTAATGACCACTTCACTAGTAGTTTTATAATATCTAGAGATTACAGTGAAAAAATATCATTCTACAACAGTTTTAAGTTCGATCCGAATATTCTTTTCAATTTCTCACTTGCGGATGGCAATGGAGTAACTGAAGCGCTACTTGGTATTAACACAAATGCTATCGGTTGTGATAGTATTGCCCTTAAAATGTTGAAGCAAGTGCACCTGTAGTTATGCCATATCTTTCTCATATCAAGACCTGTAAGTTTATTCACCGTATTCTCAAAACTCCTAGAAAAAAATGTCCAAATGCAAAATGGTAAATATTTCCTCGAAAACTCAATTATCCCTCCAAATCAATACGATTTTAGCGTTGGACATAGTACAACCTAAGCTTCGCTAGATTTGACTGATAATTTAGTTGGGCCTTTGACAAGTGACCCTAATGACCATGACTTGTGTTAAAAACTGTTACTTTTTTTTTCGTAGCTATTTAATAGGTAGGACTCAAAGGGTACTCAAAAATAATATATATAATGCCCTTGTAAGGGTATATGCGTTGGAGTACCACAAGGCTCTATTTTGGGACCACTCTTCTGCATCGTGTACATTTCAGATTTATATCAGCTTTTTACGCAGATGACACCAACCTGATGCACCATTTTGATCCAGCCGACGTGAAAAAGCCATCCGATTGTATCAATCGTGACTCAGCTACAATATCTGAGTTTAAAACTTAATCCTGTAAAATGCTGTGGTATCGTTTTTTTGTAATGTTAGAATGAGAAACTAATTCAAAAGCTATACATATCAGTATTCAAGTGATCAATATTGAATTAGTTAACAACATCAAATGACGGGAGCACGTAAATAGAATTTAATTATTCAGAAGTCACATGCATCATTGAAACTCCACTATAGTAGCCGAAACATACTTGAACAATTCATTAAAAAACTTGTGAGTAAATCACTTCTTATGAGTATCATTGGTTATTGTGATTTAGTATATTATCCATTCCAAAAAAATAGAATAAAAAAAGTAAAATTCGTGCTGTCATTTAATATTTAATTTGGGAAAGTATGATAAGAATTGAATAACTGAGGCACTTATTGAATTTGTTTACGCTGTTTTTGTTCATAGACTTCTTTTAGTTTAAAACAACTCAAGATATATTCTACTCGAAAAATAGTTCTAATTGCGTAAGTAACATGTTTTGCATATTTAGATTAATTTAGATAAGTAGATTTATTGGGGTTATATGTAAAAACAGCACTGCTAAATTTCGCCCATTAATAAACAAATTATCTGGCTGTTCCAAAATTCAAAACATTAGCCTAGCCAGGCTAGTATTTTGTGTTTAGGAACACACTAAATTATTATCCAACACTGTCATTATTAATGTCATTTTAGACAAGTAAACTATCAAATAACTCAGGTTTACACAGGGCCTGCGCACTCTATTCCGTAAAAGCTTCCAACATTTTGAGCGCCACCCCATCGGCCTGGAAGCCAACTAAAATCATTTTAAGTCATCATAAATTACCCAGATGGCTCCCCTGTTTGTTGATAGATTTTAATTATCAATTTTACCTTGAATGTGTTCGCTTGAGGTTTAAAATTTTAAATTGTGTCCTTATTATTATTATATATTTATATATATATATATATATAATTTTATAAATAAGTATTGCTTGAGTACTTACAACATCATGCCTGCCCTACGATGCTGTGTTTATGGTTGTTATGAAAGATCTTTTTCTAAACATCGCTTCCCAAATCCTTCCAAGCAAGATGATGATTCACTTTTAAAAAAGTGGATTATTTTATGTGGAAACAGAAGGTTGAAGGAGGAAATGGCACCTGATAAAATTTACAGTAATTGTAGAGTTTGCGCTGCACATTTTAAGCCTGAAGACTTTGGCCCCAATAATGTGCTTAAAAAAGGAGTCTGTCCATCAGTTAACTTGCCAGGTAACTTAACATTTATATCTATTTTTTATCATGTTTGAATTATAATGTGCATGTTATTACTCATTTTCTTCTCTAAGGTGTGTAATTTTTCCTCTCATTAAAAGTTTATTAATTTGACGAGCCGGTGATTGATATTACTGAAGCATATTAAATAGAATAGTAATGTAATTTGATGAAATTAAGATGCTCAACGACCTGCTCATCTGTGATTTATTATCTATTATTCTTTATCTTTGAAAGGGAATTTGAAAATGTTTCATAATATTATCTCTATCAATACTTTTATTGACAAGTTTTCTTTCCTGAACTGCCCTTTTTTCCTGTCATTAATTGTATTTGTTCTTTAGAACCCTTAGAGCCAGTCGACGATATTCTGGATCATCTTATAACTTACACAGAATCTCCTACTAGGGGCTCTTGCTCATTGAAAATAGAAGAGTCCTTAAACACTGATGACTTAAAGTCAACATCACAAGGAGAGTGTCATCTTAGTTCTCTAGCCGGGCCAGAATTATCTTCCGTTACCTTTCATAACTCTGATGATGATAAGTTATCACCACCTAGTACACCTAAAAGTAGAAGTAAGTCTATTTTTTATCACTTTTGCGTATTTGAATTATTATGAATATTTAATCTACTATTTTAGAACGATCTGACTTACTTGCTGAGGTAAATGTCACGAGCATCAAAGAACTCACGCCAAAAGCCAAACGTCTCTATCGTATGGCTATTGACTTCAAAAAAAGAGCAGCCCTATTGACTAGAAGTCGACTCTCATTAAAGAAAAGATTGGATTATGCTTCGAAATTCACAAAAACCGAATTATTTGAGAAATGTGTATCCACTATGGATCGCATACGACAACGGTTTTTCCAAAGTCAAATTTGTAATTCCGATAAAAAACCTAAAGGAAGAAGATATACTCTGGAAGATAAAGTACTTGCATTAGCTTTATATAAGCAGAGTGCTAGCGGATATAGATTTTTGTCAAAATTATTTGCGTTGCCCTCACGGAAGACTGTTATGAAACTACTGAACCGAATTCCAATTCGTCCTGGAATTCACAACGAGGTTCTAGAAGTTCTAAAGGCAGAAGCAAAGAATTTCAAGAATCCTCTAGATAAGTATTGTATCTTAATGTTCGACGAAATAAGCATCCAACCCAGCTTGCAACCTAATTGGCACGAAGGAAATGTTGTTGGTTTTGAAAACTTAGGATCAAAACAATCCGCGCAAATAGCGAATCATGCTCAGGTAAGGAGGTAGTGAGGTCAATGGAAATAATTTATTTTAACTATTTCATAAGAATAATTTTTAATGTTATGTTGTTTTTATTTGTTTTCAGGTATTTATGCTGCGAGGGATTCATCGCAAATGGAAGCAACCCATTTATTATAATTTAGTTAATGGTGGTACAAAAAAGTATGATATAATGAATATCATAAAATGCATAGTTAGAAAATGCCGCGATATTGGCTTGCATGTGGTGGCCACTGTTTGCGACCAAGGGTCTAACAATCAAGCAGCGATTAATAAGCTTGTGGATGATACCAAAGCAAAATATCTTCGACAAGGGCATGATTTTGTTGACTATTACTTTGAAATAGATGACTTGAAAGTAATCCCATTATTTGATGTTCCTCACATTTTCAAGTGCCTTCGAAATAATCTAATAAATTATAACTTATGTTATAAAGAAGAGGGCTCTAATAAAACTGCAAAATGGGAGCATATTTTCAAGGCCTACCAGCTAGATCCTTTCTTAGGCAGTCTAAGATTGATGCCCAAGATTACAGATTCACATGTGAACCCAGAAAAGATACATAAAATGAAGGTCGCCAAATGTACGCAGGTGTTCAGCCATTCGGTTGCTTCTGCAATTAACGTATTTGCATTTTCAGGTACTTACTTTAAGATATTGAACTAATTATTAGTTTTTTAAAATTGTCATTTATTCTTATTATATTTTCTCTCATTCTAGGAACAACTGTGTGCATAGAGGATGAAATAATAAAATTAGACAAGTCGGCTGCGGATACTGCTATTTTGTTGGACTTTCTGGATAAACTTTTTGATAGCCTTAATGGAAACTCCTTCAATACTGTTCCAGGAAAGAATCTACGAATAGCCGTTACGAGAAATTCACCTCATTTGACATTCTGGGATGAGGCACTTAAGAAACTGGATACGGTTTATTTTCAAAGAGTTAATAAAGATGGAAAAGTTGAAAAAGTGTTACCACCTTCACTAAAAAATTTGAAACAAACAATAAAAAATTTTAAAGAATTATGGAGAGTCCTGCAAGGTTTAAATTTTGAATATATGATGCCGCGGACGTTCAATCAGGATCCTCTGGAAAATTTCTTTGGGCAAATAAGGCAAAGAGGACAAAGAAATACAAATCCAACAGCAATGGACTTTGGAAATTATTATAAGAGTTTAATTGTAAGGCAGCTGACCTCATCCCAATCTGTTGGAGCCAACTGTGAGGATGATAATTCAGAAGTTTTTCTAAGCCTCCAGAGACTTGTAGCACAGGTTTGTCTTTTTATAGTTATACAAACATAAGAAATCACATAAATCACCGTATTCAGACAGTACTTCTATAGTATGAAACTTTTATTTGTATTTTACTATTTTAACTGCTTACACCTATAATAAATTCTCATTTTAAATATTTTGAACTTTTTAACAGGGGCTACCAGAATGTGAGAATGACACGACTTCAGAAGGCTTCTGTACTGTTCCGGAAGATGTGCCTTCATCCTTGCAGAACATTGAAATCCAGGCACTGCGATATGTCTCGGGATACCTTATAAAAAAAGTGGGAAACGTGCCTTGCTCTTGCAAAGATCTTCTTGTGAAGAAGGCATGTCAAGGTAGTGAACCCACTGAGATGTTCACATTTGCCAAGCAATATAATAAGAAAAACCTGTCCCTGAATTATGTTACAGCGTCATTCTTGGAGAAAATGAAAAAAGCGGGAAGTATAATTAGATATATATTTAATCGTGATTTATATAAAATGAATTTAGTGGCATTTACTTTTGAAACATTAATAGAGAGAATACAATTAACTGCATGTCAGCATAATAATATTTTACAAAAATCTATTTTCAATTATTTGATCAAAGTCCAAATATTTAATTACACAAAACAAATTAATCGAGTTATAAGAGGTTTAGATGTCAGACCAATTCCTAATAATGCTCCAATAATTTTTCAAAGTGCTAAGAAAATTAGAAACATTTCTAGGCTGAGGATCCACAGAAATTGATGTTTGATAGAGAATTTGAATTTATTTATTAAGCTTGCCTTCTTTGTTTTATGTCCTTCGGTCCTCCAGAATAAATAATAATTGTATAAATTATCAGATTTTCCGTATAATAAAACTAGGAACATTTTGTTAGGTTCTTTTTTGAGTGGATCTTATAAATATGCACGTTTGGTAATGCCACGGTTCAATTTAATTAATATATGAATATTACATCATTATATCTTTTTCAGCAATAATTTATATTTTTCCTAATTAAGGACCTACTTGTTTTTGTTCGTTCTTATTTCTGGCTCTATTCATATTTCATCGAGACATTTTTATATGTTCTTTTTATCGTGGAATAGGCCTATTTGGGGATACCACGTAATAAAAAAAACGCACCTTTGTTACCCGACCTCATGGGTGGTGTGGAACAGGGTAAGACTTAATTTGTTTATATCTTGTTTGTTATGTCCAAATGATGGTATTTCAATACATTTTTTAATTAATATTTTTGTTTCTTTTTGAACTTTTTAAACCAAAACTTCTACCCAAGACATGATTCTCATAAAAATGTACTTGAAGTTCATATTTATTTTTTAATCTGGATTTGTATTGTGTATCAATATTGTAGCAATTATTTTTTTTTTATATATAAATTCAGTAACCTTGTCTCCTTTTGGTGTTTATTAATATCTAAATATATTATAAAATGCTTATCAAAGCGATTTAAGATCTTGTACTTAGTGATTATTAGTGCTTAACCCAATTGTTAACCTGTGATAAATAGTAAAAATATCCTGTATGTGACACTTGAAATGTATACAAAATTTTATTTCATTTTATATAGAATTAGCTATTACTGCTTTTATAGTATTTTAACTTATTTTAGACGTTTTCCTATGCAATTTTACATAATATACATGTATAGTGGTTTGTAGACTTTTATTCAATAAAATTATTTAAAAAATAGAATTTCTTTTTTTTTTCATCTATAGATGAATATGAAATCTAAATTCAAAAATCCCTCCATTTAGATGGCCAAAATACAGGAATCTATGAATTATTTTTCCATCTTGTTACATAGTAGGCTTCCACGATAAGAGATGGCGCGCAAAATGCTGACAGCCACTTTATATTAGAGTTTCCATTCTATCCCGTGTATATATTTTATCTATGGGTTTACATTTATTACTATTACAAGCAGAATTCACATTGATATTGAAATTAAAAGAAAATGTTATTCGAATTTAAAGTCATTTTAAAATTCGTTGGTTCATTGGAACCAGACAATCCTTTTTTCAAATGTAAAAAAAGCCAATAGAAAATTTTCATCGATTTGTTTGGTAGAGTTGAATAAACAACAGGAAACACTTAATATTTTATTCTTTGGAGATACCTTTTATACTTAATATTATTTCGTCCTCCCCCGATGATCTGAACGGTTGGATTTCCTCTATGGCCCATTTTATATTATCGCCTTCCCATTTCTTCTTGCCTCCTCGCGGTTGCTAATTACCACCGATTCACATAGATTTGTTCTGGCTCCCGTGAAGTATACTTTTGTCAGAATCATCTTTAAACTTTCCTCGGCCTTTTGTGTGTAGTTCCCGTCAGTTTTCTTTTCGAATCTGAACTTATATTAGAGCCTTCCTTGGCCAGGACATTGTGGATTCGGGCTCATGAATTTCTTCACACCTTCTCTACGACTCCCGTTTAGCTTTCTGAAGCTCCTTATTATATTAAGTGAGTTTAGTCCAGTATAGAACCCATCTTCCATTGGATCTAGCTCTATTGAATAGCCTTCTCACTTCTGTTCTCTAGCCCTCAAGGTGATTGTACCACGAAACTGTGTCTCCTTTCCGTTGCCTTGTTTGTTCTGGGCAGTTTCCCTGACAGGCATTAATAATTGCATATATAACTGCAGGAACTCGATACTGTAAGTAAGATGAAGATGGTGGGATCTCCTGTGGCTCTTCCGCCCTGGTTGGCTCTCCCTGCTCCATGGCTTCCACCTGCTCTCTCACCAGAGAGGGCTTTCAGTGGCGCTGGCGAGCATCCCCGGACTAAGTCTTTTCCGAAGCTCCTCGCATCTTCTACTTTTGTAATGGGCCTTGAAGATTTTTGGCTTTGAGTCCATCTTCTACTCTATTTCCTTGGACATGGTTTTCTGCTTCCTATCCTTGAAATTAATTCTGCCCATTCCGAAGGGTTTCGCCCGGTGCCCCAAGTCATGGGACCAGTATTTGCCGATCCTCTGTTTGATCCAGTCCCCCACCGTGAGATTCAGGTTTTTATTGAAGTGGTCTCGTCTTGGTCCAAGCAATTGAACCAAGAGGAAGCGCAGATAGAATTTGCTGAAGAGTCTACTAGGCAGTGAGCATTTCTCAAGACTCTTGCAATCGGTACTGCTACCGAGACCAGAGATCCCGACAGCTACTATAAGTAGCCTAGTAAGGAAAATACCTACAGTAATCGTGTAAAAATTTCGGTTTCCGGTTTTCAACAGATATTGACATTTCAGAGATCCCTGAGTTCAAAGAATATATTTTTTAGCCACTGGTATGTCTGCCAAAATTACCTCGGAAACGAATGGACCGACTTTGTTGCTTTATTTTTTTGTATGATATCAATATCGCTAGAAGGTAACACTTATTGGTTACGCTGCTCGCTCTGTTTGTTAAGCAATAGCTGAAGAGCGCATTTCGTTCAAGACTGTAGCGCCAAAACTACTCTAACGATTTTGATGAAGCGCTGGTCACAAGACAAGGCGATTTAAATATTCGAAGGAATTCGGTCTGTCAAAGCAAGGTTATCTTGAGAACTGAAGGATCGATTTGTTGATTTTTTTTTTCTGTTGTTATTGATACCGCTCGCCGATCGCACAAATTTACCATCCAACTTGTCCAAGGCATTCAGCTCAAAGCCAAATGTTATGCTCAAATGAAATGCCAAATTGTTGGGGATTTAAGCAGAATGTTTCATCAAAATCATTTGAGCCGTTTTTCCGCCACAGTCTTGCCTAGCAACCGGTGCGAGGAGCCGAAAGCCTAATCTGAGTCACTGGCGAACCCTACAAAACAAAAAAGAGAGCAACAAAATCGGTCCATCGATTCCCGAGGTAATCTTAGAGTAGACAGACAGACATCCAATGCTGAAAAAATATTTTTTTATTCAGGGACCTCTGAAACGTAAGCATCTATTGAAAACTGGTCACCAAAGATTTGCACAATTACTTTTTTTCTCATTAGGCTACTTAGAGATGTTCCTTCTCACTAGAAACATTCCAAAATCGGAATGGCAGAGGCATTTTTTAGAATATTTTAAATTTGATTTCGCAGGATTGAAAAAAAAAGATAATTTTCGACAATATTTACATTGGACATTCTCAACAAGTTTTCCGAGTTTTAGTCATTGAGTTAATATTTAATAATAATTCAAGTATCTTCGAAAAGACACAGAAGGCAGGTGGAGGTTATCTGCCCTTGTTCATTAGAATATATAGGAGCTTGTTGCTGAAGAAGGAATAGATCATGTTTTAGCTAGGCTATACTAGATTTCATAGACTAAACAAGACTACATTTCCACAAACAATTACGTCTACAAGATCCTTAATCTATAGTGTCCAGCTCTCAAGATGTGCAAGATTGCTGTCGCTATATTCTGAAATTACTGCATGCAGATTGCAGATAAGTTAAAGTTCAATTATTTTGATGAGTGATAAACCACTCAAACATGAGAAATACATACATTATAAGATGATGCTCTGACAAATGTAGAATAATATCAATTCTATTCGCACTGGTACTAAAGTTGATGCCAATTGTCTATTATGTACATATATTTTGTATTTTTCAATGTATAATTTACCTAATAAAGTCGGTTGTAGAATTTGTAGAAAAATGAATTAAAAGTTGTGGATTGAAGGGTGTCCAAGATTTAGATATCTATATAAAATCTAATTTTCAACTTGTCTTGTTATAAAAATAGAGAGTAAACAATCATTAATCCATTTAAAATTACCAATTAGTTTAAAAATCAACAGTTTGCAAGTGTATCACCTTGAAGAGTGTAACATGCAGAGACTAATTAAATTATGCGAAGCAATCATTGAATAACTGTGCCATCAACACCAGGAAGGGAAAATCGTTGTTGTGGTTATTCAAATTGTTCTGAATCATCATTTAAATGCCCTGGTAGATTACAACAACGGCTATTGTGGCTTTGGTAAACAAATTTTCTTCAATTTACAAGGCTCTCATCTACGCATTGAAACATTTAGCGATGGTTTGAAATAATTTTCCACAATACAATAAATATCAGTTCTGACTTTCCAAGATTAGAGGGGAACGGTCAATTGTCGTATATTATCTTTAATACGTATGTATTTTTATATTTTACTAAAATATATAAATATATTTTGTGCTAAAGTATTTTCATAAACTATGAATCGAATTCTATATTCTGTTATTTTATTGACCGACGAACCCCGAACGAAGGAGGTAGACAATTCGACTGTCAGCTTTTTTTTGGTTCGGGCGCGCGGTTTGCATAGTAAACGAGCTCCGATTTTGATGATTTTTGATTCGTTTGAAAGAGGAGGCTTGAGAAATGGTCCCATATTCATAAAAACGCAAATCCGAAATCTCCTTCCCTCCGAAAATCGCCCTCGAATGGGGTGGAGGGGGAAAATTTTCTCGAAAATCGAAAATCTGAGGAGGTATAATTAAAGAGAATATAATATACGGAAACGTTTAAATTAAACATTTTTTCTAAAGACTTACGGTTTTCGAAATAGAGGCATGTTAAATTCTCAAATATGTATATTTTGGCTATGTGGAGAGGGCCATTTCTTTCGAAAATTGAAAATCTCTGGGTACTACATGAAAGACCTAATTATTTGTAGCAACATTTATAATCATTTTTACAGTTTTCGAGTTACAACGGTGGTAAATGGTAACATCAAAAATACTTATAACAACTACAAGCAAAGAATAGACGTGGGTAATAGGATAAGTAATATCTTTACTGGTATTAGTGAACATTCAACGATTTTCGTGACTAATGTTACACTCAAAAGTTTGAAATAAATATTTTTTACAAAAAATTGGACCGAAGTTATTAGTTTATGCACTAATAATACAAAATAATAGATATTAATTATATTGGTACTTGTGAAGTTGGTGGCAAAAGTTATCAATCTAACTGCAACTGCACAACTTCAAAAGTAACAGCACCAATAGAATTAATATTATTTTATATTTTTCAGTGCATCAACTAATAACGTTGGTCCATTTTTTTGTAAAAATATTTATTTTCTTATAGTTATTTTATTTTATTTTCTTATAGATATTGTTGTTAGATAATTGTTTATCTGATAAATTTAAGGACAGCGAGTATCATTTGATATTGCACAAATTCCACATTTCCATGTGGTATTTGATTGAAACGTTAATATTTTGAACTTAGCGGATAGTTTATTGAATAGTAGTGACATTGACATTGCGGCAGGCTCGAAGATCATGCTCTCGATCATCCTCCTTCGCGTCTCTCACCCTCTCGCCGTAGGTTTGGCGGCGAGATCAGGATATTCAGATTCAGATGTGACATACAGAAGAGGGACATGAAGGCGCTTTGAATATCCAAGAGGCAGCTTTGATATAAAAAATGCATATTTTGTATAAAAAGGTCTAATATAATGAATCTGTCTCAAGAGTTCAACAAACATTGAAGAAAAAATGAAATTAAAATAAAAAAGAATCTCTACGATTCTTAAGCGCATTCGTTTCAATGATCTAATTGCACTGGAGATGAAATACCATCCCCGATGTTTTGTAACAACTTGGTCAAAAGTTAAAAAAACGCACCTGTTCCCCCAACTTCTAAAGATGATTCACAAACAAAGCAAGAGCACATTAACGTTACTATGAATATGCTATTTGATGAAATGAAAAAGAGTTTCACAAATCGGAAGGGATTTTCTGCAACTGCCATTTATAACAGATATGTGGAACTTAAAGGAGATATATTTAAACGTGAGTTAATGAAGCGTGTCAAGAATTATTTTAAAGATCGTATAGGCATTGTTCATTCAAGGAAGGCTAACGAATCAGAAACAAAAGTGTGAAAGTGATAAAGGATGAAATATTTAGAAAAAATATCAGATGGTGACACAATACCTACATTTAGTGGATTTTCAGATTACTCCGTACTTCATAAGATGGTCAGCAATATTAAGCAAGAAATGGATAAAATTCCAACGTTGTCCAATTTTCAAGAAACGGACATCTTCAGTTTTAAACATTATATTCTAGACACCCTTATCTGGCTAGGAACACTACTGATTTCTCAATAAGCTGAAAGTGTGAATGAACTTGACGTGTGGTTTACTAGTTTGAATGAAATCGGGTTAATGGTCGACAAATTTGGAATTAAAGCTGACGAGTTTAGTCAAAATATAGAAACTGGCCCACGAAGGAAAGTTGGTGACGAAAATGCTGTTCTAACATTGCACGAACAGTTCTGTCTGTTCAAAGTTTTCATGCACACTGAAGTGAACCTGTTGTGTATTTCTACAAACATTATTTTTGACAAAACAATAGAAAATGTCCTCTTAAATGCTGAGAAGGCCGGTGAGGATGCTCTCCGAGCATTTGTCGAAATCATTGATACCGACGAATTTTACAAACCACTAAAAAAATACATTTACCAGAAACTGCCTCTTTCAACAAAAGCACATTGGGACAAATTCTTCAAGATGTTAGTAAGTACATACTAATTATTTGCAGCTTTCACAAGGTATCGATTTTAATAAGAACATTTCATTGGAGGTTGTCAGTCAAAAACTTGTAGCTGCAAGAAAAACAAAGTTAGCTGCATTGGCTCTTGTCGTTGCATGGGTCAAAAATATTGTGCATATAAAAATACATTGCCAAATATTCCAACATTAACAAATTTGCCTGAAGACTCCAGTAGCGACAGCGAATAAACAGGTGAGAAAATACAGAATTTTGATTCATAATCCTGCAAAAAAAATTGCCGACTGGTGAATGCTTAATGTAAAATAAGCGAAACGAACAGCACTTTTGAATATCCCGCATCCAAACCGATGGCAAGAGGGTGAGAGACGCGAGGGAGCAGAACGATGGATTCGGTCAATTTCTCAATTTTATATTAATTGTTACAGCATGCTTATTATTTATGTTAAAAATATAAATATTGAACCGTTATCACCGCAAAGAACGTGGCAATAATTTTTAAAGAGAGCATTTTTTTATATATGATAAAAAGTATTAGAACTGCTGCATTTTTGGTAGGTTGCAAGCCGAGATATTCGCTTTCGAAAGTTAAAAACATTGTGAATTGCACTGTTTTTCCAAATTATTATAATTTTTTCCACAAACGAAATTTTCAAAATTTTCCAGACCGAAGCAGAATTTTATGCTCTATCGACATATGTAAAAAATACACAAAATTTCGCATAACTTTTTTTTGCACAGGACGTTCGTTTGACGACTTTGGGGTAAAATTATTCCAGGAAATACCAATCGTTCCTGTAAATTACAGGTTTTAGTCTTGAAAGGCCCACAAGATGACATATTACAGCGCGCCTTGCATTCTACTATGATATGCCTAAGATATTTTTCAGACGAGTTCTTGCGCAGATCAAAATAATTTATTATTAACGCATCCAATACTTACTTCTGTCCTGTCACAGCTTATTCAACGCTGTGTTTGTTCATATTCTCTGGTTTGTTCTCTGGCTGTGCTTCTGTCTTACTGAAAGCAAAGAGTTATTAGTAAATAACATCACTTTCGAATGTGTTTCAATATTTGAGATATGTATATTTCGCCGAAAAACGGCCGAATTGAAGTGACTGCACTATGAAGTTATCTGTGAAATTCAATACCCGCAGTTTTCTACTCTGCACTCTTGCATCACTTTGATCTTATTTGGGTTGATCTTCTTGTATTTACCACTCCAATCTGTTAAGTCTCTTGCATCTTTACATGCAATCAAAACAATGAACAGTTATAAGCTTCCTCTGATGTCAAATTTTACAGGAAAACGTATGCATGTGAGAAAATCAAGGTTCTTTAGGCTGATCAAGAAAAACCAACAAATACAAAAAGTTGATATAGTTATGGAAGGCGAATTGTCTCTTCAGATACAAAAAATATAGGATCAGGTCATCTTCATCTTGATTGCCTCTGATCTTAGGTCTTATAACCAAGGAGTAGTCGCTCCGCATGAGTTGCAACGAGTGGTTATACAGTTTTAATTTATTGCCAAGAGTGCAAATGAATAGATAAAAAAATATTTATAACAATCATGCCAATATGGTTAATAATTGACGACAGTTTTCTAATTTTAAGTAGTTTAGACATTATTTTTGGAAATTGTTTAAGAAAATAGCAAGAAGTCAAGAAGTACCCAAATAATAATTCGTCTTCTAACATATCAGAGAAAAATTAATATATAGTCGCAATTCCTGTTTTATTTTATTCGCAATATTTAATTTATGACATAGTAGGTACTGTTCGGCGAGAACAAGTTTTGGTTATAACAAAGCTCACTTATTATGTATCAACTAAGTAGGTATTCTACTAATAAAGTTTTATATTTTGGACAGTATTTGAAAATTGTTTGTTGAATTTACCAAGAATTGTTTAAAAGGAAAATCAGTTGATAAATAAATGACAAAAAACCTGGCATATCATATTTACCCCACTCCTAACCAAAGTCATACATATTTGTTCAGAACAGAGAAAGAGACAATCAGTCCAAAGTTCTGCTCGTTAAGCAAACAACCATGGCAAACATGGTCTCCTTCAAATTGTTTATGCTGGCAATTTTTGCTCTTGCAAGCTATACCAAAGCCGACAACAAGGTGATATGTTATTACGATAGCTCTTCTCATCTTAGGAGCGGTAAGTTAATAAATTTATTCATATACATGTCAATTACACCTACAACACTCTAAAAAGATCTTGATAAAAAATATCATAGCTTAATATTTTTCCAGCATGGTTTGTTTGGAATTATGTTTCCTCTACTTTGTTGGAATTCTGCCATTGTTTCTTTCATTTTATATAAAAAAGAAATACAAATTTTATTGCCAAAACAATTGCATTATTTTTATAGTTGACTTAACATTTCATTGGGTATTGATGATTTCTCAGTATCAGTTGTTATATAATTAAAATTGTTGAGGTCAGCAGGACATCAGTATTGCTCAAGATTATTTATAAAAAAATTAAATCGTCCTCATTAATAATATGATTGATAAATTTAAACATATCTATAACTACCATGGAATTTGATAATTACTTAAGTATATTATTCTCCTTCTTAAGAATCTATTTTTCTAGAAGCTCGAGTTGTTTTCAAATTTATACATATGTCTTATTATTTCAAAAATATCTGATATCTCACTGCTTCAATCATTTTGGAAATATATTCATAAGACACTTCAAAACGACCAATTTAAAAATATTTTCATTACATTTACTGAGAAAAATATTCATTTGTCTTTCTTCAAAGTAACAGAGTTAATTACTAAGCATCATTTTAAGATACCTACTTATTTTTTCTGAACAGTATTTACGAATATTATTATATTCCTCGATAACTCAACTGTTTCCTGAGGGAAACTCTTACTGATACTCGGTTGCCGCTGGCCACGCAATCACTGTGTAAAGCGTATTCGCACTGTTGGTATATTATAAAATATTTGGTCGAAAATGTTTTGAAGATAAAAAATAACTAATAAACGTTTAATTGTTAGTGTTACTGCTATTTTGCTGTTTATCTGAATTTTTATATTTATGTTTACAAACGGTAAACGTGCTCCGAGTTTGATTATTCTTTTAGTCCAAAGAAGGCTGCTGAGAAATGGTCCCGAAGAAAAAAAAAATCGAATGTATTTATCTCCAAAAATAACCACTAACTGGCAAAGACCCTTTTTTTCGAGAATCTTAAATTTGATTTGTAGAATTTGAGGAAAAGATCATACATCTTCAAAAAACTCCAACGGTTTCAGAGGAGCCTTGGAAGGGGAATTTTCTGAGAAATATGTAAACATTGTACAAATTCATTGAAAGTTACATAAAAAATAGGAACGATTTTATAAGATGATGCACTGCAAATACGAAATATGAGGTGCTAAATAGGCACTTGTTTTTACTTTTATCACTACTTGTTTTACCTTCATTGTGTTTATGAACATATATATATATAATATAATATTATAATACTATAATTACTTTTTCACGAAACTTAGAACCAACTTTATTAGACTGGCAATTTTGTACATATTTGCAAAAAAATTCACACACATAACTGATACTTCCAAGGACAATCAGGTCTTGCACAACAACTTTAAAATCACCAGTAACAAATACCAATATACAGGGTGTAGAAACTATAAGAGATAGTAAAACGGTTATAAGTGAAAGCTTTACATAATTCTATTCTAAAGATATTGAAAAATTAATGTACTTATTTTTGAGAAAGTCCTATAACCCTCTCATTTTTTTAAATATCTCAAATCGGTTAAAACATTGCTGGGACAACTTTTTACAAAGAATACGTTTGTATACATAATTTTTAACTTAATTTTTTCAGGTTTCTGGAACCAATAAGTTAAGTATTTTATTAGCTTCTCAGTGATATATAACAATCAGTAAAAAAATAGTTGTGGATGGAAAAAAATGAGAAAATATTATTTTGATATAAAACTGGAACATTATTTTTTTATTGGTTGTACATTGTAAGTACATACCTAAGTTATCGTTGAAAAGTTAAAAAACTATTTTTGTATTTCCATTTAAATCCAACATGAGTTCCATATACCTAAAATAACAAAGTTGATGATGGTTCCAGAAAAATGTAACATTGATATTTAAAGTTATGTATACAATTGTATTAGTCATATTTTAAATATAACAGAAAAAATAATAAATGAGCATTTATCTGAAATTGAGACTCAAATTACCTATATGCCAATCATAAACGCTATTATTCTTCTTGAATAATAAGCGTGTTATAAAAATATCTCAATGTAATAGGACATTGTCTCAATTGACGGTCAAGCTGTCTAATTGAAAGCAATGTATATTTTACCTTGAAAAGATCTTGAATTATATCGGCCGGCAAACATAAATCTCCAGTAGATATAATCTGACGCCAAGTAAACCGTAATTTGCCTTGTAAATTTTTTTCACACATTTAAATAATTGTTTACCGCAACCCTAACACAGATATTCATTACAGAAATTCGCTAACAAAATATTACAATTTATTTAATAAATTTCAAATGAAATTATTACTTACAAATTATAATACTACATATACGATATTCCAGGTCAAGGAAAATTCGATATCGGTTTTTTGGAACCAGCACTACAATTCTGCACTCATCTCGTTTACGGATATGCAGGCATCAATCCCGACAACTTTAAAATGGTACCTCTCGATGAACAGTTTGACATCAACAGAGACAACTACAGACACATTTCCGACTTGAAGAGGCGATTCCCAGGTCTTCGAGTACTTTTGTCTGTCGGAGGTGGTCATGATGTGTCTGGGGAAGGTAGCGAAAAGAACATGGTTTATAGGACAGTGGTGAGTCCAAATAAACACGTTTGATACCTACACCAGTGAATTGGTTAATGGGTTTGGATTTAGAAGTTGTTTAAATTGTAATAATAATGTCTAATTACATTTTTATACAAGCTGACGCCCTCGACAAAAGTTTGAAACTCCATTCAAAAATTGTGTTTGCTCACAACGCGTTCTGGGTACCTACTTCATTTTTGACAGTGGCCGAATAGATATCCCAAGAATGCGACGTGGGTATTTCATTTGTCTGGGTCGGGTTCTGGGTAAAAATTTCAGTCAGCTACCAAATTCGGTCGTAACACCTGTCAACCTACACAAAGTGCTTCCAAAACTAGACTCGTTATGAAAGTAAAAGTATTTTTTATTACATATTTTAAACCGTCATCAACCTAAATTTAGTCGATAAAAAACGTTCTAAAGCCGTAGCTATTTATACAGTGTGTCCCAAATCAAAGTTGAATTTATTCTTCTTCTAAACAATATGAATTTATTAGATGAAAAACCTGACATGGAGGTCATAAGTAATAACACAGGGTGTAATTCAAAAACAAAAGAGAATATAAATTTAAATAACTAATTTATTAGGTATCCTTAAATCAGTAAATGTATATAAGTCTTTCTAGATTTTATAATTTTCTGAAACACCATAATCCCTATTATATCTTCCAATAAATATTGTCTTTCTTCTTGAATTCTAAAGAAATTGCCCCTACTCTTTACCATTAGATACTTTAATCTGTGATTTGGGTTACATTGTACAAATATCTGACGGATCAGAACATTCTATACCTATCAAGCAAACTTAGAATTTGAAGCACAGTTCAAATATGAAATTAAAACAATCGTATTTAATTATTGGATCAACCTATATACATATACCTATAATTTCTGGATAAACGTGCATCAAAAAGAAAAATTCAGGGTTCAAGAAATACTCTTGAAAATTATCACCTAATTTAATTAATAATTATACCTTCTTGTAGGTAGTTACAGATGTATAGATTGAAATCAAATTTTAAGATAAAAACTAATAAAAACATGAAAATGTATAAACAGAGAAATCCAGCGATTGTGCCGATAATAAATAAAGGCAATATTGAATAGTTTTCGTTTAGATCCTAGATAAATTTATATTGGTCAACATCATAAAAGCAACTAGAAAATCAACAAAATAAATAGACAGAAATAAAAATTATATATATTTCAGTTGGAATCAGTCAACAACCGGTTGGCCTTCATCAACTCGGCCAAAGATTTGGTCAAGCTCTATGGCTTTGATGGCCTTGATCTTGCCTGGGAATTCCCAGAAACCAAGCCAAAGAAGATCAGAGGAGCTATCAGTAAGTACGAGAATCAACCGTTCTTTGAGCAATAGATTATTTATTGCTTAACGGGAACGTTATATTTATTCAATTCAAGAATAATTTTCTTCTCAGAAAACTTCTTCGTCGGCCTAAAACACAAAATTGTTGGTGAATCTGTTATTGATGAGAAAGCTGAAGAGCACAAAGAACAATTTACGGCCTTTGTAAGGGAGATCAGGAATAATTTCAGACACGATGGCCTCCTTCTCACTCTGACCGTTCTTCCAAATGTCAATAGCACAGGTAAAATAGCGAATAGTCACATAGCTTGTCTGTACAATTTTTAACAAAAAATGTACTTTCCAGTATACTATGACCCACGTCAGATCGCCACCCATGTCGACTATGTCACATTGAATGCCTTCGATTTCTACACACCAGAAAGGAATCCTAAGGAAGCTGATTACACTGCTCCTCTATATGAGCTCATTGACAGAAAGCGTGATGAAAATGCTGACGCTCAAGTTAGATATTGGTCAGTGTATATAGTAATTGTAAAATATCTTATTGATCTATAAAAGATCCGACTAAATAAAGAGACGTTGTTGTCACCATTACTATATCTGTGTCGGATGAATTGGCACATCGTTTATTCTTTCAGGTTACAAAATGGATGCCCCAATAACAAGCTTATCCTAGGTGTATCTACCTACGGACGCACCTGGAATCTCGATGATGATTCTGGACTTACCGGTGTTCCACCCCTTCCAGCCAGTGGAGGTGGCGAGGCCGGTCCCTACACTAACACGGTCGGTATGCTCAGTTATCCCGAAATATGTTCCAAGATTGCTACACCAACGGAAATTAAAGCTGGATATTTGGGAAAATTGAGGAAAGTCAATGATCCAACCAAAAGATTCGGTAAGGAAAATAATCAGTTACAAAATAGGTTTTTAGAATGTTTTTGGAGGAAGATACATACCTCTCTCAATTTAAATCGTGGTATCAGTCTCTAGATATTTCAAAAGTGGAATTTCAATTATGTTAAGGGATACTTTATTTGCAGAATATTGGATTACTTCCGATAGTGATGTAACTAAGAGATTTGGTAGGTATTTTGTAATTTGTAAAATAATAAGGAAACACACTTTAATATTCAAAAGATCACCTCTTATACTACTCATACTAAAAAGCATTCAATTAATATTACGTATCCCTTGGAAAATGTGTATAATTGCGGAAACTATTTGAGACTTAACTTGATGCACACGCTAAAATAATCTAAAGTCTAAATGAAGAGTCTCATTTGCGGGCACAACACAATTACGATTTGCCAATTTTAAAGCTTAGCAGTCACATAATATTCTCTTGAAAATAAACATTACATTGATAGTGCAGGAATTATTACCGCTGGAGTTTCCGCATCAAAGAACCCATCACTGCTATCTACTATAGATTGATAAGCTTAGCAAATGTTCTTCATCCATTCCAGGTAAATGATTCTTATTATATTATTATAATTTATTCAGGGACATATGCTTTCCGCCTGCCAAAGGGTGATACTCCTGGAATTTGGGTATCTTTCGAAGATCCTGACACAGCAGGAAACAAGGGAGGTTATGTCAGAGCCAAAGGTCTTGGTGGTATTGCCATTGTTGATGTTACACTTGATGATTTTCGTGGACTATGCACCGGTGATAAATACCCTCTTCTGAGAGCAGCTAAATATAGATTGTAAATATCTTATGAATTAGAATTAACTGAGAATGTAACTGTATATGTATATAAAATTAAGTTTTGATTTTACGACAATATAAATATTTTACAGAGCTGAAAGTTTGATGAGATCGTTGTTTTATTACCTTTGAAGTCGGGAATCACCAATGGATAACGATAAATTAAATTTACGAAATTCTACAAATTTAGTTTCTGATAGAGAAAATTATCCCTTGGCTAACCATCTAAAACACTCCTGACAGTTGTAAATAACTGAAGCATTTGAAGTTAACATACTTATATCAAAAACTCTGGAATTATCCGTGATTTCTTTAAGAGGTTTGAAGAAATATCTAAACTGAATTATTTTTATTAATCCTACAGCTAAATAATATTTACAAAAATTGAAATTTAACAGGACGAAAATTCAAGATAATACGAGTATTTATACTTAATAAAATTGTTGAAAGTTACACTGTACATGAAATATTTGGAAAAAAATAAATATTCAGATTTTTGTTCCCAAGAATATGCCTTATAAACTTGGCATCAATAATTTTGTCCTCATATTTTGACCCGTTCCCGTGGTAAATATTTATGAGTTCCTTATTAAGGAAAATTCAATTTCCGATTCTTCAACGCTGAAAAAATGTCAGTAGATATTTTGATAAATATTCAAATTTGCACAGGTATTTGTTGTTATGTCGTAAACTGGTAGCTTCCTTAAAAATTAGTATTCCAAATAAAACCATTTGAAAATGACATCATAACCAAAATTAGATACCAATGATGAAGGCAAAATCATCTTGTAATATGAGGTTTCTTTTCAATCACCTTGTATATTCCACGAAAACACAATAAAAGCTCCAGTTAGAGTCTAATGTTAGTTAGTTGTGTCCAAGACCCAGTGCCTGTAGCAATATGCGTATCAAAGTCTTTTTCGTGCTTCTTGCAGCTTACACAACTCTAGCAGTTGCCCAAAAAAAAGTTGTTTGCAACTATGAGACCAAGTCGCACCTGAGAGAAGGTAAGCTATAAGAACTAAGGAATATCCAATATTGCAATCAATAATAAATTACAGTCCAAGCTAATTGATTTTAAGTATTTCTAACCAATATTTTCTTCAAATTTCCATTTTGGTTGAATTATTCAATTACCTATTACTAGTTATTCTCCTGATATAGAAGCTGGCAAAATCTAACCAGAAATCTAGAGGAGCTCTTCCAAGAGATTCACATACATGATAAATTGGATAAATGTCAACTTCACCTTGGATTAAGTTATATAAGATTTACTATGCTCAACGCCTACGGTTGTTGACCATGATCTCATTGTACAATACAAAGAATATTTATTTATTTTTTTGTTTGGAATACTGATAGGCAGCCATACGTCCATGAAATTCTCTTGATAAATATAATTTTCCAATTAATTTCTAATGCTTTCCAAATTAAGTAATTTATATATAATTTAAATATTGTTATGCGCTTATATTGTTTGTCACTTGTTATTTAATACCTACTGTCAATTATGCTTATTCCAGATTATTCATATGAAAAAAGGTTATCACATATTCTGATATATGATATAAGAACATAAAATAACAACTAAATATTAGTGATATCTATAAAGGTCGAGAACCTTTAACAAGAAATATATGTAAATGTTATGTTACTTATTTACATCAGAGATATGCCAGGGATAACAATCCAAGAAAACAATTAAATGATATTTTCGGAATTTATAAAACCATCTACGAAGTCGTGTTGCTCAAGAGCAAAATCTAATTCCACGTATAATTTATATCCAAATTGAAATATACTGCGATCGGTAATACATATGGAGAATTTAGATACATTGATGAATTTTCCAGTCCATCTTAAAACTTAGGAAAATTATATCTTATATTTCAGTAGCGCTTTCAGCTATAATATTGTTATTGTTACTTCCTTATTCCAGGGCAAGGAAAGTTTGAGATTGCTAATATTGAACCAGCTCTGCAATATTGCACCCACCTCATTTACGGCTATGCAGCTCTAAATGATGACAGTTTAAAATTATCTCCTCTTAACGAACAATTTGATGTTATGAAAGATAATTACAGACATGTAACAGATCTTAAGAAAAGGCATCCCAAATTGAAGGTACTTCTTTCCGTTGGTGGTAATGAGGATGTTAGCGGTGAAGGAGATGAGAAAAATCTCAAATATAGACAAGTGGTACGTACATATTTGTCCTAATGAGTAAAATTACATAGGACTATTCGACCACACTTTTTAACCCCTTATACCCTAATATCCTACCAACTATCCTAATTGATTTTTGGCTTCTGAACGAAGCTAGATGATACATAGTATTTTGTATTTCTCATGCTGCGAAATCATTCCAAATTCCAACAATTTATCTGTGCATTTCAAGTGGATTGTTATTGTTGAAAGAAAAGATATATGGCTATTTAACACAGACTTTACTTAGGGCCGATTTCATAATGAATCCTTAATGGGAGATTAGTTAATTCTCCAATTTGTTTGTCATATCTCGATAACGGAATAAAAATTTTGCATTTTTCAATAACTTCTACAACGTTGGTTACCATCTCTTTCGTTTTTCTAAAGTAACTTTGAATTATATGTCCAACCAAAAAAATTATGAAATTTTTAATCTAGGATTAAAATTAATAAGAGATTAAATTTGATTATGAAATCGGCCCTTACTGTTGCGTATGTGGGTTCGCAGATAAGTGAGACTAATTTAGAGTTATTAAATAAACTTTATTTATACTCGAAATAATAAAAATTACAAGTTAACTTTACTATACTCTCACTATCTTACTCGGATTATTCTATTATTCACACTGTCTTTTACATTCTGTCTCTCATGCCGACAATTCTCCCATATATATATATATATATTTTGATTTTGTATTCTTGACTGGTTTTATAATAAATAAAAAGATGTTCTTGGGGATGCAGTCATATAATCAATGAAATTCGTTGATTAAAGCCGAGCTTTCGAGAATGTTTATTCTCTTCTTCAGAGCAAAAATCGTGAATTTAGAATAAATTAGCCAAAAACTGGAAAGATTTCATAGCCATCAATTACAAATGACATTTGTGCATCCCCAAGAACATCTTTTTATTTATATATATATATATATATATATATATATATATATATATATATATATATATATATATATCCAACAAAGGCTCCAGATCATTCGAGCGGCTCCTGGTCTTTGATTCGCAAGCCGCCACTGGACGTTTCTCTTGCACGTTACAATACGTATAGCTATTTAAACATTTGTGGTTGAAAGCAAATAAAAAATTGCAACATTTTTTCAAAAAACATGGATTTACCTCTAAAATTGGTATAAGATTTATGAAAATTATAGCTTATGACGTTTTAATACCTTAGGTATACTTAGTATTTATGAAGTGTCTTATGTGTCTTTGGAAATAGCAAATTCCGTAGATGTATTTACGTATAATAAATTGAACTTCCAAAAGAATGGTGGCCTCACCGATGAGGGTTCAGGTGAGGAAGATAGTGGTGCAGACAATTTCTGAGCGGAGCTGAACTCGATTTGAACTGTACTTAATAATCAATTTAGTTCTGCGATTCTACTTATAATATTCGTAATTCTGTAGTTACATAAACTATGAGGCTAATATGATTTGAAAAAAAAATGTCTACGTTGCACCGATAATACCCAATTTGAAGCACCCGATAAAATGTAGGTACAGGAAACTATTTTTCATAAGAATTTTATAACTGGCAGAACATTAGACTACGATGAGTCGATGGTCAAGCATTTTGTTAAGCAAGGGTTGATAATAACCTCGTGACAGTTGGTTCTAATTGCTATGGGGTGAAGCCGTTGACTATCGTAAGACTGAGAAAATATGTTATAATAATGTTCCACGACTTGATCTTGGCAAATACCAATAGTAATATGGGGGATTGAGAAAATGATATTGGTGAATTTTCACCTGGGATCTGGGAGCTGCTAACAGCAATGCCTGGATTTTATACAGGAATAATGTGACCAGCAGATGACGGAATTAACATTTAAACGAACCAGACTTATCTTCCAAGGTGTGGAACTGTTGGCGAAGGCGCAGGCCGACCAAGCAATTCAAAATTTAGCATTACATTCAATAGGGTCTCAGAAAATATCAGATATGATGGAAAACCATCTTCTTGTTTATTTACAAACTTGACATAAAAAGGAAGAACATCTGCAGGGGAGGGTTGCAGTACAATAGTGCCGGAATCTTGAGCATGAAATGTTGAAGTAAGTCTGCGCCTGAGCGTTGATCGCAGTTATATATTTCATACAAAAGCTATATAATGTTTATGCGGCTGTTGATATGTTCCGCATTGTCGTAGCGTATATGGTATATGTAACGAGTTTTTTCTGTATTGAATATATTTTTTGTTAAAAGTTTCCCATTGCTGTATTATTGAGACTATAGATAATCCTAAACTTAGTAAATTTGTAAGATTTCCGACAAAAAATAATTCGGGCGTTAATTGGTTAATCACTAATAGTAGCATCAATTCAATTCATTTTCGAGGGCTTGTAGATTTATAGATTCTCACTAGAAAACCAAAGTTTGATAAACTTTAGTTAGTCAGTGGGTTTATCTATAGGTTTTTTTCTAGAACGGTGTATCTATCATCGTTACAGAAGAACTCGATTTTATCCTAATTCGTTTTTTTTGTAGCTGAACTATTGGAAATCTCTACGAAGTATAAAATGAAGTCGCTATCGATTTCTGGCTGCCCTTTATGCGGTTTCTTCTTCTATATCCCGCAAAGGATTTTGCTATGGTTCTCACTGTCACTTAGAGATTTTTATATAAACCATACATTCTATTTAAGGTTTTGTATCGTAGAGAAAACTGGATGTTTTTCAAGCTATTCGTCCAAAAATCTGTTTAAATTATGATATAGCACTGTAGGTACTCAAGTAAAAGTCCGGCAATACCACTTGAGTGAATATTGAGTATACGCGACAACGTGAACTGTGAACACAAGTACGCAACAGCTATTGCGGAAAGAAGTTTTTCGGTTTTGAAAAGGCCCAAAACGTATCTGCGAAGTAGGTAGAATGGCTGTAGAAAAGTTAAATGTCTTAGCACTCGCTAATATAAATTATTTACAGAAGATCGACATCCATGAACTGATTAATACTTTTTACAAAAAATAGAGGAAACGTCAAACTGGGATTAAATGTGTTTTATGATTTGTATTTTAGTAAATGCACGTATCACGAACTGATATCGTCCGTCTCCCATCAATCATCTATGTATTATTTTTCCTGTCCTATGGATTGGAATCTATTGTATTTGTATACTATGTCTGCTATGTTTCTTACAGTCTTTGTTAAAACTCTTTTCAGGTACTTAGATATACCTACCTATGCAGCAAAGTATGCGAAGGAGGAAGATTTATGTATCTGATTTTCCGCAGGCAAAAACTCGTACGGCTATAAAAGAAAACTAACAAATATTTTAGAATTCAGGAATAATAATAAATAATGGTATTATATGACATTATCAAAACAAATCAAAGCAATAACATCTCCAGATTTAACTTAAAAATATCTAAGTGAAGAAAGGAACTAGCAACAATGCATAGGAACAACAATAGAATAACTAATATCACAAAAAGTACATTATCAAAAAAGCATGTTGACCAATTTAAAGTTACACACTTTTTCAACACTTATAAAGCGCGGTGGCTATATTCACCGAGACTTTTATGATACTATCTTCTTGTAATATTATTTATTTTCAGTGTTTTAGTTTTTTTTTTAATTTTTTATTGATAGTTCCTTTTTTAACATAAACTAGCTTCTAAACTTTATGCTTTTTTCAAATTTAAAAATGAATACAACCATATCTCACCAATTTTTGTCAGTTTCCCTTATATGGCAGTATTTCCGATAGCAATCAAAAAACCGAATAGCTTCAATACTACATAAGATCGAGTTCAATTGCAGAGTTATTTTTCATATTGAAAAAACTTTGTAAATACGGTACTGTCTTTTTTTTTAATCAAATTTAGGTACCTTCCTAAATTAAATACCCAAAATTAAATTAAATAGTGACACTGGGTATCACGTACAAAAACAAATGTATCTGTAGGTATCTACAGATACTTCGGAACTTCTCTTATCGGCAAATATCTTTCACCGTCTACCTATCTCAGTTGTGAAACAGAATAAGGAATTGAATTTTTGTAAGCAATTAAGTAAAGATATACTGTGTCCAAGATAAGGATAGAGTAGCATTAAAATCATGAAAAAACGGAGAGAGAAAAGTTGGCCAATTTCATTGTCTTTTATATCATATTTACAAAAAATTAATAGCCCTGGTTTTCAGGGAAAAGATTTTTACATTTTTTTTATTTAGTTACTTTGCTATCACTTCCCCAAGTAGCTATAGGGAGAGTATTGTAATTATGTAAAATTGTTGGTCTCCTGAATCTATAACGCATAGGTACTTTCAGCCATTTGTCTGTCTCTCTGTCAGTGTCAAGCTGAATAGAGACATTTTGTAGGCATTAGCTGAAGACTGTGTCGCGAAAACGGCTCTAACGATTTTGTTGAAAATATTCTGCTTAAAGCTCTTCACCCCCTGCTGTTATCAAATTAACTGTCAAATATTCAAACAGTTTATTCAGATTCTAGGTAAACGGTTCCTTCTACGTTAAAATTGAATATAACAATAGTTGTTTGTCTGGGCACACCAAAGAAATTCAAAAAATTAATGGTCACATGACCTGATCAGACGATTTTTGTATATGATGGAATTCGTTTGAGAGTCCTGTGAGTGGACACACTAGATTAAGTTAACGAACATTTTTCAGATATACAGAATGGCGTTTACAGTATCGTATCTAATGATGAATTGGCCCATCCCCTCGATCAACAATTAGAACCATCCCGCGTTTTAAGGTAGACTGTTTATTTGGTTTATAATAATCACAAACGTATTCAATATAATTCATATCTGCAGATAGAGACAGCCAATCCACCTGGGTTATTTCGCCTTCATCTTAAGTCTAAGTCTTGTGGACTATTCCAGTGAGGACGCGGGCACTATCATCCATCAACATAAAAATGGTTTTCTTACCGCAATAAATTATCATCACTTATTAATGTTTCTTGTCTTACATGTAAAAATAACGGTTCTACACTTAGGTAATTGCCAGTCCTGGTAGTCTTTCGCCAATTCTACTCCTCTTTCCATTTTTTGTATATTTAATAATGAATCTCTTGTTGATCAGCTGCTATTCAATCTAGCATCAGATACCTAGTTTCCTAGAAATTGTATGGCTTGATATGACTCGAAGGTACAAAAGATTAAATTGAGATAGTAGGGCTAGAAAGGGAACTGAATGGTTTTTCTTGGCGAAATATTGCTAAATCCTGTATATCACTGTGTTGTTCCGTTGTCGGTACTCCTTACGATATTCAAACTATCAGCAATCTGATGCAAGGTGATTATTCAAATTATTAGAGCACAGGATATTTATGTTATCACTAAATACGATAACAGGACTTATTCGAATCAAACAACTAACCGAAAATTTTTAAACTGTTCTATATAGATTTTTCAAAAAATACTCCAAAAACATAGCCACTGCATTAGGATACACAATACTAAAATAGGGGGATTCAGGACTTTTGTAACTTTTTGTATTTCATAATAGGCTATAATTTTTAACTTATCATTAAACCTGTCAAGTATCTGCTCAATAATATATTTGTTACATTGCTTTCTCCTAATATCAATAGCGTATTGAAAGATGAATATCATATTTTCATACTCACTCAATGTTTAAAAATGTATGCCATATTTTTACGTAATATATAACATCTAAATTATTCAACAGCTGGAAACTTCTGCCCACCGATTGGCATTCGTTAATTCAGCATATACTCTTGTGAAAGGCTTCGGTTTTGATGGTATTGATTTAGCATGGGAATTTCCCGAGACCAAGCCCAAAAAAATTAAGAGTGGATTAGGTATGTAATTATTATTATTTTGAATTATTTATGAGATAAACCATCATGATGAAAGCAAATGAAACTAAGGCAGTAAACTCATTTTAATATTTAGGCGCTTTCTGGAGCTCAGTGAAAAAAACCTTCACCGGTGACGGACCAGTGGATGAGCAAGCTGAACAACACAAAGAACAGTTCACTGCTTTAGTGAAGGAACTCAAATCAGCCTTCAAGCCTGAAAACTTATTAGTATCACTCACCGTTCTCCCGAATGTAAATAGCACAGGTGAGTTATATCTACGCAACATATTGAGGCTCATATCTCATCTCATAATTTTTTAAAGAATTTTACGACCCAAGAGGCTTGGCGCCCCATCTGGATTTCATCGTCTTACAGGCATTCGATTTTTACACACCTCAGCGCAACAAAAAACTTGCTGACTTTCCATCTCCCTTATATGAACTCATCGACAGAAGACCAGATGAAAACATTGACGCTTGGGTGAAATTCTGGTGAGCATTACCAGCTGAATAAATTTCTATATCATCTATCTGTTTGTCGTTTTCTCCATAGGATTTCAAACGGTGCACCAGCCAATAAACTCGTATTGGGTATACCAACTTATGGAAGAACCTGGCATTTGGATGCCGATTCCAAAGTAGATGAATACCCGATCACAGAATTAGATGGACCTGGTGAGCCAGGTCCTCAAACCAAAGAAGCTGGTCTTTTGAGTTATCCCGAAATCTGCACCAAGGTAGATAATCCACAAGGCCAAAAAACCGGTGCATTCAAAAAAGTATCCGACCCAACGAAAAGGAAAGGTAGGAGGAAAATAATATTCTCTAATTCTATGTTTGAAATGTACCGCAAAAGGGGTCTAAGGCCACCGAGTGGACTACATCTGAAAGAGATGGAGTCGCCCTAGTAACCTAACCTAACCATGTACAGTAAATATATCGACCACTAAGGTGGGCACATATGAATAAATAAATCAAATTATTTATTTATAGTTCTGAAAAGTAATGGATATTTAAAGTTAAATCAAATTATTATGTTCGGAACTGTAACAGCAGTTGTAAACAAACACACATAGAACAAATTGAAAATAGTTGATGATAGAATGACTGTTCAGTTCATCTTGAAATTTTCTTAAGAATCAGTATTCAATTTTTGAATGCATGGAATTTTTAAGTGGGTGGCCGAATTATTAGGTAGGGACAGAGCTCAAACTCTCGTGTTCCCTAGTTTAATAAAAATATTTATACTAATAGTTCCTTAAATTTCGTGTTGGTATTTTTAATCAATTAAAGCGTATCATTGAGATCACACAAACAATACATAATTCCGGAGAAATTTTTTATTATTTTATTTATAATTAAGAGCTAGAAAGGAAAAATATTGATCCAAAATCTTAGTATTTGGTCACACCACTCTTTGTTAGAATAAGAGTTGCTATGCTCCGCGGCTTACACTCTATACAGATTTTGGCATTCTATCGGAGTTTAGCATTACGATGCCTTCCTTTTATATATTTTTCTATCAACTGGCACTTAGTAATGATTATTTCCTTGCCAATCGCCCGTTTGGTTAGCTCCCACATGTTTTCTATGGAGTTCATTCGGGTGAATTCCCCGGCCATGACAAAACAGTGATGTTTTTTCAGCCCGGAATGCAGTTACACTTCTAGCTTTGTGGCATGGTGCTGGATCCTGCATAAAAACGTAAATCTCATTTCCAGGGAACCATTCCTTTAGTTGAGGTACTAGACGAGTCTCCAGTACCTATTCGCTTATATTGGTCTTGCCTCATGGTGCCTTCCACAATCTATAGGCGACCCATGCCCTTCGCTGAGGTCACAGACCACACCATAACACTAACCGGTTGTTTAACACCTCTCCACAAGGCATCTGGATGGTATAGGTCCCCATGACGTCGTCGAACGAATGAACTTTTGTCCACCAAAATCTGGAACGTTGATTCGTCAGAGAAGCATACCTTAAAAAATATAATATTCATAAGAAATGGAATTGCACTATTCAAAAAAGGTCTCCTTACCCGACTCCAATCTGCAACAGTCATATGGCGATGTTGTCTGGCCCATTCCATGCGCTTCTTATTCATGGTCTGAGTTAGGCACGATTTGCCGACGACCCATCAGATTTGCTTCAGCTAACCGCCTCCGGGTTGTCCTTCAGGACACCTTTATTCCCTCATTATTTATCGTTGTAGTCAGACGGATTACACTCTTCTTGCCAATTTCGAGGCAAATGTCCCTGATTTTACAATCGGTGCGAGGGGTAGTGATCTTTTTCCTGCCACATTTACCCACACGACCAGCTTCAAGGGGTATGTTTGAATCAATTATGATCTTGATTCTGTTAACAACCGATTTGCTCTTTACCTCTAAGAATGTGTAGAGTGGAGTAACAATGTTTCAATTTCCCTTAATTGCCTTGGGGATCTGAAGCCTAAAATACTAAAATGTCACAATTTGAAGGTTATAACGGCATTTTAGCTAATCTAACGCAGAAATGAACAATACTTACGTTCTAATAATTTGGAATAGAAAACCAGTGAAACAATATTTTGAAAGGCATTAAATACGTGAAAAAGGCATACAGTGCTGCCACTTGTTGAATATATTAATAAGGATACCTACCGTTTTACTAAATAGAAAAAACATATAAAAAGCCAATTATATGCTCATAAAAAATAACTTTGAATAGAAATTACTTAAAAATGGCTAGTATCCGTAATAATTTGGCCACCCATGTACATACATAAGCTCCTGTTCAAAATAACCGTACCACTCACATTTTATACAATATCACACATATCTATTCGGTTTATTCAAAGGAATATTGACATTTACTGTAAGTCAAGATTGTTGCTATTATATTGTATTTTATTTGCCAAAGTCTAAGTGTGTTTAGTGTTCATGTAAATTCAAATTAGTTATGTATTTAGAGCTCGTGTATAATTTAAAGTTTAAGTGATGGTTCCTTCCTCATCACATTAAATTAATAGTAATTCGTAACATCTATATTTAAAATATTCGCTAAAAAAACATAAATCGAAGAAGGCTTTAAACAGTGATGAATGTGTTAGAGCTACAATTTTGCCAGAATACGGAATAAACTTGCAACGTGGCAAATTTGTTGAATGTGCATTAGTGGATAGTAGAATAGTTAAAAAGTTCATTTGGAAATTATGTTCTGAAAAAGTCAGTCCACATGGTTATGTACCCCTTCTCTTAGAATGGGGATGCACTGCCAATATTATATTATATTATTACCTTCACCTGTATTATCATAATGTTCATGTCATAAATTATTATGGTGAACAGGAGTTTATAAAATAATTTCTAGTCTTTTATAATTTTCTGACTAAATTATGAACATACTTTCGATTTTCTTATTTAACCCACTCTGCACAAATATTTATCAAGTTACATAAAACTTGGATTTGGGACAAACTCTCTCATTAGTTAACAATATTTGAAATTGAACTTTGTAATGACAATATCCACAATTATTTTTTTGTACTTTTTCCAGGTACATATGCTTACCGCCTACCAGACGAAAATGAGCAAGGAGGTATATGGATTGGCTATGAAGATCCAGAATCAGCAGCTACTAAGGCTGGTTATGTAAAAAACAAGGGATTGGCTGGCATTGCCATTGATGACTTGACTTTAGATGATTTTAGAGGCATATGTGGCCGCAACCAGTTTGCGATTTTGCGAGCCGCTGTTACAGCTTTGTAGACCTAAGAATTACTAATCTACTCGACATATATTTCACCTGAATAAAGTTACTAAGATTAGCAGGTGTTTCATCTTCAAATATTATTATATATTATTATAAATTATATTACGATTACCGAACTGATAGAGTGACCATGAAATGTCCACGCAAGGTTTATAAGCAAACTATAAATCAAGGAAGCAGAGATAGAATACATATATACAGGGTAGCTACAAAGTCTAGACACACCTGATATGACTAAACTAGACGTTATATTAAAAAAATATCCGAACAAAAGTTTCTGTAGAACATCAGCTCTTTTTAGTGACGTATTTTGATTGTCAACCGTTACGCTAATTTTCAATCTAAATTTCATAGAAATCTGCCATAGGTACTACAAAGGTTTCGGCTTTATTAGTATTTGCATAACGTTAAAAGTAACTACGTTATACACTGAAACTTCTGTTAGCGACCACCTATATAGAGTCGCCGAGGAGGTAGTTCATATACAGTGATGGCAGAACTGTATGAGCCTCTCACCTCTCTCATGCCAATCACCTAGTCCAAAGCTCCCAACAACATTCTCAACTCTACCTTTCCAACCTTAGCGTTGAAATCTCCCATGATTATGTTAAGTTTGTGTCTTTTCAATTTTTTTCTTAGCGTATCTAAGTCTGAGTAGAACTTTTCTATAGTTTCTTCATCTCTGTCAGCTGTGGGAGCATAAACTTGAACAAAGTTGGTATTTATACACTTTGTGTGCAGCTGAATCATCATCATTCTCTCAGTAGGGTACGAAATTAGCGACATGCTGCTGCAGTTTCTTTTTGATCATAATTCTCACGCCATGTTTATGTTCGCCATTTTGACATCCTGAATAGTAAAGTAATACATCGTCATGAATACAGTGTCCTGCATTTTGATAACAAATTTCGCTGAGCCCAAGAACTTCTATGCCAATTCTGTGCATCTCTAGAGCAACGGTTGTTAACTTTCCCGCCTTTTAGAGCGTTTTTTTCCGGGGGACTCTTGGCTACAGTCCATACCTGTCCCATTAAAGGGATGCCGGGGACTCGGGGCCATTTTACTTTTGCAATTTATCATTTCGGCTATTCTAGAGAGTTTATAAACCCTAGTTTATCCTTGCTTTCTGCACCGCAGTGTCACAGCTGATGAAATCAATATGTGATTATCGCCTGTGATTGTCCAAAGCCTTTAGAGACAGTAGGCATTTATCGCTACCCTTGGTTTAATAATGGTATACCTGCTGCTCTGTGCCATCCTTCTATACTATCCCTAAAAGGAGGGTTGCCACTTGAGCCAGATCCACCGTACCAAAGTCCTTCTTCTCCCCCTTCCTTGCTGGTGTAGTTTTCCTGGGTAAGGGGTAAGGGGATTCCATTATACCCCGTAATATTGGGTCCCCACCAGAACTTAGCCACCGACTCATAGGTGTCGGGCTCACCCCCGTAACATGGGCGCGCCTGCTGAGAAATGCCTATCGAATTCAGAGAAGGGTTTTCTGGTTTCCCAAAGACCGGTTTAATGTTCGTGTATGATGCCACAAGCAAAGGCACTCCAAAAGATAAAAGGACAAAATTTCCCCACAACTGTAACTATCACATAACGATCGGTGCAGAAAAATGACCTTCTGCCAGATTGATTACGGTTTTATAGCTCAATAATTGTAGTACAAATATGGTGTGTTGAAGCAGCAATTCAAACGAATCTTAAACCGTCAGGCGCCTGCGCACTTCATGATGGCATATTCCCAACTATTATTAGTAAGATGTTCTAGCAGCGGTTTGACGATTTTCAAACTAGCTTGGACACAATTTGAGATTGAGACATGCACATGGATCTCACACCACAAACATATCTTGATGGCGAGCGCCTAGATTTGGAAGAAGACGATGAACTTGTAAGAAAGGGGAAGGAATAGTCAGGTTTAAACCGCACAATGAGCATTACAAGCAGTTATCAAACGGACAAAATAATCACAAAGTAAGTGTCCCGAGTTTACCTATCTATTATTACATTAAAACGGTAAACCCACACATATAATACACCAAATAGAAGCTGACAGTATGTAGATATGCCGAAAACTAACTCTTAATAAATCGTATTTAAAACCGTAATAATTATTTTTTATTTCTATATTAATAACAAATAAAAACAAAATTAAAAATGAATAAACTTCTGGAACGGATGGTATCGACTAAGTCTATCTATCTCTGTCTCCTTAGATAGACTTTGGTATCGATACTAGAGTCATCCAATATACGCGTTTCTATAGCCTGTAACGCATATTATAAACACAAATACCATTTTCAAAACAAAGTTCCAAGTTTGTTTAAGACCATTGTTATTCCAATTTACAAAAAGGGTGAAAAAACAAATATTTCGAATTACCGACCAGTATGTCTATTCAATAACTTTTCAAAAATATTTGAGAAATGTCTAAAAGAAAGACTTGTGAGCTACTTGCAATCGAATAACATAATATCGAATAGAAATTTCAGTTTTAGAAGTGAATTAAATACAGGATATGCTATTTATGAATTGACAAGTCAAATAATATCTTATCTTGATAATAATAAAAAAATTGTCACAGTCTTCTTAGATCTTGAAACGCATTTGATACAGGCCCGTATCAACGACTGTTGACTAGGTACCTTAAATTCTTATGGTATAAGAGGTACTGTATTAGATGTATTCGATAGCTTTGAGTTGCAGGCAGTAGGTTGTGAAAATAAAAAATTTAGAATGGCCCCTTAATTGTTAAGATAGGCATACCTCAAGGCACAGTATTAGGACCAATACTCTTTATCACATACATGAATTATCTAACAAATCTATATATATAAAAATGAATAGCCAAATGCGTTGCTAAGCTCAAAACTCGAAAACGGCTCGACCAATTCGGATAATTTTTGTTTTAATATTTTCGTTAAGGCATAAGGAAGGTTCTTATAAAATAGTGGAAAACACCACTTTTTCCATACGCTTTTTTAGTGTGGTGTCAGATATGTCATACACGTCAAGAACCATTATCCAAAGAACACCTATATATTATCTGGAACAATGAGCCTTTTTCCTGAGCACAGTGTGGCCTTTTTGCTACAAGAGGGCAGCACTTCTGGTAGGTAATCGTCATTTAAAATTGAGATAATAAATTAATAATTAAAGTGATTACTCTGAAATTCGTTTTATTTATTCATTTTTTCTATTGGACTGCACATGGCCAATAACCAACATAATTATTTATTTCAAATTTCATAAATCTCTACAATTATTTCTACGGCAGCAACGCGCCGGGTACTGCTAGTATTATTATAAAAAATTGTACGGTTATATAACCGTAGGATATATATCCTACGTCGATAATACTGCTGTCATAATTGTTGGCGATACATGGATGCAAATTAAGGACTTTGCCATTATTGGCATAACAAAAATCAAGAAATGTTTGCACACCCTCAAACTAACTCCCAGTATTACAAAAACAAACTACATGGCCTTTTCACTCACATCCATCATTCGGGCTTCCTTTAGGGAATTTGAAATTTCTCTATTCACGAAGCTGCGTCAACAAAATATCCTGGAATTATTATAAACATCTTAAATGGGACCACATATATAGCAATTAACAAAAAATATTAGAGAACTAAGCAAATTTTATATTTTGAGTTAAATACTAGATAGACAACAATTATTTTGCGTAAAGTATTCAAGTCTATATAAAAATGCGTTACATTAAACGTTATCCAGAATTTCATTTCAAGAACAATACAAGAAAAATAAACGATTTTCAACTGCATTATTGTATAATAATGAGATCCTGAATCTTTTTATATTCTCTCAACTCAATAGCTGTCTTTGTTCATAAAAACATCAAATTGAAAAGCTATATAGTCATAGTCATGATACACGTCATAAAATAAACAAAAATAAAATGATTCCTAGAAGTTCTACTAAATATGAACATACAATCTATGAATTACAGCACCAAAAAGTTTAATCTAATACCAAAGGATTTAAAAGGTATAAAAAACCTTAAGAAATTCAGCTGCAGTTATAGAATATTTGATATTAGATAATTTTGATAAATTTGAATTCTATGGTTGTAAATAAATAATTATTGTACTGATGTAGTTGATTGAGTGGAGATCTTGCCATGTGCACATACAGAGGTTTAGTTCTCAAGGTGCAACATACTATTTTAGTTTTATTCACATTGTCATCATAAAACTTTACCTGACAATATGTGACATTAGTAAAATATATTCTGTTCGGTCTAGCTCCCTATGGATGGTAGCACATGTTAAACCTCATATTGCATACAAATGATATTTTGAATGGTACGACAATGCATGTCTTATATTCTTATAACGCTAAGCCCTCGCTTCTCTATATTATGAATTGATGGGTTAACCGATTGTATTAATAAATTTGCTAAAATCTATCAGGCACTACAACTGGTTAAGTTCATATTGACTCAAATGATTATTACAGTATGTGTTATTTTATAATTTTCGTAGCATTATCTTATAATGAAGCCAAATCTAGTTCTTGTGACTTGTGAAATTTACTTATCCTTTAAGCTATCACCACATTGACGCACAAATTTTCTATATAACATTCAGACTTATAACTATATCAAACGTACACAAAAAAAACATAACTAAAAATTCATTATTTTATTTCGATATTAACACTGTATTTGTTGTTTTAATTATGAGTATAAATATCGATTTGAAATATTCTAATATTATTTATAAATATTGTAAGTGATAACAAAGTATTATATAAAACAAAAATTCTATCACCTAGATAGCACCGCTTCCTCCTCCAAATCCACCACGGTTTCTGGATCCGCCTCCTCTTGCCATTCCTCGACCTCTTCTACCCCCACCCCGACCTCTATTGCGGGCTTCGGAGCCAATATTAGATGATCGATTGTTACCTTTGTTGACTTTTTTCTTGTCCTAAAGTAAAATTACATGGATTTCTCAATCTTGATTTCTAATTTAAACATAACAAATATAAGGAGCACATGGGAGCCCACAAATTTAGGTTTAGAGAAAATTCTCTGGAAACGATTTATGAATGTAGCTACCGCTTGAATTCGATGTCTTTTCATAAAATCTTTTAAATATTAGTTTTATGTAATTTGAACAACCTTCTTATCGATAGCCAAATTTTATTGAGATTCAATGAGTCAAAATCGAAAAATCTTTATATAATTTTCTAGCTCAAATGTCTTAATACATTTTCAATAAAAAACTACTATGCTATATGTGAAACACATTTATGTAACGAAGGCGAAAACTCACCTTCCGTTTGAAATTGGCTTTGAATTCTCTTGTGTTATTATATGCTCTCTGTGCCCCACCTTCAAACTGTCTGAAATCCACAGCTGAATAATCATACGGTGTGAATGATTCTTGGTGATTGCTTCCAGCTGGTTGACCTCTAATATTCTTATTTTTATTCTTTTTTTTACTTGGTCGGAATTTATTAACATTTGAAGTTTGGTTGCCACCTCGGTTTCTATTAGATTCATTGACATTTACATTTTCGGTTTCAGTAATATTCCCCACAGCTTGGTTTCCTTTATTCCAATTTTTTGGTTGCTTAAATTTCTTCCCTTTCTTCTTGTTGGGATTCACTTTTTGATGGAGACTTGTACTTTGTTGTTTAGGGTAACTGAAAGATTTTTTATTTGGTTGCATATATTCAGCTTCCCAGGAATTGCTTGATGTTCTCTTCCTTGGATTTTGTAGTTGATTTCTATCTACATTAGGTACAGGTGTGCAGAGATCAATTGAGGGCGGCTCCTTTACGGGTGTATCTTCTTCACGTTTTCTTTTCTTCGTACCGCCCATTTGAATCAGAGTTTGTGGCGAAGTTCTGGGAGAGTCTGATAGTCGTGATAGTTTGAGGAAATGTTCCCGTATCTGAAAATAAAATAGAAATTGAAATTAAGAATGATAATTATTCTGGTGATATTTTAGCCAAATTATAATTCTTTAATTTCATTACTCGAATTATTTTATTTCTTAAAATCCTACCGATTCAATTCTTTCTTCATCTGTTCTAGACTCTTGTGTCCCAGTAGAAGAGGAAACAGTAACATTTTCTGCAGTGGTTTTGATAGAAACTGCAGTCCTATCTTCTCCCACTTCTTCATCTTTTTCTTTGCTTTCATTTTCAGCCATTCCTTTGGCCAATCTTTTCTCTTCTTCTTCAATATACGGTTTGACAAGCTTATATCTTTCGAAAGGTCCCAAAAATTTGAATACAGGCTTTTTTCGTGCATTTAACTACAAAAAAGAGAAAAAATATAATAAATATCTACACGAAAATGTCACACTATTGGGATGTGTATGGAAATATAAATAAGCCTATGCCACGGCGAATAATTATTAGTTGCCTATATTTAATATATTAGTATTAATTTTTAGCAATTATTGAATAGATATTGAGTAAGAGACCAAACAAATATGAATAGAATCTGTATTTAAATTTAAAGGAATACGAAGTACATAAATGAAATACATGAAAAGGGTAAAAGACTTGAAAGTTGCCCAAGGAGGCGTATGCATCTCACCAAACATATTATAGAATAATACACCGACAGTAATTAAGTCCTTTCGTATATCAAAAGATGAATTTGCTGTATATTTTTGTTGTTGAGAACGGAAGCAACATACAAATAAAAATTTCAATATTTTAGAAACATGTTACGAATGCTGACATCGTCCAGCTAGCAAGAACTACATAGCACATTCCAAAGATTTGAAGATATTGAAAAAATGAATGGATACAAAAAATTAGTGTGAAATAAAAGACGTTGTTACATTAGAACTCAAAATGAAGTATGCAAGACAGAATAATTATTGATTTTATATTCACCTCATCATCTGAGTTTTCTGGAGTATCAAATATATTTTGTATTGGTTTTTTATTCTCATTCAGTACTTTCACTTTCAACACACCAGCTAAATTTAATGCTGGATTTTCCAAAAGTGTAGGTAAATCATCATGAAAATCATTTATTTGGGACAAATCATGGGGACAATGCAGCGGACTATCGACATTAATTTTTGAAATTTTCTTTGTAATGCCTCTGGCTCTCGTATCCTCCTTCAAGATTGCCTGAAATAATTCATTGTGAGTTATTTATTGATTGTTATCCATTTAAGAACCTTTTCTATTGGTTGCTCTCTGGCTTTCAATATAATCTGATGAATTTCCAATGCGTTGGCACGAACAAGTGGTGGAATTGGGTTGCAGCATGCTAAAATACCTTGCATTTCTCTGGGAAGAGTTTCTGATATCTGGAGTAACATATGATTCGGTAAAACATATCTGAAATTATAAAACATATCCAGTATTTCGGAACAGGAGAGAAAATAACCAAAGTATGATTTTAAGAACATTTACTTGATGTTAAAAAGTTAGTGAATATAGAATAGCTTTTGTGAAAAGAATGATAACTGATTAATATCTTTGTTAGTTTTGATTACCAGTTAAACTTATTTCTGATAGAGAAAAGATCTCAAATATATATTAAGGTCAATTATTTTTTTACTAACCCACAACTCTCATCTTCTTCACGTGATATTTCATCTCGCCATCTGTACAATTCCCGAAGGGCGTACAACTGTCTATTATCAAATAATCGTTTACATTTCCTATAAAAGTCCATATAGCTAGTAGGTGTCAATACCGGTCTAAAGTATCTCTAAAGAAACAAAACATTATTTATAGAATTATAAACCAAAAACGTCAATTAACCTTTTTGCATATCTCAGTGCTACTGTCGAAAACAGAAGATAACAAATTATCCTTTCCATTAGATCTTTCTAAAAGTTCATTCTTCATTCTTTGGTAAATATAAATGAGAAAATGTGTATCTTCTCTAGCATAGGCTTTCAGTTCTTTGGGTAATGGTCTTATTCTCCAATCGGCCAACTGAAATTGTTTATTGGGCTGGAAATTGCAATAGCGCTGCATTAAATAAGACAACGATCGTCCAGAGAATTCTAATGTTTTTGCCGCTTGATACGTGTCAAACATATTCACCACGTATAAAGACAAATCTCTTTGAAGCCACAGAATATCCATGTCAGCACCATGTAAAATTTTCACGATCGAAGGCATAGTAAAAACTTCGTTCAGCACATACAACTTGTCACGCAAACTGAGCGTATCGATAATATAATCTGTGTCAGTAGTCGATATCTGCATAAGACAAGTGATACCCATGAAAGACCGATAGGAATGGTGTTCCAAATCAACAGCAAATACTTTGCACTTCCTCAATTTGTCAACTAATTCATTTAATTGCTCCGGTTTATCTATCTCAATCAAAGGAGTATCTTTCACTAAAGGTGGTATTATGGGAATTTCTTTTTGTAGATGTTCTGGTAAGGGTTTGAAACGATCCAATTCAAATTCATATGGATGTGAGAATCTATAAATTAGTTTGACTATACTTTGTCGCATATGCACCATAACAAGATTATAACTTACTCTTCACCCCTCTCAGTTTCTTCTAGAAATATAGCCAGTGGCTTTAGAGAATTTGGTTTTTCTTTGATTCTGGGTTCCCATGGGTGCTTACAACTGTTAATTAATTTGTCTTTGAAGAACTTCTGCGGTCTAACAATATTTTTAGCTGTGAGCAATCTAATTGCCTTTTCATTTGACTTTTGTGTCTGTAAAAACGATAAAATATTATCAATCAAATAGTGATCAAGCCACAACGTGACAGATTTGACAATCAAAATTTTAAGTTGATATAAGTACCTCTGAAGGAAGTGATGAACTAACTGAAAATGTAGCATTATTAATACGATTCCATGATCCATTTATTGGCAATTGCGCGCTAACAGTTTGAATTAAGACAGGTTCGTTCACTGATTTTTTTATGCCATTCATTTCATCTATATTAGAAGATACCCTCTCAAGAATAACATCGTTGGCTTCAATCATGAGCTCCGTTTTTTCATCAGCTGTTCTGTTTCGAATGCTTGCTTCCATGGAATTTGTATGTAAAAGTGAGTTAATATTCCTGAGGAGAGTGCTATTGTCTTCACTGATGATTCTATTGAAGGCATCATGAGTTTTATAAAAGTTCCACTCAGATCCCGTTGGCAGAGAGTTGGAGTGCCTAATAGCCTCCATCAAAGTTCGATAACCATCCTAGAATTGACATGCTTTAATTGCAAACATAACCTTCATGAAATTTTTACTAAAATTACCTTCGTGAACTCTTGAATATTTTTAAAACCTGGTAGAATTTCATTAATTTGATCATCCGCTCGTCCATCTCCACTGCCATCGCAAGACATTTTCGTTTTCGCCTGTTTAGCCTCTACCTCTGATATGTCTCAACTTGTTATTAAAAGTTAAAAGTTTTCCAAATACAACTTTAAGAAATGTAACAATTTCCAATATTTGTGGTTATAAAACCTTTAGCCTTCAGATGTCAATTGTCGTATGTCATTGCTGTTAATCTCCAATATGACCAACAGTAACAATATAACTAAAGTCACTGTTCATTTGATCTCGTTTTTGTTTGGAAATGGAATTTTCTTTTTATATTTCCATCTCTTTTTTGAAAAAAGAAATATATTTGATTTTCAAAACAATAAATAAATTATTGCTTTGTACTGTGGGCCATTCCATAGTCGAACTTTTCTGAAATAATTCAAAACAAAGTGAAATGTTGACTCGTTCTCGTTGACATTTGACACCTGTTGATTGTATTTCATGAATGGAAATTTGTTTACTTTGTGGTAAATAGATCTGTTTTGGTAGAATTCACATATCATAACAAATATCTTCGAATTAGACATAATGTGATGTGTGATGCTTACTGCATTTTGGTTTGTTCTCAAATTCTATTTATAAGTATATATTGGCTCCTAATTTTTTACTTAATTTGCAGGAGGAGAATCGTCCAATTCCAATTAGTATGTCACCGGAATACGCAGAGATGGTTGCTGCTATAGCATTTGGGGTCTTATCAGCTATATTTGTCAGTGCTTTTGTAATTTTAATTGTAATCTGTAGAAAACAAAGATTGTTCTACAAATCAAATTATTTGGATAATCATGATGTCTCTCGGTAAGAGGAATAATATTGAGTCCATACTGCATAAGTTTTTATGTCTGAAATGAGACAGGTCATGTGCAATATTACATTTTCAAGGCCTGAGAAACAGCTTATAGAACCTGAAAGACCAGAACTAGAACTTGGAGAAGTCAATATGAATTTTGAGGAAATATTAACAGACGAGCAATGGAGAGATGCGACAGGCTTGATTCCTCACTGTTTGGCAATTTTGAAAACTTGCAGATATCTCACAGAAAGACTAACTGCTCTGGCGATGAATTCAACGCCCATTTCTGGTAATTTCACACAAATAGTCGAGGTGAGAATTATTTCGGTTCAAATATTTTTTAAGTATTCTTCATTGTCTATTATGTAGAGTGCAAAACGAATCTCGAGTAGAGTTGATGATATGGTAAGAAGTATGTATCCTCCACTCGATCCCAGACTTCTCGAGGCTCGTGCAGCAGCATTAACACTTGCTGTCACCCATTTAGCCTTGATAGCGAGATATGAATGCGGACACAAAGATAAAACGGGTCTGGTGTGGATTGATCGATCTCTCGAAGAAATGGACAACCATATGGTGGTAAGTGATATGGAAAGCATCCGTCAAATGCCAAAGTTGCAAAAATTAATAGTATGCTTCTTTCAGTTTCTAAGAGAAGCATCTATCTCTCAAGAAACGATGAATAAATTAACTAATGCCTTGAATCTAAGTACGACTTTATAAGAAAACGAATGGCAACTATTTAGAATCTCAACAAATTGATCTTGACAATGTTAAATTTGAATATACTGAATTTTATATATATATGTATGTATGTTAGAAAGATAATATATATTTCTTAATCCTGCTCTTCTGATATTCTCATCCATAGTTATGTTCTGCGATCTCACGAGATGCTGCTTGGCAAAAGAATGTGGATTTACTTAAAATTGACATCAAATTAAATAATATGAAAGAGTTTGACATGTGTATGCGTCTGCCTAAGACATCGTAGCTCTCAAACGGCTGAACCGGTTTTAATTCCATTATTTTTGTTTCTAATGTGACTTGGCTGAGAGTGTTCTTAGCTAGTTTTTTTTAATCGAATATCTTATGTAAATGTTAATTTATTATACAAGGGAAAAACATATTAGATTTTAGCTCGCGGGCTTGTGGACACGACTGATTTGTCAAACTGACGTTTGTTAAAATATTTGAAATAATTTAATTCGGCAATTACACATATTAGAGGAATTGAAATTGGAAGAAGAAACAGTATTTTATGTTCAGTATATTTGGTAAAAGGAACAATAGATGTCTATAATAGAATAATTGGGAAATAACTAAAACAGAAGATAGTGTAACGAACATAGGATGTAACTTCGACGCCATAATTAATTATCGAGTGGTCCTGTGCGATTCATCAGAGGGTGGAGCATCTTGACGAGTACAGGCGTTGGTGGGACCCAGGTGGTTTGAGTGTATATATACTGCTATTGGCCAGCAATGCATGCCAAGGTCAAGAATACATCCTGACACATCTAGTGAGTTTGCGCTTTTGGTGGAAAGTTCGTGGCGTAGGAAGATGATGGTGGGAGATACGAGATGGAGGGACTTGCCTATATATTGGAGAGGAGAGGATTTGCTGCAGAGTAAGTCCGGGGCAGTCGGGTCAGTCAGTACGGTAGAGACCGATAATAGAAATAAATAACGCTCGGTCCGAATACGGTTGTAAATAGTAACTTTGAATTGTACATAGTAGTCGATATTGTAGTGTAAGATAGATATAAATAAACTTTGATATTTTAGTGTAGAAATAAACTTTCTGATTACTAATCACTATTACTAAGCGATTGGTAATCAGACAATGCTTTCTGATTTCGAATTTTCTCTGACTTCACCGGAGTTAGCATCACAAAAATCAATTCCAGCTAGATCAGTTTATTTATGTGTATAATACGAGTATATATACCCAAAACAAAGTACTCACTTTTCTCGTGGGAAAAAAGTAGTTTTTTAAAAATTGATACTCTGTCAACAAAGATAAAATGTCAAACTTTATTGCCGTCACAGAGAAACATATTAATTTTGAGTTCTTCATTAGTCATGAAAATTGATGAATGTACACTTACAGGTAGATAGATACTCAATGATTTAAAATTATGGCGGCAGGCAACTTGCATTTCCCTAGCTTTGGAACCGAAATAAGATATTTTCTTTAATACTGTCACATATAATTTTCAATTTCCGAAAAATTTTGTTCCTTCCACCTTCCTCTGAAGTGTGAATCCAACGATGTTATAAGAAATACAATTTATAATCAACTACTGTTTGAGAGAGCATGCTCTATATTGTCGAGTTGGTAAGCGGCTCTACTAACGAGAATATAAAGAGTTGGGGAACATGATATAAAAGCAATGGTATGACGAGGCGCATCCACGAGCATCTAGCTCCTCCCACTACTTAACCACTGACGTCACGACCATTGAATATATTAGCAGTTGTCTCTGATAGTAGCAGAGATAACTGTCTCTGATAGTAGTAATTTATGCCAAATCTAAGGCAGGTGACAGATCCGAATTCACGAGCACCACTTGAACATGTTTAAAATTCTCTTGTCTACGCAGTGGTTAAAAATGCGCGAATTTTACCAAATTGAGCTCAAAACGTAGCATACCGGAGTACCTATATGTATGATGAGGAGGAACAGAAAATATGTCAACATGCCTAGGCGGTCGCTGTGCAGTGCTGTTTGGCCAAACCTACTTCTTCGACAATATAGAGCATTTTTACAAACACAGTCGGATAGATAACCCGAGTCTGATATCCTTCTTACAAATACCCTTGTGTAAACCAAAACTTCGCTGGGCCATATAGTTTTGTGGCCTTGAGGAATAACTCAGCAACAGATGTCGCAATCGGTAGTATTTTACTACAGTAAATTCACTGTATATTTCTAGTCATGATACTATGGAAGTTTGTTTTTGTTATAGTATCAGTATCATGTTTACTAGTCATTCGTCTCTGATTCGAGTGATCCAGCATAAAACGTATCCTACACAGTAACTTGTTCACCTTTCACTATGACCAGTTTTAAATAAATATAATATATTAATTATTTTTCACGTAGTACCCGAACATCGAGAAAAACCTGAAAATATTTAATCCCCAATGGCACCTCGAGTGCAAGAACAAGAAGCTCTGGTGGTACTATGGTAATCGTAAAAAAGATGAGAGAAAAATTATGTTCCCTATGAGATCATTCAGGTGAGTAGGTACATAAGAAACTTTGCCCTTGAATCTACCTATATGACATGAAACGAAAACTTACTTAATTTTTGTACACAAGCAGAATAAGGATGGGGAAAGAATTGAGTAATATAGGTACACGTAAATTATTCCTCCAAGACTTACATACCTGAGTCAATTAGAACTCCTGATGAAATATAATATGTTTATGAGGAAATGATGCCGTCCGAGGATGTCTTCTTTTAAAATTGCTGAACTGCACGAAATCCTAAGTCCAATGCAACATGTATTGAATATCTGAACTGAAAATTAAAAATACGTGTCTCAGTTATTCAGCTTTACATAACACATCTCATAAACTTGTGTCCCGAAAACGGTTATTTTTCTGAGCAATTCAAAGGTATTGGAAAAAATTATTCAAGTGTTGTAAAATCCATCTGATTCTCGTAAAAATAATTCTACAAGTTTTGCCCTGTCAAAAATTACCGATATTAATTTCAAAGCCTTTATAAAAAGAGGGCTTTTCACAAAATCAATCATAAACTCTTGTACTGCAGGATAAAATATCCTCACGGATCCGTGTTGGAGTCTGTACTATGCGACTGTTAATTGTTTATGTTTTATTATTATGTTGTTTATTTATTCCTTTGTTAATGAACCACAAATACTATACCGCTTTGACAGTTTGACAATGACAACGGGAGAAGGCTACTCATGAACGTCAAAGGGACATAAGCAGTTTAGGCAACGATTAAATACACCGTTGGCAATGATGGCTGACGACGGTTAAAATGTCAGTTAAAATAATCCTTAGCACATCTTACAGCATCGCGTTATTGCATCTTATGTAGCACTTTACAATATCGTTAAAATGGTAACTATATTCCATTTTAGCACAAAAGCTGTTTAAAGGAAATAAAGTTTCAAAATAATACAATATTATTAGTTGTTACTACCGTAACAAAGGCTTATTTTATTTGATTTTTTCCATAGATCACTACACTAACCACCTTAAGGTAATACGTGAATCAGAAAAAAATACAAAAAAGCCCATAAAAATAATCCTCTCATGCTATATCACTAGAATCGCAATAAAATTCATCATCATCAATAAGTATAAAATTTAATATGGTCCCCATCTGAAAAACACAAGTTATGTCATGCCAAAAATGACAGGTGTGACAAAAAAATTCTTAGATCATTTTATTTAAAATACAATTTCCCATAACTTTAGAATTTAACATTTTTTTCTAAAGTTGGTATTTGCGGAGCTAGGGATATCTAAAATTAGTTTTAATTTAAACTTTTTCTGCCATAGTATCCGAGATCTCGGTACTGAACATGAAAAAAAAATCATCCTGTATATAAGTTAGAAAATCTATATCTTCAGAATATTGGAAATTTTATATTAAAAAATTCTGGGAACTCTTTATTTGAAATATGTATTTATTAATGTAGAATATAATCGTGCCTGCCAAATATTTTTTTATTTACTAATAATTATCGTAATATTAGGTCAAGATAGTTATACTTAATATAATTTAAATTTTTCATAGTCTTGTTTTTTTCAATTCCACACCCAAGCCAATAAATGTGTTTATGATTAGTCATTTCGTTTTATTTAGGAAATTCCGAATGATATTAAAATGATGGTTTGTTGAAGGAAAAGATTACCAAGCGATAATTATCAAAATCAAATAAAATAATATTTACTATTAAGTTGTTCAAATTCAATTTCAAATAAAATTATTGAATCAAAGCTGACCCGAACGTACGCTCATGTAAAAATCTCGTTAGGATACAATTCACAGATCTCGAGATTCTCGAGCCACTTGTCCATTCGCTTTCGCTCAGACAAGTTGTTGAGGTCTTCGTATAGACGTGAGTTTTCAAAAATGTTGGGTCTAGCATCACTTTTTGGTATATTTATACCAGGACAAATTCAGATGTACCTATATTACAATATTTTATATTTGAAAGGCAACAGAAAAGTCGTCAATTTCGATTTAACCTGCTAGTACAGTATTTTCTACAAACTCAAGGTCACCAGGACCCGAGCTAAAAGATCAAAGGAATTCCACCGGGTGTCCTATCTTGGTGTTTCTAATCTTTGGTTTAGGTATACCTACAAACATTCACTCAATCACAATTTACTGAATAACTCGTCAAATCAAATGTTATTTTGTACAAGCAGTTTCTTAGTGATAAACTAAGAATCTCAATTGGTTTGGATGCATTGGAGATGTGTGATTCTACTAAGATTTTAGTCCTTAAAATTTATATCAAGCTCGGATTAACTCATCATGTTACCCAAGTATTTTAGTAAACAAATCGTCTTTTGTAAGCTAACAGGGAAGTTTTATCTTTGAATTTAAGAAAGAATAAGTTGTGTGAATCTCTAGTAACTAACTTCCTTATTTCATTAATGTGATATCGTATAATATTACCAGTGCTTAGAGCAATTTGGTGCATGCAAAAAGCAATGTTCTCCTCATTGACATAGACAGAGCAATTTCCTTGCAAAACTTGCAAGAAATAAATCTGTGCCTTTAATCTATTTTCAAAATCTTCAAGACCCGCTGGACAGCCATGTCACTGAACTTAAAGCCATAGATACGTTACTGATTATGAAGGCTACTCAAAAATATCAGATAAGTAGGTAGACTTAAAAAAGCTAGGACCTACTTTATTGAATAATGCACCTAAATCACCGATGAATTGCTAGAGGTCTAACTTGGAATTAAGATTCCATTTTACCGTATCTGTCGTTCTGTATGTATGTTTGTACACGCATCACTCAAAAACTACTAAATGGAATTGAATACAATTTTCAGGAATGTATTTTTTGAGGTCTAATTTGAAATATAGGGCTCTTTTTATCGCGTCTGCCTACATGGAATTGAATGCAGATTTTCACGCGCAGAAAGTCACCGTTGTTATAAATAAAAATGAATCCCCAAATGCGTTGCAAAGCGCAAAACTCAAGAACGGCTCGGATAATTTTTGTTTTAATATTTTCGTTAAGACATAAGGAAGGTTCTTGTGGAGAGAAAAATCTTAAAAATTTCGAGGAAAATAGTAAAAACACCACTTCTCCCATACGTTTTCTAAGTGTGGTGTCAGATATGTCATACACGTCAAGAACCATTATACAAAGAACACCTCGGCTGCCACATTCCAAAACACAGTATCAAATAATTTAAAACTTTCTAGTAAATCCATAAAAACTTTTAATATGTGACTCTCAAAATAGATAGAATATTTGAATATTGTTTTAGTGGTTTTTGATACTATAATTATATATAATTTTTTGTGTAAAACAAAATTTTTTGGAATTAATGATTTATAATCATTTAATAAGGAAAATACTACTACTACTACTTTAATTTTTATTTGGATAGGTACATTAGACAGTTGAAATTAGAAACAGGTTAAATGATTTTCAAAGAACAAAAGTTGTTAAAGATCCTCTTCTACATCAATAATTGTTATCAAATCCCTCGACTCTATGTTTGCTGGAAGGGTTTCTGTCGGCTGGCATTAAAGGTACAAGAACTCGCATTATCTTTTCTTTTTTCTCTGGTTTAATTCCCCCGCAGCCTACCAAATGTGATATGTAGTTCTCAATGTCTTTTTTTTTAAAGAAAATCTACACCTTTGTATTCATCAATTTTATTTCCCTGGAACCTCGATGAAAATTGACCTCCACAGGGGGGTTAGCGAAAATTCTTTAAACGGATCATAGATTTTTCGTGCTTGTCTTTTTTTCTTATTATTATGTAGCTAAATAAAATATCTTTTCCAAAACACAGTAACTGCCACATACTGTGTTAAAGGTGAATTTTTGTCAAAATTTTGGCACTCGAGTTGATTTAAAAATACAGTAAGTACCATATACTGTGTTTTTCCTAAATTGTAGTATTGAAAAATGACTTAAAATTGAAAATGAATTAAAACACAGTATCTACATGGGGCGAAAATACAATTTTTGAAAAAAATGTTGGATACTGTATTTTGGAATGTGGCAGCCGACCTATATTATCTGGAACAATGAGCCTTTTTCCAAAGAAGAGTGTGGCCTTTCACTACGAGAGGGCAGCACTTCTGGTAGGGGCAGAGACAAATATTAAACCTACTCCATCTAACACTGTGGAAATATAGGTGATAAAAATAAATTATTTAAAACAATCAAGCAAGTAGAAAATATCTTTTGTCATAAAGCATCACAATAAAAATATTATGTTATTACTGAAGTGTACAAAAGCAAGAAGTTATTTTTGTAAGTAATCGTCATTTAAAATTGAGATAATAAATTAATAATTAAAGTGATTACTCCAAAATTCGTTTTATTTATTCATTTTTTTTCTATTGGAGTGCACATGGCCATTAACCAACATAAATATTTATCTCAAATTTCATATACCTCTACAATTATTAATGCTACGGCAGAAACACGTCGGGTAGGTACTGCTAGTTGTTTATAAAAGTGAGAAAGCCTCTTTGATAATTTACGTATACGTAAAAGTGTATGTTAATCTTCCTAATAAACCTAAAAAATCAACTGTAAAGTTTCATTTACATGATAAATGCATACCTATGACCCAAAAACACCACCATGATAAATACACTTAAAATTTTTCAGCAGTGCAGCGTTGTGTTCAACTTTAAATATCTCGAAAAATAATGACTTTATCGTTACGAAGATAGACTACCTATGTTATTTACACAGAAAGTATTGGAGAATAGAAAAATTGTGCTAAAATGACAATTCCGCCAGTGACGTAGAATTTAGGTAGTAACCTTTCTATTTCCCCTGTTTTACGCCTCTGGTAGTAGTCAGAAACGTTTATTTACCATAATTTTGTATGGTTTGCAGTGTCTAAATTTCCTGAAAAACATGATAACGATTGGTCAAACAGTTTAAAAGTAATGGGGAAAAATCATTTTTAAATAATTAAATAAAACACCCTGTAACTCAGACAGGAGACACATTTTATATATGTGAATTGGGTTAAATCTTATAATTTCGAACTAAAGATTCTCCAGTTTAATTATTTCCAATTATTAATGAAACACCCTGTATAGGTACCTAGGGAGTAAACCATATTTATTTATACAGACATCTCATGATGTATCCCCTCGGTCTCACCCTCACCATCGATAATGAGTTAGTGAGTACTAGTGAGCTAGTGAGGGAACATGGAACTTAGACAGAGAAGTAATCTTTCCACGTTTCAAATCATGCCGCCAGTCCCATGATATAAAAACAATGGTATGACGAGGCGCATCCACGATCATCTAGCTCCTCCCACTTTTTTCCAGTGACGTTACGACCATTGAATATAGTAGTTTATTTAAGGCAAATCTAAGGCAGGTGGTGACAGATCCGAAGGAGCCCAAATACACGAGCAGTACTCGAACATGTTCAAATTCAAACTTCTGTCAAAGTATTTTTTAATCTTTGCTTCTGTTGTCCACGAAGTGGTGACGTTAGTGGTTAAAAATGCACGAACTACCAAATTGAGCTCAAAACGTAGCACACCGTTGTATGTCTATCGTGTCCTGCCCTGCTTCCTGCTAATCTTTATGCAGCCATGCCAACTGCTCTCTATAAATATAGTTCAGCGGTCCCCTGACACAAGTCAAAAGGTAATATGAGCGCGAAAGCCCATTTCATTGGATGTCGAATATCTTATCTACATACATATAACTGAAACATCCCCTCTTGCACAAATTCAAAATCTTTAAGATTTTAAGGTTATGTGTTATCTGCAAATACCAAATACACACTAACCTTCAAAAATAACAGAATTGCTATAGGTATGCTATATCTCGAACCGCTCATTTGATGTTGATGATTTATTTTCTGAACTGTACGTACTTATGTCATTTCTTCTGTAACAATACTGTTTACAGTTTACACTGGGATCATATAATATTTGTCTCTGACTGTGGTACATATTTTGATTAAAAATTTAACTTGAGAAAGTACGGGGTACCTACATGAATGAGAAGAAGTTTTTTATACGAAATTTGCAAGACCTGGTTGGATACAACAGTAATAACCGAGTGGTGTCAGCAGTTCAGAAAAAAATATCATTTATGTAAATCAAATGATACCTACGGTTCGAGAGCTCCAAAGATTTTAAAAATGTGGTGGCTGGGCTTCTTTGAAGGTCAGTGTATTTATTACATTGATTCTTGTAATTGTGGCACAAAAATAATAAATATTATTCAATAATTTTCTAAACAGTCAATCGCAATAGTTCATAAAGTCGTTTCTAGCTTTCAAAGTTGAAAAGCTAGCAAACTTGAAACGATTGCAATTGATCATTTGTAAAAAGGAAGGAAAATAATACTTTTTTTCATTTTTATTGGTTTGATTATACCCGCTTGAATGCGATGCGTACTTACAGGCGGGATTGTTAATGAATAATAGTAGTAAAGTAGTAACACGTTTTTTGCCCTCGGTTGTAAAATCAATCACCCACGTGGCCGTGACGTCGTTTTTAGCCAATGAACGATACACCGCTGATCGTGTCACGATTTTGCGCGCTACCCATAGTGGCACGCCGCGATGTTTTGATATCGAGATCCGAGACCGAGATCTGCACTGTTCACTGCTCCTCAGTTTGTACAGGTTAACGTTTGTGTGTGTGTGTGTTATATATTTTGATAGCCAACGCGTCCTCATACATTTTATTCTCATCTCGAGGTACACAACTATACACTGTCTATTTTTTATTTGCTTTTTGCGTGTTGTTTGTGTTATTTCTGTTTTTGTTTGTGTTTTTTATCTCATTCCGTGCGAAATACGAACCTGTGAGGCTGCTACCGCCCTAGAAAGTGTGAATTATTCGCGTGTTCTTTTATATTGCAGAGTGTCTGCCTCTTGAGGCACGAGTAGTGTTTTTTCTTGTGCCGTACATTTTACAGTCGAAATTATTGGGAACTCTGGGAGTAGGGTTCTGGAAATGCTGGGTCTCAAGAGACACGACGCTAAAAACGGTGAGTTCTTCATTGCATAAACAAAACGGCATGCTCACTCTTTTTATTCATTCACTAAACGCTTCTTGGTACCACCCAAACTTCAACATTTTTCCATTTTATTCCATTCCATTTCTTTTTTGTACATTCTCGTTTTTACTCGTATAATTTTTGGTTAAAATGAACAAATTTAAGTTGATTTACCTACAATAATTTATTACCTATAAATACTTTTTTGGAAAATTACTCTCTCAAAAAATAAAAGATACTCTCTCAAAAAATAATAGATAGGTAGATTCTCACATTCTCACGTTAATAACTTTCGACGAGAGTAGGTATTCAACAGTTCGCATCTGCTAGTTTGGAATGTTGGAATGAGCAAGAATTCCATCTTTACTTGACCTCAACTCTATTTACCTATATTTTCTTCTTTCCCACAAAATATGCTTGTAATATTTGTTGTAAAAGACTTTATTAATTTTCCAGAACAAGAACATGTCTTTCATTACTTTATTGTGTGAAATGAAAATACATACTCTTCTTTCCTGGATCATTATAGTTTACTAAAGTTAAGATATAACCTACCATAGACATCTGAAAACGATGTCTATGGATATGGCCCATTTTCGATTAACGTAAACATAAATTCCAAAAAAATCGACCTACATTTATCCTGGTAAATAATGGAACCATTATTTATGCATCATAATTTGCTAAACGAGCCAATCAGCCGATTCCGATTCCATGAATCTCTTTCGAGATTGATCGATCATAGATAAAATTTAGGTGACACAGCCATGTCAAGGACGAAGTACCTACCTACGTTAATAATAATTATTGTCTAAATAGTCCATAAATGATAGAAGAATGTAGTAATACTAATATTCCGTAAATTAACTTTTGCTGGTGAAATAAGTTGTTACTGTTTGAACAAATATGGTAGCTATGTTTGAAGGTAGGTATGTACAAAATATGATTGAGTACCTACCTACACAGTTTTCATCACGGATTAGAGCTCAAGAATACAAGTACCTATACACCCAATTCCAGTATGGCCACAGTATGTTGCTAAAATGTTCTGTTCTGCAGACTTTTTCGTTTCTACTCAATAAACATTGAATGAATTCACAAGTGGAAAACACAAATATTTTGTGAGAAAAATATTGGACACCTGCGCTTCTGCGAACAATATTAACAAATTGGTCCGATTTATTCATACGGGCTATGTTTGATTGGTCTTTCGCTTTACTTGTATATACAGGGAGTCCCATAATTATTGCGTCAAAATGATAGGGGTTCTGCTTATCCACCTATTGGAAAAAGTTTTATCCATATACTGCCGCACTCGCAAAGGAAAGTGTCCTGGAGAGCCATTCTCACCTCTTTGAAGTTGGCATGGCAAATTTGGCAGGCAAACAAACAAAGTATTGAATAATTAGCCGTTAATTAGCCGCAAATTAACCGTGAAAACAAAAAATTAACCGCACGCAAAGAAACCCGAAAATTGGTTTGCATGCTAGCTTCAAGTGAAGTTAGCTTGCAAAAACCGTGATATCGGTTGGGATCGTCCCAGCCAATTCCACCCAGGCTCATAATTTTCCGCTAATTAACCGCTGACGATACAGCCACATACATAAGGCAAATGAATTTTTTTTTCAAAACATCGCATGTTTCTCAAAACATCGCATGTTTTTCATACGTGCGATAAAACGAACGTTCTAAAATCCAACAGGATCGTTTTGGCTACCTGTAGATGGGCCGAAATGTTGCTCCAACTATCGCACTAATTACCCGTGAAAGAAAAAAATTAAGCGCAAGCATAGAAACCCGAAAATTGGTTTGCATGCTTGCTTCAAGTGAAGTCGAGAGTGAAGTTGGCATGTAAAAACCGTGAAATCGGTTAGGATCGTCCCAGCTAGTTCCATCTAGGCTCATAATTTGCCGCTAATTACCCGCTGACGATAGAGCCTCATACTTAAGGCCAATTCATTTTTTTTTCAAAACATCGCATGTTTTTCCTACGTACGATAAAACGAACGTTTTTAATCTAACGGGATCGTTCTGGCTACCTGTAGATGGGCCGAAATGTGACTCCCACTAATCGCACTAATTAACTGAGAAAGAGAAAAATTAACCGCAAGCAAAGAAACATAAAATGTTCCCAACTCTGTTCCCAAAGCTACAGCTGTTCTAGAAATATTCACAAAATAAGAAAATAGTTTCTTGAAGCTTTGCGTGTCAGGTTAGTAAATTTTAATTTTTTTTATTGGCTTTTGTAAACAAGTACATACTATCACAGAAATATTCATTTAAGATGTACTTTTTACAACCTGGTTGCGCTACAAATTAGAAATTTGTATATTACATGTTACAGTCATTTTATATACGATATTATATCATTTATTGAGAGAGCATCGCTTTTAACAATTTAAAGACAAGATCAGTAAATTTTTTTTCAATGTCATTTCGCAATCCTAGCAATGATGACGTTCTGGAAAACGTTCGAAGTACCACCAGCTTTTCCGTAAATAAAATGTAGGTATATGAGGTTTCACGCACCAGTCACTGACACTAAATGAATCGTTTCGAGATCCCTGGAGGGCAAATTCCGAGGCAAATTCCAATATGAGAATCTACACTGACAACAATGTAAACACAGAAAACTTAACCGGCAACAGACCATCAAAATGTGCCAGACGAACATTTTGCAACCAGTGAATTTCTCGTTGCTCTTCTCTCAAATTGTAATCTGTTGTAGTACCCAAACAGCATATTTCCGAATGTCCATAAAGTTAGCAGAGCAAGGTCAGCAGATTGCAGGTTTCATAACATCATAATTAAAGGCTAATTAGATGCTAATTAAGTGCTCAAACCGCGATTTCAATGCCTTTCAACTTTTCCAAAAATTAAAGATCTGCTAACTTTAGATAAAATTCATCAGATCATATCCGAAAATCATAGTATACTCATCGGAATCATTGCAAAACCTAATTGATAATTAAAGGGTCATTAAATGATATAAGAAAAAACATTTCGAAATTTTTATTTTTTTATTTTTTCGGGCAAAGTTTGAACTCAGCAGATCATGGCCGAAAATCATAGTATACAGGTCAGGATCGTTGTAGAAACTAATTATTAATTAAAGGCCCATTAAATGCTTCACGGAAAAGTGCAAAATATTTAAGAAAAAAAATGTTCTTATTTTTTTCGGAAACAGTTTGAACTCAGCAGATCAAGACCGAAAATCATAGTATATAGATCGGGATCGTTGGAAAACCTAATTGGTTATTAAAGGCTTATTAAATGCTTTGAAAAAAAAAGTAAAAACATTTTTGAAAAAAATTTCAAAAACTATTTTTCTTCAATACTTTTCGGACAAAGTTCGAACTCAGCGGACCAAGGCCGGAAATCATAGTATACAGATCGGGACCGTTGTAAAACGAAATTGGTGATTAAAGGCTCTGAAAAAAGTCAAATATATTTAGAAAAAAAATTATTTGGAAGTTTGACTATAGTTCATGTCTGAAAATCATAGCAACAGAGTGGGACCGTTGTAAAAACATATTAATAATCAATAAATTTTCAAAGAAAAAGCACATAGCTATCGAAACGCCTACTTATTTTTTTTATTTAGAATCTGCTAACTTTTGATGAAGTTAGCCAATCATGTTCGGAAATCATACTCCTAGTATACAGATTGGCATCGTTGTCAATCCTCATAATTAGTAAAAGGCTCATTAAATGCTTTTTATTTGAGCATTTATTGAACCTTTAATTATTAATAAGTTTTTACAACGATCCCGATCTATTTACTACGATTTTCAGGCATGATCTGCTGAGTTCAAACTTTGTCAAAAAAAAACATTTTTTTTTGAAACGTTTCGCACTTTCTCTTAGAGCATTTAATGAGTCTTTAATTAATTATTAGGTGTAACAATCATGCCGATCTGTATACTATGATTTCCGACCATGATCTGCTAACTTTATTAAAAGTTAAATTAAAAAATAATAAGTAGGCGTTTCGATTGATGTGTATTTTTTCTTTGAGCATTTATTGAGCCTTTAATTATTAAGTTTTTACAACTTTCCCGCTCTGCTACGATTTGCAGACATGATCTGCTATAGTCAAACTTTATCCGAATAATTTTTCTCCAAAATATGTTTGACTTTTTGCAGAGTATTGAATGAGTCTTTAATTACCAATTAGGTTTTACAACGATCCCGATCTGTGTACTATGATTTCCGTTCTTGATCTGCTGAGTTGAAACTGTTTCCGAAAAAATTAAGGAAACATTTTTTTCTTAAATATTTTGCGTGGAGCATTTATTGTGCCCTTAATTAATAATTAGGTTCTACAACGATCCTGACCTGTATACTATAATTTTCGACCATGATCTGCTGAGTTCAAACTTTGCCCGAAAAAAAAAAATTAAATTCGAAATGTTTTACACTTCTTCTTAGAGCATTTAATGAGCCTTTAATTATTAATTATGTTTTACAATGATTCCGTTGAGTATGCTAAGATTTTCGGCTATGATCTGTTAATTTTATCTGAAGTTAGCAGATCTTCAATTCGGAAAAAGTTGAAAAGCATTTAATTCGCGATTTGCGCACTTAATTAACATCTAATTAGCCTTTAATTATGATGTTATAAAACCTTTGATCTGCTGACCTTGCTCTGCTAACTTTATGGACTTTATTTCCGGGCAGGGGTTTATGAGGAAAAATTGCTTATTTTGATGACCTCTACAAACACTATCATTTTGTCGCAATAATTATGGGACACCCTATATACTTAATACTCCTTTCAATATTTCACGCAATTATTAGTACTAGTGACTAAATCCAAAACCTATCATAGATTTAGTTGAATAGATTATCAATAGGTGGCGACCTTACGTTCTTTATGCTGATTATGTGCAAACTATAACTACAAACAATCTGAAAATATGGTGACATACTATAGCCACTGGGGGACATACGTCTAGAATATTATCATGTTAGTCGCATTTTCGGTAATACTGGGAGTAGATGCCAACTAATCGGAATACCCTGTATATTAATGCATCTTTAGATTTCTTGTATAATTTTATAAACGTATAATGTCCTATACCAAAGTCCTACCGCTATTGACATATTTCAAATTTTATGTCAAAAATAATTATCAATTTTTCCCTCGATTTTTCCTATGAAGAAGCCTTTAATATTCAGTTTGTCTTGGTTTTCTTGTAGAATAAGATCTGCTCTATCAGTATTTTTATGATATTTTGGTAATTTCAATAAAGACCTTATAACCATCAATCAGAAATTCTGATTCTGATGAAATCATTCCTGTTGGTAGTTTATTTCTCATAAATTCACGAATTTTACCCTGACGAAGAGGATAATAATTATTCTCGAAAGCTCGAATTAATTCAAATCATTTTATTTATTAAATGACTGCATCTCCAACAAAATCTTTTTGAAACGTATTTATTTAAAAAAGATACTTTTTGTAAAATCACGTCCTGATAAGTCAGTGCATTTTTTTAGTTTTTTCTTAGGATTTTTACGGTGGTCTTACCCAATTTTCAAGCAAAATTTCAAAGAAATCTACCTTACTGCAGAAGTTCGGCTTTATTATTACTTTGAATTTTAACGTTATTTACTGAAATCTTTGCTAGCGATCACCTCTATATTGCCACAACCTGCCCTACTGCCCTTTATGTCCGATTATGAATTATCCGTATTTACTGCCCTTTTTTGACCGACGAACCCCGAACGGAGGAGGTATACAATTCGACTGTGCTTTTTTTTGGTTTGTGCGCTCGTTTACTATATAAAGTAAACGAGCTCCGATTTTGATGATTTTTCATTCATTTGAAAGAGGAGGCTTGAGAAATAGTCCCATATTCACAAAAACGCAGATCCGAAATCTCCTTCCCTCCGAAAACCGCCCCCGAAGGGGCTGGAGGCTGCGAATTTTCTCGAAAATCGAAAATCTAACTTGGTATAATTGAAGATAGGACAATATCCGGAAACGTTTAAATTGAATATTTTTTCAAACGAGTTACAGTTTTCGAAATAGAGGCATATTTATTTCTCAAATATAGGTATGCATTTTTGTTAAGTGGAGAGGGCGATTTCTTTCGAAAATTTAAAATCTATGGGCACTACATGAAAGACATAATTATTTGTAGCAACATTTATAATGAACATTTTTTCGGTTACGGTTTTTAAGTTAATTCGGTGTTAAAATGGTATCATCTAAAAAACTTAAGCGTATGCGATGTTTTAAGATCTCAATAATAACAACACTGCAAGCAATAATATATGTGGGTAATAGGATAAGTACTATCTTCATTGGTGTTAGTGAACGTTCAACGATTTTCGTGACTAATGTTACACTCAAAAGTGTGAAATTAATATTTTTTGAAAAAAATTGGACCGACGTTATTAGTTGGTGCACTGAAAAATATAAAATAATATTAATTCTATTGGTGCTGGTACTTGTAAAGTTGGTGAAAAAACTTGTCAATCTAACTACAACTGCACAACTTCAAAAAGTAACAGCACCAACAGAATTAATGTTACTTTATATTTTTCAATGCACCAACTAATAACGTCGGTCCAATTTTTTGTAAAAAATATTTATTTCACACTTTTGAATGTAACATTAGTCACGAAAATCGTTGAACGTTCACTAACACCAATGAAGATAGTACTTCATACACTTCTCCTCATTCGGATTGTTTGAATCGATAGTTCTGCAAGATACGTGTAGGTACCAGACATTCCTAACGTCATAATTTGAGGGCCTGTTTAATTAACAGGAATTTTTGAACAAATTAAGGAGTCTGCTCCCAACTCCCAACTGAACGTAGTTTGAAATTCAACAACAAAAATATAGCTAATGACTACACCTAGCAGGTGTTTTTTCGAAGATCAACTTATAAGGCTTCCGATTTCAAATGAATATCTCTAGAAGTGTCTAGGTTCAACACTTTCATATGGTTTCAATTGAGAGGTAATTCCACTTGGGGTTGCAAGTCATTGTTTGGAACGAACAACAATGCCAATGACGTCTTGAATGTGAATGACGCCTTCTGTGGTCTCAAAAGTGTATAAAACATTTTTTTGATGACGTCTCAATCAATAATTTTGATAACGATTTAAGGAAGATATGCCGTAAAAACACTTTTGAGGAATAATATATGTATATGATAAGGTCCTCCACTACTTACTTACAAGTATCTACGCAGACATTATGTACTTATCTTGTAAATTGTTTATGTTTTCAACAACGTCTTTGGAATTTCACAATCAGACACAATTGATTTAGAATTGAGCAACACGTTTTTTATATATTTTTTCGGTCTGGATGCGATAAAGACTCTATATTCGATATTTCGTTTCGATTGACTTAATTAACGATAGGATATGGAATGTATCATAATTACGAGGATAATTATTATTGGAAGTAACTAGTGTAAATAATCTTGTTGCGAATATCCATAAACAAAAAAATTAAATATAGATGGTATCCTGAAAAGAAATAATGAATATTAATTACATCACCCGACATCACCCAAAATTAGCATGTATCTGTGAAGCTTTTTCTTTTTTACCGACTTCCCAAAAGCAGGAGGTTTACAATTCGACTGTACCTATGTATGGAACCGTGCACCGATTCTTTTTTCATTTGAACGAGGACCATTGAGAGTTGGTCCCACTCTTGATATTCCCTTCAAAAACTTCTCCCAAAGAGAGTGGAGGGGACTATTTTTTCCAAAATCAAAAATTTGAGACGACAGAATCAAAGAAGAGACCATTTCTGGTAACGTTTAAATTGGTCATTTAAAAAAAAAATCTTTTTCCGAGTTACAGCAGTGGTAATGTCTGAAATAAGTGTATTTTCGATGGTTTGAAATCTATGAATAAGTATAAGCAACGTATTATCCTCTTTTGTGGACGTTGAATGATTTTGATGAGTAATGTTATACTCAAAAGTGTGAAATAAATATTTTTTTACAAAAATTTCTCGATTTACAGTGAGTAACTAATTCAAATACGCCGAGTTTCAATTAGTTACGTTTTTCAAAACTAAATTATCTTTTTTTCAAATGGTGGTAATGCTAACTTTAACCCGATCAAAGTGAGCAAATGCAACTTTGGCGACTGTTACAAAAGGGAACCTTTGAGAATTAATTTGTTGTGAATTCGTTATGACACAGAAAGGGATGAGAAAAAATTATTTGCTTTTTTCTGAAAATCAGACTTGGTAGTGCTAACTTGAGGTCAAGTGAACACTACCACTTGGTAAAAAACTAGTTTTTCCTCATTTCCAAAAAGTTTAATCTGGTATAACATTTTTGTCGCTAATTATTTATAATCGAAATCACACTTGGTATCAATTCAAGAAGAGAAGGTCACTTCAGAGGAATAGTTTTGAGAAACCGAAGTCCACCTACGACGACATTCGCGAAAAAGCACAAGAAATGCATTCGAACAACCTCCCTGGCTATGGTTATTTACATATCAGTGTAGGAAAACTGCAAAAACTGACACAATAAATTAAAAAAAAAATGTGCATTTCCATTTTTTATAAGTGCCATTTCATATTTATAGTAGCCACAAAATCAAAATCGAGTCTGATTTCGATCATAACTAATTAGCGACAAAAAAGTTATACCAGATTGAACTTTTGGAATGCAGAAAAAACTATTTTTTTACCAAGTGGTAGCGTTCACTTGACCACAAGTTAGCACTACCACGTCAGATTTTTACGAAAACAGAAAGGAAATATTTTTTCTCATCCGTTTCTGTGTCGTAACTAACTAATTCACAACAAATTAATTCTCAGAGGTTCTGTTTTGTAACAGTCGTTAAAGTTGCATTTGCTCACTTTGATCAGTTAAAATTAACATTACCACCCTTTGAAAAAAAATATTTTCAAAGGTAATGTAGTTTCGAAAAAAACGTTACTAATTGAAATTCGATGTCTTTGACTTAGTTATGCATTGTAAATCGAGAAAATTCATCTCACATTGATTTAATTGGAAACCGAAATTGAAATACCGTGTTGTTCGTTGTCCGTACTTTTTCATGTTTATGATAGCCACAAAATCGAAATCGATTGTGATTTCTTACATAACTAATTAGCGACAAAAATGTTCCAACAAATTTAACTATTAGATAGCGGGAAAAACCATATTCTACACGCTGGTACTGCTAACTTGAGTTCAAGTTAGCACTACCACACCTTATAAAGAGATAAAAAACCAAGTAATGTAACGTTTTTTTAGTTTTTTCACATCATAACTAATTTGCGACAAATAAGTTACGCACAATACAGTCGAAAACGGACAAAATTTTATGTTTTTAAGGGGTGGTAGTGCTAACTTTAATATAAAGTTAGCATTACCACCCAAAAAAAAGAAAACTAAAAGTGCGACAAATTTTTAGTTTCCATAACAAATTTACGACAAATAAGCGACAATTAATCCACTTCTCGCTGAATCGAAATTCGACAATGGTAGTGCTAACTTTAAACACATGAGAAAGCAATACATAATGTTGGAATCATAAAGATTTTGATGTTGGTGCAAAGAGTCGTATCTTCAAAATCTTTATGACTCCTACATTAAGTATGTGTTAGGTAAATTTCTTATAGAAATATACCTATTGCGATCGTTCACACTTTTGAATTTCGAAAAAATTTCAACGGCATGTTGTTATATGTCTATAAATTAGTCGAAAAAAACATTTGGTTCAAAAGTTTATATATATATATATATATATATATATATATAAATAAAAAGATGTTCTTGGGGATGCAGTCATATATTCAATAAAATTCTTTGACTGAAGAAAATATAAATAATGACATTTGTAATTGATGGATATGAAATCTTTCCTGTTTTTGGTTAATTTATTCTAAATTCACGATTTTTGCCCTGAAGAAGAGAATAAACATTCTCGAAAGCTCGGCTTCAGTCAAAGAATTTTATTGAATATATGACTGCATCCCCAAGAACATCTTTTTATTTATAATAAATCCAGTCAAGAATACAAAATCAATATATATATATATATATATATATATATATATATATATATATATATATATATATATATATATATATATATATATATATATATATATATATATGGGATATTACGAAATTTGTTAACACGATAGAGGTCGCAGTTTTGAAGGTATCAAGTTCAAATTTGCTACAAAAATCAATCTCTCAAATATCTCGGTCGAGTTCGTTATTGGGCAATATCGGGTAAGTAGTTTCAAAATGGCGATCTTTCAAACATTTAAAAAAATTATCAAAAAAGAGCCGTAGTGTAAATATTATTAAAAATAATTTTAGATTATAGATATAATCAGTACCTACAACTTTTGTGAAAAGAAATTTTTCATAAAATAAACAGAAAAAATAAATAAAAATTAATAAAGAAAAATAACAAATATTGATAAAACATGAACACTCAATATAAATTTGATGTAATTGTACATTTTCTGGAGATCTTAATATAGACCCTGATTAAAAAAAAATATAGCATATTTATTGAAAAGAAATAGGCAAAAAAAAATCTGCCTTGAAGTGGACTCGAACCCTGTCTGCTTTATATTCAACAGCCAAAACAAAAACCTCTAACCGCAAGGCTATGACGCATACGACAAATTTTTGTAATAACATGTAGGTATACCAATGGAAAGGTTGTTAAAATTTCAATTCAATGAATTTTGAAAAATTAAGCGTTCCGCTGACTACAGGCCATCGGGATTTTTTTTATTTCTTTCTTTTTAGAGCAATATCTAATGAAGTTGGTCTTTGTTTTCTTAAATGTTATTTATAAAGAAATAGTGTTGTAACATAAGTAATTGTATATATATATATATATATATATATATATATATATATATATATATATATATATCATTACTTAGGCAGACTATTTGGTATACAAGGTGTCTCGTATAGTGCAATAGTTATGTTCAAGTTTTGGGAGAGTACGATTTTTTTTCAAGTAAAAAAAACAAAACTTTTATGTAGTCTGAATACCCATTGATTGGGTCTTCGATCAGATCGGCTGATTGTTATTTTGACGTTTGTTGTTGTTCTCTTTGACGTTTAATGTCAAACATTTCAATATTTTCTTCTAAACGTCCCTACAAACTACAAATATATCAGTATTATCAGTGTTTTGGGGTTAGGTATTAAAATTTAATTCAAACTATTTACGACATGCGTAAAATGGCAGTTGACGTCAGGAATCGTGACGGAACCCCATTCGATGGGTATTCAAACTGTATGTAAGAAAAGATTTTATTTTCACAAGACAGTGAGTTTTTATGAAAAACGTCAAAATATATTTTATATGGTTCAAAGTTACACTCGCATCGATATTATTTGAAGATAATAATGAAAATGAATTTATAAAGTAAATAATAACTACTGGCTACCAAGATCTCCCGAGCACAATCCCCTTGATTTTAATTTATGGCGGTATACATGAAAAATTTATACTACGTGCAAGATTCAGCAGGCTGTCGAACTACCACAGACAAACCAAGCGCCAAATACTGCATATATTGGCTTTAACGTGGTCAAAAAACAAAGAATCATGGGAAATTCTCATATCTTCACTAGACCTTAATCTGGTATATTTTGTAGAAAATGCCGTTTGAATTTTTACTATTTAATTTAGTTCGCCATTCAGCGGTCGACCTACAAATCTTAAAATAAATCACCCTGTACAAAAAGGGACCATGTCACCTAACCAGGGTGTCCCCATAAAACACAGAAGAAGTTCTAAGGGTCTGGACGGTCCATAATATGAGAAAAAGGCCTCATCTCCATGACCCGGACTCAGACTTTATTAAATTCTTATTAATTTCCCTGCAGAAAGATATTTTAGTGAAAAGAAGAAAAAAAAATAAATACACTTAATAATTATATTTTATAAAATTTAACTTGTTACCGTGGTATAAAACTTTGTTTTATTGTCTTCTTACATCATTAAGTGCAGATTTCCTGTTTCCAATGTGGACCTGAAGGGTTGCAACCAACATCTGGTTTACTAATTTAATAACTTTGCCATCTGCCATCAGTGAAAGGTATTATATCTAGGGATGGACCGAATATTCGGTCTTGCTTCGGTATTCGGCAATTCGGCGTTCTTTTTAAATATTCGGCTTCGGCCGAAGCTAGCCAGATATTAGTTATTCGGCCGAAGCATAAAAGATTCGGTATTCGGCCGGTCGAAGCAACGATTAATATTTTATTTTACGTTTCTTTTCACAAGGTCACGATTCATTAATGCTTACTTAATGTAATGCTTCATTAATAAATAAAATAACCAAATCTGAACACTGTTGTTTCGTTTTAATAGATATTTTTGTAATGTAGGGGTCAATTCATTTAAAATTTTAGACGTTCTGATCAAAGATGTATGTATGTATGTTATTTTATCATTGCATAAATACCATTCCTTCAATGCCCAATTGAATGTATTTTGTAAATTAAATTAAATTAAATTAAAGATTTTAGTGCTTCGACCGAATATTCGTTGCTTTGGTTAAATTCCTAGCCGAATATTCGGTATTCGGTTATTCGGCCAAATCCCGCTTCGGTCCATTCCTAATTATATCCACATAAAAATATCGATAATTGATTCAGGTAAACGACCATTGCTGTAATAGGTTAAAACTCGCAAAAGCGACTCAACAATTGATATTATTGTCTTTTAAATTATTCAAGATCAAAGATGATTATATCTGTCATACTTTTATTGCCGCTAGGTTTTTTTTCGGCCAACTGATGGGAGAACGACAAGAGATATGAGGTCGTTGCCGCACATATTTTTGGCATTGACTTTTTTTTCGCAGAGTTGTTGAACTTTTGTTGTTTCTACATTTGTATATTTGCGTTACAAACAAATATTTTCGATTGCTTTGTCATTCTAGGAAGAAGTTTATTTGAAACACAAATTAGTGAGACGCGAATAATATATAAGTGCTTTTGAACCTAACAAGTATCCCTACCTATGTACTTTGAACCGAATGAACATCAGTGATGATAATACGAAGGTTATGTTGCCAATCTTTTTTGACAAACTATACAGGGTGATTCATAACTATTGGGACATATTCTAAGGGCAGGTTATTTGGACCCAAATATGGCGATAGGAACAAATATGCCTTAATAAAATATTGCTGTGAAAAATAATACAGGGCGTTAAAGTTGAATTTTTTTGTTGATAATTTCACCGTATATTTAACGATAGTTATCTAAATGACATTCACCAGCAACAATTATTATTTGACAGTCCAAAGCACACCTTTCATAATTTAAGTAATCTTTGAAATCCCCTTCTGAGACTTAACTGTACAATTGTTTTTTTCTCCAAAACGGATGAACTATGCGCTACATCTCAATGATTATAATCACACATTTAATGATAATTTCCAACTCAAACAAACTTACATACCGAAAAGAAAATATTAAAATTGAATCTACTTGAGTCCCAAATCAATAAATGTAAACATTCGAGTAATCTCCTCAATGACCAGATCGATGGTATGTCCGACCCCTTACTGTATAAATGTTACCTATTTAGTTTATAATACTAGTCATTAAGATTTATGTTAACCATCCTTATTATTTGTTGAGTATCTAAAATCATAACGAGTGACGGAGCCCATTTCCACTCAAGTGGATATGTAAACCAAGTGGCTTTTTGATGCGGCATTTGCAGTGTTAAAGTGATGGGTCCTTATTTTTGGGGACGCCGCCAACACCATCACATTCGTCTCTGGTGAGCACTACAGCTACAGACTAGACCTATGATAAATGAGTTTTTGTTGATGCAAGGTATCGAGCATTCTTGGTTCCAACAGGACGGAGCATCCGTTCACACAGCTCGGGCAACGATTTTGAGATACTAATTTCCGGGCAGCATGATCTTCTATTGTGACGATTTGAACTGGCCAGCCAAAACGCCAGATCTGACTGCTCCAGATTTCTTTCTTTAGGGGTATTTAAAATAAAAGTAAGGCTTGAAAGCCAACACTGAAGAAGAAGTCATTAATTTGGGACCAGGTGTTTTACGAGTGGCAACTGAAAATTCCGTAAAACACAAATATCCATCAACTCAGAAGGTTGTCATTTGACCTATATCATTTTCTTAACGTAATGTCATGAATTTTACTTCATTAAATAAACTTGTAAAAACAGAGCTCAATTTTCTCACTATCTAATAAACTGAGATCCAATTCTATTATAACAATATTTTCGCCCCACCCTGTATTAGTGGAAATCTATTTTATTTATATAACATAGCTAGATCTCTAATTAAAATGAAATTCTGAATTTGAGAAAAAACGTAAAGAACTTCATTCCAGACGGGGGTTCCCCGACCGCACAACTTATTTTTATTGTATCGAGTATTGTATAAAAAGATATTATAAACTTGAAGTCAAACTATAACTGTCACATATGGCACCAGATTTGGGATCGTACTGATATTAGCGACATTTAATGTCTTTCCTTTTTGTTGGGTACAGAACCCTTAAAATGATTCGTTCGACCATACTTCGTTTATCCAGGTTGCTTGCACTTTTCAAAACGAATAGGTACCTGTAGCTTTTGTCAATATGATCTGAAAGAATATATTCTTTTAAACTTTTAACATTGTCTATATTCATAGCCTCTATCATATAAATTCTTATATGAGTTCATTGTACCTTTAATTTTTTTCTCATGTATTCAAATATAGGTATAATAAGCGAGATTTTCACAAATGAAAGGTGAATATTAACCTTGGCTTATTCCGGCTTGGTTTTATTTTTAGTATGATAAAAAAATATTTCATCACAATAAAAAGTTATGAGATTATCTCAAGACTAGCTTTTCGTGCAATGTTAATTTCAAACTGGCTCAGAGTAACGTAAAAACTGAATCTTTTGAATTTTTCTTGTTGCAGTATAGGGAAGTGGAATTCTGAAAATGTCCTTAATTTAAGAATACTAGGAAAGACATTAAGGTATATATTAAAACAAACTTCATTAAACTCAAACTGGGCTTAAATCAGTATACAGTTCTCAAGTCCATGTATTTACCTCTGAAATCTATAACATAGAATTGCATCACACAAAAACGAAAATATACTATTCTCTTATTGCAACGGAGAAAACGTTCGACTGTATCCCAAAACAAAAAATATTGAAAAACCCTACATATATTACAAACAGTTATATCAGATATGAAAAAGAAATCGTTATATCTAAAATTGCACGTCAGTACTACGAAGACACAATCAATAATCAGAGGAATTTCAAACAACGCAAGGTGATCTACAAGATGTAGTACTCGGCCCATTGCTTGTCATAATATTTATGAGTAATAACTAAAGCCAATGAAAGTTAATCATAATAAAATATATGTGTTATATAAAATATACAGCACGAGGCAATAGTGTGTTAGAGTTCGATCGCTCTGTTCTACTGTATCCAGAAATTATTGCTGAATATAATGGACAAATCGAGGAAATTCTGGTCGGTCGAATGCATATAAAAAAATGGAATGTCCTGTATATTAGCAAATTTTTTCAAGTTTCTTAGTGAGCTACATCTATCCCGCTTATGTTGTTATCCAAAGCACTTGAAAGTTATGATATTGTAACGTGTAAGGGGAACAGCCGCCGGTATTGGCTACAAAGTGGCGGCATCCTTTTGAAGAAAGCGCGAGATCTATGCTGTGGTTGGAAATATCGAAAGCTGCGTTGACAAAGAGAGCGACGGTAGCATATCGGCATCTACTCCTAGAATGCCGACAAAAGGGATTTCGAGAAACGTCCAGTGGCGGCTTTCGAATCAAAGACCAGAAGCCGCTCGAATGATCTGGAGCCTTTGTCGGATATATATGGGAGAATTGTCGGCATGAGGGACAGAATGTAAAAGATAGTGTGAATAATAGAATAGTCCGAGTAAGCTAGTGCGAATATAGTAAAGTTAAGTTGTAATTTATATTATTTCGAGTGTAAATAAAGTTATTTTAATAACTCTGAATTAGTCTCACTTATCTGCGAACCCACATACGCAACAATTTGGTGTTAGAAGAGGGATAGGTGAGTGAAGAGGCTTTTGTCTATGGTGAACACCCGTAAGCAGACAGAAAAAATGGAAGAACAACTAACTAAGTTATTCTACGATTTTTCGAGAAAACAAGAAGAACTGAGACAACAAGAAAAGAAAGAAGAGGAGGAACAAAGGCTGCGAGAAGAACAGGAAAAAGAGGAACAACCAACTAAGTTATTCTCCGATTTTTCAAGTAAACAATAAGAACGACGACAACAAAAAAGAAGGAAGAAGAGGTACGACGACAGAGAGATTTCGAGCAGATTGCAGGATTGTTCCGAAATGTCCATCAAGAAATCGAGACCGTAAAACAAAAAGTACGAGAAGAAATTGGGACAGTTCGAGAAGAAATTGGAACATTACGAGAAGACGTTGGGACAGTTTAAGGAAAAGTACCGAATACTACAGAAAGAGATGAAGAAAATACGGGATAATAATCAAGACAAAAGCAGCAAACTGGCATGTCGAGGATCACTACACCAACGAAAGCCAACGAAAAACTTAAACCACCAACGCTTGACGGCGAAACATCCTGGGCCATGTACAAACGTCAATTTGAGGCTGCAGCCAATGCAAATGGAGGGGATCAGCAGCAGAAAGCGACGGCGTTGGTATTGGCCTTGCGAGGAAAGGCACTTGAAATACTTCAAAACATTCCTGTAGCCAAACAAACTGATTATTTGGCTGTTGCGGGCGGCCACAAATATCTTAGCCAAGTGTATCAGAGCCAGCTGAAGAGCAGAATTCAAGGTTCAACGGAGTCACTGCAGGAATTCAGCAGTAGCATTGAGAGCATGGTACGACTGGCTTATCCACATGCCCCGGACGAATTCATCGAGCAAATTAGTGTCCAATACTTCATCGACGGAGTTCGAGATATAGACATGCAGCAAGCGTTGAGACTGAGTAGGCATAACACCTTAGCCGAAACAGTTGTCCAGGCACTGGAATACGAAGCTGCCAAAAATGCTTCGATGAATCGTCGCAGCAAATTAAGAGAAGTCAGGGTGTCGGAAGAACCGCAAGACAATGCAGATTTCTTTAAAAAGCGGGAGGTGATGTTCCAGAAATTCCGCTCTCGAGGAGGCCGGATATAGAAAACCGATTAAGTGTTACAATTGCAACCGAGAGGGACATATAAGTAGAAATTGCAAGCGACGACCCAGATTTGAAGAACGAAATATTCAGAGAGAGAATACCCGACTTCCGGAAAACTCCAGTGTAAGGGGGCCAACGCTGGCGACTACTGATTATCAAGCCCCCAAGTTACATTTGCGCTGCATTAAGGAGAAACGGCAGAGTTACGACTTTCAAGTTAAACACCGAAAAGGAAGAAGTCACGCCAACGCTTACAGCTTGTCACGAAGACCTTGTCGCAGTTCCTGTAAATTCTGTCAAAGGCAGGAACAAAGAGAAATAGCCAAGGATGTTGTACATATCCAACAAATGCAGATTAGGAATAAGGAAACGGAAATTACCGACGAAATCACCAGAGACAACTTTAGAAGAGAACAAATCGCTGACAAAGATTTGACGATAGTACGGGGCTGGCTAGACCAAAAGCGACGACCTGAGTGGCAAGAAATCTCCAGATTTGATCAGACGGTAAAGGGGTACTGGGCTCTGTGGGATTCGTTGTGCTTAGGGGATGACTTGATCACTCGTAAATGGGAAAGTCCAGATGGTAGGAGCATTGTGTATCAAACCGTTGTACCCCGAACGATGGTAGCTGAAGTACTTCGTGAACTGCATGACAGTCGCAGTGGAGGCCATTTTGGAGTAAATAGAACACTGGCACGTGTGAAAGAGCGGTATTATTGGATCACCTGTCGAAGAGATGTGGAAGAATGGTGCAGAAGATGTGACCTCTGTGCTACTAAGAAGGGTCCGAAGACACGATCCCGAGGGAAAATCAAGCAGTATCTGTCAGGTGGACCTTGGGAAAGAATTGCGGTGGACATTGCAGGACCATTCCCTACGACAGATTCTGGAAATAAGTACATCATGGTTGCCATGGACTATTTCTCGAAGTGGCGAGAAGTAGTGCCGATGCCGAATCAGGAAGCAGTTACAGTGGCCGAAGCCCTTCTGGAAAACGTGATTTCCAGACACGGAGTACCCTTGGAGCTGCATACCGATCAAGGTAGAAATTTTGAATCCGAAGTATGGACGCAGTTAATGAGGTTGCTAGGGATACGAAAAACACGAACAACCCCTCTTCATCCACAGTCAGATGGAATGGTTAAGAGACACAATAGGACCATCAATCAATACCTCTCAATATTTGTGGATGAGCACCAACGTAACTGGGATAAACTGGTACCTGTCTTTCTCCTGGCCTACCGAAGTTCCCAGCATGAATCTACTGGCTATACACCATCGATGTTGTTGTCTGGAAGAGAAATGAAGCTCCCCGTAGATCTGATGTTTGGCAGACCATCAGCCGACGATCATGAAGAAATGTCTCTTCCATATTATGTAGCTGACCTACAGGAGCGACTTAGAGTGGTCCACGATTTTGCCAGACAAAAGCTTCAGTCGAAGAGCGACAAAATGAAGATGAGACTTGACAAAAGGCAGTCATTAAACTCTTTTAACGAAGGCGATGGAGTTTTTTTTGCCAGCCACAAAGACCTTGGGAAGGACCATATCGCATTGTCAAAAAGATTAATGACTTGGTGTACAGTATCCAACTTTCGCCAAGAGTCAAGCCAAAAGTGGTGCACGTGGAAAGACTGAGTCCGTATCGAGGAGATAATCCACCGGTCTGGAGATAAACGGAAGAGAGGGAGCAGTGTAACGTGTAAGGGGAACAGTCGCCGGTATTGGCTACAAAGTGGCGGCATCCTTTTGAAGAAAGCGCGAGATCTATGCTGTGGTTGGAAATATCGAAAGCGGCGTTGACAAAGAGAGCGACAGCAGCATGTCTGCATCTACTCTTAGAATGCCGACAAAAGGGATTTCGAGAAACGTCCAATGGCGGCTTTCGAAAGAAAGACCAGAAGCCGCTCGAATGATCTGGAGCCTTTGTCGGATATATATGGGAGAATTGTCGGCATGAGGTACAGAATGTAAAAGATAGTGTAAATAATAGAATAGTCCGAGTAAGCTAGTGCGAATATAGTAAAGTTAAGTTGTAATTTATATTATTTCGAGTGTAAATAAAGTTAATTTAATAACTCTAAATTAGTCTCACTTATCTGCGAACCCACATACGCAACAATATTTATTGTGTAAATATAATGTCATTTGCAAATGTATACCGAAAAATACATTGTCATATAAAATTTAAGAGGAAATGATTATATTTCCATATAATCTACCGACGTGTGATAATCATGATCAATTTCCAACAAGTTATACAGGGTGCCTAAAAATATTTTTTCAATTCGAAACGTTTTGAATTGAATACGCGATCATTTTTTGTTCGTTCACCCCCCAGGCTATTTGTTGCCGTTTTATGTTGATTGAATTCTGAAATTTTTTATATGCTCACTTACACCAACTTACATTCATTCCTATGTGCCATAAAAATATCGAGAGTTTTTGTGGAAAAAAAAATTTCACATTGTTTTGACCGACTTCCCAAAAGAAGGTTGCAATTCGAATGTATGTTTGTTATTTTTTACTGTATGATTGTAAATGATAGTCAATCTTCCTGAAAGGAATAGAATGTGGTTTCAACAAGATGGTGCTCGACCTCATGGTTTCAATTTATTAAGGCAGTACTTGAACAATACTTGGTCCCTTCAATGGATTGGGAGAAACGAACCCACTCGATGTCTTGCTAGATGTCCAGGTCTCACTGAAATGGATTTTTTATGGGAATATGTGAAAGAAATGGTGTATAAAGATACTCCAATAACAATTAAAACTACAGTAGAAAACTCCAAAGCGCCAACCACATTTTCTTTTTTTTGTGAATATGTTGACTGTTTTTTTTTGCTTTCAACTATGCTTCAGTCAATTGTAAATAAAGGATCTTGTGAATAAGTCGATTAAATAAAATTATGTATTTTATGTGTAGGTGGGAATGAGCGAATTAAAATTTTCAAAATCATAAATTGGAAACAGTTAGAAATAGCCTGGGGGTGTAGAAACAAAAAATGTTCGCGTCCTAGTCCTACATGATATGGCCGAAAAATATACAGGTTGGTGCATTTAAAAAATAGAGAAAATTCTTAAAATATAATAAATTGAATACGGCTAACAATAGCCTGCGGTTGTAGAAACAAAAAATATTCGCGTTATAGTCTTACATCATATAACCGATATTTTGAGGCACCCTGTATAATTTTACGGCATGAAAATGGATCATGAGTATCAAACGTCTGTCTATTGAATGTCATTTTAATTATGTCTTAATCAATTTCATATCCGCGACGACAATGATTTTTTCGGTATGCATCTGCGATTTTAGTTAAGGCTCTGCTGTCTAGTGTAATGCATTTTTTGAATAATTTCATTCTGCCCTACCCTGAATTATAGATATTTAGTAAAAACAGCAAATAGGGAGGCAAATTTACAGTTCATCAGCTGTTTTACTTTGAGCCCCAAACTCCACACTAACAGCTTTCCAGTAGATATACAATGCAAATGAAGACACCCAAGACATAAGGGACCCATACTACATTAACATAGTGGAAAATTGAATTTCATAAAATACATTAATTGGAAGTATCTAGGTACTCTGTTCTTATTTTGTTTCGCAGTGTATAAATATCAACATTCTTATAGAGAATTAATTCCGCTGTAATTTGTTTGGTACCCGCAAAAAATAACGCCCCGAAGAAATACTTGTGAAGTTGGCACTGCCATGAGACGAAGAGTCACCTTCCATAGCTCAGAATAAATATGATAAACACAAATAGGACATTTCCATCCGAAGCAGATGATGCTATTATTTCTGTCAGTTAATCGACCATGATTATTTCTAACTTCATTTCCGATAATCGGTAATGGATGGAGGGGAGAGAGGTTACTTGAGGGGTTAACGTAGAAACGTGGCGGCCACATCAACGGGATAATAAGGTTGCAAAGTGCATCCACGTGCCGTTCGACGTGCCCTCGACTTGTCTGGGTTAAACATGGATTGTATAGCGGGCGTGAATCTAGGGTAAACCATGTTGCCAATGCTGCTTTAATGATGAAGATTTTAGTAGTAGTACTAGCGAGTAGATATAGTTTGGTCCTTAAATGTCGGCAGCGGATAGAGACGAAGGAAAATTAATAGCCTGAGTTTTTATCAGAGGGGCATTAAACATAATAGAAACTCTTAATACCTATAAGAAACTCAGATTCGTGAGTATCCGGACTGCCAGCCCTCCCCATGTTTTTCATTACTTTAAAAGTGGCTACATATTACATAGCAAACTAGGCAAACGCAAATATTTGTATGTAATTTGTATATATTATACTTGTCAAATGAGATTTTCCAAGTTAGTTGTTTACACACTACATGGCAAACTAGACAAATCACCTCATTTAATGTCTAATGGACAACTCGATCGCGAACAAGCAGAAAGCAATTCCTTTGACTCGCGCGTCTTTTACCGAATACTATCCGAACCTAGGCGAATGCAAACGTTTGCGTAGTTTGGCAAGTACTGTTCCAAAAACATTACTCGGCAAACTTCCACATCTTACACACGTTTGCCTAGTTTGCCATGTAACGTGTAGCCGGCTTAAGAACTGTACAGTTTGTTCCACTCCGCGCGGCTTCTTTGATAAAGAAACGTTTTAAAGCGATACCGCGAGGGAATTCGGTTAGTGTCGGATTGTTTTTAGTTTTGCAGCAGAGGCATCCGACATCCGAGCCAGTGTGAAATATTTACATTTCAAAAAGTTTTGTTTTCGGGCTGCGCTCTTGAATAAGACACATTTTTCTCAAGCGTCTTGAGCCGCAAGGCTTGCGAGTTTGGTACCATGCAACACAAAATGAAAGCAGCAAAATCGATTCCTTCATTTCCGAGATTTTATTATTATTTCGTATGACGTTGAATACAGCATTTGGTAGGTACATAGTGATTTAGAAAAAAACTGGGTCTGCATCGGACCAGACCAGATATTATATATATATATATATATATATATATATATATATATATATATACATACATACATACATACATACAGGGTGTCCCACGGTCATGGCCTATTAGAAGTTTCTGGAGAATGACAAAAGCTATCGATTTGAAACTTTTATGGTGTCTATTAGAGAGTTTAAACTATCTTTGTAAAATATTTTCATAAAAAAATCACTTCCGGTTTTGCCGGAAGTAATAACAACTTTGTTATTTCAAATAGGATACCCCATATGTCGATACATTTTTGAAATCTGCACAAAATTTTGAGTAAAATGGATATACATTTCCCTAAGTTAATAGTTTTAGAGTTATTTAATTTTTTTCGGTAAAAATCGACAAATGCGGGTTGATCGAAAATAGGTCATAACTTTTTTGTTATTTGCTTGACAAACGTGGAGTTAGAAGTTTTGGAATCTCTGCACATTATTTTGAAGACTTTATTATGATTTTTCTTAATTTTCTAAGAAATTATTAGAGAAAAATCGATATAAAGATGACTTAATTTCAAACGTTAATAACTTTCTTATTTCAAATAGAACACCCTATATTTTTTGCACTAGCATATACAAAATTAAAATACCTTTCTATTGATGTAACCACTTCCATATCTAAAGCTGATAGATTAAAAGTTATTAAACAATTTCCGATTTTTCCAACAATTATTTTGTATTACCTTAACTTTGGAACGCATCAATACGGTAACTATAGTTACCACTCATTTATTTCAGTGTCAAAGTGTAAAATTAGAAATTGCCTCTTTCATAGTTTTTTTTATTGAAATTTATCACAATCATGAATCGAGAATACACAAATGCCGATCTGCTCAACCTTTTTGCAATTTATGGAGAGTGTAATAGGATTGTTGCGAGATTGCGAGAACATGCAGGGCGTTTAACGCCCGAAATCCGAATTTGCCACCGATGACAGCAAAGAAATTTTGCCGGATTTCAGATAATTTTGTTCAACATGGCCAACAAAGTGTTCCAAGAAATCGGGTTCCTCCGATTACTGCTGACGAAGCAACACGAATTACCGTATTGGCCAACTTTTACTGAAATCCTCAAGCTTCGATTCGAAGCGCCGAACATGACTTACATGTTGCAAGATCGTCAATTCAAAGAATTTTAAAACAGCACAAAATGCATGACTTTAAGTTTACACAAGTTTAAAATCTACACCCCCAAGATGGTCCTAGAAGAGTAGAATTTTGCGAAATGTTTCTGCTAAACATCCAAGAAGACGAAAACTTTATGAAAAAAATAATTTGGACTGATGAAGCCAAATTTTCGCGAGAAGGAATCTTAAACTCAAAAAATAATCATTTCTGGGCAGACGCAAACCTACATTTGACGAAAGAACAAAAGTTTCAAGTTAAATTCAGCTTCAACGTTTTTGCTCTTATGAAAGACAACACGCTTAAAGTTTTATATTTACGACGAAGTGCTGGACAGCGAAAAATAACTTGAAATATTGCGTACCATCATTACAGACTTTGTAGATGACTTGCCAAATTAACGAAGGTCATAAGCTGCTGGTATCAGCTTGACGGAGCACCAGCTCATTGCAGCCATGAAGTTACCGAAGATCTTTATGAAATGTTTGAGGACAGGTGGTTTCGGCGCTTGGGTCCCTGGAATTGGGCACCAAAGTCTTCAGATCTAACGCCCCTAGATTTTTATTTGTGGGGGGGTCATAAGGGAAAAGTTTACACTAACCGTCCTCCAGTGCAAACGATAGAAGACCTAAGAAATCGTGTACAAAACGTTTTAGCAGATGTAGACCCTGCAGAAATAAGAAAAGCAACATCTAGTGTGGAATCAAGAATGTTTAGAAGTAAAAGGGGGGCACTTTGAACCCTTATTAAATTATATTTAAAGTATTGTTTTGTTTTTTATCAATAATTTATTGTTTAACAATTTTTGTGTAGATTATTAAATTTCTTATTGTTTTGTTTTGTTTCGTTTTTTATTACATACTGAAGCGCTCCAAAGTTAAATTAATATAAAATAATTATTGAAAAAGTCTGAAATTGTTCGATAACTTTTAAGATATCAGCTGTAATTGCATTGCTTCATCAGCGGAAATTGGAGGAATACGATTTCTTAGAGTATTTTGTTGGCAATATTGAACAAAATTATGTTGAATCCGGCAAAATTTCTTCGCAGTCATCGGAGACAAATTCGAATTTCGGGCGTTAAATTCCCTGCATGTTCTCGCGACAAACCTATTGCACTCTCCATAAATTGCTAAAAGGGTGAGCAGATCGACATGTGTGAATTCTCGATTCATGATTGTAATAAATTTCAATAAAAAAACTGTGAAAGAGACAATTTCTATTTTGCAGTTTGACACTGACATAAATGAGTGGTAACTATGGATACCGTTTTGATGCGTTCTAAAGATAAGGTAATACAAAATAATTGTTGAAAAATCGGAAATTGTTTAATAACTTTTAATCTGTCAGCTTTAGATATGGAAGTGGTTATATCAATAGAAAGGTATTTTAATTTTGCATATGCTGGTGCAAAAAAATACAGGGTGTTCTATTTAAAATAAGAAAGTTATTAACGTTTGAAATTAAGTCATCTTCATATCGATTTTTCTCTAATAATTTCTTAGGAAATTAAGAAAAATTATAATAAAGTCTTCAAAATAATGTGCAGAGATTCCAAAACTTCTAACTCCACGTTTGTCAAGCAAATAACAAAAATGTTATGACCTATTTTCGATCAACCCGCATTTGTCGATTTTTACCGAAAAAAATTAAATAACTCTAAAACTATTAACTTTAACTATAGGGAAAGGTATATCCATTTTACTCAAAATTTTGTGTAGATTTCAAAAATGTATCGACATATGGGTTATCCTATTTGAAATAACAAAGTTGTTATTACTTCCGGCAAAACCGGAAGTGATTTTTTTATGAAAATATTTTAAAAAGATAGTTTAAACTCTCTAATAGACACCATAAAAGTTTCAAATCCATAGCTTTTGTCATTCTCCAGAAACTTCTAATAGGCCATGACCGTTGGATACCCTATGTATAAAAGTATACGAAAACGTATAATCGACGATATTACTCACTTTTCGCATGACGCGGTTTCTCGACCAACACACCATCCCAACGAGCAAAGAAGTTTAACTTCAAAAAGTATTTGGAATTAACATGTTTCTCAGGGGTGTACGTCTAATCCTTTCGGGCAGTCGATAGCTTGTCCCTAAAGCATGTGATCATGTGAAGGTCTTTGAAGGTGCCTTGTAGTGTCTGTTTATTATATCCGCGTTCAGAGTCTCAGCCATGTCCCATTTATGTCTCCAGTTTTGTTCCCTATCGAGAATCGATTGAGGGTTTTTTGGTAGCTCAAATCCGCCAGGACGTTGTGTCGGATCTTGTTTTAGGTTGTTTACGTCTGTGTTGGAGATGGACCATTCTCGGCACCAGGCAATGTCAATTTTAAAATTGTGTCTTATTAAATCCTTCTCTAATTTACAAGGTGGCTTTCGAGATTTCAGTCGAGAATAGAAGACGAGCTCTTGGTGGATAGGTAGTTGGCAGTTATCTAGGCATTCTTGTCACTCTTTTAACAGTGCTAGCTGTCTTCGCAGGTGTGTGGGACGAATATTGGACAGGATAGGATAGGGAGCCATCAGGTGAGTGTGTCTCTTCCGTTGGTTTCATTAATACGGTCTGGTCTTGATTCCCAAGTATGTAAATATATTTTATCTTTTCGAATTTCTAAGGGTTGACGAATATTTTGTTTACATTTATTCAGCTGTTACATACTCAAGGCATCCTCCGCACTACCTGCCAGCGCTTAGCTTAGCCGTTACGGAGATTAATCGGAACAAACAGACCGACAAAAATTATAAAAATTATTGTTTTGTTTTTAGTGACACATGTAAGTACTTCCAAATGCAATTAGTTAAATCCTGTTATTTTAAAATTACAAACAGACACTTCGATTTTATTTATTACAGTAGATTGATAGGGAATCGAAAGTTATCTGGAAGAATGACATTCATTTGCTCAGTAGTTGTCTATGTTTGCTAGGCACGGTAATAGTATTACCTATTTATCTACTGTTGATCCAACTCATTTATATTTTAAAATATTCCACAGCAGTCATCTTTTCATTTTTGACAACATGTATTGTGCTCTAATTGAAAGGATTGAGTTTTCAATTTATTTTTAACACGCTTTTATATGACTTCACGTGTATATATATATATCGATGTAACGGAATGTTTCAACGTAATTTTCAGAACTTGTAGATGTCCGATTAACTTCAAAATTTCAACTTGTATCAAGAATAAAGAACCGATAAGAATACAATATTTTGATATCTTTATCCTAATCCTCTCCAGAATAAAATAATATACATAATTTTTTAATTTATGCTGTGTATCTTATTCATAATTTGATTGACGGTTCATCAAGAGGTTATATTTCAAGTCACATTCTTGAAACCTTTTGATATTACCTTTCTATGCAATTAAATAAACTAATTTTGAACTATCAACAAACATACGATTCTTATTATCTTAATTATAACTACTTTAACATTGCGGGTTCCGCTATGCAGTGTTCACACTATGGCGTATCTACAGTTTGAATTGAATAATTGTGTAAAAATTTAATAAATTTTTAATTTCAAATTTATTATCGATTGATTTTACTCACTCAATAAATAAATATGTAAATAATACAAAAAAGAAAATCAAACATTGTCTAAATGTAATTTTATCTTCAACGTTTTTCTGTTGTAGAGGTTTGTTTTTCTTTTGGCATAGTTGTTATCCTGCTTGAACATCATCATCTCAGCAAAGAGGCTAATTATAGTAAACACGTTATCTCATGTTGCAGTGTTAAATTTCTGCTATTTCAGCTCTAGTCTAGACGTCGTGATGGGAACCAACAGGCGTATCAAACGAGAGCGCCAGCCATATTACGTGCCTCTTCAGTCAAAACACGAGGTAAACACCACAGCCATAATATATATTCCTGCTAAATGATAGCAATCCCGTCACCACTCCTTGGCGGGAAGACCAACGACACAATCCATTTATAAGCCCACAGTAGTATGTAGTAGAATAGCAGAACACTGTAGATAGTAGATAGGTCCTAGCGAAGACACGGCAACGGCGCCATGACCCGATTTCTGGCAATTGGGCCGCGGCGGAGTTGCGTTGCATTAAATAGGCGGGTTGTCGCATACAAAAATAAACCCTTTTCCACTAAATATTATTGTCACTTTTAGTAATGAATAATTTGACAAGAACTAATATTTGACAAAAAATCTGTTGCGGCCACTCACAGGACTTTCCTATCGCTATCAAACGAATTCCATCGAATATAAAAATCGTCTGATCAGGTCATGTGACTATAAAAACCACAATATTTTTCAATTTTAACGTAGGAGGAACCCTTTAGCCAGAAAATTAGTAAAAGTTTGAAAATTTAACAAGTCAATTGAGCATAACTTTTTACTTGATTTTTCTCAGAGATATGCGTTATACCATATGGTAGAGAAGTTCCATCAGAGTGTGCATTTTCGTGCCACAGTCATGAGCGAAACGCGTTTTCAGCTGTTGCATATCAACAACTACGAGCAGAATGCACAATCTGTGCCACCGGCAAGCAGTATTGATACCCTACAAAACGAAGAGAAAACAGGAAACAAAATCTCTCCATCCATTCCTTAGAGATCTTGGCACAGATAGACAGACTAATGGCTGAAAATATATTAAGGAGACCATATAACGGCACACATCAATCTAATATGTATGTGAAACTGTTTAAATTTTAGATCATTCATGATTATTTTAGTCTTCTTAAAAGCCAAGTATTGTAACCCTCCCCTAATTATTATTCACTGGAATTAATTTATTGCTGATAGCTGCGTATCGTGATACATATTTTCTAATTTCCAAGTAAAAAACATTTATTTGGTACCTTTTTGACCGAACTAACAGAACAGTTTGTTGTTCCAGACATTTCAATCGATTACCGATACTACGAGTACGCCGGGCCCGCCACACTTAGTGCGCATGCTTACGCACGAATTGTGGCGATGTTGCCTTATGATGGTGATGTGTATTTTATAGCCGCCAAAAAGGGTTTGAGTGAGGGTTAACAGAGTACATAGAGAGAGATAGAGGGGGAGAACAGAATTTCTGTTCCCGATTGGCTAGTCTGTTTTTTTGACATCCTATTATTCGCTTTTGATGTATCGTCTGGTTCGTGGCAGGGTTTAACAGACAAGGTGAAGGTCGGATTTTGGAAATGTTGTTTTTGCTATCTTGGAATTGTTGCAGATCGTAGATAGGGAATTTTTATTGTTCTCCCATCTTATGGTCGGTGACTTTGATGGTTTACTAGGAGGAAAAGATACCTAGCTGGATTTTTTCTCCAGGATCCCTTTACAAAGTCCTTGAAAAATCCTACCTACCTTAGATAAGAAATAGCCGATTTGAGCAAACTTATATGAGTGAAAGGTTGCTTATTTTGTGCACTATGCAGTTTTGATAGTAGAACAATTTTACTTTTTTACTTGTTGTACTCGCGGCTTCGCCCGCGCTACCTATAAGTAAAAATCCTGTCGAAATTGGTTAAGCCGGTACTAAGACTCGCCGGAAGAAACAGACAAAAATTATAAAAATTGTTTTGTCATTAGTGACACATATACTTCCATATGCAATTGGTTAAAACCTGTTATTTTAATACTAGCTTTTGCCCGCGACCTCGTGTGCGTAGAGAACTGCATTCAATTCCATAAGGTAGTTTTTGCTTGATGCGTGTACAAACATACAGACAGACAGACGCGGTAAAATGGAACCTATATTTTAAGTTGGACCTCTAGCAATACTTCGTTGAAAATTGCATTCAATTCCATATAGTAGTTTTTGCGTGATGCGTCTACAAACATACAAAAAGACAGATAGACGCGGTAGAATGGAGCCTATATATTTCAAGTTAGACCTCTAGTAATTTATTGGTAAAAACTGCATTCAATTTAATGCAGAAGTTTTTGCGTGATGCGCAAACATACAGGCAAACAAACAAAAATTCTAAAAACTGTTGTTTTGGCTTCTGTTTCTGTAGTTTTTCTTAAATATATTATAATGTACAGACATCGGCCTATTACAATTTTATTGTATATGTATAGATTACAAACAGACACTTCGATTTTATTTATTAGTACCTACCTATAGATTACATATTAGGAGAACCTCATGCGATTTGGCTTAAATATAACACTGACATGCAAAAAGTCAAAATTCTATAAAACTCAGAAAAAATAGTAACTACCCTAGTACGTCGATCAAAATGAGGCTAGTTATTTCCAAGATGAAATGATGTAGGTAATTTAATTTTGAGTTTATGAAGAAATCCTACAACTAGAGTACATTTTAATTTTCTTTGTCGAGTAAATCTTTATATGTATGTAAGTATACATTGCGTTCATAAAGTATGGAAACGCTTCAGTATCTTCTAAAATAGTAACATATAGAGAAAAAACGCTGACAGGTCGATTTTGATTTAGATTTCCGACTTTTTAATGCAAACAGCATTATTTCATCCCCTCCACCTCTCAAATTATGACGTCATCATCAATTTTTTTTAAATGGGTAAGCAATAATTTTATATCATAAATGGATAACTGACAATTACTAACATAAATAAATTTGAAATACAGGGTGATAAAAAATCAATATTCTCATTCAAATTCATTTATTCATTTAACACTAAAAACATCTCTGAATAACAAAATATCTCAACAAAAACCTATGAAACAATTAATAAACAGTTACCAGTTATCACAACAGATGTTCAAATTGTGCTCCTTGGGTAACTTGATAGTATCCAATGCGAGCAACGAATTCCTGACTTACATTTCTGCTGCAATTTGTTGCATTTTCTAATTATTTCCTCAATTTCGTCTATATTGGTAGGTTGGTTCACGTAAACTTTACTTTTGAAGTAACCCCTAAAGAAAAAAGTCAAGAGGGGTTAGGTCTGGAAATCTTGGAAGCCATTCAATAGATCCCCGTCTTCGTATCCAGCAATTGGACAAAACATGATTCAGAAATTCTCTTACCAACAGAGCATGACTTGCTCCATCTTGTAACCAAATATTGGGGTCTATGTCACCAAACTCATGGATACTTGGATACGTTACTGTCAAAAAAAGGAATTAAGTATGTTCGCAACATTTCTAGAGAATTCGCAGCAGTGACATTTCCCTAAAAAAATATGGTCTCACTATTGTATTTTTTATAATCCCTGCCCAAGCATTGACATTTTGTGGATACTGGGTACGAACTTCCATCATCGAGTTTGGGTTTTCATGTGCCCAATATCTACAATTTTGTTTGAAAAAGTTGCTTTATCGGAGAATAGCACTTTATATTCAAAGCCATTATTTTCGTTACATATTCTCTGAATCGTGTCCCAAAAAACTAGGCGTCTGTCAAAATCATCTCCATTAAGTTCATGGGTCAGTTTAATTTTATAAGGATATAATTTGGCTTTCCTTAGTACTTTGTGAACAGCACCACGGCAAATCCTACTATTGTGGGATAACGTTGTGATTGAAGAATGAGGATTTTCATTTATCTTCTAATAAAATATTCAGTTGGGTATCTTCAGAAACAGCCGGTTTGCCACTGTATTTATCCCTGTCATGCCCTATTTCAATAATGGATATTTTTCATTGACAATGTTGCATAATAATTCTTCCTTTTATGATCACCATGTCCTTATATCATCAAAATTTTTATTCGTTCTTTTTCTGATAAGTGATTCATAGTATCTGAATTCGTACTACCTCAGAATTTCTTAAATTGAACAATCAGAAAGCAATGTTGAAAAAATAATCCTTTAATAATAATATGCAGTGGTAACTAACAAGTTATTAGTTGTTGCTAAGGACTCCGATTCAAACGCATACTCGTTCTTATGCACTAATAGTGTGTATAAAATTGAAAGCAGCTAATGAAAATATATTAATTTTCTATCACCCTGTAGGTATTTCATATTTCTTCATGTTAGTACCCATGTGTTTGGTATTGTTGAACTGAGAAAAATACCAGCTTTTCATTTATGATATAAAATTATGGCATTCTCATTTAAAAAAAATATTGATGACGTCATCATTTGGAAGGTGAAGGGGATAACATTATGCTGTTTGGATTAAAAGGTAGAAAATCAAAATCAAAAATCGACCTGCCAGAGTTTTTTCTCTATATGTTAATATTTTCGAAGATATTGAAGCGTTTCTATACTCTATGAACGCACTGTATATAAAATGGTGAATACTGTCAAGAGTTATTTTTGCATGTTCTACTTAGTATTTATGTCTTGTTATCTATTTTTTATGTGAAAACCGCAGCGACCCATTAAAACACAAATTTTGTAAAATGCAGGTAAATCGAGTCTTATCAAAAGTTTACCTCTTTGCAGTAAAAAAGTTATTTTGTTCAATATATTAGGATATTTGTTTACAAATGAATAATTATTATGGTTTACAATTGATATTTGGGGGTTTTGCTTCGAGCAGTTCAAATGCAGGTACAATCCACACTTTTGGTTAACTTTTTGACCGACGAACCCAAACGGAGGAGGTATACGATTCGACTATGTTGCTTTTTTGGTTTGTGCGCGCGCTGTAATGAGAAATGGTCCCATATTCATAAAAACTCAAATCCGAAATCTCCTCTCCGAAAACCACCCCGAAGGGGTGTGTATTTTCGCTATGTGGATGGGGCAATTTCTTTCGAAAATTGAGGATCTGAGAATGCCAAATTGAAGACCAGATTACCTATTTGTAACAACATTTACATTGAACATTCTTTCCATAGAATTACGGTTTTCGAGTTACAGCAGTGGTAAAGTCTGAAATATGTGACTAATATCTACATAAGACATAAGTATTTCCACCGCGATGTTTTGAGATCTCCAAGTAATACTCGTAACAAGTACAAGCAAAGAATATACATATATATATATATATATATATATATATATAAATGAAGATATCTATATTTCATAAATGAAAGAGTATATATAATTCTAGTGGTGGTTGTGTCCAACTAAATATATATATATATATATATATATATATATATATATGTGGGTAATGGTATAAGTCATAAGTGAACGTTCCGATTTGGCTCATAATGTCAAACTAGAATTGATTTAGCCTGTTTTATTTGTTTTTGCAACGTTTGTTATAGTTTAATTGAATTATTGCACCTTACCTATGTTTTTTTCATTGAAATAAATTTCTCTTAATATCAGATAGGTTTATATTTACATTATTTTCGACTTGGTAAACAGTAAATCTGACATTCGCTCAGGTCATGATCTGTAATCTGCGTGCAAATAAATGGATAAAAATTGCTGCTTTTTGGTCTGTTTATTGTTCTTGATTACCTGATTCTCACTTACACTGGATACAAATTTCATTAAAATTGTGGGATTCCCGGTTATTATTGAATTTAAAGGTATGCCGTTTGCTTTCGTTTATGCGGAACTAAAGATGAAATTTGAGGGAAATACACGGCGATGAATATTTTGTCAAATAAATACGACCGACTTTATTAGTTATTTATTTAACATTATTTTGTATTTTTCAATGCATTAATGAATAATCGGTCCTATTTTTTTGTAAAATAATTTATTTTGAATATTGTTTCACTAACTATCAAAATTGTTGGAAATGCTCTTATATTCAGTGATTTCAAACATAAGCGACATCAATCTTGCACATTCATAAGCTATAACTCGTAATTCGTTGATTTTTTTGAATGTCCAATTTAAATTTTTCTGAAAACCATATTTTCTTTAATCCAGTCATATGAAATTTGGAATTTTCGAAAAAAATGCTGCTCCATCGCGTTTGGACTTATTGCGGAAGGACATACTGAATAAATTTTGACAAGAAAAATATGGGACCATCTCTCAAGTCCCCTCTTTCCAGAATCATCAAAAGCAAGAGAAATCACTTTAATTATTAATTTATTATCTCAATTTTAAATGCCGATTACTTACAAAAATAACTTCCTGCTTTTGTGCATTTCAGTAGATAATAATATGATATTTATATTGTAATGCTTTATGGTACACAATATTTTTTCACTTACTTGATTATTTTAAATAATTTACTTTTGACACCTGTTGTTAAATGGAGTAGGTTTAGTATTTGTCCCTGTCCCTACCAGAAGTGTTGCCCTCTCGTAGCGAAAGGCCACACTCTTCTCAGGAAAAGAGCTGATTGTTCCAGATAATATATGTGTTCTTTGGATAATGGTTCTTGACGTGTATGACATATCTGACACCACACTAAGAAAGCGTATGGGAAAAGTGGTGCTTTCACTATTTTCCTCGCAATTTTTATGATTTTTCTCCATAAGAACCTTCCTTATGCCTTAACGAAAATATTAAAATAAAAATTATCTGAATTGGTCGAGCCGTTCTCGAGTTTTGCGCTTAGTAACTAACGCATTTGGCAATTCATTTTTATTAATATAGATAGGTTATACCTACTCCGTTTTTCGAAGTCTGCAAATTAGAGAGGTATATATATATATTTTTGCGTATGTGGGTTCGCAGATAAGTGGGAGTAATTTACAATTATTAAATTAACTTTATTTACACTCGAAAGTAGAATAATAAAAATTACAACTTCAATTATTAGATATTCTTACTAGCTTACTCTTAACTCTTCTATTAAAATGTATATTTTCACAATTTCTTTTGCACTGTCCCCCATGCCGACAATTCTCCCAAATATATACCCGAAAAAGACTTCAGATCTTTCGCCGCCTCTTTAGATCACTTCAGCCTTCACTGGACTTTTCTCGAAATCCTTTGTCGGTATCCTAGTGAGCACATGCGTCGCATTCTTTGTCACCGGCCGCTCTCGAGATCCCCATGGCTCACGCATAAGCATGAAAAGGACGCCGCCATTTTGTGGCCCACAGATGACGGCTGTACTCTTTGCACGTTACACTATTGTTTGAAACACAGTATTTTGAGATCGTTGTTGTTAAAATTGAAAAATAAATAGTCTGGCTTGGACTCTTGTAAACTTTTATCATTGTTCATGGATTTTGTATTACATTTTGGTCCAAGAAGAGTTTTTCAGATAACCCTCATTTTAAAGGCCCATTTATCCGTATCACTATTGATAAATAATCATCACATCGGGCTACTGGATTCTATTCAATAATTATTTTAATAATATTAATAAGAATGATATTCACTTGAGTGTTCAATGATTTAGTAAAATAATTGCACATCCCTTCTTTGGTCGATGGCGCCCAACTTGAATATAATGATCTTTTTCACTGTTTACAATAAATTTTATGCAGCAATCCCTCATACAAAAATATTACAACTTCTGCAGATACAAATTGGTCTGAAAATTGTCCGAGGATCCGAAAGTTTCATAGAATGTTAGCAAGTTCTCTCGACATTGCATCTTTTGAAGAATGGTTTGATATTAATCAGTATCTTCCATCTCCATGAAATAGTACCTACTATCAATCTGGCTGATATTGGTTTATTGCCGTTCTGTTATCATTCATAACATTTTCTGCATGGATGATCGGAGGTAGAACTTTCTAATCCATCGACCGTATTCTGTAAAACAGTACCTACCTATATATTTTCATAAATATATATATTATTGATTGGCGCAACTGTATATGCAATTAATGATTTCGTTCGCAGAATGTTACACTTATAACTAACGGTTTGATTGGTTCTTGCTTATTGATTTTATCAAAAAATAGCGGCACAATCTCAAGCTCTCTAAGTGCTTTAACGCGGAAAACCTTCCCCAAAAAATATTCGATTTGAATGTTGAAAATATCAGCTTTAATCCTGCGAGATAAAATTCTCAACTCTTCATTAAAAAAATCTTTTTCGTTACCCCATTCAAGGAGATTTTTAAGGATGTCCTTAAAGTTAGCACTACCATTATCGAATTTCGATTCATCGAGAAGTGGATTCATTGTCGCTTATTTGTCGAAAATTTGTTATGGAAACTAAAAATTTGTCGCACTTTTAGTTGTCTTTTTTTGGGTGGTAATCCTAACTTTTAATTGGCACTACCACACTTTAAAAACATAAAATGTTGTCCGTTTTTGATGTATTGTGCGTAACTTATTTGTAGCAAATTACTTATGACGTGAAAGAACTAAAAAAAAACGTTACATTCATTTTTTATCTCTTTATAAGGTGTGGTAGTGCTAACTTGAACTCAAGTGGTTTTACCCGCTATCCAATAGCTGAATTTGGTGGAACATTTTTGTCGCCAATTAGTTATGAACGAAATCACAATCAATTTTCATTTTGAGGCTATTATAAACATGAAAAAGTACGGACAACAGGGTATTTCAATGTCGGTTTCAAATTAAATCAATATGAGATGAATTTTTTCGACTTAACAATGTATGACTAATTCAAATACGTCGAGTTTCAATTTGTTACGTTTTTTGGAAACTACATTATCTTTGAAAATATTTTTTTTCATATGGTTGTAATGCTAAATTTAACATCATCAAAGTGAGCAAATGCAATGAATTTTCTCGATTTACAGTGCATAACTAATTCAAATACGTCGAGTTCCAAATAGCTACGTTTTTAAATAGTTTTTATTACTTTCGGTTCTTGTAGCAATGGACTCCGCAGCGATTTCTCAGGCTCCATACGGTCTAGAGACTTGAAATTTCAAATTCGAACTTAGATCGCAGACATCTTGCCGCCTGTTAAGCTCCAAGTGTGATCCAATATTTAATAATTATAATTATATCATTCAAGCAAGATCACTATTTCTTCGACATGGAACAACAATGTCGGACAATGGGATCTGTCTCTGGAATTACGCACGAGCATGGAGCGTATATATATGTCTCTGTTCTCTGGTATATAGATACTCTCTGGCAGATCGTCGTATATACTTATACTCTATGGTTATGTGTGTTGTGGTAGACAAACAGTAATTTGTTATGGAATTGCTGTTGCTGGCAAACAGATACACATAAGTATAGTTCAAATCGAGAGAAGGAGAGCAATAGTAAGTACTCTCATCGGTACGGTTCAAATCTTAGATGCCTAATAAAAACTGTTTTTAATTTTTTTTCGAAAATTCCACTTGTTTGTAACTATATTATCTTTAAAAATATTTTTGTTCAAAGGGTGGTAATGCTAACTTGCTCAAAGTGAGCAAATGCAATTAAATTTCTTGAGTTACAGTGAATAACTAATTCAAATACACCGAGTTTCAATTAGTTACGTTTTTTTCGAAACCAAATTATCTTTGCAAATATTTTTTAAATGGTGGTAATGTTAACTTTAACCTGAGCAAAGTGAGCAAATGCAACTTTGACGACTGTTACAAAACGGAACCATTGAGATTTTTTTTTGTGAATCAGTTATGATACAGAAACGGATGAGAAAAAAATGTTCCTTTTTTTTCGTAAAAATCTGGCTTGCTAACTTGAAGTCAAGTGAACACTACCACTTGGTAAAAAATAGTGTTTCCTATTTTCCAAAAGTTCTGGTATCTGGTATAACTTTTTTGTCGCTAATTAGTTATGATGGAAATCACTCTCGTTATCAATTCAATAAGAGAAGGTCACATCAGTGGAGTAGTTTTCAGAAACTGAAGTCAATGGGTGGTTTACGACGAGTTTCGCGAAAAAGCACAAGAGGTGCCTTCAAACCACCACCCTGGCTATGGTTATGAACAATATCAGTGTAGGAAAACTGTAAGAACTGATACAATAAATAAAAAAAAATGTGCAATTCCATTTTTTATAAGTGCCATTTCATATTTATAGTAGCCACAAAATCAAAATCGAGTGTGATTTCGATGATAAGTGATTAGACCAACCAGATTGAACTTTTGGCAAGCAGGAAAAACTATTCTTTACTAAGTGGTAGTGTTCACTTGACCTCAATTTAGCACTACCACGTCAGATTTTTACGAAAAAAAAGGAAATATTTTTTCTCATCCCTTTCTGTGTCATAACTAATTCACAACAAATTAATTCTCAAAGGTTCTCTTTTATAACAGTCGTCAAAGTTGCATTTGCTCACTTTGATCAGGTTAAAGTTAACAATACCACCCCTTAAAAAAATATTTTCAAAGATAATTTAGTTTTGAAAAAAAAAACAGGACTAACTGAAACTCGGAATATTTGAATTAGTTATGGACTGTAAATCGAGAAATTTCATTGCATTTGCTCACTTTGATCAGGTTGAAGTTAGCATTACCACCCATTGAAAAAAATATTTTCAAAGATAATGTAATTTCTAAAAAACGTAACTAATTGAAACTCGATATCTTTGAATTAGTTATGCATTTTAAATCGAGAAAATTCATCTCACATTGATTTAATTTAAAACCGAAATTGAAATACCGTGTTGTCCGTACTTTTTCATGTTTATAATGGCCACAAAATCAAAATGGATTCTGATTTCCTACATAATTAATTAGCGACAAAAATGTTTCACCAAATTTAATTATTGGATAGCGGGAAAAACCATCTTCTACACCTTATAAAGAGATAAAAAACAAATGTAACGTTTTTTTAATTATTTCACGTCATAATTAATTTGCGACATATAAGTGTTACGCACGATACAGTCGAAAACGGACAAAATTTTATGCTTTTAAGGGGTGGTAGTGCTAACTTTAATGTAAAGTTAGCATTACCACCCAAAAAAAAGAAAACTAAAAGTGCGACAAATTTTTTGTTTCCACAACAAATTTACGACAAATAAGCGACAATTAATCCACTTCTCGTTGAAACAAAATTCGATAATGGTAGTGCTAACTTTAAACACATGTTGTAAGGGGAAGGTTTTTTGAAATTCTAACTTTGAAACAATTGAACAATGAATTGGTCATGTCTACCCAGCCATAGATAAAAATCTAGATGTACCTACAATACAATTAATGACCTCTTTTATGGAGCCTCTCAAATAAATTATTATGTGGAATGGTTTTAATCAATTTCTAGATGCTGTTCTTCTCAGTTTTTTCTATTCTTTGATTTGTAAATGATTGGGGAGAACCTTATTGTAAAAGCACATGTAAATTCTTTTAACTGGCGGTAGATTTTGTTGGTCAAATTAGAAAATTAGTAGTAACATTTTCTTCAAATGAATATCTGAAAATTTTAACTCTCTACCTATAACGAGCCCGCGCACAGACGAACGGGCAGACGGATTTAGTATTTTTAGTTATAGCGAGAATAGAAATACACAGTTTTTGAGAATTTCAACTCTCTACCTATTATTGTTGTTGATAGGATATAGCCCGCTGAGGGACAGCGGAGTATCAGTAATAGGGTTAATTTTCATACAGAATTTAAATATTTTGTTGATGTATACCTACACACAATAATCAAGGGATAATTGATTCAATATTCTGTCTATCTTCGTTGATAGAAATTCATCAGATTGAAATAAAGCAATAAATAACGCAGGTATGCAGTGAAATAGTTTTCTGTCATTGGCAAATCCGCCTACGGTAGTTCGTCATTTACATTTTATTCGATAAAAATAAAATAGATTTACTTGTAAAAAATATGACTAAGGCCATAAACTATAGGAACTTATCTGTAGACATTAATTAGTGAGTGTATTTGTGACACATTCATTGTGATTGTGAAATTACCTAAGAATGTTTTTGTAGAATTTCAATATTAGTTATCTTTATTGACGAGTGTAGCTATAAAAAGTTACTGTTTAATAAATAAATAACAGCACGCTCGTTTTGTTTGCTTTATCATAAATAACATAAACAAAGAAAACCTTGAAAAAGAGAGAATACAAATTGATATTGAAGGAAATGCGTTTTACAGGTGCACTTTTGCATTTCGAAAAAATTGAATTGCATGGTGTTACATGAAAATAAGCTGAAAGAAATATTTTTTCAAAAGTATAGATAGGAGTATAGATGAACATATATATAAATAAATTACCTATCCTGTAGCAGTCATATTTCTGAATATGAATTCAAATATATAATCAAGATGTTTCTAAATGTCAGATTGATTAGCAAATACAGTACCAGCCATCCAGATAAATATCATGATTTCTAGGTTGTTCCCGAGGTTGTTCCCTATCTTTAGTATCAATCTTCAGCGTACCACTGACGGTGGAGACCTAAATATCTGATACATTGAACACGTATAGTGGATGGATATTAACACCCGGCAAGTAGAATTGATTCGTAATGGAAAAGCTCCAGGAAAGGATGAGATATGTGTAAAAATTACAAAATATGGACGAGATAAGATGGCTGAGAAAATACATCAAATGATAACGAGAATTTGTAGAGAGGAAACGATGCCAGAAGAATGGGAAACGGGACAAATAGTAGTGATACATAAGAAAGGTGACCAGCAAGAATGTGGAATACATACAGAGGAATAACTCTTTTAAATGTTGCGTATAAAATATCTACTATCAGCGCTCATCCAGAAAAAACTTGCTGAAAAAACTAAAGACAAAAGTCGATCCTAGTTTTTGTAAAAAAATCACGAAATATTAACTTTTTTGACCGATGAACCCAAAAGGAGGAGGTTTACAATTTGACTGTGTGCTTTTTTTAGGGGGCATTTTTTCTCGAAAAGATCTGAGACGGCAGAATTAAAGATAGGATAGGAATTAAACGTTTCCGGATATTAAAACGTTTAAATTGAACGAGTTACGGTTTTCCAGTTACAGCGATATTATAATCTCAAAGATGCGTATTTACGCTATGTGGAGGGGGCAATTTCTTTTGAAAATCTGAGGCAACCAAATTTAAAACCAGATCATTTGTAGCAACATTTATATTGAACATTTTTTCTATATAACGGTATTCGAGTTACAGCAATGTAAAAGTCTAAAATATGCGCATTTCCGTGGCGATGTTTTTAGATTTCTGAATAATAAGTACAAGCAAAGAATATATATATATATATATATATATATATATATATATATATATGTGTAAAGAGTAATGGTATAAGTGAACGCTCAACGATTTTCGTGGTTGATGTTTCACTCAAAAGTTTCAAATGAATATTTTATTTTTTAAATTGACCAACTTTATTAGTTGGTGCTCTGAAAAACACAATATATATATAACATTAATTTTATTGGTGCTGGTACTTGTGAAGTTGGTGTCAAGAGTCTTCTATTCTATCTAACTACAATTGCACAACTTTAAAGTTACCATCACCAATAGAATTAATATTATTTGCCACGTTGTTGTCATTATAGTACGACGCTGCAATTTTTGCTTCTTTTTAGGGTTCGGAACATCTGATGAAAACGGAACTCTTATAAGATACATATGGTGTCTCTCTGTCCATCTGCCACAATATATTTTCTCCAAATTCTGATTCGGGGTTGATATGGTAAAACCAATTCAAATAGTTGAAGAAAAAAAAATCATCATGTGACATATCAAATTTCAGGGCGGGGTACATAAGTAATTCAAATATATTTTTTTCATTATCCCCAAATGTACGAAACGTAGAATTTAAAAAAAATACGAAAACTCTAAGTACGGACTTGCACTTTGCCGGTTTTCTCCTCAATTTAAAATATTAGATAAATAAGTGAAAACACTGTTACCACTAGGTACTCATGTTATACATAATGCTTGCCGATCAAAATTGGACTATGGCTCAACTGCATACGCCGCAGCTAATAAATCATTACTGGCGAAACTAGATGCAATACCTTCATAACTCGACGATACGTATTGCCATTGGGGCATTTCGAACAACTCCAGTTGAAAGCAGCTCTGTTAAACTAGCAGTGACAAGTTAGCAGAAACAATCGAAACCGGCATGGGAATTTGTTCGTAATTAGTTGCTGATATCCCGAACCAGTTTTGAAAAAATCGGGATTTTAGCAACTAATTAGCAAAAGGTCTAAATTCCACAAAGTTAAGCATTAAGTGAAACCATGGCAAAACTTACCAACCTACGCCTCGGACATACTCGGTTTACCCATGACCACATTCTGAACGGAAGAAACGCACCGACTTGTGAAACGTACAATTAATAATTCAACATATTTTTATTGATTGTCCATTGTACACCGCACAAAGAAATGCCCACAAGATACAGAGAGATGGTCAGTGAAGTTGGCGGTGTACTTTTCGTGGATAATAAAACCAGTAGTTGCTTAATTTGCCTTTAATTTACTGTTAATTATCCGTTAAGTCAAATATTTTGCCGTTCCATTATTTTTTGAAAAAAAGATGTGCACCGCCAACTTCGCGTGAAGTTAGCTGTGCACCCTGGCAAAAAGCAAAGAAGCGAATGAGGTCGACCAAAATTAATGATTGGGGAATTTGCCCTTAATTAGCCGTAAATTATCTGTTAAGTCAGATACTTCGAATTTTTCATTTTTTCCAAGAAAACATAGGTGTATCGCTAACTTCGCGTGAAGTTAGCGGTGTACCCCTGTAAAAAACGACGAAATAAAATGCCCAGGGAGAAATTAACAATTGTGTAATTTGCACTTAATTAGCCGCTCATTATTCGTGAGGTGAGATATTTTGCTTCTCTATGTTTTATTGAAAAAATGAGGTGCACCGCTAAATTCACACGAAGATGGCGGTGCACCTCCTAAAAACAATCAATGTATAAAAAATCAATTGAAGTCCTGAGGCAGATAATAAGCATTATAGAAAGCTTGACGTAACTAAAGAGTTAGCAATTGCCATTTTTACTGTAACCCCAAATAAAAGATAATTTTCATGTATATTATATTGTATACATATATGTTAAAAATCTAACCAACTTGCATAAGTATTCTTGGTAAGACGCGATAGCTTGTACGGGCTGGAAATTTTGATTTTGATAATACATATAAAACTTTATATGTCGAATAAATATACAAAATAATAAAGAAAAAAAATTTATCAAATCTATCTTCTTCTGTGAGTGCCGTACTCGTATTGACAGACAAAAAGATAAATCTTAAGGGCACACCCTTCCAGAGAGCTGTACTAGGGAATATATACTCTCGCTGGTTTCCCGTTGTCTTGCGAGAGGAGGAGAATGCAATGCGATAGAGACTCGAACGCGCGCCCGCATCAACGGTCACTTGTCCAAGCAGTTTCCATCGTATGGCGCTGCTCAACTTCGTTGATCGAAGTCGGTCAGTGTTAACCCGCAGCTACGCCCTCCTCACAAATCTATGGCAAATCATTTCATACTAACCGTAATTTGGAAAGCAAAACATGAATATAATAATAATAATTGTTTTTTTTATACTTCGGTTTTTACAGGGGTACACTGCTAACTTCACGCGAAGTAGACCTATGTTTTTTGGAAAAATGAGAAATTCGTAAAGTATCAGCCTTAACGGATAATTAGCGGCTTATTAACGATAAATTCCCCAATCATTAATTTTGGTCCACATAATTCGCTTGATTGTTTTTAGGAGGTGCTCCGCCATCTTTGTGTGAATTTAGCGGTGCACCTCATTTTTTTCAATAAAAATAGAGAAGCAAAATATCTCACCTCACGAATAATGAGCGGCTAATTAACTGCAATTACACAATTGTTAATTTCTCCCTGGGCATTTTATTTCGTCGTTTTTTACAGGGGTACACCGCTAACTTCACGCGAAGTTAGCGATACACCTATGTTTTCTTGGAAAAAATGAAAAATTCGAAGTATCTGACTTAACAGATAACTAACGGCTAATTAACGGCAAAATCCCCAATCATTAATTTTGGTCGACCTCATTCGCTTCTTTGCTTTTTGCCAGGGTGCACCGCTAACTTCACGCGAAGTTGGCGGTGCACGACTTTTCTTCAAAAAATAATGCAACGGCAAAATATCTGACTTAACGGATAATTAACGGCAAATTAAGCAACTATTGGTTTAATTCTACACGAAAAGTGCACCGCCAACTTCACTGACCTACAGAGAGATTTGGAAACAATCCTAGGATCAAAATGTATTCTACAAAATATTAAATATTTCCTAAATAGTATAGAAATAAGAAACAGAATGTAATCATTGTTATTTATACATGTTCGCTAATATCCGAAATGGTTGATGCGATAAAATGGAGAAGAAAAAAAACTGTTACCAAATTTGTAGTTTGACAGCGACGATAGTGCAATAATAATAATTGTTGTAGTCTTGTCGAACTTGCTAGTTACTAGATAAGCTAGTGAGACTGCAACAGTATATCCTTATAAATAGAATATAAATGGAAAATTAAATGAATCTGTTGCAAAGTATAAAAAGAACGGAGATTGCCAGTGAAAAAACCTGTAGTTCTGGTTTTATTAGAATTGAGAGATTTGAAAACAATTTGAATTCCGAAAGCGACATTAGTTTTTGATGAAAGTTAAAGAGAGTGAACGAGTGCCATTACTAATCAGTTTGAGCCTTATACCTACTGCTTGAACTTGAACATATACTGTTTCACCTTAAGGTTTGTTCTATAGACAAAGTAGATAGGAATCTCTGGCACAAAACTCGTAACTCGAAACATGTATTAGAAGTAAAATTTAAACAAACTATCATAATGTGGGAGTAGACTAGGTGGGTGGGTGGGTTCGTCATGCTCCTCTGTACCTACCAAATTGAAGAGGAGTCGTGCCAAAATTGTTGGAACATGTTCAATTTTGAATGAAATAAGTGAGGTATTGAAAGCATTTACCACGAAAATGGTATATCTAAATAGTGTAACGTGGATAGGTATTCATGTACTTACGGTTGATATTCGTTTATTAGTTATTTATGCTACTATATTGCTTACAGTAGTTATTGCATGTATATTTCTTTATGTAGTTCTAGAATTATAGAATATTTATTCTGGATCCTTCCAGAAACTATATGTGAGGTACAATTTGTCATACTATTGTCAGTTTGACAAGGATCTAGAACATTAATTATGTTCGTCTAGATAATCATAGAACATTCTCGATGAATGTCATGTCATGATTCAGGTATATAAGGCCGTGTCGATCACGGGACAGAGTCAGTCTTGTGAAGTCATTGAGTCAAGTCAGTTGATAACAGCCAGTTTGTGGAAATAGAGGTTAATAGTAGTTCTGTCGGTGAAGACAGTGACAGTACAGATTGTCAAGGTGACAAGTGGTGACAGTTGTACCATAATAGAAAGCCGTGTACAGTGTGTTTAGGAATAAATCATTGGAAGTAATCTGCGAATTTTGAGTATTACGCAAGTGAACTCACCCCACAACGTTTAGCACAGGGTTAAACGTTACAATTGGTGTCAGAAGTGGGATCTTCGCATTTTGCTGAAAATATATAGTGGATATCAGATCGAAAGATTTGGTGAAATGGCAACTATTGCAGATGTTATCGAGTTTCTTATGAAGTGGAGATTGGAAGACGCAGGAAATAGACTACGAGACAGAGAATATTGGGCAAGATTTAGTCTAGAAAGTAAAGAACAACATGCAAGAAATATGCTAGAATATAAAGAACAGAGCCAAATTAGACAAGATAAAGAAGAACAGGAAAGAATTAGACAAGAATATGAAGAAGAGCAGGCAAGAATTAGACAAGAATATGAAGAAGAACTAGTAAGAATTAGACAAGAATATAAAGAAGACCTGGCAAGAATTAAACAAGATTATAAGAAAGTAAACAGCGTTCAACAGAAAATTCATTATTACACGAATAAGGATAGCTTAAATAACGAGCCTGATGCTAAGAGGGAAGATGCCGGAACTAGGTCGAAGGAGCGCAATATGTCTGGAGAGAGTTCAACCAGTAGAAGAAAAAGTCCTTTTAAATGGCGCATTAGGTACATCCAGATCTCGAAGAAGTATCAGGCAGTGTGTAGGCCACAACGGTCGTAAGAAAAACATTTTACATTGCGGTTGCGATAGTCTACTCAGAGTTCCAGGAGGTAGAAGGTGCTACGGCCGCAATAAAAGAAGGCGAATGAATCTACGGAAAGACCGAGGCACGAAGCGCAGCAGTCTACGACGAAAGAGCAGGTGCAATAGCCGCAGACGAATGTGCAGGCACATTCGCTATCATCGACGCAATCATGGATGCGATAGAATATTCTGTCATAAATTGACGTCTCCTTGCCACATACATAGATTGCGTGATCATAATTCAAGATCACGCAGTGGTGAAGGTTGTATGGCCACCAAGGATTGTGTTAGCTTGTGTAGTTGCAGACCACCTGTTCGAAGATTTTCACCTACAGGAGGAAGTAGTCGTACTCCGGTGATACATTTTGATGACCGAAGAAGAGGATCAAAAGTACCACCGAGTAACCTGTCTTCCTCGGGTGGCGAGAGCCAGGATTGGGACCAGAGGATGCAAGGAGCTCCCCCAGATGAGATTGAAGAATGCATTGGGTTGATGTTTGATCGGGACGATCAAATCTAAGAAGGGGGCAGTGTAACGTGGATAGGTATTCATGTACTTACGGTTGATATTCGTTTATTAGTTATTTATGCTACTATATTGCTTACAGTAGTTATTGCATGTATATTTCTTTATGTAGTTCTAGAATTATAGAATATTTATTCTGGATCCTTCCAGAAACTATATGTGAGGTACAATTTGTCATACTATTGTCAGTTTGACAAGGATCTAGAACATTAATTATGTTCGTCTAGATAATCATAGAACATTCTCGATGAATGTCATGTCATGATTCAGGTATATAAGGCCGTGTCGATCACGGGACAGAGTCAGTCTTGTGAAGTCATTGAGTCAAGTCAGTTGATAACAGCCAGTTTGTGGAAATAGAGGTTAATAGTAGTTCTGTCGGTGAAGACAGTGACAGTACAGATTGTCAAGGTGACAAGTGGTGACAGTTGTACCATAATAGAAAGCCGTGTACAGTGTGTTTAGGAATAAATCATTGGAAGTAATCTGCGAATTTTGAGTATTACGCAAGTGAACTCACCCCACAACGTTTAGCACAGGGTTAAACGTTACAATAGGTACTACTTTTTTATTATAAATTATTATTTTGACAAAATTTATTTCTAAGCATAATACATATTTATTTGTATAATATGGGAAATATCCAGGTAATCTGTGAAATCATTTTCAATATGTAGGAGTTCGGTTCTGGTTATTAACGGAGTGACACCTTATCTTATCAGTGCATCGAATTTTTATAAATTGTAGTGGAAATATCGTTTCAGAAATTGTGAGATTTTACATACCTTTCCTGCATCTAATAGTTAACTTGTATGGTTAACATCATTTGAATAATCAAGATCTGAAGACAATCAAGGTAAATGTAAATATAAACAATAACATCGAACGTGAATCGCGCGAAACACCGTGTCCGCTTGATAAAATGGACAGGGTCGGAGCGAGAGATTTTAATACTGCTACACAAATAAACTCAACCACTCTCGAGACTGCTGACTACAGCAGTTCTCAAAATAACAACTTACTTGAGAAACAAATGTTACCCAAGAGCTACTCCTCAGTTGCCGCTAAGCAAAACTTCCCAACAAAAGAACAAGCAATAATTTTCAATGCAATAGAAAATACCCGTCTCCAAGATTATCTCATACCACTAGGAACTATTATACAACCCAAAAATATAATATTCACTTCAAGACTATCCAACCAAAGAATTTGTATGTACTTGGCAAGCAAAGAAATTGTTGATGAATTCATTAAAAAAAATGGAACTATTGAAGTCAACGGACAACTACTCAAAGCTAGACGTCTTATTGCACCAACCGAACGAGTTGTTCTGTCAAATGTATGTCCAACAATTCCACATGATATCTTGATAACAGAGCTTGAAAAACTCGGTCTTAAGCTTGTATCTCCAATAACTTTTCTGAAGATAAATGCTACATCTCCAGAATATAGCCATATTCTCAGTTTTAGAAGACAGGTATACATCAGCTCACTAAACAGCATTACTCTTCCTGAATCTATCGTGGTTGAATTCGAGGATACGTCCTACAGAATCTTTATTTCACAAGATAATCTATTATGTTATAAATGTAAAAAACCAGGTCATAAAGCAGCGCATTGTTCTGAGTCTAATTCAACTATCGATGATTCCATGGAAGTTACGAGGCCTGAAACAACCGATGAGCCACTATTTCAAACACCTGAGAGGCAACATCTAATAACTCAAAGGTCTCCTACATGTTCACAAGTCAAACGGAGTGCTAAAGAAATTTTGACGCCCGAAGAAGAAATTCCAACAGAAAATAGTACTTTCATCAAGCCGGCTACTACTGAAATAATTAAAAAGTTCAAAGCAAATGCAAAATCCAATAAAGACTTATTAGAACCGGCAAAATCTTTCATCGACAACATGACTCCTGCACCAATTTTAAATTATGATCAAATCATAAGCCTTTTTGAAAATATTCAAGGTTCTACTGATCCCATTAGTGTGGTAAAGGATTATACAACTAACTTCTCTTCACTTAAAGATCTATTAACTATCATCTACCCTAAACTTACTGATCGTGCAATAAAGACAAGACTGACAAAACTTAAACGAAAACTTCTTAATGAAATGGGCTGTGAAAGTACTGGAGGAGAGAGTGATTCGTCGACCGATCAACATTAAAAAAATATATATATATAATAATAATAATTAACATTCAACTTCAAATCTATAATTCAATGGAATATCAACGGATATTTCCGCCATCTACCTATGCTTCAAATTCTCAACTCGGAGCTAAGCCCAGATATTCTTTGTTTACAAGAAACACACTTCAATGTAAATAGCATTTGTTCATTAAACAGCTTCAACTACTTTCGAAAGGATCGTCTGAATATAACCAAATCATCTGGAGGTGTTGCAATACTCGTCAAAAAACACATCGAAGCAGAAGAGATACCTATAACCACACAACTGGAGGCTATTGCTATAAAAATCATTCATAATAAAACTTTTAATATTTGTAATATTTACTTACCACCCGATAAACAAATAGACGGAAACGACCTAAAAAGCCTAATAGATCAAATACCAACACCACGACTTATCTTAGGAGATTTCAACGGCCACAACGCAATCTGGGGATCGAATAACACTAATGTTAGAGGAAAAATCATCGCTAACTTCATTCAAGACTATCAGCTATGTGTTATGAACGATGGAAATAACACCAGATTTAATTCAGCTACAGGTGACTCATCGGCCCTTGACCTAACACTATGTGATCCCTCTATGACTACATCCCTTTCATGGCAGGTACTCCCTTATTTATATGGTAGTGATCATCACCCCATCGAGATCACAAACATAAATCTCCAAGGACCTTTGTATCCTATCCCTTCGAAATGGAAAGTGAAATCTGCCAATTGGGAGCGATACATGAAAGAAGTTGATAATAGAATAGAAATTGCTGTTCGTGATGGAACAGAAATCACATTTAAAGATCTCTCAAACATAATCACAGAAAGTGCACAAATATCGATCGGAAAGACTAAGCTGATAAAGAACCACAAACCTGTACCGTGGTGGAATGACGCATGTAATGAGGCTATCCATGCTAGCAAATCAGCACTTGTAAAATACAAAAGGCACAAAACAACAGAAAATCTCATTGAATTCAAAAGGCTGAAAGCTAAAGCAAGTGTTATAATACATGAAGCCAAGAAAAACTCATGGAAACATTACATTGCTAGCATTAACTCCTCCACTCCCATGACGGAAGTTTGGAACAGAGTCAAAAAAATATCAGGCACCCAGACATCCTCTCATATTTCAACTCTTAAAGACGGAAATCAATTGATTTCCTCAAGCTATGATATAGCTGAACTGATGGCCCAAACCTATGAAAAACATTCAGACGATTCAAATCTTGATGCAAAATTTCTGGAGCATAATACAACATCCGTATCTAACATGATCGACACTGCTACAGCGAACAATGACCCAATTAACCTCCCAATAACGAGAGACGAACTTGATGAGGCCCTCCTCGATCTGAGAAACACAGCATCAGGTCCCGATGACATTCCAGTTGATTTTATTAAGAACCTACCTGAAACAGCAAGAATCCATCTCCTGAAAATATTCAATAGTATATGGTTGACTCAAACATTCCCGGAAGAGTGGAACGAATCAATAATTATTCCTGTTCTCAAACCTAATAAGTCCCGTCTAGATCCTGAATCCTACAGACCGATATCACTGACATGCGCGTTCAGCAAATTGTTCGAAAAAATTGTCAACAAACGATTACAATGGACATTAGAAAGCAGAAACTTGATAATTCCAGAACAAAATGGATTTAGACCTCACAGATCAGTTTTGGACAACTTAGTAGATCTAGAAAGCGATGTCCATGAGGCATTATCTACAAAGCAGAAATGCTATGCCATATTCTTTGACCTTAAAAGAGCCTTCGATTCAGCCAGTAGAAACCATATACTAGGACAACTGGAAAAAATTAATATAAGAGGCAACTGTTTAGCATTTATACGGAATTTTCTGAACAATAGAACATTCCAGGTCAGAGTCAATGGTATCTTATCAAGCAAACACCCTCAGAAAAACGGTACACCACAAGGATCTGTGCTTAGTCCAACCCTATTTCTAATTGCCCTCAATTCTATCCTAAAAGGCTTGAAGAAACCACTGAAAGCAAGATTGTATGCTGACGACCTCGTAGTTTTCGTAAAAGGAAAAAATCTAGACACTATGGAAGTAATGCTTCAAAAGTTTCTCGACACTCTGGAACATTGGTCACACGAAACAGGTTTCATTTTTTCTGTGACAAAAACTCACAGTATTATATTTAGTTCAAATGACATCAATACACAAACAAAGTTGCAGTTATATCAACAAGACATTGAACTTAGATCTTCTGTTAGATTTCTGGGAATGACTCTCGATAGAAGACTGAACTGGAAGGAACATATTTCCGGTCTGCTGCTGGCATGTAATAAGAGATTGAATCTGCTTAAAACTCTTGTGGTCAAAAAATGGGGAGCTGATCAGCGGACGCTTCTTCTTCTCTATAGGACATTAATCCGATCGAAAATAGATTTTGGATGTACTATTTACGCTTCGGCCAGTAAATCGACGCTAAGACCTATCAATACAGTTCAAAACAATGCTCTCAGAATAATATTAGGAGCCTATAGAACAACCCCAATTCAGAGTTTACATAGCGAAGCTGGCGAACCACCTCTTAACCTAAGAAGACAGTTTCTTAGTCTTTCTAACGCTGCTTCAACCGCTGCAAATAGGACGAAATCATCATTTGATTCTACATTCACCTCTAGATATACTAGCCACTTCAATAATAAACCGCAATCTAAGGTACCATTTTATGCACGGATTCGAAAGTTCACAACAGATTTGAATATTACATTCCCAAACGTCCTTTCCGATGACATCAAGCACCCACCACCATGGACTATTAGCATTCCAAAATGCAATGACACCCTCACTCAGTATAACAAATCCAACACCAATATAGAAATCATCAAAAATTCACTATTGGAAATTCTTTCCAACGATTATTCAGACTTTCAAACAATTTTCACTGATGCCTCCAAATCCTCAGAAGGAACGGGATGTGCAGTAGTTATAGGTCAAACTGTTGAAAAATATGAACTCTCACCCCTCAGCAGCATCCACACAGCTGAACTATATGCAATATACCGAGCATTAGTATACTTGAACAACTACAACTATGAGAAATCAGTCATTCTAACGGATTCATTAAGTTCTATTTTATCACTGCGGAGACTATATCCAAAACATCCTATTGAAAAATTAATTAAAGCAGAACTCATCCGCCTCGAAAATTTTTCTAAGATTGTTCACTTCATCTGGATACCATCACACATTGGAATTCATGGTAATGAAGAAGCTGATCGAAACGCGAGTCATGTAGCCAGACACAGCTCCACAACGTCTCTGATGATCATATTACAACTAAATGCTGATCTTTCATTTGTTAAACTATAAAAGCCATGTAATACTTGTTCTCAGATTAGATATAATCTTGTCTTGTAATTGTATACTTGAATGTGAAATAAATCTTTTTAAAAAGGTATTTCTCGGTCATTGAAACTTAACTGGCGCTGCGAACAGGATATCGTCGGTAAATCAATAAAGTTATCCCTTCAGTGCGATAATAGTTTTACTGTTTTCTATCAAGAAATTCGGACGATATCACGAACAAAAATTAAAAAAGACATTAGTGACCAAGTGCAATTACGAGGTGCATCAAAGGTTATATCTCCGGCCTACATCAGAACCCTTCAGAGGAATCCAGGTCGAAAAGACAGGCTCCAGTTCCTCCAGTGAACCAAGAGACAAGGAATAAGCTGGCAAATGATCCTTCTGTGCATCATCCTGTGAGTCATTTTTCCTTTAATTTAATTTATTGGCTAATTCTCATCTGTAGAATCTAGTACAAAAATAGAGTTCCTTCAGAGAACATATTTTTATAAGATAAGATTAATTTTATTCATTTTCGAATAATTTTTTTTTTACAAAACATTCACTGCAAGATTTGCTTGATTTTTAAATCATTTATATATAGACAAAAATAGTGAAGTAATTAATTTCTCTCGATTTTTTTTTCAATCAATTTATTTATGAGCAAAAATCGTAGTCGATCTAGATCACCTATACAGACGGACAGTTTATTAGAACAACTCAAACAATTGAATATTTCTTCCACCAATCAAACATCAAACATGTCTAATCCAATCACTCAACTTGAAATTAGCATGGCCAACAACCTTCTGCCGAAATATTCGGGAGGTTCGAAAGACCTTGCATATTTTATTAGACAATCCGAAAAATACATTGTACTTTTGGAAACGAAAGATAATGCATTGTTCAACACTCTGGTTCTAGAACAAATTAAAGCTAAACTTTCCGGTCCAGCTAGGGATGTCATAATCAATCAATCTTTTGAAAATTGGATAAGCCTAAAGAAAGCCCTTACTGAACGTTTCGGCGATCCTAGATCTGAAGAGCTACTTGCTCATGACTTAAATATTTCGATTCAAATATATCCTCAAACCTTTTCCGAATTTTACGAAGAAGTGATCTCCAAATTACAAATTCTTAAAGAACATTTAGCGATCAATACTAATGATGCAAGTGTTCGTAAATCAAAAGAAGAAATGTATACTGAACAAGCCCTTGCAATATTCAAAGCAGGTCTTTTAGAACCCTATCGAGATCATCTCCTTCATATCTCTGTTCCTAGCCTCGAACATGCTCTGTTCGAATGCAAGAAACTTGATAATGAAAGATCCCAAATAGAGTTCGCAAATTTCCTAAGAGCTCAAAAAACTTCTAAATCACGTCCACTCCCGAAATCTCAATTTCCAAACTATCAATCTAAACAACTATCCCAATCTCATCATTTTAAGCCCCAAAATTCATCTTTCCAATATCAACAATTCAGGCCTCATATGTTGAATCAACCTCAACAGTTTCAGCCACAAATGCAAATTCAACCTTTACAATATCAACAAGTTCAACATCAAATTCCAAATCAATTCCTGCAAAACCAGCAATTCAGACCCCAATTTCCTCAGAGATTTCCAACGGAAAATAAGCCCACCCCACCCAAACAATTCCCTTCTAACTCTCAAGTTTTTAAAAGACAACAGAAACCACATGATAACTACAAACCCACACCAATGAGCATATCAACCGCTCATACATTCAGACCCCAAAATAGACCCCAGAATCACTTTAAGCAAACTGGCCCTCCCAGAGTAATGGTGGAAGAGCTATTTAATGTTGAACAAGACCACAACGCTGATGAAAACCAATATTACGATAATTATGAAGATGACTATACACATGACGAACAAACATACTTAGATTATACAGATGATCAATTTCAAAATTTAAATATAGAAGAAAACGATGATACCGAAAATTTTTAATTAATAGCCTCGGAATAGATATTAATAATATAAACTCATCGCCAAAACTACCTTTTATCTATCTTGCCGGATTGGACCTTAAGATTTTGATCGATCCAGGAGCCACTAATTCAATAATTAATCCGAAACCAGCTTTTAAATTATTTTCAAATTACATTTACGAATCAAAATTTTCTGTTAAATCTATTCAAACTACATATAATGGTTCCCTAAGTTGTCAATATCCCCTACTCAATGAGTTTGGAATTGAACACATCTTCGATATGTTTATAGTACCGTGGCATGAAAGGTTCGACGCTCTTATTGGTAGCCAAGACTTTGATATTCTTAAGGCTCTAATCGATTATAGTAACCATATTTTAAAAATAGGAAATATTAGAATACCATTTTATTTTGAACTAAATCCTAGTTTATTTAAACCATATGAACAAAAGCTTAATAAACCCATTCTTAAAATTCCTGTTACTATAGAAAACGGACCAGTAATTTTTCCGGAAATATCCTTGAATAACATTTTTATCCCTGAATGTATAACTTCAGCTTTAGATGGATACGTTCATATTCCAATTGAACAAGATCTACCATTATCTCATATCGCTATAAACTATCACGAACCAATTCTAGTACAACCCCTCTCAAAATTCCAACAATCTAATCCAAACTGTGAAACCAATAACATCGATATAAGTAAACTTATCCGTACCGAACATCTCAATCCCGAAGAAAAAAGCCAGATAATATCACTTTGTAAATCATTTAAGAACGTCTTTTATAATGAGAACTCCGACTTATCATTTACTCACATGGTAAAACACAACATAAGAACTATTGATGAAGAACCTATTTATCAAAAATCATATAGGTATCCGTACCACCTTAAGGAAGAAATCCAGAATCAGATTCAGAAACTTCTAGACAATAAGATTATAAAACCCAGTATTTCGCCTTATAGTTCTCCTGTCTGGATTGTTCCAAAAAAATTAGACTCTAGCGGCAAAAGAAAATTCCGTATGGTCATCGACTACCGGAAATTGAACGAAAAAACCATCGAAGATAAATACCCTCTTCCTAGAATTGATGAAATTCTCGACAATCTTGGCAGATGTGTTTACTTTTCGACACTAGATCTTGCCCAGGGATTCCACCAAATAGAAATCCATCCAGACTCTGCTGAGAAAACAGCCTTTACTGTTGATAATGGCCATTATGAATATACTCGTATGCCATTTGGTCTTAAGAATGCTCCAGCAACATTCCAGCGGGTTATGGATACAATTTTACGACCCTTTCTATATAAGTTCTGCTTCGTTTATATGGATGATATTGTTATATTCTCTAGGTCACTCCAAGAACATATTCTTCATGTTAAACAAATTTTTCAACAACTTCAGAACCACAATTTGAAAATTCAATTAGACAAATCCGAATTCCTTAGAAAAGAAGTAGCATTTCTAGGACATATCATCACCCCAAATGGAATTAAACCCAATCCAGATAAAATTGAAGCAATTCAGTCATTCCCCCTTCCAAAAACAGAAAAGCAAATAAGATCATTCCTCGGTATGATTTCATATTACCGCAAATTTATCAAAGACTTTGCCAAAATTTCCCACCCAATCAATAAATACCTTAAGAAAAATACTAAAATCAATACGAGCGATCAGGAATATATTAATGCATTTGAAAAATGCAAACAAATTATTTGTAACGCCCCTGTTCTTGCATACCCGGATTTTTCAAAAACTTTCACTTTAACAACAGATGCTAGCAACGTGGCTATAGGTAGTGTTATTTCCCAAAATTCACACCCTATTGCATTTTACTCGAGAACTCTAAACTCCGCTGAAAGAAATTATGGTACTATTGAGAAAGAACTGCTCGCAATCATCGATAGCTGTAAACATTTCCGCCCATATTTATTTGGCAGGAAATTTGTTATAGAAACCGATCACAAACCTTTGGTTTGGTTACACTCACTAAAAGAACCGAATCAACGACTTATTAGATGGAAACTTAAACTTGAGGAATTTAATTTCGAAATCAAGTATAAAAAAGGAAAAGAGAACTTTGTTGCCGATGCTCTTTCAAGAATTGAAATAAATGCTATAGATAAGACCATACCAAACAGACGCAATAGAAAAAACTTAGCACTTATAAAATCTGCTCGAAAAGACCCAAAAATAAACATCATCAGCGATATTGTAGTCAAGCCACCCACAAATACCGCAAAGAAAAACTTAGACTTAATAAAAAATGATCAGGATAGAGATACCGACCTTTTATCAATACTACCAACATTCGGCTCAGAATCCAATTTATCCATAACAAATAGTGAAGCGGATAATATTTTAAACGCCAACCCTTTCTCAAATCAATCCAGTATACAAAATGATGATGATGAGAAAATAAGCAACAATGATTCAGGTGAAACCAGACATACAGCACAAGAAAATCCAGTTTTTAATTTTCCAATATCTGAGAAATCTTTAAATTCTACCCATTATCAGATTCTACTGAAATATGGTGAAAAGAATGATATTGAATTCACAAAACCTTTTGGTAAAAATAGATATACTTTGACATTTAGAAAAGGACTTGACGAAACTGTACTAGGCAATATGTTTCATGAAATAATAGACCCTACGAAAACATACTACATCTACTGCCCAGATGATAACCTTATTCAATCAGCGTACAGAAAATGTTCAGAAATATTTGAGCCCAACGTTAAAATCATTAAAGTCAATACGTTTTTAGAGGACATACTTAAAAAAGAAGAACAGATACAGATAATCTCAGATTATCACTCACATACCCACAATGGAATAATTGAAACAATAAAACATCTTCAGTCCCAATACTATTTCCCAAAAATTCAGGATCTTGTTACAAATCATATTAATAAATGCGATTTATGCCTTACTTCGAAATACGATCGAAATCCTCGAAAATTTCCATTTTCCGGTCCACTTATAGCCAAAAGACCTTTCGAAATAATTCACATAGATACATTTTTTGTTGAAAATAAGCGATTCTTAACAATAATCGATTTATTTACCAGATATCTTCAAGCATATGAACTTCCTGACACAAATTCTATAACTATTCTTAGCAAATTAAGACATTACTTTTCTCATCACAATTATCCATCACAAATAACATGTGACAATGCTAAAGAATTTTCTAGTGAAACTTTTAAGGAATTCATGTCCATGTTCCAAATTCGAGTCCACTACACCACACCTCAAGCTCATACGGGGAATTCCCCAATAGAAAGAGCACATTCTACTTTAATAGAAAAATTGCGTATCCTTAGGCAAAAATCAAAAGAAAGTACAACGGATATACTTACCACCGCGATCCTAATATACAATCAATCTGTTCATTCAGTAACGAATTTCACACCATTTTCATTACTTTATGGCCCATATGAAAACCTCAATCTACATGAGATCAACCTAGATAAGCAAATATTTCAGGACTACAATGAACACAGAAAACAAGAGATCATCCCTTTCTATAACGATCTATATCAAAAACAACTCAAGAAACGAACAAATCACTTAGAAAAAGTAAATACAGAACGTACCGGAAAAATTCCTAAGACCGATATTGTATATCTGAATACAGAACCTAGAAATAAGATTAAACCTAAATACAAGAAAGTGCTTCTAGACCCAAACAAATCAAATGAACAAACTCTTATCTCACAAAAAGGAAAGAAAATTAGTAAGCACATGATCAAAAACACCAAATGTTTTCAGATTGACAATGACACTGACAACCACCAACCAGGCACTTCAGCTGACACCAATTGACCCCCCTGGATACATTTTAGACGACTTAGGCTTAGCTAAATATAAAGTTAATTACCACAAAGTTTATTTTACAATAAGTATAGAAAGTATTGAAACAACTTATGCTAAATTATCTTTAAATCAAATACCTATAATGAATCAAGTTAAAAATGACAAACCTAATTTACTAACTACTTACAAAAGAGACATTGACCTTCTATCCGAAGATATCAACAAATTAAGAATATACTCCCGCCCTGACAAAAATCAGAAAAGAAGTCTGTTCGATGGCTTAGGTTCAGCTATTAGATATATTTCAGGTAATCTAGACCAAAATGATTTAATTGATATAAAAAATAATTTTATGAGAATAAATTCCAACGAAGAGAAGTTAATGACTGAAATCTCCAAACTACATACACTAGCAGGTCAAATAACTGAAAGATGGCAAAAAGATCTACTCAAAATTCAAGCACATGCAGAAAATGTTTATAAAGATCTATCTGATATAGAGGATAGACTGAATAGTGAAATAATTATTCATATAGAACTAGAACAGATTCGAAACTTAAGAAATTACATCCAGAGACTCTTGAGAACTATATCATTTAGTAATCAAGGTATACTTAATGTTGAATTGATTAACCAACGGGAACTACAAGAAATTTTCAATTATCTTAAATCGATTCACTCCCACACTGAAGTTGCTCCCGACATACCAACTTTATTAGAGATCACCAAAATTAATCTTATGTTTACTACAAAAACACTAATTTGTACTTTGAAAATACCTATATTGGCCAATGAATTATACCATCTGTCCAAAATAATTCCTATTCCTAGTACCCATAACAATATCCTAATACCACCCCATACATTTGCACTCAACTCAAAAGGATCAACTAAATGGACCAACGAAGACTGCATTAAAACGTTCTCTCTCTGGTACTGCCAAAAAGTGCCACATGAAGACCTCTGCAGCCTAGACGATTTATCACAATGCAATTTTGCCACTGTTGATAATAATTTTACTTTATTTACTCAACTATCGAATGGAAACACAATCATATGTACAAAACAACCAGAAGACATCAATGAAGATTGCTCAAAATCCTTTAAGTCTGTTAAAATTTCAAAATGTAATGCTATTCTAGGGAACACAGACTGCACGTATTCGTTTCAAAAGTATACATGGATAGGTTCAAATAAAACATTTTCACAAGAATGGCCTAGTCACCAAGAACCATCAAAAATTAAACATAGGTTAAATGTCAAACCACTCCACCTAGACGATCCAACTAAAATGATACCCCTATATGAAGAACCCAAATTACTTCCAATCGAGTTCCACCAAGGACATTTTGGAATCACTCTTGCCTGCATCGTACTTATCATCATTTTTACCATCATTTACCTGATAAGTAGAAAAATAAATATTCTACCATCAAGGAGACCAAGTCCATCTGCTATCATCGAAATTCCATTAGAAGAAAGAAAATTACCTAGATCAATCCTTAAGTCGAACCACGAGGACGTGCTTCAAACCTAGAGGGGAGGAGTCATGTAGCCAGACACAGCTCCACAACGTCTCTGATGATCATATTACAACTAAATGCTGATCTTTCATTTGTTAAACTATAAAAGCCATGTAATACTTGTTCTCAGATTAGATATAATCTTGTCTTGTAATTGTATACTTGAATGTGAAATAAATCTTTTTAAAAAGGTATTTCTCGGTCATTGAAACTTAACTCGCGAGAAATGCCGTGACCTGTGGTAGAATTAGTGAGTTTTCGGAGTGCGTAGCCTCGGATTTGAAAGCCTGGTTTAAGAACAAATTATCGACAAAATGGCATACTGAATGGTGCAACTCAAGATCCAAACTGCGTGAAGTGAAAGGTGACATCTATCCTTGGAGATCATTACCAAAAGACCGCCATTCTCAAGTAATTCTGACCAGACTTCGACTTGGCCACACCAGAATAACCCATGAATATCTGCTGAAACGAACCGAAGCTCCCAGATGTGATGTCTGTGATGTGACTCTAACAGTGAAACATTTTCTCATTGATTGTAAAAAATATACATTATCTAGAAATAAGTATAACTTGCCACAAGACCTTAAGACATTATTAGGAGAAACATGTAATCTACTTAATCTTAAAAATTACATGAAGGATATAGACTTATATCATGAGATATAAAATTGTTAAATTTTGATGTACTTTGTATTCTTTTGTGAATCTAAGTTAAATATTGTAATGTCAATAATAACCGGAAGGTGGATGCGACTTTTTTTTTTTTTTTTTTTTTTTTTTTCTTAAATAATAATAAATTTTCAATATGTGTATAGTTATGATTTGTATTATTTACTGTAACAAAACTTAATGGATATAACAATAAAGATAACACAGAAATAATAAGTTCAGTTTTTTTCATAATATGCAGTTTATCTACCTGTATGTTATACATTAATAGAAAACCAGGTAAATTACAGTATAAATAAAGGGATAACAAGATTAATTATTCTCCATAAGTCATTGATAACATCGACAGAACAGCTTTATTGGCCGCCATCATATTTGCTTAACCTCGGTATCACCTTGATAAAATGTATTGTTCCGTTTCTGGGGTACAACTTGAACGATGTGGACATGATGTTTTTAATTGCTTTCTAGATATTGACAAAGAGTTATCAAGAAATACATCAAGAAATCGGCTTTCCATTATAATAATTAGTATAATTCTCGAATTCTTATAAAATAGATATTATTGTTTTAATATTTTCTCATCTGTTTACGGATTCCACACTTCCTAGTAAGAAATGGTAGGATAAGAAAGGCCGGTAATATGAAACATAAATAAGGATACCAAAAATCTTTAAATTATATATCTTGATTTGGGAAGAATTGTACTGCGGCTAACAGAAAATATTTCAAGGAATGGTTCAGATCATTTCGAAAGAGGCTTTATTCTTAAATGAAAAAAAGTCATTAAAAAATAGAATATCAAAGACGTCTGCCCTCTACTTAATCTAAAGGGGGCAGTGTAATTTCTGAATTATGCGCTCTTCAAAACCAAAAATAAAATTTTCATTTCAATTTTCATTTTGCTCCAAAATATTTCTCATGGGGTAGATGGCCGGCAGTCTACCACCAACCAATCAACCAACAAATACGAAAATATCAAATAATAAATTATGTAGGAATTATGCGCTCCTGGGCTTTTGCAGTAAGGTGAATTGAATGTTTACGCTGTATCCCTTAAGACACTTCCCGTAAAGGTACAAATGTAATAGGACTTATTTCTTATGTGCATGGATAGTTCAATAAACCATGTCAATTTAATCTATGTACTACATCCCTCCTAGAACTTCTCGGCTGTATAACCACATCGGGAACATCTATGAATTGGTAATTTAGATTATCAATTGTAAATTTCAGCTTTGGTTAAGGTATTCATAACAATAAGGAACTAGATCCATTTTGGTGAAAATCCAGCCATCCTGTTCTAATATAATAAATATACATAAAGTTGAATAAGTCCGACGTGGTTTTCATTCATTATTCTTGAGATACGAGAGGTAAAATTAACCACGAATATAGATATACACTACATATTATACATTCGTACTTTACAGATAATTCCTTTGAAAACTATCCAACTCCAGAGGGCTCAAAACGTCACGTCAAAATTTGATCTTTGTAAAATAAGAGTCATTACTTCATACTGCGTTGTTGAAAATCGCAATAATAATAATAATAGTAAAATAGTCTTTATTGTCCAGCGGTCACTCATATATAACATACAGGTACCTGGCTCTTTCAATATTAAAGGTATATATAAATAAATGGTGGTACATTGAAATTAGTTGCAGTAAGAGTTGTTAGGTTGTCTTTAGTCTTAATCAGTATTTTGTACTCGATTTTGTATGAAAATAAAACAGATGAACTTTGCCTGTGTCTGTCTGAACTAATAACATCAAATCGACTATATATATATCACTATCATCATTGCTACTTTATTCCGAGCTCGGAATATACGTATGTCATTAGACTTGAAAAAACAAACATCAAACATTTTTTTTTTGTGTTTGTTTGTCCAATTTTCCAATGATTAGTTTTGGATAGGTACCTACTCATTCAAGTGAAATATAGCAATTTTATAGACTTGATTCTATAAAAACTTCTACAATTTCTAACTATAAATAATCGTATACTTTTTGAAACTTTAAGAAAGAATTGTAAGATTTTTTATCGAACATAATGACCAAGTCATTAATGGTAATACATCGATGTAAGGGACTTCAGAGAGTATAGTTATATTGTAACGTTTAACCCTGTGTTAGACGTTGTGGGGTGAGTTCACTTGCGTAAGACTCAAAATTCGCAGATTGCTTCCAATGATTTATTTTCGAACACACTGTACACGGCTTTCTGTTGTAGTACAACTGTCACTATTTGTCACTTTGACTATCGCGTTCCAACTACTTTCGAGTTATGTCTCCAATTGACTGATACAATAAACTGAATCTGTCCCGTGATCGACACGGCTTTATATACCTGAATCATGACATGACATTCATCGAGAATGTTCTATGATTATCTAGACGAACATAATTAATGTTCTAGATCCTTGTCAAACTGACAATAGTATGACAGATTGTACCTCACATATAGTTTCTGGAAGGATCGAGAATAAATCTACTATAATTCTAGAAATACATAATGAAATACACAAGCAACACTATTGAAAATAAGGTAGCAGAATGAATACAAACTAAAAGAAATAATAACAGTAAGTACATGATAAACTACCCACGTAACAATATATTAATTTGCTACATTTTTTCTGATATATCTCACAAATTTACATTTGTTTACGTTAATTTGCAGCTTATTTTGTGTAGAATTCTGGAACGCAATTTAACTGTAGTCGAACCTGTTTACTGTTTTTAGAAGAAAGTAATTTCGAGTCATTAGCAAATCACACTGGTTCAGAATTGAAATTCTCTCACAAGCTCACAAGTCATTAATAAACATTATGAGCGAATGGACCCCAAATTAGAACCCCGAGGAACTCTGGGAGATGTTAAATATGCGTTAAATGTGAAAGCCAAATCTTTCTAATTTTCCGATTAAAACATCATGATCTATTTATTTTATCAAAAGCTTTCTAGAATGTGTATATTATGTAAAATTCATTATTTAAACATGTATACAAACCGAAGACTTTTGCGAACATAATATAAATCTAAGTATTGCATATAGATTATGTTTTACAGTTTCATTTTGCAAGTTGTCGATGGTTTTCTTATACGTATCTACCTGGTACAAATATTTGATTACAGCACAGAAAACATCCAGAATGAACTGAAATAGAATGTAGCTCCCAGGAATTTCAAATATTCCTCTATTTTTATAAAATACGTATGTACATCTTATTAACATCTCCCATTGAAATGCTATTTATCGTGCATGTAATAATTGTCTTTTTCTTGGCGCATTCTGTATACATCCCATACACATATACATACATCCCATACACATATACATACATCCCACATATTCACTACATTTAAGGTCGAAACCCATTAGCAACACGCCACGCCATGCTATGCCACGCCACGCCATGTCACATAGGTTCACGGGGGAGAGTAGGTATGCATATTCGTAACACGCCACATGATGACACGTTCATTTAATTCCAAAAATTTTAATTTCAAAAAATTGTCAGTAGCTTTGAATACGTTATGGAGTATACAAGCAGTTCGTCCAGGGACACAGATTTTTTAGAAGAATGTGCTGCTACGGCTGTGGTTTTGCACGTCAAGAAAAAAAGAAGATTTTGGGTGCACAAAATAAACAGAAACCGAGAAAAATATGGTGCTTTTCATGTATCAATTAAAGAGCTGGAGGTAGATCGTAGTCGATACCATATGTACTTCCGTATGGACAAGAACAATTTGATTATTTACATGATCTTGTGAAAGATATGATTAAAAGGCGAAATTTATTTAGGAAATGTATTTCGACGAGAGAACGTCTAGCAGTGTAGCTTGGCAACAAGAAATGGTTCGAAGGGGGCAAAACTAAATACTACTTTAGGATTATAAAATGTAACATTATGATAATAAATTTTTTCAGTTTACCTGTACCCATGCTTCATGGCGCATATTTTGATCTCTATATTGTGCAGAATGTACGTTATAGAAGGAATTCGTACTGCCGTACCTTCTTTATCAACAATTCCTGTTGCATTTTGTTTCCTATTATTTGCGACGTGACAAAATACTAAAGAAATAAATGCAGAAACCGATTGCCACGGGGCTAGAGGCGGCCGGGTACATCAACACGTACCAACGCGCGTCGGCAGCATCTGAAGGTTTTGAAATGTCCCACGTGAGATGGCGTGACCTAACGTGGAGTGGGATCGCGTATGTCGAGTGTGTACAGGGCACATGTAAATAAATGGAATAATATACGCATACATTTTCGTCACATGTCGCGGCGTGGCATAGCATGGCGTGGCGTGTTGTTAATGGGTTTGGGCCTTTAGTTGGGCTAACTGCAACGTTGTCGCTGATATTGTTCTAATTAAGCTTATTGTTCATACCTAATACGAACAACGCCAACAAACGTATTTTATAACAATTGGCTTTGTTGTATGTTGTACTGATTACAAAAGGGAATTTAAAGATATTTATGTGTTCGGTAACAAATTGAATGGAACTATCGAGTCTGTTACTTGTTTTTATGACTTTTCAAGTACAGAACTGAATCTATTAGTTTTGATAAGCAATGTCGTATGTCTATTTTATTGTATAATTATGAAAAAATACCATAACCTTGTTATTAGAACAATCTTTTCTATAGTTTTTCTCTGCGGCATTTTTAATTTAAATGATTTACGGGACTATCATATTCTCTCTCGTTTCAGCTATATCTCATACAAAATTACAAGCAGTTTTATCTCCCTGAATAAAAAAGAGTTTTCCCGTTCTGCTCGCCTTGAAAAAACAACCATCCTCCCCTTCCCAGCTCGCAAAAAACAATCATCAGTCAAGACAAAAAAAAAACAAAAAAAAGATGTGCTGTAAGGATGTAGAGAAACTATATCAATCAGAAAATCAAAAAGAAGAGCAAGAAAAAAGCAATTTTAGCTTTCTAGATATTCTGTAAGCTTTTAGAGTTTCGAAATCATAACCTTTTTTTTGGATTTTTTTTTAAATACTTCATACCTTTCATACCTAGATCGGTCGCATCTCGTTGCTTGTTTAGTTCAATACTGCTCCAATAAAGATTAATTAATATTATCCATACAGAGTCTTATAAAAAATATTTATTGGGACATGGAACCATAGAGACTCATATACATTTATGCAAAGAACAGTTATGGGTCCGTTCACTGGAACTAAGCTTGTACATGGAACAATTACCCCCCCTAAGCTTCTCAGCTTTGTCTTCACGATAAATACAGATCTGCTGATTCGTTATGTCAAGCCACTTAATATATCAAACGCCAGTAATATTCTTTGAGTATGTTCTTGTATGTGCTTGATAAATGTGTTTTTCTTTATCTAAAAATTCCTGTTTTTAAATTTTGATGCCTGTCAAAATAAGCTTTATCCGACTCGCAATTCCCTTTTTATTAAATGGAAAGTTTGTATCAAATTATTGTAGAGCATATTAAAAAACCAAGTTATGCCAAATTTGTCATACTTAAATGTAAGTTTATTAACACCCTATTCCTCGAAATCTATAGTAATTAGCCGTAATATTCATATAAACTGATCATTTCCAAATCTTGTGTAGGGTCACCCATTAAATTTTTTCACTTCAACTTGAAATAACCCTATATATCGGATATCTAATAGAATATTATGATTAGGTACCTAAATTATTTTGCAAATATGGATAATCTTTTAAATGTAACTCGGATTAGGGAAGTTTTCCCATTGTTGAAGAAAAAAAGTTGTGTTGACGAGGACCCCCGGAATTTCCTTAGGTCTTTCTCCAATTCCGAATTTTATTTGATATTTGATATAGAGATCTAGTTATAACTGTATCGACTGTTACTTACTTGATGGATATCCATAGGAACACTATAATAAATTTCCGCTAATACCTATATGGTTTAAACATGACAGTTGTTTCGGCACAATGTACCTTTCTCTAATGTGAGTATCAACTGATTTCTAAAATGAAAAGTGCTTACTTAGCTAATAAGGATAGTTAACACAAATCTCAACTTTATAAACTGATTATGTAACATTATATATATTTAATTACAGTTAGCAAAATTTATCAAGATCAATAAATCAAAAACTCCACATAATTGTAAATAAGGTGATTACTCGAAAGTTTACGTAATTCAAACTGGCAGAAATTTTCGAACCCATATCAATGAACACAAGAGCTCATTCATGTAACATAAACCTAATTCAGTATCTTACATACCGAAAAGAACGGATTAAAACTAAATTCACTTTAGAAATTAATAAACGCAAATATTCGTATTCGGATAATCTCAATGACCAGATCATCGATGGTATGTCCAACCCCTTACTGTATATATAATTTTTACCTAATTAGTTTAGAATACTAGTTATAAAAAATATTTAAGTTATAAAAATATATAAGTTATAATATATATATATATATATATATATATATATATATATATATATATATATACATATATAGTTGAAAATATATTTAATTATGAAATATATTAATGGAAAATATATAAAGTCATAAAAATACTTATAGTTCAGAGTCCCAACCGCAAGTAAAACCAGTCCGAACGCCAATTCAGATCCATCCTCCAAGAGAAAACAGCATGAGAGTCTTTGAGATTCTCTAGTCTGCAACCCTCCACTTATATTCCCAGTCGTAGTAACAGACTCTCACAAAACAGTGCATTGACATATTTAGCCACAGAGTTAAGTCATATTTCTTTCGGTATAACAGGTATGGAGCCCTCTATCTAGGAGGCCTAACTATATTTACAAATTAAACACTGGTTTTAGTTGGAAATACACGTTCAACTTCAAAACATGTTGAACATATATTTCGTAAGCCCTCTCGCCACGGCAAGGCACCAGTGCGTCGAGAGAGAAATAGGGTTGATTAAACATCAACCCAGTTAAGCAAACCACCGCTTAACCACATTCGTCCATTCATTCTATCATTCATACAATCCTATAACGCTTCGTGTACCGCTAAATCTAAATCTAAAATGAAAGTAACGTGCGAATTTCCGTCTAAGCCTATTTCTCAGCCTCACATGGGCACGGGGGCAGATGTTAATGTACCATGATTGCAACGATTATAAAGAAAAAACGCAATTCGCTTCGGGTCGCATTAAACATAAAACGATCTACCATCACGCAGGCAAGCAACAACACTATCGTAAAAAATTAGAACGGATTCATATAGCCAAATATTTTCAACGTATGAATTAAATTGAAATGAGAGCACACGAAAAGCACCAGTTATCAAATAAAGAAAAATCATGAAAATCGGTTGAGGCAGTCAGAAGTTCTAAGGTAACAATTCAAAAAGAAGCAGTCGAACTGAGACTCTCTTCCTTTCTTCCAAAAATAACGAATGAATACAAAAGAAATTGATAAACGTCATGTATTTAAATAAAATATGATGAAAATTTTATTTAACATATCCTCCTCAAAGTGAAACCATCTTGAAACCAAGTTCAACAGAAAATACGCAGTTTCTCAAATACCGACCTATAGACGACATTTCTCGTGAAGACCTCCTTCATACCCTGAATTAAATATCCCTGGTCTCTCGTAGAAACAATCTGGACTCGAACAGAATCCCAATTTCTAGCGCGGGAAAATGCAACGTATAGCTGTCCATGGGAAAAGACTGGAGATGGTAAATATATTCCCACCCTATCGAAAGTTTGTCCTTGCGCTTTGTTTATGGTCAAAGCGAAACAAAGACGGAGCGGAAACTGACGTCTCTTCAAAACGAATGGGAAACGACGATCACCTTCACTTGTTAAATCCATACGTGGAATTAGAACTTTCTGACCTCGGAATTCACCTGTAGATATTTCAGCGCTTGTGACGAATTGACTTGTCTGAATAACTATAAGCCGCGTGCCGTTAATAAGACCATCTGCAATGTTGATATTTCGCAACAGAATAACGGGACAGCCGACTTTCAATTGTAGCCTGTGGGGCGGTATTCCGCTAGGATTGCACGCATTCAAAAATTCTGTTGGATAATTATGAATTGCATCGTTATCAGCAGACTGAAATTCGTCTAGACTGAAACTCTCGAAAATAGCACCGGAAATTTTAGCCAACATTCGCGCATTAATACCCGCACAAGCTTTATTCGTCGGCGTCAAAATAACACGATCACTCATTGTACTGATTGCGCTGACGTCTGTAGGATCTAAGTCTCCGTACACGTCTTCAACAACGTCTTTGGTAATACAATGTTCCGGTATGGGTACACAATCCGGTAACAAACCGTATTTAGGTTCAGCCTGCAACCTCCCAGTTCCCAAATCATTTAACCACGCTGCGAATTTGTCTTCACCTTTATCAACACGCATATTTCTCGTGAGCTGTAACACTTGGAAATGACTCCACGACGCACAATTTGCAAAATAAAATTCTACTTGTTTGGAACGATCAGTTGCTACATTTAAAAGCTGCTTGACGTCTCCACCAAACAAAACGCACACGCCACCGAATGGACGATCGTTTCGTCGCAAGTCTTGCATTAATGCGTCGACTGCGTCAATAGCGTGCACGCTTGTCATGGTTATTTCGTCCCAAATGATTAATTGAATATCTCTTAAAAATCGACCCTCTTCTGAGTGTGCGACAATGCGTGAAGTGACTTTACGTTCCAAATTAAGTGGAAGTTTAAATTGCGCGTGCGACGTCCTCCCATTGTGAAGAAGTAGAGCCGCAATTCCCGTGAAGGCCACTGCTACAGCGCGAAAACCTCGTGACTCAAAGTGCCGAAGAATGGCGTTATACAAAAATGTCTTTCCAGTACCACCGGAACCCTGCAAAAAGAAATATCTATTCGAATCGGAATTATTTTTCGCTGCTGAAACTATACGGTCAAAGATCAGACGTTGATCTGCGCTGAGAGAAGAAACCAACGCTTCCGTATTTTCTACCATTTCTGCAACATTTACTAAATCGATATCCTCGTCGTGAACTTGAATTTCGTGAGCTGTCGAAGGTTCGGGAAGTCCATAATGGGAGAGTGAGGCGTTTTCCATTCTAAGAATGCCCGCGATAACACGCAAGGCTCTATTTATGGCTTCTGAAATATTAAAACCTCTACGAAGGAAATCATCAATCATTTTATCTCGGAAAATGTCCCAAATAGCGGGTGCATTTGAGATCTCACACCGAAGTAACATGTACGCAAACATCTTACGAAGACAATGTGGCAGGCGCGTCCTAGCAGCTTCGTTCAAAGCGCGCCTCCATTCATCGTCTGTGCGTGTGAGACCACGTGCAATGATTGATTCACGAAAAGTTGCGTAAACGTTCCCTTCGACTGTTCTCAAATCTTGGAACGATCGTGGAGCGGTTACATTTAACAACAGAGTCCTAAGGAAAAACCGTTCTGGAAATTTAGGAGAAACTGTATACATTCTGCCTATAATCTTCAGATTTCGTTGTCGCCGCACCCAAACGCAACGTTTCGAATCGAAACGATAATGTTCAGGTATATCCCGATATGTATACTTCCGCGCCTCAGGATCCTGACAATTCAATTCGAAAAATGCCTCGAGCATGGACTTTTTTCCCCCTGCCTGGAGTAACGCTTCTTCCTCAGCGCCTTCTTCGAAATAAACTAATTTCTCTTTGGGTAAATGAACCGGAAGACGAACGACTGTGTGACTGCAGCTGTGCGTTGAGAAACCTTTCAGACGCCATAAAGCTTCCATAGGGGACAAATATCGAGTCTCACGATAACTCTTAATTTCATCGTAAATCAATTCGTCAAGAACTTCAAGAAGCGCTGCATCAGTCGGACCTTTGGTAACATACGCGAACAAATAAGATGCCGAAAAAGGTGAAGAGCAAACATCAACATTAGCGTGATTATCATATTTGGATAAGAGGTACGGACTGTAAGGAACAACATCCCTGTTGTCCACCGGAATGTGTTTCCCATTTCTGATTACCATACCCGTGCGACCATCGTCTGGTCGTTTGTAAAGAACGCGTTGTCCTGAATGTAAGACAGTTTCCTCACGGAACTCCAATGGATATTTCTTCGTACATGCGCCGTCCTCCATACATGGCGACGAAGGATTTCTTTGACCACACGGACCATGTATCATGTTCCGCAACACGCGCATGTACAATACTTTATCCTGTTCCGGGTCCGGAAGCGTAGCGCAAATGTAACGGTCTACATCCTCCGGTTGTCTGACTTTATCCGCATCCGCAACAAATACAACAGTATGAGTGTGTGGAAGACCACGGAGTTGGTGTTCCACAGCTTCATAATGCGCGACTACTTTACCAAAAATCTGGTTATTATATAAATCCCGGAAAAATTCCTGACGGTATTGTTCGAAAACACGTACAACGACGTCAGGCCTATCCTGCGGATAAATATATTCGCCCAACTCCCTAATGATCTCTGGCCAATTGGGATTGCAAGTGAACGTTATGAAATAGGATGGCATACCGAAACGATAAACTAATGCCATAGCGTCTTGAAACAATTGCTGCATGTAACGGGGCCCATTATTGAATGTACTCGGCAGTATAATGATCCTACCTGCCGGAATATTTTCGTTACTTGCCCTATTTCGAACGTAATCCTGCAATCCCTCATAAGAATCCGCCCTAATTTTGTCTTGCCTTACGCGTAGATAGTTTAGTCGCTCTGATTCGACTTTATAGAATGCATCGACTGCATACTGCTGCGTCAGCTTGCCCGCGTGATGAATCGCATTAAATGCTCCGTCCCTAATAGCGAATTTATAGATATAGAATTCTCGAATACTTACACGTTTACGAATGTGAGATCGAGCGAGAGGAATACTCCGATCCCAACCCAATTCGCCGTGTGGGAAAAGCAATGGATAACACAACGGATCAGCATACGGTGAAGATGTACTCACCGTTTGGAAGTAATGCTGACCGTCCGGGTGTTTCAAGAACACAGACAAATCTCCCGGGGGTGGCAGCTGGCCATCTGCACTTATAAAAACACCACCCAGCTCGTCTAAATTACTGGGTGCGCCAAACCGCCTCCTATCGAACCCGGAAGCTGCGTGAAAAGTGAACGCGATCTGCGGTATCGTCATGCCTCTTCTTTCATAGCTTGCATGTACTTCCGCCATGGTTTGGTATGCGGCAGATAATCGATTCTCTTTTCGAAGAATCTCATCAATCTGGCGCAACAAACTCGGATGGCAGTCTTTAAGCAAACTATTAGAGACACGACGATTCGCAGCTTCCGCTGCATCTACAAAATGTAAGGAACCAAACGCCTTACCCAGAGGATCTACAGAACCTAAATTGTGGACGATTGTCCCACACACTATATAAATAGGAATGCCTTTTCCCAAATTATTAGGCATTTGGGCCGTAACGCTAGCGAACTGAAAAGCGTTATTATACTTGCGGATGTGTCTTATGAAGGATCTAGACAGTGGATGGAGATTTGCGAGAAGCGCATGAAGAAGTTCCGGATAATCAGAAGGAGCAGGCAAAGAAATGGCGCCATTCCTGCAACAGTTCGGGTATTCACTTCCATAGAATTTGGCATCACAAAAAGAACACTTCTTAGACATGGGACCTAAATTGTATCTTTCGGGAAGAGGGAAAATGCCAATTTCGCCCCTTTTACGCGTGTCTGTATGACGGAGGCGATGTTGCCTTTCCACCCATACTGGATGATCTTCAGCCGGTAGACAAAATGATTCGTTTAAATCATTCCCAATCCTGCGTACAGACATGGGATTCAACGTGTATGGTACCGAAACATTACTGTTCGGTTGCAAGAGTCTAATTAAATAATCCACTGCCTCATCAAGAGAAACAAATATACCCAAAACCGCAGTACCGTTCGCAGTCGGCATTCCCAAAGCATCTCTAGAATGCGGATCGAAAACGTTAACTCGCGTCTCAAATACAACTATCGCCACCGACATCGAATTAGATGTGAGAACAGCGATCGTGTTTGTCATATTTGAGAAGCGTTGCAAACCGTTCTTAAGATTATAGAGATAATCACTGTCAACTTCACCTTGTAAGTTGCCAGTAATTATGTCGTTATCGTCGAACGTGATAGAAAATGAACTCTCGCCTACAGTAACGGTATTGGAGAGTTCATTTACCATCAAATATGCAACATTCTCACCCGGTGCCGCTGGAACGATACCTCTCCTCGCGATGGATTCCCTATACAACCTGTCGCCAAAATCTAAAATTATATCCAAATCATTTGGATTCCACAAATGTACGGCTCTTATCTCGTTATAGACTAAAGCCACCGCCGCGTTCGCCGTACATTGCCGACCCCTAGAAAAATTAGAATAAACTATTGCACCCTGGTGACGTGACGCACACACAAAAGATGGACGACCTATCGATACATGATGCTTATCAGCGCGAACATTCTTCCTATATCCGTACAAAGATTTGCGTTTCCGTTTACCGCCTACCGTTGAGACACTTAAAGTTTCCAAGCTATCCGACAATCCAGTCGCTACTACTGTTTCAACGAAAGCTGTAAAAGAAGGAAACAAATAACATTGAAAATTATTTAAAATAATGTTCACATAATTATATAATAAAGCTGATGCGACTGTTAAAGAATTTTTTATTGGAATTGAGCAGTGTATTTACTACGGCACCATGTCATTGCCATGCAAACTGTATTGTTTTTTCAAAATCTGTAATATTGTAGCCATAGAGATAAAAATTAACATAGAGCAGGCAAGTCAATCGAAAATGCGTACCTTCAATAGAAACAGAAAATAAGGCAGGAGAATAAGTGCTGAACTAATAAACAAAGATAACGATATGCGTAATCAGTAGAAAGTGTTATTATTAAATCCAACAATAGAAAAAGGTTTCGCTTCCATAGCATATTTTTAGGTAAATTTCTTATAGAAATGTACCTACTTCAGAAAAAAATTCTAAGTAAATTTCTTATGGAAATGTACCGATTGCGATCGTTCACACTTTAGAATTTCGAAAAAAATTCAACGGCATGTTGTTATATGTCTATAAGTCCAAAAAAACTTTTGGTCCAAATTTTATCTCTCCTAAATATCTCGGTGGAGTTCGTTATTGGGCATTATCTGGTTAGTAGTTTCAAAATGGCGACTGTTCAAATATTTAAAAGAATTATCAAAAAAGGGCCGTAGTATAAATTTCATCAAAAACAATTTTGTGTTATTGATATAATCTGTACCTATAACTTTTGTTTCAAGCATTTTTTCATAAAATGGATAGAAAAAAAATAAAAATAAAAAAAAATGGTAAAACATGAACACTCAAAATAAATTTGATGTAATTGTACACTTTCTGGAAATCTTTATATAGATCTTGATAGAAAAAATAGTATATTTATTGATAAGAAATAGACAAAAAAAATTCTGCCTTGAAGTGGAACGCGAACCCTGTCTGCTTTATATTCAACCGCCAAAAGAAACACCTCTAGTATCAGGCTATTCCCATACATTTAAAACTGTTCAATTTGCATGTAATGAAATGTAGGTATATCAATGAAAAGATTGTTCAAATTTCAATTTAAAAAAATTTGAGAAATTTTAATTCAATATTAATCAGTTATAGAAGTCAATTTACTAAATCAAATCTATTTCTTAGGTCTCATCAGTTAAAAATCAAAGATATGATCATTTTTTTAATTTAAGAATCGTGATATCAATAGGATTTCTCAATAACATTTTCTCAAATTATATCTAGCATCTTCTTTATTATTTCAATGTTTCATGTATTGTATAAAACAATAAAATGCAGTTAGTATTAAAGTTTGCATTCCTTTCAATTTTAAATATGCGCAAACATAAACTCTTTCTTTTGTACGCGTCATGAGACAAAGACAGACACGGCAATAATATGTTCCATCTCTTTTTAACTATTTACCACATCCACTTATAGTGCTGCATAGGACTTGTCTACTTTATTTTAAATATTATCTGTTGTAGCACTGTCATATTAAGATGTCCTAACAAACTTTGGTTCAAACTGATGGTATATAATACTCAAAATAAAAAATGCATTTCTCAGTCGTATCATTTTTTTAGTTAACGGGAAATGTACACCGAGGGAGAATCAACTTTTTAAATAGGTGTACATACACAGATTTATTAAATATTTCAATACAAGTTTCAGTACCAAACTATCTAAAATATATTTGAAATATTTAAATCAGTTTCACTAATTTAGTATGCTCAAATACCGCTAAATACCTCAAATATATTTTTATTTTAAAAATAACCTTTCTATTTTTTAAATATTGTTTTTGTTGTCAAAATATAGTTTTTTTAAAATGCAATTAGTTTACATAGCTATCTAGAGCTATTATTTTTGAAGACAGAAAAAAGTTCTTATATAAAAGTTGTAGTTGGTTTTTCATATTATCTTTTGAACTTATCAATAGAAAAACATTTAGATCACCCTTTATATTATGCGTTACAACGCATGTCAAATATTTTCTATAAGAAATATTTATTTAAAACTTTTGAGTGAAACATTAGTTATGTAAATCTTTGAAAGTTCATTAATACCAAAGAAGATAGTATCTATCCTATTACCCATGTATATTCTTTGCTGTTAAGTACTTATCATTCAGAGATCTAAAATACGTCGCCGCGAATATAACATATTTCAGACATTACTACTGATAAAATTAAGAAACCGTAACTTTTAGAAAGAATATTCAATGTAAATGTTGCTAAATATTTTTTTTTTGGCCGTCTCATATTTTTGATTTTCGAGAAAAATTACAGCTACCACCACATTTGGGGAGGGATGGAGATTTAGGATTTATGATTTTCTAAATGTGGGATAGTTTCTCAACTTAAATCTTTCAAATGAATAAGACATCATCAAAATTGAAGTAAATATACTATATAATGTATAGCGCATAAAAACCAAAAAAGACAGTCGAATTTTCTCAATAAGTATGTCTCAGTTGAATTTATTTTCTTAATTTTTATGCAAGTCTCGCATCCATTTTAAATTAGTAGTTTGATATTAAACAATTTCAAAAAATACAAATCTGTATTGGACTCACCTAAGAATCTATATTAACGGTCAGCGTGAAGACTAATTTTAGCTATTTTTGACCGATTAAAAAAAATTGAAAATTAAAATTATGACAAAGACAATTTAAAAAAGAGATTATATTTAACATTATTTAGATAGAACATTTTTCGAAAATGGTTGCAGTTTCCCAGTTACAGCAATGATAAAATCTGAAATATGTGCATTTTCCCTGCATGGTTCCAAATCTCCAAATAATAACATTTACAACCAACAATATACATAGGTAATAGGGTAGGTGTTAGTTACCCAATGTTTTGAAATCTAATCATTAAAGCAATGTTATTATCTTCTTTTGTGAACGTTAAATGATAAACAACTAATATTACATAGAAAGTGTCAATTACAGATTTTTAACAAAAAAATAGGACCGACTTTATTAGTTAGTAAATCGAAGAACATAAAATAATATTAATTCTATTGGATGCACAACTGCACAATTCTTCTCATTGTCTGCAAAATAGTACATAGGTAGGTGATTATAAGTCAAATGATCGATAAGTTTTAATTTTAATTATAATTTCAATATATAATGTACAAAAGCTTATGTTGCTGACATCTTAAAATACCATGAAATAATTTCAAAAGATAATTTTAAAATCAAACTATACCTTTAATATAAAATTATTTTTTTCTATCTTCAAAAATGAAAGCTCCAGATATCACGTAAATATGATCAAAGACCCTGTTAAAGTACCCATAGAATTAATATTATTTTGCTTGATTACTAATCAAGTCCATCTAATTTTTCTTATAAGAAATATATTTATTTAACACTTTTGAGTGAAACATTAGTCATTAAAATCGTTGAAAGTTCATTAATACCTAAGAAGATAGTACCTATCCTATTACCCATATATATACTTTGCTGGTAGGAACTTATTATCCAGAGATCTAATATACCTACATCACGGCGAAAATAACATATTTCAGACATTACTTCTGATGTAACTCAAAACCCATAATTTTTTAAAAATATATTCAATGTAAATGTTGATGAGCATCAAGTTAGCTAAACACCTGTCACGAATCGACTCGAGAGTAGGTGGATAATTTGCCGCTAATTAGTCGTGAATTAGTTGTGAAAATACCGATTTTGTCGTTTTCTGTTTTTTTGTTTTTTTCGGGTGCTTTGCTAACTTGATATAAAGTTAGCAAAGCACGCCTCGAAAAATGACTTTAGAGCGTTCGTAGAATAATGGTAATAGAAAAAGAATTTGCCGCTAATTAGTCGTAAATTAGTTGTGAAGAAATTAATTTTCTAAATATTTTTTTTTGTTTTTTTTAGGTGCTTTGCTAACTTGATATAAAGTTAGCAAAGCACGCCTCGATAAATGACTTTAGAGCGATCGTAGAATAATGGTAATAGAATAAGAATTTGCCGCTAATTAGTCGCCAATGCGTTGTGAAGAAATCAATTCTGTAATTTTTTTTTTGTTTTTTCAGTGCTTTGCTAACTTGATATAAAGTTAACAAAGCACGCCTCGAATAATGACTTTAGAGCGTTCGTAGAATAATGGTAATAGAATAAGAATTTGCCGCTAATTAGTCGTAAATTAGTTGTGAAGAAATTAATTTTCTAAATATTTTTTTTTGTTTTTTTTAGGTGCTTTGCTAACTTGATATAAAGTTAGCAAAGCACGCCTCGATAAATGACTTTAGAGCGATCGTAGAATAATGGTAATAGAATAAGAATTTGCCGCTAATTAGTCGCCAATGCGTTGTGAAGAAATCAATTCTGTAATTTTTTTTTTGTTTTTTCAGTGCTTTGCTAACTTGATATAAAGTTAACAAAGCACGCCTCGAATAATGACTTTAGAGCGTTCGTAGAATAATGGTAATAGAATAAGAATTTGCCGCTAATTAGTCGTAAATTAGTTGTGAAGAAATTAATTCTCTAAATTTTTTTAGAAAATTAATTTCTTCACAACTAATTTACGACTAATTAGCGGCAAATTCTTTTTCTATTACCATTATTCTACAAACGCTCTAAAGTCATTTTTCGAGGCGTGCTTTGCTAACTTTATATCAAGTTAGCAAAGCACCCGAAAAAAACAAAAAACGACAAAATCGGTATTTTCACAACTAATTCACGACTAATTAGCGGCAAATTCTTTTTCTATTACCATTATTCTACGAACGCTCTAAAGTCATTATTCGAGGCGTGCTTTGCTAACTTTATATCAAGTTAGTAAAGCACTGAAAAAACAAAAAAAAATTTAGAGAATTGATTTCTTCACAACTAATTGGCGACTAATTAGCGGCAAATTCTTATTCTATTACCATTATTCTACGAACGCTCTAAAGTCATTTTTCGAGGCGTGCTTTGCTAACTTTATATCAAGTTAGCAAAGCACTTAAAAACAAAAAAAAAATTAGAGAATTGATTTCTTCACAACTAATTGGCGACTAATTAGCGGTAAATTCTTATTCTATTACCATTATTCTACGAACGCTCTAAAGTCATTTTTCGAGGGGTGCTTTGCTAACTTTATATCAAGTTAGCAAAGCACTTAAAAAACAAAAAAAAATTAGAGAATTGATTTCTTCACAACCAGTTGGCGACTAATTAGCGGCAAATTCTTATTCTATTACCATTATTCTACGAACGCTCTAAAGTCATTTTTCGAGGCGTGCTTTGCTAACTTTATATCAAGTTAGCAAAGCACCTAAAAAAAAACAAAAAAAGAATATTTAGAAAATTAATTTCTTCACAACTAATTTACGACTAATTAGCGGCAAATTCTTATTCTATTACCATTATTCTACGAACGCTCTAAAGTCATTATTCAAGGCCTGCTTTGCTAACTTTATATCAAGTTAGCAAAGCACTGAAAAAACAAAAAAAAAATAGAGAATTGATTTCTTCACAACTAATTGGCGACTAATTAGCGGCAAATTCTTATTCTATTACCATTATTCTACGAACGCTCTAAAGTCATTTTTCGAGGCGTGCTTTGCTAACTTTATATCAAGTTAGCAAAGCACCTAAAAAAAAAACAAAAAAAATATTTAGAAAATTAATTTACTTATTCACAACTAATTTACGACTAATTAGCGGCAAAAACTTATCCCATTCCCATTTTTCTACGAACGCTGTAAAGTCATTTTTTGGAGGCGTGCTTTGCTAACTTTATATCAAGTTAGCAAAGCAACCGAAAAAAACAAAAAAACAGAAAACGGCAAAATCGGTATTTTCACAACTAATTCACGACTAATTAGCGGCAAATTATCCACCTACTCTCGAGTCGATTCGTGACAGGTGTTTAGCTAACTTGATGCTCATTAAATGTTGCTAAATATTATTTATTCTTTCATTTGGTCGTCTGATATTTTCGATTTTCGAGAGAAATTACAGCTACCACCACATTCGGGGAGCGCTTTTGGGGGATGGAGATTTAGGATATATGATTTTCTAAATAGGGATTGTTCATCAACTTAACTCTTTCAAATGAATAAAACATCATTAAAATTGGAGTGAATGTACTATATAATTTATAGCACATACAAACCAAAAAAGAAGACAGTCGAATGTTCTTGTCTAGGTTGAAGTTATTTTCATAATTCCTATGTAAGTATCGCATCCATTTAAAGTTAGTAGTTTGTTAAAATAAATACAAAACTGTATTGGATTCACTTAAAAATCTATAATTGCGGTCCACTTGAAAATTAATTATAGCTATTTTTTGACCGAAAAAAAGAGGTAAGCAATTCGGTTTTATTTATGTTTTCTAGTGTGTGATGTTTTAGATCTTGACTGACCTATTTTCCCTTTTTCCAAAGGTATTTTTTTTCTTTCTAAAATTAAAAATATGAGACAGCCAAATTAAAGAAGAGATTATATGTAACATTATTTAAACTGAACATTTTTCAAAACTGGTCACAGTTTCCGAGTTAGAGCAATGATAAAGTCTGAAATACGTGTATTTTCGCTGTATGTTTCCAAATCTGTAAATAATAACATTTACAACCAAACAATATACATAGGTAATAGGGTAGGTGTTATTTACGCGATGTGTTGAAATCTAATCATTAAAGCAATGTTATTATCCCCCAATTTTGAACGTTGAATGATTTTAAAAACTAATGTTACATATAAAGTATCAATTACAGATTTTTTATAAAAAAATAGGACCGACTTTATTGGTAAGTAAATCGAAGAGCACAAAATAATATTAATTATGTTTTGAAATCTGTTAGTAAAAACAATGTTATTATCTTCTTTAGTGAACATGGAATGATTTTAACAACTAATGTTACATTCAAAATATAATAAATAAATAATTATAAAGTAAACTCTCATATTCAATTATGCGAATTATTCTATTTCTTAGTATTTATAAGATGTTATCAACATAAACTTTTGTAGGTACATTATACAACGGCATTATGATTAAGATTAAAACTAATCGATCATTTGACTCATACTCACATAATATGTACTCTTTGGCAGAGAATGAGAATCGTGCATATATATTGTCATAAATTTTAGCAACCGGCTGCTGCCGCAGATGGTGTTTGTGTTTGTATTTATTATGAAATTTCCGATTTATATTTGATTTGGTTGTGGAAGAATTGAAAATCAACATCAATACGAATGAAAGTTAAATCTTTTCTAACACCTCTATAACTTTATTAATAATTTATATGAACTTTATACCATGTAAATAATATTCTTATTTGATACTGAATATAAAAAAATAATATTCTATCTTAAAATATTTTGTGATAACATAACCAGGTATGTATTTAAGTAATTAAAGTATACTGAAGCTATTCAAAGAACTAAAGATGTTTGAAAGTAATTAAAATATACCGAGAGTATTGAAAATACTTATGTTAGAAAATAAATTAAATAAATTTAGTATTTTGTTATTAAAACAAACCAGTATTGAATTTACTTAAGAATCCATATTTCCGGTCTGCTTGAAGATTAATTCTAGCTATTCTTTTGACTTTCAAAAATAAGGAGGTATACAATTCGGTTTTATGTTTGTTTTCTATTGTATGATGTTTTAAACCTCGACTGACCTTTCTCTCCATTCTGCCAAAGGGGTGGAGGTTTTTTTTTCGAAAATTAAAAATATGAGACAGCCAAGTTAAAGAAGAGATTATATGCTACATTATTTAAATTGAATATTTTTGAAAAATGGTTCCGGTTTCCGAATTACAGCAATGGTAAAGTCAGAAATATGTGTATTTTCGCTGCATGTATCCAGATCTCTAAATCATAACATTTACAACCAAAAAATATACATGGGTAATAGGATAGGTGTTATTTACGCGATGTTTTGAAATCTATTAATAAAAGCAATGTTATTATCTTCTTTGGTGAACTTTGAATGATTTCAACAACTAATGTTACATTCAAAGTTTGAAGTACACATTTTTTATAAGAAATTGGATCGACTTTATTAGATGATGAATCGAAGAATACAAAATAATATTAATTCTATTGGATGCACAATTGCACAATTATTCTCATTGCCTGCCCAAGAGTACATAGGTAGGTGATTATGAGTCGTATGATCGATAAGTTTTAATACTAATTATAATTTCGCTATATATATATTGTACAGAATTTTATGTTGATGACATCATAGAAATACTAAGAAATAATTTCATAAGATAATATGAAAAACAAACTACAATTTTTATATAAATATAATCAAAGAACCTGTAAACGCACCTATAGAATTAAGATTATTTTTTCTTATAACTAATAAAGTCTTTCCAATTTTTTATAAGAAATATTTATTGAACACGTTTGTTTAAAACATAAGTCATGAAAATCGTTGAAAGTTTGTTATTGCCAAAGATGATAATACCTATCCCATTACCCATGTATATTTTTTGCTGGTAGGTACTTATTATTCAGAGATCTAAAATACGTCGCGGCGAAAATTAAATACTTTAGACATTACTACTGATGTAATTCAAAAACCGTAACTTTTTTGAATAAATATTCTTTGTTGATGTTGCTAAATATTATTTCTTCTTTCATTTGGCCGTCTCATATTTTTGATTTTCGAACGAAAAAAGATGAAACCACCACCACATTTGGAGAGCTTTTTTTGAGGAAAAAAGATTTAGGATTTGAGGTTTTCTTAACTCTTTCAAATGAATAAAACATCATCAAAATTGGAGTAAATGTACTACTTATATAATAGAAAACGCACACAAACCAAAAAAAGTAGACAATCCAATTGTCTCAATTTTTCTCAAATAAATTTATTTTCATAATTCCTATGCAAGCTTCGCATCCATTTCAAATTAGTAGTTTTTTATTAAACTTGATAAAAAAAATACAAATCTATATTGGAATCACTTGAGAATTTACATTTGCAGTCCGCTTGAAGTTTAATTCTAGCTATTTTTTGACCGACTTTCGAAAGAAAAAGGAGGTATACAATTTGATTTTATGTTTGTTTTCTAATGTGTGATGTTTAAGACCTCGGTGGACCTATCATTACTGTATCCGAAAGGGATTAGGTTTTTTTTAAATTAAAAATATGAGCCAGCCAAATTAAAGAAAAAATTATATTAACATTATTTAAAATGAGCATTTTTCAAAATTGGTTACAATTTCCGAGTTACAGCAATATTAAAGTCTGAAATATATATATTTTCGCTGCATGTTTCCTGATCTCTATATAATAACATATACAACCAAAGATTATACATTGGTAATAGGATAAGTGTTATTTACGCATTTTTTTAAAATCTATCTCTAAGGGCCGTTTTCATAATCAAATTTAAAATTTAATCTCTTATTAATTTTAATCCCTCATTAAAAAGTTCATAGTTTTTTTGATTGAACCTATAATTCAAAGTTACTTTAAAAGAACGGAAGATACAGTGACTGACGGTATAAAAGTTATTATTAAATGCACTATTTTTATTATGTCATAATGATATGAGCTACACTAATTGAAGAATTAACTAACCTACCGTTAGGGATTCATTATGAAATCCGACCTAAGTAATTTTATTATCTTCTTTGGTGAACGTTAAATGATTTTAACAACTAATGTTACATTCAAAATATAATAAATAAGTAATCATAAAGTAGACTCTCATATTAATTTATGCGTATTATTCTATTTCTTAGTATTTATAAACTGTCAGCAATATAAACTTTTTACATTATACAAAGGCATTATAATTAAAATTAAAACTACTCGATCATTTGACTCATACTCACATAATATGCACTCCTTGGCAGACAATAAGAATCGTGCATTTATATTGTCATTAATTTCAATAACCAGCTGCTTCCGCATATGATGATTGTGTTTAGTTTATTATGAAATTTGCGAGCCGATATATATTTGATTTGGTTTCGTTTTAGAGCTCGACTGACCTGTCTTTCCCTCCTCCAAAAGGGATGGAGGTTTTTTTCGAAAATTTAAAATATGAGACGGCAAAATTAAAGAAGAGAGACTGAAATATGTTTATTTTTGCTGCATGTTTCCAGATTTCTAAATAATAACATGTACAACCAGAGAATATACATAGGTAATAGGTATTATTTACGCGATGTTTTAAAATCGTTTAATAAAAGTATGTATTATCTTCTTGGGTGAACGTTGAATCATTTTAACAACTAATGTTACATATAAAGTGTCAAATATACATTTTTATAAAAAAATATTACCGGCTTTATTAGTTAGTGAATCGAAGAACACAAAATAATAATAAGTACTATTGGATGCACAATTGCACAATTATTCTCATTGTCTGCAAAAGAGTACATAGGTAGGTGAATATGAGTCAAATGATCGATAAGTTTTAATTTTAATTATAATTTCGTTATATATAATGTACAATAATTTATGTTGATGACATCTTATAAATACTAAGAAACAATAATATAAGATAATATGAAAAACAAACTAAACTTTTTATAAATATAAAACATTTTTTTTATCTTCAAAAATAAAGACTTCAGATACCACGTAAATATAATCATAGACCCTGTAAAAGCAGGTGCTAAAGGTATAGAGTTAATATTATTTTGTCAGATAACTAATAAAATGGTTCCATTTTTCTTATAAGAATTATGTAATTAACACTTTTGAGTGAAACATTTGTCATGAAAATCGTTGAATGTTCATTAATACCAAAGAATAGTACCTTTCTATCATATTTCAGACATCACCATTGATGTAACTCAAAAACCATAACTTTTCTGAAAACTTATTTAATGTAAATGCTGCTAAATATTATTTCTTCTTTCATTTGGCCGTCTCATATTTTTGATTTTCGAACGAAAAAAATTGAAACCACCACTACCACATTTGGGGAGCGTTTTTTGAGGGAAAAAGATTTAGGATTTGAGGTTTTCTAAATATGGGACTGTACCTCAACTTAACTCTTTGAAATGAATAAAAAATCATCAAAATTAGAGTAAATGTACTATATAATATATAACGCACACAAACCAAAAAAAAGCAGACAATCCAATTGTCTCAATTTGGCTCCAATGAATTTATTTTCGTAATTCCTATGCAAGTTTCGCATCCATTTCAAATTAGTAGTTTGTTATTATAATAGATAAAAAATACAAATCTTTATTGGCCTCACTTAAAAATCCATATTTGCAGTCCCTTGAAGATGAATTCTAGCTATCTTTTCACTGACATATCTTTCCCTTCTCCCAAAGGGTTGGAGGTTTTTTTTACGAAAATTAAAATAATGAGACAGCCAAGTTAAAGAAAGGGTTATATGTTACATTATTTAAACTGAATATTTTCAAAAATGGTTACGGTTTCCGAATTACAGCAATGGTAAAGTCTGAAATATGTGTATTTACGCTGCATGTTTCCCGATATATCAAAAATTACATTTACAGCCAAAGAATATACATAGGTAATAGGATAAATGTTATTTACGGGATGTTTTGAAATCTATTAATAAAAGTAATGTTATCTTTTTTGATGAACGTTGAATGATTTTAACAACTAATATCACATTCATAGTGTGAAATACATATTTTTTTATAAAAAATAGGACCAACTTTATGAATTAGTGAATCGAACAACACAAAATGTTTAATTCTATTGATCTGATACTTTTTTAATTGGTGCCCACAATAAATAACTTCAAAATTGCCAGTACGTAGCTATCAATAGAATTAGTATTATGCCCTAAATTATGTCTGTATTCTACATTCCATTTATTGCATTTATTTTCAAACATAAGTACTTTCAATACTGTCAGTATACTTTAATTACTTTCAAACATATTTAGTTCTCTAAATAACCTGAATATACTTTAATTACTTAAATACATTTCAGTACATTAAATATTTTCATTACCATAAATATATTTTGAATATTGTAAACTATCAGTTATTAAATTATAGTATACATATTTTGAGTAGTTGTTTCCCTCTCGATATACATTGATATAAAATAATAGAATGAAATGCGCCATTTATTAGAACAAAACAAAAGCAATTTTAAAGACATTGTTGAATGAATGCAATTAGGTTTTGCTTAAATATCAATTTAATATTTTTCAAAATAAGCACTTTTTAAAATCTCGACTACAAAGTTATATTAACCGATCCAAGAATAAATTTTGAATCCGATTTTACAATAGAAAAAAATCATACGACAATCTGCGTATAAGTAAATAATTATAGAGTAAACGCTCTTATTAAATTATGCGTATTTTTCTATTTGTTAGTATTTATAATATGTCTTAAACATAAACTTTTGTAAATTATACAACGGCATTGTAATTAAAATTAAAACTAAAATGTAATATTATATTATGTCAGACTGATAATATATATTGCTCAAACTAAAAAATGCATTTTTAGTCTAATCATTTTTTTAATCAACGGTAAATATACCTACATTGATATAAAATAATAGAATAGAATGCGTCATTTGTTAGAACCAAAAAAAGTAATCATAATGACATTATTCAATGAACGCGAGTAGTTTTTGCTTAAATATCAATTTAACATTTTTCTAAATATGCACTTTTTAAAATCACGACTATAAAGTTATATGAGCCGATTTAAGATTAAATTTTGAATCCGATTTCACAAAAGAAAATGGTAAATTCCCTATAGCTTAGATCTTATCATAAATTAATAACCTATCTCGATTACTTATAGACTTGATATCAACATTAATACCTATTTGGAGTTGATACAAGTTAAATTGAAATAGAATAATAATGTTTTTTAAATTAGTTAGTATCAAATCAGAATATCGTCTGCATTGTATAAAGTTCATATATGTATATTATTAATGAAGTTATAAAGATGTTAGAAAAGATTTAACTTTCATTCGTGTTGATATTGATTTTCAGTTCTCTCACAACCAAACCAACTATAAATCGGCTCAGAAATTTCATAATAAACACAAAACAAATACACAAACAACATCTGCAGCACCTGCTTGTTGCTAAAATTCATGACAATAAAAATGCACGATTCTCATTGTCTGCCAAAGACTACATAATATGTGAGTATAAGTTAAATGATCGATAAGTTTTAATTTTAATTATAATGTCGTTATATAATGTACAAAAGTTTATGTTGATGACATGTTATAAATACTAAGAAATAGAATTATACACATATTGTAATATGAGAGTCTACTTTATAATTATTTATACGCAGGCTTTCGTTGTATCTTTAAGTCTACAAATGTAATAGACATTTGAATAAGCTATATTGTACATACAATAAGGAACATACAACGAAGTAATTTAGGTACACTGAAATGGTAATTTTGGGTGAGTGCTCATTAAAGAAAGTTAAGGGCGATATTATGATGTTCAGGTTATCTTAACATCAATTAAAAAAGATATCAAACGCGAAACATTTGTTGACAATGATCATAAAAAATAGCTATACTTTACATTCACTCTAGTTTCAAACTCAATAAGAATTACAAATATGTACTCACTATTTTCAGATGTATTCTCTTCAACTAATTGGATTTCCTCTTTAATTCTTCTCCCTGACTTCTTTTTACAACCAACCACTGATTTAGTTTTTCGTGGCATTTTCAAACAAATATTATCGAAGAAATTCCTAACACACTTATTACTGAATAGCACCACACACACAATAAACACACACACAACAATACAAAAATATACACACACAATAAACCAGCTGCAAACTTTCACAGTATTCACTACACCTTTGGAAGTGTAATTCTACACTGCAAGTCGAGTTATTATAATAACTACAACTACAATTTATAATTAATAACAGTGATCAAGCAATATGGCAAATCGATTCTGTTCGATTGTTGCAAAAGTGCTATTGGCGCTATTGCCAATTGTCATAAGTCATACTCATCCTCATCAGTTATCATAGAACTATAGAACAACTCGTAGATTAGAACAATAATTTTTGAAGCCTATGAAAGGCCGTGTTCATCACATACACCTGCTATCTCTTGGACACAACTTTGATACGCTCGCGCTAGCTGTCATATTAATTATTGAAATTCAAAAACATTAGATGAAAAAGGCAGAATATATGATGTCAACTCAATATACGAATAGAGGAATCGTATACAAAACGACGGTGACATATCATTTACACGAATAAAATTATAAAGGGTAATAATTATGAAATTGTATCTATTAAATATATATGGATATGTATGTTCACCAAATTCATTCAAATACAGATGCAGAAAATATGCTTACACACGGTGCAACTTGACTGGAACAGTTCATGAATGTAAATATCTATAACAAAAGCTTTGCAGTGGAATAGAATAGAACTATGTTTTAGTTTTTTATTTAGCATGTTTTAAATTGTATTTGGAGAATATATTCGCAAGTATATTTTATAAATACGGAGAGAAGCAAATACTTATATTCGGTATATTTCTTTTACTTTAAATTACTACAATTATTATTTTTCTCATTTTATGTTTAGGTTTATAAACCTAATTAATTTAATTAATGGAATAATAATTAGACTTAATCTCAAATTTAAAAATAATACTGACCTATACAATAATATATATTAACATATAGTAAGACATATACTTTATATAGAAAACAAAAACTAATTTAAAATACTTAGTTAATAATCTTGATAGATTCAAGTTGACACAATATTCGTAAGATCGTCAAAACTATCACCATCTAGTCTGTACCTGTAACAATGCTTAATATCGATAAGTTTGGAACTCATAAGCGGTTATGTTATTTTCTTCATTCGAAAATTGCAATTAACCGTTTAAGTACCTCTAGTATTGGTCTATTTAGAAGTATGTGTTATATTTGGTACATATTCACTAATGTTGGCGTCTGCCTTGAAAACACGAAGAGTGAATCAATTCAACTGATTGACGTGACAATTTTGAAATAAGAAGAGTTTTTTTACGCATCAAAGAATTTCATATAATATTTATTATCAAAAATAGTTCTGCAAAAATTATGCATTTAAATAATCTGAAATATCACACTCATTTTGTGACGCCTATTAAATAAAGATTGCGTTGACTTCGGACAAAAGTGCAGTACATTATCATTGTATTGAAGAAGATAAGCTTGAAATACTGATGTAGTAGCGATAAACGTAGTATAGAATTTGATGATAATTGAGATGCGTTGAGACGTACAGTGTAATATGTACGTAGCTCGTGAATGATTGAATGCAATAGCTGTCATTTGTATAGCATGGTTGATTTGGTATTTCAAAACGGGCTGGATTTTTTTTTGTTTTTCTCCCTCGATTTCTATCTTGAATTGTGGCAATTTCGTATCGAATTAATAATCTTTCCTTATACGATTAGCATACAGAGAATAATAGACTATTTCATTTCTTCATAAGTACACATAATTTTATTCATTTAATAATAATAATAAGTCATATATTCGAATAGAAATATGGTACGACAATTAGCATTCATTTTCGTACTTGAGCACCAGTACCATTCTTCGGTAATCGCCCTAATTCTGAGCATACATTATAAATACATTTCTTCGTGTCTATACTAATTTGAAATTGAAATATTTGAGGGGAAATAAATATTGAATTTAAGACAGTTTCAAGAGGCTCACTCTTCATAGTTCTTTTTCCCAATGAAGAAGAGACATAAGTTAGTGCTCTTCTCTTACTAAACAAAATGGATAAACTTGAAAAAAGCTATTCTACTATAAATTAATTTGAATATTGCTAATTTCTTTAGAAAAATTATAAAAGTGGAATAAAACAACTATGATAATAATAATAATAAAAATTTTATTCAGTCTAGCATACAAATATACATTCTAAATTATAGTAAATTTACTAATAGTTTGTTGACTTATTATAAGCCCTACAAACCCCTACCGAGATACGTATAGCATCTGTCTGTAAGACATGAACTCATTAATGAACCAAAATTTTCAGCCTTAACAACAACTTTGAATATACATACAAATGCAATACAAATAAACAAATAATAAAATGAAAATACAACAGAACTATAAATAAATCTACAAAAATGTAAGAGTTCAACATATCATATACGAAATATTAAATATTTAAAAAGTAATTTTATAAACTCAAAATATTCTATAACTTCATAATAATTACATATAAAAAAAATATACATTCTAATTTGATGGATTTGTTCGAAAATGAATTAAAAAAAATAGCATCCAGTCAGGATCTGAACGCTGATTTTTCGCTTGGCAGGCGAGCATTTTACCACTGGACCACCGTCTCTACAAATATTATTGAACTGATATAAAATATATCCAGCATCGATATGGGGTTATTTCAATATTCACAAATTGTTTCCTGTAAGTTAATAAAAAATAAAGTATGATGTACTCTAATATAATAATAACAATCAGAAAGAAAACTAACATCATATATAATGAGAAACGGTGAAAAAACGTGTATTGATTTGCCGTATATTTGGAAAGAGAATATATTAAAAGTTACCAAATAAATAGAAGGAATTATCCGATCGGGATGAAATTTCATACACTTATTAAAGAAAATAGAGCGATCAAGAACGTTTTTTCCAATTTTGATTTTATATTAAAAGTCATATTGTAGAAGTGTGCAGGAAGCAAGCTTATTTTCGACCAGTGATGAGCTACCCGAAATATCAGAGATAAAGCCCTAGTATGAATGAGTGAAAGTTTCAAAAGAGTCCAAAGAATATTTTGAAAAAAAATCAACCCTCTAGGACCTACCATAACCGAGATATGGAAATTGAAACCTGGACGTATACTCCAATTTAATAATAACAACCAACATTATAATAACGTGAATTTCATTGCCGGAAATTTGTAATGAGAAGATATTTAAAACTACCGAATAAATAGAAAAAAATATTTGATTGCGATGAAATTGTGAACATTGAACCGTTTTTGAGATATTAGAATGTTAATCGGCATTTATGCCTGCGCTACACTACATGCTCATACCAGACACAATCATATTTAAAATTCCCAAATAATTAGAAGAAATTGTTCGATGACAATGAAATTTTGTACACTGATTCAAAAATATCAATCAATTAGAGGTGATTTTACTGATATAGAATATCTCAAACCGTTTCAGAGATATTTGAAGTCAAACTGGCAAAGTCTGAAAAGTGTAGCAAGTGTAATAATACAATTTGACAAAGAATCAAATGTTAATTCCCGAAAAAAAATAGAAGGAATTATCCGATCGCTATGAAATTTCATACACTTATTAATGAAAATAGAGCAATCAAGAACATTTTTTCCAATTTTGATTATCTTTTTTCGTTTTTGAGATATTAAAAGTCATATTGTAGAAGTGTGAGAGATGCAAGCTTTTTTTCAACCAGTGATGAACTACCCGAAATATTAGAGATAAAGCCCTAGTATGAGTGAGTAAAAGTTTTAAAAAAGTCCAAAGAATGTTTTGAAAATAAAATCAACCCTCTAGGACCTACCATAACCGAGATATGGAAATTCAAACCTGTACGTTTTCTCCAATATAATAATAACAGTTGATACATGCGAGTTTCAATGCCGTAAATTTGTAATGAGAAGATAATAAAAACTACCGAATAAATAGAAAAAAATATTTGATTGCGATGAAATTTTCAACATTGATTGAGAAATGTCAAGTTATCAGATGTGTTTTTTTCCGATTATGAATATTTCGAGCCGTTTTTGAGATATTAGAATGTTAATCGGCATTTATGCCTGCGCTACACTACATGCTCATACCAGACACAATCATATTTAAAATTCCCAAATAATTAGAAGAAATTGTTCGATGACAATGAAATATTGTACACTGATTCAAAAATGTCAATCAATTAGAGGTGATTTTACTGATTTAGAATATCTCAAACCGTTTCAGAGATATTTGAAGTCAAACTGGCAAAGTCTGAAAAGTGTAGCAAGACAATTTGACAAAGAATCTTAATTATCAAATGTTTATTTCCGAAAAAAAATAGAAGGAATTATCCGATCGCAATGAAATTTCATACACCTATTAAAGAAAATAAGACGATCAAGAATGTTTTTCCCAATTTTGAATATCTTTCTTCGTTTTTGAGATATTGAGAGATTAATTATAAAAGAGTGATAAATGCAAGCTTATTTTCGACCAGTGATGAGCTACCCGAAATATCAGAGATAAAGCCCTAGTATGAATGAGTGAAAGTTTCAAAAGAGTCCAAAGAATATATTGAAAAAAAAATCAACCCTCTAGGACCTACCATAACCGAGATATGGAAATTGAAACTCGGACGTTTACTCCAATTTAATAATAACAACCAACATTATAATAACGTGAATATCATTGCCGTAAATTTATAATGAGAAGATATTAAAAACTACCGAATAAATAGAAAAAAATATTTGATTGCGATGAAATTTTCAACATTGATTGAGAAATGTCAAGTTATCAGATGTGTTTTTTCCGATTTTGAATATCCCGAGCCATTTTTGAAATATTAGAATGTTAATCGGCATTTATGCCTGCGCTACACTACATGCTCGTACCAGACACAATCATATTTAAAATTTCCAAATAATTAGAAGAAATTGTTCGATGACAATTAAATTTTGTACACTGATTCAAAAATGTCAATCAATTAGAGGTGATTTTATTGATTTAGAATATCTCAAACCGTTTCAGAGATATTTGAAGTCAAACTGGCAAAGTCTGAAAGGTGTAGCAAGACAATTTGACAAAGAATCTTAATTATCAAATGTTTATTTCCGAAAAAAAATAGAAGGAATTATCCGATCGCGATGAAATTTCATACACTTATTAAAGAAAATAGAGCGATCAAGATCGTTTTTTCCAAGTTTGAATATCTCGAGCCGTTTTTGAGATATTAGAATGTTAATCGGCATATATGCCTGCGCTACACTACATGCTCATACCAGACACAATCATATTTAAAATTCCCAAATAATTAGAAGAAATTGTTTGATGACAATGAAATTTTGTACACTGATTCAAAAATGTCAATCAATTAGAGGTGATTTTACTGATTTAGAATATCTCAAACAGTTTCAGAGATATTTGAATTCAAACTGGCAAAGTCTGAAAAGTGTAGCAAGTATAGTAAGACAATTTGACAAAGAATCAAATGTTAATTCCCGAAAAGAATAGAAGGAATTATCCGATCACTATGAAATTTCATACACTTATTAAAGAAAATAAGACGATCAAGAATGTTTTTTCCAATTTTGAATATCTTTCTTCGTTTTTAAGATATTGAAAAAAATTGGAAAAATTTTAACAATTCAAGCCTTTTTTCGACCAGTGAGGAGCTACCAGAAATATTACAGATAGAGGCATAGTATCAATTAATGAAAGTTAGAGAAATGTCCAAATAAAGTTTTTTAAAAAAAATCAACCCTCTACGACCTACCATAACCGAGATATGGAAATTCAAACCTAGCCGTTTTCTCCAATATAATAATAACGTACATTGACGAAGAATCTCAATTCTTAAATGTTAATTCCCGAAAAAAATAGAAGTAATTATCCGATCGCGATGAAATTTCATACACTTATTAAAGAAAATAAGACGATCAAGAATGTTTTTTCCAATTTTGAATATCTTTCTTGGTTTTTAAGATATTGGAAAAAATTTGCAAAAATTTTAACAATGCAAGCCTTTTTTCGACCAGTGAGGAGCTACCAGAAATATTAGAGATAGAGGCATAGTATCAGTGAATGAAAGTTAAAAAAATGTCCAAATAATGTTTTAAAAAAAAATTTAGCCCTCTAGGACCTACCATAGCCGAGATATAAAATTTCAAATTCGGACGTTTTTGACTTGATTGAAACTTGTGATAAAATTCAGAAATTTCATCCCCCGACTTTAAACACCCTTTGCGCCCTTAAAAAATCGAAATTTGAAAAACAAAAAGTGCTATTCCCTTAGAAATTTTGTCAGCTTTGCGATGAATTTAAAAAAATTGAGATATTTCAAACAGTTTCAGAGGAGTTCGGCGTACCGATTGCGCACTTTTTTCATCCCGAAATTTTACCCCCTCCCAGTTATTCCAGAACGTGGCGGTTCCTATGGGATTCGCGCAGCCGACGATTTTTTATGTTTAGTCCCATCGTTGGGGCTATCTTTTGGCGTTTGAATATTTTCGATATCACTTTTCGTTCTCTCAAAAAAAAATAATTGCATTTTTTTTCATCCCTTAATATCTAAGGGAGGGGAGGGGATGGAACAACAAAAACACGCTGGCTCAACGAAGCCAACCCCAAAGAATATTTTAAAAAAAATTTCATAAAAATTCATCCAACACGAACCGAGAAAAACTGAAATGAAAATCCACCTCCTTAACTTCCTTATGCTTTTAGTATATATTGACTAGTTATAAAATATATATAAGTTATAAAATATATAAGTTGTAAAAAAGTAAAGCTAAAAACATCCCACTACCCCATAGTCCCACCCGCAAGTAGAACCAGTCCGAACGCCAACCCAAATCCAACCACAAAGAGAGAACAGCATGAGAATCTGTACTACAACCCACCACTTATATTCCCAGTCCAGTAACACACTACACACAAATATATCGCAAAATCAACGAAAATTCAACCATAGAGCTAAGATATATTTCTTGGGATAATACTGGTATAAAACGTTCCACTTAGAAGTACCAATTACACTTACAGACACTAATGAATCATTCCAATAAATTTTACAAACATGCTTGGTAAAAAGACCATCAAAATCTAGACATAGAATTCGGAAATATACAATTTTCAGGTACGGAACCCACCACATAGAGTCCCAAGGTAAATAAAAGTTAGCCTTTTTCTTTTCCCGAGATCTAGTGAAAAAGTACTATTTTTTATATAATATAATAAATAAAACTTAGTCTGGAACCCTTCTACCTCAGAGTCCTACGCGCACGTATAATCAATTCGAACACCAACCCAAATCCATCCACCAGGACAGAACAGCATGAGAATATTCCCTACATATGTTTTAGGGATTTTCCGGTATGGCACCCTCCACTCTTAAATCCCAGTCGTATTGACAGACTCTCACAAAACAGTCCGGTGACATACTACACAAATATGGCGGAAAATCCACGAAAATTCAGCCATAGACCTAAGAGATATTTGGATAATACAGGTATAGAACCCAACACTTAAGAGGCCCAGTTACACTTATAGCCATAAACAGATCATTCAAATAAATTTTAAAAACATGCATAGTGAAAAGGCCATCAAAATCCAGCCATAGAGTTCAGAAATATACAATTCTTAGGTACGGAACTCACCGCATAGAGTCTCACGGGAAATAAAAGTTAGGCTTTTTCTCTTCCCAAGGTCTATTACTAAATATTAATTTTCGTATATTTGTAAACAGTCTTGAGTATGGAACCCTGCTACCTCAGAGTCCAACGCGTACGTTAAATCAGTCCGAAAATCAACCCAGATCCATCCACCTAAAGAGAACAGCATAAGAATTTCTCCTACATATGTCTTAGTGATTCTTTAATATGGAACCCTCCGCCTTTAAGTCCCAGTCGTACTGACGGACTTTCATAAAACAGTCCAGTGATACAGTTTACAAAAATATAGCGAAAAATCAACTTAAACTGAGCCATAGAGCTAAAAGATATTCGTTTTTATAATTCAGGTATGGACCACTCCACTTAGGAGGCCCAGTTACACTTACAGAAAAAATACCATATCATTGCAATAAATTCTACTAACATGCATGGTAAAAAGACCATCAAAATGTAATCATAGAGTTCAAAAATATACAACTCTTAGGTACGGAACCCACCAGATAGAGTCCCACGGGAAATTAAAGGTAGGCTTTTTCTTTCCCAAAGTCTGGTTTTAAATATTATTTTTATATAGTAATTATAGTGAAAAATCCACGAAAATTCAGCCATAGACCTAAGACAAATTTGGATAATACAGGTATAGAACCCAACACTTAAGAGGCCCAGTTACACTTATAGCCATTAACAGATCATTCCAATAAATTTTAAACACATGCATAGTGATACGGCCATCAAAATCCAGCCATAGAATTCGGAAATATACAATGGTCAGGTACGGAACCCACCACATAGAGTCCCACGGGAAATAAAAGGTAGGCTTTTTATTTTCCCGAGATTTAGTAAGAAAATACTATTTTTTATATAATATAATAAATAAAAATCATTCGGGAACCCTGCTACCTCAGAGTCCAACTCGCACGTTAAATCAGTCCGCAAATCAACCCAGATCCATCCACCAAGAGAGAACAGCATTCAAATTTCTCCTATATATGTTTTAGTGATTTTTTGATATGGAACCCTCCGCCTTCAAGCCCCAGTCGTACTGAAAGACTTTCACCAAACAGTCCAGTGACTCACTTTACAAAAATATAGCGAAAAATCAACGAAAACTGAGCCATAGAGCTAAAAGATATTCGTTTTTATAATTCAGGAATGGAACACTCCACTTAGGAGGCCCAGTTACACTTACAGAAAAAATACCATATCATTGCAATAAATTCTACTAACATGCATGGTAAAAAAAAGATCATCAAAATGTAATCATAGAGTTCAAAAATATACAACTCTTAGGTACGGAACCCACCAGATAGAGTCCCACGGGAAATTAAAGGTAGGCTTTTTCTTTCCCAAACCCTACCGAGATGCGTATAGCATCTGCTTGTAAGACATGAACTCAATAATGAACCAAAATTTTCAACCTTAACAACTTCTGAATATACATACAAATACAATACAAATAAACGAATAATAAAATGAAAATACAACAGAACTATAAATTAATCTACAAAAATGTTAGAGTTCAACATATCATATACGAAATATTAAATATTAGTTCGAAAATGAATTTAAAAAAATATCATCCACACGGGATTTGAACGCTGGTTGTTCGCTTGGCAGGCGAGCACTTTACCACTGGACCACCGTCGCTACAAATATTGATGAACTGATAAATAATATATCCAGCGTCGATATAGGGTTATTTCAATCATATCTACAATTGTTTAAATATTCACAAATTGTTTCCTGTAAGTTAATAAAAAATAAAGTATGATGTACTCTAATATAATAATAACAACCAGAAAGAAAACTAACATCATATATAATGAGAAACGGTGAAAAAACGTGAGTTGATTTGCCGTATATTTGGAAAGAGAATATATTAAAAGTTACCAAATAAATAGAAGGAAATATCCGATCGCGATGAAATTTCATACACTCATTAAAGAAAATAGAGCGCTCAAGAACGATTTTTCCAATTTTGAATATCCCGAGCCATTTTTGAGATATTAGAATGTTAATCGGCATTTATGACTGCGCTACCCTACATGCTCATACCAGACACAATCATATTTAAAATTCCCAAATAATTAGAAGAAATTGTTCGATGACAATGAAATTTTGTACACTGATTCAAAAATGTCAATCAATTAGAGGTGATTCTACTGATTTAGAATATTTCAAACCGTGTCAGAGATATTTGAAGTCAAACTGGCAAAGTCTGAAAAGTGTAGCAAGACAATGTGACAAAGAATCTTAATTATCAAATGTTTATTTCCGAAAAAAATAGAAGGAATTATTCGATCGCTATGAAATTTCATACACTTATTAAAGAAAATAAGACGATCAAGAATGTTTTTTCCAATTTTGAATATCTTTCTTCGTTTTTGAGATATTGAGAGATTAATTATAAAAGAGTGATAAATGCAAGCTTATTTTCGACCAGTGATGAGCTACCCGAAATATTAGAGATAGAGCCCTAGTATAAGTGAGTAAAAGTTTTAAAAAAGTCCAAAGAATGTTTTGAAAATAAAATCAACCCTCTAGGACCTACCATAACCGAGATATGGAAATTCAAACCTGGACGTTTTCTCCAATATAATAATAACGGTTGATACATGCGAGTTTCAATGCCGTAAATTTGTAATGAGAAGATATTAAAAACTACCGAATAAATAGAAAAAAATATTTGATTGCGATGAAATTTTGAACATTGATTGAGAAATGTCAAGTTATCAGATGTGTTTTTTCCGATTTTGAATATCTCGAGCCGTTTTTGAGATATTAGAATGTTAATCGGCATTTATGCCTGCGCTACACTACATGCTCATACCAGACACAATCATATTTAAAATTCGCAAATAATTAGAAGAAATTGTTCGATGACAATGAAATTTTGTACACTGATTCAAAAATGTCAATCAATTAGAGGTGATTTCACTGATTTAGAATATCTCAAACCGTTTCAGAGATATTTGAAGTCAAACTGGCAAAGTCTGAAAAGTGTAGCAGGTGTAGTAAGACAATTTAACAAAAAATCGAATGTTTATTTCCGAAAAAAATAGAAGGAATTTTCCGATCGCGAAGAAATTTCATACACTTATTAAAGAAAATAAGGCGATCAAGAATGTTTTTTCCAATTTTGAATATCTTTCTTCGTTTTTAAGATATTGAAAAAAAATTGGAAAATTTTTAACAATGCAAGCCTTTTTTCGACCACTGAGGAGCTACCAGAAATATTAGAGATAGAGGCATAGTATCAATAAATGAAAGTTAGAGAAATGTCCAAATAAAGTTTTTAAAAAAAAATCAACCCTCTACGACCTACCATAACCGAGATATGGAAATTCAAACCTGGCCGTTTTCTCCAATATAATAATAACGTACATTGACGAAGAATCTCAATTCTTAAATGTTAATTCCCGAAAAAAATAGAAGGAATTATCCGATCGCGATGAAATTTCATAAACTTATTAAAAAAAATAAGACGATCAAGAATGTTTTTTCCAATTTTGAATATCTTTCTTCGTTTTGAAGATAATAAAAAAAATTTGGAAAAATTTTAACAATGCAAGCTTTTTTTCGACCAGTGAGGAGCTACCAGAAATATTAGAGATAGAGGCATAGTATCAGTGAATGAAAGTTAAAGAAATGTCCAAATAATGTTTTAAAAAAAAATTTACTCCTCTAGGACCTACCATAGCCGAGATATAAAATTTCAAAATCGGACGTTTTTTACTTGATTGAAACAGCTGATAAAATTTTGAAATTCCGTCTCCCAACTTTCAACGCTCGTAGCGCCCTTATTATTGGGATATTTGAAATAAAAAATACCGCAATGCACCCTCCGTTTTGTCAGCTTTTCAATGGATTTTAAAAATCCATGATATTCCAAGTAGTTTCAGAGGAGAAGAGCCTACAGTTTGTGCACTTTTTTCATCCCGAAATTTTACCCCCTCCCAGTTATTCCAGAACGTGGCGGTTCCTATGGGATTCGCGCAGCCGACGATTTTTTATGTTTAATCCCATCGTTGGGGCTATCTTTTGGCTTTTGAATTTTTTCGATATCACTTTTGGTTCTCTCAAAAAAAAATAATTGCGTTTTTTTTCAACCCTTAATATTTAAAAAATGGTAAGGGATGAAGAATTCTAAACCGGCTGGTCATCTGCGCCCTACCTCAAAGAACATTTTAAAAAAAAATTCAACAAAATTCATCCAACACGAACCGAGAAAAACCGAAATGAAGATCCGACTCCTTAATTTCCTTATGCTTTTAGTATATATTGATTAGTCATTAAGATTTATGTTAACCGTCCTTATTATTTAACTGGGCCCTAATCTTCTGAGAACTTAGTTAATACTCACATTTGTTCTATCATGATATATAATGGAAATTTGCAAATAACGATATTCTTACATTTTTCTGACACTTGTGATTATTTTATAATGCAATCATGACTCAGTTCTAACGTAACTTAAAATTTATGTTGAGTTCTTCCATAGAAACTGTTGAAATCACAATAAAATACAACATTTAATTAAATTGATTTTTATTTTTCATTCAAATACTAGACACTAAAGTCAATCCTGTTTTACAAGAATAATAAACCCAAATTGAATAATAAGAGAAAAAAATGATAATTATATTTTGGTCTGCAAAAAACGGTTAGACATTATAACATGAAATGTTATTAGAATTGAACGAGGAATCCGAAAATGTAATAATATATAGGGCATTCTATTTAGGTGTAAGTATCCATTTCCCGTTTCCTTCGTAATTGCTGTTACTGAGTTATCAGTATTCGATTTTTTTTGTTATTCAAGATAATTTTTTAATAATGTTTCCTTAAAGAATATTGTAAGCCGTACTAGGCAATTTTTTGCAGGATTCTTTTACTTGTAAAACGATTACTTATTCAGTTGTCAACATTTTCCATATTTTATGTAAATTTATAATATTTTTAAAAACACCTTAAAAATGTCTATGAAAATCGTTTTAACATTCTCAATGTATACTCCCACAAATACGAATACTGCTTAGACTAAGTACATTTCATTACAGAAAAAAAAAATGGACCGACGTTATTAGTTGGTGCACTGAAAAATACAGAATAATAGATTGATAATTTTTTGCACCAACTTCACAAGTACCAGCACCAATAGAATTAATATTATTTTGTATTTTTCAGTGCACCAAGTAATAACGTCGGTCCAATTTTTTGTAACAAATATTCATTTCACACTTTTGATTGTAACATTAGTCACGAAAATCGTTGAAAGTTCACTAATACCAATGAAGATAGTAAATACTTATCCTATTGTCCACGTATATTCTTTGCTTGTAGTTGTTATTATTGAGATCTCAAAACATCGCTGCGTTACCACCGCGGTAACTCGAAAACCGTAACCGAAAAAATGTTCATTATAAATGTTGTTAAAAATAAATGAGTTTTTCATGCAGTACCCCCAGTTTTTTTTTTCGAAAGAAATCACCCTCTCCACGGAGCAAAAATATTTGAGAATTTAACATGCCTCTTTCTCGAACCGTAACTCTTTAGAAAAATGTTCAATTTAAACGTTTCTGGATATTGTCCTATCTTTAATTAAAAATCAAAAATCTGAGGTGGTAGATTTTTGATTTTCGAGAAAATTTTCCCAGCGGTGGTTTTCGGAGGGAAGGAGATTTTGGATTTGCGTTTTTATGAATATGGGACCATTTCTCATGCCTCCTCTTTCAAATAATCAAAAATCATCAAAATCAGAGTTGGATTACTATATAAAACGCAGGAATTCTAGGAAAGATATAAAAGTAGATATTACAAGTAAACATTGCACTCAAACGGGGCTTTGACCAGGATACAGTTCTTAAGTCCATGTTTGTATCAGAAACCTGTAAGAGGGAATTATATCACACAACAACAAAAATACACTCTTCTCTTATTGAAATGGAGAAAACGTTCGACTTATTAATAATTAGGTCTTTCATGTAGTACCCACAGATTTTCGATTTTTGAAAGAAATCGCCCTCTCCACTTAGCAAAAATACACATATTTGAGAATTTAACAAGCCTCTAGCTCGAAAACCGTAACTTTTTTGAAAGAATGTTCAATTTAAACGTTTCCGGATATTGTCCTATCTTTAATTATACTACTTCAGATTTTCGATTTTCGAGAAAATTTGCCACCGCCACTACCTTTGGGGGCGGTTTTTGGAAAAAAGGAGATTTCGGATTTGCGTTTTTATGAATATGAGACCATTTCTCAAGCGTCCTCTTTCAAATGAATCAAAATTGCAGGCATTCGAATTGTATACCTCCTCCGTTCGGGGTTTGTCGGTCAGATAGGGATATTATTGTCTTATATCAACGTTTAATTAAAAAAAAATATATTAACATAACATAAAATTGGATCAAACATCCAAATTCCTCATGACGTGTCATCGCCCTCCATACATTTCTTCGAACAGTTTCTTTTTATACGACTCTTCTGCTTTTCGAATTTGATCCAATCTTAAATGGGCCTGTTTTTGAATTGTTTTGGAAACTGTCGTATTTCTTAGGAGACTTTTCTCGAAATCTTTCTTCTTTAATCTAAAAACGTATGTCATTTCGATAGCGACAATAGTGGCTGTTCTCAAATGGCCTCTAAATATAAGTGATATTTCGCCAAAATAGGCACCATCTTCTAGATGACAAATCTACAATAAAATAATGGAGAAATGTTAATATAAGAATAAGATAAATAACAGAGCCTTCGGCCCTTCTTTAAAGAAACTTTTTTTTGTTTTGAATTCTTCCTTGAACTCGAGGCAATTTGCATTATGTTTGGTACCTAATCGAAAGTGCAACAAACAAAGAAAGTGTAACAATTATCAATTAACAAGTGTAAAAATGTAGCATTTATGCACTCAAATTAAGAATTAAGAAGTAAAAAGTACAAGTCTGACATCCGCGGTATTCATTTTTCAAAATAATCTCTGTCCCCTGAATAACTGAAAAATAGGTGTTTAGAATTCCAAATTTTCAATAAAATGGAAGATATCGAATCATTTTTCAAGGTACCTACCCAAAGAAATACTGTAGACTCGCGCTAACGTGAACACGAAAAAACTGACCATGTTAGTGAGATTATTTATACTACCGAGAGTCAATACAATTTACTAAGTGTACAAAAATGCTTATGAATGTTTTAGTTGAATTATTTTTATTTTCTAACTCCTAATACAAACTTATATCTTGAATATTATATTTCCTTATTAATGATTAAAATACGACCTAGGTAATTTTTGTTTGTACTTTTTTGCAGGACAAACTGGCTAACTGCAATGAAAGTCTTATACCATATCGCCATTTAAATTTTTGTAGCCATCCGTCGCTTGCATTAAATTCTTCACCTTGCTTAAAATTGGCATAGAAATGTAATGCTTTGTGTTTAAACATTTCACCTGTAACTGGTAGGTTTCTTTCACGTTGCATTAGAAACCATTTGTATAGTGCACTCTTCATTTTTGGATTTTCAGCTTTTTTTAGAGTACTTTTCTGAGATTTTTGGCTTTGAACATTTTCTAACCACTTTTGTAATTTTTGCTTGTTTATTCTAATAGCATATATTGTGGGTTTAGCAACACAACAACAACTCTTTAGCCTTCTCATAAAGTGTTAAGCATTTCTTTTTATATTTAGCCATTTTAAAACTACTGAGAACCGACACACTATTTAGATTATGTAGGTCGCAGAGCCATGTAATTTTGACGGCACTAAAGCAACAAATGCCATCCAGAAGTGAACTACCAGGTATTAATATTCACGATAATGAATTTTGCAGGTTTCTGCAATCTAAGACCTGATAAAAAGGTAAAATCTTATATTTGTTAACACTACCAAGGGCATCGGTGGTTCACACTACAGAGTTATAATATAATATAAATATAATATAAATATTTTGATGTTCACGGTACTGAGTAGTTCACATAAGCGCAAGTTCACATTACCGTGAGTCTACTGTACTCAAATATTTCAAAAACTGAGGTTATTTACATACGATAACGTCACAGAATACTAATTCACATCATCGGCCTGACGAATCCGCGTGCACCTGCGCTCTTACTCCGTACAAGCAGAGAACAGAGACGTCTCTGTTCTCTGGTACAAGTACAAAATCTCGTAATCTCGTTTAATTAAAGTAAGAAAGTTAAAAGTTGGCCAACTTCTTCTTCGTTAATTGATAATTGTTACTTGGCTGCATTGAACACTCTCATTTAAAAATAAGAACTTCAAGTTTCACTTGCTATTTGTAATTGTTAACTGTTACTCGTTAATTTGTACTGCAAGAATCCAATGCACACTTAATCATTACCGATTTTATTGAAAAAGTGCAATGTAGCTATGAATTTACTTGCTATTGTGAATCTGAAGGTCAGCAACTTGAAGATATGGTGCCGAATATTTTGGTTAACTTGAAAGTGAATTGAATAACATAATTTATAGTTTAAGGCTTACTTCTTTTCCGGAATGTGTGAAAACGGCCACCGTTCCAGTAAATATGAAGTACATGGCATCACCGACAGTACCAGCTTGAACAATAGTATCCTTTGGTAGAAATATTTCCGGTATAAGTAAATCGACAACATCGCTAATCTGATCTGGATCTAATTTCGAAAACAATGATACATTCGTGATCAGCTTTCGACATACATGAAGGTTGATATCTTTCTTGAGCCTACCTGTGGACACATTGAGGAATTATCTTTTGAAGGACACCGTCACAGTTAAAAAGAACATATATATATATATATATATATATATATATATATATATATATATATATATATATATATATATATATATATATATAGTACTGTTATTAATTTGCAACATGATAATTATTAATTTTTAATTATATTTTCACTCCATTAAATAGATTTTTTTTCGGAAACATCACCAGAAAAAGTGTGAAATGGAAACTTCAAAAAGGAAAAAACATCAAAAAAATCAGAACGTTCATTGCAATCTGACATTTTCTTCAACAATCTGAAACTATGCAATTTTTTGAGTACTTATAAGTTTTGAACATATGAAAAATGTAAAAAAATCTAATGGGAAAAATCCGTGGAAAATCAAAAGAATCAGTTGATTATTTAATAATAAGAATCTCTGTCTACTCAATTCTGGATACGATTCATTTAATTAAAGCTTTACTTTTACATTAACTAAATAGTGCAAAATAAAGTCATTTCTCTGAAAACGTTTCCTTCAGCTGCGTATAATATGTCTACCAGAAAATATTTCCTATCTTATATCACGAATAATAAATGACTTGATAAAACTATTTGAATGAACATCTAGTATGTATAGTAGTCCCATATCACGTTATCTCGTAGGTAGATAGTGTATCCTGCCTGACAATAGATATACAACCTGCATTATCATAAGTAGGTCATTAACAACAACCTTGTTATGGATTGTATGAATAGTGAAATTATCCGATAATACTTTTTACATTCGATAAAACTTCCCATAAAAAATGAGGTGTTATAAATTCATTTATTTTTTTTTATTTACCTGATAACAAGCTGTGAACAAGATCGTCTTTAAAATACTTTCTAGGATATTTGAAATGATAGTATTGGGTGATTCTTTCCCTCAGACTTATAGGTAATTGCTTTTGTCGCATATATTCGTCCAGTTGATTGATCACTGTGTGGTACTTTATCACCATAGATCGATTATTCAGAATGCTAACTGTTATAACAACTGAAAAACAAAAAGATTTTCATATTTTATGCTTTGTCTGTGTGAAATTTCCGGTGTCCGGTTTTCAACAGATGTTTACGTTTCAGAAGTCCCTGAGGCCAAAAAACATATTTACAGCTTGCTGTCAGTGGTTTGTCTATGCCAAGATTATCTCGGAAAAGGATTGGCCTATATCGTTGGTTTCTCTTTTACCTTTCTACCGCTACTCTAAGAGACCTGGTAAGGGAGTATTGTATTCTAGTAGGCGACTTCTTAGATTTGAAAGTGTTCCCATAAACGGGGGACCCACAGTTTAACGTGGTTTCCTAATTATCGATATGTCCAAGATAAAAAATACCTTTTCGAAGAAGCTGTGCAATAGAAATATACTATCCCTGTTTCCCGTTGCCTTTCGAGAGAATAAGTATACAAACGACAGCTAGTCATGCATTCCAACTCTGTAAGCGAGAATATTTCCTTTAAAAACTTAAAATTACAATAGAAGATTTAAAAGAAATATTTTCTCGCCAAAACGGTACAATTTTACTATCTGCAGCCTGTTTTCGAAAAATATAACATACATGAGAATACAATTTATCATTACTAACCAGGTACCTTGCCATTCATGAGCGAGGGAGCTTCTGCTCTAGTTTAATAATGCAAAAAAATATTTCGAAAATTTTATAGCTGTTGTTTTAAGCCAATCAGATGCCTTGATTTTGACAGGTTGCTATGACGACAACCTGAATTGTCCGAAAAATTTTACGGTTGCGAAATTAATAAGTGATGATTTCTCTGGCTTGACAGCTGTCACGTGCAGATACCAGAATAACAAGCGTAGATTATTTTTGAGAAATATTTATTTATAAACTGTCAAAAATTATGTTTAATTTTTAAAATATTTTTTGGTATAAAATGCTCGTACCGAATCTCGTATGAGCTTGAATTATTCAGCGTAATTTTTTTCTCAGTTGCTATTTTTTTTAAGAAAATTGCTACTCGAAAAATTTTTAGGATATTATTCAAGCTCTAGGTAGATTATAAGTCAAAAATTTATACCTGTTATTTTAAGCCAATCAGATGCTTTTATTTTGACTGATTGCTATGACGACAACCTGAATTTTTCGAAAAAAAAAATCGGTCGCTAATTAGTAGTGATAATTTTCTGGCTTGAAAGTTGTCACGTGCAGATGCCAGAATAACAAGCGTAGATTACTTTTGACAAATATTTATTTATTTATTATTTATCTATGACGAAAACCTGAATTTATCGCAAAAAAATTCGGTCGCGAAGTTAGTAGTGATAATTTTCTGGCTTGAAAGTTGTCACGTGCAGATGCCAGAATAACAAGCGTAGATTACTTTTGACAAATATTTATTTATAAGCAACTGTCAAAAATTGTATTATCTTTTTAATATGATTTTTGGCATAAAGTTTTGTACCCAATCTCGAAATTATTCAAGCTCTAGGGAGATAATAAGTGAAAATGTTCATGTTTATAGATTGAAGACTATTGTACATGTTCGTTGGTGTAATTAATCAACCTTGGTAAATATTTTGATACTCTTCAGAAAATATTGATAAACTAGACCCAATAATTTGTGATAGTTAGCCTGAATCAATAAGAAAATGCAAATGTTGTGTAAAAGCAAAGTATTGAAACGAGAAATGTTACTTTCCGATGATAATTATTGGTGTTTCGAAAGCGATACTCACTCCATACACAGCAGATAACAATTTTGCCAATAATGTATGTGATAATAACTATAACATAATCTTCATTGGAATACATTTGCAGTAGGTTAATCCTTACACCTGTAAATAATAATAATTACTTAGTCAGCAATATATTTGAATTCCGGAAACAGTGTAATCACAAATGGTGAGTAAATATTAACGTAGGTAACTATTTATTTGACCTTACCTAAGAAACAGGCTGAGCTTTTGAAGAAACCATTGATATATTTCGTGATAAATTTTTTGTGATAAAGATTGTGCTTGTATAGCCAAGCGTGGTACTCGCCCTTATCCTCAGAAAAATAGTCTCTCATCAATCTTGGAATAGCCAATTGAAGACACGCCGACCAATGGATTATGACAGTGGTAATTAGAAAACCGCTAACCCAAAATACAACACCTTTCGATCTTATGTAGAAACACTAAAATTATGTTTTGAATGATTTATTTAGCTCTTTCTCTACTTTTAAAATCTTCAATCAAGAAACTACTTTACAATTAACAGACGCCTTGTCTTCTAATTGATACGGCTGCCAAAGGAAAGGAGAAAGTAATTATTATTCGATTATTAAAACAGTGTTTGTGTTCTGTAGAATAATTATTTATCTAAGTGCTATTACATATTGACAAATTCAAACTAACTGACGGCGTTGGTAAGGAGGACAACAACTACATACAAACCATGGTATTATTTATTGTACCATGATACAAATATACATGAAATGAACGCCTCTGCCGCATGCTTACCGTAGCTCAACTTAATAAAAATGGGGGTTGACATTTAACGAAAAAAAGATGACGTCATATCTCCTTCCTAACACGCTGTATATTTTAGTATCAGATATCGATACGTTGAAGACGTGACATGATCAGACGATTCTTATATTCTATGAAAGTGGCAGTGGACACATCAGATTATTTGTTTCTACTCCCATTTTAATTCCTGTTGAATTTATCCGATACTTTACAAATGAACTGTATAAAATTTACATTAGTTCCTGTCGAAATGTATGGTCAAAAAATTTGATTGTACCAATTTACGTTACTGTAGTATAACCGATCTGCAAGCTATATAGATATATATATATATAATGAGAAATATGCATTATTTGGATTCTATCTGTTGAATATTCAGGGTGTACCAAATAAAACATCCCACCCCTATTATCTCGCAACGGGATAGGTTTTGTAAAAATCGCCAGGACACTTCAATTTTGTTATCGAGAGGGCACATAATGGCGTAAGTTTCGGTGTCTTGTAGGTTCCTTAGGCAGTACCCTTACATTTTAAATGGCAGCATATGATGAGTGACACCTCATTTTAAAGCTGTTATTTTGATTACGGCTACACACGACTTTTTGTATTTTCGTTGGGCTTCGGCCTAAAACCTTCATACTTTATCAACACAAGGTGTTTACCTTTTATTTAATCGAGAAAAAGTGGAAATAATTTGTTTATTTTACAATAATAACGACAGTGCACGACAGGCCGCCCGAATTTTTAATGATCGTCATCCTGTTAAAATTACTTCGCATGGGTGTCGCATTGGATTTAATGCATACATTTTCCGAAACTGGTTGCAAGCAGAAAACATCAACGTGAGAATATCGTACGTAATGAAGATAATCAGGTTGCTGGCCTAGATCATATAGGAATGGAACAAAATTTGAGTATCAGGAGACTCGCAAGCAATTCTGGAATTTCTGTACCTAGCTGCCGCCGAATCTTAAGAATTCATGAGTATCACCCATACAAAATTTCTTTGATAAATCAGCTTTCTGAAGACGACCCTAATCGCCGTGTACTTCTGTGATGATATGAGTGATCGTGCCCAAGGAAATCCAACATTTTTGACCGACGAACCCCGAACGGAGGAGTTACAGTATTCGACTGTCTTCTTTTTTTTGGTGCATTCGCCCGTTGTATATAGTAAACGTACTCCGATTTTGATGATTTTTGATTCATTTGAAAGAGGAGACTTGAGAAATGGTCTCATATTCGTGAAAACTTAAACCGAAATCTCCTTCCCTCCAAAAACCGCCCCCAAAGGGGGTGGAGGGAGCAAATTTTATCGAAAACCGAAAATTGGAGTTGGCAGAATTAAAGATAGGACAATATTTTTCAAAAGAGTTACGGTTTTCGTGATACATTCATGTTAAAATCTCACATATATGTATTTAGGCTATGTGGAAGGGGCGATTTCTCTCGAAAACTGAAAATCTCTGGGTACCACTTGAAAGACAATAATATTTGTAGCAACATTTATACTGAACATTTTTTCCTTAGAGTTACGGTTTTCGAGTTGAGCGGTGGTAAAATGGTAAAATATAGAATATTTAAGCATATTTTCATAGCGATGTTCTGAGATATCTACATAATAACAACAAGTAAAGAATATACTTTGGATAGGTTATTAGTGGTATTAGGTATTAGTGAACGTTCAACGAGTTTCGTGACCAATGTTACACTCAAAAGTGTGAAATAAATATTTTTTTTACAAAAAATTGGACCGACGTTATTAGTTGGTGCACTGAAAAATACGAATTAATAATCATTCCGTTGGTGCTGGTACTTGTGAAGTTGGTGCCAAAAGTTATCATTTTTTCTGCAATCCGTTTTTCCGATGAATGTACGTTTCAACTGGATGGTTAAGTCAACCGCCATAACTGCCGCTATTGGAGCGTTGAAAATCCACGAATATATCATGAGTCATATCCAGCATCCGGAGAAATGGTTTGGGCTGGCATACTGGAAGACCACATCATAGGTCCACCATATTATACCACAGCTGTACGTAATTTTCTTAATCAGAATTTTCCAAATCATTGGAGATGGCGCAGAGGTTCAATCGAGTGGCCTCCCAGATCGCTAAATATAACGCTGTTAGATTTTTTCTATGAGGAAACTTCAAGTCGAAAATTGATGAAACCAAAACACACTTGAGAAAATTCGTCGGCGAATAGTTGAAGAATATCGTCAGAGTACACCCGAAATGCTTCGAAATCTTCGTTCAGAAGTAGAGCAAAGATTTCATTATTGTTTGGAAGTAGACAACACACACTTTGAACATTTAATTAAATAAAATTGTCGCATTTATTGATATTCTGTCTTATTCTTGAATTGATGATATTATGGCCATAGCCCAATGAAAATACAAAAAGTCGTGTGACGTCGTAATCAGAATCAAAATAGCTTTAAAACGAGGTGTCAATCAACATAGGGTGGTGAGGGTACTTTACACCCCCTACCTAAGGGGTAGGTTGCAAGACACTCAAACTTACGCCATTATGTGTTCCCCTCGATAACAAATATGACGTGTCTTGGCGAGTTTTACAAAACCTATCCCGTTGCGAGATAATAGGGGTGGGAAGTTTTAATTGGCACACCCTGTATAAAATTTTAATGCAGCTTCTGTCTTGTTATATGAAATTTAATTGTGTATAGTATTTCTGGTACGTATAATAACAACTGTTAATTCCATAATATGTTTTGATTAGAATCATTCTGCTCTCGTTTTTGAATCATCGGTTCATTATTAATAAACTAAGGTATACCTCTGCTATAGTTATAAATACAGTAAACTAATTGTAACAAAACGTTAATGATTATAACTAGCAGTAATAATATTAAATTAGATAAATTGATCTTAGAAGATTAAAGTGGTAAATACTTTCGCTTTCTAAAAATACACTTGTCGTCGGATTCATCACCATTGGTAGGTATCTACGATTTTACAAATCAAATTTATATTCTGCTTCCCATACGTTTGAAATCATTTACTCTGTAATAAAGAATTTCTTGAAAGCTGGTGATTCTGCCATAAATTGTCGGTAAATTAAGGTAATAGTAATATGTTCCCTTTGGGCATACATTTTATACGTGACTGCCCTTGAACAATGCAGAGTTTTTTTCGTAATTCGAGAAACGTTTGTCCGACATTTTCCTTCAAATAACGGAGCTTATAGGTTTCTAGGTTATTCAATATGCTTCGGACGCTCTTTGAATTGCCCTTAAATCTAAATCCTAAATCATTTTCAAAATAACAAACTATAAGTTTATTTGAATTCATTGGAATGTCGTATTTTATTTTAGTAATTTATTAATGCGTTATTTAATGACATTATCTATCAAACTTTTAGCGTAACGTCTAATTAGTAATCGACTTTCATTTTTGTTCATTATTTTTTGTTTCACCTGGTCCATGGTTTATCTATCAATAAGTATAAGGTTATTCCAAATAAAAACCTTTCCCTGTTTCATAAGAACTTTGATCCAAAAATAAAGGATTGATATAAAAATGAAATTCATTCAGAATATTTTATATACCTACTTAATTTAGACAACTACTTTCCGGAACCGAAGACGCAAATATGTATTTACGATAATTGACCTTTATTGATTTCTTCTAATGCGATTGGTGCCTGTATATTGTTGTTGACGATTTGTTATTTTATAAAATGTGTGTGCACTTTTGACACCAATTAATCAATATGAAAATAAATCAACTGAATCATAATATTTTGAAAAGAGTAATCACAAAATATGACCCATCAGCAATAATGTTGGTATTCGTTTGTGTACTTATTACATCTTGATTAAGAATTAGTATGGACAGTAAATTTTTAATATCTCAAATAATAAAAAAAGAATTTAACAAACAAATTAGATGATTTGTGACTACTTCTGCGCCTTATGTTTTTTACCATAAATTTATTTTTTAGTTTGTATTCTTCTCATCAAACCCTTTCATTTGGTAGACATATCATGGGGAGCATAGAAAATGACTAGTCCGCCATATTGGATTGAGAATGACGGCCCATGCATTGTTATCCGAACTAAACGTGAATGCAATATTTCAGCTCAATCCGTTAAGGAAAACAGCTTTAAAAAAATTAAAATAAATATTTAGATATAATAATAGTTTATTTGTTCTGTTTGACCCTCTCGGGAAAGAACATGATTAATTTTGTGCTCGCTTTATAAAATCAAAATGCGGGATGCAGCTCGATATCGATCTGCACCTCGCATTATTCATTAACAATTTCCTATAGGAAAAACTTCTTTCCTGTGGATCAGGAATTATGTGCTCGAAGATAGGATGATGCAGGAATTTTGTGCTCCGTTTTTTTTGTAATCATTCGCACAGCGGAGTGACGCGCGACCACGTGCACTCTAAGTAGCGAACTTTTATTATTGGATGTACCCAAAATCTCCTTTGCTGGCGTCGCTTTTTGCGTCTTAGATGCAATTAATATAGCAAGTTCAAAGCAGCCAAATCTGCAATCATCGATGCACAGCAGAGATGCTGTCGGGAAATGTGATAATATCGTGTCGGTGTCGCTACCCTGCCGTGATCGTGCCGGTGTCTTGTCGACCAGTGTGAGAACGCCCAATGGGTCAAAGTGTTCTTCTGTCCGAGAAGTTTTCATATAATATAAAAATATAGAAACCATTTAGAGTGTAGGGAATTGAATCAAAGAAGTGAATTAGATTAGTACTTACACGTGATAGTTTGTATATGTACTCGATGATTGTGATAAGCCTTAGTATTTTGAGTTGACATAGCATTGCAATTACTCCAACTAATCTATTTAGGTTAGTATAGCAATTAACATCTTTAATGAGGTAGTAAAATGAAAATCTCGAAAATGATGATAGTATATCCACGTAGAAGAACAAACTGGTTACATAATGCCTGAAACAGATATCAAAAAATGTTATTGACGACTCAAGGATTCCTTTAATAAAGTCAAACATCCAAAATTATGAAAAAGGGACAAAATCAATTAAATATTGACAGAAAATAACATAATTAAACTTCATGACGATTTTATTGCCGCTGATTCATTATGCCTTTTCCTTCAGCGTATTTGCGTGCGTATTTGGTTGAAACTAATCAAATTGTTTTGGGTATCAATCTGGTATGAATGAATTTGAAGTTGTTGAGAATATAGTATAAAACAATTCTTTCCACATTTGCTCATGCAAATGGTGATATGAACACGTTGTTAATGGATGCCCAGAATAGTCTTACTTTGGCACCGTCTTGGCTCAATTATAAGAAGCTAATCCTAAATAAACAAGGAAAAGTCTGAAACATGAATTTTTAGTTTAAAACAATATACCGCTCCTAACAACCCACACTGTGTTAAGTTTTTTGTAGTAAATTGACATGGGCAGAGCATACGGTTTTTGTCTGAAGACATCACGGAAAATCTTCTTACTACGCAACCTGCTTTAAAGTTTGTCACAGACAACATTATTATTGGCCTTACCAAAGATTAGAAACACCTTAATCTTTGGCCTTACCGTGCGCTTATCCAGATTTTAATATCCTACGCTTTATTAGCGTGGGGTCACTTAACACATACGTCAACAGTTTTTACCATGCAAAGGAAGGCTCTAAGGGTCATTGCTGGATTGCAAAATAGAGATGAAGATAGGGGTGCTTTCAAACATTTAAAGATACTTAAACTGACCTTTGCTCACATATTGCAATGTCTTACGCATGTCAAAATAAACCTGAAAAACTACAGGACAAATGAAAGTTTACACTCCTACTCAACGCGTAACGTAACGATACGTCAAGATTATTTGCGACTTTCGAAAACGAGAAATGGGATAAACTATTATGCAATCAAGTTCTTCAATGTTTTACCATGTAATGTCCAAGTCCTCGAGTGTGTACGTTTTAAATCAGGAACTAATGTCCGTTCTTTTATTCATACTATGTGGCTCTTGTCATTTGACTGAGATCTACTACCATTTACTTGCTACTGATCAAAATTTGAGCAGAAGGAATCATCAATAGGGTCCAAGGTAATAACAATTCAAAAATACGATATAGGTGTTACCTACATCAAACTCAACAAACTACCACGACATATACCAAAACTCATTTTTTATATTTTATTTATTTATATTAAGAAATTAATGATCATTAGACTTAGTTCGTAGGAGACATGTGCTTAGTAATAACTTGTTTTTTGTCTAAATTGTAATGTACATTACCTGTGATCTTATATCTTTTTATTTATATATTAACAAGTAAAGTAAGTAAAACCTTTCATACTGCATGTATATATAAAAAAAGAAAAAATCTTAATACATAAAATGCACCTTTGTAGATCCTCTGAAGATGGAAAATAAATTTCCGAAAGCTTAGGACAACTTTATAGAGTGTTCTTTATGATTGCTGCATCCCCAATATACCTTCTGCAAAATATATATATATATATATATATATATATATATAGGGTTGTCCATTAAGCGCGCGGTGGTCTCAAGCTATATTCTATCTTACCGTTGAAATAAGAAGAAAATGTTCTATATAAAAAGTGTTTCTTTTCCAGTGTTCTTTCTGCGGAAAATAATTTCAAATATGGCGGACTTCCGGATATACCGGAAGCATCGATTTTAAGGTTCAGTTTGTTAAACATAGTTGTCTACGGTGTCTCCATATGAAGTTATTCGATAATCTTTAGAAAATTTGACGTTTGTAGTACTTCACAAAAATTGTAATTTCTCGGAAACTACAACTGATTTAAACATGAGGTTTTCGCTGTTGCAAAGACCGAAAAACGTAGTTACGTTTTAAATTAACAATACTTCAAAATAATTTTAAATAATTACAGTAGAAATTTTCAAATTTGAAAAGTTTGAAACATGCAAAAGTCATTTTTTTCAAATGGGATGGTATGTTATGTTTCATATCCATGAATGCGAAATTTGATTCTCTTTCGATTTTACCCAGGCATATTTAGGTCTATGTTTGGTGGTTTTCAAGCTATTAACGCTTTTTCAATAATTCTACAACGGTACGGAGAAAATGGAAAAATACAAGGCGGCATGGCTCACAGTTACGTCAAAGGAGTTGTCAAATTTAATAAAATTTATTGCGTGCTGTAAGGGCTCGTAATCAATATGTAACATGCCACCCAAGAACTAATTGATATGGTTTATATCCTTGGAGAATGTTCAAAAAGTTGTCATGTCGTATCCCGAGTGTACGGCGAACTAGATACTTATGTTTTAAAGGTAGCATTACTTCAAGAGAACTTTAAATCATGACGCTAGCAGTTTTCAAATTTGAAAAGTTTGAAGCATGCAAAAATTTTTTTTTTTTAAATGGATGGGATGTTAAATTTCATATCCATGAATGCAAATTTAATTCTGTTTCGATTTTAGTAAGGCATATTTACGCCTATCTTTGTTGGTTTGCAAGATATTAGCGATTTTTAAATTATTCTACAATGGCGCGGAGAAAATGAAAAAATCATAGGCGACTTGGTTTAGTTGGTGAAAAACTAGAGGAAAACAAAATATGGCAGAGATTTTATTGGTACAGATTTATTTCATTAAATATTCAAATTGCCTACCATTTTGCTGTAAACAGATATTAAATCTATCAGTTAATTTATGTAACATTATGTGTTATTGAATGCCGCTCGTATTCTTTCCCGCATGTTTTCTGCTGTTGTTGGGGGTATTTTGTAGACCAGATCATTAACGTATCCCGTATCCAGCTTCCTGGAAATCTTTCATCCAGAGTGTTTCGGACTCTGTCACTAAAATGTGCAGGCGCTCCATCCAACTGAAACCACATTCTTCTCAATAAATCCAGTGCTAGATTTTCCAACAGATCATCTAGATTTTCATTCAAAAAATTTTGGAAGATATTTCCAGTAAGGTGTTCATAGAAAAATAGGGCCCTATTATGTGGTGTCCAATTATGCCACCCCAAACGTTAACACTCCATCTGTGCTGGTTGTCGATCGTCCTCACAAAATTCGGATTGGCATCCACATAGAAATGTAAATTATGCCGGTTTACACAGCCGTTATTATGAAACGTAGCTTCGTCAGTGAATAATACGGCATTAAAAAACAATGCATCTTCTTGTAGACGAGCAAGACTACAATTACAGAAATTGGTTCTATTTTCTAAATCTTGCTCTTTAAATGCTTGATTTAGCTGCACATGATAAGGACGATAATTATTCTTCGCTAAGATCCTTTTTACAGACGTTTGTCCAATGCCCAAATCGCGACTGATTTCGGATGTACTGCTATGAGGGTCTTCAACTACAGTTGCGAGAACATTAAACTTATTATTTTCAGTTATCAAACGTTTTCTTCTGCTATGTTTTTCGTAGTTAACTGAACTATATCAATTAGTTCTTGGGTGGTATATTTCATATTGATTTCGAGCCCTTACAGCACGCAATAAATTTTATTAAATTTGACAACTCCTTTGACGTAACTGTAGAATTATTGAAAAAGCGTTAATAGCTTGAAAACCAACAGAGATAGACCTAAGTATGTCCTAATAAAATCGAAAGAGAGTTAAATTTCGCATTCATGAATATGAAACATAACATCCCATCCCATTTGAAAAAATGATTTTTGCATGTTTCGAACTTTTCAAATTTGAAAATTTCTAGTGTAATTATTTAAAATTATTTTGAAGTATTGCTAATTTAAAACATAACTACGTTTTTCTGTCTTTGTAACAGCGAAAACCTCATGTTTAGATCAGTTGTAGTTTCCGAGAAATTACAATTTTTGTGAAGTACTACAAACGTCGAATTTTCTGAAGATTACCGAATAACTTCAAATGGAGACACCGTAGAAAACAACTATGCTTAACAAACTGGACCTTCAAAACGATGCTGAATTCAAAAATGTGAAAATATACATGGTGTTCTATCTAAAATAAGGAAGTTGATGTCTATTTCCAGTATATCCGGAAGTCCGCCATATTTGAAATTATTTTCCGCAGAAAGAACACTCGAAAAGAAACACTTTTTATATAGAACATTTTCTTCTCATTTCAACGGTAAGATCGCTAGAGACCACCGCGCGCTCAATGGACAACCCTGTATATATATGTACCTATATATTTTTCGGTATTGTCTGTCTATCGACCTGTCAAAGCATGATTAATTGTATGTACATGACCAATGAAGATCTATCTATCTGTCTACCTATAAATGCGTTTCAAGCAGCACAATATCACCATTGTCAAAAAATCGCCCATTCACGATTTAAATACTTAGCAGCATAAAATACAATTTTTTGGTTTGGTTTTACCTTTGAACCCTTAATGCCAGTCGCGCACTAAGCAGTTTGGCTGCTGCAGCCTGTTGCGCTAGTCACTTATACGACGGCTCACCGGAGCGTAACGAAATGTTTTTTTTATAAGGAAATATGGACCATTTCCCAACTTTCCCCTTCCAAATGTAAAAAAATAATCAAATTCGGAGCACGAAATAAAAAAAACTCTCACTCGAATTGTATACCTCATACGTTTTGGGACTGCGAAGTCGGTCAAAAAATATGCGCGTCCGTTCCACCTCTATTTCAAATAACTGAGTTTATAGGGAGGTAAGACATGATATCCAAAAAGTATAGGTATCAGATATCATAGGCTCACTTATGGCCTGCTCGATCCCCGGATTTGGCTCCCCTAGATATAGATTATTATCTAGTTTGATCTACATCGTTCGAAAATGTGGAAGATTTATGAAATTGGATAATTGTTGGGTTTGACTGAATTTGAAATGACCTTTGTGTTTTTAAAAAGTTTGGCAGTCATTGAGGAGAATATTACATTCTTGCATTATAGGTAGAGGTAGTTCTTTTAGATAAAGAAATTTAACATGTAATTTTTGGTAATAATATAATAATAATAAAGCGGCTCAAAAATCAATGAACAAAATATTCTTAAAATAGTATTAGGGAGTAACGTCTTGATTTTTTTACGTATGTAAATACTCTGTATACATTATTCGAAATTAATATTGGACATATTTACCGTGCAATTTTTCTGGGTTTCATTACAACTTTTTTCTTTGCATCAATGATATAACCTGTCATAAACGTTATTCCTATATTTATCCAGGAGCAAACATCCATGCTGAAAGATACCAACACGTAATAAGGGAATTGTGTTGTTTCTCTTCGTTGCATTGCTGCATCCACGGGTTTCGTAATGACAAGTCCGATATACAGTACAGTCAACCATATCTCGTAAACCAACCTAAAATTACGCCATTAGATTTCAAAATAAATTCTTCTGTACTTAAGTGATATTTGTATTAAAGTACACTACGTTTCACACTGATAACGCAGTGTGGCCAGGTATAGGGAACGTATTTTAAATGGGAAAACGGCAGTGTTGTCGCTTCTCAACTTCACCTGTAATATTTTTTAAAAGCATTTTTATTATTATTAATTACTGAACAATCAAATGTTGAGATAAAATTTAAACCCTAGCGGCGAAATTTGCCTGATACAGTACCTGATGCAAAGATTAAATACACCCTGATGGTTGGTGGAACCCGCGGGTTTATCATGTAAATAGTAACTGCAATGTGATTGCGACTATTGTAGAATCGTTGCCGCTCATTCAATGTAGAGCCTGAATTGATGCTCGAATAAAATTATCAAAGCGACGTTGATTGCATGTATTTGTGAATAATTAAGGATTTTTTCAACATGTTCTTTATAAAATAGCTATTTTCATTTATTTATCCAATATTTAATAGATAAGGTCTAATGGACTAAATGTAGACAGTGGCAACACTGAGACAACAACGCGATTGCAACTGGTTGCTAAATTTTACATGATACGGGGGCCGGTCCAACAACGCACTAGCAACGATGGGTTTCATGATACGTCACACTGCTTTATCAGTTTGAAATGTACTATAATCTACAAATACAACAGATGAAGAATTATGATGCCTTTAAGAAATTTATTGCTACAAGAAGCCCACTACAGCTACACGTCGAACTTAATACATTCAGTGTGTTTGATTGAGCGTTGTTTCATATACGTGGATTCTCTTACTCATGCATGTTATTGTGTCGTCACAGTGTTTTGTTTGGAGTTGATCTTACCTGAACATACTCAGTGGGTGAATTATATAGTAATGTTGCGATCGTATTTGTCTTATCTTCTCTTCTTTTACTGCCGTTTCACTTCGAAAATACAGACTGCATAGTGGATTTTTTGATGAAATCATCACCATTTTCAAATAATTCCACTTACATTGCTCCCATCGTGATCCGCTTTGGTAATGTAATAACTCAGTATTAGACTGTAGAGCTTTAGAGCATTTTGTGTGGGTTCTTTTCTTTGGCTTGGTCATACTTTATTTGATCAAATAAAAATGATTGCAACTGTGGTGATGACAGTTGTCAGTGCAAAGTGAATATTTTTTGAAAAGCGACATTTTTTTATGTTTTAACAGTCTCTAAAAGCAGAAAACCCATCAATTGGTTTTCTGTTCCCTGCAATAGCAAAATATTTCAATAAAAGGGAAAATCTAATATTTTCAATTTTCGATCAAATTTCCGCCTCCAACCCCTTTGTGTGGAGGTTTGTTTGGGGAAGGGCATGTTGGATTCTAATTTTCATTGATGATATAAAGTCTCAACATTCTTCCTTTAAATGAAAAAAAAAATGATAGATGCAGATTTTAATTCTCTTTCGATTTTATCAATACATATTGGCACTTATTTCTGATAGTTTTGGAGTTATTTCAATTTTTCACGGAATATCGCGCAGTAGTTTGGCGTTGAAACAAGTGAAAAACAAATGGATTAATGATAGACTTGGTTTCTATTTTCTTTGAATGCTACAGGAATTGTTTATTGGCTTCAAGACTTAATCAAGAAAAAAATCCGGACAGAAGACATCCGCAGGAAAGCAGGTTTTAGAGAGTATTAGGATGATGTCATACAACGGGAATTGTGAAATACTTTCAACACTTTTTTCCGCAACTAAACAATAACAATAAACACGGTATTAGTGAACGCTCAACGATTTTTGTGACTAATGTTACAATCATAAATGTGAAATAAATATATTGCACAAAAAATTGGACCAACGTTATTAGTTGGTGCACTGAAAAATAAAAAATAATATTAATTCTATTGGTACTGTTACTTTTGAAATAACTGCAGTTGCAGTTAGATTAATAAGTTTTGCCACCAACTTCACAAGTACCAGCACCAATATAATTAATATTGTTTTGTATTTTTCAGTGCATCAACTAATAATAATAAGGCCGGTCCAATTTTTTGTAAAAAATATTTATTTCACTTTTTGAGTGTAACATTAGTCACGAAAATCGTTGAACGTTCACTAATACCAATGAAGATAGTAAATACTTATCCTATTATCCACGTATATTATTTGCTTGTACTTTTTATTAATGATATCTCAAAACATCGTTGCGGAAATACGCAAGTATTCTAGTTGTTATCATTTTACCACCGCTGTATCTCAAAAAACCAAACTAGGAAAAAATGTTCGTTATAAATGTTGCTACAAATAATTAGGTCTTAAATGTAGTAACCACAGATTTTCAAGTTTCAAAAGCTCTCTACATAGTAAAAATACACATATTTGAGAATTTAATATGCCTCTCATCGAAAACCGTAACGCTTTTGAAAAAATGTTCAATTTAAACGTTTCCAGATATTGTCATATCTTTAATTATACCACCTCAGATTTTCGATTTCTGAGAAAATTTGCCCCCTCCACCCCCTTCGGAGACGGTTTTCGGAGGGAAGGAGATTTCGGATTTTCGTTTTTATGAATATGGAACCATTTCTCCAGCCCTTTTTTTAAATGAATCAAAAATCATCCAAAGCGGAGTACGTTTACTTTAGGTATAAAATGCGCGAACAAACAAAAAAAACACAGTCTAATTGTATACCTCCTCCGTTCGGGGTTTGTCGGTCAAAAATACGGTGGTTTTGCAGAAAATTTGGAGACTGGCTCATCGAAGGATAAGAGGCTTACTAGATAAGGTTGTTTGAACAGGCCGACGCCGACGGTGCATAATCTGCTTCCCAACTTAACTAAATATATATTTATTTACATTATAATACGAAAAAATAATATATTGGCTCTATTCCAATTACTTAAATTCACAACATAAATAATATGGATAGGTCAATGTAGGAGAGTGCGTTTCATGTTCTGCTCAATAAATATTGTTTTCTCTTTGTTCCATTGGTAACACTAGTTGTTTGTTTTTTGAAAAGTTTCATTTCTAAGATGATCGATTGAATAAACGTTTCAAAAATATAAAATGAATTGTTCTCGATAATTTATTTGTCTTTATCTATCTACCTATTGCCAATAATCCTATTCTTATTGGATTCCAAATTCAGTAATAGTCTAATTATGTTCAGTTCTCTTCGCAATTAAACCTTTACAATTAGTTGAACTTTTAACCCTACAAAAGGTCAACCACTTTCAGTGGTCAATTCATTTCATCAAGACTAACGATATATATTTTTAATGATTTAAGATTCAAGAAACATATTTATTTTATTACGATATTTCAAAATAAATCAAGAGTAGGTAGTTGAGAATTCGGTCATTATACATATTTTTTTATTGATGATTCTAAAACTTTATTGAAAAAAAAAATATCCCGTGTTTTTTGTTTTTTATTTCGAAATTTTAATTAAAATAAGAAAAAAGTTCAAAAACACTAAAAATTAAATTGGTTCGAAACATCTACGTTTAGCGCCCTGTGACGTCACAGTTGCCGCTCGTCTGGCGGTAATCATTGTGACTGTGACAATAAGCTGTCAACACGTTGTGAGATTAAATTTTCGTTTTATTTGGTTTCGTCAACACCAAGCGGGATTGTATATTTTATATTTGATGGTTATGGTGGACGCAAATCAGACAATGAAATTTGCAAACCAAGTGAGTATTATAAAGTGTTGCGCACCTGAAAAAACTACTTGTTCATGATTGGAGCCGGGAAGTTTGACGTTTTAAGCGGGAATATGATCTCGTTTTTAAATACCTTGGCAAACTGAAATTAACATTTTGATAATTAAAATATGTAGGAATATAATTTGAATGGTGAATTGCTTGTTTGTGTTATAAACTGTATAGTTTAAAACCAATAAAACAAAAAAATCCAATGTATGCAACGACCCTATTCCCAATAACATTGATGTCACAGTCATCCTCAGACAAATTTTGGGAATGAATTCCCAAGCACAGTCTGCTAAACAAGTAGACGAAAACACAATGTGAATTTTAATGCAATGAATCAACAGGAGCTATTTATACAGTTAAGCCAGCTGCAGACGACGCATGTTTTGCTGCATATTTACTTGACGGGAGATTGGCATGCTACTGTGCATGAAAATGACGTCACTTGCCGGGTCCGCTGTATGAACTCATGCATCTTGCTTTGTCTTAAACTTTCGGAACTAGTCGCGTCGTACTCAAAAGTCATTTTACACATGATAACATGTCCTTCTTGGTTGTTGGTAGATTATCTCTGTTGTAGAAATGATTAGAAATAGAACATAACTAGAATGTTCAATATTTTGTATCATTTGCCACTGTCATTTCACATTCATGATGGCCTGCATCGTGTGAAGCCAGCATAAGCAAGTGAGCCACCAACACACCATGCACGGCAGCATTTATAGGACTTTGCAGTAGAACAATCAAGGAATCATGCAGCAAAACATGCTTCGTTTGCAGCGGGCTTTAGCATTTTGAAAACACATAAAGCCAACAAAAGAAATATCTACATTTAGATCTCATCTAAAATATTCCACAAAGTTACTAGATCATTAGTTTAGCGAGCTCTTTGACCACAAACATTTCAAGAGTTCTATGTTGTTTTTATAACAACACCTACAGCTCAGGTATGAAGTTTGCCAGTGGACAGTGAATAACAGTGACAGTTTCGATGTTGATGTCCACTAAGGATCGGTACTGAGCTCTCTCCTGTTCATTCTGTTCAAGAGCTATCTCACTGAACATGTTCATGATACTATAGAATAAATATCCTTCTCGCACACACATTCGGCAAGAAGTTTTATTTATTAAAATTATTTGAATAAATGGCGTGCAGACATAATATGAACATGCTCTGTTCCACCAGAAAAGCTCAAAAACTATTGGTTGATAATTTCTTCTAATATTGCTGGATAAAATGGGGACAGCCGTCAAGATTTCTCTTTGACAATGAATTCTTCTGAAAGTCATGGGGAAGATGTGGAAAAACTGCATTTAGGAAACCTACGTATTGAAGAAAGGAATTGGTCAGATATATAGAGGGAAGAGGAGTCCAGGGTAGAGGAAGTGAGAAACAAACCTACTAGTTCGGAGATTCGGGTCAAGGATTCCCAACACCAAATAAAACGAGATTTACACTGAAAATTTTTGCCCACCTAGCAAATCAAACTCGGAATTTTTTGCAATAAGCAACATATTCTTTTCTATTGTTTTCTCGCTTGAAGAAAAATAAAACCAGAATATGAACAAATAAAGGAGGAAATATTCAGTTTCAGTTTAAACAGACTATGGTGGACACCTTCTAGTGCCTCTTCTCACTACGTGAGTAGCACTATGTCTATTTTCAATATGATTTATTTCTTTCAGTTGCACTGACAATTGTCATCATCATAATTACTAGCATTATTAATAAATAAGAAAGAACAGGTGAGGCCTAAGTGTTGATCCTTGGTGGACTCCAAACTTGTTATCTAACTTGGTCGAATATTTATTCTAGATCCGAATTAATGAATATCTTTTGTTGGCTTTATATGTTCTAACTGTATAAATAACTTTTGTTGATACATTGGATATAAATCCAACTTGAGTCTTTATCTGCTTATAGAGACTGTGCTTGGGAATTCATCGCATAAATTTGTCTGACTATGACATCAATGTTATGGCTCCGATACTCTCAATTTCTTTCTTTTGATTAATTAAATAGTTTTTATTACTTTCGGTTCTTGTATCAATGGACTCCGCAGCGATTTCTCAGGCCCCATACGGTCTAGAGACTTGAAATTTCGAATTCGTACTTAGATCGCAGACATCTCGCCGCCTGTTAAGCTCCAAGTGTGATCCAATATTGGTAATTATAATAATCTCATTCAATCTCATTCAACCAAGATCATTATTTTGTCGACATGGAACGACAATGGGATCCGTCACTGGAATTACGCACGAGCATGGAGCGTATATATACGTCTCGTTCTCTTATGTCGCAATTGTCAGACATTATTGTTAATTTAAAGTTTAATTTTGTATTGTGGTAGACAAACAGTAATTTGTTATGGAATTGCTGTTGCTGGCAAACACATATACATAAGTATAGTTAAAATCGAGATAGGATAGCAATAGTAGGTACTCATCGGTAAGGTTTAAATCTTAAATGCCCAACAAAAACTATTATTTTTTTTTAAATTTCACTTGTTTTTTTACATATCGTTATAAAATAAACATGTTTCTTAAAACCCGAATTATTATAAATATTATTATTTTATGACAGAATATATTGACCCTTTTTGTAGGGTTATAAGTTCAATTGAAATTGTAAAGGTTTATTGGTTATATGCTATCCAAGATCATAAATTCAATTAGTATATAAGATTATTGTCTGGACTATTTCTATAGGTAAATAAAGATTATCGAGATCAGTAAATTTTATCTTTTCGAAACATTTATTCAATCGATCATCTTAGAAATGACACATTTCAACAAAACAGAAGTGTTAACCATTTGAACAAAAAAAAAACAATATTTGTTTATATTATGTTGTTGATTTAAGATTGTAAGAGAGCCATTTTTTCCATATTATAATGTAAATAAATGTCTATATATTTAGTTAGGTTGGGTAGCAGATTCGGCACCGTGTGTCTGTTCAAACAACCTCATCTTGTAAGCCTCTTCGGCAGCACGGGTTTGTGTTATCCTTCGATGAGCCAGTCTCTGAATTTTGTCCAAAACCACCGTATTTTTTCTCAGCGTCTTTTCAAAGTCTTTCCTATTCAGTCGATAGACTTCCGTTATCTCTATAGCCACTATGGTGGCTGACCTTAGGTAGTCTTTAAATAACAGGGAAATTTCTCCGAAATAAGAACCATCTTGAAGGTGACATACCTTGAAATTATTTTTAACAACATAAAACGTGAGCTTGAAATAGTAATCTAGTGTTGCTTACTTCTTTGCCAGAATGGGTGTAGACTGCAACTGTTCCGGTGAAAAGAAAGTACATAGTATCACCGCTGGTTCCCGATTGAATTATTGTATCTTTTGGAAGGAAGATCTCTGGCACCAACAAGTCCACTACATTGCTTACTTCTCCCAAAGAAAGATCAGCGAATATTGATACGTTTGTGATCAACTTTCGGCATACGTGGAGATTGATATCTTTCCTCAATCTACCTAAAATATTTTGAAATTTCAGCAATCATCACAATCTTTTTGAACGAATCAAGCTTATATTTTTGTATTTACCTGATAGCATACTGTGTATAAGTGTGTCTTGAAAATACTTCCTGGGAAATTTAAAGTTGTAGAACTGTAAAAATTTCTGCTTCAGACCGCATGGTAATTGCTTTTGTCTCATATATTCCTCTAGCTGATTTATCAGACAGAAAAACTTAATATCCATCGATCTGTTGTTCAAAATATTCACTATAATTACTACTGCAAATAGAAATACAACAATAAAATATAATATACAAATATTATACGTGTATCTTACTCCAAACGGCACAGACAACAATTTTTCCGATGATGTATGTGAATATGACAAGAAAATAGTCTTCTACAGAATACATTTCATACAAATTAATGCGGATACCTATAGACAAAAACATATGGATGTACTTGGAGATTTTAGACCTATCTGCTAGAAAAACTTACCCAGAAGACATGCAGTAGTCTTGAAGAATGAATGCAGATACCTATGATGGATTCGCATATACTTGAGACCGTACTTACTCAACCAGGATTTGTAATCTTCCCGAGTGGATGAAAAATAGTGTCTCACCAATCTGGGAAGTGTCAACTGGAGACAAGATATCCAATGTATGATCAAGATCATGATCACAAAGGTGGCAAACCAGAATACTTTTCCTTTAGATCTTATATTGAAATACTAAAAAGTAGAATTAATTTGGGAATTATCAAAGAAACAAGAACGTTGTTAGGTACATACATGAGACAGCTTATAAATCAACTGGATCAGTGTTATAAGCCGTATCAACTTCAAATGATTCAAAGTTATTACAACACCACACACAATATCTACAGTACGACTTATTGGCATAGAAGATTGTATAACTACCATAAAATATTTTGGACAACATGATAATATATCTACAAAAAAATATATGCTGTAGACATAATTCCTGTAACAAAGAAAAAATATTATCATCATTCTGATCTAATGATGTTGACCTAACTCACTTTACAATCTTATCCGGATCCATTACAATGATCTTTGATTTATTTTGAATGTAACCCATAAAAAAAGTAGCCCCAATATCAGTCCAGGAACATATATCGGCAATCATAGATACCATTAAGTATATTGGTAGGTTCTGGGTATCATCTAAAGATAATGCTCCAGTCAAGGGTTTCGTTATCAACAATGTAATGTAGAGACATGTAAGATACACCTCGTATATCAACCTGGAAAGTGGTCTGATAACTGTCGTACCCTACTATCAACAGTGGCAGAAATTTAGATTTATGTGGTAGTAATTTTTTTATGTGACACTTGAATCAATTCTGCAGTACTTACTAACCTGAACATGCTCAAAGGATGAACAATGTAACGGTGTTTGGAATTCATTTGCTTCAGCTTCTCCTCTCTTATAGATGTTTCACTTTTGAAAAATGATGAACTTAATGGATTTTTGGGCGAAATTAACACCATGTCTAAATATTTTCTTTTTAAACTGCTCCATATTGACGTTTGATGCACCTTAGTTTTTATGGTATCTAGCTGGACTTTGCTAGCTAAGGAACACCTCCGGTGCATCTTTATTAACTATATCTAATTAATAAAGATAATTGAGTTAAGGGATTACGATTACTTGAGATTCCAACTTAGATTATTTATATTACGCGTCCATGACTACAGTTGTTGCTGTCATGACGATAAAGCAAGGCTCGATTAGAATTACGACAGGTCAGAACTCAATGTTTTTGTATTTTTGAAAACTACACCATAGTTTATTACAAGTTTAGTTGATTAAAGTCCTTTTTGACCATTTATCCAAACAGATGATTCGATTGTTTGTTTCCCTTTTTTTTCTGTTCGCGCTTTTCGTTCTTCGATTTTGATGATGGTTATTTTTATTCAAAAGAGGAGTGCTGGTCTCATCAAAGAAAATTAGAAATCCAACATGTCTTTCCCCAAAAATCATTTTTTATTTTAAATTTGAGAAATTCACTTTATTGAAACACATAACATATCGAGGAGTTTTAGGATGCAGATGCCAGGCTATACAAAAGATGGATTCTCTGTTTTTGAGAATACATATGTAAAAACCACCAAAAATAAAAAAAATCAATTCTGATCATTGAAGCATCAGTATTAATTTACGGAAAATATATTATATAAGCCATATATGTTCTAAAGTTTACTTTCAACTATTTCAATTTTTGAACGCTTCCGGGAACTATCTATATCGAGTCCAAACTATAATTTGTCTACCTCTGTCTCCTATGGACAAATGCAGGTTGTCTCCCAAATGTCACAGGTACCTTTTATTAATATGGGCTAGTTGCCTCGACTGCTTAACCAAAAAAATAACCAAATGCAATCTTTTAGATACCATTATGAAATAGTATCCATATTCTACTTCTTTCTGATGTGCTATTATACAGTGCGTTCGTAAAGTATGGAAACTTTACTCCCTCCAAATCCCAGGCTATAACGTCAGCGTTAATTTTTTAAATGGAATTTTATATCATAAGCGGAAAGCTGGCAATTTTCTGAGTTAAAAATACCAAATACATGGGTATTCATTTAATATGAAATACAGGTTGCTCAATAGTTGAATATATATATATATATATATATATATATATATATATATATATATATATATATATATATATATTGGTGGTTGTGTCCAACTAAATAAAAGCACAAAGGTGTAGAGCATCTCCATTATTATATATTATATACTCTTTCATTTATGAAATATAGAAATCTTCAATTACATATATCCTTACGTTAAACGTAATTAGGCTCTCGATACCTAGGTGGCGCGAAGTGTGTCCCACTGGTAGATCGGGTCTGGTAAATTCCGACTATCTTCCAGTTGCTTTTGTTTAGTTGGATACAGCTTCCACTTATGTGGCGCTGATGAAAGCTAACAAGCTTGAAATCACGTGATCCGCTTCTAGTGGTGGTTGTGTTCAACTAAATAAAAGCACAAAGGTGTAAAGCATCTCCATTATTATATATATATATATATATATATATATATATATATATATATATATATATATATATATATATACTATTTTCTGTGGAATACTTGAACCATTATATATAATTTTATTTTGGATGTATTTTGGGATTTAGGTTGGGTTTGCACAAAAGGGGTTAGATATTCATCGTAGCTTATATTTCAAAATTTAAGACGTTTCGCTTGGGGCTCCAAGCTTCATCAGTTAAAAACATATTACCTACTGGTAAGAAATATGAATAAAATAAATGAATACATATAAAATTGCCTTTCGTACCTTAAACACATATAAGAACTAGTTTATGTTAAACATAATTTAGATTTTTTTTATTCTATGAGGAAATGAATAATATATATATATATATATATATATATATATATATATATATATATATATATATATATATAATATTTGCGTGTCAGCTACCGGCTTTATAACGACTTACTTTGTATTATAAATATACCTACTTCAATTTGTTTTGTTACCTATATAAAAATATATATATATATATATATAAATAATGACATTTGTAATTGATGGCTATGAAATCTTTCCTGTTTTTGGTTAATTTATTCTAAATTCACGATTTTTGCCCTGAAGAAGAGAATAAACATTCTCGAAAGCTCGGCTTCAGTCAAAGAATTTTATTGAATATATGACTGCATCCCCAACAACATCTTTTTATTTATATATATATATATATATATATATATATATATATATATATATATATATATATATATATATATATATATATATATATATATATATATATATATATATATATAATATATATAGTAGGTGGAAGAACGATAGTGCTTGTTAATCACAAAAATTACAAAAATGGATTGGGGATACTGTCGGAGGACTGGGACTTAAAAAAGCATACTCTGTTTGCTCACCGAGCTTTCGAGAAAATTTATTCTCTTCATCAGGGCTAAAATTAATACAAAACGATGTATAAATTCAAAAAAAATTCGATAAATATATATTAGACTTACTGTGCAACTCGAGGTTTAAAATATGTTAGTTAAACTACAGTATGGAAAGAGCATCCTCATTACATATAATTACAATATTGGTATTGAAACATCTAATAAAATAGTGAAATAAAAGCGAGAGAAATTAATAATACACTCTAAGGTAATAAACACATTGATAAAACTAAGAATTGTCATTACAGAATGAGAGGGAATTGAAATATTTCTTTTTTTTTTAACCTATGTATAGTAGAGGGAAGAAATATGAAGAAAAAAGTAATTGTTTTGAATTTGCAAATTGTATTTTGCGGGTAAAATGTGACAATTATGACAGTTGATTTTATACCTGTCACCTTTCATTCAAACTATCTTGAGACATCACAGGACGAGAAAATTGTTATAAGACGAACCAAAAACAAAATAAACACAAGGTTGCTTAACCACAAAATTTTCCTTTTAATTTTGAACGCAATATTTTGCAATTAGATATGCGTAAATCGAGCTGAGCCCGCGTAAGTCAGAGCATTTGTTCATTGCTTGGGGTTCCTTGCTAATCTCTATCATTTCGTGTATCAGTCTTTTTTTGTAACAGGACTCGGTTTTTAAGATGCAGGCCCCATCATAGTTAGGAGTGTGCTGTTTTATATTGGAATGTTGGGCTAGGGCACAATATAGTTTTTTTATTCTTACAGTCACTTTTGTGTGAGGTGATACGGTTTCCAAGTTGTCGTTTGGTTTCTCCAATATATACAGAATCGCAATCATTGCATGGGATCTTATAGACCACATTTCTCATTTTTCTTGTGGGAATCTTGTCTTTTATGGTAGAGAAATGATAACCAAGTAAGTTTACATTCCTTTTGGCAACCTTCTTGGTAACCACCACTTCCCTTATGATACTGACCAATTTAGGTGTGAGATCCCTTATCCAAGGAATTGTGAAAAAACCCTGATGCTGCTGAGATACGGGATTGTTTAAGATGTTCTGGTTGTTGTCAATGGAAGGATTGCTGTATAGAAGCTTACGTAGAAGTTTGTTGGGGTAAGAGTTATCCAATAGGATGTGGTATAATTTGTCAATGTTCTGATTAATTAGTGATGGATGGCAAATCTTTTGTATCCTATTCTTCAAGCCCAAAACCAAATTAATCTTGACTCTTGCAACATCAGTATAGAGATCTGTCTAATTTATTGTTAAATGACGGTAAATACTATAAGAAACTAACCAGAGATCCATCTATCACGTTACAAGGCAAAGCAAATAAGATTCTCGCTGTGCTGTTCAATAACAATTTAATAGATAAAATAACAAAAAAACAATACACCACATATGATTCCGTCCCTGCCAGATTCTACGCCTTACCGAAGATCCACAAGGAGCCTCTGTGTCTTCGACCTATCATCGCGTCCATCGGCACCCCCAATTCTGGCTTATGCAAATTTGCAACCAAAATCCTAACCAATGCCTATAACAAAAATAACAACTATTTTATTCAAGATTCATTCCAGTTTGCAACTTTTATCAACAATTTTCAATTACCTCCGGACTATATGCTGATCAGTCTTGATGTTTCTTCGTTATTTACCAACATTTCTTTTGAACTGGCTGAATCGAGCATTAGGAAACATTGGAATGAAATTAGCTCACACAGTCAATTAGATTTGGATTCTTTCCTCTCAGTCCTTAAGTTTATTTTCGAAAGCACAATTTTCACATTCCAAGGAGAAATATACTTGCAAATTTTCGGTACTCCGATGGGTTCCACACTCTCACCCATCATATCTGCTTTTGTTATGGATGATTTGTTGGATGACAGTTTGCCAAAATTGCCGTTTCAAGTTCCCTTTCTCAAGCGATACGTTGATGACATTATTTGCTCAATTCCTACGGATACATCTGATATAATTCTTGAAATTTTCAACTCATATAACATCAACTTGAAATTCACAATTGAACAAGAATCCAATAATTCCTTACCCTTTCTGGATACCAGATGCATACGTACTGAGAACCAAACCATAGTCCTAGATTGGTATCAGAAACCTTCCAACAGTGGAAGATACCTCAATTATCACTCTTACCATGATGCAAGAGTCAAGATTAATTTGGTTTTGGGCTTGAAGAATAGGATACAAAAGATTTGCCATCCATCACTAATTAATCAGAACATTGACAAATTATACCACATCCTATTGGATAACTCTTACCCCAACAAACTTCTACGTAAGCTTCTATACAGCAATCCTTCCATTGACAACAACCAGAACATCTTAAACAATCCCGTATCTCAGCAGCATCAGGGTTTTTTCACAATTCCTTGGATAAGGGATCTCACACCTAAATTGGTCAGTATCATAAGGGAAGTGGTGGTTACCAAGAAGGTTGCCAAAAGGAATGTAAACTTACTTGGTTATCATTTCTCTACCATAAAAGACAAGATTCCCACAAGAAAAATGAGAAATGTGGTCTATAAGATCCCATGCAATGATTGCGATTCTGTATATATTGGAGAAACCAAACGACAACTTGGAAACCGTATCACCTCACACAAAAGTGACTGTAAGAATAAAAAACTATATTGTGCCCTAGCCCAACATTCCAATATAAAACAGCACACTCCTAACTATGATGGGGCCTGCATCTTAAAAACCGAGTCCTGTTACAAAAAAAGACTGATACACGAAATGATAGAGATTAGCAAGGAACCCCAAGCAATGAACAAATGCTCTGACTTACGCGGGCTCAGCTCGATTTACGCATATCTAATTGCAAAATATTGCGTTCAAAATTAAAAGGAAAATTTTGTGGTTAAGCAACCTTGTGTTTATTTTGTTTTTGGTTCGTCTTATAACAATTTTCTCGTCCTGTGATGTCTCAAGATAGTTTGAATGAAAGGTGACAGGTATAAAATCAACTGTCATAATTGTCACATTTTACCCGCAAAATACAATTTGCAAATTCAAAACAATTACTTTTTTCTTCATATTTCTTCCCTCTACTATACATAGGTTAAAAAAAAAAGAAATATTTCAATTCCCTCTCATTCTGTAATGACAATTCTTAGTTTTATCAATGTGTTTATTACCTTAGAGTATATTATTAATTTCTCTCGCTTTTATTTCACTATTTTATTAGATGTTTCAATACCAATATTGTAATTATATGTAATGAGGATGCTCTTTCCATACTGTAGTTTAACTAACATATTTTAAACCTCGAGTTGCACAGTAAGTCTAATATATATTTATCGAATTTTTTTGAAATTATACATCGTTTTGTATTAATTTTAGCCCTGATGAAGAGAATAAATTTTCTCGAAAGCTCGGTGAGCAAACAGAGTATGCTTTTTTAAGTCCCAGTCCTCCGACAGTATCCCCAATCCATTTTTGTAATTGTTGTATATATATATATATATATATATAAAATTAATTAATTAACCAAAAGCTTTGAATTAAAACTTAAAAGAGTTTTCTTTACAATTGCTGCGTCCCCACTATTTTATCTAATTATATATATATATATATATATATATATATATATATATATATATATATATATTATATATATATATATATATATATATATATATATATATATATATATATATAAATATATAAACGGCTGGTCAACGTTAATTTACTTTATTTAAATTGATGTCACATGTTAGGTTATGTCGGGTAACTGTATCCAAACAAAGGAATTTTCCCATTAAGATACATTGGGTGTGTAAATTTTTATTCTTTTTATTGAAAATTGGCAATTTTAATTGGTGCACTCCTTCGCCATGTAAGCTTTAACTATACACCAAATCTCATATTCCTCTGTGATCGCATTATTATTGAAATAAGCATGGTCATTTGGACTTATCGAAGAAAAGTTTTAAACAATGTCTGTGATTAGTCTTTCCCAAGAGTACCTGAGTGCATTCTCGAGATTCGATGCGATAGCAGGAAAACCGCACATCCGCATGCAATTCGTCTTATTTTGCATTATCCGACTGACCTTACATCGCGTGAACTAAACTGGTTCTTTGAACTGCTCATTTGAAAAAAATTACGTTATAGCTGTCGAAGCAAAAGGTACGGTTATTTTGTTAGCTGTTACGACAGCCTGTAGACTACCAAAGGTGGGGTAATTTTTAAATATCGATCTCCAACACAAGCAACTAAACATTTGAAAAAGCATACCTCTTTATTACGTATTTTTAAATTTTCAGGAGTTTGTTTCTGGTGCTATTGTTTCATAAAATTTTAATTTCACCTTTATCAGAACAAAATTTCCGATATTTTTTTTAAATGTTCAGATCTCATTTATAAGTGCCTATTATTTTTTGATATAATAACGTTGTTTATCATCTTTCCGAATTAAAAACATGCGGGCCATCGTGACGTAAATAGAGGTCAAGTAATTATATGGGCGTTGGGTTAAGTGGTTGATACATTCTGGGGGGGAAACAATATTTGCGTGTCAGCTACCGGCTTTATAACGACTTACTTTGTATTATAAATATACCTACTTCAATTTGTTTTGTTACCTATTTGGCCACATGTGATAGGGTTGAGAGGGAATGAAAGAGAGAGTATTGTAGAATGTATGTACCGTTGCCAGATGAGAAGTTCAAGTCCACTAATACACTATTCTCTAGCGTTGCCAACACTCTGTTCCTTTTGTCTAGCTTGGATAGATAGATAGCTGACGTTTTATATCCTTGGGTTTTGGAATTGGCAATATACGGTAGTTGTTTTTGTGACAGAGAGTATAGATACTAACTACACTCTTTCGTTCCTTAGCATTCTAGTTTTGAAATCGGTTATTCAATTTGTGGGCAGAGTTTATAATATAAAATAGGTATAGTTGAGCATTAATTTTAAGTATGTATCTTTTCAACCTTTCCCTAATATATGCATTCGATTTATTTAATAGGAATAAACGTAGCTTTGCGCAAAAGTTTTGTTGTCAATGCTCATTCTATAATAGTTTAATATCATTTTCGGCTGAAAAAAATAACCTTAACCTTTACCGCTTATGTTTTGTATTGAAATGGATCAAAACCAAAACATTTTAAAATCATTATTTACAGAGATCAGTTACATAGAAATTACGTACAAAGATATAGCAGAACCGTATAGGATATTGATTGATTTTTACAATAAAGTGTAAATATTGACAGTAGACAATGAAATATACACTCCATAAAAAAAGTTGCTATACCTAACTTGATAAAAGTCGGAAGAAATTGACAATAAGTATTTGCAATGCTTAATGAATTCAAATTATCAAATGGAAAAAGATGTATTGTCATCACAGGGATTTAAATTAAACTCAGCTTGTCGATATTTTCAATGCACTAGGATGCGACATTGATTCACTAACTTTTGTTTTATGATTTTATTTTAACTAGAAATCTATAGATATTTTTACTCTTGCTCACGAAATCTCTTGTTGCCCTTTATGTTGACTTTTTATCACAAACGATATATGGTTTCTTACTTGTGTATTCAAGGTAACTCCCAACTAATATATAATCAAAACATTCCTCATTTATAACTGAAGATGAAATTCGTCCTTAATCCTATTACTCTAAATGTCCCATAAATGACAATTTAGAGTCGGAAAAACCAAATCTGTAAAGATTAATGGTTGCACATTGTTACAGAACTTAAGGCTAAATATAACAAAGAAATATATGAAGAGACTATGAAATGTTTGTACGCCAAACAAAATATTTTTTACAACAATTCAAACGTACACATGAATGAGATAATTTCCTTAAAAGGTCTAAATATTTTCGTATTCACGAAGGCTTTTTGTACCTTTTTTAATTAAAATCGCAACATGCCAACGTCGCTGTATGAGAATAAGAAGACTATAAACAATAATTAAAATATGCATTTTAATTTGGCAGCTACCCAGATAATTTTTGCCTGAAACTAGACTTAAGATGACCCATCCTTTCAACATATTGTTTGTAAGGTATATACCTATTATCTAACTACTTATCAAACCTGCTTAACAGTTGTTATGCTGCATATTTGTGGGGATGATGAATTCAATTGAGCATATCATGCAAATATCATTCTCTATTTTCGATTTATTTGGCGGCCGATCATACACAAAACATCTCTAAAACTAGCCTCTGAATGAATGTCATAGGACATATTTTTGAGTTATAGATATAATAATAGTTTTCTTTTATGTGGCCTCCATCTCGCACGTCTTTGATATATAGGTAAGATGGGCACCTTGCCCGGAAAAGTCGAAGAGCATATTTGCACAAGAAACGTAAGTATTATTTATCATGGAAGTACTTGAACAACCCGTGTATTTTTTGAAAAAGGAAGAAATAATTTATATGCAAAGGATTTTTTATATTTTCTACCTGTTAATTCATAACAAGCTAAACAGCGAGTAGGTAAGTCGTGTTAGTAGCCACTCTAGATATTTTAATTATTATTAAATGCTGTTTCACGCACACAATAGACAGCGGACGTGTCCGATGTTGTTGTTTCTTGTTGCAAATTCGTCGTTGGGGACAGAGTGAGACAGAGTATATGTCTGGAATGCGTCCACAGGCAATCCATTCATAAGCCGAAACCTATTAAATGAATACAGATTTGCAAACTTAAACCTGCCGACTGCCATGCTGCCATGCCGCGATCACAGCATACCTACAATCCGCGATACCGTATTGTGGTGTTGCCGCTTCACACAGCCTAGACACAACGGAATCGTTACATAGTATAAAGAAGTCGTTTCCGCTCTCTGTTCGCTTAAATCTTTTAAACTACTCAACGGATTTTAATGCAGTTTTTAGCAATAGATAGAGTGATTCAAGGGGAAGGTTTATATGTATAATATGTACATATATTAGTAGAGAAAAGCCCAGAATTTCTTACATTGCATTGCAAAAGCTGGCCAAACCTTACGAGTTAGATCAAAGTAATATATACTACGGAATTGTAAATCTTAAAAAGAGCGATAAAAAAGTCTTATTTTGTAAGGTTGAATCACAATAACGATTTTAGTGCTAACCGTGCGAAGCAGGAGCAGGTCTCTAGTATTTTATAATTTCCATTTATTCACTCAAGTTCGGAATGGTAGTAAACGTATGATTTTTAGCCTGTTTTCACCGAACTTACAAAACGAACAAATTCAATTTGGTAGTAATAGGTACAGGTTTAGGTGACCGCAAAACGTTTGAATAGTTTAAATAAACGAATTCTGATGCTGGGGCTTAATTTTGTGGAGTAAATTGGAAAATGGAAGGAAACATTTTCTTCAAGCACTTCATGTGATGACATATCGAATGCAAGGCTCGTTATATCATCCTAAAATGAACGGCCTAGGCTAAATATTTTTTCAAAAAATTGGACCGACACAAAATAATATTAATTCTATTGGTGCTGGTAATTTTGGAGTTGAGCAATAGTAGTTGGATGGCTTTTGGCAGCAAATGCACAAGTACCAGCACCAACAGAATTAATATTATTTAGTATTTTTCAGTGCACCAACTAATGAAGTCGTTCCAATTTTTTTTTAATATTTATTTTATGCTTTTAAGTGCAACATTAGTCATGAAAATTGTTGAACGTTCATTAATACCAATACCAAATATCCTATAACACAGGTATATTCTTTGCTTGTACTTGTTATTATTCAGCGATCTAAAAGTATCACGGTGGAAATACTCATATATAAAGTTTACCACTGCTGTAACTGGGAAAACAGTAACTCTATGGGAAAAAAAATTAAACCCTGGTTAGCTGTAAGAAAGGTAAGTACATTACCACTACACTACTAGAGTATTTATTTTCATGATCCTATACATCGATATAATATATAAACGGCTGGTCAACGTAAATTTATTTAATTTTATATATTTCTAATAGATATTGTTAATTTTAGCTTGCTGTACATCTTTGCCATATATATGCTTCAAATATGCCAAATTCCATATTCATCTGTGACTGCATTAGTTTTAAAATGGGACCAAAAGATTTTTTTTCCCGTATTGATTGATATATAGATTTCAGTGATTGCCCGTGATAATTATTTAAATACAGTTTCAATAAAGTGGAGATGCAAGGAACGGAAATGATTTGTGAGTTCTTTTTAATAACATTTTCCAGCTTTTTGTTAATATGACTTGCTCTTGCTCTACGCAATTTATTATTCTCACACTCACTGTTCTTTTTCCATTCCTGTATTTCTCCACTCCGTCCCAATATTACGATTACTTTTTCTGGATGCATTCGGAATTGATGGGTCTTCTTTTGTTGAAAGGTATTTTCTCAACTTGGTCAATTTTGTTTGTTCACAATTCTCGTTATAATCATTCGTACAAAAATTTCATCGCTAGATATGATTTTCCAGCGAATACTCCACCTTTACCTTCATTTGCCAGAACAATTATAATTTGAACGGATGAAAACAAGGGCAGGTTCATGGATGCGACCAGAAAATGTCTCTGAATATCCTACAAATTGCAAATGTCACAAAAGACCTTGCACACGGCATGGGTCGGAGCGTACAAAGCACACATCTTGAGGTTTTTGGTACAGCACCAATCTGGAGATTATGGGCTTCACCCAGATACTTATTTAGCATAATCAGTTATAATGGTATATATCCGACCCGTGCCGACTTTCACCGACTCACGCCGTGTGCACGGTCGGTCTTTCGACGACAAACGGATATTGTTGGAATAATTGCTAAATTATTTGACTCGATTTTTCTTACTAAATGAGAAATATTCTAGTTTGAGTTCTTCTATTGAAAAATCTCCTATGATAGAGCAATATTTATGAATTTCAATTTTTTTTTTCTAGGACGCACAAAAGATCTTGAACCTTGTTGAATGGTGTACTGAAAAATATAAAATCGGTATTAATTTTGAGTTGGATTGAATTTTCCTACTTTTGGCTCCATTTGTAATACAAAAAAACTTTCATTTTTTAAAAATAATTGCTCCTTTTGTCTTCAGTTTTTTAGCCATGTTGGGTTTCTAATTTTTTCCAATAACTCTCAGCAATCCTTTTGCCAATAAATAATTATCAAAATTGGAGCGCGTTTACTATGCAAAATAATAAAATTGTATACCTCCTCTGTTTTGGAAGTCGTTCAGTTTTGGGTGCCATTTCCAGAATGACAGTGAAATTTCAATGGGGTGGACGTCGAAGCATGTTTTGAAGAAATCAATCTGAGCATCGATACTTTTGCCACATATTCGATTGATGCGGAACATCCTGCCAAGAATATATTAATATTTTTTTTATTTGGCAAGTAACTTTACTTCCAATCCCACTGACTCACTTGTTTGCCGCATTACGCCTGGGTCTGGCCGTAATAGTGATGATACTTGCGGTGTTTCTAATCTTTGCTTGCGGATTGTAACTCGTCATTTTGAAGAATGGGATAACCTGCAGAGCGCGGTTGGTGTAGGCTTCGTTCCAACTGTAAATTCCGGAACTGATTTCCGACAGTTACAAATTGGCCACATTTGCGTATGTCTGTCTGATAATTTTCCATCTGAAGAATCTTGGTTTCAAAATAATTGATAACTTAGAATTCGATAAATGTGTAACCGTTTCAATCGCGGTTCAGTTCACATTATGTCTGAATGAAATTTTATAAGATTGGCCTTTGAAGGTGTCGATTTTCGAGAAGAGGTGGATTCCTATAAGATAAACTATTAATATTGTTTTTGAGTTTAATATTTAAATACTTAATAAATAAGCTAATTGAGGCACTTTGATATACCAACGCCACCCTGGCCTGCTAAATTTTAAAGATCAAATAAAAAAATTCATTGAATCGATTTATTTAAAATTGGTCTTTCTCATAATGTCATTTGCAAAAACTGCTTCCTTTTATTTTTTAATTTATTGTAAATTAAAGTGTCCAGTATTAGACGTCATTTTAAAAGCCTACCAGGCGTATTCATAATCGAAACTTAGTACGCTACTAAATTAAGTGCGGAGGTCTAACCTTAAATTAGATTTATGATTCTTATGTCAGTATTAAGTGTTGTGTTAGGATAGTGTTTTGTTTTTTATTTTAATACGATACTAGCTACTACCGAACTAGGAATGGATTATGAATACGCCTGAATATCTTTGGTTTTATCAAATACTTCGTAATGAATTCAGTTGTAAAAACTGCTCTCACGATTTAAAAAGTTGCTCTATAGTTTAATTGTCATTCTAATCAGGTAATTATTTATAAAAATCGATTAACAGGTTATCGCTCTGCAACGTATAATTCTACGGAAATTCTAGAGATTTTTTGCTTTTGCGTTTACTAAAATATATATATATATATATATATATATATATATATATATATATAAGTAAAAGCCGAATCTAACAGACTTCTAGCAGAGAAAATTCTTCTAGACATTAAATTACTTTTAACTATAGAGCTGGAGAGGAAAAATAAACAAAACTTCAGAATTTCACGTTAACCTTTCTTTTACTCATATAACGCAAATAACAAAGAACAATATGAAGAAAGAAAATCAACAAATATGAACCTTATAATGACAAATAAATTATAAAGCAATTTTTTAAATCATGAGATCAGTTTTCTTACAACTAAATTCATTAAGAAATATTTGATAAAACCAGAAATATTGGCTTTTGAAATGTCGACTAGTACTGGACACTTTAATTTACAATGAATCAAAAAATGGGGCGCCGCGGACATTTTTTTGAAATTTGAGAAAGCAAAGTGAAAGAAAAGACCATAACCTGCAACATTTAAATTGGACATTTTTCAAAGAAGATTACGGTTTTTGAGTTAGAGCAATGGTAACGTCTGAAATATGTGTATTTCCAGTATGTGGAGGGGGCATTTTTTTTCGAAAATTGAAAATTTGAGACGGCCGAATTAAAGAAAAGATTATATGTAGCAACATTTAAATTAAGTTACGGTTTCCGAGTTATAGCAGTGGTAAAATATGAAATATGTGTATTTCCGCCGCAATTTTTTGAGATCTCTGAATAATAGTAAGTACTAGCAAAGACATGATTCACATGAGTAATAGGATAAGTACTATTTTCTTGGGCATAAGTGAACGTTCAACGATTTTCATGAATAGTGATAGTGATACACTGAATTGTGAATTAAAACTTATTACCAATGCTAGGACCGACTTTATTAGTAGGTGTACTGAAATATACAAAATAATATTAATAGGCAACATGCAATATAATTATTATTGATTTCTTTTAATTTCAGGTTAAAAAATCCGTTGTAGAATAGACCACAAACATTAAAAAACCAAATTACTATCATTTATTGCAAAAGAATGCGATTTTAAACTGACTATTTCAATTCTCGCGCGAAAACAAATCTACAGTTCCGATGACATCACTTATGTCTGTCATTCATATTTCCTCCTTATTGCTTTTTATTATTATAATGACAACTTGTTTAACGATAAACATCATTTCGTTAAGAAATTAATTATATTTTATAATAAAATGGAAGCTTGGTTCATAAGAGCAGACTCCAGGAATTTACCAAGAGTTAGTATTGACATGGTTTTACGCTTTTTTGTTGAAAGTGCAGAATTTTCTAGTGTAGAAATGAAAGGGACTAAATTATTACGGTATGTACAAATCAAATTTGAACGTATGTTTTATTCAGCAGATACTACAACACATAGCATATATTTCAGTTCCCTTTTTGTAGCTTGAAACCACTCAATTTAGGATCAGAAGGTCCAGTTAAGAACAATTTATTTGGAAACTTTGCTGAAGTAGATGTTCACAATGGCCCAAAACATGAATTAACACGGCTTTTTATAAGAACTACTACTACTAGCATTATTATGACTACCTGATGTTAATGGTTCACTGTAAAATGGATTAATTTTAAATACTTTACAATTTCTTTATGTACTTATACAAAAGGTTGCACTATAATAATTATGAAAGCTAGCAATGAACAAATATGAGTCACAGAGTGACGTCATCGGAACTGTATTCGGGATCAATATTATTTTGTATTTTTCACTGCACCAACTAATAAAGTCGGTCCTAGTTTTTTTTTGTTTTTGTATCTTACTCATGATCAGCCCTTCCGTTTGATGTGTTAGTACCAAATTAGCTCATTCGATTCGAATAAAGAGTCTATGTTAAATGGGCATACAGATTGACATACTCAAAAGTGATCTTACAAGAGTTTCGTTGTTTCATCGTATGCAGGGAACCCGTAGAGAGTAATAAAAATACAACTAATTTTTATGAAATCTGTAGAATAAAACTTTTCAAACTATAAATTTTGTTATTCACGGAATTTTTATCTTTTTGATGTTTTTAATCGACTTCCCAAAAGAAGGGATAGGTATACAATTCGACTGTTCGATGATTTTTTTATGTATGGAACCTCGTTTCGTATGATATAAAAGTGCACCGATTTTTATGGTTCTTTTTTAGTTTGAAAGAGGAAGGCCGAGAGATGGTCTCATATTAAAATTATCAGGGTTTGATCAAGTTTATCCCCATGAAAAAGCTCTTCAAAAGATGAAGAAAACTTTCAAAAATTGAATTTTTCTTGAAATTTCTTATTAAGTAGGCAAATCTCACGCTATAATTAGAATTTTTTTCAGAATAAAGTAGTGTATCAGTTTGAAAGGAGAACATGAACAATAAGAATACCCTCTTGATTATCTGTATTTTCCTTTGTTAAAATGTTTGTCTAGTATTGTTCAAACTGCCCATGAGATACGTTTTCTTATCATCTTCAAACAAGATTGTTTGTGCGATATTAATGGCGATCACTCGAAATTGTGAAATAAATAACTTTAACAATAATCTGTGACAGACTTCATTAAAAGTGAGGAGTACAAAATAACAAAAAATACCTAATATAAGAATCATAAAGATTTTGAAGTTGTTGCGAGAGTCTTCTTTAGCTGATACACAAACTTAATGATTTTTACATTATGTGTGGTTATTTAAGACTTTTTATTGCATCATCTAAAGTGGATTGTTTTTCGAGTGGTTTATTGCCTTTGACGAATACTTGCACGATAGCTGCTGGACTTCTGGGCGGACCATTAAGGAGCGTTCCAGTATATTAATCACCAGCAGATAACTGGATGTTTTTATCTTGTTTCTTTGAAAACATAAATATTTGTGGTCTTGACGTATGCCAACCGATTAAGGAAGGAAAATTATATTACAGGCTCGAAGTTGTTTGTTTTCGACCATCCTGCCGGCGACAGTTGTATTTCGTTTGTAAGCGCGTTTGCTTTATTTCTATTGTGAAAAATATATCCAATCAACTTTAACGTAAAATACAAAGGTTGTTATTTTGAAGAGATGATGGAAACATATCTGAGAAAATCATTATATTTGCTCCCTACCCTGATCATAATGGGTAAAGTTAAGATGGACAGAGATTTTTTTCTCAAAACCTGATGTTGAATATTTTATTATTGAAGAGATAGATTTGCACTCCCGAAGGCAAAGTTGTAGCAGAAATTTAAAAAAATCGGTGTTACTGTATAGACCCTAAAACACTGTTCAGATGGCAACAGCATCTATCATTATACAAAATTTCTCATAATGTTGTTAAGTACCTATTATTTTTTTTATTCGAATACCGTATTACCAAGATTCATGTCTTCTGCATTTTTCCAGGTAATTTCATTTCAAACACTTTTTTTTCTATGGACGACCAATGAAATAATGTGTTATCATTTTATAATTTATTGATCACATTGTAGCTTATAGAAATTTGACCTTCTGTCAATGTATGTACCTATTGTGTTAAGATAGTTAATTATGTAATATTTCCTATACCTACTCAGCCCAAAAATCCACTGAGGAAAATATATTTTAAGCCTGTCTTTATACTGCGAACCAAGTATTCTTACTTATGAACACTTATTTAGTACAGTTACTAAATAAACAGATTTCAGAGTGCAGAGATTATCTTTTAATACCGTTTTCTATGCATATATTAATTCTGAATATTTTTTGTTTGCAACTAACGGGCAGAATATTCAAATCAATATTTCAGAAAGATGGTCATTGATCAATCAAATTAGAAAACAAATTGAACTTGAATGAAAACTTATTTATTAAATGTTTTATTTGAAATTTTTAACAAAAAAAGTTAGTACAGGTTTCACAGAATGCAGCAATTATTCTATTCCGCACTGAAATCCTCAAAACAGATATTTCAACAATAACAATTGAACTCGAATTCATAACGTATATGCAATTTATATACACGCTTAATTGTTCGAGAGCTATCTCGGCGTTCATAGTCACATAATTTTGTATTAAAATGTCACCTTCTAGAACAAAAAAAATGTTACCGTGACGTTTAGCAAACAAATATGTCACTAGAACTGACAAGGGGGCTTCAACTTTCCTGTACCTTTACAATCGTTGCTGTCAGACGTCAATTTTGCTATCACGTAACATCGGCTGCGACGAAATCACAACTGAAAACAGTGCAGCCTCTACCTAACAACCACAGTGCTATAATTACATTGAAACAAACTACAACGACAAAACTTCAAAATTACCAGCACCAATAGGATTAATATTATTTTGTATTTTTCTGTGCAGCAACTAATGAAGTTGGTCCAGTTTTCCATAAACATTTTTATTTCACATTTTTGAGTGTAACATTAGTCATAAAAATTGTTGAACGTTCACTAAGTGTGGATTTATGCAGCCTAAAATAACAAATATCAAATAACAATTATCAATTAACAAATAACAAATATGAGTTGAAGTTCTTATTTTTCAATGACAGTGTTTATGCAGCCACGTAACAATTATCAATTAATAAACAACAAATAAGAAGTTAACCAACTTTTAACTTTCTACGTTAATTGAACGAGATTTTCTTATTGTGCGCAGCTAATACGCAGATGACCGCCGATTGGCCCATCCGATGACGAAATGTAATATAATTCCTGTCAAAACAAATTCCTGTGATTAGGTTACGTTTCATGCATTTGTTGTTTATCAGAGGTTTTAGTTGAAATATATTATTTCAAAATGAATATTGAAGACCATAAATTAATAATCGATGATGCTGTTCTTCTGGACCTTGTTAGATACTTTCACGAGCAATATCCCCTCCGAAAGATAATTGAAAAATAATCAATATCATAGATATAGATTCACCGTCTGCTGAAAACAAAGTTTGTGAATACACTGTGGAGTAATTAGCAATCTGTGAACGGTGGTAAGGGATTCTTTGATGGACCTTGTTTGAGTCTTGGCCCCGCATTGGAGGTATGTTTTCTCTGGCCCTGCATTGGAGGTATGTTTTCTCTGGCCCCCTCATGACAACAATACGTCAAACTGCTATGGAGTCATCCTAGTGTATGAGAAAAATCCCTCATGATCTTGTAAAATCATTGATTTTAGGAGGTTGTCAAAAAAACCCTTTTCTTTTCGGTCTTTATTCTTATATATAAGTATATTATTATATAAAAAAACTAGCTGTCAGCGAAATTAACAGAGAAAAAAACGCCTCAACCTCTTCCATTTCACTGAACATTTTAAAAGTTGTTTATTATGAAGTAGGTCTAAGAGTTAGATTCATTTAAATTTATAATGGTTCGAAACTGACTCATGCGCATGCGTACCTCTTATTGCTAATTGTTAATTTGATCTGCATAAATGGTAAATTTTTCTATACGTGTTACTTGTTATTTGTTACGTGATAATTGTTATTTGCTATTTGTTATTTTAGGCTGCATAAATCCACACTAATACCCAAAAATATATAGACTTAGCTGGTACTTGTCATTTATTATTCAGAGATCTTAAAACATCGCGGCGTTACATATTTCAGACTTTACTGCTGTAACTCGAAAACCGTAACTCAATTTAAATGTTGCTTTTCTTTAATTTGGCCGTCTCATATTTTCAATTTTCGAAAAAAAATTCCACATATTTCAGCGGAAATACGCATATCACATATTTCAGACTTTACCATTGCGAAACCCGGAAACCGTAACTCTTATGAAAAAATGTTCAATTCAAACGTTTACGGATATGGTCCCCTTTCTAATTTTCAAATCTCGAATTTTCGATTCTCGGAAAAATTTGCCTCTTCCATATAGCTGAAACACACATTTCAGACTGTAACGAGGATACATATGACTACTTTTAAAAATGTCCAATTTAGACGTTTCCGGATTTGGAATTCTCTTTAATTCTGCCGTCTCGTATTTTCAATTTTTGAGAAAAACTGCCACTTCCGCCCCCTTTGGGGGCGGTTTTTCGAGGGAAAGAGATTTCGGATTTGAGTTTTTCTAAATATGGCACCATTTCTTAACTCTTCTCTTTCAAATGAAACAAAAATGGTCTAAATCGGAGTACGTTTACTATGCAAAACGCACGCACAGCCATAAAAAAATAAAAATATATATACAACAAGCAAACATACAACCGAATTGTATACCTTCTCCTTTTTTGAAGTCGGTCAATAAAATGGGACCAATTTTGCTGTACCTATAGGGATGGCGCTGCAGTATAGAATGTACTCAGTTTGGTAGGAGGTAGCGGGAAGATTTAAAATATTGATGTTAGATTTCAGTTCAAAGTGATATCCATTGCATGTTGTTTTCAGAGCATTTTGCATACTGACTGTGCTCTAATTTTGATTATCGAGAATGTTCTTCCCTTCAAAAATGCCTTGTAAAGAGGGTAGAAGTTTTTTCCGAAACTTGAAATATTTTTTGCTAGAAATAACTTAGATCACGATTCCAGTATATTCTTTGTTTTCAGCAATATATTCAAGTCAGAATCCTCTAAAACCTGTGTGTGATCTAGATTAATATATAGTCGCTGATCACATACATTTATAATCCCTCCTCTCTCAATCACAGAAACATGAACCATACATAACATCCAGAAAACACTACAGAGAACAGCTAATAAAAATACCATAGACATATATAAATATATATCCTATTTGTTGATCTATACCATTTCGTTGTTCTGTACACTATCACCAACCAGCGCTAATGCGGATCTCTTAGGAAACCTTGTTAGTCCACAATTATTTTGATAATCTCCTTTTAGCACACTTGCCCATTGAAAATTGTAGTCCTCTTCTATAGTCCATAGTTTCTTGAATGAGTAAACTTCACCTTCCTATTGGAAAGTTTTTGTAATGGGTCCAAGTTTTCTCTGAATAAACATTTAAAGTTTTTTTTCATCTATTCTATATCTATATCTCTTTCTAAACCGATTTCGAAGGAATTTTCACCGGCAGGTAGCAGATATAAGGAATAACTTAGTCTTTTTTCATTTTAGAAAAAAATCTATACAAATAAATAAAATCGAAGAGTATGTACTTTCATAATAACAGGTTTTAACTAATTGCATATGAAAGATTGCGCGGACGAAGCCGCGAGCTAGTTTCACATAATACGAAGCAGTTTAGTTACATTTAATCTAAAAATCTATGTGTAAACTCTTAATCAGTTATTTTACACATCTCCCATTCCCACGATAAACTGGATCAGATGATTCTTTTCAATTCATTAAAAAAAATAACAAAGCGATAATATACTGAAAGGCCAAGATACTCCAACGCATTCATCGCCAATCTTTTATCTTATCTATGATTATAATTACAGTAATTTAAATTTATTTATGTATAATATATAACATTCGATATCTCCCAGTCTATGATTGCATTTTTTATACTCGTCCGTGCCATAAAAGCACAAGTCTATCAATCATCTTTTTTATTTTTGTAGACATTTTTAGAAAAGGGTCAAGTAATTATGAAAGGCTGCTCTTTTAAAAGATAAACTACTTACATAATCTCGGATTGACTTTTATAATGCGTCCGAATTTTTATTCTGATCTATAATAAATTATCGCATTTTATTATTTCAATTAATAGACACTGAATATTGTACGTAAACAGATTTCAGTGTTTGTTGCGCTTTCCGCCTGATATGTTTTCGTTTTTTAGTGAGTACCTACCTAATTAGCTAATTATTAATATATGTTTAGTGTGTGGATATCGACTATGTGTGAATTACATTAATAAGATTTAAAATTAAATAGAGATTCGTACACTTTAGGCGTAGATAATTCGATAATTGACATTTTATAAAATTAGACTTTCTCATAAAAACTAGGACCGACTTTATTATTCAGTAGAATTAATATTATTTTGTATGTTTCTTCCCTGGTTTTCATTCAGATAGTGAATATTTTTGACCGACGAACCCCGAACGGAGGAGGTATACAATTCGACTGTCTGCTTTTTTTTTGTTTGACCGCGCGTTTTATATAGTAAACGAACTCCGATTTTGATGATTATTGATTCATTTAAAAGAGAAGGATTGAGAAATGGTCCCATATTCACAAAAACGCAGATCCGAAATCTTCTTCTCTTCGAAAACCGCTCCTGAAGGGGGTGGAGGGGGCAAATTTTGTCGAAAATCGAAAATCTGAGTTGGTATAATTAAAGATAGGACAATATCCGGAAACGTTTAAATTGAACATTTTTCCAAAAGAGTTACGGTTTTTGAGATAGAGACATTGTATTTTCTCATTTTTGCTATGTAGAGAGGGCGATTTCTTTCGAAAATTGAAAATCTTTCGATACTACATGAAAGACATAATTATTTGTAGCAATATTTATAATGAACATTTTTCCCTTTGAGTTACGGTTTTCGAGTAAAATCGGTGTTAAAATGGTAACAACTAAAATATTCAAGCGTATTTCCGCAGCTATGTTTTGAGATCTCAATAATAACAACTACAAGCAAGGAATATACGTGGGGTAATAGGATAAGTACTATCTTCATTGGTATTGGCAAAGAATATACATATATATATAAGAATATATATAGTATATTCTTTGGTATTAGTGAACGTTCAACGATTTTCGTGACTAATGTTACACTCAAAAGTGTGAAATAAATATTTTTTACAAAAAATTGGACCGACGTTATTAGTTGGTGCACTGAAAAGTATAAAATAATATTAATTCTATTGGTGCTGGTACTTGTGAAGTTGGTGCCAAAAGTTATCATTCCATCTGCAACTGCACAACTTCAAAAGTAACAGCACCATTAGAATTAATATTATTTTATACTTTTCAGTGCACCAACTAATAACGTCGGTCCAATTTTTTGTAAAAAATATTTATTTTATTAATTTACCTATGTATGTATAGTATATAAATAAATATAAATTATATTGTTGCTTATGTGAGTTGTTTCGTATAAATTCTATTACATTGGTAATAATTGAGTTTTGGACTTCTGTAGTGACTTTCTTTATCTACCTGGAATACATTTTTGAGCGACGAACCCAAACAGAGAAGGTATACAATTCGACTGAATGTCTGCATTTTTTTCTCTTTTGCAACTTTTGCATAGTACCTAAACGTGCTCCGATTTTGATGATTTTTTTTTTCATTTGAGAGAGGAGGCTTACGGAGAAATGGTCTCATATTCATAAAAACTCAAATCCCAAATTTACAACATTTACTTAGAACATTTTTTCGATAGAGTTACTGTTTTCGAGTTGGAGCAGTGGTAAAGTCTGAATATGTGTTGTGTACATAAGTGTTTCTTCCGCGATGTTTTGATATCTCCAAATAATACTCGTAACAAGTACAAGCAAAGAATATAACATATAAAATGGACTGACGTTATTAGTTGGTACACTGAAAAATACAAAATAATATTAATTCTATTGGTGCCGGTACTTGTGAAGTTGGTGCCAAAAGTTTTCAATCGATCTACAACTGCACAAGCTGATAAGTACCGCAGCCAAAAGAATTAATATTATTTTGTATTTTTCAGTGCACCAACTAATAACGTCCAATTTTTTGTGAAAAATATTTATAGCGAGTCGATATTAATCATACTTGCCTTGCTCAAAAGCTGTATGGTTTGTATGTTTGTTCGTATGTAGTCAGAAATTATCAGGTTTATGAAAATGTGTTAAGTAAATTAGATCCATCAGTATAGTGAGCACCAGTTAATAATAGTTCATCACACCTCAAACCATATATCTAGAAAATCCTATTTTTTTTATCAAAATCATATTTTAAAGAAAGAAGATGGTCTGAAAATTAGAAAAAATCATATCTTCGAACTGTACTTATATATTCGAGTATTTTCAAATTACGATTACTTCTTCCAATGTATCCAATATTAATTGATAATTTGTTAGAATAAATCTTATGCGAAATGACTCCTGTAAAAGTTAATTATAAATTTTAATTTTATTGTTTGGATTGGTTGAAAGTAATGGGATATTTATATAGGATATATATTTGATTTTATCAGTATTTTATACTTATTTATGTTACAAATTAATATAAGTTGTGTGACGCGTTTATATGATAATGACTCTTCAAACATACCTACATTTTTGGATCAATAGTGGCGATTGATATGCTCGATGCTTCCGTGTAGTTTTATTTAATTTTTTGTTTTCGTCTAAAAGTGCAATATGTTGATGATGATGATAATTGTTTCAGATTGGTGTCGCTTTCCACTTGGAAGATGTTCCTGTACGGAGAACTTCCGGTATACAAGACTACACGAAAGAATGGAAGAAGGTTGGAGCGAAATTAGTTACGGTGATGAGGATAACCCATCGACCAGTAATGAAGGCACCGTAAGTTGAGAAAAACTTTGAAATTCATAAGTATATAGTAGTACTAGCTTTTGCCCGCGACTTCGTGCGCTTGGAAAACTGCATTCCATTCTATTCCTTGTATTAGTTTTTGAGGGATGCGTGTGCAAAAATACATAAAGACAGACAGGCGCGATAAAATGTAGCCTGTATTTTGAGTTAGACCTCTAGTAATACATCGGTGAAAACTGCATTCAATTCCATGCAGAGGTTTTTGCGTGATGCGTGTACAAACATACAGACAGACAGAAAACATCTAAAACTGTTATTTTGGCTTCTGTTGCTCTTATAAAGCCTCCATATTATTTTCCCTTGAATATCGTATCAAAACCCTACTATTAAAACTATAGAAATTTGAAACAAACATTGACACCTCTTTTTACCCCTTAGGGTTGAATTTTGCAAAATTCCGTCTTATTGAGCATCTGTGTTCTAAAAGAAACCCCCATGCAAAATTTGAGACTTCTAGCACTTGAAGTTTCTTAGATTTCGTGATGTGTGAGTGATACCATATTTTCCCTGTTCAATTTTTAATATTCATTATTCTTTTATACGCGACTTAAAGTAATATTGTATTAATTTTTTAAAATTATATTGAGCCTTCGCATCAATAAACCTATTAATATTCATTTTCATGAAGAGTGACGTTCAAGAAAACGAATGGAAAAGCTTTGGTCCTAGGATAGATTCTGACCTACCCCCATCTAACTTCTAGTTTATGCGATATAGTACTTGGAAGTGAGCTTAGGGTGGCATATGCAAATGTGTCTTTGTCGCCATTTAAATTTGAATAATCAATTTAATAAAATTATAACAATTATCAGTGCACATGAAGGTCTAGCATCTAGTAGCTACAACACGTGTATCACTTATCTAGGTATATTGTCATACCTTACAATAATGTATTAAATTTATAGATGTTGTAAAAAAATAGTATCAGTATAATCATATCTCATCTCATCGAGGGCCTATAGGAGGCATAAATGCTGGTTGGTCCATAGTATTTTGTTTTTTTGAATAGTTAAAATAATCTGTATAAACCAAATATGAAAAAAAGAAAAAAATATTTCAAGTAACTATAATTTTACTTAATCTATAACAATATTTTTAATTTTCTTTTTAATCTTTCTTTTGGGCATTTTTCTATTTACACTCAGTTTTTAATTCATTTGGTAGTTCATTAAAATACTTTCTAGCATAATATTCAAGTTTTTTTCTGATTAATAGTTAATGCATGTAGGTGGTTATGGTACACTTTTAAATCTTGAATTAATCGATTAATTAATAAATTCACTTTTTAATTCATTTTAATGATAAGAATTTGAGTATCGATACCACAAATAAGAAAGCAACGAAATCGGACCCGTTGTTCTCGAGATTTTGGCACAGACTGACCGACGAACCCTTAATAGTCCTCTATCACATGAAAAATGAATCATGAAAATCGGACAACGTTTACAATTTAAAAGGCGTGAACATTCATAAAAAAAAACATGCTGACAAACAGTGAAATTGTATACCTCCTCCGCTTGGCTCGTCGGTTAAAAAGCAAGAAAAAAGTTATGCTCAAATAAACTGATTATTCATAATTCATATTCTGGTTAGAAGGTTCTTCGTACTTTAAAATTGTATTAGAGCTGATCAGATGATTTTTATGTTCCATGGAATTCGTTTGGGAGTCTTAGGAAAGTCGTGTGAGTGAACTAACCAGATTTTTAGTTAAAGAAATAAAATACAATTTACGTGTATATTGGAGAAGTTTCTCTCGCGTACGCCTAACCTAATTTCTGCCATTATCTATCTCTATTTTTGTATGGAAAGTTTTTTAAACTTTTAGCTCTATGTGGTGGACAATTTATTTATATGTTTTTTCTCTTCTCCCCATCTGTTCTAGCAGGAATTGAGTTTCTACAACGACAACGAAAGTTGCCAATCTGTGGTCGTGGAAAGAAATTTATGTACCAGTGATCTGTGCCAATTGCTAGCTGTGAAGAACCGGGTGTCCAAAAGTGTGCACTGGTCTATCATTGAATTTTGGGTCGATATGGGATTAGGTAAGTGGAAATATGGTATCATTTTATATTAAATGGCAACCGTATGGGTGCAACTATTGACGGAGGTCTGTAGATCTAAACTAGTCAAATTAGTATGACCATAATTCATAGATGAGAGGATTTTTGGCCTGAGGGCTATGTCTTAAGGTAACATGAACAAAAAAAACTTAATAAGAAGTCTGAAAATTGGCAATTAAAATCTTATCATTAATTTTTTCCAATTGATTTTATCGATAAGAGATTTTGACAATACATCTAGCTAAATCACGCCTGCAGTTCTAGATGCAAACAAGCCCCTGTGTAGTTCAGTGGTTTCATTTAAGAACGTAAGAGTATATTGGTGTCAGTTGATGACGTCACCCAATATTGGCCACTATAATGGATCAAATTTAGGAATACAGGCAATATATGAATTAATTAAAAATTAGTTTTGATGACATAGACTCTTTTGGTTGTCGACTGCCTTTGTACTTGCGCACAGTCGACATAAATTTGGATAGCTTGCTGACACATTATAAAAACATTGCATCTGTGTGAGCTAAGCTATAAGAATTGCATCGACCATCTGTCGTCTGTGAAAAAAAGGTAGGTGAGCTAGATCAGCTGAATATTCATTTAAAATTGAAAATATATAATTGTTCTTAACAACATTATATTATTATTATCAACCATAATTATTTTTAATTAGCAATATTTAATAGTTATATACAGTGTTTATTTGTTAATAACGTTATCTACATAGTTTTTTTTTCGTTGAAGGACCACCGCAGTTATTCTTCAAATAATACGATTGTAATCCCAGTATGTAATTGTGGTAAATAATTTTTTGTTGTAAAATGAAAGAATGGTTTTCGTGATGGTTATTATCTTGAAAAAAAACTCGCACTATTTTCAAATACTGCGTAGGTAGCTAGTACAGATTATCGAAATTAATTTCAACCAATTAGAAAAGCTGCTCCTCATTTTATTAAATTCACTTTTATCTACATCTATCATGCATAGAATGAACATGTGTCCTTGATATTGAAAATCAAAATTATATAAAATCAGACTCATTAAAGTAGCCTTCTACTAGGAAGTTAATTAACAAATATTTAAACGCTATTATTTTATTTTTAAATTTTCTGTTTCACAAATAATGTAAGGGTGTAATTATTTTATATTTTATCTAATGAGAATAAGAAAACTACCAACAGATCAAGGTTACATAATATGGACGTCATCTATAGTTTTTTTTTATTGGGGAGATACATTCCGGGGAGTCCTCCCCTTGAAAAATTTGTAAATGGGAATACATCCGGTAGGTTTATTACAGTCATAAAGACACTACCATTTATTGTGAGAAGTTTTATACCAGAACCTGTGAACGTAAGAAAAATACCAAAAAAATATATCCCAAATAGCACGCGACATAAAAGAATTCTTCATTACCAACTATTTTTAACATATTTTTGAACACTAATTAACTTAAATGCATCTATAAATTAATGGTATCTACCACTTTAAAATCTGATTTAGACACTTTATAACAATTGGTCACTTAGGTTTCCATTTTTTTTTCAGCCTGAGATGCTTAAACAAAAGTATTTTTAGCAAATATCGCATTAAAATATTTAGATATTTGATTTTTTTCTAACGAAAAAATGCAGTAGCTAGTCATTATATTTACTGCTTATTTATCGGTACGGTGAAATTCAGTCACGTATGGTCGTAGCAGCCAGGTTCCACTAGTACCATACATTTTTCAATGAAAAATATTCATTTAACGACTCCAATATTTCGATAAATTTGGCGGTTAGTTGAGTTCAGATACTAAAGATGTATAATCTTTATTCGTTGAATCGTTATTAACTGTCATTTACGTATTTGAAACTATTTGTTAATAATATTTTTTTATGGACTGGTCTAAGTCTTCAGTCTTGACTTATTTAAGGCTTAATTATATCGACTACCAACTATGGTTTTTCTTTACCTACAATATGGATTCAAAAAAAGTGTACTTAATTAACAACAGATGTTCAATCTAGTGTGGATCATATATTATAAATTTCATGTTTCATAAATGCAATAAGAAAGAAAGAAATCTAAGAAGATAACTATTTTTTTTCTTTCACTAACGTATTAAAAATAGCAAAGAACTAATTCATCGAAATGACCTTGCCTCCAAGGTACCGACTTAATCAAGTCATTATCTATTTTTAAACTACATGTTGCTGTTCCTATGCACAAATGTATGCAGTTGGTGTTGGAGCAGTTATGATTTAAAATGAGCGGTCATTACATTTATAATTATTGATACTTTCATCGGCACTTTGAAAATGACTAGTGACTAGACTATTGCAAAATTTTCGCGTTTTCCGTCAACCATGTGGCTCTTAACCACATACAACAGTGAATTAGGTAAATCAGATAGGTATAACATTTTATTAAAATACGCTAACAATCAAGTAGATACAATCCGACATGTATTTCGTCAAGAATGTTCACATTTCTACATCTTGGCCTGTCACTAATTTATTGATTGTCATACAGTCCACTAGAGAAATTTCAGTATGGAAATGAGGAAGGAAATGAATATATAAGAATACCTACTACTACTACTTCAAAGGTTCAGGGCGTTTATGATAAAAAAAAATGGTGGAGCCATTAGTTCCGTAATAGTATATTTTGTTTGTTAATTACTGTAGTAGCGATAATACAAAACGTGACAGTTTTATATTAAACTAAACTTAGATTTGATTATAAATACTTTTGAAAAATGTGTTACATATATATGTTTCAGTAAAAACTTTACCAACATGTAGAAATATATTTTTGCGTGCAAAGAAATCCTCCCATAAAACAATTTCGAATTTATTAATACTTTTGTCATATCAGTACCTAACTAATTAAATACATTCTGAAGTACAAAAAGCTGCAGGAGCATTTGTTTGATTTGAAAATGGATTAAGCGATTGAATTGTTTGTGACTTGGCAGTATGATTCGAAAAATGTAAAACATGCTAAATAGTGCTTAATGGTTTTGTGGGTGTGCGAGCTTTATAGAGACGGTTTTCATGAAAAATCAAAACGGATGGAATACTATCGTGATGACCACTCTATTATGCCCGCCTCATTAAGAAACCGTTGACTCATTGCGGCTCAAGTGAAGCATCAGCTTTGTGAGGTCTCACGAGTATTTGTCAGTAGTCATTGAATAGTAAGATGAAAACCAAAGAAAAGAAACCTGACCAATATAACTCTGCAGTAGGTCCAAAACATCCGCAAATCAATATCGGATAAAGTAAAATTCTTATATCTTTTACGATAAGACCATAATATATCTCATGGAAGCAATGAAGAATGAAAGTGTACCAGAGGAAACAGGAACAAGGTTATTTTTTATTAACAGGCCTCACTGTGGTTACGACCCATAAGACTGACATGGGCCCGGTAAACTGAAAAGTTGCAGCTAATATGATATCTTACATCGATTGGATTATGGACTGTAGAATCGTAATCTAATTTATTTCTAGCAAAAAAGTATTTCAAGTTCAAGAAAAAAAAATTCTTCTACCCTCTTTGCAAGGCATTTTTGAAGGAAAGAACATTCTTGATAATTAAAATCAGAACACGGTTAGACGGTTAGTATGCAAAATGCTTGGACGTATAGTAAAACAACATACAATGGATATCACTTTGAACAGCAATCTAACTCAATATTTTAAATCTTCCCGCTACCCCCTACCTAACTGAGTAGGTACCTTCTATACTGCAACGCGATGCCTATAGGTACAGCAAAATTGGTCCCATTTTATCAACACTAAGATTGCACTCCTCCTATACCCCCCATAGATTGGATAGTGAAAGTTACTCTTATATATGGCTAGACGATGCCCGTGACTTCGTCAGTCGATACTATTTGTAGCGTCTGTCGCTTGTGTACGAATTTATTCTGTCAATTTCATCACCTCAATATCCATGCAGTAATACCACAAAATATTAAACCGTGTTTAAGTCGTGCAGCAGGCTTTTTTCTGTACGCAGATGTATTTATTTATTTATTGTATTAGCTCATTTTACTTTTAAAATATTTTATTTTATATGTTCAATCATCATTCGATAATTTACAATAATTTAGCAATACATGATTGGGCCCCATTTAGTATTATCGAGTTGGTTGCTTGAGCTACTCAAGTAGTCTGACACCGACCGCCACTCTCTAGTTTGGTCCCTGTGTAAGTTAAAATGATTCTTTGAAGCTACTGAAAAGTTTGAACCGGCTGTCGACTCTGGAATTTGTAGCGTGAGAATTATGAATAATACAATTACCCGGATTTGTTACCTATTGAAAACTTAGCAATAAACAAAGTGTAACAAATGTCCATTTGGTGCAATAGGATGTAATAAATGTTTAAAACAGTATGGAACACTTGTTTTTTAGGTTGGGAGAAAAAACAAGTTGACGGTGTAGCATAGTATCCAAGCTGCACCGCTACCCTATAATTTGACACAGGAATGTGGGATAAAGGTTCTTTTGCGTCTAATAAATTGTAGGACTGAAAATCAACTGTCTGAATAAAATTGAAAGCTTTCAAAACACTAGGACACACTTCTCACCACTGTTCACACTTAACATGTAGAAATTGACAGAATAAATTCGTACACAGTGACAAGTATATCTCGACAAACCATGATATGGTAGATGTTTTAGAGTTAAGGCCCAGATCTCAATTCGTTCGTTTTCAGGAACTCGGTAAAAACTACCACATCATGCCTATGGTCTTGGCTGGTGATTTTAATATCAATGTGATGAAGAAGGTGTAATACCGCTATAACAATTATTATAAATAATAAATTTAAATTATGAATAAATAGGGATCCTAAAAAATCGAGAACGAAGTCGATACTGCATTCTCAAGATTTATCGATAAATTAATGTTTTAGTTACCACAAATCAACAATATCTTCCACCGAGTCAAACAGCCGACTTCATAGTCCGTCCTTATCTTAAGAGCTGAGGAAGCGTTCATGCGTTCATTGAGGGTTCCTCAAATTATACCTAAAGGGAGCCAGAGTCAAACCTCTTCCTTCCAAAAGAAATAGTGATGCTGCGAGACTGGTCTTGGTCTTGCGAAATTGCGAGACCAAGACCGTCTATGCAAGACCAAGAATAATACCGGGATGCAAGACCAATACCAAGACTAACCTGGTCTTGGTCTTGCTGCAACACTTGCGAGACTTGCAAGACTCTGGCAGTTCCGTATCCAAACAACAAATTGGAGGGAACCATATTTTTTTGCTCAATGATTAGATAAGAAACGCTAGTAAATAACCTAATTAGTTTAATCTTTGAACTCCCTTATTATCGATCTTTATTGTACAGATTCTAAAAATATTGAGTTAAAAGTTGTTGGGTGAAAAGCGAGTTCATTTTACCCTTCTAGGATTTTCTGATTTCAAAAAATTCTGAAATACCCTATACAGTAGTGTCAACCCTTCTAGGATTTCCTTTAACGAGCTGTTTTCAAAGAATCCCGACAGTTCGTAGCCAGGAAAGGTAAACTACTACTACTAATGATGACATTTATCCAGTAGCCACTTTTGGCGATTTTTGAAATTTTAGATTGCCCTTATTTTGAAACTATTTTTTCGATCATGTTCATTAACTAACTCAACTGAGATATTCACTCGACTGCTTTTGGAATAGATAACTAGTTTTATAAATGCGCGTATTAACAAATCTCTACCTATTCTTAATTTTCATATTTTTTTTGGAAATAGCTTTATACAAAAGTTGAAGTTAGTTTTATAAACCCGAAATAATTTTAATAGCTTTGACTCAATATCCACTCTGAGAGATTCTTTCAATTTTATTAAAGAAAATGTACAAAACCATTGTAGAATGAGTTATGAAATAGAAGTATGATGCACAAACATCAAGCAGGTCCAGGGAAACTATTACCTATATATGAAAATATGACTAGAATGTAGTAAAATTAGTGCTCAGTTGCGGCGGAAGATACCAAGAAAGCACAAGCAGACTAAGTCGTGCTAGTAAGATACGATTCTCATGTGTGAATGGTGAATAATACTTTATAAAATTTATTAATTAATTACGCATATTCCTTGCCCTAACTTAATTCTACGCACCTAGTTTTATACTCAGTACTTATTCTAGAATGGTTTGGTACCATTACAATACCAGGCGTGTTTGTTCTGGACAATGAGTGATTTTTTTTAATACTGTGGATATTTATCCATTTCGAATGATAATATAATTATAGGCAATCTTATAAGATTATGAATTACATACTTCCCATACATATTGCAGGGTTTTTCTTTATTAGAATTAATTAATTACGGTTTAGAATAGGGCCAACTTTTCACACTTATAAAAAGATCAAAATTATTGCGAGTCTTGCGAAGTCTTGCAAGTCTTGCAGCAAGACCAAGACCAATACCAAGACCATATATGCAAGACCAAGACCCAAGACTAAGGATTTGATTCAAGACCAAGACCAATACCAAGGGTGCAAGACCAATACCAAGACCATATCGGTCTTGGTCTTGCTTTACACATCACTTAAAAGGAAAACATTTACTAGAGATTTTTGTGTTTTTCTAATGGCAAAATCGTTAATCACTAAATAGATTAGGCCCCGTGCCCCATTCATTTATTATTTGTGAGGTTAGTTTTTGGTAATAAAATTGATTTTTATAATTTGAATAGAACGGAAAAAATATATGGACACCTGAGTATGATCAAATTTTCGAAACTCGAGTGACAATTTTTGACACCAACGCTTGGCCGTATCCACGCAAATCACCACTAACCACCTATGAGAATGGATTACATGTTACATGTGGTTAATTATCTGATATAAATATAATATTGAAAATCTACAAATTTGAAAACTGTCTCTTGCGTAGAATAGTAAAGTAACAGCCCTTTTACTGAATGTGTACCTACCTTTATAGAAAAGGAACATCGTCAAAAAATTCGAATGGATCTTCCATATTACGGATATACCTTTCAAGAAGTCGCCACCGAACATCTTCATCCTCAAATTCATTGTCTATTATACACCGTAAAGAAATCAGAATGTGTGCTTAATCTATTTTTTCCACAAGTTTAAAACGGTCTATTTAGAGGTTATTAAAATATCTTCTCTCTGGTTTGAGGTTAGGTTGGCTCCCTCAAGGAACTTCGAGAGCTTCTTTGAGATAAGGAGCCAATAAGGTTCCTTATTTGATGAAGGAATGTTTATGAAACGAAGGATAAGGAATAAGGAATCCTCAATTCCTCAAGGAAGCTCTATAAATACAGCTGTAAAGATTCCATATATAAACTGAATGTACAAATCATTAATTACAGCGAATCCGTTTAGAGAAGTTTCACTTCTATCGTGCATTCGGTAACACAAACAAACACTTTTTATAAAAGTGACTCTTTTTCACTAGTTTCACAAACAAATATTTTTGTCGTTCCTGTACATTTTAATTATGATAAACATATTATATGTATCGTGATATCACTCATACAGCTGCTCATAATGTTTTTTTAGATTTCAATTTTTTTTACAAATTACATTGTTTTTCTGAGATCCATATGTTTTCGCGCCAATTCATTATCCATTTCAAATTAAATTCTATTCCAACGAACCAATGTTTATATACATTTCGTTCGTCCAGTTCAACCATGCATATAATGAACCTCCATACAATCATCATTTGTAAGTTAATTTACGGTTTTCAACACACGTCTACCATATGGTTTTAATTATAGATGAATGTGCAAGTACCGAGAAATGATTCAATTCAACAGTTTTTTAATTCATTTTATATTTAATATAGCTACCTACCAACGAGTGAGATAAAATTTCATTGGTTTTCTCGGTAAATGAGTTTTCTTGTTCCTTCTGTTATTCTAATATTGACATTGACAGTAACTAGGACAGGTCAAAATGAGAAATAAGAATACCTATTTGATTTCTGATTTAAGTTTTCTCATTATGATTTAGAAAAAGATACTTCTCATAAATAATACATGTTACTTGTATTGTTTGTGCTTGATCGTTGACTATCCCAACCGACTACGGTGCCGTTATTATACAAAAGGGTCGTTAATTCATACTTTACTTTATTCAAGTTGATGTATTCTTAAATACATTTTATTCTTTGTATATTATTTTTTTCATTTCCACATTTTTTGTTGGCACCTAGAGGTTTAGTACCTCTGTATGTGCTGGGTAAATAACATAATGACTATTTTCTAGTATAAACAGAATCTTTCCTGATTTTGAGAAGAAAAAAAGGAAAAAATAAAAATAAATAAAAATTAACTAATTGTCTCAATTGACATTACATTTTTTATACTTATCCGTATTAAATACCTTTTGTTCATAAATATAGTAATTTAATTCTATTTTTCTATCCTATAACATAATGTTAGAAAATTTTTCATAATTTTTTTTTATATATATATATATATTTTTTACAATAAAGATCTTGCTCTGCTCATTAAACATCTTGATCGTACTTATATTTTTAATTGTTTTTGGTAACATATTATAAAATTTTGGTCCCAAGTAGTAATTTTAAATTCAAAGTTTTTTTGTTTAGAGGTACAATTAATTGCCTATTTACATTAGTTCTAGTTTGATGATGATGGTGTACGAATTTTTTTAGTGTTTCATTTTTATGTATATATGTACAAATAGTGTGTATGTATAAGCAATTTGTATTGCAAATGTCATTGTAATACAGTGATTTTGTTGAATGCCTCCTATATTTTCTAAAAATTATTTTTAGATGGAATTTTGTATTACAGTTAAAAGTTTTATATGTGCCCCCACAAACAATAATTCCATATCGCAGCAATGATTCCACCAGAGATTTGTACACCAATTTGAGCAGTTTAGTGTCGAGAAATTCTCTTAAAACTTAGAATTTATGAAACATGATGCGAATTTTTTTTGTAAGGTAAGATATATGATCTACCCATTTCAGATTCTAATCATTAACTATTCCTAAATATTTAGTTTACTGATGGTATACAAATCCTCTTCGTTTGTTCGAATTTCAGTAAAATCTGGTCTATTGGTGTTTGTTGGGAAAAAGGCTATGTAGTTAGTTTTGGATAGATTTAGCGTTAATTTGAATGAGTCCAGCCACTGTTTGACAATGCCTAAGCCCCGCGACACTTTTTCTTTTGTTTCCTTCCATGTTTCACTAGTGAAGACAAGAACCGTGTATTTGCTCTTATTATATTGTATAACTTGCTGTAGGTCAATCTTAAACTATTCCATTCACTGTATAAATTCCGAGCATTTCAAAAGAAATGTGTTGGCAACACAATAACAGTCGCTAGTTTTTCTATAAACGTCCATGATCTAAGTCAACAATCAAAGTGTGGAACCTTGACCATGTAATAATTAATCTATTCGTAATGTTGACATTGAATCAATATGTACAAGGTTGAAAAGATAAGCGATTTATTAATTCAACTGCATTATATGTAGGAGGCTGAGATCATTCAAGAACGTGCATTTTCGTTGACACGAAATTTCAATTCGTGATCTATATTTGACCATTTTCTAATAATAAAATGTTGCATTTTTGATTTATTGGAACTGTGTAGATAAAAATTTAATTATACGTTTCGGTTAATTTGTTTACCTGGCGAGGGAAAGGTTGTTGTAACGGGTCCGATACGGCGAAGTAATTTTCTATCCAAAAATGTTAGCTTAAGCTCCGTCTTTATGCGTCAGCATCCATGTTTTGCATCCGTAGGGGATGACAGGTCAAATAATAGTCTTGTAGATTAGTGATTAGAATGTTGGCTTCGACTGGATAGGAGCTTAAAGGTTAGAGGCTGTTCAGTCAGGAGCCCTAGGATAGATCTACATCTATGAAAAAATCTAAACATTATTTATCTATCTATCTATTTCATCATACTTATACGATTCATTTCTTGGGAATAAATTTGAGGAATATTATTAAAAGATTATTGATATATATGAGGCAAATGACGGCATGAGCTCGGTATTAAACGAATATAATTTATACAATAAATTTGTTCTAATCAATTAATTATGCAGCAGATGATAATTCCAGTCAATTTTACGACTTGGAGATATTGGTAACACTACCGAAATGCACATTAATTTTCATAATCATTACCTAGTTATAGATCATTTATTATGTTTATTTATTATATTTTTATAATTTTATGTATCATGTGGGAATATTTGAAGTATTCAGTAATTCATTCACGTTCCATTTTAAATACTCATTATTCTTAATGAAATTATTTCTAGCAGTATAAAGTTCATATTCCTTAACATACTTTTGCTTAAATGTTATTAAAAAAATAGTAGTAGGTAAGTTCTTTGACTATTTTAATCAAACGAGTAATTTCGGTAAATGCGATGTATCGGGTGGAACAATAAGCCGATCCTTCGGCTGTATCTCAGGAAATGTAATCGTACAAAATATTTTTTACAAAAAATTGGACCGACGTTATCAGTGCACTGAAAAGTATAAAATAATTCTATTGGGGCTGTTACTTGAAGTTGTGCAGTTGCAGGTAGATTGATAACTTTTGGCACGAACTTCACAAGTACCAGCCCCAATAGAATTATTTTATACTTTTCAGTGCACTAACTGATAACGTCGGTCCAATTTTTTGTAAAAATATTTAGTTGACACTTTTGAGTGTAACATTAGTCACGAAAATCGTTAAACATTCACTCATACCAATGAAGATAGTAGTTACCCACGTATATTCTTTGCTTGTAGTTGTTATTATTGAGATCTCAAAACATGGCTGCGGAAATACGCTTAAGCATTTTAGTTGTTACCATTTTAACATCGATTTAACTCGAAAACCGTAACTCTAAGGATAAAATGTTCATTATGAATGTTGCTACAAATAATTATGTACTGCAAACAGATTTTCAATTTTCGGCAGAAATCGCCCTCTCCACATAGCGCTAATAGGTATATTTGAGAATTTAAAATGCCTCTTTCTCGAAAATCGTTACTCTTTTAAAAAATGTTCAATTTAAACGTTTCCGGATATTGTCCTGCCTCAGATTTTCAATTTTCGAGAAAATTTGCCCTCTCCACCCCATTCGGGGGCGGTTTTCGGAGGGAACGAGATGTCGAATTCCCGTTTTTATGAATATGGGACCATTTCTCAAGCCTTCTCTTTCAAATGAATCAAAAATCATCAAAATCGGAAGAAATCTAAGAAGGTCGTAAATCCATATTAGCCGACTATCCTCATTATTACCCATTGTTGGAAATATAGATAAGCAATAAAAGTGTATGTCCCTTGAAATATTTCCAGGTCCGAATTAAGATATCTCATGAAATAGTTTGGCATTTAGCATAATCGAATTCATTATCGTGATGTTTATAAATGTTTTTGTTTTATATATCATAGAATTGTTGCGTATGCAGGTTCGCAGATGAGAGAGACTAATTCAGAGTTATTGAATTAACTTTATTTACACTCGAAATAATATAAATTACAACTTAACTTTACTATATTCTCACTAACTTACTCGGACTATTCCATTTATTCACACTGTCTTTTACATTCAGTCTTCTCGCCGACAATTCTCCCATATATATATATATATATATATATATATATATATATATATATATATATATATATATATATATATATATATATATATATATATAAATAAAAAGATGTTCTTGGGGATGCAGTAATATATTCAATAAAATTCTTTGACTGAAGCCGAGCTTTCGAGAATGTTTATTCTCTTCTTCAGGGCAAAAATCGTGAATTTAGAATAAATTAACCAAAAACAGGAAAGATTTCATAGCCTGTTTTTGGTTAATTTGGTAAATTTATTCTAAATTCACGATTTTTGCCCTGAAGAAGAGAATAAACATTCTCGAAAGCTCGGCTTCAGTCAAAGAATTTTATTGAATATGTGACTGCATCCCCAAGAACATCTTTTTATTTATTATAAATCCGGTCAAGAATACAAAATCAATATATATATATATATATATATATATATATATATATATATATATATATATATATCCGACAAAGGATCCAGATCATTCGTGCGGCTTCTGGTCTTTGATTCGAAAGCCGCCACTAGACGCTTCTCGAAATTCCTTTGTCGGCATTTTAGTAGTAGATGCCGACCTGCTACCGTCGCTCTCTTTGTCAACGCCGCTTTCGATATTTCCAACCACAGCATAGATCTCGCGCTATCTTCAAAAGGATGCCGCCACTTTGTAGCCAATACCGGCGGCTGTTCCCCTTGCACGTTACACTATTGTATATATACATATACAATTCTCAATTATATATATATATATATATATATATATATATATATATATATATATAATTTCTCTTAACCCATTATACCTAACTATAGAACAAAATTTAATGGCTAGGGCAGGTACAACTCTGCGTAGACTGCCTGCTGATAACTCAAGTGTTTGGTGATTTACAACTTTCTTAGATTTCTGGTCGCACTATACCTCTGACAGGACCTAACGACTACTTATTTACTTATGTAGCTGGCACCAATGGCTTTACTTTACGTGCCTTCCGAAGCACGGAGCAGTCGTGAGTATCGGAAAAATCCGATTGGTGTTGCCGGGAATCGAACCCGGGTCTATTGGGTGTTAGGCCAATACTCTACAACTCTACCCACTCAGCCGCGAATGCTCTTCTTCATAAAAACATCCCCATACTCCCCCACACTTTTTTGAAACAATAGAAGAAAACTGTTCAACAAAATTTGTTCAGAACTTATGCCCTATTCTACTTAAGACCCATAGTTCGGTCATTCAACATATTTTTTTATAGATGATTCTGAAACTTTATTAAAAAAAATTAGCTCGTGTTTTTTTCGAAATTTTAATTGAAAAAATTATAAAAAACTTCAAAAACACTAAAAATTAAATTGGTTCAAAACGTGTGCTTCTTAGCGCCCTGTGACGTCACAGTTCCCGCTCATCTGGTATTGGCTGATCTTATTCTGTCCGTAAACATTATGGCAGTGTCAGTTAGTTGTCAACACGTTATGAGCATAAATTTTCGTTTTATATTTGGTTTCTTGAACACCAAGCGGGATTGTAAATTTTATATCTGGTGGTTATGGTGGACGCATACCAGTATACCAGACAATGAAATTTGCAAAGCAAGTGACTAAGAGTACGCTCTGTGTGTTAAACCTACAGACGCGAAAGTTATTTCCAGTGATTTCTCTTACCATTTTTACCAGGGAACTTTTTTCTCATGTTGTACGATGATCTTGAGATACAGTCGGAGGATCGGCTTTTTGCTCCACCCTATACATCTGTAATAAAAAAACAACTGAAGAGATGGAAAATGAAGAAATCTTTTAACAGTTGAAAAACAGTTATTTAGGTATAACTAAAAAATTAACTTCCTAATTTAGCACATTTGATTTCTTATCCGTATTAATAATGCAAAATTGATTGAAATGATATTCCAAATAACTGGATGCCGCAAACTGACCAAATACTATGTGACATTTTTATTGGTTCTGGTTCTTGAGATTTCTTAAGCTGACATTGGCATTTTTAATATTCAAAGTCTTTAAGCTTTACGATTTGCTATGGACGATGTTTATGATAGGGCATAAAAACACCTTCTTTTGTATAATATAAATGTATGTTCCTCCATGGTGTAATATGGCCGTCGTAGCCGCTGCTGGAACCAATCCCCTAATAAGATTCCTCTACCTCATTCCATTATTTTACGACACCATATTCATGCCCTACGTCATTTTGTACATAAACCTGGCGAATTGCTGGCTGTAAATGTTGGATTTACGATTTGCATTGAACAAAGAGTGAAAGAGAGGGTGATGACCTCTCAAAGCACGCACAGACGCATACATGAGAAAATTAATGTATTTTTTACGTCTTCACTGAGAAAATAACTGCGAAGCAGATCCAAGGATGGCGTATACATGCATATAGCAAAGATTGGTGTATTTAATCTTTTCATATAGTAGGATAAAATTTCGCAGTAAAAAGTTTTGAATAATATTTCGCGTCAATCATCATCAATAAACTATTTTACAGACAAAAGAAAATATATTTTTTGTACGACCAGACTATTTTCGATTGCTTACTGCAATTGTTTATGTGACAGTAGGTTAGGGTATGGCCATAACGGTGCACCGCACTTGGCATTGCATTTAGCCCTATATCAAAGTAAAGACTTACAATCGAATTTTATACCGTTTGGAAAGTCGATCAATTAAAATGCGCTGGCTTCACTACCTTGGAACATAGTTGGAAACAACAGTTTGAAACTGGTCCAAATTACTGCTCCAACACCCTTAAGATTGGCCACCATGTTTGCCGCATTAACTGATGCAACTGTTTCTGGGAAAAAGTAGGCTCAAATGAAATTTCATGTTTCAAAATCGCTCTCAGAGAACACCATCCACCATTTTACTATGCAAAACGTGCAAACATACAAACTTGTTTATATTATTTGGTTAACAGAGAATTTCAAGTCAAGTTTAAGTCGTTTATCTTCTTCTTCTTGTTTTCAGACCTTGTTTTTGCAAATAACTAGCCTAAGAGTAACTGAATAAACTGTAATCAAATCCATCAATTGTTTGCTTCTAATAGTCGAACCGAGTCATGCTAGAATATCAATAATTGTCCTTTGATGTGTACCCCGTTACTTTGACAACATGAGGACGTCGTGTAATCTCACAATGCTTCTGTTAGATCTATAAAGCACATGGAGGCGGTTTTGTTGTAGGTACTGTATGGCCTTTTCAGCAGTTTGCCCTAAGATAAGATGGATCGTGGATCTATTTTATCTAAATGCTTGTTGTTGTTCTTCACTAATATCACAACGTGAGACTGTTTCCGCAATATATTTTTCAATAATTTTGAGGCCGTGCTTAGCAGATTTTTTAATAATTCTTTCTCACCTTTTTGAAGACAGGAATTTATGCTTATTTTGCTTCTCGCTTGTACTTTTTTAAAACAGAAATTAACTGTTGTTGAGATGTCTTCTCCCTCATCTGTCCTGATCCTGTCCCGAAGTTTCGTTCATTATTTTATTACCATAAAGTGCATTAAAATACTACCCTGATATTAGTTTTTTTTATGAACATATTCGTTGATATGTTTTTTAAAGGTTCTTATCACATTATATTTGACCCGCATATAAAGTAACATTCTACGTTCCATGTATGATGAGTGATTACCGGGTCTTAAATATATCAAATTATTTGAAAGGTTTTATAACAATTCCTGAAATGTTATTTAGACAGTAAAAATTTGCGTTAACTGCCAATATTACTTATTCTCTTTTTGTCAAATGTGAATGAAATGAAATATTTCTGTATCCGAAAATTTTGAATAGATATTTTATATGAGTAATTATCATATTATCATATTCTAGTAATGCATATCTATATTTGTTTCAGAACGACAATTAGAAGATCACGAATACGTACTCGAGGCCTACAGAGATACACAAATTTACTCACAACTTGCTCGTTTCCAGTTCAAATTTAGAAAAGACTTTAGGAAATACGAGTTCTTCCATTACCCGCAAGTAAGTAGAATAATTAGAAAGTTTACTCTTTGTTAACATGCATAAGAACTCGAATTTTATTTGGAAATGTAAATATTCATTGTTCACATGAACGAGAACTCGAATTTTATTTGGAAATGTAAATATTCATCAAATGACGTGCGTTGAGCTGGGAAGCTTGTTTTCGTAATGTTTGCTCCATCTACCGTGTTGTAGATGAAGGCTAGTTTAATTCTTCTAGATATTGCAGAGTCCTGTAATGTGGAGATCAATAAAACAATTTCATTATAATTTTTAAACATCTGTGTAAAAATTATTAGTGATTAAATAATGATATAGAGTTTTAATTAAATGTATGGTAATAATGTAACTTTGTGTGATATATTTATAGAATCGTGAATGTACGTTGATCGGGTTTAAATGTTTAGAGTTCTCTTTGTGCCTATTGCAATGGTAGAGTAATTTGGCTCTTGTCTCCTAGATGGCGCCACATATTCTGTAGTACATTCTGACCGTGTCGCAACGGTAAAGAGTAAAGATATGAGAGCTGTGAATGGTAACTAGTGGTGACTCGCCTCCTTAATCCTATAGCAAAAATTTTGATAAGATTTTATTTATTATTAATATCAATTGTTATGAGTAGTAATTGATGCATTTGTTTTTATGGTTAATGTTTTAATAACACTAAGTTTTGATTAGTCAAATTTCCCATGTGTATAATTTTCATTAGGTATATTATCTAAGATTTTTGAATAGCTGAACAAAGGATGGAAATCCAACAAAAACATCAAATCTCGCCGGAATCACTGTTGGTAGAAACTAATAAGCATGCCGTGTAATTTAATCTAGTTTTACATCGTTTCCTTCCGCAGTTAACACGGACGTCTTGACAGCTCCCAGCAGAGCAGAAAGACCGTATAATATAATTTGTTAAACAGCGAAAGAACAAAAGAGACTTGATATGCCATAACAAAAGAACAAGCCAACGACGACGTTATGTCACGGTAAAACTTTCTTGATAAATTAACCGTGAGCGGATTCAAATTTTGCGTTTTGAAATGAAAATGGCGAACAGTCGAGGAATGTGGGGGTTAATTAGTTTTAAATTTAGTGGGAAGTAAAATCTGTGTCAAATAATATGTCTTAAGGAACTTATACGTGCATACTAGAAGTAGTGTAGAAATTCATGATGATTTCGAGATACAAAATAATATATCAGAAATTTGAAATTTGGTCAACACAACGCTCTTTGTGTTTCCATCACGAAATCACCATTAGTAATGATTGTATTGATTTCATAAGAACGTATTTTCTTACAAAAAACGTATAATAAACAGGTATATTAAGTTTATCTGTATTTTTGATTTTAAGCAAAATTCTACGCGTTTTATATGAAGGGTGTTTATTTGGAGGTAAAGATCTTCAAAATAAGAAATTCGAGATAATGGTTTTGGTTTTAGTAGGAAGATCATAAATATCCTTAGTAACTCTTATAGACCCATCTCAAGTTATATAAGAATTGTGAGTGAGAAGTGCGAAAAAATTATATAAATTTTATGGTAATGTGTCCATAAACCAACGATCAACATAAAAACAGAATAATTTCAAGATTAAAAAAGCATCAACAATAAAATAAATAAATATGCCTCGAACTAAACGAAAACGAAACCAAACAATCCAAATTCCTCTGCAAGTAGGTAAAATTGAACATAGATGAACGGCGTCCCGTAAAAAATACGAATGATGGATAAATCAGAGGTAACCATAAAAGATGTGTACGTGCTTATTAAAGAAATAAATGCAAATCTCAGTCAAAGAATAGAGAAAATTGAAGAAGCAACAAACAATTTATCAACTGTCTTGAAGAAGAAAACAAACAACTGAAAACTCGTTTAAAGAAAATAGAGAAAAAGTCTATCATTAACAATCTGGTATTCTACGGCATACCTGAAGCTCCTAATAATCAACCAGAAAATTTAGTGGAAAAAATAGAGAGCTGGCGATAGAAACCCTGGATGTTCCTTTGGAAACAACAGAAATAAATAATATTTTCAGATTAGGTAAACGAGGCGAATACACAAGACCCATTTTATTGTCTCTGGCAAGCCACCTGAAGAAACAGGAAATACTGAGAAACTGCCCGAAACTAAAGGGAAGCAAGATCTTTGTCAATGAGGAATTATCGGATGAAGATCTGAAAATAAGGAAATATTACTGGAAGGTCTAAAAGAAGCGAGAAACAACTCTCGAAAAGCAACTATAAGAGGAAATAATTTGATTATAGAAGACAAAACATACTCAGCTGCCGAAGTACAAAACATTCTCAATAATACAGAGAAAGAGTTTTTGAACATTCCAACCAGGCAGATTTCAAGTGCACCATCTACCCCATCCCCGCCTACCCCATCCCCGGAAGAATTTGTAACAGAAGAGAAAGAGATAATAATACCGTCGGAACCACCATCGATCGAAAATAATGCAGAAACAATCAAACCCAGGAACGAAGGAAGAATTGTAAGAGAAGAACAAAATTAAATTGAATAAGGCACGCCAGGTTTCAGTGAATGACACTCCTAAAAAAGAGTCGATCACAACTCGGATACTGAGAACACAGAAGAAACAGTAAATGCATTACTTACAGGTATTCCCATATATTTAGTTTTTTATTATTTGTCTATTAGTTTACTTAGAAACACTACATGTACTACTCATAAGTATTCTTATATATAATATATAGTTTTTTTTATTGCTTGCATATTAATTTTAAGCTGTCTTAAAAAATGGACCAACATAGAAGAGATTTCAAAATAGATTACATGAAAACGTTTACTCTCAATGAACCTGGTGAATGTAAAATAGTTTTAAAACAAAATGAAAAAAATACCAACTTCAAAATTATGCATAACAATATTCGTAGTTTAAATAAAAATATTAATGAGTTCAAAATAATGTTGGAGGAATTAGACTCTGCTTTCGATTGCGTAGTTCTAACCGAGACTTGGAAATTACCTGATCCTTATATATATCATATACCAGGATATAAATCAATATATAATGAGGGAGATTACAATAAAAATGATGGAGTTATAATTTATATAAAAGAAGATTACGAGTTTGTTAGCGAAATTATCCAAATAGAAAGAGAAAAATTTCTCGAAACAAAAATAAAGTTCGGCAAACAAAATGACATATTCATCACTAGCTGCTACCGATCACCCTCAATAAACATAAAAGAATTTAATCAGACTCTAGCGAGATATTTTGAAAATACCGGAATGAAACAATGGAATTATTATCTTTTTGTAGGAGATATGAATATAAATTTACTAGAAGAAAATGACTATACAACTGAATATCTCAGTATATTACATGAACATGGGTACATATCTAGCATCAATAACCCCACAAGGGTACACAATGATCAGATATCTTGTCTCGATCATATCTTTATCAAATCTAAGCTGAATATACTGGACACACCAATCCCCATTGTTTTGAAAACTGATCATTTCACAACTATATTACAAATAGTTATATATATCCCAAAAAAAATCTGGAAATGAGATATAGAAAATTTATAAACATAAAAAAATCTGAATCGTCAACTACAATTAGAGAAATGGGAGTCTGTATACAACTGATGATCCTTATACTGGCATGGAAAATTTCGTTAATATTATAAGAAACACTACTGAACAATGTATTGAAAATAAAAAATTCTCTCGGAAAATAAAAAAATTGCTTCTTGGTTAACGACTTGTCTATTGAAATCCATTAACAAAAAAAATAAATTGTTCGCCGAAGTACATAAGAACCCGCACAACAATGAACTCAAAAACTATTACAAAAAGTATAAAAATAAACTCAACTATCTAATAAATATTACAAAACGCGACTACTACAGACAACAAATTAAAAATAACCCGAGTAATAAGAAGACCCTCTGGAATATAGTACAGGATATTAGTGGCAAAAAACCAAAAGACAAACAAATGCGTACCATAAAAAATGAAAAAGGTGAAATATTAATTGAGAATGAAGAAATTGCAAATGAATTCAACGAAAAATTCATTGGGATGGGTAAAAAACTTGCTGAACAAGTAAAAAAAAAAATCGATTATTAAACCAAATCCAATGAGACTATCGAATTCCTTTATTATCCATCATACCAACGCTGATGAATTGAAAAACATCATAAAAGAGCTGAAAAACAAAAAAATCTGTAGGTGCAGATCAAATTCGAGCTGAAACTCTCAAACAGATAGCAGAAAATATCATTAACCCTCTAACCTATATCTTAAACCAATGTCTAGATAAAGGAATATGGCCGAGTGTTTTCAAAAACTCATTGGTCATTCCAATACACAAAAATGGGGATAAATCTATAATTGATAACTATAGACCCATTTCGTTAGTTACAAATCTATCAAAGTTTTCGAGAAATTACTAAAAAAGAGACTTTTGTCTTTTAAATAAATTTAAACTGTTCTCTCCCAAACAATTTGGCTTTAGAGAAAATATTTCCACAGAAGATGCTGTCTTATATCTCACAGAAAATATACACCAAGCTCTTGAAATAGGAAAACCATCTTTATGTTTATTTATTGATCTAAAAAAGGCGTTTGATACTGTCAGCCATCAGCTACTTTTGGAAACACTTGAAAGAATAGGAATAAGGGGAATTTGTTATAAGCTCATGGAAAGTTACTTGAATCACAGAAATCAAATAGTGAAAATAGGAAATGCCTCAAGCTCCTCAAAAATAATTGAATATGGCATACCTCCAGGTACAGTTCTAGGTTCAGTATTAGTCAAACTTTACGTTAATGATCTGTTCACTTTAGATAGTGAAGGTGACATCATAGGATACGCTGATGATATTGTTATTTTTTTACCAGGCACAAACATGACAGGAGTTGAAAATCAACACAGAAAAAGATTTTAAATTTTTAAAAATTTTTAAATTTAATTATTAAAGATTGGTTTGATGACAGATTATTAACAGTAAACTTTGAAAAAACCCATTTTATACCTTTCAGCTGTAATAAATCAGGAATCCCATCATTTCAGAAATTAGAAATAAATATGAATGGAAAAATGCTGGAATTGAAGTCTCTATCTGTAACCAAATACTTAGGGAATATATATAGATACACATCTCAAATGGGATTACCATATAAAATATGTTACCAGAAAACTACAAACCATCCTATATAAATAAAAATTTTTAAACAACTATCTACCCATCACACTAGTAGAAAGCCATATCCGATATGGCATTTCAGCTTGGGGCTCTATAAAGAACTGAACGTTATGGATATCAGGCAATTATTTTATCTTTGTGTAAGTATGAGGTCTCATTCCCAGAAAAATAGAAACCATTTTGACTTTCCTAACCATGAATATTACACACGCAATCCAAACAAGCACACTCTTCCGCAGGTCACATAATCTATATCACAAAGAGCTTACTCCTAAATTTCAATAAAAATATATAATTCGTTGCCAGAAGAATTAAAAAATATAAAAAACATGCTAAATTTCAGAAGAAAAATAAAAAAGTATATATTTGAAAATGAGAGAAAACTGTTTTCATATTTCTTTGACCCGTAATAATTGAATATAATATATTTATATGTGTATGTATATTTTTGTATATATTTATCAGTTGTCGTTTCTTTTTTATATTTTATGATGGTATTTCTTGAAATGTATGTAAGGTGTATATTTATAACTAACTTCATATGTATATTTTATCTTATTATAAATTGATTTTTATATTTAAATTTTTCATACATCTAGATTTATTTATAATATATATTTCTAATTTTGCTTCATGAAAAAAGTTATTGAAACTTATCAATTAAGTGGTGCTGTCCCATTCTATCTAAGAAATGTTTTTTTATGTTTATTTTATCTTATTATAAGTTAATTTTTATATTTCTATACTTACATTTTTCATACATCTAGACTTTTTTATAATACATATTTCTAATTTTACCTCTTGAAACAAGTTATTGCAACTTATCAAGTTATCACTTTATCTACGCTCTCATATTACCTACTATTTTATATATACCGAAAGAGTGAATAAAGTTTTTTCATTCATTTCATTCATTCATTCATCATTCTTACACTATTTGTGTTTGAATATTATTTTGTTCATATGATGGCGACAACCATCTCAAATAAAGCTTATCCCAAAAGCCTCGTTTTATTTTTTTTAACGCAGCTTTATTAAAATAGCAGTTTTTTTTTTAAACTTGTATCGTTGCAGATTTAGGCCAATTCATAGCTTCTGGGTGTCTTATTATCTTAAGCTCCCTTCAGTAGATTTACAGTGGCGTACTGTGACTGACATGTTGCACCATCTTGTTGGAGTTACAAATCTTATATTTGTAAACATGAACATCTTCTTACTGTTCACGATATCTAATTGATTAATTTCCATCACTCTCAATGTTTAGTTTAAAATTTGAAACAACATCTTCGGTTAGATTTAGATTTAGATTTAAGAGGGGGTTACATTGCACTGCGACCATAAGGTCTATTGTGCCCCCCACCTGAGTTGCACTCGCCTATACGCGATCTACAACTCGCCTTCCAGTTCCAGAGTTCTAATTAACTCCAGTATCTGGGTTGGCTTCAAGGAGGATACTTCCTCACTACTGCAGGTTGCTAGTCCAAGGCTCTGTTTGCGTTGGCTAGCAATGGCGAGGCATTCCGTCACCAGGTGATCCGGAGTTTCCTCCTCTTCCCCGCAGTATCTGCACTCGTCATCCTCTGCTAGACCTAATCTCATTAGATGCTTCTTGAGGCGACAGTGTCCTGTAAGAAATCCAGTGAGTAGGTGTAGCTTGTTCTTGCTGAGATCCAAATACCTTTTGGATCTTGCAGTATCAAAGTTTTTTAGAAACTTTTTGGAATGATCCAATCCAGGGGTATCCCGCAAGAGTGTTTCTCTTACGGTTTTTTCCTTCTCCAGAAACTCCTTCTTGTAGGTGCTTTTATCTGTGCCACAGAAGGGTTCTGGGCCAGTGAATGGAGTTTGTGCTCCTTTCCTGGCAAGTGTGTTGGCCTCCTCGTTGCCTTTGATTCCCGAGTGGCCGGGAACCCAGACTAAGTAGACCCTGTTGTTCTTGCCTAGCTCATTGAGCTTCCTTCGGCACTCCCATACCATTTTAGAGTCAATGGTATGAGAGTTCAGTGCTTTAATTGCAGCTTGACTATCAGAATGTATTGCAATGTCACATTTCTGATAGTTTCTTTCAAGGTTCACGTCCACGCATCTCTCAATTGCAAGCAATTCTGCTTGAAAGACGCTTGGGCAGCGGCCTAGCGCAAGTGAGCATTTGTTGCGATTCCCAAACACTCCAGCGCCTGTCCCCGTCGTGGTCTTAGAACCATCAGTGTACCATTTAATGGTATTCTTTTTGAGAGCTTGGGTTGTGAGCCCCCTGTTCCAATCTTCTCTGCTACTTAGCACCGTGGTGAAAGTTCTCTCGATGCTAATTTTCTTTGTCATTACATCACTGGGATGTGTTTGGACAGAGAGGACCAAGCTCTCTGATTCCGAATTCCCACAATGTCTGAACCTTCCCTAGATAGTCTTAGAATGGCCTCATGGGCCAATCTATCTATCACTAGATGGAGAGGTGTGAGATCTGTGATGATCTCTAGTGCCCTGGTCGGGCAAGTTCTCATGGCTCCAGTGATACATCGCAGTATCCTTGGGTTACATCCCCAAGTCTTACCAGTCAGATTTCTGCACGCCATTAAGGCCTTTATTGCTTTGCTAGCAGTAGCCTCAATATGCTTGTTCCACAGAAGCTTGCTATCTAGTGTTAATCCCAGATATTTGACTTCAGCCTTCCAGCTTATTATGTCTCCACTCAAAGTGAGAGGTTTCATAGCTAGAAGTTTCCTTTTCCTAGTAAATGGAATAATTGTGGTCTTGGATGGGTTTATGCTAAGCCCCACTGACAAGCACCATTGCTCAATAGTTCTGAGGCCCTCCTGCAATAATTCGCATAGGGTGTTCGCGAATTTTCCTCGGACTATTAGGACTATGTCGTCGGCATAGCCTATACATGTGAAGCCAAGCTCCGTGAGTTTGTGGATTAACTCATCTACTACTAAGCTCCATAGGAGGGGAGATATTACTCCTCCTTGAGGTGTTCCACGAGTAGCTTTAACAGAGGTGGTATGATCACCTACTTGGGCCTCAGCTATTCTCGTCTTCAACATCTCATACATCCATTTGATAACGGTCTTGTTCACTCCTCGCCGTGAGAGTGCCTCCCTGATTGACACATGTGTGGTGTTGTCAAAAGCCCCAGATATGTCCAGGAAGGCACACATTGCGATTTCTTTATTGCTCAGAGAACTCTGAATGACCTCAGTTAGCTGATACAGCGCGGTTTCTGTTGAACGCCCCGCCCTGTATGCATGCTGACATTTATGAACTGGTTTGTCCTTCAGAATCTCTGTTCTTATGTAGTTATCCACTACTTTCTCCATCGTTTTCAGTAGAAACGATGTTACACAGATAGGTCGGAAAGATCGGGGATCAGTCCCATTTTTCTTCCCTATTTTCGGTATGAAGATTACTTTGGCTCTTTGCCATATGCTAGGTATAAAGCCCCGTGCTAGGCAGCTTCTTGTAATCTTCAGGAGATGGGGAAGGATCTCCTCCATTCCTTTCTATAGGAGTATTGGGAATATGCCATCTACTCCCGGCGATTTATAAGGTTGAAAGGTGTTGACTGCCCATTCCAACCTTTGTCTTGTGAATATCTTCTTAGCAATACTCCAATATTCCTTGCGAGGATTCTTGGTTTGGATTGCTACGTCAATACTATTGAGGGGTTCACTTCCTGGGAAGTATGTTTTGAGAAGTAGAGCAGATCGCTCCTCTTCTCCCTCAGTGTATGACCCGTCTGGCTTCTTGAGCGACATTAAGGGGTTGATTGCCCCTTTTGCCATGACTTTTTGCAATCTGGCTGCAGTAGGAGTCGAAGTGATCTTTTCACAAAAAGCTTGAAAGTGAAGCCTCTTGGCCTTCCGGATCTCCTTATTGTATTGTGAGCTTCTCGGTGTATCCCTGCCAATTATCGTCTCTTTCGGCCCTGTTGAAGAGCCGACGGACCTCTAATCTGAGGTTTGACAGGTTTTTGTTCCACCAAGGTGCTTCCTTGCTTGGTCGAGCTTTTGAGAGTGGGCAACTTGATTGGAATGCCTCCGTTATCGCCACACTGACCAGTTCGACCTCTTGATCCAGATCGCAGTGTGGGTGTTTGACCCCATTACTTTCTATCTGTTCCAAGTTTTGCTTCAGAAGGGTCTTATATTTAGACCAATCTGTATTTCTAGGGTTACGAGTTGGAGACAGTGAGGTTACTTCCCCCGCAATCCTAAACTCTATAATCCTATGATCGGAGAGAGAAGGTTCCTCCATCACTCTCCAATCAAATACGTTATTCCTGGCAGTAAGGCTGGCAATTGTTACGTCCAGGACCTCTTCTCTTGCTCTCGTGACAAAAGTGGGGGTTGTTCCCACATTAAGGGTTTCTAGATTATTAGCTAAGAGATATTCAAGTAAGCACTCACCTCTAGGGTTGTTGTTTTTGCTTCCCCAAATAACATTGTGCGCATTGGCATCACAGCCTATGATGACTGGCAGTTGTCTGCTATTGCAGTATTGCACTAGCTCTTGAGCTTCGACTGGAGGTATTGCAGGATTGTCTCCAGCGAAATAAGCAGATGCAATAACTATGTCTCGGTTGATGCCCCCAGTGTTGAGGTGTACTAGAATTGGAACTAGGTCCCGAGTCATGAATTCTGAAACACATGTGTAATTAATGTTGTTTCTTATGATCACACAGGCACGAGGGGACAATTTTGAGTCTTTGGATGCCAAACCTTTGATTTGGCCTGCTTTGCCTGTCCAGGGTTCCTGGATCAGTACAAAATCCAGTTGGGATTTCGCAAATAGCCTTGCAATCACTGCTGAAGCTCCCTTTCCGTGATGCAAGTTCACTTGCGCCACCTTGGAGAAAGCGATGAAGGTGCTGTAGTCTGGGGTATAGGGGCTGGGTAGTCCAGCCTCTAATTCCCCCCCTCCTCTCTTTCCTCCTGTCCCTCATCAAGATCCATCGGGAGGGTAGTCTCCTTGGAGCTCGAGCGGGTATCTGGGTCTCGGGTTATGGCCTCGACCCCCGCATGGGTTCGCCCTTCCCCCAGGACTGCAGAGAATTTCTCTGCCGCCCTGGCTTCTTTGGCAGAGCCAGCAGAGGCCTCGACAAGACCTGAGCTAGCAGTTTTATCCTGCACACCGGAGTCCGTAGATGTGGAGGGTATCTCCGCATCTTTTAGACCTCCCGCAGGATTATTTTTTTGTCCTAGCCCCGAGACAGACACACGTCCAAACCTAAAGTTTAAGACGCATCTTCGGTTAGCACTATCTGAAATCTTTGATGATGCCTGTTAGCAGATAGAGTACCTATGCATGTGTGACTCGAAAATGATCCATATTTATTCAAACTACAAACTTGTTTGTCTGGACAATTTTGTCATCCTTCGATGAAACAGATTTTCACGATAAAATTAGATAATTTGCAGGCACCAAACTGGCTTAAGTAGTAATTTAAGTAATTAAGTAATTTAAGTAATTTAAGATAAAATCAACGTCTAAGTTGGCTATTATGGTTAGACAGAATTATACCAAATAAAAAACAAACACCCCATGCAATATTAGGTATCTGTACCTGTCTTCAGCTGCTGTTTTTGTATTACACCAATTTGAAAAGGTAACTTCCTATTTGTAATGATGGTATGATCAAAATAAAATAATTGTAGCCATTATAAAACTAAATTAAATGTTTAAATGAGTTCAATTTCATCTTGGCAGTAACTAAGGCGATAAGTGATTTCGTTTGTACCATGTCGATAACCTTCTGAGTTGTGGATCATAATATGGTTTTTTGACGTAAACTTAATTTTTCCCTTAAAAAAGTAGTTAAGTAGTGTTAGGTATGGCGATCTCGTTAGCCACTCTATGGCATTGCTACTCTCTGTCTAGGGATTGGAAATGTCTCTTTGGGATAAGTACATATACCTGGTACAACACGTTGTTAATTCACTTCTTCCTTATGGATGCTGTATGTGATGGCATTAGACATAGGCACTAGAATATATGAGTAGGTATTTTCGACTGCTATTTCGCCCTCAAAAACTCTCAAAAGATAGCCAATGAGCTAGCTGTCTGTTACAGCACGTAATCTTGTTGATAGTCAAGGGAGGGATTAGGCTGTAATAATGGTCTAGAATACCTATATACTTATTCTAGAGCTCTTAATTATAGCATAGGTACCTACCTAGTACCCACTTAGAAAATATCGAGAAACATAGTACCTACCTACTCATGAGCATAAAAGAAAAACCTGCCGAAAGGAAAACTCATGCGACGTTAAAGTTGCTCTGAACCTCTTCAATGCGCGTTTTATTTGTTATTTTAAACCTATTATAAAAATACCTGAGTTATCTGAAACGTCATTGAATAATGAACATAAATTTGCTTTTTTAAAGTAGCAAAGTAGGATTAATAAAAAAGGAGTTTTGCAAATGTTTATAAAAACATTTAAGTAAACTTTTAAGTAAACTACTTGCCAATATGTGATGATACTTAGTTATAAAATTATTGTTTCAGCAATTTTTTCCTTCTGGAATGTTAGAGACTGAAGACGAAGATGGCGGCGACAAGCGAGTCAACCATGCACAGTTAATGGTAAGTTTTATAAGCTTCAAGAATCAATATTCGATAACAACATTTTTCCCATTTTTCATAAACAAATTATTGAAAATAGCGCTTTCGGACTCACTTCTATTAAAAATTTTGCGAAAATACGTCGAAAATTTAATTTTTTGTGTTTTTTGTTATTATCAGAATGTTAGTTAATGTCAGAATAAGCTGCGATATTCCAATGAATCCAAAAAACTTATGCTTAATGTAGTAAGTTATTTTCAAAATGAGTTAGGATCTCGATTCAAGGGCAATTCAAAAAACCTTATGCAAAATCCTCCAAAGCACATTATACAACCTAAAAGATCCTAACAGGGGAACGGATTTCTAATTTTCGCTGGAATATACTACTTAAATATATAAGAATCATCAGATAAAAAAATTCAAAAAGTTCTTTATTACATAGGAAATAATCTCTAAGGCATGGGAGGAGGAAAATAAATTTCACTTGTTATAAATATAGTACCAACGCTGATATCTATCTTTCTAAAAAGCGAAAATATTTATCAAGACGATGTTGTATTTTAAACTTTAAAAATTTGCCATTCCTCTAATCCAATAGAACCGTTATCAATTATTATTACTTCTTAATAATCATTAATCTTTTGTTATAGTATTGTATTTATAACAGGGCCCTTTTTAGAACGCTTTATGTACCTAGTTTACGAGTAATGAACCGATTTTCCTCGAAAGCGAGCAGATTTTTTTTTTATTAAATCTTATAATCCTAATAATTATTTCTCATAAATATTGTATAGCTGCATAATATTATAACATAATAGCATAACGTTCATAAAAAATGTTATTTTTCATAACTATATGAAACTAGTTGATATTTAAGGTTTATACGCCGTCACTGCCCTATGAATAAGAATTATAAAAAAATAGATGTCAGCATGATATAAAAACAATGGTATGAAGTGGCGCATCCACGAGCATCTAGCTCCTCCCAATTTTTACCACTGATATCACGACCATTGATTATTGTTGATTATAGTAGTAATTTAAGCCAAATCTAATGCAGGTGACAGATCCGAAGGAGCTCGAATACACAAGCACCACTCGAACTGGTGAAGTCAGTGGTAAAAAATGCGCGAACTTTACCAAATTCAGCTCAAAACGTAGCATACCGTTGTATGTGTATCGTGGATGTCATAGAGTAATAAATAGAATATAGAGTAGCAACTCTATGATGTAAAAATTGTCTCAAACTCAAGTACTTGACTGCCATTTCTGCATTGCACGAAGAACTAAATGAGAAATTTTTGGCCGGTGGCAAATTTGAAATGTAATAGCTCGTAATTTGAAATCATCTTACGTTATTTCATAAATCATATTCTCAATTAATTTCATAGGTTTTTCATAAAGTAAAATTGTATTGTTTAGCTTTATAAAGAAATCTATGATATTAATTAACAATATGATATAAGAATTAACAATATTGATGAATACCGGAAAAAAAAGTTAATACATATATATTTATTGAATTCTATTTAAAACAAATTATATGTACAATAATTGCTAAACAATAATGAATTCATGAACAAAAATTATCATTAGATACACAGATAAGTTTACAGTTACCTATATACCTTTCCTCGGTTAAATCTTAAAAATAACTTTATTAAATGAAAACAGCTTAATAAAGAGAGTCAACTAAATGATGTTCACCGTTCTACAGGGACCTATTTATATATAATTAGATTGCACTATCAGCACTATGCTTATGGTTAACAATATATCCTTATTTTAATAAATGGTTCTGCTATAACTTTACAAAAAAGTAATTCAACTTAGCCATTTTTTAAAAATTGTTGATATATTCAAAATTGCACAATAAAGGAATATGTACATACATACAACTACCAAATAATAAATAATATCTGACCGCTAATATAAAAGGTATCGGTTTAGTTTGGGTGAAAAGTTAAATCACTATTAAAAATACTACATTAAATTATTATGTATTTTCAGAATGATTTACAGCAATGATTTGTCGTTATGAGAAAGACAAATATGTGAAATTGTATCTTCAAAAATATAAGCTCAATTTCTTATCAATAAAATTACAGGACCACTGCATATTTTTTGAGAACATGATTAGATTTAAGGAGAAACTTTTTTAGAATCGTTCTATTATGGCTATCAGGTACAGTAGAAACTTCATTATGTGAGGTAGATACAAACAAATTGATACCATTTTTGTTACATATAAGTTACCAATAACATTCAAGTAGAATTTACAAACAATATGATACAACTTTCAAGTGCCATATTGTTGTGTTCTCTGTCATTGTTATCAATGATCTAAGAGAACCTACTATTCCAAATTAGTTTTACTAGGAAAGTCATAGAAATAGTTAATATATTTTTGGATTACCATTTAATTCTTATTCATCCAGCAAATGCTGTTTTGGGGTGGCACGGTTAATTGGGGGTAGTAAGATGGTTTTCAACGGGATTCGATCTCGATAGAATTCTCTTTATTTTTGGTATTATACAATTGAACAACCTTCATTCTGACAATGGTTATTGAATCTGAAATAGAATCTGATGAACTCAAATATATAGGTGTATCATAATACTTATTTACTCACTGATTAGATTTTCTAGCAATGTGTACCCTCTAGAAATCTGAGATGTTTCTGCAAGATGATCAGTAGGGGATCCTTGCTTGTAATCTGCAATTCTAATTATTATATTATTATATTATATTATATTATATATATATATATATATATATATATATATATATATATATATATATATATATATATATAATATATATATATATATATAGCACCAATAATCTATATTCAAAGTAGGAAGAATACTTACAGGGCAAATGTAATGTCGGAAATGCGATCTTATTCAATTTTACTGGACCAATATAGTCTGGATGAGAATAGATTTGACAAGCATAATAGTTTCTGAGGTACATATTTTCAAATTCTGAAGAAATTATTCTCACCCATTCCCTTCGACGATCAATGTCAATGAATGGGATAATCGATATCTGGAAAAAGTCATATAATTTCTACATGATCATAAATATTCGTATTAAATAGATAATTCCTTTGAAATAACTTCTAAGAATTGAGATGAAATCATGAGATAAGTTTATTTTTATACAGATCTTTTACTCTTAATCTCGAATTTGTAAGATTGAGTTAGCAATAAATTTTGCTTAAAACTATAATTTCTTCTTATTTAGTAAACCTTTTACTAACCTTCGAGGATTATCACTTCTATATGAAGGCACCTTAGATAAAATACGATGGGAGTCACACATCACTCATTTCAAAGAGTTTTAATGTCACTGTTGTAAGACCATAAAAACTAAGAATAAAAAAAATAAGAACATTAATTTATTATACTAACACTGACAACCGTGAATGAACACGATATGCTCAAATGCAGATTCCTGTAAAAGATACATTTGCTTTTCTCTAGTTCATAACGCAGTTGTGGGATGGTGCCAGCTCTATCAATAACAGACTCTAGGCAATCTGAGATCGCATACCCTGGTGGATAAAAAAAAATCTTTTATTCCATTGAGACCATTTACATGATATTGGAAAAGTCACAAAACATAAATAAATATATAAACAGATAGAAATTATTAAAAACTACATTCCATAAATTCATTTAAATTATAGAATGAGTGTTGCAACAAGAGATCTTTGAGATATTTTTTAAATACATTAAGATTTTGGATTTCTCTAATACAGATCAGTAGTTTATTGTATAACTGGGTACCAGTATAAGATGGACTCTTTTCATAAAAAGTTGTCCGATGAGGCGGTATGCGAAGAAGATCACCATGCCTTGTCTTATAGTCATGATTGTCAGCACATTTTATGAAGTTGTTTAGGTTATTTTTGATGAATAGAACAATTTTATAGATATAGATACATGAGAGAGATAAGATTTTGTTTTTTTGAAAGTGGCCTCTACATGAAGTTCGCTTATGAATACCAAAGATAAGACGTATAATTTTTTTTGTAAAATAAACAATTTAGTTGAGAATCTAGAGTTTCCCCATATTATAACATTATAAGATAAGTGAGAGTATGTCAACGCATAGTAGATGTTTATTAGTTGTTGTCTTAGAAATAAGATCAGTACATTCCTGAAAAGAAAGTGATGAGTCAAGAAAAGTTCCAAGGAATTTTGTTGCTTCAGTTGACGTCATATTAATGTTTTCAGTACGTATGTCAAAAGACGTGTTGGGATCATTTGTTATGTTAAATTTCAATAGAACCGTTTTCCTATGATTTAAAATTAAATGATTATTTAAACACCATTCACTAAATTTATTGTAAAGTAAACTTAAATTATCTGCTAGTTCTTCAGGAGAATTGCCATAAGTTGCAAAGGAAACATCATCTGCATATATAACCTTACATTTAGTTTTCATAAATTCTGGTAGGTCGTTAATAAACATTATAAATATATGTGGATCCAGACTGAGTTTGATTTATTTTCACTGCTATTTTCCTATATCTTAAGTATGACATCTACTAAGACAACACGTTTCCACGAAATCCCAAAGCATATAGTTTGTCTTCGACGAAATTTAAATTTAAGCTATCAAAAGCCTTGGTAAGATCAAAGAATAGTGCTCCAACAGTTTTCTTGTTATCAAGTTGTTTATATATAAATTCTACAAATTCTTAGACAGCTCCTTCTGTTGACCTCCCAGGGTAGAAACCAACAACTTTGCTAATCACATTTGAAACAGCTATCTGTCTGTAGATGTCGGGCCATTTTGAGAAGCCTAACCTATTTTATTTGTGTGTTCAAGAAGCGATATACGTTAAGTTACTGACAATTTTAAATACCTAACTTAGCGTATAAACGCTGCCATTATTATCATATTTGTTGATTTTTAGTTGCACTTATCTTGGACTTACAAACAGGTCTGGAAACTCGTGCGATAGAGGGGTTCCTATATTGAAGTTCATACAGTTATCCTTAAATTAACATCTACGCTCTACGTGCCTCTACTCTAAATCCTAAAATGCCGTCCCATCGTTTTTCGAGGTCATGTTTAGTCATCGAAAATCGATTGAATCGATAGCGTTACAAAGTTTTTATTAAAATAAAGGAACTACCACCACCACTCAAATAACTGCTAGTTTCTAGACCGGTAGTTTTTGACAAAACTCAGTTATATTATGTATTTGGTATTATATTGATGTATTATAATGCATTCAAAATTATGCGATCTACCCCCTAACGCCATCTATCATTTCCCAACAAAATCCTTGCCATGCATATCCAGCAACTTTCGTTGCGAAAACATGTCGTGATGACGTCGTCGCCCCCGGATGATGATTTATCCTGACTCGTATATACGGCTGCTTCCCAATACGAGAAACAAATCATGACGACTGGAAAGAGCAGAGAAGGTGGTATATATATGGGAGAGTGAGTGAGACTGTTGGGAAAAATAGATAAATGAATTAGGTTGCCATCGCTTCAGATCAGGGAGAGAATTTATTAAATGTCGAGGGCAGCAGCGGTGTGCGTCGTCCCGGAAAGACCGGTGATGACGTGCAGGGTTTGGATTGTTAAATTAAATTAGGTTATGTCATTTTATAAATTCCATTGGATACGTCATACCTTCATACCACGAATATACCTCCATATGTGATATGAAAATTCACGCACTGTTGGGAAAACCCGAAATTAGATAGCATCCTTGAAGTCGAATTCAATTGTCTCAAATAAGGTGAAATATTGTGAGTGTTGAATTTCATAAAAATACCTTTTAAGAATCTTGGAAGTGTGTTATTGAACGGTAACTTGCATCAAGATATTATAGATAGATCAGGAGTTCATGATAAACGATTGAATTGGGGAATGACCCGTTGGCTAAGTTTATCGCGTTTAATTTTACCGCACCATATTATTTAATACTCATATGCTAGCACCTATTATAAGAGGAGATACCATGGACCACGGATCTGCTGTCTCTCTCAATGTACTCAATGACATACGGCTTGGGTATGACCTAAAGAATGTACCACTGGAGTGGTGGTAATCGTGGGGCAAGGACCTGTCCTCGTAAACTATTAACAAGATTTGCCCACAAGACGTAAACGGTTAATGAAGTTTTCACTACGGTCTTGCAATGACGCTGGTTGGTCAGTTCTTGAGACATGTAATCGAAGTACATCGATGAGGACAGATATATGTATACCTACACCATCGCCTTTTGGTCATGGTTTAAACCTTAGACCAACAAGCAATATATAAGTATTAAATATATTACCGATACCCTTTTGCATCAGTCAATTCGTAGTGGCGACTTGAGTGACGAGTACATTTCTGTGGAAAGAAACAGAAGTTATATGACTGATTTAAGACGATGTTGATTTTAAGCTTAGGTGAATTTTATTCTTGGCAGTCATTTCCAAAGATTATTAGCGGTATCCATCATCCTCTTTTAGCGTTAAAAGGTATTTCAAAGTTTTTCTGATATCCCTCTTATAGGCAAATGCTTTGAAAATCCTTGGTACCAAGAGACCTACAGTAGGTTTGTTATTGGTGTTCAAACTTAGGTGGAATAACGATTGCTAAACTCACTTGCGGTGATTGTTCGAAATTTTACTTAGGTCAGACTGGAATTTTCAAACCCCTATCACTGAACACAAGATCTCATTTATATACTATAAAACTAAGTCAAACTGTGAGCATACTCTCAATGATAATAATCAAAATGTTTCATGCCAAAAAGAAAGGACTGAAATTGAATTTACTCGAATCATTAGAAATTTAATAAACGTAAATATTCGGGTAATTTCTTCAATGGCCAGATCAATGGTATGCCCAGCCCCTTACTGTATGTGTATAATTGTTACCTATTCAGTTAAACATGCTTATTGTTTAAGTAGGCACTTACCCTTTCAGAATTTAGTTAACACATTTGAGAAAGGCGAAGTGTACGGAAACAATTGTCATGTTATAACAATATATATTTAAATATATTAGTGAAAATTTATTATGGTATTTTAATTTTAATTTATCTGTGGATTTTCATTTTAAGAGCCAATAAATAGAGTTTAGATCTCTCAAATGAAATCCGGAATTGGAGAAAAGGCGTAAGCAACTTTGTTCCTGACCGCACAACTTTTTGTTTCTTGTACGTGCTGAATGCTGTTAAAAACGGCATTTCATATAGATCAGCATATCAAACAGTTCTTACAAAATAAATATTTTTTACAAAAATTGGACCGAATTTATTAGTTGTTGCACTAAAAAATACAAAATAATATTGTTCCTATTGTTGCTGGTACTTTTGGAGTTGGTGCCTACAACAAAAAACTACAACGGCACAAAAAATAATGGAATTTCAATAAATTAAACATTTGGAGTACGATAACAGGTAGAGGGATAAATTTGTCATCTTTGATCGAATTTACATCTGCATTAACTTTCTCTTTTTGTTGTACCACCACAAGATTATAACGTACATTCAAGTTACGTTATTTATTCCCATACATCCGGTTCTTTACCTTGTAAAAATATTTCCTTAGAGGCATTTACCAGAAGTACATTGTTTTAAAATTTGTTTGAAAATACCAAATAGATTGAGCTGGTTAACAAACTTGGCCGTGCAGCAGCAGGCGAAAGAAAGTTTTTTTGAATACCTAGCTACCCACCCTATGCATGGTAGTACAGCTCGTAGAAAACTTGCCAAATCGACTTAATCTATCCTGATAAATGTTTTTTTATTGTTCTTTGGCCTACTGTAACTACTTCTTCGGAAGCGATCAAAAACCGTGCCTCTCCACATTTTCCAATATAATTGGATGTTAGCTAGTCTTGTGGTGTTACTGAATTTTCGTATATCTCAATAATGACTGTGATATTATTTTTTTTTATAAAAAAAAACTTTATGAGGGAATTGTCGCTGATATAATATTTGAAATGTTTAGTTGGCCCAATGTTTTGCTACTTTTGGTTCTTTTAATGCCTGAATTACCTCATCTCTTAATATTGTTTCCCTTCTGAATTTGTGGTATCTCTTCTTAACATTTGATTACTTCCAAAGAGATCTCATAAGTTATTTTCCCAAAGCAGTTTTTCATTTTCAGACTTTTAATAATATGTGATTGGGTTTCCACAATCCTGCGATCTCTGAGTTTTCTATGTGATTCACAGTATTTGTGTTGGGATTGTTATTCTTCTAGTTCGTCGCAGTCTTTCTTGCAACTGGTTTTCTTTAGCCTTTGCGATTATTCAAGTTCAGTGAAAGATAACAAAAGGAACCTTTATAGACTAGATTTTTTGCGCCCGAATGTTTGGATTCTAAGTTACTTCAGTTCTATTTTTGTTCTTATCTATCTATCTGAGCGATTTTCAAATTTTTTTTTGTATTCTTGTCGGTGTCTTTGATAGTTTAGTTCTTATTTTCTGCACACCTAAAATTATTCATCGAAAACCGCTCTTGGAACAACTTAAAAAAAAGTGTTTTGATTTTCTCAACTAATTGTCAAAATATAAACAATGATATTTCAAAATACACATGACCTAAATGTGTGTTGTGAGTGCTGAAGGAAATGTTAGTCTTAGTCTGGTTAATTTAGGCTCTGAACACAAATAAAACGAAACTGCGGAAACTTGTACAACAGATAATAATTAATTAAACATAAATCTTTTTTAAAACTTTAACATGAATAAAGGACAAGCCCTTTTCCCTCTATATTTTTACTGCAAAAAACAGTAACCAATAATGAGAAGAGCGACAATTATATTCCACAATAGTTGCACTGTCAATAGTAAAAAATATTGTGAAAATCCATAAATCCACTCCACGAAAAAAGATCGAAATGACGATACGATCAACCAATCAGTTATTCTCGGAAACAATGTAAAAAACCTACAAGGTTTGAAAGAAAAAATTATGGGCCAACAAGAAGAAAATGAAAAACTGAAGCTCAAAAACGACAACAAGCTAGCAAACTTTTTTCTGGAACCAAAAAAAGTTTTCAAGTGCCTTTTATCGCATAATTCGGAAATGCTATTGTGAATGTGAATAGTGACGCAACAACCAAATACTCGTAACTTCAGAATAGAAAGTCCAGGTAAATCTGGCAACATCATCCTGAAGATCCCCTAGAATCCAGATCATATAGTAGACGTCAACAATAATCGACCAACTAAACAAAACAATACTAATATAGGTACTGAAGGTAAACACGAAGCGGAACATAAATGTTACAGGCCGCAGGACATACTGCAATCAACCAATGTTGACACCGCATATCTTCAAACTAACATAACCTCACAAAGTAATATTAACTTCCTGAATAAGATTCAAATAAACAAAGCCATATTGGAGACTAAAACAATCGCTAAAATAAAATTATCCACTGAAATGATCCCGCCGACTGCTTACTATCACCACAGACAGCATCACTAACAACTGATAGTTCAAGAAATTCCTAGACACACCAAACAAAACTTGAACCCATGGGAAAAAATCGAAAGATGGGGCAAAGCAGGACAATCAACAAATCCATCATGTTGTTACAGGCTTGGCACCAGAAACATCAAATGTTGCCATTTAAATTACTAGGTCTCTACATTAACCGTAAGCTTACTTGAGAAACCTGTGTAAACTATAAACTTTACCAGGATGAGCTCCGCCTGTTACCAATTTAAAAATATAAAGAGTAGGTACAGTTTACGAATAGGCACTTTGAATAATGTACTTTGGGCTAGTATAGTTTATCTATCTTCAATTATGGAGTCGTTTTTTTGGTGATCGACTTGCATATTCTAATAAAGCGTTGAACAAACAAAAATTTTTGTCCGTAGTATGGCAGGTGTTCCAAGCTGTTCAACATTATTCAAGCGATACAAAATACTTACACTACATTGTCTGTTCTGTACATCCTCCAATATGTTCCCTTAACAGTAAATAATGAAAATAAAAATATGCATAAATATGACACAAAAGGTAGACTGAAGATACACTTTCCTGCTAAAACTCGCCAGTGCTTATAGGAATGAAGTGCAAAGTGCTTTAATAAAGCCAGAGACAACCATATAAGCTAAAAATATTTTCAATAATAACAAAATAATACAATTTCTTCAAGATTTTTCATTGGACAACAGCTTTTATACATTTGACGATTTTTCAAACTCAATACATAACCCTAATATTTCTTTTAATAAACCTTGACTCCTCCGATAAGTTATAACTCTGAATCGTGGAGAAGTGCGTTTCTTTTTCACTAACTAATTATTATTTTTAGGGCCTAAAATTAAATGGGGACAACATTAGTTATTAGCTGATTTTTTGAGATATATATATATATAAATAGCTTTAAAAACTACCAGATAGGCAATTTTTTTAATGCTATAACAATCTTTAGCGGTCTTCGAGAAACTAAATAATTAATTAATAATGATTATTAGGTACTGCAGTGTTTGGGATTCGTAGAAAGCTGGAATTTTGGCAGTAGAAAATCAAAGTCCTCTTTCTAACGGAATTCATTTTTCATTGTACAGGGTGCTTCAAAATTAGTGATTTTACCGCTCGATACAAAGTAGTGAAAAGTATTTTTTTCAATGGGACACCATGAAGCAAGCAATAGTTTATCAATAATTAGATCGGGTAATTGTACTGGGGAGGTAACAAAGGAGTTGGTCCAAATGTTGGACGATCGCGGATTTAGACGTGTAGGAGCGTGGAATTGATCTGCGAGATCACCCGATTTCATGAGATGATATCATTATTTTCTATTTTTGGTGTTCATCTGTATTTTTTACCTATTTCTCGTAGAGAAAATTGATTTTATTAATTCAGTTTAAATATGTCCTCCTAATGTTAGTTGAGCATAAGTATTTTTGAAATTATTTTGTACAAATTTTCGTAAACCGAAATACATTTCAATGATCTTCCAGCAATTTCTGCCTTTTATCTATTTGTTTACATTGGTTATGAAGAACAGATTATCAAAACTTCATTTGAATATTTATTTCATTCTATTTTAATCCTTTTCTATTCAATTTTCGTTAATAGATACGTAAACGTTTTATTATTGATAAGTTATTGGTAAATGTTCATAATGACTTATATCATCATACCTCATAGCTATCTGCACCTTTTCCAACTGTTATTCAGAAAGCATCAATTTAACTTCAGAAGATGTCAAATGTAATTCAGAATAATCAATTAAATTTTAAAGAGCGTCAAATGCATTTCATATTAGTCAATTGTAATTCAGAATTCGTCAAATGTTTTTTCATATTAGTGAATTGTAATTCAGAGCTCGTCAAATTTAATTCAGAACTTCAGAACCAAATGTAAATTAGATCGCATCAAATGTATTTCAGAATATATCAAATATAAATCAGAATTTTAGTATTTATTTAAATTTAATATGTATTTTAATTTTAATATTAGGATTTAATAATATTGTTTCCATTATCATTACATTAATAAAATATATATTAGATCAATAATAATGAATTACATCTGATGCTTTCTGTTTTACATTTGATATGTTCCGAAGTAAATTTCACGAGTTCTGAATTACAATTGACCGATATAAAATACATTTGATGAATACTGAATTTCAATTGACCCGTCTGAAATACAATTGAAAAAGGTGTAATACAAATTTGAATAGCGCTGTAATAATCTTTGAATTGGTGCAATGTTCTAGAGAAAAAAAAATTTAATTAATTCATTTCGAAAAATTTTAAAGATAGATATAGGGAAGTGTAATAAGAAAATTGTGATACAATAGCGGAACGAAAAAATAAATAAAATATAGCATGTTACATTTTAAAGCTTTTGCTACTTTTCAGCTGCGCTGTAGTCCTGAAAATATTTTGGCGCAATTTACAATTATAGAGGTGGAAAAATGTGGTGGAACGAGAATTCAATATGGCCACCGGAGTTTTCTGACATATATACAGCTTGTTTCTAAATACAAACCATTGGCCTGGCCAGGATTAAAATGGCCGTCGATAATTGACAGATATATGGACTCAATATAGGAATATGACATTGACTGATGACATAATGGTTTCTGTTTAGGAACATGATGACTATTAGAAACGAAAATGGCATCATTGACATTGGCAGATTTCAAAATTCACGTCGATGTAACCTATAAAAATAATCTAACCTAACCTATCTTTTTCACAATGACAGTGACAGGACCTCGCTTGCCTGTAATGCAAACTGGTGAGAATTTAAATGATAGCCCCCATTGACAAGGTATAAGCGATAGACGGGTGAACTTGAACTAAACATTCTAGCAGGCAGTTAGTTAAAAGGAGGCATTCTTCCTTTTGACATAAAACATTTACGTACCAATATACCTACTATTCTAAGACTCCATACCTGAATGTAAACAAGATAAACAAAATATTTCCGATTATAATACTCGTATACATAAATAATTTATCAACTCATAATAATCCTTTCATGTCGCTATCGATAACGTTGCGCACAGGCCCTTCGAATCTGCATAACAAACAGAGCAGCTACAGCATTGAGCAGCGTTCTCCACGGTGTGAGTGTGTCGGCTGCAAAAGACATTACTCATTTTGGGGCCGATTCGGTTATAACTTTATAATAATGCATCCGTGATGTTGTAATCTCGCTGGAAGAGAGGCGAAGCACATACATACACACGTATCCGTGGAGATTGGTTACGCTGTGTCTACTTTTAACATGATGCATTACTGTGTGATGGTGGTGAGTCTGCGACATGCAGTGCAGTGCACAGGATGAGTTATCAGACCAAGAAAAGTACATAAATCAATGTGCATTAATGAATCTTGTATAATCTCGTTTCTTTTTCTTACTATTATAGAAAACGAATTGCCTGTTTAGTTCCGCCAGCTTATCATATAACAGGCACCTGTGACGCGACTGTAAAACAATATAGGCTAGTAAATAAATTCAATAAATATTTTTTACAAAAAATTGGACCGACTTTATCAGTTGTTGCACTGAAAAATACAAAATAATATTAATTCTATTGGTGCTGGTAATTTTGAAGTTGTGCCGTTGTAGTTTGTAGTTGTAGGCACCAACTCCAAAAGAACGAGCACCAATAGAATTAATATTATTTTGTATTTTTCAGTGCAGTAAAGTCGGTCCAATTTCTTGTAAAAAATATTTATTTCACATTTTTGAGTGTAAAATTAGTCATGAAAATTGTTGAACGTTCACTAATACCCAAAAAGTTATAGGTAGGTTTAGCTTGTACTAGCGAAAATACGCATATCACATATTTCAGACTTTACCATTGCGAAACTCGGAAACCGTAACTCTTTTGAAAAAATGTTCAATTTAAATGTTTCCGGTTATGGTCCCCTTTCTAATTTTCAAATCTCGAATTTTTTATTCTCAGAAAAATTTGCCCCTTCCACATAGCTGAAACACATATTTCAGACTGTAGCACGGAAACCTATGATTATTTTCAAAAATATCTAATTTAAACATTTTCGGATATGGAATTTTCGATAATTCTCTCGTCTCGGATTTTCAATTTTTGAGAAAAATTGCACCCTCCACCCCCTTTGAGTGCGGTTTTTGGAGGGAAGGAGATTTTGGATTTGATTTTCCTCAATATGGGACCATTTTTCAACTCTCCTCTTTCAAATGAAATAAAAATCGTCTAAATCGGAGTACGTTTACTATGCGAAACGCGTGAACAGCCATAAAAAAAAGCAATCTTGCAACCGAATTGTATACCTTCTCCTTTTTTTGAAGTCGGTCAAAAATCTCGACGGCCTATAGCTCTCGGAAAGGTAAATTTCTCGAAATTCATTAAAATTAAAATTTGAACATTTTCATTGGTATACTTACATGTCATTACATGCCAATTGCCCATTTTCAACCGCATGTATCATAGCCATGCGGTTAGAGTGTTAGATGTTGTTGTTTTGGCTGTTGAATATAAAGCAGATAGGGTTCGCGTTCATCTTCAAGGCAGAATTTTTTTTCGCCTATTTCTAGTTACTAAATATACTATATATTTTTTAATCAGGGTCTATATTAAGATCTTCAGAAAATTTACAATTACATCAAATTTATATTGAGTGTTCATGATTTACCAATATTTCTAATTTTTTCTTTGTTAATTTTTTTTTCTTTGAATTTTATGAAAAATTGCTTCGAACAAAAATTACACTACGTTACTTTTTTGATAATTTTTTTAAATGTTTGAACGGTCGCCATTTTGAAACTACTTACCCGATAATGCCCAATAACGAACTCGGCCGATATATATATATATATATATATATATATATATATATATATATATATATATATATATATATATATATATATATAAACTTTTGAACCAAAAGTTTTTTTACTTACTCATAGACATATAACAACCTACCGTTGAAATTTTTTCGAAATTCAAAAGTGTGAACGATCGCAATAAGTACATTTCTATAAGAAATTTACCTAAAAAAATAAATAAATAAAATTCAATCTCTGACGTGCAGTATTTTTCCTACCGCTGTAACCCAAAATTCATTTTGACATTTGCTTGACATCGACATCGGATGTCATTCACTTCAAATGTTCTATATTCTTTATAAGCACAGTCGTTATTAGTTAAAGTGAATTTATCTATTATCTATCGTGGTTTTACCAAAACAATGGTAATTCATAAATTCAGAAGGTAATGTTTTGTAAGAGAGTTGCACGAATATACAGCGCGCTCATATAAGTATAGAAACGCTTCAATATCTGCTAAAATATTGTTGCGTATGCGGGTTCGCAGATAAGTGAGACTAATTTACAATTGTTAGATAAACTTGATTTATACTCAAAATAATAAAAATTACAACTTAACTTTACTATATTCGCACTAGCTTACTTGGACTATTCTATTATTCACACTTTCCCTCATGCCGACAATTCTCCCGTATATATATCCGACAAAGGCTCCAGATCATTCGAGCGGCTTCTGGCCTTTCATTCGCAAGCCGCCACTGGACGTTTCTCGAAATCCCTTTGTCGGCATTCTAGGAGTAGATGCCGACATGCTGCCGTCGCTCTCTTTGTCAACGCCGTTCCCGATATTTCCAACCACAGTATCTCGCGCTTACATCAAAAGGCTGCCGTGACTTTGTGGCCAATACCGGCGGCTGTTCCCCTTGCACGTTACAATATTAACATATAGAAAAAAAGCTCCTAGAGGCCGATTTTTTGATTTTGATTTTCTATTTTTTATACAAACAGCATCATTTTGTCCCCTCCATATTCCAAATTATAACGTCATCGTATTTTTTATGGGAAAGTCATAATATTATATCTCTAACAGAAAATTACCAATTTTCTCAGTTCAGAGGGGATTAACATAAAGAAATATGAAATACAGGGTGCTAAAAAATAATATATTTTCATTTGCTGCTTTCAATTTTATACAAACTATTAGTGCATAAAAACAAGTACCTATGCGTTTGAATCGGAGTGTTAAGCAACAGTTAATAAGTTCTTAGTTACCACTACATATTAATATTATTATAAGATTTTCTTTTCAAGTTGAACATTGATTTATGTTTGTTCAATTTAATAAATTCCGAGGTGGTACAAATTCAGATACCATAAATCACTTATCAGAAAAAGAACGAATAGAAATGACATTAGGATATGGTAATCGTAGAAGGAGTAAGTATCTATGCAACGTTTTCAATGTAAAATATCCAGGAAGAAAGCCCACAAGCAAGTCCACAGTAAGTAGAATAAAGGGTGAATTTAATGAAATAGGATATGTCAGGGATAAACATAAAAGTGGCAACCGGACGGTTCTGAAGATACCCAACTCAATATTTTATTAGAAGTTGATGAAAATCTTCATTCTTCAATCACAACGTTACCCCACAATAATAGGATTTGCTGTGGTTCTGTTCACAAAGAATTAAAGAAAGACATATTTATATCCTTATGAAATTAATGAAGGCAAAAGACGCCTAAAGTTTTGAGACTCGATTCAGGGAATATGTAAAGAAAATAATGTGTTATTCTCCGATGAAGCAACATTCTGCTTAAATGGTTCAGTGAACAAAGTTGCAGATATTGGCAACTGAAAACCCTAACTGGATAATGAAAGTCCATACCTAGTATCCACAAAAACTAAATGTCTGGGCAGGGATTATAAAAAGAAATATAGTGGAGAGGAGACTTGAGAAATTGTCCCATATTCCGAAAAACTCCCTCCATAAAAGGCGCGTGGAGTGGGCAATTTTTTTCGAAAATCGAAAATCTGACAGAATTAAAGATAGGACAATATCCGGCAACGTTTAAATTGAACATGTTTTGAAAAGAGATACGGCGATGTTAAATCTTAAATATGTGTATTTTCGCTATGTGGAAGGGTCAATTTCTTTCGAAAATTTAAAATCTAAGGCAACCAAATTAAAGCGCAGATTATTTGTAGCAACATTTATATTGAACATTTGTTTTTCATAGAATTACAGTTTTCGAGTTACAACAGTGGTAAAGTCTAAAGAATGCGTATTTCTGCCACGACGTTATTAGATTTCTGAATAATAACAAGTACAAGCAAAGAATATACATGGGTAATCGTATAAGTGAACTTTCAATCATTTTCGCGACTAATTTCACACTCAAAAGCGTGAAATAAATATTTTTTTACAAAAAATTGGACCGACGTTTTTAAATAGTGCAGTGAAAAATAAAAGATACTATTAATTCTATTGGCGCTGGTACTTACGAAGTTGGTGCCAAAAGTTTCCAATCTAACTGCAACTGCACAACTTCAAAAGTACCAACACCAATTGAATCAATATTTTTTTGTATTTTTCAGTGCACCAACTAATAACGTCGGTCCAATTTCTTGTAAAAAATATTTTTATAATTTGCTTATGAAAAATAGGAAAATATTGCTATCAGGACATACAATATTTTGCTGGATAGTCATCTTGGAAGTGTGTTTTCCTGCCTGAATAGTGTAGAATCATTCTCGTATTTCATAAAACATTAAGGTCGGCGAAATTATGACTGAAATGTGCGCTATAATAGAAAATCGATGTTCGCGAAAAGCGAGTTTTAAACCAGTTGAATTGACTATAGGATTTCTATTACTTCCATGCTGCCAACGTAACTATTGTATAGACTTTATTTTCATGGATACTTTATTTAGAACATTTACAGATTTTGGATGACTAAAGTGCAGTATTATCGACTTTTTACCCTCAAGCAAGTATTCATGAAAATAAAGTTCATCCAATAATCGAACACTGCAAAAGTAACGTTGGCAATTTTAGCAGCACTGACAGCCCACCACACAACTTAATTAATAACTGTTTTCAACCTAACTGTTCGCAGGCTTAGTTTTTCTATATCACTCATATTTCGGTATACATTTGGGGATGTTAGTGTTAGCTGAAATATGAGAATGATTCTACACTATATAGGATAGAGAACACACTTCCAAAACGTCAATTCCTGCTAAAATTCCTGAGAATAACATTTTCTTCTTTTTTGAAACATTATTTGGAATAGCGCATTTCGACTTACTTTTGTTGAATATTATGCAAAAATACACCCATTTTTGCAAACATTTATTTGTTGGACCTTTTTTCAAGAAAAGCCGCAAAACTAGATTTTTACCTTTCTTAGTACTACCTTGTCAAAATGTGGTATAAAACTTTGATAATATATTTCTCATGTCAACTCGATATTTCATTTTGACAATTCGGTTAGCGGCTAACCAAACTTGTGCCTTAAACGATATAGTTTTGTTTCACGAATGATGGCGTCTGTCATGAAAACACGAGGAACGGGTCAATTCAGCTGACGGGAGTAAATCAGTGACGTAACGATTTCGAGATAAGATATGGCATTTAAGGAAGTTCATATAGTTAGAGGAAAAATATCGATTGATTAAATAAGCAAACATAATATGAAAGATTTAATATCAACAATAATGCAGAAACACAAAATACAAATTTATTGCTTGAGTATGAAATATAAATTTATGAAATAAAGATTGCGTTGCCTTCGGACATACGTTCAGCGCCCTATCATTGTATGAAAGGAGATAAGCTTGACGTACTGGTGTCGTAGCGTAGACCGACAAACGTAGTAGATAATTTTATGATAATGAGATGCGATGAGAAGTATAGCGTGATGTACGCAGCTCGTGAATGATGACACACAATAGCCATCATTCGTGAAACAAACTATAGTTTAGTTGGCCGCTAACTTGATAGCTAGCAGGTGTCTGCTTTGGACACGGTCAATGATAATCGCACTTATATTTTCATTCACACCCTAATTCTATGGATGTACAGGGTGGTCAAATAAGCGTGCAATGTACTGTATCTAGGAAACTACTTATTGTACAGATTTGCGGTAAAAATCTTAATGAATAAAGTTGTCAGGAGAATGTGCTGGAAATTAATTTCAGGTTTCCAAGATGACCACTAAAGGGCATAATCACTATATTGAATTAAAAAAAAAAGTTATTTTCTCGAAATTTTACCCCATCGAGATAACAAAAATTTATGCTTCTTGAAGATGAGATAAATTCGACTCTTTTTTATAAACCTACCATACCATATGTTATTTAAATTGTCGTGAAAAAAACTACCTATTTGAAAATATGAAAATATATGGGTTGATCAGTTAAAAAAATACAGGTGAAATAATATCTCTAAATTTAGCTAGCGAAGCTGTTAAAAGATCAAGGAACGTCACGTTCTACAAAAACTTTTTTGTTAGGGTATTTTTTTAATATAACGTGCAGTTTAGCCATTCATCAGATGGTTCCATTTAGTTGCCCATCCCTGTATATTTAAATCAGATATTAATATGGAAAACTTTTGTGCAGTATATTTTTTTCTCAAATTATTTAAAATTTTTAATTATTATATAAAGTATGGTATTTTATCAGCTCTGTTGGCTGCTTTTTTTATCTTCCCTGAAAATATAATACGCTTTTTATACTATCGGAATAAGTATTGAGTACATTTCAAATTTAATCATTAAGGCTCTAATCTAAATTGATGATCTTTTAATTTTCAGCACATGATTGGCCAGGAGAGTCAGTGCCCTTTAATATTCTCAAATGTATGGTTGCGGGAACACTACAAAAATGCATGGGTCAAAGGTCACATGCTTATGAGGGATCAGAAGTTGTTCGTCTCCTCCAAGTTTCAGTCCCTGAGCAAGTTCGTCAGAGTAGCTCGTGACAAATCGTTAGAAATGGTAAGTGAACACCAACCACCTTTTTTGCCTATCCACAACCCTTTCTTTACGCTTTCACATTACCCTTATATCGATCACTAATTCGTTAGGCAAGGAGGGCCGCTAGTTAAGCAACTATATACTGTATATGTGTGTGTCCATTTACTATGCTTTCGGTTGAATTCACTGGAATTGAGTTAAAATTGGAGTGTGGTATTGCATTACTAAAATAGTTGTATTAATCAGATCGGGTATTTTGCTAATACTGAATTGCATAGCATATTCTGGATTCAACCATATTTGTCATTGTTAGAAATATTAAGTTATTTCAATGAGCCTAATCCATGTATTTCAAAATATAGTGTGACGCGACTAAAAATTCCACCAAGTTTATGTTTTCGAAAGGAATAGATCTACAGAACCGTAAGAAGAAGACATTTTTTTTCTTCATATTTTCTTGCCTTTGCTTGAACCTCCAAGCCTTATAATGTTACCTCTATAAACCTGGCAAACCCAAGTCATCAGAATTGAATTTGATTGGTATCATAATTAGGTGCATTTTAGGTGCTATTTAGGTGCGCAAATAATAAATTAGGTGCACTAACGATTTTCTAAGAATTGATGAAAAACAATGTGTCTGCTAGGTTTTTTAAAGCTAGCAGACCAGTCAATCCAGATTTTTTTGTTTTATTTATGGTGTAAGAATTAAGTGCTGTTTAAGTGCTTTTGAAAAAAAAATCAAAAAAACATAGAATAGAATATTTCAGGGAAAGATTTTTTTCAAACTCTGGGTCTACCATGTTGACATATTTTACTAGATCTGCCAGCTAAACATTTTTCATCAGAATTGAATTTGAATCATAACAAAATTAGGTGGTTTTCAGGTACTATTTAGGTGCGCAAATAATAAATTAGGTGCACAACCGATTTTTGTAAAATTGATGAAAAACAATGGGTCTGCTATAGGTATTCAAAAACTAGCATACATTCCTTTCACGATGTTCTTTTTTTCTATTAGGTATGGTGTAAGAATAAAATGCTTTTGAAATCCTTTATAAATTATTTGATAATATGAGAAATTACAACAAAAAAACATAGAATGGAATATTTCGGGGAAAGATTTTTTTAAAACTCAGGTTCTGCAAGGTTGACATATCATCTTGCTAGGTCTGCCAGCTAAACAATTTTCATCCAAATTGAATTTGAATTATATCAAAATTAGGTGTTTTTCAGGTACTATTCAGGTGCGCAAATAATAAATTAGGTGCACAAACGATTTTCGGAAAATTGATGAAATATATTTGCCAAAGAATATTTACCTATATCTATCAAATAAATGATAAAAATGTCCCTTTCCACCCTCCACACAATTATAATGCACTATTCAGAATATCTATCAACGTTGTGGAGTATTTTATTGAAAGTATCCACAAAAAAAAATGGAAATCATGGCGGCCATTCAATAGGACCTCTTCTCTCAACGCATCTGCCTAGAATTTCTTTACCCAAAAACTGCTTTACAGGAAATTTATAATGCGGGATTGTTTCTTATTGCTTACAAAAATGTATTTACTGGCCGGTATCTTCATCAGTGACATATCTTGAAGCAGCAGTATAAATACAGGTTTACAACAAGTCTACCTACCTGTTAAATTTCGAAGTAGAAAGTATGTTCGGATAATAAGGTTTACAAAATTCGAGCCTAAGTACGATTCACAAAATTTCAGCCTTTATATTTAATTTCTAGGGATTTTGATTCTATGTAGGGATTCTAGTGTTAACGTAATGTAGTAGTTATATAATTCAATGTATATATCGAAACAATTGTGTAAATCCATAACATCCATATTCCTTTCCTGTTATTCCAGAAGCAGGTACAAAAGCTTTCTAAAATCTTCACTTTTGTCTTGATAATTTTTTTTTCATATTTGGTATCTTGGCGAAATTATAATTCTGAAAAGTTGTTCTGTACAAATCTAAAATCCAAAAAAGAAATTGTTATGTTATCGTCGATGCCCCTCCAATCTTCTCCGCCTTAATCCTTCAAGCTAAATGAGAGGGTGTAGTTTTATATATAGTTGAAGCTGAAAAAATGAAATAATCATTACTTCTAATAAAGAAGATAGTATATCTCTTCTAAGTCTCCTAATTTGCGCCTGTTAGGTATAGGTATGTAAAAGTATAAAAATTTCTATAACTTAAATAAATAATAGTTTAAAAAAGTAAAAAACACGCTTTAATAGCAAACCAAACTAAAAATTATAAAATAAATAAGATATCATTTTAATGTAAAAAAAGCGTGGGGTGCTTGATGTCCATTGATGTAAATATTGTATATTCATAGATACTGATATATGTAGAGTCATTATAAAATTAACTTAGAAAGCACCCCACGCTTTTTTACATTAATATGATCTTATCTATTTTATAATTTTTGGTTTGGTTTGCTACTAAAGCGATGCACGAATGTAGGGAGTAAGATATAAACAATCATAGTCATATATATGAGGACGGTATGAAACCCTCTAGGAAATAGTCCCACTCTTAAATTCCATCGTAAATCCTCCAACGGAGATGCATATCGAAAATTCCACAAAAATCCATCCATAAAGCTACGAGACGTATAGGTATGAAATCCTTCATCAAAAAGTCCCACTCGCACGTACACAACTATAAGTATGAAACCTTTCATCGAAAAGCCCCACTCGCACGTACACGACATTACAAAACCTCCCAACCCACATACAGATAGAAAGCTCCACGAAAATTCATCCAGAAATCAAAAACACCCATAGGTATGGAACCCTCCATCAAAGGGCCCCACTCGCACTTACACACTATCACATATCCTACCAACACACATACATATCAAAAATTCCACGTGAATCCATCCATCCTCAGATGTATAGGTATGGAACCCTCCATCAAGAAGTCCTACTCGCTCCTACACAACATGAAATTATTGTATTGTCATCGGTCCTTTAGAAGTATACAAACTTTCAAGTCGATCCGATGTTTTTAAGTGTGGAAAAGTCGTGTCGAAAGATTCCGTTACGTACATACATACATACCAAGCTAATAAAAGCGTGTTGAAAATGAATCTAGTTTGCGTCCCAAGCAAGTAATATTTATTAATTCATTGTTGACTTTTGATTGCTGTCACAAAAATATTTTGTTTTATATAGTAACTAAATTAAATTTCAGATAAAAATAGTTGGTGCCAACAACAACAAACTACAACGGCACAACTTCAAAATTACCACAAAAATCAATATTAAGAAATATAGGTTGTCGTTTAAAAAAATATACATGACGGCGTAACTTGAGAAAAATCAAAAGAAGATACAACATGAAAATGATGTAGTTGGAATATGATGTCAACAAAGTAAAACCGCTGTACCCCTTCAAAAGGTTTTTCTAAATAGTAGTTTCAACAAAGTTATCGAATTTATCCGTTACTTAATTTCTACAGGTATATTATTTCGACGGAGCTCCAGGGCTTCGCTGAGCACACTTTGCGAAACTATGTTTTAAAGAAATGTTAATACTGAAACCGTCCTTACGGACAGCAAAATTAGTTCATCATAATATATTATTATGTAGATTACCGACAGACAAACAAGTTACATTTCATTGTTGCATAATAACATACAAACGCATTGTTTGTTGTTGCTATGAGCCGTGTTCATGCGGTCGCGGTTGCGAATGGCCAAGGTACTTATTATTTCAGTCTCAATTGAAGTATACTGTACCTGGTGTCCCATCAAGAATGTAATCGGCTGTATATTGTAGAGACGTGCGATCAAAAAACGTATTGAATAAAGTAGCCACGAGAAAATAACGTAAATTATTTTGAGGTTGCAAAGATGGCCGTTTTGATAATCATTGTGACTGTTTTTTGGTATGTTATCATTAGAGGACATTCTTTGATATTAGGACAGAAATAGCGAATTTTCTCAAAAAACTCAATCTATTGATATAAGTTTATTGCCATAATAAAATAGGGAAATGATCCCCAAATAAAAAAAACACGCCTCGATATCTTGCAGCTAACCTCAAATATCGGAGAACGAATCAAAGTGGTTTTTTGTGTTGATAAAATTTGTATTTCAAAACTAGAAATAATAAAAATAAGTGTAGTTAAACAACTTGAATCGTCATGTTTGGTTGAAACATCTAATAAAAATGTCATAATTGATATAATTAATAATATTAATTATACACGGTGTTCATTTTCAAACTTCCTATATCTAATTTCTCGAAAAAAATAAAACCCTTAGTAAAGCTTTCGCAACGGCTGTCACTCTTGCAGCTCCAAAAATGTTTTTTTGCGCCTTTGAAAGCATGGATCAACCCCATCGTATAATAAGTTAGATTTTCAACTTATGGCCAACAATTCAACACAGATTATTAAAAATTAATTGATTTATTTATACCACCGATGCTTCACACGAAAAAGTCCGAAATTTCTTCGCGTGCGTACTTTGACGAAAGTAAAAACGTCTATTGAGAAGGCTGTGACAATTGTATTTAATGTTTAAGAACAAATATTAGATGGAGTGCCAGCCCCTGAGTCTAGTTTGTCATTTAAAATGTCATTAAATTTTTACTACGAAACCCGTATGAAATGGTGATAACAAGTGGCCATTCTGGCACCGGTCGCTGGTCGGAATAAGCTACCCTAAAGCTGTAAGGATTGTGAGATAAAATATAATTCCCTCAAATCAAAATCCTTCTAATTTTTAGATATTTTTTTCTAATAATAGCCATCTCTCCTCTCTATATTGTTGACAGAATGGCTAAATGGCTTGTTTAAAAATACCATTTCACTCATGGCAAAAGTCGCAAGATACGAACGAAACAAAGTTTGCCAGTTGCGAAATTTTGTATCTGTTTGTTCAAGCAAGATAATCAAATATATAGCAAGTGTGCTTCCTATTTTTCGACAGTTTAAAATATGCGATGGCCAAATTAGAGAAGAGATTTATTATTTAAATTGGACATTTTTCAAAAGAATGTAGGGTTCCCGAGTTACAGCAGTGGGAAAGTCTTTCCGTGAGGTTTCTTCTTTGATGACCAATATTACACTCAATCTGTGAAATAAATATTTTTCACAGAAAACTGGACTGACTTTATTAGTTGGTGCACTGGAAAATACAAAATAATATTAATTCTATTGACTTCTAGTACCTACTTTTGAAGTTGGTGCCAAAAGTTTTCAACTACAACTGCAAAATTACTATATTACTTGTACCAATAGAATTAATATTATTGACCGACTTCAAAAAAGGAGAAGGTATACAATTCGGTTGTATGTTTGCTTTTTTATGTATGTCTGTTCGCGCGTTTTGCATAGTAAATGTACTCCGATTTAGATTATTTATGTTTCATTTGAAAGAGAAATGGTCCCATATTTAGACAAACTCAAATCCGAAAGGGTGGTGGTTGGGGCAATTTTTCTCGAAACTCGAAAACCTGAGACGGCAGAATTAAAGATGAGACCATATCTGGAATCCTTTAAATTGAACATTTTTGCAGAAGAGTTACAGGAATGGTAAATTCTGAAATATGTGTTATGTGTATTTCCGCTATTTCGAAGGGGCAATTTTTTTCGAAAATTGAAAATATGAAACCGAAAATTAAAGAAGAGCAACATTTAAACTGAATTTTTTTCAAGAAAGTTAGTTTTCGAGTTACAGCAGTTAAGTCTGAAATATTTATATCTGCACCGCGAAGTTGTGAGATCTCTGAATAATAACAAGCCGCCTTTACACGGGTAATAGGAACAATTTTCATGTTACACTCAAAAGTTTGAAATAAATATAAAAAAAATCTGACTTTATTAGTTGGTGCACTGAAAAACACAAAATTTTTTTGTATTGGAATATTGAAAATGCTCCTGACATCAATTTTACTCAAATTGAAATTACTGAGTAGTTTTTCTAAGGCATATAGCCCACGTATTTCGTATTTGGCTTCTGATTTAGTTACATTTATATCGTGGTAATATACCTATAATGAATAATTCATTTTGAATATTACATTTCCTAAACTCTTTTTAAAATAGCTGGGCAGCTTTTTCTCTTAAAGCTTAAGAAAGTTGATGAGAAAATACTTACAGATGCTGCTTGCAAAAATAAACTCCCAATGTTTGGGGATCTTACTTCTCGAACCCGATTCTCTGTTCCTCTTAGAACTCGATACACGTAAATCTTTACTTACTTTCGAACATGGCGATACAAAACAAAATCGAGACGCGTTCAGTGAACTGATTTCTCGATCCCAATTAGTTCCTATTCGATCCACTATTGTGTCGGTATCTATTCTCAACTGTGCCCAGGTTCCACCATGTACGTTTTTGAACAGAGGGTCATTCGGAATTCTCTGCGCTATACTATATAGATAATAGACACTTTCTACTAAATAATGCGGCCGAATACGAATAGTAGAATTAGTTTCATTTATATCTTTTTAAGTTTATTCCGGAAATTTAAAATTTTCATCATGTCAGCCCTCTTGTATGAAATCTACCAATGAATATCGAATAAAAAGCTCCACAACCTCAAATTTCGCACCATGCATCATCCAGTATTGACTTCGTATTTAGTGACTTCTCAAGCGCGGAATGTTCCCTTTTTCGTGGGGCCACATAACTCAATGACTTTTTTCGCTCTGCCACAGGAATATAACAGTGATTCATTTTTGTCGGTACACTGAAACGAAGATTGGTTTCTGCAAGAAAATATAGACCAAGAGCCTGCGAATGAAAATTATTTCTGAAATTGAGAGTTTTTCTAAAAAAACCTCTGACACGTCGATTTTGTTTTAAAGAATGGTACGTTTTGACAAACGACCCATATTTGTGACGTAATCGTTATTGGAGATATGACATCTTCGACAATTTTTTTAAATGGCGACACCAATTTCAACCCTGCCAATTGAAAGAGCGTGTCATTCTACGTACACATCATCAAAAATATGACTACATTAGTGTATGTAGGTAAAAAAATTAAAAATCATAATTTTTTATTTTAATAAATTGAATGATGATTAATTTCACATTTTTTTAATAAAATGACAAATTCATTACTCAATAAACAGTTCAGACACACTGCATTTGCGATCGATGAGAAATATAAGAAACCAAAAAAAGTACGATTTCAAGTTTTTATCTCACAGTAAAAAAACATTTTCGGTCGCTAAAGCTACCGTCAGACAACCATAATTTGTGACGATGTGTACGTAGAAAGAAATACTCTTTCAAACGGTATGGTTGAAATAAAGCGTGGCCATTTAAAAAAATTGTCGATGACGTCATATCTCGAATAACGATTATGTCACAAATATGGGTCATACGTCAACAAGTGCCTTTATTTAAAGCAAAATCGACGTGTCAGAGGATTTTTTCGAAAAACTATCAGTTTCAAAAAATTAAATTGTGTTAGTGAAGTAATTAAAAGGCCGATTTTGACAGCAGGTAAATTATGACGTCACATGCGGTTCATGTCAGGCGATTCATAAAAATATGATTTATATCAAAGCAACTGAAGAACTTTATGCATGTTAGAAGCTATGATGTAAGGAACTTCGAAAGTTAGATCTCACTTCTGTTATTAGCGAATCCTTTATCAAAGTACTTTTATTGCAGGTTTTTTTGTTACTAACTTGGCTTTCTTCTACATCTATGTTTTTTACAGGGATATCATGATTTTTTGTTAAGTATTTCTCTTCTCTTTATTTAATTAAAAGGTTATTGAATTACTTTAATTGTTTATTTTACTGCAAAAAAGTATTATTATTAGTTATTTAGAGTAAAATCGTTCATTAATAACAATACTAACAATAAAAAGTTATCAAATTCACCAGCTTAAAAAATAAAACACTACCATTTTTATCTTCCTAAGTCTCCAGAATGTAATAATAATTTAATGCTTTTGATGACTCTGTCAAGTGATAAGAATAGTGATTTTTGGACGTCAATATCTTGTGAGAGTGAGAGGTTTTCAACTGATTTGGCAGTCACAAGATATTAGACACACAAAATTTGTAGGTCACATGTCAAATAGATTCTTTGTTGTGAGGGTGGGACAAAATTAGCCTGATTTGGTTCGTGTAAACACCATAGAGTAAACACGTGTAAATGTAATAATATACCACTGCCGGTGTGTCACTCATCCTGTTGCTAGGCGAACTTGGCTGACATACTACCGTGTGTCCAGATTTTGACAAATTCCACGTTTCAAGGTAACCAGAGTCATATAAAATGGTTTTTAGGAAAATGATTGTGTGTTCGTTTTATTATGTACCTTCGTAGTATGATAGTGTACCTACTGATTTTTCTCATGACGCTGAATGATAGCGACATGGTACTACCATTAATTGATACATACTTACATAGCAATAGGCTGATTCGTTTTTGGGCAAAATCTGCTTCAAGATTCTTGTTAATAAAAAAATGGTAGAATTTAAAAAATACATTTATTTTGTACTATCGTAACCAAACTTAGTACAAACATAAGTCGTTGCCAGACTAAGATAGTTGGTATAATTAAGTTTATAGTTTTTAAAAGAATGTCAAAAAATTGGCCACGCTTTAAATTCTATTGAGAATATTTTTCTAGGCTTGAGCATGTTGTTTTTTCCCAAAAATTCAGGTTTACGAAATTTATTTGTCTTTAGCCTTTTAATATAACCGAAAGTGACGTCATGCTGACCAAATGTGTCTTCATCGAAATAGGATTTTCATTAGGCGAGCTCCTGGACTAATATAGAACTAAGTAGCAAATTCAGAGGGAAACACATTTTGCTTTGATAGTCTTCCTACCTTGTCAAGGGGTTGCACAGAAATCAATAAGATAAAAAATAATAAATAATAATAGGGGAATTTTTTGGTTCTATATAGAAATTTTGTCTAGATCTATTTTCAAAACGCTGTATACTAGAAAAAGGCCTTGACTTAGATAAATCAAAATACTTACGTCACATTCCGGGTATTTCTATTCTGTCACTGTCCGAAGTTCTGGCAATGTTTAAGCTGTTCAGTCGTACTAAAATCAAAAATAACTCAAACTTAAATCTGTGCTATGATTTCTTTATTAGAATAAAGCAAATTATAAATTTGATATCATCATCATCGTCAGCCCTTTTGTATGTATGTCCACTAGTAAAACTGAATTTCAAATGGATATTAGAGAAATAAATAATAATAAGTAAATATTTTCCTAAGGCTCTTTTGAAGGGGCAGGGCTAGTTTTTTTCTCGGAAGCAATGTATATATCTTTCCAGTATTATCAGTATTTTGATGTTGTTACCAAAATTGCTCAGTCTACCTATAACTTATACTTCATCTCATTTTTTTGACCGACTTCTTACGGAAGAAGTATACAGTACGGATGTAAAAGCTTGTAGGATTTTAATGTTTTTCTTAAGGAGAGTTGAGAAATGGTCCCATGTTAAACAAATTTTAGATCCAGCATCTCCTTTTCCCAAAAAAACTGCCCGCGAAAGAGAAGGCGGGGACAATTTTATTCGAAATGCGAAAATTTTAGACGACAAAATTGAAGAAGATACCATATTCACGAATATTTAATTGTGACATTTCAAAAAAGTTTACGGTTTCCGAGTTACTGCAGTGCAAACATCTGAAATAGGTGTATTTCCGCGATCTTTTGAGATCTTTGAATAGTAATAAGTACCTACTTATAAGCAAAGAATCTACATGGGTTATATGATAGGTACTATCTTCTTTGGAATAAGTGAACGTTCAACAATTATTATTACTAATGACACACTCAAAATTGTGAAATAAAACTTTCTTTAGAAAAACTAGAACCCACATTATTAGTAGGTGCTGCTGATACTTTTGAAGTTGGTAACAAAAGTCTTATATCTACCATTATCTGCACAACTTCAAAACTATCAGCACCAGTGAAATTAATATTATTTAATATTATTTTATATTTTTGATAACACCAACTAATAAAATCGGTCCTAATTTTTGTAACAAAAGTTGTATTATTATTCGAATTTCACGCTCTATGCAGTGTTTGCATTTCAAGATCAGTAGCAAAATGATTTTTTTCCCTTGCGTCGTAAGAAATTTTTTTCAAAAAAGTTACGGTTTTGGAGTTAGAGACATGTTAAATTCTTGGTAGTAATATTTATTATGAATATTTTTTTCCATAGAGTTACGGTTTTCGAGTTACAGCGGTGGTCAAATGGTCATATCTAAAATACTTGCGTATTTCCGCAGCGAAGTTTTGAAATCTTAATAATAGAATAACAACTACAAGAAAAGAATATACGTGGATAATAGTATAAGTTCTATCATCATTGGTGAACGCTCAACGATTTTCGTGATCAATGTTACTCTCAAAAGTGTGAAATAAATATTTTTTACAAAAAATTGGACCGACGTTATTAGTTGATGCACTAAAAAATACAAAATAATATTATTCTATTGGTGCTGGTATTTGTGAAGTTGGTGCCAAAAGTTATCAATATACAACTGCACAACTTCAAAAGTAACAGACAGCTCCAATAGAATTATTATTTTGTAATTTTCAGTGCCCCAACCAATAACGTTAGTTCAATTTTTTGTAAAAAATATTTATTTTACCAAAATTTTTGCTTCAAGTCGATGAATTACGTTTTTGACCGACTTCAAAAAAGGAGGAGGTATACTTTTCGGTTGTATGTTTGCTTTTTTATGGCTGTTCGCGCGTTTTGCATAGTAAACGTACTCCGATTTAGACGATTTTTGATTCATTTGAAAGAGGCGAGTTGGGAAATGGTTCTATATCTAGAAAAACTCGAATGCGATAACTCCTTCCCTCCAAAAACCGCCCCCAAGTGGGGTGGAGGAAATCTACGAATGCAAACTTAAGATGGGAACATATCCTGAAACGTTTAAATTGAACATTTTTTCAAAAGAGTTACGGTTTCCGAGTTTCGCAGTGGCAAAGTCTGAAATATGTGATATGCTTATTTCCGCTATGTGTAAAAGCTATTTTTTTTCTGAAATTGAAAATATGAGGCGGCCAAACTAAAGAAAAGATATGTAGCAACATTTAAATTGAGTTACGGTTTTTGAATTGCGGCAGTAAAGTCTGAAATATGTATATTTGCGCCGCGATGTTTTGAGATCTCTGAATAATAAATAACCAGTACAAGCTAAGCCTATATTTTCTTGGGTATTAATATGAACGTTCAACGATTTTCGTGAATAATGTTACACTTAAAAATGTGAAATAAATATTTTTCACAAAAAATAGGGGACCGACTTTATTAGTTGGTACTGAAAAAGACAAAATAATATTAATTCTATTGGTGCCGTTGTAGTTTGTTGTTGTTAGGCGCCAACTTCAAAAGTATCAGCACCAACAGAACCTAATATTATTTTGTCTTTTTCATTGTAACTACTAATAAAATCAGTCCAATTTTTTGTAAAAAATATGTATGTAATTTTATAGCTGTCTTTTTTCTATAAGGTGTTTGTGCTACCTGTTCTGTGTGAAGGGATAAGAGATTTTAGAAAAAAGAGTTGTGAATGAACGTTTATTAAGAATTGATTGCGTTCAATAGTTTATCTTGATTTTTTCAAGGTAGAAGATATTTTAGAGCAAAGTTGTGGTTATACTTAAAGTTTATTTCATTCCAGATGAGATCCATGAATAAATTATTATATTGTATTATGCTGTGAGTTTAGTAAATTCATATTTTTCTCTCAATTTATTATACATTCATCGCGTTCACATTTTGTAATTCTACTTGAGCTTTTGATTTTTCTTTAGTTAACAAGTCTTGAGAACTTTGGTTATTAGTTGTTACAGAAATAATACATTTGCGAACTCCTAGTTCTTCTACTGCTTGTCTTTTTTGATTTTTATCCTGGTCCCTGTTAAATACCATACTTAACAGATCAGAAGGATAAAAGTGTTACACAAGAGACATGTCTCTAACTAAGCTGTTTCAAGAAGGACATTCTCGAGCATGCCAACAAGCCTGGCTAATCTCTCTCTTGATCCTTAATTATAGTAATCTCCGGGATTAGCCGTTTCGAGTGTTTGTTCCACTTTCCAAGCTCTTCCGGCATTTGGAAATGAATTACATCTTAGTACTGCTTCAAACTCTGCCAAAAATACTGTCCTGAGTTTGGTGTTGGAGTAGCCATTTAAACTTTATCTCTTTTAAATCTATAAAGAACAGGAAAACTAATCGCATTGTCTTGATTTTTATGAAACGATGTATCTGTCATGTTATTTAAAAGTCCCTTGAACAGGGAGTTACTTAGGCATAATTAAATAATTGAACTCGAAAGCAATACTCACTTTGATTTGAAAAATTGAATTTCATGTTTTTTAATATCTTTCTACATATTTTTTTCTAAAAGTGTTATAAAAAAACTATTCAAAAAATGATGTAAAATCCTTAGAACAAATAGTCATAGGTATCGAATCCAGACGAATTTCGACATGTATGTAATACATAAAGATGATTTGGGGAGGTTTGCAAAAAAATGAATTAGGTATTTAGAGAAATCTTATAATTTCTTTTCTTTCTTCCGATCTTCCCCCTAATCTCCGAAGATACAAAAGTGAAACCTCTGAAGAAAAAAAAATGGGTTGGTATAGTTTGTTGTGTAGGATACAGGAAAAATAAAATGAATTGTCCTAGGATTTCTCTGATTAACGTAGTTGAAGAGATTTTAAACTCAGAAAATCCGTCTTTTTAAAAATGTTATCTTGGCTGAAAACGAACATAGTTTATATAACCGCATAAAACACAAACAATAGATATTGTAAAGCTTCAGAAATGGAATACTTGTTCTAGACAATTGTTATAACGTGTCTCAGATAACAGAATGGTAAAGGTGTCACTTATCTGTCCCATCTACTTCAGGGTGGCGGGTTTAGTCGCCTGCCAGGGCTAAACTTTTCTTCAATCTTAATGTATTTTTATATAAAAATTAGTGATAATGATAATATGAGAAAACAAAATAATATTTCTATTTATGATGTTTATAAATATAATTGTTATAAACTAAACTATAAAATTCATGTATCTACTATGCTTGATTATAATATAAATGTAATGAATCCTCGGTGAATGATCTCGTAATAGGTATATTTTTTCTCTAGAATGTCTTGAGAAGGAATCCTAATATCTATTCGGAATCAACTTCATTTGACGCATAATTGCATAATGATACTTCATAAAAAATGAACTGAGAGAAGACAGCCATACCAATCCACATATTTTTTGTTCGGTTTTCCTACTAAATCATTTATAGTGCCAGGTGTTCGTGAAATGTTTAGCCAAAATTCCTGCATCAAATATTATTTGTGGGTGCAATTCGGACGGTCTGCTGCCGGTGTGTCCGTAACAAAAAAAGGATTGTCAAGGTTAAGGTCACCTCGACCGTGAGGATGACTCACCATCTCATCGATGATGAATTCGCAGAATAGAATTGGGTTATAATGCATACAGAACAACTGCAAGGAATAAGCGAAGCATGAACGCACCGAATAGAAATTCGATAGGTTTCAGTTGCCAGAAGTTCAATATTATCCTCTTGTTGCAAAAATTATAGCACAATGGCACCTTCTTCTCAAAAAAAAATTCAAAACATGTTTTTTTGAAGTTATACTTCTTTGGGCTCATTGGGATGGGGTGTTGGTCGAGAAACCGCGTCACGCTAAAAGTGAGAAAAATCGTCGATTGTACGTTTTCGTATACTTTTTTGTATGTTCTGGCTCTTAGAGAAATTTTTAATAATTAAGTTATATATTAAATTTCCTTATTAACTACCGTTTTTTTTTTGAGATAGTTATTGTTTTGATCATCCTGTCTGTCTGTCTGCCAACACTATAACTCGGAAAATACTTAACCGATTAACACCGAACTTGGTACTTAAATAAGTAAGAGTAATACCTCCTAAGGGATTGATTTTCAGCTGTCTAACTGTCTGTCTGTCTGTCAATCAACACTGTATCACGAAAAATACTTGACCGATCGACACCAAACTTGGTACACAAATACTTAAGGGTAATACATCCTATGGGATTGATTTTCAGCTGCCTATCTGTTTGTGTTTACAAGATTGTTTTAGGTAGTTCTCCTCTCTATGCTTGCATAACTAGTTTATCTATGAAATTTGGCCATATTGGACTGGCCAACGTGAATTCTTGAATTCTGACTCCGGATTCATGATTTTTTTTTTGAGGTAGTTATTGTTTTCATTATTTTGTCTGTCTGTCTGTCAACACTATAACTCGGAAAATACTTAACCGATTAACACCAAACTTGGTACATAAATACGTAAGGATAATACCTCCTACGAGATTGATTTTCAGTTGTCTGTCTGTCTGTCAACACGATATCTCGGAAAATACTTAACCGATCGACACCAAACTTGGTACACAAATACGTAAGGGTAATACCTCCTATAAGATTGATTTTCAGCTTTCTGACTATCTGTTTGTCTGTCAATCAACACTATATCTCGAAAAGTACAGAATTCGCTTTGGCCGGTCCAATATGGCCAAATTTCATAGATAAACTAGTTATGCAAGCATAGTGAGGAAAACTACCGAAAACAATCTTATAATCAGACACAGACATTCCTAATAATATACTGAAGAGAAATATATTGAATAACAGAGAAAAATGTCTTATATTTCATTTATATATCCTGTCTGTGTGTGTGTGTGTGTGTGTGAGTGGGTGGGTGCCAATAGCCAAAGAAGTGTAACTTCCATCGTCTGGTCCGATGCAGACCCAGCATTTTTTATAAGCTTATCTATTTTCAATCGTTTTTTTTTTCTCTATCACAGTAACTTTAGATACCCATTGCATGAAAATCATTTGTTTTTTTGTGCCTATAATTTTTAATTAGTTATAAATAAAATTTGGATTAATAAAGTAGGTTGGTGATATTAAAAGCAGCTATTGCAGAATTAACCAAGTTTGTTAGTATTTGATGTATTATATCACTCTGCACAAAATCGTGTGACTCTGTTTGTCAGTTTTTCATAGAATCTTTTTTCCGAAACCGCTGGACGCAGTGTACTGCTGACGTGTGAGGCCACATTGGGAGAGGTGGATTGCTGCTTTTTGCAAAGACTAAATCACCTAAGATCTAAGTAAGTGTACATAGAGAACCATGACGGATACAATGCTCCAGCTGCCATGGGCTTGTGCGGACATCCCTGATTCATTCATTCATCATTTCATTCATATTTTATTTCTTCAGGCCTGGTAGGGAGCTGTCTCCCTTGTCAGGCACGCCCTAGGGTAACAATATTAGAGCGGCAATTTACTGCAGCAAATGCCGAGGAATTAAGATGCCAGTAATACTACCCAGTGAAGCTGGGGATGAGGGAAACTGCAGAAGACCTCATCCTGACAAATTTACAATTTGGGAACCTATTGGTGGTTTCGCCGTCTGATGGACAGCGGCGCCGTGTCGATGTGGTGGTCTACTTCAGGAGGCGGTGCTTCCATGGCCTCGAGCAGGCAGATGGTTGGATGTGGGTATCGGTTGGCTGGCCTCCTGGTGAAGATAGGCCGCCTGGACCAGTGAGATAGAAGGGTGTCCCTGATGTGGTGACCCTCTGGTTGCTCGAGGGCTCGGCTGCAGTAGCTGTCCTGAAGCTCTTGGAGTCTGAAATTGATAGGGATAATGTTGTGATTAGTTAATGTGTTGTATAATTGGACAGACGGGTAGCGCCATTCGAGATAAAGGCACCTACGTAATACCCTCCTCTCGAACCGCACCAGTCGTCTGTTTTCTTTTGGTGCTAGTGTGGAATATGGGATCATCTTATAATCAATCACCGGTCTTACAAAGGTTTTGTAGGTATTGATTAATGTTTCTGGTTTACATCGGCCGAATCGGCCACAAAGTGCTGTGATGAGAGATGCTCTTTGCCTCACCCTGTTAAGGGTGAGTTGGACTTCCTCGTGCCAGCTGAGTGTGCGCGTAATACGCACCCCCAGGTATGTCACGCTGTCCTGGAGCTGGAGCCTCTCTCCCCACAGCGTCAGCCTTATTTCGCGTGGGTCTTGATGTTTGTTCAATGTGAGACGGTGGTGTTTTATAAGGATGGTTTGGGTTTTGTTGGGATTAGGCTTGATTCGCCATTTCTGGCAATATTTGGTGAACGCGTTCAATAGGAATTGTCCGTGTGTGTTTAGGGTGGCTGTAAACCTTGATGAGGAGAACAGGACTGTATCGTCTGCATAAAGCAGGACATTTCTGAGTCGAGGGAAATCCGCTGTGTAATAGATGTACAGCAAGGGTGCAATTGATGAGCCTTGTGGTAGGCCGGCTAATGGAGTGAAGGATTCCGAAACGTAATCACCGATTTTAATACGATTATTACGATCCTTTAAATAGGATGCTATGAGTTTTACGAAGATGTGTGATATATTATGACTGAGCAGTTTCGATATCAGTCCGGCGTGCCAGACTTTATCGAAAGCATTTTGGATGTCAAGGAAAATAGCTAAGGTCGCGTTTCCGTCATTCAGAGCCCTGGTGGTGTGTGTGATGAATTCGAGAATTGCATCGTGTGTAGTGTGTTTCTGTCTAAAACCGTGCTGAAAAGGCGTAATAATTCCACGCTCCTCTAGCTCCAGTCTCAGGCGAGATGAAAGGATTCTATCGAAAATCTTTCCGATACAATCCAGTAGTGATATGGGTCTGTATGAATTCGGATTATCAGGCGGTTTTTTAGGCTTCGGAATCATTATTATGTTGGCCGTTTTCCAAGCTGGTGGAAAATAACCAGTTTGGATGCACGCGTTGAAGACGCGAGTAAGCTGCACAACCATCACAAAGGGGAGTTTTTTTAGGACTTTCCTATTGATGGCGTTCGGGCCAGGGGCGTTATTGGGTGAGGATCTGATTATTGAATCGACCTCGTACGCGGTGATGCGCTGTGTGAGAGGGTGTATAATTGGCACCGGCAGAGGTCCGGGGCCCCGTTCAAGGAATTCATTGACGCGACGTTGAGTACGTCGGAAGTGGTGTAAAGGCGTTCGCCTTCTCTCTTGGGTCGGCGATAATTCTGTTGTTGATTGTAAGATGTGATGGTTCGTTACGTTTAAGGCCAGAAATGACTTTGAAACTGTTCCAGAACTTGGAACCGTCAGAGAAATTGAGGTTGGCAGTTGTTTTGTGCCATTGATCCTCTCTGAATCTAGTGAGAAGGGTTTTGATTTTGGAGTTTAGACGGTTCCATTGGTTCTTGAGAACAGGGTCAGCGTACCTACGTAACTCTCTAAGAATTTGTCTCTTGGACTTTATTAAATTTAGAATATATCGCGGGATAGGACGTTTGGTGGTGTCAATTCTGCGGGTTTTGATGCACCGCGTTATGGCATTTTGTATGGTGTTCTCATGTTCTGAGATTGCTGCATCAATTTCATTAGGATTACTTACAGATGGGTTGGTGATATTGGTGTTGATATGATCCTCGAAGGCACCCCAATCGGTGCCCTCGTAGTCATACACAGTTCGGAATTTGGACGGTTTTTGAATTGGCTTTTGTATATTGGTGTTAATTAAGAGGGGTATGTGGTCCGAGCTGATGGAATCGCCGGAGAAGCATTCCCAGTCCAATATTCCTACCAGATTTGGAGTGCAGATTATATGATCTATGATCGATATACCTTTCGACACGTGTGTAATGTTGTCGTTGTCTGGTCTGAATAGTTGGAGCTCTGAGAGGGCTGTGGATAAGATACGTCCATTTTTATTGACTTGGGTATCCCCGAATTCTGTGTGCTTGGCGTTGAAGTCGCCAAGTATCACAGCTCGGTTGAGAGTGGCAGTATATTCGAGGAGATTCCGCGAAACTGCCTCACTCGGTCTGCAGTAGTAAGAAATGATGGTGGTGGTACGGTTGTCTGAATGTAGATCTAACGCGGTGCATTGGAGGTCAATTAGAGCTGGTGGAAGCTCATGTGGAGAGGTGGCTAAGTGGTAACGGACCAGGAGAGCGGTCCCTCTTCCACGGTTATTCTGATAAGCAGAATAACCCGAGATTTTGATGGGGGCTTTTGTGAGGGTCTCTTGAAGGGCCAGAATTTGAATGTTCGATGATATTAGTAGGTGCTTGAGGAGCTCTCTTTTATTCGAGAGCCCCTGACAGTTTGCCGTGCCAATTATGAAGTCGCGGCTCATTGAGAGGCATAACGGATAGTTACTTGGTTTCCTGATGATGAGATGACAACTGCGCGGTTGCAGAGGCGAGCTACTGCCTCTGCATAGAATTTCTGAATGGTCTCCCTCCTTTCGGGGAAGGCATTCAGAATGGTGAAGAGCATAAGCTCCGCAGAAAACAGGGATTCGACAGCAATGGAAGGTTGTTGCATGTCGCGGGCGGGGGCAATTGGAATAATTTCCTCCGGTTTTGTTTGGGCGTCCGGTTGGCGCTTGGCGCATGTAGGGGAGAAAGCTGGGTGTTTCTTATTGCACACATCACACACGGCACTGTCTGCTTTTTTGCAGGGTTGACATCCCTGAATGTCCGGAAGCCTATATATGCTATCGATGCATGATGTTTCGGTGTCCGGCGTTGGGGGGCATGACGTTAAATCCGTCCGCTACTTGGTCAAATGCCATTGTAATGATTCCATTTCTTTGATCATATATTTTGATTTTAAACTTCGTTGACGTACTTGATAGGTATATAAATGTTTTTTAACAATTTAGGTGTCCCCCACTAGGGCACTTCAATTTGGAAAAAATCTTTTTCAAGTGTATCATCTGACATATCACAAATATAAAAATAGACTGATATCGAATAATTGAACATTTTGTAGAAGCAGTTTGTTTGAGAATTTAGAATTATACTGGAATGCTTGGTATCACAGGTTGATCAAATATAAAACAAAACCAATGGTCTTTATTTCCTAACTAAATACAAACTTAATAATCAATAAAATGTTGAGAAATCAGCTTTTAAATAATAATAGCAATTATTATGCCAGAGAAAATGAGAACTTTGATAATCCTCCAATGCACTATGCACGTGAGAGGAACGCACCAATCAAAATCAATAATTTACTACTATACTATATATACTATAATTTGACACTAATTAAAATAAATATTAGTTTCACATGAATATAAAAGAGGTGAGAAGAAAAATAAAACTAATAAACTGAATTATTGTTACAAAATATAAAGGATGTTTCAAGATTAAGATTTAACAATCACGCGTCAGCCATGCACCACACTTTTGAAACTCACAAGTACCATCGATTAAGATAAATTTTATACGACTGATTGGTAACTCTTTCGTGAGATGAGACGATGCGCGCTCGCTTCTCCTTCTTCTGTGGATGATGAGTGAGGGAGGCCGTGTTGAGCGGTAGAAAATGCGGGAGTTTCGAACATTCTCCCCACCTTCTCCAAACCTTTGGAGAATAGATTATTGATGATGAGAAACTTCTGCTTCATCGATGGCAGGTAGCAGAATCAATTTTGAGACTGGTCGGGTGAGAGTTGATGAAGTTGTTTTAAGTGTGACAACTCTGGTGAGGCCATCCTTCCCAGGATGGAGCTGGGATACTCTGGCGAGAGGCCACTTTGAGGGTGGATATCGCTCATCAGAGAGTAGTACAAGTGAAACAATTTTGATGTGCTCATTGGATAATTTCCACTTAGATATGGATTGATGAGATTGAAGACATTCTGAAGACCATCTCTCCCAGAAATGTTGAAATCTTTCTTGAATACGTTGAAAGTGTGTGAGCCGTGAATTGTGAGTTGAAATAAGAGATGGCTCAGGAATTGTATTAATTGCATCTCCACGAATAAAATGACCAGGAGTAAGAGCTGATAAATCATCTGGGTCGTCAGAGAGTGCGCTGAGTGGACGAGAGTTGAGAACAGCTTCAACTTGATTTAGCAGGGTTGTGAAGTCTTCGTATGTGAATAAAGTATCAGCAATGGTATGCTGAAGATGATATTTGATAGATTTAACAGCAGCTTCCCATTTGCCGCCCATATGGGGGCACCAGGCGGATTAAATATTCATTGTGTGCCATCGTTAGCTAGAAGTTGTTGAAGCTGAATTGATTCTTTGGTGATACCTTGGAAGAGCTGTTTGAGGAGTACATCTGCGCCTTTGAAATTGGTTCCGCAGTCGCTCCGCAAGGTTTTGCAGATGCCTCTTCGAGCTGTGAACCTTCTGAAGGCCTTTAGAAAACCTTCGGAGCTATAGTCCGTGACGACTTCGAGATGAAGAGCTGATGTTGAGAGACAAACAAAGACTGATATCCAAGCTTTGTAGCAGCGGGTACCACGTCCTTGAAATAACTTCAGTGAAACTGGTCCAGCATAGTCCACGCCTGTATTCTCGAAGACTAGTGATGGTGTGACCCGAGAAGTAGGCAGTTGACCCATGAGTTGTTGTATACGAAACCCACGAATCCGTACACAGGTGAAGCAGCGATGAATATGGGCCTTAATAGGAGCTCTTCCACCAAGTATCCAGCATCTTTTGCGGATGTGGGCCAATGTGAGCTGAGTCCCTCCATGCATGGTTCTAGCATGGGCGTCGGCAATGATGAGTCGTGAAAGTACGCAATCCTTTGGAAGGATTGGTGGATGTTTGCTATCGTGATCAAGTTTGGAATTCTGAAGCCTTCCTCCGACTCGGAGAATTCCAGTCTGGTCAAGATACGCGGTGAGTCGTGATAGAGCGTGAGATTGAGGTAGGTATTTGCCTTGTGATAGTTGCCGAATCTCTAAGTCGAAGTGTATGTTTTGAGTGGCACGAATCCAAAACGAGAGGGCAGATTGAATGTCTGCTGGGTTCAGAGGATGTAAGTTGAGCTGAGCTTCAGGTACTCTTTTAAACAATGAGACAGCACGTAGTAAAGTAGCTGTAACTCTGAGCAAATTGGTGAGAGTCGAATACTTGTTTAGAAGAGAATCCAGTGGAATTGAAGGATTTGTTGTTGTAACTAGAGTCTTGAGTGGACGAAGCTCCATGGCATCTTGCTCTAGTGCTTGAGCTGCGAAGATGGGCCATTCAGTTGAAGGCTGTGACAACCAGGCGGGTCCTGACCACCATAAATTGTGACTGATGAGCTGAGCTGGGTTCAGACCACGAGAAGCGCAATCGGCGGGATTATCTTTCCCTGAGATGAATTTCCAAGTGGCTGAGGGTACAGTTTCTTGAATTGCTTGAACTCTATTTTTCACGAACTCCTTCCAACGTGCAGGTTCACCTTGGATCCATGCTAGCGTCGCTGAAGAGTCTGTCCAGAGATAGACTGGCACATCTTTCAAGTCTAGGGACTGCTGAACATGTTTCACGAGTTTGGCAAGAAGCAGAGCAGCTGATAATTCCAGTCTTGGTATAGTGAGGCGTTTCAGTGGTGCAACTCGGGTCTTTGAGCACAACAGAGCAACTGATGAGGAAGCTGAAGGATGATTGACTCTGATGAAGACAGCAGCAGCCATCGCAAGTTGAGATGCATCAGAAAATCCATGAATCTCGATATTGGAAATATCTAACGTGAGATTCATCCATCGAGGAATGTTGAACAGAGAGAGCTGTGGTAGTTCGCTACGAAACGTCTTCCAGCGATTTGTGAGTTCAGAGGTCAGTTGGTCATCCCAACCAACCTTTTCAAGCCAAAGTTCTTGGATGATAAGTTTGGCCTTGACAATCACTGGAGAAATCAGACCTAATGGGTCGAATAACTGAGCCGCTTCTGATGTAACCGATCGTTTGGTGATGACTAAGGTTTTAGTTATTTTGCCAGTGAATTTGAATATGTCATCTTGGCAATTCCAGGAGAGCCCAAGGATCTTTGAAATTGAGTCTGTGAATGAATGAGAGTCTTCAGAGCTGAGCGGTTTGGATGATTTCCTGAAGTCCGGGTGATTACTTTTCCATTTGGCTAATGGAAGGCAACCGGATAGGCAAAGAGCTTCAACTTGACCTGAGATGGAATTGAGTTGTTGTATACTATCAGCACCTCCACTGATGTCATCTAAATAACTGCCCTTTTTGAAGGGTTCCAAGGCTAATGGAAATTTGTCGCCTTCATCAATAAGCAATTGTTTGAGGACTCTGCCTGCAAGATATGGAGCAGGTCGAGTTCCATAAGTAACGGTAGTGAGCTGATATGTTCTTGAGTTGAGATGTTCATCAGCCCAGAGTATGCGCTGATATTTCCAGTCATCTGGGTGAACTTGAATTTGACGAAACATTTTGGTAATATCCGTCGTGAAGATGAATCTGTATCGTCTCACATAAAGTAGCACGTCAAAGATATTTGATTGGAGCTTTGGACCGATATGAAGTATGTCGTGGAGGGACTTGCCTGAAGTTGTATTGCTCGATCCGTTGAAAACTACTCTCAACTTTGTAGTCTCACTCATTTCCCGTACTACACAGTGATGAGGCAGATAGTAAGCTTGTACTGGTTCTGGAGTTGATGATGGAATTGCCTGCATGTGTCCCAATGATTCATATTCAGCTAGAAAGTCTGAATATTGAGTTTTCAGTTCCGGATTTCGATCCAAACGTTTTAGAAGATGATTGAGGCAACGACGAGCTTTATTTTTTGAGTCTCCAAGATGCTGAGGTGTTGATTTGAATGGAAGACATACAATATATCGTCCAGATGCGTCACGAGAGTGTGTTGATATGAAGTGAGCCTCACATTCAGCTTCTTCTACACTAAAAGTCTCGTCTGATGACTGGGGAATTTCTTCATTTTCCCAGAACTTGGCTAAAGATTCATTGAGCTCTTGATTCGAGATGAGATGGTGAATGTAGTTGGGAGATAAGTGTGGTTGTTCCTTTATGGGGCCAAGAATGGTCCATCCAAGTATGGTTTGCATTGCAATTGGCTCTGATGAAGTACCGGTTTTGAGTCCTGGCTTGACGAGTTTACCGTATGAATCTGCTCCGATCAGGATGTCGATTTTACCAGATTTGAGAAAATTGGGGTCAGCTAGTTCCAGTTTCTTGAGATGAGTCCATTGTTGATTCGAAATCGATAGAGATGGTATTTCAGCGGTGATTTTAGGTAAAATATGAGCTGTAATTGTTGCACAGGCTGATGAGTACGTCGACTGCAATGTGAATGAGACAACTCCATCTGTATGGCCAGATGATACACTTCCAACTCCAAGAATTGGGATGTGTGATGGGCTTATAGTGAGATCGAGAGCGTGTACGATATTTCTTGAGATGAGAGTGAGCTCTGAGCCTGGGTCAATGAGAAGTCTGATTTGTTGAGAATGCCCATGAGTTGATTTGATAAGCGCCATGGCTGTTGCCAAGAGTACTGTAGGTCGCTCTGTGTTGAATGCCTTGGATTGGTAATTAGTCTGCGTTAAGCTGTGAGAGATGCACATATGTCATTGCTGAGCTGATGTTGACTGAATATCCTGGATTGATGATGTTGATGTTGATGTTGATGTTGATGTTGATGTTGATGTTGATGGTGATAGTGATGGTGTTGGTGAAGGTGATGGTGATGGTGAATGTGATGGTGATAGTGATGGTGATGGCGACGTTGATGGTGATGGTGATGGTGATGGAGATGGAGATGGTGATGGTGATGGTGATGGTGATGGCGACGTTGATGTTGATGGTGATGGTGATGGTGATTGTGATGGTGATGGTGGCTCAATTTTGTCCCAAGTGATCATAACTTGGTCTAGTCTGGCTTGGGCATCGAAAGGGTCAAGCTGGCTGATTAGTCCATCAGTGTCTTCCTTCACAAGGGATTGAAGGTACGAGATTCGTCTTTGCTGATTGAGAATTAGAGAAGCTGCCATTGAAATTGATTAAATTAAGCACAAATAAACCAAGCAATCCGGCTCGAAGGACCATAAATGTTTGAGAATTTAGAATTATACTGGAATGCTTGGTATCACAGGTTGATCAAATATAAAACAAAACCAATGGTCTTTATTTCCTAACTAAATACAAACTTAATAATCAATAAAATGTTGAGAAATCAGCTTTTAAATAATAATAGCAATTATTATGCCAGAGAAAATGAGAACTTTGATAATCCTCCAATGCACTATGCACGTGAGAGGAACGCACCAATCAAAATCAATATAAACTACTATAATTTGACACTAATTAAAATAAATATTAGTTTCACATGAATATAAAAGAGGTGAGAAGAAAAATAAAACTAATAAACTGAATTATTGTTACAAAATATAAAGGATGTTTCAAGATTAAGATTTAACAATCACGCGTCAGCCATGCACCACACTTTTGAAACTCACAAGTACCATCGATTAAGATAAATTTTATACGACTGACTGGTAACTCTTTCGTGGATACTGAGGTAGAGATGAGACGATGCGCGCTCGCTTCTCCTTCTTCTGTGGATGATGAGTGAGGGAGGCCGTGTTGAGCGGTAGAAAATGCGGGAGTTTCGAACACAGTTAAATAAATCTCAACAGATAAAAATTAATTGCGATGTATGATCCTATTTTTGGAGACACTTGTCATAAATATATCCGGGACCCGGGACATAAAGGGATTATAGATAATTTTTCATCTACTCCCTTATACAGGGTAATACCTAATGATATGCAAATATTCATGATTGTAATTCTGTATAGAAAATTAGTTTGGCCTGCAAATACGTCTAAATATGTTCCGTTACAAAAATATAGGAATTTTCAAATTTGAAAAGTTCACAAGATTGTAAAAATCATAAATAAAAAAGATAATTCACATAGAACATATTTGAACTTAAGAACTTGTAATGCAAGTAACATATCAGTCTCAACAGAACTTTGTTGAACAATACAAATTTGTTTCAAATTCATTGTTCATTAATTGATTATTGTTTATGTGTGAAAAAGCTCATATTTTTTCAAATCTCGAAAGTTACACTTTTGGCTACTTGTACATCATTGAGGAACACCCTTTATTTGCACAGTCGAACGATTGCGGTAACTAGTAGTGAGAATTGAGCTCATATGGCCTCTCGAACTTGACCGCGGTTAAGAATCATCCTATTAGCTATTGGATATAAGCTATAACTACAACTATTACTGTCGTGTTTTAGATCACGTTTCTTGGAACTATCTTTATTTCTTATTTCTTGCACGAAAAGTCTTCTGAAGATATCAATGTTTCAATGGGGTTGCTGGAAGTATGTTACATATGCATTCAGTTAGCTTTAAAACAAATTACAGCAACAATGCCAGAACTAATTTTATTTATTCAAAAACCAATGTCCCTAATTAATTTTAACGTGGAGTGCTTTTTGTCTGAAATTATAATCAGTGAATCTCTGCTGCATTATTGTTCCATAAAGCCATAAAGTCGGCTAAAAAAATGAGGTGGGCCTAGTGGCCTAGTGTACTCAATACCTCTTCGATCGATGCTATTGCACAAAGCAATTGTACAAGTTACCCGAAATTTGAAATCATTGTGGATCATTGCTACATTTTAATTAATTTATTTTGCTCTAAATAGTATCTCTTTCAAGAAGTTTTTATTGAAACATCCAATATAGCATCATCATTAATAATGCATTATGGTTACCTGGCTTCTCGACCATCAGCTTTATTGACGATTGGGCATTTTACTAGTGTCCAATAATCATAAATAGATAGATATTTAGATAGATTATTGACGACTGCATTTTACATGCAGGTATTATTATCAACATTATTTGAAAATTCATCTATTACATATCACATCATATCATTCACATCGAACAAAAAGCAATAAGTTATTTTTTTATTAAATATCTGTAAAAAAATTAAAGATGTGATCCTTTTCTTAGATTTAAAGATGTACAGGGATAAATATATAATCAAATGAATTACCTATGAAAAAAATATTTCAAACGTTTTTATACAAGCATTTAAATAGGTATAGTTAATGTAATTAGCAATTGCTTTGTATGTGACTTAAATATTGGGTTGGAGGGGACATTTTTTTCAAAAATAAAAAAATTGAGAAGACAAACTTGAAGAAGAGACCATATCCGACAACGTTTCAATTGGACATTTAAAAAAATAATCATAGGTTTCCCATTTACAGTAGTAGGAATTTCTGAAATATGTGTGTTTCCGCTATGTTGTCGGGGACTTTCTTTGCGAAAATTGAAAATATGAAACGGCCAAATGAAGGAAAAAATTATATGTAGCAACATTTAAATTGAACATTTTTCCATAAAGTTACGGTTTTTGAGTTACAGCAGTCGTAAAGTCTAAAATATTTGTATTTCCGCGATGTTATGAAGTCTCTGAATAAGTATAAGCAACCTATTTTCTCCTCAGGTGAACGGTAAAAGATTTTGACAACTGTTTCAGTAAAAAGTGTGAAATAAACATTTTTTGCAAAAAATGGGACGACTTTATTAGTTAGTGCACTGAAAAATACAAAATAATATTAATTTTATTGGTGCTGGTATTTTTGGAGTTGGTGCCTACAACAACTAACTACAACTGTACAACTCATAGAATTAATATTATTTAATATTTTTCAATGCACTAACTTATAAAGTCGGTGCTAGTTTTTGTAAAAAGGTTTTGTGCTCTAATTTTTCATTTTATTCTTCATTTCGATGATGACTGACAATGGTTCGCCTTTAGTATATTCATTCAATTGCCATCCTCATTCGGTCTCTTCATATGAAATACAAATAATCTGTGATAAAAATCTCCAGCATGAAGAAATGTTACTAGAATTGAAATTGATCATACCTTTATAGAAATCTTTTTTGTCCCTGATACTTGCGAAGAACTTTAAAAATATTTCAAATTTTTCAGAATTAACATCACTATTTTCTACACTGTACATTTCATTGGTGAATCTTTGTAGTATATATGTCTGGCTCATTTTCTAGATCCATCGTATGCTCAAAAACATTTTGATAATCTTCATTTTATATCAAAAGGTTGTATGGCCCTATTTTCGCTTTACGAACGAAAGCTTATTTACTTTATATTACTTTCATCATCAAAACCTTTCCTACTTATTGGCATCGAAATATGCAATAATAAAAACAAAATTTCTACGCATGAAAATTGTTTACTTCAGGACCGCCGAAATTACTGTACTGAATTTACATTCCCTTTATATATTCAGGAATATGTTGTAGAATTTTGTAAAAATCTTTTAGAAATGCCATATTCGGTTCTAATGTTGATAATACCATAATAAATTGTTTTATTTTATTTATGGTACTCTTTCAAACACAAATTTAATTTAAAAAAGTCAGGATTTATGGTCCTGAGGTTAGTGCTTTTACCATCTAACTGACATTTCTTAGAATTCTTTCTATGTTGTTTTGTGACCTTGGTCTTCTGAACATATCTATAAAATTTATTAATTAATATGTGGAAAATTGAGATCAATTGAAAATACTAAATCGAGTAATCAAATAAATTTATTTGTGCTGTTTTGTAAAAACGCTCGAACCCGTAAATTTATATTTCTTAATGTGTAGTGCAGTTACAGTTAGATTGATAACTTTTGGCACCAACTTCACAAGTACCAGCACCAATAGAATTGATATTATTTTATATTTTTCAGTGCGCCAACTAATAATGTCGGTCCAATTTTTGGTAAAACATATTTATCTCACACTTTTGAGGGTAACATTAGTCACGAAAATCATTGAACGTTCACTATAACATCGCGGGAAAATACGCATAAGTATTTTAGATGTTACTTACCATTTTAACATCGCTGTAACTCGAGAACCGTAACTCTAAGGAAAAAATGTTCGTTATAAATGTTGCTACAAATAATTAGGTCTTTCATTTAGTACCCACAGATTATCAATTTTCGAAAGAAATCGTTACTCTCCACATAGCAAAAATACACATATTTGAGAATTTAACACGCCTCTAACTTGAAAACCGTAACTCCGTAAAAAAATTCAATTCAAACGTTTCCGGATATTGTCTTATCTTGAATTATACCACCTCAGATTTTCGATTTCGAGAAAACATGCACCCCCTTCGGGGCCGGTTTTCGGAGGGAAGGAGATTTCAGATTTGTGTTTTTATGAATATGGGACCATTTGTCAAGCCTCCTCTTCAAAAATAATCAAAATCAGATTACGAATACTATATAAAACGCGCGCAAGAACCAAAAAAAGCAGACAGTCGAATTGTATACCTCCTCCGTTCGGGGTTGGTCGGTCAAGAAAGTTCCTGCTTTTTAATAATTGATGTGAATCGAGTTCATACAAGAAAATTCTTAAGCAAGATATTTCCGGCAGTTTTTAGGTATGTGTACCAAGATATTCAGAATCACATCAAAACAAGTCAAAATTAAAAATAATACATTTTTACATAGTTGTAGAATTTAATTAACTTTCACAATTTTCTATCGAATACAACACAATAATTGGCGATAACGGTAAAACATTTTTGCTTTTTTACAATAATTAATTATATTAAATACTTATCTCGAACCGAGCTTATTTTGTTCGTATAATTGCTAACTATGAATATACATGAAAATTTTAAAATTCCGCGATGATGGAACTTTCAGTGTCACCGGTTTCTCGCCTATCAGTAGCTGTGCAAACTGCTGCCGACTGCTTGTACCTTACATACGTTCACTTCCACGGACGAGTGTACCTCAAACCGTGCATCCATATGACATAGTCCAAAAATTACTTTTGGTCTCTGTTTGCCATGAACATACCTATATGTCTGGTTGGCTGAGCCGACCGTGGCTGATGTTTATGTTGCGTGAGCTAGACAGACTTTCTCTCAATTGAAATTGGGGTTGCACAAAAAATCATGATCATAAAACTACTAATAAAGTCGGTCCAATTTTTGTTAAAAAATATTTATTTCACACTTTTGAGGTTTTAATTAGTCATGAAAACGTATGTTCTTTGATTGATTTTATTTGGTGGATTTAAAAAAAAACAATCTTAAATGTTGCTACATATAATCTCTTCTTTGATTTGGCCGTCTTATATGTTCAATTTTCTCAAAAAAGTGCCTCCTCCACATAGCGGATAAATACACATATTTCAGTCTTTACCATTGATGTAAATCGCAAACCATAGCCCTTTTGAAAAAATGCTTGATATACAAATTTTCCGCGTATAGTCTTGTCTTTAATTCTACCTTGTCTGATTTTTGATTTTCGAGAAAAATTGCCACACTTACCCCCTTCTGACCGATCCAGTATTGGGAATGCCAACGGATAAAATGGCTCCACAATATAACTTCAAAATAGAATATGCAGTAGTCGTACCAGATAGGAAAGACTGGATATCAGGACCGCCCTTGAAGGCAAGTCTCAGCTGGTACACTGACGGCTCTAAAACAAACTAAGAAAAAGTCGGTATATACGGGGTACAAGAGAGGAACATGACCTCTCCGAGCCTAGGGATTTACGCCACAGTCTTTCAGGCAGAGATCATGGCGATACAATGGTGTGCAATAGAACTGGTAAGACGGAAGGTGGAAAACTAAAGAATCGTCATTTATTCAGCCAGCTAGGCAGCACTTAAATGCTGCAAGGCCCTGAACAGGCTAGGTAGTCACAACAGGCTGACCCTAGCCTGGGTAACAGGGCACCAAGGAATTGATGGCAACATTAAGGCTAACCAACTGACCAGGGAACGGAACAGGCCATGATCGGACCAGAACTCTCCTGCGGAATTGCTAAATGCCTTATTAAAGGTCCGTACCTATCAATGGGTCAAGGACCAGGCATTGCTGTTTGGCAAGAAACCACAGGGCATAGACAAGTCAAATTATTTCTAAAAAGCCCCTCAGCTAAATGTCCCGCGAAATACATAATCAAAGTTGAAAAACAATAAGGATATTGGTAGGGATGCTGACAGGACACTGAAGGCTTAGGAAGCGTATGAACAACATGGGCCTGAACGAGGACGACCTATGTAGGTTCTGCCAGCAGTGGAGAACCACAATAGACCAAAACTGGTCGCGGTGGGATAGGTCGTGCAGCCACTCCAATAACAAATCTAGACGGGTATTTTGGAATTGAGTTTTTCTAAATATGGGACCATTTCTTAACTCTCTTCTTTCAAATGAATCAAAATCTTCAAAATGGGAGCTCCGCTACTATGCAAAACGCGCGAACCGCCATACTTAGAAAAATAAAATAAAATTGAAACAAAGCAAATATACAATCGAATTGTATACCTATACCTACCTCCTCCTTTTTTGAAGTCGGTTAAAAAAGTTAAAAAAACAAAATGACTTATGGCATTAGGTGCGTTTCTTTCACTTTTTCAAACGAAGTCCATGAAATAAGCAAATTAACAGGGAATTAAGTTTTGATTATGAGTACAGCTAAATTTGTTTTTAACATCATTACATCTCGCCTGCCCATCAGTTGAACCCATTCCTAAATATTGTATATTTCTTATATGTCACAAAATAACCAAATTATGTATACGTAAATATGGACGGACACTATCCAGTAGTCAGATTATCCACTAGAAATGCATAAATCAATAAATACATGAACAGACAATTAACACATTAATCTCAGTAAATCGACAAATATAATTTATTTAATTCAAACTATATCGAACCCTTTCAATAACATTAAATATTCATCCTGTTTAAGTGAAAAGTTCATTATTAGTAAAATTGTGTACCAATTCTGCATTAGATATATTGGTTTCTTTATATATTCAAGCTACAGAGGAGGTTCCAAATTTTCTCAGAAACTTATTCAATTTTTTTTATTTTCGAAGTATTATTTAGAAGTAATTCATAAGCAAATCTTCGCTGCTATTTTAGTTTGGTGCTAAACCTGTCCCGTTCGATATTATAGTTACCATAGTAACTAACAAACAACCGTTGTATGTTGCTATTAACGACCCCATTGGCGTTCTCTGTCAATCAGTGTACAGCGGCCATCGCAGGGCTGATTGGCGGAGAGTGTCAACGAAACTGCTGATCACTATTACGGCAGTTTATTTTTTATTTTCCCTTGCAGTTCCTGAAATATAAATTTCATCGATTTAGGAATATTAGGATATTATATTTTTAAGACACTTGAAAAAGAGAAACTCACACAATAGGGATGTTGACCAGTTTTTCGAACTGATCCTATTTTTTAGATCGAACCTTAATAGATATGATAAAAACATTTTACTGAACAAAAAATAACTAAAAAATTAAATAATTTTGAATTTTCCCGCTGAAACACGCAAATCATTCATGGACTTCAACTACGTCACCGCTCGGTAACAACAGCAACACTGACGATCTGTCGTATATAGGATAGGTGTCATGTGTTATGTGATTTATATTTACCCTTCCTCTGTGGCCTATGTGTATTTGTCAGTGTTAATTTGCTTGAGAATTGAGATTATTATATGAAAAGTTAATACAAAGTTTTATAAATACTTTGCAAATCCCGTGTGTAACTCCGCAGCGATTAGCCCACAAGATAAACTATTTATACGTTCCGAAAAAGAAAGATAGAAGGACAAAGTGTTTAACTTTAGCTAGAAGAGATCAAGATCATAACTTCTGCAGAACAATAATCCGGCAAAAAGATTTGCCACCATCAAATAATCTATTCTTGACAAATTAGAGCTGTCTGCTTTGGTAAATCCATCTTCCATTATTGCAAATACACTACTTATTTATTAACAAAAACGTAAGAGATATTTCCAATGAATCACAGAGCATATAACCATTTGAAGATAAATGACTGTTGGCTGGTTGGTTTGTTTAGCGGTCCATGACGTAATGAGCTATGATTGGTGTTCGCAGTCATGTCATAAAGTGTATTATTTATTGCACTTTAAATTAGTTTTATTCACTATTTATAATTAAATATGCCCCAAAAAAATATTTCAGATATTCAAATATTACCATTCATTCTTTAAACATAAATTTATTTAAAATTACAACTAGAATCAACATCCCTATTCTGTTGCCTTTGGTTTTCGGATAACTTTCTTTTCAGTAATTTACAGCAAAGAACATTCTTACATCTTTACAGTTTTGGTTTAATCTAATTCTGTTACTACTCAAGAAAACAAATTATATTTATTATATAGGTGTGGAGCCCCGGACTCCGAAGATTCTAATCTTTGCCGAATGTGCCGTCCAAAAATTGGCTTACCAACTTTATTTCGTCGAAAGAATATGACTTACCTATTTAAAAGGTACTATCCCTATCTCGCGCCTTCCAAATAGAAGAGCCAGACTTTTTCGGCCAATTTTTTCCTGTTAAATCAAAATTTCCTGTCGAATACAATTTACTGAGATTGGCGATGACGGTGAAACATTTTTGCTTTTGATTTAACTTTCGGCTTATTAGATTAAAGAGTACCGAGCTCATTTTGTTCGTGTAATTATTTACTATTAATTTAAATAAAAAATCAAATTCGGCAACGACGAGACTTTTAGTGTCACCGGCTCCTGGACCATGAGATTTTATTTGACAGTCTGCCTTGGAATCGAAAGCAACTTATCTAGCACGATGTTCAGGTATTGACAGATTCTTGATGAAATAACTTTAGGTTATTTCAGAATAACAAACTTACCCACAATACCTTCTATTTGAAGGGGTGGGGAAGATCTTGCTATATGTATTTTTTATTGTTAACATACGTTTAAAGAATCGGAGTATTAGCTGTCTTTTTGTAAATAAAATTTCCTCTAAGCAGATTTTAAAGACTAATTTAATCTTTATTAAAAATCTCATTGCAATATTTGCATGTTAAGCCATAGAAATAGTCATTTTGGTAGATGTTCAAAATATTTATCATACAAGAAAAATAAAAAAAGTATAAATTTTGAACATATTACTTTGCAGTGCAAATATGTAAATATAGCCACTCAAATTTGAAACACTGTATATTTTTCGCCTTTCTTCAGCCTTCGTCTTCTTGACTGATTATCACGCTTGCTTATTTTCAATCTCACAGTTTTGAGGCAGAAGCTGAAGATACATTAAAACTCTAAAACAACAAAATCTATATGAACATAATATATATAATATGGGCATATAAAATACAAAGAACCGACATATTATAGTTTCGTATGGTTGGTGCCAATAGTCTTCTATTTAACTACAGTTGCACAACTTACCGGTACCAATAGAATTAATATTATTTCGTATTTTTCAGTGCACAAAGTCGGTCCATTCTTTTCTTCTAATATTTATAGTTACCATAAAAGTATAGGCGCCGTTTTAATATTGACGATAGAGTTATTGTTGTTAAATATGAAATGAATAGTGAAGGAAACCAATCTTCCTAGCAATAAATTTACGTAATACATATATTTTTATGTAAGATGATTTCTTATGTATAATAATATGTTATCAAATCTGTATAAATAAATATAATTAAAAGTGTATATACATGTTTTCAGTATTATAAGAGATGCGTTTATTTAACCCGTTGGCTATTGTATATTCAATGAAAATCGCAGTTAAAGAGTAAACTCCAGTCGGGTGCCAGAGCTTAAAGGCACAATTTTTTGACTGACTTCGATTTGCTTTTATCATGTTCGTGTGCGCGCTTCATATAGTAAACGTACTTACTCCGATTTGAGAAAGGAGAGAAATGGTCGCATATTAAACGAATTTAAAATGCAATATTTTCTTCATCCAAAAGGGTGGGAGGGACATCCACAGAGACCACATCCAGAAAAATTTTAATTGGAAATTTTTCAAAAAAATTACCAGTTACAGCGGTGGTAAAGTTTGAAATATGTGTGTTTCTGCGATGTTTTCAAATCTGAAAATAAGTGAAAGTTCAACGATTTTGATGACAGATGATACAGTAAAAAATATAATTATATACGCTTTCATTTTAAATAATTCTATGTAGAAGAGACCACAAGTATATTAAAAAAAATTAAATGTTTAAACCTATTGCAGAAATTGTAGTTTTAAACAGACTTTTTCAAAGTTCGCCCGAAAACGGAGCTACACTTCCAATGACGTCACTCATGTCTGTCACTTATATTTGTTCATCGCTTGGAGGTAGTGTTCTCTGGTTCGTCGCTGGCTTTCATAAATATTGCATTGTATTTTTTTATATAAGTACATAAAGAAACTAAACTATTTAAAATTAATCCATTTTACAGTCATCCATCAACATCAACATCAGGTAGTCATAATAATGCTACTAATGGTCGTATTCAAGGCCGTGTTGATTCATATTCTGTGTCATTGTGTACATCTACTTCAGCAAAGTTTCCGAATAAATTGTTTTTAACTGGACCTTCTGATCCAAAATTGGAGTCTGCTCTTATGAACCCGGCTTCCATTTTATTATAAAATACAATTAATTTCGTAACACACACAAATGATGTTTACTGTCTCACAAGTATAACCTCAAACAAGTTGTTATCATAAGTCCATAAGAAGGAAATATGAATGACAGACATGAGTGACGTCATCGGAACTGAAGATTCCTTTTCTCGCGTTCATTGAAATAGTCAGTTTATTTTGAAATAATTTATAGTACTTGGTTTTTTAATACGTTTGTGGTCTATTCTACAACGGAATTCTTTAACATGAAATCGAAATAAATCAATAATAATTATATTGCATGTTGCCTATTCCACTGGTGCTGGTACTTTTGAAGTTGGTTGTTGGTAGTATTTTTCACAGCAAAACCTAATAAAGTCGGCCCCTGTATAAAAAGTTTTATTTGATCACTAGTTGCGTAACAAACCACTGGAACCAAATATCTATACTCTATATACAATCGGAAACCTTTACCTAACCTTACCTCGAGTGATCATATGAAATTTCATAATATTGAAACATGACTTGCCTCTTTTTGGAACAGAACTATTTTATTGATGAACATTGAAAGAAATACACATACCTGAACTAGTGTAATGATCATAAAATTGCAGCAAATATTTTTGATAGCTCATAACATCTGAACATAACTGTATTGAGTTGATAATTTCAGTAGATACTGTTCTTCATCAATTCTCAATTTCAGTTCGTTTGAATCATTATGTAATTAATTCCAGTTTTATACGCACCTAAAAATAGAGAAATACCTGAATATGCTTGTCTAAAATAGTCTCTTAATTTTATTTGAATCTTTTTCACTTAATTATCAATATCTGGGCGACCGAGCTTCGCTCGGGTAATACAGGATTTAGAGTGAGTCTATAAGGAAATTTAATTAAAAATGCAAGTAACGCCAATAGCTGTTTGTATATATATATATATATATATATATATATATATATATATATATATATATATATATATAAAAGGATGTTCTTGGGGATGCAGTCATATATTAAATAAAATTCTTTGATTGAAGAATTTTATTTAATATATGACTGCATCCCCAAGAACATCCTTTTATTTATTATAAAACCAGTCAAGAATACAAAATCAATATATATATATATATATATATATATATATATATATATATATAATATAATTAGATAACAGTTTCAATTGAAACAGGTAATCTATGATTTGGCCTTTCAGACTTATGCTTGAAATATATAGAAAATCACTATAAACATGAATACGTAGATTCAACTAAAAAATCCCGATGGCCTGTAGTCAGCGGAAAGGTAAATTTTTCAAAATTCATTGAATTGAAATTTTAACAACCTTTTCATTGGTATACCTACATGTTATTAAATAAAATTGTCATAGCCTTGCGGTTAGAGGTTTTTGTTTTGGCTGTTGAATATAAAGCAGACAGGGTTCGAGTCCACTTCAAGGCAGATTTTTTTTTCGTCTATTTCTTTTCAATAAATATACTATATATTTTTTTAATCAGGGTCTATATTAAGATCTCCAGAAAATGTACAATTTCATCAAATTTATATTGAGTGTTCATGTTTTATCAATATTTGTTATTTTTCTTTATTAATTTTTATTTTTTTACCTGTGTATTTTATGAAAAATTGTTCTGAACAAAAGTTGTAGGTACTGATTATATCTATAACCTAAAATTATTTTTAATAATATTTACACTACTGCTCTTTTTGATAATTTTTTTAAATGTTTGAATGGTCGCCATTTTGAAACTACTTACCCGATATTGCCCAATAACGAACTCGACCGAGATATTTGAGAGATTGATTTTTGTAGCAAATTTGAACTTGATACCTTCAAAACTGCGACCTCTATCGTGTTAACAAATTTCGTAATATCCCATATATATATATATATATATATAATATATATATATATATATATATATATATATATATATATATATATATATATATATATATATATATATATATATAAAACTTTTGAACCAAATGTTTTTTTGGACTAACTTATAGACATATAACAACATGCCGTTGAAATTTTTTCGAAATTCAAAAGTGTGAACGATCGCAATAGGTATATTTCTATAAGAAATTTACCTAAAAGACCCTGCAGAGCAATATGCAAATATGCAGTTATGACTGACGTACGACTTGGACATGATAGAACAGATTGTGAAAAAAAATCACAATTGTTATCAGTATACACGTATATATAGAGCAGTTATCTATCTTTTCTTATGATGATTTTTTGTATACCACGAAATACTTTTTAATCGCTTGATAGAATTATACAAGGCGATTAAGTTATACTCCGAAGTTTGATATCTCTGTTGTACTGATAATGAATTAAAATTTGAATAGTTAGATATACTCAAGCTTCAGATTTTAAAATTAGTTCGTTATATACAGGGTGTTTTCTAAGGTTAACGTAAACAAAGTTATGTTTTTTAATTGGTAAGGTTTTAGTAGTAATCACTTTATTTTCATTTAAATCATTTCCATTTCCACGTCGCTGGTCTCAATCAGTTAACTAGGTAGGTACCTATATTTTTTTAAATGTTGTATATTATTAAGTCAGTTTTGGTGGCCTTTTAATTATGGCAATATTTTTATGAAAATTCAATTCTTTATAATTAAGCAAATATCTGCAAATTCCCTAAATCCACTATAGCATCTCACAAAAATTATAAAACCTCTCAGATTTTATTTTCATATCAGAGCTTTTAAATACATAATGAATATGGTAAAATGATTTTTTTTCATATGAAATGAAATAGTCCGCTTAATGACTTTTTATGTAGATAATTTGCTTAGTAAATACTGATATTATATTGGTTTTTATTTATTTCTATATTACAAAGAGATTTGCTTTTTTAGTGCATTAATACAGAATAAGAATAAAGAACAGAGCATTAGTATTCCAATATTCAAATATACGATTTTTTTCATGTGTATTATTTTTTTCTTCATACCGTCCTTAGAACTCCCACTCTTTTCATATCAAAGGAGATTGGATTTTTTTGGCTTCCACTTTCCTCAGATATTACACACAGTTCGATCAAAATATTCGTACGGATCAGCTATATCGATTTATGTATCATTTAAGTGAAAAACTGACAAAGGAAAAGTTTCTAAGGATCGTTTTATTTTGACCTTTGAGAAACCTTTAGGGAGCATGCTCTCACTCTATTCTTAGAAGCATCGAGTTGAGCTTTAGATGAGAACGTAATATGTTGAATATACTAATATACAAAGTTTTAAGCCTACTTTGGGCTTGGGATCTTATGCCACTAGAAAAAACTTCTCACAATATTATAATGTACTTCTTTATAGGTTCGGTTTGCGTTTTTGGGAGTTCAGGTTCTTAGGTTCTTTATAGGTGAACTTTCTATTGAAAAGATTTTCGAATTGAGAAGTAAATATGTATAATATATAAAGTTATTCAAAATTGATCAAATGAATCCATCGTTAATTGAATGGGGTTCATTTGTTGAAGAAAATAATGTGACTCATGTAGATGAGGTTTATAAAGGTGGCAGTGACAATCGAAATTGATATGGGAATTTGTTGCTAAACGCCTGCATTTGCAGCTAATTGGTTTCTGGAACGTAGTGAATGAAAATTAATAAAAAAATGTATCCCTCGCTTTCACCGCATCGAAGATTCATTATTTTATAGATGATCAGGATATAAGCCAGCAACAAATAAAGTAATCGAGCATCGGGTCCTTGCTACTTTGACCAGGGAATTCTTTGTGTTAAAAATTATTATTGATTTTGTTGCTGGTCGGCAAATAAACTATAGCAGCCTAAAAAGAAGCAACTTCTTAACAATAATATATCAGCTGACAAATAAAAGAAATTAAAATAAAATAATTCGTTGATGAACGAATGTCAGTTTCTTTTTAGCCTTACACGTGGATCTTTTGTGTTAAACATTGTTATTGATTTTGTTGCTATGTGGAAAATACATTATTGAGCCGTTAAAGACCAGCTACTGACAAAATATCGTCTGACAAATAAAAGATGTTTCTTTTTTCGTATGTCCTTCTCCCCAAAAATCTCTAAAGGGGATACATTTTCTCGAAAATTGAAAATTTCATCTGGTAGGACTCAAGAAATAATCATTTCCAGCAACATTTCAATTGGACATTATTCAAAAAACAAGGGTTTTAGAGTTACAACACTAGTAATTGCAATATCATTAACGCCAAATCTCTCTGATTATAAGTGAACTTTCAACAATTTCTATGACAAAGAAGACTCCAAAATATTTATTTTGTGTTGTTTTTTTAATAATTTTAATATATTGTTAATTTTTTTTAACTAAACTAAGTGTGAGTTTTCTTAACATTATGCAAATTAGGCACAATTCTTTTATTTGACATGATATAATCTGATGTCACTATATTATGCAAGCAAAATTGGCCATTTTCAAAGATGGCGTCTCTTCTTAGATAAGAAAAGCCTCTCGTCACATACAACTAACTCAAATATGCGGGCGTTTCCTGACTTGTATGACAGACCATGGCACTGTTTACATTCAAGTCAGAAAAGCTTTTCTATCGAAATCATTGAAACCAAGCTCAAGATATATATAATATTCCACATGTATTAGCGCTCAAACAACCGTTATACAAGAAATATAACTTCCAAATCTGTCATTATTTATTCAATATTACGCTTCAGGATTTTGAAATGTGAAACTTGAGAAATCTTGCCATCCTATAGGTATATACTAAAATTTTCTATATAAACACAGAAAGACAAATTCCAAGTTGGAAAATGTTCCTTCTTGAAAGTGTGACAGATAAATATACAACATGATATATTTAAATAATTATAATTTTGTTTGAGTTATTAAGTTAATATTAGAACATCATTATATACACTGAGTTTATCGAAGTAATAGTAACGTTCTATACGGCTGTTCCCTTTGAATATCTTTGAAGTCGTTACTGTTCCATGATTTCTTGATATTTCTCAAATGGTGATAAATTCTAGAGAGAAAAGCATTGCCTGATTTACAGAATACGGATGATATGGCTGTTCGATATATTTACATTCGGTATTCTAATGTATAGTAATTGTCTAGTAACTGCTGGGGACACTATTCTATCATTAGAATTCACAAGAAATATTTGAGTCTGGGCGAATTTAATTTCGCACAATTTTCCGCTTTTCGTTTTCAGCCATGTCTTGGGAGAAGAGGAAAAAAAACATAACCATTAATCATTCATAGTCCACCGGCAGGCATTTTAATTACTTTTCGTAAAATTACTGCCTACATAGTTGCAGCTAAATTTATACGCTTTTTGTAAGAAAAAAACACGTCTCTTGAGAGTCTAGAGAAATTAAGATGAATAGATTCTCTGGTAGGATACTCGGTATACGAGGTCTATTCAACACCAACTTTGAATTCTTTGTTTGTGAACTCTAAGCTACAAATTAGGGGAATGGATATTTTGGTCATTGAATTTTTCGCTTAATTTCTTCATAGCATCTTCTGTGACTGTGATTACATATCTATTATAAAATTATTTCTTGTATATTATTTCATCCAAATGTTCTAGAGACACTTTACGACTTTCGAATCTAACAAAAGCTCTATAATTTATTCCACCATGCAAGGCAATTATGTGAGCAGATTAAAGGTATTGAATTTCATTATAACTGAAAAAGGGTTTCTGGATACAGTTAAATGAATTCATTTAAATTTTCAATTTAATCACTTCTCTCTTTATTAAAATTCAAAGAGGGTTGAAATTTGCATAGATATATACATATATATCTAAATATACATACTGTGTAAGCGTGAAGCGCGGATACGTTAGCCATAATTTATAACAAGCCGGCACCCGCAACTTTCTACGCGCAGAATTATTATGATACCCACAAATGACCAGTATGTACCTGGTCGTACGTAATAAGATATGCCCTTTCTAATAATAAAAAATGACATTAAAAAAAATCCCGATGGCCTGTAGTCAGCGGAAAGGTAAATTTTTCAAAATTCATTGAAGTGAAATTTGAACAACCTTTTCATTGGTATACATACATGTTATTACATAAAATTGTCGTAAGTGTCATAGACTTGCGGTTAGAGGTTTTTGTTTTGGCTGTTGAATATATAGAGCAGACAGGGTTCGAGTTCCACTTCAAGGCAGATTTGTTTTTTCGCCTATTTCTTTTCAATAAATATAATATATATTTTTTTAATCAGGGTCTATATTAAGATCTCCAGAAAATGTAAAATTGAATCAAATTTATATTGAGTGTTCATGTTTTATCAATATTTGTTATTTTTCTTTATTAATTTCTATTTTTTACCTGTGTATTTTATGAAAAATTGCTTTGAACAAAAGTTGTAGGTACTGATTATATCTATAACCTAAAATTATTTTTGATGATATTTACAGTACGGCTCTTTTTTGATAATTTTCTTGAATGTTTGAACGGTCGCCATTTTGAAACTACTTACCCGATATTGCCCAATAACGAACTCGACCGAGATATTTGAGAGATTGATTTTTGTAGCAAATTTGAACTTGATACCTTCAAAACTGCGACCTCTATCGTGTTAACAAACTTCGTAATATCCCATATATATATATATATATATATATATATATATATATATATATATATATATATATATATATATATATATATATATATTTATAAATAAAAAGATGTTCTTGGGGATGCAGTCATATATTCAATAAAATTCTTTGATTAAAACCGAGCTTTCGAGAATGTTTATTCTCTTCTTCAGGACAAACTACAAATCGTTACAAAATTATTTCAACAACAAAAAGTGGAAAAGTGAATGATTTTCAAAATGTTTCATTCTCATGTCGTATTGTGAGAGAATATGATTTTATATATTATTTTGAATATTTATGAATATTTGAAAGAAAATTAAAGAGTATTTTAGGATTTCAAAATATCTATTTCACCCAAAAATTTAGAGGTTGATTAGTGAGAGAAATCGGCCTTTTTGATGGAATAAGTATCAGTGCACTTTGAGAATAATCATGTTTATATGTTTCGTATTGTAAGAGAATATTACACATATATAGAAATTTTACATAATATTATGTACCATTTTCTTTCAGTTCAAGCCCAGAATAAAAGTAATTTAGTCTATGTATAGGTATATATGTAAGTATTTATGCAATATTCTTAAATTACATTTTTTTTAACTGAACCTGTATCTGCCTTAATAATAATTTTAATTTAATTGTGCTCATTGTTCAAATAGCCACAAACATATAAAGATCATTCAGTAATATTCATTTTTATCAACAAAATCTAGATACTTTCTTACTTATTGTGTTACCATGACAAATATAAATAATGACATTTGTAATTGATGGCTATGAAATCTTTCCAGTTTTTGGCTAATTTATTCTAAATTCACGATTGTAAGTATTTTTATAATACTTTAAGTTGTTGTTGAAATAATTTTGTAACGATTTGTAGTTTGCCTTGAAGAAGAGAATAAACATTCTCGAAAGCTCGGCTTTAATCAAAGAATTTTATTGAATATATGATTGCATCCCCAAGAACATCTTTTTATTTATTATAAAACCAGACAAGAATACAAAATCAATATATATTTATTTATATATATATATATATATATATATATATATATATATATATATATATATATATATATATATAAAATAAAGTTAGTGGGTGTGTTAGTCAATAATCTTACGAAACGATGATTACAATTGGCTACTCTTCGTTAAATATTCCAAGCTTTCGGAAATTTTAATCAAAATTTTAGATATTATGTGAATCGGAATTGATAGTGGCTTACTATGAGCTTCCGAGTACCTTCAGTACTCAGAGCATTCACTCACCTATTTTTATTTATAATGTATTTTCTTTCTTGTTTGTAATTTTGAATTTATGTTTTTTTTTCCGTATTATAAAAAAAATCTAAAAATTAAACTAACTAACAAAGTGTTGAGGAATGTCTACGGTGATGCAATCGGTTACCTACCAGCTAGTATTTATCCAATTTTCATTCAGATATCACTGTTGAAGCCTTGAGAAAGGAAACAAGTGGTTTCCGAAAGCTTGGAATATTTAACGAAGAGTAACCAATTGTAACCATTGTTTCGTAAGATTATTGACTAACACACCCACTAACTTTATTTTATATTTTTTTAATTAGTCACTAACTTAGTTTTATATATATATATATATATATATATATATATATATATATATATATATATATATAAAGAAAACTATAATTCAGTATTACTGAGATAGATATATCAAAAATGAGAATGCTATTCACCTTTATGCTTTTATTTCATCAGATAGTTATCCACTAGAAGATATCAATACCTAGGTGGCGCGAATTGCGTCCCACTGAGAGATTGTTGTCATGCACCTATGACATCTTTCAGTTGCTTTTGTTTCCTCGGATACAGCTTCCACTTATTTCACAAATAAGCTTGAAATCACGTGATCCGCTTCTAGTGGATGACTGTATCTGATGAAATAAAAGCATAAAGGTGAATAGCATTCTCATTTATGATATTATATCTATCTCAGTAATACTGAATTATAGTTTTCTTTATATTTATATATATATATATATATATATATATATATATATATATATATATATATATATATATTGATTTTGTATTCTTGACTGGTTTTATAATAAATAAAAGGATGTTCTTGGGGATGCAGTCATATATTAAATAAAATTCTTTGATTGAAGCCGAGCTTTCGAGAATGTTTATTCTCTTCTTCAGGGCAAAAATCGTGAATTTAGAATAAATTAACCAAAAACAGGAAAGATTTCATCTCGAAAGCTCGGCTTCAATCAAAGAATTTTATTTAATATATGACTGCATCCCCAAGAACATCCTTCTATTTATATATATATATATATATATATATATATATATATATATATATATATATATATATATATATATATATATATATATATAGTTTAGCAGATATAACGGGAAAACAGCAAAAATTGGCCAATTTTGTAAACTCTATATTTTACATCAACGTTTCAACATAATATAATAATAATATTATTGATATGTATATCCTGATGTTTTTCTAAATTTGTCAATTGTTAATACCCTCACAGTTTTGCATCCTGATGAAGACATGTATTATGTCGAAACGTTGATGCGAAATATAGAGTGTACAAAATTGGCAAATTTTTGCTGTTTTTCCCGTTATATCTACTAAACTATTAATCACGTAGTGCTGCGTTACTTCTTATCTGACATATATATATATATATATATATATATATATATATATATATATATATATCTATCATGGTATTCCCTGAATATAATTTAGTTTCACCTGAAAAAACTCTTAATTATAAACTAAAATCGACGGACTTGCTTATTTTGGAATTATAAACCTGTTTATAGTATTTTTATGAAGGCAGGGACAGACTAGTGCTGTAGATTAATGATCTCAAATTTATACAGGGTTGCAGGACCTTTTATGTAAATAGCAATAATGACTTCCCCAGACCTTTAGCTAACGAAAAGGTACATACACTTATTTGAATTCGATAAAATAAGCCGTTGGGGAGATATTTGCCATTTTCTTATTGCAATACACATCGATTTTTCGCATTATTTAATTAAGAGGAGTTTTAAGGTGAGAATTGTTAATAAATGGTACTAAGAAAAAGTAATTTAAGATTGCATTTCACCGGATTTAGAGTCAGTGAAGATAAACTACCTTGAGGTTCAGCTCAATTAGCCACTAACCTTGTGTCCTATTCCTTTCCATGCCTCAGGGTAGCTTTACTCTGTTATTCCAACTGCTTCGCAGTATCCATTTGATGCCCTGTTCTCTTACTTTCCTCGGTGTTGTTATCGTTTGCCCATTCAATTTCTGTCCAGTGACCGATAGGGCTGGGCCTTCATATGGTACATATATCGGTGTTTCCTTACAGTCCTTGTCACATCTTGAACATTTTGATGATGCACTTTTCCCAATTTTAAATTGAAAACACCTAAGTTTGGCATGCCCCCAAAAAGCTTTTTCCTTCCTGCACCTCAGGATTTCTTGCCACTGTGCAGTATGATACCGCTAATATTTGCTGTTATTCTTTTCAGCCCCTTCTGAAAAGGCATTTCCAGTGGTTGCAGATGAATTTCTAGTTTATCCAGTGTATCCTCTCTTTCGTTCCCTTCCCAACTAATGTGTCTTCAACTAGTTAAAAGTTTTCCTTTTTCCTAACGTCCAAAAGGCCGCCTAGCCTGGCTATCCGAACAGATCAAAATGTTGCTGCCTTTCTTGCCAGCACTCTCAATTTTCTCTGCACATGTTTCTGCTTGAAAGGCACTGCCTAAGGCAGATTTGATCCTAATGTCTTAGTCCATGGAATCCTTCTCTAACCTTTCCTTTAGTTTTTGTCCAATCCGTATAACAGATTTCTCCGTTTCGAGGCCTTGTTTTCTCCCATGCTTCTCTCTTGAGAATGTGAATATTTACTTTACCTCTCCCGATTTCAATTGGCATGATTCTGTCCTGGGATTCCTTCCATATCTTATATTTTAGTTCCTTTTCAAATAGTAGATTAGTAGATGCTTACCATCTGGTTTTCACCATCCGTTGCACCACATAGCTTCAGATTTAATCTGAAGTGCCAAGGTAAGCAAATTCAACATGGCCCTAAGTACAGCGTGTAATGTGCTATTCCTTGTGGCCGTTATGACCCTGAAGAAGAGCCCCTGTCCAGTCGGTGGTTTCCAGTGACCTTTACTAGTTCATTACACTATGGCTGCGAATATGACCCTGGGCACCATAACACATGTTTAAATCCATATTATCTACTGTGGACCCAGACCCCACCTCTTCCTTTTGTACCAGAAAGAGTGGCTTTGGCTTAGCTTTCAGATACTCTACTAGATAGAGTAGTTTCCTATCCAGTATGTATTTATTTATTCATTCAAGCCATTCAGCATTACAAAATTGCAATACATTAGTATCTCCTGCAGAGATAAATCAATATCTGTGCGCAGGAACTGGTATATCTTACCACTACAAACTTCCACACTAAGAAAACTTAACAATTAGTCTATGAGAATTCTAAATATAAAATAAACAATAAATTCTATCAAAATATAGAATAATGCTCAATACAATAAATAATATAGATATTCTTAATATAATAAAAAATAATAATAATAAACAAATTTTCAATATAATTTTTTTTTTCATGTTGTATTTTTCTTCGATTCAGATATTTAAATAGGGAAAAGGAAATAATTTCATTGTAAGATTCAATTAAATATTACCCTTTATCCAAAGCTTTATTTTACTTTTTAGCCACTTTTTGTTTTTTATAGTAATTAGTAATTAATTATAGTAATTAGGCAACTGATTAAACAATTTAATTGCAAAAATAGAGCTATTTTTGTTACTAATAGCTTTGAAGCATTTTGGTATTTCAATGGCTTTATGTCTAGTTTTACTAGTGGATTTTCCAAATTTATTTTTAAGTTCATTATAATGGTATAAAATTGACTCCATGCACTAAGATTGTTCAAGTGTTAGTGGAGAATTGATAGAAAAAGTATTCTTATTAATAATCTTCATTATTCTATTTTGCAATGTTTGCAATAAACTAAGATTATTGGAATAGGCTCCACCCCAAGCAATTATTCCATATCTTGTTATGCTCTGGAAAAACGCATGGTATATTACCAATGTTTTTTATCCATGAATTGGGCTAATTTATAGAATACAAAAGTTAAATACATCTTATTTATTAAATATACAATATGTTTGTTCCATTTTAAATTATAATCAATTATAATACCTAGGTATTTGCAGCTTTCTACTATGCTTAGTATCTCATTATTAATTTTTATTTCAATTTCAGTAGGTACACTATCTTCATAATTTCCAAAAGTAATATATTCAGATTTAACTATATTTAGAGTTAGTTTATTAGAGTTTAACCATAAAGCAATTTTAGATAACAATTCATTAATTTTATGTTAAGCTTCATTTTATGTTTTACCTGAAGTAATTGCTGCCGTATCATCAGCATTCATTATTTAAAATTTCATCCAAAAGACCATTTACGTATAGTATAAGAAACAGTGACCCTAAAACTGTACCTTGAGGTACACTTATTTTGATTACATTATATTCACTCTTTGTTGTCGATTTCACAAGTAATTGTTTAAAAGATTAAGTACTCTGCCTCTTACTTCATAGTAGTACAGTTTATCAAGTAATATTTCATGGTGATACGGTAATCAAAGGCTTTTGCTAGATCAATGAAAGTTACAATAATTGGTTCAGTTTCATCCAAGAACTTGTAAATTATATTTGTGATGTAAGACAAAGCATCTTTCGTTCGCGATCCTTTGATAATACCAAATTGTTTTTTGGGCAGAATTTTGTGTTTATTCAAGAAATCGAAAATTCTATTGTTAACGTGTTTTTCAACAATCTTTGCAATATTCGATACCAAAGATATTGGTCTTCATTTTTATTTTCAGATTTAAAAATAGGAAATACATCAGTCTTTTTTAATACATCAGGCTAAATTGACATCTCAATATATAAATTAAAAATATATGATAAAAGATCAGCAATATTGTCAGATACTACTTTTAGTACTCTAGAATGAATTTCATCGGCTCCTCCTGCTTTATCCTTCAGGCTATTTATTTTTATTTGATTTGGTTTCTTCTTTTGTTATAGGATTGATAAAGATACCCTTTTGGTTAATATTTGGCATATAAACGTCTTGATTAGGAGGCGTATGAAATTTATTATTTAATTTTATTCCAATTTCACAGAAATATTTATTCAAAAAATCCGCAATTCTTTTAGGTTTATCAATTTTCATATTGTTTTCATCGATTAAAAATTCAATATCATTGGTTTTTATATTTTTTACTTAATTTGTGGTTTATTATATTCCATAGTTTCTTTTTATTACTTTTATCTTTTTCGACTAACTTTTTTTCATATAAATCTTTGGCATTAAAAATCACTTTATTTGAAATCTTAGTATAATTTTTATATTCATATTTTAATTGCTCATTATTAGGATAAAGTTTCCAAATTTTATGTAATTGTTCTTTGATTGAACATGAGATCATAATAATTGCCTTTGTAATCCATGATTTTTTTTGATTTTTTTTTGATTTTGTATTTTTATCGGTCTTACTATAACTAGATTTATTAATACAATTTTTGATTTCATGTATGAGAACCTCGATAGCTATATTTACATCATCTAGTAAAAGTAAATTCCAATTTTTCCCAGAAGCTTCATTTTTTAATATTTTGTAACAAATATTACAAGATCTACCTGATTCGTCCTCTATATGTTGGTTAATAGAGATTAAAAGAGGAAAATGTTCAGTAAAAACAGAACTTATTCTAAATGTTTTAAGGTCTAGATTATTAGTTCTCACAAAAAATTATCAATACAAGTTCCTCCATTTTCATTTTCACACGGTCGTATTACATCCAGAAAACTTATATTGTGCATATTGTGACAATCATCTAGAAAAGTTTTAAGGTCTTTTAAAAGCAGAGATTTAAATATTGTTTATATTGGCCATTTTGAGTTTCGTATGTAGAATACTCAATTTACCATAATTTCTGGTAACCATTTTCTCAATTAAAGTGTCTTTTATATACATTACAAATGCGTTTGCTTTAATAATATGATTATGCTTATAAAAAAAATATATCCTGGTAGATGGTAATTTTGATAATATTTCAAATTCCAAGTCTCAGTACATACAATAACCATTGCTTTATATTTTAATCTTTTAATAAATATCTGCATATTAGCAAAATTTTAATTTATTCTTCTGATATTCAAGTATAAAATTAAGTTATCATCAATTATTAAATCTTTATTTAGAGATAAGAGATCATTATATGTATTATTCCCTGATATTTAATCTTCTCCGTCTACGGTATCTTGGTATATCCTATTTCTAACTTCTTTAATGATTTAATCTTATATTTCCTCGTAAAGACTTTATAGCTGCTAATCATCCGCCATCCGCGTATCCCACTGCCTTGATTCCCGCATTGTTGAGCTGTCAATTACTAAGCTCTAAAAGAGAGGAAAAGGGACCCCCACTCGAGGGCACCCTCAGAGACCAGTCCGGTGATGGATTTCTTCATCCATGACGTGGTTAGTTACCTTTTTCCGATGGTGCTCATGCTCAAGCCCAGTTTCAATATTTTTCTTCTATACTTTGTAATTTGCACATAACATATAACGAAAATGATCATAAATTACATTATTTTTGTAACTTCTAGTTATAAGTGTTTTGCTTGAATGGAATTTCATAGTAAAAATGTCTGCTTTATAGTTGTTCGAACTTAAGTAGGTTTTTTTTGGTTTCAATCAATGTTAGTGGTAGGTCGTTTCCAGGATATGTAAATACGACTACATTTTGATGAAACTAAAAAGCACATAAATAGACCTGAACCAATACTTTTAGTATCATAGGTGCAGGGTGAATCTTGAATATTTTGCATTTTAGATGTGTCTACATCTTTGTTCATAGATATGATATAAACAAGTTAAAAACGGTTGTGTTTAGATGATATTTTGTGTTCTTTGGTAAATTAGTAACCGATTCTAAATCAGAGAGCAAGTTGCTACGGGCTAAAACTGACCGACTTCGATGATCTAAGTTAGGCAGTGCAGTTCATGGCGAATCGTTTGGACAAGTGGCACTTATTACGGGCGCGCGTTTGAATCCCTGGCTGTCGCATTGGATTCTCGTCCTTTCTTTAGGCAGCGGTAAATCAGCGTGTATTTTCCTAGCACAGCTGCTCTGGAAGGGTGTGTCATGATATTATCTTGAGGCATATTGGTGGTTTGGAATCCACTTTAAACTGTAGGTTCATGTGTCTGTCGTAACACTTTCATGACAGAGAATACGAGTACGGCACTCAAAGAAGAAAGAAGATACTGAATCTTGGTTCTATAGGTTAATGATTTCTTCTCACCAACGATCGTATCCACGATTTTCTGTCTGGTAGTAATTTTAATAATTGAATATTTTCGAATATTCTTAGAAATTATGGCTCAAGCATGAAATTTTCTTTCGTTTGTTAAGTTCTTCATGATCGCAATTAAACGAGTGGTCAAGATGCGTCCCCATGTCTCTTTAAACATATTACATTACAGTTTTATCGTTTTTACAAACAAATATAGTAAATTATTGATCATTTAACCCCTCACCCTTAATTGCAGTCATTGCTACTTTAATCCCCAGACTACTATCGATTTCATGTTCATTTGATAACATGAAATGAAATGCAGTACACTTATATTATGCAACTCCAACCTACTTCCAGACCTATTTGCAGCTGTCGTATGTACTTATGCCTCTCTGGATATTCAATTCCAAATGTATCGATTACCTACTTCATTTATGAGGTAAATTGTTTCCGTGCAACGTCTTCTTCTTTCTTGTCTTTTTGTTATATTAATTATTCAGGAGATAGAGAGCTAGTCACTTCAAGTATCGTATTTTTGCAACAGAGTGAGTACATGAATCATTTAACCATCGGAAACCATCTCTTTGAGCGTCTCACTCTTATCTTTCAATTACAGCTCTTCTCTGTTTGTATTATTATTTTAGTTTAGATTCTTTAAATTTTCTATCTAGAAAGGAAGGGACTGATCTCCTAAAGTAACTTCTATAAATTGCTAATGCAATTGCATTGTAGAAATCAGCAGCAAGTGAAGAAAGGTAAATAAATTACTTGTATGAAACAGTAACTAAAAATAAAATTTCGTGAACCGCTGTAATATTGGATTGCAATCAAAAACAGAGAGAAGAATCGACTGGTTCAGAAACCAAGTTATCCTCGAGGTTTATCCTAAGGAGAATGGAAAACATTTTCTTACAAAAAGGACGACCGAGTTTTTTAGATAGTGCACTAAAAAATACATTAATTCTATTGGTAGTAATTTTGAAGCTTTGCACTTATAGTCTTATAGGTAGATAGAAGAGTTTTGGCACCAACTAAATTATCTGTTCCAATAGAATTAATATTATGTATTTGACTTTTTTTTACTGGTTAGGTACGGTTAGGTTACCCATCAAAATTGTTGAACGGTTAAAGCTCAACAGATTTAGCCATGGAAATAATGCGACAGAGGCGTTCAATGGTTTATAGTAACTGTAGAAAGCACCCGATCGGTGTAGCACGTCCATGATTGACCCCTGTCAAGTTAGCCTCCTGGTTTTCAAAGAATAAACTTTTTTCAACGTAAATCGTTTGTTATTGTTTGTTAGATGAAAAATTTCGTTTGTTGCTTTTTTTTGTTATAAATTTTCGACGTCAAGTTGACCCCACTTTCGAAAAATGAACGTTTTTTTCCCCAAATCACAGTTTTTAATTCGCTTTTGTTTGTTGGAATGGTCTTGCGGTTTGTTAGATCTTAATTAAATAATTACATCAATTTTTATTTCGGCTGCTAAGCACGCGCATACGCCTTGATGTGCACGATAATACGGCATAAAACTTAAGCCTGCACTCGCATGGACGTCGAAAGGATACGTTTGTATTCTGTATGTCAAATTGACGTTTATATGAATGCAACCTAAGTCATAGGTCACGATCTGTGAATGTCGCTGAAATCACGATGTACGACCATGGCTGAAATGTTTTCGTTCTTTTACTAAAGATAGAAATAGGAAATGACAGCTCCCAACGACAAGAAAGGAAAAACGTCGAAGTTTAAATGATTGTTGTATTGCTCCCAAAGATTATTTTTTCTATAGCATTATGCTATGAAATGCGAATTAACGTATTCAATTGCTCCGTACAATCCGCAACCAAAACCTACGCAACCTAGGGAGCTTAGAGTTAAGGTAAATATTATTGCAATTCCATGGCAATTATATCAACTGTGCTTTATGTACGTCCAGGCTATATGCGAGTCAAGGCTTAGTTGTATAAAAACGGTCGATTTGCGAAAAAAAAAAACGTTCATTTTGGGCCAACTTGACGTCGAAAATTTAAACAAAAAAAGCAATTAACAAACGAAATTTTTCAACTAACAAACAATAACAAACGACAAACAAACGATTTACGTTGTAAAAAGTTAATTTTTCGAAAATCAAGGGGCCAACTTGACGGGGGTGATATTTTTCTATAGGATATAGGTAGTTGCTGCCCTCTTACCCTTACGTCGTGCTCAGTTTCAATTTGTCATGTATATTTGGTGATTTCAAAATATAGCGGCAACAGTCTTACACATTCCTAGTACTACAATGCGGTAACCCATAAATATTTTGAAAACTGACAATCTTTCTACAATGGTCATTAGTATCAAATTGATGGAAATCTTATAAAAAAATGTTAGGGTAACTGGTATTATGACATACATTATGAACTGCGTTAATTTTAACTCAGAGTGTCCAAAAAATATGTCTGCGGAAGTGGTTACAAAAAAAGCCAATACCTAGTCACAATTGTTAATAGTAACCAGCAGACATTCATCAATTGTCCATTGTCCACATGACATGCTACCTTGTTGATCTTTGTATCTTTTGATGAATCCAGCCCTTGAAATACCAGCCATATTAATATTTATTATTAGAATCATCTCGAAAAACTGTGCTCATTTTTGTGGGTCCTCAGGATATAAGGCTCATGATATTTTATAATTTTGAAGGCATGGACATGTCCAAGATTTCATTACACTCATTTCTGTCTCTTGTTGTGTTAGGTTTCTTCTTTGACAACTTAGACTCCAAAAGTTGAGAAATGCAGAATTAATTCTCCATGCGTTCATTCTTGTTAGGGTACTCAGACAGCGAATACTATTTTTTATATGATAGCCTTGCACCAGGAGTTCTGGCTGCTCGAAGTGTGCGAAACTATTCGGTTCATCCGGTTAATAGACGTCGCAAGACCATACATTATTTTCGGAAATAAAAAACCACCCCCAACGATGTTTTGAGTACCTTAGGATGGATACTACGACATTTCAATATATTTTGAATGCTTTGGAGCCCCATTTACGGCAGAGTTGGACAAATTTCAACAATCAACCCATTCAACCTGAGGAGCGATTAATAGTTACATTGAGGTAAGTGAAAATATATGGATTGTAATCAAAATAAATATTTATTCTATACAAAAGAGTACCACATTTTTATATTAAAACAATACATGTCATCATTCCACAAAATAAATATTACAATTCCCACCACTACTCCCATGACCGGCGTCTCCTTCGTAACTAAATGTGTGCAATATGCGTTGCCCGTATTGCATAATTGACCCTTCTTGAATCTTCCTAACATGAGGGAGCAAGCTGTTGAAAATTAGTTGATGCTCATCGGCTGGTGGATCTGGTGGTACAATGCGTTGAGCTGCCACAAGAGCATCTGCAGGATTTTTATGATTTCGAAGCCGGTTAGTTAAAACTGTTCGCGGTTCATACCATTCATATGACAGTCCCAACTGCGGACACATTCCTTAAAATAAGCTCCGATTACATGAAAATATGGAACTTCCCTAACTGCTTTGGGAGCTCTGGATAGCAAGCATGTAAAAGTAAAGTGCCCAAGGCATTCAGGAAGCATGTACTTTAACTATTAGATTTTTTTTTTCTATTGTCCACCAAGCGGTCTGCGATGCCAATTATAGATTTGTCATGATAGATGTGGGAAGTTACGGACGACAAAGCGATGGAGGAACATATCAGAATTCTGCTATGTCCAGATTACTCTCTCGTAAAATTTTACAAATTCCCCCAGAACAGTGCTTGCCAAATACCGGAACTCGTATGCCATTTGTTTTTATTGCTGACGAAGCATATCCATTGCAATATAATCTGCTAAAACCTTACAGCAGAGCGATTATCTAGAGCTCGCAATGTTTGTTTGGGATACTTTATTCTAACTGGAGAATATTATCAAAAGCCATTGAAACAGATGAAAAAGTAGCTGACTTGATCATCAAGGCTATATGTGTTCTTCACAACATCATTATTGATAGGGAAGGTTTCGAAAGGCACTTAACAGCAGTTACAGAAAATGCTGTAGACAACAATGCCTTTAGACCTAGATGGAATGCAAGAGGTCGAACTTCAAGCCGAGCAACTTTTATTCTCGATACCTTCAAAGATTACTTAAACGCATTTCCAGTTGAATTTGGTGTGTAAATTATAAAGTTTAATAAAGTGTTTGTAACTACCTACCTGACATTTTGCACTCTTCTGCCACTTCCAACCACAGTCTATCCATGGCATAACGGTTTCTATGTTCAGGATGCGATGCATTCCATAAAGCGCGCCTGTTATTCACCTATAATATTATTTCCTCCGAACACATCATGCACCTTTTGCTGCTGTGTTTAAACTCGCAGCGTCCCGAGTGGCAAGAAATCAAAATTTTATCGCGTCGCTTGGCGCGTCGCAAATCTCGTCGCTTGACGCTGAAACAACTGTTCAGATGCTTATCAATCAATAAATTAATTTCAGTCGCGTCGCTCGTCGCGTCGCGTCGTCGCGGCACTATTCCAATCAGGAAAGCGTCTACAGAATTCTCTTAATGTTCCATTCGAAATATTTGTTATGGCCCTTGCCAAATGGTATGTGAGCAAATAGGACATCATTAAAAAAAATTAAGAATAATAAAAGGGATAGAGATATCATATATCAAAGGATCAAGAATATTCTACTCTACTCTTTTATCAAATAATATATCTCATATTTTTTGGATACTCTGTGATAAAATTAATGCAGTTCCTCTAAAATACCAGTTACTTTAACCTTTTTTCAAGAGACTTCCTAGAGAAATATATAGATTTTCAAATAATTTCACTTGGATAACTGTGGCGACGAAATTGATAGAGTAAAGTACATTAGAGATAAGCTCTACAAACAGTATGCGTTAAGTCACGGGGATTGTCTAGTTTATATAAAAAAGCTTACAGATGATCTAATTGTTTGAACTCTCCGTTTGGAAAGCCGGTCAAAAATAATGTAGCTTAAAAATGTAATTAGCAAGACAGTCGGGAATTTATTAAAATAACAACAAAATTGTTGCCTCTAAAAAGAAAAACAGGAATAACCAAAAAAAAATTTGGCACAAGAAAAAATTGAATGAAAATTTTGAAAGAATTCAGAAAGACTTCAGATGTTCAAAGATTGAATTTTGCAATCTATTAATTTCATAAAGATAATACAATAGAGTAAGATTCTCATAGGCGTAACTGTAAGTGCACATGTACCTACATAATGGCTAATAGATGATCGAAGGGGGTTTCACTTCAAGTTTTCATATTGCATTCTTTCTCTATTGTATGATCTCTTATCTCTATGATTAATGTAGCTTTCAATTAATCGGTTTAGTTATTTGAAGAAAAATAAATTGAATTTTACAAATATATAGTCCTGCAATAATGCGTCAGGCATCTATAGCTCATATACCAATTAGGTTAGGAAGTTCGTTAGTACGCAGACCTCTACTATACATATGAGTGTATTTCAGGAGAATATTTTCCCATCTACTTACAGGGTGCTCTAAAAAAGTGTGACGACCAAAACATTTTTTTTAAATGGCGTACCCTGTATTTTTGATGTTAGTGTTCATTTTTGTGTTCTTTCTTATTCCCCAAAATTTTATTTAATTTGCTTTAGTAGTTTAGGAGAAATACTTAAAAAACTCAAAAAATCATTTTGCGAGCTTGTGAATAATAATAAAAAAAGGCCTTACATCTGCTTTTTTCCGGATACGTAGTGACAACTTTAATACTTGAAGTTTACCGATATTCTGACATTGAATAGTTTTATTTTTTATTTTGTATAGGGTGTCTAAAATTTGGTTAAAAAAATTCAATTTTTAAATAAATTTTTCTTAACATTTTCAAATGATACATACTATATATTATTTCTCTGTTTAATACAGAAGAGAAGAACATTGACTTTTTGTATTTACAAGTGTATTGAAATTCTAAGCCGTTGATAAGATATTTACCAAAAACATAAATATGTCAGATTTACCAGTAAAGCAGTATGAAAAACAACCTATTAGAGTAGCTATTTATTGTGGATGCATCCATCGTTGTGAAATGCAGCCTCATCGAAAAATAAAACGTTCATAAAGGAAAAAGGATTTTCTTGAATTTGTAAACGAGCACACTCACAAAACTCTAACCGATGTTGAAGGTCATTTTCAATCAGAGCATGGTGCAGTTGAATCTGGTATGGATTATATCGATGAAGTTTAATGATTCTCTGAACTGATCTTTCACTTATTCAAACTTCTTCTCCCACACGTGCCTGACAAATGTTTCGGTTTTCCGTACACGTCATCAAAACTGCTAGTTGATTTTCATCATTTTTAACCGTTTTCATGCTTTCTTCTTTTCCGTAGTCTACGCTCCCTGTTTCAAGAAAACGGTCAAGTGGTAAATCTCTTTGCTTCTGGATGTCGCCTATAAGCCTACAGGGAAACTCTGTCGGAGTCGCATAAAAACTAGTTGCTAGAAGAAAAAAAAATCTCCAGATAAGAAATCAGCTGATCTTAGATATTAGGTCTTGTTAAACAAATGGCTACTCAGATATGTTTTTTCATATTGCTTTATTGGTAAAACGGAGATATTTATCTTATTAACGGTTTAGAATTTCAATACACTTGTTACAAAAAGTAATTGTTCTTATATTCTGTATTAAACAGTGAAGTAATATTCAGGGCATATCATTTGGAAATGCTGAAAAAATTGTCTTAAAAATTGACATTTTTGAAACCGTCAACACCCTGTACCAAATTTAAAAAAACTATTCTGTCAGAGTATCTTTAGACTTGCCGTATTGAAGTTGTCACTTCATATCCGGAAAAAAGGCCTTTTTTAAATTATTTTTCCAAGCATGCAAAATGATTTTTTGGTGTTTTTAATGTTTTTCGCCTAAACGACTAAAGCAAATGGAATACAATTTTGGAAAATAAGAAAAAACATAAAAATTAACCTAAATATCCAAAAATACAAGGCATGCCATTTGCCATTTAAAAAAATGTCTTTGGTCGTCACACTTTTTTGGAGCACCCTGTATATGGAAAAATATTTTCCTGAAATACATTCATATGTATAGTACAGGTCTGCATACTAACAAAATTCCTAATCTAATTGGTACATGAGCAATAGATGCCTGTCGGAATATTTCAGGACCCTTTATTTGTTTCATAATAATTCCACGCACAGCATGATACAACTGCATTCAATCAGGTTGACAAAATGAATTTTAGGTACAGTAATTGGAAAATACCATGTGAAACAGTTCCGTTAATGATGAAATGACTATTTCTGGATCACACCTAAATCGATTGCTGGCCTAGAGCTCGACCCAGAATTTCGTAGAACTCAGCTTAAATGAATATACTCCTTCGTGAAAATACATATTTTAAAATTTCACTTAATGAAATGCTTTTTATGCTGAATTTATTTTTTAATTCCATCATTCATGGGAGAAAAAATATTACAGAAAAGAATGTTTGTATGTATTTGATTTCTCGGAAAACTCCTAGAATTATTATTCAAATAGTACTGCTGGCGATCTGTTTTCATTGGTTCAATATTTCAGTCCAAATATGTACCAGAAACGAGATTTATGAAATAAATATTGTTTTTTGCAATTAGCTAGAATTTCGGTGTTATATATTATTAGTATTGTAATAACCATGCATTTTCTTGTTAAGGTGTAAGCCTAACGCAGTTGATTATCTGAACTATAAACATGGTGATTCTGAAATGTATGTGAATATTAGAAGCCATCAAACATTGTTTGTTGATTTATACACTATTATAGGAAAAACACTGAATTCTGTCAAAATATCGTGAAAAAGAAACTGAAGAACACTCGTGAAATTGTTGATTATAATGTATGTATGTTACAATTGTCACTGGAGCTCTTCTTGCTGTGTCTATTTTGACAGATGTACGGAACAGTTCAGTCGTAGTCGCATTGCATGATTGTCTTAAGTTCTACTAAAGACAGGAAATTCGTCTTTGTCCTGGTCCCCTCCTGCCGTATACCTTCCCTTTCAATTGGCTGTTGGTTGATTATCAGTGGTAGTGGTGTGTTGGGGTTAGGGGTTTGCTGACAATTATATATTTTGGCTTCTTTTTGTTTAAATTTCATGCGTAGACATCATGGGGAATAATATATACATCCTTGCCGCACTCCGCGCTTTATTGAGATTGCTTCTGTTCACTCTTATGTTTACAATTTGGTTATAGTAAATATTTTTTATATCTATAAAATCTTTATTATCTACGCCGATCTCCTCATGTGGGGATATAAGCTAGTTGTGTTTTAGTCTGTCGAACTCCATTTGGTAGTCCACAAATTATACATATATATTGCAGTTGACGTCTCTGCAACTTTGGAACAGGACCTGGACGGTAAAAAGTGCCTCCCGTGTACCCAAAGCTTCCCAAAATACAAATTGTGTGTATGTTTATATGTTCTTCGCATTTTTTTTATAATATTTTATGGATGATTTTTAGGAGGCACTTTTCTGCATTTTACGAAGATGTCGATTTCAGCCAACTATGGGAAATTTTTCCAGTATTATAAAGATTATTAAATATTTTTATTATTATTCATTCTGAATAAAAGTTATCAGGTCATGTTGTTTTGTTATTTTTGATTTCTCTTATAGCAGTTCTTACCTCTTCGATTGTAAATACAGGGCTAGTTATACGGTACGTTTTATTTGTGTTAAGGCGGATTCTCATTAGTCAATTTAGTTTTATTATTCTGTCGTTCATTTCTGGTTTCAGCATATCTAATCCAAGCGTCTTTTTTTCGTTCTACTTCTGTTTTTAAATTTCCTTGAGCATCTATCAATCATCCACTTTGCTTAGGCTTATATGAGCTTGCTGACATCTTGTCGTTGTGGTGGAATCACTTGTTGCAGTTGTTATAATTCGGTACATATCTCCTTTAACCATTCAGTTAAATAACCTTTTTAAATTCTTTTTCTATTATATTGTATTTTAACCTTTCGTCTATCTTCCATCTTGTCCAATATCTATTCAGTTATCCATAATTTTTTTCTAGTATAGGTTTTGAGTACTTATAAATATTTCCTGAGTTATTTTCTGTAGTTTTCTATAACCCTTGAGGGTTTTGACGAATGAAAATTTTGGAAAGAAGGATACTTCATTTCGGTTAGCAATATTAACAATAAAATGAATGGGCATAGCCTTGGGGGACTTATTATAATTATATAATTATTTGACAAAGTGGTTACACAAAAACTACTATGGCTTTCTATATAATTTGATTATTCCTTGTTCGTCTATCAGCGTACCGAACACATTACAATAAACGTATCCACCTCCACTGTGCACACGTCTCACACTAAGACACGCCTCGACCTGCGGCAACCTCTGCTTGTTATGCCTCAGGTCAAGGCGTGTCGCTCGACTCAAGGTTGCTCAAATTGAGCCCCAGCTTTAGACATGTGAGATAGATGTACAATGTTACAGATGGATCAGTTACAGTAGGCAAATTATTGTTCCTTATACGTTTGCTCTCTCATCTATAACCAATTGATAATACAAGAATATGTGTGTTTGTAGAAGAAGAAGGCCCTTGCATTTTTTTCCCCTCGACTGAATAGACGATGGGGTATATGTACTAAATACAAATTATTATCTAATTTCCTTTATTATTCATAACATTAATTTTTCCTTAATTCTTCTTTACAGGTGAGTAAGGAGCCAATTTTAATAGATTATTAACATCTTGACAGGTATGTTGATTAATTTATTTCTCATATTCACCCATCATTTCACCGTAGTTAGCGAAACTCATAAAAAAAGGTCTAATCATGTTTTAATAGATGAAAACTGTAGTGTAAACTACTTTCTTAAGATAATCCTCACTTTCATCTAAATTTGAGATTGTAAAAATACATATCTTGGAACGTAATGTGTTCCTTAGTATATTGATACTTAATTTCATGAGAAATTAACCATCTTACCATAACGATGTGTGGTAACGAGAGCTCTCAGTCTATCCTTCTTTAGGAATTAGAATCCAACAAGGTGGCATTGTGAATATGTTAATGTTAAACAATAGCTAACTGCCCATGAAATTAGAAACGGTTGTTACGTAGATTCGATCTAATGCAAATATATATGTAATATGTATGTGTATAACCAGCGCAATATTATATCGCCCCAGGCTCATTGTGTATACAGGGTGATCTTTTGAGATGTAGCCAATCGTTATAATTACATGTTCAAATTATATAGTAACGAGTTGTATAACGACACATGTGAATTGGTCCGCCTGAAATTTCCCACGTTGTCTTACTGAAAATTCGAAAAGATTTATAGTTTGAACCAATTGAATAAGAAAGATCTTCTCAACAAATATATTTATATTGTAAATATTTCAAAACCGCATACCCAATTTAAAAGCTTGCTGTGTTTTTAATCTTTGTCAGATTGTCATATTGCTATAGGTAAACATTTATTCATTACCGAACTAAATAACAACAGAACAAATAGAAATTAGATGATATCAAGATCCAGCAAAATCAGAACGAAAGATATCAAGAAATGCACCAACAAAAGGTGATCATGCATTCCATTTTCTGTAATAAATAAAATATTAATGGTAACAAAACCAACGATTAATTTTGTATGTCGAAATCTATTGAAAATTTCAGATTATGATCATATTATAGGAAAAAATCTGTCTTGTTCTGTATGTTCTTCATAAAATTACAATACCTTCATTTCTCCCATCTCACGATTAGCTTGATCTACTTTTTTACGGCTTTTTGACAGTCGAATTTAAGAACAGACTTTAGATAGATATATAGCCAATATTCCCTAAAGAAATGTTGAGGTTATGTTAGAATTATCAATGAAATGTCATTATAAAGGCCCAAAATCGGGACTTGAAGTATGCTTTAATAATGGTTTGTAAACTAAAGTAGTCTTTTTCGGTTAAATAAAACTTTATTTGGACTATGAAACCAGCTTGTAAGAGAAATTTATTAACACCCTGTACGAACCACTAGCCATCATATGCCATGATGATTTATTGCCGTTAGAACTTATTTCCATACGTATGTACACTTGCATACAGTTATTAAGGTTATATCGCTACTGAATAGGCTTTTGAATTGGAATGAATGCCGTGCACATGATATATCTAAAACATGCATGCGAGCCATTTTGTTGTAATTCCCTATGTTTTAGACTAGAGAGAGAAAGATAGATATAACTACTGCCATCATAATAATGATCCAAGGCGAATGTGCCAAGAACAAAGGTGATTATTATTATTATTTTTATTAGTATTTGCCGATGGTTTCCTATCTAACGGTATACCTATATAAAAGCCGTGATGGGAGCGGCAGCATTTTGCATACTTTGTGTACCTTGAGCTACTCATGTTGGTAAATTCAACAGTTGTAGTCCATTATCACTAGTGCTCTATACATTCTCTCAAATGGAATCTCCCCAATTGGTTATGAACGTGCAATTACATTGCCAGAGCTTTTCGATGGTAATCCAATATTTTTTTTTCTTCAAAAAAGTTTCACATCAATAGTTGGTGCACTGGAAAGATAATGTTGATTCTTTAGATAAACTTGTATTTTTCGCTGCACGAACGAATCGGTCCCATTTTTTGTAAAAAATATTTCATACTTTTGGATGTAAAATTAGTCATGAAAATCGTTGAACGTTCCCTAATACCTACCAAAGAAGATAGTACTTGTATTATTACCCACGTATATTCTTTGTTTGTACTTGTTATTACTCAGTGATCTCAAAACATTGCGGCGGAAATATTTCAGAGTTTACCACTGCTGTAACTCGAAAACCGTAACTCTATGAAAACTAGTAACGAAGGCAGTAAGCCTTCATGGGCATATTCTACACCAATTAGCATATACTCGTTTAGCACAAAAAAGTGAAGAAATTTGATATTTTAGACGATTTTCCTTAGAAAATCGTCTAAACAGGGTTTTTCGACTGTAACTCGACACCAGAGTATCTAAACTTCACCAAAAACAATAGAGCTCTTTCTTGGACCGATACCAACCGACAGCAGAAACCCCCGGTCGAAATTCGGTTCCGTTCTTGAGTTATCGTGCGAATTAACTGTCTTGCTTGCTTGCTTGTTTGCCTACTCACTCATGTTTTTTGCGATTATCTCGAATGGGAATGACGTGTTTTTACTTTCCTACGCTACTATAGTAGCTAGTATTGTAATCGTGTGAAATTTTCGGTATCGAGATTTTTACAAATGTTGACGTTTTAGAATTTTCTAAGTCTAATAAACATATTTTCAGCCATTGGTCTGTCTGTCCGTCTGTCTGTCTGTGACAGCATTATCTCGGGAACGGATCGGTGTATTTTGTTGCTTTCTTTTTTATTTTGTTTGGAATATCACTCGTCGGTGGCACTGAATGAGAATCCTGTATACACTGGGTGTTCTGAGAGCTCTCTACCACCCACATATAGCGCCATCTCTGAGAAAAAGCACAAAAAAAAGTTATGCTTGAATAAAATTCCGTATTTTCCACATGTTTCTCCAGATTCTGGCTAAACGTTTCATCTTGCGAAAAAATGTTACATGACCATTGTTGTTTTTCTTGATATGCCGAAAAAATGAGTGGTAGCACGATTTGACCAGAAGATTTTTACTTTACCACCGCTATTATCGTCGCTATGTAAGGAGAGTATTGTAATAGTGTAAAATTTTTCATCCACTGGAATATTCCTGCGAGCAGTAGGAAAGTCGTGGGAATGGACACACCAGATTTTTTTTTGTGTTTCTTACAAACGATATATAATTTCAGGCACAACATTGGGTATATTCAACACTTTTTGATGGGAGTGGTTTTTGTGGGTCAAAATTCCATAAAACTGATTTTTCAAAAAACTAAAATTATTATATTCACATCGTGAAACGGTGTGAATATGAATATGTTCGATTTAAATGTTGCTAAAAATAATCTGGTCTTTAATTTGTCCGTCTCAGATTCTTAATATTCGAAAGAAATTGCTCCCTCCACATAGCGGAAACACACATACTTATTTCAGATTTTTACATTGCTGTAACTCGAAAACCGTAACTTGGTTGAAAAAATGTTCAATTTAAACGTTTCCTGATATTGTCTCATCTTTTATTCTCAGATTTTCGATTTTCAAGAGAAATTTCCCCTTTCGGGAACGATTTTTTGAGAGAAGGAGATTTCGGCTTGGAGTTTGTATGAATATGTGACCATTTCTCAAGTCTCCTCTTTCAAATGAATCAAACATATACAGCGCGCACACAAATAAAACAGACGAATTGTACACCTACTCCGTTTGGGTTCGTCGATAAAAAATCTGGTGTGTCCACTCACACGACTTTCCTACCGCTCGCAGGCAAATTCCAGTGAATAAAACATCGTCCGATCAAAACGAAAAGTAAAAATCCTCTAGACAAATCGTGCTACCTCTCATTTTTTCAGCATGTCAAGACAAACAACAATGGTCATATAACATTTTTTCGCAAGAAGCTGAAGAAATATCTGTGAAATATGGAAATTTATTCAAGCATAACTTTTTTTGAGCTTTTTCTCAGATATGGCGCTATATGTGGGTGGTAAAGGGCTCTCAGAAGAATAATTAAGGCAAGTTTAATAAAAATCCTTAGAGCCGTTTTCGCGCTACAATGTTGAGCAAATCACGTTTTTTGGCTATAGCTCAGCACCCAGTGTATACATGATTCTCATTCAGTGCCACCGGCGAGTGATATTGGTACCAAACAAAATAAAAAAGAGAGCAACAAAATACACCTATGCGTTTCCGAGATAATGCTGTCACAGACAGCCAGACAGACCAATGGCTGAAAATATGTTTATTAGACTTAGAAAACTCTAAAACGTCATTATTTGCAAAAATCTCGATACCGAAAATTTCACACGATTACAATACTTTCCTTATACAGCTACTATAGTACCGTAGGAAAGTAAAAAAATCTGGTATGTCCACTCACACGACTTTCCTACCGCTTGCAGGCAAATTCCAGTGGATGAAATATTTTACACTGTTAAAATACTTTCCTTACATAGCGACGATAATAGCGGTAGTAAAGTAAAAATCATCTGGTCAAATCGTGCTACCACTATTTTTTTTCAGCATGTCAATACAAACAACAATGGTCATGTAACATTTTTTCGCAAGATGAAACGTTTAGCCATAATCTGAAGAAACATGTGGAAAATACGGAATTTTATTCAAGCATAACTTTTTTGTGCTTTTTCTCAGAGATGGCGCTATATGTGGGTGGTAAAGGGCTCTCAGAAGAATACTCTAGGCAAGTTTGATCAAAAGCCGTTTTCGCGCTATAGTCTTGAGAAAATCACGTTCTTTGGCTATAGCTCAACACCCAATGTATACAGGATTCTCATTCAGTGCCACCGGCGAGTGATAGTGGTACCAAACAAAACAGAAAAGAAAGCAACAAAATCCACCGATCAGTTCCCGAGATAATGCTGTCACAGACAGACAGACGGACGGACAGACAGACAGACCAATGGCTGAAAATATGTTTATTAGACTTAAAAAACTCTGAAACGCCAACATTTGAAAAAATCTCGATACCGAAAATTTTACACGATTACAATAATTTCCTTATACAGCTAATTATAGTAGCGTAGGAAAGTAAAAATATGTATCACATTTTTGAGAGTCTCATTAGCCATAAAAATTGTAAAACGTTCACTTATATAATTTGAGTTTAATTTTAAAAATGGAAAGATAGTTTATATAAATTAATCCATTCTGAACTATGAAAATGAAAATCACCAATGGTTGCTTTTTGTGTTATTGAATTTTGTATTTCACAAATAAATCCCTAATAAATATTACAACTTGAATCTTCATCATTGTTAGGTCCAAACTTTCAATAAAAATGTCTTACTCCATGCGTAGGAGCATATTAACTACAAAGGGTGTTCATTTTAAAACGATGATTTTTTCTAAGTGTGATGATTTGAAAAATAGTGAAAAATTATATAAGTTTTCAACCAAAAATAAAAATGATTTTCAGAACAAGACTCGAATTTAGATGGGCCAGAAACACCATTTTTTAATTCAAGATAGTGATTACGCTTCCCTAGCGCCCATCTTAACAACCAGAAAATAATCTTTAGCATTTTCTAAACTTCATATTGAAGAATTTAAAAAAATCGTTTGGACTTGCATATAATTCGAATAGTATATTCGAAAGTTACTGAAACATTTGTCATAAATTCCATACTGGAGACGTTACCTAAGTACTTCTTTAAAGATCCTGTTATTTGAACGTATAATCAAAGATACCTACATTTTATTCTGAACTCACATAATATTAAAGCCTACTTCTTATTATTTATCTCATACGTGCTTCAATTTGCAAAACATATTATAACCTTGTATGGCAACTAGAACTATTTTATTATGAGAAGAATCCGTCAGAATATTTAACATTCATGTTATATTAACGTCTACAACGTCTAGCTCTTTCTGCCTTGGCAAGGATAGTAGGCAAGTATTTTATGAGCTCCAACTTTTCGGAACGGTGAATATTAAATTTTTACTTCAGTAATATGGCAAGAGGTGGAAAGGACTGTGGTGCAGTTGCTTTTAGTATTTGAAGTGGGGAATTTTTTTCATGTGCACACTCTAGTAGAGTCTGAGTGAATAGTGTCCAACTAGAGGAAACATTTTTAACGAGTCATTCCGATCTACTTTTGTTGTTATTTTCCCTGGTCCACTCAAATTTAGTGCTCATGTTGTACCGACACTCGTAAAAAGTTTCCAAATATCTGAAACACTGCGACACTCGATCTAGTTACTTCAACTGGCCTGTCCACACTACGGTTGCAACTAATCACCGCCACCAGATGTCCCGAGATCGGTCGAGGGAGCTGTACACACACCGACACTAAGTCTATATACTTAATCTAGACAAGAAAGTGTCGCCGTGTATATGCCACATTATATTAGACATTAGTCCGGAACTGTTGTCAATTCGAGAATTGAAGAGAACAGTCTTACATCAGATTAACTGTTTTGATAGTTGATGTTAATGTCGAGTTATTCATTTTCTGGTTTAGTATGCATGCATATCTTTCTGCTGAAATTGTATGTCCTATTTCCAGTAAAAAGTCTTTGCTCTTAGGTGATGGAGATGATATAAGCATGTCTATCCAAAGATCATACATTGAATACACTCAAAACAAATCATGTCATCGCTGGCCTACCCAATATATGAAATAATTATAAATAATCCGAAAATAAATCTTTCTCTAAATGAGGGATCGGTTTTGATAGTTCTTGGACCTTCTCAGAATAGTCCTGCTTTCAAAACGAATGAAATGAAACTTGTTCTAGAATCTGTATTCAGCAAAGTTCTATTAGTGGGAAATCATGATTGATACGTTTATATTTTACCTGTGGCTAAGCACTCATCCAAATCGCTGCAGAAGGTTCTGTCAGTGGAGTCGATGAAACCCGGAAGGCAGGCACACGTGTATGAGCCAGGGGTATTTTCACACCTGCCATTCAAACAGATCCTAGGATTTTCATAGCACTCATCGATATCTATGCATGCGAATCCTGTGGGTGACAATTTAAATCCCGGCACATATTTGTGCGATAAAACCCGAACAGGTGAATTTTAGCTCCGCACACTCCTGACGGTTCTAGGACCGGAAAAAATCTAATAATTATTGTCATCGTGCCGGCATCCGTTTTTCAACGTATGTTCACATATCAAAATATTCTGAGCCCAAAAGTATATTTTTATCGATTGGTCTGTTTGTACGTAGTTTTGTTGCTTTCTTATTACTTTCCTATCGCTACTCTATGTAGAGTAAGGAAAGTATTGTAATCGTGTCTAATTTTCAACAGCTATTTACGTTTCAGAGGTCCCTGACTCCTTATTCATATGCTGGCTAAACGGTTCTTTCTACGTGAAAATCTGATATGACCATTGTTGTTTTTCTTAGTATGCTGAAACATATGAATGGTATCACATGACCTGATTAGAGTACAAAAAGAGCTAGATTTAACGAAACGTCACTTAAGTACCTGTACTTCTGGAACCACTTGATCAAGCAAGAAAAACAGTTCTATATCTTTAAATTCAGACTGATGGATTCGCATTGCGATATATTTTGAATTCTTTAGTTTATCAATAGAAAGATAATACCTATCTAGTTACAACACTGATCAACTGGCATTACGAACTTAATCATCAAAGTCCTGATAAAAAAATAATTTGCCTAATTCCTTTATTGATTAACTGTATATTTCAAGTTGAAAGATTCGACAAAGCTCGGTTAATTGAGCGCAGATTTTTTTGAATAATTCAGCATGGCTGTGAGCTGTGAGGCCTTAGCCCCTCTGCTTTCGGTGGTACTTTGCCGCAGAGTGAGTATTGCTCCTGCTACATTACACGCGCCCAGATAAATAATAAACGAGCTCAGGCAATTTACTACAATAATGCTCCCAAAAGCGAAACTCTACAAAGCGAATATTTATAAGATCATTAGCCTGTAATAATTTACACGATGGAAATTTCGGGCTCAAAGGACACACTGCCATCTCTTGCCATCTAGCTCTCAAAATGAGCAAGTGGAATAATTTTTTCATCAAAAAATTGATTATGCTGTCTTCCTCTTTTTATTTTACTTGAAAATGCCGTATTCTTTCTTTAAATAAACTAAATAAGTTGTTGAACTTACAAGGCCAAGTGTGAGTAATCAAAGTCAAATTCATATTTCAGATATTCAAATCAAGATATACAGGGTGATTCAAAATTACGGCAAAAAGATGAAATGGGCGATTCTCCACAAAATTTGGAGGCAAAAATTTAATATAAATGTTAGATCTAATTACCTTAGATTTCGAGGTATAGGATGTTGAAAATGCAAAAGTATTAATCGCAAATTTGGCATAAATTGTTTTTTACCATACCAAACATAACCTGGTACTAACTTTGCATTCAATGAAAGCGATTTATTGTTTTACAGAATAGAGCCCAAAACACCTAATTAATATATCTGTTATGCCAGATATATTTTTTTAAATGCTCATTCCTAATTGCAATTATATGACACGATTTATCATTATTGTGTTACTATCTTAATCGATTGGGTACATACCAACTAATTATTGGCAAATTGTATCAAAAAATCGGTCAATTTAATAGAATGCAATTACCATTAAGCATTTATAAACGTTATCATTGACGTTACATAGATTATAATTGATGGGTTTAAGAGTAAATCAATTCCCTAAACTAACAATACCCAGTTCATTAAAAGCCAAGTTCGCTGACCACTGATAATTTTTTCCCATAGGTATTGGTATAATGGTTTAAAATGTTAATATTGTCAGTAGTTTCCTAGCAAGTACACACATTGTTAGAACCTTACAAAATTTTATTTTTTTATCCGAAACAGAGTGTTTTTATTAGTAATACACGATTAACTTAATACGCTATATCTGGAAATATAAGATACTTAGACCTAACATTCATATGAATTTATAGTAACCAAGTCTTGTGGGGAAGCAATTAGACGTTAGGAAGGCTATGGATGCTCTTATAAAATCTGCTGCAGAGGATGTGTATAATGTAAATAGTATACTCTTAAAACAACACAGATGGTATGGTTAAGCCGTTAACATTTCTTTTGAATAAATGTTATGAGAAGGGCATTTTTCAACATTCATTCAAAGTATCTAAAGTGGTGCCAAGCTTTAAAAAAGGAGATAGGGACTTAGTCGAAAACTACCGGCCTATATCTATTGTTCCTATTTTTGTTAAAATATCTGAAGTCATAATTAAAGACAAACTATGCTGCTATTTTGATTCAAATAATCTCTTAAACGCCTCTCAGTTTGGCTTTCGAGAGGGACGATCCACAATTCAAGCGCTAGTTTCTATTGTACAGAATATAGTCGACGGCCTTGAGAAAGGAAATTATGTTGGTCTGATGTTATGTGACTTGAGTAAAGCCTTCGACTGTATTTCACATAAAGTTCTTCTAGAGAAGCTGTATCGTTATGCTGTGCGGGGTAACACATTACAATTAATCAAGTCTTACTAATCTCTTATGGAGCAGTGTGTCTCGATGAGCGAAAAAAGCTCTGTTTTTCATGTATTAGAAAGTGGCGTTCCTCAAGGCTCCGTCTTAGGACCACTACTATTTATAATTTATATTAATGAACTGTTTTCATTTTTGTCGCCAGGTCAGTGTGTCTGTTTTGCAGATGATACGTCCATTCTTTGTAGTGATCAGGATATTGATGGTCTTAGAAATACTTGTAATCTGATGGCTCAAAGAATGGAGCTCTGGTTCTCCCAAAACTGTTTAAAGCTGAATGCAGACAAAACACAGAAATTGTTGTTTTAAACTGATAGGAAAATTATAGAAGGAAAGAGCGCTAAAGTTCCAGGTCTAATACTAGATGAAAATCTCAGCTGGACTCCACATATTGAGATCCTAAAAAATAAGTTATCTTTTTCACTTTTCCTCATTAGGCGATTAAAACCCTTATTACACCATACATCAGTACTTAATGCCTATCACTCCTTATTTCACGCACATCTATCCTATGGTATTGTTCTCTGGGGAAACTGTTCCAACGCCATTACAATTTTTCGATTGCAGAAAAAAGCTGTTCGAACAATCGCCGGGATTGGTCATCGCGATCATTGCAGGCCTTATTTTATCAATTTTAAAATTCTAACAGTTCCAGCCATGTATATTTGGTATCAGCTGATAGAAATTCATGGAAGTAAAAAACAGTCAGTATGGCACCAGATCGGCAAACCTAATTAGAACATAAAGGTTTAAATATAAAGTGTGCTCAAAAAACTCACTGGATATCGAGCTGTTTAATGTTCTTCCTCAGGCTGTTAAAGACCTTGAACATAAAAATTTTAAAAATGTTTTTAAGAAATTATTGCTTAAATATGCCTTTTATTCACGTTTCGAGTACTTAGAAACTGTAAGTCCTAGTTTGTTAGTTTATAAGTAGTCTACACACCATTCCAGTATTCAATTTTAATTGTATAGTCTATTAGTTATTTAAATCTGTTGACTTGCTACAATTGTAATTTTACAAAACGTAGTTAAGTAAGGATTATTATTATTATTATATATTTTATTAATTATTTGGAATCAGCCTGTATAACAGTATAATAAGTTAAGGTTCGCAAGAATGAACTACTTATTAAATAGAAAGCTTTGGTTCCATTCTCTAAACTCTTAATTACATATTTAATTTTGCAAGTTTTTTGAAATGGTAACGCCTATGTGGAAAACTAAATGACGATGAACGTTGAACATCAATAACACAGACCAAAGAGTAATATTCATTACTGGTAACGATTCTGCAAACTTAGTAAATTCTTCTCTTTCTTTCCTTTTCTACACTTTCTGCTCTCTTTCAAAAATAGCATCACGTATTTTATAATTTGGCTTTAGATAGGTACTGCTGATTATGACAGATAATGCCGTCTAGCACGCCAAACGGTCGTTAAGGAAATTAGTAGAAAGAGGCAGAAAAAAGAGAAGCAACTTTTTTACATAGTGAAAGGTTGGAAACTTTTGGCATTTTTATGTAGAATTTGTAGGAAGCGATCATATATTGATACTTCAATAATTAACATAAAGGTAATTATCTGCCTGAGATATCTTAGTTTAAATTCATAACAAAATTTCCATAAATTACTAAAAATTTAATATGAATTTCAATCGAACTGATGTTATTCAAAGCGGAATTACGCTTTTTAATCATTTTTTCTTGTTCTTTTATTCTCTGTTCATATGAAATATGGACTTAGATTTTTTGATAGAAGCACATATTTATTTATTGATCAACTTTCCAGATGGAGGAGGTTTTGGCTTAATGTTTGTTCGCTGATTTCCCGTAGTAGGTAAACGAGGTCATACCTTTTAAAAAACAACATTTCCTTACCCTCAAAACAGAATATAGAAAAACTTGTTCTGTGGCAATAATAAAGTCTGAATTATGTGTGTTAAATAAAATCTCTGAATATAACTGAACGTTCAACGATTTTTATAAATAACCTCAAAAATGTGATACATACTTTTTGCACTGAAAAATACAAAATAATATTAATTCTACTGATGCTGGTACATTTGAAGTTGGTGTCAAAAGTCTTCCATCTACCTATAACTGCACTACTTCAAAATTACCAGCTCCCGTAGAATTAATATTATTTGGTTTCTTTGGTTGTTATTTTTCACTGTACAAATAATAAAGTGCGTCCTAGTTTTTGTAATTTTTCTCACAATAACCTACAAGAAATGTGTGCGCTTTGAATGCAATATAAAATTTAAATAATATCACTTCTTATATCGGCCTTGTTATGTTTTCGGTCCAGTAGCTGTGTGACCAATTATTCCACTCCATATATTATCGCCATAAATCATAAAACGGAGGACGCATTTTACTGAGGTCGCACTATTTTCTAATTCAAATAAAAATCTACTCGGTCGGCATCTGTAACAATAATTTATAATAATATGCACATGTTTCATAAATGCTTATTTAAGAAGAGAGCTAATTGAGATGGTTAAATAAAAAAATGCTTTATTTTAACAGTTTTGATTTGCAACTTATCATCAAAACATCGAGGTGTTGATGTAAACTGAAATAATCTCAGATTTGATAGAATCTGTTTCGAAAATTTAAGAAAGTATTTTACATTTTATTCTTTCCGGCAATAATAGAATGCTAACAGATATTTATATTGACAAAAGCTCCCGACTTCGCACACAAATTATGTAAGAAATTAAGTTGGTGCTGACCAAAACATAAGTCAAAAACATAATTATCAATCTTTCCTATGAAGAAGTCTCTCATATTTAATTTTGGTTGATTTTCTTGCAGTATCAGTATTTTTATTAACTTTGTTTAAAGTCCCTATCGAATTTTTTTATAGTTTTTTATATAACTGACAATTTTTAATTTTTCTATGTGAAAAATGCTACACATCTTTGAAGTTGTGTTAGAAGTGGGCCATGCTTGTATTAGAAAATAATAACAAATGTCAATAAAAGTCAAACAAGCGTATAAAAAGTCAGTATAATACATTCTATTTGCAAATTTCGAGTACTTATCATGCCGAGAAGACTTGATTATGCAAATGAACATTATTTGAATTTATTTTTTTATTATGGAAAATGTGATAAAGTTTCATGAACATGTAATACAATCGCTATGCAATATCCACAGATACAGAAACCAACACCAAAATTTGTTCAGAAATTTATACCTCACGAACTTTCGAACTACAGTACGAAAGACAGTACATAGAAATAAACCATTTGTTAATAATAAAAATATTAAAATCTTCGTTTTTGAAATAACTGGCAAATTATCATACTCCTACTCGTATGTAAACACTTAGAATTTAATCTAGTAAATGTTCAAAATGACGCCCAGTACCTGAGCAAGAACTGTCACTTGTTCATGGTTGGCTCTTATTGATTGCGGATTAACATCTTCAAATGCTGTTCTGACTCGTCGCATGCAGTCTTCTATGGTGGTTAAAGCGGTGTTACAAATTTTATGTTAGACTGCTCCCCATACAAAAAATCGAGTACTGAGAGGTCATGCGATCGAGGTGGCCAAAGATGTGGCCTATTCTTGGCTTCCATTGATCATAAAACAACTTTTGCAGATGGTTGTTCACTAAATGACCATTATGTGGAAGTACCCCATCATGTTGATAAAATAGATGTTTAATATTATTGCACAATATTCTTGAAAGTTCTGCTCTCTGTATGGATGTATATTTGAAACACTCCAATAATGGGAATTTCTTCTATTAAACAACCAATTTTAGCTTCGTCCGACCAAATAATATTATCCAAAAAGAAAGAATTTTCTTGCGAAAGAAGTACAATAAATTCACAGAACTCCATCCATATGCTGACCTATCGAAAATGCATGCTACTTGCTTTAAAATTTTCATTGTTAACTATTATTGGCTTATTTCTACGTAACTACTTTATTTAGGCTTTATTGTTCAAAAATTCAGTTCCAAAGTTCTTGAAGTTTTCTATAATGTTCTTAACAGATATTGGTGTTGGTTGTTATTTCTGTGGATATCGCATAGCGAATGTATAGCATATTCTTTAAATAACTTTATCACATTCTCCATAAATAATAAATAAATTAAAATATAATAAATTCATTTGTATAATTAAGTCTTCTCGGCGTGATAATTACTCAAAATTAGCAAATGAAAAACATTATATTGACTTTTTTGACGCTTGTTTGACTTTTATTGTCATTTGTTATTATTTTCTAATGCAATCATGGCCCACTTCTAGCAAACTTTAATGATGTTTAACATTTTCACATAGAACAATGAAAAATTGCCATTTATTTATAATACTACTATTTTTCGGTACATTCAAATTTCCCCTTATTTTGCCTGCTTAATACAACAAAATAATAAAAAACGGGTGTTACCTTTTGAAAAAAATGTATTTTGACGTTTTTTTGGATCTAGTTTCCAAGCTTCTTCTTTGACAACTCTGTACAATTTTTTATCAAAATATCATAAAAATACTGATGAAATAGATTCTCTTCTACAAGAAAATCAACCCAAATTAAATATTAAAGGCTTCCTCATATGAAAGACTGATAATTATGTTTTGGACTGCAAACTTAATTTTTGACATAAAATTTTAAAAATGTCAAAAACAACTTAGGTACGGGACATCATACAGAATATGTTTTCAAAATTTTACAAGAAATCTCAAAATATGGTGATATACAGGGTATATACCATGAAACATTATAAAGTTTGGATCTACTTTCGGGATAACCAGAAATGCGCGTAACATGAAAACATTTCAGACGTTTGTCTCCCAGTGATCAATTTTATAGATTGTTTGTAGTAATCGTTTGCTCACAATCGATAGATGTCTTTCCGGGAGAATCACCCTGTATACCAAATTGCAAGTGGATACGTCTTGTATTTGTTTTTTGATAATCCCACAGGAATCTAACATTTTTCCGGGATAAAAAGATCCTGTGTGTTAATTTAGGTAATAAATTATCTGTCTGCCAATTTTCATAGTAAGCGGGCTCTGATTTTTATGATTATTTTTTTTCGTTTGTGTAATGTCCTTACTTTTATGATAGTTCCGTAAGCACCCTTATAGTATCCGCTTCACATATAGACGAAGCATTTGAAGATCATGTACAAATTGAAGAATCAAGAAGGTATTAAATTTGTATTCTTATGACTTTTGAAACTCTGAAGAAGTTTCACTTTTAACACGCACTAGATCTTTTTTTATTATTGTAGAATTTAATTGTTCTCAAATTGTTTTAAGATATTAGAAGATACCGATATTTACATAATTAACATAATTAAATTTAACATAAATATGATACATGATATGTTTTGAGATCGCCTTTGAAAGTATATTTCGTTAAAGAAAAATTATGCATTCCATTTAAAAAATAAATCGATAAAATCTTAATATGTCAGAAGGTGATGGATGTAACCAACTGGCTACTATGCGCGATTGGAAATAAAAATTGACGAGTTTGAGTATTATTCTAAAATATCCGTCTATAATGATCTTTTCGAAAAATTGTTAGTATTCAATTATGGCTTTTAGAGAACATTTGTATTGACGGGATTATAAATTTACCTAGATGTGGTGTTGTTGCTTTAACCCTCTGATTAACGGTGACTTTTGTATTATCAACATTCTTTTACTAAATAAGCTTAACAGAATGAGATCTTCCATGTCGTAATTCTAATGATTGTAATAATTGTTCTTCATATGAAATAATGCTCAACGGGAAGTATTTCATTCGGATCAATTTGTTATACATTCACTTTCACGTTGCATTAGAAAGAAATAAAAATAGAGTACATCGACCTCAAACTTTTAACCTACTGCAGAGTTAATAGCTGCTTATTATTAGGATCATTAGTAATTATTGTGGAGCCAATATATGTTTGCTTGTTAAAACTAATTATTTTAAACAGTGAATGAAGTACATATATGTATGCTATTATACAATATATTATCGTAATTGGATATGTATGGTTTTGTCTTTTTTAAAAATAATAAGTTTGAATCTTTTTTAACGTAATCAATAAAGAAAAACATATATTTATAAAATAGTTATATTATTCGTCTACTTTCTAAAAATATTGCTAGTATTGTTATAAATTTCATGTTTATTTTGTGAAGTTTGTAGGTACTGCAAGTATTAGTTTGTCGATTTTCCAAGAAAACAATATTATTTTATTTGTAGGTACTGTTCTGTTTTGGAATCAATTAGCTATTTTATATAAAATAAAAAATAGTCTTTTCCCCATGAAATCTATGCAAATCGGTAATTTAATAGGGGGCAGTGCGATGGGAAATTGTCTTTAGATTATCTTCCAAGCAAAAATGGCGTATGAATATAATACTAATACAAAGCATATTCAATGAACGTTGAACGTTCCACAAATAGTTAAAATATGAGTCTATAAATGTTGGCTGATAATTTATCTTCCTGTGCTGTTAAATCATTTTAAACAAAAGGCCACTCAATAAGTCATCCCAATCAATTTCGAATTATTGGATTGTATAAGTTTGTCATTTCAGGTATCATAATCTGGTGGCTTTTTCTTTATATTCTTATTATGTTTTTTTTACGTCTGGTAGAAACTTTTGCCCGAAATATTTCGCTGTATGTGCGTATATATAATTTAAATAACCTTTAACATTTTTTCCACGAAACTTTGGAAGGAAGATATATTTTCGCATGAGAAATAATCGTCCTTTCTGCTGTACCAAAAAAATGTTTTCTTAAAAATGGCATAGGAATTACTTAGGGCATAAATTCACTAATGCTGTTTATATACTTCCATGAAAGGAGCTTTTGTCGTTGGATTATTTTTAGAATACCCATATCGTTATTGATTCTGCTTACGTTTAGTCAAAATTCCTGCGATCGTTCGACAAAATGACTTCTTTCCTCTATCTTCTATGACCAATAAGTTTTGCATTTTGAATAATAATTATCACATCAATTATTTGGTTTCTCTTCAACTAGCACTACTAGCACCAAAGGCAAAAAATATATATTGGGTAAACTTCCTACCCCCGTCACATTTATAAATATTAATTAATCTTTTGCATACATGTATCAGTTACGACCGCCTAAATTTGATTTAAATAAATGGAAACGCCAACGAAAAAAAATCTGTCCGGCATGTTTGATGTATGATGCAAACATACATCTATCTATACGAGGCTGTTGAAAAAAACTACATATTTATAAATAGTTCCCAATTAACCAAATGAGTCCGGAATGTCAGTTGCGCGGAGCGCTATGCTGTTGCTACTGAATTTATCTCTTTTTTTTATATCTCTCTAAGCTTTCGAAATCGTCGAAAAAATTACCATACATATAATTAATTACGAATACAGCGCAAACAGACATCTGCGCTTGATTAATGAACATTGGTAAAAGTATGGTGGTATTTAATCTTTGGTGTGGTATTGGCCTTTTGTCTTTTCTTGCATGGACTGTTCGCATTTAGTTTGGGTGCGCTGATTTCTGATTATTTCAGCTGTCAAAATTTCGAATCTAAAAAATAAATATGGTTCTGGGCTCTGAGACAGTTGTTCTGGTTTTGCAGACAAGCAATCAAATCATCTTGCATTTTATATTGGAAATACGTACATTGTTTTGATGATGTCCTTTTACTTTCTGCATTGATACTACGTTATTGAAAGTAAGTCAAAATAAGTTATTATATGACCAAATGGCGCCATTTGGTCAACAGGTTAAATGGCGTAGGCAAATTTTAAAAATAGAAATTGAATGTTACGGACATTGAATTTATATAGGTATTAAGTTTTCGATAGATTAGGGATATTCATTCTTATTTCTCAATCCGACCTCATGAGAAAAGAAATATATTGTGTTCTTTTAGAACAAAGAACCGACACAAAGAGCTCATCATTTCTATTATATTAGAACATTAGCCAAGGCATTTATTAAGCCCTGATTTAGAAAAAAATATCATATAAATTATGCTGCGCAAAAAATAGTTATTCATAAGAAAATCGAGCTATCAAAACAGTGCTGTGCAGTGAATAATTGCTACATCTTGGGTCAGAAATTGGTTATTCATTGTTATTTTTATAAATCTTTTTCCTTAAAATTTCGACTACACGTCCATTTAAATGGTTACGCAACATGTCAGTTATTTTGATGTACGGAAGCTTTTAAGAAGAATTATTGATACAGAGAATCCAAAAAGACTTCGTCGTACACCTCACGACCACCTAGATTTAGATTCTAGATAGACTTCTGTTAAAGACATATATTACCTGTCGTAATTTATAGATTACTTGTTGTGTTTGTGAGTGTTTTATTGGATTACATTATTCTTAACAGTTTTTTCTCCATTTTATTTATATCCTGTTTTGGAAGATAAATATGACAATAAACCAAACAACTTACTGTAAAATGTAACCAGCTGATTTCTAGGCAATTCGGTATATATATACTCGAACAATTTTTGTCGCCATTTCTATTGAACGAAGACCAAGACTATTGAATGAAAAAAACGAATTTATTAAAAAAAAACGCCTACTCTGATAACGTCCAATATGTCGTTTTAGTTGAAACAAAGCTCGCACTAGTGAGCAAAACATAGGATTTAAAGCCAGTTAGAAAATACCTTCCTCAAGTCTGAAAATATATCATCATCTGTTAATCATAAAGCTTCATCTGAATTTCATACGCACATTTATGTTTTCTAAGCTAAAACTACGTTTGTAAGTCAGATTTCAAATTTGACATTTTGATATACTCTTTTAGCTTATCTATTGGTAGGTATTCTCAAGCTTAAATTTTCCGGGAGCATTAGTTAGTCTTCTGCTGTTAGACAGCAAATGAGGGCTTCATACAAATGAAGAATATAATTATGACTTATCTATTTTCGGCCTTTCGATGAAAGCCAATGGCTGTTAGTTACTTACAATTTATTGGAAATGATTTCCGATTTCAGGTTCCTTTTTGTAAGATAACAAAATTGTGAATTCAGGTCCAATAAGGACTAAAAACTTAAAATTTCGGATTCATACCGAAATTGGAAGCATCTCGCTGGCAGTTAAACTTAATTATGATCCAATAACTATTAATTAATATTATTTATTAGTAAGACGTTTTAACCTTCACTGAATAATTATTGCGACTCTAAGCTGTAATCTCCATGATAAAGGCAGATCTGTTGATTATTTACGTCAAATGTCAAGTCAGTTTATATGTCATATTTTTGCCTAATATTTTTTTTCTTAAAAATTCTACTTATTATATCTTTGTTTTTCATCAATTTGCCGAAAACCGTTTGTGCACCTAATTTATTATATGCGCACCGGAAAAGCACCTAATTTTGTTATCACTCAAATTCAAATGAAAAATGTTTAGCTGGCAGACCTAGAAAGATATGTCAACCTGGCAGACCCAGAGTTTGAAAAAAAATCTTTCCCCGAGATATTCTATTCTATGTTTTTTGTTTTAATGTCTCGTATTATCAAATAATTTATAAAGAATTTCATAGGCATTTAATTCTTACACCATAATAGAAAAAAAGAACATCGTGAAAGGCATGTATGCTAGTTTTTGAATACCTATAGCAGACCCATTGTTTTTCATCAATTTTCCGAAAATCGTTTTTGCACCTAATTTATTATTTGCGCACCTAAATAGTACCTGAAAAGCACCTAATTTTGATATCATTCAAATTCAATTCGGATGAAAATTGTTTAGCTGGCAGACCTAGAAAGATATGTCAACTTGGCAGACCCAGAGTTTGAAAAAAATCTTTCCCCAAAATATTTTATTCTATGTTTTTTGTTGTAATTTCTCGTATTATCAAATAATTTATAAAGAATTTCAGAAACATTTAATTCTTACACCATAATAGAAAAAAAGAAAATCGTGAAAGGCATGTATGCTAGTTTTTGAATACCTATAGCAGACCCATTGTTTTTCATCAATTTTCTGAAAATCGTTTGTGCACCTAATTTATTATTTGCGCACCTAAATAGTACCTGAAAAGCACCTAATTTTATTATCATTCAAAGTCAATTTTGATGAAAAATGTTTAGCTGGCAGACCTAGAAAGATATGTCAACCTGGCAGACCCAGAGTTTGAAAAAAATCTTTCCTCTAAATATTCTATTCTATGTTTTTGTTGTAATTTCTCGTATTATCAAATAATTTATAAGGGATTTCAAAAGCAATTAATTCTTACACCATAATAGAAAAAATGAACGTAGTGAAAGGCATGTATGCTAGTTTTTGAGTACCTATAGCAGACCCATTGTTTTTCATCAATTTTCCGAAAATCGTTTGTGCACCTAATTTATTATTTGCTTACCTAAATATTACCTGAAAAGCACCTAATTTGATTATCATTCAAAGTCAATTTTGATGAAAAATAGCTGGCAGACCCAGAGTTTGAAAAAGAATATTTCCCGAATTATTCTATGCTATGTTTTTTGTACCATAATAGAAAAAAGAACATCGTGAAAGGCATGTATGCTAGTTTTTGAATACCTATAGCAGACCCATTGTTTTTCATCAATTTGCCAAAAAGTACACCTACTTTATTATTTGCGCACCTAAATAGTACCTGAAAACCACCTAATTTTCTTATCATTCAAATTCATTTCTGATGAAAAATGTTTAGCTGGCAGACCTAGTAAAATATGTCAACCTAGTAAAATATGTCAACCTAGTAGACCCAGAGTTTGAAAAAAATCTTTCCCTGAAATATTCTATTCTATGTTTTTTTGAATTTCTCGTATTATCAAATATTTTTTTCAAAAGCACTTAAATAGCACCTAATTCTTACATCATAATTAAAAAAAATCTGGATTGACTGGTCCGCTAGCTTTTAAAAACCTAGCAGACCCATTGTTTTTAATCAATTCTTCGAAAATTGTTAGTGCACCTAATTTATTATTTGCGCAACTAAATAGCACCTAAAATGCACCTAATTATGATACCAATCAAATTCTATTCTGATGACTTGGGTTTGCCAGGTTTATAGAGGTAAATTATATCGGTGTTTACACGCAGATTTGGTGAATAAATCAGTAGTGTGTAAATTGTTCGAATTTGTTGGTGATTGCACTAATAGTTCCAACATAAAGGCCATCCAAATTTTGAAAAAAAAATATTAAATGTTGCTTATAAACATGTAGAAATATTCTTACTCTATGATATAATTTTCTTTTATAATTTTTATTCTGAAACTTCTTTAGAAACAGCAAAGTTTACATTATTTATTATGTGAAGTCTAAATAATTGAGCCAAATATATTGGATGTTGTGATAAATATTGAGTAACATTATGAAACGAAATATGTACATATTAATCATGTGAGATATATTCAAATTCTTTTTCTTCGACTCTTAAATCTCAATCGATATCAGGATTCATAAAAACTTGAAAGTATTAGTTTAAATGCTGTGTATGAAGGCTATGGTTCTTGAATTTGAGAATTGATAGCACCGTCAAAGTAGCTGTGGCTTTGAAAAAATAATTTCTGAATTCTATGAATAAACCGGACAAGATCAAGTCGGGCTTTTTTGGCGAAGGTTTTGCACATAGGGTTTTCGTTAAATTAGGAGGAGAACTGTGGATATTTTTTGATTTTTTGCGGTTTAAGCCCAGGAATAAGAAGGAAAATATAAATTTCTTATATTTTCTTCAATAACTTTCAGGCTATAAAATTTATGAAAACTATATATTCATGTTCCTCATATAAACCCTCTCATTTACCTAATATGTAAGTATTTGATACTTGATGCTGATTTTGGAAAAAAATATTGTTAGTTAGGTATATCTACATTTTCCAATTTGCAGTGGAACTATCTCGGAAACATAGAATTATGTCGATATTCATATAATTATATAAAAACGTACGCATCAGTTTTCATCAAATTCTACGAAACAGCTTCTAATCAATAAAAAAGAAACAAAACAAAATTCCTGTTCCATTCTTTCGTTACTAAACTTGCTTCAAACGAGGTTTGTGTAATGTGTAAGTGTAATCTTAACCGATAACGGTTAATGAAAGAAATATCTACGGATATTAAAAACGTTTCTCAATGACCGTCGTCGATTACGATTGCCGATTTCCCTGTAGTTTTCCGCTGATGGAATCGATAATCATAATCGACAACGGTCAGTAGAATACGGATATATTATGTTGTTAGCTGATAGTAAATGCTCATCTGTTGTTCAGTTATACCCACAAATTAGGTAATGTGTCAGAAAATATACAGTATTGAGGAGAATTAGCAACCTCACTTATTCAATGAGACACTGAAATAGATACATAAATATTTAGGTATTGTATTAATTCTGGTAGACACTTTCAAAGTTGTGAAATGGCAAGAAAGAAGTATCATTTATAAGTAGATAGGCGACTCTTACACCTACGTACTTCATAAATATTTTTTACAAAAAATTGGGCCGGCGTTATTATTGGTGCACTGGAAAATACAGAATGATATTTCTATTGATGCTGGTACTTTTGACGTTCTGCAGTTGCAGTTAGATTGAACACTTTTGGCACCAACTACCCCCCCTTTATTTGACAAGATAGAGAAAAAACTTCAAGACAAAAAACTGTCTTATTTTCAGTAGGTTATAGAAGTAATATTTTCAATATAGGTTAACGTGGGATAATTTTGATTAAAACAGTGTTTTCTACTTCGCAGTGTGAGTTGAGCTCTCTAGCGGTAGACTTAGCGACTTATAAATTGTTTTTTTCCGATTTATCTCTATTTTTTTCTCAGTGTCGTCCGATTAACGGATCCTGAGATATAGCCGGCGTCCTTTATTAATGGGCCACCCTGTATAACTCATCCGTTAGGGTTCGTTGGTCAAAAAGTACTAGTAACTACCTACCAATAGAATATAGGTATATTATTTTGTATTTTTCATATCGCATCTAAAATCTAGGATCCTAGTTTTTGTAAAAACATATTTATTTTACATTTTTGAGGGTCAATAGAATCACATATATTTTTTAATTAATATGTAGGTAGGTAACTACAAATTTTTATATTTTCAATATTCAAATACCTACATTTACCCATTTTCAAGGCCGGTAATGTTGATGAAAATATATGAGTTATTCGTTTGAATAATTAAATCTTATATGAAAAATTACTTTCATATTTGAGCCCACAATTTGAATTTTGGATAAAACATTAATACCTATTTCATTATCTTACAAGAGTTTCTCTTGGTCATGATAACAACAACCCTTTTAGACAAATAATAACTCGAACATTTTATAACATGTGCCTTCCCAGCAATATAATATTTTATTAAAATTATATAACCTTGTTTCCAAGTTAAGCTTTTATGATCATTCATATTTATGATAATGGACGAAAGTAACAACTACCCACTCATATAAATTTTAATTATATTTATGTATAGTCCATTAGGTTTATGTATTTATATTTGCCAGCCATCATAGTACTTCATATTTGTTCTCCAAGATCATACTTTTTTTTCTATTAGCTACCATCTTCTTCGTGAATACATAGCTATATGAACTGGATTAGTTTTCCTTTAAATAGTTATTTATAAACAGGTAAAATTTTAGCATCGGCAACATCGCAGAGTCTTGAAAAAAATAAATTGTGAAATCCGTCTACTTGGTTTTACATATATTGATAATATAAATATTACAGCCTTTTACGAGTTGAAAACGTTCTCAAATGATTACTTATCATTGTAGGATTGTATTATATACAATATCTCATTAATTTCAAGCCATATTTTTAAATTAATCGGGAAAAACCATTACGTGACCTTGAAAATACAACATTTTTCTGTTAATAATGCTTCTGTAGGCAGAAGTCAGAGATACCGCTCTCACCTCTGCAAATTAGAGTTTGTATTGATTGGACTGGACGAAGTACAAAAGAATGTTATATATTGAAGATGAAGATCTGTTTAAAATTTGCATTTGCTAATAATTCAAACAACACCACAATTCTTGTAGGCATAGGACTGGCCAGTTTTTTCCATGTTTCAGTATTGAAATACAATCATTGCAATTATTCGTGAATTTAATTCAATTAACTATTTTTCCTTATTTAAACACATTCGTATATTTATGTGTGACCCTCATCAATCAAATTCTGTCGCCTGCTCAGATTTTTCTACTTCAACATTTATCGCTGGTGTGGTTCTGTTTGTCCCTGGTGGCTGCTCTTCCTGAATATCTGTCTCATGTCGGACCGTCTGTCTGGGCTTTTCTCTCCGCCGTGTATTCCACCGGTAAACAGATCAATAGAATCTTTCTCTCTATATTCTATTCTATTCGTATGCTTTCAGGTCAAAAGGGGCTATTTGGGTTTGGAGTTTAATGTGTAGCCACCGTGGATACTGAAACCTTTCATGATAACATACATATACCTGTATGTGAAATTACAATGTCTCATAAAATATTTAATTAATAAGTGGAGGACATAGTTGGAAATCATGTTTTGTCCCTCAGAGCTGTACCTAAGTAAGTTGAGGAAAAGCACCAGTCACCGGAGTCAAAATGTATAACTGAGATATTGTGGAGCGTAGAAGCGGAAAGGGAAACAAAATTAATGTTAGAGAAAAGAACAGAACCAGAACAGCTAGAACCATGACGAAAAAAGACATAAAAATAGCTATCAATAGGTACAAATTGAGCAACTAATAGTACAACCAAATTTCAAACATTCCAAGAATGAGAACATGAATAAAAAAACAAATCACGAAACTGATTGAGAGATAAGTAACAAAAAATTACTATTAGGAACTATACGATTCAAAAATCTACAAGGAGAATAAAGTTACAAAAACCTAAAACAAAACATCTAAAATTTCAAATGTTGGTTCAGATATAAAAAACGGTGCTAATCCAAATGGAAAACTCCCAGGAATAGAGGACAAGAAGCATGATCATATTTTTTAGAACAACTGAAAATATAAAAAAAATCCTAATCGAAAGCAAAATATCTCACGACTTTGGTACAGCATTCGCCGTTCTAATAAAGGAATAACAGAAGTGATACCTATTCTATTCCTATTTCATTTATTAAATAAAATTCATTGAATTAAGTTAAGAATGTTTATTCTCTTCATTAGAGCAAAAATAACATTTGTAATTGCTCGTTATGAAATCTTTTCTGTTAATTAGTTGCTTTTAAATTCACGATTTTTACCCTGACGAAAAGAATAAACATTCTCTAAAGCTTGGCTTTATTCAAATTATTTTAATAATTAAAACTGCGTCCTCATTAATAATTCTTTCTATTCAGTTCTTAATTCGTTTTTAAACAATTACAATTTACCAAGTGAAATTATCAACTACACTGCCGAAGATCTCCTTGCAATAATAGGGCTGAATGGGAAAACGATCGAATATAATTTTCACAACATGTTCTTATTAAATTATGAAATCTAAAACAGAATGTAACTTAACATATGGCCTGATAACGGGATGTATAAAAGTTTTACTCTCTATACACACACGAAGGTTTCCTTCTCCCAATCATATTTATTTATACTAAGTTCCACACTGAGAATGCAGTGTGGCCGAGTATAGGCAATGTATTTTCAATGGAAAAACGATACGCTCTTTAACATTACCATTAATATTTTATTATTAATAAATATTGAACATAAGAATGTTGAGATAAAATTTAAATGCAAGCGTCTAATTTTGAATGAGACCGGACCTGATGGTTGGTCGAGCCCGGCATAGCAAAGCGCTGGCAATGATGCGCTCCATATTATAACTCCACACTGCATTCTCAGTTTGAAACGCACTGTAGTAGTCTAACTTCAATCTGAGACACAACTGTGACGAGCAATGCTTAAGATTGCTTCAAGATTTGATGTGCGAATAGAATTTCAGTAGTATCTTTCCTCTTTGCAACTAAGAATAATTTACCGAATAGAGTCATTTAATTCCGATGTTCAATGATTCAAATTGATTTTTCATTATACATGTAGTGTTCTATCAATTTACGATTGTCATTGCCAATAGGATTTCAATTAAAAGTGTATTCTTTATAGCATTACTCTATTTAAATTGAATGCAATTTAAAACTCGTTTATTTCTTAATATTATTAGCATGAAAGTAGCGTCCATTTATAATGCCTAATGGCAATTAGATTTTTTTGTCAGATCTTTTCGGGCATAGAGAGCGGATATTCGTATGAGTGTATATCTATATATGCTGGGTTCTTTAACTAATTACGTTAACGATCTGTCAGCAACAGACGCCCGATCTAATTATGCAATTAAGCGACTCTAATTGACATTCACAAATTGGAGAATGCCGTAACGTTTAGTTCTTGTAATAGCAAATAAAGAAGAATTGAATTTACCAGACCAGTGAGATTAGAAAAATTACGATTCATCAATTTTATAACATTTTGTTTTCTTCCCTCTTGCTTAACTAGGAATTGATTCTCTTTCGCTTATTCTGTTTCTGTTGTTGACTCTAGATTATCTTGCCATTTTTTTGTTGGTTAAATACCTATTATAAATACAATTCTTATATGCCTATAAATACATACCTACATACAATAGAAATAATTAAAATTCAATCAATTTTGATTGCGTTTTTGATTCATACACATACATTATACATATCTAATCTTGATATTTGATAGCCAAAATATTGTATTGATAAACCGCTAAAGTTGAATATACTCTAGGGTGTTGAGTAAACCTTTGTTGGTTCCTGGCAAGGACCATCCTTCCTGACGCAATCTGTGAGGCATAGAACGTCGGATGTCCTGCAGGAACTCGTAGTGCGCTCGTCTATCGCTATTCCGGTCCCGGAAAACGCTGCCTTCCTTTTCTATCTACCGTCATTTCTAGTGGCGATCTAAACATTTTCCTGCTGGTTTGGACACATAGTTCCATGAGTGATGTATATAGTAGGTATACATATATGTGTATCATATTATATAAGATGTTAAAGAATTTGATATCTTCTACTAATTTGGAGACGTATAAATGAAATTTACTTTGATTAATCAGAGCCCAAGTACTTCACTTTTCGCATATGTGCTACAAAATGTTGAATCAATAACTAACATTTATTCAGAATACACTGCAATTCTCCTTTTTTCAAATATTGAAAAAATTCAATTTATATATACCTACGAAGTATCCAAGATAAGGTTGGGATATTATTAGAATCTCGAAAAAAAAAAAACACAAAATAAACATAATATGTATATAAGAGGGACATATCGTGTGATACTTTGTTGATTTGACGATGAAACGGGCTTTGCAATACTTGCTGCGCTTTTGTTTTGGGCCATAAAAAAGAGGAGAAAACAAAACATCGCCCTCAGAGTTTATGTAAAAAAATATTATGGGGGTCGGCAATCCAAGTTAATTGTGAATGCATATAACTGAGGTCCGGATAATCGAGTCTCCACTTTACCTACTTTCCGTTCTTTGTTCGTTTCTCAGCGAATTCCAGAAAAAAAGGAATTTCCAAATCAAAAAAAGTTTTTCTAATATGTTTCCAAAACTAGAACAGACACTAATTTATGTCGAGGATCATCAAATTGCCGATTCTGTATCTGTTAGCGTTCTCCTTACCCAACCTTATCCTGTATACACTGTATACTGTTAAATACTTCTATATCGGATTTAGATTAGTATAATGGACTTACTCTATAGACCATATAAACAAATTAGTTTAATTTTGGTAATAAAAGGTAATCTGTGTCCATTTCTAACGTCCATTCTATACATTTGTAATATTGGTATAGATAAACAAATACTTGGACTCTCCCATTATCAGGAATATATTTTAATGAAATTTAAAGGTTCTAACCATCGTTAATCCTATATATATATATATATATATATATATTTAATTCTGAATTCTTGACTGGTTTATTATTTGATAAAATAATAATATTTTATTATTATTATTAGCTTCATTGAATGAATTGATGCTTTTCAGGATATTTCATATTGTGTAGTATCTATCGTATTGTTAGAGAATACGATGAAGATGATATATGTTAATATTTCTCTATTAGATATATCTGCTATTTTAATAAATTTCTCAGGTTAATTTGTGAGAGAAATTGACTTGTTTCTTTTAAGTTATGTATGTCGTATTGTGAGAGAATATGATTATATATAATTATCAAATAATCTAAATGCCCAACAAAATAGTAAATAATATTATTGACATAATAAACTTCAATTTATACTGCAATACCTACCTACGAATTCAGATAGTCTAGTCTGTGTACGGGTATATATTTATTTATATTATGTGTTTCTAAGTCTGTTATAAATGTTTTTTTTAATAATTGAATAATAACTTTTTCTTTTTACTAAATTTATATCTGCCTCAATATTTTCAAGTTTACTTGACTTAAAAGAGCTACAAACACAAAGATAACTCCTATATGAGGAAAACTTGAATCTAAGACACTTTCAACTCTAGATTATGCCGTTACCATGACATTTATAAATAATTAATGACATTTTTGATTGATGGCTATGAAATCTTTCCTGTTTGTGGTTAATTTTATCTAAATTCACGAATGTAAGTACTTTAATTAATAATTTATTATGTTGTTAAGAAAATTTGTAACGATTTTTAGTTTGCCCCGACGAAGAGACTAAACATTCTCGAAAGCTTGGCATAATCCAAAGAATTTTATTTTATTAAATGACTGCATCCCCAACAAAAATCTATTTTATCAAATATATATATATATATATATATATATATATATATATATATATATATATATATATATATATTCTAAATTCACGATTTTTGCCCTGAAGAAGAGAATAAACATTCTCGAAAGCTCGGCTTTAATCAAAGAATTTTATTGATTATATGAATGCATCCCCAAGAACATCTTTTTATTTATATATATATATATATATATATATATATATATATATATATATATATATATATATAGATGATATAGATAGATAGATATATAGATGTTCTTGGGGATGCAGTCATATAATCAATAAAATTCTTTGATTAAAGCCGAGCTTTCGAGAATGTTTATTCTCTTCTTCAGGGCAAAAATCGTGAATTTAGAATAAATTAGCCAAAAACTGGAAAGATTTCATAGCCATCAATTACAAATGTAATTAAGCTCGGCTTTAATCAAAGAATTTTATTGATTATATGACTGCATCCCCAAGAACATCTTTTTATTTATTATAAAACCAGTCAAGAACACAAAATCAATGTATATATATATATATATATATATGTATATGTATATATATATATATATATATATATATATATATATATATATATATATATATATATATTTGATATAGAATTATAATTTGACTTAGAAGGTGCGCGCATCCGCCAAAAACGTCACTCGGAATTTTATATTGTGATTTTTTCAATGACACGTCTTACATTCGGAATATATTAGGTAATCCGAATATTCTTTAGTAGGATAAATGTTTAATTTTTCTCTCTGAGATATGTTGATTATACAGTTGATTCTACAACATTTTTCAGTATTCAAAAACGTATGCTTATTGAAATACGTTATCTTTGATCTATTGGAAACAGGAGACCTTTTAAACATAGAAAATGTCAAGTGTTGTTAAATGCTTGTAAAATAATATTGCATACCTTGGTGTGTTTTTTTTCATGAAGCAGATACTATTCATAATATTCAATAGGTACCTATCTACCATAAAAAAGGGTCTGCATGTGTCGCTTCTTTTGAATGAAGTCATTAGTTAAGATTGTAGATTAATGAACGAAAAGAATATTTTCAACTTTTCGACAGAAAGAAATGAAATCAAGCAAGCAACTTGCACCAGTGGGAATTCTAAAACTCGATTATACGGCTGAAGCGTCAGTCTTGAAATTAGGTCCGACAGAGGCCCATCCCGAAAGCTCAGATTTGGACGCATCCAGGAAGAGGGCTGGCTTGATAAATGTGTTTAATCATTCGAGCATTGTTTCTACTTTGATGGCTCAGCAAAAATGATTCTCTTTGAAGATCGATCTTTCACAGGATTCCAAATTGACTGGATGAGATAAGAGGTCCTTCATAAACCATGCAACGTTGAATGGTCAACTTTCATTATTTTCACTGTAGTAGGTATACTTCTAATATTCATGTAATTCTTACTGTAGGTAACTATTCCTATTAAAATTCATATTTGTGTCTTACTTTCCATTAAAAGCCTCTGATCTTCTTCAGGTCATCAGCCGCCTCATCTTTGGTCGTCTTCTGGTCTTTCTGCTTTTCCAAACGTATTTCATGTGTTTTCTTTTTGTCATAATATTGCAAAAAACATCTTAAGCTTTATGTTCTGATCATACGTCACTCATCTTACCTCAAGTGATTGATTTTACAAACGTGTCCACAATATATGTACTCATTCTCCATCTTCAAGATGCAATTTTTGAGGGTCAAATTTACTATATTGTGTACTATACTATAGAGCCAACTTAATCAGTTTTTTACAGTTTATTTTTGTACTTCTTAGACATTAGGATTGATAAGTACAAAACATATTGGGTAATATAAACAGGCGTACGGTAGGTACTCGATTAGTTTGATAGAATTGCCCCGTGTGATATTATTGTTACCATACTACAAAGTAAACTACTTCCGAACTAAGAATGGATTGTGAATACGGGTGCTAATCTTTTTGGCCAGTTCAACTGCCTGCATATGCCTTTCATCGCCAGGTAAACAGTTTCTACTTAATTGTCCTTCAGTGAATGAATTATCAAAATCAAATTATTACTTGATGATAAATTGATCCAGAATTTTCGGTCTAGGTGAGGTTAATATTGGAATGCTTTAGTTGGTTAATTATCAACTTTGACAATATGTTAATTAGTAACTTATAAAGGAATTCATCAGATAATTGCATTAGAAAGTACAAAATAATATTTAATCAATTGGTTCTAGAATTGGAAATGTGTAGGTATATATACCTAGTTATATTGCGTGAACGAAATAAAATGTATTAACATATATAGTGGAAAGGCGTACAGGATGATCGCCTTATGCGAGAACGCTTCCAGTTAAGATAATACACAAGATAATGTAGATCAATTGATCAAAGTTGACAAATTTATAGGTCTACCTACTACCTGATCCAATATTCAAAATTTTTAATTTATAGATCTTTCATTACTTATTATGTTTCATCTACCTCACTAAAGGATCGTCTTGGACACAGGGGGGCAAGACGATCCTTTGGGTATGTGCAAGATGATCTCTGCCCCAATCTTGGGTAAGTTTTTGGTTTGGATAGATTGAAATATAGATAACGAACAACTTAACAATGTGTTTATTTATGTATATGAAATTGTAGTTACCGAACTCTAAGATCAAATAATCTTATTAATTTTAATTTTACAGAACTAATATAGAACTGAGCCAATCTTCTAAAAAAATTATAATTACAAATCTCTCCTTAATCATCATCGAACGAAAAGTGTTTCAGAGCATTAGTACTTGGTTACTTGAAAAAATATCCAAAATAATATATTTTTTATTTTAAATTCGAAAAGTTTGTTTAATGGTGTTCTTATACACATATCACAAGTGAAATAATCAGGTTCATTGCAATCTTTCTCTGCAGGATCTTCATAACCATATATTTAAGGCATACATAACCTTTCATTAATCCTTCACATGTGCTTAATATATCCGTCAAAATAGATATTGGAACCTTCTCGGTAAGTTTTCTTCATCTTATTTAAGATTTCTTTGCCTATTCGGCTCGCTTTTATATTTCTTTTTGAAAACGTTTTTATTACGAGATCTTTTATGTTATACCTATTTCTTACGCTTTTTACATGTTTCTTTCTCTAAATAATCCTTATATAATGTGATAGAATCGAGAATTTATTTTCATATGACTTATGTCACATAGACCTTTGGCAATATTCTGTTCTAAATAGATACTGTTGTTCTTTTTCTACACTAAATATCTGTTTGCCCTAAAAGCGTCTTCATTCTACCTTTGGCTCGTCTCTTTTATAACATAAAAGGCTCTGGAAACTGTTTACTTGTCTACCTATAACGCATTCCAGTTTTAACAGCAAAAATAAAGTAGACCATATAAATTGAAGAAAGTCCGTTGTTTCTCCGCCAGCAATGTCATTGGCAACAGCTAATGAATAAATGAAGAAATCATGATTTTTTTTTAGGGAAATACTTTTTTAGACTAACTTGGTGAAGTTACATTTGAATCCATTAATATATCTAAAATCTACCCATTAAAAGTATGTAGGATGCAAATCGAGTGGAAATGATTTCATACTTCATAAGAGCTGTTATTTGTTTGTCTTTGTTGTTAATACCATTAATCCTTGATGTCGTCAATATTTATCAATGATAGTGTTCCGTTGCCGTTGTTCAATAATGACTGAGCACACAGGTCAGTTGTTTTTCTGTACGTTTATATTCTTTTCGAAATTCTCATTGACATAAGAATGTTTGCTCTATCCTGCCATTTGCCATTGAAATACTTTCTCATAGCTCATTAGGTTATTACGAAAAGTCTTACTGTTCCCTGTTCCACAGGTCAGTTGTTTTTCTGTACGTTTATATTCTTTTCGAAATTCCCGTTGACATAAGAATGTTTGCTCTATCCTGCCATTTGCCATTGAAATACTTTCTCACAGCTCATTAGGTTATTACGAAAAGTCTTACCCTGTTCCATCTTGGAATTCAAGCAGATTCAACCCAGCAATAGATTTTATAATATTTTCATTGCTCAATAAATTAAAATAACTTAGTTTAGGATCGTCAAATTTGCATAAGTAAAGCAGTTATCAGACCATGCACCAACCTTCTATCCATATTCTATGATCAGTGATCTCGTTTTGTTCGACTGTTCCAGACAGAGTGACATAAAGATCGTTTTTGTTGCAATGACATATTCAAATTGAGAGATTTTCTTAATTGAAATTATTTTAATCTACATATATCACAGAAATTATTAATTTTTTCCTGAAACCAAGACATCAAACTATACCACCTGATATTTAGATACATGAAAATTAGGGGGGAAGCAAACCGAGACTATAAAGGTTCCTTTTGACAGCTTCGGTAGGGAACCTTAAAAATCTGAATAATATTCCGACATTATCAAGTATAACTAAGGAATCAATGTTTGTAAGATACTATCTAATTCTAAAAGCAAATAATATCACTCATCGTGTCCAACTTCCTGAAAGAAACTAACATTTCTACCTGCTATCAATGAAACTCAACTGGCTAACATCGCATAGAGTTGAATCTTCGACGCCGACATTGTCCCATTCCTTCCTTCGTCTGCTCCTCCAACGGGTATGAAAAATTAATCTGCGGCTAAGATCGGCGTCTGCAAACTCTTCCACTATGAACCGACATAAGGATACGATAAAACATTGTGATTAATCAAGCTGTCGTGCAATGGGAATGAATTTATATCTCCCTCGGTGGAAGCCGTAAAACTTCCGGCCAGGCGAATTGCATTATGAAGTGAATGGTGTGTGCTTCGTAAGTTATCGGAAAAATTTAATGGAAAAATCAAAGAGGCTTGCAATATGTCTCTCTGGAGTATTATAAAATAGTACATTATGGTTGATGGATACATTCTGTTATGTATCGTTATCTGCTTTATTGAAGAGTGCTCGTCCATTAAGAACGTAGTCGTAGGACCTACAATAATAATAGTCCTTTTAAGTAACCAATTGTATTATGTCACAAGTGGATTGGAATGCCGAAAATTTTCAACGCTGTCAAGTTCTGAAATTGGCAGGGATTGGAATCTGCTGACTACCTATTCAATAGATTATAAATATATTTTACCAACTTATCCAAAAAATGACGTAAATAAAAATATTTTTTGAAACTTGTATCATGATTGGTGTGCTATTCGACAAGAAACATCAGAATTAAATACGACACATAACCTCCAAACCTCGAATTGATTATGAATGTGGCTGATTGACTTCAATGACGAATCGATTAGACAATTCTGAAAAACTGTACCATTCAAACTGATAAATTTCAAAATTAACTTTGTATGCATTGTCTTTACATTGTGAATATCAAATGTTGCTGAAAGGTTATTAGAAAATAACTAAAAAGTCTCTAGCTGATGATGTAAACAGATTATTCCCAAGAAGCTCCATAGACAGGAAATATAAATCCTGTGGAGAAAGTGAAGCTTCAAACGACACCAAGGTGGGAGGGTGGGTCATTTATGTGCTCACGTGATTTTTTGTAGTTGCGCACAATACGGTGCGCATCACAAATATTTCGCATTCTCCTTCAACATGTGTGACAGTCACGAGATAACGTCCGCATTATACATACCCAGCCGTCGTTCCCAGCTTCACCGCTTCCCATGCTTTCGTATAGACAGTTGACATACTTGGCGTTATTGCTTCTTGATATTTACTTCAAAAGAAAGACTCCTGTGAATCTTTTTATTTATTTGCAATTATTACCCATGCTTCAAAATCTAAAGTGGTCGTAGCCTAAAAAAACACATTCATACCTTTTTTATTTTCAAGTTTTAGAATATGTGAATATTACTTATAGAAACTAATAATAATTCGATGGTACGAATACCTTATGTATAATCTCCTTTATATTCATTTGTGTTTTTCTGTATAATTTTTAATTAATGTCTAGTTGAAATCGTTTCCTTAAGTAATACCTACTACGTTTTTACCATAGAATACATAGATTAAAAAGGGACCAATCTCAGATGATGCACTGAAAGGTGCACCTAATGTAAGAATCACGAAGATTTTCAAGTTGGTGCCAAGAGTCTTCTTTAAGCTCTTAAAAAATAAGGTTTATATCGATATTCTCATGCAAAGTCGGGTAAATCTATTAGTTGACACAGGAATATTTCCTCTATTTTTAACGGATGACATATTGAGTGTTTGTATCGAATAGAGACACGAATCCGGCTCACATACACATATCAAGTCATACATTATAAATCGTTATGGGCGTTCTAGATGTTATCCATGTCGTATTTGTCGTAGAGGGAAAAAATGTGATAGGAAAGCGACGATGTCATCGACTATGAAAAAATCCATTAGTGTTATTCTTCCATGGTCAGAACGATGTATTTGTCCAAATTATTTATTGCCGGACCAGCAGGTCCGTTTTGGCTTGGTATATATATATATATATATATATATATATATATATATATATATATATATATATATATATATGGGACAAATAAAACATCATCGCATGGCAAAAACTGGTGCCGATACATTATTCAGGATGAGATGTAAAAGTCCATAAAAATCCTTAAGCGTCTCGTTTTTATGATCCTTATCAGTGAATTTATATCGCGGTTCGGCGTGTGAAGATTTTTTCCTACGAAACTATTATTAATGATCTAAGTTAGAATGAAAAGCAAGGATGATGTCTTTATCAAATGTCTCTTTGTCAGCGATAAGAACATGTTTGATAAATGATATGTATAGATCTATTATTGATCCATGATAAAAAAGATATCATGGCGGTTGCTGTTGTATGATTTCTTATGTGCCATTAGTTCTCATACTGTAAATTATTATCTACTGAAAATGGTACAATAAAATATAGCTGGGCTTCAAGCGTGCATCATTATTGCAATAAATGGTAACTAGAATATCTTTTTCTTAATTGAAGCACAACACACTTATTTACTTTATTTAATGGGAGCATTTATTCCTTCTTCCATCAGAAAATAGAGCCTTAGATTAGTCATCGATACAACGAAGGGGGTTACTTGGTGTCGAAGAATCTTTAGACAAGAGTTCAGAAGAAATCATAGATTTCATGATCTTTCAAGATAGTGTTAATTTTTTTGGATAGTAGTTAGCGTGATGAAAGTTAGTTATTCTTATTTTTCAACTACTGAATATTTACTACCACATGTTTCATGTCTATTCGGTCTCTGGCTGTATGTGTTAGGCTCTCACCTGCCCTTATTCCGGTCTACTGTTTTATACTTATAACTGAGACATAACATCTTTCTTCTTCTGTTTTCCTCTCGATAATCAGTTGTTGTAGATGGAACTTTGTCTTTTGTATTATATGTATTATATATCCCATATATGCAGTATCTATTTTTCTAATTATTAGTAATAGTTCAGGATCTTTGCTTGTGCTTTACAGTTCAGAGGATATTGTTACTCGAGTTATCAAAGGGATTTTCAGCATCCTGTGGTATATCTACATTTTAAAGTCTTGTTCATTGTCTCCGCCTTTAGAGTTCAGCTCACCACCCGTACAGCAATATTGACCAGATGTCGCACTCTATGAATCTTACTCTGAGACAGAAGTCTGCACTCGTAAGAACACGTTTGAATTTCATGAATGCACTACGAGCATTCTCTATGCGGCATTTCACTTCCAGAGCGGATGACCATTCTTCATTCTTACTCCAAGATATTTTTATTTTTTTCGCTCCCTCAATTGGTGATCTAGGGATTTGTATCTGGTTCACCAAATATTTTGTTTTCTAGGTAGTTCTTATTTCAAGTCTCATTTTTTAATGTGTTAAAGAATATTTTCTACGTTATCGGCAATTGGAACTATATCATCTGCGTATCGGATATTCAATTAATTCCATTGTTTCTGATGCCCCTTTCCATATTTTGCAGAGTTTTTGGACAATATGAGAACAAATTGAACAATAGAGATTCTCAATGATGTGAATATATTTATATATATATATATATATATATATATATATATATATATATATATATATATATATATATATATATATATATATATATATAATAGATATATAATAGATGACTATAGGAAAGTTAAAATCTCTGATCCGATTGAAATCTGTAACCACCTGAATCTTTATTTCAGTAATATAGGTCTTAGACTCAATGAAAAAATACAAAAACCACATGATTCTAAAATAACTCTACCACCTATGAACCCAAAATCTATATTCATATTCCCAACAGATAATTATGAAATTGCTACGATTATAAAGCAGTTAAAATTAAAGAGTAGTGGAGTTGATAACATTAATACAAAAGTTCTTAAGAAACTGTCTTGTTATATCGTTGAACCCCTTAAATATTTGATAAACCTATGTATTACAAAGCATATTTGGCCTGACGCTCTTAAAAACGCAGAAATAATACCAATATTTAAATCAAAAGATAAAAGCTCACCATCTAACTATAGGCCGATATCTCTGATCTCAAATTTAGCAAAAATACTTGAAAAGGTAATCCACAAAAGACTTATGACTTTCGTAAATAGTTGCAATATACTATCCAATAAGCAATATGGTTTTCTTAAGAACTTAGGTACCAAGGACGCGCTTACTTTCATAACCAACACGTTGTATAACAATATGGATAAGAGCCTACCGATTTCCATTACATTTCTTGATATTATGAAAGCATTTGATACCGTAGACCATACAATTTTGCTTGATAAACTATCAAATTATGGTATCAGGGGCAATGCCCATAAGCTCTTCTCTAGCTATCTATCAAACAGATTACAGAGAGTTAAGGTTAATGGATGCTACAGTGAATACAGAGAAGTAAATACTGGTGTACCTCAGGGAACTGTCCTGGGTCCACTATTATTTACATTATACATCAATGATCTACTGAAAGATATGCCTGAGGGTTCAATCGTCTCTTTTGCTGATGACACTACTGTTATTTCATCAGACAAAACGTGGCAAATGGTTGAAAACAAAATGAACATCTATCTAAATCAAATAAGTAAATGGCTTATCCATAATAAATTGTCTCTTAACATTGAAAAAACAGTATTTATTACATTTGGGAACTATTCCAATAGTGTACCAGAAAACATTAACGTCAAGATCAATAATTACTCCTTGAAAAGACTTGATTCTTGTAAATACCTAGGCATAATGTTTGATTATAGATTGAGTTGGAATAAGCATATTGACTATATATTAGGAAAAACCAAGTATCTAGTATTTATTTTCACTAAACTAGCAAGGATAATACCGTTTGAAACATTGAAAATTTTATATTATTCTCTTTTCCATAGCATAATTAATTATGGAATCGTTGCATGGGGAGGAGCTTATTCAAATAATTTGATATTACTTGAAAGAAAGCAAAATAGAATCCTTAAAATTATCAATAGAAACCTATTAGATGCTCACATTATTCCTTGCAATCTTGACCAAATGTTTTCGCTGGAATCTTTATTACAACACTATGAAGAATTAAAAACCAAGTTTATAATATCCAACAGTATAACGAGAAACAAAAATTTGCAACTGCCAGAAAGAAATAAAACTGTAAGTAGTAAAAGTAGTTATGTAAGATCAATTATTACCTTCAATCGTTTACCAAACACTCTCAAGACTTTAAATAATGAATACACAAGAAAAAAAATTAAAAGAATGGATTTTGTCTAATACTTAGTACTTAAAAAAAATTACCAAAATTCTATGAGAACATAGAAAGCGAAAAAGTAAAGAGAATAATTATCTTTATGTTCTGTTATTTTTTATTGATTTCATAAAATAAAATTCATATAAATAATAGTTGGCACTTGGAAAATATGGTTAAGCAGTAGTATTAATACTTATGTTATATTAGTTTTAGTTTTAGTTTCAAGTAAATAATTATCTTTATGTTCTGTTATTTTTGATTGAGTTTATAAAATAAAATTCATATAAATAACAGACAGTTGGCACTTGGGAAAAATAGTTAAGCAAGAGTATCAATACTTATGTTATATTAGTTTTAGTTTAAGTTTATATAGGTACCTAATTATATATTTTCTCACCAGTCCTACGCACAGGTATTAGTCTACCTCTGTAGGTTTACTATTGTAAAATATCTGGTAATAATAATAATAATAATAATAATAAATATATATATCTATTTGTGTTAGAATTGTCATTAGTTTATGTTGTCGTAACTTCAAGAAATCCTGCTTCAAAGTTTACAAAAACTCACATTTCTCCGTTTATCGTACAAGTACCTTCGTTGTTACTACTGCCTCTCGAGATTCAAGTCTCTAGACTCTAGACCCTCTTTAATCTTCCCTTTTTAAATATTCGTTGGTGGATTGTTATAGTAAATAACTTTAAAGAGTGACTTGTGAGGCTCATAAGCTTGTGGTCTTCCCATTTTCTTGCGATATTTTACTTAGGTACGGGTACGAAAGTTGATGATAGCCATTGATTAGGCTACTCCTGGTTTCATATATTTTGTGAGGACGTGGGTTCGAGTATAGTTTAAGGACTTTTAAATGAAAATTTCCTGAAAAAATCCTGATAGCAGGGATCGCTTGTAAGTGGCAAAAAATAGCTTACTCCTCACCAACCCGCCTTACACCTTAAAACCTCCTGACCTGGTCGAATGATATGTCCTTAGAGACATATCGGTGGTTCGGAGTCCACCTAAAACCATATGTCCCATTATCAGTGGCAACACTATCAAGGCAGGTCGGCACGTTTTATTGTTTAAAATTTATCGACCCAGTTGCTATCGCATTGTATTTGCAAGGCAGGTGTAAACTGGTTGCTAGTCGCAAAAGAAAATCATAAAGCGGTTGCATGCTAAGCAGTTACTGATTGTTCAGTAAAGGCAGCACTGTTTTCAGTTGCGATTAAGTCGAAGTCGCAGTTACGTGATGCCCCAATTAACTTCTGAAAGCAACGATTGCGCAATGCTCGTCGTTCCATTTGCAAGACACATAATAAGCGGGCCGTTCAGTAGCAGATATAAATATTTTTTACAAAAAATTGGACCGACGTTATAGTTGATGCACTGAAAAGTATAAAATAATATTACTTCTATTGGTGATGGTACTTTTGAAGTTGTGCAGTTGCAGTTAGATTGATAGCTTTTGGCACCAACTTCACAAGTACCATCACCAATAGAAGTAATATTATTTTATACTTTTCAGTGCATCAACTATAACGTCGGTCCAATTTTTTGTAAAAAATATTTATTTCACACTTTTGAGTGTAACATTAGTCCCGAAAATCGTTGAACGTTCACTATACCATATCAATGAAGATAATACTTATCCTATTACCCACGTATATTCCTTGCTTGTAGTGGTTATTATTGAGATCTCAGAACATCGCGGCGGAAATACGCTTGAATATTTTAGTTGTTACCATTTAACACCGATTTAACTCGAAAACCGTAATTCTAAGGAAAAAATGTTCATTATAAATGTTGCTACAAATAATTATATCTTTCATGTAGTATCGAAAAATTTTCAATTTTCGAAAGAAATTGTCCTCTCCACATAGCAAAAATACATATTTAACATGCGTCTATCTCGAAAACCGTAACACTTTTGAAAAAATGTTCAATTTAAACGTTTCCGGATATTGTCCTATCTTTAATTACACCAACTCAGATTTTCGATTTTCGAGAAAATTCGCCCCCACCACCCCTTCGGGGGCGGTTTTCGGAGGGAAGGAGATTTCGGATTTGCGTTTTTATGAATATGGGACCATTTCTCAATCCCCTTCTTTCAAATGAATCCAAAATCATCAAAATCGGAGATCGTCTACTATATAAAAGGCGCGCACGAACCAAAAAAAAAAAAAAAAAGCAGACAGTCGAATTGTATACCTCCTCCGTTCGGGGTTCGTCGGTCAAAAAGGGCTGACGATGATGACTGCAGTATCTTTGTCGCCGAGTAGTTTGATAAGCTGCGCCGGAACCTTATCAGGGCAGGTGTTTTGTTACTTTTCAAATTGTTGATTATATTCTGTGTGCCATAAAAACCGACTCTTTTGAATGACCATAAAATCTTAGGCTTATTACACACACGTCATAAATGTCCGTTTCAAACAGACTCGAACAACCATCAGGTCCGGTCTTTTTTCGCTTCGGATTAAATTTTACCTCAACATTTTTAAATTCAAAATTATTTTCAAAAATATATTACAGGTAGGTAAAGAACGCCTGTGTGTTTTTTCTCATTTAAAATACATTGCTGGCCACACTTATTTTCAGTGTGGAAGGCAGTATAGAAATAAACACACAAAAATCAAACCAATCGGAATGCCTAGACATATATATATATATTCATAGAATCTGAAAACTTTAACTATTTTATAATAATAATTTTAAAAGAATTTCTATAACCAATAATATAATTAGAAATATCTAGTCATAACAAATGAGGTAGGTTCGAGTAAAACTCAAAGCCAAACATGACCAAGTATGTAATACATTTTACCGTTGTCAAAGATCTATATATACTAGAAGCAACGATTATATAACTACTATCTTAGAAGATAGACGTTTCTTATGGGTTTGTTTCTGTTGTAGATATTCGATTCATCTAGGTGGCGCTACGTAATTATATATTTCCTTGCTTCTTTTTTTAACAGTTGCATACATTCTGCTACGAAATTCAACATAATATATACAATCACAGAAACATAGAGTATACAGCAATATGTTTCCATTCATTCGAAATTTCGCTCTCTAAATGATTCATCTGGGCACTCAATTTTTCCTTAAGGAAACTCTATCTGTTACAAGATATAATCGTTGCTAGAAGAACGGGTGATTTTGTAATTAATTTTGTTTGCAGCTACATATATTGACGAAATTTGCGCTCACAATTTGAGATATGTTTGACTATCGTTTGACCAGATTATTTTCTTGCCCACCTCTAAGTATTGGAATTAACTTAGGTGCCATCGATTTTCTGAGAAAACATTTTTTCTGCCCCATGAAACTGAAAAAATTAAAAAATCTAAAGGGTGTGCATAAATGGTCAAACGATGGACAAACGAGGGTATATTTGCATTTTCTGAAAAAATAATTTTGTAACCCAAGACATTCATGGTTATTTCCAGTGGGCAAAAAATAATCTAGAGATCATTTAATTTTTCCTGCAATATTGACGTTCAGCTGTACCGCCCCGATTTTTTTAGTGTTTTTTGGAGATTAGTAGGAATCGACCGAAAAAAATTGTCTCTGTAGGGGTTCGTTTTGTTACCTTTTATTTGCGGAAACCTAATATCAGACTTGGCTACGAGGTTTATATATTTTTATTTTATAGTAATTTTTTTCTGTGATTTGTTAAATTAATGCTAATGAATATCATTATGTATTCAGTATAAAATTTTGCGCTTCCATATTTGATTTGCTTGTAAAATTTTACGAAGGTTGCTTATCTAGTTATACTCAGTGTTGATGCTTATAAGAGTAGGTACATTTTGACTGACCGTTTACTCGACATAAGTTGTAAAAAGTGGAAAACCAGTCAATCTTTTAAAGAAGAAAGTTTCGTACCTACGTGACAACATTCGAATCTCCGCCTCTGGCAATACATAATTCAATTCACCTGGCTGGGATTCGTTTTTTTTTTTGGTATCGGGCTGTTTGAAATTACATATTCCGAGCTCCGACTGACATGGTCGAAAGGAAGGGGAACGAGACGTGCGGGCTTTTTTCCAAGAAAATAGCTACAATGTTGCAGGAGATCTCTGGTAACACGTGTCAAGTCTGATACATTGTAACGCGCACCCGCTAGGCAGGTATAACGTATTGCGTCAACTCCAAGAGCCAAGAAATTTGGTGGGTGTGATTCTTGTCCGCGAATAGAATTTTTTCGGACAAATTTATATATTGTTACAATGCGAAACGAATCAACTAAATTATTTAATTTATAATAAATTTTTTGAGCTGTTGGTCATAAATTTAAAATATAACGTATTTATACTATGGGGTTGATCAACAGTTTTGTCAATGGTTTATTCAATTTTATAAAGTTTCGAACCCTTTGTTATGATTACGTTATGGAGTAATAACCTATCCAAGAAGATTACACATTATTTAGTGTCAACGGTGTGAAAAAGCCGCAATTATAACTTCTAACAATTTCGTTGTACAATTGGTAAGTTTCTTCGACGACATAAACAATATACTATTTATTATATACACATTATATTTCGAGAGGCCTTCGGCAGCTACCTTCATGGGATTTTAAATTTTTTGAACGTGGCACCATTCTCTTTCAAATAAATAACTATTTTTTACAAAAAATTGGACCGACGTTATTAGGTAGTTGGTGCACTGAAAAGTACGAACTAAGATTAATTCTATTGGTGCTGTTATTTTTGAAGTTGTGCAGTTGCAGTTAGATTGATAAATTTTGGTACGTACTTCACAAGTACCAGCACCAATAGCATTAATATTATTTCATATTTTTCAGTGCACCAACTAATACCTAACGTCGGTACATTTTTTTAAATATTTATTTTACACTTTTGAGTGTAACATTAGTCCCGAAAATCGTTGAACGTTCACTATACCATATCAATGAAGATAGTACTTATCCTATTACCCACGTATATTCCTTGCTTGTAGTTGTTATTATTGAACATTGTTCACTAATTCCACTAATATCCTATTACCCATATATTATATTCTTTGCTTGTCCTTGTTATTATGTAGAGATCTCAGAACATCGCTGCGGAAATACACTTAAATATTCTAGATTTAACCATTTTACCACCGGTTAACTCGAAAACCGTAACTCTAAGGAAAAAATGTTTAATATAAATGTTGCTACCAATATTATTGTCTTTCATGTGGTACCCAGAGATTTTCAGTTCTCGAAAGAAATCGCCCCTACCACATGTCCTAAATACACATAATCTTTGTATCACAAATGTTGGCGTCTGCCTTGAAAACACGAAAAATGGATCAATCTAATCTAACTGACGGGAGTAAATCAGTGGCGTAACGATTTCGAGATAAGATATTTAAGGAAGTTCATATAATTAGAGGAAAAATATCGATTGATTAAATTAGCAAACATAATATGAAAGATTTATTATCAACAATATTGCAGAAACACAAAATACAAATTTATTGCTTGAGTATGAAATATAAATTTATGCACCCGAATTATCTGAAATGTCACAATGACTTTTTGATAAAGATTGCGTTGCATTCGGACATACGTGCAGCGCCCTATCATTGTATGAAAGTAGATAAGCTTGACATACTGATGTCGTAGCTTAGATCGACAAACGTAGTAGAGAATTTCATGATAATGAGATGCGATGAGACGTATAGCGATGTGTACCTACGTTGCTCGTGAATGATTACACACAATAGCCATGATTCGTGAAACAAACTATATGTTAGATTTTAAAATGAATGTAACTCGAAAACTATTTTAAAAATGTTCAATTTAAACGTTTCCGGATATTGTCCTACCTTTAATTCTGGCAACTTGAATTTTCGATTTTCGAGAAAAATTGACCCTCCACCCCCTTCGGGGCTGTTTTCAGAGGGAAGGAGATTTCGGTTTGAGTTTTTACAAATATGGGACCATTTCTCAAGTCTTCTCTTTCAAATAAATTAAAAATTACTATATACAACGCGCCAACAAACCCAAAAAAGCAGACAGACGAATTGTATACCTCCTCCGTTCGGGGTTCGTCGGTCAAAAAAAAATCATCAAAATCGGATACGCCGGGTGCGTACTAACATAAAAAAGCACACAGTCGAATTGTATACCTCCTTCATTGGGAAGTCGGTGAAAAAGGTCTATTGTGAAATAAACTATTTTGATAATATGCCTACCATTGTACTGTTTCCCAGGCGAATGTAGGGTGTTATAACTGCATGGATAGATAGAGAACAGATTTTTTTTATAGATAGGTATATACCGAGGTATATACACAATAATTGAATGACTTCCCAAACGCAGAAAGTACAGAGATATACAATTCGACAGTCTGCTTCTTTATGTTCGTTCGCGCTATTTGCTCTACTCTCTAATTCCTCTATTTCTTGTATTCAAGGAAGTTAAATTTTTGGTTATAGTCAAAAATCCCTTGAAAATGTGTATTCTGTGTATCATTTTATATATAATTTAAAGTAAATAATCAAATAACGTATACATATTATGTAAATTGGTCCAATGTCTGATTGACACATTAGTGAGAGTGTGCGTAAATACATACATCTATTTTCACACCAGAGGTTCAGAAGAAGACTTTCTTTATGCATGAGAGTGATGAATTAAAGGAGGATACCGATCACCTTTGCCACGTCATTCAGTGCTTGAGAATTGAACTTCAAAGAGAAAAAAAAATAAAGAGTTTCAAAATACATACAATAATTTATCATCTATCTTTGGAAAATTTCGTAGATTCTTCAACTTCAATAAGTACTTGCTTCAGTTATGTGTCTGAAATTTCATCGTACATAAACTTGTACAGCATGTTTATGAGAAATGTATGATGTATCAAGATCAAAATAGTCACAATGTCTCTTTTGAAATACATTGTGTCAAAATTGGAAGCGTACTGTTTATAAGGTACACCTTATTATTAGAATGGGCCTCATCCTTGTCCCTCTCAAGTGTAAGAGAGAGAAGCAAAATTATTTAAATTTGAAATTAATTAATTGACGCTCAGAGCGGTGAAGTCGTTCAAAATTGTCCGTCGTAAATTACCATCAAGTTACAATGTAAATGTAGACGATTTGAATAATTGTTGGAGATGCGAGTTAGGTAGGTGACGAGGACCTCCTGCCAACATTTTTGAGAGTAATGACATAAATGATTCAACTTCATAAGGATGCAACATATATTCTCGATGATGTTGAATGTATTTTTTTATTACAAAGTATTATTCAATCAAAGCATTGTTAAATTTATTTCTTAAACATGATTTACCCGTACTAAAATAGAATAAACTCCTAAGAGGGAGATATAAATTTGATGGTTCATGGAAGTTTAATTTCATATTATTTTCACAAAAGGCGGTGATATAAAATTCATCTATATGTTTGCTTTTTCTTACGTACGTACTTGTTGCCTAGTAAAAGTGCACTGATTTTGTGAATTAGTCCAAATTGAAAATAATTGACGTCCAACATCCCCTCCCCCCTGAAAACTTCCGCCAAGCAACCAACCCCCTTGAAAACATTTCCAAATATTGAAAATCTTATCTGACAGAATTGAAGAGAGGATTATTTCCAGCAACGCATCATTTGGACAATTTTCTAAAAAATCGCACTATTTCGAGTTTCAGCACTAGAAAATGAAATAATTACCTACGAAAAAATTTGAAATATTTTTTTACAAAAAATAGACCGACTTTATTAATTCATTAAAGTTTCAATCTTTTGGTACTGGTAGTTTTTATAAATTGGTATCAAACTTATTGTATTTACTCTCAACTTCGACCACCAATTGAATTTACCTTATTTTTAATTTTGCCGTACACCAACTGATAAAGCCGGTTCTATTTTGTGTGAAATATATTTATTTTGGAAAAAGTAACATTCAGTCAATGAAATCTTGGACACCGTTAGTAATTGACACTGGCGAAATTTTTACACAACTTTTTAGAACGGAGCTCCTTTACCCAACTTGCGGTAATTTTTAACTTGCAGAAATCGTCAGGTACGTGAAAGTAAATTAAATTAGTAATGTCTTCATTTTCTTAGTTAATTTCTGCTAATTAATTTTTGCGAACTTCCTGACGACGAAACTTCCGCCCAATTTAACTCCGCCTTCGATTAACTAGCCCGAAAAAATCCTCTATTAACTCAATTAACGAAATTACTGGTAGAAGGAGGTTTTCTTTAATTTCGTTCAGAAATGTCTCCATCTCTATAACGCTATCTCAATTTCAGCTGCAGCCATTTTATCCCGTCTAATCCCGTTTCCCGGTTATTCTCTTAATTATATTTGGCAACCTCATTACGGCCGGCAGAGAAATTTGAGATATGTTCCTGCTGAATAGGTCGCACTCCATATTGCCATACATTCAACGGTATTACTTGGCAATTAGGCATGCTTTTTATGATAAAAATATGCTCCTCGAATGAAAATAATGATGCATTTTGATGGAGCGATGGAAATAACAATTGCTCTATTGCTCATTTACTCTGTTCTTCTTTATTTAAAAAAAATCATTACGAGCTAGAACATTCCGAGATTAAAATAATGTCAATACTGATACATTATCATTGTTGCTTTCTTCATGTTAAAAGAAAGCTGGGGCCGCAAAGAAGGAGCGCAGCTCTGAACAAATTTGTTTTTTCACATTAGAAGACACCACTTGTGGCACCTCTTTTAAAGCTTATTGAAAAAGGAATTTGTCGATAACATTTTTTATGACATCTGTTTAACCATGTGTCAGAAATTTACTAAAAACTGACTTTTAACTATTTTGACAATTTCATTAACAATAACATTAATTTGAAATATCATCTTTTCAGCGTAACAGTTGTTGAAAATATGCTCTATTAACCTGTTGGCACAGACACAACCTATGGTAGTCCCTTAAGTCTTCCCAAAACTTCTGGCGTGGTTAAACCTTTGTTGCCTTTGTCTTGCAGTTTTCTAGACAGTTTAAATGGAGACCTATAATTCAATTTTATTCCAACATTTTTAATGCCAGAATTCCAAGGAATATTCCCTAATGATGAAAATCTAGACCAAAGGATATTTTTTCAGCAGGATGGAGTTCCTCCCCATTTTGTAAGAAATGTAAGGGAATTCTTAAATGCTGCATATCCAAATAGGTAGATAGGACGGCGAGGATTTATAGAGTGGCCTCCCAGATCCCCGGATATTACACCCTTAGATTTTTATTACGGGACGATTTAAAACTAAGGTCTATGTCAACGGAACTATTCGGGCAGAGAAACGTTTAATCACGCCAGAAGTTTTGGGAACATTAAGGGAATAGTTCTATCATCGGTTGGGTCTGTGCCATAAAGTTAATGGGGCACATTTTCAACAACTGTTACGCTAAAAAGGTAATATTCTAACATTAATGTTATTATTGATGTAATTTTTCATTAAATAGGTAGAAAGAGGTTTGTAGTAAATTTCTGACACATAGTTTGACAGATGTAAAAAAAATGTTATCGATAAATTCCTTTCTCAATCAGCTTTCCAAAGAGGTGCCACAAGCGGTGTCTTCTAATTTGAAAAAACAAAGTTGTTTAGGTCTGCGCTCTCTGGGGCCCCAAATTTCTTTTACATGACGAAAGCGAACTCCATAAAAAATTTTTGGGGACGTATTTTTGCATTTTAGAAAAATCTTATTACTAGGGCCGCTATAAGCAGCGTTCCATTTAGGGTCAGTTTTATAAAGGACATTTCAATTGTCGCTGGTGGAAGCAAAATCTACGATTGAATTGTATGAGAAAACTGACAGTTGCTGTCATTTCAACCTTGGGTTGTAGCTTTATAATACAGAAAGTTTCTGTTGCCTTCCGTTGAGTTTCAACCTTCGGGCAATCGGACATTATAAAACCGGCCCTTAAAATCCCCACCCTGTATATTGGTAAGGAAATTTTGGAACAGTAGCATATTTTTTGATCTGTCATCATGACTCTTGGGCGTCCAGTACCGTCAGTTAATTTGTTTCTTGCTGTTTATTTCGTTAGTTGTCATTCTGTTGATGTCTTGGTTCCAAGCTTGTTTTCTATGCAGTACCCATTCATTAATATTTTCTATTTTGCATTAGTTTTTTATGTATGTACTTCGCTCTCTGTTCAATAAAGTTTACCACAAAATATTCCTAAGAATTTGCAACTCAGTTGTCTCAATAAGCCGTTATCATTCAAATAATGTATTATTCAAGAAGATTACTTTATATAAATTATTTTATACAGGTATTGGTCGTAAAGAAAATAGTAGATATAAATCATTAAGACTGGAGAGGGTTTACTGGTTTCAGATTTTTTTTTTTCAATGGGTAAACCGGCCTTACTGTTCTTGATATACCTATTCTACTAATTGTGATTCTGATTACTCATGATTATTTTTTTTGTCGTTCTAATTTATTTCTGAAAATGTATCTTCTTTAAGTATAATTTATATGCCTGGATTGATGAGCAAGAGCAGCTTCTTGTTATGAAAATGGGAATTTCCTATCATTCGTGTCAATTTCACGGTCTAGTTGTCTGTGTGACGCAAATCGCTGATGGGAACAGGACCATCTGAAAATGGCCGTAGTCGACCCACCAAATCCGTGCGCCGTTTTTTTTCTTTGTATAATTTGGCCGCTTCCATTATTTGTGTTTACCGGATGAACTTTTTGCATATAAATTAAGTTTTTCAATTTAACTTTCGTCCTCGTCGTCGGAGTTTTATTGAGGCGCTGGCTAAAACTCTTATCATAAATTTCCCGAAAAAGATGTCTGTGGAACAAATGTAGTAGTAAGTATGCAAAGTTTTGGGTAAGATACTGTTTGCTTTTTCGGTACACCTGTGCGAAAAGCACTCCATTTTGATTAACATATTTTTTCCGGGATATGCGAGAACAAATTCTCTCTAAATATTGAAGATATAAATAAATATGAAGATATAAATACAGATATATATATATATAACTGTATGTATATAACTGTTTTTAGTTTAATTTTAATCTGTTTGTGATGTAAGTTATGTTTTAATTGTAATTATGAGTGATAATCCTTTCTTAGTTAGTCTGTGCCTGTTTAAATTATGATCCTCACTTGCATTGATAATGGTAATAAAATTTACCGAAAGCTTGGGTAGCAGAAAGAGTTTACTTATTTAAGCCCCAAATTAACTCGGCAGAATTCCCAATTTCTTTAGGAATCATTTTGTTATACAACAATTACTGCCGTACTTCCATTTACTGTTATATATATATATATATATATATATATATATATATATATATATATATATATATATATAAAGATGTTCTTGGGGATGCAGTCATATATTCAATAAAATTCTTTGATTAAAGCCGAGCTTTCGAGAATGTTTATTCTCTTTTTCAGGGCAAACTACAAATCGTTACAAAATTATTTCAACAACAACTTAAAGTATTATAAAAATACTTACAATCGTGAATTTAGAATAAATTAGCCAAAAACTGGAAAGATTTCATAGCCATCAATTACAAATGTCATTATTTATATTTGTCATGGTAACACAATAAGTAAGAAAGTATCTATTTTTTTTTTTAACTGAACCTGTATCTGCCTTAATAATAATTTTAATTTAATTGTGCTCCTTGTTCAAATAGCCACAAACATATAAGGATCATTCAGTAATATTCATTTTTATCAACAAAATCTAGATACTTTCTTACTTATTGTGTTACCATGACAAATATAAATAATGACATTTATAATTGATGGCTATGAAATCTTTCCAGTTTTTGGCTAATTTATTCTAAATTGACGATTGTAAGTATTTTTATAATACTTTAAGTTGTTGTTGAAATAATTTTGTAACGATTTGTAGTTTGCCCTGAAGAAGAGAATAAACATTCTCGAAAGCTCGGCTTTAATCAAAGAATTTTATTGAATATATGACTGCATCCTCAAGAACATCTTTTTATTTATTATAAAACCAGTCAAGAATACAAAATCAAAATATATATATATATATATATATATATATATATATATATATATATATATATATATATATATATATATATATATGTCATTGTAGTTCATCTAATAAAGTTTATGAGTCTGTACCTGAGATCATCAAAATAATCGATGATTTCTTCCAATAATTATTTTACAATGAATGTGACAGGACATTGTCGGTCTACGATTAACAAATTTATACCATATATAAATATGCAAAATGGTACCAATGCACCATCTAATAAAGTCGGTCATAGTTTTTGTAAAAAAATATTTGTATTCATTATACCTGCTTTTGCGGGTTGACTTCTGGGAACGAATGAAATAAAGAAGGATCAGCTGCGATAATAACTATAATAATATATATATATATATATATATATATATATATATATATATAATATAAATAAGTGGCTTAGCATCCATCGATTGACTGATTTTATTAGTTTATCAACTCTTGATGCAGAATTTTACCAAATGTTGTCTTCATTTAATTAGGAAAGAAGAACCTTTGTTTATCTCTTGTGACAGCGTTATAGAAGTGTTCTGTTTGTTTCATATAAAATGTTCATGTCGGCATTTTGTCATGCGAATACGTTTCAATTTTTATGCTTGTGTGAATTGCGAGCGAAGAAACGCCAGCAGCTGAGGCATCCTATCAAAATATCGTCCTCCAACGGTGATAATCGATATTTCGGCGAACATGACGTGGAGTAAATGGGGCCCTTGGAACACGCCCGAATGCTTCTTCTCTCCGCGGGATGTTCCTCGTGTCTGATAAGGATCCGACAAGGATACGGGTATATATTAAACGAACGCCTTTGGCGATAAAGTTTTAATAATGTACCTTCTTAACTTTTTTTTCCTTGGTAAAGCTTTGTGTCCTAAAGAGACGCAATACTTACTATACCAGTCAGCATTTATTTTCAATAAAAAAATACTAGTTTATGCGATTATATGACAATCGTGATAATGCAGCTTGAGCCTAGTTATTTATCAAATTCAGTGAAAGACGAGTTTGGTATGCTACAATCACACGAGTCTGAAAGCGAGTTTGACATGTACCAAGAAGCGAATGCTGTAACACGATTGTAAGTTTCGCGCTCTTACTCGATTGCAGGATATTTAATTTTTTGCGAAACCTGCTCAATTTAATATAAAGATGAACTTCTGATCATATTATATGTTCTAAACAAGAGATTAAACTCGCCTTAAAATCGTGTAAAATTTCATACGCATATCTTTTGTAAATGCGTCTTTGCGGCGCAACGAGCGGCTCTCGCTTAAAAGATACAGCAGATCATGATCACGAAGATGAATAAAGAGAACAAATATTTGAGGTAATTGTCAAGATGTTCATCGTACACGTTCTAAGACAATAATATAAAATTTGTTATTGTATGATTCAGCTGCTGTTCTCAATGTATTGTGGTACGGACGTTTGGCATTGTCAGCGTCACAGTTCACAGACGAGTATTAAAAGTCATGGAATAATCTAACCTAATTATCCATCAAAATTATCAAATTCCATACAAAGGACACGTTAGTTTTTGAATACTTTGGTATGAAAGCATAGAGAAAAAGTAATGACGTGAAGTATCCATATTGGATCTAAGTCTGACACCTAAATCAATGGGTGCCGGAACGTAGATAACTCATGCATCGGAAGAAATTGCTACTTCCCTTACCTACTAGTTTGATAAAAAAAACATACAATCGAATTGTATACTTCCTCCATTTTTGAAGTCGGTCAAAAATGAGAAGTTATCGTCAATAAGCACTTTCGTCATGACACTCAGTGTTCGAAAATTAAACGAATGTCACAGAATTTTTGTCTGTCTGTCTGTATGAATGCAGTTTTCAATGATGTATTACTAGAGGTCTAACTTAAAATATAGGCTATATTTTATCGCGTCTGTCTCTGTTTGGTTCACGCATCACGCAAAAACTACTAGAAGGAATGGAGTGGAATTGAATGCAATTTTCCACGCGCAAATCACGGGTAAAAGCTAGTATATATATATATATATATATATATATATATATATATATATATATATATATATATATATATAGATAGGTATATATATATATATATATATATATATATATATATATATATATATATATATATATATATATATATATATATATATATATATATATATATATATATATATAATCAGATAAGTAGTAACGCTGTACTACGCGATTAACAATTTAGGAAGTATAACGGGGAAAAGAGCAGAAATTGACCAATTTTGTATACTCTATATATTTTACCTCATCGTTTCGACATAATACATGTCTTTATCATTAGTTATTTGATTTTTATGTATTTATACTTAATTGAAAAAATATTATAATAGCATCCTGATAAAGACATGTATTATGTCGAAACGTTGATGTAAAACATAGAGTATAAAAAATGTTTAATATAAATATCGCTACAAAAATCTGGTCATTAATATTCCATTCTCAGATTTTCAATTTTCGCTTCCGCTTCCACATAGCGAAAGTACACATATTTCAAATTTTAATATCCCAGAAACTCGAAAACCATAGCTCTTAAAAATAAATGTTCAATTTAAACGTTTCCGGATTTTTTGTTAACTTTATTTCTGCCATCTCGGATTTACGATTTTCCAGAAAAAAAATCATCAGAATCGGAGTACGTTTACTATATGAAACGCGCGCACAAACCAAAAAGAAAAGCAGACAGTCGAATTGTATTCCTCCTCTGTTCGGGGTTCGTCGTTAAAAATTTGAGGTAATCTCAGCGAATTCACTGATATTTTGGGAATACATAGAAAAAATTATTATAGTACCGCTTTGGTTAGGTTAGGTCCTTCACCTCAAAAACTTCCACGAGCCGGCCCTATGGAAATCATATGAATAAGAAACATACATAGAGGGAACGGGAATAACAACGGACGGACTAAGAACGGTACCCCGAACGAAGGAGGTATACAATTACAGTCTCCTTTTTTTTGGTTCGTGTGCGCGTAGTAAACGAGCTCCGATTTTCATGATTTTTGATTCATTTGAAAGAGGAGGCTTGAGAAATGGTCCTATATTCAATAAATTGAACATTTTTTCAGAAGAGTTACGTTAGTCAAAATAGAGGCATTTTAAATTCTCAAATATGTATATTTTTGCTATGTGGAGAGGGCGATTTCTTTCGAAAACTGAAAATCTGTGAGTACTAATGAAAGATCTAATTATTTGTAGCAACATTTATACTGAAATTTTTTTTGATCGAGTTACGGTTTTCGAGTTACTACGGTGGTAAAATGGTAACATCTGAAATACTTATGCGTATTTCCGCAGCGATGTTTTGAAATCTCAATAATAACAACTACAAGCAAATAATATACGCCGTGGGTGATAGGATAAGTACTACCTTCATTGGTATTAGTGAACGTTGAACTATTTTCATGACTGTTACACTCAAAAGTGTGAAATACATATTTAAAAAAAAGGTCCGGCGTCCGAAAAATGCAAAATAATATTAATTCTATTGGTGCTGGTACTTGCAAATTTAGTGCCAAAAGTTATTAGTCTAACTGCAACTGCAAAACCTAAAAATTAACAGCATCAATAGAATTAATATTATTTTGTATTTTTTAATGCATCACCTAATAACGTCGGTCCATTTTTTTGTAAAAAATATTAATCTAGAATTATCTCAGACATAATAATAAACAGAATATACAGTATAATACACTGAGTGCGGGAACTAAGGAGGTTCGCGGTGAATTTTTCGTAATGAGCACAGCTCTGTTATAGGAATCCCCGAGGAAACATATTTCTCGATAGAATATCACAAACTCCCGTATTTCATGGACGAGATAACTACGCTTGATGCTGGAATTATCTGGATGAGAGAATGGGAGAGTAAAGTTCGGTGGATCGAACTACCATATTCTATTCTATCTGGAATCATTAAGATATGTATTTCATAGAAATATCTAGATAATAGAAACTGATGGTGCTTTTATTGGAACATTTCTTTGACAATCAGTAAACTGTTGTGGATGCTATCATTCGCGATTGAATATAAATGAATTGTTTAACTAAATAAAAGATATATTGGTAGAATCAATGAACACATAAAAAAGCTTTCAAATATTGTTAAAAAATATGAGATCTTATGAAATAACGTTACATACCTATATATTTAATTACGTGAAAATAATTCTTCGAGTCCTATTTTAGAATACGTTTACAGAGGAATGATATTTTGTATATTTAAAGCTTATTCAGGGAAGGACTGCACCAAGCTAATATTAAGTAATTATATGTGTTTCAAATACATTAAATTAAATAAAGTAAATTTACGTTGAATAGCCGTTTATATTTATCGATGAATAGGATCATGAAAATAAATGGTCTGGGGAGTAGTTGTAACGTACTTGTCTTTCGTACTGCTTAACCGGTTTCGATTTTTGGCCACCGCCTTTTTTTTGAACAATTTATACAAAATTATATCCACAAATTATAGTGGAATAGTCGTGACAAAAGAAACTCACTCAAATTAAACGATTTACGGTTGAATTTTGACTACTGGGCAATCTCGTATTAATAATTCCTCCTCCTTATAGACAACGACGAAGACGATATTATAGAGTATGCGTACAGGTTGGAGGGCAAGCACATGACATTTACTATATGTGGTGATAAGAAGCACCCATGCATTTAAACACTTGGTATTGGTGGTATTGTATCAACAAATGAATGGATGTAGAGATGAAGCTGGAGAATAAAATGGGGGAAGTACAAAATCTAGGACCGCCATTGTTAGTTGTTGGTCTGAAATATTCAATATAATATCAATTTTACTACTGGTGCTGGTAATTTGAAGTTGTGCAGTTATACGTAGATAAAAGATTTTTGGAACCAACTTCATAAATACCAGGACCAGTAGAATTAATATTAGCCGTATTTGTTTCCGTTTCCTATGAATTTGGTTCTTTTTATATTCATCGCTGCTAGGTATTAGGTAATCTGTAACATGAAAATGGGGTAGAAACAAGGAAGAACACTGAAGTTTATGTAATTGCGAAAATAATTTATCTCCATTCTTCGATTTCCAGAATTCATCTTTACATATAAAAAATCTGTTGATGGAGTTTTTTTAGGTCAACATAATACTAAAATTTGATGGATTATGATTAAACTGGTTATGTCCGTATCCCTCTAATCTAGTCGGTTACTCGTACCGATTCCATTGGCGCTTTGAGCCAATCAGCGCACAGCTGTCAACGGTTACCGTGACACTGATAAGCGAAGTGTGTCAACGTAATGAATAATCATAATTTGGCAGCTTATATCCGGAAAAATATTCCTGAGTAATTTTTTTTCCTATAAAATAGAGGCAATCCTACCATTAACATTAAGAACAATTTTAATAATATAAATTTGGATTTTGGCGTAAAAAATTAGTGTAACTTAGAAAGACTGACAGCCTTATTTAAAAACAAACTAGTTCGGCACTAGCTTAGAATAATACTAAAACAGTCACATCATATCGTTACCATAATAAGTAACAAAAAGACTAAACTAGAATCGAATTTAATGTTTATGAATAAGGCTGTAATAGTCTGTAAAAGTAGAAAACAAGAAAATGGTCTTTTTTCACTAATTTGACTTGGCTGTTGTGTACTCCGAACTAACGATCAACTTTCTTTTCAGCCTGGCACTCGGCTACCATTTATTTTAATTTGGAAGTTGCTCGCTGGAGTATTTATCTTGATAAAACTCGTCAGAATCATTCTTGCCCTCAGTCCTCGATAAGATATCTTGTGCGTAGATGACTGAAAGGAAGTAAATCGTTTCCAGCCAAATGATATTCTAACGAAAAGTGTCTACTGAGTGAGTTTCCATATTTGAACCGCTCTAATTTAATTCAACATATTTTTTCTTTAATGGAGTAAGCTGGTTCAATAATTTGGAACAGTCTAACCAGCCAAATAAGACCTACATTAAATTCCATTGTTACGGAGCAGAAATCAAAGTGAAAGCATTTTTTAACAATTACTCAAAATGTTATTTGCCTTGAATAAGTTTGTATTCAGATTATCAGTATTAAAACGATCATGAATTAATTCATTATACATATAAGTACAGGTGAAACGGTGCGATCGTCGAAGTTAACACTAAGGACTTCCCTGTAGATCTACAGCTGAAATTAGACGATAATAAATTTGTCCATCTTTCAGTTTATAGAAAACACCGTCACAAATTTCAATCAAAACTTCAATCAACACGTTATTACATAATTATGGATCCAATGAAACCGGTGCAATATCAAAATCATCTTATCCCTCTAAAGAACTTAAATGGGGATATGTGGCAAAATTAACTTTTTTTAAATCAGACCAAATAGTAATCGGACTCATTATAGTATCTTCCTTTTCATCTCAGAAATTTATTGAATTATTCCTCTCATTCTAACACAGTCATAAAATCTATAAATACACAATGTCCCTGTATTAGTTTGATATTCTCGAAACGGTTACAACATAATATTCTCGTTTACAATATATCACTTAGTTTTATAGTGGGTTAATGAAGTCTTATTTATGTTGTTCTGTAACCCGTGGCGTCGACGTACTATTAATATTCACCAATTTACTGATTGATTTATGTATCCTGATTCTTTCCTGTTTCACTAATTTATCTTTTTATTGTTCCAGGTAAGTCCGCTATTTCCGTTATGAAGAGTATGAAGAGGTATGTTATTTTTGGAAATATTATGTGTAAATAAAGGATGTATGTTTTTGTCACATAAAGTAAACTAAGTGTTCCAATTTCCTTTTTGCCATTCAAGATGGAATTGGAGAAACAAATTGAAATAAAAAATCCCACTTACACTACTTTCCTGCATTTCAACGAATTCTATCGAATATAAAAATAGTCTGTCGTATGACAATTCTTTTTTTTTCAGTGTCTCATTCATATTTTGCCGTTGAAGAAACCGGTTAGCCAGATTATGAATAAAAAATACCGTTAATTTCAGCATTAATTTTTTCCTGTTTTTTTGTTTGTCATAGATATGCGTTATAGTAGGTACTAGAAGACATTGAGCAGAATGTCTCAGATAAGTTTCATCAAAATCGTTAAAGCAGTTTTCGCGCCAGAGAGTTTAGCGTTTTTCAGATGCACAAACTGGCGAGACCTATCAATACCTAACAAAACAAAAAAAACAATAAAATCGGTCTAGCTGTTCTCGAGAACTTGAAAGAGGCAGACATGCAGTCCTATGGCTGAAAATATGTTTTTGTATTCAGGGACCTCCGGACGTAAACATCGCTTGAAAGCTGGATACCGAAAATTATACTCAAAATATATTTGCAGCCATTGATCTATCTGTATGTCTGTCTACCCCAAGATTATTTCGAGAAAGGATGAGCCGTTGTGCCGTTTTAATTTGTTGTTGTAGGCACCAATACTACAATACAGAATAATAAAGTCGATCCAATTTTTTGTGAAAAATATTTGTTTCACACTATTGAATGTAAAATTATTCAAAAAATGTTCATTTTAAATGATGCCAACTACATACAATCTCTTCTTTAATTGGGCCGTCTCATATTTTCAATTTTCGAAAAAAATTGCCCCTTCCACATAGCTGAAATACACATCTTTCAAATTTTACAATTGCTGTAACTCGAAAACCGTAACTGTTTTGAAAAAATGTTCAATTTAAACATTTCCGGATATGACCGGCCCCCTTTCTAATTTACCAATTTCGAATTTTTGATTCTCGGAAAAATTTGACCCGTCCACATAGCTGAATCACATATTTCAGATTGTAATGAGGAAAACTATGATTTTTTTTAAATCTCCATTTTAAACGTTTCCGGATATGGAATTTTCTTAAATTCTGCCGTCTCGGATATTCAATTTTCGGGCAAATTGCCCCCACCACCTCTTTTGGTGGAAGTTTTTGAGAGAAGGGTATGTCTAATATTATTTTTTTTTCAAATGGACCAATTCTCAATTCTTCTAATACTCCTCTCTCAAATGAATAAAAAATCATCCAAATCGTGCACGTTTACTTGACAAAAGGCGCGAAGTTCCATAAAAAAAACAGGCAGACATATAGTCGAATTGTATACCACCTCCGTTTGGGTCGTCGTTCAAAAATACGAATTATACGAGATATATATATCGAAAACAATTATAATATTAGAGAAACGCACAATCACTTTCTACTGAGACGATAAGAGAATATTATAATTGATGCAGGAATCCAGAAAAAACTTTTTGTATATTTTATCACTCTTAGTAACGCAAGCATTCAACTGAAAATTATCTATTCAAGACAAAAATATGATTTCCAACTACATTTCGCTGCATTCTAAACATAACGATAGAACTACATAATAAATAAACTTATGCTCCATACCATCTATCAACGTTTACAATAATTATTATGGTCGTAATCTCGTAATAATAAAATTGTTGAGGAAAACTTTCTATTCTGCACACGAAAAATGTCGAAACCGCGCACGGTAGTAAACCTAATTCTGTTGAGAGCGTAGGAGATTTCGCGCGGACGTAAGTAGAATGCGTTTTCTTATGCATCTAAATGTTATTTTAGATCGGTCAAAGCAATGAGAACAAACCAGAGATGTTAGTTCCAGACGTTGATTGCAGCATTAGCGATTTTTTTCGAGTTTGTGAGCCAAAATGTTTATATTCTGAATGCGAAGATTGATACCTTCTATCGGGTTTTAACTGCTGGAAACATCCTAGCGAAGTTGAACGTGATAGATAATTCGTGAACGTGTCTAAAAATGCACTGGTTGATTGATGCCGATTTACTCGAAGTGAGGATTCATCACACATAAATCTTGGTTTGAATAACCATCGATATAGTGTTCATTCATAGAACATTTTTCATCGAGATTTTTCTGTTATAAGTACATAAACAAGATAGCTAATGGAAACAATCATTCAAATTATTATCGCATATTTTGTTAATATCAAAAAAGTCGTTCATTTTCACTAGTTCGAAACTATTAAATCATTAAAGAATCAAAAAATCCCGATGGCCTATAGTCAGCGGAAAGGTAAATTTTTCAAAATTCATTGAATTGAAATTTGAACAACTTTTTCATTGGTATACCTACATGTTATTACATAAAATTGTCGTATGTGTCATAGACTTGCGGTTAGAGGTTTTTGTTTTGGCTGTAAAATATAAAGCAGACATGGTTCGCGTTCCACTTCAAGGCAGATTTTTTTTTCGCCTATTTCTTTTCAATAAATATACTATATATTTTTTTAATCAGGGTCTATACTAAGATCTATTAAGATTTATATTGAGTGCTCCTGTTTTATCAGTATTTCTTATTTTTCTTTATTAATTTTTATTTTTATCTGTGCATTTTATGAAAAATTATACTGATTATATATATATATATATATATATATATATATATATATATATATATATATATATATATATATATATATATATATATATATATATATATATATATATATATATACTTGTTATGATTCTTGGGATTTGGGCTTCTTGTGTTGATAATTTTCAAGAAAATGAGTTTAAATAGTATATTTATCTTTCTCATCCTTTTATGTATAATATTAATAGATAATTGTAACCAGAAATCTATTCATGTAGATTTTTAATATATATTATAGATTGGGAGAAACATACCTTAAAAACAACTCAGATATTTCGTATAATAAAATAAAATATAATTCAATTATCTCCCCATATTTCCACTTAATTATTCCGTGGGTTTTTTCTTTTTTTCTTGGTTGTCATGTTTACTTTTTGTATTGTTTTTCTTGATTATTTATATGTGATTATTTTAGTTTTTTTGAAAATTTGTATAACTCTCTTTGTCTCTTCTTTTGATCTGATAATGGCGTAGCAGGAAATACGAAAATAGATTGCTTCAAGGTTATTTTTGAGGACATATGGGCAGTTTTAAGAGAGACAGTCGTTTTGTTTTTGTTTTTTGAATTTTATCTACAATGAAAATGATTGAAAAATTGATTTGTAGTTATTATTTGGTTTTATATAATATTATTGTAGATAACACTCAGGTTTTTTGTTTCGGTTTTTTCTACAAATCAATTTTTCAATTTTCATTGTAAATATAATGCAAAAATAAAACAAAACGACTGTCTCTCGTAAAACGGCCCATATGTCCTCTAAAATAACCTTGAAGCAATCTATTTTCGTATTTCCTGCTACGCCATTATCAGATCAAAACGTGCACAAAGAGAGTTATGAAAATTTTCAAAAAAACTAAAATAATCACATATAAATAATCAAGAAAAACAATACAAAAAGTTAACTTGACAACCAAGAAAAAAAGAAAAAACCCATGGAATAATTAAGTGAAAATATGGGGAGTTAATTGAATTATATTTTATTTTATTATACGAAATATCTGAGTTGTTTTTAAGGTATGTTTCTCCTATATATATATATATATATATATATATATATATATATATATATATATATATATAACAACATGCCGTCGAAATTTTTTCGAAATTCAAAAGTGTGAACGATCGCAATAGGTACATTGTTAAATTTGGAATTATGTCTTTACTTCAATCATCTGCACAAACCTGAACTAATGTAATAAAAATAAATAAATAAAAATGTCGATGTCCATCTAAATAGAAATGAAATTGAAATGCACTTATATATTATTATATTATATTATACCTTAAAAACATTTGGTAGTAATTGAACAGAATATTTCCAGACAGTGTTCTTCAATTCTCCATTTCAGCTCTTTAGAATCACTAAAATATTCTTGTTAAAAAAAACTAATAAAAATAAATTGCTTTAGATCCAATCAATACACAGGAGAATAAACTCGCCCTAAAAATCGTGTAAAATTTCATACGCATATCTTTTGTAAATGCTTCTTTGCGCACCATGCCATGTGCAACAAGGGGCTCTCGCTAAAAAGACAGCAGATCATGATCACGAAGATAAATAAAAAGAACAAATATGTAAGGTAATTGTCAAGATGTTTGTCAATGTTCATCTTACACGAGGCTACGCTATGATATGCAACTTCTGTAATCTCATGTGGCTACGTAGAGAAGCATAGGAAGTTTACTGTTTTTTTACTGTTTAAGTTTCGTTATGCAGCGTGAGCATCTTGAGCGGGAAATAAAATTCAATCGTGTATTCCATATATGTATACTTACTTATTCGAACGTTAAACTCAATACTATCACCACTAACCCTATTGCAAAAAAGATGTTTGACTTTAATAATCATAGAGCCGAGAGGATTATATTCTGTCATAGAGCAAGCGTTTTGTACATAATAAAGTAAAACAGTTATAAAGCATGACGATGACCAAAACATCGAAGCCATCTGCTGGGATAAATTTTCCTTTTACTCTATTCCTATCTGACTCTAGTAAAGACAAGTGCTCATATTTAACAGCCAGTTAGGGATGATTTTTCTGTATCGCTTCATGTTACCGTGACCAATATCGCCTGAATTTAGCAACTATCATCCTAAGGGATTCAATATTTATTTGGATGAGAAAAAATCATATACCTACTACGGGGAAAACCAAATAGGATGTTAGATGTTGTCACGAGAAACATGTGTTCTTTTGATGGAAAAGATTGTTATCAAAAAATGTTCTTACGTATTCTCTTCTGATGAGAGCAGAGGCGTAGCTTGAAACTTTTTTTAACTTGTTTTGGAGGAAGAAAACTAGCTTATAATAGATACAATATAATAGAAGTAATCGACAAAACATTGGAAATCCGTTTTGTTTGACGCGGTACTGACTCCAGCTCCAGCATGTGAGTTGAAGTATTTAGCTTGTATCTGTTTTTATCTCTGTCTGTGTGGAAGTCTGTATTTGCTCAAAAACAACATCCCAATTAAATTGGTTTAAGCTCCTCTTTATTCTAAAATAGGTCTATCGCCCCATTGCTTTTTGATTTTGTCTTACGATTGTCACTCCATATTCTCTGTGGTCTGCCTCTACTACACATACCAATAGTTGATTTATCTCTTACTACTCATAGAAAGCTTCCGCTTCTGTTCTGGTCCTGTTACGTTTTACCTAAGATTTTGGTAGTATCTTCATTTCTATGATCAACAACTGATGTTTGTGACATTGTTCCTGAGATGTAAGTCACATAAGTCTAATGGTTGTTCTGTTTTTCTTTGTTGTATCGTCAAATTATATCACGCTTCTTCTAGTTCGTATACTTGTACCTATATATGTTTATATCAATTCTAAGATATTTTAATGTTTTAATCTTTTTGTATTATTTGACCGTCTAACTCTAATTTGATTAATAATTAATTGCAGATTAAAATTCATTACGCATTTTCAGAAACGATCTCAGCGGTTCAACGGCAGTTCTCATCGTATAGAAACTGGAAAGCACGTGTGGCTGAATATAAATAAAAAAAAATAGTAAAAATCATTCCGTAACTTTGAACCAACATGTACATACATGTGTTCTTTTAATTAGTCTTTGCTGCTTTTATTACCCTTGTTATTCACAATAGAGATAGTTTTGTTGTCTGGAAGAGCTATCAGTCGGAAAAGCACATTTAATGTATGTTATTATTTTACATGCAGGAAAATGTCGGCGGCCAATGATCAAACGCGATTCTTTGGTATCGAAGTGAAACTGGCCATACATAATTCGGATAGCAGATTGTGAGCCTCGCACTTTTATATTATGCCGATGATTGCGGCTGAAAAGAGGTCGATGAACCTTGTTTGTTTGAGGCATATGCCGCCAGTTTATCAATTTGGCAATGTTTTCAGATGATAACACATGTAGCTGTAATTATAACAAAGTGAAAAAAAGTCCTGATCACATGTTGGAAATTGTTAGTGTTTCCGAGAAATGCTCTTGCTAGATGCTAGAAAACTAGCTATTTCTAGGATTGAGTTGTGTTTTTATTTCCCGCCACCATCTCACTCAGTAAACGTCGTACCTCCGACATATTTTTATAATCTTTTCATTTTGCTTAGCTTACGTATCAAGATTCAAATTCAACCTACAATTTGCTTTTCATTTTGGTGCCTTTTGTTTCTCCAAAACAGATATTTCAAGCAGACTTAACTAATTTTTTAATTTGATATTTTTATTAGCAATCAGATGGTTTACAATCTATGAGCCAATTATTTGAACAATATAATTGCACAATAATATATATCTTTTCACATGACATGAGGACGTATATTTTTAAATGAAGACACCTCAGTTCCCTCTCAATTCCTTTTCAGTCTTCTATTGTAAACAGGTTGTGTGAGTTTTTCTTGCTGTGTTTTTGTTTTAATATTATAAAGGGCATATAAAAGGGACTGGGAATTATTTATTTTTCCGGTTTATTTATTTATACACTAAAATATCACAGACTATTTTTATACACTATTTATATATCTTAAACTACACTATCGACTACTGTGTACAATTCATATTTATTATTTACACTATTTACATCCGTATTCGAACCGAGCGTTATTTATATATGTTGCTGGTGGCCCCCTATCAGGGACCCAATCACACCGAACTGCACCGTACTCACGGTCTTGACGGACTGCACTATACTGCCGGTTTCTGGGTTTCCGTTTACACCGTACCGCTGGTCTCCACCGTACTGACGCACTCGACTGCTTTATCTGGCTCGACTGTACCGGGCTGACTGACTCCGCAGCAAATCTTTTCCAATATATAGGCAAGCCCCTCCATCTCGAATCTTCCAACTAACATTCCACCAACATTGTGAACTCACTAGATTTATGTATTGCTGGCCAATAGCAGTATGCCTTACACTCATACCACCTGGGCCTCACCAACGTCCGTACTTGCCAAGATGCTCCGCCGTCTGAATTTTACACGAGTACTCGATAATGGCGCCGAAGCTACATCCCAAGTTCGTTACAATATATTGTATCCAGCTGAGTTTCGAGTCAAGATGCATCCCTAAATATTTAAAGACTTCTTCTTGAGGTACTATTTGATTTAAGCTAACGTGTGGACACGAACCTTTTCAAAGCGTAAATGTAATGTGTGTCGATTTCAATTTCATTTATTTTCCATTTCCAGTCAATCTCCTATAAGATCTAAAAGCTGTTGTAAGCTTAGGCAGTTGTGGGATCTTTGTTAGTTTCAAGAATGGCTGTATCGTCAGGAAACGATCCTATTAACGTTTTGGTGGTAACTGGTACATCGGATGTATATAGCACATAAAGTAGTGGCCTAAGTATTCTCCCTTGAGTCCCTCATTGAATATCAAATCGAACCGAGTGTTCTCCATTGATTTTACCCTAAAATTGTCTTCCATTTGAATATGATTTAAGTAGTCTGAAATAGCTGAAGGGAATGGACTTTTTGATCTTATAAATAATTCTTGAAGCTAGACTTTATCCAATGCTTGGCTAAAGTCTTAAATTACAGTTGTGCAATATTTCTTCTTTTCTAAGGCTTGGTTGATAGTATGTGTTATTCGGTGGCATTGGCAGTGCTGTTTTGTAGAAGGGGTTTGTCTAAAGGCAAATTGATGGTCTGGGAAGAAGTTCCTTTTTATCTAAGTCCATTTTTTATTTTAATTAGACTCCTACTTTCTTTTATAATTTTGACGATTATTACTGTGCCTCTCGCACATTCCAAAATTAATACAGTTAGCAAATTCGAGGACCGAGCATAATGTCAGTACAGATAGAATCATAAACCAAGTAGGTAGATACGTACGGTCTTATTATTTCTACCAAGGAATAATAACAAGAGATTAATTCCGAGATTTCGTAATAATTTCCACCTGCACACCCCATGGAGGCTGTGAATAATAACATGGAATTTATATATACGACGCGTATAATCTGAGTGAGGTAACAACTTGCAGTGCACTCACTCGAACTTTACATAATTATAAAACATATATATGTTGTTCTCTCTTTTCTACGTTTCTGGTATACCGACATATGTATGATCTTCTCTAGCATGGTAATCACTATCTAATGTCATCCACTATGACGATGATTTCTATTCTGGTTTACATTTCCATCCTATGACTACTGTTAGGTATATAATACATTATGTTCCTCATCATATTCAATTGTCGGTCTACTACTAATTATGTTTGATAATCCGAACAGCTGTTGCGTGATTACACTACATTGTATTTGATTATATATATATATATATATATATATATATATATATATATATATATATATATATATATATATATATAAACTGAGAGAGATAATGGGAAGATTTAGAGGGGACATATGAGGTACGTACTGGATTTACCAACTTCTATATTGTGTTTTGAAAATACCAGAAATTGGTAAATGACCCTATCCCTCCCTATACTTTGCTTGCATCACCGAAATTAAAGGCACAATATATTTTTTGGAGCATCTCCATAGAAACAATTTTGTTGTTTTCATTCACTTTCTGCTACAGGATATCTTGAAATCCTTACATTAGTTAATCTCTAAATCTCTAAAGAAAATTTCCTCAGTTCATAAAATATTTTGTGATTGTTTGACTCGCTTTATTAATAAACCAGCACTAAGGTCGATGGGGAACTTCTCACAATTTTTTACTCTCCTATCTCTTATCTCCATGACCCCTGAGGAGGGAATAACTTATTTTGATTCAGAGATTTTTGGTTCTACTTGTTTCTTTGTATGTCAGTCTGTGCCAAGATTGTCTCGGGATCAGATGGACCGATTTGTTTTTTTTGCGTTAAAGGCTACCGAACCCGCACGCTTGCACTGCTATTCAAAATGGTTATACTGCTTGCGTTTACTTCTGAGCAATAGAAAAAAAACGCGAGTTCTGCTCAAGACTCTGGCGCGAATACTAAGGCGCATCTCTTGGAAAAAAGCAGGAAAAATATACTTACTCGCATAGATTCTCATGTTTTCCGGCTGAAAGATTCGTCTTATTAAAAAATAAGTATCGCAATTTCTGTTTGTCTCAGCACGTTAAAAGAAATTACCAGTCGATATGAAGATTCTTCATATTTTAAAGAATTTGCTTGAAAACGGTAGTATAAATAGACCCCGGTGGTCTAGTTGGTAGAAGCTGGTCGGATAGAACCGAGAGGTATGGGGTTCGAGCCCAACTAGGTCAAGGACTTGAATGAAAATTTTCTGAAAAATAAATAAAATGGCAAAAACTAGCGGTCTATACAACACTTGCCCCTTACCAACCTGCATTGAGGCAGCGTGGTATCGTACCTACGCCTTAAAACCGTCTGATCTGCATTTCAATTTTGACCGTCATTCATATCATGTGATGACTTACCTATCATGATCAATTATAGTTTTGGTTTTTAGTGTTCCGTAGATCTGTTGTAAAATCCTGAATCATTATAATATCTAAAGTCTGTCTTTCTGTTTGTCGGTCTGTCACAGCCTTTCATCTTAGAATCCAGAATTAGTTATGTGACTGGTGCAACAAATGAGAAAATTAAAACAAAGATTTTTTCGAGCTCATTATGTGAGCTATCAAATGTTGTTTATTATCATAAAATTATTGGCTTAGAAGATATTAAGGAAAATATACAGTAATTGACAATTCGCTCTCTTATCTCCGAAACTGCAGAGTCTAAAAGTTTGAAGGAAATACAAAATATAGGTCTTCACTCAAAGTATACAAGAAGACCTATACAAAAATCATAACCCTTTTCACACGAGCCAGACTCGCATTTGACCATTTTGTTTGTGTGCTGCCAAATCAGAAAAAAACATTAAACTCGGAAGCAACATACTACAAGACCAACAGTAATTATCTTTTCAAGTATGTTCAAAATACCAAGAGCTTTTTGAAATATCAATATTTGAAATTATCTGACTAAGCTGAAAGGAGATTTTAAATATTTCCTTGTGGATTATCTCTCCATATTCACGTAGTGAACGCGAACGGAAACAGTATAGGTAATCATATCCTGCGATCTGTAATCCGCGGATAATAACCCTTGCACCGTATATCGTTATCACTCTAATTGGAATTGTGTCTATATTCAACAAAGACAAATGTTAATATGTTCAACTCTTCTCTCATGTATAAAATATACCATAAATATGTATCGTTATGGGGATTATTTGTCCGCCTGCTGCAGGCTGCCTGCGATGTACATTGACTTGCGAGTTTTCAATTATTATAATCCTGCTACCGATGCGAGAAAGTGGCCGTTGTAAGATTTCGTGACGCAAGCCGTCTACATGCGATTATTTTTTTATTTTTTTCAAAAAAGACATATTAACATTTCTTTCACCAAATAGGATCGGACGTCCATACTTGTTCTCAGTCGTATGTTTTCATACGTATTGGTTATCATGGCTGGCGGATGGATGAAACAGTTTTTGTCGGAAATTCGATAACCGCTCCAGAAATCACCTGGATAATTATATTTGTCATGAAAATGTCCATTGGTCGTATTAATAGCTAGATGAAAGTATCTGACTTTGTAAATTCATTATCATTTCAAAATTTTTGGCTCTACAGTTTCGTTAATTTTATATTTAATATCTTTTAATCTATGTAACAATATATTTATTATTCTAACATCTGAGTATCTCGTTGAAAAAGACGAAGAAATTCATCGACTTGCTCCATGCAGGTACATAATATTGAAGCAAACAGAATAACAATTTTGAACCAACTTGCGTAGATGAGGCACTGAAAAATACATAATAGCATTTATTCTATTGGTAGTCAGACCTTTTGTATGTTCACTACTGAACAGGCCTCCCCTTCACTGCCTTGTCAGTTTTTGCAACTACAGTTTAAGGTGGAGTCCAAACCACCAATATGTCTCTAAGAGACATATCATTCAACCAGCTCAGAGGGTTTTAAGGTGTGCCTTCCACGCTACCGCAATGCGGGTTAGTAAGAGGCAAATGATATCGACCTCTAGTTTTTGCTATTTTATAGTGATCCTTCTACCCCCGGAATTTTTCAGGAAATTTTCATTTGAGGAAAAAATCCTTGGCCTAGTTGGGCTTGAACCCCATACCTCTCTGTGAGAAGACCATTGTCTACCAACTAGAGCACCGGGGGAATTGGTAGGTAGGTACTAGTAATTTTGTGGTTGTGCAAGAGATTACGTATCATTTAGGAGACATTAATAGTATTATTAATAACAGTACTAATAGATACCTAAATATGTATACCTAATGTAGTTATTTTGTATTTTCATTGCCAAATCTAATAGATAAGGTTGGTTCTAGTTTTTGCAAAATGTTGTTTGTTTAACATTTGAGTGTCAACAGGATTTTGTAAAACTTTTCAAGTTTTCAATAGTCTCTTCTTTAATTCTGAAATCTCAATTTTTTTGATTTTAAGAAAAAATACCCTCTCTACCCTCTTTGGAAAATGCAAATCTTTCTTGGATTTCAATATTGCTTTACATTTCTCAGTTGCAGAATTTTTTTAACTGTTTTTTTTTTTATTTGGTACTTTTACAAGAGTTATATGGCGTCCTCATAGAAAACAACCAATACGTTAAAATCAAAAGTTATTGAAGTAACAATATTTGTTTAACCAATTTCAGAAATTTTCAAAAAGCCTTCTAAACATATTCATGGTTGTAGTTCCTTCAAAGTATTTAATAAAAAAAAGTAGTTGGGATAGTCTGTGAATGGCATTTAAATTACCAATAGACTTTTTTAGAACTTTTCCCATTTTAACAGTTTTTGTTCTCTGATAGTTCCAAAGATACATCCATCACCAATTTGGGGCACTCTTGTATGTCTATAGGTATTATAATACATCAAACCTGCTGGTCACGTACCTCACCAAGTTAAAAAACCATCAACAATACTCTAGCCGATCCTTTATTCTTTAGGTGCACGTAGTAGGGGTATTACGAACGCCTTTTTGTTGCCATTATCTTGCGGGTCTGATTTGCATGCGGCAAACGTGGTGGGTTGCTTGGTATATTACACACACAAACAGCCGTAGGAGATTTTCCCGACCTACCCAATTTTGTGCGTTTGCTAGAGTTCAAGAAGAGCTTGATGTTGCCCGTGAATTATTTCAATTATGAATCACTATACCTCTATATAGTAACTTGATGTAATTTTGAGGAATAACGTTGACTCACAGAACTGAATGAGATTGTAAATTTTAAGCAAGAAATAATTTTCTTGAGAATACTGCAGCGATGTATAGTTATCGTATTATTATTATTGTTAATTAAAAAATAATTTTACAAATAATATTAGAATATGTATCACTATTCATCTCTGATAAATTCAAAATGAATAACAATTTACATCAACGTTTCAATAAATTATACTACGCTTCGTCATATAAATGATATAAATGATTACATTATTATTATTTTTATTATTCAGGAATCCAGAAGCCGCTATCCACTGATACTGTACTGAATTGTGTTTCGCCAATAATATTTTGTTGTTTGTTGTTTCTTACGTCCGATGAGAAAATCCTTATAAGATCACTGTGGTGAATGTCAGTCGGTTACAGTATATTTTATGTGAGTCTACTGACCAAAAAAAGTTTAGATTTAGCGGGGTAAATTAGAAAATTTAAATAAAAATTCCCTTCTAGTGGATCATGCAACACATCAGTAATAGAAAGGGATCATTATTAGTGTTTAAGGCAAATGACTTTGGAAATAGGTTAGAAAATAATGAAGAAAATTGATTCTCTCCTCACTTATCTCTGAAACTACTAAATCTTTGAAAAAATACTGGGGCTTTACTTATACTTTACAAAAAGAAGAATTTAATATCGGTTTTACGAAAACTTTATCTGTTTATTATTCAGTTATTCATAGAATAAAGTTGGTCCGCAGTCTATATCACTATTTGCCATCAAGATAAATGGGAAACACTCGTCTTATAAATTTCCTGCAGACATTTTTAGCACATCGAATAAAATGAGTCCGAAATCGATATAACATTTTTTTCTGGAGATAAAGGAGACGTAAAATCACGAACGTATACCTGGGATATGGAAAGTGGAAAAATAAATGTATAATTTCTTCAGTTTGATGAATCATTTTTATTCTTGACTGATTTGCTCATTCTCGTTTCATAAAACAAGAATTTAACTGAATTTTTTTGATGGCATTTCCACATAGAAGAATACATTACAGCTATATACTTAAAAAACAATTGCCTATTCACTGTGGCTTAGCAAGTTAACGAGCCAGTGATTTTGTTTATTTGCTTCAACTGTTTCGTTTTCTTTTGCTCTGATCAATGTTATAGATAACGGATACCTACTCTGCCTTATTTCATCATAATATAAATTCATACTGCAAGTTCATTTGTTAGTTGTTATCGGTACATCACCAACTCATTCTTGTCATTTCTTATCTCTTGCAGCGTAGGCTGCTCGTTATCCAGCAAAGGTAGTCGCAGATTTGCTTCGACAGACATACATAATTTATCTATGTACATGGGTGAGCAGAAGTTGTCAAGGACAAATCATGTTGCACTTATGTTTGCATTGAAATGTCGTATCTTATGAGTTCATAAATATTCCACAATTTGTTCATCTCTGTTTTATCATTTATTAGATTCTCTATATTTTCATCTTGATCTGAATTCGTTGCAATTAATTCATCCATGTATTTTTGTAGACAAGCTATTTGTTATAGTCGGGTTTGGAAATTCTATAGGCACTGAAGTCTCAGAAATGATGATTACGGCCTATTTACCTTAAATGGCTGCATATTGATTGTTAAAGTAGCGATTAATAAACTAGCACATAATAACTAGCATTATCATCGTTCCTTCAACGCTTTCAGTTTCATTTGAATCTAGTGCCTACAATTTCGAATATGAGATTATTTACTACTCCAATGTTGATTCCCATTACTTCCTATGTGTATACAATGTGTCCAAGATAAAGATGGAATAGGATCTCGAAGACGGTTAGAGATACAGAGTCGGTTGAATAGGAAAAAAGGTTGAGCAATTTGATGGTCTTTTATATCGTATTTATAATATTTTGATAGCTATTTTGGTTTTCGAGAATTATTTTTGACATTACAAAATGTAACTATTTAAATTATATTCATATTAATATTCAGACAAATTACTGAAATCTAGAACATTCTCAAGTACATTTGATAAACTTTGCTGAAATACATCTAAAAGGTTGAAGATATTTTTTCTACATTTAAACTTAACTTTACACGGATTTTTTATATAACCACAAATATAAAAGTCAGAAGAAATCTGACAATAAGGATGTTTTAAGTGAAAAAACTTGTAATTGGCATATCATGTGATAATACATTTTTAATTTGGTAATGGAAAATGCTATTTATTACAGGGTGCGCTTTTGTTTTGGTTTTTATAAAAAAAAGTTGATAATAATTCGATAGTTTGCTGTAAAAAATATTTTTCGTTTTCGGCTAGCTCTTCTAGGGTGTTTCAATAAGAGCGCAAGATTTCATTGTTCAATAAAACATAGTTTTCTGTAGCAAAATATTGAAACATTTAGATACTGATTTGGAAAATAAACATTTGGGAATTATGTATGAAACAATATATCTTTAAATGTCCGCCACGGCTTTGCTCGCATATGCGTACCCTTTTGACGAAATTTTCAATAAAGTTTTTGAATACATGTGGTAGTATTTCATTCATACAGCGCCTAATTTCCAGCCAAAAGTCTGAAGGCGTTAAATCGCAAGAGCCTGGAGGCCAATTCTGGTTACCAAATCGGAAAATGACACGAACAGGAGCAAACTCGTGCAAGATCGTCAATGTTTCACGGGCTGTATGACATGTGGCACCGTCCTGCTGAAACCACATGTCGTCAAAATCAAAAGCTTCCGAATGAGGTGCAAGAAACTATATTATCATACGATAACGTTCACCATTCACCAGTAGTTACTGCATTACATTCTTCGTTTTCGAAGAAAAACGGTCCAATTATTCCTCCAGGTCATAATGCACACCATACAGTGACCCGTTGTGGATGCATTGCTTTCTGATGAATCATTCGTGGATTTTCTAAGCCCCAAATGCCTATTAACGGAGCCATCGAGGTGAAAATGGGCCCCATCACTGAAAATGATTTTGTTTGCAAAATCAGCAGGTTGCTCAAGGATCCAATTGGTGAATTCTCTTCGCTGTTCATGGTATACTGGCAGAAGTTTTTGAGTCTGTTGGATTTTGTAGGCATGCAGCTGTAAATCTTCGCTGAAGAGTGCCTGTTGAAATGTCCAATTCTTGTGCCCGATGGCGAATTGATGTCTCTGGCCTTTCTATCACACTCTTGCGAATTGCCCTGATGTTTTATTCTGAACGATCTTTACGAGCTCGTATCGTGTGTTTCACATCACTAACCGAACGAGTACATTCGATTTTTTTAATTATTCTTTTCACAGTAGATGAATTAGGCACATTATTTCGACCGAACATTGGGCGCATTCTACGAATAGTGGCAATTAAATTTTCACCATTTTGACCGACTTCAAAAAAAGGAGAAGGTATACAATTCGGTTGTAAGATTGCTTTTTTATTTTTTTTATAGCTGTTCGCGCGTTTTGCGTAGTAAACTTACTCCGATTTAGACGATTTTTGTTTCATTTGAAAGAGGAGAGTTGAGAAATGGTCCCACATTGAGAAAAATCAAATCCAAAATCTCCTTCCCTCCGAAAACCGCCCCCGAAGGGGATAGAAGGGACAATTTTTTTCGAAAATTGAAAATCTGAGACGACAGAATTAATGAATATTCCATATCCGGAAATGTGTGAATTGGACATTTTTAAAAATAATTGTACGTTTCCGCGCTACAATCTGAAATATGTGTTTCAGCCTTGTGGAAGGGGCAAATTTTTCCGAAAATCGAAAATTCGAGATTTGAAAATTAGGGGACCATATCTGGAAACGTTTAATTTAAACATTTTTTCAAAAGAATTACGGTTTCCGAGTTTCGCAATGGTAAAGTCTGAAATATGTGATATGCGTATTTCCGCTATGTGGAAGAGCAATTTTTTTCGAAAATTGAACATGTAACACGGCTAAATTAAAGAAAAGATTATATTAGCAACATTTAAATTGAGTTACGGTTTTCGAGTCACAGCAGTAAAGTCTGAAATATCTATATTTTCGCCGCGATGTTTTGAGATCTCTGAATAATAAATAACAAGTAGGTACAAGCTAAACCTACCTATAACTTTTTGGGTATTAGTGAACGTTCAACAATTTTCGTGACTAATATTACACTTAAAAATATGAAATAAATATTTTTTACAAATAATTGGACCGACTTTATCAGTTGTTGCACTGAAAAATACAAAATAATATTAATTCTATTGGTGCTGGTAATTTTGAAGTTGTTGTAGGCACCAACTCCAAAAGAACCAGCACCAAAAGAATTAATATTATTTTGTATTTTTCAGTGCAACAACTGATAAAGTCTGTCCAATATCTTGTAAAAAATATTTGGATAATAATTTTTGATAATCAGGACGCGTTGTTCTACCGTGTAATGCTCCATATTTACTAACTCCTGTCAACTTTCTATCTGTCACGTCATAATCATGTGACATTATGACTGTTATACATGGCGCGCAATTCAAATCTTGCGCTCTGATTGAAACACCCTTTAGTAACTTCAGAAAAAAATAAGATTAAAATTGTAAAAATCCGTTTTTTTTCAGAATCTCATAAATCAAAATAGTTATTTGACAAATTTCGTATCTATTATCATTTTCGAGATCTTCAGCTATCCTATTCTTATCTTAGAATGAACAATCCTCTCCCTACTACAAAACTACTTGGGGTAGCGGTAGGAAAAGAATAAATCAAGTTTTGATTACTGCAAAGATATCTATCAATAAGTCACGTTCTCAAAATTTATTATTTAAAATATAGGTAGGTACCTATTTAGTCGAGTTCTGGATGTTTGCTATAAACTTCGTTTTGGGGAATCCTCGTTTTATATCCGAAATATCCTTATACATCTCGAATAAAGCGGAGTCCGCTTTTTATCCTTAGTTTTGATTTGGGAGTGAGAGGTCTGTTATTTTGAATTATTCTTTTGGTACCTACTCCCTACCTATCTAATTCCAGGAAACCTGTTTTTATATTTCAAAATAATGCTGATTCTACATTTACTCCTTAAATTGAAATATTTAATTTTCACTACCTTGTAACTTATCAATATTTATAAGGAGGCATCATACCTAGTTCATATTTTCTCTTTCATTAGATCCAAGATGCTGACTTAAAATTAAATCACTCAAGAAATCTGCTTTGACAACACCAACCCAAAAAAAAAACACTAATTTATCCTAAAAAGTTGCAAATTTATTCTACTAATTTTACAACAGTTAATCCAATAGAAAGAAATAACGATCCCCAAGCACGTAGGGTAAGTTTAGCGAGCTCATTCCATTGGCCAGATGGGAGCGATTCCCAAATACGTTTTTCATGGTAATACACCATAAGGTGATACACAAGAGAAAAAGAATTGCCTGTTGTTTGTTTTATTGCTTCAATTAATTTAGGGCCCGTTTTTTTCTATATAATATGCAAGGATTCTAATTCACGGATCACGGTATGGTGGACAGCCTGAATATGTAGCGTGATAGAAGTCATGTATGTATAAAAATAATGTATGTATAAAAATTTAATCTTAACCTTAATCGTTGTGTTTTCTCAAGCATTTTTTGTTTCTGTTAATAAGTTTTATATTTGTAAAGACTTTGGCGTATCTTTGCCGGATTTCGATAAGTCAAAGAACTGCTTCTTTAAACGCCTCAAACTGCTCTTCGAGCAACTCAAAATATGGGTCTATTCAGTCTTGTAGTTAGTGGAATTGTTTGCCATTGATTTGTTGCTGTCGTTTTTTTAACGGACAACGATGGCTATCACTATGAATATGTATTAAAAACATTAAAATATATTACGTATGAGTTATTTATTTAATAGACGATAGGACAATTTCAGATCAGAATAATTTCTTGTTTAATTCTTTTTAGAGCGTGATTTTTCAGTAGTCCAGTTATAGTTTTGGCACTTACTTTTTATATTCGACGAAACCTCTTTGAGAGCAATAGGAAAATCGTGTGAGAGGTACCCCAGATTTTTATTTTCCTACCGCTACAAGTAGCCTTGTAAGGAAAGTATTGTAATCATCTGTATGGGTGCGATCCTTGAGCTCTAAACTATAAATTTCACAGTTGATTTAAACTTGAATTAAGATTAATAGAATCAGTTATAAATAAGAGTTCCGAACTAAGGTGATTGTTCTAACTAGAAATAGTATGGATCAGCGAAAGATACTTCCAATGACACATTTATTATTAATCAACAAAGGGCTAAGGCACCTCGACTCTCGACTCTATTATTTTCTATTTTGCCTATAGGTTTCTTTAAAGTCCTCTCGGGTCACATTTCTTGAAATCTTGTGAGTTACTTCTACAAACCATCTCACCCTAATTTATGGCAGTACTTCGCACTCTATTAGAAGATAATGTAGTGATTATTTAGTATTTTCAACAGAATTTGCAGGAATCATTAGCCACTAGCCACCTAGTTCAGCATTCTGAGATGAGTTTTGATTGAGTGGTGACCAGTGTCGCTAACAAATAGCTGTTCCAGACCTTTTGTATTTAGAAGCAGTAGCTTATTTTCCTCATAATATTGCTATTTTAGCCTGTTTGATTCTGATTTAGATTGATCCTATTTGAGAACTTCGGCTGCTGCTTCTATTTTATAGTTGTTTCTGTTTGGATATATTTCTTTGTATATCCATAAAGTAGTTCTGAATGTATTAGTTTTACTATTGTATCTACTTTCAAAGTACTGCGTCGATCATGCTTATTAACCAAACTCACCCAGATCTGTATACGACTGATTTGGTAATGGTAGACTGAAATATAAATTCTTAATTATCAAAAAACTGCCTCCTAGATTTAAATGAAAATCTAATCAGCATGTTGCTATAAAATTATGCATGGAATAAAATCAGCTCGATGTCGATGTCAGTTTCTGATATCAACGTCGTTAAGCCAAAAAATACATACAATACATACGTGCTTATTTTTGTACATACAAATGTAGAGATTTTTAACTAAAACCAGACTTATTCCAATACCTTCCTTCTCAGAATGAATGTGTTGCTAGAAAATCATTGAGCGCCAAAAGTTAGTTTTGAATCATTATGAAATTACTGTTGTTTTAAGAAACATTATCTGGAAAGAACAACTGACAAGGGCAGTTTAGTCAATAATAATTAATAATTTTATTCTATACTTAACTTCTTTCGTTGGTGAGGCTTAATTAGACTGATTGAGAATTTTTGCTGTTCCTGAATAACCCACTGCTAACCATTCGCAACGCAATGAAATTTATGGTACCGTTGAGAGCTCATAAATTGCTCTGCATAATTTTGAATTAAATTGATTAATAGTTCTCGATCACTAAGAATAATATATATTTCAGATCATTAGTCATATATGCTGCAATCGTGATTATTATAAATGGCCGTACGGTTGTACGTTTAATTTCGCTGTTTTTTATATATTACGTTTTGGACAATTTGTAAAAGTGTATTGGTATAGATCGTATCGTATCGCAGGTATGCATGTAGTGATAATATATTCGAAGCCGTTGCAAACTTTTCAGGATGGAAATACCTATAATATCTTAAAAGCCTTATTGATCGGGAAAAAATGTTGTAACAAGATTGAATAAATAATAAGATAAGCCAGCTGTTTGTTTCTATGCTAGGTCTATTTTCCAGCAGATCTACACTTCAAATTAGTAAAAATGAATCCTGAGACAAATTGTAGTCAGTGTAAAATTGTATGAATCTGTGAATGGCATTTTTACATAAAAGACATTTTTTTATTTCGTACACTTATATACACACAAAATTTTATTTGATCTACATAAAAATAACTTTTTTTACCATACTTGGCCACGACAGAATGGACTGTACCTAATAACCTAATAAAAATACGCAATTTGATGTAAACCGTAAACCTTACCAGCTCGATGCTGTATTCACCTAATTTAATAAAATAAAATATTATTTGAAAGTATGTGGTGAAGTATTCGAATCAAACCAAACTTAATTAATGATTTTTATTAGTACTATTTTATAGTTTTATAATAGCATTCGCTGATTATGTAATATGTAATATTTTGGGTTTTTAATTGTTTTTCTCTAAATCATTTCATTATTTAAATAATGTAGAATGGACCAAGAGCCAGCAACTTATTTCGAATTGCCATTTCAAATGCCACGAAAAACTAGATAGAAGCTTATGAACCGTCTTATTATAAAAGTAGATTCAAATTATCCAGTTAATGTCATGAGATAGCCTCCTTAATGCTGACTAAACGCTGTGACAACTGAAAGGAAACTACCTTATAGCCATAGTCTTAAATTTAATTGTAAACATGAGAATAATTCTAACTAATAAATTCTATATTAAAAGAAATATTTTGCTTTGACTTTCTATATTAAACATCCCAAATATATTTTATTTAATCTTTCAAAATATCAAGTCTAATAAAATAACAAAATTGAAATATATCAGGCAGTATTTATCGAAAATAATCTCAAGATTATGAATTAAATCCTCTTTCTCATACGGCTTCCAGAATCAACTTCTATTGCTCAGCAAGATGAATCTTTAGAATCTTAGTTGATATGATAACTCAAAATATTGAGTTTCCGCCTTTCCCTCTGATTTCTAATTTGCCCTGAGGGCAGTAAAAACTCCCGAAAGCTGGACATATTTCAAAGAGATACATTTATTGATTCTTTGCATCAAATTAAATGAAGATTTTCTTAATCATGAATACATGATTGTTTTTAATAAAATAAATTTATATTTTCATATTATTCCAGAACTTCAACTATGAAAAGTAGGGACAATTATAGCACGTGCATACATAGAAACTTCAAATAAATAGTTTCATCATTCTGAACGCTATTTATTAACAAATTCAACAATAGATATTTACTACAAAGTGAATATACTTAAACTGTGACTATCTAAATGTTTCTCCAAGTTTTCGTGAACTTTTATTATCTCTCATTAAACTTTTTATGTCCCATTATGCAGTTGAATTTGGTAATCTTCTTCAATTCATGTCTCACTTTTGCAAGGCGAATTGCACTTGGATATCACATGTTCTATGCGTGATGCCCAGTATTCGACAAATTGCAATTAAAAAATTAATTGCCGTCGTTCTAACTTGTAGAGGTCAATAGAAAATACAACCTTATTATATTTTTTTTTTCGATTCTAGTCTTAATGCTATTAAATTGATACCTAAGTGGGAATTGACATTTAGACATTAATGACAGGTCTCGTTTATATTAATCTTGATGAAATATAATTTTATTGAGCAATAATTGTTCGATGGGATATTATTATTGCTGTATTCATTATTTTGGTCTTGCCTGAAAGTCAAAGGCATCATTAGTAGGTACATTTGTAAAGGTTTATGGTGTATAGAAATGTCATAATTATATACCTATACATATAGGTATTATACGAAAAATGAATCAGTTCCAATTTATTTCTGATTCCATTATATTATGTGGTTATACGTTTGTATATTATAAGAAAGACGAAACTAATGAGATGACTTTTGAATATCTGTACCTGAAGCAATTTCCTGTCAATTCAATTAATTCACGGTTTGGCATAACGCCTCATAGATATCGTTGATACGACTCATGATGGCTATTTTTTCCCTTCTAATCGTTAATTAATTCATCTGAACCACCACATTATGTGATAGATTTTCTTCTTCTTCTTCTTCAAAACACATACAGGGTGGCCCAGGGGTATGGAAACGCTTCGTAACTTTTTAAGTGGTTTACTGCATTGACAAAGCCGGAAGAAAATATCCATAAGCAACAACTCCACGGGCGCCTTTATTCCAAAAGTAAAAATATTGGTTTGAACTCTCTGCTCATATGTTATTTATCAAAAACAATCTTCATTCGAGCACTAGGGAAATAGCAGCGAAAGCGAATATTTCACAAAGTGGTTTGAACAGTTCCACACTTATCATCTGAAACTACATAAAAAATAGTTTTAATATTATAGTAGTAGTATAGGTGCGTTTTTCATTCAAATGGATGGCATTATTGACGAGGATCAGCAACATTTACGAACAACAGGTCAACAGATACATCATTATACCATCGAAAATCCTTACTTTTTCGACAGTGTGCGCTGAATGGTGAAACGCATCTACATTTTCTTTGCGAACCTCTAGTATTTTGACATTTCAGAAAAAAATGTAATAGGTGACAGACCTTCGAAACTCTTATTTCACTTATCTCTAAAAAAATATCTAAAGCTTGGTATCATTTGTAAAAAGTTGTTTTAGTTATTTTGATTGATTCCGATGTCATGATTTTTTTGTGGACCTATACAAGGAGCTTTTTGACATGAAAACTGGATAAGTCTAACAAACCTGGGTGCGTTTTATCGACTAATTAGTGACAAATAAAACAATGCAACAAAAATGAGGGGTTGCAATTTATAAAAACGTAGTTTAATTGATTATCTTACGTTGAGACCCTGTATATAAATAAAAATATTCTAAGAATGTGCTTCATTGTCGGTTTCAGGTATCGTTTAAAGTAATATCAAATCAAAAAAGTCTTAGAGTTAACACTAAGGAGTATGTACCTGATATTTCAGTCTCATTTTTGATGAACTTCAAAAAAGGAGGAGGTATACAATTCGCTTGTATGTTTGCTATTTTTTATCTTCTGTTTCTTTTTTATGAATGGCTTTTCTCGCTTTCTGCATAGTAAACTTGCTCCGATTTTGATGATTTTTGTTTTATTTGAAAGAAGATAGTTGCGAAATGGTTCCATATTTAGAAAAACACAAATCCGAAATCTCCTTTCCTCCAAAAACCGCCCCCGAAGGGGGTGGAACTTGCAATTTTTCTCGAAAATCTGTGACGGTAGAATTAAAGACGAAACCATATTCGAAAATGTTTAAATTGAACATTGTTCAAAAGATTTACGGTTTTCGAGTTACAGGAATGTTATAGACTGAAATATGTGTATTCCCGCTATGTGGAGGGTGCATTTTTTCCGAATTGAAATTATGTGAGACGGCCAAAATAAAGAAGAGATTATATGAAGCAACATTTAAATTGGACATTTTTCAAAGAAGTTACGGTTTTCGAATTACAGCAGTGTTAAAGTCAGAAATATGTGTATTTCCGCCGCGATGTTTTGAGAACAAGTACAAGTACATCGGTAATAGGATAAGTACTATCTTCTTTGGTACTAGTGAACGTTCAACGATTTTCGTGACTAATGTTACACTCAAAAGTGTGAAATGAATATTTTTCACAACCTAAGAATATAATAAATACATGGGTAGCATTAGTGAACGTTCAACGATTTTCGTGACCAATGTTACACTCAAAAGTGTGAAATGAATATTTTTTACAAAAAATTGGACCGATGTTATTAGTTGATGCAGTGAAAAATACAAAATAATATTAATTCTATTGGTGCTGGTACTTGTGAAGTTGGTACCAAAAGTTTTCAATCTAACTGCAACTGTACAACTTCAAGAGAACCACCAATAGAATTAATATTATTTTGTATTTTTCAGTGCATCAACTAATAACTTCGGTCCAATTTTTTGTAATATATATTTATCTACTTCTTTTTTAAATAATTTTTGAGAACTTTGCCTTTGAAAATACTAGTATATCTCTTCATCTTTTCAAATATGTTGGGTTTTAAAAAGTAACCATTTATATGCTAATTTACCAGCAGTTTAATATCCATCTTTTTCTATCATCAGCGTATATTGATTAACCTGCAATAATGATTTAACGATTGTATCATAATCCAGAGTGAAACGATATTAAATGATCTGGCCCTTGGGTATATACATGTATATGTATATAATATACGCGTATATACTTTTCTCAAATACGAAATCATATTTTGAGGTTATTTCACGTTGAAATCAAATCGATTTTGGAAGAAGCTAATTTCGTAATGGATGTTTGCCAAACGTTGTTCTTGATTTAATTATCATTTAACAAATCGTGAGTACTTTACAAGAAATACTTGGCACCAATTATAAACAGAAATGTAAATATCGTGATTTATTTTAGTAAGCTGTCGGGCATTTAGAATGGTTTCTTTGACGTATTTATATGCCAGAAACGTGGAATTTTATCAGTTTTGTTTTTTGTTGGTTGATTTTATTCAAACATTATTACATCAGTTGTTTGAGATTCAGAGCAACTTGAAGTTAACTGATGAATCGTTGAATTAGTAATTTAATGGTAAGGATAGTTAGGACAATAGTTGAGCCCACAAAAAATTGAACAGCATTATTAAGTCCAAGTATAAGAAAATGAATCGTATGATTCAATTAAAAAAAAAAACGCAGAATCAATTCCAAATGAGTAGGTACTTGGCATGAATAAACAGATCTGCTGATTCAACAAGTACATATCAATGTATTATTTTATCCTAGCCTTAATCATCTGAGTTATTCATTCTATTTCTATAAATTCTAGCCCAATTTGTCAATTCTCAATCTGACTGATCATTTATCATACATCGAGCAGATGTTCAATATTAAAGAAAAATAATATATAAATATTACATAATGCTCATAAAGCTCAACGGCAAACAAAGAAACTCACAGGCTTGACTGAACTAAGTTGCAAGTCATCGTCCGTAGGCGATGCTATTATGAGCATTGCAGATAATAATGGGGGCACGTGGAACATTTTTGACCGTGTTCCCAAACGGAGGAGGTGTGTACAATTCGATTGTCTGCTCGCGCATAGGAAACGTGCTCCGATTTTCATGTTTTTTTTTTTCATTTGAAATATTACTATTGAGACTCGGCCCCATTACAAAAAAATACTGATTCCGAATTACAGCAGTGGTAAAGTATGAAATATTTGTTTCTTATATGTGGAGGGGTCAAATTTTCTCTAGAATATGAGATGGCTAAATTAAAGAAGATACATTATGTGGCAACATTTAAATAGGACATTTTTCCAAAAAAAAGACAGTTTCCGAGATACAGCAGTGGTAAAGTCTGAAATATGTTTTAGTAGTTGGTGCATTGCAAAATACAAAATTATATTAATTCCATTTGTGCTGGTACTTTTGATTTTGGTGCCAAAAGTCTTCTATCTACCTATAAATCCATAATACACAACTTCAAAATCACCAGCACCAGTGGAATTATTATCATTTTTGTACGCCTACTAAAAGATATGCCTGTTTATATTTCTATCTAAAGTTGCGTAATATAAGGGTATTCTATAACAGGTTCAACCATAGAAACTCATTTTCATCTGTATTTACAAAATATTTTAGTGTATTCCTTTTCGCATAGGATACAATCCATTTTGGGGATATCTCAAAAACGGTAAAAAATCGGTATAGGGAATATTGAAGTCACCTATCTTAATTTGGACTCCTTAATCCGAAAATAACAAAAAGATGGGTATTTCATTCAAGAAGTTGAAACTTTAATAAGTACTTCTTGGAACGCCCTCTATAATTTTAAATAATTTTAGATTCCAAATATGCAGATTCTTTATCCAGCCAGTTAAAAAGATCTACATAATATCGCATGGATTTTCAAATAAAGACCTTGTTATATACGTTGCTCCTCCCAGTATATACCTATAGAGATAATTCATTGTGAAAATTCAAGAGCTAATTTAAATTAGTACATAAAGGCATGGTAAAGAGAAAAAATAACTGATCTGTTATTACGGAAGTGTCTGTTAGATTTAAAACTTTTATGTGTACCTAATAATACGACAATAATTAACCTCTTTGAAGTTGGCATGGCAAATTTGGCAGGCAAACAAAGTATTGAATAATTAGCCGTTAATTAGCCGCAAATTAACCGTGAAAACAAAAAATTAACCGCAAGCAAAGAAACCCGAAAATTAGTTTGCATACTAGCTTCAAGTGAAGTTGGCATGCAAAAACCGTGAAATCGGTTAGGATCGTCCCAGCCAATTCCACCCAGACTCATAATTTGCCGCTAATTAACCGCTGACGATACAGCCTCATACTTAAGGCCAATGATTTTTTTTTTTCAAAATATCGCATGTTTTCCAAAATATCGCATGTTTTTCATACGTACGATAAAACGAACCTTTTAAAATCTAACAGGATCGTTTTTGCTACCTGTAAATGGGCCGAAATGTTACTCCAACTATCGCACTAATTAACCTTGAAAAAAACATTAATCGCTAGCATAGAAATCCTAAAACTGGTTTGCATTCTAGCTTCAAGTGAAGTTGGCACGTAACAACGGTGAAATGGGTTAGGATTGTCCCAGCTAATTCCATCTAGGCTCATAATTTGCCGCTAATTAACCGCTGACAATACAGCTTCATACTTAAGGCCAATGAAATGTTTCGACGATCCTAACCGATTTCACGATTTTTACATGCCAACTTCACTTGAAGCTAGCATGCAAACCAATTTTTGGGTTTCTATGCTTGGGATTATTTTTTTTCTTTCGCGGTTAATTAGTGCGATAGTTGGAGTAACATTTCGGCCCATCTAGAGGTAGCCAAAACGATCCCGTTAGATTTCAGAATGTTCGTATTATCGTACGTATGAAAAACATACGATGTTTTGAAAAAAATGTTCATTGGTCTTAAGTATGTAGCTGTATCGTCAGTGGTTAATTAGCGGCAAATTATGTGCCTGGGTGGAATTGGCTGGCACGATCCTAACCGATTTCACGGTTTTTGCATGCCAACTTCACTTGAAGCTAGCATGCAAACCAATTTTCGGGTTTCTTTACTTGCGGTTAATTTTATGTTTTCACGATTAATTTGCGGCTAATTAACGGATAATTATTCAATACGTTGTTTGTTTGCCTGCCAAATTTGCCATGCCAACTTCAAAGAGGTCAATAATTATGGATTCTTGATAAGTAAATTGAAAAAAATCCTGAACTGATTTCAAATCAAACAAGATTTATTTCCAGGCAACACATAATCTAAATTAAAATCATAAATCAATTTTAATTGTACTTAGATATGACGTAAATATTATGAAAGTTATACCAATCGATTTCTCGATCCCGAAACCCCCCTATATGCAAATTTTTATAGAAATCTGCGGAGCCATTCTGGACTGTCCCTGGTGGTCTAGTTGGTAAGACGTGAAACTTCTAACTAAGAGGTCGTAGGTTCGAGTCCAACTCTAGGTTAAGGGCTTTTTCCACATATGAAAATTTCCTAAAAAAGTCCGGGGTAGGAGGATTGCTAGAAATGGCAAAAACTAGGGGACAACACTTGCCCCTTACCAACCCGCATTGAGGCAGCGTGGTAAGGTAAGCCTCAAAAACCCTCTGATCTGGTACGTCTTTTAGACATATCCTTGGTTCGGAGTTCACCTTAAGCCGAAGGTCCCCTTCCCTTATCAGTTGCAATACTAATAAGTCTGTGAAGAGGAGGCCTGTTCAGGAGTGTACACATAAAAAGGCTGTTCTGGAAAAAGCTTGTGGACCTCGATGGTAGCCCTTCGCGAATTTTTTTTTTCAGAAAGGCCACCTATTTAGATAACTTAAAAAGTGAAACCTTATCTGAATACCAAATTTGATCACAATCGTTTGAGCCGTTTCAGAGATAGCCGAAATCTATATACAAGAATAGCTCGTTTGAATAGATTAATGACAAAATCAGCTCATAACAAACTAACAGCCGTATTCATAATCCAATCTTATTTCGGTTCTAGTACCGTATTAAAGAAAAAACAAAACACTGACATAAGACTCACAAATCTAATTTAAAGTTAGGTTAGTTAGGTTAAAGCACAGTTTTTCAGCGTTTTCCTAAATACAAATAAAATGGCCGTGGAAAATTGACAGATACACCATGGTCTACACGGACTCAATATAGAAATATGATATTGACTGATGACATAATTTAAACCCGGTCAGGCTACTGGTTTGTATCTAGGAACACCTTGCTTATTTAGTAAGTAGTAGTAGCGTACTAAGTTTCGAATATGAATACAGCTGTAAGTTTTCTAGTTAATTTTCTCGTAATAAAGGTCAGGGACCATATTGCCAAATTCTCTTCTTAAAAACAAGACGATATATTTTCATTTTGATTTGTCTAACACAGATTATTAGGTTCACCAAAGAAGATAGATACTAAGCACCTTTTTTTAGTTTTACGTAGTTATTTCTTCATCGAAATATACCGATTTAGTACTAATATTTGAATGCAATTCTAAAGATAAAGATAGGAACAACTGCATTATAGTAAAAATTAACCGTTTTAATGTCGATCGCAAAAAAATGCCACAGGTACAGAGTTAGATTTCTTTTCTGAAAAAAAGTGCATCGGTACCGCTATATTGCTTCCGCGTATAAATTAATTTAAACTCTGAACGGAAATGGAGAACGAAAACAATGGGACCGTAAGTAGTGGAAATAGTGGCGGCGATAAAATATGGAGACTGGCACACGAATGGAAATAGCGAAAAAGGGAATTAGAGCGCGACAATTAGATAATATGGAAATTTCCGACCGTGAATATACATATATAGGTATATGTACCCCACCATTTATGACAATTAAGTCAGGTGGTTGTGCGGGAGGAAGGTGAAAAAAGATAGAAGATTGTTTAGTCAACCAGTAATTGAAATTCAGAAGAGATGGACAATACATATCTTGTAATTGTGTGAAGTCAACTTGATTACCGTTACGTAGGTATCATAGGAAAGGTTATATTTGTTCGATTAAAACGGTGTTTCTATATCGATGGAAAATTAGACTATTATAGAGATCTACCAGATATGCATACGAATTTCAAATTTTGGTTGTTGTCAACTACAATCTATCGGATCAAAATCACTTTATCTATACCCGTACCTACCTGATAACAACTTCATTATTTCAAATGGCATACCCTGTATTTTCTTTTATTTTGTAATAGAACAATCAATTTGAAGGTACTTTTGTATGCCCCTTAATAGCTACCAGGTGTAGATTTTATGAATTTCTCTGTTTAACCTCCCCGAGGTGAAGTATGAAGGTTGATCCACATGATATAATACCCGACAACCCTCAGTAAGTGTATGACAGGTAATGTTAATGAATAGTAGCGTATACAGTGATAGTTAGCTGAAAAATTTTATTCCAAAAAACTCATTTGGTTCTAGAAAACGATTTCTTTTAAAATGGAATTCACTGTAGAATCTTGGATCATATTTTGTATTTTCAATCATAAAGTTTTCAACTTAAATACTAGAATTCTTATTTTTTCTATTTGTTCTGCGATTCTCCATAATCTTCTCGGCAAGCATACAAAATTTCACCCTGGTAGGTTAATTAGTTTAGGAGAAATAATGGAACTACGATATCACTGTGTAACGAGGCGCCTTAACATTCAAACAGTCCGAATTGTATACCTCCTTGATTAGGGAAGTCGGTTAAAAAATGGTAAGAGATAGGTATAGGACATAAATCAAAAGATCAGGAATATTCTACTTAAATCATACAGTATTTTTAATTTGAGAAAATTGACTTTTGGCTTCTTTTCAAAACCACTTTCGCAAACATATTTTTAAACATCCTGAGTTGAAATTAATGCTGTTCCTACAAAATACCAGTTATCTTAATCATTTTTCATAAGATTTCCATAAATTTTATACTCATACTAATATAAATTTAAAAAAGTTACTTTAAATTGGATGTTTTATCAAAAAATACTTTCATTTTTGAGAATGTTTCTTGCAGCTAATAATGAAGATGACTGGATGTTCCCATTCAAGAAAATGTCATGAATACGTCACAGAGTTTCCTTAACAATGCCATAATCTTAACACTGATGTCAAATTGTGAGCTCCCCCACTCATAAGGCAACGGGAAACCAGTGAGAGTATACCTACGCTTCAAAAGTGCTTTCGTCACATACTAGGTTATGTCGTATTTGTCGTATCCAAAATCCAAACAACTGAATTGTCCAATTTAGATACAATAGGTACCCGTAAAATGTTATTATCTTTATTGAGAATTGGCGATTTAAGCAATTCAATATGTATTCGTAAGAAATATGGACTTTAAATCCATATATAGGTATGTATTGACATATCGGTGGTTCGGAATCCACGTTAAACGACTATGCTGGTTCATTGACAAATACGATATTGTTGATTTGGAACTGGTTTGGTGATGACAGATAATAACAAAATCAAATAAGAAACAAAATCTACAAACTTGACATGAGACAATATATTTCAAAGTTGAATCGATTGGGCAACTCCTTTAGTACAAAACTGGAAACTTTAAATAAGCTCTATAGATAGTCACACACGGAAGGGAATTCCATAATTCCATAAGATCTGGTCTGCCGCCGATCAGTCCCCGCAAATTTTCTACATGTTAGTCTGCAACGGCATTTTAAGTCGTTGAACGATCTGAACTTTGCTTTCGAAATATCTTTCTTTTAGTGTGTGGCCACGTGTTTCTGCTGTGACGGTAAGAATGACAAAATAAAGTGTTTGCTTACTTATTAGTGGCTGTATTCGTGGCTGATCTTATTCGCTCAAAGTGATCGTCTCGTGCATGCGCGATGAACTTTTGATATTGTCTTACAACTTTCAGCACTTTCCTGCCTTGTGATTCAGCAGTTCAACACTCTCTCGCATGTAATTCTTAGAATCATTGGTATCAGGCTGTCTACATTATTTCCCCTTCTTGGTAAAATTTTCGAAATAATTCACAAAAACAGATTGAATTAAAATTACAATTACAATTTGGTTTACGAGAAAACCATTCCACAATTCAAGCAGAAATCAAGCTTGTGAAAGACGGAGGCCTGGAGAATGGAGAACAGGTATCTCGTACCTTATGCGATTGCCTATCCTATGAGCTTTGTCACGGTATGGTTATGGTGTACGAGGACTTCCTCTTTGCTTAATAAGATCCTATCTAACATCGATATGTCAAATTTTCAACCAGTAGATTGTGGGGTGCCCCAGGGCTCTGTTTTAGGGCCCTTTCTTTTTATAGTCTTTATAAATTGCTTATTTACCTACTTATTACCTCAGAAAATTGTGGGTTATGCGGATAATACCTGATACAATAATTTGCAGAGCCAAGTCACCAGAGGAAATAAATAATAGAATGATCTTCAGTAAGAAAAGGGCTGAGTAGAAATTGAGAAGTTTTTACTCGAGAATGAATTTTACTCGATTGAAGAGTACTTAGACTACCTATCTAATACAGAGAGCATTAAGCTCTAATACAAATTATATTTTATAATCACATACCTATCGGTATTTTATTTTAATACTACTTTAACAGTTTTATATGTCAATTTATACGTTTTTTTAATCGACTTGCTACAATTGTATTTACATAAATATTTTTTACAAAAAATTGGAGCGACGTTATTAGTTGGTGCACTGAAAAGTATAAAATAATATTAATTCTATTGGTGCTGTTACTTTTGAAGTTGTGCAGTTGCAGGTAGATTGATAACTTTTGGCACCAACTAACCTAACTCTTTAATTATACCAACTCAGGTTTTCGATTTTCGAGAAAATTCGCGCCGACCACCCCTTCGGGGGCGGTTTTCGGAGGAAAGGAGATTTCGGATTTGCGTTTTTATGAATATGGGACCATTTCTCAATCCCCTTCTTTCAAATGAGTCCAAAATCATCAGAATCGGAGCTCGTTTACTATATAAAAGGCGCGCACGAACCAAAAAAAAATAAAGCAGACAGTCGAATTGTATACCTCCTCCGTTCGGGGTTCGTCGGTCAAAAATTTGTTTAAATAGGTGATCTCCTATATCTATATATCTACCTATCTATATATGTAACACATGTCGTTGTGTTCATATTTATTCCGTTCTTGTACCCATTTCTTTATCCATTTCCTCCTAGGTAGTTTCTTTTTATTTGTTTTTAATAGCTCTACAATGCATAAACCCATTACGGCCACTGATTTTTTTTCTTTTTCTGCACTTCCATTTGTCAAACATGATCAACTGTCATCTGGATTTCGTCAGGATTTTAGAAGAGTAAAAAATGAACCGTCTCATCCCCTCGAAATCCAACAAATTTTACTACTAACATATCTTCTAACAATATTCAGTAAATCAGTAGGACCATTATTGATTTTTCTTAGAACCTAATCATTTAGATGTTGTCATTCTTAAAAAGAAAATATATACGGTTTCCATATAGATGGGCATATCGACATGAATACACTAGAAAAATCCCGATGGCCTGTAGTCAGCGGAAAGGTAAATTTTTCAAAATTAATTGAATTGAAATTTTAACAACCTTTTCATTGGTATACCTACATGTTATTACATAAAATTGCCATAGCCTTGCGGTTAGAGGTTTTTGTTTTGGCTGTTGAATATAAAGCAGACAGGGTTCGAGTCCACTTCAGGGCAGATATTTTTTTTTTCGCCTATTTCTTTTCAATAAATATACTATATATTTTTTTAATCAGGGTCTATATTAAGATCTCCAGAAAATGTACAATTACATCAAATTCATATTGAGTGTTCATGTTTTATCAATATTTGTTATTTTTATTTATTAATTTTTATTTTTTTACCTGTGTATTTTATGAAAAAATGCTTTGAACAAAAGTTGTAGGTACTGATTATATCTGTAACCTAAAATTATTTTTAATAATATTTAAACTACGGCTCTTTTTTGATAATTTTTTTAAATGTTTGAATGGTCGCCATTTTGAAACTACTTACCCGATATTGCCCAATAACGAATTCGACCGAGATATTTGAGAGATTGAAACTGCGACCTCTATCGTGTTAACAAATTTCGTAATATCCCATATATATATATATATATATATATATATATATATATATATATATATATATATATATATATATATATAAACTTTTGAACCAAATGTTTTTTTGGACTAACTTATAGACATATAACAACATGCCGTTGAAATTTTTTCGAAATTCAAAAGTGTGAACGATCGCAATAGGTATATTTCTATAAGAAATTTACCTAAAAAAACTCATTCTCTCACATCCGCTATATAAGTACATGAGAGACATACACAATTACTTACGATAAATCTATTTTCAATTTTGCCGAGACCAATAAAAAGGGATTCTCTATCACTGAACCAATTGCAGTGCAGCTCTGTAAAAACAGTAACTCTATTGTAAAAGTATTCTGTGCTCAAATTGGATTCGTTTCCGGACGAATATTGGCCGGAGATTTGAATGTGGGTTCAACCTGTGCGGTTTCTGATGAAAAAGGGAGCTTCGCTTATAATAAAGATCGGCAATAAATCTCAGCACCAAATATTGGCAGCTTATAACATGAGTGGTGCGCGTACACGTTCTTCTTCTATTTGTTTATGTATGCGCACTCTGTTGGTTTGTATGTGGATTTGGATATGGTTTTCAAGAAAGATTTCAATACGGTGGATATTGCGAATTTAATCCTCTTTCATTATTTCAGATATTATGCTGCATTACTTAGCTGTTCATTTCTTACATGCCAAAGCTATTGAGATTGGTTTTTATAGCATAAAAACTAAAAAATATATTCATATGCTCTCTACATATTAAACCGGTTTGTATGACAATTTATTAAACGAGCATGTGTTTTTCTCATCTATAATCTATAATACCTTCTCACTTTTTAAAAATAGTTTCCTATCTCGCATTTCTTTACTATCGGTCTCTAACCCCGAATCTCCTTTTTTTATCTTTTATTACTTATTCTTACAATCTTCATCTTTGTCTTCCTCCTTGGTCTTCGCTCCACAGGCTTCCATTGCACCATTATTCTGCTTTTGTTACCATCAGCCACCTGTCTTCTCTATGTGCCTTTCCGCTATGATGGTTTTAACAAGGTTTTCAAATATTTCGAGGATTTCAAAATTACTTGTTGCCCTCCTCATATTATTTTTCTTTCTCTCCAAATATTGTTCTTAGCGTTTATTTATTTCTATGCCATAAGTCAGTATTGGTCTGATTAAGTAGCGTTTCATATACTTTTATCTTTGTGGTATTGGTAGATAAATTTGGGGCATAACTGTTGAAACGGCGTTTTCTCCAACATGAACGAGAGTACGAAATCGAGAACGATAACTAGAAAAACACTATATCGCAGAAGTCAAAACTTGAATAGAGAAAGTACGGGCCACTTTTGTTGAAATGAAGAGAATCTTCTACAATAAAGACTTGCTCCTAGCATTAAAGAAGCGTCTTCTTCAGCTTATTCCACCCATCGTCGAGTGAACGCCTCCCATAACTTCTGCTAGTCCTCCGTGTTGCAGGCTTTCCTCATCCAGTTTTTTGTGTTGTCATCATTTGGCATGTCGCGTTTTCATTTATATATTTGTGAATGGATCATCGATTCTCCCATTACTTAGGGCCGGTTTTATAATGTCCGGTTGACCGAAGGTTGAAACTCAACCGAAGGTCAACCGTGACTTTCTTTATTATAAATCTTCAACCCAAGGTCGAAGTGACAGCAACTGATACTTTTTTTACGGTTGACCAACCGACCTTTATAAAACTGGCCCTTAGAGCATTTAGTAACGCCCATATCTCTATTGAGTCGAAGGTCTTCTCATAGTCTATCATTGCCATCCAGAGTGTAATATTGTATTCATTGGCTTTTTCTATTAATACCTTTACCGTTTGCACCTGGTGCGTAGTACTATAGCCTCATCTAAAACCCGCTTGTTCTCTAGGTTGATAGTTATCTATTTATTGGCAAGTCTTTGAGTGACAATTCTTGTGAATACTTTGTAGTGCACTGATAGCAAGCTTATTGGTCTATAATTTTCGAGCTTGTACTTATTGCCTTTTTTGAAAATGAGGATTACAATAGCTTTGAACCATTCCTTCAGGATTTTCGTTTCAGGCAAGCAATAGTTAAACAATCTGGCTCTGAACCATTACAGATTTTCCCCCATACTTTATCATTTCCACCATAATACCATATCTTCCCCTGGTACCTTTTTGTTGGGCATGTGTTTAAGAGCGTTTTTTTTTCTATATTGGTCGTCCTTATTTCTGGAATATTCCCAGATCCCACATTTCTTACTATATCTCTGTTTTTTTCTTGTTTTCATAGTGGAGGTGTTTTCTTAGCTTCGTAGAGTAATTTAAAATATTTTTCTACCGTTCTCGTAGTTTCTTCCAACTCAGTAATCTGTTCTCAATCATCATTAAAAAACATTGTTATTTGTTATTTTTATTCCTTGATTTTTGTGTTTAGTTTAGTTTAAGACCCTTGTGTTCTTTTAGGGTTTCTTTTATATTCACATTTTTATGATTTCTGTTATCTTTCTCTGAATTTTTGGTACTTTTGAAGTTGTGCCTTTGTAGTTTGTTGTTATAGGCACCAACTCCAAAAGTACCAGCACCAATAGAATTAATATTATTACAATACGTGTGCTTTAGATACAGATTTCTTTCGCTAATACCAGCATATCACCTCTGCTATTTCTTAATCCTAGTCCGAACGGGCCTATTCCTTTTTCGTTTGGATTTTCTTATGTTCCTACTTTCGCGTTGAAGTATTTCATAATTATTGTGTATTTTGTCTTGTTTTTGTTCTTGGGACAAGCGTAATAATCCAGGGGGGTTAAGTCCGGAGATCGAGCAGGCCATGCGTGTGGCCCACCTTGACCAATCCAGCGATCTCTTTATGTGACTGTTTAAAAATTGTGTTCACCCTGTATCTTCGGAACAAAGGGGTTTTTAAAAAATCATCATGGGACAAAATATTCTTAGACTAAGCCAAGGAATAAGCTCTTGAATTTTTGCCGCATGTTTACCTTACACCCTGTATATTTTGTGTGTGAAAAAGTTGATTTGAAAACATAAAATTGTACTTAATTCTTATTTCATGTATTTTTTCATTAGATTCAAATGAATAAATTAAAGTGAAAATATGTATTGAATCTGAGTCTAGTATCGGTGGGTTGTTTAATGTAGTTCTCGGATAATAGATCTGAAAATGCATTCGTACTGTATTTTATCGCATGACCCACATAATCCCACGTGAAAAATATATATAAATTGCCTAGCGATAAAACGAGAGCAAATCAAACTGTGTTATTAAAGTTTTATTAAATGCTGTGTTCTAATTTGTTTCGCTTTTATCGATAAAAAAGCAAAAGGTACAAATTAGGAAACTTGCGAGCGGTGCGGTTGACGGGCAATTATACCGTATTAATGGTTTCTTTGATAATAATTCCCAACTGGTGGTAAGACTGCTGCTCATTATTTCTTGCATTTAATATGCTGCGTACGTCTTTATTTCTTATCCAATATTATAGACTCACATACATGTATGTATACATATGGAGGTTGTGTTTTCTTTCAAAGTACATATGCATTTACAAAACTAGTCGCGTCCATCGATGCATGATTCCGTTATGGACATTTTTTTATTCTTCCTATTCCTGGATGGATGCTACTCTTTATGCTAATAAAGAACATTGTACTTGTACAATAGTACTTCATAAAATCAAGTGGCCATCGAATTAGAATATCACAAGTAAGGAAACAAAGTCTGCGTATACATACTGAATTGATATAATAAACAGTAAACTGAATTTCGCATTGTGTCATTCATTATGTGCTCACTGCTTCAAAATTCACTTGATGGATGAATTTTGTTGATTTCGAGATATAACACTCAACAAGCTTTGTGTTTATCGAATCTAGCCGTACTTTCAAACGCACCAATCATGTATCCGAAATTTGACATTTGGTCAACAAAATGCTTCTGTGTTTTCATATAAAAATCAATGTAAATGTATATTGAAGAAGAAGAAGAAATATTTTTTCAAATCGGTTTTCCCAATATATACAGTACTAGTAATACAAATAAGTATAAATATATTGGTTGTATTGGATAATTCGGTAATTAAACTCAACGAATAAGAAAAATATTTCTACTAAATAACAATACTTGAAGATTTGTCAATTGTGATGTATGATGTAGAATAAAAAAACCTTTTGACAGGTGTCTGTTGAGAATTAATAAAAATTGAGCAATACATTAGCGAACACGTTTATGGTTAAACAATGCAGAAAATGCAAAATCATCCTTGGAGATAAAGCTGAGTTTCGCCTTGACAGCTTCATTAATCATCAGAATTGCAGCATTTAGGGTTAAGAGAACCTACGTGTGATTATAGAAAAACAGATGCATCCACAACGTGTAACTCTTTGGTCCGGATTTGGACTGGAGGAATTATTATTCTTTGAGAGGAATCGTTGGACCATACTTCTTCGAGAATGAGGCTGGTTCGCTATTCCATACATAACACTATCTCAAATCTTGCGTAAATTCTTGGGACACCATTACAAATAATAAATTTCTCGGGGGTTGTCTTGATGTTTGTTGCTATTAACTTGGATATGGATTTTGCTGAAGATGGTCATCGTAACAGCTTATATTGATTCATATTCTAGGGTAATTGTATTTCAAGAAAAAGATGAGCATCTTTACTAAAATAAACAGAACCACCGGTGGCGACATTTGTTGCTGAATAGTTCACATAACAATAGTACAAGTAAGTTTAGAATCACACCACAGAGTAAAAACTAAGTTAACACTTTATTTGAATGATGAAGGCAGAATGACAGCGATTTGATTGACAGATTAACTTTGTGTATAAGTGGCAAGCGCTACAAACAATATAAGCGGATAAAGAGGAATAAAAGAACACATTTCCAATAAAGATGCATATCAAAATGGTACGAACTAATGAATTATTATATGAGAATCTATGATACATACATACATACATACACCTGGTTCCTATGCCCATCGATAGATTTCATAGGAGCCATTCATCCATATTATCTCCATACTCATCGAGTAGCGTTCAGATTTAGGCAAATCCGGTAACTGGACCGTAGTAGTTTGTATTCGGATCTTTCCTCTGCTACTGCTTTGTCAGTGACACATCTCCATAACGTTCTCTCGGTATATTATACCCGAAACAGATTACGAATCATTCGGTAGATCAGGCGGAAAATTAACGGGGCCATCGGGCCATGCCATCCCGTAGTCGTAGTTGGTTGGTGGACACAGATTGAGGGAGAGAGAGCGATATTAGTAATATTGCCGCAAGTATCTACAGTAGTGGAGCGGATCGTGATTCGGTTGAGTTCTCACAATGCTACTACATACATATCAGTTGATTCACTGTTAACTAGAAATGGTGAGAGGGGTAGAATAGAACTTTCAGTATCGGAATAATCCGATGGAAAGGAAGCAAATTCAAAAGAACACCGTCAGCGGTTTATTCCATATTTATATTCTTCAAGACACCACCTATGACGTCACTCCCGGTAGTGTCAAAAGGCAATAAAATATCGATAGCATAATTCGCTTGATTCTCAGAATCCTCTTATTTAGAATATAAAATCTTTAGTTTTTAAGTAACTATTACTTATGTATTTTGTCATGGACTGGAACTTCCGAGGGAACTTCATACTATGTCATGTGGGCAAAATTGGTCATTTTCAAAAGTGGATCCCTGAAGATCTATAACAATGTATTATTCACTTCCACAAAGTCATCCAGATATTTAATTTATAGGATTTTTAACTTTTATCAATATATTTTCCATTTCAGTATCTAACATTTTTCATTCGGAGCACACAATGGGATTCCTTTGACATTAAAAACCTGTAGTATATAATAGTGTTTGTTATTTTAGTCTCAAAGGATGTTTTTTTGCGAACATCTACCTATTCCTTCATTATTTTTGACCGACGAACCCCGAACGGAGGAGGTATGATCTTCTTCTTCTTATGCACTTCAACGATTAGGCTTGCAGCCTGTTCCGTCCTCATTCTAGCCATCTTCTTCTAGGTCTACCTATGTCTCTTCTTCCACGTGGTTTGTAGTTTACCACTTGTTTGACCAATCTGTCTTCGCTCATTCTTTCAATGTGTTGTCTCCATTTTGAGTTTTCGTGTATTCTGTCGTTCACTGAAAATATGTTCAATTCGGCCCTTATCTCTTCATTTCTTATATGGTCCTTCAGTGTGCAACCTTTTGTCCTTCTTAGAAATTTCATTTCGGCAGATTGTATTCCTTGTATATCTTGTTTTCTGAGTGCCCAGGTTTCGCTTCCATATGTTAATACAGGTGTTGTCATCACTTTATAGAATTTAATTTTTGTTTCTTTACTTGTCGGGTTGTTTTCCTCGAAAAGCCATAACTTTCGTCTTTTTCTCTGATATTTTTAGGTTATAATTCTTACATAACTGATTCACACTGATTATACATTTATTGGTGGGTGTTAGTCTTACTCCGGGGTTAACTTCCATTGTCTTACAGCATCGTCAATTATTGAATAGGGTTGGTGACAGGCTGCATCCATGTCTTACACCTCTGTTGATTGTTATTGGTTCTGTTCTGTCTTTTCCGGTGTTTATTATTATTTCTGTATTATAGTATAGTCCTCTTATCACCCTTATCAAATGTCTGGGATAGCCTCGATAATTTTCCATAGTATACCTCTGTTTACCCGGTCAAAGGCCTTTTCGTAGTCAATGAACCCAATATGGGTTTCAAAGTTATATTCTCTACGTTTTTCGATTAATTGTCGTATTATGGTGATATTGTCGTTACAGGATATGAACTTATCCCATGATTCTTGATGTGCCCTTCTGACAATATCTTTTGGTTTGTTACGTTTTTCTATGTAGTTTTGTCTGGCCTCTTGTGTGTTGTTGTATAGAGTGTTCAAGTATGCTTCATTTTTTTCTCTTATTGCGTTCTCTATTTCTTCTGTCCAAATTCTCAGGCCGTCTTTTCTTCTTAACTTTTTCTTAATTCCAATGGTTTCGTTTGTGGCTTTTGTAATGCTTTCTTTATGTTGTTCCAATCTTGGTTAATATTGTCCTCTGTGGTGTAAATCTGTAGGTTTTGTTGCAACCGTTGTTGGTAAAGATAGTTGTTGGTAAAGACATTTTACTCCGTCCCCGTATCATGTTAAATTTAACAACTAGTTGCAATCGCGTTGTTGTCTCAGTGTTGTCAAAGTCTATTAGACACTGTCTATAAAATATTGGATTTAAAAGAGAAAATAGCAATTTCCTTGAGAACATGATTTAAAGTAAATTATTATTCAAAAATACATGCAACCAGCCGCACTTTGTTACTTTGCACGAGTGTCAGCTTAGGCTCAAGACTATCAGAGCTACAACACTGTACCAAATTGACGTTTTGACAGCGACGATTGTGCGATCGTCGCGGTCGCGTTGCAGTTGCTAATTACATGATAACCCCGCCGGTTTCTTGTAAAAGATATACTTTATCTTCTACTGATTTTCGTTTGTTTGTTTTTTCCATTTGGAGGAGGTATGATCGCCTTCTCTACGAAAACCGCCCCCGAATGGGGTGGAGGGGGCAATTTTTCTCGAAAATCGAAAATTCGAGATGCCAGAATTAAAGATAAGACAACATTCGGAAACATTTAAATTGAACATTTTTTCAAAAGAGTTACGGTTTTCGAGTTACATTTATGTTAAAATCTCACATATGTGTATGTTCGCTTTATGGAGGGGGCAATTTCTTTGGAAAACTGAAAATCTCTGGGTATCACATGAAAATGAGAACGCAAACACGGATAGCGACATTATTTTATACCATTATACGACCATATTATTTTTCACTGAGATATCTCATTTTATATTAGGGGCAGCTCTAGTTAATTTAGCTATTTTATCTGCCCTCTCATTTCCCGGAATACCCTGGTGTGCTGGAATCCATAGCATATGTATTTCCTTTTCCTGGAGTTTGAGGTGGAAGATGAGATGCTGGATCCTCTGTACTATTGAGTATCTGTATAATGATTTTAAGTGCTAGTATAGCTTAGAATTTAGAGTATAGCATATAACTTACAATTAACAATTGATATTCTTTGGGGCAGATTCCCAGTTTGTTGTTACGGCGTATCCTGCTTTATGTTCTATGTTATCTACATAATTGCCAGTAGGGTGAGGTCGTTGTTCCTGCTTTTGCAGTGTTAGGCTGTTTTAAAGTTAAACTCAATTTCTTTTTTGGTCCACGGAGATAATGGATGAGGTAGCCATTGGTTTATAGGTGTGAGACTCATTTCCAGTGTTTCCATTGACCTTTTGAACGTCAAAAACAGTGGCCTGGAAGACTCTGACGTATGTTGTATGATTTATTCGGTGTTGATTGATGTAAAGTCTAGCCAGGTCTGCTTTTTTCTTTTATGGTTATCCTAGCTTCAGCTCTTGCTATTCTAAACTTTATGTTATCTTCTGAGCTTACAGTTTCGCAGTACAGCCTAAATTTATGTTTATAGTTATGTATTTTATCTATATATGTATCCATCCAAGGGATTTTCCTAGCCTGTTTCATAGCTGTTGTTTTAAGAATACTAACGCTTGCTGTTGCTGGAGTAGTTTGCTGAGTTGCTGAATGTTGATTACAGCTTGCTATAACTTTTATGGGGCCATGCCCTTACTTACGAGTTCCTTATAGTGTTTGTCCAGTTAACCTTGCCTAGGATCCATTTGGGGACAAATGACTTCGCATTCTACTTCAGTTTTCACAAAGCTAGTGATAGTGGGGTAGTGATCACTGTCGTAAAGGTTGTGTAAGACTTCCCACATGATATCTATGGCTAACTGCGCTGATATTAATGTGTTATTTATGGCGCTACTTGTTCCATCATATAATTATTATTCCAATCCAACCACGCGATAATCTTCTGTCTACTACTACTTGTCCCCGAAGCAATAATGTTTTTGCTAGTAATTGTTGTTTTAATGTGTAATGTCTTTACCTCAGAAACTGTCAGAGATATCATAGTATAGCCATAGAAAATGAAATATAATTTAAAATAGGCAATTAAACTCTTAATGTTGGCTTTCTTATGTCCATTGTATACACTATTCGTTTCAAAATATCAATTTTTGCCGATGCTTGAAATGCAACCTATTAAAGAACACATTTTTAAATCAGCTGACAACTTCTATGGCATTTTATTTTTTTTAGGAAAGAATGATGTTAAGATTACCATTTCAAAGGATTTTCCATTTTCGTCATCTTATCTCATTGGGGGGCTGTGAAATCTATTTATTTTCGAAAAACAGGTGAAAAACTTGAAATATTTTTTCTATATATTTTTTCCTATACGCTACTAAGTATAAGAAAGTGTTGTAATCGTGTAATATTTCCGGTGTCTGGTTTTCAACAGATGTTTGATTTACCTGGAAAGTGATATTCATGTCAATCAGACACAAAATTTTAAATCGGAATGAATCTGAAGATATTTTATTTACTTTATGATTAAGGTCGAAAGGCAGATGTTCAGGTAAACATTCATGTTATTTCTTTTTACTTTTAACTTTTATAAGTAGATAAGTATAAAGTTAAAAGTAAAAAGACATGTATCTAATTAAGGCTGGAATGCGTTTACCAGATCTGTCCATATCTTCCAGTTTTTTCCGCAATTGAAAACATTATATTAAGTTATTTCCATCTCGGGAGCATATTTACACATCGGCAGCTCTCTATCGAAGAATATAATGAAGTAGTTTTGAAATGCGCATATTATACCTACAATGGTTGCTCAAAAAACTTCCAGTTTAACTTCTTTGGTTCTGCTGATCCCTTAGAAACTGGTAAGTTTTATTTCTGTTTTCTCTTGTTGAAACATTTGGAACTTTATTCTGGGACATGATATACTCATACCCATTCTTTTGGAAATGACGCTGTCAAATTCATACAAAAAGTCCTCTCCATTTCATATGTATAAATGCTCTCGTCACGTCCTCCAAGGATTCGTGCTGCGCACGTGATCGCTCTGTTGCTAAGTCCCTTTACGCGCCACCCATAATACACTATAGTGGACTCTCTCGCCTGTCTGCGTCTTTGTTGAAACACAACGATCGTTCGTGCGTCTGTCACGGACAGACCCGGTTCGCATTTTGCGTAGGACAGAACTGCAAAAAAGATCTGATGATGTCCATGAGAGATTTCTTTCAGATTTTCCATAATAAGGGGAATGATAGGAGGATGAAAAATTGAATAGGGAAAGGTTGGAGGACATTCTGCTGGTGATGGGATAGTTTTATTTTTACTTTAGTTAATAGTGCTGTTATCTAGGAATGAACTAATGTGCCTTGCAGATTTATATCGAAATGAGGAAAGATCTTTTTGACGTTAAAAATGCTTTGGTGGTTAGGACCGACTGTATTAGTTGGCACACTGAAAATTACACAAAGTAATTTTAATTTTTGGTACTGGTAGTTTTGAAGTTGTGCTGTTATAGGTAGATAGAAGACTTTTTTCATCAACTTCAAAAGTATGTACCAGCATCGATGGCGACAAAACCGGTGCATGTGTGTAAATAATATTTATTTCGCAATTTTGAGTGTTATTTTATTCATAAAATGTTTTGAATGTTCATTTATATTCAGTGATAATTAAATATAACGGCAGCAATCTTGCACATTCATAGTTCTGTATCTAAGCCAATAAATTTAAAAAATACCCGCATAGCTTTTTCGAAGAAAAAATGCCCACTCTAAGTTTTTGGGCGAAGGACATGTTGGTTTTTTAATTATTTTTTAATACGACCATCTCACACCACACCTTTTAACGTACTTATTCTTTCTTCTTGCCAAACAAACTCGGGAATGGACTAGAGGTATATATTTCCGAACATTTTATGAAATGGTTATAATTTGAATTAGGTAGTTATTGTATATGTCTCATATATTATTATATTGTACGTGTCTGTCTGTCGGTATATCCGTCTGTTACAGATAGTTTGGTACTAATGCAGAGGTGATTGTGTCAATAAACAAATTCTGATCCCGGGGACAGATTTTGTGGGACAAATTAGAAAATTAAAAGATAAGTTTTAATATAAAACATATCAAATGAAAGGGCTCTTTATGAATAATTCCCATATATTTTTGTGTTCCAAAACTTCCAGAATAAAGTAAGCAGGAATAAATATACCTAATGAGATATTTTTTATTATAGATAGATATTCTTATTGAAAAAATATTTACAAAGTATTTTGTATCAAATATTTCGCGAACTAATTGTGACATGAATTATGGGCAGCTTTTATTTGATTGGTAATTTGTTCAAGATGACCTGACTGACCTGAATTTTAAAAAAAAACTAAGGAAAAACGGTTCTAGATTGTTTTTCGAGTTTTTCGACTCAAATATATCAAGAACAATAACAAAATGCATAGTAAACAGTTGATAGGAGTTACACAAAAAATATTTTGTCTGAAACAACTAAGAAGCTGTTGAGAAATTGATACCAAATACTTTTTATCTAGAATATCTAACAACTAATGATGTCAACTCAACGCCAGTTTTATTTCCTAGATAACTACCTATCGAAAGATGCCAGATAAAGATTGCAAAATATTTTACTTTTTTTATTAGCGAAAATGTTATGAAAAACTCTTTTGAAAAGGTTTTTTGTCCCGACAGATGGATAGATAGTGAAATTGAATCTAGACCAATTTCATTAGACGATAGCGTAATGAACATGAATGAATGAATAAGGTTTGCAAAAAACTTAAATTTTCCGTTTTTTTACCGGCACCAATTAGGCTCCTTATCATACTTACTTTCCTAGCTGGTAGCAGCTAGTAGCTATGTAAAGAGGGTATTGTAATCGTGTTTACATTTTCTGTGCCCAGTTTTCAATAGATTTTTCAGATCCGCCTGAATCTAATTATACTTATTTTTAGGCATTGATCTGTCCATCTAGAAAAAACGGAAAAGAAAGTTATACGCTTATAAAAGTTCGTCATTTGGACCTGTTTATTCCGTTTCATATTCGCTGAAAATTTGGTTGATGTGGTAGGAGAGTTGTGTTAGTGGTCACATCAGATATTTTTGTTGGACATACAAACAATCTCGATGACAATTTATTAGATGAATGCGCACGGCTTTTTCGATTTCCTCGAAAAATTTAACACAACAGAATAGTAGAGTTCATAGTAGAGAGAGCGGGAGACGGATGACGGGGTGGCTCTGTGTCACGTCCATTACGTAATTTCGTACGTTGCACCGCCTCTTCTTTGTCTGGTGTGGCACTTTCGTCGATAATGGGCCTAGCAACAGGCCTACAACTGCTATATACACCGCCATCGCCGGCGCATTTCAAATGCGGGTATAGCTTATAGCATAGCAGGGACGCAGCCTGGCAGCTTGATGTTGAGTGAGAAGTGAGGCAGTGTAAAAGTACTGGATGGGGGAGTCCACAAGATAACATGTGTGTACTTGGTGCAGGAGCCAGTTCTATTGACAATATTGCAATGAATAAATAATAATTCTAAAATTCGCCTTTTATATATCAATATTTTCTAATGCGAAGACATTTATCCTCCGTTTTTGACCAGAAAGCTGGAGGTAAACAATTTGATTGGATTTTTATTTTTGTTCGTGCGTTTTCCATAGTAAAAGTCCACTGATTCTGATGATTCTATTTCAATTAGAAAGAGGAGTGCCGAGAAATTATCCTTTATTGAACTTTTTAAAATCCAATATATTATTTCCCCCCAAAACTTCCTTCAAAAAATGTGGGGGGCTATTTTAAGGTATCTTAATTATCAGTTAGGATATTAAAAAGTTGTTGCTGCCATATTTCGGAATCACTGAATAGATATAAGTGGACGATCAACGATTTTGATGATTAATGGATTAATGGTTAATGGTTTTTTACAAAAACTAGGATCAATTTTTTTAGTTGGTATACAGAACAAGTAGAATTTTGGAAAAAAAATTAAAAAATAGTTTTTATTAGGCATTTGAGATTTGAACCGTACCGATGAGTACAACTGCCATCTCCCTTTTTTTATGTGAACTAATGTATATTTGTGACACAAAATTAAATTTTAAGTTTTTTATTATGGACGTCTAACATTTGCGACAGAACAATCTGCCAGAGAGTATATAAGCTCTCCTTGCATCTTGCTCGTGTAGACAAAGGTTAGATGTTATATGCCTGTGCGTATTTCCCGTGACGGATGACATTGTCCGACATTGTCTTGGGTCTATGGACATTGTCGTTACATGTTGAAGAAATAATTTGATCTTGCTTGAATCAGATAATTAATTAATCTTTATTAGATCACACTTGAATCAGTAGGTAATAAGCTTGACAAGCGGCGAGATGCCTTCGATGTAAATACGAATTCTAAATTTCAAGTCTCTATACTCTAGACCGTATGGAGCCTGAGATATCAATGTCGAGTCCATCTATAGGAAGAACCGAAAGTAATAAAAACAATTTAAAAATATTAAGATAATATTAATTCTACTAGTGCTGGTACTTTTGAAGTATTGCATTTATAAGTAAATAATAGTAGATTATATATAATACAAGTGTGTAAAGAGGCGAATATCTGACAATTGTGATAATGCAACATGAGCTTGGGTTTATGTGAAATTCTCAAAATGACGGATTTGACCACAACATTGAAACAGAATTTTACATATATATTATACCTAGAAGTAAATGTTGTAACACGATTGTATGTTTCACCCCTTGCTGACGTATAGAATACGCTTAAGTGTTAAAAACTGGAAATCATCGTCAAAGCACTTTCGCCACGACAATCAGTGTCAGTGCTGAACATTTAAGGCAGGTGTTGCGATAAAGACAATTGGCATCAACTGCAAAAGTACCAGCACCAGTGAGATAGTGCATTTAGAGGTACCTACATAGAAGGTTTTTGGCATCAACTTATTAAGTCGGGACTAGTTTTTGTAAAAAAAAATTTCACATTTTTTAATGTGTCAGTATCTAATGTCTTCTCATTTGTCATCAAAAATCGTTTTTTCTAAATATACAAAGTAGAGGTTTGACGGTAAAAATCACAATTACCTACAGTTACAGAGCTGGGTAGATATATGTATTTTTGAAACACCTGCCTTGTAAGTTCATCTTTGGACTACTGATTGTTGTTGAAAATATCGATATTCGCAGCCATATTCCATCTCTTATAATACGCTACTGTAAACTGTATGAAAGACAGTGCCAAATGTCAGTACCTTAGAGCCGGTTTTATTATGCCTGATTGAAACTCAACCGAGGGTCAACCGTGACTTTCTGTATTATAAACCTTCAACCCAAGGTTGGAATGACAGCTACTGACAATTGTCTGAAACATTTCAACCGTAGATTTTGCTTCAACCAGCGGTTAACCAACCGAGGGTTGAAATGTTCTTTATAACTGGCCATTATTCAATTGAAAACAACAACTGGATCATGGAATAACAAATTTCATATTATTGTCTTGGAACATATAATATGAGCAGTTCATCTTTCTGTCAAATTGAACTCCCAGAGCAGGTGTCGAACAAATAAAATATCCTACACTTGAGTAGGAAAGAACTTACAATCGTGTTACAACATTCGTATATGTCAAAGTCGCTTTCGTAATTGTGAGATTATCATGACATTTACCAAACTCGTCTTTGACTGAATCTGACATATACCTAGGCTGATGTTGCAATATCACGATTGTCAGATATTCGCCCCTTCACGTTTTTATAGCATTAACTAGTACTATTTTATTTCTTTCACTTGATTAAGAGCCAGTTTTATAAAGGACATTTCAACCGTCTGTTGGTCAACCGTTGGTTGAAGCAAAATCTACGGTTGAAATGTTTGAGAAAACTGTCAGTTGCTGTCATTTCAACCTTTGGTTGAAGGTTTATAATACAGAAAGTCACGGTTGACCGTCGGTTGAGTTTCAACCTTCGGTCAACCAGACATAAAAAAACCGACCCTAAGGAACTGACGTTTGGCATTGTCTTTCGTACAGTTTCCAACTTGTCCAAACCCAGTTATCGTTTGTGACGCTTATACCTACCATTGTTTGTACAACCAAACCTACATGTATAAAATATTTCGAATGGACCAATCTGTTGAATAATATATACATTGAATAAATACCTAACTTGTATCTGACAACTGCATGAAACTGTCATGATGACAGATTTTAAAAAAGCTTTGCTATTATCCTTGAAAAAATCTGAACGGTAATTAATAACTTACCGACGTGTTTGGTTAGCAACCGGTAAGCCAAGCTGAGTGTCTTACATTCGTAGAAGCAGATGTAGTAGACAATCAAAAATAATCTGGTCGTACGAAAATATACATGGAGTATCAATGTTACAAAATCTGATTCCACATAACTCGTAACGAAATATATTTTAGTATGGAAATTTTCAGTTGCTCATGATTATTAGGGAAGCTTGTTTTACTAGATAGACATACGACGAATACTTTTTATAAAATACTATTTCCAAAGATCTACTTTCAATCATCTGTTGGTAATAATTGGCCATCTGAAAAAACACTACTTGCCTCTGATCCATCAGTTCTTAAGTCCTAAGCAGGATGCGTGCAAAATGCAGTGGCTCGCGTATTGCATTTCATTTCAATGGAATGAAGAGGGACTCTTTTGTGTATCCGCTGTGACAATAATATGATACGATGAGGGAGAAAGTATGATGACTAAAGGGCCCCAAAGGCAAGAATATATGGCAGACACTTTTGAAGGGCCTTGGGATTAATCCGAAAGTCGGAGTGTGGAAGTGCCAGCACAATTGCGAGATGCGCCCGATAGAAGTGTTGTTTTTTTATTTTTTGTTTCGTAATGAACTTTGAAGGTACTGTGATTTTTGCTTTGAATAACGAGAAGCCGGTGCAGTATGTTTGTATACAGATACATGAAGCGGAAAACTTGTCAGCATTGAAAGTAGAAACAAAAATCTCAAAATTAGTTCATTCTGCCTGTCAACATATGAGACGTGACCATCATTCTGAATTATCAACGAGGGTATCAGAATTCAAGTTAAGTTTCATATTTAAACCAAATATTATTGCGATTCGCTACTGTTGGATAGGTACATTAACCATCAAAGGTATCCCTCGAATCCTCCTCCTCCTTATCTCCGTAGATAACAAGTTTAAAAAATAAGAAAAATATGGTAATAAGGCTCAATGGCTCAATATTTAGCTACATTGGATAGAGCTGTGTTCCTGAGTACTCTTGCTTCGAACCTAGACTAGCTTCTGTGTTAAAACTATTTAAACCTGAAATTTCTGTATCTACAACTCCTATATGAATATAAAATTTGTCTATTTATTATGCGTTACCATACCCTCGCGGTATGAGTTTAACCGGGACCTGGACACTTCGCCAAATGTAGAATCTTCGCCCAAAATGATATATCGACCAATTTGCCCAAAAATTTCGTATTGGAAACAGTTTCCAGAGCCACTTACCCAATGTTATCAAAAGTCCACAAAGCCCCAAAGTGGAAACTTCGCCCAAAACTCTTTAGTGGACACTTCGCCCAAAATGTCCACATCGCCCAAAATGTCCACATCGCCCAAACTAACTGAAAGTCCACAAAGCCCAAAACGGCAACTTCGCAAAAATTACTTTATTTATTTATTATTTATTATTTATTTATTTCTTTTGATCGAACTTTATTCGGGAGTTTAGTAATACGTTGATATTACAACTCTTTAAATTTTATTCGAAAAATAGATCTGCATAATATTGTAATTCAACTTCACATCAATTGAGAAAAAGTCACCGATAAATTAATATAGAAGTTCATTCAATATGTATAAATGATAAATATATTATTATATTGTGGTATTACCTGTTTGTTTTGTTTACCACACGAGAGAAATCATTGTTAAAGTTGATTAGGAAATTGATCAAGGATGGTGAAATTGTGTATGCATCAAAGTCGACTGAACAATAGACAACTCATTATACTTTAGATTACCATGAATTCTTTACCAATTTAGTCCATAAAGATGCTTTGCCTGTAGAAGTAAAGAATTAACAGACTGAGATATATCAACGTACCATTTCATTTGGTATGAACAGTAGTATCTACTGGAAACACACTGATTTTGACCAGTTAATTTTTAAAATGTACCTCATTGGTCAGCATCTCGTTTGAATCTACTTGTAATTCCCGGCACATTCGAGCAAACACTTTGCTACATTGTGGTACGAAAAAATAAAGTCATTAAAAGTCTTGAGTATGGAACCCTTCTACCTCAGAGTTCTACAGCATGATAATTTCATCTACATATGTCTTAGGGATTTTCCGGCATAGAACCCACCACCTTTGAGTCCCAGTCGCACCTACAGATTGACAATCCAGCCATAGAGTTCAGAAATATACAATAGACTTTCAGGAACGGAAGCCACCACATAGAGTCCCACGGGCACTGAAAGTAGGACAGTACTTTTGCTTAAGGTATGATAAAAAGGTGTGCAATATTTGGTTGGAATATCTCGATTTTTTTTATATTCATGAATGAAACGATAACAAAATGAACGAGGAATTATTTTGGATGGAAAAGTCTGCCAATTATTATTAGGGTAGAAAGTGATATGATCTATTTATTGTCGCAACACTAGCCTGGAAAGTTCATCTTTCGAGAATTGATTAAGGTACGGACAGACTATTAACACGTGTTATAGAAATATCTATCATGTTATTTTAAATAGAGTCATACATATAATTCTGATGTGTTGTTAAAGACAGTAAACACGCTCTAACACGTCATAACGCGTGTTTTTAATATCTGCAGTGGCTAGATTTTCGTCAGAGTGTTATACCATCAGCCAGTATATATACATGAAAAATATGGATGAACAATCAATTGAAGATGTACGGAAGTACATATTTTTGTGGGACGTTTAAAGCAAGGATTATCGAGACCAAAGAAAAAGACAATAGGCTTGGGAAGGTGAAAAAATAAAGAAAAATTGTAGTAGGTACTTATATTATATTTTTCTAATTTTATTAATCGAACACAAATCTAAGCGACGTGTATTAACTAAACTAGCTGAATATTAGCATGTAGAACAAATAAAATAATCGGCGTTTCGTACTTTTTACGTCTTCCCCTACGAATAATGTATCTCTCCAACGGACACATTGCACTGCCTGTATCAGAAATAAAAAAAATCTTGTATAGTTCTCGTAGACCAAAAACATTCACTGCATAGTTCCTTCGGATAAAATCAATAGGCCTTAATTGAATTGAATTTACATCAAAAGGTTCCACAGATTCGGTCTATGAAAATCCCAGGAAATAATGGGCAATGCCGCAGTAACGGCTAACATCCTCTTCATCCAACCAATCCATCTCTTCACCATTAGAAAACAAAGACAAAACTCGCGGTGTTACTAAACAACTTCTATCTTCACAGTTCCAAAAAACATCAAAACGTAAGCAATACACACACGTTTCACAACAGAGAAATGTGTCCGGCTTGTCTGATGTGTCGTATTCTGACCTGTTAACACGACACGTGTTAATAGTGTGTCCGTACCTTTATCGTAGCGAAAGTACTCGATATCCGCACCCTTCACGATAACATGCAATTTTATGGTACTAGTGCATTAAGTATTTTTCCCGCCAGCATCATGAACTACTTTACGCATTAGTGCAAAAAGTAATAATATTTCGCGCGCAAAAAGCATTCCATTTTTCTACAGTTAAAAATTTCAACGCTTTGATCAAAGAAATAACGACTCTGAAATTTAACTTTCAATGTAGGTGTAGCAAGGGCGAAACTGACAATCGTGAAACAACATTTCCTTCTAGGTATATAACTTCTATTGGCGGGCCATAATTTGAATTACCAAATATATGCCATATAACTAGACCCCCTGCTCACTGACCTGTCAATTCATTAATTTTTTTCGGAAATTTTAAGATTTTGACATTCAAGCCACCGTTCTAATGTTGCTACATTATTATCCTTCACATTTGCAAATATTAATACGTCTTCTGTCAAAAACATTTTCATTTTATCTAGTTTTACATGTAAGTGAATAATTTAATGTTTGTCCCTACCGAACCACTAGCGCAACTAGTGGGGAAACACGACCAACTCAACTTCCATCAAAGTTTCATCAATAATGATCGCCTTTCAAGATAATCATCAATTTGTATAGAATTAACTTCATTGGTAGGTTACGACACGGGAAAATGGTAAACTTTAAGAAAAAGAAAAAATCATGATTGCGTGTTTGGTTCGCGTGCAACTTCTCCTCTCTCTTGAATGAAGACACGTGAACTCGACAAACGATCATTGTCCACTTATTTTTACAAAACTTTGACATAATGAGAGGGTATATTATATACTTTTTCCAGAATAATCATGTTTAACAAATGTGTGTCGTATTGTGAGAGAATATGATATATCTACTTATAGAAATTTTAAATTATATTTTTTTCCTTTAAACAATTAGTTCAAGCCCAAGATTCAAAGTAGTTTAATCTATATATCGGTGTATATGTATATATCTACCTATATAAAATTCTCAGATTACATGAAATTTTGTTACACTGAACCTGTATATGCCTTAATCATTTAAATCTAATTGTGCTCCTTTTTCAAATAGCTACAAACATATAAAGATTATTCAAAACTATTCATTTCCATCAACTAAATCTAGATACTTTCTAAATTATTATGATACCATGACGAATATAAATATTGACATTTGTAATTGATGGCTATGAAATCTTTCATGTTTTTAGCTCATTTATTCTAAATTCACGACTGCAAGTATTTTTGACCGACGAACCCCGATTGGAGGAGGTATGCAATTCGACTGTCTGTTTTTTGTTTGTTTGTTCGCGCTTTTTATATAGTAAACGTATTCCGATTTGGATGATTTTTGATTCATTTGAAAGAGGAGACTTGAGAAATGGTCCCATATTCATAAAAATGCAAATCCAAAATTTCCTTCCCTCCGATAACCGCCCCCGAAAGGGCTGGATGGTGCAAATTTTCTCTAAAATCGAAAATCTGTGGTTGTGTAGTTGAAGATAGGACAATATCCGGAAACGTTTAAATTAAAAAAAAAAGACTTACGGTTTTCGATTTAGAGGCATGTTAAATTCTCAAGTATGTGTATTTTTGTATGTGGATAGGGCGATTTCTTAAGAAAATTGAAAATCTGTGGATACTACATGAAAGACCTAATTATTTGTAGTAACATTTATATTGAACATTTTTTCCTCAGAGTTACGGTTTTCCAGTTACAGTGGTGGTAAAATGGTAACATTCTCAAATAATTGCGTATTTTCGCAGCGATGTTCTGATATCTCAATAATAACAACTACAAGCAAAGAATATACGTGGATAATAGGATAATTATTTAGGTGAAAGTGTGAAATAAATACTTTTTACAAAAAAATAGGCCTACAACAACAAACTAAAACGGCATAACTTCAAAAGTCACAGCACCAATAGAATTAATATAATTTTATATTTTTCAGTGCATCAACTAATAACGTCGGTTCAATTTTTTTGAACAAATTCATTATGATTCTATTAAGTTGGGTTGAAATAATTTTGTAACGATTTGTAGTTTGCCCTGAAGAAGAGAAAGAATTTTATTCATGACCGCATCTATTTATTTATTATATATGTATAATAAAATTGTTTTTTTTTGAGAATTTATTAAATAAAATTCTTTGGATTATGCCAAGCTTTCGAGAATGTTTATTCTCTTCGCCAGGGCAAACTAAAAATCGATAAAACTAGTTTAATTATTAATTTATTGTGGTTAAGATAATTTGTAAGGATTTTTAGTTTGTCCTGGCGAAGAGAATAAACATTCTCAAAAGCTTGGCATAATCCAAGGAATTTTATTTAATAAATAACTGCATTAGATTTTTTCATTTATAGCAATATGAATGGCTACAATTTGAAATAATTTAAATGTATACAGGGTGTCCTAGAAAATCACTAAGTATCAAAAGTTATCTTTTTTAAAAGGAATTACCTGTAATTTATTCGAGATTTGAATTCCTCTCAAAATTAAAGGTCACTATTAAAGGTTTAATTTTACTAATTTTCGAAAATTTAAGATGTTTAAAAAATTTATATTATCTACTCTTTAGCTAATTCGAGATTTCAATTTCTGTTTTCCGGACTTGATTTGGCTTACTTTGTTCTATTGAAGGCTCATGATAGAATTCAACGAAGATGTACAGGGTGTTACTGTTGATAATATTCTTCATTTCACAATACTATAACTTTGTTATTTTAAATGAAACGCCCTGTATTTTCCAACAAATATCCATCTCTTTTGGTTTTTGAAGATATCTGAAAGTATAATTTAAATTTTAATTATCCTATTATGATTATTATTTTTATTATTTATTAAAATTTCAATTATGTGAATATACTGTTTATTAAAAAAATTATAATAACTGCATTAGTTGATGACCATCTTCTTCTATACATATTTTAACTCTCTCTTCAATGGATTTTCCAACTTTTCTCAGCATTTTCGGAGTTACGGTAGCGAACGCATTTCTTATTCTGACCTTCATGTATTCTGGTGTAGTTGTTCTTAAATTATAAACAGTTTTTTTTATATACCCCCACAAAAAGAAATCAATGCTTGTCAAATCGTGTGATCTGGAGGGCCACGGACCTTGTCTTTCAATCCATTTATTTGGAAACTTTCTATTTAAATATCTTCTAACAGCTACGTGAAATAAAGGAACATTTTCAAGAAGAGTCTAGAGATCAGTTTATAAAACGTGTGAAAAGTTGTTCCCAGTTAATTTTTGTAAAAAAAATAAGGTCCAATGACATTATCTCGACAATACCGGCATATACATTTATACCCCAGCGGTTTTGGTGAGTTTTCAGTATCATAATAATGGAAATTATGTCTATTCATGATTCCATTATTATGAAAGGTAAACTCGTCAGTGAATAGAACGTATTAAAAAAAAGCAAAATGTTCGCTTACACGATCCAGAGTCCACATGCAAAAGTCCAGTCGTTGCTAAAAATCTTGCTTGTAAAAATATTGAATTTGAAGCGGATATGGATGATATTTAGGTTTTTTGAGAATCCTCTGCACGCTACTTATGGTGGTTTGTTGACAAATTTTCCTTGAACTTGTACTAGGATTCTTAACAGTGGTTCCTAATACCAAAAAATCATTTTCTTCTTTGTCAATTACTGCTTTAGATCGGCTCTGTTTGGAGTAGCGAGTATTACTTGTCTCTTGAAACCTTGTTAATCATGATAATAAATCATAAACTCGAAACGCCAACAAACAATTACTTTTACATTCTCCTACGGTCAAAATCATATCCACTCTTTCTTCAATCCAGAAAGTCCGTCATAATAGTATTATTTCACAATTGAATAAATAATAAAACTAGCTAACAAAACTCAAGTTTACAGATGTATCATTCAAGCAAGGCTATTTTTTGAATAATTTTGACAGAAGTGTCTAATATTTATAATGTTCAAAAACTATCCTTGATTAATTGTTTTTTTAAATAAAATATTTCTGTTTGGTAGTTTTCTTACAATTGTTCACATTGCTCTGTTACTATAAGAGATAGGTATAGGGAAACGTATTTGCTGTTCGATGGCGAATAGGAAAAGCTACAGTTTTGTTGGAAAATAAACAGGGTGGTCCATTTAAAATAACAAATTATTGTGAAATGAAGAATATTAGAGCTCATCCACAGAAACACCCTGTATACTCTATCATGATCATTCAACAGAACAAATCAAATCCGGATCCAAATTCTCAATTATCCCAAAAACCGTAGATCCTAGGTATAGTAAACCTTCAATAAAGAGACTTTTAAATTTTGAGAGGAGCTCAAATCTTCAATAAAATACAGAGTGTTCCATTAAAAAAAAAAGATAACTTTGATACTTAGCGATTTTCTAGGACACCCTGTATAGATTAAAATAATTTTAAATTGTAGCCATTATAGTCACTCATCTTCCTATAAAGATAATTATTTTGGCAGCTACAGACCGACGTGTTAGTCCACAAATTTAAGGTTTCCTTAATGCTTCACGGTTAATTATACCTACTAAGCGTTTCGCATAGGTATAATTTTCATTTGCGTTAACATGAATAAGAGTCTGTTTTCATACCAGCCCCTAATTTTTAGTCTTAACGTATTCAAGTTAATGGACGAAATTCAATAGGTAGGTACATCAAGAAACCTTGTGAAATACTAAATGTAATACTTTCATTGTAGTCAAGTTTTATTATTCCATTCAGTTGTAGTTGAGGTAAAAAGGCAAAAATGTAGATAGAAACTTCATAAAAGATCGCATACATGCAATCTTATAATAGAACAATGGGATATAAAAGTTAATAATAGGTGATAAATATAATCTGAAAATGAGTTATGGGTAATGAGAACAGAAAAACAAAATCGATAAAATCGACATTCCTTACAAAATATTTTGAAATATTGTTGTAGTTTGTGATTAAACTTTCTTTTCCATTGAACTACGCTAACTATGCCTAATATTATCTATTAATGGAAAGTGCCCAGTTATCTGTTGTGCTTTCCCAATTCATTGCCATTAGCTCAAATTAATGTATTAGAGTCTGGCATAAAATAGGAGATAATTTCAAGGCTATGTTCGCTCCTGACCTACGTTAATATCCTACCTTGGAGCACGACCCAACGTTGATTACGCCATTGTAGCACCGCCAATCCTTATAGTCCAATCAACTTCATTGAAAAGGTAAACTTCGGCGCGAATGAAAAGTAAGAGCCAATTTAAATTTAATTTGATGTGAGGGATTTGCCATAACTGGCTCAGTCTGACATCTCTGTTATAGGTAGTCGACATGGGGCAAATTGATTTGAAGGTTTTAATTGAATGGAAATAAGTAAACTATTTTTATACAGCATTATTGGTATTATTTTTATAGATTCTGTTCCGTCTTCTAAGCGTTCCCAAAATTTTCAACCGATAAATAAAAATATTTGTGTGTTGGTTTGTTGGACATGAGACTTGCTTCATGAATTGTTGATTAAGGTACATAATATTCACTCACTCACATGAATTAACTATTTCTTAGCACGAAGCTCTTTTAACGAGTTCACGTTGCTAGAGTTAACCGACCAGAAGTGTAACAGGACACAGGACGCTTTGCTTTAAGACGCTTGAGCGTCAGCAGACGCCTGTACAAATACTAGGTACCTATGTCAAAGGTGTTTCTAATCTTTGCCTATATGATGGTCGAGCCCAGCCTAAAAATACACTTGCAAAGGTAGAGGTAGAAAATATCTAAGGTCTATAGACATACAAATCAGGATATTCTTAAGACGATATCCCAGAAACGGTAAGTTATAAATATAATGTAGGTATTATGAATCCGTGCATATTTTTCAGAGAACTCAAATATCGCTTAGTTGGTCTCTATACAAGTTATCACTATGAAAAAAGTTACTTGGTTTTCTAGATAACTGTTTAACATAACCTGTATGATAAATTTATATTTATTCTAGTTGGTTATAAGAAACTATAACATTTTAATCATTTCTTCTTAGACGTACGACCCCGTATTCTTTATTAGCTAACGACCCTGTATAAATATGAATATAAATAAAATGAAAAACTTGATAGGATTGCACAAATGAGAAGTCATACCGCTATTAGGTACTCGAAAATGCACACGAATACAACAAATAAAAGTTTATCGGCTTTACATTTCAATAACGACATTATCGATCAATTAAACAATTTTTACTAGGACTTTTCAACCTTTTCCTGGGCTTTATCGTCTACATGTTATTAAAGACTAGCTTCTGCCCACGACTTCGTGCGCGAGGAAAACTGCATTCAATTCCATGTAGTACTTTTTGCGTGATGCGTGTACAAACATACAGAAAGACAGACAGATGCGGTAAAATGGAGCTTAAATTTTAAGTCAGTCCTCTAGTAATATATCGGTGAAAACTGCATTCAATTTCATGCTGTAGTTTTGCGTGATGCGCGTACAAACATACATACAGACAGACAAAAATTCTAAAACTGGCTTCTGTTGATCTGATAAAGTTTTTTTTTAAATATCTATAACGTACAGACATCGGCCTGTTACAGTTTTATTATATGTAGGTGAGTATAGATAATGTTTTCAATTCGGATATTTTTTTTGAAAAATGATTTTGACATTAATTTAGAAGGAGAGGTTTCCAGGCCAGTCGACCAGTATAGTAACTTATTTCAAGATTTCAAGTATATATCCGAAACAACTATAAACTCATTCCCCTTACTTCCGTTTTGAGCGATAGAGCTACCAGGTGCTACGCAGTTTTGCATGTCCAGCCTATATTAACTCGAGAACCAAATATGACATTGGACTATTTTTGTATATTATGTTACGGTTAAAGTTACTTGGCTAGCTTATAGGCTAGCTGAAGAGTATACAAACTATTTAATGACTAGCTATTTTGATGGAAAATCATATTTTTACTATAATAGCTATGAATATTAGTTGGTTTGTATACTATCCAGCTAGTTTACGAACTATATGTATATACAAATTTATCGCTAGAGTACAAACCACAAGAAAATAACATAAGTAAACATAACCGTGTTTTTGGATAGTTTACGGCGATCTTGCAGTTTTATCATTCTAAATATAACACATGCAAACAATTCTTTCTTTTTTTGAAAATAAAAGTAGATTTGAGGCAGAAGAGAGTTGGGAAACATGCTCATAATCAATGTAGTCTTTAAGCCAAGTAAATACTTTAATAGTAACATACCTATACAATTCGTCTGGATGTCCTTTTCTTTCGCGCGTATTTCATAATAAACGTTCACCGATTTTGATGACCCTTTTTTCATTAGAAAGCGGAGTACTGAGAGATGGCCCTATATTTATTTATCAAAATCCAATGTCCTTCCCCAAAAAATACCACCGAAGCAGGTTAAAGGTCGATGATCATTGGTTCTCGAAAATTGATTTCATAGGACCGAAGAAAGTGCAAGATTGTTGCAGCTATATAGTGAAATCAGTGAATATAAATAAACGTAGGTACAACAATTTTCGTAATTGATATGAAGGAAAATGTATAATAAATATATGTATTTGACAAAAAATAGGACTTTATTACTTGATGCATTGAAAACTGAAATATAAAGTTACTTATTATATTGATGCTGGTACTTTTAACGTTGTTGTCAGAAGTTCATTATTTACCTAAAACTGTGCCACTTCAAATGTACCAGCACCAAATTTCCCGGGTAAATTTAAAAAAATATGTACTAATAGTGGATATTGTAATTAACATATTTTTGATTCAATATTATATATTATCAATATTATTAGCCTCAAGTTAGGTAAAATGTTGTTTGCAACATAAAAAATATATAAATGTTGATGTATTTGTTGAAACCTAGGTACCTATACAAGGTTTCGGATTTTTAACATTCCACTTGTATGTTATTGTCCTTGAAGTCGAATACATGGTTTCTTAGACGACTAAAAATGTAATGGGACTTTCATTTCCACAAACACACAACTGGCTTTATTCCTTAATCAAAAGATTCACATAACTATAACATTCTAGAATTGCTATTAGAAAGATATTTATCAACCATATTTTTTCAATTGGGTATAATCACCGAGAATTATTATTAGGCATATCAATAAAAGAAGTACCAATTGATCGGACTAACAGCAAACAAGGTGCATATCTACTTTATGGCGCCTAAGCAACAATAACATATGTCTGACTGCATTTAACCCGGAAATTTACGGTCTCACCTCGTCCTCTTAACATTTACATAAAACATTCAAAATAAAATTGCCTTGCATTTTATAACTGCACTTAACAATAATTTTATAATAAAATATATTATTGGGGCTAACGGCCACACCACCGCCTTTAAGTTAAGTACAACGGTGATATTTCCTCACTCTCTCTATAAGTTCAAGCAGCATTAAAACGGTTTGCGGTCTCAACTTACCTCAATTCTTATTCCTTTTCGTTTCAGTGTTATGATGTGGAAATCGATAATGTAAAATCGTATTTTAAATAACTTAGGTAGAAACTTGTAAGTAAATTTACGGAATTATTGAACTTGTTTTGTGTGAGTGTAATAATTTTCAAGGAAGTAATTCAGCCATCATACTGAAAATGATTTTGATTCTAGGTCAATAATTTGATGCTTAAATCCTAAAGTTATATCTATATTTAGGTATATATTATATTTGTATGCATTGTGGAACAATCAGATGGAATAAAATTATTTTAGTTATAAACACAATTAAAAAAAAACGATACACATCATTTTTAGATTACAAACTGACATCCTGAAGATAATGTAAATTGTCTCTTTATCGAATCCTCTGTGAGTAACAGTTATAACTCCTACATTTTCACTCTACACAAAAATGTTACTGTTTTATTGCTTGCATGGTGTATGAGGTATAAAACTCATCTACACACTTTGGAAGTAATACAAAGATGATTTCTTAAACTAATTCAGTCAAAAAACCCAAGATACCCAACAGATTGAAGCAGAAATGTTTGACATTAGGCAACTATATTTCTACAACTCATCCATCAGGTACCATTTAGACAAACAGGCCAATTACCAAATCATCAATACAACACTCGGAAAAACAACACTATGTTATTCCATTCATGTCTAAAACAGCTACTCAAAGATCGTATATCTATCTCGCACCAAAATTGTATAATGTCATTCCTGAGAATATTAAAAAAATCACATATATATATATATATATATATATATATATATATATATATATATATATATATTCATTTAAAACCCAATAAAGGAATATGTACTTGAGTCAGGTAGAATAGCCACTCTCCTAGATATATTAATTATTAGTATAGTAGGTAATTATTAATATTAACATATTTATTATTTCTTAAATAATTAATTCTCCCTATTATATTATCAAAATATTCTATTTTTAAGTATATATTTATTGTTGAAGTTTTGTATTTTGTACTTTATTTTTCTTTTATACTTCATTTTCATAATCTTATTTTTATTTTATAAGGAATATTGTCAAGGCTGAAACAAGTATCATCACACTTATCAGCTTCTACCACTTTGTTCACTTTATTAAATTTTGATTCGGTTGTTCCTCCAATTTGTCATTTTGTGAATAAAGATTATTATTATTATTATTATTATTATTATTATTCATGTCATCACAAAAATCAAAATTATTTCTTGTCGAAAGTGTATATCTATACATATACATATATAGAGGTCGCCATTTTTGAAGATATCAAGTTCAAGTTTGCTACAAAAATCAAAAATGGACGAAAGGAAGAAAGAATGGACTAGTAGTTTCAAGATGACGGTCGAACAAACTTTAAAAAAACCTCAAAAATAAGTTATAGATATGATCTGTCCCTACAACTTTTGTTTGAAACATTCATTGGATTTTTTTGTATTGTCTAGTTCCATACCCCGATCTTCATGTCCCTCCCAACGCCATCTATTCAGCTCAACTGTCTGATATAATTTCCTTTTATACAAGGCATGTACTTACTTCGAAATTGTATCTGCTACTCCAGATATTATTTTCACAGACGGCACCGAATATTTACGCAGTACTTTTCTTTCAGAACCAAGTAGAGAATTTTCATTTGTTTTATTCATGGACCAAGTTTCTGAGTCATATGTTATCAGAGTTCTGTTAACTTAGGTAGTTTGGAAAAGTCTCTTGTTCGACATCTGTATTTGTAGGCCGCAAAAGCATTTGTTGGCAAACACTATTTTTCTTCTTATTTCATTTGATATATTTTTAATGGAATTGACCAGTGAAGTCTGTACACTCTCCATGTTGCAGATTATAGGTGAAATTTTTTATTCTAAGTTTCTATTTCGCATTAGTGAATGTTTGTTGATGATGGCATAAATTTCCTTTAAGATCCGTTAACTTGGAATCCCATTTTTCCTTCAGCAGTTATTAAATTCGCGAAGATTTCCGTTGAGCTTCTGCCCCTTCTGGTTATTAAATCTACGTCATCGGCCAGCACCGGAACATTTTATATTATAACAAAAAATCGTCTGATCAGTTAGTGTGACCATTCATTTTTTTTCATCATTCTCAGAAAGACAAGAATTGGTGCCCAGTCTGTGTCGCCGTTGAGTCGCATTGATATCCTACAAAAAAGCAGACAGAATCGGCCCTTCCATACTCGAGATAATCTTGACACAGATAGACCAATGGCTCAAAATATGTTCTATAAGTCGGTCCTAGTTTTTGCAAAGAAACGTCATAGTTAGTCTCATGGAAAGTCCTGCATAACTTCATATAATTTTGATATGAGTTTGTCATATTTATGCTACCTTAAAACATGTCGATGTTAGCCTTCTCTAAAATTTCTCGGATGGTCAAAATTTTCGTTTGTGATCAGGTCTAAATCCTTTTTCTAGCTTCGTAAGTGTACGTCTTTTATTTAGAATATTAGATACCTTTTTGTAAGGTGTATTGATGATAAAAAGAAAACAGAAAAATGTAGTTGTTGTCGTCTTCAGCTAAGCGGTAAGCTTTAGTGAAGCTTGTGAAATAAATTTGGAAATAATTACATTAAAATTAGGAATGAAGAGACCTCTCAAATTATGTATCACATACTCCTACTTCCTATTTAAAATTGTTGGAGTTATAAAGACCACTCGAAGACAGTTCAAATTTCAAAATCTATAATTGCCTTCTTTCAGGCCTATCTTCCATACTGTATTTAGGATAGAAAAAAATATTACCTATATCTACATATTACAAAGTAATAATAACTATTTTTTCTTTTTTTCCAGGTGAGTGGATAATCGTTATTTTGCCAGAACGCTCTGTGAGTAATTTTCTATATGTTTTTTTCTACTAGTTAGCTTCCTCGTTTATGTTATCACCTAATAATATTATGCCATTTTTTATTGGTCATTAATTCCTTGATGGGTTCAAAGTTTAAATCTTAGGATTGAAACTAGAAATTATGGAGTGTACTGTTGAAAAAAATATTAAACCAACTTACTCGTAATAGAAAAACAGTTCACGTTTTCTTACTAACAGTAATAAAATATTTGGAAGCTACTTAGAGCTATCTAATACTTCAAAGAACAAGGTTAGGTTAGGTTAGGTTAGGTTAGGTTAGGTTTAGTTTTCCTCATATTACATTGAATATTCTTCAAATGGAATAAGAAATTATTTCAAGTTATCTTAATAGCCATTGTTTTATTGTTCATTAATTCCTTGATGGGTTTAAAGTTTAAATCTTATGATTGAAACTAGAAACTACAGGGTGTGCTACTAAAAAAAAAATAATAATTAAAACAACTTACTCGTTATAAAAAAAACATCACGATTTCTTACTAACAGTACTAAAAGAGTTGGAAGCTACTTAAAGCTATCTAATACTTCAAAGAACAAGGTTGGTTTCCTTCACATTACCTTAAATATTCTTCAAATGGAATTTCAGAGTTTGTTTCACGAATGATGACTATTGCCAGTAATCATTCACGAACTACGTCATCGCATCTCATTATAATGAAATTATCTACTAGAATTCAGAGTGGATCTATAAGAGTTACTCTAAAAGTTAAAAAATGTGCATACTTATAGTTAAAATGTATTGCGATCGGTAAATATTGCTTCTATCATTCACATGGCTCAAAATTTAAAGATTTCAAAATAAATATGGATGTGAAACATACCAGAACACAGCTGTATCACCAATCGACTTCTCAACCCCCAAACACTATACATATTGAAACTTTTATCTCCGGAGTCATTCTTGAAATAGCTAGTGTGGACCTCGAGGGTCACACCGATTGAATATGAAAGTATCGTCAATCGATTTCTCGACTACGAAAACCCCTTTTTGCTAATTTTTACCAAAATCTGCTAACCCTTCCTTCAAATAGCTAATGTGTACCTTAAGGGTCACAATATATTAGATATGTACAAATTTTTTTCAGTAAAAATTTCCGATTATTTTTTTAGAAACTCATATTAAAATCTTTTATTTGAAAAATGAGTTTCGTTAAAAAAAAATGAAAGGTGAACAGAATTCGAAACAAAGGAACTCTAGACTAATACCATAGGACTATTTTATGTTATCTGGTTCATATTGATATCTGACATAAAATCTATAAAACTCGCAAAATGAGAATATTAATTGCTGAAAACGATTTTTCTTGTGAATGTGAATACAACCAATCGATTCAATACACTCTAGAATCTATACATATGAATTTTCATCGAAAACGGTAGACCAGATTCCCAGATAAAATTTGCATATATATATATATATATATATATATATATATATATATATATATATATATATATATATATATATATATATATATATATATATATATATATATATATATATATATATATATATACAAGCATTGCTCGTTTAATATAATTAGATTAGGCTATGACATTTCAGTTGAATTGTTTTCTGTTTCTGTTTATTTCTACTAATCTAATTTTGTATGCATGAATACTTAATTCTTTATTACAAAGGATATTGTTCTGTCTAAAACCCATCATCGATAGCAGCTTCAAGCGAGACTGTTTGTTGAAATCAGATTCGCCTTTAAAAGCGCATCGCAGCTTTGCGTTTTGCATGTAAATGAGTAAAAAAGATGCAAAAAACCAAAAGCTTTACATCGAACTTGTATGTGTCGATTTAATTTGCATTTTTGATTCAATCCTGATTCTTTCAAATCTCTTTTGTGTGTGACTGAACTTACGGAAAGCTTATCACAACGAGAAATCGTGACAATACATAACATCGTCAATTGCTGTAAAACAGCTATTGCCTACTAGCCAATAGTGCGAGCAGGATGCCCATGTCTGTATCTACGTCGAGCCATATTGATACTCTACAAAACAAAAAAGAAAGCAACAATAACAATCTTGGCACCGACAGACAGCTGAAAATATGTTTTTGGTCGGTCAGTCAGTATGGACTTGGTACCTCTGAAATATAAACATCTGTTGAAAATCGGAAACCGAAAATTTAACAAGATTACTATTATTAGGTACTTACTGTTAATAAATTTTATTTCTTCTTTCCTTACTAGGCTATTTAGAGTAGCGGGGAGAAATTAAAAATGCAACAAGTTAATACGTCGTTAAATTTGTAGTCCCATATTTTTTAAATTTTTAGTCGGTATTTCAGTTTTTTTTACAATAATTCCTATCTGACTCTGGTAATAACATGTTGCATCCAGTGGCCTAATACTGGGGATGATTTCTTTTATCGCTCGATATATTGTAAAAAAAATCTAAGATCTATTACTGATTTCTATATAATGGATTAACAGAAAAGTGAATTTAGATTTTATTGATAATAGGGTATTTCTCAGTAAATTTGAACTAAAATAACATTCATAATGAATGAAAAACCTTTGTGAAATCAATAATTTCTATGAAATTTACGATTGTGCTTTTTATTCGAGGGAAAACGCAAGAGTACACGACATATTCCTGCAAAACCCAAAAATACAAAATAGTTTGATAAGTTGGTATCCAGGTATGTGTATCTGTTTCTGTAGTTACTTTAATATGCGAGACAGTCTTAAATGATATAATCGTATATTTATTTTTTCTTCAAATCATTTTTTCCTTATCAAATCCACTTACACAAATCATATTAGCGCTTTGTTATCAATCCAAAAACCATTCCAGGTAATTTATAGCATGTACATTACTCACTCGTATTCGAGGAATGTGACATTTTTTCACGGATTTTATTATCGTTTTACATTTTATTGCTCTGCTATCGTTGGTCTTTATAATTAAGTGCTATTTTTATGATTGTGCATTTAGATTTAGTGATATAGAATAGAAATCACCTTGAAGCATTTCCACAATCTACCAACATATTGTTGCACTTCCAGCGATAGGAAGTGAAAAATATCATTATCATTCTAACGACGGGATAAGACCATATCCTCTAATTAAAAAAATCCATAGCAAAGCACCGATACCGTTCATTGCCGCTTATCAAGGTTTTGCTTTTTTTGTTCGACACTTCATTTTATTGTAATTTTCACTGCTAATAAATGCATTTCTATAACTGGTAATGACGGAAAGGTCATCTGCGGTAATTCAAGCTATGTGCTCTTTTATGCCCGACATTTCCCGAACATTTCTAATGTAGGTATGTAATTACGGATAATGTCCAAAAGTTTAAAAAAACACACTTTTCTAATGCATATATTTAAATTTTATTTTAATAAAATACTAAACCCATTCCGAAGGATCTCCAAGCCGTAAAATACTTATTATAAATAAATAAGAAAGAAGATGTAGGTAAAGATCGTATTCATAAAGTAAAAATATTAACACTGACATTTGTAGCCTAGAAAGGAGAGTACCTACTTGTAATCATGTAACATTTTCGATATCCAATTTTCAACAGATGTTTACATTTCAGGTCCTTGAGTCCTAAACATATATTTTCAAACATTCGTCTGTCTGTCTGTTCCATAATTATATCGGGATTGGAAGGCATCCTGCTCGCACTGGTTGCTAGGCAGTAGCTGAAAAACGTGTTTCGCTCAAAACTGAAGCACAGAAATGGCTCTAACGATTTTGATGACTTGTGTAAAACAGTCGCTATCAACTTGGTACAACGTGTAGGTATATCTGGGAAAAAGGGGTAGAAAAAATTATGCTCAAAATAACTGCCAAATTTTATAACTTTTTATTCTTATTGTGTTCCTCCTACGTCAAAATTGAATATGCCCATTGTTGTTTGTCTTGGTACGCTGAAAAATATGAATGGTCACGAGATCTGACTATTCTTATATTAGATGGAATTTGTTTGAGAGCGGTAGGAAAGTCGTTTGATTGAACACACCAGATTTTTTTTTCTTTTTTTCGCATGCATAAGATACCTTGCTTGCTATAGTTGCTGTGAAATAGCCAAAGCCTGAGCGCAAAAAGAGCTAGATTTTACGAAACTTAACTTAAGTTCCTGTTTTTCTGGAACTATTTGATTATCAGAAAAGCAGGAAAAACTGTTCTATATATGACTGATGGGTTCTCCTTACGCAAAAAAGTAATATGATCTTTGTTTTTTTGTCTTGGTACGCTGAAAAAAATAAGGGTTACACGAGCCGATTGGACCATCTTTTTAATACACTAGATTTTTTTATTTAATGTTGAGTAAGAAGGTACATTTTGAAACTTTTAACTAGACATAAATATGACTGATTATCATATCGTATCTGATCACGATACCGTTATGAATATGTGTTGATATATAAAATTATGTCATCATGATGTTTTATTTGTATGTTGTTTCCTGTATAAAGCAATGATTGAGCTGAAATAAGTGACCTCATAAAGTTGAGTTTGATTTACCATGATTCTAAGAATCACCTGATTGATATAGTTCTCATAAATAAATTGCAAAAAACATTTTACTTCTTTCTGATCCGACTACAAATGCTGATAAAAAAAAACTTCCACCGTTTCAACTCAAATACGAAGCTGCATTATTTCACATAAATAATTGCTATAATTAATAATTAATTTCTTTTATCTGCCTTCATTATTCTTCAACATGGCGGAATGTGATTTATATTAAGGCAACATCATCCGTTTTACATTTTATCTTTTAACAAAATGTAACAACTGAATGCACGCGAAGGTAGTATATATTAAAAGGAACCTGCAACTTTTCATTTTTACTCAGGGAGAGATTTTGCCAATGCTAAATTTAAATCGCTCGTCTTTAAAATGCAAATGTGTCTCGTAGACGTAATTTCACTGATAACGAATGGAATTTATGGCTGTTCTACTATTAGAATTAGAAATTACTATCTTCACAGTGCTCTACAATTGCTGCGTTAAGCTACATCGATGAATAATTCTCCGAGTAAGATTCTCATGTCCATTTTAAGATAGAAACTTTAAATCTGCATTTGATTACGATTCCAAAAAATGCGTCTACAATCATTTTTAGACAACACCTTAATATTCATATATCATGCACGGTTGAACTTGTTTTAATATTTGGCAATCTCATTATCTCTCTCTCCAAAAAAAAATCTATTCAGTTAGGCTGGTCCGGAAATGACCAATCGGTAGCATTAATTATTCGTTTGTCATAATATGTTTATACCTATATCTAGTCGATAATTATTGGTTAGGTGCTTATCCACACGTAACGGACCAAAAAGGCGTATATATTGTTCCAATTTCCTCAGTTGGTAACGACCCAAAGTATCCAGTCTATATAGGTACCATTGTGTTCACGCTGGCTTTATTTGTACCTCTTTTTGACCAAAAGTAATATTTTCAGCACGACGACAAAACTTGATGAAATCAATGTAATGAGTCTTGGTGAGAATTCATAAAAAATATTTGAAACAGTGTGAGTTGTACTGTGGAAATATATTACGCGTTCTCGGTTTCGTCATATAGATCCTTCATGGATTTCCTCCATTGTTTCGAATGGCGCAGAAGGGGCAAACTTGTTCAATAAAACAGAAAAAGTTACTATTGGGAAAGGCTTTTGTTTTTTTAATTCGTTGCATAAAAACCAAGTTAATAAAAAAATAACAAAATGTGAAAATTTGTTTTTTTTAATTCTCAAAAACGAAAAATGATACTTCAGATTTCTTTGTGGCGTATTAATTTACATTACATTTCGCAACTTTGCCCATTTAACGTAACTCTTACTGTTCACGAGATCCCACTGGAGAGCATCAAATCTGAATAACCCGGTATAGGTCGGGTTATTGTGTTGATTTTTCCCATATTCCGTCTTCCTTTAGTTTCCATCTACGTTGTCGCGTTTGTAACTTCTGAAGCTGCAAAATTGGGTTTAAGCATAGACATCTGAACACCTAGACCACGCATGGCCTGTTTTAGAGCGATCCAACATCTCAAGACCATTATTCTTCTGGTCCATAATGGTTAGTGTACGACTTATACGACTAACATATTTGCCAAGCTTCTTATTTTTCATGGCAGCTTCTGATTTATAGAGTAATAATCAAAAACATTCAGACGTAATTGAAAGGTGGCCGTTGAAATAGTTATTACTGATTATTCAGAAACACCTGCAGATTAAATTATGTACCAAATTTATATTTTACAACACAAAATAAAAATTTTCATTTGTGAAATAAGGGGATCATCAGTCGATATCGATCGATTGAGTTAAGTGCGGCAACACAGGAAAATATAATTTAGGCGTCCGTATGAATTCGCAAGCTTTCGTCGCTAGTCGGAATATTGTTGTTCGTTGTTCCATTCATAATTTGAGTGTTGCTACTACGTTTTACAAATTTATACGCTTCTACTCAGGTGCACTGTTGCCAAAATTTCCTATAGGAAAATTTTGTCTCTCTTTTACACATGGAAAATACCAAAACAATTCTCTAACAATAACAGATCGCCTTTGGATAAATGTTATGAATGAAATGCTTCGTCTAGGTGTTCAGATGTCTATGGGTTTAAGACAGTACTAACAATATCATTCTTTCTTCATACTGTTCTAAACATTTATGTTTTCCTTCATCTACTTCTTTCTTGAAACATTCAATTTTCAACGCTGAAGATTCGGTCTTTCAAGTTCTTTATTGATTCTGTTACGCCATCCGTTGGCAGAGTTTTTTGTTCTATAACATTTAAAACAACTCCAAACCTCAACCGGGACTTCTTCGTTTTAAAGTCAGATCTTTGAGAAATATAAAAAATACTTTTTTTTATTTTTGACAAAACCTTAGGATACATCGTCAGTCAAAAGCAAACTAGCTAGAATAGTCGTATTCACTTTGTCTTTTAGTTGTTCTGTTTCATGTGTAAATGAACGGACGTACCAAAACTCGTCCCCAGAAATAAAATGAAGTAATTAGTTAATCTCTTTCCTGAAATAGTATCCCTAAACTCGTCCCCAAGAAGTAGGTCCTCAAAAATAGATCCTTGAATTCGTCCCCGATTTAATCGCAGTATGAATCACCCATATAGCTACTTACTTGCCTTACAGGAGCGATTCGAACATCGCCAACATATTTCACCACTTTTTAATAATTTGTGTTTGGTAAATTTTACAGATTCTACAAATAGCACATGATTTCCTCGTTCACTCAAACTGGTAGAGCTTTCCATGTTTTCTCACACCTAAATAAGCAGTACTAAGCCAGGAATAGTATTTCTGAATGAAATAATATTCTAATATGTATGAAAAGAAATTTACGCTTTTGGGAGAATTTGTATTTCATAGAAAATTACTATTCATATTTCCAAGAAATTATAAATCTCTTAATCTCCTATCCGGGGACCAATTCTGGTAGGAGATTAAAGGACCATAATTAAGTATGGGGACGAATTATGTTTGTAGAAATTAGGTACTATCTGCTCGGGGACGAATTCAAGGCCGCCTAAATGAACAACCAGATCATCGGATGGTTGTTTTTTATGAGGATACATTTCCATTTGATGTTAAAAATGAATAAGCAAAATAGTAATAGATTTTCGACGATTTAGACGAAATTACTAATCGCAAGGCAACAGGAAACCAGAGAAAGAATTATTCTTCTGGTACGGCTGCTTTGGAAGGCTAGATACTATGCTTTAAGATTTATCTTTAGACATATCTGTGATTCGGAATCCACGTTAATCTGTAGATCCCCTTGTCCTGTGGTAACATTTATAAGGCAAAGAAGTTGCATATACGCTCGAATACGAGTACGTACGGCACTTAAGAAGAAGACTAAATTAGGTTTAGCAATAATAATAGTTGGAAAGAGGTATCCGGATTATTTGGAATCGTATAGACCTCTTTCTCGGCTACAAAATATTGTTGTTGCACTTGTGAAATATGGCTTTATTATCTCCGATAAATCAATTTATCTTTATCAGTCTTATAGAATATACCAGTTCTAATAATTTATATCAACAGTACTAAAAGCTTAAAAGCACTTCTGCTCGAATTTAATGTTCAAACGCTGTTTGTCTTGCCCATCCTCCCACTTCCTTTTTAATGGCAAGGTTTAATATCTAGGACAGGACGGTAATAAATTCTTCCCCTCTTAGTAGAAGGCAACCGCTGTTAGATAATAATAAAACTTGTAGGTGGGTAGTTTTTATCTTTCACATCTACTGTGTTTCTTAGCTTTTACGATAAACGCTCCTTGTCTTGCAGTGCTGTTAAACGACAATAGCGTTTTATCTCTGCTTGCAAGTATATATAATCTCCATAAAACATTGTTCAACACAACCGTTTCACTTGTCTTGTGCAGTTAACATGTCTTTCAGTCAATCAACTGAATTGAAAAAAAATCATCAATTTTATGTTCACTTTGACAAATCTGAATAGCTGCGTCAAAAAATTGCAGCAAAGGTTTGTAGAACGAAACCTCATTTAATAATTTTATAAAGCAAATTAAATATATTTTTACATTAATATTATCTTGCTGATAATTGCCTGGGAGAATGCCATGTCTATTTCTTTAGACTCTAGATTTGAAATAGATTGATCGAGATTGAAATACTAGCTTATATCATCTCCAATCAATACCTTCTTAATTACTATCAGAAGCTACACCTGACGCGTCGAAGGGCATGTGTGTGAAGACCTTTTGAGGGTTGAGAAATTTGAAAGTTCAAGGCTTAAAGAATGGAGTGAACAAATATTGTTTTATTATCTTGAATAGTTCCGAAGTTATCATTTTTTGTGGGCCAATGTACGAAGCTTGTTTGGCACAAGCATTATATCATATCGACAATTTTAATTCAGTGAAAAATCAAAAATGTACCGAAAATGAGGATTTACCATTTAAATAAAAAAAACAGAATTTAATAGCTTATCTTACTTTAGGACACACTTAATAAAACTTTTTTTCAAACAGGCAATCATAGGCATTTGAAGTTAGTGTTTTGAAATAAACATGTGATAACTGCTAGATACTTTATTACCCTGCCTCTTCCCCCACAGGTAGACGAGTAAAAACTTTCAGCCATATTCATAATCAGTCTTAGTTCGATACCGGCTTAGTTCAATACTAGAACTGTCACCTTTGATATACCTAATCATTATCATAGTGACAAACAAACCTTAAACTACTACCGAACTTAGATTGTTTATGAAACATATGATAGTAATTAACATTAGCGAATAAAGAAATTCAACATAGTTTTGTATTCATGTCAAAAAATCATTTAGAACAGTTTCACACATCTGTCACTCAGTGACTCAAAGGGTATCTATCTAACAATTATTACGTCGTCCATTCAAATACCCAGCTGCCCCTTACAGATCCTTCTACATTATAATAAAATGGGCCGAATCTTAAATCGTGGATATTTTGCAAATATTACACATTGTAGTAACGGTTCACAAATAATTCACCCCAAATCATCAAGAGGTTGTCCCCCACTTCTTTTCGAGAGCGCATTCAGAAAACTTGACGACAAAGGACAAAAATATCCTTTCGGGCACTGACACAAATATGGATACAATAGAGCCGTACGTGTATGCATTAATGCCCCTTTCGTTATCAAAAAAATGTGTGTATGTGGCAGATTTCCTTTTAGTTCTACACACCGCACGTACACCATTATTGAATCGTGTATTGCTTTTATATTGGAATGGTAATGGATGGGTTATTAAGGGTCCGTCGATGCAGATTGAGTACTCTCGGCCTCGGTATATACAGGGTGTCTCTAAAAGGTCTTTTTAAAATGCTGCTTCATATCCCTAAGAGCAAATTAACTTGATCCTGGCAAAGTTACCCCAGTAGTAGGAATTTAATTGTTATTTTGTTATAAACTTCTCTGGCAAATAAACCCATATCATAATTACGAAAAATGTCTATCCATAGGACTCATCATTTTTAATTTCTACGCCAATGGTTAAAATATATTATTTTCTAAAAAACGACAAAAAAACTAGGAAAGAATACTCTCAATCACCTTTCTAACAAACAAAAGGTTCACCTCTCAAACATAAAAATCAAAATCAAAATTGTTTCATCCGTTAGTAAGCTACATTATTTCAAATAGACAGACAGATAAAGACAATAAACTCAACTAGCTAGAATCACTTTCGATCAACCCATCTTTCAAAAAAAAAATTAAAAATCACATGACAAAATTATTTGAAAGTGACAGAACACAACACTATAATTAGAGATTGCATCGATCAGCTAATTGAATCTGAACTATTTTTAGTGACCTATTTTTTTGACCAAAACTACAGTGAATTCTTCAAATACATATTTTTATATGTAGGACTTAAATATACTTAAATTTATGATACTAAGAAATAAAAAAGCTGCGACTATTTTGATTTTATTTATCCTTTGCAAGAATTTTACTACCAAATTTCAGCGAAAACCCATAAGCCTCTAGAGATTTATAACAAATAAACAATTGTAAAATTAATACGTCAGCACCATATAGCGACCAAAATGTGCAATTTTACTAAGATATTTTTTCTTGAATCAACTTATTTTGATCTCAAGAATATGTGCTTTTGGTACAGACAATTTAGAGATACCCTGTATATGTATGTGTGGATTGATAACATCCATCATAAATTATTCTAATGGGTCTGATTTTAGGAAATTATGATAATGACATGCCTCAAGTCATATCAAGTCAAATGCGTGTCTATGAAAAACATTTAATGAATTTGAATTTCTAGCGACATAATTTAGTCCAGTTGATAAACCCCTTATTTTTTATTATTTTGCCAATGATTTAGTTTGTAGCATTGAGGCAGGAGCTCTAAGTGTAATTCACCGACATCTTATTTAACTAATTATAAGGATTTAAAAATCATGAAGAGAAATGCAAAGTTAGATTTGAATAGCAATTGTGAGTGGTTTAAAATTAACAATTTAGTAACCTACCTAAATAATCATAAAATAGTTTTTGTGCACTTTACTTCGCTTATGAATGTTATAACTGAATGCAGCGGTTTACTCAAAATTGGTAGTAAATCTTTGAGCAAGAAACCACATTTCTGGGTCTAACTTGAATTAACTAAATAGGAAACCACATATTAATAACTGTTTATCTCTTACATCATATTGTTTTGGGTTATATGGTTTGAGAGGCATTACAAGTAGTGGATATATTTTGGTTCAACTATTATTATGCCCATTTATATTCGCGAATCGAATATGGAATAATTTTTTCGGGGTCAACAGAAAAAGCTTTTCGTAATATATTAGCACTTGAGATTGACAATTCGTGTAGATCAAAGTTTAAAGATTTGTCGTTATTACTTATTACGCGTTCTTTCATTAATATCTGATCAAGACATAATTTGTCTCCATCTACGCGTGATTTTGCGTTTTATGAGAACGGTATGGGTATTCTTATATCTAACAAACTTTCCCTATGATCAGATTATTAATAAGCCTAAAATTATTACTCACTAAAATTTTATTTAATCATTTATTTTATTCTGTGCATGAATATTTATCTTGTAAGTTGGAATAATTATTTTTTTCTTTGTTTCACTTATTCTGTAGGCTGTTTATGAAATCTACCATAGATTTTTACACCAAGATATAAAAAAAGCACTCAGTCGAATTGTATACCTCCTCCTTTTGGGAAGTCGGTCAAAAAAGATACCTTTTTACTTCAATTAAATAGAACATATTTGTTTGCAAAATTTAAATTTCATGATACATTCTATAAAGTTTCAAAAACAACCTCTTACTGCTTTGCTACCTAAGGTCCCTAGAGTCGGATACTTTGATTCTTAGGAAGATATATGTTTAGGAGAGAATCTATTGCAGTGGCCGTAGAGGAATTGCCACTTGTTCTTTATTTAAAAAGGAGGAGATATACAATTCGATTTTATGTTAGTATAGTTGTGTCCTCTACTGTTTATCAATATTATAGCAGGTGATCTATTACTTAGCCTGTATGTTCTTTGGAAAGCTAAACAATCTTTTATAATAATGATTTGATTCGCAAACCGCAAAATGACAACGACCATTAATGACATGATAGATAAACGCGACCTTACCCAGCGAATATTAACAAAATTATTAAAAGAATTACTATTATTATATACTTTATGTGGTGTAATTATCTATTGAACGTATCTGGTGTTTAAAGAAATGAAACAAACTATTCAACATAAGAAACAAAAACTGTACAATATAAGCATGCCGCGCTCACGGATATGTCGAGCATTGTTATTAGATAATTCCATAATAATCAGAAGAATAATGAGCAATCAACTCAAAAGGAGAGGTGGCATTCACCCTCTACGACAAACGTCGTGAAGGACAGCGAGAATGCCATGTGTTTTATTATCAACTGCGTAATAATCCGGACAGGTTTTTCCAATTTTCGTATCTCATTTGAAACCTTTCATTTCATTTTGGATAAAATAATGATCAGGGTTAGAAAAAGAACTACAAACTTCAAGATACCCATTTTTGCTGCTCAGTCTCTTGTTTTTATTAGTTTTTTATAGTCAGTCAGTATAGTCCCGGTTCGCATTAAAAAACTTGTCTATTCCATTTATAATAAGTAGCAAAATCATATCTAACCACACGAAGATATGTGCCAACGCCGAATGTCATCGTTCACAATTCAAACAGTTTTGAAACGCAAGACAAGGCTGTGCCATCGCCTACTGCCACAGCAAAGATTAGGAACACCAAGATAGGACACCCGGCGGAATTCCTTTGATCTTTTAGCTCGGGTCCTGGTGACCTTGAGTGCCGTTTTCAGAAAATGTTGTGCTACCAGGTTAAATCTAAATTAAGAACTTTTCTGTTAACGTTCATATATAAAATACTGTAATAAAAATCTGAATTCGTCCTCGTATAAGTATACCAGAAAGTTATGCTAGGCCCAACACTTTTTGAAAACTCACATCCATGCGAACACCCCAACTACTTATCTGAGCTAATGGACAAGTGGCTCGAGACCTCAGAATAATTGTATGCAAATGAGATTTACTTGAGCGTACATTCGGATTATTAGTTAGTGCTGATTCAATAATTTTATTTGATATTGAATTTGAACAATTTAGTAGTAAATATTATTTTATTTGATTTTGATAATTATATACGATAATTAGTTAGGTATGTTAGGTATGTATAATATAAAAATATACCTAATCTCTATTCCAGAACAAAGTAATTTAAACGATAATCTTTTCCTGTAACAAACCATTATTTTAATAGCATTCGGAATCTCCTAAATGAAACGATTAAACATCATTATGAGGATCTAACTAATCTTAAATACATTTGGTGGGTGTGGAATTGGAATAAAACAAAACTATGAAATATAAAATTTTATTATAACACAACTTGACAATATGTAACGATAATTATAATTATAAATTTAACAAAATAGATAGTTTCCTATATTTTCTAGGAGTAACTATGAAAATTGTATTATTATTTTTTCAACAGAAAATATATTCATAATCTGATATACAGCAAAATGGACACTGCAGACACGATGCATGTTGTAAGCTTTAGATGTAACAAAGTTAGGATGTAACAAAGCTTGGCGTCCGGAAGCCTTAAGCCATTCTCGGCATCTGCAATAGAATAGTACCTAATCTCCTATTAGTAATGTTTTTATATTATAGTTTTGGTTAATACTGAGCAATAATTGAAAAAATCAACAGGATGGTTTTTCAAATATTTTTTAATGCTCGAATTATCTCAGTATCACTGGAAAATTAGGATTATTTAAAAATTCTTATCTGATTTCATCATTAGGATCTCGAAAAATACTCACTCACTACAGTTTTTGTAAATACAATATGCACCTCTCTTCTTCTGATTTTCTTCATTTTCCATATTACAAAGTCACAAGGAATAAAATAAAATAATTGAATCTCTCGGCTGCGGAATGCATTCAATCAATGACACAAATAGAGTATAATATTCACGATTATATAGTATTTAATCGTTGCTAATGAAACCCTTGGAAAAAATGATGCGCCGACGCCATTGAAATCACCACCTTTAAATTGGTGAGCTGGTGAGCAAATTTGATATCTCTCACATTTTATCTGCCTCGTCCGACTGTCCTATCTTGGTGTTTCTAATCTTTGGCCACAGTATAGATAAATACAGTAGTCCAAATCAACGGCGGCGCCTTAGATTAGTTTCGGAGCATCAATTTTTGCGGTCGTTTGTTTGTCAAAGGTCAAAGGCCACCGCGATTTCGTGTGTCCCGTACCTTAAACGGGACGAGGCAAAGGCGGGTCACATCAAGGAATGGCTTGAGTTCGACTACTGTGTTTTTATCTATACTGTGCCAGCGCTCAACGCTAGATGCAGTATGTACACTAACGTGCCAGTACAATGTTTGAATTTTGGCGTTGCATCGCTCGTCGCTCAACGCTTGCCGCTCTTCAATATAAACTAGGCCTATAATTCTCTGCGGAACCGTTGACTTTTTTGATTCAAGTGCAAGAGCTGGCGGCCAAAGGTTTGATAGTCATTATCAAAATCTTGTAAAACTTCGGTTTCTTCGATGGTGTTTTTAATATTGAACATCTACGTTTAGCAATCTCAATAGCATTCCATCGGTATCCCCATTATCTGTTCCTGAATGGAGAAGTTTTTTTGCACAATAATTTTTTGAACGTCCTACGAAATTGAATTGCGGTGGGAATCCGACAATTTCCATTTTCTTGACGAATACTCCCAAAAAAAATTCCAAGGCATCCTGATTAATTATTGCATCATTGTTTTAATTTGAAAGCAATTTAAAAACTTCTCTTTCACTACTTGATTTCTTGAGTCGATAACTTTCAGTGACTGGAATATTCTTAAGCAGTCCATTAAAAAAACAATTGGGTATGCTTCTCCTTTGAATGGGTTAAGAAACTGTTTCGTTTCCATTACAAAAGAAGAATTAATTAAATGAAATAATTTGTCCATTTTTTCTAATCAACAGTTACTGATTTGCTTAAAACTTGAAGCATTTGAATTGATGTGTGAATCTCTTAGATTTGGAGCCGATCGTACTGGGTATTTCCGATCAGAGACGTAAAACTTTTTCATATAACCAAATAAAATTATATCATTTTCAATTTTAAAATTGTTCAATAGCAGGTTGTTTCTAACTGCTTTAATTAGATGTGAAGTATCGAAAATAGGGAACATTATATTCATTAATATAAAAATAAGGTTGCTCGGGGGTTTCTTGTAAAAGACCCATCATTTGTATATTGTTAGATCCCATGTCTGATAGGTACCAAAACTTCCACCACTAAACCGATTTCCAAAAATTTCACAATTAACCTTTTTAAAGTTCTACCAAGACAATTTGTGTTAAAAAATCCATAACTTAATGGCTGGGACCATTTGTTTTTCAAATCCCTTAACAAACAACTTGATGCTATTTTTGCTGGTTGGATATTTTTTCATTAGAGTCATCGTCCTCGAAGCCTATTACTTTATCCAGATTTCTAGCATAAAAAAATGGTATTTTATAGACATTTCATCTAATGCATAAAATAGAAATACAATCTTCTTCAGAAAAAAAATCAATTTCAACTTATTGAAGTTTTCATTTTCAAACCCAGGCTCTGAATCCATGCTTCGAATCTCTTTCAGGAGAGTTGATTTCCCTGGTAAACAGAACTTTTGTCTAAACATGGTATATAATTTAGGGGCAGAAAAATAAAGATCCAAACACTTTCAATTTTGTATGCTTTTGAACATCGCCTTCCTTGTAGTCGCTTTTGAGCCAGTTCGATTTGCAGATTAATCAAATTCGCCAGCTCCTTAGATTCGTTCAGGTGATCCAAAATTGCAGCTTGAGTATGAACAAAGAAAATCTCGATTTTTTATCTCAAAATTTTCCTTTTCAAGTATTTTGTTCTCTCCCCTTAAATTTTGTATAGACAATCGCAAGCGGGACTTTCAAGGAGTTAGCGCAGATAAACTTAAATCTGTTTGAGTGATGGTACCTGGCGATGTTGCGAAAGCTGGATTTTGTTATCGGATACAAACTTAATCCCATTTGAGAGGTAACTGGTGATGGTGTTGCTGGGAAACATGATGGAACTATTACATCATCCTCATGACTCTTGATTGTCAGTGAGTCCAACAAACCAGAAGGTGTTATAGGGCTCAAGACAAATTTTGTAGAATATATATTTTGGGCGGTTGTTTTTAGGGTAAACTGTCTTCATTGCTGTTGGAACCTAAAAAAATATGAATAAAGCAAAAACTCTCAAGATGACAAAAAAAATTATATTCATTTTTTTACTCATTGTGTAGGTATTGATAAATTCATTTTTGGTAATTTTGCACTCTTGCATCTATATAGGAAATATTTAAAGCCAGGCATTGTTACCAATTCAACTGAAATGTTGCAACATTGTTTTTTAACCTGAGAATACAAACAACACAAACAATATTCATTTAAATGAATTACATTAAAAACTTGATTAGTTGGGGATAAATGTAAATGTAATGAAGATAATGCACACATAAAGCCCGGGTGCTTTCTTCAAATAAAAGCAAAAAACCTGGCAACGTAGACGCTATTATTTGACACCTGAGCATGCGCAATGGTAAGCCTGATCATAGACACTAAGAGTTGTTATCTCTGTTAAAAATAATTTATTAACAGAGTTTTAGACGAATAATTTAAATTTGAATGAGCAATAAATATTGATATATGAGATTTAAAAAGGAAAAAATGATAAAATGAAAAGAACTGTTAACCTAGACTCGATAATATGACATCTGAGCCTGCGCAATGGTATACCTGATCATTGCTAAGAGTGCAGTATAATCAATGGTAAAAATCGTTATTACCACTACCACGGTATTAGACAGATAAAAGATATAAATTTAAATGAGGAACAACAATAATTAGTTAGGAATATAAAATTTTAAAATTACATAAATGAACTAAAAAAATATTGAAACAAATAAAGCAGTCGTCAAATAAAATAACCTGGCAAAGTTGACGCTATTATTTGAACGCTGAGCATGCGCAATATTATCACTGTTAAAAATATTTATTATCATAGTTTTGGCAAATAATAGAAATTGAAGTGAACATGAAAAATTAACATATCAAATTTTAGAATGATATAAATTTAAGAGAAATAATGAAAATGATGAAGCCGGAAGCATTCCCAAAATAAAAGTAAAAGCAATCTGAGCATGTCCAAAGGTATCCCATTATGCCATATAGACGCCATGAGTACAACTTACGGTATAATGTAGTTTTGGAGCAGTAGCTATGATCCTCAAGATGGGTATAAGTTGATACAATTGGCTTAAACAGACTTGGAATCGCCGTAGGCATTAAACGATTCCTGAAGTCATTCAAAAAAGCCTTATTTTCAAAATGTGCCGAACACAGTTTGAAGGAGGCAGGTAGAGACCCATCACGTTCCAATCTGTCCAGCAAATCATTTCTATCACAAGCCATTAACCAGATTTCACTCCTTGAAAAAGAAACAAATTACATCTAATTAGGTAGTTCAGAAACTTTTATATTACAATAAACATGATAGTACCAAAAACTGGAAGCAAATTTAAGTTATTACCTACCTGTTCTTATCTTTTGGGAAACCAAAAAAACTTAAGTCAGAGTTGTAGCTTTTGTTGTTACAATTCTTAGCAACACACACATTTCCACCTTTCGACATTCTGTTAAAAATAAATTGTACTTATTATAAAATACAATTGTGTCGATAATGGTCAATCAGTATACAACAGAGAATTCACTGGCGTCACAGTAGGTACTAGCATATATCGTGTATCCTAGCAGCAGAAGTAAGTAGTAAGTAGTAGATTTACGAATCTGAATTCTCAAGTTTGTAAGAATAAAACATGGCCGCCTACATGCGCGCTTAGGTATGCGCGGTTTTACCCCTTACATGAGAGTTAGACTATTGTATAGTTCATAGTTCATTATACTGTGAACTGTGATTTGAGTAACACATACGAAGTACGAGTGGTTATTGTGATTAATTTACAGACTTACAGTTTACCTACCTAATAAAACTGCCGATAAAGCACTATCTCTGTGAACTCTGAAACCCTCGCTGCAGTTACTCATACGAGTTGCTAGGTATAACTTTTTAGTGTTATATAATTAATAACAAGTTAAACTCATTTCCACACCTCCCAAAAGGTATAGATGAGAGTATTAACAACGATTACTCAAACACATAATTAAGAACCATGAAGATTATGAAGTCTTCAGTCTACCTATAGCTGATGCCATCGATGTCTTGCATGATTATAAAATCTTTCAAGTGAATTATTTATTGGAGTCGACTGTTTTCTTACAATTATTTTTAATGTTGGCATTATTTTGTATACTAATATATGGGAATAATCTACCTATCTTACTTGTGAGTCCGATCAATAAAACGTTTGTATATAAATAGAGGACTAAAATTATTATTAAGAAAATATCTCCATGATGGATAAGCATGATAAATCTTTCTACCATATCATAATTATGTCAAAGAATTTCTGTTCTCTGAACAAAATGACCATCATACCGTTATAATTTTCTCTATACGTGTCATTTTCTTGCCATTCGATTTTCTTGGGAGACCATGCCAGCAGGTATTCAGGCGGTCTCTATTGATTAAAAGTCGTCATCCTGCTGCTAAGGAGGTCTTTGTCCTCGGGTATCCTTAAGCCCTACTATCCTAGAGTCCAGAATGGCACTGTCGCTTCTTTGTTATAAGCGATTCGTAAGCTTTTGTCTAATCTGCCATGGCTGTAAAGAATTCGATATATAATACTAAACTGGGATGGGACAGACAGAAAATTACTTTCTTGTACTTTTTGACCGACGAACCCCGAGCGGAGGAGGTATACAATACTGCTTTTTTTTGGTTTGTTCGCGCCCTGTATATAGTAAACCTACGCCGATTTTGATGATTTTTGATTCATTTGAAAGAGGAGGAAATTTGGTCCCATATTCATAAAAACGCAATCCGAAATTTTCTTCCCTTCGAAAACCGACCCCGAAGGGGGGTGGGCAAATTTTCTCGAAAATCTGAGGTGGTATAATTGAAGACAGGACAATATCTGAAAACGTTTGAATTGAACATTTTTTTCAAAAGAGTAACGGTTTTCAACTTAGAGGCATGTTAAATTTTCAATATGTGTATTTTTGCTATGTGGAGAGGGCGATTTCATTCGAAAATTGAAAATCTGTGGATACTACATGAAAGACATTATTTGTAGCAACATTTATAATGAACATTTCTTCCTTAGAGTTACGGTTTTCGAGTACAGTAGTGGTAAAATGGTATCATCTAAAACATTTATGCCTATTTCTGCAGCGATGTTTTGAGATCTCAATAATAACAACTACCTACAAGCAAAGAATATACGAGGATAATAGGATAAGTGTACTATCTTCATTGGTATAAGTGAACGTTCAACGATTTTGGTGACTAATGTTACACTCAAAAGTGTGAAATTAATATTTGTTTACAAAAAATTAGAACGACGTTATTAGTTGGTGCACTGAAAAATACAAAATAATATTAATTCTATTAGTGCTGGTACTTGTGAAGTTGGTGGCAAAAGTTATCAATCTAATTGCAACTGCACAACTTTAAAAGCAACAGCACCAATAGAATTAATATTATTTTGCATTTTTTAGTGAACCAACTAATAACGTCGGCCCAATTTTTTGTAAAAAATATTTTTGTATTACCAGAAAAATTTAACTGGATAGTTTTTTGAATTTATGCTGGTAAAAATTAATATGATTTGACGTATAGGTACTTACTTACCTACCTAATTGTCATGGTCGGTTCCTGAAGTTGGAAGTTGTGTAGTAGAGAACTCTCAACAGTACCAAATATTGAGAAATTTCTATATTTTATAATACCTATGTATATTTCAGCACAATTACACAACACACAACAAAAAAACAAACACATTCGAAATGTATGTATACTTTCAAATGGAATGTCGATCAAAAGATATATAGATTATATGGAATAATGTATCTTCTAAAAAAATTTTCGAGATTTCGTTTCTAATTTGTCCTAATAAAATAATAATAAATTTTGTTCTCTCAGATTAAAAAATGTTTCAAATTTACAAAGAAGGTAGACGTTGCTTGAGTTATTGCGATCATAGTTTGAAATTTTCAAGCTGTTTGTTAGTGACTAATTATCAATTATAGATTAAACAACAAGACCTGACGATTGCATTCATTTTTGGTCTTTGAAGATTCAAGATAGACATCAAGACATTGATGCTATACATAGGCGGAGTCGTCCTTCTCCTTGCTACAAATTGACAGGATTCAACTTCATTATCGTCATTATTTAACAGTTAGCGAGTTATAGAATGTGTCATATGGTGTTTTCGAGATGGAAACACAAGACGCGTTCTGATGACCGAATGTCAAAGTTCTGATACCTGATTGGTGCGTTTAAAAGTTCGGCAGATTTCGATTGGTTTCGCTAAACACAACGCTAGTTGCGTTTTGTATCTCGAAATCACCTGACTGGAATACAAAAAAAAACGCGTTATTAAGATTATCATAATTCATCCAAGTTACGTAAAAAAGTGATTATAAAGACATTAGAACGTAAAATAATTGGTTAAGCAGAAAATACAATTTTATGTTGGCTGATGTAAAAAGACAACCAAGACTATTGAGTTTAGCATTTCATCGAGAATGAAGAATATTAAAATCACTGGTTTATCTTAGCAGAAAAATTTCAATTTATAAATTCAACTTGCATGTATTGTTAAATACATGCGGAGAAATCATCAATCTTTATTGATGTTTTGTTTAACATGAATCTTTTATTTTCTGATAAACATTGATCACAAACCACCAGATTACAAAACAAATTATTAAACCATATGCCATAGGCAGTAAAATAGAAGACCTAAGCTACCTCAAAGTTCACATCTAAAAACTGTTTTTAAAAACAAGAGAGCGCCATCAATGAATTATTAGACAAACTTGTAATTTCTCAATATTTGACTGAAACTAAACGTAAACTAAATATCTGTCAAATATTGACCCACTGACAGTTCTTAAAAGCGTTTGGATGCACTAAATATGCAATGGTCAATCAAGCTTGTTAAACGCGTTTAACTTGATTTGATCGCGTTTAATCCCATCACTGAAATCGGCTCTTTTATTCTGTATGTGAAACTAGGAGAACAATAATTTGACTGCATCATAGTACAGTAGACGACGGGGACGCTTTTCTCTAATCTCACATGGTCGTAAAAATTTTCGGTGAATAATACGGGGATCTTAGTTTACGAGGCCATAAAACGCGGACGGCACCGAAATACTATAGCGGCTAGAGGGGCTTGAAGGGGACATGCGATAAGCCCAGCCTATATGTATAATATGGGCCGGACCAAAAAACTTTTCTTTTTCAACGTGTGAGCTGTCCTATTTGAATAATTTATTTGCATTTAATAATTCGCATTTTTATGGGCCGTAACTTTTTTTACGAACCTACGCATATATTCGAGAACTGAGTTTTTTATTCTGTTTTTGTGTGTGTGAAGAAAGTCACGATGCGGTATTATGAGAGCCGTAAAAATGAAAGAATGTTGAGATGAAAAGATTTTAACATAGATATTATTTATTTCATATAAATACATATTTGCGTTATTAATATAGCTACAAAAGTAATGTTGGTCTAATTTAAACTTTCCAATAATTTTGAGATCCAATACGATTTAGTATATGATTAAAAACAGACGTTTACTCAATAAAACTGAATATCATTATTAAAAAGTGAAAGAGAATATCAGGGAATGAAATGGCCACAAGTAATCATTTGACTCAAGATATCTGAGAGAGGATATTAATAAAGGAGCTTAAATTATATCATAATGTTTTATGAATCGGCGTTTTCCCGCGTTTTGATTCGGTTATTGTTATCACCTCATCTTTTATCTTTTTGGCCAACTTTATTACTCTTTTGTGTATTAAGCTTTTGTATTACGACAACGTTTTTGGCTCACAACATTTGTATATTTTTTGGGTGGAAAACATATCCACTATAAAAATATATATTATTATACGAGGATATATATTGTTAGGGTCTAAAAAGTTTCGATTTATTTAATATGTATTCATCTTGGTTTTATAGGTTATAACTTTTTTTATGATCAACACAGTGGGATGATTTCGAAAGTTGTTTTCCTCAGATTGACTGCTCTGGGGTTATTTTACACACAATTTATACCCACTTAAGTATTCAGATCAAGATGGAGATACGGAAAAGCCTGCGGAATATCTTTTGTAGCTATAGTGTTTTTCATCAAACTTCTGAATGCGTATTACATATTATAGACAAATACAATCATTTTATTGTTTATTCCTTGTCAGTCTCATATCATGCGTAACATCATCATCAACATGAATCTTGTATATGACTTCCTGTGGAAGTAGAAGTAAAGGAGATAGGTTTTGCTAGCATTCAATCAAAGAAACACATTCTGAGAAATTTAAATGTCTAATCGTTTACAAAGTAACTCATTTTAAAACGATACTACTTTCATCGTTTTGGATGAAATCCCATCTATATTAATCAGATAGACATTTATTAATTGTTTTTAATTATACCTTCATCATACATATATGCAATCTTAGCATTGTGAAAGAATGCATAAATTTGCACTTGTTAAAAAAATGATTCATCGCCTTAATGCAGCTTGAAATGATATATAACCATTATAATTTTTTTTGTCCGCAAATGAGAAATTACTTTTATTAAGTTCAAGGTTAACCGCTTTGTTGGAACACAGCGACATAGCGGTGCCATATTTCTTGCAGATGTTGATCCGTTAAGATTAATAATTATATTGTTCGCTTTAATACATACAAAAAATACAAGGATGGTTAAAAGAAAAAAATATCCGTATTTGAGTACTTTCCCTACTAGGAAATAGTTACTCTTGGTATCGGTCTTCTGATAGATATAGATGACTGACTGTTATAGTGTTATTATTGTCTTTATTAAATAAAATGTTTTGTTTCATTGTGAATTTAATGAAGACGTTTCCTTGTGTTAATATGATATCTGCATTTTTTACAAAATATTATAGTTGTGATCTCTATACATCATAATAATTACCTAATTATAAATCAAACTCTTTATTTAATAATATTTCGCTGAAACGTTAGGTCGGCGAAAGATTACCCTTACGTCATCAAAGCATATCAGATAAATTACATACCTTCTTTTAATTTTGCATCACTCTCTCATGGACGTTATAAGACTGATAAAATAGTAACGTAAATCTTCAAGTAAAGAACTATGTTGTTTTGTTGTTCAGGCTTGGATAATCTTCTCCTGACCATACTGTATCAGAAAAGCAATGTTTTACAAATTTTTGAAAAGTTCGAAACAACTCGAATATATACGTATAAATAGATAGGAACAATTTGCTATTTTTCACAAAAGCGCTTGTCCGATATTTTTCTCTCAAAATATTAGTTTGTGATTTCCACTTATGAATTATTTTATTTGTTCATTGAATAGACAAATTCCGCAGCTGTTTGTAAATCAATTTGTCAAAAATTGGTGGCCATACTAGACGAATGAAAGCAAATTCGACTTATTTTTTGCTTTCCTGTGGATGCTGCTAGGTATATCTCTGCTTAGTATTCTCCCCCACCGTTTGAAAGATTACAATGGCACATAGCACATCGCAATTCTCCACGGGGAAGGTTTGTTTCTATACTATTTACTGCAGAGCACCAACTTCTGCACCGTTTCAGCAATCACCATAAAAATGATGTAGTTAGGTGTTTTGAGCATTGAGAATATTCAACGATATCCGTTTTTTTTGTAAATCACCGCAATGTGCAGCGCATCAAGTTCTAACACGTTTCACCGTCTTAACAGTATCTACTGTGTTGTAATTCGCAGCTAGATGGCGTTACAGTGCTTCATCTTTTACACTGGTTTGACCTATCATCATAAAATTTGATATACGTAGATGTTTGAGACAGGACAACTTCTGTTACTGTTGCCGGTTTCCACAAGTAATGTATATTTTTGGAAGTATTATATTGAATTGATTATAGTACAGTAATTATTTGATCATTCCAGATGAAGTCATTATATTGAGAATACCTTGATATTCCTTATGATTTTTCAATTCTATTAATTATTCTATCAAAAATTACCTATCAAACGTACATAAGAATTTCTTAGGGTCTATAATGTATATACAGGGTTGGGAAATTTATGGAAACGCTTGGTTTCTGGCTAAATGAACTGTACTTACGTTGCGCTGAGAAAATACCCTAACAAAAGATTTTGTGATACCTACCTACTTCTATTTTCAAAGACTTCGCTTATATTCAAGAGATAACGTCATCTGTGTGTCTTTCAAACGGATCATTCTGTATATTTTTGCATTTTCAAATAGTCAATTTTTCAACATTTTAAATGATATATCTAAGGGTTGGTGGAACTTGTGGGTTTCTAAATATTGAATAAGATGATAACTTTGGAGGAGTAATATATTTATCGGTTAATGAATCGTTTTGATTTTTTCAGCCCTAATTTTATATCTATGTACTAATATAAAGGCCATAAAGCATTCTACCAGCGAAACGTTATAAATGTCGACTAGAGTTTCTGTGCAACTAAAACATTATCGTATAATTTGCTCTTTATTTATAACGTTTAGACCTGGAATGCAATGGGTTCATCACCAAGATAGAGTAGTAGTATTTTTCTTGTTTTATGTATCGTTAGTCGAAAAAAAGTTAAATATAAATACGGGATTTTTTCATTATTTACCTATACATACCTTCATTTATTAGAAAAATAATCATTTACTTGAATGATCTGAAAATAGATATCATATTGAAATATCAATTGTCGCTCTAAGGACCAGAAATAATTTAATGAGAAAAGACATGGACAAACCTTCGAGTTCTGAATCAGTCAAATTAATTCGAAAAGAAGCGCTAGATCAAATAATGCGCACAAACCTGCACACGCTCCAACTAGAGTTTTTCTCAAGTCGATAGGTATTTGTCTACGATTCGACTTAATTTGTAGGTAAGAAGAGTAAGATATCCATTCAGATATTTTTAAACTTCTCTTTGTATAACATCTAATAAAATTTGATAATATAGTTAGTTGATTCTCTGTCACTAAATTATTAATTTCATTTAGTTTGATTCATTCGGATATTCTTTTGGTAAAAGCTCTGAAGAGATATTTTCTCAATATTGTAATTTTAATAGGTTAATTTGAAGCCTCTTCAGTCCAGTGTCTTATCAGTTTCAGTTAAAGCAGGCAATCTCTCATTTGTTTTGCCAGACGAATGTCTTTGAAATGTTTACAAAATCGCAAATAGATTTATTTTGAAATCTATATACAATATTCTCACTAAACCAGAAACCAGATACCGCAAAATGACATTGCAGACCATGATATCCTAGATAAAAGATTGGGAAATAGAAATATGCTAAATAGATAATGAGAATATTCATAAAGTTATTATCAGCCTGTACAGGGTGGCCCAGTAAGCGTACAAGGTACTTTATCTCTAAGATAGCCACTAGGCGATGTAGTCGCTATCTTGTATTAAATGTTGTTTCTTGAAATTTTACCTTATAAAGATAAAAATGATGCTTTATAAAGCTGAGAATTCAAGTATTTTTTGTGAAACTCTTTTTTCCTATCTCTAAAAATAAAGTGGAGGCGGGAGTTTAAATGTTCTTGTAAACATCTGTAAATTCAAAGGTTTCGGTGTCATTGAAAAAAGCTTTTCTGAGGCGAACAAATCTATATTACTTGTTGTGATTGTAATTCAATATTGTTGCCACTAGCGGGTATTTTTGCAGAATTTCACTAGAAAATTTATTTTATAAAAAACAGTTTTTTGCAATGTTATTTCTCCGATGTTTTAGTCTAGATGCAATATATCGGGGAAATGTTTTGACGAGCGTGTTTAGGCATCATTTTTATGGCAAAAAACTAATATTGATAGATTCAATTAAAAAAAAACTCGCAGTTTATGTCATAATATCAAATAAATATTTTTTACAAAAAATTGGACCCACGTTATTAGTTGGTGCACTGAAAAATACAAAATAATATAAATTCTATTGGAGCTGGTACTTTTGAAGTTGTTCAGCTGCAGTTAGACTGAAAACTTTTGGCACCAACTTCACCGGTGTGGCGTTATTTTTCTTAAATTAATAAAAATGACATACTTTTATATCATAAAGGAAAATATGATAATTGAGTTCAAAAATACAAAATACAAGGGTATCAACAGTTAGAAATATGAAATACAGGGTGGTAAAATGGTTGTCAATAGTTTATTAGTTCTCACTGCATAATATGTAATTAGACATTTTTAAGGTAAAGATAAATAATATTTTGCTGCTACTATAACTCTTTGGTAAGCGGTATCTATAAATTACTAAAAGTTAAGAATACGCTAACGAATCATAAAAAGAACAAATAGAAATTTTGATTATACGGTAATCGCAAAAACAATATGAAAGACCCAAAACCGATCTAATTCTTTAGACAATGTAAGAAGAAAATCGAATGGAAATGGAACTTACTGCACAGAAAAGTTGCAATTTTAACATTTGCTGTGAAATTACTTCCTATTCTATGTTATTTTATTATTTATTATGAAATAGTTATGATATAAAATTATGGCCTTTCTATTTGAAAATATTAAAGATGATTAAAGTATCACCGTCACTCGCTCGCTACGGAGGAGTCTCTTGCAATAACGCGGATTGGTCAGTTCTCGAGAAGTTTAACAGAAATATCTACTACATACACAGATAAGGGCAGGACCGTCTCATTTCGGTGGTGGCTTAGACCCAACTAGCGATTTACAAGTATTATATATATGTACGTTTCATTCAAATCGACGTCTTTTTTGACATATGTCAGTGTGATTGATGCCATTATCGTTTTTATTTAATTATCTTCATGTCAGAAACTTTGTCGCAATGACGTTCATGTCATACACATAGAGGATATACTGCGCTATCTAGTCACAAAATTGTCTGTTCTATGAAAAAGACACAGCGAGTTCGCGACCAATATCTGTCTCATTTCGGTGCTCTATGAAAAAACATAACCTATCCGTTGAAAATTGATACATTTTATTTGAGTCAGTTGGAATTCTAGTAAATGTCAACCTCTGGCCGCGGAATCAACCTGTCTCTCTCACACTTCTCGGCCAATTTACAATTACTGGCGAGATAGGGTCATAGGGAATAGTCGGTCCATAGTCCATGTGGATGCATTCTTGACATTTTGAGATCTTACTCTACACCAGCGAATCTTGCGGTGAATTCAAGCGAGACTGCCATAATTTGACTCAGTGAGTTCGAAATATTTATATTCTCCATGCCATTTTCAGAAATCAATATAAAAATATAATTAATTCACTCAATGTCGACTGTTTTTTTTTTCTCCGTATGACAATATTGTATTATGATCATTATTTATTCGCGTCACAAGAGATTATGATGAAACCTGTTTTTCATCCCAAATATTAATCAGTTATGGTAATTTTTACCCCTAACATAATTTAAAAATATCCCTTGGATAGCAATATGATCATTCCTAATCTAGATTTAATAAGTTCATATTTCATGCCTTTTAAGAATACATAAAAAGGTTTCTTATTAGAGTAAAATTTCCGAAATGACGAATGTCCTCTGAGTAAATTACAAAATTGTATTCCTGTTTGGTACACATTCGGAATGTCCTTACATTGGCTAATGACGAATCTTGAGTCAAGCGGCACCACCACATGACCCAATTCGTGCTCCAGCATTTATCAGTGCTAATCCACAGATTCTTCTTGGCCGACAGCCGTTGGAATTTTAAGAGCGATATTTGCATATTATGTTTTCGACTTTATGTGTAGAAATCATCGGCCAACTTGGCAGCGGCGTACGCGCGCTTTATCGTGATGAAAGATGGAATAAATCGAGTGTAATGCAACCAAAAAGGGGGGACATCATTCACGAAGATTATTTTCTGTCAGAGTAGAGAAAATAGAGAGATGGCATATAATGCCATTATCATCCATCATATGATGCTTCTGTGGAAAACTTATTCTGTATATGTATTTGAGTGCAGAATAAATTGAGGGAGTGAATTTAAATTTGATTATGCCAATTTCGGATTTTCAGACGTTATATTCACGCTATATAAATTATTAAATTTAAATTTCATCATGAGACACTCCCATTTAATCCTATATAGGTAGTACAAGTAGATAAATATACCTAGGAGTTATTTGACAGTATCTTTTTGTGCGTGATGGGGCTTAAGATATATGTCAGTTTAATGAATAAGTCGATGAAAGAATATAAAGAAGGCACATAACCATAACCAAAGCAAGGCCAATATTATTAAAATTATTCTTACTGAAGCTAAATTAACAATTGAGAATAAATCTAACTGAATCCCGCTCTAACTCTCTGTGATTTAAGGCAGTTGGTGACAAAGTATTTATATATGTAACATGACTTGAGAAACATTCATAATCACAAATGAAAATAGCTGATGGGCCTTATTTAGGACCGAGTCGTACTTGCCTTATAAATAGAATCTGAAAAAAACGTAAATTTGAAAGAAAGCCATGTTCATAACAAAAAAGACTTGATAAGCATTTGGATAACGGGTAATTTTCCATTCACTTAGATGGTATTTTTGACATGGAACCAAATATAAATCTTATATTGCCAAAATCAATTTTACCGTCCATGAGAATGTCGGGATAGACATCTGATGCCTATGATGTGGAAGACCAGATCACAGCAACACCTGTTTTTTGGCTTCAATTCAAAGGAACCTACCCCTCCATTCAGATTTTGGCGAGTTTGTAGACCTATATGTATGTACGACCTTAGTTTGAACTGCCAAATCAAAGATTAGACACACCATTTAATCTTTGGCCAAATATTAGAATACCAGGAAATAATCGCCAGTTTTGCCCCGAGACATTGCACTGAAGTTATCAAGTTTGACATTGATTTTTGTTGACTAGGTACTCTTTTTACCACATGAAGGTTCCTATATCTGCATTGTTGCGGTTTTAAGTTCAAATGAACAGATAATAAATACTACCTTAATTATTCCGAAACATAAACAAATTTCCATCATCCATTTTACTGTAACTGCGACAATCTGTTGTTATATTTGCGAGAAAATAATGAATTGGCAAAGAATTCTTATTTTGTGACAAGAAACCTGAAATTTATCGCACCTTGAAACAAGCAGTGTGCTTGGAAGAAATCAACGACTACCGTATTTTATTCTTGGTGTTTCATGAGGTCCCCATAATATAATAAGAATCGCGCCATAAGTGCTCGAACTGGTAATCAATATAGTTTATTGTTGAACAACACAACAAAAAAATAACTAGGACACAATGTATTGAATAGCTCATCACAGTATGTGCACACGTTAAATGGTGGGTGCGGTTTAGTGGTTTTTCATATATGAGATATTTGATTTCAGGCTTATTGACACCATATATTAATATTGATTTATTATTCTTGGCGATATTCATTGATGATCTATACGTGAAGAACATATAGATAATATAAAAAAATATACAGGGTTTCCCAAAAGAACTGGAACGGCCGAATAGTTCAGCAACGGCTTGACATAAAGTTATGAAATTTGGTATACGGGGGTTATTAGTTATTATATATATAAAATATTTGCAACATTGCCAGATTTACAGTTTTTCCTATGACGATGACAATTAATTTATTAGAAATTTGTTGGCAAGTCTTACCTAAAAATACCATTTACTGCTTTGTCAAATTTACATATTGTTTCCACTTAATCTTCCAAAGTATTTATTTAAACTCCCGTTTTAAATTTTGCGCATAGTATTTGATACCATAAAGTTACATTTTTTAACTGAAACAAATCAAACCCAACTGATTATGTTTGAATCTTGAATCGACTTTTAGTTCTAAAAATTCGTAAGTTATGTAGGTACTTACTTAACTGATGTTAATATAATTCGAATACAAATTTGTTAGAATCATAAAATCAACAACTTTCAGGTACTTAGGTACTTAACTGATGTTAATATAATTCGAATAAAAATTTGTTAGAATCATAAAATCAACAACTTTTTAAATGGTATCTTTGGATCAGACTTGCCAAGAAATTTCTATTAAATTAATTTTCATTGTCATATCGCCTCGATTTCACCAGATATTGAAATTTTGCGATATTTTTTAACAAAATGAATTTCGATATTAACAAAAATTAGGGGAATTAAAATTTGATATTATAATCATTACATTTAAAAAAATAAAATTGAGGGCTCCATAGGAAAAAATTTAAATCTGGCAACGTTGAAAATATTATTAGATCCGGCACTGCTGATAACATCCATATACAAAATTTCATAACTTTTTGTCATGCTGTTGCTGTAATATTCGGCCTTTCCGTTTCTTTTGGGAAACCTTGTATATCAAATTAGATTAGATTAGATTTAAAAATAGTCAGTGTGAGGGTATAAATGCGTTTTCATAGTTTATTTATTTATTCCTCAAATTATAAAATTTAATTATAATGCGAAATCTATTATTTTGGCGTGAGGTTTCCTGGAAAGACAATATGTAGGTATTTTTTTGACCAATTTCCCCGACGGAGGAGGAATTCAAGAGAACTGCTGAAAGACAACAAAAATTCGATTTATTGTCGGACAGTGATTTTGATAATTCTTTTTTAATTTGGAAAAGAACTGCTAAGAGATGGCCTCATTAGAAAATAATAAGAAATACAGCATGTCCTTCAACCTAAAAACTTTTTTAATCTGGCGGGATTAAAGAAAGGACCATTTCTGGAAAACATTCAGAAACAGGGCACCTGCAGAATTTTGACGTTAGCGATGGAATTTTAAAAGCTATACTTAGAATACGTCTGCCTATTTTTTTTTTCTCTTATACTAGAGGATTATCAACATCTTATTATTTTTTTAATTGAACCAGAAAACACCTCAAACATCTAATTAGGATCATTACAAATCACCCCCCCAATGCCGATCTTACAAAAATGGGCAAGGTGGGTAATTATTTCTGCAGATTCTTTGGAACGGATAAAGAATCTGATAATACTGCGAAATATAGAGTAAGATGGTTCGGTAAGGTAACTTCTACATACGAAGATCTCCAGAAATGTGCCGATAGGTTTCTTAGTTTAAAGGAATCATTAGTAACAAAAAAAATGCCTCGTACCAGATAATGGCCTTACCTACTCTCGTATAAATTTCAAATTAAGCATGTAGTTATATATATATATATTATACCTATAATTAACTTATTGCAGCTGGTTAAGTTTTCTATTGTTCGAAGAAAAATTCAAGGGTATCCGTGGACCCGAGTGGCAGTAGTATTGATTACGTGGCGGAGCTCAACCTGTTGGCAAGAGAAAGTTCAACGCACCTAGAGGCCTCGGCGTTAGGTCACCATCACGTTAGGTTATACAAGAAACTCTCGACAGGAACTATTATGATTATTGTCGTTTTCCGTTGCAACAGAAGAGATATAGAGAGCTAAAAGTTGTTTTTCTTCGTAGACGAGGTGTTTCATCAACGTTTCGATTCAATGTTAAAAACCGGAATATGGACAAATAGAAAATAGAAGCTATAATAACACAGTTGCTTCATTGATATCGTATATTTTCGATTACTTTATCACAACATATTTAGTTCAGTCTCACTAATAGAATTATTAACGTTATCTGGATTGAGAACCATCAGCGTGAACTCTTTCTTTCAAAAAGACCTGCAGAAAATAGTTCAGTGCTGTAAGGTTTTGCAAGACAGACCGCCATTTTCTCTAAAACCTAATAAATTCTTGAACCAACTATTTCTTGTAAGCTGCTAAATGCAGATCTTCTTATAAGAAGTTATGTAGTTTTGATTTTTTAAATGACAATTTTGGGTTTACAGCAATCCTAGTACTTATCGTAACAATACCTAATTTCTTCTGACCGAGTCCAGTTATTATAAATATTTTCTTTTCGCAATTTCTGGATAATTTTAACTAGCATAAAGCAGTTTTAGCAAAAGAGTCCCCATTTTGGTGATAATTATTTAGTATAATTACGGGTATTTCAATGAAGAATCGATCTTCAATAGGCAACTCACAACTTACCGCAATGTTTTTACTTGATATGTGCCAGTATACTACATACAATATTTAAAGAAGAGTGGGCGATGGTGTTTATATAATATTTTTTTTTTCTTTTGTTAGATGGAGCACTGAAAAATACAAAATAATATTAATTCCACTGGTTCTGGTAATTTTGAAAAACATGAAGATCATAATATTTTTTATTGAATTCTTAAAGCAAATACATCCACTTAGCCACTTGACCTGTTGCATGTCTAAAGCAGTTTTTTGTCTTCAATATAAATTCTTTTGTTGAAATAGAAATGGTACAAATTTCATAAGATTCATTCATCGTTCAACCAATCGAAGTATCGAAAAAACTAACATGTATCGGGTATGCATTTAATTATTATCAACGTTTAGGATGTACCGTACAATTTGCGTTCAGTGATGGATGATTCATTATTTCATCATTGTCCAGCGTTTTCTGTGTATACTAACAATTATATGCCGAAATAAAATTATGGCTTCCGAGGACTCCATGAAACCAAATAAAATTCAATAATTTTAAATCACGGCTCAGTGCGGTTTTCATAATACCTACATATTTTAAAACAAAACTGTGTTTCTATACACACACTCGTAAATGTGTTTTCAAAAAATGGAAATTTCTTGAAAAAGACCATATGTTACCAAATTTTCCATTTTACAAAAAATTGCACCCTCTACCTCTCCTCTCCTTCTCAAAATTATAAATAAAATAAATCGCTAAAATTCGTACGAATTAATTTCGAGGGGGGATTTTTTCGAAAACAAATAGCAAAAAATCAAATAACCAAAGAAAATAATTGAAAGAAGAAAGCAGCTTTCAAATGATCACTTGATATTTCTTCAAAAAATCGCAAAGGGCGAAGCAAATTTTTGTTAAAATGTTCACATTTTTATGTTTGCAAAAGTCACAGATGTGACATGGAGATTATAACAATTTTTAGTGAATTCTTGTAGTAAATAAATCCACTTGTGATATTGGTTCAGTGCGGTTTTAAGGATCATTAGACAAAAATTTTGCAGTTTTTGACCGACGAACCCAAACGGGGGAGACAATTCGACTGTCTGCTTTTTTTTGGTTTGTTGCCGCGCTGTATACTGATTTTGATGATTTTTGAATCATTTGAAAGAGGAAACTTGAGTAATGGCCCCATATTCATAAAAACTCAAATCCGAAATTTCCTTCCCTCTGAAATTTGAAATTTTTGTCGAAAATCGAAAATCCTAGATGGCAGAATTAAAGATAAGAAAATATATGGAAACGTTTAAATTGAACAATTTTTTAAAAAACTTCTGTTTTCGAGTTTCAACGATGTTAATGTATGAAATATGTGTATATGCTATGTGGAAGGGACAATTTCTTTCGAAAATTGAAAATCTGAGAATGCCAAATTAAAGACCAGATTATTTGTAGCAACATTTATTTGAACATTTTTTTCCATAGAATTATGGTTTTCGAATTACAGCGGTGCTAAAATCTAAAAAATGCGTATTTCCGCGACAATGTTTTTAGATTACTGAGTAACAACTACAAGCAAAGAATACACATGGGTATCGGTATTAGTGAACATTCAATGATTTTCGTGTCTAATGTTATACTCAAAAGTGTAAAATAAATATAAAAAATAAAACTGGAAAATATCAAATAATGTTTATTCTATTGGTGCTGGTACTTCTGAAATTAATGCCAAAAGTTTTCAATCAAACTTCAAAAGTACCAGCACCAATAGAATTATAGAATTAATATTGTATTTTTCAGTGCACCAACTAATAACGTCGGTCCATTTTCTTGTAAAAAATATTTTTCTTATTTAATTTTTATCCGTTTTTTTATTCTTCAAACAAATATTGTAGCTGCAAGTCATATCTAAGAATCAGAGAAATCTCTTATGACATTTAGACAAAGGCCACTTTTGGAAAATAACTTTTCCCTCATGACCATTATCGAACTCGACCGTATATAAATACGACCTCTCTCAGATTTCGTGGCGAACGATCGCATAATATTTCTATAAGAAATTGACTTGAAACCAGTTCATCTACGTTACAGGTGTGTTGGTATTACAAACTGTTAAACGTTATCAATATTCAATCTTATATATTTCTATGCATGATTTTATTCAAGTACTTGGATAACGGCTTTGCCAATAAAAATAAATGAAATCTAATTGGATACCTACCAGGTTCTTTCGAAATTCTCGCAAATCATAGCTCCTGGCATAAATAAAGTTCTTCAGTTGCTTTAAAAGAAAATTTGTCATGTCATGTTCTTTGATATTCAATAGTGCAAGTTTTCCCCCACACATTTAATCTTCGAGTTTGGGAAGTATTTCTTTCACAAAGATCTAGTCAACAAGTATTTGTATAATATATATAATTTTCCTCTTTTGATCTTGTGCTTTGTTTTTTAGGTGTTTATTCAACTTTATTTAGAGAATTTTGACCAGTAGAAAACTTCCTCAGTCGCTCAATAGAGTAGCAAAGAAAATGAAAAATATTTTTTTAAAGCAATTGAATAAAGTCATGCATGTCAGGAGCTATGATTTGAGGGACTTCGAAATAACTTGGTGTCCAACTAGATCTCACATCTTCTATTTTCGAAGCCGTTAGTACCGAGTGTCTTTCAGGTTTTTTTCTTGGCTTTCTTTTACATGTATGTTTTTCACTGATATCTATATGTATTTCTTGACAATGTTTAGGGTAGTTTATTTATACAGTTGTAGAATTTTATTAGTATTTTCAGTCGATGAACTCGTTATGGTACTGAATCATCACCATTATAGAGTCAATAAACTTCCTTAGTAGTTAGGTACACATGTATCGCCAAAAGGTTTCATTTCAATTTTCTACCTTATGTTGTATGATTATTTTCTTGGGTAATTTTAGTAGTCGTGTGTTTGGCATGCGGGTTAACCAGAATCGATTTAAAATGTTCGCTTTTGTTAGAAACTTTATTTGTTTGTTGCGTTAGAAGCACACACACACACATACACATACGTCAATTAAATTGAAAAGCTGAAGTTGGGAAGGAATTTCAGCCTGATATTGCCACTGAAATAAATAAAGATCGAAGGCTTACGGAAATGCTTTGTTCCTTTTTGAAAGGGGCAGCAGCAAACTTGATGAAAATTGTTTTTTCTTGTAGGTTCGCTATTGGAAAATTGATAGGACGAATATAGAACAAGAATGTTGGAAATAAGGGGGATAAGCAAAACTTTCTTTATCGATAGAAAGGTATTTGACTTTGAGTCCGTTTTTGTTATCCCTTGATACCATCATAGTGTTTTTAATAGTCTCTTTAATTCACAAATCTACCAAACTATAAAAATAGTACCCATCAAAATTGTTACAAAACGTTAAACAAGTTTAGATATCTATTTTTCTTTTATTCACATTGTTTTGAATTCTTCAACTTATTCTGCAAAAATATCAAATAATATCCGGATGAAAGTTGAATTTGCGAAATCTGAATATTATAGTAGTTTTTCTTATTGTCTTATCACATCAGATCCAGTAATTATATTGCCAAAACTGTTATGTTCATTAATGTATACCTTTGGGAATATGTAATATAAAAAAAATATCAAGACAATGACAAAATATATACCTAATCATTATAAAACTGGTGATATCCAAACGACGATATAAAAAAGTTCATCTATACCACGTTTCACACTGTGAATACAGTGTGGCCAGGTATAGGTAATGTATTTTAACAGTGTTGCCGATGTTTAACTTTTAATATTTAATTTTGTAATTTTGAAATTGATTATTCTATTATTATTAATTATTGAATATAGAAATATTAAGATCAAATTTGTCTGAGACAGAAGCTGGTGGTTGATCGAGTCAACATAACAACCTAGCAACGATAGGCTCCTTAAGATAACACACTGTATTCTCAGAATGAAACACACTGTAGAGTTCAATATTCAGGGTAATTATCTCAAATACATTTTTACTCAATTATTAAAAATTTGTTAATTGTGAAATATTGAAGTATCCTAAAAAATGTTAAATCTAATAAAAAGATTGTACATTTTTGAAGTCGAACACGTGTAAAATTCTGTAAAATTTTCTCCATATAAGAAACTGGATATCGTTGAAGAGAGCTGCATATTAAGTCTCTCACTTCTTCTATAAGAACTAGTTGCAACGATTATAATTATTATCCAGTCCAGGCTTGATCATTTCGATATACTTATAATGATTTCATGAGACCTATATTTCCAGACCGAACCGAGGTACAATTAAAAATTTCTCCATAAGCCGCACCTTATTAATGCTAATACGTACTCTATAATTTTTTATATGACCGAGTTGTTGCTATCCTAGAGATGAATGCACGTCTTCCACTTCTGCTTATCGAAACCTAGGATTGGTGAAATAAAATAAGTCTTGTTCTGTGAAAAATATTGTTTTCTATTATTCAGAAGATACCTAAGAACTAATAATTTTTCATTCTTGGAATGTATAGGAAAACCAAAATGCTTTTTTTATAATCGAATTCATGTATGTAGAATTATGTAAAGTAGATAGGTATGCAAAAAATCTATGTAAGATATCTATAGTTACATGTTCGAGGTTTGGTTTTTTCAATGTTAAATTCAAAGTGGTATCAATAAGTAGAAAAATACATGTATCAATTTATATGAACTCCTTAATCTTTTAATGAATGATGATGAAATAACCTCAAGTACTTCTACAATAAATTCATTTATTGATAAGAGGATAGGTATTCAAATTTCAATAATCCTTATTGAATATGAAAGATTATTACGTGTTTTTCTATATATGGACATTGATGAATGAATTTAACATTATCTTGAAAACGACTTTATTATTAGTGTCTTCTTATTTAGTATGAGATTTATTTCTTCATTCCGTCAGTTGAATGCTTATCTTCCATACGTCCATAGATATTTTTTTTAATTTTTCTGTCTGAAACTTAATACAAATGATAATTGCATTAATAATTTTTTTTTTCAAAAAAAGACTAACTAATAGCTTTTTTGTGCTTTCATCTTTACAGTCGATTTATCATATACCTTTCCCTTCATTTCCAAATAAAATTCTGATTTTCCTCGTGCTCAATTCAACTCAGCTTTTTCTCATCATTTTGAATGTAAGAAATATTTTACGGTAAGAGATATTTCTTTCAAATTTCTGTTTCATTTCATCTAAATACGACGCTTCCATATAACTGACAAGAAAATTATCACTTTTAGAATATCAGCGACGACTCCATCTTACCCCAAGGCTTCATTGTTCTCTAATTAGAAGGGAAGATATTCTACTCATCTGAACGGTGGATGTAAAGAAAGTTCTTTTGTGCTCTAACGAAAGTACAGCTTAATAGAACTTCATGTTCTGCATTTCTCTGAAAGGATTAGTCTCAGAGAATCAACTTTTAACATTTCTCTATAATCTGCTTCACAAGAATCAAACTTGCTGAATTGCTCAACAGAATATTGAGCGATCAAAAAAAGTTATTCGAAAAATTGAGAATGAGAACATGTCTGCTAGAGTAATAAATGCCCTGAACAAATATTTAGTACTAGAAAACCTCACATCAAATGAATTACTTTATCGTTGTTTCCATGTTCAAAGTTTCTTTGCCTCGTGTGTTTACCTCTTATTTTTCTTATCTTTTCGACTGGAAAACTTTCCTCGCAGTGATACCTCTGGTACGTATATGAATTGAGGGGAGAAAGTGGTATACTATGTAGTGTCATCTCCTTCCTGATGTGAAATGGGATATTATACAATCAGACGATACGCTTCACCACCCTGTCAAAGACTCTCGGGAATGTAGTTGTTTCCTTAGTAACTGAGTAGATATTTTACTTTCGAAAAATACGAGGGAGGGTAAATTGTCGACTGGAGGTTTGAATATTTTGGGGAAAATGTTTCCTATAGAGATCAACACTGCGGACTGGTTTTTAAAACAGACGGTAGATCTCAGTTGATTTCTTTCCCAAAATACCGAAAGTAGGTATTTAAGGAAGTTTGTATGTATGTCTGTTTGTACGTATTTCTCAAAATTTTGTCTTGAATGGTTGATGAAATGTCGTTGCTTTATTTTTTGTTTCGTATGGTGCATACATATATCGCATGCTTGGGGTTGCTATGCAATAGACGATGAACGTGCTGGGCTGAAGACTGTAGCGCAAAAGAGGCTTTAAATATTTTGTGAAAATTTCCGTATTTCATGGAAAAAGTAGGAAAAGAGTCCCAAATAAAATTTTATATTATCTTTGAGTTCGGAACGCTGAAAAAATACGAGTCAATCGTACTAGTATCATTCAGGCGGGTGGATACAACAGATATTTTCTCTTTTTGGAACTATCTATCAGTGACTGCACTGCCTATAAAGTTTTTTTATGTACTATTTTGTACCTTTTGTTAATATACTTACTGTAGCTACAAAAAAATTACATGCCTTTGCCCTTTACAATATAAATGATAAGCGTAACCCACCCTCGAAGCTGTTTTGTTATTTTGAACGCTGCCGCTGCTTTATCACGACAACCAGCAAAGAATTAATTAAAATGTATTCCGCAGAACGATACCTCGTAGCCCTTACCCCAAAATAGGTCTTTTTGTTCTTATGTGTCACAGGAAACGTCCTTCCAGGCGCCGTGACTGGATCCTCTGAATTATGCAAAGTATTTAAACAGGGGAGAACCTCTGAAACGATGTATTCAGGATTTGTTACGTTTCTTGAGGAGAAAAAAAAAATTAGCGACTACTCCGAAATCTGTCAGGATTTGTTTTTGGTAATACGGAACGGAAATGAAAGATTCATTATAACAAAGAAATGAAATATCAATATTTTATTCAGAGTTAGCAAGGACAAATAAAAAATGAATAAATGCTAAAAATGTCTCCCATTTACACAAGAAAATCATTTCATACTGATGATGCTGCAATTCTTTTATTTGATAAAATTATATCGAACAATAAATATTTACTTTCATGGTTGGTTTTATTGATTTTTTTCTTTGTTGATTTTGATATGAAACTTTCAAATTATTTTTAGATATATTGTCTCGATATGAGTATGAAGCTATGTGATTCTTTCAACTCAATATACATGAAATATATTATTAGAAGTTGAATACAAAGAACAATGCGCCATTACAATCACGTACCATATATATCTCTCTCAATTTTACAGCGCTGTTTTTAATGCCTAGCAGTTAAAATCACAACTTTTTCATCTGCAGTTATTAAAAGCTAATTTTATTGGTTGAAATTCACGATTTATTGCAACGTTTAACCGCGTTAAAGTAATGTTATTTAATCCCATTGTTAATTGTCATCATATGGTAGGTATGTAATGAAAGAAAACTAATGTATTCCACCCATGAATATGATTCTCACGTTGAAGTATATAACTATTAAGCTTTATGATCTACCTATAACTATAACGGAACTCTCAGAATACGAGCACTAATTGTACTTGCTTCTGTTACTTTCTTTTCTACATTAGGCTAATACTAGGATATAGTTGAGTTTACGAGATTTTGCCAATACCTCATTAAAACAGATAAAATAAAAACCATAGTTTAGTGTACTGTGTGTATAAATATTTGTCCAATTCAATTTTATGCCTAAACATAAGACTTAGTCCGCCTGGCCACCAAAAGCGGAGTTAAGCTGAACTGAGCTGAGCTGAGTTGAGCGGAGCGGTGTGGTGTCCGAAGGGGTACGCGTGGACCCCAGCTCAAAATTCAAACAATATTTATTAAATTTTCTTGACAGTAATAATATCCTTAGAACTATTAAATTTCAAACCTAACCTACAACTAACAAGAGAAGTCCTAAGATATAACAAAAAACAATCTTCTTGTTGGTCTTCAGGTTGTCGCCCTCTTCACGTTAGCTCGCCAGCTTCATCTTATGATGTCTTTGTTGTGCGTCACGGTGACAAGGCTACTCAGTCCGCCTTCTCGACCCGTGTGATGGATAGCTGGTCTCTGTAAACTACTCGGTTCATCCACATTGACCTCGCTGTTGGGGTAACACAGGTGTGAAAGGCTACTCAGTTCACCAAGAATCATAATTAAAAAAATATACCATTTCATTTGAATGCCTGATTTCGGTACAATCGAGAATAATTATTGTGAATCGCGTGAAGCATTCTGTAAATGTCAGATTCCATTTATTAGTAATTGAACATGTAAAATCTAAAGGGATTGTCACCTTGTTCAAAAATGTCACATGGACATCACAGTATCAACATGATATGAAATAAATATACATGTCCATATACCGCATAACATCTCATGTCTGGAGAAAAAAAAACAACTGAGCCTACATCACAGGAATCGTGACAACAAAGCCTTGTTGAGTGTGAGGGTACATCGAACCTTTTCTGGAACAATATTTTCCATAGATTTTCCTTATTAGTCCGGGGAACGGAACACTTTTCATGAACTGTATGGGTATTATACTTAGTGAATTTGTCTTTATATTTAAAAGCAAACATGATAACCCATTTGTGTAACTCCTATTTCTGTTGATCAAAAAAATGACCATCAACATATTGAATGATTTATCTTTTGACCTATGATAAACCCATTTATCGGTTTCCTTGTGCTGCAAGGCTAGAAAGGCTAACAAAAATTGTAATAAATATTATTTTATACTATCTAATTCCTAAGAATATCATAGCTCAAAGAATTTTCAAAAATATTCCATGTTGAATAATCAAAAATAGAATAAAAGATCCTGTTTTGAGTAAGGAAAACCAAAATAATATTTTTTACCCATTAAATTGTATTTATTGCAGATAAACTAGCTATATAAATATTAATATGTGAAGATAATTTTTGGAACCCATTTTAAGAATAATGCGGTCACAGAGGAATATGAGATTTGACATAGTTAAAGCTTGTATGGGAAACGAGTGCACCCAGCTAAAATTTGATTAAATGCTTATATTAGAAAATATTCTAGCAACATCTGCGTTATGCAGATTGAACTAACGATCAGACGATTTGCTCTTGGACATTCATTGGGATATAATGTTTTTCAGAGGCGTGCACTTGGATATTGTTAATAATAAATAGAATAAAATAAACTTATACTGTAAAATACCAAGAACGCCTGCTCTTATTTTTTATTGACCGACTTCTAAAAAAGGATACAATTTGGTTGAATGTTTGCTTTTTTCAGTAAGAACGAAAAAATAGAAAAAAACTCTTACAAACCAGGAGTCAAGTAATTTGACGAAAAAATAGCTTCAATTCAAAATTGCTAGAATTGAAATGTGTATTTCTATTGGCCTTTCATAAAGGTAGTCATTATAAAAATGTAAGGACAGAACTCCCATAGGCTTTTCTTGTATTGACGCTATTTTTTCCGTCAGTTAATTGACTGGTATTGTAAAAGATTATTTTTCTATCCTTAGTTCTAATAAAAATGTTTTGCTGATTATGATGTATATAAATAGAGTCTCAATAGAATCATTGCGTTTTATTTTTGATCCTGGCACTAGGACTATATGACATCATGTTTCATTTGCCATTCGTAGCTCTCGGACATGTGAAGAAGATTTTTCTACACGTCTCTTCAGAGATCGTTGCTTGTGACGCTTTTGCCCACAAAAATGCATTCAGAAGCTCAGATCCCCGAATTGATAATGGAGAGGTGTTGGTCTAGGGGTGGAATATTGGAATATTTGAATTTTTATTTCTCGAAATTAATTTGATATTGGCTTCAAAGAAACTATATGACAAATATAATATAGGTATTTGAGTTCGTTAACCTCAAACCAAAAGATATTTTTGATAAGTATTTTTTTCATTTAAACAGTGATAAGTATTATGTGATGTGTATCTAAATTACCAAATATCAAATGTATATCATATCATATAATAAGATAATGTAATTTATCATTTTATTTCTTACCTTTGTAGACCTGAAATTAGTTTAAAGAAATGGCTATAAGATTGGATGTCGAGCATTTGCATGGAAGAGCTGTATTCCCATCAGTAACAGTTTTCTTCCATAAATATTTCTGTTACCAAGTAGAAATATAGTAATCATTAGATTTTGTCTTAACATTATCGTTACAAAATTATTGTGAATTTGTGTGAAAATTCCTGGAAATGACTGCGTGACAAAAGCCTCGTACCTACTCTTTTCCAGACTAGACCGTAAATTTTCAAAATAACTTAAAACGATAACTTATAACATTTTGTTATATAATTCCAGTAAATTTTCGTCAATTTATATTGAGATAAAAGCTTAAATACAGATAAGTACCTACCTACTTTGTAAGAGAAATTATAATGTATGAACAAATGAATAAGAAAATTTTCATAAATGAAGAAGTCCTCAGTAATCTATTTTAATCCCATCACATTTTCATCATTATACGAGTATCATTATTTTTTGTGAAAAAAATATAATAAAATTGATAAAAGAGTGAACATGACCGGGATTCAAACTCAACCTTATGGCAAACGAAAACGGAAGGTACTGTTAATTCGCCGACAGCGTGTGGTATTCTAAATGCCTCCATATGTTTTTTCTTTTCGTAGATTTTGGGAATTAATTTTGATTTCAAGATCTTATGTTTCCTGCAACCTACACATCAAACTATACCACTCCAAATTGTTTCAGAACTTTTACTTCGCTATCTTTGGAAGATGCGACGGAAAAAAGTCTATAAGAATTCTTTTTCTCTTTCTCAGGTACGGAACTCTAATAAAGTATACAAGGTAATCCATGGAGTAGATACAACACTTTTTTTAAAAAAGACTAACTTTTTGTTTATTATTATTTCTTAATTAAAATCTGCACCAGTTCATTATTTCGATGTAAAATATTCCAATCCCATACATAAACAAGGTGGTTCTCTGGGAAAGACATCGATTGATTGTGCGCAAACGATAACTTCAAACAGTCTGAAAATTTTGTGACATACTAAAGTCACCGGGGGACATACGTCTAAAATATTTTCATGTTAGTCGCATTTCCGGTTATACCGGAAGTAGAGGCCAACTTTGTTATTTTTAATGGAGTACAGTGTATATTATCACTTTTTAACATTTTATATATTATGTCCCATACCTAAGTCTAACCGTTTCGATATATTTCCAATTTTATGTCAAAAATTAAGTTTGCAGTCCAAAATAAAATTATCAATCTTCTTATGAGGGAGCCTTTAATATTAAATTTGGGTTGATTTTCTTGTAGAACAAGATCCACTATATTAGTATTTTTATAATATTTTGATAAAAAATTGTACAGAGTGTACAGAAATGTCAATAAAAGTCAAATAAGCGTAAAAAGTCTATATTATCTTATATTAATATTATAAATAATTTTTACCAAAAGTTGGACCGCATTTATTAATTGATGCACTGAAAAATACATAATATTAATTCTACTGATGCTATGAGCATTAAGTTAGCTAAGCACCTGTCTAGAATCGACTCGAGAGTAGGTGGATAATTTGCCGTTAATTAGTTTTTTGTTTTTTTGTTTTTTTGGGTGCTTTGCTAACTTGATATAAAGTTAGCAAAGCACGCCTTCAAAAAATGACTTTAAAGCGTTCGCAGAAGAATGGGAATGGGATAAGTTTTTGCCGCTAATTAGTCGCTAATTAGTTGTGAAGAAATTAACTTTCCAAATTATTTTTTTTGTTTATTTTTTGGATCCTTTCTAACTTGATATAAAGTTAGCAAAGCACGCCTTTAAAAAATGACTTTAAAGCGTTCGCAGAAGAATGGGAGTGGGATAAGTTTTTTGCCGCTAATTAGTCGCTAATTAGTTGTGAAGAAATTAATTTTCCAAATTATTTTTTGTTTATTTTTTGGGTGCTTTGCTAACTTGATATAAAGTTAGCAAAGCACGCCTTCAGAAAATGACTTTAGAGCGTTCGTAGAAGAATGGCAATGGGATAAGAATTTGCCTCTAATTAGTCGCTAATTAGTTGTGAAGGAATTTCTTTCCGCAAAGAAATAGAACAGAGAAACTTCAAAGTTTCGCGCGCATATCAATCAGCGAGTAGCGTCAATGCTCGTTATTGCGCTTTCGAGTTTTTCTGTGTGAAAGAAGGAACAAGGAAAACGTGTTTAAACTTCTTCATTTATTCTAACAGAGTTCGAGATTTTATTTCTTTCCGTGATTTCAAAATGTCCTGCAAAGTGAATTAGAAATGCCAATTCATAGAATCTGAGAATTTTGTACGTTTTAAAAAATATTTTTGCTTTGTATTTTATGAATACATTAAGTGCTATGTTAATTTTATAAACTACTATAAATATCGGAATTATCATTAGGGGAGACCGGGGATGGTTGGCCATAGGGGCAGGTTGACTAACTAAAATATACTCAGAAAATATAAACTGTATATTCGTGCAAGTTCACCCACATTCGCGGAAGACGCGTGCGCACATCTCACCGTACGGTTAGGTAGCTAGCACATGTCGTTTGTTGGTTATGAGAAGTTGTTGTGTTTTTGTACTGGTAAGTAAATATTTTTATCTTTCGTTTTTTTCTCTCTCACTCTTCAAACTTGCATGAATTAACATCGGTTTGGATTTAGTCATCAGTTTAGTCGTTCCCTTGAACGATTACGGTTATTTTCCCTCATTCAATAGATTCAACTAAAAATTATAACGACTTGAAATGAAAATGAACGTATGGGGTTGGTTGACTAGCACTGGACAGGGGCTGGTTGACTCACTCTTATTGTGTGTCAACCAGCCCCACTGAATTTGTATATCGGTTTCAATTATATTTTGATTTACAGAGCAATGAGGACCTACAAACGGAAAACCGAAAGAGGCCAAACATCCAAAGAAGTCGTGGAACGGGCATGCCACGAGATAATTTTCAACAATAGAAGTATTCGAACTGTCGCAACGGAATATGGCATACCATATAAAACGTTACACCGCTACGATTTGAAAACGAGAAGAAATTTGGATGACAGTAAGGAAGTCCGACTCGAACAAGTGGGTTATTACAGAAATCGTCAAGTCTTCACTGACGCCCAAAAATCAGAGTTGGCTAACTACATCAAAAAAGCAGCAGATATTTACTACGGATTAACTCCAAAAAGAAGTGAGGAAATTGGCATACGAATATTCCGTCAGAAATGAAAGAAATGTCCCTGAATCTTGGTCTAGAAACAAACTCGCGGGTGAAGATTGGCTTGGAAATTTTTTTAAACTAGTTTATCAAGAGTCACTTCTTTTAATAAACATAACATCTCTTTATTTTTCAGCAATCTGAAAACAGTCTACCACCGCTTAAAATTAACTCCAGGTGACATTTGGAATGTAGACGAAACCGGTGTCACTACAGTCCACACGACTAATAGAGTTGTAGCACGCCGTGGAGTGAAGCAGTTAGGAAAGATGACATCAGGTGAAAGGGGCACACTGGTAACTGTAGCAGTTGCTGTTTCTGCCATAGGAAATGTCATACCGCCTCTTTTTGTGTTGCCGAGAGTAAACTACAAAGCTCACTTTATACATGGTGGACCAGTTGGGTCAGTTGGGACTGCCAATCCTTCGGGGTAGAGGAAGGAAGACTAATTTTTTGCATTTGCCGAACATTTTGTCCAGCACGCCGGACCTACTCGAGATAGACCTGTTCTCTTATTGCTTGACAACCATGACTCACATCTCTCAATAAAGACTCTAGATTACTTCAAGGGTAATGGGGTAAAGGTATTATCGTTCCCCCCGCATTGTAGTCATAAGCTCCTGCCACTGGATAGGACTGTGTATGGCCCATTTAAGAAATTTGTTAACACAGCAAGCGACAACTGGATGACAAACCATCCAGGGAAACCTATGTCAATATATCATATCCCTGGGATTGTTAAAACGGCACTTCCTTTGGCTGCAACAATTGAAAATATTCAAGCTGGTTTTCAGGTCACCGGAATATCTCCTTTAAACGAGAACATTTTCCGCGATTTGGAGTTTTCAGGATCTTACGTTACCGACAGGCCAGAAACTATCACCAACAACACCGTAACAAACTCGAACCCAATCGCTTCTAGCAGCAGTTTAGATCAACAAATTAATAACCGACCTACTGCATCAACACCGCCAACAGCTGATGATCGAGAATTTCAGGTAGAGAGTAATCCGGAATTTGCAGAAAGTGAGGCAATCCATGGATGACCAATTCAAAGAGCACCTCAAGATAGTCTGCATCAACATTACACTCCAGATAAAAATTTAACGACGCCACAATTACACACTTCGCCTAAACCTTCCACCTCTAGGTTATTTGAAACAACGTCGGAAATGATAAGGCCTTTGCCGAAAGCGGCACCAAGGCAAAACTTAATAAGAAATTCGCGCAAGCGTACGAGCACAATTTATATAGACACCCCGGTAAAAAATAGGCTCATAGAACAAAAATTGGTAGTTGCACGAAAGAAAGCAACACAGAAATTAAAAGGAATTGGAAAGAAAATATGCAAGGACAGTGGGGAAATAAATAACGGCTACACGAATAACAAAGGAAGAAAGAAGATGCGAAAAGCTCTGTCAGATGATGACGTCTCTTCAGAAGAAGGTGAAGACGTCCTGTGTCTTGTCTGCATGAGATCCTACTCTAACAGTCATCCCGGAGACGACTGGATCCAGTGCACCAAATGCAAGATGTGGGCCCATACTAGATGTGCTTCGGGAAATCTAGTGTTCTACAATTGTATTAATTGTAATTCTGACGACGACACTGATGACTAATAATCAATATTGTATGCGCATAGGTATATGTATACCTACATATTTACAATAATTTTGTTTTGTTTTAAGAGAATATATGTTTGTTTTTCTTCAATATATTTGTATCTGAATGTATTTGTATTATTTCTTAGAAGTTCTTCCGTAAAGTCATCCAACCCCATACCATGTGTCAACTCACCCCGGGTGCGGGACTGGTTGACTAAGTTTCAGTCTGTTCAAAAAATGTCAAATAACAAGTGAATGAATACATTTTGGAAACTATCAAATTAAACTTCATTAGCTAACAGTCTGATAAATAACACAGGCCTAAGTTTGCGTTGATAAATATAATACCTACTTATTGAAAAATGCAAATCTGAAAAATTGGCCAACTATCCCCGGTCTCCCCTACCTTTAAATGATTTTTTTTTGGTAATAAAACGGTTTTTGGTAAAAGAGAAATCGTCTCAGCATTAAATATATATTTCTCTCAGTATATCAGTTTCTGATTTTTTCAACCAATCTTAACGAATTTCCTTAAAATACTAAAATACTAAAACAAGTACTAAAATCGAGAAAAATACATCAAGGAATTAGGTACTTGGTGGAATTTCTTCCTGAATTTGTTGAACTGGAGCTATTATAATAATCACTTCCTATTACAATTCTTATTTCAAAATTCTCAATTTGATACAATGTCAGAGCTATATGAGGTTACTATAAAGGATAATTTCTTCAATATTTATTCAAGATTCAACTTTGTGGTTGCAACTCTGCAAGATTTACTTAATTTTTTTGCTGACAAAGTTTGCCTTAATTCTTTTAGGTTGCAATATTTTGGATACTACTCTAAAAGAATAATCATGCCTAGAGGGCGCCCACCTTCTGTCGAAAATAGTAATTCAGGCTATTTTGAATCACAAAATCGATATCATTTGTGATGATAAACACAATGATATTGCCTTAGAATCTGATCCCGTGTGGAGCACAATTTTTGAAGAGCTTCTCACTAAAGTGAAACCATGGTCCCTATATTCCTACGTTGTGAATAATCGGTTCCGCTAGAAAAACTTGTTATTTGGCACGAATGAAAAAAATGATAATTTTGAAAATTAACTTTTTCACAACTAATTAGCGGCAAATTCTTATTCTATTCCCATTATTCTACGAACGCTGTAAAGTCATTTTTCGAGGCGTGCTTTGCTAACTTTGTATCAAGTTAGCAAGGCACCCAAAAAACCAAAACAAATAATTTGGGAAATTAATTTCTTCACAGCTAATTAGCGGCAAAAACTTATCCCATTCCCATTATTCTACGAACGCTCTAAAGTTATTTTTTTAAGGCGTGCTTTGCTAACTTTATATCATTTTAGCAAAGCACCCAAAAAAAAAATTGGAAAATTAATTTCTATACAACTAATTAGCGACTAATTAGCGGCAAAAACTTATCCCAATACCATTCTTCTACGAACGCTCTAAAGTCATTTTTTGTAGCAGTGCTTTGCTAACTCTAAATAAAGTTAGCAAAGCACCAAAGAAAAAACAAAAAAAATATTTTAGGAAATGTATTTCTTCACAACTAGTTAGCGACTAATTCTTGTTTTATTCCCATTATTCTACGAACGCTCTAAAGTCATTTTTGGAGGTGTGCTTTGATAACTTTATATCAAGTTAGCAAAGCAAAAAAAAAATTTGGAAATTTATTTCTTCACAACTAATTAGCGGCAAATTCTTGTTCTATTCCCATTATTCTGCGAAGGTTCTATAGTCATTTTTCGAGGCATGCTTTACTAAATTTGTATCAAGTTAGCAAGGTACCCAAAAAAACTAAAAAATAATAATTTAGGGAATTAATTTCTTCAGAACTAATTAACGACTATTTACCGGCAAAAACTGATCCTATTCCCATTCTTCTACGAACGCTTTAAAGTCATTTTTGGAGCCGTGCTCTGCTTTTATATCAAGTTAGCAAAGCATCCGAAAAAAAAACAAAAAAACGAAAAACGACAAAATAGGTATTTTCACAACTAATTCACGACTAATTAAGGGCAAATTATCCACCTACTCTCGAGTCGATTCGTGACAGGTGCTTAGCTAACTTGATGCTCATACTGATGCTTGTAATTTTGAAGTTGTGCAATTGTAGATAGACAATGTTATTTTGTATATTCCAACCTATAAAGTCAGTTCAATTTTTGGTAAAAAATATCTATTTCACATTTCTGAGTGTACCTATCATTTGTCATGAAAATCAGTGAACGTAATATCAATGATCATATTCTCCTTGTAGATATATTCTTAGTTTGTACTTGTTATTATTCAGAGATCTCAAAACATTGCGGCAGAACACATATTTCAGACTTTACCACTACTGTAAGTCGAAAACCGTAACTTTTTTGTTTTTAAAAAATGTTCAATTTAAATTTGCTACATATAATCTCTTCTTTTAATTGGCCGTCACATATTTTCAATTTTCGAAAAAATGCCCCTTCCACATAGCGAAAATACACATATTTCAGTCTTTACCACTGCTGTAACTCGAAAACCGTAATTCTTTTGAAAAAATGTTCAATTCTAACGTTTCCGGATATGGTCTCATCTTTACTTTTGAGGTCCCAGATTTTCGAGAAAAGTTGCCCCCTCCACGAACTTCGGGGGCAGTTTTGGAAAGAAGGAGATTTCGAATTTGAGTTTTTCTAAATATGAGAACATTTCACAACTCTCCTTTTTCAAATGAATCAAACATCATACATAAAAAAAAAACTTACATACAACCGAATTGTACACCTCCTCCTTTATTGAAAGTCGGTCTATAAAGAATTTATAAAAATTATATTTATGAAGAGCTGTCATTTCAATCGGCCATTTCTGAGGATGCCACATCAACTTTCTTGTCTTGTTGCTTTTTAATTATAAATTCAATAGTTGTAAGAATATTGCATTCTTGAGACAGCTTTTTTTGTAGGACCGCGCAACTTCGATCACCGAAGTAAAGCAGCGCATAGTGTGGCGAATGGCAACAGGAAACTAGCGAGAGTGTATTTTCGTAGTACAGCTTCTCTGGGAAAGTAAGAGTTATCTTGAGACATATCGGTGGTTCGGAATCTACGTCAAACGGTCTCCTTTTCTCACTCAATGAAGAAGAGATACTTCTACTTAAAATACAACAGTGTATTCAAAAAATCTCTTACCCCAAATTATTCTCAATGTTATTTCTTAAAGCCATGTTGGATTTTTATCATTTGAATATTGCTGTGTCAAAGTTTCTTAATGATGGCAAAATTTTCCGTTGTTGCTTGCTGCTTTCCAGTGCTTGCTATGTCAGAATCTATTTAATTTAGAGCCAAGAAAAGAGGAGATCAACGGGCCTTGTTATACATCATTAAAATTATTTAACAGGTGAAAAATTCTTTATAAGAAGTAACATTAGGAATGTTTTCTGGAATTCTCTTGGAAAACGTGGTCATAAGATTGTATTGTTACCATTAGGTTTTAAGGAACCACATGGGAAAATAAAAAGGTGACATTCAATTTCATTAAGTATTATTTTCTCGGTAAGTAAAAAAAAATTCTCGAAAAATTGTCTGTGTAGCTCAAATATTCTACAAGATATCAATATTCAGTTCAGTTTGTAGACACTGTATGTTGCGGGTTTGGAATAGGTACTCTATATAAAAATAACGAACTTTAACATTGTTTCACATATAAGGTACCTCTTGCATCATCTTGTATTCCATCAATTCATTATAAGTTTTATAATAGCAATTCTTCAATCGAATGTCTGCATGTATTCAAGTTAATTTTTATGATACATGATACAGATATTATGTAACGATTAATCTTATAATTTCCTAGTTTGTCTGATGTAAACGGAAATGAAATGCTACCGGTTTTGTACCGGGGGTAGGAGTTAGAAACATTGTTAAATTTATTTTGAATTTATTATCATTTGCTCAACAGAGATTTGCGATTTGCCTGGAATTTATTTACAATTTTGCTCAAGATTTTTATTTTCAAAGGAATAGATATTTCCAAATGGATAATTGATTGTTCTTTACAAATGCAGTTGATTCAATTTATTGCATAATTATGGCTGGCAAAATATCAGTACCTACTAAAATTTTATTTATAGACTAAAGACTATACTGAAAATTTTATTGCCTACAATGAATTTTAATTGTAAGAATTGAATAAAGCTCCTGAGTAATGACTTTTAGCTGATTGAAACTTTACATCTTGTCCTTTCCTGCTTGACTTGATCTTTGGCATGTTGGCTGCTTACTGACTGAGCGAGGCAAATGCTCGGTTGGTATGTACCCGCTTTCCCCTACGTTGGTCGAGCCAATGGGTATCGGTTTTCCATCTTGCTCTTGAAAGGTGCCTGAACCTGAATTTGACTCGAGTTGCCCTCCTGCACGTTGTGCATTCAGTAGGTACTCAGGACTATTACTACTATTGGTCCTGTTCGTTCGCGACATGGATATGGAGCTGTGTGTGAAACTTGGGGATGATGTTATTTTATGGCTCGGCATTTTCGCCCCAAGGCAGCCTCTTGCTCTTGCTTGGTGTTGGTTTTGTAGCTTGGTAGCCTCGTGAGGTTTACGTCCGAGACAGCCTCGCTCGGTTAGTGGGATTATCGAGTTTTCTCAACGACATTTCTTGAGCGTTGTTTACGTAATGATAGCTCACTATAACTGTTTTCTGTTGTTGTAGTACTGTCCCTTTTGTAGGCAGTAACTGTCAAAATAGTTGAAGCTAGCTTACGTTCTATGCGCCGAATAAATTTTTGTGAGCCTGTGTGATTTGTTTTGATACTGCATCATCATTATGTCTAAATTCGATATTGATTCTATGCTTTTTGATATAATTTTGAAAACAACTGCACTTACTGCAGCAATCCATTCATTAACCGCTTTTTCCCTACTGACTGTCAATGTCACAGCTTAGATATGTTCATTATAGACACTGTCAGTCTCACAGTCGTGACAGTACTGTCACGTCAGGAAAGTGTCTTAGTGAGTCCGACAAGGAAAAACGTGGCCAAAATGACTGGATCATACAAATATTCTTCAAAATTCTGTTTTTTGTAACCTGGTTCAGCCTTTTTTTTAAAGAATGTTGGCTCTAAATAGTGGTCAATAGTATAATTTTGAGTATTAACAGTATTAAAAAGATCGGCTGCTCAGCTAATAGAACTGATGTTGGTAACAAGATGATTTTTATGATAAGTAGGCTCCAGAACAGTCCTTGAGCAATTGCAAGAATTGGCGCCCATAAAAAGTATGTATTCAAATTATTTGTCTTTCTTTTAATGGCTGACTGCATCAGATTGTGGTTTCCGCATCCTCGAAATCTATCTCGATCTCTCGCGGGCAAACATTTTGTCGTCGAACGGATATACAATGTTCCACATTCGCCGTTCACTGGAACAATGAACTTTGTTGACGACAATCATTTTTTCAGCAACAACAACAACAAATAAATATGGCAATCCGTTGGCTATCTCTGTTTCTCTCTTTATCGCGCTCATACACCATCCTCGTCGGCACAGCCTACCTCAACCTCGACCACTTCATTATTCGGAGGACGCGATCGCGATCGAGCTGCAAAAAGCACGCGACAAGAGTCATCCGAAATCCAGGTAGCAACAGAATCAGCTGTTTGCCGGCTGTGTTCGGTTCTGTCCGACAATGCTCGGGGCCCCGACTGCCGGCCAGACCGTCGGGCGGCCCGCTATCCCTGCGAAACTGCGAAACAGTCGAAAGCCGGTAACTCAGCAGTGTCCTGCACACACTATCGGTGCCATTTCAATCTCTGCGAACAGATGATATTACAGCAGGATCGATTCTCGTATAGAATATCCTCTGCTGCTTGACGGCGGGCTCTTCGACTCTACATTTAGTTATTTATAAGTTTTATTTGGAACACTCGTCAGTACAAAATTTGTTGTCAAAATTATATTATACCTACTAGTCTATATGCTTGAAATTACTTATCCGTAATTATTTTCGGCATCACCACTCACCGTCAAGTTTGACTCTTGCTTTCATCAGTTGGTAAGTTTAATGTTACCTATTAGTGAAATTCAAATTCAAGAACCATCATGTCCGCAATTGATTTGTAGAAAGCTCGCATTGTTTCAATATTAAATTAGTATTATTTCCTTTTTTCAACTTAATTATTTTCGCTTCTGCATGCTCAATTTAGGTTCATCAAGTCCAAAATCTAATCTATTTTGATTGATTTCAATGTAACAAACGGGTATCGATCCAAATGTTGGTAGAACCGTTCTTAACAGAAAGTGATTCTCATATCCAATTTTTTGAATAATTTGTTTTTTGTAGTATAAATCATTGATCATTCCAATAATTGTCCAATTTAAGAAGGTTAATAGGTACATACAATTCTTTGTGTAGGTGTGCAGTTTTTTTTAATATTTTCTAAACTATATATCTAACAATATTTTTCACAGAAGACAAAAATCATGAGTTTTTTCTTTACTTGGTTACTTTACATGTACCTACCTATGATTATTTTTTATTTCCTTCTTTATTCATACATAGGTTAATTTAGCATTCAGTAGTATCTTCATTGCAGCTAATAAAAAATTAAATCGATTGATATAAGATTTCATTTTATGTTCAGTTGATTGATCTCTTTCTTGGAAATACTCTAAAAATACTTGAAATCTAGTCTCACCTGATCTGTGAAAATATACATTTGATTTTAACAATTAACCCATAACTAGACTTCCAAATTTAGATTTCTTCAGAATGTTTCCACATAATGTGATTCTATTAATTATAACTAGGAATTATAATAATAATAGAACTTATACATTGACAGATTTACCCCAGAAGATGCCAAAATTATTGGCAATCTACTTTTTCTCAAGTCAACCAATACCAAATCAGTGTGTTGTGCTAGTCTTGTTTGTGTTGATTTTTTTCTTTCAAATAAAATTTTAGATATATCAGGAAGTTCAAACAAAGTTGACAGAATACGTTCAAATTCAAATTTTATTATTTTGAACATTCTATTTACATAATCGATACTTGTTCATTTACATAGAGTGGGCTATAAGTAACTGAACGCTACGAATCGGCCGCAGTTCGAAACCTGTTTTGTCTAAAATACAAAAATTCTCAGTTTATGTTCATAGGACAAAATCATTTCTTCATGGATCAATTCTTCATTCTTAAAGACTGCTTTACTAAAGTTATCTCGTTGGAGTTATGTGGCTAAGCAAAATAACTGCATGATTCACAAAATTCGCAAATGGTCGTGCATTTTGGGTTCATTTTTGTGAAATTTGGGTAGAATTGTCTTACCTTTCTTTAAGAATGACAATTGTACAGCTGTTTTGCGTGCACTTTCAAGAACAAGATGGAGCCACTTGTCACACTGCAAAAGCAATACTGACTATATTGAGATAACTATATGCAAGGCTATTGATTTCACGAGTCTGTGATCTTTTTGCCTCCGAGCTCCCCAGATTTGACTGCCCTCCTACTTTTTACTTTGGGATATTTAAGAGGACAAAGACAATTAATGGAAATGTCTATGCCAACAAGCCCAACTGACATGAGGAACTGAGCCGTCGCAAGTATCGTCCCAGAAATTGTTCTGAAGGTAGTGGAAAATGCATGAAGATATTAAATTTCTCACAACCATGAACATTGTGATTCAAGTTGAAATGTACTTACTTATGAATTTTGTATGTGTCAAAAATTATCTTAAATAAAAATCGGTTAGCCCTTCATAGCCTACTCTATATATTATTTTCATTAAATATTTCTATGAGAACCGAATCCATTATAAGTTAGGCCAACTACTTGGAAGTAGTTGGCTATCCCTAGGGTAAGTTTTTATAGTTTTCTTGGAATAATTCATTAGTCGAATAGAGTTGTCTCGAGCATCCATCATCATTATTGCAGAAAGCCGAAAGTTCAATAACGAATAGTGCTAGTTATTAACTTAGCTTCAATTTATAACTTTTGGAAGTTTTGGCTTGCATGGAATTGTGTAAAAAAATCCTTATCTTTTTAGATCCTTAATAAAACCTTCAGTTCATCCGTGAATAATCAATTAAATATCAAATTTGAGGAAGTATCCGCCAGCTTTTCTCAATAAATAAAGAATTTTTTCATATTAAATTCTATATGGAATGATAATTTTTGCAAAAATCTTCGAGCCAAATGATGTTGAATTTTGCTATGTCCACATATTACCATTTATTTTTGTCATTTATACTGTTTGATTGGGAGGTTTCTTAGGTCTTGGAAAAACCTTCATGTGCAAGTTGTAGGTCTCAATCATTTTTGTCAGACTTGTTCAGACCTAAGATGGTATACAATAATTGATCGGTATGTTTGCTTTCTTATGTATGTACGTGTGTTTTGCATAATATACGTGCTCCGATGTTAATGATTTTTTTTATTGCAAATAGGAGTATAGAAAGATGGTACCTACTACATTTGAAAAAACAACATTTCCAACCCCCTGAAAACCTCCCCCAAAGGGGGTGAAAATGGTTACGTTTTAAATTTTACGTGACATGGTTATGAAAAAATCATTTCCAGCAACGTTCAAATTTGACATTTTTCAAAAGATCGCGGGGTTCTGAGTTACAGCACAAGATTCTCAACGCCATATTTTGATATCACTGAATATGAGTGTACGTTCAATTATTTTCATGACTAATGAAAAATATGAAATATAGTTATTTATTACGCAAGGGAATTTAATTCTGTGATTTGATTTATATTTATATATCTACCCGGGAAAAAAATACTCACTTTTTTCTCGTGGGGAAGTCACCTGTCAACAGAGATAAAATATCAAACTTTTTTCCCGTTATGATTCTGATCGACTGATTTCATAGACTCACAGACCTCTACAGACTGACTATGACCCGTGATCGGCGCGGATTTATTCGAGATTATTCTAGACGCTTGTCAAACTGACAATACTGTGCGAAAATGAACGTCTTATATAAGTATAGTTTCTGGAAGGTTCTTGAATAATTCTACTAATTCTAGAACTAATTAATGAAATACACAAGAAACAACTATAATAAAAAAGACAGTAGCACAAATGGATACTAAAACGAATAATAACCGTAAGTACATGATAATTTATGCACGTAACATCATTTTATATTTTTCACTGCGCTAAATAAATAGTGAAGGGTGGTCCTAGATTTTTTTAAATTTTGGTTTTGAATCTATCATCACTCATTAAAATCATTGAAAGTTCACCTACTTATATTCAGAGATTTCAAAACAGCGGCACACAAATTTTTCAGACTTTACCATGCTGTAACGCGAAAAACATCGAATTTTTTGAAAAAAATCTTCTTAAATTTTGCCGTCCCAAGCTTTCGAATTTCGAAAAAAAAATGTCATCTCCACCCCTCTTTTGGGGCAGTTTTTGGTGGGAAGGAAATGTTGGATTTTAATTTTGTTTAATATGGGACTATCGAAATAACACCCTATTATATCATGAACGGATGGACCAATTTTATTGCTTTCTGTATTGTTTCTTAGGGAACCAAACACGCACGTCTGTGGCACAAGATCGGCTCTTTGCTCGCGATGGTTGTTTGGAAGTACCTACCTATTTTCAATAGCCGAAGCACATCAGTTTTGCCCTTGGAAAAGGCGGGGAAAAAATTATTATGCTCTAATAAGAAATCATATTTTCTAACTGTGAAAACTATTATTAACTATTAACCTAAATTTATATTGGCTAAATATTCCTTCAAGACCATTTCAAGATAACAAGATAGAAAAGAAAAATCAAGAAACAATCTTATTAATCTTTTAATTAAATACAGTGGTGTACATTACTTCTTCAACGAATAACACCATTTAGTTTCAAAATAAGCCGAAAATTTATCTTCCTCAAAAGCGACATGGTGGTTGGTGTTTGGGAATACCCTGAATGAATTAACTTGGATCTAGATCACATCCACAGCTTTTTGCTTGGAAATTTCGTGACTGTGGAATTTATTAAATGGAATCTTAATCTTATCTGTTATTTAAAAAATATAACTGATTAGACATTAAATATCAGAATATAAATTATTAATCACATTCAGAAATCTGGTGCACGTAACATCAAATACATGTATGTATATGATGTTATCGGATTGCCTACTTTCTTTTAATCGAACAATAACCGTCATTGTTCACCTCTGAATATATTTCTTGATAAAAGAATATCTGTCGATGAAAGGTCACAAGTGGGTTAATTGTTGCTATAAATGCAGTATTGTCTGGTATAATATATATAACAAAATGAGTCATAAAATTTGATGAATCGCGATTTTTAAGTCGAAACAATTAAATCAATCAAAATAATAATAGTTTTTTGATGTGTTGATTTGTAATGAATTCAAATAGTTTGCTCTTATTTTGCGGCTGTGAAATGTTGGACAAAAGGCTTTTGTTCATTTACGAACAATATGATAATTAGGTACCTGTGGATGTTGGAAGGAAAACTTTTCAACATTGAATACAAAAAAGAAGAAGAAGACGTAAAGTATCAGTTATTATGACTTTTAGACCAAATGCTGTTTATAATTCCATTTTCTTGGATTTTCCTAAGTTTGTAATTCTTGTACTTGAATAAAATTACAGTAGTGACTCGAAAATCCGGATTAATGATTGTCGTAAATCATCCGGATTAACATGGATAATGGTGTACGTTTAACGATTTTCGTGACAAATTAATGTAATAGGTACTCGAAAATGTGATATAAATATTTTTCACAAAAAAATGGACCGACGTTATTAGTAGATGCACTGGAAAGTATAAAATAATATTAATTCTATTGGTGCTGGTACTTGTGAAGTTGGTGCCAAAAGTTGTCAATCTAACTGCAACTTCACAACTTCAAAAGTAACACCACCAATAGAATCAATATTATTTTATAGTTTTCGGTGCACCAACTGATAAGAGTCGGTCCAATTTTTTGTAAAAAATATTTATGTAAAAAGAGATTTATTTTTACGCTGTATCCATTTAGGTACATAAATTTATAATATTATCTATTTGAATTTGCTCTTTAAATCTACGTCAAGTAGATAGTATTACCATGCATCACAATAATTAGTTGTTGTGGTTTAGCCTTGAATATGGATGGTCGGTTGAGAGAAAATAACTCATCAGCTGTGGTGAACTGTTAATGATACACTGAATAATATGTGTTATAAGAAAATTTAATTTGTTACTTTGTAGTTATATACCAATTCGATCACGACATTGGATAGGCTGAGTATCATTATAAATCATCGAAATAAAAAAACTCCTCAGCATGGCATTGGAGATCATATTTTTTCGAACAAGGGAAGCGATATCAGTTATTTAAATCGTACAACAAACGTTCCTCAAAAAGTTTCAATAAAAATGGTGAAATATTTTTTTTTAATTGGACCGACATTATTAGTTGCTGCACTGAAAAATACAAAATAATATTTAATTCTATTGGTACTGGTAATTTTGAAATTGTGGAGTTGCAGTTGTAGGTTGATTTTGTAAAAAATATTTATTTCACACTTTTGAGTGTAACAAAATCGTTCAACATTCACCAAAGAAGATAATACGTTGCTTACACTTATTCAAAAATTTCAATACGCGGAAATACACATATTACACCCACCACATATCGAAGACGCAATAGCTGTTTTCGCGGAGTAAATCCTGAACGTGTTCTGATAGCATTTGTTCCAAACTTAAAATTCCGTGTTCGTGGAGCACCTTTCATTTCTTGAAAACTAGTTCGGAACATGTTCGACAGATTCTCGGATTGGGCTGGGATATCTTTATCCTCCTACTTTAGAGCATTTTATAACCTAAAAATTTCACTTATTTGTGGTAGTAGAAACCGAAACTGTGAGTCTTAGAGAGAACCATTTGAGTGTTTGAAGCAAAGAATAAGGTGTGGATTGTGTGCGTGTGAATATTTATAAGTGATTTGTAAGTGCAAAAACAGTGTCAGAATTATGCTAAGTATACAACAAAGTAATACAGATAACTAAATTGGCTGGTAAAAGTCCATAGTAAATTAGAATTGTATAAACAATAATGAATTTCCACTAATGACTAGTAAGTAGTAGTAAGTGTCAATTGTCGTATATCTACAAAATACTTCGGAGACGCGCATGCGTACTGAAAAATCCCAGATATGTTCACACCAGATTTTGAATATGTTCAGAACACGTTTAGGATTTACTCCGCGAAAACAGTTATTATTTCAGACTTAACCACTCCAAAACCTATGATTGAAAAGATATGTTGAATGTCGATCAATTCTCAATAGTCCTCTATCAATTAAAAAAAGAATCATGAAAATCGAAGCACGTTTACTATTTATAAGGCGCGAACATCTATAAAAAATCCCGACGGCCTGTAGCCAGCGGAAAGGTAAATTTCTCAAAATTCATTGAATTGATATTTGAACATCCATAGATTTTTTTAATAATTTTATTTTTTTATTTGTTTTCTTTATTATTTTTGTTTGTGCATGTGAAAAATTGGTTCGAACAAAAGTTATGGGTACTCATTATATCAATAAACCAAAATTATTTTTGATGATATTTACACTACGGCCCTTTTTTGATAATTTTTTTAAGTGTTTGAACGGTCCTCATATTGAAACTACTTACCCGATAATGCCCAATAACGAACTCGGCCGAGATATTTAAGAGAAAATTTGAACTTAATACTTCCAAAACTGCGACCTCTATCATGTTAACAAATTTCGTAATATCCCATATACAGGGTGGGGCAAATGTTCCAGACCGGCTCAATTACAGAAGATCCAGAAGAAATAGCGAATTCAAGATTGCACATTTCCCTACAGCTACAATTGATCTATCATAATAGCCTGTACATCACTAACATCTTAATCTGTCATATGTCAGTGTCATATGATATTTTGTTAAATGGAACACCCTGTATTTTATTAGCCTTTTTGAATCCTCATTCAATTTCTGAAACAAAATATATGTCATTTGTCAAAATTCAATTGTTTTGGAAATATTGGCTTTCATAGTTTAGAAATAAATAGCTTTTATTTATAATTCAAGAAAAATGAACAAACTGCAATAAGAGGGAAACAATACTAAGTTTAAAAGCTATTTAACTAAATGTTGATTTTGAGATGGGATGTCGTTCCTCTTGGATGGATCTACGCCTATCGAAGTATCCAATCATCATGAGTAGAGTTCGTTCTTGTTCTGATAGCTGGACCATAGTCATTTATAAAATGTGACGCACTTGACAATAACTTCGACTACATTTATTTATAATTATAAATGTCATAATTATAAATGCCATAATAGACAACTACCATCACAACGAAATCAATTACCATACTCATAATCGTGCACATATATCATGCTAAAATTACATAAGTTAATATTTTTAGGATAAAGTGCGTTACCCGAATAGCAATATTCGGATGTCAATATTTCCAAAACAATTGAATTTTGACAAATGACATATTATACTTTTTGTTTCAGAGATTGAATGAGGATTCAAGGAAAAGCTAATAAAATACAGGGTGTTGCATCTAAGAAAATATCATATGACACCGACATATGACAGTTTATGATGTTAGTGATGTACAGATTGGCTATTATGATAGATCAATTGTAGCTGTAATCGAGCCGGTCCGGAACCCTGTATATAAATAAACGTTTTTTGCACCTACTTTTAAATAAGACGTATAACCATGTTGTTGAATTTTTTTCGAAATTAATTTCTATAAGAAATTTACCTTTAAAAAAAACATGCAGACAAACAGTCGAATTGTATACCACCGTTTCTTTTGTCTGTCAAAAACCAGGCATTGTGTTGTTCTAACAAATTTGCAGTTCCTTGGCCCAGAATCATAATCGAATTATAATGAGACTGTCATGTTCTTATGTTCAAAGACGCATGTTCCATTTTGTTTCTAATTGGATTTCAAGTTGAGAAGATCATTTGTAATACATATAGGCATAGATTAGCATAAGTTATAAATAGGTATGTTAATATTTTGTACTAGCCATTAAAACAGTTAATAATTGCATTTAGATACAAGCGTTAGGTCATATTCTTAGAGGTAGCATAATCATATGTCTCGCTTCTTGTAAAATTTTGTTCTTTTGTTATTAATCAGTTTATCAATACATAAATTAAGTCGTATAGATTAATCGAAGTAAATTTACTGAAGTTACTACCAATGATTGCTAGAATACAAGCCTATAATTCTAAAAGTTTCTAAATAAATTGCCCTTGAACATAGAAGAGTTTCGAAAATTCAACTCACATATAAAAGATTTCTACAAATCAGAGTGAAAAGACAATTTGAAAACAATTCCATTATTTTTTGCTGACAATCAATAAATACAATAAAATTTCCTATCTCTGCTATCAAAAAGATTGTTTAAGCTATTGGAAATACAATAGATGGCTTGCAAAAAACTAAAATCTATATTATCTTCTCCAACTATACGTATATAGATGACAAAATCTAACTTCTCAATGTCTTTGTGGCATCCAATACATCCACCTACTTCTATTCTTATAGTGAAGCTGCCTAAAAAAAGACAACAATAAATTGCAGAAAGTTTCAAGTTGTCGTGCATTCGTGAGCCAAGCCATCTTTTTGCCTATCGTTAGTGGAATCTTGTGGCTCTAGCATCTATATAGCTATTCATAATGGCACATGGCGAAAGAGATTTGCCCAATGTGAAAAAGTTCTAGCTGTACAACTTTGAATGGAAGTAGAGTCTATGGAATATTACTTGGGCCGAAATTATAAAAAACAATTGTCGTTACTAACCTATTCAGGGGAAGTTCCCTGCTAGGTTTTCAGAATCCTGAAGAATAATTTTCCGAAACCACCAAAGCAATGCAAATTTGACCAGATTTCAACGATATGGAAAGGCGGGGCAACTCCAGGAAAACAGCTAGGGAATCTCTCTTACATATTTTAGTGGATAATTTTGATTAAATTTTCGCGCGATTATGACATTCTGTAAGAATGATGTGAAAACATATCACGCATTTATAAACTGTCTGCCTCTTCGAGAGTTGTTTCATATTCATTCATATTGGAAATCTAACTTTTACGAATTTTTGTAGGAGTGCCTACCTACGTATTTTTTTATCGATAATCTTGTAGAGCATTTCAACTTTGTTTTTTTAATATAGCATAAAATATTTTGATCGCACATCTTTCGTTTGTACCTTTGAACTGAATTTTAAAAAACTATCAGCGTAACAGGCTTCTTAACAATACCCGCACCTGACTTGAACTTATTATTCTTGGATATATAAAGTGGCCCTGAACTTCTGTTTTAATAAAATGAAGAAAATACCATTGTGGGTGCGATCCTTGCACTTATATCACAATAAATTTATATTTTATACTCGTATACTTCGACCTAAACTATGAAACACAGTTCTTACGGGAGATTAAAAAGTACTGCAATATTTTCACGCTTTCAATATCTTTAATATGTACTGTTAATCCGAATTGGCTAAAATTTCGTACAAGCATTTCATGCAAGGTTACTAAGTTTACAGTTTTTCTGTAATTGAACATTTTTTTTCTTATTTACTTAGGATTCTGTATATTTTTTTCACAAAATAATGCTTCAAAGAGTTATCAACAACATTGGACCTGGTACTGAATGTCTAAATAAAACCATTTCTTCGATATTTATCTCGAAAATTATTGTAACGTAATGTATTGAATATAAAAAACATTATTTCCAGCTATCAATTTTAATTTATTTTAATAAAAGTAGCTTACAAGGATTTCGAAATAAGGAAGGGACAATTTGATTTCTCGGAAAGCTGTCTATCATCTACTGTCATTTAAATTAATAAATATTGAGAATGGAGCAATTAACCTCTGCCATATGACACTAGTCTAAATATTATTATTTCCTTGTGGGAATCGGGTGTCTATAGTTTACTCAAGCCCAATAAAGATAATACTCAGTTGATCAAATTTGTGTTAGCATAACACTGCTGTAAGTCATTTAAGGAGGGTTCTTGAATCAAATACATTTCTGGTGGAACATCTCACACTTCAATGTGTGTGATCTACGGACATGTGGGCCTTGTTTTTGAGCCCACCAATATCTGTTTCAGTTGGTGTGTATATTTTCCTCTATACTGAAAAAACAAAATATCTAAGGGTGGGTACTCACCGGGAGCATTCGCCTGTAATGCAACTGCTCAGGTTTGAGCATTACATCGGTGAATACATCAAGACGGGCAATAAATGCAATGTCTTGCTCACGAATGCTTCCAGTGAGAACCTACCCTAAAGCGTCATCAATACGTACTTGATAGCTTTTGGGCGCCCAGATTCCTTTTACATGGACCCCTGAGGTGATTTCTATAAAAATTAGAACAGTAAGGGTCGATAAAAATATCTTGCAATATTAAACTCAGTGCTGTTTAAAATATAGTGAGTGTTCTAGATTTTTTCTACAGATTGTATAACAAAACCACTTGTATTCCTCGTAGCGAAGTATTTTCTTTTTCTAAAATCGATACTTGAATATACAGATAAACAATATGATGTGTCCACTCACACGACTTTCTTACCGCTTTGTAAACAAATTCCATCTAATATAATATTTTGAGGTATAGAGGAAGAACCAGAAAAAGTTAGCTGTCAGTTAATTTCAACATATTTTTTTCGGCTTTACCTGAGAGATGCACCTTCTGCTGGTGGTAAAAAGCTTTAAGATAGTTTTTGACAAGTTGCATTGAAGCTGTTTTCACGCTACTGTTTTGGGCAAAACATGTTTTACAGCCTGTATCTGTCTCACGAGCGAGTAATATCTATATCCTAAAAAACAAAAATAAAAGCAACAAAGAAGCTCCATCCGTTCCTGAGATATTCAATAGATCAATTGCTGAAAATCAGTTTTTTATACTCCGAGGACCCTAAAATAAAACATAATAATGAAACGGTACATCAAAATTTTTACAGGATTATTATAATTTCGTTACCACTTTACTACTTGGTGTAACGGTTGGAAATTGGATAAATCCTAAACTTTTCTTCTAACTTTATACTCTCAATAGGCGATTGTGTAGAGGGTAAACAAAATTATCCATATTTTATACGCCATAAACACCACGGAAATGTGTTATCCCATTTATATTCTAAATAGATTGTCAAATATTTGATCGAATGGAAATCGTCAATGAGAACCTGATAATGGCCATAGTAATTAATATAATGCATCTGCAAACAGTCAACAATCTTTATATAATCATAATTCACACAACTTGAACGTGCACAGCAACATGCACTTATTATAAGACGTGTAGTGAATCATTCATACGGTTGCTAGGTGCACCTTAGTAGATATTATATAGGTACATTATGTAACAATGCCAAATGGTGAAATTAAGGCAAAAATCACACAAAACTTAACATGTTTATTTAAGCGGATTATTTCTGGTCAAACATTCACATTCCTAAACCGAGAGTATTGAACAAGCAAACCATATTCACCCTTCCAAAAATACGATTTACGCATTAAATCGTTCCCCTAAATTATGGGGAAACAGGAAACTCGAAAATTTGCTTTTAAATACCCCAAATGCTGATCAACGAGAGATAATAATATCCTAAACACGCTTCCGAATCTACCACCGACAAAAAACAATCGTAAATTTCCACTTTATCTTTCGATACATAGGCCATTCCTATCAAACGAAGGAATTTGTTAGTCCAAAAGCTGATTGAAAAATTGCTCCCGACACAATTCCATATAAGCAATAGGAATGAAATGCAACAGAAATTGTACTTTCTTATTAAAACAATTCTAGTTTATAGTAGAAGATGGGTTTTCGTTAACGCTGACAATAATGTCAGTAAAGTTGTATCTAAATCAAGAAGATTGGATATGTTGACTACCTATGCTACTCTGTGTAGTCAAACGAGATCATAGAAGTTGCTTAGACAACAGTAATCTGCTGTCTAGGCATAGCGAGAGTGGCTTATTGCGCCCTCCTAGCTGCGCAAAGACGCATATTTTGAATGATATGCGTACATAATTTCACATATTTTTTATGGTGAGTTTCATCTCCTCTTCCTTGCTTCGTTGTCTCAATGCTACGGAGAAAATTAAATAACCAAGTAGCGACATCTTAGAATATCTTTGCCCAAATCAACCCACTTGAACTTTAAACTTGTGAATAAAGTAGTTGTTTGACTGACTGTACTTAAAACTTGAAGAGCTTGAATCGGATATAACACGATTATTTTGTCAGGGCTCTGATCAAGATATTCAGAGGTTGGAATGGGGATTGACTGAGTGTATCGTGTGATAGGCAAGGAAATCCATGTGAGGTCAATTCCATAAGTGTGTAGTTAATTGTTTCAGTTTTCTCATACGGAAATAATTCAGTGCCCTTTGTATATAATAGGTCTTACTTTTATTTTTCAAGTCAGGTTATGTTACACGATTTTGGAATCGTACCAACCTAGCTTAACTTGCAGCTAAATTACCAAAAGTCCAAAGAACAATTTAATTCAAGTAACTGTGAATACTTTATACATGAGAAAGTACATAATTTAATTCGGTGATTTCCATGTTAAAAATTGTCATGGTATTCGAAAATTGTCAGTTTTTTCTTGTTTTCAAGCCATCCTGGGTGTGTATGAGTTCAACAGAGAACAATAATATTCTTGAACAGCTTCGACTCTTTCATTTTTACCTCCAGGTGACAAGGTCTCACCCGTCGTTCTTCTTGGCGTAAATAAGAAGTATATTAAATCATTCAGATGACCTTTGATTTCCATCCCTTGAACTATACCTATGTATAAATACCTACCCCTGTTAAGATTCGGAAGCACAAATATATTATACACCTACAACCTACAAGCGATTGTAACGAGTTCGTTAATTTTTGGAAAACACGAAATACAGCTAGCTATCTCCTCTGAGGATCTATAATGTCGATGATGATAATTGCTTTATTTTGTACGCCGTTCATTGGTGGTGGGTGTGGCCATTAGTAGTTGAGTTTGTCAAATGGAAACGGGCCGTTTGGTTTGTTTTATGGGGTATTTACTGATAGGTATGATCCCTCACCTTGGCGGGTTTTGATTCCATTTCCATTTGACTGTTACACGATTTTCTTTATCGCACAGTAGATGTTTTAGAACATCTCTTTATATAAAATCGGGTGAGTCCACGACGTTCCTACCATTCTCAAACGAATTTCTTTTCAGCCAGAATATTAATAACAGATCGATCCTGATTTTTTCCAAAGATGTGCTTTTGAACCATAATCAAGGCGTTCAATAAAAGTTCTTTATGCAAGTTTCATCAAAACGCTACGGTTTCTAGCAAAAATGAAAATCATTATTTTTGACGTAAAAGTGGTTACATGTAATTAAATCATTTCTTCATTTTATAGTTACACGCAGAAAACATTGTCCTGCTTCATCTACTTATACAAATTTTCATGGCGATCGGTTAAACTGTGTAAAACATGAAACCATCAAGCCGCAAATTGCAACAAAGTGGATGGTGTTAAAATATTAGCTATACTCACATACCTATCTATGAGTATCAATTTTCATGGTAAACGGTGTAGAAGTTGATGCGCTGTAGCGGCATCTTGCGGTTAAATTTAATGTGTTTGTAACGCATGTTTTAGGTCTGACACTCCTTCTCCATAATATATAAACTTTAACTGTGCATGCAGATATGTAGATCTTCTGTAGTTCATAATGGGGATCTCTATGGTCGCAGCCATGTAGCTGATATCAATTATCTTTTAAGATGATTATCCTTAGAGATAACTGCTATCGAAGTATTCATTCATTCTTTATAGATAACAATGACAAATTTTGGTAGGTACTTTGTGAAAAGAAATATGAAGAAAATTGGAATAATGGCTGAAGTGAAATTTTGATTATACCTACTTCAGTTAACATATATTTTGAATTCAAATAACATTTACTTTACATTTCTCAGTGTTCCGTCGAAAAAATTGCGATATTCCTTGATTCCTAAATAAATTACATAAAGAATTTTTTCTTATCCTCTTTCGCCTGTAGAATTAATCAAACTTTCTATTTCCTTCGAAAATTGGAAAGATATATTTCTCCTGCATTTGGTTTTTTTAATCAGGTTGGAATTGCTTTTTCCATTTGTCTTACTCCTCCTCCCCCTATGAAGTAAGTATATTTAGCACTTTTATTGCACATGTCTTCGACTGCCTTACAGATAGAAATCTTTTATTACCTCTTCATGTATGCAAAAACAACTTGCACACATTTTGCATCTCGTCTGCGATCATAAAACAAGAGGCGTCTGGCCCCAAAAAAAATTAGCCAATTTGGATTCCTATATGTACACATGATTTATATTTCTATTTTTGTTGAGTTATACTGTTCTGGTCCAGTGTTTTTTGTGCATTTAAATAAGATTCAGTGCTGTACCGCTTTCATTTCCTCAATCAAGTTCCATCTTTCGATATTGGTAATATGAATATTTATAATTTCGTGTATTTAATTTTATACATCTTACTTCTCACTTATAAGTAAAAAAATATGTCGGTGATTTTAGATTGGATTTTTTTGTTGTTGTTGTGTTCATAAGGTTATTTGCAGGCCAACAAAACCGAATAAAGCATTTTTAAAATTTCTGTCTGTCAACCGATTTTGTAGAAGGCCCTTCCGAAAAAATTATAGGTCACTCTGATATGTGTTTCGCCAACCAAAATGATATTGCCACGGTTGACCTTTTCCCCAGAATCTTAGCTAGACAGGTGTCGGTTTGTGAGGTTCCATTGTTTTGATGGTACTGTAATTTTTAATTTTTTTAAATATTGAATTGGGTACGGAGTTTCTGAAGTTTTTTTCACGTACAAAAGCGTGGGCTTCACCTAACCTAACCTCATGAAACTGGGATTTTAGTAAAACTACAGTTTTTTTGGGGGAAAAAAATATCTTTTAGCCAACTCTTTTCTCGTCTTCAATATCGAATGTATTTTCATCTCCATATGGGATGAGGATTTTTTACGATTTGAAAATTGTATATGCTGTATATATTATTGTAGAAGATGGAAGTTTCACTAATACATACAAATGACCTACTTTGTGGCGTATCTGAATTATTGCTCAAAAATTATAAAATACTATATCCACTGTAGGTAATTAATTGTTATAAAGTCAAATTCGATAATGGTTTACTGAATCAGTAACTAATACTTTGTCTTTTGTAGAACAATATTGTTATATGTAATTATATAGGCTTTCTTGTAGAATTTCGTTTCAAAATGGTAAAAGTAGAACCCTTATACTAACGCAAATGTCCGTCTATCTTCCCCTAATTAATCTTCAAAGATAAATGATTCCTAATTCGCAAGAGAAATAAAATATTTTTGGAATGACTGTTGCTAAACTGTTTCACAAAAACTGGGGCCAACTTTATTATTTGGTGCACAAAAACTTACAAAATAAGATTCATTCTAATGGTGCTGGTAATTTTGAAGAATATTATTTTATATTTTTCAGAGCATCGATTAATAAAGTCTGGTACTAGTTTTTGTGAAAACAAATATTTCACATCTTCGAATGAATCATTATTCATCAAAATTGTTGAACGTGCAATTGTATTCAGAGATAATAATACTTATCTCTTACTGCAACTCGGATAACGTTAAATTTTTTGAAAAATGTTAATTTTAAATGTTGCTGGATATGGTCTCTTGTTTAATTTTGCTGTCTCAAATTTTCGATTTTGGATAAAAATTGACCCTGCACCCTCCTTGGGGGTAGTTTTTGGAGGGAGGGAATGTTGGATTTTATTTTTTTATATGGGACTCAGCTCTCTTCTTTCAAATAAAAAAATCATCAAAAAACCCTAGAGTCGAATTGTATACCTAACTTCTCACTCCTCCATTTGTGAATTTGTGTTTAAGCATGTTGTCAACTTATTTATTTTTATTCAAACGCAGATAACTCGTGAACCCAATAAAACTGAAAACAATTCTTTATGAGATCATCATGCTGCTGCGTGTTTTTGACAACGAACCCAAACGGAGGAGGTATATAATTCGACTGTCTGCTTTTTTTGGTTTGTGCACTCTGTATACAGTAAGCATACTCCGATTTTGATGATTTTGAGAAATGGTCCCATATTTGTAAAAACTCCAATCCGAAATCTCCTTCTTTCCAAAAAACGCCCATGAAGGGGGTGGAGTGAGCATTTTTTTCGAAAATCGAAAATCTGAGACAACAGAATTAAAGATAGGACAATATCCGGAAACGTTCAATTGAACATTTTTTAAAGAGAGTTACGGTTTCCGAGTTTTAGCGATATTAAAATCTCAAATACGTGTATTTTCGCTATGTGGAGATGGCAATTTCTTTGGAAAATTGAAAATCTGAGGCAACCAAATTAAAGACCAGATTATTTGTAGCAACATTTATATTCATATATATAACATTTTTTCCACAGAGTCACGGTTTTCGAGTTACAACGGTGGTAAAGTCTAAAATATTTTATGCGTATTTCCGCGGCGATGTATTAAGTTCTGAGAAATAACAAGTACAAGCAAATAATATACATGGGTAATGGTATTAGTGAACGTTTAACGATTTTCGTGACAAATTTTACACTCAAAATTATGAAATAAATATTTTTTACAAAAAAAAATTTCTATTGGTGCTGGAACTTGTGAAGTTGGTGCCAAGAGATTTCAATTTTACTGCAACTGTACAACTTCAGAAGTACCAACACCAATATAATTAATATTATTTGGTATTTTTTCAGTGCACCAAATAATAACGTCGGTCAAATGTTTTGTAAGAAATATTTTTTTATTAATCTGTTGAAGATCGCTTTAAGATTATTTGTTTCTAACTCTTTTTTTATGTTAACTTGTTCTTTTATGAAAAAGTATTTCTTCTAAGCTGATATATATTATTTTTGTGATCGTTGAACAACCATTATCTATTTTCTCCAATAATCTTGTCAGACCAGATTTTTCTTTTACACTATTAACGGGATTTCAATAATAATTCTTATCTCATACATAACACTTAACAATTCTAGTGAATAAGATGCAGTGACCTTTTTAGATTTAGTTTATTGGTAAAAGTTCACCGCGACTCATACATGCCAAAGCATACCCACAATCGCGATATACTAATGGAAAAGTGTTACTCGTAAATCAGTTTTTATGTCTTATACGAAGAGGTATAAAACGGCGACATAAAGGCGTGGAATTGAAGAAAAAATCCACAAGCCTACTTACCAATGAGATGGAAGTGAAAATCGTCATGTCCAAATTGAGGTTATGGTATTGCTACATATCTATATCTGAATAGAAACTTTATGCAGGCGCCAACAAATGGTGGATATTGCCTCCATTATCATCTGTAAAACTTTCAGTGAGCTTTAGATATGAAAAAAAGGCTTTCCCATATCGCTGGGGATTCACGTGTTATTATTGTTATGAGTTTTAGATTTTCATGCTAGAAGAAAGTTTCTAGATCTTGGAATTAAATTAATATGTAGATAATTAAAAGTTATTGATTTGAACTCGAGCGACATCACGCAGCGGATTTTATTCTAGAATATTTTTTTTTATTTTTTTTTAAATGGAAACAAACATTATGAACTGCAATTTTTCTCGAAAATGGAATATTTGAGGCGACAGAATAAAAGACGAGACCATATCCGGAAACGTTTATATTGAACATTTTTTCAAAAGAGTGGTATATATGTATTTTCGCTATGATCTTTTGGAATCTCTGAATATTAAGAAGCAAAGAAAATTATAAATAAAACTGATAGATATAATAGGATAAGTACTATCTTCTTTAGTATTACGTGAACATTCAACGATTTTCATGACTAATGTTACACTCGAAAGTGTGAAATAAATAGATATTTTCTACAAAAAATTAGACCAACTTCATTAGTTGGTGCACAGAAAAATACAAAATAATATTAATTTTATTAGTGCTGGTGATTTAGAAATTGGTGCAGAAAGTCTTCTATCTAACTAAAACTGCAGAACTTCAAAAGTACCAGTACCAGTAGAATTAATATTATTTTGTATTTTTCCTATTTATAAAGTTGGTCTAATTTTTTGTAAAAAATAGTTAAAGTCATAGAAGTCAATACGTGTGTAAAGCTATAAAGTATAAAGTGGCAAAGATTCTTTGCTGAAAGTTTTTCTTGCTTATAATATTTTACTTTATCGCCTTTTAAAATTGCGCATAATAATATGCATATTTCCTACACGGAAGTTACAAGAAAAAGATAAGATATTTATTCATACATAATAAATAACTCTGTAGCAGTATAGATTGATCTTTTTCTCTCTAATTAACATGTAAATTAGTTGATGTTTATACGCTGATTTATGTATTTCTGCAAAAATTGCTGTTCATGCAACTTTATAATATAATCATGATCCAATGTAATTTTATATAATCGCCCTTTTGGTTTTGCGATCATTAACAAAGTTTTTAATCAACATTATTTACCTCGAAGGGTGGCTCAGCTTTGAAATTGTTGGTCTGAAATTAAAAGTTTCCCCGGGGAGCGGCTGTTTTCCAGATAATTTGGTTTATGAATTCATCACAATAACCGTTTCAACTAAATGTATCGATATTGTCATTCTGCATATTATTTGCTTTGCTATAGATAGATAAAAAATATATTTAGGGTATTGAATATATGATTTTAATACCCAATACGTGTTTCCTCAATGAAGTTGATATGTTCGAACTCATCTCTAATATGGTAGAAGATGATTTATTAAATAAATGAAATTTTTAAAACTTTTTTTTGTTTATTACTCATTCTTTTAACAAAGACAATCTTTATATACCAATATACATATAATGAGTGTCATACATCAAACAAAAGATAACTCTCTGCTTTCTTTAACTTTTAAATAATATAACAGATACGATATAGTACATTATGTATTATCTAATTTTAATTACTGTGAAATGTTGGCCATAAATCATTCGAAAATGACATTTTAATGTAGGTGTTAAGAAATAGATAATTTTTATAGCTACCATTCCCTAGTTTCTTGAGTGAAAATAGCAAAGGAGATGTTATTTTATTTACATATGTTTTGAGATAAATTAAGCTAAATGGTGAGACTCATTAGATTGAAGATTTTAGATTTGAGGTTTCTATTGCACTGCGATTTTCAGGTCTATGAGGCTCATCAAACATAAATATAAATAAATCAAACATCCAAGCTTATTGATAGGAACGTAGACCTCCTAAAAAGGAGGAGGTATATGTACAATTTATCTGCAAGTTATTTTATGCATATTTATTTCCTTGACTTGAAAAGGTTGACCAATTTGTGTTTTTCTGTTTTCGTTTTATAGAGAAAAGCTGAGATAATCAACTTTTTCTTGAAATCAATTCGTCATCTTAACTTTTTTTGGGAAAATGAAAATTGTCGCTTGCAGTGGACAAAGTTACCTAAATAGTATTTCTTCATTCTAAGATCTACCCTTGATGCTTGTATAGGTACGCTGTTACACTTAGCCGCCTCAATAAGCTTCCAACAGACGACCTACCGTATAATAACAGCTTTGCTCTTAGCTAGTTTTATTGTTCATATTGTTATCTATACAAAAAGTTTTAATTGTTTTATTTGCATTTTTTTCAGATCTCAGAAGGCCTTGAATCCAGTGGTGATATTTATCTGTTTGCCGACGTACGTGATTTTCACGCCTACACCACGCTGAACGCCAAGAACCAATTCCGAGCTCCCAGCGAGTGGGGCATAGTGCTAAGGCCAGCCGCGACCAGTTGCAGCAGGCCACCAACAGCTGCCGCTTCCGGTGCCGCCGTCGCAACCACGAGCGAGGACGCGTCGTCACCGGGTCGCAGGCCGGGCGCCGCCGACGACGCTAGCCCCTCTAGCAGTGGGGCGGCACGCCGTGGCGGCGGCATCAACGATCGCCAGCTCAGGTGTTTGGCGTGCGAAACGGAGCGAGTGCGCTCCTGCTGGATCACTGCAATGAGACTGGCCAAGGTGAGACTCATTTTTTAAGGATTTTGAGGCTTTTCGCTTGAACAAAATCTCTAAATAAATCTCTACCTGTTCCAACTACATAATTCAGTTTTGGACAGTTTATAGACTGACGAGTTTTCACTAGGATACCTAAGTTTGGGGTGCATTTAACGTTAAACATTCTCAGCCGTATTGATAATCTATCTTAGTTCGGTACTAGCTAGTACCGTATTACAATAAAAAACAAAACACTTTCCTACCATAACACTGACATAAGAGTCATAAACCTAATTTAAGGTTAGGTAAGTTAGATTGCAGCACTTTCCTCATATACCTACCTACGACCGTGGATCGTGGAGTGAAGGTTCTATCAGTTGTGTGTTCTGATAGCCGTAAACTTCTGCGTTTAATTTAGTAGCGTATGTTTCGATTATGAATACGGCGGTATATGATTAGAATGCAGGGTGGGTCAACAAAAACTTTATACTACCATTTAAAATGGGAGAACACTCGAGACCCATCGATTTCTGATTCGAGGGGGAATAATTTGTCTCCTTTTTTTGACCCTTGTAAGTGAAGAAATACGAAGGCGATACAACATATCTACATACTATTATAGACGTCATAGGAAAGAAAATGGAAACAAGCAGATAGACCCAAAGATAATGATGTTAGAATCCAACAAAAAGACGCAGAAAGTGAGGAAGGTATGTGGAAGATTGAAATGAGGAGGTGAAAAAAGCAGTGGAAAGGAGAAGAAAGGAAGAAGAAGATATAAATACATAGATTTTGTAGCTATATACAGAATAGTTATTACTTATTCTTTGTCTTAGCTTTATGACTTTGTTTTATACTGATCGTTTTGACCGAAGTACAATGATTTTGATACTAATTTTTTAATTTTATATATAGGCACTTAAAAACATAACGCAATCATGATTTCAATTGAACATTGAAAATGAAACACCCATTATCACGATTACACGACAACATTCCAACTTTTATGTATTATTAGATGCTCTTAAGCATTATGTCTGTGTTTTAGTATATATATATATATATATATATATATATATATATATATATATATATATATATATATATATACATCTCGGTATCATTCTGGCGTCCTTTCAAAAAACAGTAATGAAGCGTCCTTGCCGTATATATTTCACTTCGCCATCAATGTGAGCTCCGTTCATTCTATAGCCGTTTGGGCGTCCAATGTATATAATAATTTCAATCTTACAAACAAAAGAGCGTCCATACGGTGTATATTTATTTCATTTACCGTAAATACAGCGTCCGGCGCTATTGCCAAATGTGCAGTGGAATGGGATGATGAAATGTGATTTTAAATATATTTCTCGTATTTTGAAACTACCAGCGACTGCCTAGCATTGGTTGTTTCTCCGAATAGTATTTCATCTGACTTTTTGTTCCTTAAACTTTATTATAATTACTCAATTGTCATATATTCTATAATTCAATTTATACAAAATGGAATTGTAGATGCTAATGATTTTAAAATGTAAACTCATTTTCATTTTTGTCATTATTTCTGTCTCCAACATCAAATAGAAATAGAAATATTTATTTCATGTAAATAATTAGGCATGTATACTTTTGTCCTGGATAGTGATATAGATCACACCAAATAAAATAAATTAAAATACGCTTCAGATGAAGACATAATAAACATACAAGTGACAAAGTACATATAACTTAATTCAAGACAAAGATTATGAACATGTTGAAAAAAGAAAATAATAGTAATAACAATCTAGAAAAAAGGGTAAAAAAGGATTACCTACATAAATGTACTCACAACATGTTCCAGATAATCATCTAAGAAGTTAAAACGGTGTTAAATATTTACGGATCTTAATTTGAGTGATGCACAAGACATCTTTGAATTGTTTGGCAAAGCATTATTCAATTTTATGCCCAGAAATTTATAGGAATTATGGGTCTATGTCTGAATAATGGAGGACAGATATAGTTTTTTTTCTCTTGTATTATAAGAGTAAACATAATTGTGCTGGATTCTTTGGCATGTTTTTTATATGAAGCAGGCACTGCAAAATGCAGCAACATGGTACTTGCAGGATGTTCAATTTTTCTAACAATGGCTTACAGTGATCATCATATTTGCTGGATGTTATTATTCGAATGACTTTTTTTGTGCAATGCATATTTTGGGGCTGTGACATGTGTTTCTCCAGATTATCAAGGCATACGGTCACTATTATGCTATGAAACATAACAAAATATGCCATTCTTAGATAATCTTTATCTACATTCAGCTTCAGTTACCTGAGAGTATTTCCATTTTTATAGATAGGTGTAACTTTGGAAACCTTGAGAATATCTGGAAAAATACATGTACTCATACGAAGATTTAAATAGATTCGGTAAAGAAATCGCTACATTTTTATTTATCTGCGGCTCTAGAATTTTTCAGTTTATGAACAATGTTCAATATTTCTGATTAACTTGTTGGATGTAGGTAAGAAGTCAAATGGTTTATTGCTATTTTTTGCATGCAAGAATCGAAGGGATTTGCAATATAGTTCGCAGAATTTTGCATTGAATTGTTTATGCAATGTTCAAAAGAGTTGGCAAAGTCCTCAGCGGATAAATTGCTCTCATTCCTTAGGTTATTAGTTTTACCTAAATTTGTATTTAATATTCTCCAGACTGACTTTTGCTTATTTTTGATTCAGATATTATCTTATTATTAAACTCCACTTTTTTCGATTTGTTAATGTTAAGTAATTCGAAGCTATCGAGCGTCCTGGTCACTTCGGCAATAGTATGAACCTGGGTTAGTTGTGACTTAAGATTTTTAATATCAGGAGATTTGTCTCGTCCTCGAAGCTAGCAGAGCAAAGTGAGCAGAATCAAAATTACAAATTTGGTGCTTGCAGAGCTAATTAATTGCTAATTAACTGCTGTATACCGAAATGAATTGCTCTTATAGTTTTTTTTAATGGCTGCTTTGCTAGCTGTAAATCTAAAGCTTACAGAGTAACATTTAAAAATATTTTTTGAGTACTTTTTTGTGTTTATGTTTTTGGAAAATGGCTGCTTTGCTTTAAAAATCAACTTTTCCGAGAAAATTTTATTTGGTGCTTGTAGACCGAATAAAGTGCTAATTAATTGCTGTATTCCGAAATTAATTGGTCTTACATTTTTTTAATGGCTGCTTTGCTAGCTTTAGATCTAAAGATAGCTGAGCAACCTTTAAAAATATTCATTGAGAACTTCTTTTTTAGTGCTTAAGGTCTAATTAAGTGCTGTATTCCGACATTAATTGTTGTTTTATGGTTCTTAGGAAAATGTTTTTAAAAATTATTTTTTTCTATAAAATCGTAGTTGATGCTTGTAGAGCTAATTAAGTGCTAATTATTTGCTTTATTCCGAAATTAATTGCTCTTATAGTTTTTTCTAAATAGCTGCTTTGCTAGCTTTAGATCTAAGACTAACAGAGCAGCTTTCAAAATCAACTTTTCGAGAACTTCTTTTAGTGTTTATAGGGCTAATTAAGTGCTGTATTCCAAACTCAATTTTTCTTAAAGTTTTCGGAAAATGACTGCTTTGCTTCAAGAAATACTTTTTTCGTGCTTGTAAAGCTAATTAATTGCTAATTAAATGCTGCATTCCGAAATTATCGGCTCTTATAGTTTTTAGAAAATGGCAGAGATTGCCGCTATCAGAGCAAAAACATATAATCTATACACCCGATATATAAACTATATCGGTAACCATTATTTGAGGTATTTTTTATAAAAAATCAATAAAATTTACATATTTCCTATGATATTTAATCAAGTGCTGTTTCCCGAAATTAATTTCTATAATTTCTATAATATTTCGGCCAATACAATTATATCCGTAAGAAAAGTACTTACCGACGTGGTTAGTAATGAACTTATCCACCGGTAAACCTATCTTACAGTCATAGGAACATATACGGTTAGCAATCGAAAACCGTCCGGTCCTAAAAAAATTAAGTTTTATCCCTTAGCTTTTTAGTATCAGAATTGTACATTTCTTCATTGGGAGAGACAATAAATTCAAAAACATTAAAATCTCAATTTTAAAATGGAATTAAACATGGATTACATAAAATTAAGTAGTTTCAAGTTGCCCGGTGTACCTTTAAAGCTATAAATATCCCCACAATAGATAAATTTACATTTTTATTTGTCTTAAAAGAACGTTCTCTCTCAAAAAATTATTAGAGCAATTAATTTCGGAGTACCGCACTTAATAAGCCCTACAATCGCTAAAACAAAAGTTCTGAAAAATTATGATTTTCAAAGGTTGCTCTGCTAGCTTTAGATCTAAAGCTAACAAAGCAGCAATTTTTTAAATATCAGAGCAATTAATTTCGGAATACAGCAGTTAATTAGCACTTAATTAGCTCTACAAGGAGCAAATAAGATTATCCCGAAACAATAGATTTTTTAAAGTATCCATTTTCCGAAAAACTATAAATAAGAATAAATAATTTCGGAATACAGCACTTAATTAACAATTAATTAACCTTAACAGCACTATAAAAGAAGTTCTAAAAAAATAAGTTTTCAAAGGTTGCTGTGCAAGCTTTAGTCCAAAGCTAGCAAAGCAGCCATTTTCCAAAAATAAAAACTATAAGAGAAATTAATTTCGGGACACAGCATTTAATTAGCTCTACAACAGATTTGTATTTTTGATTCTACTCACTTTGCTCTGCCAGCTTTAGGGACGTAGAAATCTCAACATTTTAAAGTTATTTTCAGGGATACATAACTTTTTTTATGGAAAACGAGATGTTTAAAGATCTGACAGAGTAAACAAAATGAGCAGCTTTTGTTTCTGGATCTAAATGGCATATATTTCAGATCATTTCATCTAATGCAGCTGTGAAACCTGAGATAGATTTTTTTGACATTGGTCGACACATGATAAAAATCCTTTATGGTCGGACAAGTGCGGCTCTATGACTTCAAGAATGAAAATGTTATCATCTAAATTTGTGAACAGATTATCGACTCTAGTTTCTCTAGATTTAGTTATCCGCTGGTGTCAACAAAAACTTTTTCTAGCATATCATGTGATAAAAAATATGTTTGCATTCAGTTAATTTATTGTCACTGGTTTTAAGTCTTAAAGCTATAATTGAAAGTCACCGACAGCCTGTACCTTATTATTGGAGTTTTTTTCTGATAATATTCTGTGCAGATAATATTAAAAAAAATTACTATCAAAATCCGTTGATCTGTAGGTACAACAAAAACTAATTTTCATATTTTTAAGCTGTGTTAATTCTGCATCTATCTTCGCGCAAAGATCTTTTACACAAATGTTATGGAAATCTAAATTGGTCTTAGTATAAATGCCACCATGCATACAAATCTGTCGAATATAATTTATTAGTCTATATCCTCGCGAAATACGATACGATAGAGTTTATGTCCTCCATTTTAAATGAAACGTCTGTCAGTAGTAGTACGTCAATATTGTTCGTATTGTTAGTTCACTTTGTTCCCAATACATTGAATAATGATTTAAAAAAAAAAAATCAAATATATACTATAAATAAAAAAAATTCAAAGAATGGTTTTTACCTAGAGCGATTTTTTCTTCTATTGATTCGAATGGCACCAGGTTTATCCACATGATCACAAACGAATAATTTATAAGTGCTTCGAATATATATCAGAAGACCCTATATGAGTGTAAAAGTCGTTGAAATGAAATTCATGTGTTTCGTTGTTGCCAGATTGCCGGACGCCCAATACGCGATGGAATGAAAGTTAACGTATTCAAAATGAATATTTTAGCGCCGCGCTGCGCCAGATATATCGAACTAATTATATTCGAATATCAATCAAAAATCTCTTGGGACGTGCATGGAGCGTCCTTCCAATTTTTGTTCCATCGGTTAAGATGATCATCTTGACCAGAATTACACTGATGTGTAATAGAGCGTCCGTATACGGACGCCCAATTACCACGGACGCTCTATTAAATGCAATTCGTCAATGTACGGACGCTCTATTGATAGGAAGATATATATATATATATATATATATATATATATATATATATATATATATATATATATATATATATATATATATATATATATATAGTAGGTGGAAGTACGGCAGTACGTGTTAAATAACAAAGTGTTAAAAAAAATGGGAATTCTGCCGAAGTTATATGGGGCTTAAATAAGAAAACTCTTTTTGCTGTCCAAGCTTTCGGAACTATTTATTTCCATTCTCAAGGCTAAAAATATATAAAAAAAAAAATACTAGTTTGGAATGATTTCACAAACTGAATTTTAAACTTACTCTGCAAGTGAGGATTATAATTTAAAGCGGTACAGACTGTACACAATTGAAGAATTCCTCATTGTGGTATTAAAAACTAATACAATACACAATTAAAATTACACATTAAAACAGTAGTTAAAACAATATTTTAAAAGGTGGAGATACAATTACATATTTCTTGATACGGTCACATTTCTAGAACAACTAATTCACTGAAAGGGGTTGATGGAAAAGAAAGGAATGTAGAGGAAAATATTTAAACAGTTTTTTTCAAATTTTTCGAAAACTGGGTGGGAGATGTTTTGAGTTCTGTGTCTTCTATGGTATCAATCGTTATATGCCCAGTGTACCGCTTCTATGTTCTGTGGAATCTTGATCTCCCACCCAGTTTTCGAAAAATTTGAAAAAAACTGTTTAAATATTTTCCTCTACATTCCTTTCTTTTCCATCAACCCCTTTCAGTGAATTAGTTGTTCTAGAAATGTGACCGTATCAAGAAATATGTAATTGTATCTCCACCTTTTAAAATATTGTTTTAACTACTGTTTTAATGTGTAATTTTAATTGTGTATTGTATTAGTTTTTAATACCACAATGAGGAATTCTTCAATTGTGTACAGTCTGTACCGCTTTAAATTATAATCCTCACTTGCAGAGTAAGTTTAAAATTCAGTTTGTGAAATCATTCCAAACTAGTATTTTTTTTTATATATTTTTAGCCTTGAGAATGGAAATAAATAGTTCCGAAAGCTTGGACAGCAAAAAGAGTTTTCTTATTTAAGCCCCATATAACTTCGGCAGAATTCCCATTTTTTTTAACACTTTTATATATATATATATATATATATATATATATATATATATATATATATATATATATATATATATATAGTAAATTGTAAACCATCGATAAGTTTCTATAGCTCTTCGTGTCTCAACCACCTATTGCAAATATTGGTGAACAATGTCGCTGGTGTAATGTTAAATAAAATATAAATACAGGCCAATAGTGCTTTAATTTCCGTAACTCTTCCAAACGTATTTAGACTCTCCCATCCCCATAGCTATCTAGACCTTAATAATAAGGTCTTCAATCATCTCCTGCAATTAGTGACTATCTTGTCTTCTTGTTATGAGAGCTTATTAAAAAATTGATTAATAACTTGTACAAAACAAAAACTATGACCGACTTCAATAGATGTTGCAATAAAAAGTATGAAATCGTAATGCAGAATATAGGATCTTAGAAGAAAACGTACAAAATAGATAAAAACGTGATTTGATGAAAAAAAACTCCTCCACCTCCAACGGCACCGTCAAGATTTCACGAAACACTTTGGACAACACAAGGTTACCCAGAACTCTTGATAATATAAATATCGTTTACAAAAAATTCGACCGAATATTTTTTTTAATGTGTTACGGTTTTTGAGGTAGAGGCATGTTCAATTCTCAAATATGTGTATTTTTGCAATGTGGAGAGGGAGATTTCTTTTGAAACTTGAAAATCTGTGGGTACTACATGAAAGACATAATTATTTGAAGCAACATTTATAATGAACATTTTTTTAGAGTTACAGCGGTGGTAAAATGGTAACATTTCAAATACTTGCGTATTTCCGCAGCGATGCTTTGAGATCTCAATAATAACTACTACAAGCAAAGAATATACGTCGATAATAGGATAAGTATTTTACTATCTCCATTGGTATTAGTGAACGTTCAACGATTGTCGTGACTAATGTTACATTCAAAAGTGTGAAATAAATATTTTTAACAAAAAATGGGACCGACGCTATTAGTTGGTGCACTTAAAAATACAAAATAATATTTATTCTATTGGTACTGGTAACTTTGAAGTTGTGCAGTTATAGTTAAATAGAAGACTCTTGGCATCAACTTTACAAGCACCAATAGAATTAATATTATTTTGTATTGTATTTTTTAGTGCACCAACTAATAAAGTCGGTCCATGTTTTTAAATACTTATTTCACGCTTTTGAGTATAACATTAGTCACGAAAATCGTTGAACGTTCACTAATACCAAAGAAGATAGCACTTATCCTACTACACATGTATATCCTTTGCTTGTAATTGTTATTATTGAAAAAATAGCTGTGAAAATACCCATATTTTAGACTTTACCACTGCTGTAACTCAAAAACCGTAACTCTTTTAAAAAAGTGTTCAATTTAAATGTTTGGGATATTGTTCTATCTTCAATTCTGCCGTCTCCGATTTTTTTTATTCTTGTCCACTCCACCCCCTTTGGGGGCGTTTTTTGGAGGGAAGGAGATTTCGGATTTGAGTTTTTACGAATATGGGACCATTTCTTAAGTCTTCTCTTTCAAATGAATCAAAATTCATCAAAATCGGATTACGTTAATTAACATCATTATGCCGATATTTCGAATAAAACCGCGAAATAAGTATGCTAATTCATTCTCAGATACAAAACCGGGAGATCTATCGAGAATTTTTTACGTACAAATATTTCAAGAAATTATGTGATCTACAAAATGAACATAAGAAAATTTAAATATTGAAAATTTGAATATCGTACCACCTCTCAGTTGTTCTCTTTCAAAATTATCAAAATCGGTGCATATTATGCGAGCCAAGTTTACATACATAGAAGAAGCAAATATACAGTCGAATTTGTATAGCTCTTTCGGTCAAATAGCGCTGATCAGATAAAAAAATGCGGCCAAGTGTGAGTCGAAGTCTCACACGAAGGATTATTAAAGCAAAATTCCAATGTCTTCCTATTTACTGCACATGAGATACAGACGGCTGACAGACGGAAGGACGGGTGGATAGACTTAGTATTTGCTGATATAGCCCTAACAGAAATCCGCATTCATTTAACATTTCAACTCTCTACTTATATGGTTCATGAGTTATAACCCGCCCGCTAACGGATTTCGGAAAAACTCTACATTTCGTAAAATTTTCAAGTGCTTACTTATTAAGGTTAATAAGATACAACCCGCTGACAGACCAACGGACGAACGGATTTAGTATTTTTGTTATAGCGAAAATAGACACGTTCTCTGATACATTCAGCTTTCTTCCTGTTACGGTTCATGAGATATAGCCTGCTGACAGACGGACGGACAGACAGACAGCGCAGTCTCAGTAATATAGGATCCTGTTTTCACCAATTTGGTACAAAACCCAAAAAAGTACTATCTGACTTGCAGTCTTTATTTTCTATGTCTTTGCCTATCCCCAACTGAATCGTCGATATTTTCTTCCAATCAAATTGAAGCACACAACGCTACCAATTAAGATGTGTATTACATTATTCAATCAGAAGACTATTTTCAATACATTTAGAATCTTCTTCAAGGAAATTCAATATTGCAATCGATCATTTTAGGTTTTGGGGTGTGCAACCGAAATCGCCTTTGACGTCGACAGAAAGACGGGGCCATAGAAGTTTTTAGTGCTTTTTAAATGTAGTCCGGCGGTCGCTATTTACAGGAGCCAACAAATGTTATGGCACAGTTGAACATTTTTTTTTTACATATCTTCCTATATTGGCAGTTACTCCAAGAGTTTTTCTTCATAAGATGACGATTCTGAAATTCTCTGACTTATGGAGAGATATTTTTTTGTTGAATTCTAGGATTTAGAAATTACGTTATATTGTACAACAGACTCTTAACTGGTCACTTTAAAAGAACAACAATTAGACGAATTCATATCGAACTCATATATGTACGTTATTGGACGTACAAATTAAACGAGCATACCCTAGTTGCGTTTTTATTTTACTACCTCGACTCTAAGTAGCCTAATATGGAAAGTATTGTAATCATGTGGAATTTTCGGTGTCCAGTTTTCAACAAATGTTTATGTTTCAGAGGCCCTCGTGACCAAAAAACGTATTTCTGGCCATTGATCTGTCTGTCTGCCTGTGCCAATATTTACTCAGGCTCTCCACATATTGAGGTCCATTACTAAAACAACAAAAGTGGCACACATCAATAAAATTATTGTACTAATTTAGTACGCAAAAATAAAATGTATAACTCTTCAATTTTTGAAATTACGGGCAATACTGCTATCTTAATATTAAGTGAGCACACTTAAACTGAATGTGATCGAATTTGAGAAAATATTTTATTTAATACACTTGAAAACTTATAACTTATAACTCTTCATTTTTTAAATTTATAGGCAAGTGTGCTAGCTTAATATTAAGTCAGCACACTAATGATATATGGAGAAAATCCAAAACTATTCGTTATGAATTTATTTTAAAGAAATTATCAGTCAGTTTGTTTGTCATTCAGCTTTTCTGTGATGTCTTGACAGACACTATATATCGCCTGAAAAACGTGTTTCGCTCAGTACTGTAGCCTGGAATCGGCTCTAATGATTTTGATAAAACTTGTCTAAACAGTATTCTGCTTAAGGCTCTTTAGTACCTGCTGTATCGCGTATCTCTGAGAAAAAGCTTTTCTGTTTTCTTTTATTTCTTTCTTACGGTAAAATTGAATATGAACATTGTTGTTTGTCTTGGCACACTTAAACAAAAATAACACGACGTTTTTTATTTTCGATGGAATTTGGAGTACACACACCATTTTTTTCCGTTGCAAATGTGTGAGGAATAGTGATCCCGCCCCCGTATCATGTAAAATTTAGCAACTAGCAATCGCGTTGTTGTCTCAGTGTTGCCAAAGTCTATTAGACACTGTCTATAAAATATTGGATTTAAAAGAGAAAATAGCAATTTCATTGAGAACATGATTTAAAGTAATTTATTATTCAAAAATACATAGAACAAACCTAACTTTGTTACTTTTCACTCAACTATCATTTTAGGCTCAAGACTAACAGAGCGACAACACTGTACCAAATTGACGTTTTGACAGCGTTGATTGTGCGTTAGTCGCGATTGCGTTGCAGTTGCTAATTACATGATAACCCCGCCGGTGTTTTGAATCAATGAATAATATCTCTTAAAGTCAGATAATTCGTAGATATTAGAGGCGTGGCAGTCGCCATCGTAGAACCCAATGAGTGAAATATATTTCAAAAGTGATCAGATTTGCGAATTTCATATTGTTTTGGTGAAATTGAATATTGACTACCGACTTTTTCATGATATCCTTTTAATATATTTTAGTCACCATACCACTTAATTTGAGTAAATATAGTATCTTTCACAAGAGCGTACGTATCTACTGAAGAACTTCAATCGGATAAAAAAAGCTTTATTTGTTTAACAAGTTGATGAGATGTTTTATGTCTGAACGTACGAACGCGTACAAAAATCAAATGAATAGGTATTGATTTCTGATAACTACCTATATAGTACACTTAAGCGTCGTTTAAATGATGACAGTTACTATAATGTTATCGCGGCCTATGTCTTAGTGTGAACTGTTCGACAGTTGCTCTCATGGCAGCGTTTTCTGTCATGACAGTACTGTCGCAATATCAGGTTTTGCCAGACAGTCGACGGTAAATATCAAGATAGTTGAATCTACTTGATTATTCAATACGTTGTGAGGTAATTAAATTCTTGGGAGAGTGAAATAATCCATTTTATTGTTCACATCCTCTGTTTTTTTTTTGTTCAAGTTGTTTAATTTTCATAATTTCCAAATTAACTGCACCTGCTGCAACAATCACTAGGTATAGAGGAGAGTAATTTTTATCTGCCTTTTCAATAATACCATGCAGTAGTGATGTTTCTGGTTTTCTGAAAAAGAAAAACATTTATATGGACACATAATTTATATATGTACAAATAAAAGGATATAGGATTTATCCATATGAAGAAATTGAAGTTCATGAAGGCGAAATAAAATAATGTTTTTTCTTTCAAATCCTTGTTTGCACAATACATCCAAGAATACACACAGTTAGTTCCGTGCCAAAACGATCGATTAGAAAAGAAAATAAATTCTAGTCGATACTTCCGAGAAAATGCCCAATTTTCTCGGGATAATACACATTGAGACCGGAGCCAGGGCCAAATCAGTTAAGGCTTTCGGTTTTTCACTCCATCGAGCGCAACCATAATGCCGACGCGTTCGAATAGCACACTTAGATATATCCCCCCATAAAAGAGAAGAGATAATGGGGGTTGTTGGCGCTGCGCTTTGTCGACAAAATTACTATACCAATTTGAATCCGTAATAGGTCTCAGTCTATTGCGCTATGTGGGCATAGAGATAGCCTTGTCAGGTGTATGATAATGTCAAATTTAATGGAAGTAATATTGGAATTTACTTCACAGTTTCAATATATCTCACTAATTTTCCATATATTTTATATCTACCTATATAATGAGTTGCTACGAAAATTTTATCTGGTTTCCGCTACAGCTATCATATTGGTATTCCACAGAATGTTTATGTGTATCGTGCGAATCTTGGATTTTTAAGATTTCAATGAGTCCTTTTTCATTCGAAAGATGACTTTCTAACCTCCAACATAGACTTTCTCCACAAAACACCCTCCTTTAATACTTCTTCTACAAAAAGTGGGTTTACCCTGATGCAAAATTTCTACTGGTTCCTGAAACCATTCAATATTCAAAATATTACATAAAAACATATTTGCGATGTGCATTATCAAATAAAAAAGATTAAGAATATTTTTTTCATTAGATATTTCTGTTACATTTTTTTATTTTGGCTGATTTCAGCAGTTAGAACAAATATATTTTAATCTCGTTAATATCGATAATTCATAGTGATGAATTAAGTATAGATAGAATACTTATTCGATGAATGCGAGAAAACTCTATTGAAAATATATAAATAATTAATTTAAATGACTATATTGTCTCCAAGCATTAGAAAGATATAGGTTAAGATCCCATATATTTTTTAACTGGAATATTCATTCATTCGACGAACCCCGAACAGATACACTTCGACTGTCTGCTTTTTTTTGTTCGCGTGTTTTATATAGTAAACATACTCCGATTTTAATGATTTTTTATTTATTTGAAACAGGAGACTTAAAAAATGGACTCATATGCATAAAAACGCAAATCAGAAATCTCCTTCTCTCCGAAAACCTATCCCGAAGGAGGTGGAGGGGGCGAATATCGAAAATCAGAGATCTAAAATACTTATTTATATTTCTGCCTCGATGTTCTGAGATCTCTACATAATAACAAGCAATGGGTAATAGGATTAGTACTACCTTCTTTGATATTAGTGAACGTTCAACGATTTTCGTGACTAATGTTACACTTAAAAGTGTGAAATAAATATTTCTCAGAAAAAATTGGACCGACGTTATTAGTTGGTGCACTGAAAAATACGAAATATTATTAATTCTATTGGTGCTGGTACTTGTGAAGTTGGTGCCAAAAGTTCTTAATCTAAGACTATCACATGGATGGTGAAAATGATAACGATAATATTGACAGATTAGCTTCCTACATACACAAGCACTAGCGCTAACAAAAGTATGCATGGTCGAAGTTACGAGCATCTTTAGTACATTACAAAATAAATGAAAATGTCGACTTCAAAAAATACTTGCGTTGCACAACTTCCGTTGTTACGGATAAGTTAGTTATCTTGGGATAGTCTGAATATTTTCTTCATATTTTATAGAAAAATAATATTTAACAAGTGGAATTTTAAAAAAAAAAAATAAAAATAGTTTTTATTGGGCATTTAAGATTTGAACCGTATCGATGAGTACTATTGCTATCTCTTCTTTTCTTGATTTGAACTATACTTATGTATATCTGTTTGCCAGCAACAGCAATTCCATAACAAATTACTGTTTGTCTACCACAACACAATATTAAATTTTAAATTACTATTATCAACGTCTGGCAATTGCGACAGCTGACAGTGAACAGCGTGACATAACCATAGAGTAATATATACGACGATCTGCCAGAGAGTACCTATATAGTAGACAATAGACACGTATGTATATAATATACGCTCCATGCTCGTGTGTAATTTCAGTGACGGATCACATTGTCGTTCCATGTCGAAGAAATAGTTACTACGTTTACATGCAGGATTGAATTCGTTTTGAATCCGATTCGGTTTCAATCCAACTCAAATAAACGTACTGTTTACATGTTGCGATCTCAATTCGATCTCAAACCACCATCGATCCGACATGCGTAATGGCACCACAGATGAGATTTGATCCTGATCCTGATCTGTCAAAGAAACGTGGAAACGAGCAAGCAATGGATGGTAAATCGTTACGATATTGTCAGTTTGTGCTTATTTTCAAACTGTACTATGTGCTTTATTTAACGAGGAACAACATGAACAAATGCTCTCTGCTGTCGGTGCACTGCGCATGTCTCAATCCGATCCCAGTCCGCATAACCGTTTACATGCAAGTTGAATCCGATTCGATTCCAGAAAAAGCTGGATCGAGTTTGGAGCTAGATTCGATTTGAATCCAAAACCGTGCCTGTTTACATGGAGTGGATTTGGACTGAAATCGAATTCATTCCTGCATGTAAACGTAGTAAGTGATCTTACTTGACTGATATAATTATAATTAATCAATATTGGATCACACTTAGAGCTTAACAGGCGGCGAGATGTCTGCGATCTAAGTACGAATTCGAAATATCAAGTCATTAGACCGTATGGGCCTGAGAAATCGCTGCGGAGTCCATCTATAAAAGAACCGAAAGTAATAAAAACTATTTAAAAATGTACCAGAATATATATTTTTTAAATTGTACAATATCTAGAATGAAATTCCTTATTTTAAGCAGTGATTCCGAACTTTAAGAATTCCAAGGTATCTGTGACAACTTTTCAAAATTTGACTTATTCACAAAAAGCTATATTTTATATCTAATTTTCTTACGGTTTCAGACACCGGTTCTTAAAAAATCACACTCAACGCAGTTGAATTTACCTAATTATGATCGTTAATCTTACTCCCCACGTAGCTTGAAATCGGCTTTAGATGTACAGCGATGATACAATACTACACTTATCTTGCATTTTATTTACCCAAAAATGTCTCATATCAGTATTTTTTATAGCCATATTAACTAGCTTACATAATATAACAAGTTCCTTTGTGAATCACCTTGTTAACGTTTGTACTTCAAATAATTTTATAGTCAGATTGTTGGTATGCATTCTGATCGTTGCCTGTTGATAAGTCACCAAATGACATCATTGTCGACGAATCGCAGTTTCTATTTCCAAGCACAAAATGCACAAAAGCGTGAATAGGATTTGGATACCTACCTACATGGATGCTATTTGCATTGCTAATGAAGTATTTGCAGTGAATCGTAATTAAGGACGAACAAAGAAAAATTATTAGAACCATAGCGTGAATTTAACTATTAATGATAATATACTGGATATATATGTGTTTCGTTCCGAATTATTCTAAATTTTAGAATTATTGATTGTTGAAATGTTGATACATATTTTAATTTTTATATGAATTCTGGGGAAGAATCATTTAGGTGAGCAAATCAAGAACAGGGAAGTCTATATTACTTATTTCACATTTTTGAATATTCCTTATTGAGAGTCCGCGTCTTAATATTGTGACAACAAAATATTTTTCACAAAAATTGTACCGACGTTGTTAGTTGGTGCACGGAAAAGTACAAAATAATATGAATTTTTTTGGTGCTGGTACTTTTGAAGTTTTGCAGCTGCAGTTAGATTGAAAACATTTGGCACCAACTTCACATTAATAGAATTATGTAATATTATTTTGTACTTTTCAGTACACCAACTGATAACGTCGGTGGGTCCATTTTTTGTGAAAAATATTTATTGCACACTTTGAAATGTTACATTTCTCATGAAGATCGTTGAATGTTCACCATTATCCATGTATGCTTTGCTTGTATTTGCTATAATTCAGAAATCTAAGAACGTCGTCGCGAAAATACGCATATTATAAACTTTACCACTGCTGTAACTTGAAAACCGTAACTTTGTGGAAAAAATGTTCATTATAAATGGTGCTACAAATAATATGGTCATTAATGTTCCATTCTCGGAGTTTCAATTTTCGAAAGAAATTGTTTCTTCCATATAGCGAAAATACACATATTTCAAAATTTAACATCGAAGAAAGTCGAAAACCGTAGCTCTTTTGAAAAAAAAATCAATTTAAACGTTTCCTCATATTTTGTCTATCTTTAAGTCTGCCATCTCGGATTTTCGATTTTCGAGAAAATTTGTCGCCTCCACCGAGGCGGTTTTTGGAGGGAAAGAGATTTCGAATTTGAGTTTTTATTAATATGGGACCATTTATCAAGTTTCCTCTTTCAAATGAATTAAAAATTATCAAAATCGGAGAAGGTTTACTAAATAAAACGCGCGCACGAACCAACAAAATAGCAGACAGTCGAATTGTATACCTCCTCTGTTTGGGTGCGTCGGTCAAAAAGCCCATAAATCTTCCAATAAATTCCAACTCACTGTTCATTTCATTAGCTACTGAAAATTGTATTGTCTCGTCTTTAATTTTGACATAATGTTTTTTCAACTTCCTCAACTTAAAATATGGGAATATCTTTCAGTAGCCCTCTGGTCAAATGGAAAAAATTATTATCGAAATTCGGTGCACGTTCATCATGCAAAACAAAGAGGCAACCATACAGTCAATTTATATACCTTCTCCTTTTTACGGAGTGGATCAATAAAATATCTAAAAAATATTGAATTTACTGGAGAACCTAATCGAAAATCCCAAGTACGGAACACTCCGTCTGCCAGTCCTCTCACTATATTATGTTCATATACCTATTCTCAGTGCAACACTTACTGACGTGGTGGTAAGAATTTTCAGAACTATTAAATGTTTAAATTAGCTGTCACTCATTCTCGTTGCTCACTCACTCAATCTCCCATAACATTGATCATGTTAAAAAATAAACAACGTCCGTATACCCGTGCTCTGCCCTCGTCAATGTTAAACGATGCCAGGGTGGCTCTACCCGGAAAATTCTCCAGCTCGAATAAGACCAAGTCGACGGTTATGCAAAATTAATTCTCATCAATTTTTGGCTCCTTCGAAACAAGTCAAGAAAAAGCAGAGCAGAATTGAATTATTGAAGGTCGAACGTAATTTTGGAAATAAAAATACTTCGTGGAAAAAATAATGATATTTGCATATGTCCTAATAAAATTAAAAACTAGAAGGCCGTGTTTTGCTGGAAATTTATTATATAATATTTATTAGTTTAGCAGAAAAACCTGGTGCAAATCAATCCAATATTGCTTTTTTCTTCAGGATTATTGAAATAATCCTTTTCTTTTCTTTATACATTCTAAAATTGTTCAAGATGACTTTGAAAGACGTGTAATGAATCTAAATCATATTTATTACTTGATCCGATTGTCATTTATTGCAAATGAGATATGAATAGTGTAAAAATATTTATAAGATTAAAATGGAAAAATGTTTTTTATTATTGACCGGAGGAGGTATACAATTCGACTGTCTGCTTTATTTTTTTTTGTAGTAAACGATCTCCGATTTTGATGATTTTGGATTCATTTGAAAGAAGGGGATTGAGAAATGGTCCCATATTCATAAAGACGCAAATCCGAAATCTCCTTCCCTCCGAAAACCGCCCCCGAAGGGGTGGTGCGGGTGAATTTTCTCGAAAATCGAAAATCTGAGTTGGTATCATTAAAGATCAATCAATATCCGAAAACGTTTAAATTGAACACAAAAGTGTTACGGTTTTCGAGATAGACGCATGTTAAATATTTATTTTTGCTATGTGGAGAGGACAATTTCTTTCGAAAATTGAAAATTTTTCGATACTACATGAAAGATATAATTATTTGTAGCAACATTTATAATGAACATTTTTTCCTTAGAGTTACGGTTTTCGAGTTAAATCGGTGTTTAAATGGTAACAACTAAAATATTCATGCGTATTTCCGCAGCGATGTTCTGAGATCTCTATAATAATAACAACTACAAGCAAGGAATATACGTGGGTAATAGGATAAGTACTATCTTCATTGATATGGTATAGTGAACGTTCAACGATTTTCGGGACTAATGTTACACTCAAAAGTGTGAAATAAATATTTTTTACAAAAAATTGGACCGACGTTATTAGTTGGTGCACTGAAAAGTATAAAATATTAATTCTATTGGTGGTGGTACTTGTGAAGTTGGTGCCAAAAGTTATCAATCTACCTGCAACTGCACAACTTCAAAAGTAACAGCACCAATAGAATTAATATTATTTTATACTTTTCAGTGCACCAACTAATAACGTCGGTCCAATTTTTTGTCAAAAATATTTATATTCATGGAATTAGAAATCTCACAACATTTTAACCAGCTTCTGATTGGTTAAACATGATTTTCGAGCCTGTTTAGAGTCAGTCCTTTTTTTTTGCAAAACATATTTATATATAATTACTATCTAGATATCTTTGACATCATTCAGAAACTCTCTCACTATTCGATTACATATCTAGGATAATTTATTTAAATTGAGTAACAAGTTACGGCATGAAATTAGTTGATTGTTTTAAATTACTCAATCGATGTTGGTTACACAAAAAAAACTGCACGTGGTTGCTAATGGCAAAATTGCTTTATTTATTCATGAGGCTCTTTTTTCCTCGTAACTGTTATTCACATTAATTATTGCTGTTGCTATAGGGGCACTTTTCCAAGAAAATGTATCGTTAAGTTTTGTCACAACTGCGTAGTAGCTTAAATTTCAAACTCAAAATCTGAAAGGTTTCATAAAAAAATTATTTATATCAATTGTTAATTCTTCCTATTGAAAAAACTCTTTAAAATTGTTGAATCTCAGAACAAACTATATTCAATAGGGTCGTTGCATGCATTGGATTTCTTATGTTTCACTTGTTTTAAACAATACAGTTTATACCGCAAACAAGCAATTCACCATTAAAATTATTATATTATATTCAGACATATTTTAATTATCGACATGTTAATTTCAGTTTGTCCACGAATTTAAAAACGAGATCAAATTCCCGCTTAAAACGTCACACTTCCCGGCTCCAATCATGAACAAGTAGTTTGTTTGTTCGGGTGCGTTGTCCGTGACGTCCAGGTCCAGCTGAGAGAGAGGGATGTAAATGTGATGGCAAATATTTGATATTTATGTTGTTTGATCAGTTTCAGTTTGGTTATTTCGTTTTCTTTTGTGCCAAATACCGGATTAAGGTAATATGGAAGAAGATTTTGTGAAAGGATCATCAGAGAACTTACCAATAGTAGATTTATTTGTGGTAGCTACCAAACACCGACAAAACGTAGAATCAAAAGTTCTGAAAGAAATTGTGGAAAATGAACCATTGAAGATGGTGCCGTCTGGATTGATATTTGGAGCTTCTCCAGATGGCATCACAGAAGATTATGTGATAGAAGTGAAATGCCAAGTAAACAGAAACTGTTAGTCGTTCTGTAGACAAAGGTGTTATAAAAGCTAAATATAATGCACAGATTCAAATGCAAATGTTTCTTGCGAATAAACCAAAGGGGCTGTTTTCTGTGGCATCACCAGATTTTAAAAGGAAGGAAGGAAGGAATTTCGTTGTTCAGAGTGTAAAAGTTAACTAAAACCATGTCTTTGTCAAGAGGATTTTAGAAAGGAGGTTAGATTGTCAACGTCAGAGTGACTGCTCCTGTCAAGTTACGAGGTAAAGACCACGGTCATACAGAAAGGTCTTGAAACGAGCGTAAGAAAAGTGGTTCGCTTCGCGTCCAGTCTTTTTCAGCTTCCAATTTCAAATAAATAATCAATATTGAATCACATTAAACTCCCACAAAAACTCAAAAACACGCAACGACGCTAATCACTTATCTAAATGTCAAGCAGTCCTCCTAATATCGTGGAAACGATGTCACTTTTGAGACGTAACAGCCTCTCCTTATGATTCTAACTCAATGAATAATAATAATTATGATTGACCTTGTACATGTTATATTTATTCGATATATAATAAATAATAATAACTATAACTATAAATTTTCATATTTGATAATATATTGAGAATATGGACCGAAAATTAGTCGATTAATGATCTTGGTTCTTGGTTTAGTTCCACGAAAACTAAAGTCCGTACTATGGAACGATATACCGCGAATGCAGGACGCATTTGATAGACTTTCTGCAAAGAGTTATAGACCTATGATAGATAGATACTTTATTAATCATGCTATGTACACAAAATACATTTATCACAGGTCGCAGTTACAAAAATAGTAAAATTAGTAAAATTGTAGTTCACAAGTATTAAAAAAGTTTTTGTCAGAATATGTGTAAATAAATAAATAAAATAAAATGAATAGAATGAGTAATACATTAATATGTTATTCCAGACATAATGGACATCACATATAAGAACTTGAGCATAAGTCGATCAATCATATCATCAATTATTTAAAATAATTTAGAAGTTATTGACAAGTCATGATTCCCTGAGCATAGTTACACCTTGCTTTACACATATAACATATTCCTCAAGAAAGTAGAAGGGATTATCGAGCAAAAATAATTTTATTGTTTTATTGAAAGCAAATGTTCCTAATTTTCTAACTTCCCCTGGAAGAATGTTGTAGGCGTTCAGATTCAATGAATTATTTAGTGATTTACTGAGCCTATGTCTAGGTCCTCTTATATTATCTGCACCTCTGGTGTTGTGTTGGTGAATGTCTGATTGTGCTATTAATGTGGGAATTCTTTTGTGAATTTCTACCAAAGTATTCCATTTGTAAATGGAAGGAAGAGTCATGATTTTTAAATTTTTAAACAGTGGTCGGCAGGTTTCTCTATATTTTGCATTGCACAGAATTCTAATAGCTTTTTTGTTGTCGGAAAACGCTAGAAACTGCTGATGAGTTTCCCCAAACTACAATTCCATAATTAAGATGAGAATGGAATAAAGAAAAATAAACTGATCTCAGGGTGCAATATCTGAGTTGTCGAATACAGAAAAGAGAGCGCGACAGTTTCAAATTTAGTTGCCTGATGTGCTCCGTCCAGTTTAGCTTATCGTCCAAAATGAAGTCTGTAATCATATTATTTATTATTAAATGTAGATTTATTATGTCAATATATTTTTTTTATTTCTTATCTTATATTTGTTTCAGTATGGGAAGCAGATACGTGAAAACTACAGAGCATTTAGGAATAAGCAAAGTGACAACATCAACACAAAAGACTATAATAGCTACTCCGTACCTAATGTGAGTTTTACTATTTCATTTACATTAATTGCATGCACTATTACTGTACACCATTATAAGATCAATTTGGTGTCAGGCGTCAGTGAACGAATTCTGATATAAGGTGTTAATTTTGTGGACTAAATTAGAAAATTAAAAGAAAAAGGTTGTGTGGTTGTGGGACCCCGTCAGGAAGAAGGAAGAATGGTTGCTAAACATACCTAAATCTTAATGACTAATATTATGAAATTATAAATAATATATTCTGTAAGGGGCTGGATATACTATCGCTCAGGTCATTGAGGTGATTACCCGAATGTTAACTTTTATGAATTCCTAATTCATTTTTAACTCATTCTTTTTATGATGTAAGATTTTGAAATTATCAATAATTGTGTGATTATTATCATTGATATATAGCGCAATCACCGCAAGTGAGTTCATAAATGCATGGGAACGCAATGCGTGACAATTTCTGCTACTTTACTCCTACTGCAAGAAGCTTTAAGGAACTTTGTTCAAAATTTACAGGAAAGCATATGGAAAATCTCAAGAACGGAACCCGGTACACACGAGCCCGACTCGCACATAACCTTTTTCTCCATAAAGTCCGCTTAACCCTACACAGTAACACAAAACTCATTTTTTCACAAGAAAACTTTTATAGGTATGATTGTAGCTAGAAAAATATCCTAAAATTTGAGCGATTAAGTATATGATTACCATTCGTATCACATCCACCGTAATTAATCAATTTTCTGGAAAAAAGAAATCCTCCAAGTTATCCTGCTGTCACTGACATGACATAAATTATTATCACTCTAATACAACATTGGGTTTCGACAGCATCTCAGCTCAGCAAACACTTAACGGCTAAATGCGATGTTTTCGTTCATCTCATCACTTTGACAGCAATTCTATTATAAAACCAGTCCTCCTTCTTCCCTGCTCTCCAGGCATAAATGCGCCAATTTATAAAACACATACATTTAAACTTATGCCGCCGATAATATTAGAGCAACTGAAATTGCACAATGTACCTATTTATAAATTTATGCAGAACATCAAACAGTTGCTCATACCAAACATCTGTTTATTCTCAATAATGCAACCTTTGGTTAGAATCAATGAGAAAGATTCGCGAGAAAATTTTACGAAAGTGGGTCTTAAATAATTACATAGTGTTCCACCTCAAATATTGAATTGTTGCTTCGATTTTCTATACAACCAACAAAGGACATGAATATATTCTTTTCAATATCCCTCTGAAAATTCTATTTATAGGAAAGTCTTATATTTTTTTAACAAGGACATAATCAACATATTTGATAACCAGGAAATAATTCTTTTGAGATTTTAGTCAACTCAGTTCACATTTACTGCTATACCGGGAGTTCCTAAATAGTTTTTTGTTTTGTTGGTCAAATTTTTATTGTAATTTTTTCGTATCTGCGACCGTCAAGACGAAATTGTAATAGGTTTCCTTAGGCTTTTCGTGTAGATAAACTTTGAAACTTTTAGTTTCTGAGATAAGAAGCCATTCATTTTAGGATAATAAAAAAAATTAATTATTACTACTAACCATCCCTTTTTTGGGATATTCCACATGATATGCTTGAAGAAAAAAAATCATTTCATTTTCCAATTTGCTCCAAAAATTAACTTTCAGTAGGTATATAATTCCTTTAAACTATCCGTACGTATTGCGTACACCTGAATCTCTATCAGTACCAAATTTCAACTGTCGCCGTTTTGTAGATTCGGAGAAATATGTTGTGACTTTATTTGGATAATCTCTCCATCTATTAGTTATTTCAGTTTACTCAGCACTACCTGTTCAAAATTAGAAAATCTACAGGACGAATAAAGAACAAATACTAAAAAACAACATGAAATATCAACATCGTGTAAGATATGTTACGAGGCGTTTGTGGACCTGTCGTTAAATCAAATTTTATTTACTACTTTTTTCATTTTAATTTTAACTTCGAATCCGAAAATTTCGAATGACAATGAGTATTTTTTTATTTTAAAATGGATAATACAAAGAACACATTAAAAACAGGTGGTATATTTTTTTATTGATTACATAAAAAAATGGCGTCAAGGCAAGTAGCTGAATAGATGCCAGACTCTTGAATTATTTCTATTGTCCGTGATGAAATTTGAAAGGCTGCCATGCATTCATTCTGCATTTTTGATCGGGCCTCACCTACACTAACACACAGATACTCATCCAAAATCATTATGTTATTTTTTTGTGGCAGGTACTTGGCATCGTTTGACGACCAATCCTTTTTTTGGTGAAGGTGACTAATAAGCTAGTTTTTCGTTTTTTGCACCAAGTACATGTTTGTTGGTTGTCAAATTCAAAAAATATAAGTGGATTATGTTTAACATAATATTTTATCGGGTCAACCCGGGAATGATGACCAAGGAAGGGTATTGGAAATATTCTTCATAATTTGTCTTTATATACAAACAATGAGAAAGTTATGTTGAATAAAACTTTAAATTACGTTCACAATTATATTGTCTAAAACCGTAAATGTTAAAAAATACAAATGGCACGTTATGTTTGAGCTAACTTAATGTTTGAGCTAACTTTATGTTTTCAGAAAATATTTCGAGAAGAAAACTGATTTGTTGTTTGCAAGAAACATATTATCACATAGATGTGTTTAAAAGTCTGAGAAGTTATGTTAATCACTTGATGACCTAATAAAGGGTGTATCTTCGGTTTTTTCTTTTTCACTTTTCAACTCTAAGGTTGAACCATTATGCGAATAATGAATGTTGTTTAAAATTGCTCACAAATAAATATTTAGGGCTAATGAAAACAGTTTTATATACAGTATGCCAAATTAAGTCGGCTCCATATTGAAAACTTTTTTTATTTTTTGTCTTATGAAAAAAAATATTCTTCATATTAAAGTTCTACATGGCCTCAAACCCAAAATAAAATAATAGGAAATAATGTTTTTGTATTCGTAAACCAGGTTGTTAATTATGATCAACATTCCTTAATAAAGATTGTCGATATTGTGAAAAAATAAAGATACATTAGGTATACTCTTGAGCAGCGTTTACATTTTTCTAAATTCCTCGTATACAAATGATATCTGATTATTTCGTTTTGGGTTTTAGACCATATCGAACTTCTTGTCAAGAACCACTTTTTATGCTGTCGACTTAATTGTACGCAATGTATATACAGAATTTGTATAATTCGTTATTACGCCAATTAGTTTTTCTTCCATCCTACCAGAAGATACATTGACAACAATATTGGCTTTGTTCCAAGTCCCATCAGAAACTGTTTTTTTACGGATAGGATTCTGCGCAGTTGCCTAAACGCGTATGGCGATTAATAACAGGTAGTTTTCTGTTCCAACTTAGCGTTCTAACAGTTTAAAAACTGTCAGATCGGTTTGATCAGATTGAATTTTCATTTAAGGACCGATGTCACCAATGAAATTGAACGCAGTCAGTTCAAGTAAAACGCGTTTTACAAGCTTAATTGAGTTTAGGGATCCACTTTGCGTTTCACCAGTGTGTACTGAACGTAGTTAAAGCCAAACCCGTCTACTTTTCTGAACGACCGATTTTCTACATTTGGCGCTTATAAAAACGTTTAAGAGCTAACACTGGCATCTGGCTCATATTATTATTGTAGGTTATGGCGCATTTGTTTATTATTAGTGGTTTATTACCTATTTTTGCATTTTTGTATTGGTGTCTAGTACTTTTCTTTGGTCTAAATTACAAGAATTATTGTGAATTTTGTTGACTAGTATATAAATATTAAAATCAAGAGAATGTCAGTACAACAGCAGTCATTAAAATTCAAAATCTAATAAGTTATCTGCTGTACCTACTATGTAGTACTGTCAAAATTCGTCAGATAGACAACTACCTGAAAGACATACACGCGCAATAAGGGCGATTTGAAAACTGTTGGAAATCGGTTTCGGATTTGCTGTTGGAACAAAGCCATTATATTACCTATTCTAAACGTGTTCATTAATATTTATTGCATTCGGTGGCCATTCAGCTGGCTACCGGTTTTGATTTTATATGGCTCTGATGATACAAAAAGATGCACTCTCTCGAAAGTTTAGAAATCGAGAAATTGTTTGTATTTTGTTCTTTCCCTCTTTCCTTTTGCATATTTCCTTTATGAATAATGATTTCGAAAATGTAGTCTCATTTGTATTGTTATTTTTTCTTTTTTATTTATTTTAACATTACCATAAGTTGAATCGAATTTGAATTAAAATTGTTTGATCCAAGCTAGTAGACTTAATGACGGAAACTTCTTCCAAAAGATTTGTTTTTTGACATAAATCTGACCTTACGTCTATTAATTTATCTTCTGAATATAATCTCATTTTATACTGCCATTTCACACTGAGTGTTTAGGCAGTTTATTTTTTGAAAGGGAAAAGGGCACATAGTGTTGCCGTTCTTTAACTTTACCTGTAATATTTTCAGTCATAAACGGGTGTCGGATCACTTCAAAATTGTAAGAATTCCATGACTATATCCCAATTAAGTTAAATTTGAAAGTTCAATCCATCATTAGGTAAATAATTTAAAGCACATATTGAAATTGAATAACTTGTGTGTTTTATTTTAAACATCAAACCATTCCCTATCATAAGAATTTTCCTTGTTCTAAGAAATCGTCTAATTCAAGATTTAGAGATTTACATTCCCTTATGTAATTTATAATCACATAAAATCTATCACTCTTGCTACATTAATCGTGTGTCCACTTGTCTGGCGATATTTTTTTGATTCAGACGTTCCCAGAACGCTTTAAATTCTCTTGTGTAAAATTGTAAAATACATTGGAGATAATTTACCTAAGTTTATTACCTTTTGTAGAAATAATACTGCTAAAACGAACAAGTAAACGGTCGAATCTATGAGACTACTTACCTATAGTGGAAGGTACCTATGACAGTTGGGTGACAGTTTACGTTTTATTTTTCCCAGTCTTTTAACATATACTAAATATACCTCAAAATATATTTGGTGACATTAAAACTACATTAATATAATAATAATTCCGTGACATGGTACCTTCAAAGGTTGGCTGAATTTTCCCATCTCACAATATTGAATGTACACCAACGACACGAATATCATTGGTGTGACCTAGTCGGTGATAATTATTAAGGACATAAATCAAGTTGATTTTCCCAAGACATGACTTTTTCAGCAGTGGAGAGCCTTGGATTGCACGCGATTTATCGATTAATAAATTGGTGACTTGATTTTGCCTAATAATCAGAGAAATATCATCATAGTATTCGATGTTTCTGAAGATTTTTCTTAATGTTGGAAAATTGGAACTAACTTGCTTTCATTGACACTCGAAACTCGAAAAAAGTTCATTTTCGAACCATATAAAAATAAAATGCTTTTGTAGGAAAGCAGCCACAAGAAAAAAATCAATTCAGTAAAAGTTCGTTTGCGTTTTTGACCAACTTCATCAAAACAAAGAGGTTTCTAATTGGATTGTATGTTTTTGTTTTCAAAATACCCCACATGATGTGGGGACGACCATTTTGTGGAAGATCAGATACCATTTCCAGCAATATTTAAATCTGATGTTTTTCAAAAAAATCGAGCGTGTCCGAGAAAGCCCTTCAAGTTCAAGATTGTTGCCGCTATATAAAGTTTAAATTACTGAATACTTAATAGTTTTAAGCAATTTTTCAACACTTTTGATCACTAATGAAGCACTCAAAAATGTGAAATAAATTACTTTTCAGAAAAACTTAAACCGATTTTATTAGGTACTGGTACTGTTGAAGTTGGTGCCAAAAGTATTCACCTTCCAATAACTAATTCGTCAACTTTTGCACTACTTCAAAATCAACAATATCAATAGAATATTTTGATTGTTCAGTGCATAATCTAATACGATCGATCCTAGTTTTGGTTAAAAGTTACTCATTTGAACTGCTTTCAATTATTGTGCACATTTTAAAAGTTATATGAAAAGTTTCAAATCAAATATATATACATATACAAACACAATGAATGATAAACTTTGTCGCTTTTGATTCATATATTATGCATATATCTAGTTCATTTCCTGTGAACAATGGTATACAATCAATATACATATACGTTTGCATGTATAGGTATACAGATTTAGCTGTATATGAGGTTGGATGGTTATTTACAACAATGGCGACATATAATCCTTATTATTGTTAATGGTGTTAATTGATTTGAAACCAGAGACGTGCGTTTGATACTTATTATTATATATTATTAGAAAAATAATCCCAGTTATTTTGTCCCCCATCTTTTTTCTGAGACATTATTTCATTGCTATGATTTGGTCTGATGTTTTTTAACCTTTTATATCAACACAGTTTCTTTAAGTACTACAGATTTTTTTATAAATAACTATTTCTCATTATCCTATTTGGTAAATTAGTCTATTTCAGAATAACCACAATGCTAGTATATTCTTGCAAATAAATAAAATAACCTTTTTTTGTCTTTATTCTTATAAATATCACAAAGAAAAGATACCTAATTACAATGTAATACTGTCAATATATGTCCTGCTTAGTTGCGTTTGTTCCCAAATCTTTTATACGTCATGTCATTGTTGCCGTTGTCATTTTGTATCTCACTGTCGATGGTATATTTTCAATGATGATTTCGATTTTAAAACGATTTTGTCAATATCCACGTAGCTATGATGTCCCATAAATGTTCAGTGGGTGAAAAATCATGAAACCCAGCTGGCCTGGCATTATATTGTTGGAACATTTTATTTTCCAGTTGCTTGAGTTATGGTACTGCAATTACTTAAACAACATTGATCATTTTCAGACTCGCCCATCGATAGTCCTGCATGTACTTCTCTTTCAAGAAGACCTCCTTCCATATAAAATTGCACTCCATACCCTGCATCCTAACTCTTCGGGTAAGCGCTGTCTTCGGCAAACTCTTTTTCGTCCATCATGGGCCCAAACATAATCGAGGCTCGTCTCTGAATGCAATTTAATTCTATTTGTGATCCTAGTGGATACGTTCTTGATACCACTGCAATCTTAGCCCCTATGTTATTGAGTCAAAATCAAGATGAGACCCGGTCGACAAGACTGCAAACCAAAAGACATGAATGATCCTGCGATAAACTCATCGTAGAGAGGGTCGTTTTTCTGTAGTAGCAATAATGCCTGAGCCAGTGACATAGTTGAAGAAAATCGTTCTCTAAGGGCATTTACTTTTCAAACGACTTCTTCAAGGTATGTAGGTAGTTGTTCTAACAGTACCAGTAGCTCTACGACGATGTTCCCTTTGCACTGTGGTCATTTCAAACTCAAATGTATTTCGACTAATTTTATTGAAAATCTTTTAAACGGTCAAATACTCTTATCGATGAAACTTATAGCGCGCAGATGTACAGCTATCAATGTTTTTAAAGCTAGTAAAGCAGCAAAAGGAAATCGTTTTCTAAATGGAATTCTTAAAACAGATTGGATCCAAATTTTAATCAGTGTATACTTTCAGTACAATAAACACACGATTTATCAAAATCACTTATGTGGTTTCTGGGTGTTGCATTTTCAATGTGTCCGCCGCGCCGCCTCTGTCTAGCAATTAAAGGAATCCAAGGGCGTCCCCTGCTGCAACGTCGACCTGTGCATATGTACTGGGGGGGCCCGGTGCTCGGGTCTGGTGGGCTGTGCAGGCGTCATCGCTGTTGCTATGTGCACCGGCAGCTGGGGGCGAGTGGTGAACGGTCAGAAGCCGCTGGCGGCATTGGGGAACCCGACAAAATTGTTGGGAAGCGGCAGACTCCACACGGCCCCCAATTGCATTTCGGCTTTATTGCCCCGGATATAGTCGATGACGAGTTTGTGCATTGGGGGATTTGGCAACCGAAACTCTCTGGCATAGTAACAGCGGGTGGATAGTGAAAGTGTATGTTGTATGTGTAATGTCTACGAGGGCAATCCGAAAGCGGAGAGAATATTCATCGATTGTAATAGTAACACGCTATGTACAAAATTGCAGCTGCTGTTCGTATTTTTAATCTACATGCATCCTCTTCTTTTCCTCCAGTCAGTAATAATAATCAAATCAAAACTGCTGACTGCTCCATATTTATTTGTATGTAGGGGGCGTTAGAAATGTTGGGGAACTGGAAACTATGTAGCGGTAGAATGTTTTAGTAATATTTACAGTATCAGTATCAATGTATATGATTCCTTGATCTAAGTTATTTTTTTTTCTCCAGTAGAAAGATTATTTGCAATCAGTCGATATGCAAAACAATGTTGATGAACCATTGTTTGAAATTTATGATACTCTGAAAGGTTCTTAATTATTTGCCGGAACATTTTAGTAACATACTAATGAAAATTTTATAACAACAGATACTGGTCCGATCATATAATTAATGATTACTTAGGTATGACAGGCGATAACAATTCATCAAGGAATTCTATACAAGACATCAATTATTTTTTTAAAGAGTACAAATACAATTGAAAATGCCATAATTTGACCAATATCCTATCATGACAGAGTATTTTTTTGAATGCTTTTATAACTCGTCTTGGGGTCCGTCAAGCTACACCCCCGATAAAACGAATATGAATTTTTTTAATGCCAAATTATGTGCAAATTATGTGCAAATTACGGCCACAAAAAAAAATTTGTGCACAATTCCTTGACCATTTTTTCGTTATTTGAAAAAAGGGGGTGCAGCTTGACGTCAAGCTGCACCCCGCACCAATTTCTATTGCCGAAATTTGAAAATCGATTACACCATAATTATGTGCAAATTATGTGCTCTCCAATGACCTAAAGAACAACTATGCTACTCTAAGCATACACCTTCTTTTTTTTATTTATTAAAGGGGGTGTGGCTTGACGTCAAGCTACACCCCCGCACCTATTCCTGTTGCCAAAATTTAAAAATCGATCACACTATAATTATGTGCAAATTATGTGCAAATTACGGCCAAAGAAAGGAAATTTTGTACTCCATCCCTTAACTTTTTTTTTCAAATAACAAAGTGGTGTGTAAACGAAATTAAAAATTATTTATTGCAAAATTATGTTCAAGTTATGTGCGAATTACGGCCACAAAAAAATAATTTTGTGCACAATTCCTTGACCATTTTTTCGTCATTTGAGAAGAGGGGGTGCACCCCCGCACCAATTTCTAATGCCGAAATTTGAAAATCGATCACACTATAATTAAGTGCAAATTATGTGCAAATTACGGCCAAAGAAAGGAAATTTTATGCTCCATCCCTTAACTTTATTTTTCAAATTACAAAGTGGTGTGTAAACGAAATTAAAAATTATTTATTGCAAAATTATGTTCAAGTTATGTGCGAATTACGGCCACAAAAAAATAATTTTGTGCACAATTCCTTGACCATTTTTTCGTCATTTGAGAAGAGGGGGTGCACCCCCGCACCAATTTCTAATGCCGAAATTTGAAAATCGATTACACCATAATTATGTGCAAATTATGTGCTCTCCAATGACCTAAAGAACAACTACGCTACTCTGAGCATACACCTTCTTTTTTTTATTTATTAAAGGGGGTGTGGCTTGACGTCAAGCTACACCCCGGCACCTATTCCTGTTGCCAAAATTTAAAAATCGATCACACTATAATTAAGTGCAAATTATGTGCAAATTACGGCCAAAGAAAGGAAATTTTGTGCTCCATCCCTTAACTTTATTTTTCAAATTACAAAGTGGTGTGTAAACGAAATTAAAAATTATTTATTGCAAAATTATGTTCAAGTTATGTGCGAATTACGGCCACAAAAAAATAATTTTGTGCACAATTCCTTGACCATTTTTTCGTAATTTGAGAAGAGGGGTGCACCCCGCACCAATTTCTATTGCCGAAATTATGTGCGAATTATGTACTCTCCAATGACCTACCTAAAAAAGTGTGATCGATTTTTAAATTTTGGCAACAGGAATAGGTGCGGGGGTGTAGCTTGACGTCAAGCCACACCCCCTTTAATAAATAAAAAAAAAGAAGGTGTATGCTTAGAGTAGCATAGTTGTTCTTTAGGTCATTGGAGAGCACATAATTTGCACATAATTATGGTGTAATCGATTTTCAAATTTCGGCAATAGAAATTGGTGCGGGGTGCAGCTTGACGTCAAGCTGCACCCCCTTTTTTCAAATAACGAAAAAATGGTCAAGGAATTGTGCACAAAATTTTTTTTTGTGGCCCTAATTTGCACATAATTTGCACATAATTTTGCATTAAAAAAAATTCATATTCGTTTTATCGGGGGTGTAGCTTGACGGACCCCTCGTCTTGAGCCTTTAGTCATGTTCAACATTTTTCACTTCTCTTCCCAAACAGCTATAAGGAATGTATTATAATCGAGTAAATTTATTGGCTATGAATAGTTTACATTTCAAATTTCAAATTTTCTTAGTCCAGAAAGTATATTTTCAGGCAATGTATGTCTGTCCTTCTGTCTGAGCCAAGCTTGTATGGCGAACGTATGAACCAGTTTTGTTGCTTTCGTTATTGGTTTAATATTTGTGTACTTTATTTGCAATGGTTGCTGCACTGTTGCCGAAAACGTTGATTTGTTGAAGACTGTACGGCAAAAACATCTCCTAATGGTCTGAATGTAACTTAAGTCATTTTCTGGAAGCTGTCAGAGCAAATATCTGGGAAAAGCTAGAAAAAGTTATTATATGACAATCGTTGTTTGTGAATGAATGATCACACAAGTTAATTGAACAATTCTCATATTCGTTAGATTTCTTTTAGGAGTGGTAGGAAGTTGTGAACACCAGACTTTAACAAATATTGATTGTGCATAAACATTTCGTTTATTTTTGCTATTTGCTAAATTAATTTTATTTCTTTGAGACATTCAAATGCTCATTTAATATTGAAGATGCAAGCTCAACTCAAATTCGTTCTGAATACGCCCTAGTTAATATTTAGTATAATCATTGTACATTTAGCCTTTTAATTTTCTTAACAGTTTTCCTACTAAAATCATCATTTCCAACCAATCTTCACTTACTTTTTTCTCGCCTCCCGTTATCAGATAAAATATCAATTTATTAAACAATGCATACCTATTTATTATTCCTCCTTACTATCGATCACATTTTATGCAATAAAATGTATTCTTTCATTACTATCAAAAGCATTATCCAGAATGTCAAATACAACACGTTCATATTATTCATCAACAATGTTATCATTCGCATGAAGATAGACTAATTATCATTATCAATATTAATAGAATGTAATATCAGGGCGTATTGCACGAATACATATATGTCATCAAGTCGATGCAATGTCATATCAAACCACATGTACCAGTATCAGTTATATGTTTGTATATTATTACAAAGCTCTCTTGATTATTTATTATATGCATATTTCTATATTTACTTAAAGACTTACGTATAAAACTCAAATGTCGATACCCTCAAAATAACGAATGAATGATAAGAGTGCATTTTATCTCTGGTTAAGTTTACTCTGTATTTAACTATTTAGATTTCACTCTGTTTATTAATATTTGAAAATATTTGATTTGTATTTTTTATTATTGAAAATATTAACGGTAACCATAGCTATAGGGTATTACATATATAGTTTTTATTGTTGACAATTAAAGAAGTTTATTTACTTTTGTGCTTGATAAAATTAATTTCATTAAGGATGTTTTGTGGTAAGTAATTAGAAAAAGAAAAATATCCCTAATTGTTGAAACATGTTTAAGTATTACTGTGTTGTACGATAAACATGATAATAAACGCAAGAGTACTTTAAAAAAATGTACACGCTATTGTAAAAATAAAAGTATCCCTTCACGGCAATGTCAGTACCTATATACGAGTATAATTAAGTGACCTTACGAACGCCAACATAAAATAAATTTACTTGTCAAATTTGTATGTATACTATTTAATTTTTATGCAATCGTTTATAAATACAGTAGAGTACTCGATTATCCAGATCGCAGTTATGCGGATTGCCAAACCCCATGCGTTTCGTTATTGCCTTAAGAATTGTACCTACAGTAGCATCAGTCCGCGCGGATTCTTTGATAAAAAGCGTTTAAAAGCGATGATGCCGCGATGGGAATCGACAAGGATCGGATTTTTTTAATTAGGAGATGTAACGGTTTATCGAGAGTAAAAACTTTGCTTTAGTTATACAGTCACCAATCGATACGCCACTGCGTTAAGAATATATGTGCTTACGTTAATATGTACGTATATCTCAAATCGCTTAATGAGTACTGATATTTGCTGATTTTATTAAGTTTAAATTGTTCTCATTGATTTGAAAAGTTTACATTATGGATGAACCCTAGAAATATACTCATATGACGGTTCCTAAGATATAACTATACCTGAGCGAAGTACGTTATTTTTCTTGAGTTAATATTTCAAAAATATTCTTTTTCATATGCAGATTTTCGATTATCCGGATGATTTACGAAAAAAAAAATTCCGGATAGTCGAGTCTCTTCTATAAAAAGATACCTAATATGTATCGAATATATAAATAATCTATAAATGCACAACATCAAAATTACCAGCACCAATAGAAATAATATGTATTTTTCAAAGCACCAACTTTTTTTAATCCAATCCAGCGTCGTCTTCTCCCAAAAATCTGTCACAAAAATCAAAGATTTTACACACCCCAAATTAAAAAAGCGACCATATCCAACAAAACAAAAAGCACGGTTTCCGAGTAACGGCAGTAGTAAAGTCTGAAATATAAGTAGGTATTGCCACGTTTTGAGATCTAATAATAATAAGTATAAGCAAAGATTAAACATGTGTATTAATAATCTTCCTTAGTACTTATATATAAGTGAACGTTCGTCTATTCTGATGTCTAATGTTACTAATAAAGTAGGTCCTAGTTTTTGAAAACATAGAGAAAACACACTTTACCATTGCTGTAACTATGGAATCTTTGATTTTTTTGAAAAATATCCAATGTATATGTAACCATGTATCTAAGGTCTTTTCTTTAAATGTACAGTTCGATTTTTGATTAAGAAGGAAACATCGGATTTCCAATATTTTTGTTTATATGGGACTTTCTCTCAAAACTCCTTTCTGGAATGAAAAAATATCGGAACAGGTTTGCTATGCGGAATCTGTAAAAGAGCATAAAAATGCAGACAGTAGAACTGTATACCTCCTCCGTCTGGGAAGTTGGTTAAGAAATGATTTTTCTCGGCAATAGCTCATGCCTATGAATCTTGACATTGTCAGTAGGATACTTGATGCTATGATAGATAAGTATGGAATTATGAGAATTCAATTATTGTTCTTTATTTACCACTATAATAACCATGACCAATCGACATGACAACAGCTCGAGGGTTGATACTTTGGTATCAAAATTTAATTATTTTCATCATCTAAAAAGTCTTTTTTAGTTTTTTCAGATTGTGCGTGACAATCGAACAGCGCAGTTTTTGATGTCATCATTTTCACATACATCATACACTGAATTTTAGAATCTTTTTAGTTATTTATTTTCCTATTTTCTATAGCTTGTACCTCTCCCGAATCTATGTTCTATAGGATCATGGAAACAAATACTCTTGGTGGTGTAGTGGTAAAGTACGTTACCACTACACCACCAGAGTATTTATTCCTTCCTACAGCTGACACGTGTTCGATTTTGGTACAACGCATTTTTTCCTGTAAACAAAATTTAAAAAATACAATTATAGACAGAAGACCCTCAATAGGGTTCAAACTGAAATCTAGTATATGCTCGAATTTCGATCAATGGACAATCTTGTAATATTTAAAATTTTAACTTTTGCATGTGGCCACACATACGTAATATTTTTGAAATCTAGGCAACGAAGAATTATTGTAATATACAATACAATATGATAATTATTGTGTCTCTGATTATAACAATTTGACAAACCTCTTTCAAGTTTGTTATTTACTTATTCGAATAACTAATATGCCGTCTGCCTCTGCATTCTCGTTTAGTATTTTCTACCGTCGATGTCACTTGACGGTCGAGAGTGAAGGAGTCACCCATCTCTGACCTTAACACTCATATTACCTGGTGTGTTCACCCATCAGCATCCCTCTTTACGATCCACGTGCAAAAACTGGTAGTCGCATATTTACATCGCATATTGGTGGTCAAAGTCAAAAGTCGGTGTCTTGTTAATATTAGAGAAGGGACCTCAGTGACGCAAGAAATTATGCTTCCGTTTTTTTAAATGTACACAAAGAATCTAATTTTTTTACATTTCTTTGAAAGTCATGTCTATGTCTATGTGCACGATGCTCACTAGCGCTACTACACTGACAGACAAATTTAAGTGGACAAGTGATCGATTTTATCTTACTAGAGATTATTAACAGCATAGCAAAAAAGTACGTGCGAATGGTTAATTCTGAATTTACTTATGAACTTTAAAATCAAAATGATTACAGCTCGTAGTGGCGGTTTTCGGAGGGTAGGAGATTTTGGATTTGCGTTTTTATGAATATGGGACCATTTCTCAAACCTCCTCTTTCAAATGAATCAAAAATCATCAACATCAGAGTACGATTACTATATAAAACGCGCGAACGAACCAAAAAAAGCAGACAGTCGAATTGTATACCTTCTCCGTTCGGGGTTCGTCGGTCAAAAATATAGAACCTGTAGTTTAGAAGTGAAGACGTTCAGGACACATGTTCATAAGACGTTTTTTTCTCCAAATGAACCCAAGAATAACCTCCTTAGATATTAGCAAGTTATCAAAAAACATCCTCATCTTTATGGAAATCATTTTGAGTAACAATTTGATAATAATGCTCTTCCAGATTTGGATAAGAATTTCCATATTCTTTATAAAATCCATTATATCGAACTTATCATTACATAGTTTTTGATTCTTATATTTTTCTTGACAGGTTTTGGTAAAAATCCTTTCTTTGACGTAATGTTTTTTATGAAATCTTCTGGAAGAATAAAACTTTATTTCTGTTACATTGCATTCAACCCAACAGCCTGAATAAGTGTTTGTAGATTACATAATTCTCCTCACGTTTTCTAATTGAAAATCACTATTAAGAAATCGATACTTTGCCAGTCTAACATAGAGAAGAAGAAGTGACAGGTTCACAATATATATAAATAAGTGGCTATTCTATTAACAGTTCATAAAATGACTGAAACGAACCATTCAGGATCTAAAACGATTTAAATGATCATTGTATTTGATAATGTGGCCGGTCGTTTCTTCGCATTTTATAAATAGACTAACATTTGTAGCCATATTACAAAATATTTTATTTCTAAACATGATTTTAGAATATGGCCGCAGTTTATAAGACGTCTAGGCATTTTATAAAAAGACGGTTTTCGGTATCTGGCTACGACATATACACAAACTTATAAGCTCTGGCAATTTTGGATTTGGTTATATTTTCGTCGCATTCGGACATCCCTCAACTTGACTTACGAATTTATTTTAACTTGTGCCTTCGAGAGAACCAAATTTGCCATTCAAATACTTGTATTGAGTTTTGTTGATCGACTAAGTTGAGGAATCTCGATCATGAACGTGTTGAACTGTCTATATGGGGTTCATTATGCTTGATCACAAATCATCTAGATTATTAAGTAATCTATTTTTTCGTGGGCATCTACTCAATTTTTAATCGTTGTTATTGGCTGTACTGTACGTTTTCTATAAAATAAATAGTGTTCTAAACTCACTTATCATCACTATTTCTTAGTACGCAAGAAAGTAAGATATATTTGTCTGACTTCATTGAATGTTATAAAATGGGCTATTTCATAAGTTTATGTTTATATCAAGTATGGTGAATGCGCCATAAATGTCGCATTGTCTTTTATTTTTAGGTCATTTTCACTCATTCCTAATTTACTAAGAAACAAATTTAAAAACATATCAGATTCAAGATTTCTAAGTGAAATCATTCTTTTTCCAAAATCTGCTTTTAAATCGAAGCCCCCTCCCTAGAGTACAAACATTAATATGGATATTAATACTCCTATAAGTATATCCCCATACCTATTACTCTATGTTCACCTCTCTGATGGCAAAACTCGTTATCTTTTCTCACGAAATCGATTTCCACCTGATCTCTGAACGCACTCCCTCAATCCCTGCTCGGTAAATAGTGGCGATATTGAATTTGCCATTCAACCAAACATCCGAACGCTGGTCGTTATCGATCTTTACGTATATATGAAATATTAAATTATTTATGGAGATCGAGAGAGCGAGGAAGAGAGTTATGCGTGAAAAGTTGTCGAGACTGCGGACGTCGCTGGTAGCCGAAATGTCAACCGATAAAGGAGAGCAGGCGTCTCTGGAGGAGAACGGAGGCAAGACCAGAAGGCACTCACTGGTTTCCACCCACTTACCACACGCATGGTGATAGACAGTACGTCACTCCGTTTACAAGAAGGGTTGATTGTCGACAGAAGAAATGTGGTATTTTTGGTACAAGAGTGAGAATTTGATTAAGTACATTTGGAATTTTTGTTACATAAGCATGTACCTTTACGTAAGATTTTTTGGAACATAGCAAACTGGCTCAACTAACTGTAGCTATATAGACAAGAGGATTAACCAATGCGGAAATGATGACGCTGTAACCATCGGCAAGGTGGACAGGTAGTCACGTGATATTTCGTAGTTGCGTAATATAACGAACCGCATATTCCCATATATCTCGCGCTCCTTCTGACTTGTCAAATTGAGAGTCCAGCAGCGTGTTCCTAAATACAAACTATTATCCTGGCCAGGCTTAAATTTTTTCATTAGTCAATGTCATATTCCTATATTGATTCCGTATTTCTGTCAATTTTCCACGGCCATTTTAACCCTAGCCAGGCTAATGGTTTGTATTTAGGAACACGCTGATAGGGTGTATTTAATCTTTGCTGATAGATTAATAAAGGTTAGTTTATCAAAGTAACTGATCGTGTTATGTTGCTAGCACAGGCATAGTAACCATGATACTAGGTCAAACAAGATATTCTCAATTGGTGAACGCATTTAAGACTGCTGCGCGCATGTCGTCAGTACATGACAAAACGGGAGAATCGAACATAAATATCGACATATTCTGGCAAATTGAATTTATATTTCAATAGATCTTGGTTCACTATTCCCTCATGATGTATGGGCATCATATTGCAGAAGCCAGAAATATCATAAACTGATTATATATTTGGTGTAGAAAAGCCTAAATTGCCACAACCCAAATTGCATGCCGGCACATAATACGGGACTATCGTTTGAAACATGCGTTTTATGGTTGTCACTCACGTTTTGTCACGTACTGATGTCATTACAGATGCGCATAGGCATATCTTCAGTATCATGCTTCATGCGCTAGTAGTCTGCGTGTCGGATAGTATAGCGGTTGTCCAGTAATTTAATTTTTCTCCCTAATTAGCGCTTTTCATTTTTTACTTTTACCCATAACCTATAGATTATGCTGACATTTCAAAGCAGTTCAGATGATTTGTTTGTTTAGATTTATTTACTTGAAAAGATGATTGTGTCTTCTGTTTAGATAGGTATACATAGAAATCATTGAATCATTTTAAAATTATTCTTAGGTATCTTTTACATTAGTGAATGTCAGTCTTTACACGAGAAGATAATTAACGATAAGGAAATTAATAATCTATACTAATATTTATAATATAATATATATAAGAGGTAGTGAAAAATCCTATGTAGTGCCTAGAACCAATAGTTCAATCATATAAACATCGTCTGTTTTCTCCGTTTGAAATAATATGTAAGATTAAAAAACTTGCTAAGAACACAAGTCACCTTTCAAACAGAAACATACTGAATAAAAATCGGTTTATCTGTTTGAGAATCAAGATGCGTCAGGCAGATAAATAGATACACATGGTACACTTAATTTAAAAAAAAAATGTTAAGAACACTTTCGATCCTGTAACCTTCCAAGCAAAAAAAACGAAATCAAAATCGGTTCATCCGTTTGGGAGCTATATTCCCACAGACATCCTCATAGGTACACACCTTAAATTTATAACTCTCCTCTGTTTGCCTCGGGGGTTAAAAAATTACAACAATTTAAGTTGTCATATTTTTTATATAGATAAGTACAGAGTGTACTTTCGAGTTATTGAATTGTTGTTTCTAATCGAATTATTATCTTTATCTGCTCTAAACTTGAAATGGAGGCTGGTAGGAGGATTTTAAATGTTTCTTATTTTTTGGATTCCTTTTCGCATAGAATAACAGAATAACTATTAAAATACCAGAAAATTAACCGAAAAATTATACAGGTAATCAATTTTTATATAAATTAAGATTGGACATCTGCCATTTTCGTTGCCGATATGTCAAATAATATTCTACACCAATATCATATCGGATTTTGAGTTTCATCTAATCCTCAAAAGGTAGCGCTACCAATAACAATATATATGATAATAAATTAAGTTTATTTTATTAATATAGCACTCATTGACTCTTGGACGGTACAAAGTTAGCCGGGTCAGCTAGTGTTTACTATATTTAAAACTGTATTTTTAATGTGTTATTTATAAATATAATAAATTTATTCTGTTTTTCGATGTCCGAAAAATAGTCCATATATTTTTATTGAAACTGAGTTACAGTTTAGAATAGGTTTTATCCTTGAGAACAGCCCAAATTTAGTTCAGTGGGTACTAAGGTTGCGACATCTAATCCTGAATAGTTAATCGACCAGATAACAAAACAATATGGCGCTGTATCAAGTAGACTGAATTATTAATTAAATTCGCTCTTCACATGGTTGAGGCAATCAAACTGATACAAGCTACTAGCGCTACGAACGTGCGTGAAGAAGTCACAGGCATCTTCGAGTATATTTCGGGTTCTTTCTGTAAACGGGACTAAACTGATATAATACTAGTTGACCTTCAATTCTACATTAAAACGATGTTTTACAACATGTTTTGTTTCACCTTGACCCCAAATATTTTTTCATAATCTAGAATAATAGAGATTCAATATTATCACCTATTGAAATATCGGGTGTGTTCACAGACTTAGTTGAGTTATTTCATTTTGATGAACTAAACATCTTATCTTCTTATTTAAAAATACCTATTTCAACGTTTACTAGTACAACAAGTAAATAATAAATTCATGAATAAATAATACATATCTAATTAAAATGCAATGATTTAGTGAGATCGCCTCGTAATGATCGGATGGTGTAGAGCTGTCACGGTAACCTACTGTACAAATTGATAAGGATATCAAGATATACTTGACGTCGAAAGTATTTGATTACTATCCACGGTATCACGTGAATTTTGCTCTACAATAATTGATGACGATATGTTATATCTATGTCTCTTTTTTTGAGAATTTGAAGTAATAACCTGAGTTGCTTATTCTCTAAAATCTTATTTCAATAATTCATTGTTTTTTTGCTGAAGATGAATATATCTATTTAAAGACTATAGAGAGACCATTTGCTCCAGATCAGTTTATTGGCAGCAATAACTACGTCTACTGCGTGTGTTTGTTTGGATGTAAAATGTCCAAACTTAATGATTAATAAAAATATATTTGAAGTATCTATCTAAGGACAATCCTCCATCCTCTAGACATCTGTAAAAATACCTTAAGACATCTGAATTGCATTTTTCCACATCAACCCTTTGGCTATGTTTATTCATGTCATAAAGTAATATTTTTTATTCTAAAGTTAACTTTTGAAATAAAAAAATTATATATTTCGACCAACACACAGCATATTTGGTGAGTTACCTATTATTTCAATTCAAAGGAAATTGATATACAAATCCACAGACCCATATATCCAAACTACCCATAAATTAATAGACAGTACATTATTTAAAGTAACAGATTAGTGATCAGTATTTCTAATTTATGTAACAAAAGCCTCGACATCTTGTAGTTGTAAGTACTCCTCACGCATACAATCTGGCTCAAGGACACTTCTCTCGGTTCGTCGCTCCTCCAGCTGGTTAATCGAATCCTCCTCCTACGCCCGTCCAAGAAGATGGAGGCGGTGTACGCGGGGACGGCACAGATTGAGGACCGTGGACCTGATTTAGTTCCGATTGCCGTCACTGTCGTGACCGCGTGACGACTGCCAGATACTTGTACGCTCTTCATCATCAGTTTCACATTCAAATTCAATCTAAAGAGCAATAAGGCCGATATTTTGGTACTCTCTCTCCCATAGATGCCGACAGGGACTCGCAGGCGGGGCGGAATTTTGGCAGATTTTCCCATTCTGGCTAATTGCGTTCCAGGGGCAGGATAGTAGTTTCCCATAGGAACAACGTCTGTTGGTGTCGGTAGCAGATCGATGGGCCCTTATCGGCTGCTTTGGGATTCGTCGGGATCACTTGTTAGCAAACAGGGTGAAGGTAATTTTGGGAAAGCACTTATGATGAGAGGTTCATGTTGTAGATGGAAGGAAGCTTGTTTGAAGTGGTTTTTATTCATAAGCTCTGCTTATTGGCCCTTAGAAAATTAGTCCGAAAAACCACGTTTCCATTTGTCAAAATTTGAAGCGGATTACCGGATTTCAGGAGAAACTATAATTTTTATTTAAAAAAATGCCGTACTTTCATTTTCTACAGCTACGCTAATTTTTGAGATATGACGTCATCAATGCCCATATCAGTGTTTGAAAAATATATGTTGGTATATATGATACAAGAAAAAATATACCACTTTACCTGCTACTGTATGAACCTGCTCTATGCGTTTTTTATAATTCTTCAACAAATGCTTATCAAATCAACATACTAGGCACACACCAAGTGTTTTATAATTTATTTATTATTCCACATAATATATATAATTCATTAATTATATTATCATAGAAATGCAAAACGTTTATGAATTCTACTTGTGCATTTCCAATGATTAAATTTGTATACAACTATTTTGCTATGTATAAATTATGCAAAATGTTCTGTTTCGTAATTATAAATTTATGAGTTATTCTGTTGGTTGTTACTTGTATCATAAAATAGATTAGTTGTTACTCTTGTGTCCATTTTATGTATGATTTCGTTATAGAGATATTTCTTATGGGCATAGAAATTATGTTACAGAAACAACTTGATTATAACAGAACTACATACACTCTTGAATTTTGAGTTTTCTAAGAGCCACAAATGCAATAATATAGTTTACCCTGAGGAGGGAGTAAAAATTCCCGAAATCTTGAAAATAGCTGAAGAGATTTAAGTCAATAAATAACTGCTACCGACGCCTATAATAAATCTGTATCTGATAAGTATAAACATTTTGTTCAGCACGATAGAGGTCGCCTTTATAAATAATTCAAGTTTGAACAAGTTTGTGTAATAAATTAGTTGAGTCCTGGTTGAATTTGTGCAAATAACTTAAGAAATAAATGGCGTCCGTCTGAATGTTCAAATACAATTTGGTCTTGATAAATGTCTCTAAAAATAGTATTGATTATGATTCTGTATGATTCTTAATCATATTTTGCTCGAAACTCATGGCAGTTTATAGACCATGGGTCAAACTAGCAGAAATTTTCAAATCTGTATCAGTGAACACAAGAGTTTATTCATATACCATAGAACTAATAATCACACATTTAATGATAATGTCAAAATCCTACGTACCTACCTACCAAAAGGAAATAAATAAAAGTTAACATTCGAGTAATCTCCTCAGACCAGATCGATGTGGTAAGTCCAGCCCTTAACTGTATATAACTGTTACCTAATTAGTTTATAATATTAGACATTAAAATTTATGTTATCTAACCATTTTTTAGTTTTAATTTACTCTGGATTTTGATCAAGTATTTTCTATATCAAATTAAATTGTGCGTTGTAGAAAATGCGTAAGGAACTTCGTTCCTGACGAGGGTCCCCCTACCACACAACTTTTTTTACTCCAATTTTGTATTCTTTATGAAATTGACCTTTCCGCTGATTAGGATTCGTCGAAATTTCGATTTTAGTTAAATTTCGTCTAGAAATCTACCTTTTGCGATCGTTCGTACTTTAGAATTCGTCAACTTCTGTTTCTATAACGTAGTGCCTCTCCTAGAATTTTTAAACTGATTAATACAAAAAGCAAAACCCAGTGAATCAAATGCAAAATTTAGTGCAATATTGTCTTAGGATCCTTGACAGTGACATCTAAAACTTTCATAAATATGACGATAGTAGATAATAGGTACATATTTTCTATAATAATTAACATTCCAGGTAATTTAAAACGAGCTGATAGAAACAAAAAACATTTAAATTGACTGTAATGATCTCGTGGCTTAGAAACAATCCACTTTCGAGAAAAGTAAATAACTACAAAGTAGAAAGAACTACTTTATATATTATACCAATCGTAACATAGTATTGGCGCAGCTTAATTGTTAGATAAGCTGTGGTAATAGTATGACCCTGATCTCTGAACGATGAGTTACACGTTAACGCGATAAGAGATGCAACAGCAAGACCTCATGTCTTTAACTGTCGAAAGAACCTTATTTTCGACATTATTTGGATGTGACTATTAAGCTAGCTTACTTTCCTTTCATAATAAGAACTCTGTTTAATAATTTGCGGCTCATTTTCTGCTTAACCATATTAATTTTGCAACTACGACCCCTCTAGGAAATACCGAGATCTTTCAATAATTCACAAAAGCAAGTTAATCAAACCCTTTATTCTGCCTCTTTCCGACGCTTGTGTCTGTGTTCTAGAGAGAGAAAGAGGGTTCGTGTATAACCTGCAAGATCTGTAAATCACTTTACTAAATCTTCTCTAATTAACACACGGGTCCCGTACTACTATGGCAGGCACATTTGGCACAAACAACTCCCTAGAAAGTATAACTATCCCTCACCTTCTCTTCCTCCGGAGTAGCGTGCGTAATCTATTACCAATTATCTTTAAAAGGTTACGTTAATTTATCTTTCCTTACACATATATACCTACTACGAGTCACTGGGTTGAGAGTTATTGTAGTTCACCCCTTGATGCTATATGATGTGTTAACCTTTGAAATTAATTAGTAGTGTAGAGTCTTCTTAAGTCTCAGTCTTGAGATCTAGAGGTCACGCAGTGATCCAGTGGTTTATGTTCTTCATAAACGTAATTTTTTTCGAAATTCCATATATTGTATATGGAATAAGCAATGTGATTACGTCATCAGCTTTTTTGTCGACTTTCCAACATCATTTTTCATTGATTGATGCATAGATAATATATATGTATATTGTTTTGAAATTCATCAGTTTGAATAGTACAATTTTACAGAGTTGTGTGACATCAATTTATTATTGACGAATACAAAAACATGTCAAGAGGCATTTAGTCGTTACTTGTCAATACAAAACTCATCACATACAAGTTCGATTATTTATCTCAAATATTTTAAACGTCAAATATGACAAATGATTACCACAACCCATGACCACAACCTAATAAATAGTTAATCAGCTGATTCTAATCACTAATCACTTTTCATTCTAGGATTTTACTTAAATTGACTATATGTAGTTGTACCTTTCTGTTTTTATTGACCGACGAACCAAACGGAGGAGGTATACAATTTCGACTGTATGTCTGCATGTTTTTTTTCTTTTTTTTTATAATTTGTTCGCAACTTTTGCATAGTAAAAATGCTCCGATTTTGATGATTTTTTTTTTCATTTGAGAGAGGAATATTGAGAATGGGTCCCATTGAAAAGAAAATCAATATTAAATATGCCCATCCCCTCAAAAACACCCTCAAAGGGGGTAGTGGGGTCAATTTTTCCAGAAAATTGAAAATCCGAGATGGCAGAATTAATGGAAGTTCCATATCCGGAAACGTTTAACATTTGTTGCGTTACAGTCTGAAATATTTGTTTCAGCTATGTGGAAGGGACAAATATTTCCGAGAATTGAAAATACGAGATTTGAAAGTTAGAGGTGAGACCATAATCCGAAATGTTTAAATTGAACATTATTTAAAAGAGTTACGGTTTTCGAGTTACAGCAATGGTAAAGTCTGAAATATGTGATCGATGTATTTCCGCTATGTGGAAGGGGCAATTTTTCAATTGAAAATGTGAGACGGCCAAATTAAAGAAAGGGTTATGTGTAGTTATCAAGATTTATACATATTTTTTACAGAAAGAAATTTACCCGACATTATTAATTGGCGCACTGAAAAATACAAAATAATATTAATTATATTGGTGCTGGTACTTTCTAAGTTGTGCAGTTGCAGTTAGATTGAAAACTTTTGGCACCAACTCCAAAAGTACCTACCAGCACCAATAGAATTAATATTATTTTGTATTTTTCAGTGCACCAACTAATAAAGTCGGTCCATTTTTTTGTAAAAAATATTTATTTTCTATTGATGATTGATCTTTTGAAAATTTTATTTCTGAGCATTGTCATCAATAGACAATAATTTTTTTATATATATTCGAAACCCACGTTACGTACAATAAAAATCCTAAACAAATATTTCCATTATGAAGACATTGAGTTAACACAATTTTTTGAACATGGCTGGAACAGTTGGAAAACTGAAAAAAGGGTTCTAAAATGCCGAAAATAAACACAAAAAATGTTACAAACTTATTGTACAACTTATTATTCCAAATTTTTTGACAAATTTTAGGAAATGAAATAGTCTCTTCAATCATTTTAATGTAGACTTTAAAATGTTTCTTCTGGACTTTGTATTGTGCACTTTCATCTACAATATGATATAATTACTAAATAACATGTGCCATACTATAGTTTCGTATAAGTGATTTAAAATTGGTGATACATACAAGAAAATATGAATATGGTGAAAGCTATCAAAGAATTTGCAAAAGTTAACCGATTGATTAACACATACATTTCAGTAATTTACTATTGCGTTCAGGTTTTAGGACATTCAAAGACATCTTACTCGACCTCCAATGCTATTTAAATATTTTGGGATGATTCTAACCCTCACTGGGGGGTAAAAGTGGTGGAGTCAAAAATAACGAATTCCTAAAATAATGACACACTTCTTGAAAATTGCTCTGTTTCGTTTTCGATTGGCCACCCTGTATATGTAATAATAATTTACATTTTTTTTCAAAAATTCCCTCTTCCAAGAGCTTTAACTCTGAAAACATCCATGTTTCCGAAAATGACCTTTTCTGTATTTTTGCCATATAAAATCTTTCAATTTACTTTTAATGGAACCATCTCGCATTTCCCTTTCGAATAAAAGAAGAAGCATCAAAGCCGGAGCGTGTTTAGTCGCGTACATATATACAGTGAAATTGTGTATCTTCTCTGTTTTTTGAAGCTGGTCAATCCTTATAGTTTCGCCAATGTCCGTCCGATCTAATCCCTCCAAAGATAGCTAAATAATGAAAAATGGTGGTCGTATGAACAATCAATGGAACTTATTAAAAAATATTTCAATTATAAAATTACTATTGTTTCTATTTGAGCATTTCGACAAATTGAACTTTATTGTAACCTGGTGTGTATAACTGTAGAATTCTCAAGACTTTGGAAACCACTCGAAGGAATCTTTATAAAAAATGATTCAGTTGATATTGGTTCATAACTTATGATTTATTTTGTAAAATACATATGTTTTATATGCTTTACACCGTATTTTAATATATGTAAGGAACCCTCGGGGTATGAGTTTACTATATGACAACATGAATAATGTATTGAAACGACAATCTGAATTGTTGTACCTAATTCAACGAGTACGTTCTCAGCATTATTTTTGACAAAAATTTGGCACGTTGATAGCTGCGATAGTTTTCAATGGTTGACATTATTTGAATGAACCCATCCAATACTCGACTGATTATTAGTGGCAACAGATATAAGTTTTATTTTTAAGCATGCTTCATCGAATATAATGAAGATCAAGCATACCAGTTCAGTTATCGAGAAATAAAAAGATTGTATGTTTTGTATAAAAAAATGAGTACATAGGTATAACAGGTGCTTTTAATTGGTGATTGAAGATTTAACCAAGTTGCAGTTTTTCTAGCCGAAAATAACATACCAAATATCTTAGAGTTGATTTTTCTTAATATTTAATATAAGTTGAAATAAATAAAATATGTATAATCATATTACCTTGTAAAAAATATAGTAATTAAATCTATATAATATAAATGTTAGCAGTTTATTATTTTTGACATAAGGATACGTTTAGCGGTTAAGTCACGAACGGAATGCATACTTCCCCCAAATGTGTAGGAGCTGCCAACTGCCAAAAAGTATCAATGAATCGGACCAATGCATTAGCCTTTTTCGGAGTCGGCCTAGATCTATCCCGCAGTTTTTGAAAATATGAACAATGGCGAAGAGAAATACACGGCCCACATTTGTCGTTTGTGTGTGAAAAGACAGAAGTGAGAATCTGAATGATTGAACGCTATAAGTTAACCGACAGTTATTCGATAGAGACTGTATTGTATTGAGTATATCAAGATTATTAAGAATATATGGATAAAACTAATTAATTTGTACATATAATGAAATCATTGAGAGGTCAATTCTGTAGGTACATCAAGTAATATTTTTTGCTATGTGTAAGAATGGAAGAGATCTCAACACTTCGTGTCGATACATATTTGTTCTAACTTATTATTTCTTCTATAAAATCCTTGAATGGGGTATACTTTACTGTAATAGTGCGGTACTTGCTGCAGTTTTATTTTTCATCTGAATGAATCTCTTGTTAATAACAGTAATTTCTTAAAGGTGAGCACTAATTAAACCTTGAACAAAATTGTCCTTTATTAAATGTAGATATCTTTCTTTTTGTTCGTCCCAAATCCTCTTAAGATTAAGAAAATACAAAGTAACTTCTGTTGCTATGCCGTATGTGACTATCGAATATCTCATGTTCCCTCGATACGTCCAATCAAATGTAGTGAGTGTATTGAGATGTCGGAAAAAATCGAAGACTTCTCCCGTTTTTTCTACAAAAACGGTCACAATTCGCATGCATTGTTCGACGAGTTGTGTAGGGGATGAAATTGGATCGCCTTGTAGAGGTCCTTGGGTGGAAATGGAAACTCGCATACGTGTTCAATAGATATTCATTTTCCTAGGCGGAAATTGAAATGCAGCCCCCAAAGAGAAATAGGAGGAGTGGTACGGGTTTGTCGTGTAAGGCATCCCTCAGGGGATTCTATATAAAGTACATAGCTCTGTATGCATCTATAAACCTAGTTATACATTTGGAAGAAAAGCAATTTTTGTTTCAAATGAATTAAAAATATACCTGGTGATTAGATGTGATAGTCGCTCCCTTGTAATATTTTATTTCAATAAGAAAGTGTAGTAAACCTTATATATTTTTTTAATTGCTCGCCAAAATTTATACGAAGACATGTCGAAACTACAATAGTTTGGAGGGCAATATAAAAATGTATAAGGCTTATTATATTTTTAAAAATAAAAAAATACAAGGGAGCAAATAAAAACAATTTCATCATATTTATTATTTTCTTAATTAGTTTGTTTCGAAAAGGTGTACACGTACCTACTGTTTCCCCATTGCTGAATGTATACAAGAATTTGAAACAAAATATGTAGTATGCCATTCTAGAAAGAAAAAAAATTACTATCGTAGTTTGGACATATGTCATCATAGGGTGAGGTGTACTACACTTGGTATAGTATATTTAAGTAACCATTTGTATTACGTGAGAAGTGGTTGGTACGCCGGAAATTTTAAACTTTGTCAATTCTCATCAATGAAATTTGATTAGAGACTGCTGATTATCTGTTCAATAGGTTATAATTTCTTCTGTCACATTTATCTCTAAAAAATATTTGAGGCAAATAAAAATAATAATATTACGGCCTTATGTTTGGTATTACAATATACTTTTCCAACTGACAAAGTCAACATCAACCAATATATCTATGTTAACATCATTTTCTCAGCTACTAATACTATATACCCTTCAAAACCTTTGAAATGAAGTATATAACATCAAAATATGATCAGTCAGATCTCAGTCTCTGTCTGGATGAACTTAGTATATCGTATATAGTAGCAAGTACGGAACCCTCTCACAGAATATGTCAAATGCGGTTTCCTCCTCTTCCTGGCAGAACCTGCATAGGTCGTCCTCTTCCAGACCCATATTGTTCATATGCTACTTAAGCCTCCAGTCTCCTATCAGCATCCCTACTAAAAAAATCTTGTCGTTTTTCGACTTTATATCGCATTTAGCGATTTCACAGGAACGTTCTAATCCTATCATGGCTTGTTCCACTCCCTGCTTGGCTAATTGATGGGCCTTTTTATAGCCTGAAAAACCGTGGCGTAGTTCCCTAGGCTCAGAGAGATTATATACTCCGTGTATGTCGGCTGCTGTTCCTGAGTTGGTTTTAGAGCTTCAGTGTTCCGGTTAAGACTTGCCTTAAAGGGCGGTACTGTTATCTAGGCTTGCATATCTGGTACGACTACTGCATATCCTTTTTTGATGTTATATTCTGGGGCCATTTTATCCATTTATTTATCCCAATATTGGATCGGTGTTTAGATTTTCATATAACTCATCATAAAGGGGTTTAATCCCTAGTTCATACCACACATCTGCGTTCACCTTCCTAGATGAATTCTGGACTTATGTATGATTTTTTCCATGCGTGCGTTCAATGTTAGCTTCTGGTCAAAGTTTACTTAAAGGTATTTAACTTCTTCAGCAAATGGAATCTCCTCCCCATTAATCTCCTTTGTAGAGCATACATCTATGCCTTTTGGGTACGTTGTGAAAGTGTATTTGGAAATCGTCCTCCTATGCTTATGACTAAATTGTCCGCGTAACCCAGGCACTGAATACCTTCTTCAGACAATCTAACTAGAAGAGTGTCTACTAGAACTGCCCACATAAGGGGCGTTAGTACGCTTCCTTGAGGACATACTCTGTCGTGATGGGTTGCCTCTCCCAGGATGGATGTGATTACTCTGGCCGCTCAGATTTGCTTCGATAGTCCCGCAGAGATTTTCGTTGTCGATCGCCTTTGACAGCAGCACTCTATTTAGATTATCCAGAGACTGGCCCTGTTGATATTCATACTGCTTATGGGGCAAGCTTTCAGAGCGTTGTCTCTTATGAACCTGTATACTAGTGTTTCGTGAGTCTTAATTAGAGAGGACGTATGATTTGGGCTCATTAAAAAAATTATAAGTTTTTTGTCGTATATTCATTACCATGCCCCGAAAAAAAAAAGGGTAAGCAACTGGATTCTGCATAAAAATCTCCATGGGATAAGTTTTCAATTTGACATTATCGCTGAGAAACTTCGTAGAAAGGGGGGAGTCCAAAGAGTGTGAATTTTCAAAAACGCCCTATAACTTATGATCAAAAGAAGTTAGGCAAAATCCGTTTAGGCCACCTTGATTTCCACAAAAAAGTGACACAGGATCGCGAAAACCGCACGGTTCTATCTTCAATAACAACAACCGAGGTACAAGGCTGTCTCAACCAAAATGGGATGCACTGTACATCTGATATCGCTAGAGTGCTGCTGTTACATATAGGTACATGGAAGACTTTTGGCACTAATTAATTTCAAAAGTACCAGTACCAGTAAGAATAAGAAAATCAAATGTTTAAACAGAAAGAATAGTACCGTTTGCGATATCTGTTGCTATTATTTCGTACTTTTCAGTGCATGAACTAATGAAGCTGATTCTATTTTTTCTAAAAAGTTTTTTATTTTACATTATTGAATGTTACAGGGAATATATAGTCCAGTCAGAACAGTTGTGCTATTAAGTCATAGTATAACATCTTTATCTAGTTCATTATTGGATGTCGTAAAGATAAACATCTACTGCTATGACTTAACAACACAACTGTTTTGACTGGACTATATGAAATATAAATAGCTATAAAGATTTATACAATTCTGTCGAGAAAAAACCTTTTCTGACTTTGAAAACGTTGAAGTTTTTTAAAAAATATCAATTCAAACGTATGTTTCATCAGAAATATAGCTATTCTGTAATCCACATGAAAAAGGGGAATATGTGTTTTTGCCTGATTTTTGTTTTCTCCCCATCTGTTAGTCCGTCTTGTTTTCGATGTATTATCCTTTCTGAAACTATTCTCTGTTTAAATCCAGGAATACCAATATCCGTATTTTTTCCCAAATAAAAGGGGATAAAGACGGCAAATTAAAGAAGAACCTTTAATTTTTTTAAACATGGAAATAAGAGTTCTCGAAAAGAAACGTAAATTATTGTCTGATGAGTTTTTTAATTATTCCTGTGCTGTTGATCTTGGCCTGAACACTAGAATTTTCAAACTTTCCCACAGGCTAGTTTAAGATCAGGTGATCTTGGAGGCCCTTGAAAAACACCAATACTACACTGTTGTATTAATATGCGACTCTTTGGATGATTCCATATTTTATGTAACATACCCTGATTTCATGCAAAAATATATTAGTGAGGACAGACCAGTCAAAAGAACTAAAATTTACCAAAATTAAAAAAAATATATTGCACGCCTATGTTAAAACATCGTTCAATGCAAGAGATTAAACAGTTTAGCAACCAAACAAATAAATAATCGTCAAAATGTGTATGTGTCTATGTATAGTAGGCCCTTTCTATTTTAAGCACTAAGCGATCTTGAACCTTACGTTCTCCTGTCACACAGACACCTTTGGCAAAATAGGGTTGAAGTTCGGGACCTCTCCCCTCCATCAAACCTCGCACAGTTCATGCATCTACCACTACCACACGCTTTGGTTGAGTTGGTTTAGTTTAGTTTCTGTTTGTAACAGTAGCAGTTCACAGAGTAGTCCTGTTCTTCGCCTGACGTTTTATCAGCTGATTGCAGTATCGTTTTATTGTAATAAAAACAGCGAAAAAATGTGTGATCGTATCTTTCACAATATTAAGTGTAGAGTGAAGACTGCTGTTAGAAAATTGTGTGCGGACTCCGGCTCGGAAAATGGGAAATACTCAGTTGTAATTGCCGTAGCCCAGGTGGGTTGAAAGTTTTGATTATCTAGATTTCCATCAGTAATTTAGTACATTACGGCTGGAAAAGTTTACTATAAACATTAAATATACTAAGGAATATTATAATTAGAGAAATAGATCGAGACATCGAGGTAAAAGAACATTTTCATTCACTATCTTTGTTTCATCCATTTTCCACTGAAATAATTTTTGATTCCTTTGTTTCCAAGAGTACGTAGGTTCCTATGGACAAAAATTGTAAATAATAGTAAACAACGAATGTGATTGGTATTTCCATTTCAGGTATGTTAAGGATATATCCAATATAAAGGATTTTATTTGTTTTTGCGTTTATTATTGTTTAGATATGAATTCTTTCTAATTATGTGAGTATACATTTAATGGAACATTCGAAATAGTTGATGATTCTATGTACATATAGGATTATACAGAGTTTTTTACTAACAAGCGTTTATATCCTAGCCAGAGAAAGCGATTAATACCGAATCTTACCTGAAATTTCCTTTGTACATTTTATGTATCTTGAACAACTAATCAGAGAAAAACGTTATAAAATTTGGAACTACAATGTTTTTTTTATTATTCTTTGCATCCAGTTTTTCCATAAACCGATAAACATATACCACATGCGTCATGATTGATAAATGAGCGTTTCAATGGCTGAGATATTTTATCCTTTGTGAAAGCAAACGCTTTGGGTTTCACAAACATTCTTTGCTCCTGATTCTGTAGATACTTTTTTCTCTACCACAAACTACTTGCCTACTTGTCACGCAGTTTTCCAGAGAATATGTTTGCCTCTGCTCTACTCCATAATCTATATTCAATTGGTTCGAGAAACTTGTTTCGACTTGTTCCCCCTTAACTTTGTTACTAGCTAATAAGTAACTACCTGGGCACATGTCTCATTAACTCACTGATCTAGAATGTAGGATATTGATAAATTTTCTCGATTACATCAACTACGTTATTCAAGTTTGACTGATTTCCTGTGAAACTTGATACCCCTACCTAGGTAGGTAGACATAAATTATTGAATAATCTTTCATATAGGTATCAAATAGCCATAATAACAATCTGTATTCTGAATCTCATGAATTGCATTAAATATTCAGATTCGTCATTAAATCAATGATATAATTATTTTTATTGACGTTTTTATAAGTACCTATAATTTTATAATATATCGTCATAATAGTGAATGTTAATTATATATTAGCAATTTCTGATACAAAGTAACTTAAAATTTTGAACGTTTTTGCAATTACAATTAATGAATGTCATAAAATGTATTATGTAGTAGTTATAATTCTTATTGTCAAAGGAGCATGCATTATGTTAATGTACTTTCTTGTCAGTTGAAATATTCATTATTTATAATAAAAAAACTTCATCTTGAAGGAATTTAGCTTTCATTATCTCAGGTAGGTATTTAATATGGAGATGAAATTTCTACCTGAAGGATCAACTCTAGGGCTAGGTAGTCAAATCTTGGGTTGGGATAATGCTTTTCAGGTTTGTCTATAATTTACTACGCATTTCTTAGATTTATAAGCCCTAAACCAAAGATTACAGGACTATTCTCTAAACTACCACGCTGAAATCCTCAAATTCAACCGTTGCTGTCTCATCGTCCACATTGTTTATACTGAAACTACCTACCGTTCTACCCAAATCTTTAGCTATGGCTATGGGTGCAGTAAATGTTTTCTCATTCTATTGATTTTAATCTAGGACCAAGTGAAAACTTGCAGGGTATTTAATGATATACGTATAAATAGAATAATACATAATTTAATAAGTGATTTATATAGAACTAAAAAAATGTTTTTCCTTGAATAATCAATTCATTATTTAATAGATACTTTACTTTGTTAAGTCATCTTTGTTTACTGAAATTGATAGAGTATTTCAATTCTGTGAAGTCTGCAAAAATATTTCTATAATATTCACTGAAATTAATAAATTCCCTTGAAACAATCTGACAAAAAGCTTATAATAAATGATCCGATATTGGAACCAAAAAATTCTATTGGGTTTTAGTTTTTTGTTTATACCAACGGTTATTACACGGAGATCTTTATTATTATTAATTTTAATAGAAGCATAAATATGGGTTTATTCTGTAAGAATGATAATACACAATAATAAAGATTCAATGAACCTGTTGATTTTGTTACTGATTTTGGAATAATTGTTCTCTATCTAATTTATTCTATGTACACGATAACAAAACCTGAACCAACTATATTATATCTAATAACACAGATTTATTTCTTTACACAGTTTTTCTTATTCACTTTCTGCTCTTCATTCTCAACTAAATTTTACATAATGCTTAGGTACACGAAAACCAGTGGTATAATCGAAATCTCTCATGATATTTAGACGACTATATTTTAAGCTTCCTAATATTCTCAGTTCACATACAAGATCCACACCCTACAAGTTGCATTTGCAATAGCAGTAAAGTTACAACGTATGTAGGCCCCATTAACTGCCCATTCGTGTGCTATTTTATGTTAAGGGTCTTTTAGAAATCTGTAAGCTTATTGATCTTGATTATTACGAGGACCAGACCTTATCCGGTGCCAGGTATAACTTCCTTCTTAATTCTTAACCACATGTCCAGAAGAAGAACTTGGTTAAGTTCCAAAAATCAGTAGGCAGGTATATTTCATGCTCACATCCGGTTATTAGTTCATCTGTTCCTTAGATAATCTGATTTAATTTCGACTGTATTTATCGATTATTTTCAATTAAAAGACAGAAAAAAATGATCATAAAAAATATCTTCTTTCATTCTATTCTTACTTTCATATCAGTACTGAAAAAAAATACGAAAAGAAAGTTATTGTCCTAGAATTTAGAATAAAGACTTATTTAGAACTGCAACATCGAGTTGTCTTTGGAAGAAGGTATCACCCACTCGAATAAATGGCGCCCATTTCTCATTAATTTATCACCCTTATGGAAATTATCCTAATAAGACTAGCGGCAAAGTCTGTCAGGTTTCTCTTAAAATATAATAACATAGTATTCTAAATCATTCTGTTATCGAAGAAATAGGCGTTGAATTGGTCGGATTAAGTTTATCGCTAAAATTGCTTCCATAAGGATTGCACTTTAGTGTTTCCAAGATAAGGATGCGATAGCCTTAGAATCTTGACAACGGTAATAGAGATACGAAGTAGATTGAATGGGGAGAAAGGTGTAAAAAAATAATTTGATAGTTATTTTCGTTTTGGTGAAAATAGAGAATAACTAATTTTTACAATTTAGCTAGAAAGTACTTCTTTGCGGAAACTTTTTAAGCTCTACAAAATGGCGTTTATATCAAGTATTATTATGTGACGTTCCGATTTATAAAAACTGTCGTTAGATAGCATTACCGAATCAATAATTAAGTATCTCGTAATGTGCCAGTCACAAGTTTTTTTTCTTCTAAAATCTCTCTTTTTGTATTTTTAGCAGTATACATGCAATGGAATAATTTGACGTTATAAACTATAATGATTCACAATTTATTATAATTTTTGGACACTTTTTAAAGCAGATTTTCTTTTTTTATTTAACATGAAAATTAATAGTTACGCAAATGCAAACAAGTTGTGCTATATTTAATGAATTCAGCGTATTGATTTCAAAATCATCGGTAACATCGACTGTGAAATCCAAAACATTATCAAGGTGAAGTCCGCTGAAATGCTTCTAAAACATTGAACTTATTTGTTTTCCATCTGAAATTTATACGTTGTTACATATAGTTTTTTTGATAAGGGTGTTCGAGCAGGATTTCAAACCAAACTCAAACCGTCAGAGGCATGCGCATTTTAATTTTAAGAAAACGGAAATTCATATGCGCATGCTCCACAATCACGGTACACAGTTGGAAACTGGTCCAAACTACTGCTCGAACACCCTTAAAATACTAGCAAAGAAAAAAGTCAGGAGATGGCTGATTGGGCGTTCGCGGAACCCAGGAAAATCAACAACTCACAAAAGCACGCAACGTGAAACAAACCATTGAAAACATTATTTATGGACTTCAAATCATTTCAATTTTCATTAAGCATCGCTTACTAAGAAAAAATCGTACGCAAAGTGCTCAAAAACACACAAAGGATGTTTGCAGTGAAAATAGTTATATGTAGTTAGCATATCATGCGCTATCTAACAAAGGGTGTGGTTTTATTTCGGTTCATGTGAAATAACAAAGTTGATGATGGTTTCTTGAAAACGAAACAACCTCATATGATATTATAAACGCAATTTTGCTATGAAGAAGTTTCTTCTGTTTCTTGCTAGCTCTTCTGCTAACTTGAGCAAGCAAATAAAATAGCTATAAAATTTGTGTAAACACTATATTATATATTTACCTAAATTATTAAGTGGCTCAACTTTTTCCCTGATTAACCGACGTGATATTTATCGGCGTTTTCGACATAGTAATGTTGTTCCAACCTTATCTTGGACACACTATATACTATATACGTCTCTTCTGTGGTAATTGTAATTGAATAAAATTTTATTTATCCAATTTTTAGCCGATTTACGTCTCAACGACGTCCAAAAAACATATTTTCAACCAATGGTTCCTCTGTCGGCCTGTCTCATGGTTGTATCGTGAAAGGATAGACCGATTTTATTGCTTTTTTGTTTTCGAGTGGCAATGGATTTACACCTACTAAAGACGGAAAACGTATTTTGCTTGCTCTAGACTGTATTGTGAAAACTATTCTTTACAATTTTGATGAAACTTGTCTAGAATATTCTCCTAAAAACCCTTACTTGACCATCCTCATTAAAGCGCTTCTTCGAGAAAAACACGAGTTGATCGTACGATTTTTATATTTTACATGTATTCCCGCCTCTGCATATCATATGACGATTGTTCTTTATTGATGAAATATAGTCAATACAAAAGTTTGGAATTTGTAAGCAGTAAATTTAATGAGATCTCAAAGCGTTAAAAGAAAACATATTATATATGCAGCCAAAAAGTCGGAGGAAGAGCTAGAAGAACACTGAAACGACAAGATCATTTTTAAGAATTGGCATGAAAGTGGTAAAGAGGTCGAGTGAGTGGCTAGTAGAAGATATTTGTGCATTTTTTTTCTGTCAAAATTTTTGATTAACATTTACAAAAATAATAGATGTTGAACAGAAAAGGGTACTATTTTATCGTTTCTCAATATGTACTTATGTTTTATTCATTCATAAACATTCTATAAATTACAAAATTTAGTTTGTACATATACGGCTAACAGAGTATCAGCTGATGTTGGTAGATTCAAGTTCTAGGCAGTACAATTTTTGGGTATTTCTCTATAATTGATTAAATTTATTATCAAAAAGACTCAACTTATTTAAACATTTTGTCACATTTTCAATTTAAATTAATAAATTAACAAGAAGTGGAATACTTGATGATAAAATTTTGATGCACTTTTTTTACCTTTCTCATGACACCTATCAATTAATTTTTCAGGAATCGGTGCGTTCGCGAGTCGCCATGGACTTTACCGGCGCCGTCGGCAGGATAGTGGAAGACCCGCGGGAGGCTACGGCCATCGCCGCCGCCGAAGGTTATTCATGGAAGCGACGGTGGAGGGGATGCACCAGGGCAACGAGAAGCTCCGTAGGCGGCGGCTCGCCGGTGATCCTGCCTGACACCGGAATCCATACCACGCAGCCCTGGTTCCATAGCGGAATGACCAGGGACAAGGCGGCCGAATTGGTCGCCAGACACGGAACTGTCGATGGGTAAGTCGAAAAACAGTGTAAAAAAATTGGACCGACTCTTTGTTGGTGCACTGAAAAATACAAAATAATATTAATTTTATTGGTAATGGTAATTTTAAAGTTGTGCAATAATTGTAGTTAAATAGAAGACTCTTGGCACAAACTTAATAAGTACCAGCGACAATAGAATTAATGTTATTTTGTATTTTTCAGTGCACCAACAAATAAAGTCGGTCCAATTTTTTGTAAAAAATATTTTTCCACACTTTTGATTGTAACATTAGTCATGAAAATGGTTGAATGTTCACTAATATCAAAGAAGATAGTACTTATCCTATTACCCACGTATAGTGAGTGACCCACATTTGATAAAGACACAGTGTGTCGAATTAATTGTTAATATATTAGTGGAAATCTATTTATTTTTTCATTTTATATTTTATAATATGGGACCATTTCTCTAGTCTCGTATTTCAAATGAATAAAAAATCATCAAAATCGGAGTATGTTTACTAAATACAGCCGGCGCACAATTAAAAAAAGCAGGCAGCCGTATGGGTTCGTCGGTCAAAAATGAATATTGTACCATTATACAACGCACGGTCTCTAAACCACCAGATTATAGAGTATCACATTTATGTATTTATGCCTAAGTGGCGAATATCTGACAGTTGTGATAATGCCATATGAGCTGAGGTACTCGTTTGGTTGTCACTACTCTGCTTCGACTCGTTATAACATTATGACATACAACCGCACTCTTAACAGGAAATTCATATTCATGTAAACTGCGGTTTCCTCCTCTTCCTGGCAGAACCTACCTAAGTCGTCCTCGTCCAAGCCCATATTGTTCATTTGCCATTACCATAGTCACAGTCATTTTTGTAGTTACTTTTTTTTAAATATATAATTTGTGTATCAATATTTAATTTCGAGTTTAATTGATTTGTTTTGAAATAATTCGAAAGTTATCATTCATAAAATAGAATAAAATATCTCTTAGAATCTTGATAAATAAACAGAAAACTTTATTTAATACTAGCTTTTGCCCGCGACTTCTTGCGCGTGCAAACCTGCATTCAATACCACGCTGTAGATTTTGAGTGATGCGTGTACAACCATACAGAGGCGGTAAAATGGAACCTATATTTTAAGTTTGACCTCTAGCAATGCATTAGTGAAAACTGTATTCAATTTCTTGTGGTAGTTTTTGCGTGATGCGTGTACAAACATACAGGCAGACAGACAGACGCTACAAAATGGAGCCTATATTTCAAAATAGACCTCAAGAAATCCATCGGTAAAAATTGCATTCAATTCTATTTAAATATTAGTTTTTGCGTGATGCGTGTACAAACATACAGACAGATAGACAGATGCTGTAAAATGGAACCTATATTCTATGTTAGACCTCTAGCAATACATCGGTGAAAATTGCATTCAGTTCTAGGTAGTAGTTATGCGTGATGCGTGTACTACAAACATACAAAAAGACAGACAGGCACGATACAATGTAGGCTATATTTTAAGTTAGACCTCTAGTAATACATTGGTGAAAACTGCATTCAATTCCATGCAGTAGTTTTTGAGTGATGCGCGTACAAACATACAGACAGACAGACAACATTCAAAAAATGTTGTTTTGGCTTCTGTTGCTCTAATAAAGAACCCTCATATTATATTTTCTTAAATATCTTCAATCTACAGATATCGACTGTTACATTTTTATTATATATGTATCAGAGCTGGAAAAGTTACTTTTAAAATGTAATTAAGTTACTTTGCATAGTTACTTAATAGAAAGTAACTTTAGTTACTTAGGTAACTAGATACTTATTTACGAAATTAGCTTAGTTACAAGTTACAAGTAAGTAAGTAACTTGAAAAATAGTTCTTTTTATAGTTATTTTTGGATGGAGTAAAATAAAAGATAATATTAAAACCACTATATTGAAATCTCCTCAGATTAAGTGCAACAACTTGTTAGGTCATGTCAGCGCACGCTTATTAGGTCAAAAAATTGAGTAAGTTACTCCAAAGTAACTTAGTTACGACGGTAACATAGTTACTTTCATGTAACTTAGTTACTTTTATGTAACTTAGTTACCATAGCGCAACTTAGTTACCATAAAATAACAAAAATAGTTACACTTACAGTTTTAATAAAGAACTGCGTTATTAGATACTTTTTGACCCAAATTAAAAGTAACTAAGTTATTGTAACTAAGTTACCAAGTGTAACTTAGTTACTAAAAAGTATCTTAGTTACAAGTTCTTTCCTAGCTCTTATATGTATGATATATATGATGTATGATGCAAAGATTTGATAGAGATGTGATGTAACATTGTACCATTGTATCTACGGAACGACTGGTCAACTCCATCATTAAGTAGGGTTTATTCAAATTTGAATATTCCCAAAAATGCTGGATTAGAAATTGTCTTATTCTTATTATACATTATTTTTTGCAATTGTTAATCAATTCTGCGGTGCACATTCTGTCTTCTACAATTATAAAAGATAATACGGAAGAAAATAAATAACATTTTTCATTATTGTTTTTTTGTCACTTATAAGCCTGCTTGTAGGAGCTACAGAAATCAAAACAATGACCCTGCTCATGCTTATTACGAACAAACGGTTATACGAAGTAAATAAAATATCTTGGTAGTTATTGAGAGAGTTAAAATTTAACGTTCTTTGTTATTACGTAAAAAAATTACCTGACTCGCAAGAAGAACAATCAGGAAAAATGTCTAAAATTTTTTGATAATGGCATTATCAAGTTTAAAGTTTGAGTCAAATTTCAGAATGCATCATCAGAAATATAAATGCAATAACAAAAACATACTATTTTAAACCAAAATAAAAATTTCTTAACCTTTTTAAAAAAGTATTTGTTATTATTTTTCAGATTTATAATATATAACATTGATTTTATTCATCTTATGGAATTAATACCTTCTCGTACGTTATAACCAAGCATTTCTATTTATATGAATATGTATTCTTGACAATATATTGAATTGTTGGGTCTTGAAACTAACCACCTGAGAGATTTGTATAATTTGAAATATATAATGTTTGTTGGTATTTTTTCTTAAATTGATATTCGATATCCTACATGTTGAATTTAAGCATTAGAATCTACGTTAATTCTTAGTTACAAATTTCTCAAATCTCGAATCCCAGCTCCTTACAATATTAATCAATAATATTGATGAGTTCATTACAAAATATTAATTTGACCTACAAAGTCTTTATAATAAGTTTATAGAAATATTGTAGGTTTATATGAATCAAAATGCTCACTTGTCTAGTCGTTAGACGATATAGTATTACAAAAATTTCTTTTACAGAGTAACATTTTTATTCTTAAGTAAACTTAACAAATAAAATATCCTCTGTATATCTACTAAACGTGTTTGGTGACTTGTCTACTCTTCCAAAGCTATAGCATTGATAAATCATTGGATCACACACACGCTTTACCGTTGATTACGGTAAAAACTAAGAAAATGTAGGTTCCGGAGCTTTCCATTTAAGAGAAAATATTTATTCCTTCTATTTATTACTTCTGCATTTTTATTGAATGTAAAACTAATGAACCTAATTTGAATGAGCTATTCTTAAAAACCATTTATTCATTATAAATTTGCCAATAAGACGGAAAATAGAATTTAGCCCATTAAATTTCAGTATTAGTTCCTTAACTAAATAATTTTCCTGTAAATAATTCAAAACTTTGTACAATAGCTATAGAAATTCTTGAACGTTCCACTTCGCCTTCTCGTAACAACTGACTTTTTTTATTACTTGCTACAGAAAAGTTAACATAAAGTTCACATGCCTAATGAGCCCAAGATGTCAAGTATATTATAACTTTTTGTTGTTGTTCCAACTTTGCTTTATAGTCCAAGAGCCCGCGGTATACCTAAATTTCTTTTGAATGGATTGCACTAAGAAACCTCTTAACTTTATTTCATAAAAAAAATCAATCAATGTAGATGTTCGGTGAGTTGAGCAAATATTTTTTACCCATTCAAGACATCATTGTAATTACCATTTACGAATTACAAGTTAGATCTGACACCCTTAGATATAAATATTGTTTATGTATGTGCATTTCATAAGAAGAACCTGAAGTAAAGTTATATTTCATTGAACTAAAAAAATTACAATTTCCAAAGATCACTTCCTCTAAGTATCGTTTTATTAACTATAGACAATGAATACATAAGTATTGGCATAGAAAGGGCAAAAAATAACACTGCAAGTATTACTTCTAAAAAGGTATGAAGGTAATAATATTTATTCTAAAATATCATTAACTTAATAGAAACCATTAATGGTAATTTTTATAACGACTACTTAATTTTATATTTAGTAACGATAACGATAATTGAGAAATAATGGGCTGATATTACGGACAAACTAATTTTCAACCTTAATCTGTACTAAAAAATATACCTACATGTAGCAGTTTTCTATGCTTGACCTACCGCAAAACTTGATTTTCCCCATTTTATTGTTTTTTATGGCATTATTGTTGTATTATTTGTTCTTCCATATCAGAAATACAATAAATAGAAATCGATAATTACCTTATCAGTAGCCTCATTTTTACAAAAGTTTAATGATTTAAACGGAAAATTGTCTGCCGATAATCTTTTCTACTATTAAAACATACCTTAGATATATATATATATATATATATATATATATATATATATATATATATATATATATATATATATATATATATATATATATATATATATAAAGATGTTCTTGGGGACGCAGTCATATATTCAATAAAATGAATGAATGAAATCTTTCCTGTTTTTGGCTAATTTATTTTAAATTCACGATTTTTGTCCTGAAGAAGAGAATAAACATTCTCGAAAGTTCGGCTTCAATCAAAGAATTTTACTGAATATATGACTGAATCTCCAAGAACATATATATCCATTATCTAACTATTTCGTGACATAACCATTATTAAATGTAAGCTTCACGTAGTTCGAAATAATTAACTTTCCAACATCCAATAGGAACAGCCTGAACGGTACGAACAAACGTGCATTGTTTTAACCAATGTTGGCACATGCACGAACAAAACGACATTCACGCTTATATATTTAGTCATCAATCATCATGTTGCTTGAGTTGAGCTCGAAACTGGATCCTTACCGATATAATAGGGGAATGAGTTAAATTGTCCGAACATCTCTGACTGAATTGGGAAGAACTGACTATGCAATGCTGACTACCGAAAGTTTTTTTGTTTTGAATATGAGGATGACCCAGCATAATATTTCTTTATAACGAATTTTTATGAAATTAGACAATTTTCAAAAAATAAAAGACATAGGTATATTTCTATCTGTTATGTGTAATTATTATTGCTGTCGTCGAACGTTCAGTGATTTAACCAGAACATACTTATTATGACATGACAATTGATTACATCTAATTCTCACTTGAATCTAGCAAAGACATGCTGAGAAATCCACCTCATTTGCAATACCCTACTTCCAGTGCCTTTTTGGATCGCTTGATTGTACAATTTAATAATTTTTGAAACCCCTATTCATCAAAAAAATTCACCAGTAATATCTACCGAATTTCAAACTATTTCCAAGACATACAGAAAGCTCAAAATTAGTTTGTTTGGTGTTGTTTAACAGGCTTCCAAACAGAGCAGGTAAACAATTCGATTGTTTGTCTGGTTGTTTATATTTTAGAGGTAGCGCTTTAAAATGATATGTATTGGAATGATCACCCTTTTGTTTTTTGTGTTCCAATATTATTTCTTTCATATAGACCTTCAGATGGCTCAAACTAAGCATAATTCGAAAATCCAACAACAGTTCTTAGGTCAGCTAAGACGTTTATTATACTCGTATTGGTTTAATATTGATTTATATCTCTAATAAAAATAATACAAACATCATGAATAACACCAGCTTGGTAAATCAACTTACAGGTATTTTACGTGAAATGATGTGCTGATTAAATGTTTCTCTGAGTGAATTTATTGGGGTGAAATTTGAGTGGCATGTTGCATCATCTTGTTGCAAACACAGCTATCTGTTATTAATACCATTCAATTGAAAAACGGGAAAGTCCGAAACCATCAATGGACAAAACTTTGAAACTATTTCAAAGCGTCTAGCTCAATTGTTTCCATTATGTAATGAAAAACTCATCTCAAAACGCCATTTATGTTTGATAACTATTGTAGCTCAGCCAAAACCTAAAATCACAGTTCCCTATCATTAATTAATTATTCTTTATATCTCTCGATATCATCATATGTGTATTTTTCTTTGCATTTCCAGAGTATTCCTAGTCCGTGATAGCCGCTCTCATCCAGGCTCCTACGTGATAACCTACAAATTTGGCAGCAAGACTTTACATGCACAAGTCAATCCTATCATGGATCCAATGCGAGACCGTGCCGTCTTATCCATAGATAATGGTGCCACCAAATTCTATGATCTACTGCAGCTGGTCGAGTTCTATCAGCTGAATACCGGCTGCTTGCCAACTAGACTTACTCACTATGTGACATTCCTGCTAACGGCTGAGAACAACAGCAACACCGACAACAATAAAGAGCAAGAGCAGAACCAAGGCAACACTGACCCTCCATCGGGAAATAATGGTAACTGAGACTAGCACAAATGTGGAAGAGATTTGACGAAAAAATGGAAACTCCATATATCCAATCGATGGTGGTTTCTTTTATATTCAGTAACCTATGCAAGGAATGTTAACAATTATTATAGACTTAGTTTTATGGACATTTCTTGAAAAATAAAGTAAGCATATCGATTTGAGTAATGCACTTGAATTATGACTACGCCTTTATTTTATAATGGTTATAATAGAACAGGACCGTCACTGTGTTACTCATTGAAACTATCTGATGCAAAAAATCTCCTAAGAATTGTCCATATCCATATGTTCTTTTGAGTCTATAATCGTTGATAATATTATCGATGATTGTAAAGTTGTAGTGGACTGCGCTGTTCTGCCTTCGTCTTTAGTTTATAAGTATAAAGAACTGTATAGGATTTCAAATTGATATTCTCGAAGGTGGCGACGGTATTTGTTTTTTTGAATTTCCTTTCTCTGATTTACATCACTTTATTAGAAGTCGAATAATGTGTGATAATAATTTAATAAATATAAGAGGAAAATTTAATTACTAAAATATATTATTATTAAATAGTATTTAGTTTCGTTCTTCTAAGAATATTTGAATTACAATAATATGCTCCATTTTCTTGAAATCATTTTATCTTACGACTTTGACTATAAAAATTAATTGATTGTTTTGATTATTGTTTCCAAATATATTATATTTTTGTGACAAATATTGCAATTGTAGATTGTATAAGCCCATATTAGTATTGTTTCAAATATTAGTTCAAAGTTTTGTGTTGTTTTTTGTCCTATATGAAATAAACCATTGCTTATTTAGTAAAAAATCTTGAATCTCTTTTGGCTTTGAAATAACTCTCTAGTATAAGATTACTTCTTTGAAATGGTTCTTTCTATATAAATATGAAAATTTAAATGCATATAAAAATTGTTAATTTATTTGCAAAACTTGGGCATTTCAAATTAATAATAATCGAAAATAATATTTATTTTGTTTTTGTTACATCATCATTTCTCTTCCAAAGATTGACAGATATTCTTTAAAGTTATTTTACGGGATATTCGATTATTTCAGTATTAAATATTTAAATATACAGGGTTTTTAGACAGTCAATCGAGAGACGATTGTATTGAATAATTCTTCATATAAATGAAAAAAGGCTGTGGCTTTTGGTGTGAAAATTGATGATAAAATGTGTACATACTGATAACGAAAACGGCAACATTCAACACTGCGCACCGATAATCAAGTTTTCAATCCAACTGCTTCAAAATTATATTTTCCTCTTTGCATTTTTTCTTCACTTTCATCCATACCGAGTTAATTGAATGCGAAGATTCTCGTTTGAATTTTGTTAACAATTTCGTTGCTTCATCCAAAGAGTTCAAGCAAATTCAAAGGTAACTGTCTACACTTTTCATTCAAGTTAATCAGTTTCATATTCGGTCTCTCAACGTCCAACAAGCTTATGTGTTTTTGAAATTTATATTTTCAACGTTTAATTTGGTTGAAAAATCTTATTGGTTTCATAGATATACTCGACTGAATTTGGTCGAATCAACGAAATCCTTCCAAAATTGAACCGTGTATCTGCGTCTTTCTACATTTTGTTGATTTATTGGGTGATAATGTTATGTTCCGTATGCTTTCTCGTTGACAACTTTATCTTTTGTCTGCACTAATAACATATTTACAGAAGACTTCTTTATTCTAAAATAATAAAGTTTTCAATGAAAAGTCTTATCACAGTTTATCAATATTTTCCGAAAACCTGCACCTGTTTTTGAGAAAATATCACCACTTATCAAAAAATTAAAAGGAAAATTTCGTTTCTTCATCCTCATGGCAGATTATCAACTATTGGAAATATATAATACATTTAGCTGCTTTCATGTGATTTTCCTGTATTTCTGTAATTTCCATGACATGTGTCGTTATGTAATAAAACCGACTATGTTGTTATAGCGAAAGAAGTTATCGCAAAACCCATGTCTTCAAATGATGTACAACTTTGAGCAAATTTTCCTTCTCTAGAATTGAAGTGGTAATGGAATTAAAGAACAAGTTTATTACTAAACACCTTGACCCTGCACTTTTGATTGTTTCCGCTTTACCAAGTAGGCGCATGGAAAGTTTGTTCAATGTTCTGCAAAATATAAATATCTTCGAAACAATCGGTTCTGTGATGTCTTGTCATTCTATAACTAAATCTTCTCATATTGATAGGAATATAATATAAAAGCCAAAAATACATTTCTAAATGGAAAAGCAATATACCTGTAAATGTGAAGTTAATTTAATTTTAAGGTTATCCATGTAGATGTGACATTTAAGTGTATTTTATATTATTTGATTTTTTATTTAGTCTGATATATACTTATATAATAGTAAACCAGTATTTTCGTTTACCGCTTAGTTAAAACTTTTTCCATTATTTATATTGCATATATTCATCTCACTTTCAGTTTAAATTTGTATGAAAATATGTTCTTTGTAACTCTTATTAATATTGATGATATATAACAAGATATAAATACATATTTTTAAGTTATAACAAACCTATCTACATTTCACCCAAAAATAATGAATAAGGAGAAATATATTATTTGTAGAATATCACTATTGTATTTGTAGGTCTAAACTATACTGATCATCCATACTTACCGTTTAATATTATCTAAACTCATTGCCATCTTTTCTATAAAATCACATGTTTTGTATTGTAGTTGATAGTTTGATGACAAATTAAATTTATATTTGATGATTATACTTGTATCATTAAGCAAACCTCTGCTGATTTCTCCAAACTCAGCCTAAGTTTTCAAACAAATCTCTGTGATCAAATGGGTAGCTCTGTTAAGCTAGCAGAAACAATCGAAGCCAGCATGGGAATTCGTTGCTAATTAGTTGCTAAAATCCCGATTTTGTTGCTCGAACCAGTTTTGAAAAAAATGAGTTACTGCTATCTTAACGTGTAAGATAGCAGTGAAACCAGTAAAAATTATTTTTTTTTCAATTCTAACACCAACCTGAATTTGTTGCTGGAAGATAGTATAAAGAAAATTAAAAAAATATTAAAAATAAAAAAAATATATGAAGAAATGTAAAAAATTTAAAAAATATAGAAAAAACGTACTTCACAGTACTTCTTCTTAATGCTACGCTAATCCAAAACTCAAAAAATACTAAATAGTTAGGATATCCACTGATTAACCTGAAATCAAGTATTTTTATTGAAGCTATTAGAATTCCTACAATTTCCTTCTTAATTTCTAGCAGAAATTTTGTTGCTCATTGGATAAGTCTTTATTAGTGCTTGAATTACCAGCAACAAAATACGAACAAAGAATAATACCAATAATAAACTTGTGACTGATTTTTTTGGTGTCGCTATCAGAATACCTCCATTATCTCTCTTAATTTCTAGAAGAAATTTTGTTGCTCATTGGATAAGTATTTATTAGTGCTTGAATAACCAGCAACAAAATACAAACAAAGAATAATACCAATAATAAACTTGTGACTGATTTTTTTTTTGGTGTCGCTATGAGAATACCTCCATTTTCGGTTTTAATTTCTGGTAGAAATTTTGTTGCTCATTAGATAAGTTTTTATTAGTGCTTGAATTACCAGCAACAAAATACAAACAAAGAATAATACCAATAATAAACTTGTGACTGATTTTTGTTGGTGTCGCTATCAGAATACCTCCATTATTTCTCTTAATTTCTAGCAGAAATTTTGTTGCTCATTGGATAAGTCTTTATTAGTGCTTGAATTACCAGCAACAAAATACAAACAAGGAATATTACCAATAATAAACTTGTGACTGATTTTTTTTGATGTCGCTATCAGAATACCTCCATTATCTATATATCTATATGATAGGGGAAGCAAAAATAATAATAAAAGGAAAAACATCAGTAAACATATAGTGTATATAAAAGTTTAATAAAATATTAGTGATAATTGAGATGTCTTATTAATGCGATAGCGTCAAAAACAAACCTCCATCTCTGAGAAAAAGCATATATTTCATATTTTCTACATATGTCTTCAGATTCTGGCTAAGGGGTTCATCTTGCAAAAAAATGTAATATAACCATTGTTGTTCGTTTTGATCGGACGATTTTGTATTCACTGCGAGCCGTAGGAAAGTCGTGTGAGTGGACATCGAATCAATATTTAGAAATGTCAAAGCAATTTGAGCATTGAGTGCCCTTTGACTCACAATAGACTAAAATATGTTCAAATAAACATTTGCTACGCTTGGTGTATACACCCCGATTTAAGATGAAAGTACCAATTTTCCAGTTTTCGCGACATTTAGCCCTTTTTGCCGGCAAACTTACGAGAGGTTGGAGCAAAAGGGGTGTTGGATGGGGAAAAGTACACTTGTAGAGGTAGAAAAGAAGTCGTACTTACCAGAAATCACTTATGTTTATTTCCAATTTCGTTGTCTTTAATATTTCTTAGACTCTGGTTGGCTAGGAATGTGTTTTGGTAGCAGGTTTGTTTCCTTAACATTTGCTAAACAACTACATTTTAAACTTCTATTTTATGTTTATTTATAATTTTACTGCATGGTGTCTTCAATATTTATTAGACCCTTGTTTGCTAGGTTTGCGTTTTGGTAACAGGTTTGTTTCCATAATATTTACTAGACAACTACATTTTAAACTTCTGTTTTATGTTTATTTATAATTTCACTGCATAGTGTCTTTAATATTTATTAAACTGTTGTTGTGTAGGTTTGTGTTTTGGTAACAATTTTGTTTCCTTAATATTTACTAGACAACTCCATTTTAACCCTCTATTTCTTTCTTTCTTTCTTTATTTCTAATATAGTTCCATGGTGAAAAACAGAAAAGCACCAGGAACATACCATATACCAAACGAACTCTTACATCTCTGTTTAATAAAATCCTCAGCACAACAGAAACACCAAATGACTGACATATGAGCAGAACAATCTCCATCTTCAAGAAAGGACAAAAAACATCTCCTGAAAACTACAGAGGTATAACCTTATTATGTAGAACGTACAACAATGAAATTGTTTACAGGCTTGCTAAAGGATAAACTGGAGAAGCATATAGCTAACAGGGAAGAACAACAGGGATTTAGAAAGGGTAAATCGACAACTGATGCCATATTCATCACTAAACAAATAAAAGAGAAGGCCATAGAATATAATACATCGGCATTTGCCTGCTTCATCGACCTAACTAAAGCATTTGACAAAGTCCAACTGGAAGACATCACTAATATTCTGAAAGACAAAGAAATTCCAGCCAACATACTAAAGGTAATCTGCAATCTGAATACCGCCAATTCCACTCAAATTAAACCAGGACAACATACTACGAAAATCAATCCAACACTAGGAGGAATCCGGCAAGAAGACAGCCTTAGCCCACTTCTGTTTAATCATCTTAAGGACAAAATCATAGAAGAAGTGGCGACTCTACGTATGATTCGCCAAAAATTAGTGCGACCTGCAAGGACAGCAAGTTCTACCAAGTAAGTCGACAACTTAATATAAGCATATCCATCGAAAAAACAAAATGCATGACCTTCGCAAAAGAACCACTTAGATGCAAGCTCGTAATTAAAAATAAGCCTATAGAGCAAGTGATGCAATTCAAGTACCTCGGCATGAATATGTCGAGCAACCACGACCCAACAGAAGATCTAAGATACCAAATTAATAAAGCAGCAGCAATATCAGGCTGTCTAAGAGAAATTGTATGGGCCAACCAATATATGCGAATGGACAGTAAGATTAAAATTTACCAAGCATGTTTAAGACCGGTCATGATGTACGCGATAGAAGCAAGAGAAGACACAAACAAGATTAATAGCATGTACATGTAACAGAAATGATGATGCTGAGAACAATAGTCAGCAAAACCAGAAGAGACCACGTAAGAAACACAGATATAAGAGAACAATGCGGAGTACAGGACAAACAGATAGGGAAGGCAAAGAAGACGGGACTGGTATATGCATGTCAGAAGGATGGCCGGAGATAGACTACCCAGCATAGCACTTGAGGGAACACCAGGGAACACCGACCACCTGGTAGAACACCAAACAGATGGAGAGACAGCTGGCAGTCTACATCACAAGAGATATTACGACGGCAAGCCCGGAAATAACAGATCATTTTGATCTCAAACGAGTAGAAGAAGAAGAGGTGTTTTAATTTTTATTACACTATTGTTGGCTAGGTTTGAAATCAGACATCTTTATTTACTGTAGGTATAGAAAAAATTAATAGTAAATAGACATTAATTATCTTATTAATAAAGTAGATATTTTTCACAGCTACAGTATTGCAGTTCAGGTACTAGGAGTAAAAATGGCGGTTTAAAATAATATTTGCAAATAACTGTGTGTGTGTGTGTTTTGGTAACAGGAATGTTTCCTTACTAGATAATTCCAGTTTAACCCTCTATTTTACGTTTATTTCTAATATTTTTTTCCAAACTAAATGTATAAAATTATAAATATAAATGAAATATTTGATACTAAGAAAGAAGTATTAAAGGACGGATTTGAGATAGGTCAGGAGTTCAATAAGTATTTTACCACGGTCGCTAAGCGTCTTTCGGATAAAATAGTGTCTGATTCTATGTATGTTCCACTTAGAGTTTGGAATAATAAGTCATTGTATTTAGAGGAGACAAACGCAGGGGAAATTGTAGATATTATTATGTCAATGAAAAATAAGAAGGTAGGTGGGATTGATGGAATTACTATCGCTGTTTTAAAATGTATTGCTTTGGATATAGCTGAACCCTTGGCAAAAATAATTAATAAATGTATGCTATCTGGTATTTGGCCTAATCATTTTAAGAGAGCAGAGGTTGTACCAATATATAAAGCTGGTGATCATAAATCAACAAGTAATTATATAGACCAATATCCTTATTATCAAATTTGGCTAAAATATCTGAAAAAGTGATTCACAAAAGACTTAATGATTTTCTAGAGGGAGAGGGAATGATAAATGGGAGACAATTCGGATTCAGAAAGAATAAATCGACTAATGATGCTTTAAATTATGTCAATAACTTCATATGTAACCAACTTGACAATAGCAGATCGCTAATAGCAATATTTCTCGATCTAGCGAAGGCTTTTGACACGGTAGTACATGAACTTCTATTGATTATACTGAATGATATAGGGATAGAGGGATTGTTAATGATTTGATGCGTAACTATCTATCAAATAGATTTCAGTGTGTTCTCATTAATGGTGTTAAAAGTTCTTACAGCTTAGTTACTTGTGGAGTCCCTCAAGGTTCAATTTCGGGTCCATTATTATTTAATGCCTATATTATTGGATTATTGAATCTTAATTTACCGGGTGCTATTGTATCTTTTGCGGATGACACAGTCATTATGTGAGAGTTGGAATGAAGTTACAGCCAATGCCAAACATTCCTTAAAAATCATAAGGAAATGGTTTAATTATCACAAAGTGTCTATAAATAAGTCAAAATCCAGTGTTTTATATGTGTCTCTATATGCGGATAAGCTCCCTGTTACAGACGGACTTACAATACATGATGATGTTTGTTATAATAATTTAAACTGTGGATGTGATAAAATAAAAAGAGTAAATGAAGTTAAATACCTTGGTGTTATACTAGATGAAAATTGGAATTGGAAGAAAAATATTTTTTGTATTGTTGAAAAAGTAAGATACCTTCTTTTTGTTTTCTATAAAATGAGATATATTCTTGAAAAAAATGATTTATTAAAATTATACCATGCTTTGTTCTGTAGCGTCCTATTTTATGGAATTATTTGTTGGGGTTCAGCTTATTCAAATACATTAGGGCCGATAGCAAGAATACAAAAGCGTGCTATCAAAATTGTAACGTTTGGTAAACAACACAACCTTTTTAGTGAGACACGATTTCTAAACATCAATCAAAAATATATTTTGGAAGCACTAATAAATAATTATTGTAATCTACGGGAAGAGTATACTATTGCTGAAGCATGTTTATTTTCTAGACATAAATCGCTTACAGTAAGTAAAACTAAATTAAATATTGGTCAAAAAATTAGTTTATATCGATCCAAACTTGTCTACAATAGATTAGATAACAATCTAAAAAAAATAAACTTCTCTAGAGGGCGTATTAAATTTCATATTAAGAGTTGGATTTTAAATAATTTGAAGTTATAATATATACATAGATATTGTTATATTACTTAAAAAATCTGTTTTAATATTTAATATTTCCTATATCATGTGTCTTTCTTTACATTTGTAGTTGTATTTATAGTTCTGTTGCATTTTAATTTTATTATTTGTTTATTTATAGTATATTAATATGTATATTTAGATTATGTTAAGCTTGTAGATTTTAATACATTATTAAGTTCAGGTCTACACACAGATGCTATTTGCATCTCGGTAGGGGTTTGTTGGACTTTATAAGTCAGACACTATTAGCATACTATTTTGTTTAATCAAGATTTGTATGTTAACCTGAATAAAGATTATTATTATTATTATTGCTGCATAAAGATATATCACTATACCTTTTGATTTCCCCACCCAGCACCCCTGTTTAATTCATGCACCTGGGCCAATATGTCGAAAATTAAGTGAACACTCGAAAATTGGTTTTCTTGATTTTGAAAAATATTTAATTAAATAAGGTTATCGCAGAAAATTTTGGCTGTTTACACTCGAAGTGCACCCAAAATACTGTGAACTCGGACGTCGTGAGATACATGTTAGCATAGTATCCAAAAATATCTAATTCTATAAAATTATGAAATCATGATTTCCCTTGCCCCAAGCAGAAGAGACCTAGTGTACATTCAGGCTGTTTTAGCTATGATTTGGTAATTCACCGCATAAATTATATGCAATGGGTTGTCATTTCCTTTGATTAGGTAATTAGGCTAACACTTAGCTAGTCTAAGGTCTCACTCATGCATATATAATGTCCAATCTAACTTTCAAAAGACCATATATACAAAGAAACGGGTAGTGACCATAGACATATATGTCTATGGTAGTACAACTAATAACCTTTATAGTATTGTAACATGCAAGGGGTACAGCCGTCAGCACTGGGCCACAAAGTGGCGGCGTCCTTTTGATGCTTATGCGTGAGCCATGGATATTTCGAGAGCGGCCGCTGACAAAGAAAGCGACGCATGTGCTCACTAGGATGCCGACAAAGGATTTCGAGAAAAATCCAGTGGAGGATGAAGTAGTCAAAGATAAGAGGCGGCTGGAAAGATCTGGAGAGTTTTTTTCGGGTATATATTTGGGAGAATTGTCGGCATAAGAGACAGTGTAAGAAGACAAAGTGCAATAGGAAAGTTTAATAGAAGAGTCAGAATAAGCTGGTAAGAAAATTCAATACTAAAGTGAAGTTGTATTTTTTAATCTACTTTCGTGTGTAAATAAAGTTTATTTAATAATTGTAAATTAGTCTCACTTATCTGCGAACCCGCATACGCAACAATTTGGTATCAGAAAAGGGATAAGTGAGTGAAGAGACTTTTATCTATGGTGAACATCCGAAAGCAAACAGAAAAAATGTAGGAACAACAAATTAAGTTATTCTCCGATTTTTCAAGAAGACAAGAAGAACTACGACAATAAGAAAAGAGAGAAGAGGAGGAACGAAGACAACAAGAAAAGAGCGAAGAGGACGAACGAAGGCTGTGAGAAGAACATAACATAGAGGAACAATTAACTAAGGTACTCTCCGATTTTTCGAGAAGACAAGAAGAACTACGACAGAAAGATTTAGAGCAGATTGCAGGATTGTTCCGAAATGTCCATCAAGAAGTCGAGACCACAAAACAAGAAATACTAAAAGAAATTGGGACAATTTGAGAAGAAATTGGGACAGTTTGAGAAGAAATTTGGACAGTTTGAGAAGAAATTGGGACAGTTCGATAAGAAATTGGGACAGTTCGAGAAGTGTTTGAGGAAAAGTACCGAATACTATAAAAAGAGGTGAATAAACTACGGGATACCAACCAGGACGAAAGCAGCAAATTGGACACGTCGGCGATCACTACAGCCAATGAAAAACTTAAACCAAAAACGTTTGAAGGGCGAAACATCCTGTACAAACGTCAATTTTAGGCTGCAGCCAACGCAAATAAATGGGATCATCAACAGAAAGCAGTGGCGATGGTATTGGCCTTGTGAGGAAAGGCGCTTGAAATACTTCAAAACATTCCTGAAGCCAAACAAACTGATTATCCGGCTGTTGCGGGCGCCTTGTAACTAAGATACGGCAACAAATATCTTAGCCAAGTGTATCAGAGCCAGTTGAAAAGCAGAATTCAAGGTTTAGCGAAATCTCTGCAGGAATTCAGCAGTAGCATTGAGAGCATGGTGCGACTGGCTTATCCACAGACCCCGAACGAATTCATTGAGCAAATTAGTGTCCAGTACTTATCGACGGAGTTCGATATATAGACTAAGTAGGCATAACACCTTAGCCAAAACAGTTCTCCAGGCACTGAAAAACAAAGCTTCGATGAATCGTCGCAGCAAAGTAAGAGAAGTGAGGGTGTTTGACGAACCTCAAGACAATGCAGATTTCTTTGAGAAGCTGGAGTCGAACTGATTAAGTGTTACAATTGCAACCGAGAGGGACATATAAGTAGAAATTGCAAGCAACGACCCAGATCTGAAGAAGGAAATGATTAGAGAGAGAATACCCGACTTCAGGAAAACTCCACCTCGCCAGTGTAAGGGGGCGAACGCTGGCGACCATTGATTTTCAAGCCCCCAAGTTACATTTGCGCTCCATGAAGAAGAACTGCGAGAGCCTCGTTGTCCAAGGTATTATCAACGCCAAGAAATGTGATCTGACCATCGACACGGGGGCAACAAGATCAGTGGTACGCCCCAACATGGTTTCCAAAGATTCTATCATGCTGTAAAACATCAATCCAATACTGGAAACCGCAAAAGGAGATCTGATAAATGTTTTTGGAGAGACCACCACCACTTTGGAAATTTTCAAGGCGCAAGTAAAGGTAAATGCAATGGTGGCCGTGGATGAATATATAGTAGGCTTAGACATTTTGGAAACTTTCAGTTTCATTACAGTGGACAGAATGTTGAGAGTGAGCAACAAGGGAATATTTTTCTCTGCACCTTCGAACAAGAACTGTCCAGTAAAAATCATCGTCACCGAAGATACACAAATACCTGGGAATAGTGAGAAGATCATGAAGGCGCACCTATAAAAACAACTGGAAAGAGTTAACACTATGGTTTTTGAACCAACCGAGAACAAAGAGAACGACCCACTCTCTTGGCTAGGTGCTTAGTTAATTGCAATGACAATATTCCATTGAGGGTAGTCAATCTGTCTGTAAACAAAGTGACATTGAAGAAAGGGGAAGTCATTGGTACCTATACGCCAGTCACCCGTGTAACAAGATCTGAGCAAGAGGAATCAGTTTGAAAAGATGTACATTTGTCCCAAGAGCTAATGGAGAGTTTCAAGAATACCTGGAATCATCTTAGCGAACAGGGAAAGAAAAAAGCCATCGCGTTTGTAAAGCAAGAAGCTGATGTTTTCGTACAGGAAAAAATTACAGGGCGAACGAGTTTAGTCGAACATTGAATCAACACGGGAAGTACTGTACGTATTCGCCAACCTCCATGAAGACTTCCTTTCTTCAAACAACAGCAAGTTAACACCATAGTTCAAGAAATGCTGAAGGATGGACTCAGAAGAATCCAGCAGTCCTTGGTCATCACCAGTTGTGCTGGTGACGAAGAAGGATGGTTCGACAAAGTTCTGTGTGTATTACAGAAGGTTAAATGATGTAAAGACAGCTACCCATTACCCCGGATTGACGATACCTTGAACACCTTAGCCGGATTCAGGTGGTTCTCAAGACCTGACAAGTAGATATTGGCAGGTAGAGCTAAACAAAGAAGATAAAGAGAAAACAGCCTTTACAGCTGGAAACGGCCTGTATCAGTTTAATGTCATGCCGTTTGGATTATGCAATGCCCCTGCCACTTTTGGAAGATTGTTCTTGATCTCACCATAGGCTATATCCTAGTGGACAATTTACCCTTCTTTTGTCGGGGTGACAGTGAATTGGCTGTCTCTAGACCATACCACTACCACTAATTACTTATACTAAATATAATTATTCTTCAATGCACGTGTCAAGGTGAATTCAGAAATGTGCCTCGATCCGGATATAACCTTCTCTGTCACGCTCCTGAGGTTATCCGCGAGGGGAACCTTCTCTCCTTCAGACCACGCTGCCACTTGCTTCTAACCTCAAAAGTTCGATAGGAGTCAGCCTCTTTTCGAATGCACACCCCGAACCACGCTCGATTATCTTCCGCCGCGACTTCCCTATCCACCTCGGGGGCTCAGCACTCACGTCCTCTAACAGCATGTACTTCCCGTTCGGAAATTTTTGTTGCACATATTCAACAAATGCAGATTAGGAATATAGAAACGGATATTACCATATACCATAACTTTAGAAGAGACCAAATCACTGACAAAGATTTGACGATAGTACGGGGCTGGCTAGACCAAAAGCGACGACCTGAGTAGCAAGAAATTTCCAGATTTGATAAGACGGTCAAGGGGTACTGGGTACTGTGGGGATTCGTTGTGCTTGCGGGATGACTCGATCACTCGTGAATGGGAAAGTCCAGATGTTATGAGCATTGTGTATCAAACCGTTGTACCCCGAACGATGGTAGCTGAAGTACTTCGTGAACTGCATGACAGTCGCAGTGGAGGCCATTTTGGAGTAAATAGAACACTGGCACGTGTGAAAGAGCAGTATTATTGGATCAACAGTCGAAGAGATGTGGAAGAATGGTGCAGAAGATGTGACCTCTGAGCTTCTAAGAAGGGTCCGAAGACACGATCGCGAGGGAAAATGAAGGAGTATTTGTCAGATGAACCTTGGGAAAGAATTGCGGTGGACATTGCGGGACCATTCCCTACGACAGATTCGGAAACAAGTACATCATGGTTGCCATGGACTACTTCTCGAAGTGCCAGAAGTAATGCCGATGCCGAATCAGAAAGCAGTGGCCGAAGCCCTATTGCAATACGTGATATCCAGACACGAAGTGCCTTTGGAGCTGCATACCGATCGAAGTAGAAAATTTGAATCCGAAGTATGGACGCAGTTTATGAGGTTGCTGGGGATCCAAAAAACAAGAACAACCCCACTTCATCCACAGTCAGATGGACTGGTCTAGAAAGCACAATAGGACCATCAATCAATACCTCTCAATATTTGCGGATGAGCATCAACGTAACTGTGATAAACTGGTACCTCTCTTTCTCCTAGCCTACAGAAGCTCTCAGCAAGAATCCACTGGCTATACACCATCGATGCTGTTGTCTGGAAGAGAAATGAAGCTCCCCGTAGATCTGATGTTTGGCAGACCATCAGCCGACGATTATGAAGGAGTGTATCTTCCACATTATGTAGCTGACCTACATGAGCGACTTAGATTGGTTCACGATTTTGCCAGAGAAATGCTTCAGTTAAAGAGCGACAAAATGAAAATGAGACTCAAAAAGCAGCCATCAAACTCTTTCAACGAAGGCGATGCAGTCTGGTTGTACCAGCCACACCGAAGAAAAGGGTTAAGTCCGAAATTGCAAAGACCCTGGGAAGAACCATATCGCATTCTCAAGAAGATTAATGACTTGGTGTAGGTACAGGATTCAACGTTCGCCGAGAGCCAAGCCAAAAGTGGTGCATGTGGAAAGGCTGAAGTAATCAAAGACCAGAAGCGGCTAGGAAGATCTGGAGAGTCTTTTAAGGGTATATATTTGGGAGAATTGTCGGCATGAGAGACAGTGTAAGAAGACAGTGTGCAATAAGAAAGTTTAATAGAAGAGTCAGAGTAAGCTAGAAAGGATATTCAATAGTAAAGTGAAGTTGTATTTTTTTAATCTACTTTCGTGTGTAAATAAAGTTTTTAATAATTGTAATTTAGTCTCTCTTATCCTAGAAAACGCCTACGCAACAGTATATTATTTGTTCTATGAGTTACGGACAGGTTACCTACATGTATTGGAAAATTATAAAATAAGCTGTTCCGTAAAGTGATGCTATCAATTTACATGCTTATTAATTATTCTTTGTATGGAATACTTGGAAATCTAAAGTACGTACTGATATTTCAAAATATCCAACTGTTTATCGCTAGATGCGCGACAAGACACATACTATGTATTTTCAAAACACATCATAGCTGTAACTTAGAAATAATTTTGATAAAATTTAATCAACGGCTAATCTTGAAATTTTAAATAGTTGGATAGAAAGAAATCACTTATATACCTATGTACAATATTATCCGTCCATTTTAATTATTCAATAACATTATAGTTGTTACATAAATGTGCAGTGACAAATAATACCAATACTGAGAGAGGATAGTTGACTGATCTGGAACTTTATACCTACAACGTGAAAGGTGTAGTCTTCATCTTAACACTTCATAGCGATTGTCTAAGCAGCGTTAAGTACGAGTAGGACGTTTTCACTATCTGTAAATAATTCACAATCAGAAATACTTAAAGTACATTTCCAATTGAGGTCTTGTTAATAATACCCTTACCATTATAAATAACGGATAGTGAAGAGTTCCAAAGGGTACGGCTTCCAATGTTATTGGTCTTTGTGTTCTGAATATAATAAAAGCTAGATCATGCATTAATTTTGCATCGCTTCTATACCATTGAATAGAATAAACAACGTCACTCAGAGAAACTGACTACAAGAAAAAATAACATTATTTTAAACTCGAAATATTGAAAATTATTACACTATTTTTTGATGGGCTTCTTGAATCAATAGTGTCTTATAATATGTATTATTTTTCAATTGCAGGTGATTTTAACATCAACACTTTGAGTAAAGTCAAATAATCTTTCATTTCATTGACATTCTTCAATCCTTGACAACATTATCACAAATGCAGGCAGGAAAATTATTTTGTACTGTTTGTCTTACATAGTACTTCCAGCACCCAATAAAACTAAGAAAAGAGCGAGATTTTTTTCTATACAAACTGTGGACAATTTCTGTGAATATATAAATCTATGATATTTTGAAATTCTTCACTCTATAAATTGCTTAGATGGAATATATAAAAGCTAACAACTTTCTTATATATGTCAATAAGCTCTTTCCTGTAAAGTTTTTAACCGATAAGATACGGGAGAAATACTTCTCCAGGACTGAGATTCATTCCTGAGGAAATGAAATGTTAAGTCTTAGGGATCACACTCGATTAATACTCAAGATTCGCATTTTTTTATTTAACTCTATAAAGCTTCATTCTGATTAATGACTAGCAGGTTATTATTTTCTACCAGTTGCAACCAAGTAATTCATTTTTCGAGGGCTTATCCTGTCTAACTTTTTTCAACCTATATTCCTGTCATATTGTAACGGGCATATGGGAATGACAGGGGTCTATTTATTTTATAGTTAGCTATCGACTATTATGGAAAATTTATATTTACTACTTACACTATTTACAACCGAGCGTTATTTATTTATGGCCCCCTACTAAGGACTCACCGAACTGCCGGACTGAACCGTACTCCCGGTCTCCTCCATAGTCCGGTCTCTATCGTATTCACCGTATCGGGCTGACTGCTCCGGGCGACTGCCCTGGATCCTGGACTGACTAACTTCTCACTAAATCCTCTCGATGTTTCAACAGAAATCTTCCAACGCAAACTAGCGAGAACTCACTAGATGCTTTGGGATATCATCTTGACCCAGGCATGCATCGCTGACCAATAGCAGCATGCCCCACACTCACACCACCCGAACCCCACCATCTTCCGAACTCACCAAGGCACTCCACCCTCGGACGAACACGACCAACTCCACACCAAACGGAGCCGACACCACATCCCAAAATAGTTACAATATCCTAGTGAGAACTTATCAGGCTATAAGCCCGCAAAAAATGAATTACGCAGTTGCACGAGGTAATTTTATTAATAAAAAAATTCGAACTTTAATTTGGTCACACTGAAGAACTAGTTATACCATAGTTATTTCAAATTTTAAACGATCTAGTTCCAATTTTAAAATTAAGGCAAGTGTTTTTTTACGAAGAGGTGCCAGAATGAAAAATATACTGATTTAATTAAATGAATTTATTAAACTGTTACACTTACTTCGGTACTAAGTCTTTGCCCTGCATGACAAATAACAAACAACGCAACTACCCAACCAGCTAGGAAAAGTGTTGCTCCAAGAGGTTTGCTCTGGAATATATACCACGATATATACATATTTTGAACATTGAATCTTATTAAAACATAATTTCATAGAAAAAAAAATCAAGAGATAAAATGAGATAACAGATGGAACATCATCAAATAAAAGTTTTGTACTTATACTTGTTACAGTGCGTTTAGAAAATATGGAAATGCTTCAATATCTTCTAAAATATTAGTATATGAAGGAAAATCACCTTTCAACTACGACGTCATCGTTATTTTTTTAATAGAAAAGCCATAATTTTAAGTCATAAATGAAAAGCTGATGATTGTCTGAGTTGAAAAATAACAAATATATAGATGATGGAACTTGCCAGAAAAAATAAAAGCTAGTAAAATTAGCCAAAATCGTAAGTTAATATCATCAAAATCCCCACGGTCAATACAGAGAGTGAAAAAAAATCTTTTCCTGAAATCTAAGGTTTTAAAATGTTATTATTTTGACGTTCGATTTAAACGCGCTGCCATTGATTGTGACGTCAGACCTTGCGTGCCGAACAACGAACAACACAACGACGGACAGCAGTCAGCAGGTAAAAGAGTAATGAACGTGCTATTCTTAAACGTGGTTGTAATTTATCTTTTGTGATTTGATCTCAATGTCTTGATGTTATATTATTTATTTATATGTTTGTGTGGTAAATACTTTGATTAAAAATGGTTGATGCAGATTTTATAAAACGACAATCAGACACTAGGTATGGTTAATATGTTTATGGCTGCGTAATTCATAAAAAATAAAAAATATATGTACAGAATCTATCTTACAGTATTATTCAATTAAAGAAAGTACATAATAAGCATAATCAAGTATTCCCATTTACAATCTAGGTCTATTCTGCAACTTCATTACTGTTGAGTTCAAACACATATTTTTGAATAGATTTTTCTTTTCATCATAGAGTTCTTCACTCACTTCACTAGGTGTTGCCGAATATCATTTAACATTTTCACTGTAACGACTTTCACTACATTTTTCGATTGAGAGACTGTCATATATAATTCTCAGAAGATTAGTTTTTTGTTTTTGTGTATTTTTTATCAACTTCTAATTCCTTGATAGGAGACAACAGCTTTAATTCTAACTGTTACAGGATGAGCTGGTACGAAAACATCTCTTTTTGACAGAAACATTTTTTGTGGTAACGTATCACTCTTTCAGAGTCCAAGTTCATGTAAGCTAGTGGTTGAGGTTGAGGGCTGCTTTCACATTTGCCACTAGCTGATTCAGACAGTGTACTTATTGCAGATGTAGAAGCTATTACATCATCAATAACTTTTCTCTTGGCCCTTTTAACAGCTGCTTCCCTTGGAGGAACAGAAAACAATCTTTTTCGGGCAATCAACCCCATAAACTACCTACTATCAGGTTTCATTTTCTTTCTGCCACACATAAGTTTAAACCTTATATAATTTTCCATATATTCCTCCATCTGAACCAATACAATAAATATTAGTTATAAGAATTTATTTGAACAATATGCATATCTTTCTTAACAAATAAACCAAGTAATAAAAGATGGTATGCCTTATATTGGTATATATACTTATACAATAAACTGATCTTCACATACAAAAATAGCAGTGTTCTTTAGAGAAATATCTCCCACATTTTTTCTGATTGCTCTTAGTCATCTTGGTCGGCAATTTTTATCTCAGGTATGTGAATAAAAATTTAATTCACGGTTGTTTCTAGAACACAGTGGCACAATGCAGTACTTATAATAAGTATTTTCCATTTCCTATAAAACAAAAATTACTAAAATGGAATAATCACACCAGAATACAAAAACAATACCTGTGCATCAAATGGCAAATTGCATGGCCGCGGCGGCTCGACTCGTCTCGACACAAGGAGTGACGTCACAGCGGCTCCCGCGCGTTTTGCTTCGTTTGAATTAGCTTAGCGAGGATTGTAATTTTGTATTGTAGAATAAGTACTGCGATTTAAGGGCTAATATTTGATATAGGGTGTTCTTATACATGAACACACATTTTAATAAAAAAAATAGGCAAGTTCCCTATTGAGAATGTCCATTTGAATTTCTTTCTAAAATTGTGTAAAGTAGTGGGTCAATTTTGCGACTTATCTTCTTTCTATTATTTTTCTTCAAATGTCGAAATTCGTTCTAGAATGTAGGCGATTTTTCTGCCTTAAAATCTGAACCACCGATAGGTCTCGAGTTCAATTTTGAGACACACCCTTCCAGAAAAGTAGAACTACGGAAATATACAAATATCATCGTAATTTGTATTCGTCTCAATTTTAAATAATATCCAGGTAGGTAGGTGTCTATTATAGTAAATTGTGTTAAGATAACATATTTTTTTGGGATCATTATAAATCGTTTTTTCTTAAATATCAATCTAATAATGACATATTATGCGTTGACTTTGATCACCGAACTTGACCAGCACCCAGCGCAGCCATTGTTTGGAAGAGTGACCGCTCATGCACCGGGTGCTAGTTCAGCTCATGGTCTGTATACAGTTTTTTATAAACCATAAGTTCAGCCGCCCGTCGGTGAACCCTGGGTTGGTACATCGTTGCCAACTAAATTAAATAGGGTTAAAGATGCACTTGGGGTGTATGGGTTGCGTTGGAGAGGTAGCACCTTTTACAAAAACGGCCACATTGAGTGTCATAGACAGGAGATGGTTTTGAGTAACTGGTACTCACAAGGCACCGAACTCTTACTTATGGCTCCTTGTACCACACAACGGGCAACTGCATTGGCCTGCAGGCTAAACTAAGTAAAGGTAACCAGATATAGAGAGAAAATTGATGCCAACAGACATCAAGATAGCGTCTGATCCAGAATAGGCGGCTATCACCAGCGTCTGACTCAGAATGAGCGGCTGATTGAGTGGGTCCTCCTGCAGGGGTTTTCGGCACCCGCCATTAGCACCCTGACACGGATAAAAATAGAAGGGATAGCTTAAACTTCATGCAGGATGAAAAATCACGGAAGAAATCCCCGGGTGGTAATCCAAACCTCTAATAAAGGGAGCCCCATAGGATACGGCGGGGGGGCAATTCTGCAGACGGTTTACAAAACCCAGATTTAAATCTCAATCATGTAAAGGAACAAGATCAAGCGGAAATTTAGACTGGGTACATGGAACGTACAAGGATGGAGAAGTGGTCGAAGAATTTAAAAAGTTTAACATGGATATACTTATTACGAGCGAAACATAGAAGAAAGGAAATGGTACAGAAATGATCGACGAAGTACTACACTGTTGGAGCTGCATTAAAAAGGAAGAACGAGCAAAATCGGGAATAGGAAAGCTGTTAAAGAAGAAATGAATTAAACACCTGCAGTCAACGAAAGAATCTTGAGAGCAACTTTCAAGAACCAATCATACCTATAGGAGTATAAGGACCAACAGTGGACGGCCCCACTACAGACAAACAACGATTTATGGAATCGCTCCAAGAAGAAGTAATGAAAACAAGATCCACTGAAGAGATTATAGTAATAGGAGACTTAAATGGAAGAACTGGAAGTAGGATGGGGAACGGTACAGTGGGACCATTTGGAGAAGACGTAATAAATACAAACGGAGAAAGATTGGTGGAATTCTGTGGACTAAATAACCTTAGGATAACAAATGTATTCTTTAAATATAAAAATATACACAAATACACCTGGAATCAAGAAACAAGACATCTTAGATCAGTTATTGATGACGTGATAACTAAGAAATACAACGATCAACATAACGAACGTTCGAGTTAAGAGAGGGGCAGAATGCGGTACGGACAATAAATTGCTAGTAGTCGAAATAAAATTCACCTTTAAATCAGTTCACCAAATCCAACAGCCAGAAGAAGAAAAAACAGTGAAAGACAAAAAATTTGAAGTGCATTTACTATTGGATGACTCAGTTAGATATCTATACCAACGAAGATTCGACCAAAAGTTGAACGAATTCAGTTACGAAAGCTTAGAGGAAACATACAAAAATCTAAAAGCGAAAATGAAAGAGGCCACACTGGAGGCACTAGGAGAGGAAGAACCGAAACAACAAAAATACCAATTCAACATAAGCGAAGAAACAAAGAAATACATAGACGAAAAAAGCTTTATACACAAAATATTTGAGTACCAAGTCACCTCAAAACCTGCAACAATATAGAGAAAAGAATAGAGAAGTGAAGCCAAAAGTACAAAAAGATAAAAATATAAATTGGGAAAGGACATGTCAAAACCTGGAACGACACATTGGTGGAACAAAAAACTCAGAATCATGGCATATACTGCGAAAGAATACTAAAGAAAAAGTTATAATAACCTACATCCAAAAAGATCAATGGGAAAAATACTACAAGGAACTTCTGATAGAAAATCGACTACAATTCATAGAGGATGAACAAAGTCAACAGGAAGAAAGAAGTGACCAGGAACAAATAAAATTAGAGCTCCAGGAAGTAAAAAAATCCATCCAATCTCTAAGGAATAAAAAATCAGCAGGTCCCGGGGGGATCACCCCAAAAATGATTAAATATGGGGCAGAAAAACTATTCCGCATTATACACCAGATATTCCAAAGACCACTAAATGGGGAACAGCTACCCAGGAAATGGTCAGAGGTGTATATAACTTCAATATTTAAAAAAGGCGATAAAAGGAAATGCGAGAATGGGCCGTTTATATAGAAAGATAATAAAACAAAAGTTGGAATAACAAAGTAAAGACCGAATTCGAGAAGATCAGGCCGGGTTTACAGCAGGAAGATCATGCATAGATCACATCTTCACCATACAACAAGTGATAGAAAAGAAAATGCCAAAAAACAAAGAGTCCATTTAGCATTTGTCGATCTAAGGTAAGCATAGGAATCGATCCCCCGAAAAAGAATTTGGGAGGCTATGGAACAAATTGAGGTACCAGCGGGACTAATAGCAGCCGTGAAACAGTTGTATAAAGAAAACCTATACGTTAAAATAGGAAAAGTACTAAAGGCCTCCTTCAGGGGTGCTCCAAATCGCCCACCATACTCAAAATCTTACTAGAACAAACTTTAAAGAGAAATTTGAAGGAATGGGAATCCCAATAAGAAACAATCATCTCTATACACTGAGTTTCGCCGACAATCAAGTGGTAATCGCACAGGACAAGGAGGACCTAGGTTTTATACCGAAGAAGAGATCAAAAGCAGACTAGGTCAAGCCAGAGCATCCATAAATCAATTAAACCCTGTTCTGTGGGACAGACACATCACCAGAAACTCAAAAAAGATGATATAATACACTCGTTCGAAGTATAAAGACCTACGGTGCTGAAACCTGGGTAATAAATAAAGCAAATAAAAGCAAAATTAATGCAACAGAAATGGAAATTATGAGGAGAAGCTGCAGGGTAACAAGAATGGACAGAAATAACAACGAAGTGATCAGATGAAAAATGGGCATAGACACTGATATTATAACCTATATTGAAGAAAAAAGGCTAGTATGGTATGGACATGTTAGAAGAGCAAACAATGAGAGATGGATAGCGCAAGTGACAGAATGGAGTCCCGCTGGAAAAAGAAAAAGGGGAAGACCACGAAGATCCTTTGAAGTAGACGAAACTATAGAGAGAAGAGGTCTTCAGGAGGAGGACTGGATGGAATGGGACAGATGGAAGCGGAGGTTGAGAGAAGGAAGACAGCGACAGCTGTGAAATATCCAATCCAAGGCATCGGAACAACCTCAGGATTTCCCGGCAGTTAATGCCCATACCATCCCATACGCTAAATAAATAAATAGTAAGAGGTGACGGACAGGTTATTGGTAGCTGTTGCTAAGAGGTACAATCTACACGCTTACTTGACTTTATGCTTTATACATATTGACAATATTGAAGTTTTTAGCACTCTGTATTTCATATTTCTCAATTTCAATAGCCATGAATTTCGAATTCTGAATTCATAAAATCCATCAGCTTTTCATTCACGAACTGTTAGCATAAAAAATAAAATATCAAAAAGCGACCTGTCAGAAGTGTCACCATAATATTTTAATATGTATGCCAAGTAGTAAAGTATTTATTCTAGTAGTTCTCTTATCATAAATGTGCAAAAGATTATCAGGATATGGTGCAAAAATTAAGAGAAATTGCTTATACATTTTGTTCAAAATACGCATCTCGAAAACGATAATAAATACGAAATCGATTGCATGTGAAAAAACATGAGCAATTTGGTCATCATTTATATCATTTTTATAAAAAATTAATTGCTAATTTTCGCTTCCGAGAATCTTGAGAAAAAAATTCTATTCCTTTGAATTATTTTCTGAAGTTAGCTGAAGAACTAGCAAAAACTGGAAAGTACTAATTCACGGCGGCTTTTTCAGCTCTGCAGAATTGCATTTTCAAAACTCATAAGTCACTACTGGTACCGGTACCACACCAAACACGATACACTAGCGTTCACCAAGGTTGCCGCTATGTCCAACTAGGAAAACTAGGTCTGCACTCTGCACCAACCGCCGCCAGCATCCCATAAGAACGCAGACTCTATGTGAGGGACCGTGTCACAAACACCCGCTTCCTGGTGGACTCACTCCCTATTCTCTATACTGCCCAGGACAATAATCGCGAGGCCGCTTCATTAACTCAATCGCGCAATACCCAGTCGCTTAGTAATTATACTAATACTAATTATACTCTTGTGGGCCCGACTGATGCACGGCTTGGCTCATTATTAGTTATTATATAGTTATTTATGTTGATGTTGGATTTTTTCCGCGTGAAACTTTAAGAACATTCTGAGAAACGAGATCTGAGAAGTGTTGAAATAGACTTCCATTTCATTCGGTTGCCTGCAAAACAACTCGAGGAACAATTAGCGAAGCGTGATTTTAATGATACAGATATCAAAGCCATTCTCTTAAGAGAGGTTATGAGGGAGAATAGAAAGGATCCAGATATTTTCGAATTTCACACCAGAAGAATTGTTAATGAAAGACATGAAATCTGTTGCCAGAAAATGAGAAGAAAAGTTTGATGCGGTTTCTACGTCACTTCAGGAAGTTTCGAAAAAGAATGACAAAGAATCTAGAGATCTAAAAGAAGGAATTAAAGAAGTTTAAGGGAAAATCTTCTAGAAAGAAGAAATAAGAGAAGGTTCCAAAGAAGACGAAGGGAAATTTAAAAAAGCTCCTAGAAAGAGTGAGGAAACCGATTTGAAGTTAAGGAGAATGTAGAAATACTTGAGATCAATATCAAGATATTGGAAATGGCATTTATGAGCGGTGACTGCATCAAACACCACCCTGAAATTCAAAGTTGAATATTCAGGAGACGATCTCAGGTAGTATTAAATTTAAGCTGACGAAATTTTGATGAGAAATGTTCCTGGTCCGCATATCCAAAGCAGTAGCGGAGACCAACCATTGGACTAGCTACTGTTGCTATCTGGGTTAGGTTAGGCCAGGTAGCTATTACACTCCCTAGCGGTATAGTTAGGAGCTTGAAAATAATTTCCAACAATTTCCTAGATTAGGCTAGGACGTCTAACTGTGCCGGCAACAACTACAAGAGCAAACACCCCTTCCGCCATTGAATAACGTTAACAACTGATATACGTACAATTTAGTCACAATATTGCATAATACCACTATAAGTAATGTGCAATGCAATTTTCTTTTGTTTCTTTCTGTGAGTCGCAATGTTTCACATCCATAGAGAATCATGCTTTTAACCGATGCTTCTTATATGTTACATTGCCTGTTCTTTGCGATTCCAGTGCTCCAAAAATTGCCATTTATGCATCTGATAAATTTTCTTGCTTGAATTACTCCAGTGAATATTGAGCCCAGGTATTTATAATCTTTACATGCTTTAACTGTTAAATTGTAGTACAAAATAAGATATCCTTGTATTTGCTCCAATCGGGATGTATTTAGTTTTTTCTGTAAGTACTGTGGAATCCCATTTAGCAAATTCCTCAATTATTTTTCGCTCCATGTATTCCATGTCACCTTTGTTATTTGCAATTATGGTCTGACCGTCTGCAAACTTTAAGGTGTCCGTGCCATTTTCTTTTCCATAGATGTAACTCTTTAAAGCTATATAAATTATGAGTAGCGTTGGAGAGATACACCATGCTTGTCGGATTCATTTAATAACAGAGAGAGCTTCTACACTTTGAAAAGATGCGAAACATATCCAATTTTGGACATATACTTAGAAGCGCCAAATATTCAATACCCAGGTTGATTTTTCAACGTATGATAGAGGGTATGAGATGCCCTAGACGAAAGCATGACTATGGAACATAAGGGACTGATGTGGAATAAGAGACGCAAAAACAATTTCTCAACATACAGAAAACGCCACGAGAAATACAAAGGATCACCAGTATGCGAGCATGCACAAGGCAGAAGAAGAAGAATATTTATCAGACCAGCAACTACGACTGGTAAGAGTTCAGCGCCTAGCAGACGGCAAGACGATCTCAGAAGCAAGACTAACTTATAAAAACAAACTTTGGCAAAAGCCTGAAGAATGACATCCTAAATTACGGCCTAAAAAAGTTAGATATACCGAAGATAGTATGTAGGTTGGGCAATCTGAATTCAAATATAGTGAGAAGCATGATTGAATTCATGTTCCAGGATAGTGAATCAGTGCGTTGTTTCAACCCAAAAGGAGTACCTATTTCCACAGAAGAAGGTAGACTACTAGGTCTTTAGCAAGTGCCTTTGTTTGGCTGGTTCCAGCTGTCGATTCCTCCATAGCATGGATAAGCTGCGAAGTTCTACGGAAGCTGTTGCTGATCGAGACGATCAGATATTAAGGAGGGGGCAGTTTAACGTGAGAGAACAAGTATAGGCCCAAAAGTGAATCCACGCTGACATTTGGTGTGACGTTTGTTGCTAAACGTCACGCTAACAATTTATTGTTCTTGAAAATAACATTTTAATACAAATTGATGTGTTTATTAGGTTCCAGATAATTCTCTATTAATTAGGCATGCATTAACTTAGAAAAGTCTCTATTGAGGCGTTATTACTAGTATGGTCATATAGTTAGTGCACGTACTTGTTGATATAAATCTCCGTAAATAATTGTTAAAATAAATTTAGATGAATATAAATCGAACCCAGTTATTGCAGTTCCCGTTACAATATATTATAAAAAATAAAAATGGAAAGAGAAACATTTTCTGTTCAATATGTATATATATATATATATATATATATATATATATATATATATATATATATATATATATATATATATATTTATATATTATATATATATATATATATATATATAAAAAAACAAACGATAGGTTATGATATAATATTGTTTACAGAATGGCTGTCAACACTCTGATTACGAATCGATTGGTAATCAGTCACTTCTATGGTCACGGCCAATCACCATACCAGTTTGTTTATTTATGTCAAATATTTTGAACCTTGTATGTGACAAGATTATCGTAACCTATTAAGCAGGTGCCTAGTCAGGTGATCAGTTTTGATTTTACGATGGCAATTTTCGAAACAGTTGAGTTAAATTTTGGAGAACACAATATAAAAGAACATCAAATTTCTCAAATTATTCACCATTTTGCCGAGTCCGTATCTATAACCGTTTTCGAGGTACCAATGCTATTCAGTCCTTATATTACACGCACTGTATATAAATTATGATATCAAGAATTCTCAATGTTCAATCTCCGTACCTTAAATATCTGATTACCAATAGAACCAAAAACTAAAGCTGCGATTACTGAAACATGGCCAGTTGTTTTCTTCACCATGTGGTTTAGTTGGCATGTCATTCTGAAGAACATTTTTTTATAGAATTTTTAGAGTATCTACACAAAGAAATTTCATATTCATATTTGAATGGTTATATTCTCAAAAATGAGCAGTGACTACTTATTAGTTTATTTTTTCAAATGTAACTCCCTGTATATTATTAGATTTTTAAATCTACGTAAAATTCTATGCAGATTTCATGCAGCATTTCCACACCTAAGTTGTCTCATTAAAAATGCGAAAAGCAGCGTGGAAATTCCGATTATCTTCACCAAATATGATAACGGCTTCAACTTTATCTTCTAATGAACGAGCCATATCAACGAAAGAAATAATGCAAACAGCAATTAAGGAGGTCACAAAATATTATTAACTCTAATTTGACAATGGGCAACATGCAATATTTTTATTTTCGCTTTCATTTTAGAGAATTCCATGTATAGAATATACCACAAGTATATTAAGAAAATTAAATATTTAAACTTATTGCTGAAAATGCGGTTTTAATCTGACCGTTTCAAATTTCGCGCGAAAACGGAGCTACAGTTACAAATAGAAGAAAATAGAAAAAAATTATTGCACTTTCATTTTACACATGAATCAACATAGAACACATGATGAGCTCGTCAAAATAAGATACAAAAAAACAAATATATCATAAAATACAAATAAAAGACGGTAAATTTAAAATCGTAGAATACAGGTATACAATAACTTTATACGTGAAGCTAGGTCCATACAGAAGTGTGATGATACTCATCGATGGAATAATAAGCGTTTACCAATAGGTGATTTTTTAACAATTTCTTAAACAGATACATGTTAGAAGTTTTTACTTTTTCAGGTAAACAATTATAAATACGTACATCAAGTCGGTTTCGTAAGGAGGTAGAAAAATTAGCAAAATTGGAATAAATGTTCTGCTTATTTCTTGTGTTGTGGTGGTGAACATCTGAATGATGTTTATAATTTGTTATATTTTTGTGAATTGTTATTAAGGAAAGATATATGTAGATCGACGGTACCGTTAAAATGGGCGACTTTATGAATAAATTCTTACAAGATGTTCTAGACGATTTGCCATGCATTAAGCGTAGTGCTCTCTTTTGGCGTCTAAATATCTAAATATCGCATCTTGCTTGAAGGTTATTCTCGGTTATGTTTATCGCGAAAATGGTCCGGTTATCAAATTATCATGATGACGTTTAGTTTTTTGACAAATATTTAGTTTTTTAGTTTTGATTGATAAGTTTTATGTTAAAAAAATAGTATTATTTATCTATTATTAAAGTATTTAAGTAAAATAATTATTTCTTTATTCAATTTTAAACGTATTGGTCAGTATGTATATGAATGTTATTAATTCAATTTCAATTAATTCTTCTTTCATTATGAACAACAAAATGATGCGAAAATAAATGAAATATGATTAATTTTAACCCAAAACTCAAATCAAATACAAAAAGACATGCAGCCAAATTTGATTTTTTACAGTTTGACACTTTTGACATTTGTAACCGCCAGTTACCATGCTCAAGAGGACGGGAACCAAATCAGTTCCCGTTTTATAAGATTAGTGACGTCAGAAAATATTCCCCTATTACCGTTTATATCGCGAAAACGTACCGGGAAGTACAATTCGGTTCCCGGTGATCTGCTGTCGGTAATAAAGCAGTTATACCCCGACCTTAAAATAAACTTGAAAGTTATTCTCGGTTATGTTTATCGCGAAAATGGCCCGGTTATCAAATTATCAATGACGTTTAGTTTTTTGACAAATATTTTGTTTTGCAGTTTTGTTTACGTGTGGTTTTGATTGATAAGTTTTAATTTCCACTCAGACTAAATTACCAGATATAAAAAGGAGTATTCTTTCACCTTATCAGGATGAACGTTATTTACGGGAACCAAATCATTTCCCGTTTTATAAGATTAGTGACGTCAGAAAATATTCCCCTATTACCGTTTATGTCGCGGAAACGCACCGGGAAGTACAATTCGGTTCCCGCTAGTTCACCGGGAACTCGCGAAAAAATCCTACTAGTTGTGATGATAAATTTTCCGATGACGTCATTCATATAATCTGTCACTGTCACTGATATTTGTTCATCGCTGGCTTTCATAAGTATTGCATTGCAATTTTTTGTATAAGTACTTAATGAAACTGTAAAGTTTTTAAAATAATTCCATTTTACAGTCATTCATCAACATCAGGTATTCATAATAATGCTACTAATGTTTCATATAAAAAGAGGTGGTGATTCATATTTTGTGCCATTGTGTCCATCTACTTCAGCAAAGTTTCCAAATAAATTGTTTTTAACTGGACTTTCAGCTCCAAAACTGAGAAAAAAGTGGTTTCAAGATGCAAAAAAGAATGACAATTATTCTCCAAAGACTGTTATTCAATGCTGTGATGTAAGTCGACAAATATACTTGTAGCGTGACTGTACGCTTAGGCTAGATAATCTCTTATGAACCCAGCTTCCATTTTATTATACAATTAATTTTGTAATGAAATGATGTTTACCGTCTCACAACTATAACCTCAAACAAGTTGTTATCATAAGTTATAAGGAAGAAATATGTGACAGACATGAGAGACATCATCGAAACTGTAGGTTCGTTTTCACGTGAGAATTGAGAAAGTCAGTTTAAAACCGCATTTTTTTTTGTAATAAATTATAGTACTTTTATTTTTTAATACGTTTGTGGTCTATTCTACAACTGAATTCTTTAACATGAAATCAAAAGGCATCAGAAATAATCATATTGCATAATATATTGCATGTTGCCTATTGTTCACAACAAAATAAAGAGTAATTTACCTGTTGCTACGGTTACTATAGGTACCTACTTACTCCTAGTAGGTATACAACCTATTAAATTAACGTGAAGGATCGAAAATCAGATCAGTTTAGATTTAAGAACTTGTTCAACTTAGGTAGAGGAAATGCTACATGAATCTAGTAATATACAGGTTCCATTTGAAACAATAGATAAATAAGTCACTGCGCATTTTTGAGACACCCTGTTTAAATTAAAATTAGATTATTAAAAAGGCCAAATGAAACTGTACAACATTTGTATTCACCTTTTCTTTGTATTTTGTAAAATAAAGAAGGTACTTGGAGTGGGGTCGGACTTTTGGTCCTCACTGTATATCCAACCAACCGTCCAACCAGACATGTTTTATTAACAAACAAGTAATAGAAATATCTGGTCTGTCCACATTTTCTACTAATTCTATGTAAATTTCACTCGAGTTATTTATTTTCTCCTATGGTCGTGTCGTCGTGTCGACTACAGCAGTGCCTGATTACCAATCGCTTAGTAATCAGTAATCAGAAATTTGACGTCTTTAATATGACAGCTGTCAGTAAACAAATGAGCTCAGCGAAACAAATCAGTCGTGACCAAAAGAGCACAGCTTACCTAACAATTATCCACAGCAGTGTCAGATTGATTACCAATCGCTTAGTAATCAGTAATCAAAAATCAGTATCTTGTGAACATGACTGATTACTGATGCATCGCTTAGCTCATTTGCCAAACTGACGTTTGTCAAAAGATTTGAAATAATTTAATTCGACAATAGGCAACATGCAATATAATTATTTTTGATTTCTTCTGATTTCATGTTAAAGCATTCCATTGTAGAATATACCACAAACGTATTAAAAAACCAAAGTACTAAGATTTATAAAAATGCGATTTTATACTGACTATTTCAATTCTCGGGCAAAAACGAACCTACAGTTCCGATAACGTCACTCATGTCTGTCATGCACATTTCCTCCTTATTCCTTATGATAACGACAACTTCTTCTGTATATTGTCTCAAACATGTTTAATAAGTAGGTAGGTAACTATTTGCGTACAAGTATAGATTATCTAGCCAGCGTACAAGTATAACAAGTATATATTTGCCGACTCAAAGTGGTATTCACAACATCGAATAAAAGTATTTGAAGAATAATTATCTTCCCTGTTTGCAGCTAGCTTAAAACCAATTTTTTCTCAATTTAGATCAGAAGGAACAGTTAAAAACAATTTATTTGGAAACTTTGCAGAAATAGATGGACACAATGGCACAAAACACGGCTTTTTATAACAACATTAGTAGCATTATTATAACTACTGATGTTGATGGATCACTGTAAAATGGATTCATTTTTAATAGTTTACTTTTTCATTATTTTCTTATACAAAAAATTGCACTGTTATGAAAGCCAGCGACGAACAAATATGAGTGACAGTTTGTCACTGACACTGACAGACATGAGTTACGTCATCGGAACTGTACCGTTTTCGTTCAAATATTTAAATTTTATAATATACTTGTGGTCTATTCTACATGGAATTCATTAAAATGAAAGCGAAAATAGAAATATTGCATGGTGCTTATTAGGTACAAATATTAGAGGAATTGAAAATGGAAGAACAGTATTTTCTGTTCAGTATATTTATGGAATTCATTTGAAGCAATTCGTCGGAGTGGACAAACAAGATTTTTTTTAATTACTGAAATATTGCCACACTTTCACAGTGGGGTGAAGATGGAATTCGTATCATAAATCGTATTGCATCAAATTTGCCGGCAAGATGAGTATAATCTTGCTTTCAGCCAACATTGGTCAATTTTGTACCATTCTCAGGTTGATCCAACTGTGTGTTTCCAGTAAAACTTACCTCAATATATGATTGTGATATTGCACGCAAAATCCAATCCTATTCCTATGATCATCAGTATCACTGTCTCGAAATGCTTTCAGAAAGTGACTCTTCAAAGAATCTATATGGGTTATAAGTATTTCCGATGCTTCCCAATTTAGAAAACATATCAGTGCTGCAGGGGCAGTGATAGAATATGCACAAATAGCTTGAATCAGCCATATTATCTTCAAGACAATGTCAGATATGTCATTATAAGGTGACCAAATGGGAGTAAAAGTACCACAATTCTCATTTATGGCCTTTTCCATGTTACTCCTTCTGCAGCCAGATATTTCATATCTTGATAACGAGGCATATATAACGATGCTAATGTTACAATACCAATAGAATATGCTGGAATAGAAATTAAGACGCTTTGACGTTGTTATGAACTTAGCTGGTTCACCGAACTTTTCGAAATTGCTCAATGTTTGCAAAAAGTTAGACCATTGCCGATGATTCAGAGAGAATAGCACAGTTGTGGTCAGTGTGCCTGATAGACCTACCAAACAGGTTAGATCTTCACTTTTCTCTATTTCTAAAAAGTATAGAATATTCCATTAATTATTTAAATCCTCTAAACAATATAACACAGTTTGGAAAAAGCAACTGCCTTAATACACATACGGTAATCACTGTTATAGCTACTAAGCAAATACATAATATCTACCTTTTGGATAAACACATAAATGTAGTAAGCTCGGTATTATTATAGTGAATACAGTGGTTATTTTAATTGAAAAAGTTTTTATATGAAAATAACTATCATTGTTTAAAGGATAGTTCAGCATACGACTGAGATTCTTTAAAGTGTAAAAGAATGGTTTACTTTCGACTAACTTATACATGTTGATGAACAATACTGTTTTTTTCCGTATACTGTACCTATGCAGAAGCATAAGTATTAAATATGATGACAGAGCGCTTAAATTGGTACCTACCCATCCGTACTTTGATTAATTCAGAAGCGATGCGAGCTTTAGCAAAAAGGATGACCCAATTATATGTCGGCAACAGTCAAAGTTTTAATTCAAGAATGGAAATGTTCACATCTACGTATTTTCGACATATTATATTATCTAGATAACATGACATGGTTTTGACTTGAGAGAGTTAGAAAATTATTCTAATAAAATTTTATTTTCTTTACTAATTGTACAGTGAGCGGCAAAATTATAAATTATGGAATAAATTCAACGAATTTCGTTGAAAATTCTGTAATAGGTCAATTTTTGTTTTCAAATGCCTGTTGTTCCATATACTTATGAAAGTGGTAAGGTCGTGTAATGGCGTAATCGATGATTTTTTTAAATAGAAGAAGGTTTCATGTGAAACTTTATTTAAAAGTATTTTAATTTTCTTTTCAACGATATAAATTTTCAAAAAAATATTTCTACTAGGTGAACAAAAATTATAGGAAGAAATATTTCTGTTTAAAATGTCCAATTTATTGAACTAAACCGGAGCCATCGATAGACTCTACACCTAGATATCGTTTGCAAAGTGACCATAGAAATATAATGTGTGTTTGTTTACCTATTGCCAATACAAGTAACCCTGTTATTTGATCAAGGAGGCCGCGATCTCGTGGGATATTACCATACACGACATAGGAGTAGGAGAATTCAGTGAATCTACTCATTCGAACAGAGTTTTGCCAGAATATGAATTTTATTCAAGTGACATTTAGATATATGCTAATTTAACAAAAGCAGCCTAGTCTTCAATGGGAACTTCATATTTAAAATCAAAATTAAGATATGTTTTACAGGTTATGTTGAATTTTTATGTCAATTGGGCTCGTGCGGCATCTGACAGTTGGAAGCGATTGGAGGAAAAATAACCTCACTGTTTACATCGCGTCAAACGGAATTCGTAGTTATATGATAAATGATGAGTTACCTTTTGTAGCTTGGATTGTGTGTTGTGGACGTATTTGTATTAAAAACATTTGCGAATTAGATCTTTATTAAAATATGCCGAATTTTTGCCTTGTCAATTGTTAAAGTAATGCTGCACGGAATGCAGCTGTAAAGTTTTTTAGGTAGGTACATCTAAAATTATGTTGAGACTGAATTAATTGTTGACTAATTCTTCCCTATTTTAGAGTGCCGGCTGTAAATATTAAGGGGGAATAAATATAATGACCTAGGCAAAAAAAAGAGATCGTTGGATCGCTGTCATAAAACGAGAAGACCTTACTGGAACCAAAATAAAGTCGTACATTTGATTTCTAGTAATGTGATGTAATTGTCATCATTCTAAAAATTTGGCTTTTTTATTCTCTGACAGGCAAACCAGCCAATCTGTTAGATACTAGTAATCCAGACTAGATTCCAACGAAATATATGGGCTATGGTAAAAGGAAAGACTTGCGCAAAAATGCGATATGACCGTCAGCAAAAACGGAGACAGGTGGTATAAATATGTGAGAGTATCGATAAGGTCTGGTGTATTGTGTATGTTCCAGAGTGTTTTTGTTTGCTTTACTTGGTGCATAGAGCTGTTTTACTTGGTGCTTAGGGCTGCTTTGCTTTCCATACCAGAGTTAATATATTTTTTTGTAGGATGATGGACATCATAATGTAAAAGCAAATCCCGGTAATAATGTAAGACTGGTTTTAGATGCAAGAAAGAACAAGTAAAAAAAATGTAGAAAATATTCAATGGAATGCTACCAATATATCAACTCCATAAAAAGGATACAGAATTTGCTTTCATTGATAAGATTGTTAGAGTGTGTTGCATTTGCCTCAATTTATGTCCCATCTTCTATTCCATTAGATGATTTTTGGTAGGTACGTGACCCAGATTATTATTAATTTTAAATGTTGCAGAAACATAGAAACGTTGCTGCGAGAGTGGCATCAAGCATATTGGACCTTCGGACAAAGGCAGTCCGAAGCCTTTATAGAAGATTATTCCATAGGCATATATCTATGGGTCCTTCTAACTCTAAATTAGCAGTAGCGACCAAACAAGTTTAATGTGTATTTATTACATTAGATATGTATATGTTACGTATATATATTTAATATAGTATATTAATAAGTTATTACATTGTAATATTATAAAAGTGAATAATAAAATCTCATTGCACTTCTTTGGAAATAAAGATTATTCATAACATATTTCCTAGTAATTTATACCTACCATCCTTGAAATCATCAAATTCATTGTTACTTGTTTATTATTGTTACAATCTAAATGTCAAATGTAACAAACACCTACTGTACCACTTGCCTATCTTTCTATATTTTAATTAGAAATGATAAATTAACAGTTATATGGTATAAATAACTGAATCTTGAAATACTATCTTTCAATAACCGTTAACTTTTACAAATCATATAGGTATGTGGAGATACGTTCACATATGTAGGTACCTATTAGTACAATAATATAGGTACTTGAAGGCACTAAAACAAGAGATTTGAATCACTTGAAATGTTTAAGGAACACTCAAGCCACCTATTCTTATGCTGCTTTTAATGAATTCATTTAAAATATAGTATCACTCATTTGACAAGAATTCAAAAATGATGGTGTTATGTTTGCTTTTATTCAAGTTTTTAACTCACAGCGGCCTCTTAGAGAGGTGACTGATCTAGATTCATACAAGTCACTTTAGTTAGTTCGTTTAATTTTATCAAATAAAATTGTTTAAAAAAAGTTATAGGTATTATAATCAAACATGAACTACAAAAGATAACTCATCATTCATCATATAACTAAGAATTTTGTTTGACGCAATGTAAACAGGAAAGAATACCCTTTGGTAAACAGTGAGTAGTGAGCAGAGAACACCTACCTCCAAGTAGTAGTGAGGTTATTTTTCCTCCAATCGCTATCAACTGTCAATTGCCGCACGAGCCCAATTCATTTAATGATTATTTTGAGATTTTGTCATTCTGACGTTTAAGAAGTCAATAAACGAAAATTAGGTTATGATCATGACATTTCCTAAGTACGTTTGTATATCTGTATATAAGGTTTATATTCTGTTCTAAGTCAAATATGTGTTCATATTGACGTTCATTTGAATAAATCTTCATGAGAGACGTTTTATTACTGCTTAACGTAACCTCTAAAACTTATAGTGATTCATGATTTTAATTATGATGCACACAAAAGAGACTAGGCTGCTTTCGTTAAATGAGCATATATACAAATGTAACTTGAATAAAATTCATATTTTGACCATACACTGTTTCAATGAGTAGAGTCACTGAATTCTTCTATGTCGTGTATGGTAATATCCCACGAGATCCTATAACAGGGTTACTTGTATTGCCAATATTTCTGTGGAAGTTGCCGAACTATTTACATTGTTTAAACGGGAATATCGGTGCCGGGCGACGTTTTTTCAAAACGCTGCGAAAGCTATTGAAGATACGATAAAAATGGATTGAATAAAAATTGTAGGAAATTAAAACTTACTGGTGGCACATCTCTAGCGTTAGTGGTTTAGACACAGGAAACATTTTAAATTTGATATTATATTATGTAGTTTAAAGTTACATGTTCACGAAGAGTTAGGTTCAATGAACTTTTGTAGAAGCCATTTTATCGTATCTGCCTAAGTTTTGGCAGCGTTTTCGAAAAACTGTGCGCGGGGCACTGTTTTTAAACAAAGCAAATTTCTCGGCTTCCTGTTTTAAGTCACATCGGTGGAGGGGATACAGATGCTGGCTCGAGAGTCTATCGATGGCTCCGACTAAACCAGCCCGTGGCAACTCTTATGGGAAAATTTTGACCGTAAGTTGCCAAAGTGTACCGATTGATCGCTAGGATCGCTTCCGTCAATTAGTGGCGGTAACATTTAAATACGTAAATGTTCTATTATAAATCTGTTATCTGTCTAACACCTCTAACCTCATTTTTCTGAATCGTTGTTTGTCTGTATTTGTGGTATGTTTTCTCTGGTTTTGTAGCTTTTGGATGTTTTGAAGGTACGTATCTCAGAAATGAGAGAATATGCACGTGTTCTCTGCAATTCTTTGTTGTTGAATGTGAATTTTATTCTCTATTACTATTTTAGTATCTTATTCTTATCATTCGTATCTTATTTATTTCAGTGTTCGTAAGGCTCAGTGGCAAGAAAATGCCACTAAAGACATGCTGTAAGGCTGCCGAGAAAGCTGGTTAAACCCAGGAAAACATTTGTGGTTAGGTATGGCATGATGAAAATACAAAGCAAAATGGAGAGCAACGCAGTTTATATATACAAAGTTTTCAAGCAAGTTCATCCTAAAACTGGAATATTAAGCAAAGGTATGTGTATCATGAATAGCTTTTTGATTGATATTTTCGCATGTATTGTTGCTTCAGCTTTCCGTGAAGCTCATTAAATAGAGATCAGAGTAAACAAAAGAGATCGCAGATAACATATAAGAAACAACTGTTAATTTCCTTCTACCCGGTAAATTAGGGTACCATGTTGTAGGTGAAAGAACCAACTAGTAATCCGGTGAAGCTAAAAATATAGAAAAGTTGTTGAATGTGAATTTTATTCTCTATTACTATTTTAATATCTTATTCTTATCATTCGTATCTCATTTATTTCAGTGTTGGTATGGCTTAGTGGCAAGAAAATGCCACTAAATACATACTGTTAGGCATGATTGATAGTTTATAATGTATTGCTCTTTAAGATTGTCGTCTAGCTCATTATACAAAGAGATCAGAGAATACTCAATAGATTCCTAATAAAAGAGACGGCTATTATAGTTACACTTCAGAGAACGTTTAAATTTGATTGTTTGTCTTGTGAACTCTTTACCGAGCATGCTTCTCTCATATCAGCCCAGATTTGTAATGATGTATTTTTTATTGCAGTGAAATGGTGGTGCACAAGCTGCACAAGGCAAAATAGAATGTTTGCAGATGAACAACGGAAGAAGAAGGATGTGGTAAAAGTAAAACACCTCAAAGGCATTTGAAGAATCTAGTTTCCGGGTCCTTATGGTATAGAGAGAGTATAATGAGTGCATAAATGTGAGTATAGCTGAATTTTGCTTATAATTATTTCAGTTTACTTGTAATATACGGTGCAGATGTTTAAAATTTGTTTTTTTATTTACATGCCTAATTGAGGGGCAACGAAAAAAGGCTGAAGCAGAAATGGAGCAATGCAAGGGCAGATGAAGTATCCAGCGTCCGGGTCCTAGTGGTGTAATAAGTGTTTCACAAAAGCAGTTATTTTGACAGTGCTTTGGGTAATAATTTATTATAATAATAAGTATATTATATAAGTATATTATTATAGTAATGTATGTTCATGTTCACATTGGCGACCTTCAAGTTAATAAAAAAATTACTTCTAACTTTTCGTGTATTTATTATGACATTAATTCCCCTTAGACATAGTGAAAGAAGTGAAACTTTCAGAAATCGTTCGAGAACACTTAATAAAAAATCTATGCTGCATTCATATAATGTTTTCTTAACATTCTTCAACAATTTCTGAATGTTTTATTCCTTTCTCTACTTTGCGCTACTTTTATATTCCATCGTTAATTTGAATGTCTGATTTAAATCTGCCGCCACACGTAACTTCGTGAGTGTACCGATTGAGCGCTAGCGTACTCAAGGTCAAAAAGATTAACATAGGAGTTACCATTCTCTTGGAGGTATGTTTTCTCTGGACTAAACATAGGTGTTGTATCGAGGGATCCAAAAAAAACTCACCCCCTGTAGGCCTTCGAAAATGAGAAATGTTTTTATTTGAGCCATCTGCAACTGCATTTATATTGATTGAAATATCACTTGTCACTTTTAGCTTCCTATCTATGTTTAGCAAAGACATGTTCTCAATTTCAAAGGCCTACTTAAGATAAGTTTTTTTTGAATCGTTCGATATATTATTTGAAAAACCGTTTCCAGGCTTTATTCAACGATTAAGAATTATTAATTTGTACTGTGTGACCATTCTTTTATACTATACTCGAGTTCTAAAATAGTAACTAAGCATTAAATTCTCAGAAATGATGCTGACGTCTCAGTGTGTTCTCTTGGCTCTAATGGAAAATAGAATCTGTATAATGGAATAAAGTCACTTAATGATGTGGAGATTTCATTTGATTTAGAAGTTAAATACCTAAAGGTGCCTAACTTTTGACCAGAAGCTAACATGGACATCTCACGTGGAAAAAAATTCAGAATTGCACTAGAAACGTTTAGTAAAAACTGGCGATTAAACTCCGAAATTAGATACACATTTCGTAAGTCCAATGATAACTTACGAATCAATAATTTGATGGCACTGGACACAGCAGATAGCAGCTCAAAGGCAGCTTAAATCTATCGAGAGCCTTCGACTGTGTGGCCCGCCTGATTCTTTTGGGGAAGTTGGGAGCTTCCGGATGCTCGGGGGACAGTTGTGATTTGATAAGTTCTTATTTGTCTGATGGATATCAAGCTGTTTACGTAAATGACAAAGTATAACTTGGAGTCCCGCAAGGGTCAGTAATGGGGCATCTCTCATCAATGATCTTCCTTCTTATCTAAAGACCTTCAAGGTCACTATTTGCAGACGATACTACTGTCTCTCTGGCATCTGACAGTCTTCCATCACTTTTGGAGGATGGCGGGATAGCGCGGTCGAGTGCTCTGGATTGGTTTACCTCTAATAGGCTCGTAGTTAATGAACAAAAAACTGTGAAACTGCTTTTTACGCTACCGCGCGTTAGTATTGAGAACCTGTTGGGGGATATAAGATTTTTGGGGGTTGTGCTTGACTCATCGTTACGATGGGATGTCCACGTTAATCAGCTGGCAAAGAAACTATGTAAGCGTGTTTTCCTGCTAAGAAGTATGTCGCATCGCCTGTCGACGAATGTTCCTGAGGGTGACCTATTTTGCCCTTATATATTGTAACGGGGATTTATATTAAAACTGGGTTCGATTTATTTTCACTTATTTATTTACACCAATAACTACTCGTCTATATACAAATTTATATTCACACTTTCAAATTTCCTGGACTATAACGACTGTCTGTGTCTATGTGTTCTATCACTAACTGTCACTGACCGTGCTTTATGACCAACTGAACTATCCAGTCTATACCATCAGCCTTATATATCTAACCTTAAAAGCTCTAGATGGTTCCAGTGTTTGTTTTCGTTGTTTCTGGAGGTTATTTCTCAATATATGGCTTCGAGAATAGACCAGGACTTATTCTCGTTGCCTTCTGATGTCTCCCGTGTTTTCCGGAATTTGCATTGTGTGTGTATAGTTCATTTGTGAGTGTAGTTTATTATTCGGGTAAGTCTTCATGTTACATTGCCCCCTCCTTAGCATCTGATCGTCCCGATCAGAATCATCCTTGCTAGTACCTTGCTGGATTTTCGTTCCATGGTGGAATCTGCACTTGGTTCCTGCCAGGCAAACACCCTTGTTGAAGAAGTAACAGTCTATCGTCTTTCCCGAGTACACTCCTTTTGGATTGAAGCAACACACGGTAATTTGCACACCAGCGTCCTGGAAGATGTATTCGATCATGCTCCTTACAATCTTCCAATCTAGCCCGTCCAACCCGCAGCCTATTTTCGGAAGACCCAACTTCTTGATGTCATAATTCCTGACTTCATTCCTTAGGCTCTTCAGTGCATGCCAGATGTCCTTGTAAGTGGGTTTTCCTCTAGGCATCTTTTTCGTAACCAAATAGAAGAGGTTCCGATTACCCTCTGCTAGTCGCAGAACTTTTCCTACTCTTGGTCGTTGGGCTGACAATTTATCCAATCTTCCAAACTTCCTTTTAAACACCAGAGCAATACCTCGGCCCATACGTCGATCCTCCGCTACACAATGGGCAATAGAAACGTCAGCTGGTAGTTTGAAAAGGTCTTGTTGAACCTCAACTGTCACACCGAGTCTGACCTTCTTCCGATCTGCGTAGTTGGACATGAAGTCATTGAAACTGACATTTCGCTCTTCAACGTTCTTTTCTTGAAGAGCCACTCGTGCTTCCTCCTGGTTGTTCGATCCAGCGTATGGTGCGAGTCGGTTTATGTGCACCACTCTAGGTTTTCCCCTTGGTAACTTTCGGATACGATAGATGACGTCATTTATCCTCTTCATAATTTCATAAGGCCCTTCCCATTGCTTTTAGAGTTTGGGACAAAGGCCTCGACGTCGTTGGGGATTATACAGCCAAACAAGGTCCCCCACGTTGAAGACTCCATCAGCTGATCGAATATTGTAGTGGTGCTTCATTCGATCACTGGCAAGCTGGATGTTCTGTCTGGCTAACTCATGGACTTTATCCATTCTGGCTCTCAATTGGTCAACATATCCTTCTCCTGCGACACGGTCCACCGTAGGTCTACGGCCAAATTCCAGGTCACAGGGTAGGCGTAACTCACGCCCCAATATTAAACTAGCAGAAGTCTGACCAGTCGTTTCATTCACAGCCGCCTGATAGGCCATCAGGAACAAATGGATGTACTGGTCCCAATCTCGCTGATGTTCTGAGACAACCTTAGAGAGGTGCTTGCCCATAGTTCGGTTCATCCTCTCTACCATTCCGTCCGATTGAGGATGCAAAGGGGTCGTTCTAGTCTTAATCGCACCTATTAGTCTGCACACATCTTGGAACAGGGCTGACTCGAAGTTTCTTCCTTGGTCTGAATGGATTTCAAGAGGAACGCCATAACGTGAAAAGAATTCCTTCACCAACACCTCGGCAACGGTCGATGCTTCCTGGTTAGGAATTGCGTACGCCTCTGTCCACTTTGTGAAGTAATCCATAGCTACCAGGATATACTTATTCCCATTGTCCGTTTCAGGAAATGGCCCCGCAATATCCACAGCACCTCGCTCCATGGGACTCCCAACGTTAAACTGCCTCATAGGTGCCCGCTTTCTGCCAAGTGGTCAATTGCTGGCTGCACACACTTCACACTTACGGCACCACTGTCTCACATCTTCTTTGCAATTCACCCATTAGAATCGCTCTCGAACCTTCTGCAGAGTCTTGGTGATTCCAAAATGCCCACCCGAGGCTCCATCATGTAGCTGACGTAGTACCTCCGGCACTTTGCTTTTTGGCACAACTAGTTGTAATCTGGATTCAGTGCCATCTTCAGACTCAAAGGTTCTTTACAGCAGATCATCTCTTAGCACAAGACAGTCCCATTGGCTCCAATATGATTTCACTGTTGTTCGTCTTATAGGGCAAAGCTTCTCTTCCATCTTCGTGCAGTGGGTGCTGTTATAGTTGCACGGTCTTCTATATAAGGCATCAGCGTTTCCATGAACTTTTCCTGCCCTGTGCTCGATGTCATAGTCATATTCCTGAAGACGTTCTAACCATCTTGCCACTTGTCCTTCAGGATTACGGAATTGCAGGAGCCACTTCAACGCTGCATGGTCAGTTCTAAATAGAAAGCGGCGACCATACAAATACTTATGGAAGAGTTCGCAGGCTCTCACTACTCCCAACAGTTCTTCTGGTAATGCAATAATTCCTCTCCGATTTTGACAAAACCTTGCTGAAGTAGGCAATCACGTCCTCCTGCCTGTCTTGAATCTGAGAGAGGACAGCATCAATGGCTGTATTACTACACACAAATTTTCCGCCATGCCTCGGATAGCCCAAAATTGGTGCACTGAGAAGAGCTTCTTGCAGTTGTTTGAAAGCTCTCTGGCACTCATGATTCTAGGAATATTCTTTGCCTTCTTCTGTTAGTTTAGTTAGAGGCTTAGCGATGTTGGCAAAACCTTTCACAAACCGTCAGTAGTAGGTACACAAGCCCAGAAAACTTCTAATCTCATGCTTGTACTTGGGAATAGGCCATTCCTTAATAGCTGTTATCTTTTCTAGGTCTGCCGTGACGCCGTCCCCAGATATCTTACTTCACGTCGGAACAGATAACATTTCTTAGGACTCAGCTTCAGGTTGGCCTCACGTAATCGTTGGAAAACTTCTCTTAAATTCTTCGAGTGTTCCTCAAATGATTTTCCCACCACGATTACGTCATTCAAATACACTAGGCAGGATTGCCATGTCAGTCCTCTGAAAACTGCTTCCATGAGCCTCTCAAATATAGCGGGAGCATTGCATAGTCCAAACGGCATCACAGTGAATTGCCAGAGCCCTGATCCTATCGAGAAAGCAGTCTTCTCTCGATCTGCGGAATCCATTCCAACTTGCCAGTATCCACTTTTCAGATCTAATGTAGAAAACCATCGTGACGCAGAGAGAGTATCTAGGGTGTCATCTATTCTGGGTAACGGATAACTATCCTTCTTAGTGACTGAATTCAGAAGTCGTTAATCTACACAGAATCTTGTAGAACCATCCTTTTTCTTCACGAGCACTACTGGTGAGGACTATTTGATGGCTCAATGACTCCTTGTTTGCTCATTTCTTGAATCATTTTCTCGGCTTCGTCTCTTTTGGCCAATGGAAGTCTCCTTGGCTGCTGTCTTATTGGCTGAGCATTCCCCGTATTTATCTTGTGAGTCACTATACTTGTTTTACCTTTGTATTCTTCTTCCATCGCAAATACGTCCTGGAATTCCACAAGCATATCTCTCACTTTTCGTAATTATTTCTCGTCTAAGTCCTGGACAGTCTTGATGACCACATCAATCAGCTCTTTCGAATATCTGGTCCTGGATGGTTTACTAGTAGTTCTTGCAGAGCATATCGCTGATACAGGAACACAATTTCCAACCATACTTCCCTTGCTCAACTTGATGGGGCTCTGCTTTAGATTCATTACTCTGACAGGAACCACATCTCCTACTCGAACAAGAGCTTTAGCTGTCAGAAATTCCTTATTATTCATTTCTTCTACCATTCTCAGACTTCCAGATTTGCAGTATCCGTCCGGATTGGTCATCAATATTTTTTCACTATAGCCGGGTATTATTACATTACTAGTCGTTATCAATCGGACAACATCTTCGTTATCCTCGTGAAAGGACAGTTCTTCACATTGTCGACCTTCAAGACACCATTTTTGACATCCAACACAGCCCCAAGCTTCTTCAAAAGGTTCATTCCCAAAATAAACTGGTCAGATATGTCAGCGATTAAAACTCTGTGCTTGATGGTGATCCTGCCAATGCTGATGGTCATGTTCGCTTCACCATATGTTCTTATTTTCTCTCCAGTCGCTGTTCTGAGTTGGACCTTTGTTGGTAGTATCCGGGAATGATCTGTGATGAGCTCTGGACTGACTATTGTTTTTGTTGCACCGGTGTCTATTAGGAGTGTTCTGTCTTCTCCATTGATTTGACCATCGATGTATAAACTCAAGGCTCCGCCAGAAGATGACCATAATTACTGGGGCACTATTTCTGCAGGTCGACGATTGCTCCCTCATCTCGACCCATCCTAGTTTTCCGACTGTGCAACCTTCTTCTTACAACTGCGGCGTACGTGTCCTAGCTCGCCACAGTTCCAACACCTTGGCTCTCTCTTCTTTGATTGCACCCCTGTAACTAGCTTCCTTATCATTTCTAACAGGGAATCTGTTGGACTGATCTTCTTCCTTGATTGCTCTTAAACGGTGCCCTCGAGAAGTTTGTCTTTCGGCTTCATGCTCCAAAGCAATAGCTAGTGCTTCTTCTAGCAATTTTAGCCTAGCCATTTTCAACGCCTTCTGCAGCTCGCTCTCCCTCAATCTATTTACAAATGTGTCCACCGCAATTTCATCAAGGAAGCTATCCGCAGCTGTAGGATATGCTAGCCGCACAATACGAGCTACTTCCCCATCAAATTCTTGCAGACTCTCATTTGCTTGTTGCACCCAAGATCGTAATTGTGCTTTGTATACTTGCTGAAGGTGACTGTCTCCATACCGATTCTCCAATTTAGAAAGCAAGACATGGTAGTTTGCTTGGCCAGCTGGAATAGGCTTTAGGATGTCTGCTGCATCACCTCGTAAAGCAGCAGTTAACGAAACAGCTTTCTGCTCTTCGGTCCACTGGTTAGCCATTGCCACTGCTTCAAATTGCTTTCGATAGGTTGACCAGGAGCAGTTTCCATCAAAGTTTGGCAGCTTAACCCTCATACTACCTGCGGCAAAGTCATCTTCGCATTTGAGTGTCTGGCTCCCACTGCAATTACCATTCTTAACTGACATTTCCAGTGTCTTGATTTTTTGTTGCAGTAGCTCCATGTTCTTCTCTGTCGTGACAAAGTTTTCTTCAACTATTCTTGAAATTTCTTCGAATTTCTTGTCACTTTATCTACCAGCTTCCTCGATAGTTCTGGTCACCTCCTCAAACCTCTCATCACTTTTTCTGGAAACATCTTTAATTTCATCTTGAAGAGTTCTAGAAACTTCTGCAAATTTATTCGAGACTTCATCGAATTTCTTATTATTATTTCTAGAAATTTCTTCAAACTTTTTCGAGACTTCATCGAATTGTTCATTATTATTTCTAGAAATTCAGTAACAGTTCTTCGGGATAGTGGAACTCGAACATATCAGGATCTTCTCCATTATCAATCAGAGTGTCCCTTAACCGTTTCTGGAGCGTCGCTTTATTACCGGAATCATCACAATCCCGCTCCACCAATTGTTGTTTGAGTTGTTTCACTGTTAACTGCACTAATTTCATTTTGAATTGTCTTTATTAACAAAGTCAATAATTCAATAGAGTTTTTAAAGTCTTTAACCGAAAACGAACAAAATTCTTCACACTTACACGAGAACGAGCAAAAGTCTTCACATTCACCCGAAAACGAAAAAAAAGTCTTCACACGAAAACGAACAAAAAGTCTTCACACTAACACAAAAACGAACAAAAGAGTCTTAAACTAAAACTTAAATCCAACAAAAGTCTCTAAAACACTCAAATCTGCACGAAAACGCAGTCTCTTAAAGTCTGTCCAATTTATAATCACTCACTGATTCCACACTGATACCAATGTAACGAGAATTTATATTAAAACTGGGTTCGATTTATTTTCACTTATTTATTTACAACAAAAACTACACCACTATATACACATTTACACATTAGGGAGATTTTAAGCCACCTATTTGAACAGCAATATACTTTATCCGTTATAAATCGCATGCGCAATAGTGCTGATATAAGGGAAGACGTTATTAACCGATATTGTTTTACGTTATTAAAGTTGAAATAACGTTCCCTTAATAAAGGAAATTGATTTTGCCATGATGCCACCTGTAGAGAATTTATATTTAAGTTTTATCGCAAACTCCAAAGTCTGTGATAAATAGATGTAAAGTTAAGAAGATCTGAGTAAATCTGTAGTTTTCACCATTTCTAAGACTGTTTTTTAAATATGAAATCAAAACATTTTATGAAATTAAATGCTATGGCAACATCAGATATGGCATATGGCTAGCGTCCATCTTGGATTGGTCACATTTGTCTTGTACCTGTGGTATGTATATTTTTTTACTCTATGGTACCTGTTTGTTTCTTCCTGCTTTTTGGTTGCGTTTGTTAAACGGCAAGTTGTTTTTTTTGTGTAATAGTCACTTGTCACGTAAATAGCGGCAGAAAGGGATGGCTTAAAAACTCATTTTTAAATACGTTATAAGCGTACTCTATTTACTTTAATAGCGGATAAAGGGATTTAACGTATGATGCTCAAGTTGTGGCTTAAAATCTCCCTATTCACACTTATTTCTCTGACTATATACGACTTTCTACTGTCTATGATCTATGACTGATTGTGATCTATGAATGACTAACTGTCCTGTTATTGCCATCAGCCTCAGCCTTATATCTAACCTAAAAAATTCTAGATGATTGCAGTGTTGTTTTCGTTGTTTCTGGAGGTTATTTCTCAATATACGGCTTCGAGAATAGACCAGGACTTATTCTCGTTGCCTCTGATGTCTCCTGTGTTTTCTGGAATGTTTGTGACATTTGTGAGTGTGTGTAGTTCATAATTCGGATAAGTCTTCACGTTACCATACTAATATACACAGACTGAATACCGATTTAAACTGTAGTAAATTAAACTATATGACTAGATTTACTGTGGCGCATCAAGGAAGACATTCTTATCGCGCTTTGTAGCAGTTAGTAAAGCAATGCCAATGGAGGACGCCACATCACCCCTCTGGGGAGTGAAGAAACCTACGGTTGAAGATGCGCCGGGCGAATCAGGCTTGTGAGTAGGGGTTGGTGGCGGCGACTTAGGACTGGATGTAATCAGTGGCACTGCAGGCGTTTGTGAATTGCCGATGTCGATGTTGCGCTCACGGTGACCAGCAACAGTACCAGGTGAGGCGTCGTCTTTGATGAGGAACGCTGGCTTGCTGGCTAGTCGATCGATGGACACAGTTGTGGGCTGGTCACGGATGCGTAGCGTAAAAGTCTTATCGTTACGGCTTATCACCTGATGAGGATCAGAATACGGGGGCTCCACGGCGCCGCGGAGTTTATTGTCTCTCAAGGATACAAGTTGAGAGATCATTGAAGACGAAAACAAGATAGTTGAGCGTGACGAGATGCAGGTGTAGGGCGGATTCTAACTATGATGTTTGGGAGGATACTTTGAACCAAGAAGTCGCTGAATCCAGAGCTGGCGGGGAAGGAAGCTTTGCAAATTGTTATCGCAAGTGAGATATCGTAAATGCCTCAAAAATTGTGAAGGCTTACGGTCGCCAAGCTCCTCAAACATGAGCAGTTGGCGGACTTTCTGTTCTCACTGGCGTAGCGGGTATCGAGTTGAGCAACGATGTAGTTATATTTGGTGCTGTCCTATATGATGTTGCCAATGACGAAATGAGCTTCGGCCGAATCACAAAACTTAGTGGGTAGTGTTTATAAGCAAATAAAAACACATCATTGCATAGAAAACATATTTATTCAAATTAATAGGAACACAAATAAAGTAATAATCTGAAGAATATTACATCAAAACACATAAAATGATAAGGTAACAAAAATAAAACCAATTTCTACTTCTAAAAAATAATTAATAAATCCAAATTTTCCCGTTGGAATTCTTTATAATTTTCTTCTACATGCTTTCTTTTTAAATGATCATAAATGTTATGAGGGCATTTTTACAAAGACCACCTCGAGAAATCTCACATTTATATGTATTGCACTTTGCGTATTTATTATCTTCACATAATAACTAATATTTCCAAATATCACTCGACTTTTTAATCATTTTCACATTGAAACCGCATAAAATGCTACGCCATCACGTTCAAAACGTGAAATTAAATTTATAATATAACACCAAAAACACTTACGGCGCGATTTAACAAGTCTTGACAAGAAAATTTTATATTTTTATTATAGCCTCGCTTCGGCCGAATCAAACTATTGCTTCGGCCAAAACTAAATAGTAGAAAAATTGGCCGAAACGGCCGAATACCGAGGCCGAAGCGAAGCTTCGGCGCATCCCTAGTTTCCTGCCCTCTGATAGCGTGAGCGGCTTTTTGCTGCTGCCGTGGTTGCTGCGTTAAGAGCTGCTATCAAAGCTGTTCATTCTGATGTTGGAGAGCACATAATTCGACCGGCAGCTCCTCTGAAGAAGAATGGTGAATGGGATATCTTAAACTTGTGTTGGCATAGGCACAGCACTTTAATCAATTAGTGTAGTCACATTTCCCCGGAGTGTCCACTTAAACACTGTCCAATGTTTAATCTCGTAGGGGTCACCAATGTGGATTAAATCCGAGGCGAACGAACACAAAAGCCAATGACCTATTAACAGAGATAGACAAAACACTTCATTGATAAAATACGTTTTGTTTGTTGACATCTTTGTGGGCCAAGGGGGGTGAGCTGTGGAAGCGGTCAGAAGGGGGGATAGGACGGTTTTAACTAAACCCCGCCTCACTGCCCTCGTCTTTTCGCATAGAAAATATGACACCAGTGGGGTCTCGTTCTTTTAGGTTTCATTTGCTATACGTCGAAATAATTAATACCACAAAATAAATCTGGAGCTTGGTGACAAAAAGCCAATATCCGAAAGTTGCATGTTTCAGCAAAAAACTTGCAAAATTTCTTGTATTCATAAAATAATCGTAAGGAAAATTTATATCCATGCTCCGCACGTGTTATAGTTTTTGACATATACCTATTATATACATACTGGCTTGAGTTTATCTTGTTATCAATTCCAGTTGACCCTTTAATGGACATTTATTTTTGTTCCTATTCCGTACTAATATTATTAAATAGGTGTGTATAATTCATTTTTAAAGTCTAGGATTTGTAAAACGCAAACAATATAAAAATCTCTTTAATGAAATAACAATGATTAGGTAATAATTTCTTTACTACACCCATGATCGACGTTTATATGTCAATAATTTTCATTCAAAATTCAAATATACCTATAAGTTACGAAATTTTAATTCAGACGGTCTACTTCGATAAAAAGTAACTTCTGACTTCTGGGTTCGTGGATTCTATTTTATTACATAGTTTGCAACGTCTACTCATTTTTCTAAGTATTGAAACCAAAGAATATAATAGAATATTCAAAAACAACCAAAACAGCAAGTATTTAAAGAATGGGGGGAAAAGCTGATATGGTATAGTGAACGTTCAACAATTTTCATGTCTAATGTTACACTCAAAAGTGTGAAATGAATATTTAAAAAAAATGGACCGTCTTTATTAGTTAGTGCAATGAAATACATAATATTAATTCTATTGGTGCTGGTACTTTTGGAAATGTTGCCTACAACAACAAACTAATAACGGTACAACTTCAAAAGTACCAGCACCAGCAATTTTTTTTAAATTGATATAGGAAATGGCAGAATTCAAGAAAGCACCATTTTCCGGAGATGTTCAAGTGGAACATTTTTATAAAACTTTAACGGTTTCAGAGTTAGAGAGAGGGAAGTTTTTGAAAAAATATTGAACCATCGCACAATACAGAGTGGCCAACTAGGCGTGCAAGTGCAAAGTACTGTATCTCGGAACTGAGTTAAGTTGCTAAGAGAAAATGCTGGAAAAAATCAGGTTTCCGAGATGGACGCTAGGAGGTGTAAACGCCAACCGGAATTAACAAAGTAATTTTTCCTGAAATTTCACCTTCTTGAGGTAATATTAATTATGATTCCTAAAGCTGAGATAAATTCCAGTCCACAAATAAAGTGTTCGCATGAGGATTAATTTAGCTTGTCTCTGTCCTGAGGTTTCTTTCCATCAGTTCCATGCCTAGTTCCATATCCACTGTTGGATACGTCCCTTATTTAATTTGTCATTTAGCTATGGCACAAGAAGGTTCTGGTCCTATCATGGCTTGTTCAATTTCCTGCTTGGCTAGTTGGTGGGCCTTTTTATTGCCTTCAATTACCTTATCTTTGTCTGAAAGGCTGTGCCGTAATTTCCTAAGCTCAGAAAGATTAGTTGACAGATTTTTGAACTCAATATATGCATATCTCCACCATATCCTCTACTAACAGTTATTACTGACGTCAAATATTTTATTTGTTGTTTTGAATGGTGACATCGCAAAAGAAGATCGCACTTCAGGGCATCTGTTGTTTTACTGCCCCACATATGATTATAGCAAAGAAGATAGATACTACATAGGACTTAGAAGTGTACATCGTATAAGTACATTTGAGGCGAAAATCGAGTGAGCTTCGTTAAACAAGTGACGAGGGCGCTACCTTTTTGTGTTGCTAGCAGGTTGGTGATTGTTGTTCTGGAGTGCCTAATAAGCTGCCCGTTTTGAGAATAAGATGCCTCTATAGTCAATAATATAAAACTCAATGTTTTATTTAATGTTAAAAGAAATTGTGTTTTGCGTTCTACTAATTTCAGTTACCTACATACATATACCTACATATATGTATATATATAATAAAGGATTCTGAATATGACGAAGCTTGTAATAGAATTTTGAGCGAAAACTTTGATTATTATTATCAATGCAAACTGTAGTTTGCAGAGGTGAGAGCGGTATCTCTCACTTCTGCGTACAGAAGCATTATTTACAGAAAAATGTTGGATTATCAAGGTCACGTAATGGTTTTTCCCGATTTATTTAAATATATGGCTTGAAATTAACGAGATATTGTATTTAATACAATCCTTCAATGATACGTAATCATTTGAAAATGTTTTCAACACGTAAAAGGCTGTAATAATTATATTATCAATATATGTAAAACCAAATAGACGGATTTCACAATTTATTATTTTCAAGACTCTACGGTGTTGCCGGTGCTAAAACTTTACCTGTTTTTAAATACCTAACTGATATAGATATCGGATAAATACCTAAGTGATACTGACAAATTAATTATGATCATGATTGTAAAATCATTTATTATTTATTTACTTCTTCGCTCTTATTCGAAAGTGGTACATTTTTAAGGCACTAATAATATTTGTCAAACGTATACTACTACTATACAATACTAAATGGCAACAATGAGGTAGATGTAGCAGTAGCAGAGAACAGAGACTTATATAGAACTGCAATCTTTAAAGTTAATACATCTATTTACTAAGAGATGGCAGAGCGATTAGGAATTAGACGTTTTCGTGATTCTATTTATTAGTCTATGGTTTTCGTACGCTGTGGGTTATTAATTAATTAATTAATATTTGATACCTAGTTATATTTCTTCTAACATTGCCTACTCGTGCATACATTTTTTTGGTTTTAGCTTTTGGTTCAGATCACACGATATAGCTTTTTTATAATTAGACGCGGCCCGCTGTTGATAAATATCTAGGTACATTTCAAGTTATGAAATACAAGGTGGGAGATTAGGAGTGCGTAGATATTCGGACGATTACGGGGTTATTGTAACGATTAGGAGAAAATGTCTATAACTGACCCAATCGTATTATAAACATTCTACAACATTAAAATATTTTCAATTATACCGGGTGTTTCTAAATAGTTGGAACTCTACACAACTTTGTTTTTTCTTATGGAATGTTTATAATTTTAATTTATTTTCAGTTTATTAATATGACTATGTTTATAGCTAATATTTTATGAGATATTAATTAAAGGATGAGAGAGTCAGTATGTAGTTATTCGCGATTTGACATTTTTTTAGTATATCTATATTCATGTCACCAACAATAATGGTAATGTTACTACCATTATCAATGTTGTGCAAATATGCTTCAAGATCTGTAACATTACATTTAATTTCTTGCGACTCGATATCTTTACTCGTTTTTGAGTTAATGTAAAATTGATATTTTTGTTTTATTATGAAAGTAATAATGAATATCACTACCTATTTAAAGATATAAGTTACTTATTGATTATTCAGTTAGGTTAGTTTAGGTTACCACTGAGTAAAAAAAACTATTTCTTTAGGTACTTTAATCATAATATCCCTAAAAATGTTGATAGCTGCGCAATTTTACTTTGCCGATAGACCATTGGATTATTTTTATTCGTTCTTAAGTTAGCGTAAAATTAATTTTTGATGAAAAAATAATTGGGGCCATAGAACCAAATGGTTTTTTGATCGACGAAAAAACGAGAAAAAAAAACATAATTATCTATTTAAGCAATATTAGTCGATTAATAACAACGTAGTAAAACATAAAATTAATTATTTGAGTGAATTAATAATTTTAATAATACGGACATGGCCACAAAACTACCGTCAACTTCAGCTGTTGGGGATAACATTGAAAACGTTGGACAATTAAGTTAAAAGAGTGCTTGTAAATGTGTACTGTATGTGCTTCTCTTACTTAAGATTCCACCGCACGCCACTGCTCATAACAACAAGTAATAATAACAACTATTTGCTGGAGTTAAATTAACTTTCCTCGAAAGTCTTTAAAAAAAACTTTATTTACTGAGAAAAGCGTTTAACAAATTTAGATGTGCGACATACAAAGGTTAACTAAAGATAAAACACTAAGCTACGTTGCCTATTTATATATAATTCTAAGATGCTTATTCAGCATTCATATAGTATGTCTTAATTACTAATGATTAAGGACAAATGGCCATATAACTCCTCCCTCCTTAAGACTGAGAAATGGGATTTAACTTTTCGAGTTGTATGCTCATTTTATTCTTGTTTTTACAATAATAATATATAATAATTATAAGTACAAAAATAATCAATACAGTTAGTATAATGCTAGACACCGAAACTCCAGTATCTACAGTAAAATGTGAGATTGGATGTACATTAAGGGTTTCAAGGTGTTTCAAATCATTATGGATAGAATTTAAATTTATTTCTTCCAGTTGTAACGGTTCAATATCCTGAATTAAATTTTTATTCATAATTATCGGAGGTAATTTTAATCTTAAATTCATGGTATTGATTTTCTGTGACTCAAAGTATCTATTTTCTATTTTCACCATACATTGTTGTGGAAATATTAGAGAGGGTTCATTTATAGATTCTATAGCCTGTTGATTTGGGCATTTAAATATTACTTTCTCTCTTGTTGCTGGCAAAATTATAAGGGAATTATCGGAAAGCTGGGTAATAGATGTTTTCTTATGAGATATTGGGGTTAATGGACAATGACTCGTTAAATTGATTGTGTTTGCTACACAAGGTTCGTTTTTACTTAACTGATTTTTAGTACACAAGTTTATCTCTTCGATTTTCTGACACTTTTCGTTCACATTAAAGTATTCATCAGGGGATATTAAAATGAAAGAATTTTTAAGGATCATTATTTTGTTTTCTTGTGGAATTGAATATAACTGATGCATTATGTAAGGTTTATTAATTATTAATGGTATTGAAATTGAAAATATGATTATATTATTTTTTATAATAACACTAACTTGTGCGGCTTCCTAGAATTTAATTACATTATCGAATGGTATTTTTTCTTCTGGTTTGATTTTAGATATAATTTCTTTTAATTCCTCGTATTTAGGAATACTATAATGCAATATGTGTATTTCAGCAAAATTAATAGCTGTTTGGATATTATTACGCATTTCTTGTAACATTTGAATATTGTTTTCGATATTATCAATCAATAAGGTAAACTCTATAGTTGATTGAGTAAATAGAGTTAATTCGTTAAGTCTTTTTTGTATCTTCTTTTGATTTTGGTTAATAGTTTTTAATTGAGTATCAATATTCTTTGTTACTTGTTTGAGAATGGTCTGTGTAGATGAAATATCTTGTTGTAAAGTGTCTTGATTTTCTTGTAGGATTTTAATGTAGTTATCATACCTCCATCATCTGCATCAAGGGTGCCATAAAGATAATTGTTTACGTTTCCGACAATATTAAGTAACCCACGTTTATATCGTTTTAATGAATAATGATTTACAAATTCCTCAACAGTTCTAATATGTTTAAATAGATTTTTAGATTTAATTAATAATAAGTCATATAAAGGTGTTGTTCTATTTGTTACTCTGGAAGTAATATTATACAACGTTGTTTTAGTTAACTCAATACTATTTTGTATATTAGTCAAATTTACATGGTAATAGAAATGATAATACTTATCAACTATATAACTGGTTCCTAGTTTTACTGGTTATAACGGGTTAGTAATCTTCTCAATCTGGTATAAATGGCTGGCAAGAGGGTACAGGAGTACCACTAGTAGAACAATTTTCATTATTCTGAAAGGAATAATTATTGTCTCTTAATATCTTTCGGATGTCGTTGAATTATAAACAATTTTTTATAAAATTTTGGTTTTAATTTATCTTTGTTTAATGGTTGGGGAGTTGTCAGGAACTGGTCTGTACCTTCAGGGATTTCAGGGTCATTTTCACGACTACTATTTAATTTTGCTAGAACGTTAGCCTTTTTAGCATTCAATTTTAAGTTGATATTCTCATTGAGTTCTTTCAAGGTCTGAGCTAGTTCTTGAATATAATCTGTTTGAATTTGATTTAAGTTCTTTTCAAAATTCAATTGATAATTTAAATTTCCTTTAATAATTTGGAACGGTGTATAATCGTGAGATGAATGAATACTATTGTTATAATTTAATATGGCAATATCTATAAGTTCTGAATTTGTTTTTGTTTTATAATCTTGCTTTAGTGCAACTAAACTTTCTTTCAATGTTGAATGAAATCGTTCAATTCGTGAATTTGAATTTGGATTATAAGGGGTTGTAAAATGTATTTGAATTTGATATAACTTACAAAGATCTTGCACTAAATTACTTTTAAAATTCTGTGCACTATCAGTGGTAATGATATCAGGTGTACCGTGATGGGAAAAGAATTTTATTAAATTTTGACAAATTCCAACAGCATTTTCATTTAAAGGATATGCTGCAGCAAATTTCGAAAAGTTATCAATTATTGTTAGCTATTTCTGAGATGTAAGAGAATAAATATCTATAAATAAGTGTTCAAAAGGCTTTTGTCCTGTCGCTGTAGGTTTAAAAATTACTTTGTAAGGATGTCTCTCATATTTCGATTTTTGACAGATTTCACAAACATTTATAAAATTTATAATATCTTTTTCCAGACTGGGCCAATAATAGAATTGCTTAACATTTTTAATATTTTCGGTTATTCCTCTATGTGAAGTCTTAATAGTATATGGTATCTCTGAATTATCTCTTTCTATTCGTCTAAGTTAGTTACATCTTTAAGCAAAGTATTTGAAATTACTAATTTATAGGAATTATGTCTGAACGTATTCTGGAAAATTCTAAGTATTAATGGTTCTAACTCCTTATAAGGAAAATACAGACAATAAGTATCAGGTGGTAAATATTTTTTTAATAATTCTTGTATTTCTTGAGTTATTGGATTTTCGTTAATAAAAATGAAAAATCTCTTTTTTGTTTCGAATAGAGTTTCTCTTACTACATATGGTTGATCTTTACCAGTCCATTTGAAAATAATCTGATTCTTATAAGTATTAATGGATTTGTTGACATATGCTGCTCCTAAAATTGGGTTTTCATGGGCAGAATGAATAGTTTCAGTTTCAGAACTATCATGATTATTATCATTGACATTAGTTTCTGGTTGGGTAATTTCAGAAGTTTCAGATATTATATTAATTTTGGGTTCCCGTAATAAATGACATACCAGAATTTCAATGTTCTGATCTTTGAATATATAATCGATCATTGATTTTACCTTGATCCAGTCTAATCCATCAAGACCGCATCCTAATCTAGGAATCGCGATTTTCCTGACATCATTTTTAATTGCATGCATTTTCATTCGATATAAAGCTTTCCAGAGCATAAAATATGTTGGTTTTTGGTGTGATTCCTGTTTCGTTACCAAATAATAGATAAAACGATTATTTTTCTCATCATATAACGTAGCAATTTCTCCTGGTCTGGCTCCTTGATTAATCAAATTTTGTACATTTTTAAATTTGTATTTAAATATTACAGCTATACCTTTTTTCATCTGTAAATCAGCTGCGACACAATGGCCTAAAGAATATTCGGTAGTCTGTTCAAATAAATTACTATTGATTTCTCTAATTACATCAGATATCTCAATTGGTTTATAATTTTGGTTGAATTTATTAAATTCTGTTTGTAAATTTATCGGTGATTCAAAAATAGGAAGATTATCTTGACTTTCAAAGTAACGTTTTATCCTATCATGCCAAAAGTATTGATCGTCATTTTTTTCTTTACTTCTTTCACACATTGCTGACATATGTGTCGGCAGATCATCTTTTTCGATTGCATTGATATCGATCGGGGGTCTGGACAGAGCATCAGCATTTAAATTTTGTTTGCCTTTCTTATATGCAATAGAATAATCGAATTTCTCTAATTTGAGACGCCATCTCACCAATTTTGAATTGGGTTCTTTTATAGAAAAAAGCCATTGGAGGGGTTTGTGATCCGAAACAATAGTGAATTTTCGACCAAATAAATAAGGTCTAAAGTATTTAGTTGCCCAGACTATCGCGAGCAATTCTTTTTCGATTGTAGAGTAATTACATTCCGCTGCATTAAGTGTTCTGCTAGCGTAAACTACTGGAAGGTCATTACCTATATTTCCCTGCGATAATACGGCGCCAATTGCATAGTTTGATGCGTCAGTTGTTAATATAAACGGCTTTGTAAAATCTGGATGTTGCAGAATGGGGTCATTGATTAGAATATTTTTGCAAGTACTAAAAGCATCAATGAAAGCTTTGTCATGAATTACCTTGGCATCCTTCTTAAAACAAGATGTGAGAGGTTTTGTTATCTTCGCAAAGTTTTTTATAAATTTTCTGTAATAGCCAACAAGTCCTAGGAATGACTTAATTTCTTTTTGGGTATTTGGTATTCTGAAATTTTTAATAGCTAAAATTTTATTCGGATTGGGCTTAATACCTTCCGGGGTGATGACATGACCTAAAAATTCAACAGTTCTTTTTAAAAATTCTGATTTATCTAATTGAATTTTCATGTTAAAGGAAATTAATCTTTCTAATACTTTTTGTAAAGAGTCCAAATGTTCTTGTAATGATGTCGAGTAAATAATAATGTCATCCATGTAAACTAAGCAGATGTTTCCTTGTAATCCGCGAAGTACGTTTTCCATAGTTCTTTGAAAAGTGGACGGGGCATTTTTTAATCCAAAAGGCATTCTTTTGTATTCGTAATGTCCGTGTTCTACGCTGAAGGCAGTTTTTTGAATTGATTCCGGATCCATTTCTATTTGATGAAAACCACTAGCTAAGTCTAGGGTTGTAAAATACTGTGAACGACCTAGTTTATCTAATATATCTGTAATATTAGGGAGTGGATACCTATCATCAATAGTTTTTTCATTTAATTTTCGGTAATCGATTACAAGTCGCCATTTTCTTTCTCCGGACTCCGGATGCATCTAATTTTTTAGGAACTATCCAAACAGGGGAATTCCAAGGTGAATTGGAAGGTTGGATTATATTATCACTCAACATTTTATCTATTTGATTATTGATTTCTTCTTTATGAATGTGTGGGTAGCGATAGCTTTTAGTATGTACTGGAATTTCATCTGTGGTCTTAATTATGTGTTTAACTTGATTTGAGAAGGTTAAAGCATCACCTGGCTTATGGAAAACTTTGTTACATTTTTGGAGTACTTTGAATAATTGGACTTTCTCTTCAGAGTTTAAATGTTCATGTCTTATTAGTGATTTAAGATCGAGTTTTTCACCATAATTTTTCAAAATTACTTTACTAGGTAATTCTACATGAAATAATTCAAATTGATCTTCACTAAACAATTGCATCGGTAATACTTTTTCTTTACTATTATAATTAAATGAGAAATTCTTATCTGTACAATTAGCATTGCCTATAATATAAGAGCCATTCTTTACTGTAATGATTGTTGGTTGTATCTCTATGTTGTTCGTCTTTATATGCGGAATTACCCAAGAAGTATTATTTGGAAGTTTAGTATGAATTTTGATATTTTGTAATGTGTAAGGTGGGATTTCGAAAGTGTATTCATCAAAATCTTTCCTAAAATAAAATGGAATTTGCAAAAAATCATTTTTCAATAAATTATTTTCCAAATCAATATTCAAATTAAATTTTCTAAGATCTTTTATTTCAATTATTCCATCGAAGTAATCGTGAAAGGGATATAAAATGAATTCAATAGGTTTTGAAATACTAAAGCATAAAAATAAGGGAATCTTGGCTTTAGCTGTTGCTTTCTTAGAGCCAGCGCATGTTTGCAATTTTGTTATATGTGGCTTAATCAATTCAGGGTAGTATGTTTCTGCTATAAAAGGTCGAAGTAGAGAGGCATGTGAACCAGTATCTATTAATAAACGAATATTTAAATTAGGGATTACTATGAAAGGTAACTGATTAATTTGGAAGCTATTCATTTGGAGACAGGGTTTGTTTTCGAGGCTGCTATCCGAAAATTTTCAGGTTCCTCAGACTGGTCGAAAGGTTCTTCATTAATTTCTTCTAAATCATCTTGATAATCAATAGAAGGTTCTATCTGATCTTCTAGATAATAATCATTTTCGGAATATGATAAATTTTGAAAATTAGGATCTTCATTTTCCAAATGGGTTAATTCTTCAAAAGTATATTTAGGAGGTCTATGTTGATTTCCGAATGTTTGATTATAATATTGAGGTCTTATTTGGAGTGATGGACGTTTTGGTTGTACACTGACTCCTGACATAGGTTGTGGATATGTCTTTTGTGACTTAATTTCATTCTAAACCTCCTATAAACCAACATTTCTTTAAGTGATTTAAAAACATTGTGGTTTGCCGGTGAATAAGGATAAGTTAATAGTTTATTTCCAAAAACTTGTTTCATAGGAGAAAATTGATGTTGAACAGGCTTTTGATTGAAGTTAATTGGTTGACGAGGGGGTTGAGGTAAACTAATAGGTTTAGGAAAATTCAAAAATGTATGGTTATGTTCCTTCTGTTTCACAGGTATATTCTGGATAAAATTATTTTTGAAATTTTTTTGCGAAGTAAGAATCTCATAATTCAAAATTACATCCATTGCTGAATCAAAATTTTGAGGATTTTGAACTATTAGGAGTGTTCTCAAATATTTGAAAGTAAATTCTGAGTTGCTGTCAACTCAGTTTGTGTGATCAAAATATTTCTAGCTTCAAGATTTGCTATTTCAATACAAAATTTGTTATTAATTTGAGTAACTAGAGCTTTCAATTTGATAATATAATCTTGAATTGTTTCATTTTTGTCTCTAGTCATAAAGATTAATTGTTGTTGCAAATTTCCTCGAGTAATTGGGTCACTAAATTTTTGACGAAGTGCTACTTTAATTTGAGTCCATGTTTCTAAATCAGGTCGTGTTAATAAAAATTCTTCAGCTGTGCTTATTAATTTGGATTTGATTGCCAAATTTACATATTCTTGCTGAGATGGATCGTTATTAAAATAGCGGGCATCAAATACATCTATCTGTCTAATAAAGGATTCTAATCTAGCTGAGTTCCATCAAACGATTTAAGTAGACTGATAGTGGATCTTAGAGCTTCAGCCATGATAAAATTATTTGATTCTAATTCAATTATTGTTTCTAATCTAATATGATTATCAATATCTAGTGATTGGTCAAAAATCTTCTTAACTCTAGGGTAGGTTATGTCTAATACCTTATTTCTAATTTTTTTCATATAATAAACAAATAAATAAATAAACCTTTTTTTTCAAAATAATAAATACGAATAATTCGTAATAAATAAAATTCAATAAATAGATAATATTAAATCTTCAATAATTTTCAATCTTCAATAACTAATGTTCAATCTTAACTAAACAGAATTACAGCTGTAGGGGAGAATTAAACTCACTCAGGAATAATTTTCTCGGTCCCAGCTTTGCTTCTTGTTATCGGGTAGTGGCTCGTTCCCAGAAGATGTACATCCAGGGTGGCTGCTACTCGTAGTGGACACTAGCTATGCCAATATGTCCGGTGGGCTTGCAGATACTAGATATACTTCCAATATATATGAAGTCCGAAAAGTTGAACTTGACTTGTTATAGAGTTGCTCCAAAAGCAAGTCAAGGATCCCAGTTGAAACCTGTTTATGGCACAAGGTTCTTCTCGATACACCTCAACTGTTAACACAGACGGTATTCACTTAATCTCGATGATCGAAATAACTACCGGGTGTATCCAACTGACTTCGCCAGTTAAATTAACTTTCCTCGAAAGTCTTTAAAAAAAACTTTATTTAATGAGAAAAGCGTTTAACAAATTTAGATGTGCTACATACAAAGGTTAGGTTAGGTTAGGTTAGGTTAGGTTAGGTTAGGTTGTTGTGTTAGGTTAGTATGTCTTAATTACTAATGATTAAGGACAAATTAACTCTGGTTTCGGATTTGCTATTTTCTAACAAAAGCAGAAAAACATTTTTATTTATTTTCTTTCTAATCAGTCTATCAGTATTTTTGTTTCGTTTGAGATTACATTTTACAATAATTCAAAAACGAGTAAAGATATCGCGTCGCTAAACTGTGGCTATTTATATGGCTTTTAATATCAGTAAGAGAAAAATTTATCGTGCTATTCAATTTTTTACAAAAAACGATGAAAATTGAATATTGGTTATTCAGTGCCCTCTAGGAGTAAAAGTGTGAATTTGCGTACACATCCGACATTATTTTTGAAATAAGCGTTGAATTATCTTTCAGACATGACTAAAGTCGTTAAATTTGGATAACGCGTCTAGGAGATTACAGCGGTTTAAGAAAGTACAGTCTCCCAGCTCCCCCCACCCTTATAATCAAAAATACGGAAAAGTATGCAGACCAAAATTACGCAAAATTTCATGAACTTCCCATTTCCGGTACTAGAACAATACGTTAATGCATCGATTTTTTGAGAAAAATTTAATTTATACCATGGTAATTACGCAACCTAGCGGCCATTTTAGAAATGTGAAAATATCTTAGCTGAATTTCTCTTAGCCGATTTACTTATGAATTTTTTTTCCGAAGTCGTAGGGTTCACGGTTTCCCTATTATCCTATCTCGCTGACCTTAGTGGCACACCCGGTATATATATAGGGTGGCTCAAGGTCGATGGTTAGTAGGTCATCGAGATAATGTTTATGGATTCTGAATAGAGAAATTTGTCCTGCGTTATACGGGGTCGTTCAAAATGTGTGATTTTACTGCTAGATACAAAAATGTTTAAAAATGTATTTTTTTAAATGGAACACCCTGCATATTATAAAATATCCTGAAAGAGACCTAGATTTCCTTTGATTTGATGTATCATGTTCCTTTACCTAAGTAGCTTTCAAAAAAATCAAATTATATCTCTCATATTCATCTAGGTTGCTATTAAATGTCATCATTGTACATGACATAATGAACATTTTACAATTAGTGCATTATTAATTATATCTTTAAGTATTTCTCAACGTAAGTGATTTGAAATGAATGAAATAACAATTTTAATGAAGTTCTATTAAAATTGTTTATTCTTCATGGAAAATGTGTAGAAACTATCGCAACGATACTCTTCCAATGACAGATTGTCCACGAAGTTGTTCACAACTGACCTTAGAATTTCCAAATATTTCTCAGAATTCAACGGTTCATCGTAAATAAGAAAACCTATTCGGTGATCCTTTTTAAGGCAAAATACGTTGAAACTAAACTTCTCCTGAAATCCCATTTCCTTGACAATATTTGGATTTTGATCAGCCCAGAAATGCCCGTTCCTTCTATAAAAATTCCTTCTCTGGAAAATTTTGATTCGTCTGTCTAAATATTTTTTTTTAAGAGTTCATGATCTTCTTGGATGCGAAATAGGATTGTTTTGCAAAAGTGAACCCTACTTTGATGATCTTCTGGTTTTAGAGCTAGAACTTTAGTACACTGGTACGGGCGCATTATGGATGGATAATCAACTGCATTGAAGAACTAGATGCCAGTGAAATAAGGAGGGCTACAACTATATCTACAAATAAACGGACATCGAAATGTTTGGAAGCCAATGGTCGGCATTTTGAAAACTAATTATGAACATTTTCTAAATTTTAACAGATAATTAATGAAATTATTTTGTGATCGTACAAACTTCCTCTTGTTCATTGGATGTAAATCAAAGTACGTTTCATTTAATTATCTGCACGTTGTTGCGATTGTTTCCACACATTTTCCAAGAAGAATAAACAATTTTATTAGAACTTCGTTTGAATTGTTATTTCATTCATTTCAAATCACTTACGTTGAGAAATCTCAAAGGTATTATTAATAATGCACTAATTGTCAAATTTTCATTATGTCATGTACTATGATGACATTTAATAGCAACCTAGATAAATATGAGAAATATAACTTGATTTTTTTAGACAATTGCTATTATCTCGGAATTCTGGCTACTATAGGAGCATGATACATCAAATCGAAGGAAATTTAGGTATCTTTCAGGATATTTCATAATATACAGAATGTTCCATTTAAAAAACGCATTTTTAAACATTTTTGTATCTAGCAGTAAAATCACACATTTTGAACGACCCTGTATAACGCAGGACAAATTCCTAGGAATTGAAATAACGCAGAAATAAACATTTAATTCGAGCTATGTTTTGGATAAAAAATATGGAAAATAATATCTCGAGAACCGTTAAAGATAGGTGTAAGTGTGGCAAAAATATTAAGAAAGTGAGGACAAATGCAAAACGCAGTAATATATAGGGTGTTCTATTTGAAAAAACAAAGATGCGGCTACTTTTTGGTATAAGCGACAACGCTGCATCGATGAAAATATTCCCGTTCTCCGTAAATGTCTAAGGTACCATCGACCGTGAGCCACCTTGTATATACATATATATTTGTATTTACAATCAATATGATTACTGAAAATTAAAGTTAGTCCGTGATAGTTAAGCGACTTCCAAAAAAAATCCGTATCCCCAAAAAACATTCCCAGTGTAAGACTTTTGGAGGTGAGAGCTATATTCTGCAAAACTCGACAAAAAAAATCTCAAACCTTTCGCATACGCTCAGTAAGAGCTCCACACCCATACAACTTTTTATGTTTCTTTGTATACGAATTTTGCTTTAATGGTACATTTTCATCAAGTGATTCTATCGCTTCTCACTGCCCCCAATATTCCTTCCATGACGTTGAAACATAAGTTGTTATTTTTTTTTTCATCTCATAATAAGTTTTATACATACTCCACGCCTTTCTAAGTCTCCTTAATACGGTGTTAGCAATTATTTTCATTAGGTTTAAATATACAGGATGTCTCATAATATATGCGCAGGACTTTAGGATATGATAGCTCGTCCAAAAAAATGAAAAAAAAATTATTAACTTATCCTCTAGAATATCGTTGCGTGTTTTTCTCCCGATTTCCTACGCCAATTGAAAAATTACAGTTTTGAGATGCCCATTTGAACCGCCAATGTTTTCTATAAAAAAAACCTATTGGTCGTGAGCTCTGAATTCGACCGTTTTCGTGAAAAATCAATTTTATAATTAGAGGTCACGACCAACTGTACCTTTTTGGTGTAGAAAACATTGGCGGCTCCAGTGGGAATCTCAAAACCGTACTTTTTCCATTAGCGTAGAAATTGTGGAGAAAAACACCCACTACTCCTTCAAAATCTTCACCATTTATGACAAAAATGTTGTTCTGACTCAAAACTTATACGATAAACGGTTCAGGAGATAGTCACAAAAAACGATTTTTTTTTTATTTTCACCGCCCTGTAGGTATCTCGAAAATGACGCATTTTAAACTGTAAGTTAATATAATTTTTTTTTTCATATTTTTGGATGAACTATCACATCCTCAAGTCCTGTGATTATATTTGAAACCCCCTGTATATTAAGAAATAGATCGTATTGCACATTTGTATTTTTGATGTGTGTACAAATATTGTAGATCACTAACAAAGTTGATTTTTTCTCCCAATAGAACTCTTTAGAACTTGACCAAATAGTTCGTAAAAACGAATATAAGTTCAAATGCGATATTAATTCTGTTTTATTTCATCTTCTTTTCCAAGACGGAATATAGTGCATTCATTTCAAGTATGTATGCAAGGTAGTGACAATTTTATCATTTAAAGTGAGCAGGTGACTGGAAATGCTAGTCCATATTTAGTGGAGCAATGGGTTATGAATATAATACGTCAAGTTGTAATTTCATGGAAGGAATTTTGGGGGCGGTGAGAAGCGATAGAATCACTTGATGAAAATGTACCATTAAAGCAAAATTCGTATACAAAAAAACATAAAAAGTTGTATGGGTGTGGAGCTCTTACTGAGCGTATGCGAAAGATTTGAGATTTTTTTTGTCGAGTTTTGCAGAATATAGCTCTCACCTCCAAAAGTCTTACATTGTGAATGTTTTTTGGGGATTTATATAGCTGAAATTACTCGATGGAAACCAATCGGGAACGGGAAGGTAACAAAATCATTTCCATCAGAATAGGATGGGATTAAAGATGTTCATCGGATTGTTAAACATGTATGAAAATTAATTAGAGGTGATGGTTAATTTACTAAGTACTATTATATTGTACTAAAAATTAAGGATTCAATAACATTGAATAGTTAATTAAGAAAAACGAGAATTCCTCTATTTACAACAAACAACAAAAAGCAAGAGAAGGAATTTCACTTGAAATGAGCATGGAATGCCAAGGAGCTGTCCAGATGAAACCCATGTGTTACGGAGTGTGAGGAATAGTTAAATGCACTTCAAATAAGTGGAAAAAGGATGGATCAATCTAATTTCCTATATAAACTGCAAATCTCATACGACAGGCAGTTATTTCTCCTAGAGACCTCGTAGAACAAAAATCTGTGTGATCGAAATCAAATTATTCCCAGCTGAATCATCGAAGAAGAAAGAGAGAGAGAGAGAGAGAGAAAATATAAATTTTGTAGAAAAAGCAAAATAAAAATATCAAAATTAAACAATAAACAAACAAAACAAAGTCAAAACTAAAAATTAAATTAAAATTAAATAAATTTATAATATAAAACAAAAATATAAAAATATAAAGATGAAAAAATATAAGATAATAAGAATAAGAATGTAACCTACAGCTGTACATTCGGTTAGAAAGTAAGTTAATATACAGCTGTAAATTCAGTCAGAAGGTAAACACTAACTAACTCACAAAAAAAACAAAAACAAATTGTGTACAAACAATAAACCAGTGGCGTGAGCTGAGCAGAAACGTGCCTTAGTGAAAAAGTCGTTAACTGCATAAAAGGCATTATCTAGGTAGTAGGTAATTTAATTGACAGTTTGGCAAAATCTGGGAAAAGCCGTTATAGATATAATTTCGTGTGACAGATGATTTTACATTACAAAAGACCCTTAGGATATCAAACATCAAATAATATTCACTAAACCAGTGGGTGTAAGAAGCTTAATATTAAGTATTAACCATTTTTAACAAAAAAGTCGCTTACTGCATATAAGGCTCTCTCCAGTAAGTATGATTTCAAAACCTTTCGAAATTCAGGAAAACATCTTATGGACTTGATTTTACATGGTAGATGATTGTGCATTTTTTTGCATTGTACAGTATAGAGCTTCTAACCAACTCTGAGCGAGGGGTTGGCAGATAGAGATCATGCTTCGTATTTCTAAGCGGATAGTTGTGAGATCGCCTCTCTGGAATAGAAGATACGTGCTTGCGGATTAAGCATACAGATTCAAATATGAATAGGGAAGGAAGAGTTAATATTTTATTTTTTTTAAAGGAATCCTGGCAGTGAGTCCTACTGCTCAGTGAATACCGAACAGCTCTCTTCTGCAGTTTAAAAATACGTTCAAATTGAGTCCCACAACACGTACCCCAGAATGGAAGGGCGTATCGGAGGTGCGACTCAAAAATGGCATAATAGACTGTTCTAGAAGTAGACAAGTTGAGCTCCTTGGAAACTGATCTCAGCGCAAAGCAGGCAGAACTTAACCTTTTTGATAAAGCATCGATGTGTAAGTCCCATTTTAAACGGTTGTCTACAATAAGCCCCTATAATTTCACAGATTCAACGGCCGCAATAGTGGTATTAGTAAGCACAAAAGATTGCAATGTACTTTTATATGACAAAACTTTTGTTTTAGAAACGTTGAGGCATAGGAGATTTGAATCGCACCAAGATTTAATCGTGACTAAGTCTCTAGATACAGTCCTATGAAGTGTCGTAATATCCGGGTTACTCCACGTGAAACTAGTATCACCGCTAATGTCCAGACTAGCAATGTCGTTGATAAAAAGCAGAAACGAAATAGGGCCCAGTATTGAACCTTGAGGCACTCCATATTCAGTTGGCTTGCAAGAAGACATCAACGTATTAACCCTCACGATCTGACTCCTGTTGTTGAGATACGACTTAAACCATTCAAGAGAAACTGTAGTACTGCAATTTATTGGTTAATATATTATGATCTACGCAATCAAAAGCCTTAGAGAAATCACAGGAAATTGTTGCTATAGAGTGATGGTTGATCAGGTTTGAATATACATTAATAAAGAGGGCATCATTTGGCATCATTTGTGCATTTGTTACTTAAAAATCCAAATTAATGGGTAGAAAGTATATTATATTTAAAGAGAAAAGATAGAAGCCTTTTTTAACCATTTATCTCATCTTTGAATGATCTTTGATAATGTGGGAAAGAGTGCAATTGGGCGATAGTTCGAAGCGTAAAGAAGAAACTGTGTCAATTCATATTAGCCTTAGGGTGAAATGAGAGGGGGTCATCGGAAGGAGTTATGGTGATCATTAAATTTTTTGCTACATCTACAAAGTAATTATTTAGGTTCTCGGATGAAATAGAGATTGTGTTAGATGAAGAGGTCTTATTTCTCAAGTCATTCACAATAGACCACATTTCTTTAGCAACATTACCGGAATTGGCCAGCCTACTATTATAATAAATGTCCTTGGCAGCTTTTATAATCTTATGATAGATTTTTCTGTAACGTTTTACGTAATCATGGTAGAAGACGCTGTCCGGTGATTTTTTTAGGTAAGATAATCAGCGCATGTTCTTTGCAGATGTACGTAAGCCTTTAGTAGACCAGGGTTTATGTTGTTTGATTTGTAGAGGCCTAAGAGGAAAGGATTTGTAAGCCAAGTTAATGTTTTTATAAATCTAGGAAATTCGGTATTGACATCGTCAGAGAGGACAAACCAGTCTGTTGTGAGACATAGGTGCTTGAAATTACGAAAATTTTTATCAGAAAAAATACGGCATAATTTGCGCAAAGCATTTTTGCACTTAGATTTAGCCGAAAATTTTGTTAGTATTGCTTCATGATCCTAGAAACGATTAAGGACAGTACAGTCAACGAATTTTGGATCGAAAAATGATACGACATAGTCTATAGTACTAGAACTAGTTTTAGTTATTCTGGTTGGTGAGTCAACATGCATGATTATGCCAAAAGAGTCGAAAATGGACTGAAGAGATTCTTGAGCAGCACACACATTGGAAAAGTCAATATTAAGGTCGCCACATAAAATTAACTTGCTTTTTAAAGGCAGGGATTCAAGCAAGCTTAGTAATTTTTGACTGAATATATGCAAATCAGCGTCAGGTGTTCTGTAAATACAAACAATATAAAGATCACAAGCATTATGATAGACAATGGAAAATTCAAATACTTTTTCAGCCAATAGATTATCGAATTTAGTTACAGCAGAAAAGTCGCTATTAGTAGACATTATCATAGTACCTACATGAGATAATTTACTTCTATTAAATCTAGTTACAGTAGCGTAATTTTTGATAAACACAGGCTCATCAACATTTAACAAATGCTCAGTTATGGCAATGATTTCTGGAAAATTAAGTTCTTCTAATAATATTAATAAGAAAATCACTAAGCCTGTCATCGTCCAATTATACAGAGGGTGCTTGATCCTCTGTTTGCGTCAATTTAATTAAAAAATTTGATTCTTTTTGGAGAGCCAGTAGAGAAATATTTGCCATGACTCTCCCTAATTTTCTGAAGCTGTTGAAGTTTCTCAGATGAAAAAAAGACCTGAAGGCAGCAAGATCAGCTTCCACTTCGGCTGAGCCAATATGCATTGTGGTAGCGATAATACAACCTACGCAAGGTGTCCACCTCACTAGGAAGTCCCTCTGAAGCTAGAGTTAATTTGATGCTGGTGGTGGTGTGCCCTTCAAAACATACACTGGATGGTTGGTCATGGAGATGGAAGAGTTATTAATAAGGAAGAATCCCTCAGTCTAGCCAACAAATAACGACCATCAGCCGTATCCGAATTACGGGACAGCCTCACTATAGGTGGAGTCATCGTGTCAATATTTAGCAAATCATGTTTCCTTGCATTTTTTCCATGACAAAGTCTACATTATCCAGCGCACGAGACTTACAGGCAGCTAAAGCCTCCCTGTCATATCCAATCTTAACAGATTTGATCTCCCTAGCTTTTACAGGTGTTAAGTCAGGGCGTGGTGTTGGGCTACGGCTGTCTACAGAGTTTGGAATAAAATGACAGCCTGTGGTCGAAAACTTGACGCTGGTGGTGAAATCTTTAAGGGTGTAAAAGATGATTTTGCGATTTCAGTGCCTAGCGGCCACATCCTTGGGTCTTTTAGCTGCTTTAGGTGACTTTTATTCTGCACACCAACTTTGAAATCGGAGTGCTTATTCTTCAGCATTGGAAAGCATCGGATAAAGTCAGTAGTTCCAAGTTTTTCCTTCGCATAGTGTGCAAGAAGGGTAGCTGTATATGTAAATGGGATTTTGGAGACTACCACATAGTCGAAACGGACTTTTTCACTATTGATGGGTTACTTCTAGTAATTGGCTTATCATTGGCAGCCAACTTTTCAACCGTGTGTGCCATTTGGTTTATATTTTTCAATAACTCATCCTTTGATGAGTCATGAGTCTGAACTTTAATAGATTCGTCTTGATTGTCCATAAAAATAGATGACAGATTAAAAATATCCTGTTTCATTTCCTTGATAGAATGGAATAGAGATTCTGGTGTAATTTTCGCCAATCTGGTGTGTTGACTGTGAATCTTATCTATCTTTTTGTATAAAGTTTTCCATTTAGAGTCATGATTATTTAAAATGTCGTACATTTCAGAAAATATTGGTAACAGGTCATTATTTTTCTTTAAGCAGGTTCCTAGAGCTTCAACATTTTCTATAGAAATTTGCGATTTATGTACCTGTGATATTTTGTCATAAAGATATTTTAAGATAGGAGAGTCACAAACATTACAAAAAATCTAATGTTATGGAACTTTTGGTGGTAGAGCACTTTTGTAGTTGATTTATCCAGCCCAGTACAGGTCATACAAAAAATCCGGCGACACTCTCCACTGCAGCGAAGTTTGTATTTGTCCTTTTCCGAGACGATTGTTTGGCAGGAATCACACTTAAATTCAGACATTTTAATGTTAAAGTTCAATTTTTGTAAATAATAATAAAAGTAAATGACACAGCACGCACACGGTAGGTCAAGATAAATACGAGTTCAATGTTAACGCACACCAGGTCAACATTTTTACAGTAAGTAAAACACACGTACAATGATAAATAACACGCTGGTTATAAGTCAATAACACAAAATAGTATACACGCACCGGGTAACAAAACAAATCAAAACAAAACAGTTCAATCCAAAGCAAAACAAAACATTCAGTACCGAGAAGCTCCGAACGAGACAAAAAACACAACCGTCTCGTACGACTGCTCGAATTGAATTGAATTGACGATGAAGAAGACGTCATCTGCAACCAGACCAGCCTGCACATGGAATTAACAAATTCGCTATCAAATTATATTGCCTGTGGCGTACCAAAACAATTTTATTTTGGGAAAATAAAATTCTGAGACCTGAAAGTTGTGTTTTCTTGTTATTTTGACAAAGCTGAAAGGATCCCGAACTGCAATTCATTTCAGTTGGTGTCAGAAGTGGGATTTCTAGTCAAATAACAAGAATAGAAGATGTCTACAAGGAAGGCCGACATGGAATCCATTATGGCAACCCTTGCCGAATTGATGAGACAACAAACAGAACAAGCGAAACAACAAGCAGAGCAGTCTAGCAGCCTGGAAGCCAAATTAGCAGAACAGGCCAAAACACTAGCATAGCAGTCCAGCAATATTGAAGCCAAATTAGCAGAGCAAGCTGACCAAACCCTGGTATTAGAGGAGCGTATCCCTCAGGGTTTGGAAGAACGGTTGAGAGTAGAGCAAGCCAAACATCTGGGAGAGATGAGAGAACAGGTCGATCAGTTGACAGAGCAGAAGAACCTATGGAACCACAGTATGGACGCCCTTACCTGCAAAATTGATGAGGTTAACGATAGGACGAACGCCGCCGTGACAACAGCTGAAGAGGCCAAAGCAAAAACGGAGCAGCTGCAGATCAAAGTGGAGAGCATTCAATGCAATGTTGTGGAGCGGCTCAACTTCTTAGAAAACCGCACCTGCTGAGGACATTCTACAAGAGTTGAGAGTTAAATCCAAGCCCCGACATACGACGGCAGCACCTCTTGGACAACCTATCTGAGGTAGTTCGAGGCAGCCGCTATTGCTAATCGTTGGGGCCCAATGGAGAAGGCGACGGCACTGGTATTGGCACTCCGCGGATCGTTTCCCGATGGCCAATCATGGAGTTTCAAAAACAACCAAAACACCAAGTATTTAAATAATGGGGGGGAGAAACTGATATGCGATGAGGCGTGGCCGAACAAGGGATGATGTCAACACAATATATTGTTTACAGTTCCGTCTATCTCTGTTAATAGGTCATTGGGTAAATAAGAACAGGGGTAGAGGTTAATGCAGTTTTCAATTCGTTAAATGATTTCTTACAATCAGAGTCAAAGTCAAATGGTAAGTTTTTCTTTAAGAAATTAGTCAGTGCTTTGGAAATTTTTGCAAAATTTTCAATGAATCATCTATTGTAACCAGCTAGGCCTAGGAAGGATTTCATTTCCTTCTGAAATCTTGGCTGGGGAAAGTTTAAAATGCATTCAACTTTAGATGGATTTGGTTTTACGCCATCTTTAGTGACTAGATGACCTAGGTACTCCACTTCTTTGCGAAGGAACTCGCATTTGTCTAAGTCGTTTGAAAACGTCTGTAAGTCGGTCTATGTGTTCGTGAATAGACTGGGAATACATGATTATGTCGTCCATGTAAACCAAACATCGTTCGTTCTGGATTCCTAACAGAATGTTGTCCATCACTCTCTGGAACGTTTATGGGTCATTCTTTAAACCAAAGGGCATCCTAACAAATTCAAAATGACCATTTTCCACAGAGATATCTTGGGAGTCTATTTCAATCTGGTGGAACCCAAATGCGAGGTCGAGAGTAGTAAAGTATTGGCATTTGCCGAGTTGGTCTAAAAGGTCATAGATGTTTGGTAGAGGATATTTGTCATCAACAGTTATCTCATTGAGTTTTCTGTAGTCTACAACTACTCTCCATTTTTGTTTTCCCGAAGCATCCATTTTCTTCGGAACCACCCAGACAGGCGATGAAAAAGGGGAATTAGAAGATCTGATTATTCCCTGGTCAAGCATTTTATTGATTTGATGTTTCACTTCTTCTTTGTGAATATGAGGGTAACGGTACGATTTTGTAAATGTCAGTAGGTCAGTTTTTGTCTTTATAGTGTGTTTAATTTCGTTTGTGAAAGTCAAGCTTCTAAATAGAATATGACAGAGAAATCGAGGCAAAGTTTGGTTATCAATTCTGCTCCTTCCTCGTTTAAATGTTCCAAACAAAGTTGATTTTTTATCTCAGGTATTCTATTTGTCTGTATATTATGTTCGAAATCGTTAAGGTGATTGATTGATATATGTTGAATAGGTTCTAACGTTATTTCTGAAAAATTTGTAGATTTTGGAATTGCATTTGGGTTTAAAACTGTTGTAAGAAATTCGCCTTTTTCGTTGACTCTCACCATCGCGTTTGGAAGGCGCACTTTTTCGATTTCTTTTGCAGATAAAATAGCTCCAGTGTTTGAAAGATCGAACTTAAGCTTGAAAACTTGTTCTATCTACAGTGTTATAATTAATTGGAATATTTTCGTCTGGTTTAGTTGTTTCAACTGTTTCATTCATTTCGTTCTCCTTGAATAAGGGTATCTTTTTAAAATTTGTGATAAGTTCTTTATTCTTGAGATCTATGACGCATTGATAGTGATCTAGAATATCAGTTCCTAAAAGTCCGTCAAAGTCTATGTCCAAATTGCAGATATAAACCTTATGGGGATCTCTAAAATTGAAGGGGACTAGGGTAGATTCTGTGATATTTATTTTCTGGTCTGTAATACCTTGTATAATAACATTTTCGGGAAATCTTTGAGGCAAATTTTGACAAGCCTTAGGTTTAAAAATTGAAAGTCCTGCTCCTGAGTCTATGAGGAATTTAATGGTTTTAGAAGCGTCGTTAATATAATAGAGATTATTTGATTTGACAGAGAGCAGAGGATTTATAAGAAGTTCTGTTCTTGGAAGTCCAAGTTGGGGTTGAAACTTTCTAGATTTTTAGATTGAATTTGGGCTTGAATTTGTGTGATCTCTGGATCTTCGTAGGAGGTTCCGTCGGAGGAAGCGAACCTTGGTGAAAATCCGGCATTACTTCATTTGATGTTTCTGAAGGTGTAATTCGACTAATAGTTATCTTGTGACGTCTGAGTTGAATATTCGTTGTTATGATATGGTTGATTTTGAACGTCTAGTTCAGAATAATCAGGGTAATAGGGATCATATTGTTCGTAGTTCAGGTGGTATGTTCCGTTTTGTTGGTATGATTTGGGTTAGGTTGGACCACGGAAGGTCTGGTGTTACCTAAATTTGGGTTTGGTTGGAATTTAGATTGAAATCGTTGTTGAGGTTGTTGAAAATGATTTTGTTGTGGATGATGTTGTTGGAAGGGTCTTATTTGAGGCTGAAAATTTGTAGGTTGAAATGGTCTTTGTCTACAGTCTGCACTAGTATGTCCTATACGTTTGTAACTTATGCTCTGTTTTTGTGGCACATGCTGATTGGGTTTTCGTAACGGAACGTTGAGATTCGTATTAGGATTATTAAATTTTTGAGATTCGGATTAATTAAGTTGCAATTCTCGACGAACTCGGTTTGTAGCTGTCAAAATATCAGTAGGGTCGCTGGCTCTAACAATTTGTCCTAGTTTTGGGTCTAGTCCGGTTAGAAGCGTATTCAAGACCATTGTTTCTGCTAGACGAGTTTGTGCGTTTTTCTCCTTTTGACTGAAATTTTGTTTATTGATCGAAGCATACATACATTTTCGCTTCGTGCGTTTGCAACCTGGTTATAAATGTTAAAGGCGATTCGTTTGACAATTGTTTTATACGTTGCAGATCTTGTATTAGTGATGACAGATCTCGAGCATCACCAAAATGACTATCAGTAGTTTAATCTCCTGCCAAGTGGCTGGATTTCTTGAGTTGATTAATTCGGTTGCTCTGCCGAGCAGTTGGTTTCTAATGTGTGAATTTAGGAGCATTTTTTGATATCCTAACGCCATATTAAAGGCTGTAGTGCATGATTCGAGCAGTCGTACGAGACGGTTGTGTTTTTTGTCTCGTTCGGAGCTTCTCGGTACTGAATGTTTTGTTTTGCTTTGGTTTTAACTGTTTTGTTTTGATTTTATTTGTTTTGTTACCCGGTGCGTTTATACTATTTTGTTTTATTGACTTAGAACCACCGTGTTATTTATTATTGTACGTGTGTTTTACTTACTGTAAAAATTTTGACCTGGTGTGCGTTAACATTGAACCCGTATTTAACTTGACCTACCGTGTGCGTGCAAACTTTTGCTGTGTCATTGACTTTTATTTTTATTTACAAAAATTGAACTTTAACATTAAAATGTCTGAATTTATGTGTGATTCCTGCCAAACAATCGTCTCGGAAAAGGACAAATACAAACTTGGCTGCAGTGGAGAGAGTCGTCGGATTTTTCGTATGACCTGTACTGGGCTGGATAAGTCAATAACAAAAGTGCTCTACCACCAAAAATTCCATAACATTAGATTTTTTTGTAATGTTTGTGACTCTCCTACCTTAAAATATCAAGCTCTTAGGCCTCTACAAATCAAACAACATAAACCCTGGTCTACTAAAGGCCTACGTACATCTGGAAAGAACATGCGCTCATTATCTTACCTAAAAAAATCATCGGACAGCGACATCTACCATGATTACGTAAAACGTTCCAAAAAATCTATCATAAGACTATAAAAGCTGCCAAGGACATTTATTATAATAGGAGGCTGGCCAATTCCGGTAAAGTTGCTAAAGAAACGTGGTCTATTGTGAATGACTTAAGAAATAAGACCTCTTCATCTAACACAATCTCTATTTCACCCGAGAACCTAAATAAATACTCTGTAGATGTAGCAAAAAAATTAAAGAACACCATAACTCCTTCCGAAGACCCCCTCTAATTTCTCCCTAAGGCTAATATGAATTTACACAGTTTCTTCATTACGCCCGTAGTATTAGCAGAGCTTAATACAGTACAATTAATGACATTAAAAACAAATCCTCATCTGGAGCTGATGAAAATGTTCTCGAACCTGCCGGAATGTACATTAAACCATCTTATTACTTTAATTAACAAATCATTCCAAAATAGAGTTTTTCCAAACTGTCTTAAGACGGCAATAATTATTCCTTTGCATAAAGGAGGAGATAAAGATCAAGCTTCGAACTATCGCCCAATTGCACTCCTTCCCACATTATCAAAGATCATCGAAAGATTGGTTAAAAAAAGCTTCTATCTTTTCTCTATATATATAATATAATCTCTACCCATCAATTTGGATTTTTAAGTAACAAATGCACAAATGATGCCATGTTTTCCCTCTTTAGTAATGTATATTCAAACCTGATCAACCATCACTCTATAGGAACAATTTTCTGTGATTTCTCTAAGGCTTTTGATTGCGTAGATCATAATATATTAACTAATAAATTGCAGTACTACGGTTTCTTTCGAATGGTTTAAGTCGTATCTCAACAACAGGAGTCAGATCGTGAGGGTTGATACGTCGATGTCTTCTTGCAATCCATTTGAATATGGAGTGCCTCAAGGATCAGTACTGCGCCCTATTTCGTTTCTGCTTTTTATCAACGACAATGCTAGTCTGGACATTAGCGGTGAAATCTGCCTCTTTGCGGATGATACTAGTTTCACGTGGAGCAACACGGATATTACGACACTTCATAGGACTGTATCTAGAGACTTAGTCACGATTAAATCTTGGTGCGATTCAAATCTCCTATGCCTCAACGTTTCTAAAACAAAAGTTTTGTCATATAAAAGTACATTGCAATCTTTTGAGGCCGTTTAATCTGTGAAATTCTTGGGGCTTATTGTAGGCAACCGTTTAAAATGGGACTTGCACATCGATGCTTTCTCAAAAAGGTTAAGTTCTACCTGCTTTGTGCTGAGATCAGTTTCCAAGGAGCTCAACTTGTCTACTTCTAGAACAGTCTATTATGCCATTTTTGAGTTGCACCTCCGATACGCCCTTCCATTCTGGGGTACTTGTTGTGCGACTCCATTTGAACGTATTTTTAAACGGCAGAAGAGAGACTCACTTCCAGGATTACTTTAAAAAATTTAAAATATTACCTGTTCCGTCCCTGTTCATATTTGAATCTGTATGCTTAATCCGCAAGCACATATCTTCTATTCCAGAGAGGCCATCTCACAACTATCCTCTTAGAAATACAGAGCCTGATCTTTATCTGCCAACCCCTCGCTCAGAGTTGGTTAAAATCTCTATACTGTACAATGCAAAAAAATGCACAATCATCATTATAAATCATTAAAATCAAGTCCATAAGATCTTTTCCTAAATTTCGAAAGGTTTTAAAATCATACTTAAAAAATGTTAATACTTAATATTAAGCTTCTTAAACCCACTGGTTTAACGAATATTATTTGATGTTTGATATCCTAAGGGTCTTTTGTAATGTAAAATCATCTGTCACACGAAATTAAATCTATAACGGCTTTTCCCAGATTTTGCCAAACATTCAATTAAACACCTACTACCTAGGATAATGCCTTTTATGCAACTTTTTTCACTAAGACACGTTTCTGCTCAGCTCACGCACTGGTTTATTGTTTGTACAAAATTTGTTTTTGATTTTTTTTTGTGATTTAGTTAGTGTTTACCTTCTGAATGAATATACAGCTGTATATTCACTTTCTAACCGAATATATAGCTGTAGGTTACATTCTTATTCTTATTATCTTATATTTTTACATGTTTATATTTTTATATTTTTGTTTTATATTATATAAATTTATTTAATTTTAATTTAATTTTTAGTTTTGACTTTGTTTTGTTTGTGTATGTGTTCGTCGTTGTTAACGTTACCGGTATTGTTGGGCATTGTGAATTTATTGTTTCTCAATAACATAAAATGTCTCGATTGAATGGGCATAAATGTGTATATTGTGTGAAAGAACTGTATATGCAATCCTAATCAATATAATATAAAGTAAACGGGATGATTCTAAAATGACTTACATAAGTTTCCACATCTGTAGATGAAATCTGGCTCCGCTAGCGTTGCTCCGTCAGGTTACTTTTCACTTGTTCCCGACGTCGGAGGGATCGTCTACAGAAGGGCTGGCTGCTTGGTTGGGGTTGACGTGTTTTCTTCTTCTTGAGGGTTTCGCCACACTCAGTTAGGATTTCCTTGTTCTGAATGTGTAGAGGAATCCCACTTCTGACACCTATTTCTGATTTGTTGAATTAAAACTTACTTTTTAAAAATTGTTTCACACTTTATTATAATATTTTACAAAATTTTACATAGAGTACTGGTTACAAGCAATGAGCTTAACTAACTAAAGATACAAAATTAGGAGCTATTTATAATAAAATAGTGTCCATTAGGCACTTTTAGTCACGTACTGACTGGAGTCCTACAATCAGGTTGTTTCACGTATATTCTTGGGAACAGCGGACGTCGATGCTGGGTTGGTGGCGTGATGCGATATTAGTTCGTCCTAGATCTGTTTCCGAAAAAGAAAATAGTTCTTTGTATTTCTCCCATAAATCACCAAATTTCACCTTCTGTTGGTTAGGAAGTTGAGAAATGATTCTCTCTTTCAGCTCTCTTTCTTTCTGGCACATGGTTTTTGCTTGACTGCTTGAGATTTTGACAGATACTATAGGTTCCGCACAGGCAATTACTTCATTTTTCATTAAAACTCTAGGTTCTTCGGACAGATTTAAAACTCTCACCTTAATTGGATGCTCACTTGATGGGTTTATTAATGCGTTTTCTATAATCATTTCCTTTGGCAGACATTCTGGATTACTTTCCAGTACCAGTGACTCCTTGCACTTAGAACCTTCTATTTTAACATGGATGAGATTGTCAGACCATCCAGGTATCGTAATGGTCCTGTTTACCTTAATTTTTCTTATTCTAGATTCAGATGTTGGAGGTTCAGATTGAAGCCAAATTTATTCATGATGTCTAGCCCAAATAAAACTTCGTCCAAAATCTCGGCAACAAATACTTTATGTCTGAATTTTGATTTTCCCAGCTGAATATCTACCTCGTGAGTACCAATGACGGGTATTGTCACTCCATTTGCAGTTTCAAGTATATAACTTATATAACTATTGGGATGGTCAATTTTGCAAGCAGGAATAACATCAGCTCGCACAATGGTAGAACATGAACCAGTATCAATAACAATATTACAATCCCGACCGCATATTCTTCCTTTCACAACCAAGCTGGATCCTTCATGACTCAGTCGGAAAATTTTGATTTTTAATGATGTTGGGGCTTGGTTGGAGTAAGCCAGTCTTCGCCCCGCAAAACTGGCTGACTGGAGTTTTCCTGCACATTGCTATTTTGAGTCTGTGGACAATTCTTCTTTATATGTCCTTCTTGTCCACAATTCCAACACAAAGTCTTAGTTCTTTGTTCATTTGTTTGCCCATCCAATTTTTGTAATATTTTAATAATGTGCTTGATGGAGTTACCATTGCCATACGACTTCTCTTGGGTTGAATTGACCCATCGAGTCTGTCGCAGTCTGAGATGACTTCTGGACGCCTGTTTCGCAGCTTCGTATTCAAGTGCACGTGCAAGGGCATCTTCAATTCTTGTAGGACTACTTAACCGAAGGGCTTGTTGCATTTCAATGTCTCTTATACCATCAATGAATGTTTGTACCGTTAACCTATCAAGAAAGTCTTTTGGTGCTGTAGGATATGCCAGTCGAACGAGCCGGGCAACATCAATTTCATATTGTTGTAGTGTTTCTCCAGACCTTTGCTGCTTATTCTTTAACTGTGCTTGGTAAACTTGTTGTAGATGTTGGTCACCGTACCGCATTTCAAGTTGATCCACTAAAATCTCATACGAATGTTCGCCGTCAGTTAGGGTATTTAAGATTTCCAATGCATCACCACGTAGAGCCAAGATCAATGCCGTGGCTTTCTCTTCATCTGACCAACCACTAGCCAAGACTGTTTACCATCGAATTTTGGGGCTTCAATTTTTACTGGATTAACTACACCATTTTGAATTTCATTGGAAGATCTTCTCAGAGGCACTTCAGGTTTCGTTTGCAACATCTTTTCTTCTATTAATTTAAATTTTTGATCAAAACTTTCTCGAACTTTTTCTAATTTTTGTTCAACTTCTTCTTGAACTTTCTCTAATTTTTGGTCAACTTTCTCTAATTTCTGATCAACTTCCTGTTTATCTTCTTGTCGCACTTGTCTTATTCTTGTTTCTTGTTCTTCTATTTCCAGCTTTCTAATTCTTTCTTGTTCTTCTTTATCTTGTTGCCTAATTCTTTCTTGTTCTTGTCTACTTCTTTCTTGATTTTCTAGAATTTGGCTTATTTTTGTTTGGTCTTCCTGTCTAATTCTTTCTTGTTCTTGTCTACTTCTTTCTTGATTTTCTAGGATTTGACTTATTTTTGTTTGGTCTTCCTTTCTAATTCTTTCTTGATTTTCTAGAAATTGATTCATTTTTGTTTGGTCTTGGTCTAAATCTTTCTCGTTCTTCTTTTTCTTTCTGTTTAATTCTTTCTTATTCTTCTTTTTCTTGTTGTCTAATTCTTTCTTGTTCTTCTTTTTCTTGTTGTCTAATTCTTTCTTGTTATTCTCTTTTATTTTCTAAGTACTTCATTATTTCTGCAAAATTTGCCATTTCGTCGTAATCTTTCGATCTGGTATTCACCATATATTCTCAGCAAAATGCGATGATCCCACCTCTGACACCAATTGTAACGTTTAACCCTGTACTAAACGTTGTGGGGTGAGTTCACTTGGTGAACCAAACAAGATATCAGACGGAAGTTTCAGGATTCTACCAAGCACAATGCCAGCTGGGGATTCTTTGGTCGATTCATGAGTGGAAGATCTATAGGCCAGTAGGAAGAGCGGTATACACTTATCCCAGTTTGTTTGGTGTTCATTGATTGCTGACCTCAAATAATTTTTTTGTGTTCTGTTAAATCTCTCTACCATTCCATCGGATTGTGGATGCAGTGGAGTTGTACGAGTTTTCTTAGTCCCCATTAGGTTACACACACTCTGAAAGATTTCCGACTCAAAATTTCGACCTTGGTCCGAGTGAATCTCTAACGGCACACCAAACCGACTTATACAATGTTCAATTAGGGCATCGGCCACTGTTTTTGCCTCTTGATTTAGAATTGCGACTACCTCTGGCCATTTACTGAAATAATCTATGATGACCAAGAGATATTTTTTTCCAGAGCTGCTTATTGGAAATGGCCCCGTAATATCGACGGCTATTCGCTCAAATGGGGCACCCACATTGTACTGCTGCATCCTATGGCGGGTTCTGGTATTTGGGCCTTTACTGGTAAAGCAGGTATCGCATCGCCGACACCAGTCCTCTACGTCAGCACGGCTTCCTAACCAGTAGAACCTCTCTCTAATCTTCGATAAAGTTTTATTGATACCTAAATGGCCACCACTTGCTCCACAATGAATCTCTTGCAGTACTTGTGCAATTTTTTTCCGTGGAAGAATTATTTGCAAATGAACGGTCTTACCATCATTACTTTCCCATTTTCTTTTTAAAACGTCATCATCAATTACTAAAGATTCCCAAAGTGACCAGTATCCTTTTATGACAGGAGACAAATCTGATATCTCCTGCCAAGTAGGTCTTGCTCCATCCATTTTCCACCTCATCACTGGTCCAATATCATTATCATCCAGTTGGTCTTGTTTGAGTACTTCCGAACTCCAGTTTGGGTCGCCATTTATCAAAGTTCGTTTGACTTTAAGAATTTCTGGTAAATTATTTTCAAGTCTTGAACAGTTTTTACAGTCCTCTGCACAAGGCCGTCTTGACAATGCATCAGCGTTTCTATGGTTAATACCAGGACGATGTTCAATTTTAAAATCATATTCTTGAAGTTGTTGGAGCCAGCGCGCTATCTGACCTTTTGGGCTCTTGAACTGAAACAGCCATTTAATTGATGCGTGATCGGTCCGTAGAACAAATGTCTGACCGTATAAATATTTGTGGAAATGTCTTATTGCCCTGACTACAGCTAGTAACTCCTGCCGCGTCACACAGTAATTTTGTTCAGCCTTTGATAAACTCTTACTTATGCTAGTACATACTCCACTCCTTCTATTCTTTGGGACAAAATTGCCCCAATTCCTGTTTTACTGGCATCAGTATTTAGGATAAATTCCCCTTCTCTCTGGGGATAAGCGAGAACAATAGAAGAGCACAAAGCACCTTTCAGATATTCGAAAGCATTCTGACATTCTGGAGTCCAATTGTAAGGTCTTTCCGTCTCAGTTAGTCGATGCAATGGACGGGCAATACTAGCAAAATTCTTTACGAACTGTCTGTAATATGAACACAGGTCTAAGAAACTTCGCAGTTCTGTTTTGTTCCTTGGTACAGGCCAATTATGAACCACTTCTGTCTTTTCCGGATCTGTTCTTACACCATTTGGGGATATTATGTGTCCTAAATACTTCACCTCAGTTCTTAGGAAAGCACATTTCTCGGGATTAAGTTTAAGATTTGCTTGTGAGAATCGTTGAAATACCTCTTCTAGATTTTTCAAGTGTTCCTCAAATGTTTCACTGAAAACGATTACATCATCAAGGTATACTAAACATTTCTTTCCAATGAGTCCACGTAGTACTCTTTCCATCATCTCTCAAAAGTCGCTGGAGGTTGCAAAATCCGAATGGCATTACAGTGAATTGCCATAGACCAGTATTGGCTGAATATGCTGTCTTTTCTTTATCCTCAGGATGCATTTCGTCTTGCCAATATCCACTTTTCAGGTCCAATGTATAGAAAACCATTTCGCTCCTGACAACCAATCCAGTGTATCGTCTATTCTAGGAAGAGGATAACTGTCTTTTTTTGTGATTTCATTGAATTTTCTATAATCAACACAAAACCTAGTCGAGCCATCTTTCTTTGTGACTAAGACAACCGGTGACAACCAAGGACTGTTCGAAGGTTCAATTACCTTTTGTTTCCTCATGTTATCTATAAGTATTGCCATTTCATTTTTTTTTATCAAAATGCTTTTCAAATTCCACAATTATTGCTGCGCAATTATCATTGAGGTACAATCAATCTATTTTTTTTATATTTCGTTACAATAAAACCTCCTTTATACACTAAAATAAGGTAGCAGAATGAATACAAACTAAAAGAAATAATAACAGTAAGTACATGATAAACTAGCCACGTAACAATAGTAACAGAATAGAAATATAGTTGATTACAGTTTTACACACATTTTTGCAGTTTCGCTAATTTTATTTTCTGTTTGTTTTACGTTGATTCTGTTGCATTTGTAAATCTCAACAGGTTATGGGCCCAGAAAACCAACGGAAATAAAAAAGGTTTGTGTGTTTAAAAAGAAAGTCGATATAAAGTTAAAGAAAATCACAACAGAGAGACGAAGCAATTTTTGCATAACGAAAAATGGCTGACGAAACAAAGATGAAATTTGTGAAATTGAACAACACCAATTATAGCAAATGGAAATTTCGCATGGAGATGTTGCTCGGCAAGCAAAAATTGTGGAAAAAGGTGATTATTGGCAAAAGACCAGCGGCTACAGTTGGCGTTAGTGGTGCTATCACAAATCAAAATGATCTGAACGAATGGGACGAATACGACGAACAGGTAAGGTGGTCGATTGGTTTGGCTGTCGAAGACAATCAATTGTGGCATATTCGTACAAAAGGGACGGCAAAAGCAATGTGATATGCGCTCAAGGAGTATCATGAAAGAAATACACAAATAAAGTATTTTTGATGCGATCGATTTGCTCTTTGAAACTCGAAGATGGCGGCGATGTTCGTACATCGCAAAAATGCAAGACTTGTTTACGAAATTGCGTGACCTTGGTGAAGATGATTTATCAGACAAATGGAGTTGCTAAGTAGTTTGCCAGTGAGCTATGATGCGCTGATCACTACACTGGAATCACGAAAAGAAGAAGTCACGTTTGCATTCGTTCAACAGCGGTTAATAGCAGAATATGATAGACATGCGGCTGCGACTAGCAATTCAGGTGAAACTATTTCAAAAATTGTTTCGAAGGGTGGAAAGGCTAAAGTTTGTCATTTTTGCAAAGAGGAAAGCCATTTTAAGAAGGATTGTGCAAAGTACAAAGCATGGTTGTTAAAGAAGGGTGGCAAGTATGACAATGCAAATAAAGGCGATAAGGTAAACATTTTTGAGCAAAAGTCATCGAATAAGGATTTTTTATTTACGATTGCATGTAATCGCAAGCAACGCAAATTCAATTGGGCAGTTGATTCGGGTGCGACAAGACTTGTATTAAGCGATAAACGACGTTTTAAGCATCTCAACGAATTATACGAAGGCTCGGTTGAACTGCCAAATGGTGAAAACACAATTGTATGCGGAATTGGTACCATGGAACTGGAGCTCTTGGATAGAACGGGTTTCATCAGCAGGATGAAACAAGATGAAGTTTTGTTTGCACCGAACGTGAATTGCAACTTGCTTTCAGTTGGACGGCTGACAAAAAGTGGTTTGAAAGTTGAATTTGATGACGGCATTTGTGAAATCAAACACAATGGAAAAATAGTTGGCATTGCGGACTATATTGGTGGACTGTACATTTTGCGGCAAAGTGATTCAGCTTGTGAGGCGCTTGCGCACAACGACAAATGTATTCACCAATGGCATCGTAAAATGGGACACAGAGATCCAGAGGCAATTCGAAAAATGCAACCAGAAGGATTGATTGAAGGTCTTGAAATCATTGATTGCGGTATTGTTGAAACGTGTCAGACTTGTGCTGAAGGTAAATTGACAAGATTACCATTTTCTAAAGCGTCGAAAAGAGACTCAACAGAGACATTGGATTTGATTCACACCGATGTATGTAGGCCTATGCAGACGCAAACACCCAGCGGCAAGCGGTACATCGTTACTTTTATTGATGATTATTCAAGTTTTACGGTGATTTGTTTATTGGCACAAAAATCTGAAGTCAAGAACACGATGAAACAATTCATTGAATTTTGAAAGACAAAATTCGGAAGAAAGCCAAAAGTTATTCGTTCAGACAGAGGTGGCGAATATACTGGAAAAAATTTAAGGAATTTTCTCAAGTCTGAGGGAATTCAGATTCAGTTGACTGCTGCATATAGTCCACAGCAAAATGGAAAGGGCCAAAGAAAGAATCGCACATTAATTGAAATGGCGCGTTGTATGCTGATTGATGCCAAATTGCCATACAGTTTTTGGGGCGAGGCAGTTGCAACGGCGAATTTTATACAGAATCGTGTGATTACAAAAGCAACAAACATGACACCATTTGAACTATGGAATGGAAAGAAACCAGGTATAGAAGTTTTCCAGATTTTTGGTTCCAAATGTTACGTTCATGTACCAACGGAAAAGAGACAAAAGCTCGACAAGGCGGCAGTTGAAATTATATTTTTGGGCTACGATGAAGATTCGAAGGCTTATCGATGTTACAACAGTGAAACGAAAAAGGTTGTCATTAGTCGAGATGTTCGTTTTCACACATTGAATCGAGACAAAAGCTGTGAAATTTCGATCGAGCAGTGAGTTCAGGAGGAGCTGCTAGCAAGTGAAACGCTAAGTGAAGATGACAGGCTGGAAAATAAAGATGTTCAGGAGGAGTCACTAGCGAGTGTAACGCCTATTGAACAGTCAACTCAGGCAGTAAATGAGGTTCCAGAGGTGAAGCCACGTGTATCAGCCAGACCAAACAAAGGTGTACCGTCACGACGTTTAATCGATGAGATGATGCTCATGAAAGAAATCATCGAACCAAGAAACTACACGGAAGCCATTGGGTGCGATCAAAGGGAGCATTGGCTTGTAGCTATGCAAAATGAAATCGCATCGCATGAAAGAAAGGGAACTTGGGAGCTAGTCGATTTACCAGCGGGAAAAACGGCAATCAGTGACAAATGGATCTTTAAAATAAAAACAAGAGTTGACGGTGAAATTAACCGTTTCAAGGCGAGATACGTTGCACGAGGTTTTTCACAAAAATACGGTGAAGATTATGATGAAGTTTTTGCACCGGTTGTATTGCTCACGACGTTTAGAGCATTGTTATCAGTGGCAGCTAAAAGAAATTTACTGGTTTATCATTTGGATGCAAAAACAGCATTTTTGAATGGAAAGCTGACCGAGGAGATTTACATGAAACAACCAGAGGGCTTCGAAGACAGTGACACATGAAAGGTATGCTTACTAAAAAAAGCATATATGGTTTGAAGCAAGCGGCGAGATCATGGTTTGATGTGCTAGACAAAGTTCTTGAAAGTTGCGGATTCCAGCAGAGCTATAATGATCCTTGTTAGTACTCGAAGAAAATTAATTAAAGTTTTTGCTATGTAATCGTTTACGTAGATGATTTACTCATAGCGTGCAAAACGATGGAACAAATGGCAGAAATTGAAAATGTTCTGAAAGAAAATTTTGACATGCAAAATTTGGGTCCAATAAATCACTATTTTGGCATGGAAGTGACAAGAGATGTTGATGGTAATTTTGCATTGTGCCAGTCAGCATATTTTTGTTTGTGTTACAATCAGCTGGTCGTGCAGTAAGCAAAGCATTGTCACAACATCATCATGTGAGGCTGAGTACATTTCAATGTCTGATGCGGCAAAAGAAGCGAAATGGTTAAGACAGCTATTAGGTGAGATGAACAAAAACGTTAACACACCAATAGTAATTTATGAAGACAACCAAAGTTGTATCGATTTGGTGCGCGACAACAAATTCTCCTGCAAGACCAAGCACCAACGGAAGAAATGGTTGCTGATCTACTGACGAAGCCATTAGCAGTGATGAAACACAACCATTTACGGGAAAAGTGCAATGTTGTTCAGTGAACGAGGAGGAGTGTTGGAATACGACCTGTGTACGGACAGTTCACTGATCAAATTGAACAGACTAATAAATATCAAGATAACGGTTATAGAATAAACTAGAGAATCATACTGTGTACTGATATATATTGACATGAAAAAGTTGTTTTGTTTAAGTTGAATGTTGTTGATAGTAACAGAATCAGTGGCGGCTCGTGACATTTATTGCAGAGGAGGCCAACTCTACAAAATTACTAGAATACAACTTGCATTTTCCACACCACCCCTGGAGGTATTGCTATGGCGCCTTACATTTTTTGTGGTGGTCTGGAGGTACTCAATAAAAATTAATCTACTAAAGATCATCAATAGAAGCCAATAATGTATGAAATTCTCATCTAGAATACTCATTTTCGATCGCCTGTTAAATATTTTAATAAATTAATCAAATGATATACATGTTCAATTAATAAACATACATACATATTTTTTTCTAAAATAAAAACATTTATTACAAAGTTACTCCTTATAATATTAGCTACCTGCCAGTGAAAATCCCGTCGGAATTGATTCAACCGTTACGGAGATTAGCCGAAACAAACAGACAGATAGACAAAAATTATAAAAAAATTGGTTTTGTTATTAGTGACATTTATAGGTACCTAAAACCTGTTATTTTGATATTACAGACACTACGATTTTATTTATAGTATAGTATTGTATAGATATAGATAGATACTATCTAGCGACAATAAATTCAGTTAGTTCACTTAGTTCTCACACTTACCATTCAAGCAAGGCCGAAATCCTAAATAAAACACGCGGTACCAGAAATTCGAAATACTATGACTAGTTTACTGTTAACAATGATCGACGGACGATGCAAAGTGGGCGTGTCGAGTGGAAGCCAGACTCCCCAGAGTCCGTAAAAATTCATACGCTAAAATCGACAACCACCAAATCCAAGGTCACGCTGCAATAAGATCTGTACATTTTGAACGGAGGCTAATAATTTTCAGCCTCCTCTGCTCGAAATGTTGGACGTCTAGGTATAATTTTTACGCTGCGTATACTGAAATGCGGTGGCGCTCATTTAGTGGTGTCCATGATAGGGTTTCAGTTAATATGCAGACATGCTATTTTCGTTTGAAATATGACGATGTTGAATTTTTTATTTTATATATCGTATAAAATATAACTTATATAAAACGTTTTAGATTTGATTTGCTACTACATCAAAAATATGAATTTGCCTTATATTGTAGAGGAGGCCCGGCCTCCCCTGCCTCCTCTGAGGAGCCGCCACTTCAGAATAGAAATATAGTTGATTAGAGTTTTACAAACATTTTTGCAGTTTCGCTAATTTTATTTTCTGTTTGTTTTACGTTGATTCTGCTGCATTTGTAAATCTCAACAAAAACTACCTATACTGGTCGCCTGATAGCTGTATGTTGAATTATCCAACAAAATACACATTTTCGACGGTAGCGCCCTCGTCTCTTGGTTAACGAAGCTCACTCGGTTTTCGCCTCAAATTTACTATACGATGTACACTTCTATGTAGTATCTTGGAGTATCTATCTCCTTTGATTATAGTAACCAAGGAGGATAGAAGGTATGTAGGTAGCATTGGTTTAGAATGAAAAGTGCGTCAGTGAAGCCACCTTGCGTATAGGCAACCCGCGAAGTATGAACATCACACGCGCGCATGCATGCTGCACTTTCTCTCATGACAGTGAAAAATAGAAATGGTTTGCTTTAACCTTCCGCTCATTTAGTTAAAATCTGCTTTATAAGTGATAAGTTCATACATCAGGCCTTGGTAAAAGTGGTGAAAAGACTTAAGCAAAACAATATACGGCAGTGCATTTGTCCAATATGATTTTGCAATATTTTTCAAATTCTACTATTTTTAAAATCCTCAATGACTACGTTTTAGATCAACCTCCCTTAGATAATTGTTTATTTTTGTTAATAAAAACAATGCGGCAAAATATGTAGATATAAGATTTCAGTTTATTGCAATAAATGTTATAGATATATCTGGAACTAGGAGGTATTTTTAAAATAAGTTAGTTTTGTTTAAAGGACATTATTGTGTATTTTAAAGGAAATTAATGTGTTGTTTATGTTGTACAATCATGTGAGTTTCTTTTTTTGCGGATTTAGGTAGTAATTAATTTTATAAGCATCGTATATAAAATGTAGGTACTCTAAACGATGATAAAATAAACGCTGTAACAAGATTTTTCTTCCTTTTTGCAAGCAAAAAATCAGAACATCCGCAAAACTGATGATTTTCTTGCAAATTCCCTTTATTACTGTGCGGTTACTTCAGTTCTATGACTTTATATATATATATATTATATTTTATTTCAACGTAAATGGCAATTCAACATTTTTTTTACATACAGAGAACTCAATCGAATAAATTCACTGACTTTAGCAAAATATTCGAGAACTGTACTAAATTCAATCTATTTCTAAGCTGTCATACACAGACAAATATATGCCATATTTATGAAATGTGCTTACTTTTACTGCTTTTATCAAAGCTCACCAATTTTATATTTCCGCCTATTTTTAAAGCAGGGGGTTACTCCTGAAACTCTTGCGCATAGAACGTCGTGAACAAGTCTATACAAATGCGTTTGGTAAAAGAGTTTCTGATCACCCTGTATGCCATTGTAACCAGCGGCAATTATATCTTATTGAAGAATTTTATCGTATGCAAATTCTCGATACCACTGACTGCTGACAGTTTTGACTTTGACTTGACGTTCATTTTATTTTCATTCTACAGGTACGTTCTTAGAAAAAAATTTGGTATGGTACTTCTTGTTAAAATTATAATCTTGAGAATAACGAAAGAATTCTACAGTAGTAAGAAAGTATTATTGTATCAAGATAATGAAGATATTATCATCATATGTCATTAGGTACATATTTAGAATGCAGTTTTACTGGTATGGAAACTGAATATCCGAACAGCTGTTAAGTTCGTCTCTGGCAAAAATTTGACAATCAATACTGAGAATTCAGAACGACAAAAATATACGCATGCCCCTGACAAATCCTTTATTTGTAATTTGTAGCAATCGTAGTTAATGACGATTTCAAGTGCAATGAAATCACGCAGTGCATTAATATACAAAGACTGTGCTCCACTGTAATTATTATCCAACTTATTAAAAACGCATAAGGTAATTCAATAATTTTCATCCCCTTAAAATACTCTCTCAAAATCGAATTGGAAGTTCACTATATTAAGAAAATATTAGTTTTGTGAAATTTAAGACCAAGATATTGATTTACTCAACACTTATATTTTCAACAACTAGTTTATATGATTCAAGTTTCATTTTCAGTCGAAATGGAAGCTACAATTCAGGACATCACAAAAAAACTCAATCTCTACGATGACAACTTCAGAAAACCTCATGATACTCAAGATGCACAAATGACTTCAAGCACTATTTCAAGTTTATCTTCACCAGTTGATTCCGGAGTTCAAATGCTAGATAGTGAAAGTGAACTAACTTCGGTAATGTCTGCCAGTGGATTCGGTTGTGATATTGTAAATGATTCCGAGTTACAAAGAAATACAGAATACAAATTTAAAGAGAAATATGAGGCTAAAGAAATCGCACTGGGAGACAAAGATGATGAGGTAAAGAATACTTTCGATGACTTTTCCAAACTTGAATTAGATAAACATGAAACTGAAAAGTCATTAAATGTCTCACCGAAATTATACAATCTTCCTGATGAGAAATGTACAGAGGAGAAACGACTCCCTCAGGTATACCATGAAACTGATAAATTTGAGGGAGAGGATTTGGATAAACAAAAATTAGTTGTAAAACAAGAAAATTCCTATAAAAATGAAAATAATGTCCCAGATGCAATTCGGGAAGAAGTTTTCAAAAGAATATTATCTGATGATATTGTCAATCAGAATGTTCCCGTTGAATACAAGAAACTGTCCTCCTCCGTACCTAATTATTTTGATAGGTTTAACACCCAGCATGAAACCGTTTCTTGTGTTCCAAATTTGAAATCCCAAAGCTTCAGTGATGATGTATTTGAGATGGAGCATCCAATACAGAATACAGAAATGGATCTGATGAATGTTTCATTAACCAGTTATGAATTGTTAGATTATACACTTCAGAACCGTAGCTTGGCTATAGAACAAGAAAACGCGGAGATGCACGTTAGTTTATCTGAAGAAGTTAATGAAAATCTTAGGCTTAGTCTTAATTCTCAGACTGAGACTGTACCACTAGAACCCGTTACTGAGAACATTCCAATAGTGGAAAATAAGGAGAAACAAGAAGAACAAATAGTGTTTCGGAGACAGAGGAAGAAGAAATCAAAATCTGACACACCAAAAAAGCGAGTATCTTTTCACGAAGATATTCTGAACAGCACCAAAATCGATGACATACATATTAATCATGGTTTTATTACTCATGAACCCGATGTTTCATTTAGCTTTTTCCAGAGAGGTTTCATTCGAAAGCCTGACGTTGTTAAAGGAAGATATAGTTGGGCAGCTGAAGGCGATGCACCTTATTATGAAAAAGCGCCAAACGAAAGAGAAACAAAATCTGAGATCTATGAGAACCATCCCAGATATTCTTCAACATCTTCAAGCTCAACAGCAAGCAACTCGAGCTCTGTCGATGAGGAAGATGGTGATGAAAATTACGTTAAAAAGGAACCAAGCCTCAAATCGAAGCCAAAGTCAAGTTGTCTAAAGAAAACAAAGAATTACAAAAGATACATTGATACGAATATAGTACACGAAGAAAAAAATATCAAAAAGAAAAAGTCTGAAACAAATTTGCTGGATACAAATATTTTCGGAAGTTTGAAAAACATTTTAAACTTCTCCTCATCTGTACCGCTCGCCGAAAGAGGTGTACCGGAAGGACAAGAAGATGTTACAGTGTATGCTACTTCTCACGATTCGTCGAGCAAGCGAAGATCTTTTGGCAGTCTCCAGTTGAAAAATTTTGAAAGTATTGAACTACAACCCGAACCCGTTAGCAAGGTAAATCAAGCGAAAACTAGTTTGAAGCTGACAACAAGCGAAGGTTTCTACCCGACATACCCCAACGTACAACAGAACTTGCCTGCCAACATTATCTTGTGTGACAGCAATGTGTATGAACATAAAGGTGAGCTTATTGACTCGATATCATAAAAATATGGACACACCATATCTCTGCCTTCATCATGATTGCATAAAACTTCTATATGCAATTCTATTGTTTTATGAAATTTCTCTTTTCGATTCATATCATGAAATTTTTTTAATATATTTTGTTTCAGGTATCAGTTATTCATATGAATACGATAAATTTCAAAAAACTTTTGAACAACAAAACAAGCCAAAAAGTTCAACGGTCTATCAAATGATTTTAAGAGAATTGAATTTTTTCCGAAGAAAGGCTAGAGATGATCAGGAAATCGATGGAGAAGAAGATTTTGAAATCATTAATCAAGCATCTACACCAATAAAGAGTGAAGATAGAATAGAAGAAGTCGAAGAACCTGAACTTAGAGATACCCAAACCTATACAAAAACAAATCTTAGTAAAATGGCCTCTTCCAGTAAAATGGATTGGTCAGATAATGATAACATCTCTGATTATACAGAACCACAAAACCCTCGTCATCTAAGTTCACCTAAGAGAAAGATTACACGAAACAATCACTACTCTGTGAGTCAGTCATACAAAGTTCCCCTATCTGATAGAGGTGAAGATAACGATATGGGACGGTCTTTACCGACAATGAGACCCGCCAATTCAAAATCTTCTTTAATAAATCGATTTTTGAGGAATGTGACTGTAAAGAAAATGATGGACATGAAAGTCCAAAGCAAGCAGAAGAGCTCTAGAAGAATAATGAGCTTATTCGTGAAAGGTGTGCAAGCAGACGGAACCAAGAATGATGAATTTGACAAGCAATTAAAAGAGGAAATCAGAGTGGGACGAGATAAGCTTCCGAAAGTCCATGATAACATTGATAAAAAACTAATCATTCAGTTCAAAAAAGAATTGTTCAGAAGCAGACTCGAAAAAGTTTTACGGGTGAGTATATCTTGATTTGTTTTTGTATCCCTTTGTATTCTTGATAAAAAATGTGTTTAATTATTCCATTGATTGAAAACATAAGATACAAGGTCGAAACTATTAATTCTTGCTACTGCAGATATTGAATTTGAAATTATACCTAAAAAAATTGCATAGTTTTGAACTCGCGCATAAAGAATTAAAGGTTCCAAAAAGGCCATAGTTTTTTGCAAATTACTCAAAAAACGCATTAGCAAAGTTTTTAACTTGTGAAGTAGATTATTATGTAATCTGTTATGATCAATCCAAAAAAAAATATAAATACACTTAATTAGTAAAAAATATTATGTGACAAGGAAAAAAGCAACGATTATAGAAGTCAGATGTTATATACCTCGTTTAACAATTGTCTTCTTTCTTGTATCGACAATAAAATACTTATTCAATGCACCATTTATAGGTATTCCACGTAAGAAGTGCTTATACAACAAATGGTGATACCAAACCACTGATAGTTATCTTGACAGAGAACACATTCTATATTGCCGGCACCAAACCTAATGGTTCATATTGCAATCATTTCGTTTTGCCATTCACGGAATTGAATACGATTCTAGTAGGACCGAATGGTCAGATCATTCACTTTTCAAACTACGACAAAGACATGCAGTGCATCATAACGACTGGTTGTTCAAACATAACTGGTGATCTAGTGGGACAGCTGGAGATAGCCATGAGGCGGGATATGAACAGACCACATTTACCTGCTGTGAAACAACTTGGCATGAGGGACATGGTTAATCTGAGAAAGGCCATCTGTGATCAGACATCAGTTGATAAGGTATGACTTTTTATTTATTACGGATTCTTACCAAATTGGTGAAAACTGAACCCTATTACTAAGACTCCACTGTCCGTCTGTCTGTCAGCGGGCTCTATCTTAGGAACCGTAATAGGTAAAGAGCTGGCATTTTCAAATAAATATTTTTTCAAAAAACTGGACCGACGTGATTAGTTGAGGCACTGAAAAATACAAAATAATATTAATTCTATTGGCGCTGTTACTTTTGAAGTTGTGCAGTTGCAGTTAGATTGATAACTTTTGGCACCAACTTCACAAGTACCTGCACCAATAGAATTAATATTATTTTGTCTGTTTCAGTGCACCAACTAATAACGTCGGTCCAATTGTTTGTAAGAAATATTTATTTCACAATTTTGAGTGTAACATTAGTCATGAAAATTGTTGAACTTTCACTAATACCAAAGAAGATAGTACTTATAGTATTACCTACTTGTTACTTGTTAGTATACAGAGATCTCAAAATATCGCGACGCAGATACATATTTCTTACATTACTGCTGTAACTCTAGAATCGTAACTCTTTTGAAAAAATGTTTATTTTAAATTTTGATCATTACATATACTTAATCTCTTTAATTTGGCCGTCTCATATTTTAAATTTTTGAGAAAAATTGCCCCCACCACCCCCTTTATATAATTAATATTGATTTTTTCTCAATGAGACCAATTCTCAATGCTCCTCTCACAAATGAAAAAAAAACATCAAAATCGGAGCACATTTTCTATGCAAAGACCGCGAACAAAGATAAAAAACATGCAGACATACAGTCGAATTGTAAACCTCCTCCGTTTGGTTCGTCGGTCAAAAATGTGTATTTCTATTACCGCTGAAACAGCAAATACTAAGTCCGTCAGCCGTCTGTATCTTAAGAACAGTGGTAGTAGGTAGGTAGACAGAGGTATTTTGCTTCACCACATTTTGGTTTATTTAAAGTTATTAATCATTTAATAGTGGCATCGGCCATTGGATAACTCGTTTAGCTTAATGAAATTTTACATCTGCTTTGGATAAAACTAAAATAAAACAAAGCATTTCTCTTGTGTAAACGTTGGCTTAATTGAATCAGTGGATTCAAAATAGCGTCTATCTAAATCGATGATACTATATTTATATGGATAGATAATATATATGGCAGTATATGGATGGAATAAGACTACTAACTACTACTCCAATCATTTCAAATATTTATTTTCTAAATAATTAGTAAAACAATCTGATCGTTTTTATGGGTCCCTTATCATATCATATCATTCTGTTCTTCTGTCACTGCCACTATTGAACAAAACAAATAGTTGGTTATACAAATTTAGATGAATGCATCAACTCAAATGTCTTTTCTTATTGAAGTTTTCTTAGTGTTTACTTCATAGTTTATATTCTGTTGTTTCGAGCGAGTTCAACCGCTTTTATAATCATTCACCTATTCAGAATTACAGCTACCAAGCTTGAGTTTAGCCAAATGGAGAATTCCGCTTTCTAATTATTGATTTTCTATTTCTATATGTGCATTAGACTGTTGCATTGTTGAGTTGTACAATATAGATTCTATAGAATTATGTCTTATTGTCATCCACTAATAATGAATCATTTTGATGTACCTACTATATCCATCCAATAGGTATATATTGTATATACTTATACATATATGGTTTTGGTTTCAATTCTTGCTGCAGATTTGATTTAGATCAGAGAATAATGCTTATTTATGGAATTGAATGAAGTATTTTAATACCTAATGTGGATTTTGTTAAATTGAAGATGAGTGTGTTATTATTTATTAATCTGCAGTGAGATTAGAAAGAATAAGCATATCATAAAAACTTCTACATATTCTTATTTCTTGCTTGCATGGAATATGTTACTTAATTTAAATTATTTTACAGCATGAGGAATACTATTACTACAGTATTGTCAATATCCAAGATTTAGCAACCGAATTTGAATCAACTCCATTAGGGCCCAATAAAGAGGGCCCTTTGATGTTTAAAACATCTGAATCAGAATCATCTCGATGGGAAACAGCATACTTCATACTAAAGTAAGAACTTATTGATTTCTGGCATTCCAAATAGCTCTTTATTTATATAAACTAGATTTTAGTAATGCTTTCATCCGCGAAAAATAACTGAAATTATAGAATTTGTAATGCATGAAACACTTTTGGTCAGGTCTAGTGTCTAGATTAGATCCAAAAATTAAGTTACGGGACGTATATAGCATATTGAGTAGTGTCGCTGATACCAGGACGTAAGGGTGCGTTTATGTTGGAGCTGCGATAAATGATAAGATTGTTTCATATGCAGGTGTTGTTGGAGCGACGCGTCACAATTTGCATAAACGCTCCCTTATCCCACTAGACGTAAACAACGCTCATCAATCAGCTTGAAAACGATAAGTCTAGATGGATAATATGGACACTGATCTAGACAAAAATCTCTATTTCGTTTGAACACTGCTTGGACATATACGTCCAGATAAGAAACAAATGTTGCATGCAAGTTAGACGGTTATACGATAAAGTATTTGCGGCTTATATTATAAAATAATGATAATTTCTCTTAATTTATTTAATCTTCAGCAGCTCATTTTTTATTAAAACAAATCGGATAGGTATAAAGTATAAAATTGAGAAACAAATAATAAAATGATGCCGCAATCGTGCACGTTCTTTTATGCTCGTCCGGCGTGCTAATTATTTGATGCATTTTAACCTTTTAATTGCTATTGCCGATTTGCTAAAATCGCGGTTGATGCCTCCTTATCATGAAGATAGCATCCACCCTCAACATTGCGATCTCGGAAACTATAGGAAATACTAAGATGGTTAAATTGGGGGGCAAAGTTGCGGTTTTATGTGCTCAATAATGCGCCGTTTAGAAAGTTTGAAAATTTCGAGTAGTTCCCGAGATATCCGGAAAAAAACGAATTTTCGGAAAATCTTTTTATTTTTTCCTGGCTTTATTACTTAATGAATTTCCAATGGTGTTAATAGTTTTGTAACATCACGTTTCGTCTATGTGATAGTTTCACTGAACTGAACTTTTTTTTTCTTATGGGAACAATATTGGCATTCCACAAATTTGAATAGCCCTTTAAGTTTTATCATATCTCGTTTATCTTCATTGGAAAACTCCATTTTCAACGAAGCAATTGACAATAATACAGAGTGTCATTTACGTGTCACCGATTGGAAAAATCAAAGCCAACTACTTTATAAAAGTAATTTATTTAATTTCTCGGATATTTAGGACAACAAGGCCCAATGATACATCATCAAAAAGGTAATAAAAAGAGCTGTTCAAATTTGTGAAAGACCAATATGACTCCCATAAGAAAAAAAAGTTCATGATAGTTACACATAAAAGAAACGTCAGGTTACAAAACTATTAACACCAGTGGAAAGAGTGAAGAAAGTGGCAATGTAAATGTGCTATTTATTTAGAAATTCATTAAGAAATAAGGCCAGAAAAAAAAAAGATTTCCCGAAAATTCGTTTTTTTCCTGATATCTCTGGAACTACTCGAAATTTTCAAACTTTATAAACGGCGTATTGTTGAGCACATAAATGCGCAACTTTGCCCCAATTTAACCATCTTCGTATTCCCTATAGTTTCCGAGATCCCAATGGTGAGAGTCGAATTTGAAACAGCCTGTATACGTGGTTATCTAGGAAAGGAAGGATTTTTGGGTTTTCTATTTTCTTTGTAAGGACCAACCCCGCTCGCCTGTTTTGCTTGCATGTTGCAAAAGCGGAAAACGTGTTTTGCTCAAGACTGTAGCACTAAAACAGCTCTAAGGATTTTTTATGAAACTCATCTCTGGGGAAAAGTTAAAACACTAATAAAATTTCTTATTTTTCATCTGTTCATTCGTATTTTGGCTGTAAGGCTAATTGGTTATGATTGTTGTTGTTTTTGTTTGCCTTGGCACGCTAGAAAATATGAGTTTTAACAAAATTAGCTGAAAACAAATAACTCGAGTAGAATTTTATGAGCAGTGGGAAAGTCGTGTGAACGGAGATGAATCGATTCTTTCCCATTAATCCTATTATAGCATAGCATACATTATATATAGTTTATTTCATAAATGATGGCTTCAGTTTTGAAAACACGAGAACAAGATGAATTCAACCGAGGGGAGTAAATCAGTGTCGTGACGATTTTGATATAATATATGGTATTTCATTTTTTTATACACTTTAAGGAAATTCATGTCATTAGGGATAGAAAAATATCGATTGATTTAATTAGCAATTATATGAAAGATTTATTAATAACAATAATGCAGAAACATAAAATACAAATCTATTGCTTGAGTTATAAAATAAATTTATTCATCTGAATTCTCTGAAATGTCACTTTGACTTTGTGACCCCTATGAAATAAAGATTGCGTTGCCTTGATATGCGAGCAGCACCCTATCATGATATTAAGCTTGAAATACTGATGTCGAGGCTTAGATCGACAAACGTAGTAAAGAATTTCATGATAATGAGATGCGATGAGAAGTATAGTGTGATGTACGTAGCTCGTGAATGATTACAGGCAATAGCCATCATTCGTGAAACAAACTATAGCTTTGATCTTTGACCACAACAAGCTGCCGTTAGATTCATATTTGAAATATTTTGTACATAATCCTGCAAACTATTCACGAGAACTCATCGTTACAGAGCTGGAGTTCTGTATATGCTCTCCTCAGCATCGCAGCGGGTACCCATGCGAGTGTTCCCACTGATAAACGGTTCTTGCCAAGGTGCCCGGCGCGTCTTTAACAGTTTCCGGCCACACACGTTCCAACTAATTATTGAATCAAAGAGTCTACTATTGGCAGCACCTGACGAATACGTGGCCAGCGATTGGCTGCAGGAATTGGTCCATGCTGCTAGTGGGGTGGGTATATTTATTTGTGCAATACATGCAAAATGCAACTACTACAGCCGTATTCATAAACCAATCTCATTTCGATACTATAGTTTGTTTGTTAGTTATTTTAATAACGATAATATCATCAGTTTTAGTAGCAAACTAGTACCGTAATCATATTTATTTTGGCAGCTAATTTTTGCCGTATTTACAGACATACAATAATCAACGTGAAAGGAATCCAACTCAAGCCTGTTCTCTTCTGATGACCAGCGAACATATTTTGACGGTGCGTGAAGCTTTCCCATTTGGCATGAACACACTTTTGCCGCAAAGAAGTCAACCCGATAAATCTTCCATGGGTACCAAAGCCTTGTCTTGTGCCTCAATTGTAGATTTAACTTCTTTCCGATTGCCATCGGCTGAGCAGAGTTGGTGCATATTGGTAAGTTATTGAACAATTATTGAAATTGAAAATACAAAAAATGGGAAGTGCTTCTATTTTTATATTGAAAACACAAGCTTTCGATCTTTTTCTACCTATGCGCGCACCATGACGTTTTTGTAAGCGTACCGTTTTTGGAGAAGTATTATTTTTTCGCCAGTGGCTCCGACGGTACGATCCATAAATATACTAATAATAAAGGTGCAAACGTAAATTCAGTGATGTCATTTTTGAAAAAAATGCTACTTGCATCACATGGAAACAAACTATTTATTAAACAGTGTGCCATTGACACTTATTATTCTCCAAATCCATTTCATAAAATTTCAAAGACTCGCGTTGTTCTGGGGATCATTTACACCAGAATATCCTTATTATCCAATCTTGACCAGCTGTGATACCACTGCGCTGAAGCCAATGGGCATGATAAAACTTTACATATCAAAATAGCAAATTGCAGTCATACCTCTACAAGTTTAACAACATTTGGAGTTTTTCTAAAAAAGTACTCTTACGAAAATATGTGTAATAAACTTGACTAAACACTTTTTACCAATAATTAGACCGCCTTTATCAGTTGGTGCACTGGAATGTACAAAATAATATTAAATCTATTGGTGCTGGGACCAACTAAAAAAATAAATAATGTTCTAGATTGACAAGCATCTAGAACATTATTACAAACTGACAATACTGTGTGTACCTCACATATAGTTTCTGGAAGGTTCGAGAATAAATCTACTAATTCTAGAACTAATTTGAGTGTAACATTAGTCATGAAAATCGTTGAACGTTCAATAATTGTAGTAGATAGTAATTATCCTATTACCCATGTATATTCTTTGCTTGTACTTGTTATTATTCAGAGATCTCAAAACATATCGGCGAAAATTATACATATTTCAGATTTTACCACTGCTGTAACTCGAAAACCGTAACTCAATTTAAACGTTTCCGGATAGGGTCTTATCATTAATTCTGCCGTCTCAGATTTTCGATTTTTGAGAAAAAATGACCCTTCATCCCCATTGGGGGCGGTTTTTTGGAGGAAAGAGTATTGCGGATTTGCATTTTTTTAAATATGGGACAGTCATACATAAAAAAATAGAAAAGCAAAGGTACAACCGAATTGTATACCTCCTCCTTTTTTGAAGTCGGTAAAAAATTGAAAGTTCTTCAACATTCTCAACGGGAGAGCTTGAAAACTTGGGATTTTCTATTATGTACCGGATATCTCAACATAAAATATTGAGACATTAGAACGATTCGACCTTCTGCAAAGTAGAACATCTCTATTTCCTGGACTAATACTAACATTTGTATTTACCGAACTAATTGCTACATTTGTTGATGATTTATTTATTTTGCAGGAATTTGCATGCAGAGAAGTTCACGAATATAGTGGCGATTGGATTCTTTACTTTTCAACAAATGCAGAACTGGAGAACTTCATTTCAACATTGGAGGATCTTTGGCATTACAATAATGATAGTGTAAGCATAATATTGTTTTAGTATATTGAATATTTATTTTATTCCAGTAATGATAATATTACAAGTTTCCAGAAAACGATTGTTTTTAAATAAATTTCTTCCGATGCTAGAAGATAATTTAGACTTTCTCCCATTTTCTCAGGGTGAGAGTTTTCCTCTCAGTACAATACCCGAAACGGATCCACTCAGCAAGAAGTGCGTAGATGTTTATACATCTCTAATTGGATCATGGCCGTTAGACAGTGTTCTGTTACAATTTATGTAAATCATCAGATTATTTATGTCTAATTTATCATTTCCATCTTTAGGTTGTGCTCATATTGAATTTTTAGCTATATATTTTTGTACCTTTAAAAACTTGTACATTTTACCATTTATTTTTTTAAGAATATTCAAGTTTACTTTGTTATCTAGTCATTTTTTTATCCATACATAAGATTTGTGATAGTTATGCAAGTAATATTATATATATTGTATTGAATTACGTATAATATTGATAATAATAATAATTGTTATTACGCTTCAATAATCTTGATTATATTAAAATGCACATGTAGACAATGCAAAAATAATTTATATAATAATAATTATAATTAGATAATATGTATACTGATAACTGTATAGCATAATAGTATATATCTATATCATAAATATTTCAAGGCATACAATGGTGATTTGGTTTTGATTTATTGTAAACTTCTGAGAATTTTATGGTAGCTGATTGCTCATAGCTTTGATATTTGATGAAAAATATTTGTCAAATAAAGTCTAAAATCATGAAGACTTATAACATGCTTGTCAACATTCGTCTACATTAAAAGACACAATCTCATAATGCCAACAACTATATGCTATCCACCTAATGACATCAACAGTACTAGTATAATAGTATAATTACTTATTTAGCAATCTCTCAAATAATTCCAGACATAGTCCAATTAGTGGGGTGGGTATTAACCCGGATACTAGTTGTTATTAGCGTTATAAGATTACGTTTACTTATGTAGACGACGGTTACATGGTAGTTTTTTCTCTTTCAGTTTTTTTATGTTTTTATAGAACTTCTTCCATTTTAGATCTTGGAATTTGCAATGGTGACTCTAACTTAACTAGCGTTCCAGTTTACGTCTCTTGATTCCAAAATAGGTACATATTTTCAGCCATGGGTCTGTCAGAACATATTTGCCTTGATTATTTCGCGAAACCAATTTCGTTTTGTACAGTCCGCAACAAACTACTTTGCTTATTAAATGAAAATATCTCAAAAAGTACAGCTTTTTGAAATAGGGACTCTCGATGCCATTATAAATTCTCAGAACTGAAATGTTAGCAATTTACTCAAAACGTCTAATAGACTATTTACCTTATGTAAATAACAAGTAAAGTTCTGTGGTTGATAGGGTTTTATTAGTTATTTTTATTGGATTGGGCCCAGAAACGGTAAAGTTTTCTAACTGGAATCATTACACGTAATAATTATTATTTTGTTGATGGAGTGGTATTTAAAAATGTTTTCTGAAAATAATTTAAATTCTAGTTTACATTCTGGCTGTTCCGAAATACAAACCATTAGCCTGGCCTGGGTTAAAATGGCCGAGGAAAATTGACAGATATACGGACTCTAGGCTAATGGTTTGTATTAAGGAACACGCTGATTATATATACTTACATACTGTGTATGTGTGTTTTAGTGCAGTAAGTTCTAGAGTATTAAATTTTTCACCAAACGCCATGTGTGCCATTTATCTTACTCAATACTCAATGCTCTCTATTATTATTATAGATTAATAATTTTTAGCTAGTGAAATCAGTATATGTCATTTCAAATAATTAACTCATCCAGTATGCCTATATATACATTACATGTACTTCAAAAGTTATTTGTTCATTCGCAAATTTTTCACAAAATTGACTATAAATTATAAACTGCATTAAAAACTAGCTGGTTGGTTGGCTCCTTCAAATGAGACGCAGCTTGGTGAGGTGAGGAGAACTATTCGTTATATTATATTTTTGTTTCTCTTTTGTGAAGGGTGTGTGTTGACGGACTATTCATTTATATTACATATTATTAAAAAGTTATTAAATAAAATTATACAGCTAATTGCTATTCTATGGCATTAAGTTCCTTATTACTTATCAATAATATTAACTATGACTTTCAATCAGTTGTTATTAATATTAATAAAAAAAATATGCGAAACGGGTTGAAGAAGAATGGTTCTCTTTATGTCGTATAATAAAGATGATGAAGAATACATAATTCATAGAAACTATATATTTTTATTGACCCATTTTTTTGTTTTTATAACTACAACCAATATTTTTTATTGCTGTTGATAAATTATTTCAATTTTATAAAAAATAGTATTACTACAGACGATAAATTAACATTCTTTTAGTTTGATAGGCATATCTCTTATTATGAGTATCTTGACGCTCACGAAAATAATAAGAAATTATTTTTGACAATGTAGTGTCGAAAGATTGATTATTCGGATTCCTCCCCCATGATTCAGATAACGTAACGAAGTCTTATATGAAATGAAATATCGATTCTAAAGAAAAGGCCATATCTGAAGTACATATTCAAATGCCAAGTGGTCTATTCGAACATTCCACTACATTTTTTGTAATCAAGATTGAATAGATCATGAATCATATATTATGTCTTGGTTTTTATTTATCTTTACTGCAAATCAGCTTTCTATCTTATATATTACTTCTGTAAATATAGATTGGGAGTGTTTGCCGGAAAATATGTAGCTTTTGCCGGAGCTAAGAAAAAGTTTTCGGAAAGAACGCGGTAGCTAGCTTATTTCTGTTTTAATGCCGAAAGTAGCTACTTTTTGGCAATCGCACCCATTCAAATATGTCGTTATAAACTAAGTGGCTCAGGGGATTGAGAAATGAAAATCTGCATCCTTTGTGTATATTGATAAATGATAGATACTTACTTAATCAATTGAAAGAATTTTTATAATGCTGATCATATTCATATTTAAATCTTTCCTCGATTGAGCAAAATCTACATTTGTAAATTAATCTGTCAGGGTTTTTTTTTAATAATTTCAATGCTTTTTGTTATCATGGTGCTTATTGTTGTCTGTTGCTTATTAGATAGTAAAAAATCATTGATTTTATTGTTAGTTATGTATTTTATAGTTTTGCTTACCAAAATAAAATGTGTTATTTTTATCTGCTACATTACTCCTTGCCGAATCAAAGACATTATAAAGGCAAGAAGAAAATATCCTTAAGTTTTAAGGATATTAATTTTTATATATATTATAATGCATATTAATAAAAATGATCTACAAAACTTATTCAAATATTATCTTGAGCTTGAATAGCACATATATCACTGTATCTTTTACAAACAGAGCCCGCTGCTTATGAAACTTGTTACCACTTTTTCAACATTTCATCATCTCTTATGATACCGGATAGAGTTAATTGTTTTTTTGTAATTTGATTATATATTTTTCTAAAATTGTATTCAACCAACTTATATAAGGCGTAAAATTACTATACATTTGGGTGGTGACTGGATAGAGGTCATGCAGCTACATAATTTATATTATGCATCCAGAACGCTAAGGATGAAACCAGTAAACCTCTCAGTTCGTGATGCTTATACTTTTTTTTGTACAACCGATATATATATAATAAATTGGATAAACCAATTGTTGATATCGTTCAAAATGTAAGTTATTGCCGACGAGTTTGGACTAGCTTAAACCCAACTTGCTGTCATAGAGACAGATTTAGTTAACAATCGAATATAGTCCGGTTGTACAAAAAAATGTTTGGCGATCTTCACTTATTGGCATAAATCTTGCATCCTCTTACCCATCAGTGTTGTAGAATGGAATAAGAAATGCGATTTTTCTTTAAGCTATTATGAACTGTTTTATCTATTTTATTAATGAATTAATCATGGAAATGGAACCCATAGTGGCTCTCTACAATTTAGAACCAGCAAGTCTCCTAGAAATTATACGGCTTGAGATAACTTGATGGTACGGTACAGACACCTTGAAATTATAACCGTAGGGCATGAATGGAATATATGGTGTTTCACCTGGTGTACTGAGCAAGATAATGGTCTTGCCTTTCGTTTGTATCAGAGACAACCATTTTGTATCTCTTCAATTAGATTTTTGTTCAAATTGTTGTGTATAGATTTATAAATTATAACAAATTTGAGTCCATAAACATAGCCATTGGGAAACGTCATAAAAATACAAATAGAGGAGGATGCAAGACTTTTGCCGACACGTTTATTTGAATTCTGTCTTGTATAAAAAAACATACTAATTGCATATTTATATGTAGTATATGCAAATTATATTCTTCCTTATTATGTTCCGTTGAAACATGTCATTTGCTTGTGTTGTAAAAAGGGCATGACTGAAATTGATAAGAGGATATTTTCTAAATTGTTTATTGTAATCAGAATATCTATTAAATTTAGGCTGGACCTTAAATGGACTTTCACTTTTACCTTCAAAAAATCAAATTTTTACTCGAGTATCTTGAGTATTGAATGTATTAGTATCAACTCCATACCAATTTCATCTGACGGGTAACTAAATATGACCACATGAGCTTGCAAAGAAAATTTAATAATTGGCTTTTTTAAATCAAGAAATTGTGAAATGGGTTTCGTCTTTAATATCGTCAGAACGATATTACCTTCGGATCCATGTGGTCGACAAAAAAGGAGGAGGTATACAATTCAGTTGTTTGTTGCTTTTTTTATGTGCTCCGATTTTGAATCATTTGAAAGAGTTGAGAAATGGTCCCATATTTAGAAAAACTCAAATTCGAAATCTCAAACCACCCCCAAAGGGTTTGGAGGGTGGCAGTTTCTCTCGAATAGACGGCAGAAATAAAGATGAGACCATATCCGGAAACGTTTAAATTGAATATTTTTTCAAAAGAGTTATCGAGTTACAGCAATGGTAAAGACTCTGAAATTGTGTATTTCCGCTATGGGGAGGGGCTAAATTCGAAAATTGATATATATATATATGTATATATATATATATATATGTATATATATATATATATATATATATATATATATATATATATATATATATGTGTGTGTTATATTAGATTATATGATGACGTAACTTCTATAACAGACATTGTTGCATGACCTATATTGTATAAACGGAATTTGATGACAATGCATCTGGTACTTGCTAATCTTGATATTCAACTCTGCAAGATACAGCACCGACAACAAAGTTGCAACCACCCATACTGTCTTTCCAGACACGTACGGTTGTAATAAGACATTTCAACAGCTTCACACAAATTGCAAACTCTACATTTTTTATAATATAAAGTACGAGCAACTTTCGCGCCAGTAATCATCTTAGTACATAAGTAACTTAGTTAATATAATATTTTCCTGTAACTTATAACTTTCAATAAATAAAGTGTAAAATTGTTTTGAAAAAGTAAATTTCAAATAAAAAGATATAAAAATGACGCAGTCAGTAGGATACTCTCTACACGAATAGAACACGAGAATTCTAACTATTTGTGGTGATTTCCAAATCTTCAAGAGAAGTGAACCTCAAGAAAAATCAAGAAACCACTACCAGTGTAATTCTTCAGAGCGAGAAGACGGTCTCTCCGGCATCAAGGAACACGCAGACGCTCACCTCGTGTAACACAGTTCACGGAGAAAAGATTTCATCTCCCGCTGACGAATGAAGAATTTGCTGTAAGTACAGAGAATCATCACGTTTATTATTATTATTGTTGCAATTGATAATCGATTATTTCGGTTTTCCCAAATTGTTATTTTATATTGTATACCATTTCTATTGTCATAATCCCAAATTATATCACGCACCATGGTTGAAACAAGAAGCCAAGCCGGTGATTCAGACAATAACCAAAATCAAAACCCCATCCAACATGTAATAACTGAACCATACAAATTATCGGAGATCATTCCCGATTTCTATGGAAATCAAATAATGCTCATAACATTTTTAAACGCTTGCAATACCGCTTTTCAAATGGCTGTAGGCGATCAGAAAAATCTGCTCGTTCTAATATAAAGAACAAACTTAGAGGTAGAGCCGCGGAATTAATTAATTCACGCAACCCAGATTCATGGGACGAAATCAAGTCACTCTTAGATGCTCACTTTGGCGACTCAAGGGATCTTACCGCTTTGATTCAAGATCTTCAAAGAATTAGACAGTTACCTGGTGAAAAAAGTTGAAAAATGTATAAGTTGAAATGTAAGATGCAAGCTTTTTTTCGACCAGTGAGGAGCTACCAGAAATATTAGAGATAGAGGCATAGTATGAGTGAATGAAAGTTTAAGAAATGTCCAAATAATGTTTTGAAAAAAAAATCAACCCTCTCGGACCTACCATAGCCGAGATATAAAATTTCAAGGTCGGACGTTTTTTACTTGATTGAAACTTGTGATAAAATTCAGAAATTCCGTCCCCCAACTTTAAGCGCTCGTAGCGCCCTTATTAGATAGAAATTCGAAAAACAAAAATAAAGTTATACCTTGTAGAATTTTGTCAGCTTTGCAATGGATTTTGAAATTTTTAGATATCTAATAAATTGTGGGTGTCAGAATTTCCTCCAATTTTGCATGTTTTTCATCCCGAAATTTTACCCCCACTCAAAAGACCCGTGACGTAGCGGTTCCTATGGGATTCGCGCAGCCGACGATTTTTCATGTTTTGTCCCATCGTTGGGGCTATCATTTGGCTTTTGAATTTTTTCGATATGACTTACCGTTCTCTCCAAAAAAAAATAATTGCATTTTTTTTCAACCCTTAATATCTAAAAAATGGTAAGGGATGAAGAATTCTAAACCGGCTGGTCATCTGATCCCAACCTCAAAGAACATTTAAAAAAAAAATTCAAAAAAAAATCATTCAACACAAACCAAGAAAAACTGAAATGAAAATCCAATCCTTAACTTTCCTTATGCTTCCATCAGAAAGCAGAATTTAACTAACATCGAAAAGACAGCTCAAATTCAAGTTACTGATTCAATGTTACTTAACACCCTACTAACCGGCCTAGATCCGAAACTTGGACAAATAATCCGAGCTAGTGACCCAACCGATATGCTTTCAGCAATAAATCGGATCCATCGAGAGCTGTAACTATCTTATTTTGAACAACAAAAATATCAAAATAGAAACCAATTGTCAGTCAATATTAAGAAACCAAACTTACATCCACAAATTAAACAATGTTCATATTGCAAACAGAACGGTCATACTTATAATGAGTGCATTAGTAGGCAAAGTCAACATAATAGCCAGAATTTTCCAAGCATACCAAGACCGCAATTTCAACCAAATAATTCTAATACACAACTTTTTAGACCCCAATTCCAAAATCGACCCCAGTTTCAAAATCGACCACAATTTCAAGTACGACCAAAACAAAACCAAATTCCCCAGAGCAAACCATCGATAATTAGGCCAAACCCTAACTTTCATAGACCTTCAGCAATTCAACCAAATCCCAATTTTAATAATTCGCTAAATAGAGCACATCACTTGAACCCACAAGAGTATACACAACCAGAATATTATCAAAACGATTATTACGACCCAGCGTATCAATCATACGACCAAAATTACCACAGTGATTATAATAATTACGACAATGACTACAATTCCGACTATTCTAACACTTACGAACCATCATACTCTTACGAAGAAATCCCCCAATCTTTACAACCTCGGGATTTTCAAACACCCCAAACAAAAGACCAACCCCCAGGACACAATCTTATCCAAGATCCGATATCAGAGATTTCAACGAAAACCAGAAAACTGACTCTGACGGACGAGACACCACTAGGACACCACTTTGCGTAAAACAATTGTTAACTGTAACATATTTTATATGAAAGATGCAACAGATATATTTAAAATTTTGATAGATAGTGGAGCTAGAGTTTCAATCTCTAAGCCAAACACTTGTAAAAATTATAAAAGACGACAAACAAAAAATATCGTAATTCAAGGAATAACAACTGAAATTCTTTGAAATCTGCGAAAAACAATGGAAAGTTACATCTATCTAGAAGATAACCTTAATGATATCTTGAATGCCATAACATTTGCGAGATTGAATATAATACATTCTTCTATAATATCACCCGATAGTTTGATTGGTTCTCTTAAACAAATATCACAAAATTTAATAAAAAAAACACTTACCGCTTCCAGTTAAATACTTAAGCATTGCTGAATAATTAAGAATCATAGATCTAGAAGCATTTCAAACGAAATCTGATTTGGTATTTGTTCTGAATATCTCTCTAACTGAACAAAAAAGCTACACCTTATTCCATTTATATCCAATCCCAATTTATGATAATAGAACTGATTTTTACCATTTGTTATCATTTTCAAATAAATACATTGCGCGTGACGATGATTCTCTCACTTACATAAGCATTAAAGACATTAGTGCGTGTAAACAATTAGCCCCACAACAGAAACTGTGTTCAAACATTTACGCTTATCCTATAGACAGTAACTCAGTATGTGAAGTGCAATTACTCAAAAACTATAATAATGTTCCAGATAATTGTCAAACTTCTATCATTTATAGTCAGGGATATAATGTCCAAAAACTAGAAGAAAATGTATGGCTGATAGTTTTATCAGAACCTATACATGCAACTAGAAACTGTCCTAACATCAACGAAAATATTGTAATTAATCAAAATTCGATATTGAAACTAAACCAAAATTGTTATGCATTCATTGGCATGACAAAAATCCAAGCAAGAACGAAGAGAATCCTGGATATTTCACGAAATCCTCATTCTGTCTTGATAGACTACAAATGTTGTGAAAACATTCGAAATAACGTCAAATTAGAAGATCTAACACCTCCAAAATTGAACGATTTGAACCTCGATGATTAAGCAGTATCTAAACACAAACTGGAAAGGTACTCAGAAGACTTAGACGACCTCATCAATAAGCCTTTTGCAGAAAGAAATATTTCTTGGTTTTAATATCTAACCATAACTTTAATAATATGTCTCATAATCTTCTATATTTGCCTCAAATGCAAAAAATGGATCCCATTTCCTAGAAGAAAACCTTCAGCCCACGAGGAGCAAAAATCCAACAAAGGACATCCACGAATCCCAAACTTTATCCTACGAAGAAGACCACCCCTGCAAACCGAAGAAGGAAAAGAAGAAGAAGCCTAACTTTAGATTTAAGCTTTTTGTAATTTATGTTAAGCAATACTTGATAAAAACTGCTGTATAGCACCAATTTTTTATATATGGGGATAGTTGTTATATTAGATTATATGATGACGTAACTTCTATAACAGACATTGTTGCATGACCTATATTGTATAAACGGAATTTGATGACAATGCATCTGGTACTTGCTAATCTTGATATTCAACTCTGCAAGATACAGCACCGACAACAAAGGCATTTTATTCGAGAACTATAGGGTCAGGCAAAAAGGTCATTTTGGTTAATGAAATGATCTTGCCATCTGTCGAGTTGGAGTGTATCAATTGTCAAATAATAGTTGAATATACTCAATGAATGGAGTATCAGTCCTACACAGAAAGTCTCGACAATAATTTCGCGTCTTCACTAAGAAGAAGTCCTCCAGTTACAGAGGTTAAAAGCTAGTTAGGTAAAAGATGTGCGTGAGTAAGGGAACCAGCCTTATTCACTAGTGTCGACTACTTGGGGAACAAGCCCAAGTAAGCCCTGAAGGATGTAGGAGTGTAAGAGAGGCGACAAGCCTTTCTCACTAGAGTCAACTACCTGAGGAACCAGCCCAAGTAAGTCCTGAAATATTAGAGTCGACTACTTGGGAAACAAGCCCAAGTAAGCCCTGAAGGAAGTAGGAGTGTAAGAGAGGCGACAAGCCTTTCTCACTAGAGTCAACTACCTGGGGAACCAGCCCAAGTAAGTCCTGAAATATTAGAGTAGACTACTTGGGGAACCAGCCCAAGTAAGCCCTGAAGGAAGTGAGAGTGTAGAAGAGTGAGAAGTCTCTCCTACTAGAATCGACTACTTGGGGTACAAACCCAAATAAGTCCTGAAAGTTAAAATTAGCGTGAGAGAATTTAGACAAGATAGCAAGACTAGTAGTGAAATAAAACTCTCGGTATATATGGAAAACCTGCAGAAGCTGACATGAGATGTTTTCGGAATGAGTCGAAGAAATTGACTGAATTTTAATGCGAAGCAGCACGCGTTTTATACTGCTGATCTGCTTAGCTATTGGTGGAAATTTATTTATCAAAGTTACCCTTTTTGGATGTTACGCGATTTTCACTTCATGTCAGCTGGATACAAAACGACTAAGTGTCACAGGGTGATTTCTACAATTTTGAATTAATAATAAATTGAATAAAAACTAAGTGTCACAACACCATCTAACATATAGAAAGAGCTGATTGGTAAGAACTGAAAGTTTTTATTTTAACGAATATTTTCCTGATTGTCGTTTTTGATATTCCCATTCTAATTTTAAGACGACCAAACGGGAAGTTCAAGTGAAAGTTTGGAACTCGAGAGTTACAACCAGTCAAGCGAGCTGTTTCCTAGTGTACTGATCCACCAGCCTTGTGGCACACGATTCACGATGATAGTCTAAGATCCCAGAGCTAATTTCTACAGGTATCTGTTTTTTAAAGGAACGCAAAATAGGCACGTATGAAAGCTCTGATCTAGATGAGAACAGTGACCATTCAAGTAAACTTTAGACTAAGTTAGATAAAAAATCAACGAGTTTCAATGAATTTATAAATATAAACAAATCTATCATTTGTATAAAGAATGTAAAGTCGATATTAATAATAATAATATAATATTACCCTGTAGTTTAATTTACAATTCATTTGAACACAAATCAATCAATATATAACACAAGAAATAAGAGAGTAATGCGTTTGATTGCATCTAAACTTTGAAAAATAAAGCTCTATTGAAATGTATTACCTAATTGTTTGAATTAGGTATAATGAAATATATTTCTCAGAATGACCAATATTTATATTTTTTTCAATCGGTTTCAGCGATACGATGCGAACTGATGACGATGAATGAACAAATGCGTCTAAATAATTTCCAAAACAACATATGGAAAATATATTTTAGCTGAATTCTTCTTTTAATAATCCCATGCTCTTCGGATATATACGAAGTAACTTTAACTTTACAACTAGCCCACAGATCCTTTTTTCCATAATGACAGCAATCTATTAAATAAAACATTAGCCTAGCCAGGGTTTAAATGGCCGTCGAAAATTGACAGAAATAAGGACTTAATATAGGAATATGACATTGACTGATGACATAATTTAAGCCTGACCAGGCTAATGTTTTGTATTTAGGAACACACCTTATATGTAGGATTAGGTCATATTAAACGTCAGAGTCAGACTAATATATATATATATATATATATATATATATATATATATATATATATATATATATATATATAAATGTGCCTTTCAGTCTGATTGTCAATGTGGAATTTAAAATGCGATTTAAAGGTAGTTGCGGCTAATCTTGGGCTACCCGGGTGTAATATATTTTTTGGCATTAATCATTCATTTAAACCAGGTTTTATTTGAAAAACAGATACCTGCAGAAATTAACTGTAGGATCTTAGACTATGAGCAGAGCAGCAAGCAGCACCTTGTACGCGATAGCAAGAACGTTAATGCTAATAACCAAAAAACATAGCTTTCTCTAGACTGCGTTTACATAAAACTATGAAACTTGCCTTAGATATTTCAGTTATGAACATAAAAAAATACATATTTTCATTATAGGCTAGATAAACGGTTCGTTCTTCGACAAAATCAAAAAGATTCTATTTCACGAAGGAAGAACATTTTGACTCATCAAAATCTGACCATCAAGCGCGGTGAAGTGAAGTGAGCACTACATCATTGAATATATAGGTTAGGTTGAGAATTTTGAAGATAATGTTATCATAGAAATATCAGGAAACGTTTATAAATTTTGTACATATATATATTTTATAGGAAAATAAGTTACGAGTCTTCACAATATATTTGAAACGAAACTGATTCCCGGGATTAATCTTAAATCTTTTTACCAATGGTACAAAACATTCGTTTGTGCTATTATGAATTACGAACTCTCGAATCCGTGCATCATGTTCTTTTCTGATGAAATAAAATACTTCATTTTTTTTTTTTCATCAATCAGACAGTGTCACATAAAAGTCAATTTTATTCCAATCTACAAAATTAGTAATTGTATGATACAGCTGTAGGATCAATTGTTATTCACCATCATTTGATTTGTTCTTCTGTTAACTACGTTTCTTACAGAATCTTATTTTTGAGAAATTAGGAAGCGAAAGAATGATGGAAGCTCTGTAAAGTCGTAAGAGTTGAATCAAATCTAATTCCTCATTCAATCTTCAATGACCAACTTGTACATATTTTGACTGTTTTTTTAAGATCGTAACATGTATAGAAAACTTAAAACGAAATTAACTTCACATTATGTTGCAGTTAACAAAAATGTGTTCAGATTTTGAGGGCAAGAAAATAAGAATGAAGCAAATATCTTTTTTTGAAATCATAACTACATTCATTAAAATGAAAGTATTTTTTTTCCTCTTGTGTAAATAACAACAAATATATCTTACCAACAAACTATTTTATTACGGTTAATTAAAAATGCCCTCTATATTTCCTACTGGCCTTTGCCTTTTCTATATCAACATCGGGGAACTGTTCCTTCAAAGCTTGCAAATCCATGTTGGGAAATCGATTCATTAAACCAATAACATGATTGAAATCCCTGTTATGCTTCTTCCTTTTGTTCAAATATAACTTTTCTCTGTACTTTAACAGAAAATCTTCTACGTCCTTATCTTTGCCATTTTCATAGAATTTGTATTTTTGGAGCCACTTCTTATTCATATGTTTGGGTACAGGGTATTCAGCCATTCTAAAAATCATATCTAAAGTCATGTTGTATTCGATTACAATTTAGTATTATTACCTGTGATAATATTTCAAACCGAACATGCTAGTTTCCATCTTTCCAGGTCGTTCACCTGTCTCTCCTGTTTCAAGAAGATGGTAAGCTTTATTCCTTTCTCTCACAACAGCTTCAAGATTTTCCATAGAGTCTTCAACTTTATCTATACGTTCAGGGCTGGGAAATAATCGAGTTTGATCTTTGGCTTCCTGTTCCATAGTTAAAAGCATATTACGTTCTTTTAGCAAAATATACCTAGAATTTCAGAAGTAATAACTAATGCGAATAAAATATTCCTTATAATCCTTGCCATAGTTTATGCAGGTCACTATTCGACTTTAGTCTTAACTCTTCCTTACTCCAGGACCGACCACTTTTAACTTCCTGGGCGCTCCAATTTTTTTCTTCATCAAAAAATTCCATCAAAGCCTTATTTGTTGGTGTTGCTTGTTCATCCTGGGTAGTTGGAGATTTAGTACTTGTAGTCGCAAGATCAGTGTTAGGGGCTGTTGTGGAATTCTGTCTAAAATAAATAATGGTAACTATCTACAGATAATATTATGGCAATGTCTTACCTAAAATTGGTAGATGCAACTGGCTTAGGGATGTTTAGTGATAAATTATTAAATAAACACAATACTCTACTCAGTTTTCGGAAATTCGCCATATTATTGTAATCTTAAAATAATCAGTAATAAATTTAAAAGAATCTTAAAATGCTGCAACTTCAAACATAAATTGAGGTTACGGCATAGAGTATTTGCCATTTGCCTTTGACATAGAATTAATACTCCTCTATGGGTAGAGCGTGCCAGAGAACAAATATACGTCTCTGTTTTCTGACCGTGCCGTGAACTAACATTTTGGGCAGAGAATCAGAGAACACTATCTCCAACTTAGACTTCCAACCTTTAGGAAATTTGAAACTGAACTAACCTCAATTTAAGGTTTGTTTTGATTTCGATAGATCAAATATTTTATCTATGCTGGATACTTTTGTATACAACCGTTGCCAACCTATTATTAGAAATTAGAAAGGAATTGGAAATTTTCTACCATTATGGCATTGTATAGGGGTATTTCTGGTTCATTAACAAAAATTATTAACAGGTAAGATTTATCAATCTGATGTTGGTTTTCTATTGTAGTATTTTTCTATAGAAACCTCTATACAATTGCACCTCTTCAGAAACCAGCAACATATGAAGGAGAAGGAAAAACAACGATCCACATTCTCAATAAAGATGAGGATGCAGGTCTAATGATCGATGGTTTCAGTCAAGTAATGTATAACTAAATTTACTAAAATCAGTCATTCCAACTGTACGATGTTCTAGGTAGGCTTCCGTTTGAATAATGACATGACCGTGTTGGGATCAATGGTTATGTTTCCTAGGTATACAATATAATTATTAGAAACTGATATTTTTCCATAATAATTATATTGAATTTCTTTCATGTTTCAGATCCGTATTATCATGGTCTATAGATGATGTGGATGACATCACCGAAGAAGCCTTCTCATTATTTCAGATTTTGGAGCCGAAAATCGATATACTTGTTTTAGGAGTAGGAGATAAAATAGAAAATTTTAATTTTTATCGAAAACTACTACCGTTTTCAAGAAAATGCAAGATACCCTTCGAAATTCTACCCACAGAACAAGCTTGTGCTACATTTAATTTTCTTAATTCCGAGGGAAGAAATGTCGCTGGTGCTTTTATTCCACCTAAAAATATCCATTTTACAGACGATGATGAACTGCGATCGAAGTTAAGATATCAAAATTTATTTGAGACAGAATGGAGTACTACGTAAAGTTTCAATAGTAAAATTATATCGTTATATAATATTTTGAAATAAACGTTTAAAAATTGATTATATTATTTATTCATGTACATCGAAAACTCATTCCTGAAAATTTATTTGAATATTCCTGATTAAAACTAGGTTTAATAAAATATTTTTAGTAAAATTGTAAATTATTGCTTTGTATATATATAGGTATCACGTCAATTTGATTGTATTAAATATTTAGCATTTGAACACTGTCATTATTCTGACCTCATTCAGAATACTTCTGTTATGGATAGAGGAGACAGCAGAAAACATTTGTTGTGCAAATACGCACTCGAGAAAAACCCTTCAGATTTGATCCAGAAATTATCAAGTTTACTTAGTAATACTATTACAAGGAAGGATTATGAAAGACAAAGTGAACTTATCTCAGACTATTTGGAGATGTCTTCGAATGGAGCTGTATCCTTTTGATCAACTGAAAGAATCCCTACGGATCAGTGGGTACTCCTTTCAATCTAATGACATAGCTATATTTTTGACACAGCATAGTTATTAATACATAATGAACAAAGCGCTATTAAATGATTTAGTGAAGGTCAAGCAGATAGTAATGTAAAAATAGTAGGTACTAATTCCTACATAGGTTGTGACATCACTTGCAGTTTTTATGATCATCATTATATATTACAGTCCCACTACGACTTTTGGTAACCCCTTGCATACCTACAAACATAATTTCACAATATGCGGGACCTACAGTACGACACTATTTGAGAGGCTGTAGTACACAGATACAGAATTGTACATCCTTTGTTAAATTTGAGGCGAAAACCAATGAAGTTTCCGCACCCAAGTGACGGAGGCCCTTGGTCAGTAAACTGTATTTTGATAAAAAATTGCAATAGACAGCGATGCTAGAAGCCTTTTTCACTGAGATGTGGTACCTACGTACGTTTTTAATTTCCGTACTCTTGTTAGCCTTATATAGTGATTTTCGCATCAAAATACACAGATTATACTGACGGTGGTGGTTACTTGGATATGGAATTGGTTTTTTCCTCAAATTAAATATACAATGTACACTTCTATATAATACTAGCTTTCGTGCGCGTCGAAAACTTCATTCAATATCCATGTGGTATTTTTTGCATGATTCGTGTAGAAACATACAGACAGACACACGCGGTAAAATTTAACCTATATTTTATGTAAGACATACATCGGTGAAAATTACATTCAATTCTATGTTGTAGTTTTTGCGTATAAACAAACAGAAAGACAGACAGACGCGGTAAGATAGAGCCTATGTTTTAAGTTAGACCTTCAGTAATACATCGGTGAGATGTATTACTGAATTCGATTGATGATTCGATGTATTCAATTCCATGCAGTAGTGTTTGCATGATGCGCTTACAAAGATACAGACAAAAATTCTAAAAACTGTTTTGGCTTCTGTTGCTCTAATAAAGACCCACCATTTTATTTTTTCTTTAATATCTTTAATGTACAGACATCGGCCAGTTACATTTTTATTATATAAGTATAGACAAAAATAAAAGTTCCATTATATTTGGTATAGATATAGATATCTACTTTGGAATTATTTATTACTCATGGTAAGATCATAGCTTACCATGTAAGCTGTAGTAAGGCTGCCGGTGCTTTTCCACGAGATGGTCAGCGTATAGCTTTGAGAAAAAACTTCACGCCTTAAGGCCGATTCTCACTTGGCGACACGATAGTTTTTGTGATGAGATTCGACCTTGAAGCGATAAAATATATCGCGACGCGCTGTCCCAGCTTCGCGCAGCGCAAGTGACAGTTGAGGCATTTGAAAGCACGTAAACTTTTGGAAGCAAAAAAAAGTCGCCAAGTGAAAGACTTTCTAAATTTGCAAATACTTGAATATAATTCACGATTTGCGCGCTCCGTTTAGGCAGAAAAAGGTGGAGTCTGCAAAACGTCACGCGAAGAATTATTGTTCAAAAAGCATGATAGTACGAGAATAAAATATTTAACCACGAGCATCTTCAATGCCGTCATTCCATAAAATGCATGCCTCAAACGAAATTCTCCTATTTTGTACACTCTTGCAATTTCGGATTTTTTATAGGTAGGTACCTAATATATAATTAGTTTCCGATATATGATCTAGTGGAAAATATTACTAGAATATGTCGATATTTATGTTCGGTTCTCCCGATTTTTCACGGATTGACATGAGGTCTTGTCTTAAATGCGTTTACCAACTCTGAGCATACCTTGTTTCTCTTAGTATAGTACCTATGATGTTTAGAAAGTGTTATTTCAATACAAAATATTACGTTTATATAGATTCCAGATTATTCGCGATCAATTAGGTGTGCATGTAAATTAGAACAGACTCTATTGAGACTTCATTATTACTATGGATATGAATTGTAGCACTTCTAACGTAGTTGTTGATATAAATCTCTGTAAATAATTGTCAAAATAAATTAGATAAATCAAAATCATCACTAAATGATATTTAACGCAAAATCAAATTAACCAATTATCGAATTATTCTACTCCATATTTCGAACAACTTGTAAAAAAATGACTCTAATACTCAATAAATGGATCCAAAAAGTGCCACTTGGCCCGCACACGTCGACTGTGGCTTTCTGGTAAGTGGTTAAGTAGACATCTCCATTCAGATTCAGAGAACAACACTAGGTACGGAGGACGGAGGGACTTCTCGATCTCAGATAAGGTAATAGGTATGTTTGAAAATTGAAATTCGACCTCGGCCGTGTTCAAATCCATGCTGGAAGGAATTTTGTTATGTTTCCGTAAGGGTAGTACACGTGGTAAAATATTCGAGTGCTGGGCCCCCGAAGTAAATAGGGAAGTAATTGTCGTTATAATCAAGTGGAATATGGGTAGTTTTTGAGTGGAGGCTGATTCATAATAATCTTTGAAGTTAAAAGCACCTGATATCGTTGCCTGGTGGCTGCAAGAGACAGAAAAGATTATTACACTGATTGGATCACTATATCCTGATTCTTTCTTGACACGTGCGCTGCAGTTTTATATCTTGAGTTATAACCTTATTAATAATAAAGAGAAGAAGAAAATAGCGGGAGATATATGGTCTAGAGCCAGACAATCCTGTCACACCTATTGAGTTGCCCAATTCTAACTAAAGGAAGCACGAGAAGAAGAAATAAGATGATGTTGGCACGTAGCAAGATATTGCAATAGATATTGCTATGCAAATACTAGTTATGTAACTATCGCAATGCAAATCATAAAATTCATTATTCATCTCATTAATTATAGTTTCTTAACACAATATTAAGTTACTGAGTGACCTAATATACATCATGGACACTATAGACGGATATGCTTTCAATATAGCAGAAGATGAAAACGATGTTTCCACCGAATTACTGAATAAATTTCTATCTATATGCATGTCACCTCCCCTACTTACAAAAGCTTCCGATGCATTGATTTACGCAAAAGATCTTGAAGCGTATTTTTCGCTTTTGGGTAAGTCATAACATGAATTCAATACCTACTTACATATCTTCACCTTTCATAAATGCAGGTTATCAACTATTGATTTTGGAGAAAGAATCGGCTCAATTGACATTGGTAGAAGTTCTTACACATCTTCTAAAGGATATAGGTCCAAAAGATATTTGCTGTATATCCTTAGAGAAACGGCAAGATGCTGCGGAAAATAGCTATCTACCATCCATATTTGGCCAACTGTTACAATCTTGTTCCGAAACTATTTACCCTTATATACTCAAACTTCTACTAACGTGCAGAAGAACAGATAAATTTCGTAAGTCCCAATGTTGCATTAAAATTAAATATCCTAGCATCTTTTGATTTATAGTCAGAGCGGTTGTGGAGCAAGATGCCTTAAATGCTTTGCTTACAAAATTAGAACCTACTTGGAGAGACCGTTATCCAGACAAGCCTCCAGATTTTTCTGTTTCTCATAATGGTGAAGTGCCACATTATAATGAGATCTCGAATCTCATATGGATACTATTAAAATATCTCCAAAGCAATCCAAAGAACTTATCAAATATTGAAAACATAGAAATATTTTCATTATGGTATACTCATGATATCTGTTGAAAATTCTGCTTTTTGAATGAGATAGATTATGGATAAATTGTGAATGTTTTCAGGAATCTCAAGTATATCCTAAGAATATTTGTAAAGTCCGATAAACAGCATTGTAACCGAAATGATATACTAGCAATTATTATTACCCTTATCGAATTATTCCCAAACATGGGTCTTGTTAAAAGTGGTTTGGCGACAGGTAATGGTAGTATATTTATACTATGTGAAATTGAGAATGCAACACCCATTAAACATTTTCGAATAATGTGAACAATGATTTATCGAGGAATTGAGTCAATAGCCAGGAAAGGGAAACAATTCTCTATCATGATAGATTGAAAGTTATTGTTCCGTACAAAACTACAACCCACATCATATCTCCTCGACTAAGCGCTGTCTCACACTCTAGTCTCTAGTCTCTGAACTTCCCTCTTTGCACCACGACTTCGGCGAACTCTTCTTCAACTATTATGCATATAAATAAACTAGAGCCTGAGAACAATTAAGTCCACTCCTAATCTCAGTCGCCCATCAGCCTATGTGTTTTGGTCAATGGCAAGGAAACTGCGCAATCCAAAAGACCAGATAGAATAAACTGATTGTACAGGGTGGCCCATTTTGGGAACTTTTGCGGGGTATCTTCGTTATTATCATAGATAGAAAGTTGCGGTTTTCGCGACAGTATGCCACTTTTTCATTTAACTTAAGATGCCGTTAGCAAAATTTTCATAGACCTTTTAGTTATTAAGGTACAGGTCATTTTTGAAAATGTTGCATTTTGGAACCCCTCTCGTATCTCTGTTATCCTTCAACTTATCGAAAAGGTAAAATAACATATTATAGTTTTTTTTTTCGTAGAATGCAATGGTGTAAATATTTTTTTGTTTTATTTATACTATATGTTGCATTTTGGAACCCCTATCTTTGTTATCCTTAAACTTATCGAAAAGGTAAAATAACGTTCTTATAGATTTTCTCCGTAAAATGCAGTGGTGTAGATAATTTTTGTTACATATTTACTATTTTTGAGTTATAAACCAAACCTAGGTTTTTTAAAATGGAACACCCTGTATATTTATAGGCTATAAAATTTGTCTTTTTCACCTTTTCAAAAATATATAATAGTATGCACTTTTTCTCTGAAACAAGCCAATAAATAACAATTTTCTAAAATTAAATTCATAATTTAATGGTAAGCCAAGGTTATTGTTTATGACAAGAAAAAAAAATATTTGTCTATCTTATTGGATTTTTAATGGACTTTTGGCTTATAAAGCAGTTTATTTTCGTTCAGTTGGAATTTTTATTTAATTGATATCTATCAATTTCTTAGAATAATGGCAGTGTATGAAAATTGTGAAAAATATGCTGGTATGTTTTATACAAAGTAACGAAAATTTTGAAGAAGCTTCGGAGTTATATTTCCAAACGTAAGTAAGCTTTTATGGCTATGAAAATCTCTATTATCAGTATAGTTTTGTGCTTGTTAAATATCCAGAAAGAATGAAAGAAGGCAACCGTCTTCTGAGATATTTGCTCGTTTAAAAGCAAATTTAGTTGAGCACGGATAATTTGTTCATCCGCGTCCAAAAACAACGAACAGAACAGTGAAAGAAGAAAGATAGATGTTTTGGGATATATATAAGCCTTCGTCTTCATGTAGAAGAATTGAGAAGAAAATTGGTGTGCCAAATACTGACGCTCAGAGGATCTTGAAGAAATATAAGTATCATCTATACAAATTCAATATACCTATATCTAATAGGGGGATAGGCCACCTAGGCCTCCCCGATGTCCAGATCTCTCAATTTTAGATTGTTTTGTATGGAGCTATATACAAAATGAAGTATATAAAACACGATATGACAGCATAAAAGAACTTTGAGAGGCAATTCACTTAGCCTTTCGAAATCTGCGAATGAGACCAATAATGGTTCTTTTTAATGCTATACAATGAATTACAAAGATGTGCCAATTTTGTATTAGATAAAATGGTCGTCATTTTAAACATCACCTTTAAAAATATTTTTTTTTTAATAATGTAATTTTTTGTCTTTGTTGAATTGTTACTTTATGCTACAAAACTGTTGTTAAAAACTGATATAAAAAACTATAGATATTTTTTAAAATGCTATGCTTTTATAAAAAGATACCTATATGCAAGGTATTCAATTTTTCTTTAGTAATATGTAACTTTCAATTGTTTATTATTGTTATTCATGGCCTACCATTAAATTATGCATTTAATTTTAGAAAATTGTCATTTATTTGCGTGTTTCTGAGAAAAATTGCATACTATTTATTCTATACTAATATACTATATATACTAAAGGTAAAAAAAGACTTTATATCCTGTATATATACAGGTTGTTCCAAGTTTGGTTTATAACTCAAAAATAGTATAAATAAAAAAATCTATAATATGTTATTTTACCTTTTGGATAAGTTGAAGGATAACGGTGATCCGAGAGGGGTTCCAAAATGCAAAATTTTCAAAAATGCTCTGTATTTTAAAAACTAAAAGGGCTATGAAAACTTTGTTAACGGTATCTTTAGTTTTATGAAAAAGTGGCTCACCGCCGCGAAAACCACAACATTTTATCTATAAAATAACTGAGATATCCCGCAGAAGTACCCAAAATGGGACACCCTGTACAGAGAGAAGTTGTACTATGATGGTACTATGCCATTGGCCTATAGAAAGTCCATCTAATCACGATACATATATCATGCTTCCAATCCTACACCCTTCAACTGCATTTAATTGATAAACATTAGCGCGTCTTGTCACTGAAGAATGGTATCCAACGTTTCTAAAGCGAGTAAAATAATAAAACTAAAAATAAAAAATTAAAATCATTTAAAAAAATACATGTTAGCATCAGCAGCATCTGTTATATTTGTAAAAAAATCTGACAAATATTTTTTACAAAAAATTGGACCGACGTTATTAGTTAGTGCACTGAAAAGTATAAAATAATATTAATTCTATTGGTGCTGTTAATTTTGAAGTTGTGCAGTTGCAGGTAGATTGATAACTTTTGGCACCAACTTCACAAGTACCACCACCAATCGAATTAATATTATTTTATACTTTTCAGTGCACCAACTAATAACGTCGGTCCAATTTTTTGTAAAAAATATTTATTTCACACTTTTGAGTGTAACATGCGTCTATCTCGAAAACCGTAACTCTTTTGAAAAAATGTTCAATTTAAACGTTTCCGGATATTGTCCTATCTTTAATTATACCACCTAAGATTTTCAATTTTCGAGAAAATTCGCCGCCTCCACCTCCTTCGGGGGCGGTTTTCGGAGGGAAGGAGATGTCGGATTTCCGTTTTTATGACTACGGGACCATTTCTTAAGGCTCCTCTTTCAAATGAATCAAAAATCTTCAAAATCGGACTCTACATGCAAGACGCGCACAAACAAAAAAAAACACACAGTCGAATTGTATACCTCCTTCGTTTGGGGTTCGTCGGTCAAAAATTGAAATTCCTACAACCCACCTAAGTTTTACTTGTACTTTCAGTACAATACACATACAATATTTGTATTGTAAATTATTATTTTTTTCTTGGTATTGGATTTTCAATGTCATACAATATCATTCGTTGGGAGATTTGTATCATAAAATTTCAGACATATTAGAGCACAGTCTACAAGTAAAAATTTGGCCACATATTTCCAACAGTCAGATTACCGAAGTTGATTTCACTTTCATTAAACTTGTGTTGGTAACAATATCATTGTATGTAAAATTTGAAGGAGGTGGACAGGTAAACATCATCTTACCTAGAGATGATAATGAGAAAGGGAAAACCTGATTATGGTGATTGTTAGGTATTAGAAGCAGGAAGAGTTATGCCACAACTTCTCAATATAATCAAGCATCATAACAACGCAGCGTGGGCAAAATGGCCAATAGCTTATCTATGCCAAATAACCAATTTGACCTGGTATGTTTTGAGGAAGATAGTTCCGCACTTAGAGGACGATTTTATAGAGAATTCTGGACTGCTAATGTGAGAGATAATATTATCAATGTATTTCTAAACTGCACTGTTTGCTTTCAGAATACTAAACTGTTTCAAAATGCAAAATACTTCTCAACACAACCTTCCCATTCTGGATAAATGTCTCAGTACTTTGGTTTATTTGCTAAAACATGATAATAAAAAGTCTTTCTTAAATTCTATGATATATAATGATGGATTATGGGTGATTTTAGGTATGGTCATATATTAAGATCTTAAAAAATGTTTTAATCGAGCTAACAATTAATTAATTCTGCAGATCTATTGGAATGCTTTTTGAACACAGAAAGCTTGAGCACACAAACACAGGCTTGTATCAAGCAATCATTCTCACTCCTAACAAGACTTTGTGGTGATGTCGATCCTCCAGTTCAAGTTGTGGATCTGGTGCTAAGTTATTTGGATCGTTTTTTGAAACCAAAGCCAAATGAACCGGTATATGATAATGGTATAATTGTTTATACGATGGATTTTATCTGGGAAACTATCGTAGCAAGTCCTGATTTATCTCGAGCTGCTTTTAAAGGTGGAATTGTTTACAAAATGTTGGATATAGCACAAGTATGTCAATATGGTCATCAATATTAAACAGTTTCCTAGGATCGTGTGTTATCAAGAGATTGTATTCTTTTTCAGAAGTTTCCTTTCCATGTAAAAATAATTACGCTTGGGGTACTTGTTGACTTGTGCGATGATGATACATCTGTGCCCTATCTTATAACTTGGAAGGGAAAGAACGAGATAAATGTCATTTCTCTTCTGATGGATATTTTCAGACAAGAAAATAAAATGCTTAGAGTGAAAACAGGTCCTACAGGAAAAATTTTAGGCATGATCTTTAATTTACCTATTGGTTTTATTCATTTTATACAAAGGGTGGTCCAATTCTTTTTTAACGCAATTTGTAACGCTACAAATTAGAGGACTGTGTTCTGTAGTCAATTGAGTTTATGGGTATCAGTGGCATCGTAGCTCACAAAGGGATGAAATCTGAGTCGGTCAAAAGAGTTCATAGATATATATTTTTTTTATAAATTATGTTTAACAAGTCTTTATTTTATATTTGATTGAGACAACGAAGCTCCCAAACGAATGAATCAATTTTGATTTAGTTTTTTTGTTTGAGAGGTTACTTGATCGAGACCTAACTTTTTATATTGATTAAGTCTAGCGTGTGTATCTGTCTTTGTCTGAGGCATCGTAATCGTAGCTCTCAAAAGGATCAACCGATTATGATTCCGTTTGACTGATGACTTGATTGGGAAACTTCGTGGCTATCTTTTTTTGTCGATATATAAATACATTTTCAACAAGGATCGCTACAGAACGTGTTAAAAATTTTCAATAGCAATAAAGAAATAAAAATACTGTACATAACTGTGTATCGACTATTAAGAGATTAAGTTTAATGAAACCGAAAGCACTGACAATGAAGATTGATTTTTTTCCTTTCTGCCGAGGTTCATATCGAACGTACAAAATCTTACTTTTAAGTGTGCAGTGGGGTTATGGGACCTTTTCCAAAATAATTACTGTAATAGTCGAATGGGAGCAATAACGACATGATTAACAAATTGTAGGAAACTGAGTTTGGATCACTCTATATAATAGTGAATTTTTCGTTCATACTTCGAAAAAGTAATTCAAAGTGCCGAATCAATTTTCAGACTGTTTACACCCAATTATGGGAACAGAACAACGAAAGCACACATATGAATGTAAATATAGCAAGTTAAACAGCCCAGCAATATTCGATATGTTTCTTAGTTGTCGACCAAAGGTTTATGCTTTATTGCAACTTTTATTCGAGCGGCATAAAGAGAAAGTTACCTTAGCAAATGAATATTACAAGACGTGCAATGAACAGCTGCCAGGTGTAGATCAGGTTATAATGATTTAATAATGTACCTATTGATAAAAAAATTAGATATACAATCAAATATAGAGGATATGAACATTACCCTAAGAACAGCAAAGATTATGAGGAAACATACATCCATAGGTGACGCTTTTGTTGGCAGAAAACTTTTTATCGTTGAAACTTAGTGAAGCTTGGAAGGAGCTGCAGATAGAGTTCGAAGTTCTATCATTTAGCCCTACCCCTACAGACGCGAAGATTATTAGCTGCCTGGGAAAAAGATCTGAGAAATGGGGCAAACACATAATGAAACTGCAACAAAGTATTTTGAAGGAAGACAAAGCTTTGGTGAGACACGATTAATTGGTTGATTGAAATTCCTGCTTTAAATACATCTGATACATTTCTAGAAAATTAAAGAAGAAACTTCATTATATAGTAAGTTATGTGATGCAAGGATACAGGATGCTCTAGAAGCAGTGTGTGAGCTTAAATATCTGGCAAGAGCAACGGAGCGAATGTTTCGTATAAGTCAAAAATACATTCATCATCATCAAATTGATACTAATCTAGGTGAAGTTACTTGTAACATTTCAGATTTACATAGGACTTATCAGTACGTACCAACAGTAACTGTAAGTATATTTATTTAATTAAAGGTCCTGCATACGTTTTCTTAAACTTTAAAATATTCCTCAGCCTGTCTTCAATCAACAAGTATCTGTATTGAGCAACATAATAGAAGTGGAAAGAGAGAAAGAACCCTCTTTAATATCCACAGAGGATTCCGATATTGGCTTAGAAATGACTGATGGTTTATGCACCGTTGAAAGTAATCAAGAAATAATGGAATAACCAAAATTCACATACATATATATTCTTTTATCACAAATTTACACTGTATATCACATAAATAAATAAACTATGACATTTATTATCCTTGATGGGTGTTAAGGTATATATATATATGAAGATGAAGACTTAAGTGAGAAAATATTGGAAATATACATTTTTCATTGAAATTATGTCTTTACTCAGCAATCTCTAAAAGTCGAACCTTAATATTCATAGGAATAGACCGCAAATTAAATTTGAATTAGAAAATAATTTCGAACAATGTGTAGAACAGGTCCCCATGGATCTCGGCAATTTTGCTTTAACAACACATTTAGGAAAAAATTCTAAAGTTTACTATTTTCACTTCAAATTTCACTTATGTACAACTTACAATGTTTACTATGATGGTGAATTTTCAATATTTCATTTGTTATTTAATTATTTTATTCCTACCAGTTGGACTTTATGTCTCGAATGTTCGTACAATCGTGTCATTTTGGTAATATCACAAAACGGCTGCATTCTATATAATTAATAGCGGCTCGCTGGTTTCTTCGTGCCTTAATCTGTTATAGCTCCTTGTTTTTGTTAATTGCAGTGTTTTTATATATCGGGTTAAGTTAATATTACATTAGCCAAATTACTACAACACTATTTTCTCCACCCTCCCATAAGCTTTTTAAGGGTTACCGCGCTAAAATTTCAATTGGAATGTCTTTCTATAATATATTCCTACTCATCTAGCCAAAAATCGATGGGGAAGGGGACTTATTCTACACATTAACCATAATTCAAAAAAATACATAATAAATCATATTGCATCAACTATAACTTGAAAATACAGCTTTTAATTTTAATCATTGAATATATCATACTGATGACGATAACAATGACAAGAATAGTTATAACATAACCATAGGACTACAACCTTAATGACTATTCATAATAATATTCAGTCACAGGATTCAATGCCATCATTTTCATTCCTTTCCTAATAACAGGAAATATCAGTCACTAGTAATTTGTAATTAGATATTTCGGGGATTAAAATTAAACTAAATACACTTATTTTTGTTGATATGACATTAACAGTAAGTACCTCTGTAATAATACATTGAATTAAATGATGGTTGATGATATACATACGACAAGACATATAAAAGAGATCACGTAATACTTCAAGTGGTAAGGAGATCATATTGCAAAATTACTTGGTTATAATTTTCTTGGTTTTTCTTTTTCTTCTTTTTCTGTAGTGCTGGACCATCTTTCAGCTGTGCTGGAAAGAAGCACCAGAGAATAAAAGCCAAAAATGCAACGGTCGTTCCAACCAACAGGAGAACGTCTTCAAAATCCTGGCATTGAAGAAAATTGGTTCAATATAAATATGAAGATACTAACTACTAACTAGCAACACTCACCGACTTGCCGGTAGCTACATTATTGAGTAAATAAAGAAAATCCTCTAGAGGACTGAAGAAAACGTATGTATTCTCTGTCATATTCGATAATGTAATGTATTTTACATTGTTCGATGATTGTAATAAGCAATGAATTTTAAAAAAATAATATAAGCCTGAGGAAATTGAAGAAAACTCAAATCCTCAAATCTATTGTTGTTAAAAATGTCAATTTTCACATGTCAATTATCATAAATCATATCGAGTCACGAGTCACATGCCATCTGTCATTTTGTCAAATCAAATGGACTTTATCAACAGCGCGTTCCTAAATACAAACCATTAGCCTGGCCAACGTCAAAATGGCCGTGGAAAATTGACAGATCGCGTAGCCAAGAAGATTGGAAACCGCGTGGCCATATCCTCCATTTTCTATTTGACTGACGAACCGTTGAAGGAGGTAGAGTAGGAGGTAGTTTGTTCGCGCCTTGTATATTGTAAACGTATTCCGATTTTGATGATTTTTGATTCATTTGAAAGAGGAGACCTGAGAATTGGTCCCATATTCCTAAAAACTCAAATCCGACAGCTCCTTCCCTCCGAAAATCGCTCCCGAAGGGCAAATTTTCTCGAAAATCGAAAATTCGAGATGCCAGAATTAGATACGACTATTTCCGTTTAAATTGAACAATTTTTCAAAAGAGTTACGGTTTTCGAGCTACATTCATGTTAAAATCTCACATATGGGTATTTTCGCTATGTGGAAAGGGCGATTTCTTTCGAAAACTGAAAACCTCTTGGTACCACAAGAAAGACAATTAATATTTGTAGCAACATTTAAATTGGACATTTTTTCCTTAGATTTACGGTTTTCGAGTTAAACGTTGGTAAAATGGTTAAATCAAAGTACTTATGCGTATTTCGGCAGCGATATTCTGAGATCTCTACATAATAACAAGTATTAGTGAACGTTCAACGATTTTCGTGAATAATGTTACACTCAAAAGTGTGAAAAAAATTTTTTGTAGAAAAAATTGGACCGACGTTATTAGTTGGTGCACTGAAAAATACGAAATAATATTAATTCTATTGGTACTGGTACTTATGAAGTTGGTGCCAAGAGTTATTAATCAAACTGCAACTGCACAACTTCAAAACAGCACCAATAGAATTAATATCATTTCGTATTTTTCAGTGCACCAACTAATAACGTCCGTCCAGTTTTTTGTAAAAAATATAGAACACTACCACCAACTGTTAGTGTGTTAGTGCGGGCTTACATGTCAATACATGTGCTATGTAATAAAGAAAGCTTTTAACCCTAGATTGCCAACCTACGTGAAGTTTACATATAGTTTTTGTTTAATCTGAAATAATTTGTCTATTATTGATATTCTTGCTCTGCCACTCAAGCAGTGCATCTGACCACGACCACAAGATTATGCTGCCGACATCTCCATAGAGTATATAACAAGAGACATCTCTCTGATGTGGCAGTTGTGGTTGTGGTTTGTACTTGTAGCTACATGCTACATGAGATTACAGAAGTTGCCTCGTATACGACGAACATCTTAAATGGTTATCTCTGCCTTAAATATTTGTTCTCTTTATGTATCTCTTATATATCTCTTTGTACCTGCTGCGCAAAGACGCATTCAAGTAGATATGCGTATGAAATTTTACACGATTTTTAGGGCGAGTTTAATCTCCTTGTTTCCAGTCTTCTTGCCGTGTGTGATGTTTGTTTCAGGGTGTAATAAAGAAGCAAAGTTGACATTTACAAGTTACACTTTCACAGTAGCATGGCAGACAGAGGCTACCAACCAGAGAAAACTTAACATAACATGTTTAACTTTTTATAAAGATTGTGAATGGAGAATAAAATTGAGACTCTAACATATTTAGACAATGTAATGATCTTTTAATTCATTTTATAGTTATTTATCCTTATGATGTCTTTCTACCATGCATGTTTGACAAAATAAAAAAGCCTGAATCTTTAGAATATTATAATAAAATTGAATAAACCAACATATTCATGCTTTCAAACCGAAATATCTATTATGGTAACTAAAACATAATTAAATAATCTTTGGTTGAAACTTTAAAATACCTAAAATTATTAGGTATTTGAACCGATTTGAGAAAAGAAATGTATAAATTATGATTATACTTTTGTTTTCTTGGAAGTAAGATTGTTAAAAAGTGTTCGGTGAGTTGCTATTTTCTTTATCACAGATCAATTCATAATCTGATATTATTTAATATTATAGTGCCACCGTATAGGTATTTTACAGGATTTGATACTACAAATTTTAAACTTGCTACCTATATAATATATAGAATATCAACGAATAACAAATTCTAAAAAGTACTTATTTTGTATTACGCGTGGTGCAGGGATGATGGCTTTGCTATTCCTGGACAGCTTGAGGCTTCTCCAGAAAATTTCTTCTTCCATTGCCTTTGAGATCTTTTGGTGGAGATGTCGTTGCTCCTCCCTTCACCAACGGACTCAATTATTTCTTCTAAAAAGAAACTCTTATGTTATTTAAATTTTGTTTGTGTTATATAGGGGTTGTTGAGCAATTTCTCAAAAAGATATTGTAATCCCATTATATCAATTTTCATAATATGTATCTTCTGAATAGGTATTTTCAAGCTGTCATCGTCAAAAAGTCTTGGTGGTGAACTGCTTCGTTATAGGCAATTTTTATAGTAATTACACTGCACATTCTAAGAGTTGTCACGTTTGTGGAAAACCCAGCACTTTTAAGGAATATTCAATAATTCAATAATAACTATACTAATTAAGTATACTAATAAACAATAAGTTGTGATCTACGAGTAGGTATATAAATCAATTACTAACTTAATAATTCAACAGGTTCCGTATTGGTAGATGGAACTAGTGAGTCCACATGCTCTCGCTCAAAAATATGCTTTTTTGAATCGATCTTCGTAGGCTCACTTCTAAGCTGTTTGGTCTTGAACGAACAGTATAGGTTCTGAAAGAAAACTTTTTAGACTCGAAATCTATTCAGATTAAATAGTTGCTTACCTTCAAATTTCACGAAATTTATATCCTCCTGTAGAAATTTGGAGAAACTGTCGCTCTCCAATCCTCAGCAATCTGTAATTCCAGTGATCAAAATGGAAAAACATACATTACCAAAAATCTATATGAAGAACTTACAGAACAAGCGTAATTTTGCCAAGGCCAAGTTATTAAAACATTTCTTATTAAAACATCTTCTTTGGGAATGTTTACGCTAACATACACGGGATTTTTGACATCTAGGTCCGCTGAATCTCCTGAAATTCGTGGAAACCCATTCCATTCGAGGATGTTCACTTTTACAATAAGGCACTAAATACTCACGAGGCTTTGAATGTTTATATCACTTAGGTATTTCGCACACATCGCACATCTATCACACATAAACACAATTCAAAACAATATGGCGTGATTAATAATAAACAGAGAGAACATGTATGTTCTCTTTGATATTACAATCTTAGACAATAAAAGTAAGCAATCTAGATAAAAATCTTCGTTAAATAAATAAATTAAAAAAATATAGCCATCTCTTGTTTACTTTGTGACCTACTTATGCAATTTCCTATGATAATATTAATTTATGTTGGTTCCAAAACGCAGGGAAAGGTGTCGACACTGTATTAAACCAAACTACATAATTAGATTTATCGTGGCTCATCCAGGAAGATATTCCTAGCGCGATCTGTCGGTGAGTGGTGAAGGCGCGCTATGACTATGGTGGTAAAGTGATGCCAATAGAGGATGTCACATCACCCCCTGGGGAGTGAGGAAACCTAGGGTTGAAGATTCGCCGGGAAAATGACGCGCCAGCCGGAACGTATAGTGTAGGACTGGATGCAATGGATGGTGTAGCAGGCGTAGGTGAATTGCCGACGTCGATGTTGCATAGTTGGTGGATTTTCTGTTCTCAATGACGTAGCGGGTATCCAGTTGTGCAACAACGTAGTTATATTTGGTGCTGTCCTATGTGATGTTGCCAATGACGAATTGAGCCTCGACCTGTGAGAACCAGACTTCGGGATTGTCGGCCCAAAAGGGAGGGGGACGGATAGCGGTTCGGAATATAGTTTCCTGCCCTTCGATGATGTGAGCGGCTTGTTGCTGCTGCTGTGGTTGCTGGGCAAGGAATTGCTATCGAAGCTGCTCATTCTCTTGTTGGAGAGCACTTAATTTGACCAAGTAGTTCCTCTGAAGAAGACATCGCGAAATCGCGAATGTGATTTCTAAAATTGGTAGCAGCACAGGAACAGCTCTTTAATCACTTTGTATTCACATTTCACCGCTGTCTAGAGTTTAATCAGGTCGGGGTCACCAGTGTGGAGGAAATCCGAGGCGAACGAACATAATGACAAGTGATTAACAACTATACTTTATTAACTACATCAAACATATAACATCCACAGACTGAATACCGATCTGAACTGTATTAAACTAAAACTACATCACTAGATTTATTGTGGCTCATCCAGGAAGATATTCCTAGCGCGCTCTGTCGGTGATTGGAGCAGGCTCGCTATGGCAGTTGGTAATGCGATTCCAATGGAGGACACCATAGGATCTTCAACTGAGGCAACCGTCGAAGGGTGGCATGGTCCTTAGAGGAAACTTGCGTCCATATAAGTACTTGTAGAAATATTCGATTAATATTACAATGGTCAGCAGCTTTAGCCTGGTGACACAATAGTTCCTCTCAGATTTCGACAACGCTTTGCTGCAGTAGCTGATCACCTTCTCCTGACCATCCTGCACTTGAGACTAGACAGAGCCTATCTCGATGTTGCTGGCGTCTGTATCCAGGATGAACTCTCCCCTTTGTAACTGGTAGCATCAAAACTTCTTTCAGTAAATTGAAGGCTTTTTAGCTGTTTCTCATCGATTCAAATTTGCGACCACATTCTGTAAGTTGAGTCAGCGGTTTGACGATGTTGGTAATCCCAGGTACGTAGCAACGGTTTTAGGTGTCAAACCCGTGAAAACTCCTTGTATGGATTTGACTTTCATTGGGTCTACAGTTAAACCCTTCTCCGAAACTACATGGCCCAAATATGGACCTCCCTCTGGACTAGAGGGCACTTCTTGGGATTCAATTTCAGACCCAACAAGGTAAATCTCTCCTGACAGTCCCTTTAGCCTGGTGTCCATCAGCTTTTCAATAGTGGTTTTTAAGATCCAAGGTAGAGAATAATTTGGATCCATACAGAGTTCATTGAGGAGTAGAAATACGGAAATTTAATTTCAGTGGCTATTTTTGGGGAGAAGGGGATCAAACCCCAGATATAGAAATTTCAGCATCAAGCTCAAAACTAAAACAAAACACAAAGATTCCAACACCATTACTATTTTGAATTATATAATATCCAATCGTTATGGAACAAAATCAATCAATTAAACTATTTTTTAGATGATGAAAATATTGACATTATCCTCCTAAGTGAACAGTAGTTAAGGAGGGTACAAACTGAATTAACTTAAATAACTTAATATGAGATCTCAAGTCTATATCTATTGTAAGCAAACTATGAAATGTGGAGGATAGGTAAAATACTTCAGAAATAGCAGAAGTTCTGAGACTTTTAAGAGGAAAAGATGTTGAGATTACGTCAGTTCATATCCCATATAATTTCTCTATATAGGGCACCCACATGGGGTTCCAGCAAGATTCTGGAAACTCATTCTGATAAACTAAATGTTATTTTCAGAAAATACAGCAAAGAATCATTATTGGAGGAGGACTTCAACATAGATTTCCTAAAGAGAAGTAAAGAAAGAATAATGATCCCTAATCTCATGTCACCATATTTATTGAAAGGAAAAGCAACTGTACCATCCACAGTTTTCAAACAATCAGCTAATTGCATCGATAATATGTTCACCAACGACCAGGACGAATCGTCACTGATCATTTCGGAAATCCATATGTCTGATCAGCAAGCCCAATTATTGAAGAATCGAAAAACAAAAACAACTTCCTCAATTAAAAAAGAAATCATGAAATAACGAATATTCAAAGAGGATAGCATTAAGTAGATCAAATAGGAACTTCCAAAATTAATAGAGGTAATTTCTTCGCCTTCAAGGATGCAGAAGTAGGGTTTACAGATTTTCATACCGTTTTTCGTCAATATTAGATAAATGGGCTCCTGTTAAGGAGAGAGTAAAAAATATAATAAAAATAACAATATTTTTAGATTATAGGAAATGAAGAATAAGTTATATGCACTGCAGGTCATCAGAACAGTTAAAAAGACTAAGAATTCAAGAAGATATACAAGCAAATAAATGTGTAACAGGGCAATAGAAAACACTTTGAGAGAAAACAACAAAAACTCAGTAGAAAATGCCAAAAATAAATCAAAAAAGAGAAAATAAAATTGAACTAAAAACACCAGATTAACACCGAATGATCAAAAATTTTCGAAAGTTGGAAAGAACACTGCAAATCAACGAAAGACCACAAACAAACAATACATGGACTACTTAAAGAGGGTAAAAGAATACACTTCCAAAAGTTGCTGCCTTTTTGATTTTACTGAAGAGAAAGTGAAAACAATATTTTCCCAAGTAAAACATAAAAACACACTAGATAAATACATTCTATGAGTAAATGACTCTAGAGCGATGAACTTTCAAAGCCCATCATTTCATAAACAATTGTTTCAATAGTTATTTTCCATGAACATAAAATCTTCCAGGATAGTTCCAGTATACAAGAAAAAAGCAAATATAAATAAGTGCGACAACTATAGTCCAATATCAATACTCCGATTCAATGCCGAATTTGTCAAGAATATTTGAACTAGCAATCAATAAATATTTTTTTACAAAAAATTGGACCGACTTTATTAGTTGTTGCGCTGAAAAATACAAAATAATATTAATTCTATTGCTGCTGGTAATTTTGAAGTTGTGGCTTTGGATTTTGTTGTTGTATGCACCAAGAACTAATAAAGTCGGTCCAATTTTTTGTAAAAAAATATTTATTTCACATTTTTAGTGTAACATTAGTCATGAAAATTGTTGAACGTTCACTAATACCCCAAAAGTTATAGGCTTAGCTTGTACTTGTTATTTATTATTCAGAGATTTGAAAACATCGCGGCGCAAATATATATATATTTCAGACTTTACTGCTGTAACTCGAAAACCGTAACTCAATTTAACTGTTGCTACATATAATATTTTCAGTTTTTGAAAAAAATTGCTCTTGCACATAGCGGAAATACGCATATCACATATTTCAGACTTTACCATTGCGAAGCTCGAAAACCGTATCTCTTTTAAAAAAAATGTTCAATTTAAACGTTTCCGGATATGGTCCCCTTTCTTATTTTCAAATTTACAATTTTCGATTTTCGGAAAAATTTGCCCCTTCGACATAGCTGAAACACATTTCAGATTGTAGCGCGGAAACCTATGATTATTTCCAAAAATGTCCAATTTAAACATTTCCGGATATGGAATTTTCATTATTTCTGTCGTCTCGGATTTTCAATTTTCTAGAAAAAATGCCCTCTCTACCCCCTTTGGGGGCAGTTTTTGGTGGGAAGGAGATTTCGAATTTGATTTTTCTCAATATGGGACCATTTCTCAACTCTCTTCTTTCAAATGAAACTGTATGTTTACTATGTGAAACGCGCGAACAGCCATATAAAAAAACATACAATAGAATTGTATACCTTCTCCTTGAAGTCGGTCAAAAATAGGATGGTTCAAGTTTTTGAGAAATACTCGCTTCTGCTTCTGCACAATGTTATATGGGTATACAAAGAAACGAAGTACAATTACAGCTCTAATAGAAATAATACAAAACATGACATGACAGAAGCTCTCGATAAGGGAGAAGTCATAATGCTCAATTTTGATCTAAGCAAGAACTTGATTCAGTGTCCCATGAAATTCTTTTAGGCAAACTTAACTTGTATAGTTTCAGAGATGTGGTTCATAATCTTCCATGGTCAGAAAGTAAGGAAGGAAAACAGAACACAACATGTAACATTTGGAGGTACTTCATCCAGTGAAACTACTCTATTATTTGGCGTAGCGCAAGGATCTCAATTGGGACCAATTCTCTTTATAGTCTAGAAAGAAATTTATTCATCTGTGAGACATATGAGACATTACATATTATAATAAAATATACAGTGTATAAACCTATCCGACTAGTCAATTACAAAAAAAAACAAAGTATGAGTAAGAAAATAAATTACCAACGAAGAAGAGTAATAATATAAATATATGGATAAATTTATTATTGTACATAGGACATATTCGACTAACACAATTTTAAAAACTGAGGAATTCCTCTACACTGTAAAATGTATGATCTGCTAAGAATGACAGGACCTTCTTTCTAAAGCTATTGAAGTTATTGGGATGTATATCCATATCTATATAAATGACTAGCTGTCCCGGCAGCCGTCGTCCTGCCTGGAAAAGCTTCAAGCGATATGCCGACAGCAGCGCCACCTACCGGGTTCAATTGTGTTTTTAAATTATCCAGGGACCCATCGGAATATACATAGAAAATTTCATATCAATCTGTCCAGCCATTTGACATACCGACAACGGCGCCATCTATCAGGTTCAATTGTGAATCTAAACCATTCTCGAATCCCCTTGAATACACACAAAAAATTTAATTCCAATCGGTCCAGCCGTTTAGGAAGAGTTTAGTCACATACACACGCACAGAAGATTTATATATATAAAAATTTAAATTTTCCTGATTGTGTGAATACTTGAATTTACTGTGAAGACAAATCAATATTGATAAAGAGTGAAAAAAATAATGATATGCAGAACAAGGAGAAAAATATTGTAGAATATGTTGGGGAAGGTTTACTGTCAACTCGAATTAACTTTAAGTAAAATAGAAGAAATAACTTTTCATTTTAAAGCAGAAGTCAAGTATATAAAATTTCTGGGAATAATGCTTCATACAAAAATAAACTTGACACCACATGTAGAGATCTGCAGAAAAATTTTAAAATATCTTATTAGGAAGATGAGGCAAATAGCTACGCACCAAACAGCCCAGACATATTACGCTTGTGTTCACAGTTGTCAAGAGCCTTAAAAGGACTGAGTGTGAGAGAGAGCTGCAGAACTTCATTCAAATAGGAAATAATACTTACTGTTTCTTCGATCTTTATCAGGGAATGTCTTAAGTACCTACATACAACAAGACATAAGAAGTCAATGAATTTAAAATCAAGATCAACATGAGTATGCAATACAAGAAGAAAAGATCAATTAATAGCATCATTACATCGCATAGCCCGTACACAACAAGTTTTTGACTACTGGGGAGTAAAATTTTACAATTCCCTGCCATCTAGAATAAAAACACTTCCAATGAATAAATTTGATCAAATCATAAAAGAGCTTTTCTTGGGGCATTCAGGATAACTCGACCTCGTTTTCCGATTCTGGTTTGGTATCCTCTTCAGCCCTCGGTATTCTCTGGCGAAATCTTCTTTCATCTCTTCTTCTTCGACAGCAATTTCTTATTTGGTCCAGATGTCCACACCTCAAGCAGCAGATCCTCTTCTGACTTTTAACTTGCGGTCATAGGCCTCCGCCTTACAATCGCTGCTCAATTCTTCTAATCTACGAACACGACATTCGATCGCGGCAAGTAGGTTAACAGGATGTACCAGAACAAGTGCTTGTTTAATTTCTGGTTCACGAAGTCCATCCAGTAACGCCAGAATTACTAATCGTTATAATACGGCCTCAGGAGTTCCGGGATAAGCCAAGCGAACAAGGCGAGCTACATCGCGGATCCGGATTCCTGGAGGGTCTCATTGTGTTTTTGGCAGCGCATCTTTGGTTGAGAGTGATAAACTTGTTCTAAATGAGCCTGACCATACCTCAGATCCAGATATCTCACTAATTGATTGAAGTTGCCAAGTGCTGTTGGAGAAAAGGCCTGCAAAACATCCGTCACCTTAACACATTAGGCTAGAGTCAACGGCGAACTTATCTTTGGACGCAGGCAGAAATCTTTGTGCATATGGTCTTGCAGCCAAAAGGCAATTATCATGAAAGTCACAAATTATCAGAAACAGAAAAAAATATCGCTTGGCACCCGAGCAGAAGCACCTATATGGATTAAAAGAAGGAGTGTTGATTAAATTTTCCGATTTTAATAAAAAAGCTGAATTCGAGAAATCTATTGGGCTTAGGTGTAGGCAACCAAATATAGTTCGAAAGGGAACAAAATGCTTCATAGGAATATGTAAATAAATACAGGATGTGCCCTTTAGAATAACAAATTTTTGTGAGTATTTTAATTTTAAGTTTTCCAGTCATATTTTTTTAATAACCTGTATAATTCTTGATATTGAAATATGAATGAGAATATCTTTAACATAATTAATTACTGTGTTGAATACAATATTTTTCTTCGTACATACATTTATATAAATCTTTAACTATTTCAGAAACGGTAGAATATAGGTATAGGGAATATTGAAGTAGCCACATCCATTCTTATATCCGAAATTAACAACAAATTGTACGGAGTTCCATTTAAGAAAATATAAAGTTCATATATATCTTCTTTCTTGAACGCCCTCTATAATTCAAAATAGTTTTAGATTGTGTATATGGAGATTGTCTATTCGATCCTGTTAAAAATATTTTTTACAAAAAATTGGACCGACGTTATTAGTTGGTGCACTGAAAAGTATAAAATAATATTAATTCTATTGGTGCTGTTACTTTTGAAGTTGTGCAGTTGCAGGTAGATTGATAACTTTTGGCACCAACTTCACAAGTACCAGCCCCTATAGAATTAATATTATTTTATACTTTTCAGTGCACCAACTAATAACGTCGGTCCAATTTTTTGTAAAAAATATTTATTTCACACTTTTGAGTGTAACATTAGTCACGAAAATCGTTGAACGTTCACTATTACCAATCAAGATAGTACTTATTCTATTACCCACGTATATTCCTTGCTTGTAGTTGTTATTATTGAGATCTCAGAACATCGCTGCGGAAATACACTTGAATATTTTAGTTGTTACCATTTTAACACCGATTTTACTCGAAAACCGTAACTCTAAGGGAAAAATGTTCATTATAAATGTTGCTACAATTAATTATGTCTTTCATGTACTGCAAACAGAATTTTCGACAGAAATCGCCCTCTCCACATAGCGAAAATAGGTATATTTGAAAATTTAAAATGTCTCTATATCGAAGACCGTTACTCTTTTGAAAAAGTGTTCAATTTAAACGTTTCCGGATATTGTCCTATCATTAATTATACCAACGCAGATTTTCAATTTTCGAGAAAATTTGCCCCCTCCACCCCCTTCGGGGGCGGTTTTCGGAGGGAACGAGATGTCGGATTCCCGTTTTTATGAATATGGGACCATTTCTCAAGCCTCCTCTTTCAAATGAATTAAAAGTCATCAAAATCGGAGTACGATTACTATATGAAACGCGCGCACAAACCAAAAAAAAAAAAATAGTAATTACTTATGTGATATCACATGGTTCTATGGTATCCCATACAGAGACCGTGTCGTATATACTATGCCCCACCCTGTAGATGAGATATTACGATTTTTTGTAGATGTAGTAAGTTCAAGTTTAAATTTTCAACAAAAATCAAACGTGCAAATATCCAGGTCCAGTTAATTGGCATGATCAGACAATTTGCGATCGTGAACGAAGTGTACGCCATCTATTATCAGGAGGAATTACTCAGAGGAGCATCTAAAATTCATATTTTTGACGTTGCGTATCAAATCTAAGACGTTGGTCCAGGGGTCGTGTGGAAAAGTGCAAGTTGTATTCGTTTAGTAATTTTGTAAACATGGCCCTCTCTGCAATAAATATCACAAGCCGCCACTGACCAAATAGCGGTGAGCAACAAACCATCAACCTAACCTGTTTTCTCTATAAAAACATCATATCTATTTTAACCGTCAATCTAATTTACATAAAATAATCACTCACCTCACATCGCTCCTCCTATTGGTAGAGCGCTCTACTATTGGTTTCCCAAGTACAACAAATCTCTTGTCAAATAATATTTTTTCGCATATATATTTCACCATTTTCTACCATTATTTCCATCAGTAAGTGGTTTATTTCCTTTATTTTGTTAGACAGATTTATTTCCTATATAAAGAGATCCATTGAGTTTACCTTTCAGTGTTTGTATTCTCACAAGATTCTTACATCAGAGACAAAATAAGCATCTAGCCCGCAAAAGATTTTTAAATTTATAGCAGTTGGCGCGTTTCCTCATCGCCAATTTATTTGTTGTTCACCTCTATTTAACGTCATCTATTGGCGTTTTACTTTCGCCAATAAAGAGTTTCAAAATGGTGGTTATTCAAAGTTTTAACAAATCTCAAAAATTTGATATTATATAAATATATCGTTTGTTTTTAGATATGATATGAAAATACAACTTTCTTAAGCGTTTTGAGAGAAAAATTGATTGAAAATCAAAAAACACATCCTACATCAAAATTTAATATCATCTTTGTTGTTTGCCATTGTACTGTAAGAAAATTAATATTTGCTCGATTTGATTGTACGGTTTAGGTATTCTGCAGGTTATAAAATTATGAGAAAAATTATTTCGATTATAATTTAGATGCAACTGCAAGGAAAGTTGTGTGAAAGCAGAGACAACCAGACTCAACGTTTGTATAGGAGTTTTATTTTAGATCTGGCAACGTGTTGAATTGAAAAACCGTCGTTGTGATTAACTTGGCAATCTTGTATTTCCTCTCATTCTCATTTCTCTCTCTCTGTCTCTCTCACTCATTCTGTCTTCTGTTGCTGTTGCAATACATGAATTCATTCAGACACACTCTATGGTCAGATGGGTTTTATCATACGCAAAGTTTTATGAACTTAAATCCTCATTTTGATTTAAAGTATTTATTTGTTCTCGTAGAAAAAGTGCCGAATGTTGAATCAGTGATTAAACGGACATAAAATGGCCTATTTTAGTTCCAAGTGTTACAATTTGTGTTTGTTTTACATCATTTTCAACTGGATTCTATTGGTTGCATGTTCCACAGGTGAGTTCTCTTCCTACGATTTCGTTCATTCATTAGGTATTTGGTGTAATAATATACAACAGGTAGTAACCGTGAAGAACAATTAAGATAGAGACCAAGTATTTATTAAAAACCCGATTACCTATATTCAACAATCAAATCAAGATCATACTTATGTTGGGTTTCGCATATAAATTTCGGTAACCAACAGGCTCGCGCCTTTAATGAGTTCAAAGTGCGCAACTTTTTGACTAACTCCAGGAATAATTTGTATGTTGTTAAGTATGAGTTGAAAAGTTGAGATCCTTAGTATCTTATGAAAAATCAGATTTTAGCATTTTTCTTGTTTCCCTAAGAGGCAGATTCACAATTTGCATGTTTTTGAAAAATCTACTACTACCTGTCAATTATTAGTACAGATTGAACATTTCTTTCGGTTGACAGAAGAAGAAAACAATTGAGTAGGTAATGTAATTTTGTATTTTATTATAGTAATTGAACACAACAAACCATATTATACTTATACATAAATATATTTTTAATGAATACAAAAGTAAAGTTCATGTTCAAATGTTTAATAACAAAAAGGCTTATCCATATGGATGATATAGTATGGAAGACAATATGATTAAGTCAAAATCTTATTCCAGAATATTTAAGTATATTTTGAGTATTAAAGCAAATTTACTTCTTGTCTGAGACAATCCTTGAACGACCTTCAAGTATTGACAACAATCCACACTCTGTGACTCAAACAGGTACTGTACTCTTCGGTCTATTTCTAGCTTATACCTACCTTCTTCATATATATTTTTCAATAATTTGAGAACATTCAATTGACCATGTTGATTATTTAAATTCTCTCAATTTTTATTTACCTGCTTGAAGAATGCAATCATAAACTTTTGTAACTTTGTTCATTTTCCGGTCGAGACTAGTGAACTAACTATGCGTAGATTAAGCGGGAACAGGTTTCAGAAGTGAATATTCATGCCATTCCGCATATTGATGATTGAAAGAGAACTCATTTTAATCAACTTAAGTTATAGATAACAAGTTTGCATTTTCTATTAATTATTTATTAACCTAATCCAAATTAAGAGTGCTTTATTTTTATCAAAGTTTACAGAGTAGTATTCTGTAAACTTTGTTTTTATCATTACTTTTTCGTCTCTGCGTACACGATATTACCTACAATCGTTATTTATAAGATCACTCTTACTCTTGTCTCTGTCTGCTAAAAGTTGAAAATGGTAACTATAAAGAGTAACTTGACCCAATCAGGGAGGTACCTAGGTAATTTTGGGATGTGAACAGGAAAATCTAAACAAAAATCGAATCATCTTCATGCGAACTCGAGTCCCCATTTGGCCGATTCTTATTTACTTATATCTGATAGAAAAACTATTTTGAAAAATTGGAGATATGTATAGGTATATCAATTAAGAATACTTATGTATAGAAACTTTTGAAAAATAAAGTTCCATTTTACCCTCGTACTTTCTTTGACCGCCGGGAATCTTGGATAGATTCCAGAATAATATAATGCGAACAATGTTCGCCAAGAGTAGCAGCAATTGAAACTGAAGGCGTTGAACAGTACCTAGTAGTTTATCGTCCCATTTTAATTTATTTCATGAGGATTACTCTTGTCTTTAGCCAATGTTCCTATATTCAATTAAATAAGCATATATTAAAAAGGGCAGGAATTCTATTTTCTATATATATATATATATATATATATATATATATATATATATATATATATATATATATATATATAATATTAAATCACTAAATATTGTCTGTTACTTGTTTCCATCATCTGGGAATCACACAATCACAATAATTGAAATTACAAGATGTTATTCTTAATTCGTAGAATATTCATCTTGAAATCATATCTATTGCGAAGGTAAATTCTGCTGGAAATACTTATAATTTAATAATTACCAGACGTATATTTTCTATATCCATTTTTGCCCCATACACATTAACATATTACCTACTTGATTGGGCTCCGCTTCATTTATAACGTACAGTAATTCGAGTTGCCGTTCCCAAAATTGGGGACTTTCCGATAACTGTGGCGCCAAGATTTGACCATGTACTCTTATAAAACACCGCAAAATAAGACGAAAATAATCGAGAATACCAATTTTCGAATTTTCGTGTCCTTTTGGAGATTTTGGACCCAACAAGCTAGTTGGATTTTTGAGCAAATGGTATGTTTGGGTGGGGAGACACGCGTTTAGAAGTGAATAAATATTTGTACTTACCAGTGCCAGTAAAATCACTGTTGATACCATCTCAATATCATAAATTGCCATTTTTCAACATATAAACTACAAACATATTTCAATTTCACTACTAGGTTAGCCGCCATACTGTAATTATTGAAACTTGAAAAACGAAATAATATTGGAAATACGATTCCAGGCGATTACAAATACAGTGTTGCCATTTACTTCATTTTGGAAGCTCATAGAATTATTAATTTATTCTATGACAGTAGAATAAGTTGTAGACAATAGAAAAATGTATCGCTGTATGAAACATAATTTAAATGAAAATAATTCAAACAATGAAACTAAGGAATAAAATTAAACACATATTTAGTACTTTTGGAAAAAAGGTCAGGTCAAGTTAGGCTTATGTTTCATTTTTTATTGCCCAAAAAGATTTTCTGTAAGGTTAGGTTTAGGTTAGGTCAAGTTAGGTATATGTTCAATTTTCTATTGTCCAAAAAGATTTTCGGTAAGGTTAGGTTTAGGTTAGGTCAAGTTAGGTTTATGTCTAATTTTCTCTTGTCTAAAAATATTTTTATTTAAGGTTTTAGTTTTTGTTTTAGTAATTTTCATTTAAATTATATATTTATATTCACATTTTTCTATTGTCTAGAACTTATTCTACTGTCATAGAATAAATTAATAATTCTATGAGCTTCCAAATTGAAGTAAATGGCAACACTGCATTTGTCATCGCCTGGAATCGTATTTCCAATATTATTTCGTCTCTCAAATTTCAATAATTACAGTATGGCGGCTAACCTAGTAGTGAAATTGAAATATTTTTGTAGTTTATACGTTGAAAAATGACAATTAATGATATTGAGATGGTATCAACAGTGATTTTATTGGTAAATACAAATATTTATTCACTTCTAAACGCGTGTCTCCCCACCCAAACATACCTTTTGCTCAAATATCACGCTAGCTTGTTGGGACCAAAAAGGGCCAATATCTCCAAAAGGAGACGAAAACTCGAAAATTGGTATTCTTGATTTTCGTCTTATTTTGGCGCCACAGTTATCGGAAACGTGCCCCAAAATTTGAATGACGTGCAGAAAAACCTATCAAAAATGACCTGAACGATTTTTACCATTATGCCACCCCTCTAACGCCACTCTGCGAGGGGTTGTGGCAGGATGGGACGGAGCAGAGAGGGTTTTCCTGAAAGCACCAATTAAAATACTCATTGTATTGACATTTTCATGTATCCGGAAGAAAAAGGTAGATATTAAAAAACGCGTCTATTAATCAAACAATTAAAAAAATTGCTTCCGGCAGGATTCATGTCGGTAGAGTTGTCGTTTTGTGAATATTTCCTTATGGTCGACCAGCGGTTCAATAATGTATATAATCCAACTGGGCTCTTGGAAAATAAATGCTTATTGATACATTTGTTATTTAAACGTGATAAATGTAGAATTGAAAGTGTTCAATTAAATTATCGATAAACCATATTGAACCCCTGCTAACTTTTGATCAAAGAGTCGTTTCCAGAATCGATGATTCAAACAGTCAAACAGACTGAGTGAACGAGCCGTGAACAATGTAAACATCGTTCATTTCTGTACGATTCCCAATTTTAGCTCCACTACCTCCAACATCCGCCAACCGAATCTGCTAGAAATTGTATTGTACATCAATGGTGCAAACATATATGGATACATATTTATTTATTTATTTACTAATAGCAATTACAATTAAAATTTTTCCCCTTTAAGGGAATATAGAAGAAGAATATACCTAATAAGGAAAATAAATCAAAATACATATGATGAAAATTCTATTGATTTGCATCAGTAACTTACCTTAATAAAATACAGATACATTTCATTAAAGCTGTAAACTAATTATATAATTTGGAACAGGTACATGTATATATTGCAGTACATAAAAACGAAACACGAAAATATAGTAAAGAAATAAAGTGATAGTCTCCGCGTTTTCTTTGAAGCAAAACTGTCAATAACTTGCGATAAATCAAGATTTTGAAAAATCTCTGGAAGTCACGACAAGATTTGTCAATCTTTCTTACAACGTAGTGAATTTCAAGTTATTTTTTATAGGTAAGCCGCTTCTTTCTCATGATACTGCGGTAACAGGCAAAGTAAGAAATATTCTAATAGTCATTGATAAGTTAGGAAAATAAGAAATAATATCGCTTTTTATTTTATTTTTTAATCAGGAATAGACAGAGAAAGAATAGTAGCACTTGAGCTATTTCATTGGGTTTTTCCCCTATTGAGGTTATTCACAATAATTGTACCTATATGTAGATTTAGATACTTAGAAATTGGGCATCAAATAAACACTTGACTGGCCAGTTTATTAAAAAAAAAGACTGAAAAGCAAATAAAAGTATTATTTTATTGTCGTAGTATGTAGTATTATTTGATTTACTCGATCAATACGCATATTAACAGTGATATTTCAAATATAATTTTTTTCTTTTTCTCCATGCCCCATGATTTTGCCGCCCCGTGCAAGTGCAGGTACTGTGCACCCGCTCGGAACGGCGCTGCATTTGGCTGTAACTAACCTAAGATGTTTCTAAGATCTTACTAGGAAAATATTTGAATTTGTTTGCAATATAGGAAATACCTCATTTTTTTATCAAATTAGTTATATACAGATCTCATTTAAGATTACATTCAACTGTTATAGCCAGGTACTTATTACTATTCGCTTTTCTTACGTTTGTGTTTTTTATGTTAATGTTGATATTATCAGCATAGCAACTAAATGTGATAAACTTTTTTTTCAACATAATAAGCTTATTACATTTTTATTTCAGCGCTTCACACGTATCTTATGTGCTAAGCATAACTTTATCATCTGTGAAAGCAAATACTTGTGAACAATTTTGAAAGATATCATTAATTTATATAAGAAAGTGTAGTGAGCCCAGGACAGGGCCCTGGGTTACACCAATTTTAACTGATTTAAATTCTCTAAAAGTCTCGTTCAATCGAACTTTTTGCTTTGTATTATTCAATTAACTTAATTAATAATTTTAAGGCAAAACCTCTTATACCTACATTTTCAAGCTTGTTTATCAAGATCTTATGATTTACGGTATCCGGTATCGAAAGCCTCTGTTAGATCAATAAATGTAGCAATAACAGCTTTATCAGAATCAACATCATTATAGATAGATAATGTAAAAAATGTATATGTAAACAAAGATTATCATTCTGCATGATGTCACATAGACTCCAGAAGTACCTAATACCTACATCAGAAGTGATATTATGAAAATTCCGCTTCTACTTAAATTAAAATGTCTTTTAGACCAAAAGTTTTTTCATGTTACATACAGCAAAATTCAAAATGGCCGTGTTCATTAAGAAAATTGACTTATTTTTTCTCTTTGAAGAGACTGGTTTAAAAAATATTACTGACTGAAAATGCTTTTTGATCTGGAATAAAATCGGCATAAATACATGAGATAAATTTGGGTTGGAGTACTTACATGATAGCGAAGATGGATGGTTCTTATATTTTATTCGCATTCTCACTAAAGCTGGAATAAGTACCTACCTACAAATTGAAATCACTTTCCTATTGAGAAAACACTTTCAGTTTCAAATTTACGCAAAGATCTTTGCTTGAATGTCTGGTTTATCCTTTAATTGTCTGAGTTAAACCATCACTTTTGTGCAGCCCTCCATATGTGGTGAGCATCTTGTTAGTTTTTGCATAGAAAGTAAAATCTAATGTAATTTTATTGTTTAAAAAAATACCACTTTTATTAAATTTAAATAAATAACATTTGTCACATTATTTTTTGATACACTCGTAAAATTTACGAAACAGTTAGTTTTAGATAGATAGCACTTTATTTCCAACAGATATAACCCAATTACAGGAAATGCCCAAAGGTATAGATAAAAACATATAAGAACAGATAATTAATAATGAGTAAAATTGAAAACAAAAAAGTGTATAAAGCATAATAAGGTAAAGCAATATAAAATATTATAATATGACATCAAAGGCGAGGGGTTCGATTGAGAACTGATACTCTCTATAACATTTTCGAGGTTACAGTTCCGCTAAAATCTAATCGTACCCGCAGATACCCGCTCTGGTTCACACCTAGTATTACAAAAAATATTAATAATAAGTAAAATTAAAAAACAAAAAAGTGTATAAAGCATAATAAGAGTAGCAAGTAGATTGATGGCATAATTTAAGACTGGCCAGGCTAATGGTTTGTATTTAGGAACACGCTGTATATACATGTTTTTATTATGTATATTACACGTGCTTAATTTTTGATCATTCTTGGTTCATTGGAAAGAGAACTGCTAAGAAATTGAAATAAAATTAAAGAAAATAACATTTCCCCCCTGCTTATCAGGTAACTAGCAACTGCAACGCGACTGTGACCTTTACTGTCAAAACGACGGTTTGGTACGGTGTTGCCGAAGAGTCAATTAGAATCTTAAACTAAAATGATATCTACTCTGCAAAACTTACCATTTTTGATCTAAAGTATAATAGCGATGTTGATATCATGCATATATGAATAATAAATGCAATTTTAATCATAGGTATTCTTTATTATTATTTTTACTTATTTATCCAGTTTTTTTAAGAACTAGTACAATTGTAGCACTGCGGCAACACTGTTACAACAACGCGGTAGTAACGGTTTACTAATTTTTAATTAATCATGGGGATGCAATTCCATAAGTTTTTTTTATTGACATTTTAAAAACCATTGACAGAGAGATACGATTGTGCTTCCTTATCCCTTATTGACCGATTCTGATCTCAAATACTTTTCTGTATACCTACTCTTTTCTTTTAGTTTTTGAATAATTTTTTTTGGATATCGTTATTAAGGCCGAATTGAACTCTGGATATATTTTCTTCCGATAAATTTGTTCTCAGTGTACCTGCTACTGATTCTAATTAGATTATGATCTATTCTATTTAATGGATGCGCATAGTATTTGCATTATAATAATTATTATATTTATTATTCTCCCATTAATATACATAAATAGACGTCTGCCTTATTAGAGCTGATTAAAATAGTTAAATAGAACTTATTAAATGTGGAGCATAACTATCAATTTATTACCAAGAAATCCATCGCGAGAATTTACTTTTGTACATATATACTTTTTCGTGTTCGAACAAGAACGGGTTGTCAAGGTCACTAATTTCGAAGAGTTTTCTTTGGTTAATATACCAGGTACCCATACTAGTTGATGGTATTGAAACCGCTTTCTTTGGGCTTGGCACTACTCTCTCAAGAGATATAATACCTAATTATACGTTATTTTTGGCAAACGAGCTTCAGAAATTCCATCGAGCATATTGTCGCCCAAGATCATTTTTCTTTTATTGATTCGACAGTTGGACGTAAATAGTGTACCTATGTGAATAATTATTATTTATTTCATTTATTATATTACGCTTACATCACATAGTTCAACCATTGAACATCTGTGAAAGTAATAAGTATTCTTTGATCCTGAAAGAATTTTTTATCTTTATCGGCGTAGGCATTTAAATAAATATTTTTTACAAAAAATTGGACCGACGTTATTAGTTGGTGCACTGGAAAGTATAAAATAATATTAATTCTATTGGTGCTGTTACTTTTGAAGTTGTGCACTTACAGTTAGATTGAAAACTTTTGGCTATTCGCACACAATTCTAATAAAATTTTAATGCGCCTCCCAAAGTATGATAAACTACTTATGCAAGCATAGAGAGGAAAACTACCGAAAACAATCTTGTAATCAAACTTAGACTGACAGGCAGCTGAAAATCAATCCCATAGGAGGTATTACCCTTACGTATTTGTGTACCAAGTTTGATGTCGATCGGTCAAGTATTTTTCGAGATATAGTGTTAATTGCCAGACAGACAGTCAGACAGCTGAAAATCAATCTTATAGAAGGTATTACCCTTACGTATTTGTGTACCAAGTTTGGTGTCGATCGGTTAAGTATTTTCCGAGATATCGTGTTGAAAGACACACAGACAGGATAATCAAAACAATAACTACGTCAAAAAAAAATCCGTACTTGATAAGGAAATTTAATATATAATTTAATTATTGAAAAGCCAGAACGTACCAAAAAGTATATGAAAACATAATCCACGATTTTTCTCACTTTTAGCGTGACGCGGTTTCTCGACCAACAACCCATCGCAAGGATGAGCATCAAGTTAGCTAAGCACCTGTCACGAATCGACTCGAGAGTAGGTGGATAATTAATTTGCCGCTAATTAGTCGTGAATTAGTTGTGAAAATACCGATTTTGTCGTTTTTTGTTTTTTTATTTTTTTCGGATGCTTTGCTAACTTGATATAAAGTTAGCAAAGCACGGCTTCAAAAACGACTTTAAAGCTTTCGTAGAAGAATGGGAATAGGATCAGTTTTTGCCTCTAATTAGTCGTTAATTAGTTGTGAAGAAATTAATTTCCTAAATTATTATTTTTTAGTTTTTTTTTTGGGTGCCTTGCTAACTTGATACAAAGTTAGCAAAGCACGCCTCGAAAAATGACTTTAGAACGTTCGTAGAATAATGGGAATAGAACAAGAATTTGCCGCTAATTAGTCGCTAATTAATTGTGAAGAAATAAATTTCCTAAAATATTTTTTTTTGTTTTTCTTTAGGGTGCTTTGGTAACTTGATATAAAATTAGCAAAGCACACCTCCAAAAATTACTTTAGAGCGTTCGTAGAATAATGGTAATAAAACAAGAATTTGCCGCTAATTAGTCGCTAATTAGTTGTGAAGAAATAAATTTCCTAAAATAATTTTTTTTGTTTTTTCTGGGTGCTTTGTTAACTTGATATAGAGTTAGCAAAGCACGCCTACAAAACATGACTTTAGAGCGTTCGTAGAAAAATGGTATTGGGATAAGTTTTTGCCGCTAATTAGTCGCTAATTAGTTGTACAGAAATTAATTTTCCAAATATTTTTTTTTGTTTATTTTTTTGAGTTTTTTGCTAAAATAATATAAAGTTAGCAAAGCACGCCTTACAAAAATAACTTTAGAGCGTTCGTAGAAGAATGGGAATGGAATAAGTTTTTGCCGCTAATTAGTTGTGATGAAATTAATTTCCCAAACTATTTGTTTTGGTTTTTTTGGATGCTTTGGCTAACTTGATATAAAGTTAGCAAAGCACGCCTCGAAAAATGACTTTACAGCGTTCGTAGAATAATGGGAATAGAATAAGAATTTGCCGCTAATTATAATTTTTTTCATTCATGCCAAATAACAAGCGGAACCGATTATTCACAACGTAGGAATATAGGGACCTTGATTTCACTTTAATGAGAAGCTCTTCAGAAATTGTGCTCCACACGGGATCAGATTCTAAGGCAATATCATTGTGTTTATCATCACAAATGATATCGATTTTGTGATTCAAAATAGCCTGAATTACAGTACTATTTTCGAAAGAAGATGGGCGCCCTCTAGACATGATTATTCTTTTAGAGTAGTATCCAAAATATTGCAACCTAAAAAAATGAAGGCAAACTTTGTGAGCAAAAAATTGAAGTCAATCTTGCAGAGTTGCAACCACAAAGTTGAATATTGAATAAATATTGAAGAACATATCCTTTATAGTAACCTCATATAGCTCTGCCATTATATCAAATTGAGAATTTTGAAATAATAATTGTGATAGGAAGTGATTATTATAATAGCCCCTGTTCAAAAAATTCAGGAAGAAATTCCACCAAGTACCTAATTCCTTGATGTATTTTTCTCGATTTTAGTACTTGTTTTAGTATTTTAGTATTTTAAGGAAATTTGTTAAGATTGGTTGAAAAATTCAGAAACTGATATACTGAGAGAAATATATATTTAATGCCGAGACGATTTCTCTTTTACCAAAAACCGTTTTATTACCAAACAAAATCATTTAAAGGAAATGATAATTCAGATATTTATAGTAATTTATAAAATAAACATAGCACTTAATGTATTCATAAAATACAAAGCAAAAGTATTTTTTAAAACGTACAAAATTCTCAGATTCTATGAATTGGCATTTCTAATTCACTTTGCAGATTTTGAAATTACGGAAAGAAATAAAATCTCGAATTCTGTTACAATAAATGAAGAAGTTTAAACACGTTTTCCTTGTTGATACTGCTATGCTTCTTTCACACAGAAAAACTCGCAAGCTTAATAACGAGCATTGATGCTAATCGCTGATTGATATGCGCGCGAAACTTTGAAGTTTCTTTGTTCTATTTCTTTGCGGAAAGAAATTCCTTCACAACTAATTAGCGACTAATTAGAGGCAAATTCTTATTCTAATCCCATTCTTCTATGAACGCTCTAAAGTCATTTTTTGGAGGTGTGCTTTGCTAACTTTATATCAAGTTAGCAAAGCACCCAAAAAATAAAAAAAAAAATAATTTTGGCAAATTAATTTCTTCACAACTAATTAGCGACTAATTAGCGGCAAAAACTTATCCCATTCCCATTCTTCTACGAACGCTTTAAAGTCATTTTTTGAAGGCGTGGTTTGCTAACTTTATATCAAGTTAGCAAAGCACCAAAAAAAAAAAACAAAAATACAAAAAACGACAAAATCGGTGTTTTCACAACTAATTCACGACTAATTAACGGCAAATTATCCACCTACTCTCGAGTCGATTCTTGACAGGTGCTTAGCTAACTTGATTCTCATATCGCAACGAGCGCAAAGAAGAATAACTTAACTTAATAATTATTCTGGTGCTGGTATTTTTGAAGTTGTGCTGTTGTAGACACCAAATCCAAAAGTACCAGCACCAATAGAATTAATATTATTTTTCGAATTATTTATAATAAATTCAATAATAGATTGGCTTCGTATTAATACAAAAACTATCCAATAGAGCTCCTAGATATCGAAGATAATCGATTGTATTAGTTAAAATATTTAACGGCTTTGAGCACAGGCGAAAGTCGTTGTAATAATCATATGACCGACCGGAAATTGTTTGAAAACGGCGCTAATCGCATGGGCATTATGTTGAGATTAACTTCCTTCTTTGGTGTGACTAATAATCGTGAAGGGATATGCGTTGAGGATTCGCTTGAAGTTCAACAGCAAATTGATACAAAGCGATATACCAGGAGACCTTTTTGAACGACTTCCTACAAAGGATGAGGTATGTTCTTAGGAGGTTCTTCAATTACTTAAATGGTAAAATAGGGATCCTTTTGATGACACAATTTCCGTTCGATAACCCCTTAATAGCGAGAATAGTTAAGTAAAAAATAAAGATATTTCTTTTTTAATACATATTGGAATGGAAGGAAATTAAATTACCTTTACTACAAGTAGGAGAAAACTGTATATTTAATCTGACAAAACCTACCTACTAACTTCTAGTATAGAATGTCGATGAACTTCGAATTTCGACTACTAAACAATGTTTTCAATCTTCATTATTTTAGTTAAATATAACAGAAAATACATTAGATTTTTCTTATAGAAACTATTATATGCATTGAAATATACAAAAAAATTATAACTGATCGTCCACATCATCTGGTGACTTCCTTATTGGACATTGACAATCTATGGCGCATATAATTAGATAAATTGAAATTTATCTAAATGTACTGCATTTCTCACTGAGAATGCAACGTATTGTTGCGTATGCGGGTTCGCAGATAAGTGAGACTAATTTAGAGTTATTAAATAAACTTTATTTACACTCGAAATAATATAAATTACAACTTAACTTTACTATATTCTCACTAACTTACTCAGACTATTATATTTATTCACACTGTCCTTTTTTCTTTATGTCTTCATGCCGACAATTCTCCTATATATATATATATATATATATATATATATATATATATATATATATATATAATTTTAGTAATTCACTGCCGAGAATGTATAACCAAAGTGACAAGCATTCATAGGGTTGCGGCACTATGGGCTGTAGGATAATGAAAACTCTTTTTCAATTACCAACGTTTCGATAGCGGTGGCTATCTTTTTCAAGGCTGTATTAAAATAAAAGAAAGTTACAAAGAAGTACTTAATTAAAAGGATATAAGAATCATCGAAATAATAATCAAGAAAAATAGTTATATATAAAAACACGTTATACGAACTCCTACTTACATTGATTTGAGTGTTAAATATAGTTAGGTACATCATTAATTCTTATGTTATCAAAACTAAATTGAATTTCTACATCTCATATTAAAATACTGAACTCAACTGTACGAGAATAAAGGTAGAACAGAATATTATGGTCATAAATAGCAAAAACTAGAATACAGAAACAGGGGAAGATTGTGTTTTTACTTTTTATTTAAAAATTTTTTTTAAATACATGGAATTCAAAGTTACTGTCTTTTATTTTGTTCTTTGATTTGTGTGTTCTTTGTTAATTTTATCTATAGGTTGCATGTCTGACGTCTAATGTCTAAGCTGTCAATCAAGAATTAAAAATAAAAATAAAAACAAAAACAAACAACAAACGTATGGCGCAAAGTTATAATATTTGTAGTTTAGTTTCCTTTCTAAAACCAATAATGTAGGAAATGACTAAAAACAACAACAGTCATGTATGATCTAGGGTGCAACAAGTCCAAGTCTGGTGAGTAATCTATGTTAGAATTGTATATTGCAATTGTTTATGCATGTTCATTCTCTTCTAGTGCATTTTCTCTTCTTTGTAGTTGTGGTCTTCTGTGAAAAGACAACAAATAGGAATAAACCTGACTCAGACCATGGATGTCAGTTCTTTTATTCATGCTGTTGCACTCCTTGTCTATTTCCACCATTTCAAGAAAGATGCGCTTATGCCAGTTCTTTTCTATGTGAAGCACTCTAGGGTTATCCAGGTCAGGTAGATGTTTAGTTGAGGTTGCATGCTCTGCCAGAGCACAAAACGTCTTTTTTATGTTAATATCACTGCGATGGCCTATTATTCGATTTTTAAGAAGTTGGATGGTTTGTCCAATATATTTCATTTCACAGTCGGAGCATTGAATGCTATATATAAAGATAAAGTACTTACCAGCAACATATCTCACTGTGTATATAGCATTCAATGCTCAGACTGTGAAATGAAATATATTGGACAAACCATCCAACTTCTTAAAAATCGAATAATAGGCCATCGCAGTGATATTAACATAAAAAAGACGTTTTGTACTCTGGCAGAGCATGCAACCTCAACTAAACATCTACCTGACCTGGATAACCCTAGAGTGCTTCACATAGAAAAGAACTGGCATAAGCGCATCTTTCTTGAAATGGTGGAAATAGACAAGGAGTGCAACAGCATGAATAAAAGAACTGACATCCATGGTCTGAGTCAGGTTTATTCCTATTTGTTGTCTTTTCACAGAAGACCACAACTACAAAGAAGAGAAAATGCACTAGAAGAGAATGAACATGCATAAACAATTGCAATATACAATTCTAACATAGATTACTCACCAGACTTGGACTTGTTGCACCCTAGATCATACATGACTGTTGTTGTTTTTAGTCATTTCCTACATTATTGGTTTTAGAAAGGAAACTAAACTACAAATATTATAACTTTGCGCCATACGTTTGTTGTTTGTTTTTGTTTTTATTTTTATTTTTAATTCTTAATTGACAGCTTAGACATTAGACGTCAGACATGCAACCTATAGATAAAATTAACAAAGAACACACAAATCAAAGAACAAAATAAAAGACAGTAACTTTGAATTCCATGTATTTAAAAAAAATTTTTAAATAAAAAGTAAAAACACAATCTTCCCCTGTTTCTGTATTCTAGTTTTTGCTATTTATGACCATAATATTCTGTTCTACCTTTATTCTCGTACAGTTGAGTTCAGTATTTTAATATGAGATGTAGAAATTCAATTTAGTTTTGATAACATAAGAATTAATGATGTACCTAACTATATTTAACACTCAAATCAATGTAAGTAGGAGTTCGTATAACGTGTTTTTATATATAACTATTTTTCTTGATTATTATTTCGATGATTCTTATATCCTTTTAATTAAGTACTTCTTTGTAACTTTCTTTTATTTTAATACAGCCTTGAAAAAGATAGCCACCGCTATCGAAACGTTGGTAATTGAAAAAGAGTTTTCATTATCCTACAGCCCATAGTGCCGCAACCCTATGAATGTTTGTCACTTTGGTTATATATATATATATATATATATATATATATATATATATATATATATATATATATATATATATATATATATATATATATCCGACAAAGGATCCAGATCAATCGAGCGGCTTCTGGTCTCTGATGCGAAAGCCGCCACTGGACGTCTCTCGAAATTCCTTTGTCGGCATTCTAAGAGTAGATGCCGACATGCTGCCGTCGCTCTCTTTGTCAACGCCGCTTTCGATATTTCCAACCACAGTTTATATCTCGCGCTTACTTCAAACGGATGCCGCCACTTTGTAGCCAATACCGGCGGCTGTTCCCCTTGCACGTTACAGTATTATAATTTGGGAAAACGGCACACAGTTTTTTGTCATTCTCTAAATTTGCCAGTTATATTCTCTTCTGTAAATTTGAATTTCATTGTTTATTATTATTAATTATTGAACATAAAAATGTTGACATAAAGTTTAAACCCAAGCGGTGAAATTTGCCTGAGGCAAGACTTGATGATTCGTCGAGCCTGGCATAATAACAAGCTCTATTCTCAGTTTGAAAATCACTATAGATCTGTTAACAGCTTAGCTATTGTTCTGTATCAATTGCTTATGGCAAAGGTAAATATTATGGGCAGCAATTTGGTTACTTTCCTACACTACTATATATAGATAGTAGCTGTATAAGGAAAGTCTTGTAATCGTGTGAAATTGTCGGTATCGAGATTTTTACAAATTTTGACGTTTTAGAGTTTTTTAAGTCTAATAAACATATTTTCAGCAATTTGTCTGTATGTCCGTCTGTCTGTGACAACATTATCTCGGGAATGGATCGGTGTATTTTGTTGCTTTCTTTTTTATTTTATTTGGTACCAATACCACGCGTCGGTGGCACTGAATGAGAATCCTGTATCCACTGGGTGCTGAGATATAACCAAAAAACGTGATTTGCTCAAGACTGTAGCGCGAAAACGGCTCTAAGGATTTTGATTAAACTTGCCTAAAGTATTCTTCTGAGAGCCTTTTACCACCCACATACAGCGCCTCTAAGAAAAAGCACAAAAAAAGTTATGCTTGAATAAAATTCCATATTTTCCACATGTTTCTTCAGATTCTGGCTAAACGTTTCATCTTGCGAAAAAATGTTACATGACCATTGTTGTTTGTCTTGACATGCTGAGTGGTAGCATGATTTGATCGCTATTATTATTTACTGGAATTTGCCTGCGAGCGGTAGGAATGTCGTGTGAGTGGACACACCAGATTTTTAAAGTATGTTGTCCTGAAAATTGCTAGTTGTTAATTTTGAAAATAGAATCAGGTTCCGTAATCCTCATCACTCATATAGATAATGATATTTTCATATCTAACATGACAGTTGATTTGATAACACACATAGGTATAAACTTATTGACGCCTTATTTTACTCTGTTGGATACGTTGTTTGTTATTCTTGCAGAATTCTAATCGAATAAATTATAATAATTACCGATGGTAATTCAAATGTTTATATATGGAAAATATTATTAACATATTGATTCACAACAATTATTGATCAGTAACACTGGAAAAGAAATATGTTATTGGATATCAGATTATGGCAAAATAACTGTCCGCAAAGAATATTTACTTTTCAAATTCCGATATTTGAATTAGTTCAATATTTGTTTAAGATACATACACTTGAAGAATTTATCAATATATTTACGGTTTCCATACAAGTCTATCTTGGTTAATACATGTGGAGTTTCAGAGTAGAAATGTGAAAAAAATAATTACTCTTTTTCAAATCCAAACTAGTATATATATATATATATATATATATATATATATATATATATATATATATATATATATATATATATATTTAGAGAAAATATTTGTAAGGCAAATTAATTGATTAATTGCTCTTATATTCTTTTGAAATGGCTGCTTTGCTAGCTTAGATAAAGTTAGCACAGCGACCTTTGACAATTCAAAACTTTCGTATCCTCGTTGATTGCTTTATATAGCGCGGGTCCAACAAGGCCTTTCTCTATTAGTGAAAGAGCCAAGTTAAGGAAGTGATTTTCTTATTAAGCTAGCAAAGCAGCCATTTTCTCAATTTTAGAAGAGCAATTAATTTCGGAATACAGAACTTAAACTACAAGAATTGGTGAAAATGTTTTAAAAAAGTTGATTTTCAAAGGTCGCTGTTCTAAAGCTAGCAAAGCAGCCATTTTCCAAAAAAATTATAAGAGCAATTAATTTCTAAATAATGCTCGTAATATGTATTTTAGATTCTGCTCGCTTTGCTTTGTTGGCTTCAGGGACGTCTTTTAGACTACATTTCATCAATAAAAAACATGTCCCCATATGATGATGATATACGAGAATTCATAGAAGCTAGTCTTAATAAGAGAACAAACCATGTAATCGAAGTTAGACTTTTGTACCATTTGTAACAGTTGTCTAAGTTATCTACCTAATTACGAGTAGGTAGTATTTTCGGTTCATACCTATATGAAGTACTATTTGAGCGAACATTATTGACTTATTTTTCCTTACAAAAAAATATTCCAAATCATAAAATCTCTCATTTGTTTTGCTATTTTCATGATGAAGGTTCACAACCGCAACTCTATTCTGAGAAAAAACTCTACATTACTGTGCTTCCTGCTTTATTGTCAAATGTCCATGTGTCAACATGTTCTTCATTCTTAAAATATTGGTTTAGAAATAACTTACTCAATGGATCTCAAAAATGTTTTTGTACAATTTAAAGAAAACATCAATTGAGTTTCGAGATCCAGTCTCGACACATTTTGGAATGTAACTTGAATGAAAATGTTTTTTACGTAACAGCTAAAAACTTATCTGTGTGGCTATTCTTTCTACTACTCCATTAAATATAAGCCATAAGAAAAGCAAAGATTAAGTGTTTCTTATCTTTGATAAAGAGTGTTCGAGGGACTCGGCAAGGTATATTTTATTTATCAATGCAAAATATGTTTTTCTTAATACCTATGCATTTGCTATATTTTTAGTACATATTCCGAAATAACTGTGCGAAATAGATAAAAAAAACTTAGGTGGTGTTAGTTCCGACTTGAAGTTTATATAATACATTTATGATCACTATAACAGAGGCGAGTTAGATGTATTTGCGGCATTTTGATATAGATCAATTTTTTTATGAATTAGTATTCATTAAGAGTTATTGAAGCATAGCATGAAGATTTATTAGATCTACTCTCGATTCCTCCAAGCGTTAATATTCATCTACACAAATTCAAATTACATCTATTTACATCCAGTAGCGCAATCGAGAGCGTAATATTGTAGGACGCTTGCTTGCTTGGACTTCGCCATTGTTCGTGCTGTTCACCGTTACTTTTTTTCCATTTCATCGATAGAGAAAAAAGCTGGAAGTCGGTGTCAGATGTTCCTGTTATTCGTCATACTTCTTGGCTTGGATACTATTTGAGGCTTATGTATGTTTATTTATTGTTAGGTACATAAACTACAAACAAGGGGCTATATAACAACTATGAGAAATTTCAGTTCTAAATAGATATTAACGATACCTATATGTAATATATTTTTGAGGTCAATAAACTCGTAATATTCATTCCATGCTGTTTTTCTAATTTATAGTTCATGTGTAAAGCGGTATCGAATGTTTGGGTGGTTGGTTAAGAAAAAGTATTATTATTATTCATTTATTTAATGTCTTGTTATCCCATTCCTCAGTACGTGAGATGGCGGATAAATTTTCTGGTTGGGTATATTGTCGCGCCCATTACCGATTACTGATTAAATTGCCGGAAACATACCATGAAAATCATACTTATACAATACCTATACTATAAGGTCTGGTGTGTTCTTGATGATAAATTGGAACTTTATATACAGGGTGGGTTTTCAGTGTGCTCACTGTCGATAACTCCGTTATTACGGAGGATATCAAAAATAATTGTATATAATAAATATTTTTTACAAGCAAATGGACCGACGTTATGGTGCATTGAAAAATATATTAATTCTATTGGTGCTGGTACTTTCCAAGTTGTGCAGTTGCAGTTAGATTGAAAACTTTTGGCACCAACTTCACAAGTACCAGCAGAAATAGAATTAATATTATTTTTTTTTCAGTACCCCAACTGATAACGTTGATACAATTTTTTGTAAAAAATATTTATTTCACACTTTTGAGTGTTACATTAGTCACGAAAATCGTTGAACGTTCACGTTTGTTATTATATTTAGAAATGTTCAATTTAAACGTTTCCGGATATTTTCTTATTTTTAATTCTGTTGTCCCGGATTTTCGTATTTCGAGATAATTTGCCCCCTCCACCCCGTTCGTGGGCAGTTTTTTATGAATATGGGACCATTTCTCAAGTTTCCTCTTTCAAATAAGTCAAAAATCATCAAAATCCGAGTACGTTTACTATATACAACGCGTGCACAAAACAAACCAAAAACCAGACAGTCGAATTGTATACTTCCACCGTTTGGGGTGCGTTAAGTTGGCACCCCCATATTAATATTTTACTTTATAAACTACTGCTCAAGCTTGCACACACCTAGCACACTTTAGCACAACAAAAAATAGAGCTAGCACAACTTTCGTGTAGAATATAATAAGAAAAGAAGGCCGGGGGGCATCTTAACAGTTGCCCCCCCATAACAAAGTCTAACATTTTTTATGCTGTCAAAATATGTATCATAAATTTGAAGCTAGCACACCTCATATAAATTAAGGAAAAAATTTCAAAGAAAAAAATTGCCCCTCCAGATTAATATTTTTGTTTCAAATAAATTGTGGAAGCTTCTACACACCTAGCCCAACCTTGCACGACCAAAATCAAAACTTGCTTAGCACCCAGTAACTTAAGAAAAAATAGTAAAGAAAAAATAGCAGCCCCCCATATTAATATTTTGGTTTTAAATAAATTTTACAAGCTTTTACACACCTAGCACATTCACATTCAAAATTAAACCTTTCACAGCACCAAATAACTTGAGAAAAAAAGTATCCCCCTATATTAATATTCTGGTTGCGAATAAATTGTGCCAGTTTGCACATACTTCGCACAACTATGCACAACTTAAATAAAAAATAAAATAAAAAACATTTATTTGTTTATATTTTGATAAGAGTAGGTCAGTTCGAAAAGCGTCCTGTCATGTTTTTTGTGTTTATAAATTTTGTCTACGTACTAGTCTTTCACCGAGAAGAATTTTACCCCCTCCCTAAACATTAACCATAAATTTTAATTTTTTATACACTTTTAATGTTTTCAATGGTGTTAAACCACATTTTACTTCTATCCAAAACGGAATTTGTGCTAGTTCTATTTTTTATTGTGCAAAGTGTGTGAAACTTGCACAGAAATAAACAAAATATTTATATGGACGGAGGGCAACTTTACAGACCCGGGAGGTGACGTGTTTTTATTTTTATTTAGAGTTATGGGGGCCTACTCAAGCTTTAATTATGTTTGTGCAAGGTTGTGCAGAAGCGCACACAATTTATTTTAAACCAGAATGGGGTTACATGTCTTCTTTGACTTTTTTTGTGTTGTGGTGTTTAGAGTTGTGGGGGCCTGTGCAAGTTCTAATTTTGGTTGTGCAAGGTTGTTCTAGGTGTTTAAAAGCTTGTACAATTTATTTGAAACCAAAATATTCATGTAGGGGGGCAATTTTTTTTGTTTTAAATTTTTTCGTTAAGTTGTATGAGGTGTGCTAGCTTCAAATTTGCTTGTGCTAGGTTGTGCAAGCTATGATACATATTTTGACAGCATAAAAAATGTTAAACTTTGATATGGGGGGAAAACTGTTAAGATGGCCCTCTGGCCTTCTTTTCTTATTATATTCTAAATGAAAGTTGTGCTAGCTCTATTTTTTATTGTGCTAGAGTGTGCTAGGTTTGTGCAAGCTTGCACAGTAGTTTATAAAGCAAAATATTAATATGGGGTGCCAACTTAACGGACCCCTACATTTGGGTTCGTCGTAGTCACTGATATAACCTTCATATTTTTAAATTATTTAGAAATGTGCAGGATGTATTTCAAAAGATGGGGTCGATTTTATCAGAAAATTTTGATGATTTTAACTCACTGTATAATGCTTAATTAATAATATTGCATAAATTTTGTGCCGGGAAAGTCAAAACTCAAATACAATATCTTATATTTTTTTTCAGATGGACCACCCTAAATATTATATTATCAACAAAAAGTAGTCATTTTAGTTTATTTTTTCTTAAATATTTAAAATTTTAGGCATACCATAAATTTTTGAAAATTAAAATAACACTTGAAAATATTAACAGTTGATAAAAAAAACTCATTTACTTATAACTAACCAATATCAATTTTAAGTGTCGATAACAATCAACTGAATATTTGATAAAATATAGTTATTTTTGTATACATATATAGTGCGCGCAATGCGTAATGCTACTTTGGTGATGGAGAACTTACTTTAATTAAAGAAATAGTCGAGATCATCATCATCATCATCATCGAGTTGCAAAACAAATTTTTTTCTACAAACGTAAAAAAATTGAGAACTTCAACTGCACTTCTTGCTAATGCGGGGGGCGATATATGGAGTTTGAAGAGACACAGAGGATGAAAATCTTAGATCGCGACCGAAGGAGACGTGGAAGATTCTATCAATAATAAAATTCAAATATCAAATAAAATTTTAGACTGTGAAATTTCAGGATCAAGTGCTATCACCTCTACGGCAGTTTCCTACGCGTCAAAAATGGATACCCATCACGAGCTCAATCTGAATTATCTGGTTTATGAGTAAATATTGATTCGTGGCTTTGCCATTTTTAATGTGAACATTGTAAATAGTAAATAAAATTAGGTGTGTCATAATTTGAAAAGTGTTAAAAAAGTGTCAACTAATGTTAAACGTTTAGAAATAAATGATTTTCTGGATTTTTACTTCAACAATAATTTATTTAATATAAAAAATACAAAAAAATTATAATAAGTAATTTAATTATTTCAAATTAAATTGAATTCTACAATAAACTTTTTAATGTAAATAAAATGCTTCATTTAAGCTATAATTTGCATTCTATGCTCATTTTCCAATAAGCCTACTTTGTTGGACGAGAAAGGTTGGAATAATAAAATCTCATGTGGTTTACATGCAATGATCAAAATATTTATTTTGCACACTATTTCAGGCGCGGTGTCTATGTAACGTAGGAAAATTAAAAAATGGGTCACGTTTGCAGAAAGAAATAATTTTAATGTATGTATTTAGAATTTATATTCATATCATATCTAGATAAAACCTACTAGTCTGATAACCAAGTATTATTATCGGCGTGTTGTCATTTAGAAAAGAGAGTGAAAATTTTAAGTAAATTTCGTGTAGTAGATTACCAAATAATTTTTTCCATGAAAACGGAAGTAGGTATGGTATGAGTGTTGATTGTTCCAAAAATTGTCTACCTGCATCAGACATATTAGAACCTCGCTTGATATCGCTCAAGCATCTTCAACATTTATATTAATATTGATTATTTATCTAGGAAACAGTTGATAGATAACATCTTGGTTTGCTATCCATACTGCAAAAATTGATAGTAGTTGTAATTGATTATTTTTATTGATTGTTAAGAGTTTTTTATACAGTATGTTATTTTCATTTTCACAAATTCACATATTTCACAAATACTTAAAATTTTAAGAAAACATTAAATATCTTCCATACTATTCATTTTAGGTAAATGGAATATGTGAGAATTACTTTGCACCCATGATATACAATATAGGGTGATCCATTTGAAAAACTCATAAACTATTATATTTGGCATTTGACTTACCCTGTACACATTTCCAGTAATAATCTAAATACTGATAATTACTAGAACACTTTATAAATAAACAAAATTGACATAAGCAAAAATTCTACTTTGTATTTAAGTAATATACAGGAAGTTGAAATCATTACAATTTTTTTATACAATCAATCATATCTTTTTAAATTTTCTGTATAACCCAGTATAATTTCACATTGTTGGAATCTTAGAGGAGTGTAGATTCCGAATTTAAAATAAAAAAAAATCATAAGAATGATCTGTCACCAGGTTGGGGAACATGCTGTAAATTTCTAAATAATTTAGAATATGTAATAACGATTATAGTTTTGTCACAATCTAATATTGCTATGCTGTGGTTTTATATTTAGTAGGTTGGATTTTGTAAAGGTGTTTCAACTCTCAATTCCTTGAGTTGGTAATTGATATAATTCGACAACATGCCATTTATGTTTGTACTCGAAATTTGAGCATAGAAGACAGTACAACTCGTCTATCTATCGGAACTTTCAACTTCCATTTGGTGTCTCTGAAAAAAGTCAATATTATACTGGATATTATATTTTCTTCTCAAGATATTTATATATAGCAAAAACAACTGATAAAGCCTCAAATTATTTTTTTCCAAACCGGATCATTTCATATTTGCAGTTACCTATTCGTTGTATACAATCTATACCTACAAAGTCAATATCACTATTTGTTCCTAACGCCCCATACCTACGCTTTTGAACATTTCATAACAATTTGCTAATATTTTTCCCTTTTTAAAAACGGCCACTTCATTTTTGTAAAAACATCAGCCCATCTTTATCTTTATGTTATTGCTCATGCCCAACGAATGAAAACACCCGAAATTAGTATTTATTATCTATTATCACAGTATAAAGAACTTATACTGTGCTATTATTCTCGAAATATTGGAACTGAAATAAATATATAAAAAAATTGGACCGACGTTATTAGTTGGTGTACTGAAAAGTATAAAATAATATTAATTCTATTGGTGCTGTTACTTTTGAACTTCACAAGTACCATCACCAATAGAAGTAATATTATTTTATACTTTTCAGTGCATCAACTAATAACGTCGGTCCAATTTTTTGTAAAAAATATTTATTTCACACTTTTGAGTGTAACATTAGTCCCGAAAATCGTTGAACGTTCACTATACCATATCAATGAAGATAGTACTTATCCTATTACCCACGTATATTCCTTGATTGTAGTTGTTATTATTGAGATCTCAGAACATCGCTGCGGAAATACGCTTGAATATTTTAGTTGTTACCATTTTAACACCGATTTAACTCGAAAACCGTAACTCTAAGGAAAAAATGTTCATTATAAATGTTGCTACAAATAATTATGTCTTTCATGTAGTATCGAAAAATTTTCAATTTTCGAAAGAAATTGTCCTCTCCACATAGCAAAAATACATATTTAACATGCCTCTATCTCGAAAACCGTAACTCTTTTGAAAAAATGTTCAATCTAAACGTTTCCGGATATTGTCCTATCTTTAATTATACCAGCTCAGATTTTTGATTTTCGAGAAAATTTGACCCCTCCACCCCTTTTTGGGGCGTTTTTCGGAGGGAAGGAGATTTCGGATTTGCGTTTTTGCCTCCTCTTTCAAATGAATCAAAAATCATCAAAATCGGAGCTCGTTTACTATATAAAAGGCGCGCAAGAGCCAAAAAAATAAAGTAGACAATCGAATTGTAGGTATACCTCCTCCGTTCGGGGTTCGTCGGTCAAAAAGCTCAGAAACGGAGGAATCTTCTGTATAATATTTATTTTATGCCTTAAAACTTTAGTCATTCATATACCCATACAATTTATGCTAATATGAATTACTAAGGTAAAAAATTTCATGGAATTTGTCGATTAAGAGTTATTTTTTTACCTTTTGGTAGGGCACCCTAACTATGAGATTATCCTTAGTATAAATACTATAATTCTACTAAACCTATTCCATTAGTTTCTGTCTGATAGACGTATAGGACACACGAAGAAATATATTTCCGTCTTTGTATTTTTAGGACTGTTGATAAAAAAGTTTATTTTGTGCATGCAATATTAATGTCCCTTATGTTGGTCAAGGTCTCCACAATTATTGTTGCACGCGACGGAATAAATGATTATAGCAGGGGGGCATTCATAACTTTAATAATAAAGTCTCCCATTAGGCCAGCAAGTTGTACTTAATTAGCCAATCTGGAACAATAAGTTTTTGGTCATTTCGTTTTATATCATCTCATAGACGTTGCAAACGTCAAATTAAGGTTAATCAGGTGGAAATAGGTCGAGGAGACATTGTACTCTTCTATATTAGTTTAATTAAGGGAGATTTGAAAGATTTCAACAATTATTTTTTAGAAAAAATCTATACCCAACTCCCCGCTGTAGCTAAATACGTTATTCCAAAGGATGCATTATTAAAAAACAACTATAAATATATATATATATATATATATAATAATGATAGATGGTCTATATATATATATATATATATATATATATATATATATATATATATATATATATATATATATATATATATATTTGGAAACATTTCGGAGATAAGTTGTGCAAGAGATCAGCAAGCACTTGATCAAATCTTCAGTTCAGTTAGCGCTCCAAAATAAGTTGTCTTGACCGCTATTTTGCCCCATCTTCCTCTATAATACCAACAAAACTGAACAAAACTTCGTGCCGTCATCAGGCAGCTAATCAAAAAACACGTTTTCAGTTGACTATCTGGTCGAAAATACTCGTTTATTCTAGGGTCTTAGTTCGGTACTATAGTCCATTTAAATGAGCAATGTGATTACGTCATCAGCTATGGATTTTGTTATTTGATGAAATAGAGATGAATAAAATGCATACATTTAATTTAAACTTTTATTATTAAAAAAATAAAATATTTTCAAATAAGTACAATATACTTAGATATTCATATAGAAGATACAGTAAGAAATGTTTTTGGGTGTATGGCGGGCGCACCAACGAAAGTTATGTATATAAAATATATAGTAAAAAATAACAGGAGGTTTTTATAATTATTTATTGCAATATGATTCACTTTTGTGACATTTGCTGTTACACGTGTACCCCATAGAAATGCATTTACATTTTGTGTTCATGTAGCGTTTTTTACTTTGACATCTTACATATCCTTGTGTTGCACATGAGACTGAAAGTTTTCCCACAGCACTCCTAATACTTATTTCTTTGTCTTTTTTGACATTATCAAGGGCAAAAAATTTTGCTTGCATAAATTAAAATTAATAATTATTAAATGATTTCGTGAAAATATGTTCCATGGACAATACCAAGTCGATAAAAATGATCTTCAATACTCATGATAATCGCCATAATATTTCTGTCATCAGAACGGCTTCTGTCGACTTCTGCAATTGGTACACCTACTGTCATGCCAACATCACCAGGCATGATTTTTTAGAAGTAACATGTAGCATTTTTTGAGCTTTCCGGCTCTCATTTCTTATATTTTCTGTATTTTGTCTGTTTGTACAAAGTAAACATAAATCTCGTTCTTTGCACATTTTCTCAAATTTTCATTGTTTTCTACAGTTGCAATTATTGCATTTGAGGTTTTCTCTGGAATGTCATGTTTTTCAAATATTGATGAAGAGTTAGGTTTATCTCGCAATGTGAGTATTATAATGTAATTTGAAGGGCTGGTACTAGTATATTGTTAGTTTCATTATCAATTTTTTCTAATCAATTATTTACTATAATATAAGTAAGTTGATTCGACTATTTCTAAAATGTCATATTTTCATAATTAATAAATTATAATGTTTTTTTTTTATTTTAACACTTACCTATTTCTACTTCTCTTTCTTCAGTTTCATTTATTCCTTGACCTATCTATCGACTTCTATATTGTCGGCCTGTTCAGCAATTTCAAACATTATGGAAGATATATCCTGGTTTGTTCCAGAGAGATTTTCATCAAGTGAGTTTTGAAGAACCAGTTATAAATCTTCCTCGCTCTTTAACATACTTTTTTTTTCTGAGCAAACAGGAAGGTCCTTTAAACCATCCCTGCATGGGACGCCAAATAGTGCTTCATAAGGACTTATTCCAATTCGAGAATTAAAGCACCTGAAATAAAAATATTATTGCATGTTTTATTTCTGGCACGTAAATATAATAATTATAAAGAGCAAAAGTTTTCATAATTTCCCAGGTGACCACTTTATATAATTACTATGTATCACACAATAAAACTCTATCGAACTCGTTGAAAATTTGGGCTTAGTGTTTTAAAAATAATGTGTAACACTAACCTATTTTTATAGAACTGCACAAATCGAAGACTTTCACTCCATTTAGTTTTTAGTTGAATGATTATCTTTCATCCAGGATGCCAGTTTATTTTCAGGTTTGCACTCTTCACTAAACCTTGAGACTGCGAATGCCGTGGTTTGCCATGTCGACAATTTCGCCAAAGTTAAATCAATTCTTCAATAACCTGAAAAAGTAAAAAATCATTGCTCTTTTGTATTTGCTTTAAAATAACTATCAGAGTCTTTAACTTACTTGATTCGCAAATTAACCGGACATATTTGGTTAAGTGATCTTGATATAGAAAAATGAATTTGTAATCTTGATCAGATCTTGTTTGAAGATCAATTAAATCCACCTGGCAACGCGATTTTAGATAATTTGAACAAATCGGTTTTAACACAATTCCTTTCCTTTTTAAATAGTTTTTATTACTTTCGGTTCTTGTATCAATGGACTCCGCAGCGATTTCTCAGGCCACATACGGTCTAGAGACTTGAAATTTCGAATTCGAACTTAGATAGCAGACATCTCGCCACCAGTTAAGCTCAAAGTGTGATCCAAAATTTATTAATTATAAATATCTCATTCAAGCAAGGTCACTTTTTCTTCGACATGGAACAATGTCGGATGTCGGACAATGGTATCCGTCACTGGAAATACGGACGAGCATGGATCGAATATATACGTCTCTATTCTCTGGTATATAGGTACTCTCTGGAAGATCGTCGCAATTGTCAGACGTTGTTGTTAATTTAAAGTTTAATTTTGTGTTCTGGTAGACAAACAGTGATTTGTTATGGAATTGCTGTTGCTGGCAAACACATACATATACACATACAAAATAAGTATAGTTAAAATCGAGAAAAGGATAGCAATAGTAGGTACTCATCGGTACGGTTTCAATCTTAAATGCTTAATAAAAACTATATTTAATTTTTTTTTTTAATTTCACTTGTTCTATTTTAACTGGCAATTCTCACATCCATCAATGAACAAAGTTACGATTTCTTAGGTAATATTTGAATATTTTTTATTTCTCAGTTGACTGATGAAATTCTTTAATAATATTAAAGAAATCGTTATTGCAAGCATCAACTAGTTGTAAATCAAAATGCTTAATGAAATAATAATCATATTGTTGTGCACTTGATGGCACGTAAGGTTATGATATTAACTCCATAACACTTTTATAGCTCGTTTGCCTGTAAAGTATGGAATTATTTGCTTTCTTATTATAAAGATCTAATAAAGAGGCATACCCGGCCGGACAAAACAAATAAAAACAATAAAATTTCATATTCATAACCTAACTTTATTTTTAAATTAACCAGAAAATTCGTTGGCTATTTTGTGTTACTAAATATTATGGATTTTATATTAGCTAGGTTGCCTTGGATAGTTTATAAACTAACCAACTATTTTGGTTTTCTTAATAATTTAAAGTAAATTAGGTTAGTTTGCAAAATAGCTGTTATTTTAGTGGAAATTGTGTTTTATATCGAAATAGCCAATGGTTTGGTTAGTTTATAAACTATCAAAATTTGCATATTAGCACTGTTGTCAAATCGATCGTTTATTTAGCTTTGTGAAGCTGGCCCCCCCAAATGCGAAATTCGCGCTCAAACTTTGGGATTTGTTTGACCATCGTTTGACCATGTTTGCCCATAGATTAGTTTTTTTTGCCCACCTCTATATGGGAATAACTTAGGTACCATGAATGTCATGGGTCACAAAATTGTTTTTTTCAGAAAATGCAAATATGCCCTCGTTTAACCATCGATTGACCATGTTTGCCCATCCTTTAGAATGTTTATATTTTTGAAAAAATATATAATTTATTAATAGACAGATTGCTGCCCCCCCAAATGCAAAATTCACGTTCAAGTTTTGGGATGTGATTGCCCATCGTTTGATCACGTTTGCCCATAGATTAGTTTTGATATTTCACCCATAGTTATGGAGATACCATAGGTACCATGAATGTTATGGGTCACAAAATTCATTTTTTCAGAAAATGCAAATATGCCCTCGTTTGCCCATCCCTTAGAATCTGTAATTTTTTGAAAAAAAAAATATTAATTGACAGTTTGCTGCCCCACAAATGCAAAATTTACGCTCAACTTTTGGGATGTGTGATAAATATTTGTTTTAAAAGGACTGGAAAATAGGTGATTGAAATTACTTTTTAGCAAAATTTATACACATATTATAAGGAAGAGTTCATTCAAAATTCAAGTTCTAATAATTTATATTTTAAATTCTAATACTGGGAAGTAAGTTAAGCATACAACTTTTATTTATCTTTATATCAGGTGTTAATAAACATTTCAGATTTATTTGTGAAAAACTGTTGAAAATATTCCAAACGAGTGCCATAAGAGAACAAACATACCACTTTTCTCAAAAACGACTTTGTGTTCAACATGTTTCAACGACGGGATGCTTGCATTTTCTTAAAAAAAAATTGTGACAAATGACATTCATGGTACTTAAGTTATTTCTACTAAAGGTGATCAGTCACAGTTAATCCATGGGCAAACCTGGCCAAATGATGGGCAAACGAGGACATATTTGCACATCTCTATAACTAAGGGTGCTAAATCAAAACAAATCTATGGGCAAACATGGTCAAACAATGGGCAATCACATCCCAAAAGTTGAGCGTGAATTTTGCATTTAGGGGGCAGCAATCTTGCTATTAATAAATTACGTAGATATTTTTTCAAAAATATAAAAATTCTAAAGGCATATTTGCATTTTCTGAAAAAACGAATTTTGTGACCCATTAACAAACTAAACTAGTGCGGAACTAAGATTTGATTATGAATACGGTTGGATATTTGCAGGGAAAGGACATGTGAAATATCTATATCCTAGGAAAGCAATAAGAAACAGGCAGACTTTTTAAAAATACTATAGAGACACTGACAATCAAAAATCTGTTGAAAACTGTATGAAAAGAGTTGATTCGATTAGAGACTGTACTTTCCTCCCACATAGGTACTCATTGCTCTCGGGTAGCGGTAGAAAAAGTGCAATATAGCACAGTTTGAAAAAAAGATTGATATGTCAAACTTATAAACATAATTTAATTAAACTCTATATCGAATATGTTGAATTTTGCTTTCTTAATTGATTTTATACATTCTTCTCATTCATTTCAATTTGCTAGGTATATTTCATATATTATAATAATCTTAATAATCTTTATTCAGGTTAACATACAAATCTTGATTAAAAAAATAGTATGCTAATAGATTGTTTGACTTAGAAAGTCCAACAAACCCCTACCGAGATGCAAATAGCATCTGTGTGTAGACCTGAACTTAATAATGTATTAAAATCTACAAGCTTAACATAATGTAAATATACATATTAATATACAATAAATAAACAAATAATAAAATTAAAATGCAACAAAACTATAAATACAACTACAAAAGTTAAGAAAGACACACGATATAGGAAGTATTAAATATTAAAACAGATTTCTTAAATAATATAACAATATCTATTATATTATATTAATATTATAACTTCAAATTATTTAAAATCCAACTCTTAATATGAAATTTAATACGCCCTCTAGAGAAGTTTATTTTTTTTAGATTGTTATCTAATCTATTGTAGACAAGTTTGGATCGATATAAACTAGTTTTTTGACCAATATTTAATTTAGTTTTACTTATTGTAAGCGATTTATGTCTAGAAAATAAACATGCTTCAGCAATAGTATACTCTTCCCGTAGATTACAATAATTATTTATTAGTGCTTCCAAAATATATTTTTGATTGATGTTTAGCAATCGTGTCTCACTAAAATGGTTGTGTTGTTTACCAAAAGTTAAAATTTTGATAGCACGCTTTTGTATTCTTACTATAGGCCCTAATGTATTTGAATAAGCTGAACCCCAACAAATAATTCCGTAAAATAGGACGCTACAGAACACATCATGGTATAATTTTAATAAATCATTTTTTTCAAGAATATATCTCATTTTATATAAAATAAAAAGAAGGTATCTTACTTTTTTAACAATACTAAAAATATTTTTCTTCCAATTCCAATTTTCATCTAGTATAACACCAAGGTATTTAACTTTTACCCTTTTTATTTTATCACATCCACAGTTTAAGTTATTATAACAAACATGTATATATTTTCAGAAGCTTACGATTACAAGATTGAAGATGCATATCATGTCGAGGAACTCTCTTCAGTTATATATACACACGATTCGCACGTTATTCACAAAAGATATATTCCACCAAAAATTTTTGTTAAAAGGGAGATATCTACAACTTCAACAATAACTCCACTTCATCTTACAACTGAAGATTCAACCAATATTCCATTCAAAAAGGTTTGTTAGTTTGTTTTTGTTAAATTCACATTTTTACTAAAAATTATATATTTCTAGAAAATGAAAAAACTTGAGAGGCTAGTAACTATTGCACCAGATACCAAAAATAGCACCGATGGTAAATTGCAACAGCAGACATTGACCAAGAACCTAGGTGAGAATGGGGCAGGTCAAAGAAAAATTATCATTGATGGTGTGTCGCACCCAGATTTACTTCACAATGTCAGTGTTGATGTTCAAAAATTGACCAACAAGACAATAACTATAATGGATACAGAGCTACCAAGTGACTTCGATACTGTAGAAGGTGAAAAGAAGTTCAACGAAACTTTGAAAGAGAATAATATCACCAATTCGAAGAGGGTGAGTCAGTTGAACTCCATAGTGGACTAACACAATAATAATTTGTGCCGTAAATCCTAAGCCATGTTTCAACCCTTATCCCAGAAAGTTTCCAGTCCGCCATCTCTCTCATGTTTTTAAAGTTTTTGGCAAAAACGGTTTCATAGTTACAGCGCTTGAAAGGGAGAGGGGGATTTTTTTGTAAATAGTTTTTTTTATTAATTGGAGATAAAATAATGTTAAGTTTCCCGAGATACGACCATTGGAATATAGAAAATTATTTGAACGAAGTTTGTAAATCATTCTGACTATTCAAAGTTCTTTGTGTTTTTGAGGCTATATTATCCAACAAGAGTCTTCTTTGTAGAGATAAAGTTCGCACTGGGATAGGACTAAAGAAGCCAATCCATCTACTATCTACAATTCTCTCACTGTGGATTTTAATTAGATATCTAAAAATTGTGAAATAAATAATATGAAAATAATCAACTTTTTCTCCCGAACTAGATCCGACTTTATAACATAAGAGAAAGATCCAATGTATTTATTTTATTGGTACTGTTAATTTTGAAATTATGCAAGAGATGAAATTTAAATGAATTTAAATGAATCAGTTTCAGGTAGATGGGCGCCAACTTCAAAAGTATCAATACCAATAGAATAAATATAATTTGGTATTTGTCATCTAATGAAGATGAAGTAGGTCAGATTGGTTTTTAAAAATGTATTATTTCACATTTATTAACAAAATCATATATAACTTCCATATAAATATTTACAATGGCCGTAACTCGGACACCGATGAATTTTCTGTATATTGTCTATTTACAATGTAACATATAAAAACAGAGAAATATCACAACATACCAACAAATTTATTATTGTCACCCGACAATTGTTTCGCCAACAAAGTTGGCATCTTCAGGGGTAAACCTGTTACAGTAACAGCGTTTTATATTGTTGTATCTAAGCCAACGGTTCCAAATCCGAAAGACTATTTATTTAGAAAGTAGAAATTTCTTCTCATCATTATTGTACTATTTAATCATATTTTAGAATTTCGAAAACAAATTTTCATCGGAATACGTTGGAGATATTTTTTGGGGAGAAATACATGTTCGATTTTTTACATTTTTTATGGGACTGTTTCTTAGCAGGCATCTTTCAAATAAACAGAATCATCAAAACATTCATAAGAAAAATAAACATACAATCGAAATGTCCTCCTTTTTTGAAAGTCGGTCAAAGGGCCGACTTCAATGAATAATTCACTGATCTTCGCTTTTTACACAACTCGGAAATCTTTATGATTTTTATTATTGTATTGTTTGTAGTAGCAGTACCAATATCTTAATTATATATAATTTATTACTTTTCAGTGCATTGTTCTTTAAATAAATATTTTTTAGAAGAATTGGACCGACTTGTTGGTGCACTGAAAAATACAAGAGAATATTAAATCTATTGGTAACGGTAATTTTGAAGTTGTGCAGTTGTTTGATTGAAAACTTTTGACACTTCAAAAGTACCAGAACCAATAGAATTAATATTATTTTGTATTTTGAGTGCACCAACAAGTCGGTCCAATTTTTTGTAAAAAACTATTTATTTAACACTTGATTGTAACATTAATCATCAAAATCATTCACGTTCACCAAAGCTATACGTTGCTTATACTTATTATTAATTACAGAGATTTCAAAACATTACGGTAATACACATATATTTCAGACTTGACCACTGCTGTAACTCGGTCCCGTTTTTTTTTTTGAAAATGTCCAAATTAAATGTTGCTACGTATAATCTCTAATTTAATTTGGCCGTCTCATATTTTCAGTTTTCGAGAAAAATTGCTCCCACCACACAGCGGGGACACACATATTTCAGACTTTACCCCGGCTGTAACTCAGAAACTAATGATTAAAAAAAATGTACAATTTAAACGTTGCCGGATGTGGTCTCTTCTTTAATTTTGTCATCTCAATTTTTTTTCCCCTCTACCGTCCTTTGGAGAAGTTTTTGTGGGGAAGGACACGTTGAATGTCGATTTTTTTTTCAATTGGACCAATTCTCAATAATCCTCTATTAAATGAGAAAATAATCTTGAAAATGGGAGCATGTTTACTTTTTAAAAGGCGTGAACATCAAAAACATACAAACAGTCGAATTGTTTACCTCCTCCGTTTGGTTCTTCGTTCAAAAAGTTGCTAATTCTTTAATTTTAGAGATGCAGTTTCAGCTTAAATGGGGTTTATCGATACGAATATAATTTATTAAGTATATAGGTGTGTGTTTATGTGTCATATTTCCTATCATTCCGTGAAATCTTCTTACTTCTCTTATCTTAACATTTTGTTTATTTGTATATTTTTATATAGTAGGTTCAAGAATCAAGGCAATATTTCTAGTATACAGTAACTATTTCATTGATAGCCAAAATAATGCAGTACCATGCTTATCACTAGGTTATTTAGAAAAAGCTGTTTGTTGCGATATTGCTTTATCTATTTATTACACACCTTGCAATCAATTTCTGGAATGTATCTCACTTTAATAATATTCATTGCAACTTAACTGTTCGTTATCATATTTTATGACTATATCATCGTGAACTTTCAACAAGCTCTGGGCTATTGTTACAATCAATAATCGTCGTGTTAGGTTCTGAGAGTATTGTAATCGGGTAAAACTTTTTAGGTATCCTGCTTTCAACGTTACCAAAGTCCTTAAAACATTTTCATCCATTGTTCTTTCGGGTCTGTCCTTTTTAACTGTGCCAAGATGCACTCTTGCTTACCCAAAAAACATCTTTCATTTAGGTTAACAACTTCAGAAGCAAAAGAATCAAAATTATAATTTTTCTATCATCCATTTTTTTAAATAGCCATAACGTATGTTTGGAGTAGTTCTGAACCTAAAACAATTAAATTACGTTCAAAATTCAAAACGTCCTGACTGACAAACTGGACATAACTAAACTTTTATATCTCCTGATTGATAGGTATCATTCCTTCATCATTGAATGAGATGTAGCCTCTAACTTAAATTGAGCGAAATGTAAAGAAAAACATCCCCTTTTTCAAAAGTGCGACCGATGCATATCCTTCTAATAAAAAATAAACTAATTCCTTGGTTAACATTTTTACAGGATGAAAATAAATTCTACAAAAGCACCGTGTACAATGACACTAAAATTGGACAATTCTATTGGGTGAATATGTCCGCTAGACCTGATGTAAAGATCAACGATGTGCTTTCAGACTCTCATAGAAGGGCAGCAGTAAGTATTCAGCTAGCTCAGACAATTTCACAGGAATATATCACTTTATATACGCAACATAATATTTTTTGTTTCTATTTGCAGACCATCAAACTCTCTTTTGAATTTCCCTTCTATGGGCATTTGATTAAGAACGTTACCATTGCTACTGGAGGATTTTTATACACTGGTGATTATGTACATTCTTGGTTGGCGGCTACACAATACATTGCACCATTAATGGCAAACTTTGACACAAGCTTATCAAATGACAGTTTCATCAAGTACGTCGATAATGGTACAGCATTCACTGTAGAATGGGAAAAGGTCACCCTGCAAGATAAACCCAATGAGGGTGAATTTACATTCCAATTGACATTATTCAAGAATGGTGACATTGTTTTCGTCTATAAGGAGGTGCCATTGTTGGTAGATGAAATCCAAGAGCTGCATCATCCCGTCAAAGTCGGTCTATCTGATGCTTATATTATGGATAAGACAGTTTTTTGTAAGTATTATTGTATTTGAATCTCAATAAAATTTTAAATGATTGTTCTTGAAGCTTTGTAGAAGGTGAACTGACAATAATAAGACACTTGAAAATTATCTGTTTGGGATACTGTGGTACCATCTTCAATCTGTATATATTTACCGATATTTAGAGTGTGCGTGGCACACAGATTATTAGGCTAAATAAATATATCGCGTATACACTTCTGCAGTTGCTTATAAACGGTGGCGTCACCTGCTTTACAGATTATTATTCAAATTTGCTTCAACATTTCCTGTTCGAATGGAGTTCTAAGTGTACCTATATTCTTTGGTAATACTATCACAGCCGTACAGGAGCCCAAAATCCGTGTTGTAAATTATATTGATTTATTTCATGACAGCTCTCGAAGCTTTTTGCTTGGGTCCATTCAACAGCTTATATTTATCATTATTATTGTTTGGGGATGTCTTTACAGTCCAAGATATTGGATACTTCCTTTGAATGCTCTCCAGTCAAGGTTTTTCGCCTATATTATAAAGCTTGACTCCTTATTAATGGACATCATGCGATCACCGACCTTGATATTGGCCAAGTTTTGCTTTTCTCGATGGCAAACCCCAGCACACTAGATGTCCAGTCTCAAGTTGATCCTCATCAGTAAAAGTTTTGATTCGCTTACAAAACGCATAGGATTTCTGCTCTTAGCGGCTTTTCCGCCAGCTTATATCTGTATGATATAATTAGAACTAACTTAGATTGTGTCTTAAATGTAAAGATTTTAATATTTTTTGAAAATTTATATTGATAGAATTTTACGGGTACTCATTGAATAAAGGTTCAAGAATAACGACCTGTTGGAGTTTTGACGAGTTCCTGTGCTTTTAAATTGTTAGAATTATTATATTTGCAGTGGTGAGAAGAAAAACAATATACGAATATGACAGAGTTCACTTGAATAAGACTGATTTGAAAAATTGGACAACAATCTATCTTAAAGCACTACCAACGTGTCTCGATGCCCAAGATTGCGTTTCTTGTCTTTCTAGGGAGTTAGTTTTTAAGGTATGAAGAAACGTAATTACATTAGTTGGTTTTTGTCAAGCACGGATTTGGAAATTTTATTTTTAGTGCCAGTGGTGTCCGATAATGAACAAGTGTTCAGAGGGATATGATCGTCATCGTCAAGACTGGTTAGCACAGGGCTGTGATTTGCACAGCTTTTCCAATTTGTCAATTTGTTCAGCCATACCAGAGACACATTCGTACAATGCAAACGCCTACAGCGCCACCAACACTGATAAGAATGATGATGATGACATTCATGATGATGGTCGAGAGATGATTGACGAGCGTCACAATGCGAAGGAAATACAAAATTCAATGGCGTCACGTGTTGGTGCTGTCGCCAATGAAAAAGTGGGAGTGACAGGTGTAATGGCATTGATATTTTTAATTGGTATCTCATTTGGTTTGGTGTCTTGGGCATTCTATGCATATAGAAATCCTCATACGACAAGTGGACAGATTTTGATACGGGTAAGTTATTAACGTTGTTATATAATAATAAAGTTAATTCATGTAAAATAAAATACATATAGGACGAGATTTTTCTGATAGTCATTAAATCTGAAAAGATGAAACACATGCTTTCAATGTAACATCATTGTCGCTTAGACGTTAAGCAAAGACAAAAGACATATAATATGTTGTTATGATAATTGGTTTTAGTCTTCTCATTGCATCTAAAAAAATATAAAATACATTTACATCCTGCTTGTCAAGTAAGCATTATTTATTTTATACCGTTTTTGTGGTATAAATATAAATATATAAAACCTCATACACAAACATTGGTTTTTCAATTATAAAATTTACCAGACCAAAAAATTGGAAACACATTAAGCGAAGTTTGTAGATTAGAGTGTGGTGTGCCACAGGGAACAGAGCTTGGTCCGTTATTGTTTTGTATATATATAAATAACAACTGCCAGAAAGTAGTGTCGTCTGCTATGCGGATGATACTGCTGTCATGGTTAAAAGCAAAACATGGTGCGAAACCCGTTTATTGATAGAGAAAGCTCTTACGTTAATAAAAGTGTCGCTTGACCAAAATATACTAACACTAAACGCCAGCAAATCACACTTCATGTGTTTCTCGATGACACAAAGATGTTCAGCAGATATCGACACCATCACAATACATGAGTATAATTGTTCCGAATATACTCGCTGTAACTGTGAGATAGAAATCTCAACTACAGATAGATTAAAGTACCTGGGAGTAATCATTGATAACCGAATGAAGTGGGCTTGTCACGTATAACTGGAAAGATTCGTAAAATGTATCATAAATTTTACATACTTCGGAACAGCATATCGAAAAAAGAAATGCTAAATATATATTAGGCATTAATAGAATCGATAATTAACTACAGCATTATAATTTGGGGTGCTGCATACCCAAGTATTCTTTATGAGGTAGAAATGGCTCAGAAAAAAAAATATAAAAAATAGCTATGTTTAAAAGCAGAAAATTTGAATGATGAAGTTTTACAAGTGAAACAACTTTACATAAAAAATATGGTCAGATATCTCTTGAACAATAAAACAAAACAAAAATTTGTTAAACTAACCATGCAGCTGTACAACGAAGCATGATGTACATGGGTCCAAGAATTTTTAATATTCTTCCCAAAAATTTAAAAAAATCAACCCTATAATAAAATAAGAAACAAAATCATATCCTGGTTGCTGACATTAGATACCCAGTTAATAAATATCCGGAGTTTAGTTGATGCTTTCTTTGCCATTTATTTTATTAGATTCTTAAGTCTCTGTTTTGGTAACAAAAAAGATGTAATACCTACTGGAATAGAAAAACAAGGAAAACGATATGTGAAAATTCGCCTATTCCTAAGAAATACGCACAAACCTTACTTGGTTCATTGTATGCTCTGGGAAAATGTGTGATTATTAGAATATATTTTACAGGTTTAGAATTAGAATTTTGTAATTGATTATTACTTTCTTGATTGTGTTATTTCTTGAATAAAAAAAATCTTTCTTTTAAATTTCGTAATAAGTATATGTTTTCTCATTTATTTATGTGAAATGGAATAATTGTATCCTATGATTTGTCTTGTCGAATTAGACAAAGTAAAGCATCGACTTACTTCAGGTGGATATCACTAATGACGCAACCGCGAACTCTCGTCGCTTCAACTGTACTAAACCTAACAAAAAACTATTGTTACTTAGATGAATTATCACGTACTTACGGTTATTTTTCGCTTTAGTACATATCTGAAGTGTAGGGCACTTCAGTTATTAGTTATGTAGTAATTTTGCAACAAAAGCATACAAAGTGTGGGGAATGTAAGTTTTGGGAGCAAACTGGGTACTTTTGTAGTAAATTACTCAAGTGAACCCCCCACATCGTTAAGCACTCGGCTAAATGTTGCAGTATAATGAAATGTTCAAATTAAGACGTACCGACTGTACCGGCATAACATTTTCATTTATTGCGGGATTATGGAGTCCAGTTCTATAGCATTGCTTTTTGAATAAAATTTGAGTACTAAAATATATATACCAATATTATTTTATCACAAGAATATGATGAGTGTATATTAATACCCTTTTCTCTATGCTTTGGTGAATAGTTATTTGAATGTCTTCATTCAAATAATTATTTCAGTAGTTAATTGGCGCAATGACTTGATATGTGAAAGATAAGATTTTTGGATACTATGCCTGTGTTCCTAAATTCAACTCAGTATATTGGTCATTTTGAGATGACATCAACTGTCCCAAATACTCTCTCATTTCCAAATAAACCAAGATAACTGCACAGGATCTTGATTATCAAACCCTGACATTTATAATTAGAATGTTTGGATTTACCAACGCAACACCAGCACAATATATAGCTTCAGATGATGACGTCTTTCCTAACTGGTTGGTATACTGGATTGAATTTAGGAAGGCAGGCTATATGTCACTGTCAAGCCTAAGTAATTTAGAACAATACTTGTGAATTAGAATGTTGATAGTGAAACTTTAGACGATTAGAGCATGTTGTTCCAAGAAGTATGTTTGTCTGAGCGTATATGTTTATTGAATGTAATTCTGAAAGATCGCGCTTGAATCCGAGGAGCACCTGCCTTTTATATAATATAATAATAGATCTACCTTATAGGATACTTAACCGTCTAAAGCATTCTATTTGAAAAGAGTTGTTACGGTATGTACTGGATAGCACGCGAGACACGTTTTTTCTGTTTGTTTTTGTTTTATAGCGGTGCTTGTTGAACCTAAGACTTTCCATTTTTTGTGGTATTGGCATTACTGCTATGTCAGATCTTTAGTTAGAATACCTTCAAGTCATAAAGTTATTGCTGAAGTAATAAGGAATTATATTAATTGCTGAAATATGTAAAATACCTTGTGATTGTTACCCCAGCATGCTGTACAGTGCTAAAATGGACGTCAAAATAGTGTCACTAGTATTGCACACCGGGCACACCAGTACAATGTCACGTAATTCCACCATATTTATTAGCACTAGTAAGCATGCTGGTTTATATCACGGAATATTCTTCTTATATTTCGCAATAGTTTAAATTTCTGTTTTTTTTCTTCTTCTAGTACCGTCCAAGTCAGTGGAGATGGAGACGGGGAGAAGCAAGATATACAGCAGCTACGATTCATATGTGAATCAAGACAAATCTACAAATATGCGTTCACGTGGTATAAATATTAAAACTAGGATGACTCAAAGAGAAAGTTAGCTGAATACCAAACTATTGTCCTTATAGCTATAATGTTAATTAATAACAATATCGCCATGGACTTTGTTTAAGATAAATCTGCACACCATGCATTTATATGGTATTACTGTGATAAAATTTTAAAAATATACATAATAACGTCCAAATTCGAGTGAAACGGAACTGCCTTATTGTTAAAGTGCCTAAGACAACAATACGCCTCTTTTATTGTGTGTATATATAAATATATATATATGTAGTTTTCAAGGAATTATTCTAAAAAAGCTATTGTATACAGATTGATCACAAATTCATGGTACAAAATTAAAGGAGACCCTAAAATCTTTCGGTTTTATAGAAATGAAAGAGCGCAAGTGCAGTGACTAGGCGTAATTACAAGGAAATAAGGGATAAAATGAAACACATCTTGCTTTGTGCATCAATCCTCCAACCGTAGTACATGCTTAAAAGTGAAAGTTGTGCAATTTCTGTACAGCTCAACAAATTCTAACTTTGCCGTTTCGGTAAGGGCGAAGCAAATACATATATCAAAAAACATACCATACTTTCCAAAGCTACTGCATAACGTCAGACATCCTTACCGTATTTTTACATGGGTCAACCTAAATTTATCAAGCTGTACACTTTCGGAGGTTATCCACTATCTATAACAAAACCAACCAATATATCATTGTCTCTTCACTTTCACGAATTTCCTGTGTTTTCGTCTCACTGCGTTACACCCCTATCCATTCCTATAAAATAAAGATAGTTCCAGTTTTCTGAACTGAATAATTAAAAGTTTGTACTGTGGAGGCTGGATCACCCATTTTAATATTCTTCTGTTCAATTTGTTGTACGCATTATTGAGACATTATTAATAAAAACAAAAGAGTATTTCGTTAAATGATAACTGTGTATGTATCAGACTTTAGGTTTTAATATACTTGATAATCTTTAATTTCTTATAATAATTGTTTTTATCGTAGAAGCAGTAAGTTTTACTTTACTGTTTTCTTATTTTTTTGTAAAAGATCTCTATGTGGAATGAGGAGAAGTCAGTTTATTTTTTCTTCTTTGCAATAAATGTGCAATTTAGTTCTTGAATTAATTCTGATTGTCACATAGCGAGTCGGCTACCATTAAATCATCTCTTCTTAAAATTGTATAATCAAAAAAATATATATTTCAATAATTATTTTCACAGTCAATATGTCTTACAGTAGATACTTATTTTTAGTATTTTATCGACCAGAAGTCATACAATTCTCCTGTGTTTAATTTTTGTAATAACAATCTAATGTTTTTAATGGGGTTGTGTTTTATTTCAACGCACAATTATTTTATTGGAAAATATCAGGATTAAGTTTACCTATACAGGGCTTTTCACGATGAGCGTTAATTAGACGTTTCGTGCAAACCAGACAACGGAACAACGTGAAAATTCTAAATTAATATGATCTACATGCCTAAAATATCTAAGACCATGCGGCGTTGCCGCTACTACTATAATTTAGCGGCTACTTTGATTTTTCAAATATGATTTCTTATCACTTGTCAACAACTTCATGTACTATTTCCCTATACCTATCTGTTACCGTTTAGAAGATATACATTAATTTCGATTTTTTTTTCTACCAAACATGTACAGTGCATCCCATTTTGGTTGAGACAGCCAGGTATCTCGGTTGTTGTTGAAAATAGAACCTTGAGGTTTTTGCGTTACTGTGTCACTTTTTTGTGAAACTCAAGATGGCCTGAACAGATTTTGCCTAACTTCTTTTGTTCATAAGATACAGGTCGAAAATTCACACTTTTTGGATTCCCCACAGATCTACGAAGTTTCTCAGCGATAATGTCAAATTGAAAACTTATCCCACAAATACTTTTATGCAGAATCCTGTGGCGCACGCAATTTTTTTTTCGCTGTATGGTATTGGATATACGACTCAAACTTATGATTTTTTCAATGGAACATCCTATATTTTATTATCTAATTAAATTCCTTATTTTTTCCTTCTAAATAATATATGATATATGAACATAAAGTTTTAAAAAATGCTCTAAAATCACTAAAACATTGAACTTTAATAGTGTGCTATGGTTTCTTCATACAAAAAAGGTTCCAATAAACGTTAAATCACTAACAAAGCGCAAACTTATTTATTGACTTATTGTTCAATTTGATGTCCATTTTCCCTAACACATAATTGACTCACTTTCTCAATACATCTTAATGCATTTCAAATATTAAGGAACGTCTTTGTAAATTCTAGAAAGTTTCATCTGTTGTTGCTCATAATAATATATAAACATAAAGTTTTCAAAAACGCTGTAAAATTACTAACACATTGAATTTTAATAGTACGTACCATGGATTTCAAAGTCTTACTTCAGGAATTACTATTTGTGATTTTTTTATAGTAGGTCACAGGGGATACAAATATTGTTGTTGCCTATGGGAGCATTGTTTTATCAAGTGATTGTGGAGGAATCAACAAATCTGCTGTCATGATAATCAATTTTGATGTGTTTGCTTGGCGATTTTGTGAATTTGAGAAATTTTATAATAGCTTTAAGATTTTTTCAGAACGAATAGTATGATATTATAAAATGTTTCAATCAGTGCCATGAAAATGTCGACGAAGCATTAGAATCATCATCAATCTTGTTTTTAAAACTTACCTGTTTAAATATGATTCTAAAGCTTCGTCAGTGTGTTCTTGGCACTGATTGAAGCATTTTATGATATCACTCTTCGTTGTTCTAAATTGTTTTTAAAGCCATTATAAAATTTTAGAAATTCACAAAATTGCCAAGCACAAACACCGTATAATAACCTATTTATTACTCTATGCCGATAGAACACATCAAAATTGATTATCATGACAGCAGTTTTGTTGATTGCTCCACAATCACCTGATAAAACAATGCTCCAAAAGGTAACAACAATAACTGTATGCTCTGTGACCTACTATAAAAAAATCAAAAATAATAATCGCTGTAGTAAGACTTTGAAATTCATGGTAGTATTAAAATTCAATGTGTTGGTAATTTTACAGCAATTTCGAAAACTTTATGTTTATATATTATTATGAGCAACAACAGAGGAAGCTTTCTAGATTTTACAAAGACGGCCCTTAATATTTTAAATGCATTAAGACGTATTGAGAAAGTGAGTCAATAATGTGTTGGGAAAAATGGACATCAAATTAAACAATAATTCAATAAATAAGTTTTGTGTTTTGTTAGTGATTTAGCGTTAATTGGAACCTTTTTTGTATGAAGAAACCATAACCCATTATTAAAATGCAATCCCTGTGTCCAACACACATCTAGCTAAGAAAGCGCTGCAACATTTATGACAGGATTTGCTGTTAGACGTCTTGCGCTCTTAAACTGGTTTATAAAGAAACTTTTAAAAATGACTCTTGGGGTATTTTTGATGCTGCAGCTTAAAAAGCGCAAGCGTTTCATACCAAAATTTGTCAAAAATATTGCAGCGCTTTCTTAGCTTCTAGATGTGTGTTGGACACAGGGAATGTCTTAGTGATTTTAGAACATTTTTAAAAAGTTTATGTTCATATATTATACATTATTTTGAAGGGAAAATAATTTAAAGAAATAATAAAATACAGGGTGTTCCATTGAAAAAATCATAACTTTGACTCGTATCATTACCATACCCGAAAAAAATAATTGCGTGCGCCACTGGATTCTGCATAAAATTCTCTATGGGATAAGTTTTCAATTTGACATTATCGCTGAGAAACTTCGTAGATCTGTGGGGAATCCAAAAAGTGTGAATTTTCAAAAACGCCCTGTAACTTATGAACAAAAGAAGTTAGACAAAATCTGTTCAGGCCATCTTGAGTTTCACAAAAAAGTGACACAGGAAAGCGAAAACCGCAAGGTTCTATCTTCAACAACAACCGAGATACCTGGCTGTGTCAATCAAAATTGGATGCACTGTACTTTTATAAACGCTTATAATCTTGAACTCTCTAGTACCTACTAAGACGATCAAATTCGAAATGAAGTGGAGTGATAGATACCATGAGGATCTTCACTTCGACTCATATTTTTATTTGTCTCATACAGGGTCTTTAAAAACTCAAGTCATTTTTTTCAATAGGAACACCCTTTATATTTCCACATATTTGAGCTCCACATCCAATTTTATATTGACTTTGTATAGATAATCCTATTTCGATTTCGAACCGTTTTAGAGATAAACTGTTTCAAACAGAAACTGACGTTATTTCCTTGTATTCATCACTTATTTTTGAAATTTAACATCTATTTTATACTGCGTAACATTTCTTTTCAATTTAGTTTTTGAACAGTCTCAAATCAGTCAATTCGAAATTGACATTTACCTAAAAAGTTACAATCTGTATGCATTGAGGTATTAATATTATTATTTTTTAATAGTGTGCTTTGGAAAAATAACGTTGGTGTTTTTTACTGATTGTGATACCAATTATAATAAAAAATGTCAAGACTAGCTTACAGTAATGAAAATTTCTTGAATTTATTAATAATTTATGGTGAGTGCAACAAAATTGCAAGTAGAACGTGCCAAGTATGAGTATTTCATGAAAGATATCCACTACTTCCGAAGCCGAATAATAATGCCATAGATCGACTACTAAGAAACAGTTGGTTGAATGGAACCTTTTCTCCAAAAATCATTCTTAGAAAGCCTAAAGTGGATGATGATGATAAAAGCATAAAAGTTTTGGGATTTTTGCATGCATTTCAATATGCTTCTCTACACGAGGCTGAAAATACGTGACAATTTATAGCATTCTTAATAAGCACAAATGGCATCCCTATAAATTCTACTGTGTTCAACATCTAAAAGAGACTGATTTGCTTCGTAGAATGGAATTCTTTGAATGGTTACTAGTCAAGGCTCAAGAGGATGAAAATTTTCTTGACAATATCATATGGATCAATTTTTTATATCGAGTTTTATAATGATAATTTGAATGCAACAAAATATAAAAATTTACAGAGAAATGCAATTCAAATGATTTTAAATAATAGGCTAGGAAGTGTCTGGTATCAAATGGATGATGCTCTACCTCATAATTCTCTGAAATCTTCGATGGATTGGTCATAATGGATCTTTTCGTTGGCCTCCTAGAACACCATATAGCAATCAACTAGATTATTTTGTATGAGGTTTCATGAAAAATATGGTTTACTCCAACCCAGTAACAACAATGAAAGATATGAAATCGAGAGTTAGAGCTGCTTTCAATAGTTAAATTCCAGACTCAATCAGGAGCATTACTACAGCTGAACAAAGAGCTGTGGTAATACCATATTCTTTTTTCGACAGCGACTCTTGTATCCAAGAGCTTCGCATTTCACCATTGTGTTAAGATAAAAAAATCGTCGTTTTTATTAAAAAATAGCACACAAAATTTGAATCAAAATAAGCTGAAAATACCAAGGTGAGAATGAAACTAATGGCGGCCAACGAAAAATTGGCTTCACTTTCGTTTCACGGCGGCTATACAGAGCAGTATATCCTGTCGTGTACGCACGACTTTTCCTTACTCTAAGAAAAAAAGTATCTGCATTTTTTAAAGACCCTGTATGAGGCAAATAAAAATATGACAGTCCACACCATTTTGAATTTGATGCATGCATCCGTTATCCGACGGCACGACGATACGAAAGTTTTCATTGGTTGAAATAACGTCTTCCTATGAAAAAAATGAATATTTGCCATTCTCATACGTCCGTTATCCGACATACGACGGTACGATACTAATTAGATTGAACTGCAAATAAAACCATGTATACCAGTCAGGTAAGGTGAAATGCAAGAGATTTTAGAAAAAAAATTATATCTCTTCAGTCTTTCATAATATATAGCAAACAAAACCGGCCTTAATGTAAGTGCAAGTCTTTCACCTGCACTAATAGGCTCTCGGACAAAGTACATCTTTGACAGCTTTGGTCCAACAATTCATAATAAAGTGTTAAAACAGTCACTAGACATCCTTAGGTAATTGAAGTGCTTTTCTGGGTCATTTAATCGCATTTAATAAAGTAAATTGTAGTAAGCATCTTGCTCAAATGGTTTTTTTTAAATATCTTGAACCCAAAATTTCTTTGTTTTTCTTGGCTTCCTTTTTATTCTTGTCCATAAAAGAGATAAAAGTAGAATATTATTCAACACTTTTCGTCGCTGATGATTATTATTCCATTGTATATACAAAGCATTATTCATGATTAATTACAAACTTTGTTAAACACAGCAGAGAAAATAATGTTTACATCAGAAACACAGAAAACATAAAAAAATTGAGGTTAAAATACATACAAAATGGATAAACGTTAAAATTATTTTAGCTTTATCCGACGTCGGACTAATCACTAAAACCATCGGATGCGTAATGGCGCCAAAACAATTCGACCAATAGGCGCTCCGTCGGATGCATGAAAACCCGCCCACGTATCATGTAAAATTTAGCAACCAGTTGCAATCGCGTTGTTGTATCAGTTTAAATATAGGATAAATAAGTGAAAATAGCTATTTTAAAAAGAACATGTTAAAAAATCCTTAATTATTCACAAATACATACAATCAATAGTCGAAGTCGCATTGCAGGTGCTAGTTACATGATAACTGATAACCAGGGCCTGCGATCTCATATGGGCAAAACCTTGTAAACGATGCAGCCGAAAATGGGGCAATTTGTCACCGCCAGTGGCGTAACCCACGTAGCATCTGAATTTAATATGATTCTATTGAAACGATCAATGACAGAATTTCCATTGAGTTTACCTCAAGGTGTAGATTTTAAACATATTGAATTAAAATATAGATTTTATAAGAACGGTTAAATGCATCAAGATTCATCCAAATAGATTGGCGTTGAATGTTATCAAATAAAACAACTAAGAATGTTATATATCCTTCATTTTATTTCTTGGCAATTGGAATACATGGTCCTATCACAAAATACTTCAATACCTTTTACATTTTAATTCAAAGTTACATAGGTAGACCGAAACATTTATTTGTGACTCTACAATTACATGATTGTTTGTAGCTATAGTAATTATTTAAATAAAAACAAGAATATAGAGTTCAAATTTTATAAAATATAAATAACAATTATATAAAATATTAAATAACAACAGGAAAAGAAATTCAGCACGTTCAATTATTTACCAATTCGTGAAACTTACTGATAATTGACATTATTGTCACTTAAATAACACAATAACAAGTTTAGAGAACTGATTTCTTACAGGATCTATTAATTCAGATTATCTCTTCGTCGCAAAATGTAATCTTATATTTATATAGTTAGAAATAAATGACTCTTCACATTTTTTTCAATAACTGGCATATCACAAGGCCTGCAATATACTTGCACAACAATTCGAAATTAGCAATTGATCAAAAATCATAGGTACTGCATCATCATGCAGGCGAGTTTTTTTCCCAAATATGATAAAAGTGCTTTGAGCTAATTTTGTTATTTTGGGTGACTACCCAAACAGGCCTTTCCATTTTTTGAGTCCAAATTACAACTCTGTTGGGATCTTTGATAGCAAATCGGAAAAACCCTGAAAAGTGTCAGAAAAGCTACTAGGTATGTTGATATATCATTATATTAAAATAAAATTGTCACTGGAAAAACCATGTAGGTACGATTAGTTAAAGTTTTGATTTGTAACTAATATTACAGAATAATGAACAAAAAATACAACTTGAAATGAATAGGAATAGGATGTTTTAGGTAAGGCCTGACTAGAAATAATATGTTGATAACAGAATAAATTTGAATTTTGTAACCAGGAAAACCAACTATACATTGTTTTTTACCTGTTAACTGTAATTCCTGGCTCCTTTTGATCACTGCGGTTTTTCCAGCCATAAGTAGAACAACCTACCATAATAATCCAATAAAAATATTGAAGTTTTTATCACAAATTTAGTCACAAAATCACAAAATTCGAACGATGTCACACCAATGTTTGTCTCCAAAAAATGGCGTCTTCTTCATAATTGGTCACAAAACCCAACACGCGCAGGTAATGGATGTTACAGTTTCTAGTCTAAGGGCAAAACCAAGAATATATAAAGGGAGGATGACTAACTCTGTATCCTGTTCTATAAGCAGAAGTGGCTGAAATAACGTCCCGTGATAAGTTGTCAATTTGGTATGTTGCGCAGTATTTCACTGAGTGTCTATTGTTGTATTTAAGCTTCCTTCGCCCTAGGAAGCTATTTAAACAGGAGATATAACACCTGAGGAGGGGGTGACGCTGTGAACGACGGCAGGGTCGTGGCCTAAAAATCGGGTTTGCGCATAACGAAAGTGCGCACCTCCATGTGTCTTCTCTGTCTCCGTATCTATATATTTTATCTATGTTCTCTGTCTCCTCTCTCTGTGAAGTGAAATTGTGAAATTCAAATAGGGTTAGATAATTGAGCTTTTAGAATGCGTGAAGATCAACATAAGCTTTTAGAAAATTACATTCTTCATTGTCTATTGATGATTGCTTGTAAAACATGCTATATTTGAAACTTGATGCTTGAGTGTAAATGAAACAAGGCGCGCTGAACTGCAATATAAAACGGGCTACAGAAAAAAAAATATCATTAAAAAGTGGACGACTTTTTTGTCTATGGAGTGACTTGAAATGAGATAGAATGAACAGATAGCAAATGACCTCCTCGTATTATACTATAGGTATGAAAATCGTTTGGATAGCATAACGCATAAGAATTGTTATAGTGATAAGATCTGCTTTAATTATCTATTCTCATAAAAGTAAAATAGTTGTATAGGGTATTGAATTGGTAGTAATATTTAAATAGTGTTTCTTGTCCTTTATGGGATTCCAAATTAAAAAACGATCCAAATGTATTTATTGTGCATTTCATAATAGATTCTAAACTCGTATTGTCGTTCTCGCTCAATTTGCCCTTAATCTCTTTCGCTTCAACACCGTCTCGCAATATTGTTATAGAATTATTTGGATCAAAGCATCTGTCCTCGATATGCATATCTCAAATAAAATTTTTTTTCGTAGCCGCTCTACCTTTTTGACAGGATTGAAATGATGACCGACAGCATCAAAACACGTAAGATATTTTTAGAATTCTGCAGGTAACTATTAACTATTCATTACAATAAACAAAAATACTGATATAAAGTTGAAAACTAATAAACACCGAAACGTCAAACAATAAGATTTGCCTTGACATGAATTTGAATTTAAAAATACATCAAAGGCAAATGACACGTGCGCACTAACGTAGCGCGCAGACCCGATTTTACTAGGCCACGACCCTGCCGTCGTTTGCGGAGTCAGCGCGTCACATGGTTTTGTATAGACAGTTGAATCTCCTGTTTACAGAGCTTCTTACTTCGCCCATACTACATAAGGAAGCGCAGCGTTATTTTGCGCAACACACCGAAATGACATACGATAACCCAATGATTTTTGTGCTACCCCCACTACTCGTGTTACTCGTCCTCCCTATATTTGTTCATGGGCAAAACATTTCCACATTTGCAGCGCCATCTACTATGATGAAAGCTCACTACTTGAGAACTATTAAGATTTAAAACCCACCGATGGTGTCAGTATCGACAAAATCTTTGGAATCATGCAGAGAGAACATTTATTTTGTATGTTCTCTATGGTCTCCTCGGAAATTCTGAAAGATTTTGCGACTTTCGGAGTTTTGAAGGTGGAAGTGACATTTGTGGCGAAGAAAATTATCGTTCAATAAATATAGATAGAGAAAAAAAAACCGTGAGTGAAAGGTGTTTTATTACTAACAATATCCTATTGTTCAATACCCTTCCCCAATTTTTAAGGTATATATTATAAAGTATAAATATCAAGTCAATTGGAAGAATTTAAAATATGTCAACCGATTCAGGGGGAGGCCCCTCGAAAAAAAAACCTTCTATGTTAGAGAATCCAGATACTAATGATTTAGATATAACAGAAACATTTAAAGATAATGAAATTCAAAATATGCTAGAAAATCAGGACATGTTAGTAGATCAGTTACAAAAAAGACATTAGACCCACGTGTGGAATCAAAAAAACGGGAGATTATATATTACAAAAACGGATTAGGACCATTCACAGTAATTGTAGAGGCTACGGAATTAACAGGAAACAATGTAGGTAGATATTATCAATTGAAAATTGCCAAAGAAATTTGCGACTTAAAACTAACAAACATACTAAAAATTAAAGTAAAATTTTATTATAATTAATAAAGTAGGTGTAGATTTTAATAACAAAGATACGGCAAATCAATTTGTTCAAAATCCAGTATTAATCGAAAAAGGATACAATAGAGTGACAAGTAAAGGGATAGTTAGAAGAATTCCGCTAAATTTCACAGAAGAGACACTAACGGAAATGGTTGAGAGCCCAGTAAAAATAATAAATATAAAAAGAATGAATAGAAGAACCATAGAAGAAGGTATAACTTCACATAAAGCTACAACTACGGTATTAATAAGGTGAAAGGATGCCCAAGAGGATAGAGCTATGCTACATGTCGCACACCGTAATTCCATACGTTCCCTCGGTTACACAATGCTTTAACTGCCTTATATTTGGTCATACAAAAAATCAATGTAGAGGGAAAAAAATGTTATAACTGCGCTGAAAATCACCAAACAGAAAACCAATACATAAATTGTAAAAACACCAAACTCCTCCATTGTAAAAGTAATCAACATAAATCCACAAATAAAATTTGTAGAGAATACGAAAGACAAAAAAAAAATCAGACAGAAAATGGCATTCGAAAACAATTATTTTACGATGCAGCACAATGTTTTCCAAAAGTCAATAACTCAGAAGACATCGGACCTTTGAGAGGAGAGGATTTCCCAATATTGCAACAAAAACAGGGTATGAAGAAACAAAACAGTATTAATATTGAACAGAGACGGGAAGTATTCCATAGAGACAAGATCTCAAATAATAAAAGGACATATAATAAAATAGCAAATAAAACCAAACAGAATGAAGGATATGATGGAGCAAAACATAAGGAGCAATTAATATATGTAGATGGTAGGACCCCCCAAACATCAAGGCCCAAGAGCGCAGTAGTAAGAGACACGTCGAGCTCAGTATAGTCAAATAGCAAATTCAGAACAAATAGAACGATTAACAATGAAAACAACAACCACAAGCCAAGGAGTGCATTCAACAATAATACACAAGAACAAGAAATAATTCAAGAATTCTATAAACAGTTTAGTAATATCCCTAATAAAATTAAAATAAAAATCATAGAACTTTTTCAGACAGCTTATCAAATAGAATCCAGGCAAAAAGACTTCGATTCAGAATATTAATTTTCTAAATAAAACAGAGATGAACCCAAATCACATAAAAATACTACAATGGAATATCAGAAGTTTCAAAAATAATAAACACAATCTAATCAAATTAATTGAAGTAAATAAACCTTAAATTGTTATGCTTAATGAGACATGGTTAAACTCGAACCAACAATGTTATATTAAATACTATAAAACTATAAGAAACGATAGAAGTGATGGGTATGGAGGTGTAGCCACTCTCATTATGAATAATATTAAATACCAAACTATAGAATTGGATCCAATGTTGATTGATGAGGAATGTCAAATCATAATAATTAAAGTAAATCAAATTAACATTATTAATATGTACAACAAACCAAACAATAATTTATCAATTAGAAAAATAAATCAAATATTAGCAGGACTAAGAGGATAAATTATTTGGATGGGAGACTTGAATGTACATAACCCGCTTTGGGGTAGTGCCAGTAGTAACCAGAGTGGTAAGAACTTAAAAATAATACTCGATAATACGGACCTGGTCATCATGAGTGACGGATCTAGTACAAGACTCCATAACCCCGGAGAGAGACCAAGCCCATTAGATGTTACCATAGTAACCAATAAAATACCGACAAAATGTAATTGGAAAGTCCTGGAAGGAAGACACAGGAAACAGTGACCACTATTCTACTTTGTGCAATTATAACAACAATTCCATCAGTTTTGAACAAAATCGTGTTGAGTAAATATAATTTTCGGAAAGCCAATTGGGTTCTATACTCGAGGAACATAGAAAAAAAATCGAAAGAACTACCATAAGTAGTTATGGAGACTTGGAAAAAATTATTAACGAGGCAGAAGAATCAGCGATTCCAAGAATCAAAGATAAGAGAAATATAAAACTTAAAAATCCATGGTGGGACGAGGAGTGCGAAAAACAAATTATGGAAAGGAGGGAAAGTCAAAAAAAATTAGAGAGAAGTGTACTATAGAGGATTATATAGAGGCTAAAAGAACTATAGCAAAAACAAAAAAAAATAAGGAATAAAAAAAGACTAGGACTTAGGACTAGGAGAATATTTTGCAATTCAATCTCTAGAGAAACTAATGTGTCAATGGTATGGCAAACAATAGGGAATTTTTTTAAAAATGTAACATGTAACAAAGAAAAAAAATCTTCCGAACACGGAAATGGCGAACTCAAAGATTTATCAGTATGTGAAATATCGATAGAATTCGAAATTCAAAATCATGGACCCAAATCCAAACCATTCGATCTAACTAGAACTAGAAAACACCTTAGAAAGAACAAAAAAATAATCACCAGGAATGGATGAAATAACATACACAATGATCATGGAACTACCAAAAATTGCGAAAATAGAAATGGTGAAAATATACAACAAATTACTAAACGGAGACACATTACCTACAGCTTGGAAAAAATATCTAATACTTGGATTTCTCATACCCAACAAAAATCCTAAACAAACAGCAAGTTACAGACCTATTGCACTTGCGCCATGTGGATTGAAAACACTAGAAGAAATCATTAAAAACAGACTAGAATGGTTCATTGAAAAAACCCAAATACTATCAAAATACCAAATGGGGTTCAGGAAAGGAATGGGAACCATGGATTGTATATCTTATATAACAACATATATTCAAATGGCATTTGGCTTAAAGCAAACGGTAATAGTGGTATTTCTAGGCATCAAATCAGCATACGACAACGTCAATATACATAAATTATATAATTACCTAATGAAATATAAGATACCAATAGATTTAACAAACTTATTTTTTTCAATAGTCAACAGACAGAAGTACACAAATACCGGGAAAATCAAACTCCTCCAGAAATACGAATAGGGACACATAAACTGGTATATCAAAACAAAATAAAATATTTGGGGATTATATTAACATCAAACCATTTAAGGTTTGATGTTAATGATAACCATATAAACAACATTGTAATAAAAGCCAATAAGGGAATCAACATATTAAAAACTTTCTGTAAAGTATGGTGGGGATCAGACCTCAAAACAATGATAATGGCCTACAACGGTATGAAGTTGATAACTGGTTGCATGAAATCTACACCGGGGAATGCCCTGTTGGCAGAAACAGGCGAAGTTGATCTGGAAAGTCGAAGAAAACGGTTGACAGGGACATTTCTTATAAAAAGAATGGATTACAGACCTCCAATTCTTGACATACTGGAAATATTGAAAACATTATGCGAAAACAGACAGAATTATTGGAAAAATAGGGATAAACCTTACTTGGAACAAATATTAGCTGATGTTAAAAGATTTGTTAAAAATATATATAAAAGTAATATATTACCAATATTTAGTTTTGAATATGAGATCTTCACACACAAAATTCAATTAATAAACTTTAAAGTAAAAAGAAATGTTATAGTAAATAAAATAATATTTTGAACGGAAATAGAGAAATAAGGAATAAGGAATACAATCTCATATATCCCGATGCATCAAAAAAAACAACAAAGTATGATTTGGAATATACATACCTTCAATAGACTTCTCCTTTTCGTCCAGTCTATATGACATAACAAATATTTGTGATGCGGAATCAATAGCAATCCAAAAAGGAATGCAGATCTGCCTAGAAAAAAATAAAAAAAATCTAATAATACCAGATTCTAAAAGCGCCATAAGTAAAATTCAAAATACAAACATCAATGTTAAAATAGATCACATAACAATGCAAATTAAACAAAGCTTATATCATGCATTCCGGAATGATATCAAAATTATAATAGGGTGGATACCAGGACATGAAGATATTGAAGGAAATGAAAAAGCGAACAAACTGGCAAAAATAGGTACTATATTAAACATCCCGATGAAAATTAAATTAAATAAGGAAACTATCTTACCACACAAAAAAGAAAATAACAAACCAATTTGAAGAAAAATGTAAAAATAATATCAAAATCAAAGGTAAAAGTTATGGAAAGATACACCCACAATATCACAAAACTACATGGTATCTCAAATACCGCTACGTAGACAGACGACATATAACGACAATAATTAGGATGAAAACAGGACATTGCATGACAAAAGAACATCTTCACAGAATAGGAGTAAAAGATAATCCTTTCTGCGAATGTGGACAGGTAGAAACATTAAATCACATCTTTCTGACATGTCCTATAAACAAGCTACCCCAATTAGATCTGTACTCAAAGTTTCAGGAAAATGGAGTGCCTACCCCCTTGAATATGGATATAGTACTTCGTAATCTCAACATAACAATTATTAATATTATCATGAGATTCCTGGTGATAAATAAAATAAACATGTAGATCATGAAATAGAAACGTAAATGAGCATATATATGCGGACAAGTGGAAGCGTATATATAGCTAGATGTATAAGGAAACGAACCAAATATAGAGAATCCCTTATCCTAAACTATCTCTTCAAGGGTTATCTCTCCGAGACAGCATCCTGGGGTGTGTAATGCTTCGCCGCTGCTGCGAAGCGAGAAAAGTCTAAATGTGGGTAATTACATTGTAATTACTCCGATAATTATATAAATTATATAAAGTGTTTTGTATTGCTATTAGTTACTGTATTATCTGTTTAGTGAGTTCTTGTTGTTGTCTCTGTGTTTGATTTGATTAATTGCAGTTCTAGGTAAGTAATCATATTTATAATATTCATTTTTATGTGGTATTATATAGTATATTAACAATTTAAAAATTTACGTCAACCAACAACTATATCGAGCGATCCAAAACAGTATCATTCACAGTTGGCATTTGAAATGGGCAGCGTGTCTTTACCTGAATCATCTGCAATCGCATTTATATTGACTGAAACATCACTTGTCACTTAAAAGTAAGCTAAAGCTTACTAAGTATCTGTGTTTAATTCTGTGATTTGATTTATATGTATGTGTATATAAATCGACCAGGGAAAAAAGTACTCACTTTCTTCCCGTGGGAAAAAGGAATACTTTGTCACCTGTCAATAGAGATAAAATGTCAAACTTTTTTCCCGTCACAGAAAAAAATACTATTTTAAGTGTATATGATAGCAACCTCCATTTTAACTCAGAATATTCACATGTATTCGTTATAATTTGATTTGTAACATGAAATTGTGAAGCTCTCTAACTAAATTTAATTTTCGAAAATACCTACATATGTAAATGATTCTTTTAGATGGATGGAGATTTAGCAGAGTTTGAACCAACACTGCAAAAATTTACCAAATGACTCAACTTTAGTGTTAGCTATAAGATACCTAGATAGAACGAAGAATATGAGGAAATTGATTATGTTAGTAGAAAATACTATGTATGTACCTATGTATACACAGATCGTAGACGTTGCCACGCCCAAAATCCCCGGGCCGTGTTAATAAGATAGCCAACCTCTTTTTGGTTGAAATTTCAATTTTTATCTGCATTAAAGACCGTGAGTCCAGCATCGACTTCGTCAATTCACCTACACCTGCCGCCGTCTCCAACCTCTACACACAAGCCTGATTTGCCCGCCTACACTATACGTTCGGACCGGCGCGTCCGTTATCCGGCGCATCTTCCCTAGGTTTACTCAGTCCCCAGGGGGTGATGTGGCGTCCTCCACTCACCAACAGAGCACGCTACACACAATTGGCTCCATGAACAGCAGGTAGTGTTTGCATTCCTGAACACAGCCCTAGAACTTGGGAAAAATGTTTCACTCATCTATTGAGAATCTTCTCTTTGTAAGAAAGAATGCTTCCCTTCTTGTCCTTGCATATATAGACTTTATATTTAAAATTGAATTTCTTGTAGAATTTTTATATTTCTGACTGACTCTTTACTCGTTCTATTTCTGCAAGTACTATTTTCTGAAACTAATCGGATTCCTTTTGATTTTGCTGAGGGAGAACCTCCTGAGTTAGTTCGTTTTTCGCTGTTGTTTTCTCCGATATGCTATATTCTTCTTGTTTGTGACTTCTCGGAATTCCTTGTCAAACTAGTCATTTCGTGGCCTTGCTTGCTCATGGTCCGCACACTTATCAAGCAACTTGGAAAAGCAACGCGATAATTGTGCAATCTTCGGTGTCAGACTACAATTTTGGTATCACCTAACAGCGACTACATTTCAACTGAAAACAATGCTGCCTCTATTTACCGAACACCGAACAACCGATTTTTTTGCGACAAGTAACCAGTTTACAACGCGACCATAATGGGTTTACATAATAAGCGTGATTTTTGACAGATAAACTTTGCCGATTTACCATCCTAATTTTAAGATTATCCTCGCTGTTTGATATGCGTTTAAGATTTTCTGTTGTTGTGGGGCGTCAATATTTAACCTACTTACGCTTCCTTTGGGTGGATGGATATTAGAGATTTTTTGCTCTTAATTTTTCACCGACCGAATGGTTTGAATCAATATTTGCTCTCCTATACGCTACACGTTCTCACATCTGTGAGATTATAGAGTAATGTCTATAAGTACCTTCATTATCAATCAGGAAAGAAACATGTAACCTTATGTATATTCTTGTAGTGATAGTACGGGAGGTAGCGTTGCATTTTTACTAGGAATTTTATACCGGATAAATTGATTTTGGCAGTTGATCAATACTCAAGAATAAGCAAAAACAGCATCAGCTGCCGCACCCGCGGTGGCAGCATATGAAAGTGGTCAGAAAAAAAACTTTTTTAGTAATTTCATACCGTACCAAAATTTATGATATGATTTCTCAGATGATTTCCAACTAAAAAATAATAATCAGCTGTTTTGAAGGGTGGGGGTATATGTCAGCGGTGTATATGATTTCAATTATTTAAAAAAAAATGTAATTTCATAGGTAGGACCTACCATCTACTGCCTACATTCCAAATTCCAACCAGATTCAGCTTATGTTTTGCAGTATTGTTGAAACATATACAACCATATTCATGAACAAAACAACTAGGTTAGTTCGATACTAAAACTGTTATACGTCGTATGATATTATCGTTACCATAGTAACTAGCAAACAAACTATGCTAGTATCAAACGAAGATTTGTTTATGAGTATGTGTTCAAAATGTCTGCAAAGACAAAATCAATTTGTGTATATTGTTTTAAAAGAAGAAAGAAGCAAAAGAAGCGAACTGCGTCCTTTATTTACTGAAAAGTATTTAGAAAAGTGTAAAATCAGCTTAGAAATACACAAAAAAAGATTTATGCATGAAAGGCGCTCAAGGTCCAGTGAATATAAACGATAATCAAAAATAGCATCACATCACAAAAATTTACTGCATTATCAAAACAACTTTTTTTAAGTGTGTGTCTGAGCCATCATCACATGAATCAAGGGAAATTAAGAACATTCATTAATGGTAATTATTTATTATTTTTTGCTCCAATACATTTTTGGAGTATACTCATGACTTGGGACTCTATACTTTGTTTCACGAATGTTGGCGTCTGCCTTGAAAACCCGAAAAATGGATCAATTCAACTAACGGGAGTAAATCAGTGGCGTAACTATTTCGAGCTAAGATATGACATTTAAGGAAGTTCATATAATTAGAGGAAAAAATATCGATTGATTAAAGAAGCAAACATAAAATGAAATTTTTATTATCAACAATAATGCAGAAACACAAAATACAAATTTATTGCTTGAGTTATGAAATATAAATTTACGCACCTGAATTATCTGAAATGTCACAATGACTTTATGACGCCTATGAAATAAAGATTGCGTTGTCTTCGGACATACGTGCAGCGCCCTATCATTGTTTGAAAGGAGATAAGCTTGACATACTTATGTCGCAGCTTAGGTCGACAAACGTAGTAGAGAATTTCATGATAATGAGATGCGATGAGGCGTATAGCAATATCTACGTAGCTCGTGAATTATTACACACAATAACCATGATTCGTGAAAAAAACTTTATTTCAAGCATCGAGATTTGCCTCGCAATGCATATAAAGGTATTTGACCTGCGCTTAGAATTGGTTTGTTTTCTAAAAAAATCGTTTTTTAGTTTTCAAGAAGATACTGAAAATAGTGACCAGCATATTGCTGTCATCGACAATTACGCCCCTGATGACGCTTACGATGTCATGTATAGTATTAAAGAAGCAGTATTTAGAGAGGAACAGATGAAACCATTGATCATACTGAAAAGACCAAAACATATTAATCTTTCTTGGGTCATCTCTTATTTTTACCTCGCACACCATCCTGGGTAGGATTTCAAAGTATTATTCAATACGACACAAGTTGTAAACAGAAAATTGCATATTTAACAACAGTCAATTCTTCGCTGAAAAATACTTAAGTTGTTTTAGAAACAATGTGTCAGGGTCATCAATAGGCTACAGAATGTAAGGAAACATACATGGAAATTACTTATGACCTAGTCAGACCTAGCAATAGCAAAAGTCGCTATGCAAATTCAAAGTAGTGAAAAACCACATTCTGACATCTTATTTTGGTTCATTTCACATATTGATGGCTTATTTTAAAGCAATTGGAAAATTCATCAACAGCTGTGTATTACAAACGTTATGGTCAATGCAGAAGTACTGGCTCGTGGATTTGTCAATACTTTCATAATGGGGCAACATTCTAATCACCGCAAGAGACTACATTCTTTAATTAAATACATAATTTCTTCAATCGGTGCTTTTTAAAAGTTTTTAAACACAAAAAATATTGAGGCCACAGATGAAATCAGAGAATATTTATTAGAATCAAAAAGATCAGAAGATCCATAAATTAACAACGAAGAACTAATGAAAGTATTAGAAAAATATGAAAGATACCAATAACGAACTCTAGAAAGAAACACACTAAAGAAATTAGAAATATGTTTTTTCGATCAATAAATAATTATATTTATAATTTAGATACGTCGTGAATAAATAAATATGAAAAAAAATCATAGGTACCACATTAAACTTGATTTTCATATAATAAACTGACAATACTGCGTGAAATAAAAATTTAATATATTTCATTATTATTAAAAATAGAAATCATTGTCTTCTGAATGTTTGTTGATGTGAAGATCGTCAGTTTATTTGCAAAAGTAATTATGCAACGTTCAGATGGGCTGAGCGCGCGGCATGTTTATGACGTCGACTGACGGTCTTACCCCCGTTCAAAATACAGCGGACGATTGTTTTTGTTTTTCTAGGAGTATAAAGATATAACCCCTCTCTTTCAAGACAGCTAATTATTATTTTTTAGTTGGAAAGCATCTGAAAAATCATATCATACATTTTGGCACGGTATGGAATCACTAAAACATTTTTTTTTCTGACCACTTTCATATACCTACCTACTGTCCATCTTTAGCTCCAGTGCTACTGGAGTAGCTGACGTTCATAGCTCTAGTGTAAGATGAGTAAAATATTATTATTATTATGATTTTACAGTCGTTATGAAATAACTTATTCAAACATAGCGCTACCTCTCGTACTATTGTGTTCAAACATTGTGCTTCCAACTACAATGTTTTTTTGTATATTTCCTCCTTAAACAATTTTAGCATTTAGATCAAGGAATTTCTTTAGTTGCGGTTTGGTCATAGGCATTTTCCAATTGATCGTAGAACGGGTATTTATCCCAGTTCGATATGTCTTCTTCAGTAGGTGCGTGAACATTAATAATGCTGATGAAGAATTTTCCCTTTATTCTGAGCACACACATTCTCCCATTGATTGCTTTAAAACCTATTACTATAGTTGCCTAATTTTCTTTATTAACATAAAGCGAGTATCGAATTGGCGTTGGGTAGGGTGTCAATTTTCCAAAGCATTTCCTGAATTGCTGCCAAGTCAGCTCTATATTCTACTATATAAAAAGTCTAATGGATGTAGTACGGCTGAGAGTTCGAAAATTCCATGAGAATAGTTTTAAATCCCTGTCCTTTAAACGGAGCCTGAGTCATTGATCGGACCGTCCAGCTTTTTCTGCATAAGACTTCGCAACATTCCAGACTCCCACTCTCCCCTCCCTTTTAAAAAGAGAGCAAAACTTATTGAAACTAAATAATACAGAATTGGACCAAGATTACGATTTTCATATTTTTAGTAGACCTTATTCATGTAGATTTTGAAGAAAATGCCGTTTTGAATTTTTAGTATTCTAGCGTCTAGCGTCTTCCAGCGGTCGAACTACAAATTCTAAATAATTTCCATGTATTTCTCGTGACCTATTTTCTTCTATAATTTTTTATCTTGAGGCTGTACTGTGTCGTTCCCGAGGGATGGTCGACGAACTTTCTTTAGGGTGGTAGTCCACTGGAAGCGTACTTACTTGAACTACGCTGCGAATCACGCTACACAGGCGGCTACGAGCGACAGGGGTGCAAACGCCTGCAGGCGTGCAGTGTATTGAAGTGAAGTTGAGACTATTTCTTTTCATTCTTCATGGACCTAAATGACTTTTATTATCCTGAAAGCAGCAACCATTTGCGAAGACGGGTGTTGAATTAAAGATCATGTTTTTCAGTATTTTGATCCATTTTCTTTGCAGAGGCTAACTACCTACTTTTCACTTACTCCAAACCGGACCAACGCGTGAACTGACTAAAATAATCAGGGAGAGTGGACGAACTGGACGTAACCAGGATTTCCTACCAAAACCTGTGTGGATTGAAATTTAACATGGCAATTAAGGTCTAGTGAATAGGACGAAATATTAATTGACTTTGTTCAGCATGAAGGTCTTCATAATGTAAAGTCGCCGGAATACAGAATAATATGGAATAAAAAAAAAGCTTATGGCATCATATTGGGACAAAACTATATGTACATCAGATTCATGTCTTCTGCTTTCTTCGTCTGATCAATCAGAATGGCCAGATCCAAATCATTGATCTTTCCAAACACCACAATTTTTACATGTGTACCGTCACAGCGACCATCTGCACCTCTTCCCTTCTTCTAACACTACACTAACACAAGACGGCCGTACTTTTTGACCGACGAACCCCGAACGGAGGAGGTATACAATTCGACTGTCTGCTTTTTTTTGTCGAAAATCGAAAATCTGAGTTGGTATAATTAAAGATACGACAATATCCGAAAACGTTTAAATTGAACATTTTTTCAAAAGATTTACGGTTTTTGAGATAGAGGCATGTTAGTTTCTCATTTTTGCTATGTAGAGAGGGCGATTTCTTTCGAAAATTGAAAATCTTTCAGTACTACATGAAAGACATAATTATTTGTAGCAATATTTATAATGAACATTTTTTCCTTAGAGTTACAGTTTTCGAGTTAAATCGGTGTTAAAATGGTAACATAACATTCTTAAGCGTATTTCCGCAGCGATGCTTTGAGATCTCAATAAAAACAACTACAAGCAAAGAATATACGTGGGTAATAGGATAAGTACATTGCTATTAGTGAACGTTCAACGATTTTCGTGACTAATGTTACACTCAAAAGAGTTTTAAAATATTTTTTACAAAAAATTGGACCGATGTTATTAGTTGGTGCACTGAAAAATATAAAATAATATTAATTCTATTGGTGCTGGTACTTGTGAAGTTGGTGCCAAAAGTTATCAATCTATCTGCAACTGCACAACTTCAAAAGTAACAGCACCAATAGAATTAATATTATTTTATACTTTTCAGTGCACCAACTAATAACGTCGGGCCAATTTTTTGTAAAAAATATTAAGATGGCAAAACAGCCTTCAAATTACGGCCACTTTTTATGGTACCGTTTTGTAGGAAACCTAAACTTAAGCGCGGCCACAAACCGCAAGTATCGACACCGACCACTTCCGTTGCATGTGGCTCGTGGCTCAGAAGCGGCAACTTGAACGTTCAGAGCGCATCGAAACTAAACAAAATGTATAAGAAAATTTGTTCGGATTTGCTCTGGATGCCACCGGTGGTACAGTATGCCGCAGCACTTGAATAATGATCTTTATCTGAGAGATTTACAAAGGTATATCTATTGGTTGTTCTTTTTCTACAACAGAGTCAAAGAATATTTTTTTATAGTCAAAATGTAAAGGTACATTATGCATGATGTTTCTTGTACGTTATAAACTCAATAGTGATGATGATAAAAGATGTAATGCTGGAAACCATAATTGCCAACATGTTGACGTTGACTTCGAAGAATCCAGCAGCTGAGACGATGGGTTGTCGTAATTTTGCTTGATAGGACATAAGGTTGATCTCATCCTGCAATTGCTGTTCATTTAGTTTTGTTGGGATAGCCTTCATGTCATTGAGAATGGAACAGCAAATTGATTGGGTTTTTTGTCCTTGTTTGGCCAAATAGTTGCAGGACATAGCCAGAATGCATGAAAGAAGCTGGAATAAATCAAAGTAACTGATGATAGTTTTGAATCTTGAGATTTCTAATTTGATAAAATAAATTTGAAACAAAGTAAATATATTTAAATGAACCACGTGAAATTTATCAGTTTATAGTTTTGTCCAATCGGTTCCTTATTGAAATCTTTATATGCTTCTTGATATATTTGTTGGCTATGTTTCGCATTTGATTTTGAGGTTACCTGTTATTTTCAAATCAGTCACAATACAAGATCGTAATTTCGTAATATTTATTCTATTTATGTCAAATATTTTTAAGGATTACTGCAAGATTTTATGACTTAGGTATACAGGTTCTTGTATAACTGTGACAGAACATATAATATATTATACAAAGGTATATACAAAAAAGTCCTGACTCATCAACGCCCAGTCCAAACCCTTGGACTGAAAGCTGAAATTTGGGACAGACGTTCTCTTTTTGATGTACCTATATGTTACTTTCAAACTGTTTAGCTAGTGCTGGATAGTACCTATACAAACTATCCAAATGTCTGGCTATTTTGATGGAAAATTATATTTCTACTAAAATAGCTAGGAATATTGGTTGGTTTGTATTTTATACTATCCATATACTACAGTTCACATACTATATACGTATACGTATATATGTATACAAAATTGATCACCAAAGTACAAATCAAAAGAAAACTACAGAGATGATCAGAAATAATTTTTGAAAAACAATTTCTCATCCACTTCTTAGGAATTTTGGTAAGTCGTCCAGAAAAGGATCAAATGTAAACCTGCTTTTAGAATTAGAAGTAGTAGGTAATGTCAATGCAATAAAAGTTGCACAAATAAGTTTCATGTGTCTGGATATACGTAAGTAAGTACCTATAGGTAAGTGCCTCCACACGCGATTTGCTTCATTAAATAATAATTATCTTTTTTGTGTGTAGGTATGTCACTTCTGTTTTTCACTTTTCAAATATTTAATAACAAGGATATGTTGTACCTACGTATAAATAAATTTCTGTCATATTCTAATTTAACCAAAAATAATTAGTTAGTTTATTTATTAACCAACGAGTTGGATATGTATTACTAATAATATTAATTCCAAATATTGTGGATAGTTGTACACTTTATAATTTGTGGAGGTGTACAATTAGAAGATTCTTCATTCTCATCCATCTCAATACAAATACATAAACACTATGCGTTTGACGCTGCCGAGTTTGTTTATATTATTTCCATGGTCTTATTTAATTTGAGAAATTCTGATTGGCGTGCACGAGGGAATAGTGATTATTAATACCGCTTCATTATTCCCTAAGGAAATAATATATGGTATTATACTCCTAAAACCACAAGTATAATAAGTAAATTATATATTTGTTGTAAATAAAAGCTTTAACTATAAGAAAGGTTATTTCATAATTTAACCCCTAAAGGGATAAAATTGGGGTTCCGATTGTATATGAAAAAATAAAATTAAATAGACATTTCGACTAGAAACATTCTAAAAGTACCTACTACTAGAAACAAATAAGTAAATACGTATTTGGTGATTTTCACAAAATCACTTGGGGCTGGAATAGGGTTATATGAATCTAAACATCGATATGGGTTTTGTTATTGAGGTTTTCTGGAATGTTAATTCCCAAAATTGCATTTATATACAATAATTTGAAGGGGATTCCTCTTGATTTCCGAGTGCGAAGTCACGAGCATTTGCTAGTCACAAAATACAACAGGTAATCAGCTAACTTTGATTATTTCCGATTTTTTATTTGACAACGTTTGAAATTTCCTGCACACCGACGTACATGATTACTTGAATATTGCATGTCCTGAAAAACTCAATCCAGTAGCCAGTATCAAGAATGCATGGAATATGATATATTTCACTTTACTGGCCAGTATACTGGAGCTAAAAATATAATTTCTGGTGAAATTACTTTTTCATAGAAGTCTTCTATGCTATGTTCATATTTTATGTATCTATTGTATATTTTATTACTAATTTGAAGTGTCAATAGTCCGAGGGCATACCTACATATCCAATATATAAGATAACATTGATGTGTTACGAAGAATGGGTTAAGAAAACTGTTAGGAAGATGGAAATCAGTCTATGTTATTGAAAAGTTAAAACTCATGTTCTAGTATTGATGTATCTTATGTCAGAGAGCAGAAATTATAGTAGGTACTAATCTTGTACACAAACTCATCCATCTTAGGAATAGGATAATTATTGATTCAGATGTTGATACCTCCGCTTATAATTCCGTGTAAAAATATAAGTAGCTACTTACTTATACTGAACTGAAATGATTTTGATAACATACCGACAAAGTGATCACCCAAAATGAGCACGTAATTATAATGAGATCTATATCCTGATGTATATCTACCAACAATGTATAAATCACAATGACCAGAAGGAAATGCACTTGAGCACTAATGATGTAAGCAACAGCCATCGCCAGAGGTATTCCAAAAATGACACTAAACTCATCAACTGTATCCATAATCTCTTCGTAGCGCTGTCTAAGTCGCATCAATTCCTTGTTTCTTTCTGCTACTCTAGCCGTGATATCAAATCCATAAATCTTTTCCTTATAGTGTACGCTGTCCAGACTTTCATTAATTTGACGAAATTCTTTACTGAGAATCCTTACAACGTGTTCAATAATGAATATAAGAATGGCCAATTGATAGAAACAGATGGATGCTGTTATGTAATAGGTGAAGCTGCTCTTTTGGTACTTGTTATAAGTATAGTACATGATTCCGATGGCAATGAGAACCAACCCATGCAAAATCACCAAAGCGCACCATGATTTCAATGTCTCTGACCTGCATGACACCGTGCCTTCATAGGCTACGACAGTCTTGAAGAATCGGTCAAATCTTTCATGTCTCAGTACCACGCTAACGCTCATTGATAAACTGGAGAATGTTAAGAGTATTATCATCACTGTAATCGAGACGTTCAACACTGGGTAAACTCCAGATAGTAAGATATAGCTTCCAACGGGAGAGGAAAAGGATCCGGTCGCAAAGTTTAAGTAGCCAAAGAATATGCCTGCTATCCAGATGGACTGGTACATCCTAGAAATCGTACTACCAATGCTAGGTACAGGAACGATACCGAAGATAGAAAATAGATAGAGCAGTTGTTTCAACATTTTCAAATAGTTGTTGATCGATGTCGATTGCGATGAATGAGAAATGAAAATCATGTTAATGATGAGGAAAATAAATATTCAGTTATCCAATATGATAATGTAATGTTGAGATTTGTTATCTTGGGTGTTATGTATTGATTGGGTAGAATTGTTGCGATATTTTTATTATTACGGGGTGCTGCTTTTTCATCGGTAATATAATAATAATATAATAATAATATAATAATAATATAACAATAATAATAATTTATTGCACTATATACATTACAAGGCATTAAAAGTAATGCGTAAGCCAGTCACAAAATTACAAAAAATCAATTCAGATTGTTTGGTAGAAATTATTCAGATCCGTATCTAGGAAATCTGACACATTATAGGGTTCTAGTGTATACAATAACCGTAAGAGAGATTTTTTTATTTTGTCAAAGTCTTGACTCATTTTGATAACCCTAGGAAGTCCATTGCAGAATTTAATACATGAATAAAGAGTTCCTTTCTCTATACATGAAAGGCGGTGGTTGGGGAAGTTATAGTCCATTGTTTTTCTAGTGCCATAGTTATGGGCAAACCGGTATGGTTCAAAATAGTGTCTATTCTTGAATACGAATTTAATGCATTCATATATGTACAATGCTGGTATAGTTAGTAGATTTTGATCTTTAAAATGTCCTCTGCAGGATTCTTTACATCTGAGTTTTTTTATATTACGTATGCAGTTTTTTTGTATTTTAAATATTTCATTAGCGTCACTGCTTCCTCCCCAGATCACAATGCCATATTTAGCTTTAGAGTAGAAGTTTGACAAATAAAATATTTTTGCAATGTTGAGTTGGTTGTTTTTTATCAAAATTCTCAAACCATAGCAGGATCGGTTCAACTGTTTACTGAGATACTCGATATGGTGAGAGAATCTTAAGGTCTCATCAAGGAAGATACCTAAGCATTTCATTTCACTTGAGAAACAAATTTGGTGATGATGCAATATAATATATTCCGGAGTATCAGGTCCTCGATTTGTTTTAAAAAACATAGATTTGGTTTTGTTGGGGTTTAAAATTAATTTATTATTTGAAAACCAATTTTCAACATCCCGCATTACAGTGCTTCCTTTGTAGGATAGCTCTGTGAAACTTGACGCCTTGAGAAATAGTGTGCTATCATCGGCATAATTTATTAGAGTTTGATCATTGTCTATAACAGATACCAGATCATTTATATATATGTTAAAAATTAGAGGTCCTAAGACTCTACCCTGGTTACTCCCAGGAACTCTGATTGTATGTCTGTATTTGTTTTCGTATTTTTAAGTTTCAGTGATTGAGATCTTTTGGTGATGTAGGTACTAAACCAGTGTAGCTCTTTATCCTTGATACCATAGTGTTTTAATTTTTTAAATAATATGTCGAAGTCGATACAGTCAAAGGCCCTGGACAGGTCCAGGAAAATTCCATAGGAAACATTACCAGAGTCCATACTAGCATATATTTTATTTAAAGTTTCAAATAATGTGGTTTCTGTGCTTCTGCCTGCAAAAAAGCCATGTTGGGTTGCGCAGAACAAATTCTGACTTTTGAAATAATTAAATACCTGCTCATATACAACAGTTTCGAAAAATTTTGAGAAAGAACTGAGTAGGCTGATCGCCCTATAATTATTTTATTTTTTTAATATGGGCTTAGAAACTGTAAGAGGAATAAAAACCGCACCCACCGATTTCGATAAACTTTTGGAAAATATTCATCTCAGGATTTGATACTCCTATGCGTTTGTAACTATTAATGTTACTTAAATAAAGTATGTAAAAAGAGACGCGCCTACCCGCTTGGCAGGAAAGAAAAACACGGTAACGAAATATCTATACCTGTTTCACCTGGAATCCCGGAATTTTATAAGTATGATATATGAGCGTGACTTCATTTTGACTATTCAAAACAAACTATCGGTGGACTTTTATTTTATTGAATTACTGTGGCTTATCTTAGCACATTCTTGAATATTGGGTTGACCGAGTCGAGTATTCTTTGTGATGTACCACGATGTAACATCTTAAAAACTACAAATTAGGAAAAATAACCGTATGTATTTTGAGCCTGTTTTGAGTGGGGAACGATAGCGATAGGGATAGGACTGAGGACAAACCTAGTTACCTAGCCTAACTAGATACTTTCTGCGGTATTGTCATTTGAGGTTAGAGTCTTTATTAGAGAAGGCTGTGCGTGCATATTATCCCAGTATAACGAAATATACAGTAGTCCAATCGGCGGTAATTTTATTGACTCAAGGTCAAGAGCTGGCGGCCATGTTTTAATCTTAAAAAGTCAGGTCTGTACTGGAAATTAACATGAACTGCGGCAGGACCGTAATTAAAACTTATTGATACGAAATTAATTCACTGAACTGATATAAAGATATTATAAATTGGTCCATAAAATAATGTCGTCACTATTTGTTTTAAATTTGAAATTGTTGGTTATAGTTTTCGGAGTAGGTATAATACAATGAAACCCAGAAAATTCATTTCAGTTAACAGAAAAAAATTATCAAAAATCACGAGGATCTATAAAATCTCAAGTTTTATTGTTTTGATTGCTTTATTTATCGTTGGCAACAATATATTCTAGTAGAAGTTGTAGTCAGAGCCATAGTGAAAAGTTGCAAGGTTAGTAGCAGGTCTGAAATTAAAACAATACAAAAATAATTTATTGAAGAAATATGAATACCTATCACAAATGGTTCCATACAATCATTTTTTCTCAATTTTTAATTTACAGTTCTCGATTATAGTCCTTAATGTATAATATAATGAAACACGGAAAAATAATTCAACAAATAGTTATAGTAATAGGGCAAAAATTCAGTAGGTTTGATAGTCATTATCAAAATGTTGTAGAGGTTCAGTTTCTTCGAAGGTTTCTTTGATATTATCTTGAAAATCTACGTTTAATAATCTTAATAGCGTTCCATCAGCATCCCCTTCACAATTCTCTGTTCCAGAATTCCTGAAGTCATTCAAAAAAGCCTTATTTTCAAAATTTGCCGAACACAGTTTGAAGGAGGGCAAACACCCATCACGTTCCAATCTTTCCAGCAAATCATTTATATTACAGGCCAGTAACCAGATTTCTCACCTTGAGAGAGAAACAAATTATATCTAATTAGTTCAGAAACGTTTATATTTCAGTAGACACGATAAAACCAACAAATAAATGTAAATTTAAGTTACCTGTTTTTATCTTTCGGGAAATCAAAAAAACTGAAGTCACATATATTGTAAAATACAATCGAGATGATAATATGGTCAATTAGTATACAAAAGAGAATTCACGGACGTCACTGTACTAGCACGTAGGATAGCTGCAGAAATTCTACTCGTACGCATCTGAATTCTCAAGGTCTTAAGATTAAAACATGGCCGCCACATGCGCGCTTGGGTATGCTCGGTCTTACCCCTTCCATGAGAGTTCGAATACTGTATAGTTCTTTATACTGTGATATTATTATCACGTATTTCTCCAGGCTAGTAACAATATTTTACCAGAATCCATTATGATTCTTGTCATATTTGAAATAACAGTTCAATAACTTGAAAGTGACTATATATTTTTCTTATGACAGATCAAATAGATAAACAGATAGATAGATATTAGAATAAAATTCATTCATTTATTAAAATTTTATTTTGTCGAAAAAATGCAGCCTATGTCCGCCAAGATCTACTCTATCTCTGGACCAAAATTCATTAAATAATAATAATAATCTATTGCACTATATAAATTAAAAAGCAATGCGCAAGTACAAATTACAAAAAATGTTCATAATAAATTCAGAGTTTTTGGTATAAAATATATACTCCTTATGATGAGAGAATTTGAATAAACCTAAGCATTCTGTTTCTGGAGAAACTGGTTTAGTAATGATTCAGTATAATATACTCCCGAAAAGCGGGTCCTCGATTCGTTTTAAAAAACATTGATTTAGTTTTATCTGGGCTTATAAACACATTTGTTATTCGAAAACCCATCACAATATTTACTTTGCAGGACAGCTCTAGGTAACGTGACGTTGTGAGAAATAGTGTGCTATCATCAGATCAGCGTAATTTATACAGTTTGATCTGAATCTATAACCAATACCAGATCATTTATATATATATATATATATATGTTAAATCACATAACTCCAAGTTAACTTTTTAAAAAACAATTATTTATTAACACAAAAAATATTAAAATACAAATAACTTTACATGACTGTATGAATATTGACTCACAAGTAAGTAAGTGAACAAGTGAATTGTGAATTGTGAATTGTGAATGATTCTGTTAGCTGGAGATCTAGTATTTATACAATCAAAAATGTTTAATCATCAGAAATATAAAAAGAAACGTAAATTAATACAATGGATCTTTTCTCCTAAGGTTGAATCGAAACTTCTAGAATATTATAAATAAAATACATAGTAATGTCTTTTTGGAGGCCGAACTGGATAAACAATTAACAATGGTCTTTATGGTAACTTGCTGACTACTGGTCTGCATCTCTGGCACGTAAATATCCTTATCACTTTTGTTATCTTCTTAAACTGCGTCTTGGAGATGTAATACGATATGGTGAGATACTGCGTCTTGCGGATGTAATATAATATGAAATAATATTTAAAATAATACTTTGTTATTGTTATTATTATTTGACTTTAAAAAATAATTCAATTATAACTTTATATAACAACTCCCCCATTTAAGAAAAGTTGGTGGAGTTTGCAACAACTTTTTAAGTTAATGATTTATTTGGATTTAATTCGATATTCTCTTCTATGGGTTCTCCGACATGGATACTTGCTCTTCTTTTCGGAAGAATTCTTCCTATATTTTGCTGGAATGAAGTACTGGAACCTGGTCCTGGTGGTGATGGTGGGTAATCGTTGGTTAAAGCTATTCCAATTCGATGATGCTTTCTTCTACATTTACAGGTCACATAAAGTATTACCAATAAAATTATTACTACAATGGTTAAAATGGTGAACCAATGTGTATATTTACTGATCGGAGATTGTTTCATCATTTTTTCTAATTCTTCTGAATACTGATTTAGTTTGTGTTGTGCAATATTCAAATCTTCGGAATCAATTTTGTTCAACTTAAGAGGTTCTAGTTCAGGAATTTGTAATTTTTCAGGAATATCTTTGCAACAGTCAAATGGAATTGTGACTGGATGACTTCGATACTTGATTTCTTGGTATGTGTCAATTGGGTATTGAGCATGAACTCTTGTACTTCCAATAAAGGCACTACACTCAGGTTGTAATTTCAGTAAACTATTAGTTTTAATAATTTCTGATTTAATTTCCCTATTTCCACATTTAATCGTGATTGGCAAAGGGTCCGAAACAGTGATTAACCATAGATTTAAATCAATTTGGTAGACATTATAATCTTTAACAAAAAGAAGAGATAGTTGACATGTCTTGGGCATCTGAGTTAATATTCTTAATAGTTGTGCTTCGCAAATTGCATCGTTGTCAATTGGATATGGGAGGAGCTTAGAACAGATTTTTATGCTTCTTTCAAGAGTCTTGCAATTATCCAGATTTCGCAATGACAAATACAGCAGTGAATCATCATCCCGCGTAATATATTTTTGTGTAGTTGGTAAAATATGATAGATACCTGTTCGATCATCTAATATTGGTATTGGAGTCGATATAGTATATAAGCTTCTGGATCAATGAGAGGAATTTTGAGAACAAATATTATTTTACTTTCTGATTGATATGCCTCTAATTCAATAATAGTAAGATAATTAGCTATATTTGACGTATACGGTTGTAAAGGTAAATTATTTCTTACAAGAGATTTTGCTACATCTTGTAAAGAATTGATTAAATCTGAAGGTGCTATTATTGAGCTATGTAATAATCTTATGCGAGCAAAAGTGATAGAATTTAAAATAGTATTAAGGGAATCTTCTAAGAAAATATAGCTTTCCATTAGTGATTCACAAATATTCAATATCCTTATTTGTGCTTCATAAAATGCGACATCATCAGCAATATCCATCAAAGTATTTTGAATTTCTTTTATATCTTCATTAAAAGTTTTCTCATCAATTTGTAATTTTTGTATAGTATTATTAAAATTTTTAATAACAGAAGTTGTAACTGAAATTTGTTTTTTAAGAAGATTTTCCAACTCAAATTCATCATGAGATAATTTGTTAATACAATCATTATAATATTCTCCATCTGATGCATCTAAATTACCAGTAATAGTTTTCCAAACAGTTCCGATTCCATTAAATATACCTCGCTTTGCCCTGGAGTTATAAGATTTAGTTTCTCCTATAATTTCTTTATATTTTTGACCTATTGAATTCGAAATTTGTGATAATAAACTTATGTGTGTTTGAACTTCAGACTTAAAAGCTATAAACCTTGGAGACGGATCTTCTAAAGTATCCAAAATTTCTATAAGTATTTTATCATTATTTCCCATTGTTTTCTTAATTGGGGCCAGATCTTTGTAAACTAAAAGTGTCCATTTTTCATTCGTAATTTTGATAGTACATTCTTCATGGAAAAAGATTCCAACGGTGTTATTAACAGGATTAAGTGTGTATTGAGCTGATATAATATTTATCAGCACAAAGAATCTGAAACCAAAGAAACTACTCATAGTAGAGTGTCAGTCTATCGAAATTAATTTTTGATTTTTGATTAGTTTGTGGATTTAAAACTATTGCAGAATTATCAAATAATTGCACAATTTCAAAAGGACCATTGAACAAATTTTGACTTTTATCTTTAATTTGAGATTCTTTAAGATAAACTTTATTTCCTATTTTATACTCTGGAAGCTTTCCTGAAATATTTTTATCAAATCTAATTTTTGCTTTTTCTTTCTGACTTGCTGTTTTTGCTCGTTCAATTTTATAATAATGTTGCATTCTGTTGTTCAAATCACGTATGTATTTAGTAATAAGGGCTTTCTCATTATATAAAGTTTCAGGTGGTCTACTAGACGTATGACCAAAAATCAGTTCATATGGAGTAAAACCAGTTGTTTTGTTTTTAGTATTATTATAACATATAACCGCATATGGCAAAATATTAAACGGATGTTCGTCTGGATTTTCTGTCTTATGTGCACGGATCATTTCCACACGAGTTCCGTGAAATCTTTCTAAAGAACCATTCGATTGTGGATGGCCAACGCTAGAAAAAGTGAGCTTTATGTCATAAAGCGTACACAAATCTTTTATTAATGAATTATCAAATTCTCGACCATAATCGCAATGAATTCTCAAAGGTGTTCCGAAATGTTGAAAGAATATTAATAGTGTATTTACAACTGTTGAAGCTTTTTTATTTGAAATAGGATAAGCTTGAGTAAATTTAGTTAACTCATCTCGAATCGTTAAAGCGTAATTTCTTGTTGGATACTCAAAAATATCAATATTAATTCTTTCAAACGGAGTTTTTGGTGTTTCTGTTATTACCAGAGGAGTGCTTAAATTCTTACGACAGATTTTTACTTTTTGACAAGTTTCACAGTTTTTAATAAATTGTTCTACATCTTTTGTTAGTCCTGTCCAGTTATACTTAGATTTTATCCGTCGTATAGTTTCATTTATTCCGCGATGTAAATTACTTTTGCCTTTATGATATTGGTCCAATATGATAGGTATTTCATCTCGGTCAGGTGTTTTAACAATATTTTGACAAACTACAAATTTTAAATCAACATTAGCAAAAATAAAAGAGAATACTTCTAAAATAGGTAACTCAAGATTATTTTCTATATAATAAGTTTTTGAAGGATCAAATTTACTTTGTTCTTTAAATAATGTATAAAATAATTGTTGAAACAATATTTACTAAATTCATTTGAAAATCAAAATTTTCTTCAAAAATATCTTCAATAATTTTATAATGTAAATCTTCAAGTTTATTTTGCCAAAATAAAGTGACAATATTCTTATGAGTCTTATCCAGTAACTGGTCATTTGATGTTTCAATTTTTGAATAATCGATTATTGATTTTGTTTTGTAAAGGTCAACAAATCTATTAAATTCGTCTGTCATTAATTCATCCTGTTCCTCTATAAGTGTTTCATTTTTTTGTGGTTCTATAGGATCATTAGGGTCTTTACTTGTTGATGGTATAACCTCGTTAGTTTCATTATTTGCCAAAATTGTAATTTTAGATTGTAGATTTGCACATTCTTTAAAATGATTAATTTTAATTCTTGAAAGTGCATCTGCATTTTTATTAATTTTGCCTGGCTTGTGCTCAATTTTGTAATCATATTCTTCCAATTTGAGTCGCCGTCTAGCTAGTCTGCTTCCGGGATCATTAATGGAAAAAAGCCATGTTAATGGACGATGATCAGTGACTAGCGTAAATTTTCTTCCAAATAAATAAGGACGAAAATGTTTTACTGCCCATACAATAGCAAGGAGTTCTCGTTCTATTGTTGAATACCTTGTTTCTGCACTACATAATGTTCTCGAAGCATAACTTACTGGTAGATCTTTACCAATGGGACCTTGTGATAGAACAGCGCCAATGGCAAATGCACTAGCATCAGTTGTGAGAATAAATGGTTCTTCAAAATTTGGATATCTCAAAATAGGATCTGAAGTAAGTGCAGCTTTTAGATCATTGAAAGAATTTTTACATTCATTATTAAAAATAAAAGACATCTTTTTGTAAAAGTCTTGTAAGGGGTTTAGAAATTTTTGCAAAATTTGGTATAAAGCGACGATAATATCCTGCTAAACCAAGGAAAGATTTTACATCTTTAGGATTCTTAGGTTCCGGGAAATTTTTGAGACATTCTATTTTGGCTGGATTTGTTTTAACACCATCTTGGGTAATGATGAATACCTTGGACATGATAAGCGACTTCTTTTCTAAGAAATTCGCATTTATCTGGTTGAATTTTCAAGTTGGCTTTCCGAAGTCTGTTGAAAACTTCAGTCAGACGAGAAACAGGTTCATGAATAGTAGAAGAATAAATTATTATGCCATCCATATAAACAAGACATCTTTCATTTTGAATGCCAAGTAAAATGTTGTCCATGACGCGTTGGAAAGTGGACGGGGCATTTTTGAGTCCAAACGGCATTCGAACGAATTCATAGTGACCGTTATCAACTGAAAAAGCTGTTTTGGAGATATCTTTTGGTTCAATTTCGATTTGATGGAAACCTGAGGCTAAGTCAAGAGTGGTAAAATATTGACATCTTCCTAGTTGATCAAGGAGATCAGAAATGTTGGGTAATGGATATTTATCATCTACCGTAACTTCATTTAATTTACGATAGTCAACAACCACACGCCATTTTTGTTTTCCTAAAGCATCAAGCTTCTTTGGCACAACCCAAACTGGGGATGACCATGGTGAAATAGAATGACGTATAATACCTTGTTCCAACATTTTGTTCACCTGAGTTTTTACCTCTTCTTTATGAATTTGGGGGTATCTATATGATTTAGTAAATATAGGTCTCGCATTATCAGTTTCAATTGAATGTTTAATTTCATTAGTAAATGTTAGTTGGTCTCCTTCCAAATAAAAAATATCAGAAAATTCTAAACATAAATTTGTGATAATTTCTTTTTCTTCTTCGTTGAGATGATCTGTACGCAACTGATCCAAAATTATAGTGTTTCTATCAACAGGTTGATTAAATTTAGTTTTATTTTCATTAACGCAATTAAAATTTAAAAAACATTCAGAATTCGGAATGGGATCTAGATTCAAATTTGGAAATTCAACAATTTTTGGAATAGCATTCGAATTGATAATTGAAGTAAAGAATTCACCTTCTTCATTTACATGTACCAAAGCATTTGGAATTCTAACATTTTCTATTGCTTGTCCGAAAAGTAGTGCATCTGTGTTTGTTAAATTACATTTCAATTTGAAAATTTTTTCAATTCTTGGCTCAATAAAAATTCGATTTTGTATCTTTGGCAAACAAATAACAATTTCAACACCTAAATTTCTAAAAAGATAAGATATCATTTTTTTAACATACGTCCAATCTAACTTGTCCAATCCACACCCTATTTTTGGCATAGCTAATTTTTGAACATTGTTTTTACCAACATGATCTCTCAATTTCTTTAAAGATGACCACAAAGTCTGATAAGTGGGTTTTCCGGTTGAAGTTTCTTTTGTTACAAGATAATAAATATATCTAGTTGTATTTGCATTCTTAATTTTTAAACCTGCTAAACCACCTTGTTTTTGATTTTGACTTAATAATTTTTCTATATTTCCAAATCATTTCTTAAATTCCGCGGCAATGCCTTTTTGCATTTGCAAATCTTCCGCCACGCAATGAGCTAATGAATAATCATGAGGCATGTCAAAAATATCAATGTTTTTCTCAGCTATTTTTTTATAACATTTTTCAGTATTTTGTTCAAATTGTAAGAATTCAGAATCTTGTTCACAAATTTGATTATTTTGAGACAAGTGTGATGTTTCGGTAACTTTAAACAGAGGTATAGTTTTGAAATTAGTTATCAATTGTTTTGAATTCAAATCAATTATACAATTATAATGTTCTAGGAAATCTGAACCCAAAATTCCATCAAAATCAATATTAAGATTATAAATAAAAACTTTATGTGGATCTTTTGCAGAAAATGGAATAAGAACAGATTCTTTTAGTAAAATTTTTTGATCAGTTATCCCTTGAATAGTTACATATTCAGTAAATCTTTGAGGAAATTTCTTAACAGTATTTTCTTTAAAAATAGAAACTCCTGCACCTGTATCAATAAGCAACTTAAACTCTTTAGAAGCATCTTCAATATAATAAAGATTTTTGGAATTCACAGTCAAAAATGGATTTAAAGAAAATGTTGTTCGGGAAAATTTACATTCGGGTTTATCTCTTCGAATTTTAATGTTTGGATTTTGGTAACTGTTTCTGAAATTAAATTCTCTATTGTCGGACAATCTGGGGGATGGTCTTTGATTTGAGAAATGGGAAAATCCTGGAAATTTGAGTTTTCAGGAGATTCAAAATCTTGTGGATAATTTTCAAAGTCCGGAGAATAGTCTGATGATTCGGAATAGTTACTATAATTTTCTTGGAATTCATTTTCAAAAATATCTTGATTATTTTTGAAATAATAACATGAATCGTTTTCACCATTGAAGCCGACTAAATGAGCTCTTTGTTGAAAATTTGGATTCTTTTGAATTACTGATGGTCTTATCTGGGATTGTCCCTGCGAAATAAAAGGTCTTTGTTGAATAGGAACATTCGGTCTATTTTGCACAGTATTTTGTGATTGATTTTGGAAATTCATTGGTCTCTGGAAATTATTATTGAAATTTGGGTTATAGCCTGGAGCTGATGCTCTTTGCTGTTGGAAACGACATTGATTAGAAGTATGACCATTTTTACCACATGAAAAGCATTTTACAGTTTGTATTTGGGGTTTTCTAACATTTATTATATTTTGAGGTTTACCTACAATATTAGAAGCTGGCTTATTAAATTTTTGGTTCTCAAAATATGATAATTGTAATTCTCTTCGTATGCGAATTTGTGCTTCTAACAAGTTTTCAGGCTGACTAGCACGAATAAGTTGTCCTAGACGGGGTTCAAGTCCAGTTAATAAAGTATTAAGAGCCATAGTATCAATAAGAAATTCCTGTGCAACCTTTTGTTCATTTGATAAATTTGATGTTTTTTGTATATTTGCATGCATTTTAGCATTTAAGACTTGCACTCTATTGAAAAATATTAGAGCTGACTCATTCGATAATTGTTTTAATCTTTGTAAATCATGAATAAGAGAAGTAAGGTCTCTTGAATCACCAAAATGAAGATTTAAAAGTTGTCTTATCTCTGCGTAAGTCTGAGGATTTCGCGAGCTGATTAGTTGAGCCGCTTTTCCCTTTAATTTATTTTTAATGTGAATCACTAACAGAGCTTTTTGGTCTCTGGTAGACATATTATAAGCACAATCACATGCATTTAAAAATGTTCCGAGAAATATCTGATCACCTTCAAATTCAGGCACGATACAAAATATTTCCGAAATTCTATATGGTTCAAGCTCAACCTCTTGAGCTAGATTTCTTTCATTTGCCATTTTGATTTAATTAAATATAGAATATCAAATATATAAAAAAAATATGATAAAAGAAAATCGAACAGTATAAAAAATTTAAAAATTAATATACGTGATAATTCACTTACAGTAAGATGTACATTTGTCTTGTTCGGTTCTTTTCTTCAAAATTAGGAAACCACCGTTGATAATGAGGGGATACTTGTTGTTGAAGTAAGCCTTGTTTTACCAACGCTGAAGTATGCTTTTCATCAGATTCTAATAATACTTCTTCTTCTTTAGGAGCTATTTATTCTTCAGTTGAAGGTTGGAAACCACCGTTGATAATGAGGGGGAACTTGTTGTTGAAGTAAGCCTTGTTTTACCAACGTTGAAGAATCCTACTCTTCAAATTCTAATAATTCTTCTTCCTCTTTTGGAGCTGTTGAGTCTTCACTTGAAGGTTTGGAAACCACCGTGATAATGAGGGGAAACTTGTTGTTGAAGTAGGCCTTGTTTTATCACGTTGAGTTATCCTACTGACTGCGCCAATTTGTTAAATCACATAACTCCAAGTTAACTTTTTAAAAAACAATTATTTATTAACACAAAAAATATTAAAATACAAATAACTTTACATGACTGTATGAATATTGACTCACAAGTAAGTAAGTGAACAAGTGAATTGTGAATTGTGAATTGTGAATGATTCTGTTAGCTGGAGATCTAGTATTTATACAATCAAAAATGTTTAATCATCAGAAATATAAAAAGAAACGTAAATTAATACAATGGATCTTTTCTCCTAAGGTTGAATCGAAACTTCTAGAATATTATAAATAAAATACATAGTAATGTCTTTTTGGAGGCCGAACTGGATAAACAATTAACAATGGTCTTTATGGTAACTTGCTGACTACTGGTCTGCATCTCTGGCACGTAAATATCCTTATCACTTTTGTTATCTTCTTAAACTGCGTCTTGGAGATGTAATACGATATGGTGAGATACTGCGTCTTGCGGATGTAATATAATATTATGAAATAATATTTAAAATAATACTTTGTTATTGTTATTATTATTTGACTTTAAAAAATAATTCAATGATAACTTTATATAACATATATATATAATATAGATTAGAAGTCCCAGGACACTGCCCTGAGGGACTCCCCTGGTCGCCCCAAGGTTAGGCGTGAAAACTTAAGGAAGCTCGCTGCCCAGTGATATCGTTGTTTTATTATTTCTCTTAAACTAATTATGCTATCTGGGTAAAATTTTGTATGCTTACTGAGAAAAGTATGGAGAATCGCTGTTCACACAGGAAAAATACGAATTCTAAAATTTAACTTTTTTATTATTATGTTATCGAAAATAAAAAATGTGATCCGCGATTCTACAGTGATTTAAGGCATATTTGTTTAGAAGAAAATCTCTTTCTAAAAACAAAAGAGTTATATTGGAATTATTTTTTTCAGCTAACTATCGCTGTACCTGCTACCTGTAATACACTTAATAAGGGTTGCCGGGTATTATATCATATGGATCAACCTTCATACTTCACCTTTCGCATTTAAAATATAGATTAGGTAGCAGGTAATGCGGGTTACGTTGGCTCTCTTTTGGGAAATTTTTAGATCACGTCCTGATAACTGATTGTAAGCTAACCTAACCTAACCCAACCTAACCTAACCTCTTTTGACTCGGCTAAACTATAAGAAAATGCTTTACATTTTATAAAACCTACTAATGGAGCGTATTGCTAGAACAAGTTAGATATCCAGAATATTGCATACTGCATACCTACCAATAAAACAAAATATAGCAATTAGGGTGGAGTATTTTATAACTTAATATCCAAGGCTTAAATACATGCATTACCTACTTCATACTTTTCGCAGATACAGCGATCAACTTGGAAAACTTTTGCGATCGACTGGTTCATGGCGAGCGACTGTTTGAAAACCCCTGAAATATACGAAATTTACTAAGATAGGTACCAATAACTACATTCTGGTGGGGACACACCATATAGTCAACTAATGGATATTTTCATTGATGTATTTATTTATTGACAGCTGTAACATTGATACGTGATAAATTAATCGAGAAATGAAAATCACGTTTTACTCGAAAATATCATATTGTTTAGCATTTTTGATAAGGCATTAAAGAGAGCCGACAATATGGTATTGGCACAGTGGCGGATCTAGGATGGAGTCATGGGAGGGGTTGCAATCTTTAATAACGGAGACTGACGATAGCATTTCTTGATCCTTGTATGTAAGGCCGTATGGCCTTTGGCCAGCACGTACATTGAAAGGCAGTGTCCCACAGATTTAAAAATATCGATACCACGACGAAAATCTACCAAATATTTTCAGTATTACATGCTATATTTTTATTAGTACTCAGAATAAGCGAGTTGAGAAATTTTAACACAAAAACGTTTGTTGTCTCAACTTACAATGAGTCGCCACAATAGTGCTTATTGCTTCTAGTGCCCCTTCGCTATTTGAGTAGATGACAATTCTTTGACTATTTACCTTTTGTTTTACCACTGTACCACTGTACCACAATAATCTCTGCCTGAAAGATATTGACAAAATTCCCTAGGCTTAGAGGGATCATATTCCTCTCTTGTACCCCATATATTCCGGCTCTATACCACTGTGCCTCAAGCACGATGAAAAGATGTTAACCTGAAGCCAAGAAATTATGGGTCCAGTACTGCCTTGGTGGCTAAGCCTACGTGAGAGCAGACTTTGTCAAGCACACTCCCCTCGTCCCGCACTTTTGTTTTGGATGTCATGATCGTTTTGACCGAAATTGTGTTTCTTACCTCCTTGGTAGATGTGGAATTTGTTTAACTCCAACGACTGTATTTTTGTCTCTGGCGTGTAATGAATCTCCTATGTTTCATATCTAGCGGTCTCATATTGTAAGCTTTCGAATTCGAATCGGCTCCTTGATTTACAAATGAACTTGCTTTTTGTCGAGCTGTAACCACATAACGATAATCACAGCTCGATTACGTACAACTCAATTTGTAAATTAAGATTCCGATTGGAATTAGAATGAGACAGCAGTCACAATAGAGCTGAGAAAAGTTTCGGTAGTTGTTATGGCTTTCGCAAGTAAGAAGCAGATCCCGTCTTGCATTTGGCGGGATTTCTTACCAACATCTTCTACGCAAATGGAGACTGCAACGTGACTTTAGTTGCTATAGTGTTCCTACGATACTCGTTCTGATTAAGATACTCGCTCCACCTCTTAGCTCTGCCAATCCTCATCTGTCTGGTGCTATATTTACTGCCAGCTACATCGTTCGGGAATCCCTAGGCAATAAATACCTCAAAAGATCGAATTAGAAGTGAGGTGTAGGGGTACAGACTATCAGGATCTTCGCCCCTCCTTGATGTGAAAGAATTATACAAAAATACAAAATAATATTATGGTGCTGGTACTTTTGAAGTTGTGCCGATGTAGTTTCTTGTTTTAGGCACCAACAAGTACAAGCACCAATATAATTAATATTATTTTGTATTTTTTTGTGCACTAATAAAGTCGGTCTAATTTTTTATAAGAAAATATTTATTTCATACTTTTGAGAAAGAAATAAGAATATAGTACTTATCCTATTACCCATGTATAGGTTTAGCTTGTACTTGGTATTAATAAGAGATCTAAAAAACATAGCAGCTCAGATATACATATTTTTCAGACGAAAACCGTAACTCTTTTGAACAATGTTCAATTTAAATGTTTCCGGATATGGTCTCCTTTCTAATTTTCCAATCTAGAATTTTCGTTTCTCGGAAAAAATTTACCCGTCCACATAGCTGAAACACATATTTCAGGCTGTAACGCGGTAACCTATGATTATAAATGGAAACTCTTTAAAAAACAAAGAAATGAAGTGATTCAGTTATTAAACAATAAATAAAACGAATATTACTATAACAAAATAGACAGGTATAAAAACAATGCTACACAAATGTGGAAAAGGCTTAAGAAACTGGTTGATACAAAGATAAGGAAGTTTCCTAAATGTATCCAATTTCAAAATGAGGGTGAAATGATGATTATCCGTGATGATTCAGAAATGGCTAATAGTTTCAATGAATATTTGCTTGAAAGTATTGTCAAAATCATAGATGGACTTAATGGTAAGCAATCATGGTATAACCTTAATCATAATATGTATCTCGAACTTACTGAGTTGAAAACAATATCACTCAGTGAATTGAACAAAGTTGTTTCTTCTCTAGATAATAAATGCAGCTTGAGTGAGATCCTCAAAGCTAAAACACTTCTGTACAAAAGATGAATAAGGTTCTATCAAGCGTAAGTGAATATTTGATGATTAATAAGCTGGAACTCAATGTGGCAAAAACCAAGGCGATGATCATGTCCACTAAATACAAATATAGTCGGATAAATGCAAATGACATAGATATAAGAATTGATAAGGAGCAAATTGAAATCGTAACAACTGTCAAGTATCTGGGCTTTTAACTGGATAATTTACTTACTTTCGATGCACACAAGAAAATTTCGAAAAAACTATACTTTTTTCCAAGAGTCGCATTTATCTGTGGATACAAGAATCACAGTGTACAGTTCAATTCCACTTCCTCGTTTTGACTATTGCGCAACTTTATTATATCAGTTCAATTTAAATAAAATGACACAGCTACAATTACTACAAAATAGAAGCATGAGGATCATTTTGAGCTGTAAACGCTATACTATCTCAATTATGTTGAAAACATTGCATTGGCTATCATTTTCAAAATGACTTTAATTCTTAACAATGATATTTATTTATAAAATATTACATAATGAAGCACCTTCATACTTTCGTATTGTAACGTGTAAGGGGAACATCCGCCGGTATTGGCTACAAAGTGGCGGCATCCTTTTGAAGAAAGCGCGAGATCTATGCTGTGGTTCGAAAGCGGCATTCACAAAGAGAGCGACGGCAGCAGGTCGGTATCTACTCCTAGAATGTCGACAAAAGGGCTTTCGAGAAACGTCCAGTGGTGGCTTTCGAATCAAAGACCAGAAGCCGCTCGAATGATCTGGAGCCTTTGTCGGATATATATATATATATATATAAGGGAGAATTGTCGGCATGAGAGACAGAATGTAAAAGATAGTGTGAATAATAGAATAGTCCGAGTAAGCTAGTGCGAATATAGTCAAGTTAAGTTGTAATTTATATTATTTCGAGTGTAGATAAAGTTAATTTAATAACTCTAAATTAGTCTCACTTATCTGCGAACCCACATGCGTAACAATTTGGTGTTAGAAGAGGGATAAGTGAGTGAAGAGGCTTTTGTCTATGGTGAACACCCGTAAGCAGACAGAAAAAATGGAAGAACAACTAACTAAGTTATTCTCCGATTTTTCAAGAAAACAAGAAGAACTGTGACAACAAAAAAAGAAAGAAGAGGAGGAGCGAAGGCTGCGAGAAGAACAGAAAAAAGAGGAACAACTAACTAAGTTATTCGCCGATTTTTCAAGTAAACAAGAAGAACGACGACAACAAGAAAATAAAGAAGAAGAGGTACGACGACAGAGAGATTTCGAGCAGATTGCAGGATTGTTCCGAAATGTCCATCAAGAAATCGAGACCGTAAAACAAGAAGTACGAGAAGAAATTGGGACAGTTCGAGAAGAAATTGGAACAGTACGAGAAGACGTTGGGACAGTTCGAGAAGAGTTTGAGGAAAAGTACCGAATACTAGAGAAAGAGATGAAGAAAATACGGGATACTAACCAAGACGAAAGCAGCAAACTGGACATGACGAGGAACGCTACAGCCAACGAAAAACTTAAACCACCAACGTTTGACGGCGAAACATCCTGGGCCATGTACAAACGTCAATTTGAGGCTGCAGCCAATGCAAATGGATGGGATCAGCAGCAGAAAGCGACGGCGTTGGTATTGGCCTTGCGAGGAAAGGCGCTTGAAATACTTCAAAACATTCCTGAAGCCAAACTGATTATTTGGCTGTTGCGACCGCCTTGGAACTAAGATATGGCAACAAATATCTTAGCCAAGTGTATCGGAGCCAGCTGAAAAGCAGAATTCAAGGTTCAACGGAGTTACTGCAGGAATTTAGCAGTAGCATTGAGAGCATGGTACGACTGGCTTATCCACAGGCCCCGGACGAATTCATCGAGCAAATTAGTGTCCAATACTTCATCGACGGAGTTCGAGATATAGACATGCAGCAAGCGTTGAGACTGAGTAGGCATAACACCTTAGCCGAAACAGTTGCCCAGGCACTGGAATACGAAGCTGCCAAAAATGCTTCGATGAATCGTCGCAGCAAATTAAGACAAGTCAGGGTGTCGGAGGAACCGTAAGACAATGCAGATTTCTTTAAAAAGCTGGAGGCGATGTTCCAGAAATTCTGCTCTCGAGGTGGCAAGGAGTCCGGATATTGAAAACCGATTAAGTGTTACAATTGCAACCGAGAGGGACATATAAGTAGAAACTGCAGGCGACGACCCAGATCTGAAGAACGAAATGTTCAGAGAGAGAATACCACCTCGCCAGTGTAAGGGGGTGAACGCTGGCGACCACTGATTATCAAGCCCCCAAGTTACATTTGTACTCCATCAAGAAGAGCTGCGAGAGCCTCGTTGTCCAAGTTATTATCAACGGCAAGAAATGTGATTTGACCATCGACACGGGGGCAACAAGGTCAGTGGTACGCCCCGAAATGGTTTCCAAAGAATCTATCGTGCAGCACAACATCAAGCCAATACTGGAACTGCAAAAGGAGATTTGATAAATGTTTTTGAAGAGATCACCACCACTTTGGAAATTGGCAAGGCACAAGTAAAGATTAATGCAATCGTGGCCGACATAGTGGATGAATTTATAGTAGGCTTAGACGTTTTGGAAACCTTCAATTTCATCACAGTGGACTTTAAAAACAGAATGTTGAGAGTGGGCAACAAGGAAATATTTTTCTCAGCATCTTCGAATAAGAACTGTCCTGTTAAAATAATCGTCACCGAAGATACACGAATACCTGGGAATAGTGAGAAGATCGTAAAGGCGCACCTAGAAAAACAACTGGAAGGAGTTAACACCAAACCAAACGAGAACAAAGAGAACAGAACTCTTTTGGCTAGGTGCTTAGTTAATTCCAACGACATTATTCCAGTGAGGGTAGCCAATCTATATGTAAACAGAATGACATTGAAGAAAGGGGAATTAATCGGTACCTGTTCGCCAGTCTCCCGTGTAACAAGATGTGAGCAAGAGGAACCTGTTTCAAAAGATGTTCATTTGTCCCAAGACCTAATGGAGAGTTTCAAGAAGACCTGGAAACATCTTAGCGAAAAGTAAAAGAAAAAGGCTATCGAGTTTGTAAAGCAAGAAGCTGATGTTTTCGTACAAGGAAAAATTACAGGGCGAACGAATTTAGTCGAACATCGGATCAACACGAGAAATGCTATACCTATTCGCCAACCCCCACGAAGACTTCCTTTCGTAAAACAACAGCAAGTTAACACCATGGTTCAAGAAATGCTGAAGGATGGCGTAATAGAAGAATCCAGCAGTCCTTGGTCATTACCAGTTGTGCTGGTGACGAAGAAGGATGGTTCGACGAGGTTCTGTGTGGGTTATAGGAGGTTAATGATGTTACGAAGAAGGACAGCTACCCGTTACCCCGAATTGACGATACTTTAAACACCTTAGCCGGATCCAGGTGGTTCTCAACTCTTGACCTGAAAAGTGGATATTGGCAGGTAGAGATAAACAAACAAGATAAAGAGAAAACGGCCTTTACAGCTGGAAACGGCCTGTATCAATTCAATGTCATGCCGTTTGGATTATGTAATGCCCCTGCCACTTTTGAAAGGTTAGGTTAGGTTAGGTTAGGTTAGTACAGAACAGACCACTCTGCATTACAGTGGCTGCTGAATTTCAAAAATCCGGAAGGACAGATAACGCGCTGGTTGGAGAAACTTCAGAGTTAGGACTTTCAAATTAAACACCGAAAAGGAAGAAGTCACGCCAACTCTGACAGCTTGTCACAAAGACCTTGTGGCAGTTCCTGTAAATTCTGTCAAAGGCAGGAACAAAGAGAAATAGCCAAGAAAGTTGTACATATCCAACAAATGCAGATTAGGAATGAAGAAACGGAAATTACTGAGGAAATCACCAGAGACAACTTTAGAAGAGAACAAATCGCTGACAAAGATTTGACGATAGTACGGGGCTGGCTAGACTAAAAGCGACGACCTGAGTGACAAGAAATCTCCAGTTTGATCAGACGTTTGGCAGACCATCAGCCGACGATCATGAAGAAGTGTCTTGCAAAGACCTTGGGAAGGACCATATCGCATTGTCAAAAAGATTAATGACTTGGTGTACAGGATCCAACTTTCGCCAAGAGCCAAGCCAAAAGTGGTGCACGTGGAGAGACTGAGTCCGTATCGAGGAGATAATCCGCTGGTCTGGAGACAAACGGAAGAAGCTGTTCGGGGTGAACAGCTTTAAGGGAGGGAGCAGTGTAACGTGTAAGGGGAACAGCCGCCGGTATTGGCTACCAAGTGGCGGCATCCTTTTGAAGAAAGCACGAGATCTATGCTGTGGTTGGAAATATTGAAAGCGGTGTTGACAAAGAGAGCGACGGCAGCATGTCGGCATCTACTCCTAGAATGCCGACAAAAGGGATTTCGAGAAACGTCCAGTGGCGGCTTTCGAATCAAAGACCAGAAGCCGCTCGAATGATCTGGAGCCTTTGTTGGATATATATATGGGAGAATTGTCGGCATGAGAGACAGAATGTAAAAGATAGTGTGAATATAGTAAAGTTAAGTTGTAATTTATATTATTCCGAGTGTAAATAAAGTTAATTTAACAACTCTAAATTAGTCTCACTTATCTGCAAACCCACATACGCAACAGTATGTATGTTGATTTTAATCACGAGATACACAGTCATTTCACACGTCATTTGAACAACATTCATCTGCCAAGAGTAAAATTGTCAAATACAAGAAATCCTTTGTTTTTTAAAGGTAAGATAGAATACAATAATTTATCACAGAACGTTAGAGCTAGTGAATCTTGTAAAAACTTTAGACAAAAAATGTTGAAATCTGTGAGAGAACAGAACTAAATTAGGAGTACCTATCTTACTTATAATAATGTTATTCTTCCTCACTTAGAATAATAATCTGATTTACTGTTCAATTATATAGGATGAATCAATTTAGTATACGTACCTTTTTATTTGATTGTTTATAGGATCAGGACTACTTTTTAATGTTAATGAAACAAAAATCATCAAAATCGGAGCAGCTTTACTATGCAAAAGGCTAGAACATCCATAAAAAATTAAGACATACAACAAACAGTCGAATTGTAACCTCCTCCGTTTGGGTTCGTCGGTCAAAAATACAAGAAATTTAAAGCGTGTGTTATTAATGGGGCGCCCTTTAAAAAAATCCCGAACTATATCTATTTATTTGAGTGAAGTAGATAATCCAGCTTCATTTACATATATTCCCTGAAGATAAATAAACATTAACAGCTTTTCATAAGTATAGAAAAGCTAATTAAACATAGCAATGGATAATGATCAGTAGATTAAATTATCGTTCAAGGATAATCGCGGGCCTAAAAGCCGATGATATTATTTTATCTATCAAAAACAAGCTTTCCATATTACTACAACCAAGTATAAACATATAATCACCATGGATTATCCCAGCAGTTTGCAAAGCACTTAGATCTGCATTTCAAAATGATTGAGTTATTGTTCCGTATTCTTTTCGGCTTGGGGATACTACCCATCCCTTACTATGGAGTCACCTGCTCCAAAGCAGTCTCTATATTCTGGATAGCGGGCAGTTTGGCTGGTCACATATACTTTGTGGAAGGGCAATTGAAGGAAGTCGCCTTCTCAAAGTTGTATCCCACACTTCACGTAACCGATTTCGTCATGGCAACCCTACTAATATGTTCTAGCTTATGCTTCGCAATAAGAGCCTTGCTCAGGGGCGACAGGATGAACAGATTGGTACGTGATTTGAAGATTTACGCCAATGACATTTCTCGAACCAAAGAGACTTTGCGTCTATGCTGTTGGCTGTTGCTGATAGTCACAGGAGCAGTTTTTTATGTTGTGAGTGAGCTCTTTATGTACGACAAGATTTTTGGCTATCAACTATACCCTTACTATATACCACGTACTGTGTGGTTACTACAGACGAGCATGTTTATATTCTTCATTGTTTTCATGGTGAACGTATTGAAGAGAAAATTTGAATTGCTGAATGAGCGTCTAAAGAAAGCCAGATTAATGTCCAATACATTTGATGAGGTTGTCAATATATATCACATTTATGACAAAAATAATGATTTGAAGAGCATACGAAAAAACTATGAAGAGCTGACTAATGTGGTGGAGGAGTTCAGTTTTGTGTTTGGTATCTCATTATTGTTTTTTATTATTCTCTGCATCAGTATGCAAGTGCATTCAATTCATTTTATTATCGTATATTTTTTAATCAAACCTGTCGAGAATTGTGAGTTCATAGCTGCTGCTTGTTGCTCTTGGATGATAACAACTTGGGTAAGTGATGCAAAGCTTTTACTGGACAATAATAAACAACCGTTCATAGTTATATTAAATAATAAAAAAGTGTGTGTGTGTTATCGCATAGGCAATAAAAGCACAGATCGTTTGGTGATCTGTGGTAGAAGCTTCTAAACAGACTCGCTCTAAAATAAATAAATGAAATAGTATGAATTAAGAAATATGACGATAAAAATACTTTAATTGTAGAAATTAATCATCTGTACATTCAGTTATGAATTTAGAATTTTTAGACTCTTTGAAAGAGATGATCGATTTGTGGTAACTACGATTTGAGTTTATCGATAAATCTTGAGAATGCAGCATCGACTTTGTTGTCGAATTTTTAGGATCTCTATTCATTAATAATTTGAATGTTTCTTTTCTATAATTTGATAAGTGGTCTTCTTCATCAAAATTGATATTACAGTCACTAACCAAGACAAGAGGCATGATGTGATAATTTTTAACCTTCAAGTTCCCGAGAACAGACGTCCCCATAAACCAATTCAGATCTATGCTTAAATTCTCAAACATCTGCCATATTTTATTTTGTCGAGATATACACCTCTACCAAAATTGAAATTTGGCCATCTTCCATTTGAGCTAAGTAGTGATGCGTAAAGCATGAACAAGACCGATAAGGTCGCTTTCTTTCCAACAACTTTTAATTCAATATTTTTAGAATCTTTAAAATAAAGATCCATGATAAACGAGTTAAGCGGTTAAATTAATTAGGTAATTAACTAGCGTTTCTTATCTAAATATTTACCGAGACATTTTTTCCTATCATTTAGCTGTTTTGTTACAGAACTGCAAGAGTCTTGAAAGTCATGCAAGTCTAGCAGCAAGACCAATACCAAGTTAGTCTTGGTATAGATCTTGCATCACAGTATTGGTCTTGGGTCTTGATCCCGGTTTTGGTCTTGCATTTTTGCAGGACGTGTTGTGATAGTGAAGAGTTTGATGATGATTTACAGCTTTACTACGAAAGATATTTAAAGAATTAGACTTTATTGTATTAGTGACAGCATTTAAAAATTTGCAAGGCAATAGCTATGAAGGGACAAATTATTTAAAAGAAAAAAATCCAATCTTCTTTCAAAGTTTATACTACTTACGAAGTTGGATATTATTAGCCTAACCTACCTTACCAATTTTTGCAGAGATCAAGATTTTCTTCAGTTGGACGAATGATTTTATATAATCGTTGGATGGGACCATTACTTCCAATAAAGTGTTTAGAACAAACATATGTATATTTATTTATTTTATCTTTTGTTAAGCCGGCCTTCCCCAATGCATGGTATATTTTTAAACCGAACGCCATAAATGGGAGGTTTTACAAATTGTATAAAAAACACGTTCGCAAAACTATTTTGTTGGAATTGTGATTATTTGAAAGGTTTGATCTCCCTACCACAAGTGCTGCATCTCGTCGCAAATATGCATTCACTCATTTTACCTGCTAGGGCAACCCGTAAGAAGATTCACTTCAAATACACTTTCTCTACAAATACTAGATAGAATGTTTCTATTATTATTTGCCTCCGTATACCTTAAAAAAATTTTTTAGATTAATCTGAAGAATAGAATATAACTTAGGAATTCAAAGAAATACTTCATATTTGTAGTAAGCACTAAATGAGCGGATCTTCGACTTTTTAGTGACTGGATTAAATTATCTTGAAATAATGGATAGATATTTTTTTATATTTTTCAGATACTCGCTGCGATCCTCGCTGTATCCTGCAACGATTTGACAAGGCAAGGACAAAAAACAGTGAAAATTTGCTGCTCCATGTTGAATGATTTACCTGCCATTCCAGTTAGTGAAAAAGACAAGTTGTTCAAAGAAGAACTAATGTTGATGACACGTCAGGCCAATCTACGGCAGCCTGTTGTGACAGCGGCTGGGTTTTTTGAAATCAATGTTACCATAATGGCTATGATGGCTTCAAGTGTGACTTCGTTTATTATTGTTACTGTGGAATTTATATCGTATAGAAATGTTTAATAAAATTTTGTTCTATCGATGTTTACTTGACCTATATACAGGTTGTTCCAGAATAAGATGCTAATCCTATCAAATTTGTCAATGAATGGGGATCTTAAAAATATTTTTTATTTTAAGAGAAAGCCAGTGGCGTACATACTATTTTCCAAAAAATATCTACGTACTTCGCACTCTGTACAGGCGCTACTGGTTAAAATTTAAGAAAATCTTGCACATCAAAAAGTATTATGGATGCTTTAAGGACGTGTGCTAAATTTCATTAAAATATTTAGAAAGTTATAATAATAAAAAAACTTTTTTTTATTAGAATTTTAGCACCCTGTAGCTCAGAAGTTAAGTAATTTAGGTTTATTTGAACTTTTCTCCTTAAAATCACATGACGATTCACCCCCCTTAAAGATCAGCTTCTTTTTCTGAATTACCCGGTATATACAGGCTGCATCGTAAAAAACGCCCCAAGCTGTAACTTCGTTATTTATTGGCGGATTTTAAAAATTGAAAAAACAAATGAATGGTTTGATATGCTCTACAAGATGTCACCGACTTTCATTTTTCTATTTTTGCCCTCAGGACAGCAATAGTCAACTTTTTTTCTTTATAGAAACATGTATTTATTTTTACGTCATATTGTAGAAAATTATTTTCTAAATTCAACAGTAGGTATAACATAACTTAATATTTATCAAATAATTTCTAGAAAAAAAGGGTAATCTATAATTATTAACAAATGCCATTTAAAAAAGTAGTGAAACCTGCATCAGAAATATTATTCAGATTGTCTGCTGCCTTGAGGAATACACAGCTCGCACCTTCTAATCACTCCATAAGTAGCGTTCATTATAACATTTGGAGGTATTTATCGATAAACCTCGATTATTTTTCTTCTGAGGTAGTTTTCATTCTGGGGCCGGTTAAATTTGAGAATTTAACATGTATCTTACTCGAAAACCGTAACTCTTTTGAAAAAATGTTCAATCTAAACGTTTTCGGTTATGGTTCTCTTATTTATACCAACTCAGATTTTCGATTTTCGAGAAAATTGGCCCCTACACCCCCTTAGGGCGCGGTTTTCGGAGGGAAGGGGATTTAGAATTTGCGTTTTTATCAATATGGGACCATTTCTCAAGCATCCTCTTTCAAATGAATCAAAAATCATCAAAATCAGAGTATGATTACTATATAAAATTCGCGAACGAACCAAAAAAAATATAATAAAGGCAGACAGTCAAATTGTATACCTCATCCGTTCGGGTTTCGTCGGTCAAAAATATTACTTGGGCATCAATTTCCTACTTTATTATGACGAGATTACTTTGCATACTTATGTGACAGCCCTGTGCATAATATGTCTGGTACAACATGACATGAGTACAACATACGACATAACGATTTGTCGTTAAAATTGAAATTAATTTTTTGTGTGGCTTTTCAATCTTGGTCAAGTGCGAGTTGAGCTCATTTGGAAAGAGTTTCTTACTTAGTAATATCGTATAACTTTTCCTGTAAACTTTCTGTGAAGGCCTATATTCTTGTATGAAAAAGTCCATTTCTCAAGGTGGAGTAGATTAATAGAGGAAAATAAATTTCAAGGACATCTCCACAATTTATTAAAAAATTTAATTTAGTGGTTGAGACATGTTTCGAGTCTACATAGACATATCTTCATTCAGGATATTACAAGGATTATTTGGAGAGAAAAACATTAAAATAAAAAGCACTAAATCGCGAAAATTAAAACATTAATTCTAATAAAAATGACCCCTCACCAAAATGGGAAAATTATAAAGCTTTTACATTACAGAAATCAAATACGATGAGCTTGTACATCTTATAAGAAAAAGAGTCAAGACGAGAATCTGTAATGTACCATGTACCTAATAATTTTATATTTTTTCCCTTCATGTGAGGGTAGTTTTTTCGTTTCTTTTCATTTTTGGTTTTGGAATGTTTTATTAATTTGGATTTTCATTAGAATTAATGTTTTCATTTTCGGGATTTGGTAATGTTTATTTTAATTTTTTGTTTCTCTCCACATAATCTTTGTAATATTCTGAGTGAAGATGAGTCTATGTAGACTTGAAACATGTCTCAACCTTTAAATTAAATTTTCTGATAAATTGTGAAGATGACCTTGAAATTTATTTTCCTCGCCTATATTTATTCTTTATCTGCTATATACAAGGTTGGGATAAAGTATGATACTACGTAAATATCTTTAAAACGAAAAAAAAGCTTGAGGTGATTCCTCTAAATCAATTACAATTTTTTGTCGTTGCGGTCCTCGGTCTTTCAGTTTTTGGCAGATCTTTGACCATCTCATCTGCATTAAAACATTGTAATGTTTTAGTAACCGTTTAACGTGATACGGGATTTATTTCAGGATGCAAATCATTAAAAATATTACATACATACTTCTTGATGAGTTCTAACGCGATCACTATTATACCACTAACATCATTAATATTTCAATACGATCTCTTTCACTTAAATAAACACCATTCTTAATCATAAAATTTATTTCTGTCTGTTTGATAACAGTCGTACTAGACTTATTTCTTGTTAATGCAAATTATACCCACTAAGGTATGTACAAACGGATGGATTTTGATGGTTTTTTCCATGTATGTATATATAATGTTATTAGAATGATCTGATAGTGGCTGTAAGTGTGACTGGGCCACCTAGGTTGAGAGTTTCACACTTGCAGTACCCAAAGAAGTATCTCTGAGCTCTATGGCTGAATTTTCGTGGATTTTCGCTATGGTTGTGTGTAACTGGACTATTTTAGTGCATGTATTTAATTTAGAGAACTTTCATAAATTGTGAAATTAGTGATGAATCAATACTCACAATGTCATGGGAAAATCAGATAAAATATAATAGTTACCTATAGATTGTAGCTTAAACAAATAATATGCAATAACAAGTACCTTTAGACTGATTAACATCACTGTGAAAATAATTTTCCAGTATCTATATATATATATATATATATCTACATCGACACGATTTTCATTTCAAACTGTCGAGTTTTTGCGAAATCACCATATGGCGGAAAAGCACTCGGAAAGACATTATCTAAAAAAATACTGTACTAACAAAAACCGATGGAACTGTTAGACCCTTTATTCTACATCTCTTACATATTGGGAGTTCTACCACTAACTTTTGGTAGGAATCGTGTTTCGAAGTTATATCTATATATTCTGTTTTTATTCAATGTGTTTATTTATATTTACTTTAACTATGGCAAATTCAAAGACCCGCAATTCCAGATGATCACTGAAACTATTCAAGTCAGTGATTTTCTTACTAACATGTTTGCATTTTGCATAAGTGTATCAGTGCTGATAGGATCAGTTTTCAAGAGAAACCGATTCAAATATTTCATTAAAAATGTTAAATGGATAATAAGTGCTAGTGACATTCTTGGTGCAAAGGATACTTTGAGTTTCTGGTGGTGCTTCTGCATTCTTCACATTGCCATTATCAGTACAATAGGCTGTGAGTACTATACGTATAAATGGAACTTTGAGGACTTTCCTTATCAGTATTACATCTCTAAGAATGTGTGTTTCTATCAGATGAATATCTTCATATTTCTTATGATAAGTATCTCGAGATCATTCGACAGAAAACTTCAAGCTCTAAACAGACAATTGAAAGAAACCAACGACTTTGACATGAAGTCTTTGAATCTTGTGAGTATTATGCTTGCGAGATATATGGGTTTGAAGAATTTGAGAAGAAGTTACGAAGAATTGGTGGACATGGTCGAGGAGATGGGCTCATTGTTTGGGATACCATTAGTGTTCTTCATATTGTACAGTGTAACTGCTACCGTCAATTATATCCTGTTTGCTGTTACCTACAGCCTGTTGGGAGATTCAAAAATAGATAAGAATTTGATCATTGTGATGTGTTCACTTTGGATATTTATGGTAATGGTGAGTCACTTCTCATGCATATTGATTTAACGTAGGAGAACAGAAGAAATTACCACTATTTAGCTGTGACAGAAAGGAATTCGATAGATAATTGAGAAATATTTTTAATAAACTAGCATTTCTTCTGTAGGTAGTGTTTGTCAAAGTTCCCTAGTCATTAGATTAGATTAAGCTGATTAAAGTCGTGTAACCTTATTAAAAAGCTAAGTTTGGGCCCATTAGCTGGCCTAAGTTCCTATATTAAAATTATTGTTTTGTAAATGATGTGACTGATGTAATATACCTATAATACTGTTACTTTGTTTATCTAATTTATTTTTTTATAGCTTTTGATGGGCACAATTGCTGTTTCCTGTGAGCGGCTAACCAGAGAAGGCAAAAGAACATTAAAGATTTGTTGCTCCATACTCAATCAGTTGCAGGCATCTCCAGAAACTGTGAATGATGAGATCTTGAAAGAGGAACTCCTTCTTATCTCTCATCAAGCAAACCTTCGAAAACCTGTTGTCAGCGCAGCAAATTTTTTTTCTGTTAATGTAAAAGTGATTGTCAAAGTATGGGGTACAATTACCTCATTCATTATCATTGCATTGGAATTTGTATCGTTTGGAGGCACTGTGTATTCTCAGTAAACATTGAAAATGAAAATCTTCGAGTTTTTTCTACTTTTGAAAATGAAATTCAAATTATAGAAAAAAGGCCAATTGAAATTGAGTAGATACATATGGAGATATGGAAGACAAATTGATAATTTTTGCACTAAGACTGACTCATTTTTTAAATCTATATGCATAGATGAGTAATATTGAAATTTGAGCTTTATTTAAAATAATAAATAAATAAATAAATTAAACTAAAGTAAATAATGTACAATCGAGGTATTTCAGCTATTTATCATTCAAGCTTTTTTTTTGCATCGTCATCATCACTTTCATCTTCTTCTGAATCTTCTCCTGTGAAAGTATCAATAACACCATCTACCAAATCTTCCATAACCTCACTAGACTCTTTGTTATTTGATGTAGTGCTTGTAACTTTCTCATTCTCTGTTGAATCTTCTTCATCAGAATCCTCTTCAGAAGCAGAATCTTCACCAGAGTCTGACACTTCATCTTCGATCACATCTCCTACTACTTCAGAAATTGCGTCTTCATCGTTATCATCGTCATCGTTACTTTGATCAGATCTCGTAACATTTTTCTTGTCATCTGTAATCATGGGTGATAATGTGGCATCTACTTCTGTTAGATTCTTGTTACTTTCCATGTCCATGGCCATCAATGTAGTGTATTCTACTTGCATGTTCATTATAGTTGCCAGTGTTGGATTTGGAGCAGATGTTATCATCATATCAATTGTGTCTTTTTGATTTGTGTCACTCGTTATAGAGGACATTACCAAGGTGTCTTTTTCGTCCATATCCATCATTGGAACATTGGTTGTTGCCATTATATCCTCCATCATCATCTCAGTAGGTTTGTCGTTCGACATTGGCATTGTCATATTTTCAGCAACATTCTTGATATTGTTAGTAGTTGTAGTAGTACTAGCAATAGTCGTAGTGGTAGTTGTAGTGGGCTTCGCAGTTGTTTGTTTGATTGTTGGCCTAGCAGGTCTTCTGGTGACCTGTGGTTTTGCTTGTGTTTTTTGTGAAACTTTCTTTACTGGTTTCGTTGTAACTCTTTTAGCTGGAGGCTTGACTGTCGTAGTGGTGGTAGTCGATTTCTTTTTCTTGCTGGGAGAGGAAGATTCACTCTCCTGGAAGTATCCACCGATAAAGTCATCGTCCAATGCCAGGGCTTCATAGTCTGTCACCTCATTATCGTCATCATCATCATCATCATCATCATCTTCTTCGTCACCAGCTCCATCAAAAAGGTAATCGTCCTCATCATCATCATCATCATCATCGTCATCATCATCGTCATCATCATCTTCATCTTCTATTGGAGGTAGTGGTTGAGGTGGCTCCAATCGCAGTCCTTTCTGACCGAAACTGAAGCATGATACACGAGTGGCTGCTTCGATATCGCTGAGTACCCTCAGTTCGAATCCTAGACAAGCGTTGAATGTTTCTTCGGTACGGCCAATGTTGTAGATACGACCACAAAACTTTGATACACCCCCAGGTAGAGGCATGCAAATCGGCTGAGGTTTCCTACCTGTGAAGACAAGGAATAATTTATGCTATAATTACAAATCAATTTCGTCTTCTGGTCCAAAAGGATACCTAGGTATATTTTGAAGTTTCCTAGATGATAAAAAGATGTTTGATCATTGTTACTCATGGAATAGACTAAATATACCTATTTACTTTCAAAGTGTTATGACATTAGAACATTATGTTCCATCTATACCGAATATTTACCTTTTACGGTAGTGTTAGTCAGCACTCTGTCATTGAAGCTCATTGAGATGGCCAGTTGGTTGCCTTTGAGGTACTGTAATGTGGCACATCCTGGTCCTTTGAATGCAAAAACTGGCACATTGAAATCTCGGCAGCAGTTACACATGAAGGCTTTGCAGGTGCAAAATCTGTTTGGTTGATTTTGAGTATCTTGTCTTTTATTTGCGGTATATTTTTTTCTCGCATGTCCTTTCTGGATCTTTGATTCTGTAAACAAATTAGGTAGGAAAATGATAAAATTACTTCGAATTCCGATATTGATATAATAAAAAATAATATATTGTTTTTTGATCTGTGATGCATAATTACTAATTACCTACCTATATGTACGAGATAATAAAAACTTATTTATTCATCAAGATAACGCCAAACAATTCTTGACTTGATAAATTCATATTTAAAATCACCTATTAGGTATACAAAAAAATTAATAAAAAATCGATGATATTTTTTTTTTAGGTATATGACCTTGTCTATCGTTCCAGTTAACTCATTATTTTTTCATTTGAACAGTTAGTGACTATGACATCAGTAAATTTCTTTTGGCCTGAGTTACTACGTATGATACAAAGAAAAATATTGTGTCACGGTACTTACGTAGGTATACGAAAAAGTAACATATAGTACATGTTTTATATAGGTATAAATGAAGATTTTTGTGATTTTTATTGTGTAATTATAAAATTTCATCTAACCTACTAGAACTAACATCGAATTATGTTGCAGTAACAAGGTTAATGTAAGAACTATACATTTAATTGAACGAGTTTTATTGGATTGTTGGTTATATTATATACTTATTTATAAGGTAGTAGGTATATGTAAGATGTCTTATCTACCTTTTTGTTCCTGTTTTCTTACTGTAGCTGATGCTGCAAATCCCACCAGGATTGCTATTAAAAGCATTTCAAGAATGAAAGAGAGCTTCATGTCAGCAGTAAGAGCTAAAATTAAATAAAAAAAAGAATAAAGCATACTTTTATATAACATCCCAAACCTTCACATGTGTTGTATAAATCAAAAGTATTCCGTGATTTCAACTTCCATCTTTCAGTTCATAATTTAGATTTAGATATCTACTTATGAATTTCATTCATGATAAATTTGAAATATATGAATCCGTTTTCAGGTATATAACGTACCTATGTACTTATTTTTCAAATAACAACAAAACAATCAAAATTACATAGGATTTACGTAAGCATTTAGAGCATAGAAGATGCTTATATACACGCTATGGGCTATTTCCATTTGACTCAATTACCATAAATAAACATACATGATATGAATTTGAAATGTATGCTTGATAAGAAACTATAAAAAAATGTTACGAGTAGAACTGCAGGGTTCTGTACATTTGTATTAAGGTAAAGCATAGTAAAATCAACGACATTGTAGAAAAAATTGTGAGTCGATCCCATGAATCTGTTTTATTTTTATTATTATAGGTAGGTATGCAACTATTATATTATCTCATATTATCATTATATTCTTGTTCTAGTAAAAAAAGTGAGTTAATATAGACGGGACTATGATTAGAGGACGTCAGATTTATCATTGAGCCTCTTGCAGATCAATCGATATATACGTAGGTAGTTATAATATTTTGTTCTGAGCTATGTGATTCTGTTTTGTTTGTAGTTTGTGCTGATGGACATTTTTATGCAAAAGTTGGATAATGAAGCATATTCCAAAAAATATTTTTAATTATATATAGGGTGTTCTAAAGTAAGATACGCAATTAAAATCTGTTTTTTAAATAGCAACCTTCCATTTTGAGTACATTTTCAAATTCGTCTCTAAATTTTCAATATAATACACCTCGGTTTGTAAGGCTAATATTAGTCTCAACTAAGTTTGACTCTGAGATCTTTCTAGACATAATTCAGATAATTACAAATCGGCGGATCGTCATGTAATCATAGTTATGGTCAGTCTCTGGTGATATGCGTTATTTAAAATTCTGTTTTTGGAACTAATAGCATTGCAACCATTTTCATCATCTACTTGTTTCATAAATTAATTAGTACGGAAGAGATACTATCAATTTTACATAGTAATCTGTAAAATTTGGTTTTAGTGTCAAACTAAACCGAACTAGTACCGATCGAAGACTGATAATTTATTAGGAATATGGCTGCAAGTATTACAAAATACCGGTAGAAAAATCACAAACTGACAGTTAAACTAATTATGCTCATATTTTCAGTATTATAGTCAGTCAGTGTTTCTTATTGGTACATTGATTAAATATTGAGCGGTATTATCTCATCTAAAGGAACCTTTAGATCTAGAAGTATGTTAACAGAACGACAATAAGTATAGGTAAATTTTATGAACAACGTGCTTATTATCTAAAATTATTAGAAATACCTATATTTCTTATGATAGATATGATTTAAGCCGCAACTTTAGTCTGAAGCTATTTTTGACAGAATCAACAGAAATTAAATAAAATTTTTATAAGATTTGTGCTCCCGTAGGCTATGGTGGATCATCGGATTTTGTTTTAGTTTGATTTAGTAGGAAAGTAGGTGTTTGAAAAATGAATATCATTTATTTTTTCTTGAAAACAATTTAGTTGACAAGTTACAAAAGTAGAAAAAACGTTTCCATCATGGCATCTTACCTTCTTAAAACTAATAAAAAAATAACACTGTTCTACGACAAATGGCGATCACAAGCAAATCGGGGAATTGGTAACAATAACTTTTCACGGCCCGAATGGCAAGCAATGTTTAGTTGCTTCACTGATATAATGTTGTGTGGATTAGAAGACACTGATTGTCATCCGGAAACACTTTGCTGTTCACCTCGAGTTTTCTTCTTGGCGGTCAAGGTGGGACGAGAAAATGTGGGTCAACGTCTGCTTAGTGGGTCATCCATGGCACCGGCAGAGCGTCCGTCTTCTTTTGCTTCTTCTTGGGTAAAAGTTATTCGGTGAAAATAAAATCGCTCAAGAAGAAAGTCGTACGGGATGTTTTAATATTCAATGAACTGTCTTGATTTGTTATGGCCAATGTGAAGTTATTAAAATTGCGCTGGTGTATTGGTCTATTTTGGGTGTCGTGTCAGCTTTCGCTGGATTTGAATACCTACGTTTGAAACGTTTAGATATGTGCAGCGCAATTTTATCAGAATTTTGTTTTGCAGTTATTGGAATGAGCATAGAATAGTTGTGAAGATAGCAAAAGATTCGAAAAATCCAATTCATTCAACAACAACTAAAATAACACTGTTGGGCTAACGTTTTTCGAATAGTTTATACATTGCGTATCTTCTAAAATATTAACATACCTATAGAGAAAAAGCAGGTCCATTTTTTATTTTTATTCTCTACTTTTTTATTCAAACATCATCATTTTCTCCCCTCCACCTTCCAAATTATGAATACTAGCAAGTTCAAGAATATCAAATACATGGGTATTAACATAAAGGAATATAAACTTTAGGAATTCCTTGCTCGCATTCTAGCACCCTACATTTCATATTTCTCAATGTTAATACTCATGTTTTTGGTATTTTTGACAGTTTTTCGTCTGTGATATAAAATTATGGCCTTCCATTTTAAAAAATTAACGATGACATCATAATTTGGAAGGTGGAGGAGATAAAGTGATGGTATTTACATAAAAAGATGGAAATCACAATTAAAAATCGACCTGTTAGAGCTATTTCTCAATATGTTAATATTTTATAAGATATTGAAGCGTTTTCATACTTTATGAACGCACTGTATATCCTTATCAATCATCTAACAGAAATAACGAACATTATAGATATATTTATTTCTTTTTAGACAAACGAAGTAAGGAATAAATCCAATTGATTTTTACCAAAAAACCCTGTAATCTGTAAATATTAATGTGTTATACCTACAGGGCATTCCATTTAAAGGGGTGCGCGGAATAGACCACGTCCTCGTCGTGCACCCTGGAGTAAAATCTAAGAGTCTATTCAAAACTAGGCGATCGAACACTGCATGCAGTCACAATGAGCAAGTATGTTCGAAGCAAACGCATAAAACAACCTAAGAATGGCAGCCCACAACCGGAAGCGATTGTGGATGATACATTAAAAATTTATTAGCTGGATGTCGAGGGATTATCTAAAGCCAAGTGTGACTACCTGCATAGGTTAATGCAGGATGAAAACATTGATGTTCTTCCGTGCAAGAAACGCATGTCGCGAATGCCGAGAAAGACACATACCCTATAACCGACTATACATACTATATATCGTTGTGTTCTCGATAAATTCCCTAACAGTCAACATCGACCAATAATAATTAAAACAGGGCTCTCAATAACAACATTATCATCGCCACATTATGCTAGATGGAACCCTAAAAACGATAGAGAAAACGATTCAGCGCATCCCTCCAACGATTGACAACATCCAACGTGTCAACAAACTTATTCTGAAGACAGCAACAAAAAATATTCCTAGAGGATATGTAAAAAGATACGTGCCAGTTTGGTCAGAAAAAGCAGAAGAGCTGCTTGAGACGTATAAAAATTCCAAGGAACCCGAAACTGACAAACAACTTCTAAGATCTCTGGATGAAAACCAAAGAAACAAGTGGATAGAATGTGTTGTGAACACCAACTTCACACAATCGAACAGAAAGGCATGGAATCTCTTGAAGAGGCTTTCAGGACAACGTATCGACATGCACCATACTCCCGAAGTCAAACCCGATCACATCGCTGCCAAACTGGCCCAAAATTCTAAGGGAGTTGAAAAATTATACAGCTAAGTATTACACATCACATATATAAGAAACATGAGGCACACTTTATAATTAGGTACTATACACATGACCAAAATGAGTCTTCTGTAAGGTGACTGTAATAGACAAAAACGTAGAGACCTGTTAGAAAAACAAACAGGGCGGCATTAATTACCATTTTCATAAAATCCTACTATCAATAATGAATGACCAATTCCCTGCAACTTAATTGTCCCTCCATCCTCCCGATTTTTCTGTTCTCTTGGTGTTATTCTTCTTATATCCTAAAATATTATCATTAATACCTATGCGCAGGATTAATACATTTTATTACCTCGGGTATCACTTCTGTTGCAACAATATTCCAGTTGTTTCGTATCATCGATGTCCTGGTCAGCATATAATTACTTGCAATCCCCGATTCCATCCAAACCTCATAATGCTACATCCCGAAAAAAGAAAACATTAATTTTTGGTAACTTACTTGGTGATGGTCCTCAATGTGTTTGCTCAAATTATTATAGGTATTTCCCGAAAAAAAGACTTTCACAGCTAGGGCTAGGACATAACACAATGACATGATTCTTCTTCATCTTGGTCTGTACACTTTCCTGGTGACCAATTCTGGTGTGCCTTATTAATTGTAGCAAAATGTTTCCCAAAATAGGTGCTTCTCTTCTCGTCCGAATTAGCCATATTTTCAGAAGCACTAGTCTGCGATAAATCTATACCTACTAAATGACAGATTAAACCTGGAGATTTATAAAGTATAATATTTTAAATATGAACAGAATTAACAATCAAAACTATCAGAAATTATAATAACTCAATAACTATTCTAACACAACACAAATCACTAGCCGGTACAACAAAATAACATGTGAGCACAGTAGCAGCAAAAAGATAACGCTATAATTTGTACTATCGAACAGTTTTCAAGACCTTTTAGATTGTAATTGAATTGCAAAGAGCAGGCAAAAACATCAAAAATTAAACAACATATCAGCCGCCAAAACAGTATTATTATTGAATTTATAATTTGAATTTAGCGGTAATTCGGATCTAGTGAGTTATTCCTTTTTAGTAACTTTTGCATTATCCTGGTTCTGTTCTGGTGCGTTTTAGTGTCGTCTCAGAATTCGTCCCCGGACAAGAGATTAAGAAATTTATACTTTCTTGGAAATATAAATAGGTACTTGCCTAAAATACAAATTCTACCAAAAGTGTAAATTACTTTTCATTCATATTAGATTATTATTTCATTCTTAAATTATATTTCTGGCTAAGAATTGCATTTTATTTAGGTGTGAAAAAATATGGAGAGCATTGTTAGTTTGAGTCAACGTGGAAGTTATGTGCTAATTGTAGTCTGTAAAATTTACCAAACACAAACAAATTCTTAAAATGTGGTGAATTTACAAGAATACGCGAGCAGTGAGTTGCTAAGAAAATCGATGAGTATAAAAATGGATCTGTTTCAAGATTGGATTTTGTAAAATGTATAGCTTATTTTAATAAGTTGAATGTACTTGTATAAAACACAAGCAGGCATTTCTGTTACTTTACAGATTCTTCAATAAATAAATGTATACCGATTCTTAAATAAAATGTTTTTTGTGGTAGGTACCTACTTACTGAGTTTTCCATTTGTTATAAATATATGAAAAAATATTATATGAAAAGAGTTAATCTATAAATTTTAATAAGTGGCTATATTGGTGATTATGCGATAATGTCGTGGACAAATTCAAGGATCTATTTTTGAAGATCTACTCTTCTTGGAGACGAGTTTAGGGATACTTTCTCAAGTAAGAGATTAACTAATTACTTCATTTTATTTCTGGGGACGAGTTTTGGTACCGAGAGCTAAAATCTAATGTTTTTCCCGTGTATAATACACTTTTTTTTTCTGTGACGGGAAAAACGATGATTTAATATTGAACAAATATTAAAAAATTAATAAAATTAATATATTAAAGTCAGGAGATTATCGAAGTAAAATTTGAAGTTTTAAAGTGCTAGGCGACAATTAGACATTCGTTGCCAAGGAAACCTTTAAAGTAATCAAATATCTGTCAATTTAATTTAATTAATTTATTATTATTAATTTAATAACTAAATCGACCATATGAAAATATTATGAAACTATTTTCAGATTCCTAAGATGGCCGCTACGGGCTGTAATAGCTATCTTTAACTAGAGAAAAATGCTGAACCGTATATCCGGTCCATCATACCACAAAACTGAAATTTTTTCTTAGTTATTTGTTTATTGAAGGTCGCTCTATAACTAAATGGTTGTTTGTAATAGCATTTATATATAACAGGTGGCCCATAATATAGTGACACCTATTGAATTTTAATAACTTTGCCTCTGGAAAACCTATAGGTAAGTTTTTGGTGTTGTCCGATAGAAAAACAAAACACATTTTTTGTGTTCCAAAAAATGTAGGATGCACCAAACTATAAAGATTGCAATCAAAGTAAAAAATAACAATAACAACGGAAACTGAGAAAGCATGTCATAATAACAAGCCTAATTTTTTAAAATTGTGTTTAGAAGACCTTCTCTTCTTGAATATTCTTCTACTCTAGGCACCATATTTCGCATAACATTATGCAACATTGATGGAGAAACATTCAGAATTTCTTTTCGAATATTTTCATTTAATTCGTCGATACTTTGAGGATTATTGATGTAACCCTGGATTTTAAATAGCTCCATAACCAAAAATCATAAGGTAATAAGGTAATAAGATGGTTTTGGATTAGGCACTGTCTTTAAATATTATTATATATTAGTTTTAATATAATATTATATATTTTGTGGATATGAATCTCAAGAGATGCTTTCTTACAAAAAATTTCGTTCGAGTGGTTACAGCGCCCTCTAGTTTTCACACCAGAAAGCTCTCTGCATCACATATCTAATGCTTTGAGGGATCTGTAACTTGAACCGTAGGTGTATTGATTGCTTGGCTTATCATCAGGTAGATAGCTCATTATATAAGCTATACCGGAACTAAAGGGAAAAATAATTCTGTGAGCTAAAATAATATTAGCAGTTCATATACATTTTTGATATACAAGGCCTTGTTTCTAAGTTATAATAGGCAGCCAATATAATTTTAAAATTGTTTTTTCTTTTGTGTGTACGCTTATTTAAGAATAATCATTATAAACATACCTATCTGTGATCCTTAATTTATGCAGGGCTGTGAGACCCTGTATATAAATAGCAAACATGTTTTTCTAGACCTTTACTCTAACAAAAAGGTAGTTTATTAATGCACTGCAAGTCGATTTTTCGCATTTTAGGGATAATTCTAGGATACAAGTGTTAGTACCTATATAGTACTAAGAAAAAGTAAGATTGCAATGCGCCAGATTTTTTTAAACAATATGAGTGAAACTAACAATTGTCTATTTGAAAGTTCCCATATAATAATTACAGAATAAATAACATTTTACACTACTAGTTTGTACCTACTGACTTGATTAGTTGGTGCTCTGGAAAATATGAAATAATATTAGCTTTATCGCTACTGGTATTTTTTGGGGAGCAAACAGGGTTGCAATGCGAATCGCAAGTTCATCAAAACAGAGAAAAGGCATACATATGTAGAATAATTATTGAAATGTATAAGTACCTCCTCCGTCGTTTTCGCGAAGTTTATCTGAAATAGGGAGATTGGAAATTCACCAACAAATTTATTGTGGCGTTAAGTAAGTTAAGATAATAATAAAATTTGAAGAGAATATGAGGCTGGGTGTGGGTGATCCAGGTACAATTTCCATTGTGTGTGGATATTTAACAACTAAGAACTGAGAAGGAAAACGATATCGCCGAAGAAGTCCTTCAATAAAACCTGGACCCCCAAAAAAGGTATGGTTACCAAGAATAATATAGAGAAGAACAAACACATGACAAGCCAATAGCGGAGGAATATAAGATATGCGAGAATACGCCTGAAATTTGAAACGTTGTAAAATTATTGTAGGTTTGCCACTGGTTAGCTGATCACCTATTTAATAGGTAATGATAATCATTTGTCATATTTGACGTTAAAAATATTTGACATAAATAAACATGAACAGCGTAATTCTAGATGCAAACCATTAGCCTGGCCAGGCTTAAATTAGGTCATTAGTCAATGTCATATTTCTTTATTGAGTCCGTATAACTGTCAATTTTCCACGGCCATTTTAACTATGGCCAGGCTAATGGTTTATATTTCGGAAAAACGACGTATTATTATTGGTTTTGTATTGACAAGTAACGTCATAATCAAATACGAAGTATAACCTACATACTGAGAATACCCATAGAAGGAGTATTAATTCTATGAGAATACCCCTTGACATGTTTGTAGACGGCTATAATAAATTGATTTGACAACTCTGTAAAACTGTAGGTACTATTCAAACTGATGATTTTAAAACAATCCCTGTATAAATCATCTAAAAAGTCTCTTGCCGATGACGCAATCACATTTTTTATACAGTGTGTCCCAGATTTGTGCTGCATGTATTACTATCTCGGTTATTATAAGAGCTACAAAATTGGTCAAATGGGCAATGTTTCTCAGGATTATATTACCATTTTAGAACTGCTATTACATTTTGTCAATTGTTTTTGGTTTTTGAGAAAATCACGAAAAACCAGAATGTTGAGTTTTTGACAGTACCCCATATCTCCATTATTTGAGAAAGTACAGTTAATTACAGAATTTCACCTGAACATAAAGTAAAAAGTAAGCTTTATCATTGCACGTTGGTTTGTGATGAAATGGAATGGTGGAGAGTGTAGTCAATCAAAGCACGCTTCATTAGTTTGCACCACTTTTTCCTTGTTATTATATTATTTGGTACACGAAGAAACAATTTATTGGGATTTTTAACTGTCGTGTTTTGACACGTATGGGAACAATACAATATTTATATGATTTTGTTTTTTAATTTAGCCATCGTGTAATAACCAAAATACGACTTGAACGGCACAAGTGACTACACAATTAATAAATCTGTACATACTAGGTGAATACGCAGCACATTTTTTAGGTCAAATGACGTCACACGATAGAGCAACTTCAAAGTCCCATAACTGTTTTCATTTTTAGAGATATTTTAATGATTCTTTCAAATTTTTGTTTCATTTTGCTTAAATTTTTATGATCAATCGATAAAAAAATGGAAACTTCTTCATTGCGGAGTTTTTAACAGGCATAATCCCCATCACTGGGTTACAGAAATCCCAAATCTCAACACACAATGAAGGTTCCAAACAAATCTAGGACTTAATGTTTGGTGCGGTGTAATAGGAAAATCTAAAACGGGATATACATTTAAATATTAAATTATTGAAATTATTATTTTTAGGAAATCAATTAATTGAACCAATAATTTTTAGATTCAATTTAAATGCAGCACGATAACTTCAGCTCATACAAGAATAAATACTGCTAAAATTAACAACTATATTTGAAAATAATAACAATTTAACGAAAATTAAATTAAACAAACAATAAGCAATTAGCCAAATGAAAATAAATTAATAAAGTCTAATGAAAACAACACAGAAGACAGTTCAAATTAAACAAACTGTATTTTGACAGTTCAAATACATATTGTTGACTCACCTACTAGACCAAATTGAACAAAGCAGCAAAATTAATTATGTTGAAAGAAAATACTAAGTTGTGATACATTTTTGGAAAGGGAATTAACAATGCTATTCAATGCAATAAAAATTCAATATGGCGTAACTAAGTTATAGTGGTTATGAGATATTCTTTTGTTTTATTTTTTACAGTAAAGACCATAAAAGAGTGCCCATGGAATGTCTAAACCCAATATGCTATGTTCTCAAATAATGGAGATACGGGGGACTGCTAAAAACTCGCCATTTTGGTTTTTCGCGATTTATTCAAAAACCAAAAACAATTGACAAAATGTAATAGCAGTTGTGAAATGGTAATAGGATCCTGAGAAACATTTTGTAGGAGATAGCAATACATGCAGCACCAACCTGGGACACAGAACAAACAATATATGCTCGGTTTATACAGGGTGTCCCACGGTCATGGCCTATTAGAAATTTCTGGAGAACGACAAAAGCTAGCGAGTTGAAAATTTAATAGCGCCTATAACAATTTAAACTATCTTTGGAAAATATTTTCATAAAAAAATCACTTCCGGTTTTGCCGAAATTAATAACAACTTTGTTATTTCAAATAGGATAACCCATATGTCGATACATTTTTTAATTTTACACAAAATTCTGAGTAAAATGGATATACCATTCCCTATACTTAAAGTTAATGGTTTTGGAGTTATTTAATTTTTTTTCTTAAAAATCGACAAATGCGAGATGATCGAAAATAGGTCATAATTTTTTTGCTATTTGATAGACAAATATGGAGTTAGAATTTTTGGAATCTCTGCACATTATTTTGAAGATTTGGTTATGATTTTTCTTAATTTCTTAGAAAATTATTAAAGAAAAATCGACGTGAAAATGACTTAATTTCAAACGCTAATAATTTTCTTATTTCAAATAGAACACCGTGTATTTTTTTACACTACCATATGCAAAATTAAAATACCTTTCTACTGATGAAACCACTTCCATATCTAAAGCTAATAGATTAAAAGTTATTTAACAATTTCTTTTTTTTTTCAACAATTATTTTGTATTACCTTAACTTTGGAACGCATCAAAACGGTATCCATAGTTACCACTCATTTATGTCAGTGTCTAAGAGTGAAATTAGAAATTGAATTGGGCACCAAGGTCTCCAGATTTAATGCTCCTAGATTTTTATTTGTGGGGATCATGAAGGAAAAAGTTTACACTAACCGTCCTTCCATCGATAGAAGAGCTAAGAAATCATGTACAAAATGCTTTAGAAGATCTAGACCCTGTAGAAATAAGAAAAGCAACATCTAGTGTGGCAAACAGAATTATTGCATGTTTAGAAGTAAATGGGGGCACTTTAAACACTTGTTAAATTACATTTAAAGTATTGTTTTGTTTTTTATGAATTGGTTGTTGAAAAAATCGGAAATTGTTCGATAACTTTTAAGATATGTTTTAATTGCATTGCTTCATCAGCGGAAATCGGAGGATTACGATTTCTTGGAGTTATTTGAAGTCATCGGCGACAAATTCGGATTTCGGGCGTTAAATGTCCTGCATGTGAAACTGTGAAAGAGACAATTTCTAATTTTGCACTTTGACACTGACATAAATGAGTGGTAACTATGGATACCGTTTTGATGCGTTCCAAAGTTAAGGTAATACAAAATAATTGTTGAAAAAATCGGAATAACTTTCTATCTATCAGTTTTAGATATGCAAGTGGTTACATCAGTAGAAAGATATTTTAATTTTGGATATGCTAGTGCAGAGCGCGTAGCTGCGAGTTAACACTGACCGACTTCGATATTCGAAGTTAAGCAGCGCAATACGATGGAAACGGCTTGGACGAGTGACCTTTGATGCGGGCGCGCGTTCGAGTCTCTGTTGCATTGCATTCTCCTCCTCTCGCAAGGCAACGGGAAACCAGTGAGAGTATATATTCCCTAGTACAGCGCTCTGGAAGGGTGTGCCCTTAAGATTTATCTTGAGACACATCGGTGGTTTGGAATCCACGTTAAACTGTAGGTCTCCTTGTCTGTGGTAACACTTTCAAGGCAGAGAAGCCGCCAATGCTGGGATACGAGTACGGCACTCAAAGAAGAAGAAGAAGTGCAGAAAAATACAAGCTGTTCTATTTAAAATAAGAAAGTTCTTAGCATTTGAAATTAAGTCATCTTCAGATCGATTTTTCTCTAAAATTTCATAAGAAATTAAAAAAAATCATAACGAAATCTTCAAAATAATGTGCAGGGATTCCAAAAAGTCTAACTCCAAGTTTGTCAAGCAAATAAAAAAGTTATAACCTATTTTCGATCAACTCGCATTTCTTGATTTTCTATAACTCTAAATCTATTAACTTTAAGTATAGGGAAAGGTATATCCATTTTATTCATATTTTTGTGTAGATTTCAAAAATGTATCGAATGTATCAAAGTTGTTATTACTTCCGGCAAAACCGGAAGTGATTTTTTATGAAAATATTTTCCAAAGATAGTTTAAATTATCTAATAGACGCCATAAAATTGTCAGATCGATAGCTTTTGTCGTTCTCCAGAAATTTCTAATAGGCCAAGACCGTGGGACACCCTATATATCTTTCTTTTGTAGTATATGTAATAATTTAAATCCAATATATTTACTTAGTTAAGTTGAGGTTGACACACTCTAAAGAAATATTGGAAAACCTTATCTATTCGAAAACTAGTTTAGCATTTTTCTGAGGTAGGTAGTTGGAAAAGCTTTCAAAAAGATACTAAAAGCTGATGGAAGTACATTGCTAGTGTGGAATTTCCACCAATATATCAGGCTGACGACCGCACTAAAAATTACCTACAGAGCCACGATCCCCAAGAGAGATTACTTAGCCTGGAGTGCCTTCATTCCGTCACTTTGGTTGCCTTTTTCTTCGCCACTGTTTTCCAACTACCTCATGGGTCTTATAGACAGCCATCCCCCTCTTTCTCCTTAGGACCAGGACGTCAAATGAAGAACGTTGTTCAATCTAGTCTTATTTTGAAACATCGATTTTACGATGATGTTGTCTCATCTACGTCCTCTTCGCAGTAACGTCGGTCTATTCCAATCCAGTTCAAGCAGGCTCGGAAGTAACCGTGGCCCGTCAAAAACTGGATGAAATAAAAATTCACATCGCCGTGTTTCTGGTACAATCATGGATCTAGCTCGTAATCAATCATAGCTACCGTCCAGCAATCTGTAGATAGCGTATTCCATCTACTAGGCCACCGTTTTGGGATTCATGAGTAAGCGAGGACTCTTCCCATTTCAGCAATATAGCTGGAATATCACGTGGCTTTACTCCATCAGCAGGTCAATGGAGATGACCGCCAGCATTTGTGCTAGTATACTTAGCAAAGGAGTAGAGTGGCCGAAGGCCTCCAAGTAATAATACATTTACTTTCTCCGTTTTATCGCATGCCGCAACAAATCTTTTTGTGTCAACGACAAATGCACCTTGTAATAAAACTTCTGCTCAGCATGAGTATCTCAGTCTTGGAAATCGTCAGTGCCAAGCCATGATCATCCATCCAGTTTCAGGCGGAGTTCGGAGTTAGCCAATTTAACATTTTTGGCGGTTATGACGACGGTGTCTGTAACGAAGTTATTATCCAAGATATCTGTTTCTATGCTGTCTCATAAAAAAGTCGCTGATAGTCTCTCACGATATGTAGGAAGTTCAAATGTTCTTAGCACGTTAACACATTTGAATAAGTTAAACGTGTTCCTCACATTTAGTGTCACCAAAATAATAAATGGCATAGCACCTTAGTGCCCCTGTTTTGCAAGAGCAGGTGCAGATACTACTTCACTGATAGTACTGAGTAGCGGAAGGTCTGTTGGACCTTAGAGAGATTTTCTCCTTACCGTATGGCCAGTAAGAGTCTAGGCATCAACAACTTTTCAAGAAGGTTGCCTCGTCCTCAAATAATTCTTATTTAAATGTCTTTTATAGAAAGGACGTAATCACGGCATGGTGCTTTCCCGGTCTTCATGAGCTTCATCAGCCATCAGTTCAGTATCCAAAAACGGTGCAATGTGTACCGGTTCTATCAGGGAAGCTGGTTCAGCTGTTCGAGGATGGTAAAATGATTAGGGAAAAGAGTATCTACGATAATACAATCAAATCCTCCATCTTGTTGCCAAAGCGTTTCTTGGAAGTTTCTGAAAAATTAGCATGTAGGTACGCTTCACCCCAAGAATCAATCCTTATCCATATCTTCCACCAAGGCTTTCAAGCAGCGGGATTTGCCTGCAATAAATGTTTTATAATGGGTTTGTCAAATTTTAATATACCTAAGTATTTGTCTTATTTGTATGCATTTTGACATCTTTGCTTGTTGTTTTTAAAACTGACCCTTGTTTTTTAAGATTTATTTAAAAATCAGTGGGGTTGAGAATCGGCGTCAGGATGGGTATTTATCCGGACTTACAACTCGCAAGAGTATTATGCTGGTTTAATTGCTCCCAATTTAAATAAATGAGTTACAGGTAGGGCTCTAAGTTAGAATAATTCTATGTGTGATACTTTATCAAGATAGGTAGGTAGGTACTTACGCTATTAATTAGGACCAGACTTTGATTTCGTTATCTTTTATATTATTGATTGAAACTTCTAATTTCTCTTTTAAGATGGGATATATCTTCTTTTCTATAGTTTTTCAACTTCCTCTTTTTTTCTAGTTTTTTCGTTGTTGTGTTATTCACTGTTTCATACTAGTTTAAATAAAAGGCATTTTGTCAATACGCCGAATACAAAAATTGAGTTAGATCAGGTCCGAAGTACAGCATACAGAAAAATGAGATAGTATCTCGAAACGAATCAATTGTATATGGGTTCGAATGCTGCTTCATTGAAAAGAAGAATAATAATTTATTTAGCTTACAATGGAAAGAAGCACGATTGGAATTGTTTAGGATACCACCTAATTGAAAAGGAAAAATCCTTCATATATGTATGTAACATTATTAATCACCTTTTGATAATAATAAATGCCAATTGGACTCACATTCTCTGCCCCCATTAGATATAATAGTAGCAATGTCGTATTAATTGTTCTTTACATCATTAAAAATATGAATTAATAGTCAGGAACGCAATATGTGACAAAAACACATTTGATAAATATAAAATAACAATAATAATTGCAGCTATACCTATATGAGTAGTTTTGGCAGAATTAATTAATACACACAGTACGTATATTATCTACAATAAATTGTTTATTTTCCGGTATGTTTTATCAGAATATTATTGTGATATTAATGTCATGAGACCTTCTTGTATGTTACTTTGTTGGTTGATTTGAAGTCGAGAATTTATATTGTTACCGTATCCATAGACATGATATGGGTGAGTACGTTTGTGGTTTTACTTTATATAATTATTCTCTCTAATAGAGAAATTAAGCTAAAATGCCTGCTTTTGTATAATAATATAAACAATAAATCTTTTAAAAATCCTGTCAGAAGAAAAATAATGGTGAATTACCTATAATATGTAGGTACACAAAGTCACGACGATTATGATTAAGTTAAGTTGATTAAATTAGAGAAAAGTTATTTAGGCCTCTTCAATATTCCAGTTTGCGAACTAGAACACTCTCAACCGTTTCATTCTTTCCACAGGCCCATACCATCTTAATATTTTTGATTCGATTTCTTATAAGATACTTAAGTATATATGTTCTCCCATCTCCTCTCTGATATCCTCGATTCATCTTCTATCCAGTCTCGTGTATCTACATCTCCGCCAGTTGGGACCTACTCTATTTCAGTAGCATTTTTTTGATTTATTCATCTTGTTATTTGACCAGAGTTCTGCTTCGTAGGTATGTGCCTATGTGTTCTAGTCTTATAGTTTTGAAGATCCTGATTTTGTTATATTTTGTAATTCGTTGATTCCATAGTACGCTATTAAGTTGTTCTGCTGGTTATTTTGTCCTTGTAATCTCTGTATCAGTTACTTTCAATCCTAAGTATTTGTAATCTTTTGTTTTTATGATTACAGTTTCATCTATTGTACCTAATATAATTATCCCCGTCTCTCATACAATCAGATATTCCGTTTTTCCGGGTTTATGGAGACTCCCCATTTTCTATATTTTTCTTTTAATCCAAATAACATGTATTCAATATCTTGTTTATCTTCTGCCAATAACTATCAGTGAAAAGGAGGTTACAGAGCTTATCCGTTCCAACAAGAATCCCATACTACAGGACTGTTTCCACCAGTCTTTCAGGGCATACAACATTTGTTTTTCTTATGGGCCCCATATTTGTTTTTATAAATGAAATTATTGATTAAATAAAGCGAAAAATTCCCATCACAAGACTCAGATGTAAGGCAAATTAACATTTAATCCCAGATAGACGGTAAAAATATTTTCGGATGTAGTAGGTAGGCCATGATGATAAGAAAATAAAATATTTTAATCACCATGACTAACAGTATCAATTCCTTTCCTTGAAATTTATATCCTAATCCATTATGGGGTTTGGAATTTCAGGCATTGTTATTAATTTAAAATTTGTTGAAAAGGGTGTATATATACTACATAGGTTTTCTTAATTATTTAATTGATAAATTATTCGAAGTACGGTACGTAAGTATCAAAATTGACTAGATACCTATAGGCAAGCAATTCTTAACTTGCAGTATTTGAATATTTTTTTTAACAAAAGATAGGACCGACTTTATTAGTTGGTGCACTGAAAATTGCAAAATAATATAATTCCACTGGTGTTGGTAATTTTACAGTTGTGCATTTATAGGCAGCAACAATTGAATTAATATTTTTTTGTAATTTTCACTGCACCAACTACCTTATAATGTCAGGCCTATTTTTTTGTTATGAAAATCGTTCAATGTTCAGTTACCTATAGACTTTACCACTTCTTCAACTAGTTAACCTACGAATTCGAAAAATGTCCAATTTAAACGTTGGTCTCTTCTTCAATTTTGTGGTCTCAAATTTTTAACTTTCTAAGAAAATGCCCCCTCCACCTACTTTCGGAGAAGTTTTTTGGGGGATGGGCGTGTTGAATGTTGGTTCAATTATTGGGACCAGCTCCATATAGTCCTCTCTGAAATGAAAAAAGAATCATGAAAATCGGAGCACGTTTAAATACTTTGCAAAAGGCGAGAACATACATAAAAAAGCAGCCAAACGGTCATATTGTATACCTCCTCCGTTTGGGAAGACGGTCGAAAAATAGTATTTTGATATCAGTCCAATGCATTTCTAATTATATTATTATCTCGGAAACAAAAACTCGACGATATTTTTTGTTTTTATATATCATTTGACACTTTTACAGATTAAGAGTACCTATAATTTTTACAAAATAGGATTGAGTCAGAATTATTCTGAGCGATACAGTCACCAGGTGCCACATACTGTCGCACGTCTAGAATTAGTATGAATCTGTACCTATGTACTTCCAAATTATCAGGAACGAGGTTCTGTTTACGTTGTTATTACATGCTAGAAATCTTCTTCTTCTGCTTGCTGGTTCTCCTTTCTTAGCGGTGTATGCCACTCTGTTCTGTTCTGGTCCATTCTTTTACATAGTCACGCCAATATCTTATTTTTTTCCTTCCCTATCTTATATCCTCCAGCTTGCATATTGCTCTTATGTCGCTATTTCTTACCCTGTCTCTAAGTGTCTTTCCTGCTATGGTTCTTAAAGTTTATAAGGCGTATTCATAATCTAGGTCTAACCTTAAATTAGGTTTATGACTCTTATTTCACTAGTAGGATAGTGTTCGGTTTTTTTTATTTTAACACGGTACTAGCTAGTACCGAACTAAGATTGGATTATGAATACGCTTGTATATCTCTTTGTCTTATTTGTGTCAGTTCTAGTCTCATTACCATAGGTTACAACCGGTCTAACAGTTTTGTATATCCCCACTTTGTTATCAATATGCGTATGTTGTTTTTCCAGATGATATGTTATAATTTTTTCTAGTTTGATTAAACTTATGTGTTTGTCTTTTCAAATCATCTGCCGTTGATTGGCTTATTGTTTAGTCTGAATTCCTTGTACCTTGCTGTCACTTCGTGTATAATCTTGTCAATGACAAGGTTAAAAAGCGCTGATTCCTGTTAGAGTTATATCATTTGTTGTCTGATAATCCACTTTAATTCTCGTTGTATTGTCTGTATTCAATTTTCGGATTAGGTTTATTATTGGTGTTTTTTTTCAATATGTCAATTATATCGTCCAAATGTATTTTGTCAAACGCCTTTGTTAAATTAATAAAAGACGCATACCTACCTATGCGGGGACTCTGAATTCAATAGCTTTCACTTTTACCTATCGTGTAACTACCTAATAAATAGAGCAGCAGATCTTGATCTGTTCTTCCTGAATCCTTGTTGTTCATCTTTGTTTTCCATGGTATATCTGAGGATGCATTTGACTATATTGGTGAATTGTTTGATAATGGTGCATGAAAACGCCGAAATTTGCTTAATGTGTGAAGTAAAATGATTCCGGAACATTTTGTAGGTACTACCCATATAGGATCGTTTACCCCGAAACCGTGAGTTTTACCTAACCTTAAAAAAAGCATTGCATCGGTAGGTACCTATGCATGAAAAAAACTGATGATTTAAAAGCCCAGGTAGAGGTTAACAGAATTTGAACAACCCCAATTCAATGTAACGAAAAATTTGTATCTGATATAGAATTCAAATCCCTATCTATCCATTCGCTTTCCTGGATAGCTCTATATTTCATGGTCTGTTTGAGGGTCTTCCTCGTCTTCTTCTATTCTATGGTTGATACATTACTGCTTTTATTGGACATCTGTCCTGTTTCATCCTCATCACATGTCCGTGCCAGAGCAGCTGGGTCGTCTGTGTTCTCTCCGCGGTCATGTATACTCGACCTGTTTTTCGTCGTATATTTTCATGTCGTATATGTTCTGTTCTGGATATTCTGCACGATCTTCTCAGGTGTTTCATTTCCACTTCCTCGTTTTTTTTTCTGTTGTCAACACTCGCATCCATATTTTAGAATAGGCTCCACTGCGTATTGTCAATTTGGTGTTGTTTAATTTTATCGGACCAAAGCAATGAATTCAGAATTCGTGTAGCTTTTTTCCCAGTTACACTCTATTTTTTATATCTTCTTTTGTTCCATCTTCCGAAATTATGCTGCCTAGGTATTTGTACTGACTACACAGTCTAATCCTCTTTATTTGCAAGTCGGATTTCTATCAGTGTCTCCTACCGTCAGGTATTCTATTTTTGACATATTTAAGCCCCATTTAGCATATTCGTCGTCCAATTTTCCTAGCATATAATCTGCATCGTCTTCGTCTCCAGCTATAACAATTTGGTCGTCCGCGAAAAATAGAGTTGATAGGCACTCATCCTCCATCTCAATTCCCATTCTTGTAGTTTTGGTTCTCCAACTACTCAGAGCTCCTTGAATATATATTTCAAATAAGGTTCGGGATAGACTACATCCTTGCCTCAAACCTTTTGATTGCAAGAATGATTTCAATATGGTGTTTCCTACCTTGACTACACTTTTAGAGTTTTTGTTATATGTTATGAATAGCTCGAATATAGACATTACTAAGGTCAGATCTCTTATACCTTATATTGATGTCATATATGCTATATTCCAATCTTCTGGGATTGTGTCCCTGTTCATCAAACACTTATTAAATAGCTTTGTTACCACTTCATGTAATATCCCTAGTCCATTTTCACTATCTCAATGGGAATGTTTCCGGGCCCTGGTGCCTTTCCATATTTCTATTCTTCTAAGGCTTTCCGAATTTCATCTAATGTTATCTCCTCTAGTTCTCTGTTATCACCTTGAATCTCCTTATCCTGTGGATAATTCAAATTATGATCTTTTTTCCGTGAGTAGTTCTTTATAGTGCTTCTCCCATTTACTTAGTTATGTCTATTATATTAAACTTATTTTGTTGTTTTACTTCCTTTGTCATATTTGCTACCTTTGTTCCTCCCATATATCTATCAATCTCTTCGCATTTTTTCCATGTTTCTCTTTTATTTTTTGACCGACTTCCCAAAAGGAGGAGGTATACAATTCGACTGTGTGCTTTTTTTTTGGTTTGTGCGCGCCTTTCATATAGTAAACGTTTTCCGATTTTGATGATTTTTGATTCATTTGAAAGTGGAGGCTTGAGAAATGGTCCCATATTCATAAAAACGGTAATCCGACATCTCGTTCCCTCCGAAAACCGCCCCCGAAGGGGGTGGAGGGGGCAAATTTTGTCGAAAATTGAAAATCTGCGTTGATATAATTACAGGTAGGACAATATCCGGAAACGTTTAAATTGAACATTTTTTCAAAAGAGTAACAGTTTTCGACATAGAGACATTTTAAATTCTCAAATATACCTATTTTCGCTATGTGGAGAGGGCGATTTCTGTCGAAAATTGAAAATCTGTTTGCAGTACATGAAAGACATAATTATTTGTAGCAACATTAATACTGAACATGTTTCCCTTAGAGTTACGGTTTTCGAGTAAAATCGGTGTTAAAATGGTAACAACTAAAATATTCAAGCGTATTTCCGCAGCGATGCTCTGAGATCTCAATAATAACAACTACAAGCAAGGAATATACGTGGGTAATAGAATAAGTACTATCTTCATTGGTATTAGTGAACGTTCAACGATTTTCGTGACTAATGTTACACTCAAAAGTGTGAAATAAATATTTTGTACAAAAAATTGGACCGACTTTATTAGTTGGTGCACTGAAAAGTATAAAATAATATTAATTCTATTGGGGCTGGTACTTGTGAAGTTGGTGCCAAAAGTTACCAATCTACCTGCAACTGCACGACTTCAAAAGTAACAGCACCAATAAAATTAATATTATTTTATACTTTTCAGTGCACCAACTAATAAAGTCGGTCCAATTTTTTGTAAAAAATATTTATTATAATATCTTTTTTCACTTCTCTATTCCAGTACCTATTACCTATACATATTCCTTTCTTACACAAGTTGCCTCTTTAAAATTTTATTTACTGCATTCCAGGAGTAATTTTACTTAATGTAACATCTGCATGTGGTCCATGCCACGAAGAGACCATTCCCCTTCTTAATTGAACCGCTTATAATAGAACAATAAGTAGTTACTATTTATCGCATTGACGAAATAACCTTTATTTATAACTGCAATAAAGTATTTGCAATATGCATAATATTACTCCAACTTCAGGCAATAAGGGCAAAACAAAAATTTTCTGAGTGGACTGACGTTACCGCAAATGGCGTGTACCCATTTCGCGCATTCTTGGCATTGAACCATATCCATAGATCTATTTTTCTTGCAAAAATATACAATACCCGCTTGATCAGACATTTTGCTAGAAGTAGCCTCGGACTTTCTGGATGTGGAGGGTTTTTTGTGCTCGAAATAGAAGCTTTCTGTGGTCCATTTCATATTTTTTTCCTTTTTTTGCTTTAGTCTGAGTTACTGGAGGCTGGAGTTCCTAATAAACACATTTAGTTAAGTTAAGTTCACAATAATGATAACAATAGGTAATGTTGCTCACCTTCATTTGTAACTGAATTTGTTTCACTTGTTACATCCATTGAAATTGGATCTCTTTAGAGATTAGGTATCTGCGGCGGCATACGACTCGGTTCACTGGCTCTATACTTACCGGTGCTTCTAAACCGCATTCTGCATTCTCTACTGCTGCAGCACGCTGGTACGCAAGGGTAAAAGTATGAGCTACTTGAAATAGTCAAATTGTTAAATTTGGATAAGTCCGCAAATAATTTTGCATTTCTTCTGCTGATAAATGGTTGAAAACTTACCTAAAATATAAATACACTGAAAATTCTAAATGTATTAAAGAATTACACATAAATTACAGTAAAAGTCACCTCCGCACATACGCGTTGACTAACGACATATCATGCATTGAAGAAATTACAGGTTTTGTATTGTGACTTATAGATGATGGAAGAGCCACCACGAGTGGCCAGCTAATCCAATATTTATATTTTCTCTGTAACTAGCATGGTCCAATTGAGGAGCCGGTTCTTTCCCGGCAACCTTCTCCTAATATATTCCTTTATTTGTCCGTATAACTGTTCTGCGTTCACATTTTCCATCTCCATGTTTTGTAGTTTATTTGCCAGCCTTAGTTTATAAAGGATTTGATTATTTTTTAAGACTATCGAGATTGTATTTACCTTCGTTTATTTTTCTATATTCGTCTTTTGTTTTTTCTTCTTTTCTTATTTTTCCATAAGTATTGCACCACTACATTTGCCATCACTACATGGTGGTCGGAACCACATTCTAATCCTTAGTACACTCTTACATCTATACTCCATTTGAGAAAGGTGCAGAGTATTAAATTATGATAATGAAGAGATCGCTATTGTATTCTGCCAAGTAAGCGCCATAGTACAATAGAGATCCCTTTATTATCATAATTTGCCATCTTCATTAACGTTTTTCGTTGCATTTTTCTTCCATATTGTTCTGTTGATTCCGAGGAGATCTATCGAAATTTTTAATCTTTTTCTTTATTTTCCGAGGGGTTGGACCGATGCCTCAACCCCCAACCTGGAAAACAAGGGCTCTATATCGGAGTTCCATCTCCTAGATACATTGCCTTCACTTCGGCTAAGGATTTGCATCTTCCCCACCTGTTGGTCTGCGGTTGGTATTTTATTTCCCAAATACCCGTCGTTCTTTCCGGAACGATTAGGGCATTCCCCTATCCGCCACCTTGGTGACGCCCTCTGTAGGGGTTACAGGCTCCTCCACTTACCTTGCATCAAAACAGTCACAAAAGCAAACACTACAAATAACTTTTGCGGAAGCGTATTTGAATTACTGTCTGTGTCCGTGAATATAGACTATTTGCGCTACAACATACTGCCACCGTCACATAGTTAGGGCCATTAGTTTTCATAACATTTGGGGGGATAATTTTACCTACCTTAAGGAATCATTTTACCCCACTCTCCCCTACAATATAAAATATTTACCTATCATTGAAACTACAAAAAGTCAAATATTCAGACTTGTCAGCGGCCAATTTATCCGTCTACAGGTGACAGGTATGGACCGTAGTAGGTAGGATAAATAAACCTCGCTATTTTTTCTCATAAGCTGTTTCCACAGTTGTGGCAAATGTTAAAAAAACTTGTCCAACCGTCGTGCAACCTGCGCTTGCGAATAGGTACCTACTGTAACCATTCGTCATTCTTTGTTAGGTATGGCCAATTCACTCATTTTCTAAATTGTTTAAATGTTCATCGGCACTAGAATAGTCATTGAATGTGACATCACTTTCCTCTTCAGAAGAAGATGCATTTATGGCATCATTTAAGGCTTGAGTCCAGTCCAGTTTCTTTGTTCAGGAACATGTCTTTTGGGTGTGTACGAATTAGGCATTACACTAAAATAAAAATCTGGTGTGTCCACTCACACCACTTTCCTACCGCTCGTAGGCAAATTGCAGTGAATAAAAAATCGTCCGATCAAAACGAACAACAATGGTTATATCTATTACATTTTTTTGCCAGATGAAACTCTTAACCAGAATCTGAAGATGAAGACATACATATCTATGTAGAAAATATGAAATATATGCTTTTTCTCAGAGATGGCGCTATATGTGGGTGGCAAAAGGCTCTCAGAAGAAAACTTAGGCAAGTTTAATCAAAATCCTTAGAGCCGTTTTCGCACTACAGTTTTGAGCAAATCACATTTTTGGCTATAGCTCAGCACCCATTGTACCTATAGATACAGGATTCTCATTCAGCGCCACCGGCGAGTGGTATTGGTACCAAACAAAATAAAAAAGAAAAAAACAAAATACACCGATCCGTTCCCGAGATAATGCTGTCACAGACAGGCAGACAGACGGACAGACAGACAGATCAATGGCTGAAAATATGTTTATTAGACTTAGAAAACTCTGAAACGTCAAAATTTGTAAAAATCTCGATATCGAAAATTTCACACGATTACAATACCTACTTTCCTTATACAGCTACTACCACTTATAGAAGCGTAGGAAAGTAAAAATATTAGTTCGACGCTGTTTCCCCATGTTGATCCATCTATTCTCACTTGAAAGGATAGACGGACCACTCCGTAACAGCAAAACATGAAAAAGCTTGGCATAATTTAGGTCCTTTAACACATAGGTTACTAGGTATATCTACTAAACGTACCTACTTACTTTACATTTTCAGTCAAAGTAAAACAGTTTAGACTTAGGTAGGTACCTACATCCACTTAAATGGGATTGGTGAGTAGGTAGGACTTTTTTAAATATTCAATAGGTATACATTTGTTCTCAATGTAGAGATTTATTTTTTATTAACCAATCTAGGTAGGTACCTATACCTAGGTATAGGTAGATATACCTAGATAGGTACCTATAGGTACATAACTATTCGTTCTTGAAAATAATTATTTGGAATTTTTAATAAAAATGCGAACACGGAAGAATAGATAGGTATGATATTTGACATGTTAAAGCTTACCTACCAATATGGCGAAGGAGTGCACCAATCTAGAATTAGGGTGAATGCGCCAGTAACCCGGCCCCATCTAGTGGTCGGCCACATAGGTAGGGGAGACCCATGTCAATTGTAACATTTCTTCGTTTTTATTTAATACGTGGTAATGTGGAGGCATCAGAATGCTCGTTTATTTATTTTTAATTTGTTCCGACTGTGGTAAATGACAGTTTAATTTTTATATTGGAAAAATTGCGTTCAGTCGGCGTAGAAAAAAAGAAATATTCAAGCATGACATATGTGACAATTGAAACTGGGTAGGTTTCAATTGTTACAAAAGACGGTGTCAATTGTAACAACAATCAAATACAAAAAAAGAAAAGTTTTATTTCTGATAAATATAACAACATAAGTAGATATTCATTTGAGGGTACAAAAATAAATAAATATACCTTAAAAACAAAACATTAAAGTATTCTGGTCTTAGAATAATAAGAAATAACAATATATTATATTATTCTGCCTAATCTGATTTACAATTGTTGCAAACGAACAAAGGGTCATTATTCGCACAAGTGGAATGTGCCCATTTCTTGCATAGGCGGCACTGTAGCCAGTCCTCCTTGCTGTTCCTGTAGGATCCGCAACATTTGAGACAAATTGTTTCCTCTTCATCCGATGAAGAATCGTTTGCAGTTTCGTGTGTCTTCCTCCGCTTCTTAGTTTGCTTGATCCTTTGAACCCTTTCTTTAGTAGCTACTTGTTTCTTTGCCAGTAAGATCCGCTTTTTGTTATATTTTTCAACGATCTCGTCTTTCTCAGGGGTGTCGGTAAGGATGACAGCTCTTCCTTTATTCCGATTCGTCTTTGGCTTAGATAAATCTGCTCGAGGAAAGGGCCTGATGTCTGCCGGAGATGTAGTTGCACTCCTCTGCGGTAAAGGAGTAAAGGTGGAAAATGGTTAATTTGAACGGAAACTGGTGGTGTCGTTGAAAGAGATTTTAATCTGACTTCTGCAGGATCATTTTCCGACGCATTTTCTTCTTCTGTGACATTTGGATCTGTATTAGCCAACGTTTCAGTGGTCAGAGGCCGGTCTGTGACCTGAGCAGGTAAGAATACGTCGTCCGAAAATATATATTTCGGAGTTATTGCTGAAGGAAGTGCCTGAACAACCGTACGTTTTCCTGGGTTGTTTCTTATCCATTGTTCACAAGTGGCATTGTAATATCGTTTAAATGGTCCGAAAACCCCCCTATCAAGAGGTTGCAGTTTGTGTGAAGTATGAGGTGGGAAGGTCAACAACGTTATGTGCTTATCTTTGCAATATTGAATCGTTGGTAAGTATAAATGAGAGCTATGTTTATCCAGGATAAGTAGCACCTTATTCTCTTCGCTTGGTTTAGCATACTTCACGAAATGCTTCATGAACAAATAAAAGTCCTCCTCTTGCATCCAGCCGCTTTTATTCCCACTGCCAATACAGCTTTCGGGACCATCTCGTACAAAATGTTTCTTGTACCTTTTCAGGGGAAATATAAACATTGGAGGAATGGCATTCCCTATAGCATTCACAGCTACGCAGAGGGTCACCAATGTTCCTCTTTCCTGGGAAGTAATAGCCGCGATTTGCTTTACACCTTGAGGAATTAGCCCTCTTGCAGTTTTCCGAACTCTTGGTTTGACCATTTCTGTAAAGATTTGAACTATATTGCCACAAAAATTTTGAATCAAATGCTTAAAATAATTTAAAGACGTGGTGGGTATCAATTGTAACATGTTACAATTGAGACCCACATTGAGTGTTACAAACGTGACCACCCGCCGAAATTAGCCGTTCAGCGCGAATGAAACAACATAACCCCACATTTTGAGATGAATTTATATCACGGTTGGAAGCTTAAAAGATACTCTTTCACACAATACCAACAAAGCAGAAAAAAGTGCAGCATCAATTGAGTTATTACATATTTAATATAACAGTTGAAACTTACCTGAGACAGTAGAATGTACACTTTAGATGATAACTTTGTAAATAGCAAACCGATCGCGCTGAACTTCTGTCGTATTTTAGAATGGAACCAATGGAACTTACTCTGAAAGTCACTTCGAATTCGGCCCATAGATGGTGCGGAGTTATGTTACATTTGAAACCGTGTTACAATTGATATGGGTCTCCCCTACCCCTTTTATTATATATATTTTGAATCTGAAGTGTTCTTCAAGTTCCTTATGTGCATATTCAAAATCTCCAGTTTATGAACTGTAAGGTCAGATCTAACTGAAATCCCGCGGAAACCGTTCAAAAAGTTGTTGTTCGTCAAGCAGTGCCAAATAACTTGGGCAGAACATCGAGTGGGTGAACTTTAACACTAAGTAGGTACCAACTGCTGTGCAACATCGAGAGATTTTATAAATGATTTTGCTAATGGATGTCAAATAACCTTAATTCGATGGGAAACAATGCCTTCATATAAATTAAATGTAAAAAACAAATAAAAATAAGAACAATATTCACATTATCTTTATCTTATTGCATAGTTTGGTATAAGCTTATTGCCTGTACCTACCAGTAGACGGCCGTGCCTTGGAAAGAATCTTACAAGCCATTAAATCTGGTGGCCGACTACTAGAACTCACGTCTTTTCGTAATTTTACCAGTAACCGGCCATAAGATTTCTGAGGCTATTTCAAGCAAATTTTGCACGGAAAAGTTGATTGTAACAATTCTTAGGTCATGTCAGGCCGTGTGAAAACAAAGATTCATCAACACAACAATGAAAACTTAGCAAGTGCTCTTGAAACTGTGAGAAATCGTGCTTCGATAAGGGAAATAGGTATATGCCGAAATTATGGAATACTCAGGTCAACCCCTACAGGATCGTACAATTACAATTTTCGCACTGGCAAAATGTTTACCGCAAAAATAGCATTCTACCCTATCAAGTTAGGTACATGAACGAAAGTCGAAAAGTATTTGTCAGCAAAGTCAATGTGTGATGTCACTAGAAATTATTACTAAATTACGATGAAACTACCTAGATATTTGAGCCCAAAATACCTAGTTCAGGCCTGGTAAGAAATGACCAATTTTAGGGCGGCCGACTAGTACAGTAGGTAGTACCTACGGCCGGTTTCTAAGATACAAACGGCTGACTACTAGCAAAACGGTTCCTATTAGAAATAAAAATTTAGTAAAAATTCACATTCGAAAATCGATTGTCTTTCTCTATACTACCTATGCGATAGACTAATCTGCGAGCTACAAATGCGAACCAAAGTTTGTCCACTCAGTCTACATAGGTATGCCCATGTCATTGTCAGTTAGAGTGAGATTACTTCAAAAAGGCCGACTACTAGCACATTCACCCTACCTCTGTTATTTGATCAAGGCGGCCGCGGATTCGAGGGAGATTAGGTAGGTACCATACACGGAATTCAGTGACTCTATACCTACCTACATCACAGCTGTGAGCTGTGTCTACATAATACATAACATGCTCCTTTAGATGGTAGATATGGCCGAAATTAGGTGTCGCCATTTAAAAAAAATTCGATGACGTCATTTCTCGAATAACAATTACGTTACAAATATGGGTCGTATGTCAAAAAGTGCCTTTGTTTTTGTTTAAAATAAAATCGACGTGCCAGAGGAATTTTCGAAAAACTTTCAGTTTTAGAAATAATAAATTTATTCGTTAGTTTTCGATGACGTTTTACCACTTAACGTAACCTCTAAATCTTATATTGATTTACGATTTTAATTATGATGCACACATAAAAGACTACACTGCTTTTGTTAAATGATCATGTAGGTATCCTTATAAATATCTATCACTTATAAAATTCATATTTTGGTTATATCTACACTGTTTGAAAGAGTAGAGTCACTGAATTCTCCTATACCTATCGTGTTTGGCAATATCCCACGAGTCTGCGGACGCCTTGATAAAAAAAACAGAGGTAGGTAAGTATTCACTTTGCCAATAGGATCATGAAAATATTAATAAATAAACTGGTGGCTTAGAGGTAACATCCCGACTTGCCTTTCGTACAGCTACCCGCGATCGATTTTTAGCCACCGCAATTTTTATGAAAAAAATAATTAAAAATATATATGTTACGCTAAAAGACCAAATTCGGCCAATGATCGCAATTCTCATCTCCCTATAACGCGACGTGGACATAGGTAGGTACACGTTTGTTTTGTTATGAATTCTAATATTGGACTACAGGTAGGTTCTTAACATTCGAGTAGGCACGTCACTGAAGAGAATTAATGCTCTACAAAAAATCTTGCACGTTGTTTTAATACCTATAACCCATACCTACCTAGTTAAGTCACAAATCGTATGGTTCCATACATTTACCTATCTCTAGGTAGGTAGATAGGTACCTATAGGTATCTACCTACTTATGTCGCAGCCCCTTAGCTTTATCTGCTTTTTGGCTGGGTGCTTAGTCATTTGACTGAATGGAGCTGTGCAATTAACTGGCTAAATTATGTTAGACCTGCAGCCCCATTCTGTACCTAAGCATTCAAATTCGATTTGGATCCTCGATTAACGTATTAAGTTGCAAGTAGTCGAGCTGAAACCACAGAATGATATCTGGCAGTTCTGGCACACTTTAGTGCGTTTCGTTTCTAACTGAGAACGAATTATTATATTAATAGGTACCTATCTACCTACCTAATAAACAAGGAATTTAAAAATTAAAGAAGAAAATACCTGATACTTACAGATAAATTTGAAGAATGAGAATGAAAACCCTGTATACTGTCTTCCCTTTGAAAATACATTGCCTATACCTAGCTAGCCACACTTAATTCTCAGTGTGAAACGCAGTACCTAATAGGTACTGCGGCATTATAGCAGGGTTGATTTTCACTGATTGGCTTTCCTCAGTAACAGTACGACTACATGCAACTTTATTCGTGGTTAAATCGAGGATCCTATTCCAAATGAAATGGTCACAGAATGCCAATGCCAGAATATGACCGCTAAAGGCGAAATCTCGCTCGTCCTCGTATTTATTTATACAACTGGCCTGCGCTCGCGCAAATGCAAACGTAACAATGTGTTCAAGTAGGAGAGGCCGAACAGTCGCCATGCTGACGGTAGCGCGCGGGAATTTTCTTTATGTTTATTGGTCAGATGATATTGAGTGGGCGGTCGGCTCACTGTCACATTGCATCGTCGTTCTATGTGTGCAAGCAAGGTTTGATTTCGATGGCGTTCTCATTCGAGTTCGTTAGGCAAATTAAGTTGTTTAATGTTTTATGTTGGCAACTAATTAGATGCTCAACGGCTGCAAGGGGGTAGGTAAGGTACCAACTACCTACAAGCCTGCGCCATTCAAAGAATGTTTATGGACTATGGAATAAATATCTAGGTACCTACCTACCTATTGCAGATTGAATCACATTGGTATCTACAACTTTTAATTAGAGAAGGTTGCGAGAAACTAAGTATTTCTCGATGTTTTCAAAATCGAGAAATCTACCTACTACCTACCTACCTAATTGATAATTTGAATTTAGATACTTGGTTGATATTTTTAGAAAAGCTTGTTGACGAAACGGATCTATCGGGTAAGATATTTTTATATGGATAGGAGTGAAATTTTACAACATTGCAAATTCTGAACTGGTAGTTAGGTAGATACTTCTAAATTGTTAGGGCGGTCATTAGGTACCTACTTAGTAGACAGGTAAGTAGATACCTACCTACCTATCTACCTAGGCTTCCACTTTCTTGAAGAATATTACTCAAAATAAGTAGGTATCTCAATTCATCAAAATGTTTACTCGAAAGAATTATGGTTTTTAGAAGAATGTAATTTCATGTATAGGTAGGTAGATATATAAATATTTTGGGCAAGGCTGTTCTGTCAAAACTGACCATGATCGCCAAAGCCATAAAAATTGTTATTTGTAGCTTTTACCAATACCTATAGGTAGGTATTTTTGTGACAAATGTAAATACGATATTGTTTCAAATAGGCGAAGTGTTTCTACTAAATGAATAAGAAGAAACTTTTACCTAACTAAGTACTTACCTAGATAGATGAGTACCTACCTACTTTTAAGATAACAAAGTTTATGTTTAAGTAGGTACCTACTCGTTTCTATAAAATGATCGTGAAGAAAATTTTAGCTTCCTTAAGGATCCCAAAATTTATGTTTATTTCTTATTTTATCTGTGTAAAAAATATTCTAATATAAGTAAGTAGGAACTTGATAACTCCTGATCGTTTTTGCTCTAATACATTAGCTATCGGTTTTTTTAGGGATCTATCTATACCTACCTAGGTATTTAGGTACATACCTACTAGGTGTTATAGGTAAGATCGATCGTTTGCAAGTTATGCATTTTTTAATTTTCAAACCATGGTATCAATTTTACTGTAGATACCTATCTAGGTATATAAAAACTCTACCATATCCAAGTAAAAAACTCTACCAGATCCAAGTAGGTACCCAGGTATCTGAATAAACTCTTCTATAAGATCTTAATTTTAGCTGAATGGCGCTGCCTACGTCCCAGTTCATTCTATCAGTTACCTACCTTTGTTCTTTGGATTATTTACAAAATTGTTTTAAAAATGATGGTAGGTTAGGTTAGGTTAGGTTAGGTTAGGTTAGGTTAGGTACCTACCTACCTATTCAATTACTTAGTCAATTTCTAATTCGCGTAGGTAGGTAGGTAGGATAAAGTCTGGAGAGATGCCGAGGGTGGGAGAGATGCCTCATATGGGGCAGCAACGGTAAATGTAGGCTCCTACTTAGGGTGATTACACCAGTAAATGAACACCCCCCAGTGTATGAACACTTTTCAGAAAAATGCGTAAAAATAGGTACCTAAGGATCGCAGAATAGATTTCTATAGTTTCTTGTGTACAACTGGTACCGACATCTTTGAGCCATTTCTGACATAAGTAGTTTCCCGCCAACTATTGTAAACGGTTGTCAAGGAAATGTCAGTAGCAGAGTGTACCATAGTGGTGTGTGGAAGTGCGACAATTGGTTAACGGTAGGTGTTTTTGCGAGATCGAGATTTAAAGCTTTGTAGGGTTTGGTAGGTACTGTGAGATGTATTTGACGGAAATAAAGTAATAGCGAATTTGTTAGATATTACAGATGCAAATTACATCAAAAAATCAATTCTAAATCAATCCGTTCAAAATATAACTTCCTGTTCATCTACTGGTACAAGAATTTAGCTCTTATGAATGAATGAACAGAGTGTTCATTCACTGGTTTCAACGTGAATTGATTCTGTCTTACTTTAAAATCATAAACTGGGATTTCCGAACGTGCTTTTCCTTTTGTAGTCATCTTAGTTGTCTAAAATTGCCCCTACCATTAAATGAACAGGGTCTAAAGTTTCGATTCCCACCTTGTTCATTTACAGGCTTTGATGCACCAGTAAATGAACAGCATAGGTACCTACTGTTAAATGGGTTTCATTAAAATTTTAAGCCTCTAGATTTACCTACCGGATCATTACTTGATGATTTATCAGAGGATCGTAGAAAATACCAAAGTTTAATTACACTGAAGACCAATTAAATGAGCCTATAAGTAGGTACTACACATACCTACGTAGTGGCAAAATTTCACTGAACGAGGCTCACAGGAAGTATGGTATACCCAAAGGCACACTTCACAATAAATTGACAAATAAGGTAGGGTTTTTTTTCCGGAAAATATATATTATTTTTCCTTTTCGATTCTATTAGGCACCACTCAGTCGAAGAATGGGTCCTTCGACAGTTCCTCCCAGCAAGAAGAAACGAAAATATCAGTATGGATATTAAATAATGCCAAAGCTGGCTTCCCTTTACACCCAGATCAGGTCAAATATTCGGTATAAAAGGTCTTAAAGGCCAGCAACGGATCAAACCCATTTACGGATACTAGGCTTGGGGTTAAGAGGTTTAATTTTGTTTTAAAGCGACACCCAGATATTGCATTTAAAAAAGCGGAAATTATTTCAGAAGCTATAGAGCAGTAGTTAGTGAGTAGACCATCAGGAATTGGTTTAGAGATCTTCAAGACTTTTTAATGTATTATGAAGAATTTCTATGAAGTCATCAGGGGGTCTGAAAAAGAAAGCATTACAGTGCCTTGCACATTTAATGTTAAAGGAGAAAATTTTCCTCCCATGGTTATTTTCTATATAAGCGACTGGGGAGTGGGCAGATCTGATACAGGGTGGATGGTTGCCAGTACTTTTTTTAGAATATACTTATAGCAAATATTCTGTACCTACCCTTGGCTCCTGAAAACGAATACAGAATTTCCAATAATATTATTTTTGGATAGTCATAAAAGTCACTTGAGCATAGAGTTGGCGGATTTCTGCAGAGAAAAAGGAATGGGTACCTACATCTACATTGTCTTCCAAAAAACACCACTCACATAATTCAACCTTACTCTAAACACGAGGGAGAAAATCTAAACAATTACAAAAATGGAGAGGAAAATAAAGAAAACGTTTTAACTACAAGACAGTGATTTCACAAATGGTACCTATAGCATCCGAAAACGCGAACCTACAAGATGTATGGGATCAGCATACAAGTTGGCCCAAAGAGAAGGCACCAAATGCCAAAACTTCTAAAATTATTATGCCATATGATATAACTTCTAAAAAGTGGAAAGAGATTGAATAAAAGAAAGATAATAAAAATGGAAAAATGAACGTTCATTTATTGGGTTGAACGCGTTCATTTAATGGTGGGTGATGTTCACTCAGTGGGTTTTCTTTTTTTTTTTCGTGAATTCGTTTTATATCTCTAAACTGCTACACTTTCAGTTCAAATTTTCACCTATTTCTAAAACTATACCTAGCCCCTTTTCGATACATTCACATACTTACTAAACATATGATAAAACCAAGAAATATAGGTACCTATATGTTTGCGATCAAATTACCTCGACAACTTTCTTAAGTGTTCATTCACTGGTGCACCCTATTCAATCGCCCACAATAAGCCACCAGACATTAGTTTTGGCGCGGTTACATCGAAGTTGAGCCTGTTTACCTACTCACCGCAGACAGCGTTCGTACGGGCTGAAATTTCGTGAGTGCATTTTAAACACATCGGTAAAAAATATGAGATCCATAGGTTATAATCTAAAAAATCCCGATGGCCTGTAGTCAGCGGAAAGGTAAATTTTTCAAAATTCATTGAATTGACATCTTAACAACCTTTTCATTGGTATACCTACAAGGTATTACATAAAATTGTCATAGCCTTGCGGTTAGAGGTTTTTGTTTTGGCTGTTGAATATAAAGCAGACCACTTCAAGGCAGAATTTTTTTTTTCGCCTATTTCTTTTCAATAAATATACTATATATTTTTTTAATCAGGGTCTATATTAAGATCTCCAGAAAATGTACAATTACATCAAATTTATATTGAGGGTTCATGTTTTATCAATATTTGTTATTTTTCTTTATTAATTTTTATTTTTTTACATGTGTATTTTATGAAAAAATGCTTCGAACAAAAGTTGTAGGTACTGATTATATCTATAACCTAAAATTATTTTCAATAATATTTACACTACGGCTCTTTTTTGATAATTTTTTTAAATGTTTCAATGGGCGACATTTTGAAACTACTTACCCGATATTGCCCAATAATGAACTCGACCGAGATATTTGAGAGATTGATTTTTGTAGCAAATTTGAACTTGATACCTTCAAAACTGCGACCTCTATCGTGTTAACAAATTTCGTAATATCCCATATATATATATATATATATATATATATATATATATATATATATATATATATATATATATATAAACTTTTGAACCAAATGTTTTTTTGGACTAACTTATAGATATATAACAACATGCCGTTGAAATTTTTTCGAAATTCAAAAGTGTGAACGATCGCAATAGGTATATTTCTATAAGAAATTTACCTAAATTAAGTTGGGTTTTTAAATTCATTTTAACATGAGAGGCCCTTATTTCTAATCTGCCGCAGTTGGTACACTTATACCATCCATCACAATTTATGCACTGCAACCAGTCGACAGTCTCTCTGGTTTGATAATAATTTTCAAAACATTCCACACAACACTCCTGGAGTGATTGTTAAAGATTCCAGTTGCATTTTCTTTTTGTGGTCTTTTGGTTTCCGTTCCTCCTTTTCTTAAACTTTAGGCCACCGTTGCTAAAGAATCGTCGTCTTCTGAAGACAAGTCAGATTCATTTACTCTGACCTGAGCCCGTGTATCCTTTTGTTTGGCTTTCTTCTGTTGAGTTTTTCCTGTCACAAGGCCATCATTCTTCACATTGTTATTTAGTACTTCTGCTGACTGCTTCTTTCTTTTCTTCTGCCTCGATGCTTGAATCACTGGTACAGGTGTTATGTCCATCAGGAACTTTGACGGCGTTTCATTGCTTTGATCGATTTTTTTGGACCCGTTTTGTTTCTGATCATCAGCTGACGACGCATCAGCAATCGCATAGAAGTGGTCGGGTATGATATCTGGATCGAGTGGAAATATTCCGGTGGCTCTGAATCCACTTAAAGCTGTCTCGATTGATGCTGCTTTGCCCCAAGCTGTGCCGATTAGCTCTCCTGCTTGAAGTCTGTTCAGCTTTCGACCGGATGATGAATCATCCATTTTCTTGCTTTCTTTCTCAGGTTGTGTTTCAGGGACTTGAAGAATGCTCTGTTCAATGGTTGAAGTGCTTGGGTGGTATGGGTAAACAAAGTAAGACAACATCGTTTTCCTTTCGATATTCAAGCATCTCAAAACAGTTCCTGTGCGGTACATGACCATCGAAAATAAGAAGGGATCTTTCAGGCGGCTTCCTTGCTACAAAGTGTTCTTCAAGCCATTTAAAAAACGACTCGCAGGTAATGAAAGACGATTTGGGATTCATAAAAACTTTGGATCTGGCTGGTAATCCGTCAGCAAATTCGTTCTTTTGTCTCACTCCCTTGAAAATTATAACTGGTGGTGAAAATCTCCCTTCGGCACTGCAACATACGATAATGGAGACGTTTTCATCTCTTTCACTGGAGATGAGCTTATGAACATCCTTGGATCCTCTGGTCGCTAATACCGTGCCAGGCTTCATTATTCAGTTGAAATCTTGTTTCGTCCATGTTGAGAATGTTTTCTGGATGATCAAAAAGGTTCAATTCTGTGTACGTTTCAGACAGCAGCCATAATCTTTGAGATTGTCTGAGGCTCAGCACCTTGTTCCTTTTTAGGAAAGAAGCCAACCAGTCGTAACCCGCCATGCAGGTTTTGGGATTGAAGCGGTGTGGAATGTTTAATTTTTCGGCAAATTGATAAGCCAAAGAACGGATTGTTTCGCGGTCTGGTGCAAATTCAGCCTTCTCGAATTTCTTGATATGTTTCACCAACCTTTTCTCGTTCTCTACTCCCAGAACCCATTGAGGACCCAACGGTAACTGGGCAGCGCCTCCCTGCCGCCTTCGCCGACGTAAAGTTCTTGATGGGATCCCATAGGCACGTGCTGCCTCATTAACTCTTATTTCTCCTACATCAAGCCTGTCCAGTGCAATTTTCAGATTTTCCAGGCTCCGCTGACCCCTTGGCATAGCTGTAGGTATTCTTTCGGACATAGGTTGTAGGCATGACTGAACTAAGATAAAAAAACTTTGTCAATTAAAATCCTGCGATATCCTGGGGCATCTATACATTTGTGCGGGTTAGACGCCCCTGGGCATCTATCCTTTTAGTACGTTACGTGGCCGGCAACAATCAAACTCAAACGACTGGAAACGTACATAACCTCATTAATACACTATTTGATTCACCTGACCTAAAACATGAGGATAAGCATTACTAGTGATATCTATTGTTACGCATCAAAAATACAGGAGGTAGGGCAGTAGGGCATCTCTACCTCTGGGGCATCTCACCCAGCATTACCTTAATTTTCGAGCGGGCGAAATATCTAAAATAGAAGCCCAGAGAAGATAAGTAGGTACTATGTTCCTGTGAGAACTTTAAACAGAAGAATCGCCTCAGAGAAAATTCATAAAGGAGCACTTGGTCCAGAATCTAATCGAATTATATTCATTAGCCTAGTTTCTTATAAAATGTACCTATGTACTTTTTTTATTAGGTAGGTATTCTGGTAGGTACCTACACAAAATGAAAAGATACTGGTGGCTCATATCAAGCTATTGGGCGCTGCAGGTTTTGCTTCAACAAGAGCTATGGTTCGAACATTTACATATGAATTTGCCGAAAAATTGCATATCAAGCGTATCTATCTAAGTTTAAAAATAGTGACAGGAAAGCAGGGCGCCAATCGTTGCAGTCCTTCATGGAGAGAAATTCCGTTATCTTAGTGACGCAGTCAGAAGGTCTCTCCTTGTCTAGAGCTTCAGGTATGACGAGAAAAGACGTGTTTCTAACTGTTACAATAAATCCTCGAGGAAAATGATCTAATTACTCGCCCACGTAACATCTTTGTGGACGAATGTAGATCATTAATAAACCTGACACAGTCATTACGGCTAAAGTATCAAAGGAAGTATGTGCTTTAAACTCGCGCAAGAGGGGTGAAAATGTTGCATGTTTTAATGTGGAGGGCATGTTTCTTCCTCCAATACCGATTATGAAAGGTGTGTATAAGAAAGATGAACTCTTAAACGGACTTCCAGTAGATTCAGACTGCTATATGACACATGAACAAGGAATATTCGTTCATTAACTCTGATTTGTTTCTACGTTGGTTGACTGAACACTTTATACTTGCCATAACTACCCACAGGAAAAACATTACCTATTAGGTAGGTACTTCTTGATGGTCACGTCTCTCCATGCTACAATATAGGTAGATACTCAAGTGACCGATTATAACGACATTATTATAATGTGTTGATAGGTTTTTTTGCCCTCTTAAAATATTCTTTTTACCAAAAAAACTAGTGCCGAAACAAGAAATGAATGATGTCTATAAGTATTTGGAGTGTTTTGAAGATTATGAAAAGATCAAGAAAACGGACGGTTGGGCACGGCAATATGTGCAACGTGTGTGGAAGAGAAAACATAAGAGAAATTACCTTACACCCTAACCCTATTCTAAATAATAACTAGAGGCATATGTTCCACACTAGTAGATAGACGTCCAGAAATACTTTTGTAAGTAGATATTTAAAAAAATGTAGCTACCTAAACTAAAATTTTTGTTTTTGAGCCATTTTTTTAGTTTATATACCTACCTACGTAAAGAAGTTTACCTAGGTATACGTTTGATTTTGCGTTTCAATAAAAACAGGTTTTGTAAAATTACCTACTTAAGGTAGGTACGAGTATTTTTCGAAAAATGCGGCATCTCTCCTGACTTTACCCTATGTCATACCTATACATTTTCAATGAAGGCAAGAACCATACCTACCTACCTACCTAACGGTAAAATGAAATGGCATTACAGATTAGGTACCTAAATATTTTGGAATACCTAAGTACCTATACATAGCTATTCAGGATAGGTACCTATAGGTCGATACCTAGTACCTACTTAAGTATAGTGCAATTAGGTTGGAAGAAAGATAATGATCATGAAAACATAATTCAATATCTAGTCTTCTATGAATGACTTTTTGGCAGAACGCAATCAATTCTATCTCAACACATCTAGTGGTCACTGAACGCAACCAATAAGTATAACTACCTATCACATTTTCTAACGAAATGACAGCTAAGAAATAAACTTTGACTCAAATAAAGATTCGAGCTCCACTGCACATTCAGGATATTTTTTTTTTCGATCAGTTCATCTTCTCAAAGTAACCTACTTATCTACATATACCTAGGTAGATACCTACCTAAATATTTTTACAAAAAATTAGACCGACGTTATCATCTGGTGCACTGAAAAATAATGATATTGGTGCTGATAGGTACCTACCAACCTACTTTTGAAGTTGTGCAGTTGCTGTTAGATTGAAAACTTTTGGAATCAACTCCACAAGTTACAGCATCAATAGAATTCATATTATTTTGCTTTTTTCAGTGTAGCAACTATGATAACGTCGGTCCAATTTTTTGTAAGAATTTTCTTTTACACTTCTGGGTGTTACATTTGTCACGAAAATCGTTGAACGTTCACCATTATCCATGAGGGTAACCTATACTTTGCTATGCATTGCTTGTATTTGCTATTATTCAGAAATCTAAGAACATCGTCGTGGAAATACGCATAGGTACCTACCTATGCACCTATTAGGTATAAACTTTACCACTGCTGTTAATTCGAAAACCGTTGGTAACTACCTATCTATGTGAAAAAAATGTTCCTTATAAATAATGCTAGATACAAATAATCTCGTACCTAATCAATTTTCCATTCTCAGATTTTCAATTTTCGAAAGAAATTGCCTCTTCCACATAGCAAACGTAACATAACATAAGTAGGTATCTAGGTACCTATTTCAAATTTTAACATCGCAGTACCTACCTGACTCGAAAACCGTAGCTCTTTTGAAAACATGTTCAATTTAAACGTTTCCGGATATTTTGTTATCTTTAATTCTGCCATCTCGGATTTTTGATTTTCGAGAAAATTTGCCCCCCACACCCCCTTCTGGGGCGGTTTTTGGAGTAAACCTACGTTTACTGTAGGTATAAAATGCAATCACGAACCAAAAAAAGCAGACAGTCGAATTGTACTCGTTCGGGGTTCGTCGGTCAAAAAACAGTATTCCTTCATTTGTATCAGGTCCACATATGTACAACTGCATACCTATAGGTATATAGATATACCTACCTACTCTCAGCAAAATTCGAGTCTGTGGTAATGACATAAACACCCGCCAACACTACTTGTACAAACCTAATTTAATAAGTTTCAACTATATAGGTAAGTATAAACATAGGTATAGCTATGCATCTCTTTTAGTACTTTTGAACCGCCGTACACGCAATCCAATAAACCATCCGGCCAATAATCGTTCTGTATGTATATTTACGTTCGCGCCAAGAGACGCTAACGAGGGCGATAATTAATGTGGCCACGCCTTGTGCTGGCATGGAGGCGCGGTCGCAATTGCGACTGCCCACCGCGATCACGGCTGCCGCCGGTGACAGTTTGTGCGCGCTGCGCCGTCTAGATTGACGCACGCCCGTGTTCGCTCTCATATATGTAGATATCTGTATACTGAAACGCGTAATACGCTGTTGTTTTTCGGACACATTACCCACATAGGTGCATACCTACATGTAGGAGAATTTACGGACACGAATTTCTGCCAATGAACTGTGATAACAATTAGATATACGTACCTATATGATCATTGTTCTGCTGTGATCTCTGTGATTGTGTGGATTTTGATAAGAAAAAAATCAGGTAGTTTATGTTTCCATTAGAGGGCGAACAGGAGCGGTAGATATATCTTTAGTGATAATAAGGGGGCAGATATCAAGGGATACGGTTGAAGTATATTCATAACAAAAATTATCTAAATGCTATAGGTAGGTACCTATACCTCCAAGTTTAAATGTGCCTACAAGGTATCTGAAAAGATTTCCTCTCTTCAGATACCTTGTACGTCATTTATAATTCATGCAATAGTGGAGATCTTGGAATATATTAATTAATTTATTTGAAATTAGTGGAATGTTTCATGAAATTTAGCATATTCGTCAAAATTCCAAAAGCTTGACTTGGTACATTTATCTGATATAAGCTCATAATAAAATTATAATTGACGCTAAGTAGGTAGGTACCTACCTATATCTTTTTCCATAGATGTATCCAGGTATCCATCTACTTAAATATTAAAACCACTAGCCCTCTAAATTAGGTAGGTATAGGTAGGTACTTGATTTAAATATTATGAGCTTTTTCCTAATTAATTTATTCCAAAGAATTGAGGAATAGGTAGATATGTTTTTATGATGGATATTAGACAAGTAGGATAGTTGCATTTTTTGTTGGATATAAATACCTTGAATAAATAGGTACAATAAAAGCAGTGGCGAACATTTTTTTTTTTTAAATATAATATAGATAGGTACCTACCTATTTTTTTAATTTAAAATCGAGATGAAATTCACACTCAAGGTCCCTAGCCAAAAAAAATATATATTTTGAGCACTCGGTCGACTGAAATTCCAATAATCCTTTTTCTAATTAAATATTTACTTACATTTTTTGGATTCATTAATTAATTGAAAATATTCAATTTTGAATAGGTAGGTATAAAACATTAGATATCTGAACCATTAACTAGAAAATGATATCAGCAGAAATCATAGAGTACTTAGGTAAAGAGGATTTAGAGAGTTACTTATAGGTATGTTATAGGTACCTATAAGTAATGATTTTCATTATTCAACATTTTCTTTAAGCTTAAAGATAAAATACCATAAGTAAAACTTACTGACCAAGGTAGATGGTACATCAAATATCAGTTATAATAGAACTTCTTATACCTATCTCCTACTAAAAAATCTAATTCGGTCCCAAAGTACTTAGGTTACTTACCTACTCACTTACCTATCTAATATTAAGCATAATAGAACGATTCAATTATTTTCTGTTTAATATGTCATGTCCACTGGGGTTACTTTGACATACCTACCTCGGTGGTTTCCGAGTTTTTTTTCTTGGTTTGAGAAAAAAATGAGACGTCAATTCGAGCTTACCTACTAGGTACCTATAGCTTATCAAACTAATTAATAGAACCTATGGCTTTAAAATCTATGAGAAACGACACCCCTTAGAGCCCCAATTTTCACTTTACTACCGCTGCCCTAAGTAGCCTAGTAAGGGAAGTAACCTAACCCTATCGTGTCATATTTTCGGTGTCCAGTTTTCAACAGATGTTTCCATTTCAGAGGCACCGTAGTTCAAAAACATATTTTCAGCCATTGGTATTTCTGTCTGTCTATCTTTATGAGCCAAGATTATCTATCTCCAATCTCCATTATTTATTGCTTTATTTTTTTATTCGAAGGGTATTGCGCGCACTGGTTGCTGGAAAATAGCTGAAAACGTGTTTTGCTCATGACTGTGAGGCTTTTACCACTTGCTGTATGGCGTAATTCTGAGAAACGGCGGAATAAAAGTAATGCTCAAATAAACTGTGAAATTGTCTTACTGTTATTCAAATTCTGGCTAACCAGTTCCTAATAAGTCATAATTGAATATAACCATTGTAGTCTGTCTTGGCACGCTTAAAAAATGAATGGTCACACGACCTGATCAGGTAGACGATTTTATATATTCGATGGAATTTATTTATTGAAAAAGGTGTCAAAGTACCCTCTAGTCAGGGGTTATTTAACATATCATTATTTTAAATATAAGTCTAAGTTAAAAATTTATATTTCTTTGACACCTTTTAGACAAAAAATATACCTACTTATGTGATTTTAAGTTTTTTTATACTTAACTAATCATTAGGTAAAATAAAGTAAAAAAATTAGGTTATTCTTAACTTTAAGAAAAGTTTGATATTTAAACAATTTCTTACTTAGGTAATCAAAGGAGGAAATTTCCAATGAAAATTTGTACATACCTATCTAATATATTGCGACCCTTAAGGTACCTACACATTAGTTATTTCAAGGAAGGGTTAGCAGATTTTGATAAAAATTAGCAAAAAAGGGTTTTCGGAGTCAAGAAATCGATTGACGATACTTGCATATTTAATCGGTGTGACCCTCGAGGTCCACACTAGCTATTTCAAGAATGGCTCCGCAGATAAAAGTTTCAGAAGATATGTAGGTATAGTATTTTGGGGTTGAGAAGTCGATTGGTGATATAGCTGAGTTTTGATATATTTACCTATCATTCATACCTATTACACATTCATATTTATTTTGAAATCTATAACTTACGAATATGTGAACAATAAAAGCAGTATTTACCAATCGCAATACATTTTAACCAGAAATTGCACATTTTTTAATAAGTTTAAATATCGTTAGTAACTCTTATAGAACCATCTTAAATCCTGTTCTATCCGAACAAAGCTCCTGATATTATTATTAACATAGTCTTATAAGGTATGTATAGGGTGGCCAAATAAGAATGGACGCCGGCCATATCTCCGTAACAAGAAGTAGGTAGTAGAGCTTTCGTGTAAAATTTTTTTAAGGTAAAGTGACCAAGAGAAAATGATGGAAATAAGATAATATTAATAATAATTGAGAAAATTCGATATTTAAATTTGGCATGACTGCTACGCCCCTTGGTTGCCATTTTAGAAACTCAAGACTTATTTCCAGCATTTTCTCTTGATCACTTTTATATTAGAAAATTTTATCCGAAAGCTCTACTAGATACTACTGGTTTTGGAGATATGGTCGGCGTTCATTCTTATTAACTTAATGAAGGTTCACAAAAAATAAAAAGTATTACATTATTCTGCATTTCTATCTGTATTTTTTAGACCCTTTGTTATAAATGCCATAATATAGCCATTGGAGACAGGTGAAGCAACATATCCAGTCTTCTGATGAATTATAGTAACATGGGGGGTGTTTGTCTGAAAATAGCTTTTGATCGAGTTAGATAGCCACTGAAAAAGAGAACGCGCTTGCCAGCGTTCTGGCACTGGCACAAAAAGCGGCCAGCAAACGGGAACATCTGGGTAAGGTCCGCAAGACATAAAGGAGCTTTGCAATTATTTTTTCAAATACAAGTATCTATCAACTTGGAAACAGTTGTTTTGGTATCGATATCGCCTCCGCCTTAACGCCTTCACTGGGATCTTGTATCTCGCGGCATTGAAGGTCAAACACACAATTACTTCATGTGTCATTGTAGCCCCAAAACCTATCAACTTTACCTGCAAAATCGAAATACGAAGTTTACGGTATTTCATGAATTTTCTGGTGACTACAAAATACATCCAACCCACTTATTAGCATTATTTGGTGTCGTTATTTATCAAAGTAGCCGCGCCAAGTGACGAATCTTCTTGTTATATTCTTTAATCATGATTATAGTGTCCAAGAAAAAAGCAATGATAGTGGGTCATTTATGGCCATCTTTTTGAATATGCGACCCTTAGAGTAGTCACATCAAAACTGAGCTTTTCATTACGTACATCAAGAAACTTCACTCCTAATACCTACTAACAGGTACTACCTATAAGTGTTGAAATGTCATGGCTTATGATTATTTGAGAATTAATGAAATGGAACTTAATTAATAGATAGAATATAGACTGATGAATTAGATTGTGTTACAAGAGATGAAAAGATCCTAACAGACAAGGATAAGGTTGATTTCAGCGAGGGCTGGTATTATCTAATACCTATGTAGTTTCAAATTCTGTTTCTTTCAGCGTTTATATGTTATCTGGATTCTCAACATTGTTATTCAATGTTTGATTGACTCTGATAGATTGGGAAAATAAAATGAAGTTAGGAGACGGTCAGAAAATGCCTCGTTTCAATTGTTTTGTATTGAAACTGTCATTATCACTACTGATTATATAAATATATTATGACGATGGCATTTAACAAAAATGTACAAAATACGGTGGCAGAAATTCCCCTTGTTCTGTTTTGTTGTTGTCAACTAATGAAGTCGGCAAGTATACCTAATTGCTTTAAGCATATTAATTTGAATTTTGCAAGTCGAACAGAATACGATAGCTCTGTTAATTACCTACCTTTTATCACAATGTAATTATGGTTAATTAGGGCCGTGGAATATTTAATATTAGATAAAGCTCGACTCTGATATCTGTGTATCGTGCATTATAAGTATATAAATGTTTATAATATACATGTAGGCTATAAATTTCTCGTTCGCGTAATCTGGTTGCTATTCAAATCGTTGTCATTTTTTGTGCTGTAAAATTGCGAATAATTAACATTGTTAATGAAGTTTTGTGGCCATTAGGCTGCCTGAGTTGAAGTTTCGAGAAACAGATTTAACTGATTCCCAAAAATGAGAGTTTTTTGACCGACTTCTCAAACGGAGAAGTCTACAATTTGTTGTTTGTCTAAATTCTAAATAAAAAAAATCAAACAACACCATCTAGCAATAATTAAAAGAACTAAGTTGTATAACGATGTTAAAATATTTTATTGGATACTGAAGTCCCTTCGAAATAGTAGGTCCGTCAAAATCCATATAGTACCTACCTACGGAAAGAAAGTTACAACTATTTTATTAAATTAGCTTTCCCACTCAATCCTATCAGTTTCTTCAGAAGATAGAGGGAAAAGTATTGGACCAAACTCATGTGAAATAATCTGAGAATTACAAATATTTAAGTTTTGTGGTATTACTATTGAGCGATTGTTAAAGAAAAATTTTGTCTTGTCTAACCACTATTTTATATTATGCAACCTTATGGTGAAGGAGGAAACTTGAAAATAATTTCCATTTCCTAATTTCTCTTATGCAGCTTTTTAAATAGTTTTTATTACTTTCGGTTCTTGTATCAATGGACTCCGCAGCGATTTCTCAGGCCCCATACGGTCTAGAGACTTGAAATTTCGAATTCGTAGTTAGATCGCAGACATCTCGCCGCCTGTTAAGCTCCAACTGTGATCCAATATTGGTAATTATAATTATCTCATTCAACCAAGATCATTATTTTATCGACATGGAACGACAATGGGACCCGTCACTGGAATTACGCACGAGCATGGAGCGTTTTTATACGTCTCGTTCTTTGGTATATTGGTACTTTCTGGAAGATCGTCTATGGTTATGTCGCAATTGTCAGACGTCATACGTTATTGTTAATCTAAAGTTTAATTTCGTGTTGTGGTAGACAAACAGTAAGTTGTTATGGAATTGCTGTTGCTGGCAAACACATATACATAAGTATAGTTAAAATCGAGAAAAGGATAGCAATAGTAGGTACTCATCGGTACGGTTTAAATCTTAAATTCCCAATAAAAACTATTTTTATTTTTTTTTCAAAAATTTCACTTGTTTACACAATGACTAAATGCACCAAAAAGGGAGCAAGGGCCATTAGCAAGAGAGAGAGAGAGAGAGATAACCTTATTGCACATTTTTTTAAGTTCAAGAATAAATAGTTTCAGAGATACTGCCGGTTACACCTCCTGGATCTCCTAATGAGACGACCGGTAATTACCTATCAATATCAGGTATACCTATCACCTACAATAATTTTGGATTCACTGTATAAATATCCTCTAATATTAATAGTTACTTTATGTAGGTATAGGTAAATAGGTAGGAACTCAAAACTTTAGCGTTTAGACCTACCTACCTACTTATGATAAAAATTAAAATATAAACAGATTTTTGTTTGAATCAAATAAAAAAAGATTTATGAAAATCAGAGTATCTACGTTTACTTATTTATAAGGCATGAACATACAAGGTGGTTCTCGTTCTCCGGGAAAGACATCGATCCATTGTGAGCAAACAAAAGGGAGTAGGTACCTACAAACAATCGTATACGTATAAAATATAATAATAAAGGAGTATCCTGTATATCACTACATTTTTAGATTTCTTGTACAATTTTGAAAACTTTTCATGTATAACGTCCTACACCTAAGTATAACCGATTTTTACATATTTCAAATTTTATGTAAAAAATTAAGTATGCAGTCCAAAACATACCTAATTATCAATATTTCCTATGAGGAAGCCCGTATAATTAGATTTAGGTTGATTTTCTTGTAGAAGAAGATCTATTTTATCAGTATTTCTATGATATTTGATAATACTTTATACCAAGAGATCAAAAACGACGATTTTTCAAACGGAAACCCCATTTTTTGTTATTTTATTGTATTAAGCCCGCTGCAGACGGAGTATGATTTGCTGCATGTTTTCTTGACGGGAGCTAGGCGTGGTGTTGTGCATGCTTCCGTGTAAGAAAATGACATCACGTGCACGGTTGGTTGCTTGAACTCGTGCATGATTTGATGTTAGAACCAGTGCTATTTTCGGTGACTGTTGTCATGCTTTGTCCGAGCACTCGGAACTAGTCGAGTCGTACTCAAAAGTTATTTTTCACATGATAACATGTTATTTTTGGTTGTTGGGACATTTTCTCTCTTGCAAAAATGATTATAAATAGAGCTTGATTAGAATGTTCAATATTTTGCATCATTTTTCACAGTAATATTTCTCTGTACTGTCATTTTACATACATGATGGCCTGCATCGTGTGAAGCCAACACAAGCAAGGGAGCCATCAACACACCATGCGCGGCAACATTTATCGGACCGTGCAGCAAAACAAGCAAGCAATCATGCACCAAAACATACTCCGTCTGCAGCGAGCTTTAAGCAGCAAAAAACGTTAACTTTGTTTTAGGTTGTCTATACCAAAAATTACATCCAAAAAATGTCAAAAATAAACAGTCGAATTGTTTACCTCATCCGTTTGGTTCGTCCGGTTTTTGATGAAACATTATATGTACAACAATTCTCATAAAATTTATTTCTGGAACATATTGAGAATGAGAGTAATTTATTTTCCTATACTCTTTCAGTACCTATGTACCTACCTACCTATCTACTACCTACTTACTCAGTTTCACTTACGACTTCCAAACAGGGTAAAGGAAGATACCTCTTTTAAAATTGCAATTTTATATAAAAGAAATACATACATTGGACGTATTTCAAATAATTTAAGGGTTTCCAAAAAGTCATCGGATAGTTCATGATCTTACAGCTACATATTTGTTGATGTTTGATTCAAATATATGTTTAGATATAGCATACCTAAATCGTGAAGAATTTAGGTTGGTCTGATTACTTTTAGGTAGGTACTTATGTGGACGATTCTTTCTGAAGGTATTAAAAAAAGAAATGCTGAAACGTTCTCAAAAGTGGACGGGTGAATATCATTGAGATAGGCACAACTTTTGAAAATGCAACAAGAACAACTGCTTATTCTCAAAGAAAAAGTATAAAACACCCAGATTGATCTTCTGTTTCTTTTCGAAGATACATCTTTTTCTTATATATAGCAATACTATATCTCTTTGTCTAATATTCAATCCTTGATATATGTACCTACCTATAAAATATTTTATTTAAATGGGTAAATCATGGAATTTAGTTCAACTTTCGTGCACTGATTCTCGTGGCGAAAGTACCTATTGAATATTCGCAGCTTCGACGATAACATCCAATTTTATTACACTTATGCGTGATTTTTTCTCCAGTATAATAATTTCTTTACATACTAGTGCGAAAAGAGAATGACTTTACGGACACACTAAGTTGTCAGTCAGATATAGAAGTAATATATGTAGGTACTTTACTTCATAACTTTTTCTAAAAATATGCCTTCATGCCAAAGTATTCAAAAGCTAATTGATGGAATTTAATAACTTTTATGGAAAACATTTACTATAACTTCTTTATTATTAGATTAAATGGTAATATCTTACGAATTTTAAAACATGACTGTGAACCGCGACATTGACAATGCCAAACGTTAGTTCGTCAATCAAATGAGAACAACTGCTGGATCGTGGATCATGAAATAACAAACATCACATTATTTTGTATTAACATGTAATATGAACAGTTTTTTTTAAATTGAACTTCCAAAGCAGATTTCGTAATAAATAATGTAGGTTTCGTACGTGTGAGCAAAGGGGCCAAACTAACAATGTGTTAAGACATTTTCTTCTAGGTATAAGGTAAGTATGTCAAATACACCTTCACTCGTCGAGACGTATACTTATCAAATTAGTCTTTCAGTGAGTTTGAGATTTACCTAGGTTCAAGTTGCATTATCACAACGCAGATTAGATTATATTAGATGTGTGGGAGTGGCTTCGCGTCCTAGCCCATCGCGACCAGTTTTGGTCTATTGTGGTTCTTCATTGCCTTATAGTTTCAGTATCTATATTTATCCTTTCTAGCAGACTTTCCTACCTAGCATGCTAGATACCGAGTCCTTCACGTAGCTCGGTTTCTCTTCCCCGAATAATTAAAACCGGCCTCTTACCCGGGCTTCACATTCGCAGAGTATGTGAGCTGCTGTTTCCTCCTATTCCTGGCAGAACCTGCATAGGTCGACCTCGTCCAGGCCCATATTGTTCATGTGCTTCCTAAGCCCACAGTATCCTGTCAGCATCCCTACCAATATCCTTATCGTTTTCCGACTTTGATTTAGTATTTCGCGGGACATATTGGCTGAGGGGCTTTTTAGGAATAATTTGGCTTGACTCAGTCCTGTGGTTTCCTACCACAGTAGCAATGCCTGGTTCTTGATTCATTGATATATATGGTATGTCCATTAATGAGGCATTGAGAAATTCCGCAAGAGGGCTCTGGTCAGTTTTAATGCCTTTTGGGGAAATTCTGAAAGTATATTTGGAAATGCCTTCGTCTGACAATCTGATTAACAGTTTGTCTACTGGTTAGCTAAGTGACGTTTTTCTAAATCAAATATGGGACAATCTTGAAGAGGAGAGTCCAGTAGTTATTTTTTCTGTTGGTACCCCCATGATATGGCTATCAAATAAGTACAAGAGTTTGCTGAAAATACTATGAAAAATAAAATAACGTCACTCTAAATTCAATTTATCAAGTCCCAATATCGAATTTTCTTTCAACCATCATGATATGGGTAGGTACCTACCTATCTAATTTGGGTATCCAATGAAAGGGTTTGATAAATAATAAAAAATAAATTATTAGTAGATTTTTTTCAAAACAATCTTTTATTTATCTTTTTTAGGTACCAACGTGCTCTAAAATAAAAAAAAAATAAACTTAATTTTTTCTTACAAAATATAGGACCGACCTGATGCACTGAAATCAGCAAAATACCTAATATTGAGTAATTATATTGGTACTGGTCATTTTGAAGTTGTTCTGTTAGGTACCTATAGGTAGGGAGAAGACTTTTGAGACCAACTTGAAAAGTACCAGCATCAACAGAATTAATATTATTTTGTATTTTTTTAGTGACCAATTAATAAATTTGAGACTTCCCCAAAGGAGGAGTTGTACATTTCGACTGTTTCTCTGCATGTTTTATGACATTCAACAAGACTTTCCCACCCGAAAAAAAATCAGTGCTCCAACTAATAAAGTCGGTCCAATGGGATCATCTCTCAACTTCATATCTCAAATGAAAAAATAATCATGGTAATCGGAGCACACAAACAGTCGAACTGTATACCTCCTCCAATAGAGAAATAGATCAAAAGTTAAATAAAACCCATCATTTGATTAAATTATACAATTTGTATGTTATAAGTTTGTCGCGAGATTCACTTGCCTAAATAAACAAGAATACAATATAGGTATGACTTGATCATAACACAAGTAGGTTAAGTAATTCGAAGAATAGTAAATCTTGCAACAAGCTTTTATATTTAAGTTATGTTTATTTTCTTCTTTTGCGAAGATTCAAATAAAAGCTTGGCTTAGAAAAATGAAAAATATATATACCTAATGCTCTTGTTGGAGTGGATTAAAATTTCTCTCTTATTGAATTTAAATACCTACTATTATCTGTTCATTTACCTTCCGCTGAGTTTATTTGCACTAATACATTTTCAATTCTGAATTGAATTACCTACCAACTCATAATAAATCATCTCAAATTGTCAGCAATAAACATTGGTGTATATAAATCTATGCATAGTCCTATATGAAGGCACCTATATGAAAACATTTCGCTATACATAAATTAACCGACGCAACAAAATCGCAATTAGCCTCTAATTGCTCTAATTAATAATACTTCCGAACTTATTACGTTCACAAAGCAGAACACATATTTATATACTCATATATATGTTTGATATTAATTAGAAAATGACGATAGAAAGATTTTACGTATATATAGAGCCGACATGGTTTATAATTAATAATAATATTTCCATATGTTGATGATTAATGTGTGGAGTGTCGTCTGGTCATATGTAAATTTCCAATTACGTTTAACATTTTGTCTTGAAAAAATCACACACTAGACGGAAATTGTAATCAAATTAAGTATGTTACTTGTGAATACTAAATATTTATCGATTAAATATAAAAAAATAGCTTTACGACCGACTGACTAATGATATTGAATTAGGTTTTCTGTAGGTATCGATATAGTGACAATATTTGAGTTTTGGTTGTTGAAATCATGAAAAATGATGGATCACTCTTCACCAAGGCTCTGAAACTTTAAGGCTCAATTATTATTTATAATAATTATCTTCTTCTCTCAATATGATTTTCTACCCTTTCCACATGGAAGGCTTTCGCCTCTTAATCTTCATAATGCCCTGCCTATGTTTATGCTCAGGATTCTAATCTCTACTGGAGCAATGATTATTACTCTCTTCAAAAGGTAATTTATTTTTCATCCCTTTTACTTGTTTGTTTTTTCCATATTATATTCCATCTGATCAGGCAACTTATTCTTTGTTCTCCGAGATTTTTACTTCTTACTTCAAAAGTTTTTCAAATTTTATGCATCTTTCTTATTGATAAGCTAATACCTACATTATGTTTTAAAAATAATTTTGGCTAAATGTCATCCACGACATTGTTGACAACAGCTAGTTCAATCAGTCCACGTAGATTTTCACTGATTGGGGCCGGTATTTATTTATTTAGGTATCTAATGAATAACATTTCTAATGTTGTTTTTTAAATCTTCAATTGTTGTTGTATTATTAGCGTAGAACTTAGACTTTCCATATCCCCAGAGGAAGAAGTCACACTGCGTCAAATAACAAAATTTTGCTGGATAATTCACATGACCTTTTCTACAAATAATGTTCTCCCAAAACTATTCTTGCAATAACATCATAGTTTCGAAGCGCCATCCTGTTGGAAGCTAAATTTCTCCATTTGGTTTTCAAGAAAAACTGTGAAGATATAATGGTTCGTTTAACATTGCCCGATAACGAATGAAATGGTATGTAAATGTAACTTTTCCTAGTTATAGTGGATTTTCTTCAAATGCTTGATGATTCTCCTCGCTTGAAATTCTGCTGTTTTGCTTATTAGCTGCTTAAACAAATAAGGGCCTCATATTTCACTTAGAAACTATTGAACCTACCAATACCAATCTATTCCTTTCTATCAAGCGATCATTAAAAATGTTCACAGTGGCTATGGAATTTGATGTCAGGGCTTTACTCGACTCATATAATACAGGGTGTCCCAAAATCAGCCTGCCAAGCTTCACCAGCGGATTCTAAGTTTAAAAATAATGCAAAAAGTTTCAATAAACATGGTTCGAAAAATGATCGTTCAGGGGTTTGCAGACCTTTTACACCTGAAGATGGTTTTTATTCAATATCTCTAAAACAAATGAAGGTAATGCATCGAAATTTTAGGAATCTACAAACAAGGCGGAATTGGCATAAAAACTACCCTAACTTTTTTGTATGCGGTTTTTTGTAAATTTTGTCTTAAACTTATAAAAAAAATTGAATTTTCTACTACAAACAGGTACCTATCTACTCTTATCGAACCTCAGTAGGATGAACCGTTTCCTAGCAACATCGATTCAAAAGTTTTACTACTTATAGTGCAAATCAAAAAAATTGAGGTCATATTATAGCCATACAAAAAACAAGTTTAACATTGACTTATTTAACATTCGGTGACAAATGAAGGGTTTTATTTTGGGACACCCTGTATACACATGAACGTCAAAATGACAGCTGTCACGACAATTTGCTATCGGTAAATATCTTTGATAGTGTTGTCATGGTTACTTTCATTTTGACATCCATGGGAATATACCTACCACATTAAAGTGATGGATGCCCATAACATGGATGGAAATTCGTCAGTCGCGCACACAGCCATTGAGTAGATATCATTTTATTTCATTAATTATATGGGGTGGGTTCAGACAACAATGGGTGCGTTGGGACAACTACTTTCGCACATAATGAATGAATGTTTGAGCTTCTTGACCGACTTCCAAACGGATGTATAGTATTCGTTTTCATTTAAAAGAGAACTGTTTTTAGTTGGTCCAATAAAAAAAGAGATATTAGAAGTCTGAGAAGTCCTTCCTCCCAAAATAAAATTAATAGATACTATTTGTATTTGCCAGTGTACCAACTAATAAAGTTGGCTCTATGTTTTGTAAATATTTTTATAATGTAGAAATATTGCTTGGTTTCTTATAAATGTCTCTGCCGATAATAATTATCTGTTATTATTAAGATTTTGAGATGGCTTTGTATTCTCTCATTTTTCGAATGAGTTTGTAAAGATATCCAAGAACTAAGAACGTTCATTTGGTAGCCCGCATGTAGGTAGGTAACAATTGAAAAAATGCATTAAAAAATTTCAACTGCACCAGTTAGAATGTTGAAACAAACTTTGCATTTGCATCAATTTATCTCTTCTCAGAAGATTTCAGATTAAGAAATGATTCGAACAAAATGTAAATGAAAATTAAGGGATAGGTACGCACTGTCAAGAAATTGACAAGTTACTTCTCTGTGTGAACAGAAGATTTCATGAATGTTATATGTTATGATTAGGTATTAAAAATCTACATTAATTTGGGTTAATGCATTTTTTTAATGGTAAAGTGGTAGGTATATTATTTAGTTAAATTAATTCGTAAATATATCCATTTCTGTCGCACACTATGAATGCTTTTTTTTGACTGACTTCTAGAAGGAGGAGGTAACTATTTATAATTTGATTGTGTGCTTTTTTTAGATCCTACGATATGTTGAGATATTTATTTTGCAGAATCATGTCTCAGACAGACTGATACAAATCGTAAATTCTTCCCATTGAAATGGGAAGAGTTTTCTGTGAAATATTTTGTATATGTTTACTTATTTATTCTGACTGTTGTCAGACTCTTTTTCGCAAACAAATCATAATGAATTATTAATTATAAAATGTTGATGGACTAAACATTTAAATCATATCAGAATCCCAATGATCTCTAACTAGACTCCATTTTATCAAAGAATAACATCTAGTGTGTCCACTCACAGATAGAAAATATAAAATTTAATTTGGGAATAACTTTTTTCTTGTTTTCTCTTAGAGATACGCCTTATAGCAGATTTTAAAAGACTTCTAGGGGAATACTAAAGGCTAGTTTAACCAAAATTCTTAGTGCCGTTTTTGCTCTATATTCTTGAGCACAGCAAGTTTTTCAGATATGGCGTAATAACTGATGCAAACATAGTGCAAAATGAGCGTTATGAGTAAATTATATAACGAAAAAGAAAGTAACAAAATTGGTCCATCCATTTCCGAGACAATCTTGGCACACAGACATACATATCAATGGTTAAAATAGATTTGTTGCTCAAATAATGTGAACATTTGTTGAGAACCGGACACCGAAAATTTTACATGACTTCAATACTTTCCTTACATAGGTAGCTACTTGGGGTAGTAAAAAAATAATGACTTTACTAAAACACTAATTTGAACCGAGATTGCTTTCCACTAGGTAGGTATACCTAACGACCGAATTCATACAGCCGTATTCATAGAGCTTCCTTGAGGAAGGAGGAATCCTTGTTCCTTATTTCTCATTTCATAATCATTCCTTCATCAAATAAGGAACCTTATTGGCTCCTTATCTCAAGGAAGCTCTCCGGGTTCTTTGAGGGAGCCAATCTAACCTCAAACCAGAAAGAAGATATAATAACAAAACAAATTCTCTCTGATTACAACCTCTAAAAAGACATAGATACAACCAAGCATCAGTGTCAAAAAATGTCACTCGAGTTTCCAAAATTTCATTCTCAGCTGTCCATATATATTTTTTTACTGAACCAGTTGGTTCAAATGATAAAAATCAATTTTATTACCAATAACGAAAAACTAACCTCATAAATGAGAAATGAAGGGGACGCGGGGCCTAATTTATTTAGTGATTAACAATGTTGCCATTAGAAAGTTACAAAAATCCCTAGTAAATGTCTTCCTCTTGGAAGGAAGCGTTGAGATTTGACTTTGAAATGAGGCTCCCTTTATAATTTGTGGAACCCTCAATGAAGGCTTCCTCAGCACTTAAGATAGGGACAGACTATGAATTCGGTCGATAGTCATAGAAAGTTTATGGAGTAGCAAACAGATCCGGTAAATGCCATTGACCATTATAAGATTTCATTGAGTTACTGCCTGCTCATACATTTCTTTTTGAAATAATGACGTTTAACTCTGATAAGATCCAATATACAGACTATATCTAGGTACCTATATGCCTACATTCATACATGCAAAGATGGTACCAACTTATAGTATATTGCCAATTTAATTATAGGTATATTCTCTTGACCTCAATTTTCATTATACAATAACCTCGCCAATAAGATGATTTATACATCTCTTTCAACATTCAAATTTTTCTTTCATTCATTTTACCCGCAGTTTTCAAATGTTAACTAAACATTATTCAGATATTACATTACAATTAATTATAACAAATGGCTCATTATATCCACGCTTGCAAACAAATCGTTTCGCTTTATTGGATATTTCTGCAATAAGTTAATGCGATTTACAATGTGTACCACCAGTACCAGACTTGTTGGTCTACCCACACAGGGTACCTATACGTATCTACCTTATTTCACCAATCTCTCTTCTTATGAGCAAACTGTTGAGACCATATTGGTTGAATTGAGGTGTTGATTCAAGCATAAATCAATCCAAACGGTTGTGTTTTTTCTCTTACAGGGAATAGTTAATTAAATTTTAACGTATCAATATTGGGCTTGGTAATTATATCCTTGTTTTCTTGCATCGATTGTTCAATACCGCTGTTACTCACCCACCTACTCATGATTTTGGAATAATTCTTGCTCATTTTTTGACCGACGAACCCCAAACGGAGGAGGTATACAATTCGACCGTGTGCATTTTTTTTGGATTGTTCGCGCCTTTCATATAGTAATCTTAGTCCGATTTTGATGATTTTTGATTCATTTGAAAGAGGAGTCTTGAGAAATGGTCCCATATTCATAAAAACGGGAATTTAACATCTCCTTCCCTCCGAAAACCGCCCCCGAAGGAGGAGGAGGGTGGAAATTTTCTCGAAAATTGAAAATCTGTGGTGGTATAATTAAAGATAGGACAATATCCGGAAACGTTTAAACTGAACATTTTTCAAAAGTGTAACGGTTTTCGAGATAGACGCATGTTAAATTCTCAAATGTGCAATGTGGAGAGGGCGATTTCTGTCGAAAATTGAAAATCTGTGGGCAGTACATGAAGGACATAGTTATTTGTAGCAACATTTATAAAGAACATTTTTCCCATAGAGTTACGGTTTTCGAGTAAAATCGGTGTTAAAATGGTAACAACTAAAATATTCAAGCGTATTTCCGCAGCGATGTTCTGAGATCTCAATAATAACAAATACAAGCAAGGAATATACGTGGGTGATAGGATAAGTAGTATCTTCATTGGTATTAGTGCAACGATTTTCGTGACTAATGTTACACTAAACAAGTGAAATTTAAAAAAAAATAATTTAAAATAGTTTTTATTGGGCATTTAAGATTTAAACCGTACCGATGAGTACCTACTATTGCTATCCTTTTCTCGATTCTAACTATACTTATGTATATGCGTTTGCCAGCAACAGCAATTCCATAACAAATTACTGTTTGTCTACCACAACACAAAATTAAACTTTGAATGAACAATAACGTCTGACGTCTGACAATTGCGACATAACCATAGACGATCTTCCAGAAAGTACCTATATACCAGAGAACGAGACGTATATATACGCTCCATGCTCGTGCGTAATTCCAGTGACGGATCCCATTGTCGTTCCATGTCGACAAATCAATGATCTTGGTTGAATGAGATTGAATGAGATAATTATAATTACCAATATTGGATCACACTTAACAGGCGGCGAGATGTCTGCGATCTAAGTACGAATTCGAAATTTCAAGTCCCTAGACCGTATGGGGCCTGAGAAAACGCTGCGGAGTCCATTGATACAAGAACCGAAAGTAATAAAAACTATTTAAAAAATCTGAAATAAATATTTTTCACAAAAAATTGGACCGACTTTTAGTTGTTGCACTGAAAAATACAAAATAATATTAATTCTATTGGTGCTGGTAATTTTGAAGTTGTGCCGTTGTAGTTTGTTGTTGTAGGCACCAACTCCAAAACAACCAGCACCAATTGGATTAATATTATCTTGTATTTTTCATTGCAACAACTAATAAAGTCGGTCCAATTTTTTGTGAAAAATATTTTTAAGAGATCAACTCATAAGGCTAGAAATTTCAGATGAAAAACCCTAGAAGGGTCTATGTTCAACATTTTCTTATGGTTTCAATTAAGAGGTGATTTCAGTCCACTTAGGTATGTCATTGTGAGGAACGGACAACAATGCCCATCGCGTCTTGAACATGAATGTGATTTCACCGTAAGCCCCTATTAGTGACTACCAGTGCCAGTTTCAGAAGCGACATCTGAGGTTCACTATGCCCACATTCGGTATATTTGCGGGATATAGTATGGAATAAACTCCAACAGATTGTCAATAGATGACCCCTTCTACATTCCTAATGGAAATATAGTTTTTATACAAGCATATTGAAACAAACGTTAATTTTAAAGTATTAAATGCGATTTAAGTACAATACGTCGAGTTAATTCAGTTTATTTGCGTGATAAATTACACCTTCGCAAATAATATAATTAAAGGAATCTAAAAGCTGAAATCAAATACTATTCCAAACAAAGTCCTCAAGTCAAAAATTCTCGCATATTTCACGCAATCTACTACAATGCATTCTTTGATTGGACTCTACAATGATAAGTAGTGATAAAAAATATTTCCAACTCGTAAAAGGCTGTGATATATATATCATCAATATATTATGTATGTTGAGCTGAAATTGTAGATTTGAAATGCTTATTTTTTCCCAGTAATTATTTTTTCATTACGTTTTGCTATCAGCAGTGTTGCCGTCTTACATATACAAAAAAACATTGATTAAAACAAATAGGGATACGTCAATATACTTCAGAATTTGCATAGGTATATGTAGGTGGTACCTACTTACAATCGGCTGCAAAGCAATAAAAATTCTGCAAAAATATAAATACAATAAACTAGGTAATTTTATTAGACTAAGCATAAGTTGGTAATAATCGCCTTATATATACACAGCAGATAAGATTCGTGTTGTAAATGAATAATTTTAATTACTTCTTATTAACATACTGTTAATGGTTTTTGTTTTGAATTAACTAAGGGCTATCTTGGTTAATTCTCATGCCTGGCCAACTGTAACGATAAGTTAATAAGCTGGAAGACATATGAATATCTTTAACTAATGAGTATAATCGTCTATAGGTATATGTTTTAATTCTCATTCAGTGTAGGTATTTCAATCAGGGAGTCAAGGGCATAGGCATTATAATATGTTGAGGATGGTAAGGAAAATATACTTATAGAACAACTACGTAGAGTCGTCGAATAGAATGATAGTTCCGACTAGTTTCCCATTAGTTGATATAATTTATGCTCTAGCGGTAGGAATCTTAAAAATATGTTCATCATTATAAATATCCTAAAGAAATTTCGAACCTAAGATAAAATAAATATTTTTACAAAAATTGGTCCAACTTTATTAGTTGGGGCACTGAAAAATAAAAAATAATATTAGTTCTATTGGTAGTTAGGTACTACTAATTGTAGTCAGATTGAAAACTTTTGGCACCAAAGAGTCTACCAGAACCAATAAAATTAAAATTATTTTGTATTTTTCAGTGCACCTATTAATAAAATCGCTAAAATTTAAAAAAAAAATTATTTATTTCACACTTTTGAGAGTAACATTAGTCATCATAATCATTCAACGTTCACCAAAAAACGTTGCCTATACCTACTTATTCATAGATTTCAAAACATCGCGGAAATACACATATTTCCACTTTCCCTTCGCTATAACTCGGAAATCTTTTTTTTTTCGAAAAATTTCCAATTTTAATGCTGTTAAATATAATACATACATACATACATACATACATACATACATACATACATATAATCTCCTCTTTAATTTGGCCGTCTCATATTTATTTTTTTAAATTGCTCCCACTATATTACGGAGAAACAAAAATTCCAGCCTTTACAACTGCTCTAATTCGGGAACGTTTGATTTTTTTTAAATTGCCCCCTCCACCCCATTGGGTGAAGTTTTTGAGGGAAAGGACATGTCGATTTTTTTCGATGGGACCAACTCTCAATGGTCCTCTATCAAATGAAAAAAGAATCATCAAAATCGGAGCACGTTTACGCGATCATCCATAGAATAAATATTTTTTACAAAAAATCGGACCGACATTATTAGTTGTTGCACTAAAAAATACAAAATAATATTAATTCTATTGGTGCTGGTAATTTTGAAGTTGTGCCGTTGTAATTTGTTGTTGTACGCACCAACTCCAAAAGAACCAGCACCAATAGAATTAATATTATTTTGTATTTTTTAGTGCAATAACTGATAAAGTCGGTCCAATTTTTTGTAAAAAATATTTATTTCACATTTTTGAGTGTAACATTAGTCATGAAAATTGTTGAACGTTCACTAATACCCAAAAAGTTATAGGTAGGTTCAGCTTGTACTAGCGGAAATACGCATATCACATATTTCAGACTTTACCATTGCGAAACTCTTATTTTCAAATCTCGAATTTTCGATTTTCGGAAAAATTTACCCCTTCCACATAGCTGAAACACATATTTCAGACAGTAGCGCGGAAACATATGATTATTTTTAAAAATGTCGAATTTAAACATTTCCGGATATGGAATTTTCGTTAATTCTGTCTTCTCGAATTTTCAATTTTCGGGAAAAATTGCCCCCTCCCTCCTTTTGGAGGGAAGGAGATTTTGGATTTGATTTTTCTCAATATGGGACCATTTCTCAACTCTCCTGTTTCAAATGAAACAAAAATCGTCTAAATCGGAGTACGTTGACTATGCAAAACGCGCAAACAGCCATAAAAAAAATAAAAAAAGCAATCTTACAACCGAATTGTATACCTTTTCCATTTTTTGAAGTCGGTCAAAAAACATGTAAATGTAAAAATAATATATCTTCTCCGTTTCGTATGTTGCTCAAAAAAATAATAACATTGTGATCGGTAATATCGATTATATAATAATAAATGAGTCGCGTTTTGAATGAATGAACTAATTATGAGTGAAAACATTGTAATCGTAGCAAATTAAACTCAGCTCTCTATAGTGATTTAATAATGACGGCCATAAGTTTTAAGCCCCGCGATTAAAACAATATCAATTCTAGTATTTATTATTCATAAACAAGTCTATACTACTTTGTTAGTTACTAACGTTGTATCATACTAAGCTAGTGCAGAACTAGTTTTATGTATAAACAAGCACTGATGTATGTGACAGGATATTATGCGTATTTTTTTAAGCAGGGTAATTCCAGAAAAAAATATCTCTGCTAATTCCCTTTAGTAAGGGTATTTTGATCAGCTTTGATATAAATATTTTTTACAAAAAAATAGACCGATATTATTAGTAGGTGCACTGAAAAATATAAAATAACATTTTTTCCGTGACAGGAAAAAAGTTTGACATTTCATCTTTGTGGACAGGTGACAAAGTACTTTTTTCCCGGGTATACATAAATACCAATCAAAATACAGAATTAATCTGACAGATATTGTATTACTTTAAAGGTTTATTTAGCAACGCATGTCTAGTTGTCGCCTACCACCTTAAAACTTCAAATTTTACTTCGATAATCTTCTGACTTTAATATATTGTAATATTTGTTCAATATTAAATCATCGTTTTTCCCGTCACAGAAAAAAATGTGTATTATACGCGGGAAAAATATTAGATTTCAGATCTCGAGTTAAAATCTAGCACTTTTATAATAAATCACTATAATTCTATTGGTGGTGTTACTTTTGAAGTTGTGCAGTTGCATTTAGCTTGATAACTTTTAGCATCAACTTCACAAGTACCAGCACCAATAGAATTAATATTATTTTCTATTTTTCAGTGCATCAACTAATAACGTCGGTCCAATTTTTTATAAGAAATATTTATTTCACATTTTTGAGTGTAACATTAGTCACGAAAATCGTTGAACGTTCACTAATACCAATGAAGATAGTACTTATCCTAATACCCATGTATATTCTTTGCTTGTAGTTGTTATTTCTGAGATCTCAAAACGTCGCTGCAGAAATACGCAAGTATTTTAGATGTTACCATTTTAACACCGATTTAACTCGAAAACCGTAATTCTAAGAAAAAAATGTCCCATTTCCATAAACTAATGAATGCAGAGGCTTTGGTGGCAGTACCAATTGCGTCAATTTGACTTTACCGCTCACGCATCACAATCCAGGGGCTTCATTCTTTCAATATTAGGTGTGATTGATTTTAACTTACCGAGATGAATAAATAATTCTCAAAAACTCACTGTATAATAAATTGAAATAAAAATATTATTTATCAACCGATCCATCTATGTTAAACGATATTTGCAGCACGCGTTCTGTTAATTGGTGATAGTTATTTCAAAAAAGTGACAGTTGTCAAACAAGTGTATGTACTGAATGTAAAATTAATATTGTCTTTTCATAAATGTTCTTAAATTTTCTAATGTTCCGCTCAACTTTCTTATTTTTTTCGTTCATAAGAACCTTCTTCTGATAATAATGAACACAACAAAAAAAGAATTAGCGAAATTGGTTCAGCTGCTCTCGAGATTTGCGCTTAGCAACACATTCAGCGATTCATTTTTATATTATAGAAGCTCAGGTATTGGTAATTTTGATGTTTTGAAGTAATAGGTTAGCTTAGAAGACTTCTGGCACCGATAAAAGTACTAGTACCAATAGAAATAATATTATTTTGTATTTTTCAGTGCACCAACTAATAACGTCGGTCCAAGTTTTTTGTAAAAAATATTAATTTCACAATTTTGAGTGTAACGTTAGTCACAAAAAGCGTTGAACGTTCACTAATACCAATGAAGAGAGTAAATACTTATCTTATTATCCACGTATATACTTTGCTTGTATTGTTATTATTGAGATTTCAAAACATAGCTGCGGATTTATGCAAGTATTTTAGATGTTACCATTTTACCACCGCTGTAACTCGCAAACCGTAACTCTAAGGAAAAAGTGTTCGTTATAAATGTTGCTACAAATAACTAGGAGGGAAGGAGATTTCTGATTTGAGTTTTTATGAATATGGGACCATTTCTCAAGCCTCTTCTCTCAAATGATTCAAAAATCGTCCAAATCGGAGTACGTTTACTATTAAAAACGCGCGAACAAACAAATAAAGAAAAGCAGACCGTCGAATTGTATACCTCCTTCGGTGTTCGTCGGTAAAAAAACATTATTATTTTCTATTTTTCAGTGCATCAACTAATAACGTCGGTCCAATTTTTTATAAGAAATATTTATTTCACATTTTTGAGTGTAACATTAGTCACGAAAATCGTTGAACGTTCACTAATACCAATGAAGATAGTACTTATCCTAATACCCATGTATATTCTTTGCTTGTAGTTGTTATTTCTGAGATCTCAAAACGTCGCTGCAGAAATACGCAAGTATTTTAGATGTTACCATTTTAACACCGATTTAACTCGAAAACCGTAATTCTAAGAAAAAAATGTTCATTATAAATATTGCTACGAATAATTATGTTTTTCATTTAGTACCCACAGATTTTCAATTTTCGAAAGAAATCGCCCTCTCCTCATAACAAAAATACATATATTTGGGAATTTAACATTCCTCTATCTCGAAAACCGTAACTGTTTTGAAGAAATGTTTGATTTAACGTTTCTGGATATTGTCCTATCTTTAATTATACCACCTCAGATTTTTGATTTTCGAGAAAATGTGCTCCCTCCACCACCTTCGGGCGGTTTTCGGAGGGAAGGAGATTTCAGCTTATTTTTTTATGAATATGGGACCAAATTTCAAGCCTCCTCTTTCAAATGATTCAAAAATCATCAAAATCGGAGTACGTTTACTAGATATATACAAGGCGCGAGCAAACCAAAAAAAAGCAGTCGAATTGTATAGCTCCTCCGTCCGGGGTTCGTCGGTCAATAAAAATAGGACTTGTGAAGATATTGTCTGACTCTATAATTTCGATGTATAACCAATAATTCTTTTTCTCTAGAATCTGAGAGGCTCCTTTCTCCATTTCTTAAACTGAAGTTATTTTCAATGATCCAGGCATTTATCATTATTAGGTACATACCTAGCTAACTGCTAGCAACAATAGCAACTTCATAATTGTTGCCGTATTACAGCGTCTTGCGTGTTGTCCTGCAGGCGTCTTATCGGCTTTGCTGACAATTTTGTGGTAGATGGCATGCGGTTTATTGCAGTCTTGAATAATACAACCAATTCGTTGACTGATGGAAAACCATTTGAAGCTGCTCCACACTTGAACTGTTCACCGATTTATTGTGTGCATAACGCTGATAGACTTGTTTTGCTGAATCGCCCATAAAATAAATTTGCAAAAATTATACGACCATGTTACTTTCAAGATACATTGTCAGCACTGCCATTCCCCCATCAACTTTTGACTGGCTGCTTTTGGTTATTCACCTAGCTACAAACCTACTGTACGCTACTTTAATCGATATATGATTTCAATTGAAAATTACCAATGTATTCAGGCACGTGGTAGTAAAAGTTTATTGTTTTACAATATAGTTACCTTGAAAGTTAGCATAAAATTGTCTTGAATAACTTTTGTTGCGCCAAATGACTTCATTTGAATACAATTAGTTTATTCCTGTATATGAGTTAAAAATGTTTAGAATCTGTCCCATTTCCATAAACTAATGAATGCAGAGGCTTTGGTGGCAGTACCAATTGCGTCAATTTGACTTTACCGCTCACGCATCACAATCCAGGGGCTTCATTCTTTCAATATTAGGTGTGATTGATTTTAACTTACCGAGATGAATAAATAATTCTCAAAAACTCACTCTATAATAAATTGAAATAAAAATATTATTTATCAACCGATCCATCTATGTTAAACGATATTTGCAGCACGCGTTCTGTTAATTGGTGATAGTTATTTCAAAAAAGTGACAGTTGTCAAACAAGTGTATGTACTGAATGTAAAATTAATATTGTCTTTTCATAAATGTTCTTAAATTTTCTAATGTTCCGCTCAACTTTCTTATTTTTTTCGTTCATAAGAACCTTCTTCTGATAATAATGAACACAACAAAAAAAGAATTAGCGAAATTGGTTCAGCTGCTCTCGAGATTTGCGCTTAGCAACACATTCAGCGATTCATTTTTATATTATAGAAGCTCAGGTATTGGTAATTTTGATGTTTTGAAGTAATAGGTTAGCTTAGAAGACTTCTGGCACCGATAAAAGTACTAGTACCAATAGAAATAATATTATTTTGTATTTTTCAGTGCACCAACTAATAACGTCGGTCCAAGTTTTTTGTAAAAAATATTAATTTCACAATTTTGAGTGTAACGTTAGTCACAAAAAGCGTTGAACGTTCACTAATACCAATGAAGAGAGTAAATACTTATCTTATTATCCACGTATATACTTTGCTTGTATTGTTATTATTGAGATTTCAAAACATAGCTGCGGATTTATGCAAGTATTTTAGATGTTACCATTTTACCACCGCTGTAACTCGCAAACCGTAACTCTAAGGAAAAAGTGTTCGTTATAAATGTTGCTACAAATAACTAGGAGGGAAGGAGATTTCTGATTTGAGTTTTTATGAATATGGGACCATTTCTCAAGCCTCTTCTCTCAAATGATTCAAAAATCGTCCAAATCGGAGTACGTTTACTATTAAAAACGCGCGAACAAACAAATAAAGAAAAGCAGACCGTCGAATTGTATACCTCCTTCGGTGTTCGTCGGTAAAAAAAGGAGTGTTGAGGGATGATCGTATAGGTACACATCTCGTCCCCATGAGGCGGAGGCACCAATTTTCTTAGAAAATTTAAATTATAGAAAACATCATTTCCATCGGACATTTTTTCAAAAAAAACAGTGGTTTTCGAGTTACAGCACTAGGAACGTGCAAGAATTTCACCACCATATTTTGAAATAACTGAATATAAGTGTACGTTTATCATTTCTTACGACTAATGAAGCAGTTAAAAATTGTTAAATTAATGTTTCACAAAAAATCTTTAATACCTAGTTGGTGCCATGAAACATTCAAAATAAGGTTAATTCTACTGAAGATGGTGTCAAAAGTACTTATTTAATTATAGGTGGGTGATAAAATTGACTTTATTATATTATAATAATCAACTTGAATAAAGTTTATGGGGAGAAGATATATTATTAGATTAGGAAATGTTTAATATAAAACCATCTCTCATCAATTCTCTTTCCAATTAAAAATAATCATTGAAATCTGTGTACGTTAGGTACTATGCAAAACGGGCAGCAGTATACAAAAATAATAAAGAATAAACATTCATACAATCGAATTGTATTGGTAAATAATTTTTTTTTCTGATTCTTCTTGAATATAATGTTTTTCTTTCTAAATTGATATCAATCTTCATATCAATTTCTTTTGATATTGTTGCAGTGGTTTGACCAGAATCTATAGTTTGCTACTGAGTTTTTCGTGAACAAGCTGACACATGGATAGTGATTACCACCTAGAGATGGACTTGTCGACGAAGCAGAGGGACACTGGGTCCCAAGATAATAATGGTTGTAAAATGCGAGTTGCTAAGTCGGTCTTTTCGATAAGAAGCTTGGTTGATTTGGGTGATCACGGTGAACATGTTGATGATCCGGGTGTAATGGGTAAGTTTATATTATTTATAGAATGTAGTTTGCCGCGATTCTTAGATATATTGATATTTCTAAAAACAAATACTTTATACTAAAACATTTCTTGCAAATTTGTAAAACATCAAAAATTCTTCTTAAAATCTATAAAATATTTGTATATTTGACTCAATGTGGCGAACATGTAGATAGTTCATTGCTCTATGCTTAGATAGTGAATTTCTGTCAACGTTGATCCATTATTCTGGCGCGGAGACCCAAACGGTTTTAACGGACGCTTGAACTGCGATGGTAGACATCTTAATTAAAAACGTATGTTAGTGAATCCTAGTGACTTTATATCTGAAATATTCTATTGTCTTATGAAGTTAATCAGGACTAAACTGATTTATATTTTATAACTATGTAAACAGTGTGTGGATGTGAATAAAGATAGATCATCCACAAAATTTATAAATCATAATCAACAATTAAGTTACGTGGAACGTTACCTTAACCTAACTTATAAAAATGATTATTCTTGCGACGTAATGAAATAAAAAAGATATATAATATTTTTATATTGTCATTTTTGCAGAAGGTAACCTTATCCGAGATCTTTATCCACAATTTTGAGGCATTACCGCGTGTCACTTCTGTCTTTTAAATGGACATGTGAGAAAGGAAAATGAATCTCGGCATATTAGAACCATCAATATCAGAAATTTGATTTCCATAAAATAAACACCAATATGCTGTTGTATAATATATACAGTTTATTGAATTAATAATTATGAATTTTACCTACCTTCTAGTCCATTATCGATCTATAGAATAATCCATGATATTTCTAGATTTTTTGGTGATACACTTAATTTATAAATTGTTATGTTTTAATCCATGTGCCTACTTTATTGTACAAGAGTTTTTAGGAGTAGGTATAAGTAGTACAATTTACCAAATGATGGTTGTTTTGAATAATGTCAATAATTAATTATGAAAAAAGTTAAATAAATATATTTCAAGTAAAAACGCAACTAATATATTTAATATGTCCGGTAATGAGTCATAATTTGTGGATAATTAATCAATAATTATGTCGTTAGAGAGATTCAAATTAAATCTTAAACGGTTATTATAAGGATTTTTTTGTTCATTGATAATGTTTAATTTGATTGTATTTGAAAATATGAATACCTATGTATTTTTCCATAAAAAGTAGGTAGGTACTGTTAAAAAGTAGGTATTGTTCAGATAATATGATTAATTAATTTGAATAATGTTTTGGGGTATAATACATACTCATTTTGTTCATAGATGACACTAAACCTGAATAAAGCAACGACATAAATCTATTTCATTATAACATTTATTTTTAATTTTAGGGTACAAATGAATCGTGTACTTGAAACGTTAAAGTTTAATTCATTATCACGGAATGTGAACACCTATAAGTTGATATGAAGATACTGAAATAAATAATAATAGGTAATAATAGTTTTTTATTTTGCTTTTACTGTAAAGTATATATAAAAGTATCTTTGACATTTTGTTCATTATATATAAGGCATAATTTCTATAAGTCAATCTTTTATCAATTTTTACACCTAAATATTTATATTCAATAAATCAATTTTGAAATTGTCAATTTCAATTTGATAGGTACTTAAGTTATATTTTTTCCAAGCAATATACATTTGGACTTATCCCAATTTAGACAAAAATTACAGTTCCTAAGCCATTTTTATAGGGACTTGAGGTCGTTGATACAAGCAAACAACAACAACAAAATAGTTCAATTTCTTACCAGTTATATAAATTATTGTATCATCGCTGAAAACATTTATTTTGCAATGATTGACATATTGGTTAATATCATTAATATACAAGTTCAACAAAATCAGTCCAAGACCTGCACCCTGCGGAACACCATAATTTATTGTCCATTTTTTGAAAATATATTTTTCATATTTTATATAAAAATGATTCAAACCAGTTAAAAGCATTTTCTCCCAGTCCGATTTTTCTCAACTTGCTCAACAACAAATGCCTTTCTACTGTTTGGAATACACGCTAAAGTCTAAAAATACAGCTAACACAAATTCATTATTCTCCAAAATTGTATATCACTCATCATAAATATTAAACATTAATAATTCACAAGATCAGGAATTATGAATAATACCATAAATAACAAAGATTATCATCTATTTCATTTACCTATATAATAAATAACTTGAAAAAACTAAGACCGACTTCATTCAATGTTGTACGAAATAGGAAATAGAGGAATCATAAAAAACAAATTATTGGATATTTATTTCACTGTTTTTGAGATCGTGGTTAATAACTCACAAATAATTTATTTTTAAACCTTTCAAAAATACAAGTTTTTTTTTAGATTCTCTATACCTAATCTAGAACATGAAAGCGAAATTAAAAAAGTGATTTTGATTAGAAAAAGATCCTATGCTAAAATCAACCTAAAGAGTCGGCCAGAGAAAACGATGATAAATGCGTGATCACCGCGTGTTCGAAACGTTATTCTTTCAATATTTTTGTGTTAAATGAATGTCTATTTATTATAAAATTATGGTTAGAAAATTTTGTAAAATATCCTACATACAGCATTGTACACAGAAATAGGGAAATAATTTTTTGATAATGAGGCAACGTAATCGATGCAGTATTTTCTGGATTGTTAATAAGTATGTAATTTTTGACTTTATTCATTGACACGTGTCCATGAATATTTGATTTATTAGTTGCACAGAAATCTTTCAGATGAAATACGGTACCCTTTTATCTAATGATAAGAGTTGTAGCTAAAGATTATAATTTCTATTATTGTGGTTACTGAAAAAAATTTTAAATATAAATTTTCTCATTACTTCAAATCTTTCACAATTCCTGCCCTAGAAATTTCAAAACACCCGGGATAGAAATTACTCTAGATAAAAAAGACCCGCCACCTCAATTTTATTTGTCTATAAAGATATAAGTCTGTGAACTGTTCCTGAAAATATCATTGAAGTATTTATACTTATATGTATATGTGAAAATCTTATACCACAAGGACAACTGTATGTTAATCAAAAGACAAATGGAAAAATTTACTACCAAGGTAGTACAATCAACGACCAATTGGACTAAGGAGATTAGATGATGGACTGAAAAGGCAAGAAATGGATGAATTGCTAAGGAGCCGTGAATTCAATATGAATACCAGAGTCAGAATCCCCCAATGCTACTTATTTCCGGTGATATTACATGTACCTATACGGCGTAGAGACATGGACACTAACAGAGGCATCATGTAAGAAACTCGAGGCATTCGAGATCTGGCTTTATCGACGAATGCTGAGGATAGGTACTATGGACTGTCATACCACGAACAAAGAAGTTCTAGAACAAATGGGAAAAGAAGTGGAGATCATAAAACATGCCAAGAGAAGGAAACTTAAATACTTGGGCTATATCATGAGAAACGACCAACGGAATGGGATGCTTCGACTGATACTCCAGAAAAAGGTCTATGGAAAAAGTGGACCAGGAAGAAGACAAATTTCATGGCTGAGAAACCTAAGAACGTAGTTTGCAACAACAACGACGGGACTATTCAGAGCCGCAGTCAACCAAGTCATAGTAGCCAACATGATTGCTAACATTCGGTAACGGATCAACACGTGAAAAAGAAGATTAATTGAAGTCTATTTAAATAAACAGTGGGATAACATCCGACGTGGATTGGTAGATACGACAAAATTTTAAAAAATTAGCAAATCTTGAAATCCAAATTGAGTAGAATCATCTGATTTCCTATCATATTATTTATAATTTCCTAAGTCACACTATCCTTCAAAATAATAAACAAAAATCATTACATAATAAATCGATTACTTGAATTATACGATTATTTAAAACTGTACAATTTAAGCTGATAAGTTTCAAAGCAATCTTTGTATACATTATATATTAATATCTGGGCGACTGAGCGACCGGGTAATACTGGATTTAGAGTGTGTTTAATCTTAGTTCAGAAATGTGCATATTCCTAATCAGAATGCATTGCGATCGGTGAATCGGTAAATATTGCTTTTATCGTTCACACAGCTCATAATTTACAGATTTCAAAATAAGTATGAATGTGAAATATACCAGAACTCAGCTATATCACCAATCGCCTTCTCGACCCCAAACCCCATATTGAAATTTGTATCGCAATCTACGGAGCCATTCCCGAAATAGCTAGTTTGGACTTCAAGGATCACACCCATAAAAAAAATGAAAGTATCGCCAATCGATTTCTCGGCTATTAAAACCCACTTTTGCAAAATTTTAACCAAATCTGCCGATCCATTCAAGAAAAAGTTTTTGGATCTCGAGGGTGACACCCTTGCGTTTTTGATCAAAATCGTTAGAGCCGTTAATATCAGCCTGTTTATAAATATAAACCATTACCCTGGCCAGGCCTAAATTATGTCATCAGTCAATGTCATATTTCTATATTTAGTCCGTATATCTGTCAGTTTTCGACGGCCATTTTAACTCTGGCCAGGTTAAATGTTTGTATTTCGGAACAGCCAATATATTAGATTATACATATTGTCAATGTCAAATTTTATAGTTAAAAAATCAGTAACAAGTGTCTAGCTGATGACATTATTACAATAGACTTACCTTCATCTCTGTTATGTCTTTGTTATTGCAGTCGTAGGAAATCAGAATTCTTCACTTCTGTAATTGCAAGAAGAAGTGCCTTAAACGATAAAAATATGATCTTACTACAAATATGCTTTTTCATAATTTGTGAAAAATAAAACAAGTCTCGAGCGGCATGTCTGTCTGTTCCAGTAATCAACAAACCAAACAACAACACCTGAACTTGACAATGCCTCGATTTCGTCGTATCTAACTGGATTTGCTGACCGTGCACCACTTCTTCTCCATATTGTGGCGACAATGGACAAACTTCTTATCCTTTTGCGCCGGTATACCAACAAAAGGAATAAGCGTAACAACCTCTATCGGACCGTGCAAAATTTTATAGAGACATTTTATGATTCAATTATTGAGTTAATATTTTTTGCTGGTCTGCTAATCTCTCCGTAGCGGTGTGACGGTGCAGGGACGAAGTCGGAATTTCTTCAACGGCATCATGGCTTTTTTCTCCGCTGCTAGATAGGCATAGCCGGCGAATATTTTATACTCTATAAATTTATATACATAATAATGGCTATCATATATAGGAAAGTTGTTCCAAAATTAAATCCGCAACCAATTTCCAGCAGTTTTCAAATCGCCCTAAATGAACATGTCATCTTGACAATGCTTAGAACTTTAGAACAACTTTTAGAATTTTAATATTAGTTGATGTCTGGACAAGACTTTTTATGTTACTGAATATCGCGTGATTCAAAAAAAATTATTCGAAATAGGCTATAGCAAATGAGATAGATTTCTCAGCATGCCTTTGATAGAATCAGATGACAATTACTTGTCATCAATCGTCATGTCATAATGAGTTTGTTCGGATTAACCACCGAACAATCGATGGCAGCAATAATAATCACATATTTATGCATAATAAATAAAACTGTATGCCTCTTATGTTGGAAGATTGTTTAATTTCTTTAAAAAAATATAAAAAGATAACTACACTATACAGTTTGTTAATTAATGTCATGTACTTATTATAATGGGTGATTCTTGGGCTAATTTTGAGGCAAAATGTTCATATAAAGGTATATGTTCTCAGAAGCTTGGTTTCCGATATACCTACAGGGTTGTAAAATTTTATTTTTATTTACTTTTTTTTTGAAATAATTGAAAAACCATTTGCGATATTAGATTAAATTCCCGCATACAATATTCTGATATAAATACGTATTTTTTTAACAAATATTTTTTCTCATTTTACCAGTGGCGTAGATATGGGTAGATATGTCTACAATTTTAACCAAAAAAGTTAAACGACACGGTTTCTTCGTAACTTTCTTTAAAAGTTATTGATAAACATTTAATTTTAAACAAAACAAATTTCTTTTTTTTTTTTGCCGTAGAACTTGTCATTTTTGACCGACGAACCCCGAACGGAGGATGTATACAATTCGACTGTGTGCTTTATTTTTTTTTGGTTCGTGCGCGCCTTTTATATAGTGAACGAGCTCCGATTTTGATGATTTTGGATTCATTTGAAAGGGGAGGCTTGAGAAATGGTCCCATATTCATAAAAACCCAAATCAGAAATCTCCTTCCCTCCGAAAACCGCCCCCGAACGGGTGGTTGGGGCGAATTTTCTCGAAAATCGAAAATCCGAGTTGGTATAATTAAAGATAGGACAATATCCGGAAAGTTTAAATTGAAAATTTTTCCAAAAGTGTTACGGTTTTCGAGATAGACGCATGTTAAATATGTATTTTTGCTATGTGAAGAGGGCAATTTCTTTCGAAAATTGAAAATTTTTCGATACTACATGAAAGATATAAGAGTTACGGTTTTCGAGTTAAATCGGTGTTAAAATGGTAACATATAAAATACTCAAGCGTATTTCCGCAGCGATGCGTTGAGATCTCAATAATAACAACTACAAGCAAAGAATATACATGGGTAATAGGATAAGTAATATCTTCATTGGTATTAGTGAACGTTCAATGATTTTGGTGATTAATATTAGGTACACTCAAAAGTATGAAATAAATATTTTTTACAAAAAATGGACCGACGTTATTAGTTGATGCACTGAAAAGTATAAAATAATATTTACTTATTCTATTGGTGATGGTAGGTACTTGTGAAGTTGGTGCCAAAAGTTATCAATCTAACTGCAACTGCACAACTTCAAAAGTACCATCACCAAAAGAATTAATATTATTTTATACTTTTCAGTGCATCAACTAATAACGTCGGTCCATTTTTTTGTAAAAAATATTTATATAGAAAATAATTAAAAACTAGCAGCTACATGGATTTCGGCAATTTGAGTAAATTCTTTAAATCAATTCAAGTTAGTAAGTGTAATTCACGAGTAATAAGTACTGCTTTGTTGACTAATTGGTTTGGTTGGTAATTTCCATTTGTCATAAACATTATTTGAGTTAAAAAAATGATAAATTTTTCGTATTTTTGAGAAGGTCGATATGGATTTTGTTTTCGGTCTTCAATATTGTAATGCTGAGCGAGCCCAGCGTATCTACCACGAATGATATCCTGATCGTACCACTCCCGATAGTAAAACCAGAGCGCTGTATAGGATGAATATTATAGCCAACTGTCATTGTGTGTCCTGACTCCTGACTGTCACACTGTCATATCAGTGGTATAGGTAGAGTAAATAGTGCGCTTTTTTACGTGTATAACCTATACCACCGACGTGAAAGTCAGGACACACAATTGCGGGCGACGATAATACTCATCTATACAGACCAACGCCACCCTGGCGATATCGATTTATTTAAAACTGCTTTTTCTCATAATGTCATTTGCAAAAACTGCTCCCTTTTACTTTTTGATTTATTGTAAATTAAATTGTCCAGTAATAGGCGACATTTCAAAAGTATGGTTTTATCAAATATTTCGTAATATATTCAATTATAGAAGACTGCTCCCAAGATATAAAAATTGCTCTATTTTAATTGTCATTATTATCAGGTAATTATTTATAAAAATCAATTTACTGGTATCGCTCTGCAGCTTAGACTAGGGATTTTTTGCTTTTGCATTTACTAATATTTATACAAGTAAAAACCCACAGAATATTAATAAATACTTTTACTCATAGAACGCATAGAGCAAAGAACAATATGAACAAAGAAAATCTACAAATATGAACCTATAGTTATTAGTATTATCAAACGCATAATCAAAAAAATCCCTAAATCATATGCTGCAGGGCGATAATCAGTAAATCGATGTTTCTAAACAATTTACTTGATTATAATGACAATTAAACTATAGAGCATTTTTTTAAAATCCTGAGAGCAGTTTTTACCACTGAAATCATTACAAAATATTTGATAAAACCAGAGATATTCACTTTTAAAATGTCGTTCAGTAGGTAAAGGACACTTTATTTTACAATAAATCAAATACTAAAAGGGAGCAGTTTTTGCAAATGACATCATAAGAAAGAGCAGTTTTAAATACATCGATTTAATGAATTTGTTTATTTTATATCTGAAATCTTGTAGGCCAGGGTGGCGTTGGTTCTATACAGCGCTCTAGTAAAACATTTTTGACGAATATTCAGCAGCGCCTGTCTGAATATAGAAGTTTTCAACGCAGCTTGACCGAGAGAAGACCTCTTATAGTGTTAGAATACCGGTAATTGAAGAGGCTGTTTTACGAAAATCGAAAATGACCCGGAAACTAGTACCAGAAAAATTGGCAGGCATTTGAATGTGTGCCATGCCAAAATATTTGTTGTATCCTTATCATATCTAAAGATTGCAGGCATTCCTACCACGAGATTTTCCACCTCGCATGGAACTTGGTCGATGGTATCTTCAAAAAACTTTTGAAAATTATCAATTTAAAAGATAAGTTTTCTTTACTGAAGCGAATTTTTCCAGAGAAGAAATAAGAAATTTCCACAATAATCATAAGTTAATCGAAGAAAACCCTCAGGCTATAAGGGAATAGAATTTTCAGGAAAAATTTTCACCTAACGTGTCGGTATCATTGGTCATTATTTAATAGGACCTTTTTTCCACCAAGACGTCTTGACGGAAATTCCTACCTCGATTTTCTTCAAAATCATTTACCTGCGATACTTCAAAATAGTCCGCTTTCAGTGCGCCAATAAATGTGTTTTATGCATGATGATAATCCGGCTCATTTCAGCATTCGTCAATTCCTAGATAAAGCTTATGAAAATCGCGGGATAGGTCGTGGAGGCCACCTAGATCACCTGATCTGAATAGTTTACACTTTTATTCATGGGGTCATCAAAAAACATTAGTGTATTCTACTCCAGTTCGGACTCAAAAAGAACTTAGAAATAAAATAATTGAGGGGTGTAATACCGTATGGAACACACCAGGAATTTTTGAAACAGAGTTCGTAGAACGATGTGAAGAAGAGCAGAATCCTGCAAACAAGCAGAAGGGGGACATTTTCAACATTTTCCTTAGTACCTAAAATACTGTTGTCTTATTTATGAAATTAGATAGATAGTTTTTGGTATTAATTAAATTTCACATAACCATGGAACAATTACAGTTTTTAATTATTTTTTTTAAATTATAAGTTCTACGGTAAAATCACAAAAAACTTTTTTTGTTCAAAATTAAATGTTTATCAATAATTTTTGAAGAAAGTTTCGTAAAAAACAGTGGCGTACTACTATTCTGGTTAAAATTTTACCAAGACATACCCATATCTACTACGTCACTGGTTAAATTAAAAAGAAAAAAAAATTTAAGAAAATATTTATTTATATCACAATCTTTTATCAGGGAATTTCATCTATTATCGCAAACGGTTTCTGAATACATACCTTTATGTAAACTTGTCGACACAAAATTATCCCAAGAATCACTCATTAAAATAAAAATACATGACATTAATTAACGCCCTGTATAAATGTGTATATTGATAATAACTGCGATTATTATATAATCTGTTCTATAATCTGTTCTGTTATAGGTCAGTCAATGCGTCATAGCTTAGTTAAGTAAAATCTACTACGTGCAGTATTTGCGCCACCGCTGTAACCCAGCATTCTCAGTCAGTTTGACATTTGTTTAATATCCGATATCGATGTTATTAAATTCAAACGTTGTACTATTTATTAGTGCAAAGTGAATTTATCTATCTTGGTATTACCCCTTATCAAGAAATATGGTAATTCACAAATCCAGAAGAAAATTCTGTGCAGTGGGTTGAAAGAATACTAAGAATAAGAATCCAGTCTTACATTTCTACCGTTTTCCTGGGTCTCCAGATAGAAAAGTTGATTGGAGCAGTACGTCGGCAGATACTGAGTTTTATATAACTACAGATGTGTGATCTGTGACAAAAATTGTGGCTTTTTCACAATAAATCCTATATCCATATCGAAATTCCAGAGTTTGAAGTTCTGATTTTGTCAGGGTCAAAATATCCCAGCTTGGGTATATTCCCAAAATACTTTCTGAAAGCACGAGTTGAAGTTCAAAATAGTATTTATTATAATATAAGTAATTCAAGATAAATAATCGAAGAACCACAAATGACAGTGACATTGTACTAATTTAAATCGATGATACATAGATAACAATAAGACAGTTTGTTGACTATCGGTAGCAAATATTGGAAGAAAATTCAATCGTTGATTCGTTAAAAAAGAGGACTTATGTTCGACTCGGTAGTTTCGCAGAACGGCGGCTTTCAGTAGTTATATCTAACAAAAAAAAAAACTTGTTCCATATTTAAATGCAATCGAAAATATTTTTGATTGATTTCTTCAATTTTAGGCTAAAGTTTTTGTGTATTCATTTAAAAAAATCTGAATTTATGAATTCAATAATATTTGACTTTCTGCTGGCATTTATTTGATGAAATTTCATAACATAAAAGTTCACTGAAAATCAATAATTGTTCCTTCCATTATTTAGCTTTTCTCAACAAAGAGTTGATTTAGTCATTTTAGGCGAAAGCGTTTTTTTTTTAATATTTCACAACCACAAACCAACCCAACCCTGGTGGCAGATGATGATTTTTTTCATTAATCCTCGGCAGGTGTTCTAATTTATTAATAAAAGTGTTTTTCTTGAGAAACAGTCTGCCATTACTGGGCTTGATGCTCATCGATGGTCTAATTGTTTTGGGATGGATAATTTTCACGGTTAATGCGATTACATGGGCAAGTGAGATACAATCGGGCATTTTTTCTTATTCCGTAGTCGGAAATCCATTTTATGGGTAAATCAAATTTCGGGTGTCTCTTGAAAGTCATCCAATTGTGAAATTTCCTTTCAAAATTCCTACATGTTGATAGCAACAGAAAACGTTAAAGGTTTTAAGTTAGTTGATTTTCTGTGAGTACATTTTATAGCTCTCCAGAAGCGTTAAATAATATATTTACCATAGCATTCTGGAAGGACTTGCTATCCGCTCGTTACAGCCTGTGCACATTATATTGCGTGCTTATTATAACCGATTTCTATTGTATAGAAAATTGTAATGGTAGTTTTAGCATCAACATTTTTGGTATCACCAATAGGCGACTAAAACATATCTAAGTCCGGCGTTGTTAATGTATGTGGCCAAGAATATACATTGTTTTATTTATTATATAAGAACACCTAATTTCTTTTCGTTATGCGGGATGAGTTAGGTACAATAGTTTTAAAAACACGTATAATAATATCTGGATTAATATGAACGTAATATCAGCGATATTGAATATGAAAGTCGGAAAGAATATATATCTCTGGAAGTACATACATTCTTGATCCCATAAATAAAATTGAATCATTTATGAAGAAAAGTGACCATTAGAATATCACAAACGCTTTCCATCCGAATCAAAAATTGATAATCATTATAGTAGTTTAGTCCTTCAGTTCATAATGTAGTTTAAAAAATTTGCGGTAATACCTATTGGCTTTTTGGTTAGATTCTTTATCTACTTATTTACTACCCTGTAAGATATATACCCTGAATTTATTGGATATCGAACATCGAATTTAAGTCAAACTTGCTGTTTAACGGAAAATGGAAAGATTGATATGCTTCGAAATAAAATATAGAAGTATGAAATACTCGAATACAACATTATTTTGTTTCATCTCATTACAAGTAACTAATTTAGTTTGGTTTGATTTAATGCGTAGATACCTGGGTAGAGACACTTATTAGTTGAAAATCATAGCAGTGGAAGTTATAAATTTTATTACTTGAGCCAGCTTTTGCTTAAATTTGTACTTGAATGAAAATATTTCAAAATGTATATTTTTCTGGACAGGGATTTTTTTGGAAGGAATCATAATTCATTATTAAAATATAGTATTTTTTAGTAGGTATTATTTAAAGTTAATTATTAAATTTATATCTAAACACTGTACAGATTCTTAATAGAAGGACAATAGGAATTCAAACAATATATTAAATTTCCACTATAATATATTTTAAAAACACATAACAATTGTTTCGGCACACTGTACCTTTATCAAATGTGAGTATAAACTTAACGTATAGTTTATACTCATATTTGACAAAGGTAGAGTGTGCCGAAACAATTGTTATGTGTGATTTAAAATATATAATAGTGGAATTTAATATATTGTTTCAATTCCTAACTAATATGGCCATCCCATCCCATCAAGTATCAGCCCATACAGTTCAATCTTTAGAAGGAGAATATCTACAATATTGTGAAATCTGTATTGTAAGAAACACCTTAACTTTCCCGGAAATGTCATTTTGAAAATTAAATTATTCCCATTATGCCCATATTTATTTTAATTGATAGTGTCAGTGTTACAAAATGAAGGAATTTAATTACGAATAAAAATAGCCAGATACCAAATGCTGCGAAACAATACGGGTACCAGGTGAGCAGAAAATTGAGTTTTATAACTAATTAAAATTGCTGTTTATATAATACAACTATATGATGGTTATACTATGTAGTATAATGGGGTAAATAATTAACTTATATCCAATTATTTTGTATAAACAATGTTGGCATATACGTAAAAATAAATGGATAAGCAAAAATTATGCGTCGACTACATGGGAATATAATTATTACTCTAGGTTTCCTGATATCATTGGTGTGATGAAGGTGGACTGCTATGTTAGCAATATATTATAAATATGTTCCATTCTCAAAGATACTCTTCTGGAAATATTTTAATTGGTAAGTGAAATATTATCCATATTATCAAATCTGTCACAACGTAAAATATTTTTGGGTTTCCATTCTGATCTCTATTTCACTAAGTCTGTAAATGTTTTTATTTTCGTATCGGATTTGTTTCCTGCTTTATTAGAAATGAAATATCTTCTTTCATAAGTTGCTCTCCATAATATGTTTGTATTCCTCTCTGTCCGCACCCATCTTGACTGTGTGTTTTTTACTCTATACCTTGTTTATCTTTTATAAGCTAATATCTCTAGGTATTGGAGTGAATCTTTCAAAGTGCTCTGATGCAGCAATGAAGTGGTGTCTATGACGTAGCAATACTACTCCAGTCCAGTCCAAGGCTCTCCTCATAACCTACTCGCCACAGATGCTGAACTTGAGAAGGTTACGGATGCATCCTTATCTGATACCCTTTCCAACTCTTAAATATGCTGCCTAGGCCCATTTTCTATGGAATGCACCAAAGACTGTTCCCTTGAATACAATCGAAGGACTTGGTGTAATCCTTGAAATATAGAGAAGAGGGCAATTGAATTGATTTGCTGCGGCCTTTTCTATACCTAATAATTAATCAAATGTTCAAGGGTTCCGCGTCCTGGCAGAGTAGTATAGACTCAAATATTTTGAGAGGTAATAAATTGATAGAAATAGCTGTTGTTGTTTTATAAATTATATTCAAAAAAATAGGCCCATCCCTTGGTCTGTGTTGATAAAGAATATTACAAAATATTCTTTATAAGTACATAAATTATTGATGTTTATTCTTTTCAAAACCATTACTACTTGGTTCTAAATAGTGATAAAATTTAAATGTTATAATTTTAAATTTTATTACAAATAGCCGGTCCTAACCATTTCCCAGGGTGTCAAATAATAAGAATCATATGTACCTTTATACCCTTTTCTCTCAGGAGCCTGCTAATATTCATAAATCCAGCTCTAAAAAAACTGGACCATTATGCCACTTCTAACAATTTTTACTTTCCTACCGTTATTCTAAGTAGGTAAGGAAAGTATTGTAATCATGTAAAATTTTCCTGCCTAAACCAAAATTGTTTCTAGAACGGATGGAACGATTTTGTTGCTTTCCTTTTTGTTTTGTAGGGTGTGGATCAGGCACATCGTTAACTCATACTGGGCATCATGCTAGCACTGCTTGCTAGAAAATCGAGGAAGAACTTGTTTCGCTCAGGACTGTGGCCTCAGAACGGCTCTAACGATATTGTTGAAACTTGCGTGGAAAAATCTTCTTGAAGCCCTTTTCATTACATTACATGCTATAACCCGTATCTCTGAGAAAAATCAGGAAAACAGTTCTCTTAAGAGAACTGTCAAACTCGTTATTCATATTATGGCTAAGCGGTTCCTCTTACATCAAAATTAAATATGACCAATGTTGTTTAATTGGTACGCTGGAAAAACTAAATGGTCACATGACCTCACCAGCCCATTTTTATATTTGACGGAATTCGTTGGAATGTCTTGGGTGTGGACACAACAGGTTTTTTTTGTTACTTGGAAAGAAGACGTTCCAAAATTATTTTCCTCGGGAACAGATTAACAGATAATTTTTAATTATGATCAACTTTTTTAATAAAAACATTCGATATTTTCAAAGTTAAAAGTACTTTACTCTTGAGCAAAATTAATATTTATTAATATTTTTATCAAGAATAATTTTTTTTCATAAAACCAATAATAAAAAAGTTTTCCATATGGTTCCGACTTAATTGTAAACAGTGTACACAATATACCTAAATGTAATGAGTCCAAATATTCAATATTTCTTTAGGATTTTTTCGATAGCAAAATGCTATAGTAAATACGTATTTTCTAAACATATAACAAAGTTTATACATGGTGTTCCTGAACATCATGTACATAAGCAAGGGGGTAATTCTTTAGCTTATTTCATGACTAAAAGTCTATATAAACATAGGTCCGCAAACGTTTCTTCTTCAGAATGTGAAATTTTTTGTTTTTTTTATTTTCTTTATATATTTATATTTATACCTACAAGTTACGATTACAAATGCGACTTGTGAAAATAACAACAAGAGGGTACTCGATCGCGAGTGCTTGAACGTGTGACAACGTCTTTGTATTATAGCTTCTGTGCACGGTAGTGATTAGTATACTTCAGTATAGCAGAAATTGTATGTACGTATAAAATTACATATGCGATTAAAGACGATTGATTTTATTATATCAACAAAATTCAATTTATATCGAACGAGTATAAAATATAAACAATAACAAATCCAACCGGACATAGGCAGACGCCACAACAGCATGTTTGCCTGCGTGCCAACGGCAATATGGAATTAATTTTCTACGAAACTCGTGAAATGTCCACTATAAGGAACCCATCAGATTTTCACTACAAAAGCAGCAACGTTTTAAATTCGAACAATACTACTACCGTAGCTCCAGAAATGGATTAAGATAAAACAAATGAATGGTCAATACACGTCACGCCAAATGTATGGTCTTCTACACCAAAGACAAATAGTTGCAAATGGTCAAATTATAGCCAACATATTTGCAGAATATTTTAACGAAAAAACAAAGATGATTTTTTTTCCAAAACATCCAAAACAGAACAAGTGAATTAAAAAAAAAATAGCTTTTATTTGGAATTTAAGATTTGAACCATACCGATGAGTACTCTTGCTATCTCTCCTTTTCTCGATTTGAACTATACTCTGTTTGCCAGCAACAGCAATTCCATAACAAATAACTGTTTGTCAACCACAACACAAAATTAAATTAGCGCGATATAACCATAGAGTAATATATACGACGATCTGCCAGAGAATACCTATATACCTGAGAACAGAGACGTACCTATATACCTATACGCTCCATGCTCGTGCTTAATTTCAGTGACGGATCCCATTGTCCGACATTGTCGTTCCATGTCGGAAATATAGTTTTGATCTTACTTGAATACTTGAATGAGATAATATAATTAATCAATATTGGATCACACTTGGAGCTTAACTGCCGGCGAGATGTCAGCTATCTAAGTACGATTTCGAAATTTCAAGTCTCTAGACCGTATGGGGCCTGAGAAATCGCTGCGGAGTACATCTATACAAGAACCGAAAGTAATAAAAACGATTTAAAAATCACGACTAACAAGTGTAATTTTTAAAAAAAAATTAAAAATAGTTTTTATTAGGCATTTAAGATTTGAACCGTGTTGATGATTACTATTGCTATCTATCCTTTTCTTGATTTGAACTATACTTATGTATATCTATTTGCCAGAAACAGCAACTCCATAACAAATTACTGTTTGTCTACCACAACACAAAATTAAATTTGAAATTAGTATTATATCAACGTCTGACAATTGCGACAGCTGATATTGAAAAGCGCCACATAACCATAGAGTAATATATACAACGATCTGCCAGATATGTATATATACGCTCCATAGACAAGCCACTAATATGCTCCATGCTCGTACGTAATTCCAGTGACGGATCCCAGTGTCGTTCCATGTCGAAATAATCTTGCTTGAATAAGATAATATAATTAATAATTAATCAATATTGGATCCCACTTGGAGCTTAACAGGCGGCGAGATGTCTGCGATCTAAGTACGAATTCGAAATTTCAAGTTTCTAGATCGTATGGTGCCTGAGAAATCGCTGCGGAGTCCATTGACACACGAACCGAAAGTAATAAAAACTATCTAAATACTGAAAAATCAATATACTGTTAATCATATCCTTTATTATCAAAAAATTACAGGGTGTAAACCATGTAAACCATATAAGATTTTTGTGTTTCTGACCGACTTCAAAAAAAGAGAAGGTATACAATTCGGTTGTGAGATTGCTTTTTCAAATTTTTTTTATGGCTGTTCGCGCGTTTTGCATAGTAAGATTTTTGTTTCATTTGAAAGAGGAGAGTTGAGAAATGGTCCTATATTGAGAAAAATCAAATCCAAAATCTCCTTCCCGCCAAAAACCGCCCCCAAAGGGAGTGGAAGAGGCAATTTTTCTCGAAAATTGAAAATCCGAGACGACAGAAACAATGAAAATTCCATATCCGGAAATGTTTATTGGAAATTTTTAAAAATAATCATACGTTCCCGCGCTACAGTCTGAAATATGTGTTTCAGCTATGTGGAAGGGGCAAATTTTTCCGAAAATCGAAAATTCGAGATTTGAAAATTAGAAAGGGGACCATATCCGGAAACATTTGTTTAAAAGAGTTACGGTTTCCGAGTTTCGCAATGGTAAAGTCTGAAATATGTGATATGCGTATTTCCGCTATGTGGAAGAGCATTTTTTTCGAAAATTGAAAACATGACACGTCCAAATTAAAGAAAAGATTATATGCAGCAACATTTAAATTGAGTTACGATTTTCGAGTTACAGCAGTAAAGTCTGTAATTTTAAAAGAAAATAATACGTTGTGTAGGTACTTACAGTGCTAAGTGTTAAAATTGAATGTATATAAACATTCCCGTTACAGGAAATAGGAAACCTCTGTTATGAATTTGCAAAGGTATATTCTGAATTTTTTTCACATAATTAGGTAACTTCTCATAGGCTTTTATGGCCCTGTAATTAGGCCCTTTTTCAAAAAAGGTGGAGGCATGAGCGGGTATGCTAAGGCTCATTTTTCCCTGGTAACCACTGGCATGTTCTCAGCATATCGATCAAGATTTGTCTTGAATAGGTCTGACTGTTTTTTAATAAAAGAGACGAGCGATAAAAAATACAGTGATGGAACAGTGAGCACCCCAAGTTTCAAGAAGTAAGGTGTGTAATGATACTATGGGATGCAACTCTAAAATACAACACACAATACGATTCTGTGCTCTAAAGATTATAATCGCACCCCGAGCTGAGCCCCATAATAAGATGCCATAGCTGATTGAAGATTGTATACTTGCGAAGTAAAACAGTCGAATAGTATCTATTGTTAGTATTCTGCGAAGTCTTCTGATACTTGCTGTTAAGTTTAGATTCCAGAGAGCTTACGTGTTTGTCCCAGGTCAGGCAAGAATCTAAAACCCCAAAAACTTCACATTTTCTTGTAACGGGATGGAGTTTCAAATCAATTACTCATAAGTGATTCACTCCTATTTACGGTCTTGCTAAAGGATATGAGACAAGTTTTCTCTGAGTTTAAATTCAAATATTTAGTATTGCACCAATGTAACCTTCTTTCTGCTATAACTAAACCTCCCTTGTTGCCATCCCCAATAGCAGTATGAGCCAGCACGCCAGCAGACGTATTGTCGGCGTAATGACACTCAAACCTCGGGCCCAACTCTCCCACTGTATTGTACACGTACAGCAGAAACATGAGACCAAAAATCGAGCCCTGTGGAAATCCTTGTTTAATCTGAACAGATTCTGAAAAGTATTGTTTTCCCGACCTTGTAACACTTAGATATGACCTCAGCAATGAGAGACAGATCCTCCTAATTCCACATTCCCCAAGTTTTCTTTATCATTTTCTGATGATTTATGGTAATGAAGGCGTTTGAAAGATCAAAGTATAACCCAGCACGTACACATAGACAACCTCGTTCTTCTTCAATCTGAAAGAATTGAAGCTATTGCTAGTAAACACTAGTTTATAGCTGTAGCACTAGATATAGTCAGTGCTTGTAATGCCATATGGAGACCCGGTAGAATATAAACACAAGGGAAAAATGTTACTATACATACAAAATTTCCTATTATCATTTACGATAAAAATAAACGTCAAAAAATCCTTCTTAATCCTTGGAGAATGGAGTCCCACAACGATCGGTCCTTAACTCTTTATAATAGCCATAAATGACATTTGCACCTTACTACACCATTCATATACGCTATTTATACAGACCATCTGATTATCTTCTGTCAATGAAAAAATTCACCAAGTAGGTACATGCTACTTATTACAAGCAACACTGAACAATATTTTCATATGGTCCCATAACTCAGGCTTTAAATTTTCAGCACATAAGTTATTTAATCTGTTAGGAAACAAAACCTATAGAAACCAAACCTTTTTCTTGGCGGAATAACATTGGAAGTGGTTAATAAGATTGAATTACTCAGAATGACGTTTGACAAAAGAATACCTAAGCTGGCGACAACATATTCACGAAATAAGATACAGTTCCATGAAAATACCAAAGATCATAAGATCTTTTGCTCACCAAAAGTAGGGAGCTGATAAGGAAGCATTACTTTGGAAAATAGGGAGCTGATAAGGAAGCATTACTGAGGGTGTATAGAATGCTAATCAGATCTAAGCTGAATTGTGGTTGTAGCCTATACCTACATTTCCACTTGCAACGGAAATTTTAAACTCGCTGACACTATACAAAATACTTTTTTACGCATATGCCTCGGAATAGTCAGCCAGTCCAGAATCATAAGAACCACCACTTTTTCATAGGACAAAATACTTGATCCTATCCTACGCAAGCAAAGTATCAGTCCAGATAAGTAAACCTACCTTCATGCTACGCCCCAGTTTAAACTTTGTCAATAGACCCAGATGTCCGCAGCCAGTACCTCAAGTAGTGAATTCAATTCATTATCAGGCAACTTCAACCTAGCCAACACTACCAATATATATATTGACCAAAAAACCCTCCTTAGATCAGAAAACCACCTTCTATGAATGCCATATTGTGCAACAACAACAAAAAGGAAACTCCAGCCGCCATACATACAAATTTATTCAACGAAATCATCGAGACAAATCGGTATGAAACGATATTTACAAATGTATTGAAAAATGAAAACGCAACTGGCTGCGCTGTAACAACAATGAATACAACAGTTATATCATGTCATCTATCTAATCACTGAAGCATAAAAACGGCTGAACTTTATAATATACTCAAGGCTCTTAGCATCCCAGTACGTGAAAGCAAGTCAATAGCCATATGTACAGACTCCATCCAGCTCCATAATATAATAGAAAAAATATACGTACTCTAGAATTCAGTTGACACAAGACATCCTGGAATCATCATACGAATTGTCCACAGAGGATATTGCCATAACGAATGTCATTTCCACCAACCATTACGACAACTACACAACATGGATGGAACCTTGGTAGAAATTCTTGGCACTAACGAAGTTTACAGAGTAAAATTCTGTAAACTTTGGCTCTAATGTCCACTGTGATAGATGTTTTAGAAGATGCTAAACTCATCTAATATAGTTTTTATTGAATAGAAACTAATGGTAATTGTCAAGATATGTTGTATATGGATATAAATGTAGTGTCAATGGCCATAGACGCCGAGATATGTTAATTAATTTAAAAAACATCAAGAGTTTATTCATAGAAATCTGGACCCTATTGGACCATTTAAAAAAAAATCTCAGAAACATTTGGCATACACAATGATGTGAGATTTAAAGCGTAACCTATATTCCAAATTTGAGCTTAATATTTTAAAAACAAAGAAAATTAAGGCAAATGGTACTAGAAAGTCCTTTTAGAGTTATGTCGATGTTGTAGCACAAACAGGTGACGTTCAAGATGAGGATGACAGGAAGTCCACGCTCTGCTGACTGCTTTGTTTAAATTGTCACGCTGTACACCAAAAAAGAGCTTTCATCTTGAAACGACAACAAATGTCGGAACAGCGGCTCTTTTGACAAAAAACTTTCGGCTCTTAGATCATAGACGAAAGGTAGTGGACATAATTTTTAAAGTAAACCGTTATATTATGTGCCTAATTCAATAATGAAATTATAAAAGGTTTAAAAAGATGATACACTTTTTTGATAGTTAAGACCGTTTATGAAATGCCGCCTTCAGTTTTTGTTTTTATATCAGATTATATGGAACACCCAAATCTTCATGATTGCGGTAGCTTCAAATATAAAAGTCACTTGAATCGGTCCAAATGTTGCGGGAAAAAATCGCATCCGACACAACGTACTAACTTGAGGTTTTCAAGAAACATGTTTATCATAATAAAATGTTATTACCTAACCAACTTCACAGACGAAGGAGGAATACAATTCGAATGTCTGTATTTTTTTACATTCGTTTGTTCATTTGGCATAGTAATACTGCTTTTTTTATTTGAAAGAGAAGAATTTTAGATTCAGCTTTCCGTTCCCCCAAAAAACTTCCTCCACAGGGGCTGGAGAGGCCAATGTTTTTCGAAAATCATAAATTTGAGACTTTTAAATTAAAGAAGATATAAGCTTAAATAGGACCTAAAAAACTACGATTACAAGATGCAGCAATAATAGAGTGTGCAATTTGTTTGTTACCACTATATTCTGAACTCTATATAGTATAATAAGTAGATAAACGTTTCGCGATAGTGATGAGTGACTATTGATACACATATCTACCTAAACTAAAATAATATTATGAATTGTCTCTTTCCTGTTATTTTTAAGTTGGTTCAGTTTTCAATATATCGATTTTTTATTGTACCAACTAATAATGTTGGCCCTATTTTTCGTAAATAATATTTAAGTGGGTATATGATACTATACAGTGCTTTGGAAAAGTCACGAATAAATTCATTATTCATTCTAAAAAATCCTCTGGCCTGTCGACTTTGTTTTAAATACAGGCACTTTTTACATACGACCCAAATATTTGTGATGTAATCGTTATTCTCGTTATTCGAGATATGACGTCATCGATCATTTTTTTAAATAGCCACCACCACCCAATTTCGACCATGCCAATTAAAGAGCGTGTCGTTCTACGTACACATCGTCAAAAATATGATTATCTAAATTAGCATATGTAGGTTAAAATAAAAATGAAAAAAGCATAATTTTCAATTTTACTGATAATGATTAAATTCACATTTTTTATAAAATGACAGTCACTACTCAATAAACAGTTCAAACACACTGCTTTTGCCAAACAAAAGATAAGAAACATAAAAAAGTACTATATAATTTATTTATCTGACAGTAATAAAAAACATTATCGGTCACTAAGGCTAAGGTCAGACAACTATAATTTTTGACAATGTGTACTTTCGTAGAATGACTTTCATATGGCATGGTCGAAATTGGGTGTGGCCATTTAAAAAAATTGTCGATGACGTTATATTTCGAATAACTATTACTTCACAAATATGGGTCGTATGTCAAAAAGTGACTTTTTTAAAAACATGATCGACGTACTAGATCATTTTTTCGAAATATTCTCAACTTCAGAAATAATGAATTTACCCATTACTTCTCAAAAGCACTGTATTTCTATTTTAGGCAATTTAAATCTATTTACTATACCATATATTATTTTATAAAGTAAATTAATATTATTGTTACTAGTATAAATGCACAACTTCAAATGTGTCAGATCCATTAAAATTAAAATTATCTCGTATTGTAAAGTAGAAACTAGTTTTTGTATAAAAATATATCTGGATAAAAATGAAAATAAATGCCGGGAAGGATACAAGGAAATAGAGATATACATTTCATTCAAAGTGTAGCTTGATGGTGTGTAATTTCTTCACATAAAGCATTCAACTTCCTCATGACAGGACGTCTCAGACGATCATTAACCCGGCCATATAAAATTAAAACCAATTAACGTAAATCTCGAGCAATTACCTTCTATTACCTCTCCACACTACCAACGGCTCAAGATAATTTTTTCACATCGAAATATTCATATATATGTATGGGTATATACCTATCCATACACATATTATATACACTTACTAAAGTATATAATGTTCACATTTAATTGCTTTATGAAGTTATCCTTTTGGTGGATTAATCTGAATAATTATTGGAAAATTGTTTCTCATACGTTAATTATAATTTACGACTGACATAAACCGCAATCGTTAATCATACAAGTAGAAGAGTGAATAAATTTCAATGCCTGTGCTGTGTACATAATATAAAATATTTTGTGTGTATGTATATACACTGAGATTCAGAACAAAAGGAATAAAGCATAAGGTGTTAATTGGATCGTATTTTTTTAAAATAAAATGCTGAGTTGTATAGAAGTGCGGTTGATAACTTGAAGATATCAATTAAACTCATGAATAATGCAAAAATTGCAAATTCAATGTCCACTTCGTAAATGATCAAGCTTTGTAGGAAACTACATTTAAAATAGGATTTGTAAGGAAATTTCTAATATTTATGCTGATAGCAAAAGTTCTTGAAAGAAAAGTTGCCTCTTCTTTACTGTTCCCTTTCCCCTTAACAGTTACTAGTCTTTTAGACCGAATTCCAAAAGGGGGAGGTGTACCTACCTACAATTCTTTTATTTGATGGTGATTTAAAAAAAAATATGTTAATTTTATTGATGCTGGTACTTTTGAACTGGTGCAGTTATAGGTAGAAGACTCAACTTTAAGTACTAGCAAAAGTCTTCTATTAAATTATAGTTGCAAAAATGCGAAATTATAAAGTCTGTCCTCGTTCTTTTAAGAAAATATTTATTGAGTGTGAAATTTTATCATTAGATATTTATTGGTGGTACCTACATCGGTTTATACAATGTATTCGGGCTCCAATGTATGTTTGAGAGATATAATTCCAACATTGACTAAATCTTTAACTTCATTATTGGGGAAATGATTAACTTTGATGGCTGGCCCTATTTTTTGCATAGATTTTCTGTAGAAATCCAGATGTTATATTAGTAATACCTAATATATTAGTTAAATTAATGGTTGAAAATACGTTTTCTGACAAATCCTTAAATTTATTTTGGTAGAAAATCTTTTTGTTGGCTAATGATGAAGTTGCAATAATTTTGAAACCGGTAGAAAAATTAGTTTAAAAATTCGAAAATGTTCTTCAACTACCATTAATTTAATTATTATAAATGGACTAACAAACTTTGATCACTGAAGTAAAGCAGCGCATATTTTGGCGAGAGTTTCGATGGATGACCAGTGACGAGCTTGAGTCCGCATTCGAATCTCTGCCTGTCGCTTTGCATGCCTCCCCATCCCATAATTACCCTAGTACAGCTTCTTTGGAAAGGTATGTCTTAGGATTCATCTTATCTGTAGTAGGTCATCTGGCTACATATTTATAGGGTTAAGAGAGCTACGAATGAGCAAATAATAAAAGAATATATTAAGGAGAAAAGTAGGGATGCGCCGAAGTATCGCTTCGCCCGCTTAGGCCAATTCTTTTACTATTCGGTTTTGGCCGAAGCAGTATTTTTATTCGGCCGAAGCGACGCGATAAAATTGCCTTGTCAAGACTTGTTAAATCACGTGTTTTTGGGGTTATATTATTATTTTTATTTCACGTTTTAATGAATAAAAAGTCGAGTGACATTTGGAAATATTATTTATATTGAGAAGATAATAATAAATATGCATAGTGCAATACATGTAAATGTGAGATTTCTCGAGGTGGTCTTGGTAAAATTTATGATCAATCATTTAAAAAGGAAACATGTAGAAGAATATAAAGAATTCCAACGGGAAAGTTGAGATAATACATATTATTAATTATTATTTAGAAGTAGAAATTGGTTTTGTTATTGTTAGCTTATCATTTTGTGTGTTTTGGTGCAATATTCTGCAGATTATAACTTTGTTTTTTTATTTGTGTTCCTGTTAATATGAAGAAATATGTGCTTTTTTATTTGTTTATAAACACACCTATTAATATTTGTGATTCGGCCAGAGTGTGGATCTTTTTTATCTCAGTAGGACAACCGAGGAAAAAAAATGTATCTTCAACTGCATCAAAAAGTGCAAGTACAATTGTGATCGTTATACATCAGAATGTGCAATCAATTGGAAATTGTATCGATAAATTGAATCATCTTCTTGAAAATGAGATGGTTGTAAATTTGTTTGTGTGACGGAACATTGGAAAATCAGAGAGCAACTTGGAAAGTTTCTTTTAAATAACTTCAAACTAGTGGCTGATATTTGTCGAAAGGAGGGCTATGGAGGCGTTGCAATTTATGGTCATCAAAGTGTTACAGTGAATAATCTAAGAAACATCAAAGACAGCTCTGTGGAAGTTCATTTTGAATATGCGAGCATAAACCAATTTTGAAAAGAGGGAATCCAGAAGAATTGGACAATTACAGACCGATCAGCCTACTTTCAGGTTTTTCTAAGCTGTTTGAACTGGTTGCGTCTAATCGACTTGTGGCATTCATGGAGGAGTGCGAATTGCTTTCGGACAACCAACATGGCTACATAAGGGGCAGAACAACTCAAACAGCAAGTTTCAGTTCGCTCATAACATTCTTAACAAACTGGAGGTAGGTGAAGCAGACTTAGGAATTTTTCTAGATCTGTCAAACGGATATGACTGCCTGGATCGGAATCTTTTATTGAAAAAGTTTGTATGGAATCATAGGCAATGCATTAAAATGGTTTCGATCATACCTTAACTATAGAATACAAAGTTTTAATTAAGAAAGATAACATAAGTTTCAAGCCTGAAAATCTGCAAAATGATAAAGGTATCCCTCCGGGCAGTATCTTAGGACCAATAGGTAATGTTTATCATTTTTACTAATGACCTACACAATGAAATATCGAATCCAAATAAGTTACTTTCAATGCTTATGACACTAACCTTTTGGTGACAGGAAGAACATGACTACACTAACTGTTAACACAGAAGATATATTTTTACAAGCAAGTTTATGGTTTGAGAAAAACAAACTCTTGGTACATAGAACAAAGTTAAGTAAACTAAATAAACCAGGTACTATACAAATAGACGAAAAAAAAAATTGCAAAGCACAACAAAATTTTAGGTATTCATACAGATGAATTTTTAGATTGGTCGGAGCAAATAGATTATCTCAGTAAGAATCTCAATAGAATAAGTTATGGAATCTCAAGATATGTCTTGATAACTGCCTTGAGAACCCTATATTTTGCAAACTTTGAGGCTACAGCAAGATATGGTATTGTCTTCTAGGGAGGAAATTCAAAAATAGAGAATATATTCGTTATACAAAAATGTTGAGAATTATCTTTAAAATGAGAAAGTTGTAGGGGTATTTTTAAGGATAAATGTGTTTTAACAATATATGGTTTGTATATTTGTGACACAATTATGTTATTGTATAGACCTTTTTATGCGGGTATTCGTTTCTACAAAAGACTGCCTATCAGTATCAAGAGTGTTCCAAATGCTAGAGTTTTCCTAAGACAATTGAAAAAACATTTAATAGAGCTGGAACCATATCACATTAAGGACTTAACAGGAGTCAACACTCTCATTTCTGTGACGCCATTTCTTTTTGTATTATGTGTTATCATAGCGTAAATTTAATCAGAAATAAAATTTATTATTATTATTATTATTATTATTATTATTATTATCTTGTCTATACCTGAAGAACCGATTTCTACTCTACGACACGCTTGTAGGACAACAGAAAATTTCTGTCACGTCTGGAGCAGCTCAAGGTTCAATCCTTGGACCAGACCTATGGAATGCTTCGTATGACGGTCTGCTTAGATGTGAGATGCCTGATGAGACTTGCCTTGTTGGCTACGCAGACGACGTTGCTGCTCTCATTGCAGCTAGAGATACGGACCAAGCACAGCTTAAGCTGAACCAAGTCAAGCGAAGGATTAACAGGTGGATGCATGATCACGGTTTGTTGCTGGCTCTCAGCAAGACAGAAATTGTTGTTCTTACAAAGAAACATAAAGAAACAATTATCCCAATGCATGTAGATAATTTTGAAATCCAAACTAAACCTTCAGCCAAATACCTCGGGATGATGATCGATACTAAGACGAGTTTCAGGGAACAGATTCAACACACCGCAGACAAAGCCGCCAGAGAAATAGGTTCTCTCAGTAGGCTGATGGCTAATGTTGGCGGTCCACGTCCTAGCAGGCGAAGGCTTCTCATATCCTCTGTTAACTCAGTCCTCTTGTATGGAGATTTGGGCAAATGTCCTAAACAAGACATGCTACCGCAACCAGCTCCTACGAGTCCAACGCCTGAGCGCTCTACGAGTTGCTTCTGCTTACCGCACCGTTTACGAGCCAGCTATTCTGAAACTAAGTGGAATAGTTCCTATTCACTTTCTGGCTCGTGAACGACAGGCCATCTACAGAAGAAACCACGAAAATGACAGAGGGGCTACTGCCACTGAAGAACGAGACCGCACCTTTACCTACTGGCAGGCCAGCTGGGAGGAGGAATCAAGGGGGCGATGGACCTCAAGGTTAATACCAGAACTTAGACCTTGGGCTGAAAGGAAACACAGAGAGGTGGGATACTATTTGACCCAACTTCTTTCGGGTCATGGGTATTTTCGTTATTACCTCCACAAGATGGGAAAGACTGAGAGTGCTGAATGTCTTTATTGTCCGGGCGTCATCGATACCGCAGAGCATACCTTTTTTGTCTGCAGTAAGTGGCACGAACGACGATCCTCACTAATGGCTGGGATCGGAACATTTGAACCGGATACGCTCGTGAAGGTTATGCTTCGTGACAGTGACTCCTGGAACCAGGTGATTCGTTTCACGGAAGCATTGCATAAAGCCAAAAAGGCTGATCTTGATCGGCCCTAAACCAAAGACGACGAACTCAAAGAGCTAACAACTTTGGCCTAACCTTAATAATGTGTCAAACGGTCTCAGGTTAGTGCCTTCGGAGAAGAGGGGGTTTTTAGCAGGTAGTCCATCAGACTTCAAGTTCTTGAGCATTTCCCTCCTCCAACACAAAAAAAATATTAACTTGTCTGTGGCAACACTTTCAAGGAAGAGAATTCACCTACGCTCGAGTACGAGTACGGGACCTGAAAAAGAACCGACATCAATAACTTAAGCCGAATTTACCACACACATCTGTAAATTAATTTTTGCTATGATCACCCCTACATAGCAAAGTCTCACTTCTTAGAATTATAGAAATCTGCATTACGATAACAAATCAAAACAACAACTTCCTGGACATTTTGAACCTCCGTTGTTATCCATATGTCGACATCCCCCATGAAATCTGACTTGTCAAAAAGAAACAATAAAAAATATTAATTTAACATGAATAACAAATAATTGTACTCAAAGTTTATGGTATATGCCTCATTAATATTATCCCCCATTATGTTGGGCTAGGTATGTACTAGTTACTTCCATTATATTGATTTTTGTGTACCTACAAATAATAAGTTTAGTTTGTTTTATAATTAGTTACAGAATAAATTGAAAATGTCCTCGGCCGAGGACGAAACGTCTTTATATTTTCATAGGAGTTTACATTTTATTTTCTACGAAGAATCCCAAACCCACGATATACCTACATAAATTTAAAAATATATATATACTTACATGGATATGTTAAAATATTGTATTTCTTAAAATATTCTCTGCAGGAATCTCTGATTGAAAATGAGTCTGATGACTCTTTTCTGTAAAACAAATATTCTGTGGGAGTTGCTGGAGCTTCCCCAGATCTTCGTATTATATGAAATGTGAGAGTGATTATGGCATAATAAACACCAGAAAACAGTTGTTTTATAACAAAAATATTTTTCATTTGTCTATAACTCTTCATTCTAATGGCATAATAATCACTATTTATTTTTTTACAGACAGCATTTATATTTGTTTCCCATCTCATATCACTATCTAAGAAAGTTCCGAGAAATTTAGTATTTTCAGAGAGATTAATAACATCATCCATCACTCTCACTTGAAAATTTGTTTCAATTTTTGATCTGCAGTAGAACTGCATCGGTACACGTTTCGTCTGAGTAATTGGAGCATTGAAAAATTAGAAATAATATTAATTCTACTAGGACACACAAGAGCTACCCACGGACACCTCATTAGCAGAGAACCTGAACCTATTTGTGCCATATGTGAAGTGCCATTAATTGTCGAACACATTCTAGTGGAGTGTCCTTTATTTGAAATGTATAGAATCACATACAATATAGACAATTCTATCAAAAATATTCAAAGACCAAATTGCGACATTGTGAACCTCATGAAATATCTCAAACGTACTTTCCTACACAGATTGTAAAAAACTAGAACCACCGCTAATAACCAATTGGTTGATGCGGTTTATTATTAAATAAAAAAAATCGATTGTCTGCTTTATTTATTTGTTTGTTCGCGCGTTTTATATATTAAACGTAATCCGATTTTCATAATTTTTGATTCATTTAAAAGACCCCCTTCAACCCCCTTTGGGGGTGGAGGGGGCATATTTTCTTGAAAATCGAAAATTCGAGATGTCAGAATTAAATATAGGACAATATCCGGAAATGTTTAAATTAAATATATTTTTCAAAAAATTTACGTTCAAATATGTGTAGAAGGGGGCAATTTCATTCGAAAACTGAAAATCTCTGGGTATTACATGTAGCAACATGTTTTCTTTAGAGTTACGGTTTTCGAGTTAAATCGGTGGTAAAACGGTTAAATATAAAATACTAATGCGCAAAAGAAAAAAAGAACTAAAGAGCCGAAGTGCTAACTGTTTGAAAAGTAGATTAAAAAGGGCTCATTGGTGGCTAAAAAGATAGGAAGCAGTGTTTGCTCGTTAAAATTCAGCTAGAAAACTGTTTAATATGATCAATTATAGATACCAAAACATAGAAAGAATTCGATATTTCTGTTATTTACAACATTCACATGAAAATATACGTTAAATGTCATTTATGAATAATTATATCCCTGTTACAATGCTTGTTTAATTCCATAATGGCGTTTGAAACATAATTAATATGAACATATAATAGACATAATATATTATGTGGGTATAAAGTTTGATATAGTAATGATAACAATTTATGCTGTTAAGAGTAACGAATTGCGAACTTCAAATTAATTAATTATTTTAGAATGTTACACATACATTTTTATCTAGGAGAATATCTTACATTTGGCAGCAAAATCAATCGTCTTATCCTCTGATCGGATATCAGAATAATGTTTTACTTTACGATTCTTTTCAGAGCCTACAATACTTATTATGAACATCTCTTCAATATCAGGTTAGCATAGGTATAGAGCAATAAAAAATCACAGTGGGTTATTGAACACATGTCTTTGCTAGACTCAGATGGGAATTATATTATAAACATTGAGTGTTGAGTGTTGGCACATGAAATGTGAGCGTACGGACAACCGCGAACTGTTTATCTCTTTTTGTCTCTTATTATTTTTAATGTTTGTTTAATTCCCTATGAATTCGATATAAGAAAGATAACTGCTACTTATAATGTGTATATTGATGTTAATTGTGGTTTTTCATAATCTTGTCAATATATGTACATACTTTCATATCCCTGTCATTGCTGCATATTGTCTAAGATATGCGTCCCATACATAATACAAGCTGTTCATGAACCAAGTTGGTGAACCTAGAAGGCATTTTGGTAAAGCTTACTCAAGCAAACTGATGTTGACAACAAAGTTGATCATATTGCTCATACACACTCCAACAAGTTTCCAGAACCCTGGGTTCCGCTCACGAGTCTAAAAAGCGGTCTTGGTCTCTACAGCAAGTACATAAACTTTGATCTGGTCCCTTTAACCTGTCCATTATGGACAGTCCATACCTACACGATTCAAAATTTATCTGAACTCCATCAAGTTGAGGCACACTTTGAATGAGTTTATTTTGGATCGCTCCATACAATCCAAATAACAAAAAAACTTAATAGTAATAGTAGGCCATGAGTGACGAACAAAAATGGCGAATGTACCGATAATATTACCGACCTGAACACACACAAATACAATATGCCGACCCCGAACAAGAACAAACGTAATTGGCGCACAGCTTGGGGCGCACTTGTTTCTCTCGTTCCCTTGATTAGAATTTATGGTTCGGCGGTGTAGACTTTTAATGCGACCTCTACCTACAATTAATTTTATTACGATTTTAATATCGAGTGGGCCTTGTTGTGGCTTGGGCAGCCTCCGATTACGAAGTTTTTCAGTTTAATTAGGTTTATGTCTACGGTCTCAATGTTTACACGTTGCTTTTTAATAGGGATTGGAATGCCTTTCGGCATTCACAAGTTGCCACTATTGTCTTCAGATTGTTATACAAGGGATTCATCAGTAAGAAAGACTATCATATATCTTTTTTTGTACTTGGATTGTATTTGGAAAAGAGAAAAATGAGGTACATAATAATACAGAAAATATGCAAATTTATTTAATTTATTCCTTTTCTTGATGATAAGTGGGGGATGGAAATATTTAATTTACGTTTTTTTTCAATATTTTCTATGCTATACAATTTTAAATTTCTAAAAAATGTATTTCTTCTACTAATAGCCCTCTATAGCTAGACCACATGGTGCACTTAAAAATGTTTTTAATTTTTTAGTTTTCTCCACAAACTCTTAGATACCTTCGAATTTGTTTATATATGCTATAAACCCTTCGCAAAGATTAAACTTGATGAATAGTGCGACCATAAATCTACAAAGGTTCTAAATCACCAAACAGAGCTATAAGCAGGCAGTCTACGCAGAGTTGTACCTGCCCTAGCAATTACATTTTGTTGTATAGGCAGGTATAATGGGTTATGATAATTATTAAGAAAAATTGCTTGAATATAATTGAGAATTATATAACTATTTATGCTTATACTTGATGGAAATCCATATTAGATAGGAATTGAAACAATATATCAACTTTCCCTTATCAAATGTGAGTATAAACTATCTTTTTATACTCACATTTGATAAAGGTACAGTGTGCCGAAACCATTGTTATGTGTTTTTAAAATATATAATAGTGGAAATTTAATATATTGTTTCAATTCCTAATTGAGAATTGTTTATGTTTATACAATATATTATGATATATAACATAAAAACATCACGATAACGAATGCGATTGCGATTATACCATATACCAAACTATTTCATAAGATATCTTAATCCAGACCTGGGAATATTTCAAGGGACACACACTTTTATTGCTTATCTATATTTCGAACAATAGGTAATAATGAGCATCGTCAGCTTATATGGATTTACGACCTTCTTAGATTTCTGGTTCTGCTATACCTACCTGTACTCCATTTCAAAAAGAAGGAGGGTAATAAATTGTTATAATGTCTATTTTTTTCTGTCGTATATACGGTTTCATTCAGTTAATAATTTATGACTCTCGTTTTTTAATGGAGTAGGTACCTATAGCTCTATATAAGTAGGAAATGTTTTATTCTATAGTTTCGGTAAAAGTATGCTTTGTACGGATATACAATATCAAGGCAAAGATTTATTTTTTTATTTAATCTTTGACCAATCATCTATATCCATCTATGAACATAATATAATGATAATACTAGAAAAATTATAATATTATACATAGTAGCATACAATGATAAAAATAAAACGGATTCCTGGTAATGCCTATTTTATTTATAGAAAAAATATTTATTTTTCTATACCTCACCAAGTCCTTGGGTTTACTATGCCTTACCTTTATATTAATGTAAGGAACCTCGGGCTATGAGTTCTACTCGTACTTACCATTTTTGTATACCACATAAGTAACAAAGACATAGTTAACACAAAGACATATCAAATAAGATGGGTACTGAAAATGTCGGAAACGGTATCAAGTGATCTTTTCATTTCGTTACAACCTTTCAGAAACAAGATCTCAATTCTTTGTTTTTCTTATATAGGTATCACAATGTTAAAGAATAACTACATTTTGAAAATAAATTGTAGATGTGTTACCGTAAATGTTTATCTAGATCAAATAATTAAAAAATCTGTTTATCGGTGGAACAGGTCAACTTTAAGGCCATAATTTTGTTTATTTTCATTATAAGGAATGTTTTTTATACAATATCTCATGATGACGTCACAGAGATAAACCAATGACTTCATAATCAAACAATGATGTCAAAAGATGCGCAATCATATTTTAAAAGAGCCATGTCTGAGCGCTTTTGTGTTGAATATACACGACGTATTTTATTTACGGTTTTATTCCTAAGCATTCATACTGCTTACAAGAGTAGATAGGTACCTTTTAGAGTAAAGGGATCGCAGGAGGCGGCAATATATCAACATTACAAAAATTACTTCCGCTTCCGTGTTTCCGCTATCATGTGGAGGGGACAATTTTTTCGAAAATCGAAAATTTAAGACGATCAAATTATAGAAGAAACCATATTATCCATAAATGTACGGTGTCCGAGTTGCAACATTGGTAAAGTTTAAAATATACCTATATAAATGCACAACTCTAAAATTATCAGCATCATTGGAATTAATACTATTTAGTATTTTTAAGTGTATCTAACAACAAATAAAATCTGTTTTAGTTTTTGTGAAAAAGTTCTATTGTAGGTATATATTAGAAAAATATATATTTTAAATTGCCTTATTTATTTATTTCGAATAATGCTCAAAAACAAATCAACAAATAAAAATTGGTGGCTACGATAATATTTTTAAATTAGAAAATGTAATATTTACGATTGTGAATCGAAATTTTAATTGGAACCATAATCAATCAATCAATCAACGATATAAAATTGGACCACAAAACCGTGAAATTCAGCACCAGCACCTATAATTATAACAACAACAAGAACCAAATTCTATTCTATAGACATTTTTATTAGTTTTATTAAAGAACCCATTTAGGCTAGGGCCCTCTCAAAATTAGATGCTGACCAGAACCACCTTTTCCCAAGACACAACAAACTCGACCGCCAAATGGGCCTCGTGGAAGTACTACAGCGGGACCATTAGATAATTTCGAATTTTTACTTTGTTAAAGTAATTGACGTTCGCCTCCAGCCGTTTCAAATAACAAATAATGTTTTCTGGTATTCATCGAAATTATACCCGACAATTGATAATGACACGCATCTTAGTCACGATAGATTGTTGTTATTTCCAATTTTTGATAATTTTGTATATCGAATAGACATAATTGAGTAAAGATATTTGTAGATGCCTTCAGATCTAGTTAATTCCGTTTATATTTCTGATTATGTTGCTCTAATGCCATGTTACAAAGACTTCTTCTTTTATATTCTTATTAGGCAGTTCAGCGTGTATTCTTTGCTGTGCTGTGACTTTAAGCTATGTTATCACTCCACCTTTTCCGGGGTCGACCCACGCTTCTGATTTCTCTGGTGATTTGTCTCTTGCTACCTTAACAATCCTTTCGTCAACCATTCTACTTATGTTGTCGTTCCATTTTCTTTTCCTCTTCAGTGTCGACTCGTTTATCCTTTCCATCTTGCATGTTATTCTGATTTCGTCATTCCGTACTCAATCTCTCAATCCCTGTGATTCTCCTTAGTATTGTCATTTCCGCTGTCTCCAACATCCTTTGTGCTTTGGAAGTGTCGGGCCGTGTTTCTGCAGTACCTATATGTCATTATAGACCTTATCGTTGTTTTGTAGATTCTTGCCTTAGTTTCTGTTCTTATGTGTTTGTTTTTCCATATTGTATTATTTAGGCATCCTGCTGCTCTATTGGCTTTCTGTATTTGGCTTTTTACTTCTGTGTCTGTCTCCATAGCTGGTTAGTGTGATGCCTAGATAGGTGGTTTTCGCAATTTGTTCAATGCTGGTGCCATCAATCTCTAACTTACATCTGATAGTTTCTTTACTTATGACTAATGTTTTGGTTTTCTGGGTTGAAATATTCCTTCATGTTTGGTTTCTTTGCTATTGTATTGAGCTTATGTACCAATCTTTGTAGGTCATCTTCATTTTCTGCTATTATAGCGTCATCTACGTAACAGAGAATTTTCATTTCCTTATTTCCCATCTTATAACCTTTGCCTTTTTTCACTGCCTTGATTATTTCGTCCATTATAAGATTAAAGAGTAACGGACTTAAAGAGTCTCCCTGTCTTATGCCTGTGCCTGTGTCTATTTCCTCCATTAGTTTTCCTTCTATTCTGGCCTGCATTTTATTGTGCTTATAGACGCCTTCGATTGTTTTGATAATATCGAGCGGTATTTGTCTATTTTATACGTGTATTACGTCCTTCAGTCGATTGTATTCCAGTGATTCCTCCGTAATTTGTCTTATGAGGAATACTGCGTCTGTGCATCATCTTCCGGTTCGAAAGCCTTGTTGTTCGTCTTCAAGAGATATTCTTTGACTTATCAGCATAGTTAAATTTTTTGTTGTCATTTTCATCGTGATGTTTAGAAGATTGATTCCTTTATAGTTTTCCGGTTCTTTTCTATCGCCTTTCTTGAACAGTAGAATAAATATGCTTATATTCATTCTTTGAGTACTTTATTGTGTTGTATAATTTTGTTAATGTCACAAAGACACTTAAATAAATAACTTTTAACCAAAATGAGAACCGACTTTATTAATTGGTGCACAGAAAATTAGGAAATAATATTATTTATTGGTACGGATAATATTGATGTGCTGTTTGTAGTTGAAAGTAAGTAGACATTTGTCACCAACTTCAAAACTACCAACGCCACTAGAATTAATATTATGTCGAATAGGTATTTCACACACTATCGAAATCTTTCCTGTTATTTATTTCACATATTTGAGTGTCCTTAGATTCTAAATAACAAAATATTTTTTAGAAAAAATTGGACCGACGTTATTAATTGGTGCGCTGACAAATACAAAATACTTAATATAAATTCTATTGGTGCTGTTACTTTTGAAGTTGTGCAGTTGAGATAGATTGATAACTTTTGGCACAAAATTCACAAGTACCAGCAATTAATATTTTTTTTGTATTTTTCAGTGCACAACTAATAACACTAATAACTACAACTACAACTAATAACGGTTACAATTTAAAAAAAATATTTATTCCAAATTTTTTAGAGTATCCGTTGTCACGAAAATCGTTGAACGTTCGCTAATACCAGTGATGATAGTAGGTACTTATCCTATTACCCACCTATTATACTTTGCTTGTGGTTGTTATTATTGAGATCTCAAAATATCGCTGCGGAAATACGCGCATACTTAAGTATTTTAGATGTTACCATTTTACCACCGCTGTAACTCGAAAAACCTAACTCTAAGGAAAAAAATGTTGCTATAAATAATTGGGTTTGTCATGTAGTACCCTCTATTTTGGAAAAAAAATCGCTCTCACCACGTAGCAAAAATACACATATTTGAGAATGTAACATGCCTCTTATTCGAAAACCGTAACTCTTTTGAAAAAATGTTATGCCACCTCAGATTTTTAATTTTCGAGAAAATTTGCCCCCTCCACCCCCTTCGTTGGCGATTTTTGGGACCATTTCTCAAGCCTCCTCTTACAACTTTATCAAAAATCATCAAAATCGGAGCTCGTTTACTACTCGACAGCGCGCACACAAATAAAACAGTCCAGCTTCCCCACCCTGTATATAAAAGCGCGCCCGAACCACAAAAAAGCAGACAGTCGAATTGGTTACCTCCTCCGTTCGGGGTTCGACGATCAAAAAATACCTAAGAACCTATTGCCTACCAAGAATGATTTTCTATTATTTCCCCTTTAAAGGCTCTCAAATTCAAATTATTGAAGTTTTTAGAAATTTGTAATTTTGTCGTTTCGAATTCTCGATTTCTGAAAAAACCTGTCCCTAGTTAATTTAATATTAGAAATGTTGTTTTCCTTCCACTACAGAAGGCAATACTATCATCACATTTTAGATATTCCTTTGTCAAAGACAAAAACTACATATATTCTGCCTTGGTTTATGTATCTGACTGATTGTCTGTATGTCTGTACCAAAATACCCATATTAATGCTTTATTTTTTTGTATTGAAAGGTACTTTGATCCCTCGCCTGCGACAAAACTTGCTCGCAATAGTGGCAAAGCAATAGTCTGCATTCGTATTTTGCTCCAAATTGCAGCGTTTTTCGAAAAAGCTCTTGAACGCAGTGTCAAGGAACATCTCTGAGAAAATCAGGGAAAATTATAGGTATCATTTAAACATGTAGGTACATTGAAGCCTACCTTAAACGTTTTCTGAATTGGTACATAAATTCCAATGCAATTTTTTACCTTGATACTTTGAAGTTCTCGAAAGGTATTCTTGTCATTGCTGTAATTGGATTCTTCAATAATTTGATCTATAAAAATATTTAAGAAATCTGTATTTCCGATGAGAATTTATATTATATTATATTTTATATTGTATATTATCACATCAATTATGAGTGATAAGACGAAAGAGAAACAACAAATTCTTCTCCAGAGTTTACTGTGGAGAAGACTTTGTGTTTCTTTTTCGTCTTACCACTTCACTTCACTTCGAGAATGGACTTCTGCAAACATTAATTAGGAGTGATGTTTGATCCCCAACTACACTATCACTAGCACGACATTCTTTTCTATCTAGTTTCTCAATTTTCTGAAAACTCGGTACCTGTAGGTACGGTTATTTTATACGTTTATTTTATAAATCAAATCTTTGGGATATACCTATAAGGTTTCATCTCTTCCTTCCTGACAACGAGTCATAACACATATTGCAGAAAAATCATCAATTAAGGAAGTGCAAATTATTCCAATTCTTATATAAACAAGTTCGCGGTTAAATGCTGGTTATTGTGTTGGTACCTACCTCAGTTTATAGACCATGGGTACCTACGTGTTTGGAGCGAATCCGTTCTGTAGTCATTTCACTTTCATGCATATGTTCCATCATTTGTTTCTATAATTGTGTCATTCCGGAACATTTTTTAGGCTACCTGCTTAACTTTTAATGGTTGAGTGCTGGTATTTAGGTAGTTATAAATATTATACCAACAATCCCAATTCGACTAATCTCTTGCCACTTTTATAAAACATTCTTCGACTAAGTATTTTATCTAACTAATGTCAGCTTCTTATTATATGACCATACCACCGTTTATGGAATCTGACTTAAGCTATAAAGTAAAATACTGTTTTACGACTTCCAAGCACCACCATCTATGGAGCATCGACCAGTTTTTTTTGTGGGCTTTTTTATCAATGTTCTGGTGGCCCACAGACTAGACAAGTGGATAACATAAATGAGGCACGCGACAATAAATGCTTATAATCATGTTACAGGATTTGATAGATATGGATGGAATGAAGAGTTGAGTGTTTACATTTAATAATATTACCTATACAGTGAACTGTGTTTTTAAAAAAACTCCGTAGACAAAGCTAGACTAGGTAGGTATATAATTTACAGAAAATATGCACCACAGTTTGATTTTCATTACATAATAAAGTAAAAGAACAAAACATGCTAATCCTCATTAACAATAATTCTTATGTGAGCAACAAATTGGCGATCATCTTGAAATAATTGTGATAATCAGAATGATAAGCTAATTATTCAACTAGACGTATTAAATTAAAAGTTAATATGTTTATAATCAATATCACGGGCCGTATTTAGTAGAAAGATAACTTGCATTTACTATATTTTGTTATATTTTTCCTGTAAATCTAAATCTAAATTTTTGATATTCAATCAATGCTTTTTGAGATCTCTTTCAACTTTGACGGCGTTTGCTCTATAAAGAAATTACATAAGTAATAATATTCTTGATATTAGAATAAGGACATTAAGGCAATCTCATTTAAAAGTATGACGATGGGTATTTCTGACCGACTTTGAAAAATGGAGGAGGTATGCAATTCAATTGTATGCGTGCTTTTTCATGTAGTTAATAAATATATGCGTCTTTTGTCTAGTAAACGTGCAACGATTTGGATGATTGTTAATTACATCATTGGAAAGAGGAGTGTTGATATATCGTCTTATATAGAAAGTCCCCTCTTCCTCCTAAAGGGGGCATTTTGTTAAATGGAGAATTTTATCAACATATGTCGAAAAATGTTCGTTGAGTTGGAGTCCTTTCAACGTACCCACCTGAAGATGGTTTTTATTCCATATCTCCAAAACTAATGGAGCGAAATTTTAGGAATCTACTAATGTTTTGACTCCTAGCGTGAAAGGGGCAGGGGCTAAAAGCAATTTCAAAATTTTAAATAGGGATGCATCAAACAAGGGCCAAAAACTTCCGTTTCTTTTTTGAATGTGTTTTTTTTTAATTTTGCCGTAAACTTAAAAAAACATTTTCTACTACAAACAGGTAGGTACTCTTATCGAACCTCAGTAGAATGAACCGTTCTCTAGTAATATCGATTCAAAAGCTTTACTACTTGTCTCAAGTGTAAATCAAATAATTTGATATCATAGCAGCCATGGAAAAGACCAGTTTCGCGTCGAGTTATTTGACATTCGGTGACAAATGTAGGTAGTGTTTGTAGTTTTTTCTTCAGGCGCGTACGTTAAAAGGGCTGCAACTCCCTTAACGAATTTCGTTCGACCTATGTTTAGTGGAACTTTTTGCGTTGCTTTTAAACTTAGAATCCGCTGGTGAAGTTTGGCGGGCTAATTTTGGGACACCCTGTATAGAAGACTTTTGGCATCAACTTCAAAAGTACCTACCAAGACTAACAGAATTCACCTTATTTTGATTTTTCATTGTAAGAAAAAATTTTCTAGTCGCATCAATGAATATTTGTAGCGGATAAATTACCAAATCAATTTTTTTATCTTGGCGTAGAAATTTGAAATGGGCAACCAATTCTGATAAGGGTTTATTTACCATATTAATCAATATCAACGTATACTTAGAGTATAGCATCTTGGGGAAGTTTTGGAATTATTTGCAAAAGTATATGTGTTTTACACATAATGGAAAGTCTTTCTTTGGCTGTATCAAATGATGCAGTGAAATATTTATTATTTATTTACACTTTCTACTTTCAATGTCAAAATTAGTTTATTTACGCTACAATAACATGATGCAATTAATCTAAATCTGTATAAATACCTACCGAATTTTAACTTTTTTTGTTCAGTATTTAAAAAAATCATCTCTGTGACTGTTATATTATTTATTTTATCTCCATTAAGCATATTATTTTTTTTTCAATTTAGGGTAGGTATGTGATCCATTCCAACCCTTTCAATCAAATAAACGATGTCTATGAAAACATAACACATGACAACAAGGCCCCATAATTACGAGATCCATTAAATAATCGACTCTATTTATGGACTTTTTCCTTTTCCAATTCAATATATTGTTATACCCCACAGTCTTCTCTCATTCTCATCGTTGCGTTACTAAATAGATGTTATTTTTATACCTGAGCCCTTACAAACAAATTAGGCCCGTGAAATTATTAATAAGAAAACATATGTTTCAATATTACCTGAACGAATTCCAATTTATTGGATCATGCGTCGACGGTTGTTTTTTATCATGAACAACAACCACTCTTCGTTGAAATCAAAATTTTCTTATTTGATAATGAGATGAATAACAAGAATTTTCTTGGGCAAATGTTACGGTGGAATTGATTGTGGGAATATTTTCACTGAAGAAATTGTATCACAGACTTCCAATCAATATTTTATCCCATCGTCTATCGTCTGAAAGTGGAAGACATAGGTATGTACAGTGTACAGGTACCTATTTGAAATAGTAATTTATGTACGACATTCGTGATATTGCAACATTAACATAGGTAGATATACAGAGTCTATAAAAAGAATAATAACTTGTTTATATTTTGATTCCTGAAAAAAACATGTATCAAATATTTTTTTTAATCAATCACAGATTATCAGCAAGAATAATAATGATTAGTATATTATTTTAAATAGCACAGCCTGTATATTTTTTCAGTTTCAGGTGCTCTAATCAATTAAAATATAACTATTCAATCCATTTAATGGTAACTTGTTCCATTTAAAAATTACGGCCGTTTGAAAATAATATTGGAAAATATTTAATTCATGCTAAAAACGAACATTTGGAATTTTTTTGGTTTCTTATTTTTAAAATTTTATGAGTATGTATAAATATTTTTCACAAAAAATTCGACCGACGTTATTAGTTGGGGCACTGGAGTTCAAAATAATATGAATTCTATTGGTACTGGTACTTTTGAAGTGCCTACAATAACAACTACAACTTCAAAATTACCAGCACCAATATAATAAATATTAGTCGGTTGGTCCAATTTTTTGTAAAACAATATTTATTTCACACTTAGTGTAGGTACCATTATTCATGAAAATTATTCAATGTCCGCTAATACCAAAGAAGATAGTACTTATCCTATTACCCATGTATAGGCTTAAACTTGTTATTATTCAGAGATCCCAAAACATCGCGACGCATATACACATATTTCAGACATTACTGCTGTAAGTCGAAAAACGCAACTCTTTTTAAAAATGTTCAATTTGAATGTTGCTACACATAATTTTTTAATTTGGCCTTCTTGTATTTTCCATTTTCGAAGAAAATTGCCTCTTCCACATAGCGGAAACAAACATATATTTCAGATTTTAACATTGATGAAACTCGTAAACTGTAACTCTTTTGAAAACATGTTCATTTCAAACGTTTCCGGATATGGTCTCATCTTCAATTCTGCCATGTCAGATTATCGATTTTCGAGAAAAACTGCCCCGTTCGGATATGTTTTTGGAGAGAAGGATATTTCAGATTTGAGTTTTTCTAAATATGGGATCATTTCTCTCCTCCTTCAAATGAAACAAAAATCGTCTAAATCGCAGTACGGTTACTATGCAAAACAAGCGAACAGCCACAAAAAAGCAAACATATAACTGAATTGTATACATCCTCCTTTTTTGGAGTCGGTCAAAAATTGAACAGTCCCTTGTTAAGGACGAGCAACATCTGCCGATTTATCTGCAATAGAGTATTTTTTATGAGGATATCGCAAAATCATCATTAACAAACAAAACTTGATAATCTGGATGATATTAGAAACAGAAAACTTATAACAACCCATCAAACAACAAATGAGCAATGTCGTAATACCATTTCAGCTTTTTATAATATACCTAGACTTATATATTACCTACCAAATATAACAAGGTAGATATTTTGAGTCTTTTAAAAAAATGTATAAAATACTTGTAGATTATTTTTGTATTGAAAATGTTTCAATAATTTACCGTTATATCAATACATTTTGAAATAATACTTAATCCTAGAAATATGAGGCTCTGACAGTTAGGTATCTAATATTTTTCCGCGACTGTAACTTGATATTATCAAACGTCAAAGGTCATGACGCAGAGAAACTAGTAGTTATTGGCACATTGAATAATAATTAATTTCGAACTTGAAACAACAAATAACATTAATTCTATTCCATTTCTAGCAAATTGTATTTCCGAAACATGTGATGATAGGGTCTAAACTGAAAATCGTGATACAATATTTGTTCCCAGATAAATGTCAAAAAGCCAATCGGACTTGTGTGGTAGACATAGACTTGTCCTGCAGCGAATTTGACATATTTATATGCCTAAGCTCATATTGCATAATCATGATTGTCAGGCGACATATACCTAACTTACCCTTCAGTGGGATTGAGAAACAGTGACTACAAAATGTAATGTAGGTACCTAACTTGCGTATATTTCGATTCCTGGCAGATTTACAAAAAAAATCCAAATAAGGTATTTTAGACTTTGAATATTATACTCTTAAATCATAATACGAGAAAATAGTGATGTCTGTATTGGTTCCATGTCAGGGTGTACGAAAATTATTCACGTTCCACACTCGTGCGGAAGATAATTGCTGTTTTCATGAGTTTGCTATTTTAAGTACTAGTGTCGTGGAATGAGCACGGACATATAATGGTCAAAATTCAGAAAATTCAAAATAACTTAATCTAATCTAGTTATATTTTTCTATAAAAAAATTTTACATTATAAATTGACAACATTAATTTATTTTTCGATTTTGTCGTGATATTCAAAATATCAAGATTTCATCATCATAACTATCGAATGACAGAAAACGTCATTAAAATTTTATTTCCATTCAAGAATCAATTCACCCGTTTAACGTAATGAAGTATTGATCATTTGGTTTGTGAATCTAACTTGAGATCGGACCATTGCTAGGAGGATCAATGATTGAACTTTTAAAGTACTTAGGTGTTGCAAAAGGTATTCGGGTGTTTCTCTGTATCACAAAGTTTCATCAGAAGAATAAACTTTCTTTTTAACAATGATAGTAAGAGAATATTATGTATATAAATGAATTTCAAAAATTTGGATGTTCTTATGAAATTAACATGTGAAATCATCACTTGTTAGAATTAATATAATACAAATACAGAGATACCGCCTCATCAAATTAATACGCATACCTATGCAATTGAAAAATTGATTCTAATAATTAGAAGATAAACAGCCATATTCATAATCAATACTTATAAACTGCTAAACTACCATCGTCTTCACTGTCAGGATTGATGGTATTGTTGCCATATTAGCTAACATGATGTTCGTTTTAACTATGAATATGAGTGAAAGACATCCAAACAAAGGAAATATATTAAAGATGCATTGCAAAGCTCAAAATAATGTTCATTCTATAATTATGTACTTATTCTCTATTTCAAAAACAGAGAGAGTAATACATTATCGTATTCTATTCTGTCTTATAACGGATTCCTTCATTATAATAATTTATAATAAGCATAGAAATAATACTCCTAGAGGGCTAATAGAGTGATAAGTACCTCACGAAGAAAGAGAAACAGTAATAGGGTTTCGGATGATATACACTTGCGCGAAAGTCTATCTTATATATTCGTTTATGTACTTTTCTTAAGAACAGTGTTGTCAAACTTGGAGAAATTTCCCGTTTTGGAAGATTTTGAAATAGAAAAGAGAAAGTAAATACCTACTTTCAAATATTATTTTTTGATTTATATAATATCAAAAACTTAAAATTTATCATGCTTTAAATGAATATAAAAAAAACAATATTTTTTTATTAATTAAGAATACCTATACTAAAGCATTTTGTAATTTGTACCTTAAACTAGGCAACAATGCCATGCCAGTCTTGTTGTTGGACGCCTTTGATATTGTGTTGTGATATAAATTGTTTTCTGTGGTAAAATAAAATTCGTGGAAGATGCCATCGATTAGGCGTTATGTTTCATATAATATATAATATGCCATGGATAAGCACCAAACACGACGAAAATTAATTACTCTTTTTGGTGTTAATGTTATTTTTAGGTAAATTTCTTATAGAAATGTACCTGTTGTGATCGTTCGCACTTTTGAATTTCCAAAAAAATTAAACAGCATGTTGTTATATCTATAAGTAAGTCTGAAAAAACTTTTTGTTTATATATGTATATAGATATGTACCTATATGAGATATGACATTTGTTAACACTATTGAGGTCGCAGTTTTGAAAGTATGAAGTTCAAATAAATTGGTACAAAAATCAATCTCTTAAATATCTCGACCGAGTTCGTTATTGGCCATTATCGAGTAGTAGTTTCAAAATGACTACCGTTAAAACATTTATAAAAAACAACAAAAGTGTGAACGATCGCAATAGGCACATTTTTAAAAGAAATTTACCAGGACAAAACTAGTTATTATATGATTGAAAATTTCTTGAGTAGATCTGCGTATATACTCTTATATACTAGCCTTCTAGAAGTATTAATTCTATGATTATGAGTATCTCTCTGTTTGCAATAGAAGGTACCAGCATTCTGATCTTTTTGGTATATCTCATAAACCTTACAACACAACTGAGATATGTTTGATGAAATTTCGCTAAGGAAATTGTAAAGTGAATTATACCTAATTTTGTTTAAAATCTGAATCTTAATCTCAAAAGGTTAAGAAAACTTGACACTGCAATTGTAATGTTATTTAAATAATACCTATTTAAGGTCTAGTACAAAATATATTTTAATATGCTTCAAAACCAAAACATGTTCAGTTTTTCAATAAAACATTCCCTTGAAAAGCTATTTGCTGGCAGGAGCATGTGTTTGAATTCAGCAAACCGAATACGGAAACATGTCTCAGGCATTCTCTATCCAATGAAGAACGAGTCGTCAAGATCGGTCGATGTTTATTTATTTTTATTATAAAATGGAGAACCATATATAAAAAATAAAAAATAAGCCCTGTTCTACTTTTCTACTTCTTTGCAAATCAATCACAATGAAATATCGTATCGAGTCTAAATATAAAACGTATATATTTGGATATAGGGTGACATAAAGATTATTTTATAACATTAAAATTTGTCATGTTTAAATGTAGAATACGACCTGTTTTAACTAATGAACGCACTATCGTGTCTTGTCTTCCCAAATTAATCACCAGACAGTGGAGCAACCATCAAGAATTCAGTCAACAATTAAGCGCTGCTGTTATCGACGGAATGTTCGTTTACATAAATATTAATTGAAATCAAAAATTACTGGTTGCCTAAATGGAAAAGGTCGAAATTGTTGTTTGTGTGGTCATTTTCTGGGAAACATCGCTTCTTAAGTGATAAGTTGGAGTACAGCATCAATCAATTCAGTTATATACGATAAGAAATTAGTATATAGAGTCAGCTGACAATGACGTTCTGAAAGTAAAGTGATATGAATATTTTTGCGCAAATATTAATTGACTCCTTGAGATTTATAAGTTGTAACTGTTACTTTGCATACGGTAATTAATCAATTACTATTGGACAATTTTACGCATCCTTCCGGGTATTTGCTGGAAGTATATGACAATTATAGCCTCAGGTATATACTTGACAGGGATAATAAACTAAAAATGCACAATCAATAATTGGAGATTTTAGAAGGTGGTGAATTAGAGCCAACTTTGTAAAATATTGTATCTTCTTAACACGATTCAAAAAATTTAGACTTAAACCGTACCTAGTTCACTTCCATGTTTCCTTAATCATTAGCCACAATATCTGCACTGTATTGTATAGTTTTCCAAAACAATCAATAAATTTTAAAAGCCTCTAATACCTACTATTAACAACCTTCCTTTAAGTAGCTTTTTCTATAATAATTGTAAGACCGGATCTGGATATCGGCAAAAAATTGTTATGGGCTGTCTTTTTCTGTTTGTTCTTGAAATAAAGAACTTCAAACCAACGGAGAATCAATATTGATCATTCAGCTCTTCCCTTCTATATTTTCTTTCAGGACAAGACATTCTTGGTATAAATGCGATAGGGCTCCAATGCACCTTAATAAATTCAAATATTGATAATGGGTAAATGTTTATGTAAATTGGAATGAAATAATTTTTTTGACATTTTCTATCAAAAGCAAAAGTGAGCCAGTTTTCGAATAATGATAAAATGACTGAAACTCAAAAGCTTACCCATTGTAAGTTCTTCGTTATTTATTGGTCTATTGTAAGGATGAGCGTAATTAAGTAATAATCTAATTCAGTATCCACGTTTTTGTTTGTCTTCATTGTACTCTAATGTAACGTTATTATATTTGTTTATAGGTACTCTCAATCCCTCCGCGTAAGGGATGCAGAATATTGTTGCAGAATCGGGATAAAATGTTATTTTTGGCAACCCAAAGATTTGATTTCTTGATACATGCCTTACGTGGAGGGTTTGAGGGTACAAACAGAAATGATTGTGGTATAGTGGGCTACTAAATGGGTATAATGGTATGGCAATCGAAAAATTTGAGTTTTCACAACTTTGTAGACAAATTAATTTGAAAACTTATCTAGACTATTGTTACAGTTCTAACACGGAGGGGTTGCGGGTACAAGATAAAATAAGAAAAATAATTGCGGTACAGTAAATGGGTACAATCGCATGTCATTCGAAAAATTTTAATTTTTGCTTCACTTTGATGCAAAATTCATAGAGTTACTTGATCCTGGTCCTAAAATCTCACAAAGTGTAATCAATTTTACATAGCACTATAGTAGATTTTGGGTATGTAGGTACTTACCTACGTATCGGATTAAGGTGACTTCAGTAGTGCCTAAATCTGATGTCCACTTTACGTCCGTTGATGGTGTGCTGAAGGCCTTCCATAAATAGAAAAGGAAGTCGTTTCAAGATCAAGAAATACCGAGATCCAATTTTTGAAGAACAAACATTATGACTCTGTTCCAACCACAAGTTCCTGATTGTTTCAAGTTTCAAATTATCATACCTATCTGCTGGTCCCCTAATTTTTGTGCGAATTTGTGCTCTAAAATAATCCACGAGGTTTGTTCCAGTCAAGCATCATTTTAATTTATATTAAAAAATATCTATCAGCCTGTCTCGAAGAATAATAATATAATTATAATATTTGTCGCTATGAAAGACCAATGGCGGAACAATCGAAGAAAAATTATTACAATGGCCGTTTAGTGTCCAGTTATATAGACGCGGTGGATTTTTTCCACCAAAAAAGTCAACTTTCGACGTCGCCACCATGTTTCTTCATAATGTTCGATAATGAACTTGACGATCTTCGGTGCGGAACGTTGGTGCGCGCAAAAAGTCTTTAATTAGACAGAATGTTTTGTCAATGCTTTACGCAACAATGAGTCCGCGCGTATTGAATTTAATTGTCATCTCGCTGTGCCCAAGAAGATCGCATTATAATTATTTATTCATTCGTGGGTATTTAGATCGGTACGCGGCCGAGAAAAACGGATTGCTCCATTAGCTTGGCCATTGTTGTGTAGATTTTTAATTTGTTTCAAACTCAATTGTCAACTGAATTAGCTGTTTTGTATCCAGATAACTGGATTTATTTGCGAATAGCTTTCTAGATATCATCAATTGTTTATTTAATTCATTATTGATTAAACCTTAGCTGACTGAAACTCGCATGTTCAGTGTCGAGGTCTTGTAGAATAGATTAAAATAATTGATTTGAATATAAAAATTTTATATACTTTTTACGCCAGTTAAACTGCCACTCTTTAATTTCACATATAATATTTTCTTTTGTAATATCGAAATTCATTCTTTATTGTAGTATGGGGTGGTTCGGTATGTACCAAGGGCTAACCTTAGGGCTGAACTTTGAATGGATTCAAGTTTCTTCAACAATTTTTTATTGGCAGTGCTATAACAAATTGATCCGTAAATCCAATTTACTTCTTATCAGTAGTCCGCAGAGGCTGAGAATAATTGACGTTTCGGCGCCATATCTAATGTTCGATAACATTTTTAGAATATTCATTCGTTGTCGTCAGGATCTTTGTGAGCATTCAATGCAAGGCTTCCATTTTAGGGGGTTATCGAAGGTGAGACCAAAAAAGTTTATTTTTTCGGATTCTTTCAAGATGGAACCGATTAGCGTTAGTTTAATATTTTCCATGTTTTCTCCACTACCGAAAACCATAAAGCAAGTATTTTCTACTGAGAACAAAAATTCTGTTTGAAGTGTCCAGTTTTCTATTTTCGTAGTATGTAGTATTTGACTAGCTAAAGAAGTATGTTTGCTTCTTTTATATACCTATGACTTGATCGTCGGCTTTATGGCTATTAGAAATAGAGATAGGCTTAAGATAGATCCTTGGAGAGTGCCATTCTGGAGTGGTCTAGAGGTGGAGGTGAGTCGACTTACTTTAACCTCACTGCTTTATTAAGCTTTCTTAGAGCGATAAAAAACATCTTTAGTGCGCCATGGCTATGGTATTTGAAATCTAAAGTTTCGTAATATTAAAACATAACCTTTTTCACACATTTCCGAAACGAAGGAGGCATAGAATATGACTTTTTAATGTTTTTTTGCGGTTTGCACTCGGGTTTGCATAGTAAACGTGCTCTGATTCTGATGTTTTTTTCTATTTGAAAGAGGAGTGCTAAGAAATGTTTCCATATCAAAAAAAAATAATTCTGACCCCAAAAAGTGCCTCCAAATTCCAAGGTGGTGAATACCTGAGTGCTCAACGATTTTGATGACTAATGACAGCTGAAACTGTGAATTTTTTTTGTACAGAAACTAGGACCGATTTTATTTGTTTATAGAGAATACAAAATAATTTTAATTCCACTGGTGGGTGCTGGTACTTTTGAACTTGGTGCCAAACGTCTTCTATCTATTCTATCGATTTAAACATTACTAGCACCAGTACCTAGAATTATTATTGTTTTGTGTTTTTTAGTACACCAAATAATAAAGTTCCTAGTTTTTATAAGAAAATATTATTTTCAGGAGCAGAAATATTTTTTTTCTTTCCAAATTGGATGTTATTTTGACAGAAATATTTCTAGTGCTAATTATTCCGTTGTGAAATGCAGGTTAAAAATATGGTTATTATCATATATCATGCTTAATTAATAGATATCTAGATCCATCCTTGTAGTAAAAGAGCTTTTAATAAATTTACCCGCACATTCTTCACTGTATAAAATGGCATATATGTGCTACTATTTATCTAACAGTATATTTTTTTCAGTATCTATTTGAATGCGAAAGCCAAATTATATAGGAACAATATTTAGATTTCTAGTAGTATATAACAAAATAATAGGCATAGGTACCTTTATAACTGCCATAGGAGCTGTAATAGCTGAGTCGAGAAAATTTAGGTATAGATTTGCGCAGAATCTTTCATCATATTATCGATATATGTGTGTATAAGCATTCAAATCATTATACCTACCTAGTTGTGGGCGGCCAATATTTAAACAATTGAATATGATTTACATTATACAAGATAATAAACGATGTTAAATCTTGATCTATTGTATCAATCTGACCAAAGAAATCAGATTCTATTTTCTGGTAGACTAATGTAGATACCTACTCAAATAAAAGACTAAAGTAGAAATATATATAATGATCACTATTTGGCTGGAATACTTCTTCAAGAACATTGATTATTGGTTTGTTATTTTTTTAATGAGATTTCTCATAAACAGCTCTTATACATGATTATTTTTGAATGTATATCAAGTAATTTACATAAGTCTCTAATGTTATGAATTATTTATAGACAAATTTTCAATTCCTTGATGAAATATTTTGCCGATTGATAGCTATAGGTAACGGTATTCTAAATTACGTAGCCTGATTTTTTTTCGTAATTTTTAAGGGAAATTCTAATTCCCGCGATATCATTTCATGATAACAATTTAATTAGAAAAAAATCTTCAAATCATGGTCTTTGCGTTTTCGTGAACACAATGCGAATGTTAATCGTTTTGTTTGCTTTTTGTTTTGTACTAGTTGGTTACAATGATCGATATAGGGGGCTCTTTACATTGTGAAATACATTTCAGCTGAAATCCAGTGTCGTAGCTTAAAATGTCACCGAAACGGAAAGAGGAATTTAACATACCTAATAAACCTCATTGAAAACAAATCATCTAATATACCACATGTCTGCATTTGATTCACATTACTATAATTAATTGTATAACTATGACAGACAACTGATTTTTTCCGTTAGTTACATATTGGAAAAGCTACAAGTTATTAAAGCTCAGCAATTTATCTGTAAGAATATCTAAAAATAAAATATTTGCGTTAAAAGGTTCAGAGACCTGCATATCGCAATTTATATGTCTTATGTGTTATACAAGTCAGAATATAGTTCCCAATTTTGATCAGAAACTTTTTCACTCTTTCTTACCTCCCTGGGATAACTTTAAATTTAGTAAAAATGGGACGTAGGTAGGTATTACTGGTAGGTATTTTTTGTTATTTGATATTTGATGAATGTTTCTCATACACCTGCTATATATACATATATATATATATATATATATATATATATATATATATATATATATATATATATATATATATATATATATATATATATATATATATATATATGTCCCTACATATACCTAAGAGTAATGTGGATTTTTTGTGTGTTAATAATTACCTATTTTCTTTATAATATCAATAACCTACGCTGCTGGATGTTTGCGTGTCTGAAAGTACTAAACCGAAGAACAAACATTGTATTGCTAATTTTATTAGGTTTTCCTCGTTTACGATTAAGATACTCAAATTTTGAGCTCCTCCAAATTTGTTTTTAGCTAGTTTACCGAATTAGATTTATTCGCCTTATTAAACATGGCACGCGATAAAACTTCAACAGTGCTGGTTTAGATTTGCTTTTGGCATGCACGTTATTTGGGCTTAACTATCTCTTTTGTTTCTAGGAAATGTTAATACGAATAAGATTTTGGAGGTTATTCGGGGTAGTGAATGAGTGTCTTGAAGAAAAAAAAAATTAAGGAAAAAAGTTGAAGCAATTGGTCATAATAAATCGGTTAATTAAGTATTATTATATGTTTTCTAACTTCTTTACAATATTTAGTCCTATTATAAATACCTACCTATGTGATTTTATCAATTATGGATAAGTATAATAAAAATCGAAAATATTTTGGTATTGTGTCAGCTTGGTCGATCTTCATTATTTATGTCGAATTAACCGGTATATTAAACTTCCCCAAGATACTTAACGACTTTTTGGCCGACTACCAAACGGAGGAGGACTGTTTGTCTGCTTGTTCGCGCTTTTCGTATGGTAGACGTTTTATTTTGATGAATCTTTTTTTATTTGAAAGAGAAGCCCTGAGAATTGATCCCATAGAAATTTGAAATCCAACATGCGCTTGCCCCAAAAATTTCACCCCAAGTGGGTGTTCGTGGCAATTTTTCTCAAAAATTTGAAACTATAAACTAAAAAAACAGGTACCATATCAGACAACGTTTAAAATTGTCCTCAAAAACTTCAACGTTTTTTTAGTTACAGATTTATGATTGTACAAGATTGCTGTCGCGCTCCTATATTGTAAAATCTAATATAATATGTGAAAGTTTAACAAATTCGCTAACTGATGAAACACTCAAAAATTTAAAATAAATATTTTGTACAAAAAATAGGACCAATTTTTATTAGTTAGGTACTGCACTGAAAAATACAAAATACGTAGTATCAACTCAATTGGTACTAATACTTTTGAAGTTGGTGCCAATAACAACACAACTTCAAAATTACCGAAACCTTCTTACCAATAGAATTAATATAATTTTGTTTTTTTCAACTAATAAAAGTTGGTCCTATTTTTTGTAAGAAATATTTATCTATATTCTTCTTTCTAGCTAAACAAAATCGCGACCAACTCAGAAATAAAATTCATTTTCTGCTTACATCATTTCACTCTGTATATGTAGGTACTTTTTGTAGAATGAATAGACCAAATTCAATTTGATATAATACTTTTGAAATAAGTTAATACTTTGATTTATTCATACCCTGAACATAAGAACTAAGACAAATTGTGAAATGGCAAACATTTTGTGTATTTCTGGTTTTGGTTTTCGACACTACACACAATTACTTCTTGAATAATAAATATAACGACCTATATACTAATGAAAATGTTTATTGAATATTGAGTAAAGTAATACACCTGTTTCTTACTAGACTAATATAGTGAATAACTAAAGAAATTTGAAAATGTTAATTAATATCTGTGCATGAAATTATATAAAATGCGTATTCATGTTATTTGGAAGAATTATTTTTGTATTCGCTGTTTTACTTCTTTCCATAGATAGATGAAAATGTGACTATGCAGATGTGTCTAATATTTTTGAGTTGATTGCATGAACCGCGCATGTAGGTATATTTTGGCTCCTTATACTACTTCTAGACTAATATAATAACTGTTCCTGTGCTAACCACTTTTGGAATAGTTCTGAAACTAAAATTAGAACAGTCTCTCGGTGTTATTTTGAGAACTCAGTTTTCCGGAGCCATTGAAAAAATGTCGGAGCATCTCATTTTTCCTCATCATGAAATAAATCTATTGGAACACTTGCTCTGAAGTTCTTTGAAACAGAAGAGCATTTTGCTATTTCCAAAAATATTTGTTTGGTCTGACCTTAAGAAATATTATGAATGTGAACCCTAATTTAACAGAAAAACCGATATACAAATGCAAAAAATATATATTTTTCGTAGATAATATTTTTGACCTATTAGAAAGATCAAGTTATAGAAGCATAATTGCCTGGGGAGGTTAAGAATATAAAAATAACACTCTGATGATTTTAGTGAAATTATATCAATTTGAATCTGTTGTAGGCATATAGAGGGTGTTTCATAATATATACACAGGACTTGAGAATGTGATAGCTTGCCTAACAATATGAAAAAAAGTTTATAATTCACCATTTTCATTTTTACAGGGTGTTGAAATTAAGTAAAACAAATAGTTTTTGTGAATATCACCGGAACCGTTTATCGTACAGAAAACAGCTTTTGTAAGCATTTTCCACTCATATTAAGCTAAGTTTTGAGTCAGAATTTTTTTGTCAAGTCATAATTGGTGAAAATTCTGTAGTAGTGGGTGTTTTTCTCCACAATTTCTACGCCAATGGAAAAATTACGGATTTGAGCCGCCAATTTGAGTCGACCATTTTCGAGAAAAATCAACTTCTATATTGAAAAACATGGTAATTCTTTTAAATTCATTTTTTTATTTACTAATTAAACAAAATTTATGTAAACGTTAGAACAAGTAACAAAAGCTAAAATTGATCGTGTTTTTTTTTTCAACATAAAAGTTGATTTTTCTCGAAAACGGTCGACTTTAGAGCTCACGACCAACAGTATCTTTTTTGAGTAGAAAACATTGGCAGTTCAAATGGGCGTCTCAAAACCGTGCTTTTTAAATTGCCGTAGAAATTGGGGAGAAAAACAACCGCTACTCCTTCAAAATCTTCACCAATTATGAAGACAAAAACTTAGCTAATTATGAGTGGAAAATGCTTATAAAAGCCGTTTTCCTTACGATAAACGGTTCCCAAAAAACGATTTTAATTTTCAATTTAATTTCAACACCATGTATCTCGAATTGGTGCATTTTAGAAGGTAAGTTAATATAAAATTTTTTTCACATTTTTGAACGAGCTATCGCATCCTCAAGTCGTGCGCATATATTACTAAATGTCCTGTATATATAGTATTAATGTCTGAAAGTTTATCTTTTGATTGAGTAGAGTGAATCTGTATGAAACCCCTCGATACGGCTCTGTTTGTATTTACCAGAACGACTTACTCGTGGTGATATAAATATAACTGAAACTGAAGGGAATGAAGAGAAGTAAAAAAATAGAAACAATAATGACGAATACGTGAGCATCGAGATCGAGTTATGATTGGCTAACAATAACCTAACGACCAGTTCCACCCAGCCACACTATACATTAGCCTAATCTACTCTAATATACCATAACAACAGGCAGTTTATCTAACCTCTCTATAGTATACCTTGCTGGTTTGAAATTAAAAAAATATAAAAAAAACATTCGACAAATTGCCGACGTAGATTTTTCGGTAATTGATCATTATTATGGTGGGATAATGTTAGGTATATTTATGCTATCTGGCTTTTGCTTTTCCCGAATGGGACTTGTATAATACGGCGGTACGTGATTTCTATTTTCTCACGGCGAGCAAATATCTACCTATGTAGGAATAAGTATGTGTTGTACATACATTACGAAATTGTGAGTTTGATTTAATAAATATATGTTGTTATTCTAAGCGTTATGTGCGTTGATAATGATCAATTATCATACAGGGTGATTTACATGCATAAAATGGATTGTCCTGTGATTTATTTATCCAATCAAGACTGGCCTGCATAATTTGAAGTGTAGCAGTATCAGTGGCAAATAAAAACCAAAATAAATTATAAATATGAATCTAAGAAAGCTTCAATAGTGTGTCTTTCGTAAAGTCTTAAAAAAAATGGTCAAATGTGAGTCGGTATCGCGTGGAAATGGTTCCGTCTTTTCTTATAGGTTCTCCTATAAACTTTGATTGAAGGCCTCCTACATTCTTTTTTTTTAATTTTGGCGCTCAGTAGCTTCAGAAATAGATTCAGAATAGATATATCAAATAAACTTAATTTTGGTGTCTAGTAGAAGTATATTTTTTTATATACCACTTATCTTATATGCTAGCTACAATTATTGGAAGTGAATTAATTAAAACATGTACAAAATATAAAAAAAGAATCAATATCTTAGTTAGTAGTTAGTAGTAGTCAATCAGTAGTATACAGGACATTATTCGATTTTTTACACAATTGATCTGATATTCTAGATACAATGTAAAAATAAAATAAAAAGAATGAAAATGATTCTCAAATTATTACTTAGGCAAAGTTACATGTGACACATATTTAATGAAGTCATAATTTGAGATATCATTTTTTGTTTCAATATGACACAAAATTTTCTTACAGTTTTCACTTTTAGGTAAATTTCTTATAGAAATATACCTATTGCGATCGTTCACACTTTGGAATTTCGAAAAAATTTCAACGGCATGTTGTTATATGTCTATAAGTTAGTCCAAAAAAACATTTGGTTCAAAAGTCTATATATATATATATATATATATATATATATATATATATATATATATATATGGGATATTACGAAATTTGTTAACACGATAGAGGTCGCAGTTTTAAAGGTATCAAGTTCAAATTTGCTACAAAAATCAATCTCTCAAATATCTCGGTCGAGTTCGTTATTGGGCAATATCGGGTAAGTAGTTTCAAAATGGCTACCATTCAAACATTTAAAAAAAATATCAAAAAAGAGCAGTAGTGTAAATATTATTAAAAATAATTTTAGGTTATAGATATAATCAGTACCTACAACTTTTGTTCAAAGAAATTTTTCATAAAATACACAGGTAAAAAAATAAAAATTATTAAAGAAAAATAACAAATATTGATAAAACATGAACATCAATATAAATTTGATGTAATTGTACATTTTCTGGAGATCTTAATGTAGACCCTGATTAAAAAAATATATAGTTTATTTATTGAAAAGAAATAGACGAAAAAAAAATCTGCCTTGAAGTGGACTCGAACCCTGTCTGCTTTATATTCAACAGCCAAAACAAAAACCTCTAACCGCTAGGCTATGACAATTTTATTTAATAACATGTAGGTATACCAATGAAAAGGTTGTTAAGATTTCAATTCAATGAATTTTGAAAAATTTACCTTTCCGCTGACTACAGGCCATCGGGATTTTTTTTAACAGTGCTGCCCTTTATTTTTCCTCTAGTATATAAACTTTGAATTTTTACATAGTCTGATACTCCAGCTTTTCAGTAAATATATAGATTGACAGATGAGACGAGAAGAAAGAATTGTTAAATCTTGAGTGAAATGACTCACATGCACTGTTAGTCCGAATTATTGAAGAACTACACTCAGCCCACAAACATGGTGGGAACGTATCTTCTTCATCAATGTAGGTATGTCTGTACAAGGTACAAGGTAGTCTGAGTATTTGTCTAAGAGGGCATGATTTGGCTTCATGGAAAATAAATCAGTGGCGGAACAGTCTCCGAGATCATTTGGATTTAAATTTGTTAACCCAAAAGTGTACCGCAGCCATTTTCCAATCCTTGATTATTTGTATTTATCTGTTAAACCAAAACTGCCATGATTAGTGAAGGTGGAATCTACATCCGTTAATTTTTGTTAAGGGCCAGATATATTGTATTGTAATTGTACCAAATTTAAACTTTTTGTAGATTCAGAGAAAGCTGTGACAGACAGACAGTTTGAGTGATTTCTTAAGACGGCAGGGCCACTACAAAAACCGATAGACAAGTCGGGCAGGAACACAGATGTGATACCGGTTGCATCTGGAACGACAAAATACTCGAAGAGGCTTAGATATCGAAGAGTTTTGGATGCTTGAGGAGCATTATCTTCAAAGTCCCTTATACTTACCGAAATGCAAAAAAGTATTTATTATACAGCACGATGACGATGACTAAAATATGAAAGTCAACTATAACAGATTATTTTCTTTCAAAGAATACTAGTTTTACTAGATACTTAGAGTAGATGTGTTAGAAATGCCCTTAAGAGCATTTCATTGAATTCATCACCATTCAATTGGGTTCCCTATTAGCAATGTCCAGAAGTGGGGGACAACAACCTCAAAACGTGCCTGTAGAAAGGAAAAAAAACTACACCAATTAACTGGCGGATACACAGTTGACAACCAACACCACATTTGACGTAACTAATAACCAATAAATCGTTTCGTATATGCGAAAGCCCATGTAATAATAATCAACAAGTGTGATTATTAAAGGTCACGCATACATATACCTTCCTATGTATTATTTTTTTCGATATTTGATGTATGATTTCTTTGGACAATCGCTAACATCAATCAAGCAATTATAAGCGTTCCTATGCCATAATATGATAAAGATGTCAATGCACAAGTATTATATATCTGGTAAAGTTAATCGTATTCCATTAAAGCGATAAACGTTTTTGTTTGATAATTATGTCGTTATAAACTTCATAACTTTATATTCAAAGTGCTGGAGAAAGAGTCTCAAGAGAAGCATGGTGCGCGTCCTCTGTAAATTAAACTTTTATATTTCATAAAGTTTATGTATGACATTTCAATTTGGATTCATATCCAGTCACTTGCTGTTTTATTGGCCTTATTTCAAGCATCTTATGCGCTAGAGGTCGTACTTAATGATATCTCGGTGGCAGCCAAGTCGTATTTGAGCACGTAAGAGTTCGCTCTCTGTTGGGTATTCTTTATAACTTTGAAAACGTGCTCACTTTGTGTCAATCTTACCAACCATTATACTGCGATGGTAAATTGCCTACATTCAAATAGTTATTTTCTTACAAATATGTTTTTCTTTTCGATATAATACCTATGTACTTAGGTAGGTATATTGGTATTTTGCAAATTTGTTTGGAATCGTTTGGTGGAAACGTTCTGAATGGTTTTGTACCATCAAGTGATGATCTCAACACCATCTTAACAAAAATGGTGTTGAAGTATTTAATGACGAATTGTTTCGGCTATTAATCAGTTGTTCGCTCACAAATGAAACCAAATATATTATTTTTTCAAGGTTTAACTCAACAAATTTCATTAGAAAATTTTAAAATACCTAATATTCACTACATACATCAAATTTCTTAATGTATATGTAATAGCCCAAAAAATAAAATAATACATGAAATGGCAAGTAGGACTCAATACCTGAGTATTACAAACTGCTAATCATATTCAAATTAATGTCAGTAGAAAGATATTAAAAATAGTAACTTTTAGGAAAATCCTTACTATTAGCTTTCTCTTTGGATTTCCTAGATCTTCTTTCTGTTTAAACCTTAAGACAAAAATGAAATAATATGAAAATTGTGTATCTTGAAAAACATCTAGATTAAAGAGATTGTTATTAAGAAAAGTATTGTAGGTAGGTATCAACCATTTTATTTAATTAGATTCTAGGTATCAACCATTTTATTTAATTAGATTCCTACATATGGAACTGTGAATTTTCGTTTCAAGTTAAATGATATCTCACGTTCAAAATTTGAGTAGAAATATATTATAAATCAGCTGGAAAACAGAGAAGAAATATTATTTATTCTTGTTCTTTGGATACCATAATCACTACCCAACTTAGATATATCCCGTATTTCAACCAAAATGTGTTTATTCACAGACAACAATTATTGTGAAATTCATAGAGATTTTAAAGCTATGCAATAGATATAACTACCTATATATTTATAGGACGATTCTTGACAGCAACACCTGGCCCAATGATGATACCTATCTCCCGCAGTTGAAGTCGAAGACTTTCGATAGAAAATATTTTTGCACTTCTTTCTTAGAACATCCGATTTTCGACCCTGTTTAGAGGATCAAAAACTAGGGCTGAAAAACAGTTCTCATTTTCTCCTACTAGATAGCGCTGTTCAATTATTATTTTTATATTTCTACGATTTATTAAGTGGTAGAGACATCTAAATATAATATATTTATCGTTATTTGTCGTTATTAAGCATAGATTGTGTTTAGTCAGACATTAAATTACTAATATCTTCGGAGGCGATGATGCAATTTTCATTGTTTCCAATAAGATCAACTGTCTCTTGTTTATTGTCATATGTCTTAGAGCTTAAGCCGGCTAAACATTACCCGCTATTTGCCAGCACTTGTCAGAACCCCAGTAGCCTTCTATTCGATGAGATAGGCACGCATCGGCATTTACCGAATATTGCGTATTTGTTACTGTAGATGAGTACTTTGACTTGTGATTGGCTCTTGTCAAATGGCGCGTAATGTGTAGCCGGCTTTACAACGTTCCGGGATGGATGACATTTGACATGACACCAAGGTGACCATTATATTTATATATTTGTATATATGACTGTAAACAATAAAATTTAGTTTAGGCCACGTTGCGAAAGCGGTTTTTTGGGTTTCTAGTAGTCTTCAGACGCACTTTCAGCCCGCGCCCTCACCTAGCGTGAAAAATACTGTTATTAGATCGAGCACGCCCCTCAAGTCCGAAAGAGCTATTCAACTTTATTTGAAAGTCTGATGTATTAGATGAATAGAATAAATATTATTTTTCGGTACATAAAAAATAATACAGTCCACCTATCTTTCTATCCTATATATTGGCTATTTTTACTGGAATCATTACTGAACTTTCACTATGAAAACAAATCTGCAGAATGCATTCAAATTGTATAACAATGTGAATAAAATGTAAATCATGAAAAAAGTTCAAAGAATTTCCACTATAACATCAGAATTATGTTTTATTTTTGTTTTATATACCTACTATGTTTGTGTGATATGGCAGCAATAATCTAGAAATTCAGAAATTCTGAAAAATTTATTGAACAATTTTTTAAAAGCTTTTATTTAACTAGCAATGTATGCATTCTAGGTAGGTATGGTTGGTTGGTCAAGGTCAAATCTTGCAGCTGAATTTTAAGACAGTTATCCCCACACGATTGAGCCGAAAGTTTGCACACCAACACGTTTAGATTGGATGACAATGCATGGTTTGCTATGTGACCTCATTCTAAAAACAATATGCACCCCTATGGTATGGGTATTAAAAAGAGAAGAATACAAAAAAATAAATTACGTCAAACTAAATAACTAAATTCAATATAACGGACAAAGTTTTCTTATTTACGATCATAATATGAGTACCTAACAAATAAAAGTTTGAGAAAAATACGTACGAACGAGAGAATAAACAAATTTATTTAAATGCACTAAAATGTTAGAAAATAATCGTTAAATTAAATCAAACCCCTCAGTTTATTACAATATACAATTTATATGATATAAACGCTTGCTGCGAGATTAACCTGTGTAAATAAACAAGAATACAATACGTAATTGATTTTCACCTAATCAGCTGTTTCTGTAATGAGTGAAATTCTTTTTCGACTTTCTCAGAGCCCTAGATACAAAACCCTTGGATTTATCGAGAAGTATTCTTGTACAAATAGTTTTCGAAGGAATAAGCTTTATGGCACGCTGAAGATTTCAATATGGGACCATATCTTAATCTTCGTATTTCAAATTAAAAAGAAACATCAAAATGTGTGCACGCTATGTAAATCCATGTTACATACATCCACAAAAAAAACATACAGTCAAATTTTTATACTTCCTTCTTTTGGGAAATCAGTCAAAAAAAAGATTTATAATCAGTATTCTTATTTATTTAGACTATTTACTGTTTCTCAGTCATTGAGTTTATTTAGATTACCAGCCAGTGTAAATTTGAAAAACGCCAACAAAATTAGTTCTAGGTTTTATTTTTACGTAAAAGAAACTATAAATGACTTGCTCTATTTCAAAAACAATATGCCTGGTCTACTCCTTGTGTACTCTTTGGATAATTTTCATTATCTCTGTAATTTGATATTTTTATTTACATTTGTTCCATACTAATAGGATACTTCAACAATACTAAAGTGATAGTTAACAGTACTTGCAATACGAGTAGATTCGTGGCTTAATAAATGAAGAAGTTGATTTGGATTATGCTGCGAATTATAAAACAAATATTAAATAGTTTTTTGACCTAGTCCGGTTTAGTCTGGTGTGAAAAAAAGTCATAAAAAGATATTCTCTAATATTACTAGTTACGTTATTAAGACAGATTGTAAAATAGTGTGATTCGGACTCACACACGATTGGTTCCGTACCATCGTACCTACAGCTAGTATTAAGATTGAGCAAAAATAAGGATTCATTGTACCTCCTTTAATTTTTAACTTTATTTTCATTATTTGTTATTATAGCAGATATACCTAATATTACTCCTGAAACATACATGGGTCTACCTATTATGCATTTACGTTTCAAGTGATAAAGCGATTGTTAAGGCCGAGCAAAAAAAATCACGTTTTTTCGATGATAATAATTATTTTTTGCTATAGCGGCAATAAAAATACACGTTCTGTAAAAATTTTGACTGTCTACCCGTTGCGGCTTATGAAATACCGTCTTTGGGCAGACAGACGTTCGGACAGTGGAGCCTTAGTATTAGTGTCCCATTGGCACCCTTTGGGTACAGAACCCTAAAAAGGAGTTATCAAACTAGGGAACCCGTTTATTTTGAACAGAGACCTACTTCATTAGATGCTCTGAAAACTACAAATTAATATCTACATATTTTCCGATCATTATTCAATTTTTACTAGAGTAACAAACTTAGGTAGTTCGCTTGATTCAATAAAAATGTATTTACGACAAAAAACAAGATTCTGAGGTTGTACAAGAGATAAGCTATGATTTATTAGATAAAAGACTCTTGGCACTGACAATGACGTCAAAATACTATTAGGTGTGACTGTGCGCAATGATCAAATAATTATTTTTTCACTCTATTCTCGGTATCTATGCCTGCTGATACACAAATTTATTCTAAAAAATATAGCATAAACTAATTTTGATCTTTAGAAAATGTTTTTACTAAACTTGTATTTTTTATTCCGAATATAATCTACAATCTAATACCAATCCATTTTCCATATAACTAACAGCATGCCAATATCTAGCGCTCCAGTTTGACTGTTCTATAAATAGAAAATATATTTTGCCATCAGTCGTAACTCGCATTAAAAACTTGTGTAATAAATGTTTATTGTAGGTATAGATGCGAGCAAAGATATTTGAATGCCTGGCGTGGTAACAGCTCAAGATGTGGGAAAAAATGTCAGCGACACTACTATATTCGATCGAGCAATTTTCCGTCTCATACTCGTAATTATTTTATTCATTATCGATAATCACCAATAATTACTCCAAGCAAAATTCCACTCCTGGAGAGCACAAGAAGATTGGTGCAATTTTCATAAAAAAACATCGAAACGACCATTGTTTCGATCACCTTGCCTCAGCGATGATAATATTATCCAAAGAGACAAGAACTTTTGAAAAATGAGTTCCTTTCCTTGTAACATAGACAATAACGTACTTCTTATAACTAATTTAATAATTACTCTCAAAGGTATTTGAGAGTTAATAGTATTGCATTGATTTTTTCCAAGAATAAGAGGTTTTCTATCCCACACAGGCAGAAACCTTCTCAACATTGGACAAAAATATCAAAGGTTCAGATTATATAGAAACTCAAAATTGCACAACTGTGTTATAGAGGGTAGTAAATTAGATATCACAAAAAATGGAGAAGTGCAAGTAGGGCTAGTGTCGAAAGGGTTTCTTAATTTTCTTATAGGTTTTATGTAAACTTTCAGATGTTCTATATTTCTTTCGAAATTCTACGATCAGTAATTTCGAAGGTATGAGGGAGAGGAATGGTCAATTTTCTTTTATTTTTCATAACATCTTCTAAGCCGCTCATTTTAGAATAATAAAAAAACATATTTATATATAATATATATAAGTATATATATATATATATATATATATATATATATATATATATATATATATATATATATATATATATATATTGATTTTGTATTCTTGACTGGTTTTATAATAAATAAAAAGATGTTCTTGGGGATGCAGTCATATATTAAATAAAATTCTTTGATTGAAGCCGAGCTTTCGAGAATGTTTATTCTCTTTTCAGGGCAAAAATCGTGAATTTAGAATAAATTAACCTGAAGAAGAGAATAAACATTCTCGAAAGCTCGGCTTCAATCAAAGAATTTTATTTAATATATGACTGCATCCCCAAGAACATCTTTTTATTTATATATATATATATATATATATATATATATATATATTATATATAACGAGATTTATCATATGATCTTTATGAAAAAAATGTATCATTATCTAATTCGCATGTTTAAATTAACTCCCAGTATCAAATTTAGTGTATTTAAATTTTTCGTCCAAAAGTAGAGTGAAAATTGGTACTTACAAAGAAATATATACATTGATATGTTAATTTAATTGAAAGTTTAAGAAAAGATCCAGAAAACTGGCGTTGTTATTTAAGGATAGATAAAGCAGTTTACAACGAGTTAGGACACCTAGTACACCTATAATGAAAGACGTACCAACATCATTCATAGTCATGAGTTCATGAGTTCATTCATAAATAATGGATAATGAATACACTAGTATAGTATAGTATATTTTTGAGAACTGAAGCATCACTGAAGCATGGCTTGAATTATCGTCCATATGTTCAAGTAAAACCTTGCTCACTGAGGAGGACTGTACAAATCCAAATACAAATTTCGAGGATCGCACACAGAGTTAACTTTCTGTCGTCTTTAGGGTGTAAATATACTGCGCTTCCGCGACCAGCAGCGAGAAGAGATAAAAGTATCGTGTAGGTATATTTATATATATATATATATATATATATATATATATACCTTATTGGCATGGCCACTGTGGTCCTGCCTCTAAACATATATACAAATATACGTTATTTTTTCCCTGCTCGCTTGCCACGTTTAAGCTGCTCGAGGAAGCGGGTCCACTATATCCGTACCTTTATGCTAAGGCTGACCTGCGCCATCTGGTTTGTACAAGTACGCGCTCGGTAAGACGCAGCGTGTGAACGGGATTTAGAGATAAGTCGCATGAAACCATTGGTTTAATACGAAAAGAAACTTCAAGCTCTAAAATCAGCTAAGAATCTGTGAAATTTCATGTAGCTCTGTAGCTATTACAACCCACGGTGGGTCTTGGCAGACACGACAATTCTCCTTCATTCGCCTCTGTCCATCTTTAGCTCCTCTGCTTCCAAGAGATTCAGAGATCTATGATCTGATATTATGTTATCTCTCCACCGTAATCGCGGTCTTCCTAATGGTCTTCTACCGGTCAGGGCCTGTTCCTATACCAATTTAACAGTTCGTCTATCCTCTTTACTCTTTACCGGCCCATCGCAGTCTTTCCGCTTTTATCATTCTTACAATGTCTGATTGGTAATATAGTTCTTCTATTTCCCGGTTTTTTCTACTGCGGTACTGTTGTGTAGTTTCATCCCTTATGGGTCCGTAAAGACTCAGTAGTATTTTTCTCTTTGCAATTCTCAGTCTGTTTTTGTTCTGTTTTGTCATGGTCCAGGTTTCGCAGGCGTACGTCATAATCGGTCTTATCATGGAGTGGTATAATCTTATTTTTGTCATCCGCGATACATTTTTTGATTTTATTATTTTTTTTACTGACTGAAAAAAAGGTAGAGGTATACAGTTCGGTTGTATGTTTGCAATTTTATTTTAATATTTTTATATTCTTTATGTATGGCTGTTTGCAAGTTTTGCATAATAAAAGTGCTCCCATATTTAGAAAAACTCAAATCCAAAATCTCTTTCCCTCCAAAAACCGACCCAGAAGGGCCTAGAATGGGCAATTTTTGTCAAAAATTGAAAAGCGGTGACGACAGAATTAAAGATGAGACTATATCCGGAAAAGTTTCAATTGAACATTTTTTCAGAAGAGTTGAGGTTTTCAAGTTACAGAAATGGTTAAGACAGTAATATGTGTATTTCCGCTTTATGGAGGCGGCAATTGTTTTGGAAATTTGAAAACATAAAATGGCCAAATTAAAGTAGAAATGATATGTAGCAACATTTAAATCGGGCATTTTTCAAAAGAAGCTACGGTTTTCTTCTTTCAGCAGTGGTAAAGTCTGAAATATGTGTATTTTCGCCGCGATGTTCGGAGATCTCGGCATAATAACAAGTACAAGCAAATAATAAACATGAGTAATAGGAACAGTACCTACTATCTTCTTTGGAACCAGTGAACGTTCAACGATTTTCATATTCATTTTCATTATGTTGCACTCAAAAATGTCAAATAAATATTTTTACTTAATAAATATTGAACTGACTTTATAAGTTGGTGCACTGAAAAATACAACTGGCACCAACTTTAAAAATACCAGCACCATTGTAATTAATATTATTTTGTATTGTGCAGTGCACCAACTAATAAAATCGTTCCTATTTTTGGTAAGAAATATTTATTGCCTAGTAATTCCTTAATATTGTAATTTTAGTAAAAAATTAAATTTGTAGTCTTTACTATAACATACAATAAGTATATTTTTTTTCTGTGACGGGAAAAATGTGATTTTTTCCCGGATAGATATTATACACACACACACACACACACACATATATATATATATATATATATATATATATATATATATAGGTATATAAATCAAATCACAGAATTAAATTGTCAGGTATTTGATAACTTTAAAACTTCAAATTTCACTGACTTTAATATATTGTAATATTTTTTCAATATTAAATCATCGTTTTTCCCGTCACCGAAAAAAATTGTGTATTATATACGGAAAGAATATTAGATTTTAGCTCTCCGTTTTTTGTCTCCCTCTTGTTCGCGTCGCTCGACAACACAACATCGAACTAAAATCTAAAACTTTTTTCCCTTGTATAATAAATAACTATTTTTTAATATCTGATATCTGATGTGAATGAATGTGTAATTTTCCTTAAGACAGAGAAAATGGTGTCTTCAACAGTGATAAATGGTGGTGGTGTGACTTGTTGAATGAAAAAAATATATAAAGAAAATAACTGTCCAAGCATGAAAGTCTAATTTCACTAAACTGTTCCGAAGTACCTAGTCATCCAAGGTGGGAGGTATAGGTCAGCTCCGGGACGCGATAACAATAAACTGTAGAATCGAGATCACAATGCGAGACTACTCACAAACCTATAAGTGGGATAATTCAGATACATAAAGATCGCATATACAGAATCCCAAGCTTTTTTCTGCATTTAGCTAGCTATGCATTCGTCCACCGCAGCAACTAAGCGAGCAGGATACTGTCTGGCGCTATAAGTATACAAAAAACGACAAAAACCCAGCCACGAAGCAGCAGGAAAATAAACACGGCGCGCGATGTAATTTTCCAGTGTTCAATCAATATGTCCGTAATAAGAAGAGCGAGAATGTTATAATACCTTGCTATAACGCGTGCACGCTGCGGTTAATATCGAAAAACGCGTCCATAAGCCCATCATCTGGGCTATGTCATTTCCACAATCGACCAACACCAACACACCACTATCTACCTATAAACATACGGCTACCAATATGCACGTTTTGAATCCTGTATATTGATTATTTGTCTGGTCTGCTGATACAGCCATCATACCTGTTTACATATATTATTAGATTTCGGTTATTGATGAGTGATACGTGAAATGGATTAACTTTTTTTTCTCTTGCATGGACTGAGATTGCGGGTGATTGTTTATGGAGTTGTAATCAGGTCCTATTTACAGGTATATACCTATTATATGTATGAACAAATTGAACAATATTGAAATGTTCAACGAATGACTCTGTCTCCTTTTTTATAAACGAGCAATCATTGACTCCTATGTTGATCTACACTAGTAATAATATTTTGATATTAAAATTAGCGAAAACAATAGAATTTATTATTACAAACTGAGAAGATTTTTTTCCAAAAAATTAAATCTCGTCTAATATGACAATCTTGTTAGCATAATAACCTTTTTCCCGAGATTAATTTTTTTATCTATTTTTTTCAGAATCCGGTGTTATCGATTTGCCTTATGGTGAGTAGTTTTCGCTTAAATAAAGTTCAATGTGTTAACGAAAAACAGCTTCGAAACTTCTGAAATGGTATCAATAGAATAATTGGTCAGAACAAACAGGTATAAATCTAGTTTTTTAATGAAGAGCTTGATCAAAGTATTAGTTTCTGCATGATAGCCATTTAAATAAAAATCATAATAAATACATTTCATTATCCAAACTAAATTGAAAATTTACTGAAGGAAGTTTACATTTTGAACAAAATTTTCATTAGATACATTTTGAAGGAATTATATTTTAAAGGAGATATGTTCAAGTCTGACCTTTGCATCTGCAGTTCTGATAAAAATCTCACAGATGTTATCAAAACAAAAAAAAATTAATTTAATCAAATAATATTTAACATAGATCTCTTATCAAGCTCTTCAATGTTTGATCGTCTTCTTCGTCTTCTACCATAATAAATACTTTAATTAAGCATTATAACATTATGAATGGTAGGTACATTGAAAGTTTCAATAATCATTTCTTAAAGGAAATAATATTTATAAAGCATTAAATCAAAAAGGTACGTACATCAACCAAATAAGTCAATTTAGCCTGAAAAACTATTTCCTTCCTCGACGCCGATGTGAGTACCGAAAGACACCTACCTCGATTCCGATTTATGTATATAATCAGATGTAAGATTATGATAAAACTTCTAGCATGAACTTTTAAAATGAATATATTAAATAAAAATTGGTTGGTGGACAATCTACCAGGATCTTATTCAAGCTCCAATTATCATTAGAATGAGCATTTTTATTCATAAAACTGCATAGGTAAAGACATAGTGTTTCCACAATGACTTTCGCCTTATCATTATAACCTTTTTTCGGAACGTATAGTTGTCCATCATTACCGTGAAATTAATATGAATAACAGGAGTTAATTCTTCATTTAATCTACTTTATCCGAAGAATATTCTAAGATGTTTCACAATTTTTTAATATTTTTTTTTATCACAAGACAGGGTTGGACTCCACTTATACTTCAATTATTTATTCAGTTTGTGCGACAAATAGATTATTATAATTTTTTTAAATACTGTTTTTTCGGGAACCGCGACGCTTTCATACGAGGATGATACTTCTCGAGCTAACTCCATCGCAAGTCTTAAATTGTGGGTTCTTCCGCGTCAGGTACGATCTTGAACTGTTGGAATATGGCAATCTGATAGGAAGGGGTAAACTGAAATGAGGAGTTAGGACTATAAATTAGTACCTAACCCAACCTAACCAAACAAGCAGAATTAATATTATTTTGTATTTTTCACTGCACCAACTAATAAAGTAGTTTTTGTAAAACAATCTCTTTATTTAATTCTTTAAAGAGAATGTTTATAAAAAAAATCCATTGTTTCTGTCAATGACAAGGGATTTGATTTCTCTTAAATATTTTTATCTATATGAGGAAGTTTATGCATATTTTTTTAATAAAGGTTTTAGGGTAGGTATATTGTTTTATATCAAGTTATTCCTGCTTGGAATTAATTTACTTACCATGAATAACCACGCAGTTTTATACCCACAACTCATCAAATTCTATCAGGTACTTATATAATACAACAAAATTGATTTTAGATTTTTTATTGTATGTATCAATAGTCATCAAAATTGTTGAGGTTCCTCATATATTCACACATTTCCATACACATATTTCAGATTTTACTATTGCAATAATTTAATGTTTACGGATATGTTCTCAATAAATATTTTTTACAAAAAATTGGACCGACGTTATAGTTGATGCACTGAAAAGTATAAAATAATATTACTTCTATTGGTGATGGTACTTTTGAAGTTGTGCAGTTGTAGTTAGATTGATAGCTTTTGGCACCAACTTCACAAGTACCATCACCAATAGAAGTAATATTATTTTATACTTTTCAGTGCATCAACTATAACGTTGGTCCAATTTTTTGTAAAAAATATTTATTTCACACTTTTGAGTGTAACATTAGTCCCGAAAATCGTTGAACGTTCACTATACCATATCAATGAAGATAATACATATCCTATTACCCACGTATATTCCTTGCTTGTAGTGGTTATTATTGAGATCTCAGAACATCGCGGCGGAAATACGCTTGAATATTTTAGTTGTTACCATTTAACACCGATTTAACTCGAAAACCGTAATTCTAAGGAAAAAATGTTCATTATAAATGTTGCTACAAATAATTATATCTTTCATGTAGTATCGAAAAAATTTCAATTTTCGAAAGAAATTGTCCTCTCCACATAGCAAAAATACATATTTAACATGCGTCTATTTCGAAAACCGTAACACTTTTGAAAAAATGTTCAATTTAAACGTTTCCGGATATTGTCCTATCTTTAATTATACCAACTCAGATTTTCGATTTTCGAGAAAATTCGCCCCCACCACCCCTTCGGGGGCGGTTTTCGGAGGGAAGGAGATTTCGGATTTGCGTTTTTATGAATATGGGACCATTTCTCAATCTCCTTCTTTCAAATGAATCCAAAATCATCAAAATCGGAGATCGTCTACTATATAAAAGGCGCGCACGAACCAAAAAAAAAAAAAAGCAGACAGTCGAATTGTATACCTCCTCCGTTCGGGGTTCGTCGGTCAAAAATAGCCTATTCTACTCGCTTTGGTATCAGTTTTTGGCGGGGAGTAAATTTTAGATTTTAAATTTTAATAATAAGGGACCATTACTCAGCTTCTTCCAAATAAAAAATATTCAAAATCTGACCACTTCAACAATGCAAACCACTAAAATAATAAAAGCACACAGTCGAACCGTATTCCAACTCCGTTTGGTAAGTCGGCAAAAAAATTGTAATTTTGTTTTAATTTAGTTTGGAATGTGTTTTTTAGATTGATTTTTATAAAAATCTTCCTGTTACTTTACGTGGTTTCCATTGTCAGTAGTTATGTTCAACAGTTAAGTTTTGCTCAAAATTTCTGACCTTCCCGCTAGCTATGTTCTTTTTGACCGACTTCCCAAAAGGAGGAGGTATACAATTCGATTGTGTGCTTTTTTTTTTTTTTTTTTTTTGTTTGTGCGCGCCTTTCATATAGTAAACGTACTCCGATTTTGATGATTTTTTATTCATTTGAAAGAGGAGGCTTGAGAAATGGTCCCATATTCATAAAAACGGGAATCCGACATCTCGTTCCCTTCGAAAACCGCCCCCGAAGGGGGTGGAGGGGGCAAATTTTGTCGAAAATTGAAAATCTGCGTTGATATAATTACAGATAGGACAATATCCGGAAACGTTTAAATGGAACATTTTTTCAAAAGAGTAACGGTTTTCGACATAGAGACATTTTAAATTCTCAAATATGCCTATTTTCGCTATGTGGAGAGGGCGATTTCTGTCGAAAATTGAAAATCTGTTTGCAGTACATGAAAGACATAATTATTTGTAGCAACATTTATACTGAACATTTTTCCCTTAGAGTTACGGTTTTCGAGTAAAATCGGTGTTAAAATGGTAACAACTAAAATATTCAAGCGTATTTCCGCAGCGATGTTCTGAGATCTCAATAATAACAACTACAAGCAAGGAATATACGTGGGTAATAGTATAAGTACTATCTTCATTGGTATTAGTGAACGTTCAACGATTTTCGTGACTAATGTTACACTCAAAAGTGTGAAATAAATATTTTTTACAAAAAATTGGACCGACTTTATTAGTTGGTGCACTGAAAAGTATAAAATAATATTAATTCTATTGGAGCTGGTACTTGTGAAGTTGGTGCCAAAAGTTACCAATCTACCTGCAACTGCACAACTTCAAAAGTAACAGCACCAATAGAATTAATATTATTTTATACTTTTCAGTGCACCAACTAATAAAGTCGGTCCAATTTTTTGTAAAAAATATTTATCAAGATAAAGATTCTCTTTGCTGTGTGCTGTTTTGGGCGCGTACGTTAAAAGATCCAGCACACGGCGTGAGTCGGAGCAGGTAAAGCAGATCGAATCTATTTTATGGTTTGTGGTAGGTACATATACCATCAGTATGGAGATACCTAATGGTATTTACCCTAAGGCCTATTTAGCCTAATCATTAGGTATTAATTAGGTATAAACGACCCACTTCGTGTGCGCAGTCTTGACGGCGCACTTGAAAGTGTATCGAATATCGTAGTATCCTGATATAATAACATACTTAAAAGAATCTCTCTCTTCTCTATTTTCACGTTATAGAGTACCACCTTTGAATATTAATATCTACCTATAGGTATTTATCAAAAATAGTTTTTGTCGGTATCAGTTTACAAGTTTGTTTATTTCTGTTAAAGTTAATCTAATCGAGTTGTTTCTATTTTAAAAGATATCAATTCCAAACACTAACGCAAATAAACTCATGCCCGATGAACTTTAACGGAAAATAGTTAGATAATGGAATAGTCTTTTGTTTCGGCCGCTATACCTATTAGCTATATTACGTGCAAAGTCACCTTGATCGTCGCGCTTCCGCTACCTCGCACTACCACCGCTGCCGACGCCGCTTGCTCGATCATCGGGACAAGAATAACGATGAAAAAAACCAACAATCACCTGCATCATTAGTTAAAATGAATTGTAATTACACTGTATAAATAAACTAACAAAACAATTTCACGCTAAACGGATATCATCGCTGTGTGATGATGAAACAGACAACATAGAGGGCTTCCCATCATTGGAATAATATGTATTAGTCGATGATCCGATGGAGGCGGTGGCGCCCTCTGAATCGATCAATTCAATAACCAATCTAGCTTACTCATCATGGATTTAAGACAATGTCGATAATACCCATAGGTGAAACTGCTGTTCCGATCAATACACTATTATTATTATGTAAACGACGGGTATTTGGGACATGTCTCTTTATCGGGCACTTCAACCTTAAGATCTTTTGTACCATCCTCTAATGATGTACTACTTTAACATCATTTCTGGGTTTAAATCACGCCCCTTGAAATAATCAATTAGTGTTCTTGCACCACAGGCCTTTAGGTCGTCATAGGTGGGAAACTTTCCTAGGACTTCAAGTCTTTTTGGTGCTAAATTTTCGCATTCAGTTAGTAAGTTTACAGATTCTGGTTGTTCTTTGCAGAATCTGCAGGAATCATCTTGAATAAAACCAATTTCTTAGATGGTTTTTGGTGAGATAATGACCTGTGGTGATTCAACCAAGTTTGTTTCTCAGATCATTTCTTTTGAGAAGTATTTAAGTACCTATTGCCTATATATCGGGTGTTTGGCCTGACTGTAAAGTTCTAGACTCTAGAGCAAACTAATACCTATATTGTTTTTAGTAGGATTCCTATTTTTTCGTTTCTGCTGTGACATGTTATTTTGCATGTCCGCAGAATGGCTCGGGGCCTATTGGCTTGCTTGAATAAGATGAAAGGCTACAAGACTGAAAGATAATAGCTGGCCAAATAAATAACTGGGAGAACTGCTTTCCCTTCCCCTAATATTGACGGATCCATTGTTGTAGAAGATATTAGAAACGTGTTTTTTATATATGTATGTCCTTTAAAATTAAATGAACTATGGAACAAGTGCACACGTATGTTAAATTTCACACAAAAAATTATGATATCGATATTTGATCCTGGTAGAGTGATTCTCTGATTTTTGCGCTGCATCCCTTCAGGGTCTTCTCGTGGAACAAAGGCGAGAGCCATTGCCGCTTTTCTAAACGTTACGCCTTTGATCCATACAACTGAACCTATCAAGAATCAAAAATTACAGCTGGTTGAATTATCGATATCATAAATTTTTAGGGGAATTTCTTCACATTTATACCCTTACACCACGAGGAGACTCTTAAGGGATGCAGAGCAAAAATCAAATTTGTATGAATCTGAGAGCGCATTAATCGTAGAATAATCGATAACATCGATTTTGAAAGAAAATTTACAATTACAATTCCTCCATGAGAAGACCCTTAAAGGGCTTGGAACAAAGCAATTGTATCATGTCTGTTAATATAGCGTATTTTTTTATTAAATTCCAAATCTTGAAATGGGTTTTTCAACCTTGTAGATCAACACAAGCAGCACACGTATTTAAATGGAGAATATGGTTGATCAAAGCTGTTTCTTTCTCCTGAACTTATCTGAAGTCCTGAGTTCGGCTACTTTCGGTACTTATGTTGAATCGTATTTTTTTTAGTATACGACATCTATTATCATTGTTGAGAACTAAAATGGGGGTGAAAAAAACACATTCCAGCTTTGTATTTACAAACACATTTCCATTCGTCTACATTCTGATTTAGAATATCTACGATACTTTGTGAGGCCACGATATCATGTGTTTGTAGTTCCATTTTTTTTTCTGAATATTTGTGTCATCCTTGCCACACAATCTAATATGCCCCAGTTTGAAGACAGCCTCGCCTTCCTTTAGGGGTCTGTTGTCAATATATCTGAAATGGTTACTTCTAATTTCAACATGTATTCGGAAAATATCAACAACGATAAAACGACCACAAAACCCAAGAAAAGTAAAAAAAGTACCTAGTCATAAGAGAAAAGCTACCCTTTATATTCCTACTAATCATATCATAAGCCAACTTCCTCATTAGTCTAATTACATCATTAATCAATAAACTTATTCATCTTAACCCATTGTTCATTATGATAGGTACCCTAAAGGACAATGAGAGGTAGTAAACTTATCCATTAAATAATACTTTTGCTCATATATGTTTTACCATTTTTCCAGAATTTGATAAAGAAATAATTTGACTTCCCCATTCAGTGTTTGTTTTTCACCACTATTTTACGCCATCTATTGGTACTTGATTTTCGCTCTAACGGGCCCCATAACCATTGAGCAGGGTTTCCAAAATTCTATACTCGAAAGTAAAACTTACAAATGTTACACTTTCAATCAAAATATTAAAACAGCTTGTTATATTGATATGCTTTCTTGCCTACAATGTATGTAACTTGGACTTGGCTGATGAGAAGGTTCCACGACTTCACTCCATCTTCAGTATCAGTTGGTATTTCAATCGGAAGATGTTCCGCTTCAATTTGGTGGGCGCCGTGTTGCATCAACAGGGGACCATCGTCCCATTAGGGCACCCATGTAATAATGGAGGAACAATCAGTGATCGGCCCCAAAAAGTAATATGTCTACGGGCGGCGTGAAATTGTTTTGTTCATTTTATTTATCCAACATAATTACAATTCATTTCAGCTAATGACTAATGACGCATACCTATATATAATAGACAGGTTGAATAAAATATTGACGCATGAATAGAAAGCCTATAATGTTATCAATTATTTCGATATCACGTTGTTTTCAAAATTGAATAGAATGAAGAAAATGCAAAATTTTTGGAAATATTTTTCTGTTCCGGAAAGAACAGATATTCGAAAATTAGTAGTTAAGCCAGTTATGTGTGTATTAACTTAACTTAATTGCAACGAAACTATTAATGTCATCTAGTTGTTTTCCTGTAAAACATATCCATCAGTCAATACGTAGAGCCGGTTTGAGTAATGACTATTACTTTCCTACGCTACTATAGTAGCTGTATAAGGAAACTATTGTAATCGTGTGAAATTTTCGGTATCGCAATTTTTACAAATGTTGACGTTTCAGAGTTTTATAAGTCTAATGAATATATTTTCGGCCATTGGTCTGTCTGTCTGCCTGCCTGCCTGTCTGTCTGTCTGTCTGTGACAGCATTATCTCGGGAATGGATCGGTGTATTTTGTTGCTTTCTCTTTTATTTTGTTTGGTACCAATATCACTCGCCGGTGGCAGTGAATGAGAATCCGGTATATACTGGGTGTTGAGCTATAGCCAAAAAAACGTAATTTGCTCAAGTCTATAGCACGAAAACGGCTCTAAGGATTTTGATTAAACTTGCCTAAAGTATTCTTCTGAGAGCCCTTTACCACCCACATATAGCGCGATCTCTGAGAAAATGCACAAAAAAGAGTTATGCTTGAATAAAATTCCGTATTTTCCGCATGTTTCTTCAAATTCTGGCTAAACGTTTCATTTTGCGAAAAAAAATTTACATGACCGTGGCTGTTTGTCTTAACATGCTGAAAAAAATGAGTGGTAGCACGATTTGACCAGAGAATTTTTACTTTACTACCGCTATTATCGTCGCTAAGCAAGGAGAGTATTGCGTGTAAAATTTTTCATTCACTGGAATTTGCCTGCGAGCGGTAGGAAAGTCTTGTGAGTGGACACATCATATTTTTTGTGTCGAAAAACCGAAATTGTATGACTTTGATATAAGATAAGATTGACTTTGAGCTTAGGTAGTTTTAGTTTTAGGCAGTCATTTGCAAAGACTTGTTGGTGTACAAGTTAATCCCCACGAATCATCATGTAGCTCATAGCAGATCAACATGCCATTACATATACAACGCTTTCGAAAAGTAACGAATCAATTCATTATTTCTGAAATTATGGCACGTCAATTTTTTTAAATAAAGGCACTTTTTGACGTAAGACTTATTCAAGATATGACGTCATCAACATTTTTTTTGAATGGCGATTCTCAATTTTGACCATGCCAATTGAAACGTACACATCGTCAAGAATATGATTACATTAATTGTTTGTAGGTTAAATAAAAAATGGAAAAGAACTAAATTTTTTTGTTTTACTATACCTATTTAATGATAATTATTAATTTCATATTTTTTTTATAAAATGACAAAGTCACTACTCAAAAAACAGTTTAAGCATACTGCTTTTGCCAAACAAAAGATAAGAATAAAGAAATATAATAAAAACAAAAAAGTACGATTTCAAGTTTTTATCTGACAGTAATAAAAAACATTCTCGGTAGCTAGGCTACCATCAGACAATCATAATTTTTGACGATGTGTACCTACATAGAATGACATAATCTTTCAAATGGCATGGTCAAAATTGGGTGTGACATAAACGGTAGGGTTCTAAAAATAGTGAATTATAATAATCTAAGCTCGATAAATTATTGATTTTAATACATAGATAGACTTTGATCGATTTTAGATATGCATTAACCTAAGTATTATTTTAACAAAGCATTTCGTTGATTTTTCTTTCTTTTTCTTTTTTAGCTCGTCAAGTAGGTACGAGGTTTTTGTAAAACAACAAACTACTTTGAATATACATAGGTATATTTATTTATTTTTTATGATACCTAAGAATCCTTTTTTCGTATTTCATATAATAAATGTTCATAGAAGTAGAAGAGTGAAGATTTCAAGTTCTTTTTGATCGACGAACCCCGAACGGAGGAGGTATACAATTCGACTGTTGTTTTTTTATTTGTTTGTTCGCGCGTTGTATATAGGAAACGTTATTCAGATTTGAATGATTTTTGATTTATTTGAAAGAGGAGGCTTGAAAATCGAAAATCTGAGGTGATATAATTAAAGATAGGTCAATATCCGGAAACGTTTAAATTGAACATTTTTTCGGTTTTCGAGATAGAGGCATGTTGAAAATTCTCAAATATGTGTATTTTTGTTATGTGGAGAGTGCGATTTCTTTCGAAAATTGAAAATCTGTTGGAACTACATGAAATACCTAATTATTCGTAGCAACATTTATTTTGATCATTCTTTCTTAGAGTTACGGTTTTCGAGTAAAGCGGTAGTAAAATGGTTAAATCTAAAATACTGATGTTTTGAGATCTCAATAATAACAACCACAAGTAAAAATATACATGGGTAATAGGATAAGTACTATCTTTATTGGTAAGTATTAGTGAACGTTCAACGATTTTCGTGAGTACCTAATTTTACGCTCAAAAGTGTGAAACAAATATTTTTTACCAAAAATTGGATGTTAGTTGATGCACTTAAAAATATAAAATAATATTAATTCTATTGGTGCTGGTACTTGTGAAGTTGGTGCCAAAAGTTATCAATCTAACTGCAACTGCACAATTTCAAAAGTAACAGCACCAATAGAATTAATATTATTTTCTATTTTTCAGTGCGGTTTCCGATTTAGAGCTGTTGTTACTGGTGCGTTTTGACATAGGTGCCCAGAATCTTCTATCTACCTACAACTGGTACTTCACATCTTGCATAACCTCAAATATTATCTATTGTTTTTGACCGACTGACTTCGCCAGAAGAAAGGAGGTATAATACAATTCGGCTGAATGTTTGCTTTTTCTATATAGGTATATACGCCTTTTGCAAAGTAAACGTGTGCCGATTTCGATGATTATATTTTTATTGGAAAGAGGAATGTTGATAAACGTTTAAATTGGACATTTAAAACAATATTCTTACTGGTATATTCTCAAATCACTGAATATAAGTGTACCTTCAACAATTTTCATGGCTAAAAACACTTTAAAATGTGGTATACATAGGTATGCACCTAGTCTGAAAAAGATAGGATTGACTTTATTATTTCAAACATTTAAAATATGATTATGTGGTGCTGGTCCTTATCATCATAGCACCAGTTCAAATTTACCAGAATGGAATAAACCATATTCGATTTTTATCGTTTTATATATATATATATATATATATATATATATATTTTATATATATATATATATATATATATATATATATATATATATATATATATATATATATATATATATAACCAAAGTGACAAACATAGGGTTGCGGCACTATGGGCTGTAGGATAATGAAAACTCTTTTTCAAGAAAGTTACAAAGAAGTACTTAATTAAAGGGATATAAGAATCATCGAAATAATAATCAAGAAAAATAGTTATATATAAAAACACGTTATACGAATTCCAACTTACATTGATTTGAGTGTTAAATATAGATAGGTACATCAAAACTAAATTGAATTTCTACATCTAATATTAAAATACTGAACTGAACTGTACGAGAATTAAGGTAGAACAGAATATTATGGTCATAAATAGTAAAAAACTAGAATAAAGAAACAGGGGAAGATTGTGTTTTTACTTTTTATTTTCATTATCCTACAGCCCATAGTGCCGTAACCCTATGAATGTTTGTCACTTTGGTTATACATTCTCGGCAGTGAATTACTAAAATTATATTATATATATATATATATATATATATATATATATATATATATATTTTAAACCTCAAGTTGCACAGTAAGTCTAATATATATTTATCGAATTTTTTTGAATTTATACATCGTTTTGTATTAATTTTAGCCCTGATGAAGAGAATAAATTTTCTCGAAAGCTCGGTGAGCAAACAGAGTATGCTTTTTTAAGTCCCAGTCCTCCGACAGTATCCCCAATCCATTTTTGTAATTGTTGTGATTAACAAGCACTGTCGTTCTTCCACCTACTATATATATATATATATATATATATATATATATATATATATATATCCATTGTCTTATCTAATAAAGTCGGTCCTAGTTTTTATAAGAAAAATATTTATCTTTTATCATGTCTACACCTTCCACTATTAACACTATCTATTCGATCGCGAATACAATATACCTATAGTGGACCAGTAATTCATCAGAACTAGCCAGCATCTCGAGAGAGAAAAAAAAAGAAACTAGACAAGAACATCTACTAATCTCATAGTTGGGTGACCATTAATAATAATTTCTCTGCATTTGTGGCACCAAATGGGCACAATAAGAGAACGGCATCGGTATATAATTATGGATTAATGATAATAAATGTCGGTGGGCTTTTTGTCAATTCCGTAATTTGTAGTGGACGTGGACGTATTCTCGGCCGCACGGTAGTAAACAGGGCTGGTGGCCAAATGAGCATTTTTCGTGCCACCCGGTCCCAGATAAGATCGTGTGCTGACAAAGCATACGATCTCACAGAGGCGGAACGTGAGATAGTTCTGATGAAATAATAATAATTTAAATATATCATATGAACAACCAGTTCCATAATACAAATAAAGCTTCTTTTAACCGGAAAAGGCTACATTCATTTGCAAACTGCGTTCCATAAACATACATTTTCTCATTCTTCTTAGTCACGATTTTGGGCCTTTATACTGGTATATATGTACTAATCTAAAGTCTGTTGAACATTATAAAGACGTAAAGAAGCAAATTCAAGTTCGTCTTCGGACGAGGAAACTAAACAATTTGAAATTTTATGGAGAAAGCACTGAACAAGACAGATTTTTTTTCTAAAATATTATGATATCGACATTTTTATTCGATTTAGGCTTTTAAAACCAACCGTAATTTCAGTAAATCAAGATAAGAAAATGATCGTCTTTTATTGGTGCATTGCTTGACATCTTACCTTATTATTATTTCTTCTGCCAGATACACTTTTTATTGTATCAAAACTCTAATTATTTAGTGCGGTATTATATCTGACGATCCTGATAGTTTTCGAAAATTCAGCAAGCTTAAATATTAGGTATGTAGTGTTGAAATATATTCCAATTTTCCAACAATCATTCATACTTTAAACTCTCGATAAACACCATTTAAAACTGCCGAATAATGAATCTGTATTTGCGCTTGTAAAAACTATAGAAGCTATTATACAATATTCAAAGACACGCTTTAAAATTGTATTTCATATATATATCGCCACAAATGTGCGCTGTTTATATTTCTTTGATCTGTCCAGAGATCTTAAAATAATACATATATAGGTACTTATCTCTATGATTACCTTCACGCATATATGAATCTACAAATTTTTGAGTTGCCAATAGATATAGGTATAATAAGATTAGCTAAATTTTAACTTTATTCAGAGGACGATTATTTTCTAGCTATTCATGAAACTTTATTAAACTTTTCAGCTAGCGATTCTACAAGTCATTCATAGGTGAATCTTACATCCTGATCTGGTTTTTTAAATGTGATGTTGCAGAACTCAAATTGAACGATTTAGTTGATTGCATCTTAGTCTATTTTTTTATCCTTTTTGTATTTTTGAGACAGGACTGAGAACTGCCATTTCTTCTTTTTCTTTTAGGTTCCCCAAAAGTCTATAATTACCAGAACTCTTGTCTTTGCCTATATCCCAACGTAAAAAATATTTTTCCATGCTACTGTTCTTATATAAATAATATTATCTTTTGGGATAGGTAGGTATATACTGTCCCTTTAATATGATCCTCCTATGGGCCTTTCAATGATCAATCGTTGAGTTAGCCCTTTATTATCAAACACAATGTGCTACCAATGGTATTAACATCATTAGCTACTATTGTCAGAAATAAAATTATATTATTGATATAACATAGTATAAATGTACAAATAAGCTAATCAAGACAGATATCTAAGCGTCGAACCGACATTAATGGTATTTGATTAAAGTTATGATGTATTACGTACGAATTATACTTGTAAACCGTTTTTAATTGCGAGCATTTGTTGTAAGTACATATATCTACGAGCTCTCAAGATTTTCCTGTCATGCGATGTATTTCCTACTACCTACATATGAAATAGACAGTTGGAAAAAGAAGATATTGAGCGGCCTGACTACTTTCAAAAGGTAGCAGCAGGCTTTTGAATACTTACCAGGAGTACATAGGTATACAGGGTGTCTACGTTCCATCCTCAGCTGTCTTCGTTTCTGAGAGATTTCTATTTTTTATTCCTACAAATCTTGAATACTTTTTAGAAGGGTTGCCACATTTAACTTGATTTGAATTTTTTTTTTCATAGCCTTATGCAATAGTCAGAAAACGTGATTTTCACCCAAGCAAACACTCGTGTTTCCAAAGAATCAATAACAAAATATTAAAGAATATACGTCTGTTGCACTATACGAAAAGACAGCGGTAAATCTTGATTCAAAGAACTTGTGAATCAAAATTTTAAAACTCTTGTAACAGTAAAAGAAAATAAGAAAAAATGAATGCTTCTATTGATCTTTAGACATTCGTATTGGTGGTTCTCAATTCTTCTAAATGCTTACGCCAACAGTCGGAACTCAGACACGAGAACATAATATTCACGCTTGATACATAACAAATAATCAGAACTTCACTTGTCAAACAGCATTTCAGGCGGAAGTTGACCCAACACGTGGCTTAATTATTATGTGGATAGAAAATCCGTTATTCTGTAATAATAATTTGAAAAATTCAACACTGATGATAATGTATAAAAGAGATGAACTCATATCAGACAACACCAAGACTGATATGGGATTGTTGTCGGGCCCTTGGCAACTATCTAGTCACAACATTCTAGGGCACCAAGGAATGAGATTCAATGAAAAGGCAGACGAACTAGCCAAGCAGGGAGCGGAACATGCTATGATAGGACCAGAGCCTTGCAGTGGAATTCATAATGCCAAATTGAGGGGCATATCCATCAGTAGATTAATAACCAGCTGATGGCAAGTAACTCCTTGACAGAGACGGAGACTCTAATGTTTTGCTAAATATTTCTAATTTGATAAATAACTAGAACACCTACCAGTAGAGGTGCCGACAGGATACTCTAGTGCACATACTTTGAGGCTACAAAGCCCGGCAAGGGTGTGGCTTCACCAACCCGAGAAAGAAACACTTTCGGCAGAAAACTACACGAAGGACTCTGTGTCTAGAACTCTAGGCTGGTATAAAGTATAAAACTAGATACTGAACTCTAATCCAATGGAGAATCACAAAAGAGTTCGCAGTGGAAAAAGACAAAAATGACACTCCATGTGACGTTTCATTCGAGAATCATATTTTTCCTGCTTTGCCTCAGAGATGCGCCTTGGCAGAATATATTCAAGAGGACAACACAAAAATTTCATCAAGATTTTGTTATAGGCTTAATGCCCATCTTACGCCACAGGCGCGCGATCTTGTTAATGGTTGAAATTTAGTTTTTTGAATTCAGTGGGCTCTCAGATGAAAAGATGTGTTGAACACAATACTTTCTCTACATAAGTATATAAGTATTTAGGTTAGCAGAAGGAAAGTTAAAAATATTAATCTCTTACTTGGCTTAACTCGCTCCCAAGTTTCCTATCTTAAAACAAGTAAAAATAAAGGGGCAAAATGATTCGTTACCTAATTTTTTGTCAAAATTGTTTCATATATTCGGCTATAATATATTTCTTATGCCCTTTGTGATTCATGTAAATAACGCAAGCAATAGATACCGAATTTGATCAATACTTTTAAAGCCAGAAATAGCGGGAACTTTTTGATAAGAGCAAATCTAAAACATTCTATGCCGTATTACGAAAACACTGATTTACAATTTGTTTATGCATCTTTGTTAGGTATGTTTTTATTCAAAATCGTTTTGTATTTTTGTGAACTCTAAAAATGATTCGAGCATCAGCTATCAACAAAAAGCATCCTCGTTTGTCTGTTCCATAACTTGAGACAGGTAGGTATACAAAAGAAGATCAGGAATCGTGATGTGCCCAATTTAATTTTTTTCATGTCGTCACTCCGGTATGTGTATGCTTTGAAACACGTAATAGGCTTTTTTTGTATGAAACCTTTCACTCAATTTACTACCTAACTAGATCGTTAATGCCCGTTTTGATATACTTATTATAAGGTAGCGTATTGTGATTTTCTCGGGGATCATATCTGATACGGCTATCTATATACCTCTTATACGTTGAGGAATCTGTCGAGTCATTGAATTAAAATTAGCTGTCCTTAATTAATGAGACCGTAACGAAAAATAATATATGTGTGTGAAAATTGTTAATTTCATTATTTGGAGATAGCGCTACCGAAATGTGATGAGATTGACTCAAGTGCAGGAGATACTTATACATTTCTTCTATCAAAGAAACTATCCAAACATAATAGATTTCTTATGATTGTGAGAGTTATGGGTATAAAATTTAGTATATTCTGTAAATTTGTATTTATTTTGTCAACCGTAATAAATGTACCGCCCCTGTGTAATTACTCTACAAAGTAGACATGATCTGATCATGCTTAATACAACTATCATTAGACAAAGAAAGTAATTATCATTGGACTATGACTTGTCAACATCATAGATGTTTATACATACTTATGTATCCCGAGCAACCTAAGGTTGCATGCCCGTTTCCCTTCTTCAAATAGGTGTTTGTTCTTCATGCGGATTTCGCTCCCCCATAGATTTTCTAATACCAACATTCCGGTATAGTCTAGGTCTTTCTCTTTTACGAGGACGTGACAGTTTCTATTTGAATAGTTTCTTTGGCCATCGTTTTTGAGGCATTCTCTTAAGGTGCCTAAACCATTCTCAATCGGGTTTTATTTTTGTTCGAGCTTGATGATACTATCCAATTTGGGTAGTTTCTCAACTGGTTATTTACTGAAATTATTCAAAAACAACAACCTCGGCTAAAGTATGTATCAAAGCCTATATTCAGACAGCACTAATTCATGTTGCAATAATAAAATTAGTAGATGGTAAAAGTATTCCTGCTGCTTGAAACTTCTTACACAACTTTTATGAGTTGCCTCTAAGAAAATTATTTTTGTACACCGTATACCCATACGTCTGATTTTACTATCAGAATGAACAATATGCATGCATGACGTAATGGAGTTAACTCTTTTTCATCCAAAAAGTTACTTATGATATCAGTCAATTCTATGACAGTCTGACAGTGGTTGCAGCCTTAAAATACAATTTTTAGCATCTTGTCTTGGAGAAATAAGCAGGATGTCCTACAATTTTAATACTCCAGCAAGTAGATCCAATCGTTAAACCGTAGGTATTGTCGATAACTATAACGATACTACTTGGTAAAAATTAATCTCATTCACTACCGCTGCATAGTGGAATGAGTAACACGACCTAGACCAACCATTTAGATTAACATATTACTACTAATCTTTACATTGAATCGCGACAATCTGATATTTTAATGCTGTCTGTGATCTCATATCAATAGAAAACTATCTATATGTACATTCATAATTAATACATAGGATGGGGTTGTTAGTAGTTCACTTGAGGTTATTAGAAGCATTTAAGAGAAAAATACTCCACTGTAAGGTATCCTCAAAATAATTGGAGATTATTTAAGTAATAGAGTCCTGTGGAGAATAAACGTTGAAATAAGAGATGTCTTCAGGTATTCCACAGGGTTTGGTCCTGGTTCCCATAGTGCGGAAAGTCACGTATAACGACCTCCTGGTTTTGAAGTTGCCAGTTGGTGCCCACAATGCTTTAATGATTTAATGATGACGTCGCTGTTGCTGTAGTTATTAGAAGTCACAACACGCCAGAGGTCCAGGAGAAAACAAACTTTGCCTTGTCTCGATTATGCGAAAGACTAAAAGGGAGGGAACAGTACTGGCGATAAACACCCATGTATATGAGGAAATGAAGACGAGCATCCAGGGCAAAATTCGCTAAAGTACCTAACGAGAAGATGAGGTGGTATCCAGACTTGAAGAAGGTCTCGGGAGGCTATCGTATGAGAAGGACGTGTAGCTCCAGAGCCTCTAAGTTAGCAACTACAATGGGGAATGTACAGAAATGGCTCCCATATACAAAACTGAATGGAAAGTGAATTGTCCTAAATAGAACAAAGTCGCGTGGTACCCAGAAGTAAAACTAATGCAGTTCCAAGGTTGTGTTTTTTAGATGGTGTATAGAGCTTGTTCTACCTACATCCATTAAAAACAGTATGCTTACTTTGTACGAAATCAATTGATACTTATTCTCACAACACTGAAGTAGGTATCTTGATTTTTAGCCTTCTATCGTCCAGTCTTGGACAATATTTTCTATCATGCGTTAGTTCTTTTAATTTTTGTCCTGTAGTCTTATTTAGATGGTCACTCCAATTCATCTGGGGTTTTCTCTGCCTTTTTAATTAGCCATTGCGTTCCTAAAATGTCATTGTTATTGATAGTTACTATTTCATTCATATTCATTCTAAGTTTCTTTAACTTCATACTTAGAGTGGAGCGGAATTTTCTGATTTTAGAATATTTTCTTCCACTGTTTAAGTCTTCTAAATAAGTATATCTTCCATGATTAAAGTAAAATGTTTTGGGAATATAATACCAGTTGATTGCTATTTTATCGATTTCTCTTCCCAGCTGGACAGTATTCCTATGTTGTCGAACGACAATTAAGTTGGTTCCAAGAGGGCTATCTACCTATAAATTGATAGTGCATGTCTTGAACTACTTCAATATCTGTAAGATTTCCAAAATATATACAATCCGTAAACTAAATTTAGTTCAGTTGTATTTGTATTGCAATGTACCAAAGTACGTACCTAAATTCATACCTTTATCAATTTGCCTATATGATTGACTGTCTCCAAATAATGTAAAGTGTCGATCTACAGAGAAGTTCACAGGTATATACACGAAGGTCCCACCCATACTGTTGGTTTGATCTAAATAATTGACTAGTTTACCTCACACCTCAAGGCACAACGTCGTATTATGAATATTATTTGTGTTGGTAAAAACATGGAAAGTGACGAACATATAATTATCTGTGTATCGAAAATACATGGAGTAGGTAATAAGTATCGCAGCAATTCATCTAGAACGGCAACAGAGAAGAAGCTTATTGTTCCGGTGGCTTCAATTAAAGGATGTGGTTACGAAATAAATCAGATCAAAAAAATATATCATCAGCTCAGTAATTATTCTGTTAAATGCTACAGTGTATAAAATTAACCTTTTTTTCCATTGAATCTTACCTTCATTGCTTCTCCGTGTATTGGTTTTAGCCGTCATAAGTCACCCTATACACATTCAATTTGGTTTTTGTATAATATTGGTCGAGTAAGACCGTTAAAAAGGATTATAAGACAGCAGATGAGAAGGAATAATAAGGCTTTTTGCCTGGCAAACTATCGAATTAAATAGATTTCTCGGTGTTCGAGCGAAGCGGATGTAACTCGCACGTAGGTCAGGCTTCATTTCACATTGAGAATCACTTCTGTAAACAGAATTATGATGGCATTAGTCATGGATTGCAGCGATGAGGATGAGGATGGCCTCTTACTATTAATATATGTTGATAATATTATATAATAAAATAAACCAGCACTACGGGTGTGACCCTCAACGTTCACAAAATGAACGTCTTTTGAAAGCCACCATATTGGAATATTAATAAAATTTACTTTGATCCGCACACGGCTGATTTCTTAACTTAATCTCTCAAGATAAAACTTAGATTCAAGATATGAGTTTTTAATTGGGCCATTTTTAGACCGACTTTCCAAAAGTAGGAGTTAAACAATTCGACTGTATTTTTACTTTTTCATGTATGTAACCTAGCTTTTTATACTAAACGTCCCGGTTTTGATTATTTTTTCTACATTTCCAACTGTATGGCTGAGAGATAGTCTCATATTCAAATGCTCAGGGTTTGATCAAACGAAACATTTGTATATACTTAAAATTGTTTACGATCAATCTCTCAATTTGTCACTAAGGACTCTGAGAACAAATTTGTCCCAGAATCCCAGAATCATATATAATGAATAAGTAAATAGGTAATTTTCGAGGAGGATAATTGTAGAAAGCAGCATAAAAAGACGTTTTTAACTCAATCCGAGCTTTTGGAACTGATCAGTTCCCTTTTGAAGGATGCTGCAAAGCAAAACAACATTTATTTTATTAACTTCACATAGGTAGTTAAATATTATCGTATTACTTACATTAGGGAGGATACTTGTTTTTAAAGATGTTGATAATTATTATAACATATTTAAAACATTAATGAAATAAGTTTCAAAGTATCACAAAATTAGTATTAGGCCACTAAGACAAAGACAATGTAATTGGAAATTATTTTTAAATAAATAAAAATTATAATACAATTAGGTAAATACATAAAATATTACAATAACTTCTTGACACAATACTAGGGATTCATCAAGTCAAGTAGCTTGAGATTTTGCTGCAATACCGACTAGTTTTAGAAACCGCTTGAAATTTTGCTACTTGACTTGGCTTGACTTTTATTCAGATTACTTGACTTGACATCAAGTTTCTTCAAGCTTCTTGATGCTTGAAACAGCATAAACAGTTTGCCCCGCAAAGCGTCACGTTGTTGCGGCTGTCCGCGAATTTTTTTGCATGTACCGATCGTAAATCTCATACGACAAAGCTCTGTGTCGGTATAACAAGGGATTTTTTTTAAATACTTCACACCGAATACGAAGATGAATATACCTTATCATATAACGACCATGACGATTTAGCTGGTAGAAATTCCCAATCACCATCACCGTTGAAAAAAGTCCAATTGCAAAGAAAAAAAATTCAGAACAATTAAAGAGAGAGTTTCAAAGACACCTACTGTCGTACCTACTGTGAATTTAAAAATGACAATGCCAAAACTTGACATTGTCACAAGAAGGAATTCAACATTTAGTAGATAATACGGATGATATGAAGCATCTTAAACTAACGGATACGGAATGGTCTTTAATAGAACGAGTTTGTCAATACCTTAGAAGCTTTAAGATCATATCGACAATTTTAGAAGGGGAGATGTACAAGTACACTGCCAATGGTTGTAATAGGGATCAATATGCTCTTGGACAAATTATAAACTTGGACCTTTGATCTCGACAGTAAATTAGAAAGGGATGAAATCGATGAAAAATTCATTAGAAGTATTTAAGCTGCGATGGACAAGATTGTGAAGCACTATAACGAAACAAATTGGATATACTGTGTGGTTTTAATTTTGGACCCCCGTCACAAAATCTAAACATTTTCTCAGACGAACTGGGGAGAACAGCTGCAAGCCGATGCAATTTCTCATTTTGAAAATATATTCAGGACTTTCGACCACATCAAGTTATCGTGGCGTCGGGAAGTTCGATATCGATAAATATGCTTAGCCTGTTTAGAAAGACCGTCACTACTGCAACTGAAACTTGACGTTAGGAATTGAACAAATACATACGTGAGCCTCGAGCAGATAGTTCTGAATATATTCTTGACTGGTAGAAACGACAGAATCTGTGTTCCCATGTTTAGTATCAATGGTTAAGGATTTTTTGGCAATACAAGCTACATCTGCTCCGATTGAAAGGCAGTTTTCCAGGGCTGCCTTACAATAACAAAATCAAGGAATCGACTCGGAGACCATTCAATCAGATGTGTCTGAACTCGTGGATTGCAAAGGAGGAATTGTTTTTGTAGATTTATTTTTTTTCTTTAAGCTGGAGCTCTGAAGTATGCGTTAGAATGCTGCTTTTCATTGACTTCCTAATCAGGCTTGTAAATGTCAGTTTGCGTTTGTTAATTTCTGATTTCATATGTATGAATGTATCAATAATATGTTTTTTTATTTTCAATAAAGGATGTAGCTATCTTAATATGTATGAATGTTAATAAAACAAGTATCTAAACAGATCAAGTAGTTTGTTAAACTGCTTGATTTTTCAAGGACTTGAGGTTGTAATTTCTTGACTTTGCTACCTACCTACCTACCTACGTAAGTTTTAAACAAACAAAATGTCTCGTGTCAAAAGTCATTTGTCTAGGAGTGCTGATTCCATTTTATAGGTATGGTATGTCCTTATAACTTTCGTATGAAGCATTTTCTCTTAATGTGATAAAAAATAAATATTTTTCACAAAAAATTGGACCGACGTTATTAGTTGGTGCACTGAAAAATATGAAATAATATTAATTGTATCTGTGCTGTTACTTTTGAAGTTGTGCAGTGGCAGTTAGATTGATTACTTTTGGCACCAACTTCACAAGTACTATGACAGGCAGATACCAAGCAATCTTGTCATAATTCCGTTTCACATGACTTGTATGGAAGCCTAAAAATCATCACAACTAATAATGTTTAAATGTTCATTTAGATTTAAATGCTTATTTTGTTATTGAGTTATTGTGTTGTGTTAATCAGAATATCCTTGATAAACATTTTAAGGGGGTGACAACTTATCATCCACATTCACTACGCAACTGGATGGAAGAAAAGTAAATATTTAATACGGCAGTTATACTATTATCTTATACATATTGATTAAATGCTTTAAAATTGGCTTCATGAAATTTAATTCAAGAGTCAATTTCGGTTCTTATCAATCCATTTCAAATAAAAAAATATTGCTCTTATTGAAAAACCGTACAGATGTTTTGTTAGTGCCTTCAGCATTTCATCAATTCATAATAAAAATTGATTAAACATCATCATCATAATATACTTATACGAACTGCAATCTACTATCAGTTATTATAGAGAAAAATCATCTATTCATTTTCATCGATGAGGATGACGTGATAATAATGGCACCACTACTCATGTATAACGTTCTAATCGAATTCAAAAATTCTGCTCACTATATATACGTAATGGCTATGTAGTTTTTACAATTAGAGGTTATTTAAATCCAACAATGCTTTTGCGGTGAACGAAACTGTATCGGAAAAAATCCAATTTAAAACATCATTTAGTACATAAAAGATGAATTAATACGTTGGAAGGTATAGCAGTAGAAGTGGGTATTGTATATATTTGTTGCTATATAAAAGGTTGTTTATTTTAAATTATACATGTTTAATGGACATTTGATACTCCAATTTGGAAGGGACGAGCATAAAAAAGTGCAGGAGCTGGTAAATTAAGTTTTCAAATTATTTCTCAATTAATTTTTTTCCAACAAGTTTCTTTGTTCACACATAGTGTCTGAGGTGAGGTTTTCTTTTCAGTGGCTAAATTGACACGGCATTATGTTACTTCTTCGGTTAATGGAGTCTCTGTTGAATAGAAAGAAAACGGATTACAAAATAAATACCCCTGCTATGATATCCCAGAAAATTGAAGATATACTTTTCTACAATAAGATTACATCTAGAGACTAACAATATTGAATTCTGAAATCAAATAAATTAGATTACCTTTTAGCAGGATAAGATGGAATGGAGCCTTGAATTCAGTAGGTATTATTTAAAATAGAATGGGAAATATAGGTACCTATATCTCAAATTAGAAAGAAAATAGATTTAACCTACTCATTATATTTCATATGATGCGTTTAAAAATTATATTTCATTATACCTCTCTGAAAACACAATGTTTCCACGGCTATTTGATGCCTGGAAAATGGAAAATTCTGTGCGGTCATGACACAGGCACTATTATGCGTTGCATTGTTTATTCCTTGACAATTCCTTAGCAACGTCAAACGCAGCTTTCGGTTTGTCGATTTATTAGATTTGTTTTCGGATTCGATGTTGGTTAAAAATAAAGGTTTGAAAAATATAGGTAATGGTAATATTTTTTGTTTTCAGATAGGTATAATGAAAAGTATCGTTCATTACACGTCCATAAATGCTTTCCCCGCGCTTGCATAACTTCCCGGTAATTTGTCACGCGCACTCGGACAAAGCCTATTTTCTGGACTCCTAATGCAATATACTTTAGTATTCAATTTTCTCATTTGCCTTGCAAAATTATTCTCTAGAAAAATAATTTATTTACTTGAGATACTTAGATATGTTCGTGATTTAGTCAGCTTATTCTTTTTTTAATACAGGTTTCGCATAGTAAACGTGCACCGATTGCATTTTTTTGTTCAAGCGAGGACTGTTAATAACGGGTTGAGTCTTTTTTTTAATAATAGCCATATTATTCAATTTATTGAGAAATATATCAAATTAATTTAACAAGAGGCCTGTTTGTGACTTAATAATATCGACTCTTCAGAATTGTGAAACAAATGACTTTTAAATAGAATAGGATCGACTAAAAAAGTATAAAAACTCAAATATTTATTATATTCGTCTAAAAGTAGATACCTTTCATACGTAAGAATATCATGGGAATGAAATAAAATTTATGTATTTACAGACATCTAAAAAATCACAAAGGTTTTGAAGCTAATACATAATCTCATTCGTACCTACAAAATCTTTATGATTCTTTATCGCATTTGGCGCGCGAAACGTAACGCGCTGCGCCGGGAATTTAAGTATGTTTAATTCCATCGCTCCACATCGGGCGCGTTGCATTCAAGGCGTGAGCGAAAACTACACGGACAGTTTTGGAGTGAAAACACTCCAAATTACTTCAAAACTGAAGGCGCGTCATTCCAAAACTGCACGTAAGTGTACATATTAGAATATTGAAAAAAATTAAATAGGTAGGTACCTACTGCCATAAAAAAAAGAGTAGTTGGACAAGCAGTAAAATTATAAGAGTTTGTCAACCATAGAATTATTAATCAAGATAAGATTGGAGAATGAGATGGTTGAAGGCTTATGTCATTTTAATTGTCACTTGTAGAAGTCGACGACACTATCTTTTGTTTAAACTCAATTCGTGTTGGTAAAAACCTTGATGACATTAGGACAATAGGTAACTATTGTCAGATACAGGGTGTTGTCTCACATTTGAGAAATAGTTGAAAGAAACCTTCTCACTTTGATCATTTATGATACCTATGGATTCTCTTTCAAATATTCATGATATCCCATCAAAATTTTCAGGATCTCTAAAAAAGGTTGAATATCAGTAGCTATCAAAATTCATTAGTTTCATTTGGATGTTTTCATCTATGGTGGTCTACAAGAAATGGAATACTGCCCCTAAAGAATCATAACCCCATATCTTCACTTGCTCAACAATCGGTCGATATCCAAAGCTAATTATCGAATAATAATGAAGAACTAATGACAGCCCAAGATGCTCCCAATGTACCAACAGCGGCTATTACTCAAATCGTTATTACAATGGCGGAGGTCGGAGGAAAAGACATCATCAATCACCATTTATCAATCATCGACCACAGCGCATAGATCAATTGGTCGCTGATCATCAGTTGACTACCTTGTTTACAAGCAACGATCAATCAGCAGGTACATTGAAGAGAAATGGTATTAGTGTACCTATGGTACATCTCGAATACTGTGAGGTTATCTTAGACGGGGAATCTTTCGTTTACTAAGTCAATCAGTTTAAGTTGGATAATATTTTAGAAAACTAACGATGCTAACCTGATTATGTAAACCAGCTATGTATTCCACACAATCACGTCTACAGCATTCATGTAACGGAAACAGACTTTTTTTCTAAATATTAATTTTATTCAAAAGGTTTAATGGTGCATTCTTTTGCTGCTTCAGTTAAGTTATAATGAACATTTCTTTCTATAGGTAGGTCTACAGATTCACATCTTCAAAATTAGCAGCACCAATAGAATTAATATTAATTTATATTTTTCATAATAAAAGTCGGTTCTAGTTTTTGTAAAAAATATGATGTATTTACCAAATATCTTTTCTACAGGAAAAAATATTGAATCAGATCTAAAATACAATCTATGATAAACCTGTACGAAGTTTGTTTAATAGTATAACGCATATTATGGGGTATAATACGAAACACATTCGTCCTTGTTTGGAATGGTCAGAGGGTGGTCCATTCTATTACCACAGGGCGCCGACAGGGTTCTGCGGTTAGCTTTGATATCCTCTTCTAATGACACCTTGCCAATGACACATCCGGTGTGTAGTCCTACACGTACGACCAAACACTGTCGACATTGACATTTCCATCGTCGGATTGCTATAGACACGTAAATATAGGGGCTAAAGATATATTATAAATAGTCGCTGCGAAACGAGATTCCTTTGTTCTTTCTCATCTCTGTGTAAAGTACCTAGTAGTAAAGAGTAAGAGACTAGCGTGAGAATTGCGGAATTGATGAGAGATTAATTATTATTGTCTTATGATGACTCAGGTTATATAGAAAAAGAGACTACAGGAGAGGGACACAGATTAAATTGTCCGTTGTCGAATTATGATGATGATGGCTGAAAAGATATGCGGTCAATTCTTTGGTGAATGCTACTTTTGATGTTCAGACAAATTGACGATTGTCTTGTGATGAAAGCTGGGAATTGTGTAATCATTATTCACTTTGTTAATGTTTGAGTGATATTTCGGAAGTTGAAAGTTTACTGTTAGAATTTATCCTGGAAGTCTTTAACGCAGAACAATAACGGCAGAAGAACTGTATTTTAAATAGTAAATAACACTTGATGATCCCTATTATTTATACGTTTCATCCAATCTGATAATGTAATTCATAGTTCTCATACATCAATGTATATGTAGGTACTGCGTGGATTTTCAAAATAAATTTGAGAATTAAAAGAAAATATAGTCACTTTAAAGTAAAGGAATTTTGTAGTTGAAAAGAGAATTTGCTCTGAGATAAAATTATTAAATTGAGTAAAACATGCACCGACGTCATGAAACAAAAAGAATACACAATATAGAAATCACTGAGATTATGAAATTGACCCACCAAAACTTGATGATGAAGAAGACTCATAAGGTAACTTTAAAATAACATATTACCAAGCCAGTTTTATTTTAAGAATACGGCTGTATATTTTCACAGCAACTCAAAAATTTTTTTTGTGCAAACTTAATGTAGCCAGATATCTAAAAATTTTTATTTTCGAAAAAAAAATGGTCACTCCACCTCCGTTGGGAGCAATCTTTAGGAGGAAGAGAATGTTTAATTTTAAATTTGCTAAGGTAACATGGGGCCATTTCTCAGCACTCATTCTTCAAATGAAAAAATCTGATCACGTTTGCTAATCCGAAAAGCGCGTACTTATCATAAAAAAACACAGAATCGAATTGTATACCTCCTTCGTCTGGAAGTAGTTCAAAAATACAGATTTTGTGGATTTTTAAGTTTATAAAATGACTAAGCAACATACCTAGATATTTTCTCATAAAAATAAAAGTTATTCTTATTGAAACAAACCATAAACTCTAAATACCTTCTCAAAGATATATGGATATTATAAAATATGCTTATAACTGCAAATTTTACACCAATTTGTAGCTTAAAACCACCCTGTCCTGATTAAATTAGTTTGCGTAATAATATAACTTTATTTGAATAGATGCATTCGTTTAGCGATAAGATTATAGACAAATGCACTGGTGCACATGCGTACACAGAAACAGTTCTCAAAACTCAAGCCACTTTTAACAAAAAAAAAACAAAAGGAGGTGTTACAATGTTGGTATGATCGATCGAGAGGGAATTTTTTTTAGATATCATCTCGGAAATCTTCTTTATAGGAAATTTCTTAAAAACTTCAATCGTTTCCGAGAGAATTTTCAAAAAATTATTGATCTTACCTAGGTATTTATTGAAAATTCCATGTTATTTTGTTTTTAACTCTCCACAACAACGAGGACTGTATTAGATGATCTACTAACCGCACAAAATAATATTTACTATTTTGGTACCTCTGAAGGTGGTGCCGAAAAAATATCTACGCATAACTGATATTTTTTTAGTGAATTATCTGAAAAAGTTGGCTGTTAACTGTTTTACATTTCAAGGTACCTAGGTACCTACCTACTTAGTAGTAACTCTGAAGTCCACAATTTAAAAACTAGATAGATATTGCTGCATTCCTAATTATGCATTGAATAAAATCTGACATCGACAGTTATAATTTTTGTTTTCCGAGAATGCCGATTGCTACGATTATAAAATTACGAAAAAGTAGTTTTGATGTCATTTTTCGACTAACAAAATAAAAAATAAATGTTAATATAATTTTTAGCTCTACACCTGTCACATGTTGATGTATTTTGTGGTTATTTGGGCTTTGATATGTTTTATCTACGTTAACGGTTGAAGACATTAGGTATTTGAGGGACTTTTGAGCAATAAATAGGTACTTTGGACAAGTTTCAAACTGTTTCCATAACTGTGTCATGATTTGCATTTGTTCTGAACAACACTCTGTAAATCAAATGATATTTTTTGGGGAACGTTCTTGAAATATATCGTCTCTTTGATTAAGAATGTGACGGTTCTGACAAGCTCTTTCGTTCATACAATAAAACTGACAATAACAAAACTAGAGATTTTTGTGTACCTACACCATAGTCGCGGGTTTCCTCTACGTATTGAGTGGTAACAAATAAATATGTCAAATTATCTATTTCATTTTTTTTTTTCTCCATCATTAAGGACTCAATTTATACGGACCCCAACCAATTTACATTACAAGTAGTTCAAATATTGTGAAGGTGGCGCACCATATGCCAGCTCATTTCGAAAACGTTTTGATATATTTTATTCCAGCTTTTGACATTCGATGTAGCATCTAAGAATGTTTATTGGCAGTTAAAGTCGCTCTTTTTAATCTAGTTTATTTTACTCTCTATTATAACAGAAAACATATTAACATTTGGGATGAGCGGAATAATCGAAAAGAATTTTCCCCACATAATAAATGATTGGGCATATATAATATAGGAATAAATTAGCATAATTTGTATGGTAGACTTGTTTACCTGGCGCCCCCTGTCTCATATATCATAATTATATTAGAAAATAAAATTTCAATCAACGAAAACACACAAAATTAAATATGCTAATTTTTTCAATGCAGTTCATGAACTGAAGGTAAAAAAAGTTGACAGAATAATAACGTCAATTCAAGAATCAATAGACAACAAATTAGATTATGCACTCAGTATAGGTAGTACCTACGACCAGAAATCTAAGAAGGTTGTAAATCACCACCACCAACACTTGAGTTATCAGCAGGCAGTCTACGCAGAGTTGTACCTGCTGCAGCGATTACATTTTGTTTTATAGGTAGGTATAATGGGTTAAGATAATTATTAAGAAAAATAGCTCGAATATAATTGAGAATTGTTTATGTACATACAATATATTATGATATATAATAAGATAAGTTGTTTAGAATAAAATTTAATATACACACACTTGTGAAGTTGTCGTTTTCTGCATTATAAACAATATTACACACGAAGATAAGTTTCTTATTCACTATCGTCATCCAAATTGATAAGAAACTTTTCTTTGTGATTTTTTTCTAAATTGATATATGACTTTTCCAACTTTTTAATTTGGGAAACACACAATAAGACCTACCACAGAAGAACTTAAGGTTGGAGAAGTATTATTTCTTCGAACGACTTATTTAAGTTGATGCCATAAATGTTCAATTATTATGTTAAACATACAACGATAAGGAGGAAGTCTGACCACCGTATGTCCCAAGCTTTCAGCCAATGAATCACAATTATATTTCTTTTGTATAGAATAACTGTGCAAAACTTCGAGTAATTATTTTTTTGTATACTTTTCCTCATAGTACATATCATTATTTAACATATATTCTTGTATAGTGGCTTTGGTGTCATTTGAACATGGTACGTTATCAAGTCTTCGACTGTGGTAGCTAGCATTATCAATGACTATAAAACTGTTGGGTGGAATATTTGGTACGAGTTAATTTTAGAACCAGTCTTCAAATAATTCGGCTGTAGTATCATCATGATATTCGACAAAAGAGTCGTTAATATTATTTACCGATAAAGACAACGCATTTGGTATAAAACCATTTTCGGTTCCTGCGTAAATTATCGTTATGCGTTTTCATATATTAGACGGCGCCTTATTTTGGCACAAGTCAGATAAGTCTATCCAACTGTTGTTTGGAATATCGTGTGTATCGAACAAAGTTTCATCCAAGTACACTACTGTTCTACGATATTCTCAAAATTCGTTTATTGCCAATAGATATTCAAATCTCCATTTCTTAAGGCGTACAGTTTCCATTATGATTTGTCTGCGAGTTTTTTAAATTTAAATCCGTTTTGTAAAGGATACTTCCTTAGTCTCTTGGCAACATTGGATACCAGATTCATTCTTCTCAAGACTTTGCATTAAAATATCTAATATAGGCACAATTTGCTCTTTATACAAGGTATATATTATTCTTCGAATTATATCTACATCAGAGCCATCTAGTTTCCTTGAACCGCCTGGGCCTTTCCGTTTCTTTATTTCTAAAATAGGGTTACTTACTATTTTAAACACAGTGGAATATGGTATTTTTGTTAAAGACATTTTTCACGACCCAAAAATCGAATAGACACTTTAAAATATACACAACGGAATATTAAGAAGATAATGACTAAACATTATTTAATTTTCCCCCTTTTATTGTTTTCCAAATCTTAAATTTTATTATTTACACACATTCAAACAAAATAATGGAGAACTCACTATTGGTATTATTAAATTATTATTAAAATGCCAAACTATTTCATGAGATATCGTAATCCGGACCTGGAAATACTTCAAAGGACACACACTTTTATCTACCTATATTTCGAACAAAAGGTGATAATGAGGTTCGTCAGTTTCTATTGATTTACAACCGTCTTAGATTTCTGGTCGTACTATAGGTACCTATATACCTACCTATTTATAAGTATATATATAGGTACTTATATATTTCAGTTTTTGTCCATTATGTAGATACCAATATGTTTTTAAATAATATTCATTACACTGAATTGCAAATCGAAAACCGACGAATTCAAAAAAGGTCTTCACGCTATGTAGGTATATTATTAATTAATTAATTCTATTATTTGGAACGACCATGAAACAATTAGCTATACTGATTGAAATTTTTGAAATAAAATAAAAATTTTGACGGCCCTAGCTGGAAGGTGAATTTCATAAATAATAAAATTTGTAGACTTTCAAGATCTGTTAGATGATAAAAATCTTGTGTCTCCCCTTGCACGAATTTCTTACCGTTTGATCAGTTCGTCTGACCATTCATTTTTTCAGCATGCCAAAAAAACAACAACGATCATAATCAATTTTTATATAGGAGGAACTGTTTTTCCAAAATATGAATAAACAGAATATTTTAGAGTTCTTTTGAGCATATTTTTTCCATTTTTTTTAGATATAGGTACGTTATATACGTTATAGAGATGGTAAACGGGTTTAAGCATATCTAAAGTAGGTACGTACTGTTTCACCAAAATCATTAGAGCTGTTATGGCGCCACAGTCTTTAGCGACACTCTTATTTCAGCTAGGTACCAGTGCGAGCAGGAAACAAAAAAACATAATAGGTCCATCCGTTCCCAAAATAATCTTGGCACAGGCAGGATAACCCAACAGAAAGAATGAAAATGTGTTTTTTAGATTCAGGGAACTCTGAAGTGTACCTACCTAAACATCTGTTGATAACCAGACACCTATTATTTTACACGAGTAGATATAGTACTTTCCCTAGGTATAAAAATATTTCTATATAGGTACATAGCTACACTGATAGCAGTAGGTACAGTAGAAAGGGTTGGCAGGTACAATCGACAATTGAAAAGTGAACTAGGAAAGGATTGCGCAGGAGCGTTAAAGGTTTGTAAAAACTGCAGAACGTGCACGAACTGACTTAGGACTGTCAAAATATATAATGTTATAGTAGCTTCTCCCGCCCCAATAGGATACACCTCACTTTGAATTTATCGAACTAAAATTTACTACTTCAGTCTTCATCAGATTCACAGTTAATAGATACAAATGTACGAAACAGGATCACCTCTTTCTTACACATTTAATGCGTGACCACAGTTTACAGATCATACACTCGACCCAATCTTCTCTGTATGATTTGCTATCTTCTTCTCCACAAATCAAACATAACCACTCTTCTTCTTCAGAATCTGAGTCTTCATTGAAAACTTTTCCTTGGCTTCTGAACTCCTGTTTCGTCTATAGGTATTGCAAATGTGAGAAGCATTCATAATATACTTTTGGAGAATGGATTTTTGGAAAAAAATCACTCACATTAGTTTGATTAAAGTAAGTGGCTCTTCTAAGAGACGTAGCCTCAGGTGATACAACCAATCAGCTCCAGCCGTACCTACTATGCTTGTGCCATGACGCAGGAATGTTTTTAATGTAGAAAGCAACTGCACATTGTTAAGGTAGTTTTTTTACCTCGGATGGAAGCAATCCTAAGCAGATGTCTGCACATTCCAAGAGGTAGTCGGTAATTTTCTATTCTTGCTGGTAAGAATACTTGCCTTGGTTTGGTATAACCAACAGTAAGAGGCAAATTGTTCTTCTTCTTTTTTATGTAGGTATCTGAACAAAATACATAATATATATATATTGGATAAAAAATATGTCAAAATATTTGATGAAATTTGGTAGAAAGGTTAGGCACGACTGTAACACGCACATTCCTATGTAATTTGTAGGTAAATAAAATAAGTCTGATTCGGAGGGTTTGTTTTCTGGAGCAAAGTAGCTAACTAAAACATTGTTTTTTTATGGTGGCATGTGAAATATCAAATCAAAAAACTTGTGAGTCTGAGTAATTTCAATATATCTAGTTTACTTACCTATAGGTAGGTATTAATATGCATAAAATGAAAGGTTTAGAGAACACCCAACTGAGGGTAAAATTACGGGACTTAAAATTTACAAGAAAACCAATAGATATGAAAATATTCTAAGTACGGAAACCTCTTTATGCAAACCCATAATGCAATTAACCAAGTGCCAAGTCTGATGGACATTTTTTTCAAATATCTATGTATGACTACCTACCTACCTAGGTTTTCAAGATATTTGAGATAAATTTAAAAGGGTTCTTATATCTCTAAGTAATCCTTAACGCGTTGTAGTAGTCAATAAATTTTACATAGCTAGGTAGGTACCTACCTACCTATCTCTAAAAAGTTTTCATTTGAGATTGCAATTTACTCTATTAAAGATTAAATTGTAAAGGACCTTTCTAATACAGAGAGCATTAAGCTCTAATACAAACTATCATTTTATAATCACATGTCGGTATTTTATTTTAGTACCTACCTACCTACTATTTTATCAGTTTAATGTGTAAATTTATATGTATCTACTAACGTTTTTTTATTAAGACTTGCTACTTGCTGCAATTGTATTTACAACATGTGGTTAAATAAACATCTATCTATGTATCTCCTATCTGGCATAGCGCTATACCTACCTACCAACTTCTCCAATCGCAGTAGGCACCATAGATTAACTTGAGGAATCTCATTTTCATCAGCAGAATTATTTGAAACTTCAAGACTTCAAGATGAATAGGTATCATTGTCATTAGGCACTTAGGTATATAAGTGGGTACCTACCTATAAGTATACCTAAAGTCTAAACCTATCGCCAAAATAGCGTGCAGCGTGGTACAAAAGCTTTTAATGGTCGTTTCGCCTTAGGTAAGTACCTATATGATCTCATATCTCATCATTGTCAAAACTGAATTTATTAGGTAGGTAGGTATTTCTACTTAGATACCTAACTACTTTTCATTAGTTTTGTGTGAAAGTCTCTATTTTGTACGTTAGATAACATTTATAATAAACATATTAGGGGAAGGAATCTACCAATGTCCTACCTCTTCTCTTTACCAATAGGTAGGCTACTTCAAAGAAAGACATTTATACTTAGGTATACCTATTTAGGAATTCGATCTCAAATGTAACATAAAACCCTAAATAGAGACCTCCGCCATGGCACACGTCTTCAAACTGATAACTAACTAAAAATACGAGCGTCGAGCCCTAAGTAGAAAATACCTGACATGTCTACAAGCCCGCTTCATCCGCTCTTCCTAACATTCACAAATCCATAAATTCCCCTGTTAACAATCAACATAGCCATATTATGCCTCCAGCGAAACAACCATAAAAATTCCGACTGCCCAATAACTCGCGAGCAATTACGGAATGTTTACAAATAATTAGCTACCATAATAGTATTTTCATAATCAACCGTTTCCATTATTTTAATCAGTGAATGGTGGCCACGCCTCCGAGTCGTTCACGGGCCCCTCGATCGCGATATGCCCCGCCTAATGGCTGCCATTGGCCGTCGATTGATTAACGCTCTCGCAGGTGATGCGGACGTGGATCAAGGAAGAGGAAACCAGTTGCTCGCAGGTAGTGGGCATAGTAGTTGGCTCTTTGGTGTGTTGCGTGAGTGACCTGGAATCGCTTTTTTTCAACAATTTTATATTCGATTCCACATTATTTGGTTATCAAGTTTTCCTTGGTACTACCGACTTTCAACATCGGCCCTGGGTGAGTGTGATGGCGCTTCTTGTTTTGCATGAGGGGGTGCGGGAGACGCGGTGTTGGTATTAAGTATTTTTTTGACCGTTACACGATTTAAGTGATTACTGAGTTGAATGTGCGATGACATGTGAGTAAACATCAACCTATTTCAACAGAAGATACCTACCTAGTTACACATTTTTTGAAATTGTCCAATATTTTTGCCATCTGATGTCATAGTAAACTGAAAACGCTCATTGAGGTACATACATCTAATTAATTAAATCTCTAGGCTTATCTTTTGAATCAACATCATCATTCTCCAATGATATCTAGGTATAGGACTGCACTGAATCGCGTCAAATAACTTTCGGGATAGCAGTCTTTTGAAGTAGATAGCTAATAGCTAACAAGAACAATTAGGTATTTGAATAATTTATGTAAATCTTCGAAAATATTTATTTTGATTTTTTATTCCTTACTGGTTCAGCATTTACCTAATAGGTCGGTAGTCGGTAGAGATTTTTAATGGCGACGCTGCCATTTCTGTTATAAACTGACTGAATTGTAGATAAAATTTCGAAGCTGTAATATTCTTTCTACCTATATCTTTGACTATGATGAAGTAAAAATAGGTATAGTGCGATCAGAAATCTAAGAAGGTTGTAATTGTAAATCACCAAACACTTGAGTTATCAGCAGGCAGTGTACGCAAAGCTGTATCTGCCCTAGCCATGAAATTTTGTTTTATAGGTAGGTAGGTATAATGAGTTAAGATAATTAAGTATAAAAAAAAATCGCTTGAATACCTATACCTCATTGAGAATTGTTAATGTATATAAGTACTTACAAGACTGATTGAAGTAGCTAGGTATAGGTACCTACCTATTATGGATATAGTACCTACTTATTGTACCTAAGTATAATCGGGTGGGTTCAAGTTCCGGATTCCCCTGACAGTGATAAGATGTTCACGGAAATTGATGAATTCATAGGTAGGTATGTACCTAGGTATTCTTATTTGCTCTGTGATAGCGAAATAAAAGCTTTGTTAAAGTTTTAAAGCAAAAATGGCTGTTAAAGATTTTCTCACTCGTTAGAGCAAATTTTATGTTAAAGATTGAAGTAGATAGGTAGGTATACCTATCTAGGTAGCTACTTATTTTTAGAAAAATTCAATATCATATTTTTTTATGAGAAAAATCCGATTACCTACCTAAATGGTTCTTTCTACAACAAAATTGAATATGATCATATAATATCATCAAAACTAAATTATGATAATGTAGGTATCTATTACCTATATTACGGCACTTATACCTACGTCAGAAAACCAGAGAGATTCTTTTATTATCGTAATTTATTACTCTCTATCTTTTTGAAATGAAGAACGATCTATAATTTTTGGCATCTATACGTCACTACAATTAATTGAAATGAGCTGTCAGACAGCATTATCAGTCGCCGAACCAAATGTACACTTGCATGCGGGTAATATGTTCTGAGTAATTTATTCACAGGTAGGTACCTACCTACTTACTAAATTAAACAAAGTATCTCCTAAATTTCGATATTATCTAGGTATATGTTTCACTCCCATCATGCTATCCCATCGAATAGAAATTTTCTATAAAATTTACATTAATAATTACGATTTTATTTGACTCCACTCCATAGTACCTACGAAAAAGTTGACCAAGTAGCATGTGACGTATACCTAGTTTGTTTCACGAATGATGGCTATTGTCTGTAATCATTAGAGAGCTACGTACATCACGCTATAGGTACTTCTCATCTCATCTCATTGTCATGAAACTCTCTACTACGTTTGTCGATCTAAATTACGACATATTCCAAACTTAATATACTGCTCGTATGTCCGAAGGCAACGCAATCCTTATTTCATGGGCGTCATAAAGTCAAAGTGACATTTCAGAGAATTCAAATGAATAAATTTATATTTTATAGCTCAAACAGTTTGTATTTTATGTTTCTGTATTCCTGGTAATAATACATTTTTCATGTAGGTATCTTAGGTAGGTATATCAAAATCGTCACGACTGTGATTTGCTCCCGTCGGTTGAATAGACCCTTTTCTTGTGATTTCAAGGCAGACGCCATCATTCGTGAAACAAACTATACGTAACCATCAATTTGTTGTATTCACTGGTGAGATTGATAATAACAAACGATTTCTTTGACACGCGCATTAGATATCTGCATATCAGAGGCATAAAGTAGGTAGGTATTTATAATAATCAGTATTGTTGCCGTTAGGTACACGTCAAAAACTATTGAATGAACTCTATACCTACATATTTTATGTTTGCTTTTTAACATATCGAATTCTTGCGTTTTGCTTGCTTGCTAGTCTACTACTCCAATTTTGATGATTCAAAAGAGGACTGTTGAAAATGACAGTATAATAGAATAGAACAATATACCTACCTATTTTCCTCCAGAAAAATACCCTTTAAAGGCGGTAGAGAATTGAAGTTAGTGTCGAAGGTATTCTACCTATATAACTGATACTACAACATGGAAGTTTTTCTTTTGAATAGGAACTATGTTTCTAAACTGTAATATAATAATTTATTCTATTGCGCTTTATTTTTGAGGATTCTGAAGAACAACCTCGAAGAAGTCTATCTAAACTGACTAAATATCATCTTTTAAGTATTTTTTTTGTTTAGTCTGAACGTTCAGGTCTGCCAGTCCTTTTTTTCCTAGTTTTTAGACCTGTAGATTGTGAGACTGATTCAAAAGAGGACTGTTGAAAATGACAGTATAATAGAATAGAACAATATACCTACCTATTTTCCTCCAGAAAAATACCCTTTAAAGGCGGTAGAGAATTGAAGTTAGTGTCGAAGGTATTCTACCTATATAACTGATACTACAACATGGAAGTTTTTCTTTTGAATAGCAACTATGTTTCTAAACTGTAATATAATAATTTATTCTATTGCGCTTTATTTTTGAGGATTCTGAAGAACAACCTCGAAGAAGTCTATCTAAACTGACTAAATATCATCTTTTAAGTATTTTTTTGTTTAGTCTGAACGTTCAGGTCTGCCAGTCCTTTTTTTTCTAGTTTTTAGACCTGTAGATTGTGAGACTGCAGCTGTTCAAACCAAACTCAAGCCGTCAATTTTGAGAAAATCGAAATTAAATTGTGCATCTGTCACAACCACAAAGCAGAGTTGATAACAGTTTGAAACTGGTACTAACTGCTGCTCGAACACCTCTAAATAAATCTATTGGAGTTTTGTTCGATATTCGGGTACTTCGTGAAAATTAATTATATTTTGTTGAAACTGCTCATAGTGATAGGTCTCCCTAGTTATAGCTTAGGATAAGTTTTATCCTGGAGAAGAGCTTCGTTTTCATAGGAGGGCTCAAAAATCAATAGTCCTAAGAGCATCGTTTTCACAGTAGAGTTCAAAAATCAATTGCCCTTATATATGACGGAACAGTACCCGTTGCGACATCTGTTGCTGAACAGTTACTCTTAATACCTACACAAGCTCCAAAAATAATAATCAGTTTAGGCTCACACTATGAATTATTAACTAAGATCACAATCCACATGGATAATTGGGGCGATAAAATTGAAAGAAAAAATTTGTACACGATCGACAAGCGCTACAAACAGTATACGTTGACGAAGTCACGGTATTTTCTAGTTCATCATGGAAAGAGCTTTATATTCCATGATTTCAATAGAATGGTTTGAATTTTCATACATCCAGTGTAGGTTACTTCTTCTCGAGATAGTAGAAAGAGAGCCTAGAACAAATACTATTCAATTTTTAATTGATGGGGTAGGTACCTAGATTTATTTTATATCTATCTTGAAAATAGGTATGTTGTGTAGGTTGTAGAGATGGAGCATATCGAATTTGATCATCGAAGATGTTTGTTCAAAAATACCTACCTAACAGTTATTGACCTATTAACATTACAAGAAACAATCCATTGAACGTTATTTTCCGTTGTTGAGGCTTGCGGTCGATGTTGACTTCGAGCAGCTCTCATACATTATGCATAATTACCGAGAAATAATAATAATTAGCTAAGTGGCCAGTGAGATTTCGGTTTGGTGCGAAGATACACGGGTGTAGCTGCATTTGTGGTGGTGCAATTAGGTTTCTCTTGTTCAATGTAAAATAACGTTTTGTATAAATATAAGTATCGTAATAATATATTATTTTGTGGGTACCTACTACAGCACAACTGCCTCCACAAAGTTTACATGACATGCGATATTTAGGAGGTATTTAGGTAAAATTTCTGGGGTTTTATAAGAAAAGAAAAAACATATGCGTCGAAAAAGTTGACAATCATCTCAGATTCAATCAAACGTACCTACCTATTTCTAGTAGTGTTTGATAGTTTAAATATTAACTAAAATTTCCCCCTATTTTATCTCTATTCATGTTTACGTTAATATATAATAAAATAACAGAAATCTCGTTATAGGGCTGTGTTCAAACCATCAATCTTTGACGATTACAAACTATCAGATTTGTTAAGTCAGCTAAGAGCAGATATGCATGGAACTTGTACTGTGTTATTCATACGTAAGTCAGCTTTGACCGACTAGTTGGAAACTGTCAGGACCCGAGATTGGACGAAGCTATTGTTTATAGTCCAGAGCCCGTGCTAGGCATGACTTAAATCATAGATATGAGAGGGTGTACTTTTTGACCGACGAATCCCGAACGGAGGAGGTATACAATTCGACCGTCTGCTTTGTTTTGTTGGTTCACGCGTTGTTTATAGTAGATAAACGTACTCCGATTTTCATGATTTTTGATTCATTTTAAAGAAGAGGCTTCAGGAATGGTCCCATATTCATAAAAGCACAAATCTAAATCTCCGAAACCCCCTCAACCCCCGAAGGAGGTGGGTGGGGCAAATATTCTCGAAAATCGAAAATTTGACGTGGTATAATTAAATAGGTATAGAGTAGAGGACAATATCCGGAAATGAATTGAACACTTTAAAAAAAATTACGGTTTTCGAGTTAGAGGCATGTTAAATTCTAAAATATGTGTATTTTTGCTATGTGGAGAGGGTGATTTCTTTTGAAAATTGAATATCTGTGGGTATTACATGAAAAACCTAAAATTATTTGTAGCAATATTTATACTGAAATTGTTTTCCTTAGAGTTACGATTTTCGGGTTACAGCGGTGGTAAAATGGTAACATTTAAAAGATCTATGCATATTTCCGCAGCGATGTTCTGAGATCTCACTAATAGCAACTATACCTAAGCAAAGAATATACGTGGATAATAGGATAAGTACTATCTTCATTGATAGTAGTGAACGTTCAACGATTTTCATGACTAGTGTTACACTCCAAAGTGTGAAATATTTTTTTTACAAAAAATGCACCGACGTTATTAGTTAGTGCACTGAAAAATACGAAATAATATTAATTTTATTGGTGCTGGTATTTGTGAAATGGGTTGTCAAAAGGCACCAATAGAATTAATATTATTTTGTATTTTTGACCGACGAACCCCAAACGGATACAATTCGAGTGTGTGCATTTTTTTTTGGTTTGTGCGCGCCTTTCGTATAGTAATCGTACTCCGATTTTGATGATTTTGATTCCTGTGAAAGAGGAGGCTTGAAAAATGGTCCTATATTCATAAAAACGGGAATCCGACATCTCGTTCCCTCGGAAAGGCAAATTTTCTCGAAAATTTAAAATCTGCGGTGATATAATTAAAGATAGGACAATATCCGGAAGCGTTTAAATTGAACATTTTTTCAAAAGAGTAACGGTTTTCGAGGTAGAGGCATTTTAAATTCTCTAATATATCTATTTTCGCTATGTGGAGAGGGTGATTTCTGTCGAAAATTGAAAATTTGTTAGCGGTACATGAAAGACATAATTATTTGTAGCAACATTTATAATGAACATTTATCCTTAGAGTTACGGTTTTGAAAAGTATAAAATAATATTAATTTTATTGGGTCTGGTACTTGTGAAGTTGGTTCCAAAAGTTATCAATCTACCTGCAACTCCACAACTTCAAAAGTAACATCCCCAATAGAATTAATATTATTTTATACTTTTCAGTGCACTAACTGATAACGTTGGTCCATTTTTTTGTAAAAAATATTTATTCAGTGTACTAACTAATAACGTCGGTCCAATTTTTTGTGTAAAATATCTATTATTTATATAAAAGTTTACTTAGGTACTTTCATAAGCAGAGATCGAAGCATTTCGATTCTTCACATTCACTATTAATTTAAAAAAATAGAAGGAAAAGATTTGGATTTGGAGCATGAACGTGTTGTACCAAAGTAAACGGTTTCACTCTTTTGGTATTCATAAGTAGTAGCATTTGCCTCACAAAATGTGCTTCTAGTCCAGAAATGTATTTGTAGAAAATTATTAACTTCACTAGTATGATCTAGGTGTACATATGTGGTTTGTTTTTGTTTATTATCAAATAAGCTTCAAATCTGTGTTTCAACAAACAAATTGCAGCTCATAGAAGAAATGAGATAATGGAATGATTTAAAAAACAAAATTTTTGGGAGCTCTGTGGGTCACATAATTTTTGACGATCTTTAAACACCAATTACCTACACAGTTTTATAACAAATTAATTTTTCGCGACGGTTGGGTTTTGGTAAATCCGCATGTTCGCTTCCATCATTAGATATAGTTTTCCATTGTAGTAACTAGTAACGATGGAATCTGCACTTGTTTTCTTCTTCAGTATTGTCTTGATATTTCGACAATGCATATATATTCGGATTGCTCATCTACTCTATTTTGTGACTCTAATTGGTCATCTAACAGTTTCGATCTTCTTCATCACAAATATTCCACACAGCTCAATCAAATGTAAAATCAAATCTCCGAGTACCTTCTACATCTTAGTGCATGTGCCTAACCTAACTCTAACGAGTCTAACTTTTCGTTTTGGAGGATTTGCTTGCAAATAAAACAGGAAGATGTAAAGCACAAACTTTTAGTTTGACCTTCTCCTTATGAACTCTTTCTTTTACTTTTACCTTTTCCATTGTAAGTATAGGTAACACGGTATTCAAAAACAGCTCTGTGCTCACTACTAGTTTAGCTTATTTGTTGGTTACTATGGTAACGTTCTTATCATACGTGATAGTTTTAGTACCATGCTAAGATAGTGCCGAACTAGTTTGTTTATGAATACGCTTGTTTGTTTCTATAAATACGGCCTAATACACTAGATTGGTTCATAGGTACGACTGATAGTAGTAGAAATGTAGCCTCTCACACTCTCACCGATCTTTCAGAGTGTTATATATGTATTCCTTCCTCTTTCTTCTAATGAAAAAGGATAAAGCACAAAGCACACTTATCAGTCTTGTTCTCAAAGATACTTCAATCATTCAGATGGCACAACTACACTGTTGTACCTATCTATTAACTCCACGAAGAAAATATATAGGTGTCACCTATGAAAATGGCCAATTTTGTCCGTATGATGAAGTATGGCGTCTCATTTTTTTGAATCAACATATTAAACTCTTAAACTAAAAATATAATTGAATCAGCCTCGGAACGACGAATTCCTTAGAAGCTGGGGACTCTCAGGTAAGTATTCAGTTCATTAAATCCTTCCTGAAAATGAAGTGACGTCATAGTTTATCAAGTGGGCAAAATTAGCAAATGTTCTTCTTGGTCTATATAGCACTAATCACTTAGAGTCATCCATGTACGTATATGATTCACACAATTTTTCTTTCATTTGATCAATTAAATGCCAGGTAGGTATAAAGTTAATTTAATATGTTCGATTTTTTTTAATTTCAGTCTATAATATATGTACCAGTCATCCATCTATCTGTTTCACTGAATTTTTTTACTTGGAGATAGCACTATTAGTACAATTATAACAAACACCAATTTATCTGGTATATGTTCTAACAAAATAACTCAAATAGAAAATCATCGAAGCAAGAAGCATGAATATATAAAATATAAACGCAAACTCATTCGACTGTAATCAATAAATTCATTCGATCTAAACAAGATCAAGCGTTACTATATATAGTATATATAGGTAATATCAAGAAAGTTTATATTATCTATATACATATATATATAAAAGATATGTATGTGGACGGACATTCATTACAACTTTGCAATATAAAGTGTCATCAGTCATAAATATCGGTGGCATTATATCAAGTCACAAAAGTAGTTAATATTATTATTGATCGTGGACATGTTTATCTCGTGTTTAAATTAACTTACGGTTAATTTGCATCTTTAATATCGGAGGTAAATTAATTTGACGGCACTCATGTAAATGAAGTTGGATATAAGGTGCACACATATTAACGGATATACCAAGGTATAGCCTTAGGGCTTTGACGAGATTTTCCTTTTCAAAGTATTTGCCCACTTGAAAGAGAGATTGGGGTTGATGTAAAGATGATACTTTTTCATGAAGCCAGAAGATGATTTAAATTGATCAAAAAGTAACTATCTGAAAAACTGCAAAACTATACTGGGTAATCCATTTGATATAAATAATTTTTAGAAAAAAAATGGAACGACGTTATTAGTTGGTGCACTGAAAAATACAAAATAATATTAATATTAATTCTAATGCTATTGGTACTTTTGATGTTGTGCAATTGCAGTGAGAATGGGAACTTTCGGAGTTTCTTCATAAACACTTCCCCACTCACCCCCATCTACTACCTCAAAAAATAGAAGAAAAATTTCTAAAACAAAATTTGTACTGAAATCAGGCCATATACTTGTTTACATAGTTATCAACTATAATGGGTATATTTTCGGAAAAAATCGCGTAGGGATACCGAAAAATGTTTGTCGTTCCTTTAAAAATTTTTTGGAACGTAATCCTGAGGGTAACTATTTAACTTGTACCTTCCAATGTTCTTTTCTTATGAATTATCCTCATCCGTTATTTTTTCTAGATAACAATTAAAAAAATGGTAACTTTCAAGATCTGTTACTGAATAAAACTCAATAAGTATAACAATGCAGTTAGTTGTCTTTGTACGTGTCGAAGACCTATACCTACTCAAGAACCTAAAAATTTGATTTACCACTTCTGATACAACAAACAGAGTCAGGTCGTCGTCATGGATTATTACAATAAATTCGTGGAAAATAAGCTGATAACACGCCGCACGGTTATAGACGGCAATAATGGTAGGTAGGTATATATATTTAGATACCCACCTATATAGAGACACAAAAGATCAGGTGCATTTTTGAGTCAAGACAGAAAAGAGACAAATAAAGAAAGGATTGTAGCGACACGATTATGGTGCAGTAAAACTAAAAGGCCATCTCTTATGCCTATGCACTTACGCGCTATCTCGGTTGGGCTCTCTGACCTAATGGAGTCTTTATCATATGTCGTCTTGAAGCCGGGCAACTGCGATCTCACCAGCCGCATGCGTCGCCGCCCTTCTTCGTGTGTGTAAACACGGCTTTTGTGGTGTGTGTAGTCTTTGTTATTTGTTCATCGAGTTAGATTTGAAACACCGAATTCTTCGAATTCCATTCGACGTAATAAATGAGTTGTGTCTATTAATCTTTTCGGTAACTGATAAATGGGTGTTCAGAATACTTACTCTTTCACTACTTGCTTGATTAGTTCTCGGAAGCCTTTTTTATTTCTCTTTTATTACATATTTTCATCTAGATGTCTCACCTGAATAAAAAAAGAGATAAATGAAAGAAACTACCAGATTTATATTTTGATAGGTTATTCCCAAATCATAATTACCTATATTCTCCTTTCTGGTAATGGTAATTTTGGTACCTACCAGTGTCAATAAAGTGAATAAATATTATTTTGTATTTCTTAGAGCATCTTACTCTAGTAAACTCTGTTTCAGTTGTTGATGGCACTCAGATAAATCACAAATTTGTAATACTTTATCAATATCACCTATCATATCACACTGACCCTTCAGCAAATTATACAAAATGATTGCTATAATTCTGTGTATCTACAGTAGCACTAATCTGTTTAACAATAAGTTAATAAAAAATATCTTACAAACTTTTCATTAAATTCTAACCACAAAATCAAAATCAAAGAAGAGTTGAAGTTTTCTAGAAAATAAGTAATAGTAAGGTGACAGGTCAGGTTATTATTGTAAATAATAATTATATCAACCTGAATCGTATTGTAATTGTAATTGTATGACATCCAACGATGAAAAAAAAAATCTTGAAAAGGCGTGTTATTTTGATTTGTTAGAACATATAGGTACCTACCTACTTCTTCTGTTTGGGATTTTCGGAGATTTTATAGGTTTGGAGATGATTCGATTAACTAAATCAGAAGAAAAGCTAAAGCCAAAGAACAAGTGGTAGCGGCCCACATTAGAAATTAGAAAAGTCAGAAAAGATGTGCTTGAGAAATCGTCAGATCCTAAACTTAAACGCAAGAAGGAAGCATCTTACTCAAATCAGGTAAAGAGAAAAACACCTCTAATTTGCAGTATGTGTAAACCCTGTAGATATACCTTTCTAACGCCTCAACCGACAAAGGAAATAAGGTTACATATATGCAATTAATATACACTATAAATATTGAACTTTATGAAGAATGTCAAACTTTACCAAAAGTTCAAACTAAAATTCATACCTATCTACAAATTTATATTAAAATCCACTAAAATAATGATATGATTTCAAATTAGAAAATGTATGTATACAACTCACACAATACGATAATATCGTTAAATAAGTAAATACTAATAGATACTAGTGCCTACCGAATTCTAAACCTCCAGGAATAGGTACCTAAATGCGAAACGTAAATTGTAATTCAATCAAAATACAATGTAGCAATTTTTCATTCTATTTTTATAGCCTAATAAATATTAAACATTTCGGTTTTGCTATAAAATTCAGATACACAATTTACAAATACCTAAATAAAATACATTCATAGTCAACCGTCTCTTTCTAACAGTCCCAACCTTCGCTTCAGTGTAATAAATGTTTTATTATCACTAATTGTTCTGTTACATGGAAATTAATTAATTTAATTAATAAAAACTTCCGTGATTCATTTTATTTAGATTTATTAATTGCCTTAATGTGCTTACGCAAATACAAAAAGTCCACAAACATTATATTAATTATCCCGCGTTTTATATTCTAATTAAAATTTTATGTTAGAAATAATTACATTTTACAACGTGGCCAATTTTAATAGCGAAAATCAAAGTCACTGATATTAATCTAGCTTCACAGGAAAAGTTATATAACTTTCATGACAAGCAAAAAACGTTATAAACACAACATATAAATAAGTTCTACATATTCCTAAAGATTGAAACTAACTAATTTGATAATTGTATCAGGACATTCTCAAATAAAAACACTCGATTTTAATGATTTTTTTAAAGAGGGGTGCTAGAAAATGATCTTTGATGAAAAAATAAATTTAACAAGTAGATATTTCTCCTTAGAAATCCCTCCAGAGCGGGTAAAGGGGACAATTTATCAAAAATCGTAAATTTGATATGACAAAATTAAAGAAAAGACTATTTCCGGAAACCTTGAAATCAAAAATTTTTGAAAAATTTCGAACCCTCGACAATATTGTAAATCATTGTTTGTACCTACATTAAAATTGTATGTGAGGCTTTTCGACATTCAAAAATGTGAGATAAACGAAATTTGACAAAAATTAAGGCTGACTATATTAGACGAGGAACTGAAAAATACAAAATAATAGATAACGTGCTTAATGGTACTTTTAAGTAGGTAGGTACTATATATATTTATATCTTGTATTGCACATGCACAACATCGAACCATTACACAAAAAACAGTATTTTGTATTTTTCAGTGCCTCTAATAACAACGATCTTAGTTTTTGTAAAAAGTTAGGTATTTATGATTTATGACTCTCATCATATCGCTTAGAGGTAGTACAATATCTCGGCAACGTTGCTATTAAGTATTGCTTCATACTTTTCTATTTATTTTGAACTACCGAAAAGGAAGTTAATGGGTGCGTTTGAAAAAACTAGCTATAATAGGCGCTAGCTAGCACTATAGATATGAAAATGGTTAGCCCTGAGCTAGTAGGGCGTTCTGTTAGAAAAGCTTTTCATGAAGCTATTTAATAGATACTTATAATCACAATTTTACGACAATTTCATCCTTTATAATGGATCCAATTTTAGAAAATACTAATACTGTGTAAATATTTTTTTTATTTGACTAATATGAAGTTATGACATAGGTACCTAAAGTTACCCAAAAAACCATCAAAATTTTGTTAATATATCCAATATATAGAACCTTTCATGCCTCATATATTCTATATTATATTAATTTTTTTGAAAGGCAAAATATCTGCTGGGCTTGCTAAGGTACCTAAATATGTTATTTTAACGACGCCAGTCGGGACAGGAAAAGAATGCGACACGCGCAAATTATCTCATCGACGTGGGCCTATGGGCATTTTATGTTTTAATTAGTGGAAAAAGATTAATAGGCGTTGTGCGCCTTCGAACAGGAGAATGTGCTTTTTGTTTGCCTTCTTGGACGGCGGATGAAATTGTCATTTTCATTCCTCAAATTGTTATTCGCAAAAGTTTTTTGCGTGGTTAGTTGGTTTAGATGGTAGTGTTTATGCTCTGTAATTCTGTTGGACAACAAACAATCGAATTTTATTTTATTCTTTACCAGAAGCGGACGAGTTAATTTTATGAGCATAATATTTTTTCTACTACTTGAATTAATTTTGTGAGAATATTTTTTTACCTCTACATAAATCATTTTTAATTTTAATTCTCACCACAACAAACGCTTTAAACATTAATGGTCAGATATAATTTCCTATCGTCTTTATCCCAGAAGTAAATTTATATGTATTTTCGTAGGACCCTTGAAGAACTGGCTTATAGTCCTCGAATCATTGATGCGGTTTGAAATTCTTTCTCAAGTTGTTACACTTTCCCTGAGTTTTCAAAGCATGTCGGGAAAAGCCAGAAAGACAGTTCGACAGTAAAATTCTCTCAATTTTCGTTCATTCTGGCCGTGTAAAGGTAGGACACTAATTTTGGTAACAGAATCTGGGAGGTTGTTTAAATAGGTATGTTTTGCGGTACCCAGTTAATTCTCAAGACCTATTAGGATAATATTAACACCTGAGTTTCTGTTCTCCTGATCTTTGAATGATATGTTCATAATCTATAGCCTTGTCAGTTACTTCAAAATATTTTTCCAAACTCATTATTAAATTAAATTCGAATTCTTGTGACATTTCTGTATTTGTTTGTTTGGCGATTTTGTTACCCACATTGAAAATATTATTAAAATAGTTAAGAAGAAAACACTAAGTCATCTCCACAATTTATTGATGGGTTATGCTGTCATATTAATGAGACATGTTTCGGGCATTTAAACACCAATTATCAATCAAAGGTTCTGTAACAAAATTATTATATGATAATGTTGGAAAATAGTGTGTAGCAAAATAATTAATTATGAAGCGTTAACATTTAGTATTGATTTGATGTTATAAAGTCACGTGTAAATTTTGCAGAATTGTGATAAATGATCATAATGGCTAATGGATGATGGAATACTCACGTGAAGTTGAAAAAACCACAAACCAGAATCGTACTTAATTATAAATTAAAATATCATTGATTCTAACTAATTTTACCCATTATACTGATATTGTCAAAAAATAAAATTTATTAAAATAATTTATGATACCTACCTTGGATTCTCTATTATTTATAGATATTCTCTTTATTCCTAGTATAGTGTATCTAAATGATTACGTCATCAACAAAGGACTTTTCAGTGATTTTTTATTGATCTCATTTGACATTAAGAATGCATAGATAATGTATTCAGAGAATGTTTTAAAATTTATAAGTTTCATTAGTAGGTACCTACAGTTCTGCATAGTTGTCAACTTAATTTACTATTGAAGTCTACAAACATGTCATGGGGTATTCTCATGTTTGTAGGTTATAGGTATTATTCGTCAATATCAAACCAATCATAATAAAAGTTAGTTCATTTATGTCAAAAATTTTAAACGTCAAATATGCGAAATGCTTATTATAACCTATTAAATATGCGGGTGACCATCTGATGCTAATCAGTGTCAATTCTACGATTCTATAACGTTGGAAATATCAGCCTACCAATTTACCTGCGACATAATACAACTGGTTACTCAAATTAAGGTACATTATATTTTATAATCAATTAGAAACAGTTGAATAAATATAAATTCATATCAGAATACGTACTGATCTAGAAAACAGATCATCTAATATAATTTATGCAAAGTAATTATTATTATAATACTTCGTTATTCATATCAAATTAAAATAATATATGTAATATAGCCACGTGTTCATTCTAAATGATGAAAGTTGAACTCAAGAAGGAAGCTAGCTAGTATCTATCGTTATTAATATTTATCTATTTTTTGAATACTTTTTATTTAAATAGAAATAAGGATAGTCTTAATTGCCACAAATTAATTATTAAGAAGTCATGTCAGTAGGTAATCGTTAGTCTCAATTATCCATATTAATTAAACAGGAAAATTTTGCAAACTTTAGTAAAAATAAATGTTGTAATTAAATAATAGGTAGAATGAACAAAAAATCTTAAACTCACCCAATAAAATAGTTCATGGCATATAATTTACGCTACCTAATTATTTCATATCATGTTATTATGTATTCCTATCCCTAATTATTTATATTATTTAGAAGTGATTTGTTTGAAAATTGTATCAAACATACCTATCAAAAAGCAAAATAAACGTTAAATTCTCGTCGATTGATTCAATTTATTGTCGCACTATCTATCTATCACTTGTTAAAATAATCAAAATAAGATGAAATGCCACGGAAATGTCAAAATATATTTTTATTCGTTAACAAGTCTGCAGGATAATTCAATAATAATTAGAGTTGTTTTTTGTGTATCCCATTAGGTGTCCTAGCTGTGAGGCTATAGTCGCATTAGCATGTCGGTGTTTTTACGTATTCTTGTGGCGCTCCAGAATGACAGCAGAACAAGTATCCCGCAGCGGCGCGCAGGCTGGTAACTTGTGACCCCACTGCCAGCCAGCACCATCCATGACGCGATCATTTGGGGCAGGTGTCTCACGGACGTAGAGTTCGATCAACTCCAGCTCCACGAGCTTGCTTTTTTTAGCCATACATACATAATTTTTTTATACTTGAAACATTCGCTATTAAATAATAAGGGGTTGTTTTCCAAATCGGCCATAGGTACCGTAAAACTGAACGAAAACAAGACGAAACGGATTGAATGCAATAAAAAACTTTTCACAAAAAAATATAAGTACAGGGTGTTCCATTTTGGGTACTTTTGCGGGGTATCTCCGTTATTTTTATAGATAGAAATTTGAGGTTTTGCGATTTGCTACTTTTTCGTGAAACTAAAGATGCCCTTAACAAAATTTTCATAGCTCTCTTAGTTTTTAAGATACAGGGCATTTTTGAAAATGTTGCATTTTAGGACCCCCTCGTATCTCCGTTATACTTCAACTTAACTTCAACTTCAACTCTAAAAGGTAAAATAACACTTATAGATTTTTTCCCGTTGATTACATTGGTGTAGATTATTTTTGTTACATATTTATCCCCTATTTTTGAGTCATAAACCAATTTTATTTTTAATACACCCTATATAGGGTGTATTATTAATGCTGTTTACCTACAGCAAGATGGTGCTCCAAGTCATAACTCTGGGCTCTTGAGGGCATTTCTTGATAATAACTTTCCTCAGAGATGGATAGGTACCAACGGACCTATTAGATGGCCTCCACGATCTCCAGATCTATCAATTTTAGATTTTTTGGTATAGAGTTTATACGTTTATAGTAAGTATATAAAACACGATATGACAGCATAGAATAACTTAGAGAGGCAATTATTTTAGCCTTTCGAAATCTGTGAATGAGAACAATTGTACTTTGTAATGCTATTATACAAAGAATTACAAAGATGTGCGAATTTTGCATTAGAGAAAATGGTCGTCATTTTGAACATCACCTTTAAAAATAAGTTTTTTCTTTTTTTAATAATGTATTTTTTTGTGTTTGTTGTATTGTTACTTTATGCTACAAAACTGTTACAAACTTACTGTTATAAAAAAACCCTACAGATATTTTTGAAAATGTTATGCTTTTATAAAAAGATACCTATATGCAAGGTATTCAATTCTTCGTTAGTAATATGTAACTTTCAATTGTTTATTGTTGTTATCCATGGCCTACCATTAAATTATGCATATAATTGTCATTTATTTGCGTGTTTCTGAGAAAAAGTGCATACTATTATATATTTTTGAAAACATGAAAAAATACAAATTTTATAGTCTATAAATATACTGGCTATTCCATTTAAAAAAAACATAAATTTGGTTTATAACTCAAATATAGTAAATATGTAACAAAATTATCTACACCACTGCATTCCATGGAAAAAAGTCTATAAGATTGTTATTTTACCTTTTCGATTGAAGGATAACGGAGATACGAGGGGGGTCTCAAATTGCAACATTTAAAAAAATGCCCTTTATCTTAAAAACTAAGAGGGCTATGAAAATTTTGTTAAGGGCATCTTAAAAAGTAGCACACTGTCGCGAAAACCGCAACTTTCTATCTATATCTAAGTATAACGGAGATACCCAGCAAAAGTACCCAAAATGAGACACCCTGTATATACCTGCTTACAGATTTCATTAGATCTATTCAGTTACTAAAATAATTATTACAAACATAGATCATATGTATCAGCCATATTGATACTTAAGCTTGCACGCTTTCGACACCATGGTAACTAATAAATAAACTAAACTAGTATCGACTAAGATTCATTATGAATACGGCTGAATATATTTATAGACAACACACATCAAAAAAATCAATATTTGGCGTACAGTTTTTGCTCGGTAAACAATGCTAATTGTTTAAAATTGAATAGAGAAAACCTTTACATACCGATCTACATATGTATAGTTAAAACTTCTGTAAGTCGTTCCGTACCATCCGTACCTACCATCTTTAATAATTATTGACGGTAGATACCATAGCTACTCAATTATTTGTATTTTAGTTAAAAAAATTATTTAACTTATCACTATAACATTAGTCACAAAAATTGTTGAACGTTCACTTATACCAAAGAATCTACTTATCATATTACCCATGTACATTCTTTACTTGTAGGTACATGCTATTATTCAGGGATATGAAAACATAGCCTTGCAAATACCTACGCATATTTTAGACTTTAACATTGCTGTAACTCGAAAACCTTGATTCTATGGAAAAAAGTTCAATTTAACTGTTGCAACAAATAATCTGGTCTTTAATTTGGCCGTGTCAAATTTTCAGTTTTTGAAAGAAATTGCCTCCTCCACATAGCAGAAACACCAAAGGTATTTCAGATTTTAACATTGCTGTAACTCGAAAACCGTAACTTTTCTAAAAAAACGTACAATTTAAACGTTTCCGGATATTATCTTATCTTCTGCTGTCTTAGATTTTTCGAGAGAAATTGCCCTAAACCCCCCCTCGGGGACGGTTTTTGGACTGATATTGATTTTCGGATTGTAGTTTTTATGAATATGGGACCATTTCGGTCTCAGCTTTCATATTAATCAATAATCATCAAAACCGGAGTGCGGTCACTACATAACTACAGAACGCGCTCAAACCCAAGAGAAGCAAACAGTCGAGTTATATACCTACCTACCTCTTCCAAACCCAAACGGGTTCGTCGCTCAAAAATAGATAGAGTTCCCTTTCGCAATGAATGAACTCGTCAATTATTTCATGTCTTATTTTATAACTTGTGAAGTGAGATTGCAACGTAGGGGCGACGTCGACAAGTATTAACAGGTAGTACCTTAATTTATAATTCTCAAAAACAACAAATGTGTAAATAAATGCTATAAGTACATTTCCATTATAGACTTCCTTAAAAAAATTGACTTATATATTTTTTTATTCATTAAAATAACCTATGTTAAGTTTGATAATCATCCGAGGCACTCAAAGTACAAAATAAGATATAATATATCCCCCATAACAAGAAGAATTTCGAATTCTACATATTACAGCTGATAGCTATTAGACCTTGAACTGGTATATTATTTCTATCTGTGAAGGTAGGTAGAATTCTCAATTGTTGAATCATATCGATTAAGATGATCTTTTGTTCGTGAAAAAATCCAGTAAAATGATTGTCACATCCGCAACTATTTGTATCCATATTGTGTGAATGGAAATCCCAGAATAATTAATGGTGCATTAGGATATAGGTATAGTCGGTGTATTATTTGAAGCTTTTTTCCATCTTGCCCATCTGCAACAACAACTATTATTGGAATATATTTGATTAGTTACAGGGAAAATTCTCGAATGCAAATGTTCTCTACTTTATTCATTTAGAAATTAAACTCTGTTTTTCAAACAGCGATTTCTGCATATCCGGAAAGGATTTTCAGTAGATAAGTAGGTATCTATAGGATTAACTCTTTTAAGCACATGATATTTGTGAAAAACTAATGTGTAGGATCTACGAAATTTTGTATGATACCTACTAAAATAAAAAACAAAACAATATGACTCTTTCAAAGTCAAACTGACTCAGACGCAGGAATGGTATTCTGTAACTCAAGAAATAAAAATTGGCTTCAACACATCAGTTTGGTAATTCAGCACGGTTCCGTATACATCCGACTTATCCTACCTTATACCTACTTAGGCTGTTTAAAAAACGGATGATCTCTAAAGCAGACCCTAGGAAGAGACTATCTCGAGCTAACGTCAAATTTGAAATTGATACCTGGAATTAAATCTTTGTCAAAGGAACAAATTTATTTTTCAATTATTTCTCAGTTATATGTAAGCTTTCGAAGATTTTCAAAATTAATCTTTTGTAAAAAAAGACATTATCTTTCATTTATTTTATACTTGTTAATGAGATTAATTGTTCATTAATAACAATAATTATCATGTGAGATCCGATTCGCCAAACAGACATTAATCATCATTTATAACTGGTCGACGAGTTCTTGTACATTTTGATCCCGTAAATGGAGATATTTCCTCTGTGACCGATAATTTTCCGCAAAATGACTCGACGCAACGCAACGTTTAAACTGATTAAAGCCCAATAAACTTTTTGTCCTTCAGCCGACAATGTATTTCTTTCATTGAGTCTCAGGTAAATAAACTAATTGTCGAATGTCTCTCGGTAAATAAAGATACACAGGCCGACTTTAGTCGAGTTTTTCAGCCACATTGCGCGCATTATTCCGAGTATAAGCACTTCTCGTTGTATGTACGAAATTCAATGGCAAAAAAATTAATTGAATTATACACATATTGGCTATTATCGCAGCAGTCGTTATACGATGTTTTTGAGAGCGACCTTTATCTTTGAAATACACAAATATAAGCTATGTATGTAGTATGTGCTTGGTTCAAGGAATGATGATTGCTCATATAATTCGAATCGAGATTATGCCGTAGGTCCATCTGTAACGATATGCTATATTGTACAACATGCAGTATGATTTTAGATGGAACTGTGGCACTAAATTTATGTACAGAAAGTCTAGACGATTTCACAGAGACAGTATTGCTATTTTTAGGTAAATTTCTTATAGAAATATACCTATTGCGATCGTTCACACTTTTGAATTTCGAAAAAATTTCAACGGCATGTTGTTATATGTCTATAAGTTAGTCCAAAAAAACATTTGGTTCAAAAGTTTATATATATATATATATATATATATATATATATATATATATATATATATATATATATATATATATGGGATATTACGAAATTTGTTAAAACGATAGAGGTCGCAGTTTTGAAGGTATCAAGTTCAAATTTGCTACAAAAATCAATCTCTCAAATATCTCGGTCGAGTTCGCATTGGGCAATATCGGGTTAGTAGTTTCAAAATGGCGACCATTCAAACATTTTAAAAAATTATCAAAAAAGAGCAGTAGTGTAAATATTATTAAAAATAATTTTAGGTTATAGATATAATCAGTACCTACAACTTTTGTTCAAAGCAATTTTTCATAAAATACACAGGTAAATAAATATTTTTGACAAAAAATTGGACCGACTTTATTAGTTGGTGCACTGAAAAGTATAAAATAATATTAATTCTATTGGGGCTGTTACTTTTGAAGTTGTGAAGTTGCAGATAGATTGGTAACTTTTGGCACCAACTTCACAAGTACCAGCCCCAATAGAATTAATATTATTTTATACTTTTCAGTGCACCAACTAATAAAGTCGGTCCAATTTTTTGTCAAAAATATTTATTTCACACTTTTGAGTGTAACATTAGTCACGGAAATCGTTGAACGTTCACTAATACCAATGAAGATAGTACTTATTCTATTACCCACGTATATTCCTTGCTTGTAGTTGTTATCATTGAGATCTCAGTACATCGCTGCGGAAATACGCTTGAATATTTTAGTTGTTACCATTTTAACACCGATTTTACTCGAAAACCGTAACTCTAAGGGGAAAATGTTCAGTATAAATGTTGCTACAAATAATTATGTCTTTCATGTACTGCAAACAGATTTTCAATTTTCGACAGAAATCGCCCTCTCCACATAGCGAAAATAGGTAGGTATATTTGAGAGTTTAAAATGTCTCTATGTCGAAAACCGTTACTCCTTTGAAAAAATGTTCCATTTAAACGTTTCCGGATATTGTCCTATCTGTAATTATATCAACGCAGATTTTCAATTTACGACAAAATTTGCCCCCTCCATCCCCTTTGGGGGCGGTTTTCGGAGGGAACGAGATGTCGGATTCCCGTTTTTATGAATATGGGACCATTTCTCAAGCCTCCTCTTTCAAATGAATCAAAAATCATCAAAATCGGAGTACGTTTACTATATGAAAGGCGCGCACAAACCAAAAAAAAAAAATGCACACAATCGAATTGTATACCTCCTCCTTTTGGGAAGTCGGTCAAAAAATAAAAATTAATAAAGAAAAATAACAAATATTGATAAAACATGAACACTCAATATAAATTTGATGTAATTGTACATTTTCTGGAGATCTTAATATAGACCCTGATTAAAAAAATATATAGTATATTTATTGAAAAGAAATAGACGAAAAAAAAATCTGCCTTGAAGTGGACTCGAACCCTGTCTGCTTTATATTCAACAGCCAAAACAAAAACCTCTAACCGCAAGGCTATGACAATTTTATTTAATAACATGTAGGTATACCAATGAAAAGGTTGTTAAAATTTCAATTCAATGAATTTTGAAAAATTTACCTTTCCGCTGACTACAGGCCATCGGGATTTTTTAAACGGCAAGACTTAGAAAGTTCTCGAAATGTAAAATAAAAAACAGAAAATTGGTGATTTTGCGTCATATGGCAATTCACAAGAGACATAATCTATGGTTAATAAATATATTAGATATTTTCAGATATTTCTACCACATTAAAAACTGAAGATTGTGGAAGAATAAATTATATCATTATTAACTGAAGAACGCCACCTAGTAGGTAAGACAAAACAAAAACTTGTTTCGTCCCTAGGTAAGAAAAGACTCACTTTCGACCCTCTACTAATGTATAAATACCTTCTTCTTTGACATTTGACATCTTTAGTCGTTAGAAGGTTTGGATTTTAAGAGATAGCTATTTTTAAATTATACCGGAAAAAGAGATTTATGACGTTTACATTAGATACTATAAAAATATTATATGGGTTGCATTCAATAGGAAATGAGCCATCAAGGAAAACATTGTTACCAATCAAAGGAAGAAAATCTCGTTTGATAAATACACACGATGAAATCAACGTAGGTGTTGGTTCAAGTGAGTGTCGAATCTGAACTCTCTTCAAAATACATTTGTGAGGATAATGCGACATCTTAAATCTTAGTTTAGAAAATTCATACAAAGCACAAATACAATGATTACAAATTTAAATTTTTTTCACAGATTCCATATTGGAAATTCCGAGCCTTGTTCACATTTTTTTATACTAGTTTCTATTCGAGATTGAATGAGAAATTAAAAACAGAATCGCCTATTTTCAGTATTTTCAAAATATTTCTGTAATGGTTGACACTTTTTCAGTTTGCTTATAGGAACATTGGAAAGGTCTTAATTTCGCAACATTTAAGAAATAGCCTTATTGTCCCTATGTAATCGTCAGAAGCCTTTATAACCCATCTAAGTAACTAGTTAGATATTTATACAAACAATACTAATATACCGATTGCATTAAGTGAAAATACTTAGTTCTCCGCATGCGCGGCGGGAAGTTTGCAACGATCACTTTCATTTGAAATGTTACTCTTTTGAACAGAATGTACTATGCTAATGGCTGTCTGTGATCGTTTCTATGAATTTCTCTATATACTATGACATATATGCGCTTGTACTAGAGAAAACTGTTCTACATGAACACTATCCTATGCCAATGGGTCGCGCATGCGGAGAATTGAAATCATTAATGCAAATGGTCTATTGCTATTAACATTTATTGACGGATATTCGGATTCGTGAGAGGGGAAATTTGAAAAACATATATTAATAGGATTAGATATCTCATAAACGACTTTCACTGCAGCAGTTACTCATGTTTTTTGACCGACTTCCCAAAACGAGGAGGTATACAATTCGATTGTGTGCATTTTTTATTTTTTTTGTTGGTTTGTGCGCGCCTTTCATATAGTAAACGTACTCCGATTTTGATGATTTTTGATTCATTTGAAAGAGGAGGCTCGAGAAATGGTCCCATATTCATAAAAACGGGAATCCGACATCTCGTTCCCTCCGAAAACCGCCCCCGAAGGGGGTGAAGGGGGCAAATTTTGTCGAAAATTGAAAATCTGCGTTGATATAATTACAGATAGGACAATATTCGGAAAAGTTTAAATGGAACATTTTTTCAAAGGAGTAACGGTTTTCGACATAGACACATTTTAAACTCTCAAATATACCTATTTTCGCTATGTGGAGAGGGCGATTTCTGTCGAAAATTGAAAATCTGTTTGCAGTACATGAAAGACATAATTATTTGTAGCAACATTTATACTGAACATTTTCCCCTTAGAGTTACGGTTTTCGAGTAAAATCGGTGTTAAAATGGTAACAACTAAAATATTCAAGCGTATTTCCGCAGCGATGTACTGAGATCTCAATAATAACAACTACAAGCAAGGAATATACGTGGGTAATAGAATAAGTACTATCTTCATTGGTATTAGTGAACGTTCAACGATTTTCGTGACTAATGTTACACTCAAAAGTGTGAAATAAATATTTTTTACAAAAAATTGGACCGACTTTATTAGTTGGTGCACTGAAAAGTATAAAATAATATTAATTCTATTGGGGCTGGTACTTGTGAAGTTGGTGCCAAAAGTTACCAATCTACCTGCAACTGCACAACTTCAAAAGTAACAGCACCAATAGAATTAATATTATTTTATACTTTTCAGTGCACCAACTAATAAAGTCGGTCCACTTTTTTGTAAAAAATATTTTGTGTAAATCTAAATGCCTCTACGAGGAGATGAAGAACGCGTTGTACCAAAATTTTAATAAGTATGATAGTATTTCGGTGGATTATAAACAGAACACAAAACGTAGGTATATTTATTTCAGTAACAGATTTTCAGACAAAGTAGGTATGTTTGTATTGAATAAACAGTTTGTACCTAATATATATGATAGGCATTTTTTGTTCTTATTGTTATCACATCTTTCTTATCTAATTTTACCTGAGGGATAATCACATGATGTTATTTTGGTGAATTACCCGATTAAGTCTTAGTATTGTCATTGTCATGATTGTGTGTTTGTTTCTTTGTGGATTAATTTCAAATCGGACCACCACCCAAAAACTTAGTGGTGGAGTATTAGCGACAGGTGGAAAAATTATGTTACTACCTATATTATACGACTAGTCAAAAGGGGCCGTTTGGATTCGGCGGTGACGCGCCATTAGCGGTGCACTTCCTCGGAACCAGCGATAACCGTAATTACGCTAATTAGGACACTGGTTGCCCGCATTTGCAGTGACACCGGCATGCCGACTCATTTAGTATCTATACCTACGTGTAAATAACGGAATTATTTGTTGCTACACAGTGTGTCTTTGTCGAAACATCTACATGAATAATATTTTCTTCAATTCAAACATGGTATGATATTTAGCTGAAAATTACCATCTAGTAATCAGTAATCAAGTTTTCACAAATTGCATTGCTCCAAAGAACCCGTTTCTGATAATGAATGTTAACAACATTGTAAAATATCAGAAATTCAGACAGCTTTTTTTATTGACCTCAGGTGGTCATCAACAATAAAATTATCCAATTATGCTATTGAAATAAGGCGGATGATATCTTGTCACGAAGACTAAGGGATTATTATAATCCTATAGATATTGTCGACGATGAAATAATTTCTGTGTTTCCTCATGGCTCTTTTTGCTCAATAACTCGTTAGGTACTCTACCTTCGCGCCTATCTGTCGTCGCTTCTATTGCCGCTACACTATGCTGTCACTCTAAGCAAGATGAATGTATCCTCAAACCAGAGAAAACGTCCCGAGACCTTAAACCTACTCACCAATCGTGTAGAACGTCCTGAATCAAAGAAATCTTTTCAAAAACATAAACATAGTTAGGAACAGTGTCACAGCGTCAAACGATTCCATAATCGGAGCAAACTTCCTCAATACATAGGGAAACTTATACAAGATAGAATTTTCGGATGTACCAAAACTCGTCCCCAGAAATAAAATGTAGTAATCGGTTAGTCTCTTACCTGAAAAAGTATCCCTAAACCAGTACCCAAGAAAAGTAGGTCCTCAAAAATAGATCCTTGAATTTGTTCCCGACTTTATCGCAGTATGAATCACCAATATGGCTACTTATTAAAATCTATAGAATAAGATAGTAAGTACCTACCATAAAACACATTTTATTTAAGAATCTGTATACATTTATTTATTTACGAATCTGTAAAGTAACAGAAATGTCTGCTTGTGCTTTATACAAGTATAATCAACTTTTAATAAAATAAGTTAGACATTTTACAAAATCAAATCTTGAAACAGAATTTTATACTTATCGATTTTCTTGGCAACGCACTGCTTACGCCTAGTGGATCGCTATTCTTGCACGTTCACTACATTTTAAGAATTTCCGTTTGATTAATTTTACAGAGACTACAATTAGCACATAACTTCCACGTTCACTGAAACTGACAAAGCGTTCCATATTTTCTCACACCTAAATAAAATGCAATTCTTAGCCAGGAATATCATTTTAGAAATAAGAATCTAATATGAATGAAAAGTAATTTACACTAGAACTAATAGGCAACTACCTATTTATATATGCAAGAAATTATAAATCTCTTAATCTATTGTCCGGGGACAAATTCTGATAGGAGATTAAAGGACCGTAATTAGTATCGGCACGAATTCTGGTTGTAGAAATTAGGTACTACCTGCTCGGGGAAGAATTTAGGGCCGCCCCAATGTTCTCCAATTCATTCAAATAGGATTATTAGACCGATTCATGCGAAAAGGTATTTGGGGTACGCACGACGTTTAAAATGAGCTATAGAAGATGAATATTTCCAAAATCTATCTTAATCGGGTAAATTCAAGAAAAACATATTACATACCTTCCCATTAACTTGTATCTACCTCTCTGTTTATTTATAACAGAAAAGAAAATCATCAAGAAAAAAATTATTATTTCCATTTATATCCTTAGATATGTTTGTTATATTATTTTATATTATAGGTTACCCTGTTTATTCTCTATTTGTCTTTTTAAATGAAATGTATAAACGAAACTCTTATACATATATAGGTAATCTATTAAATAATCTATAAATAATTCAATAATATGGCAAAAGGAGGGTAGGAAGGAATACTGCTTGGTAGTTTTGGTTGGTTGGTTGGTACTATCGACTGTAGCAGATCCAGTAATATATAATAATAATTCATATATTTACCAACATGTATATATTACATAAATATGATTTATAATCACAGAAGACATAATCTTTTTGACAAAGGTTAGGTAGTGAATATGTATAATTAATATAATTAATTAATGATTAATAATAATATTTTTTGTCAAGGTACTAGATTAAATATTATTTGGTATTTTTGAGCACCTCATCTGATGAAGTGAGTCCTAGTTTGTTTGTAGGTATAAAGTTATTTATTCAAAAAGTTTAGATGTCTCCCATCTTCCAAAGGATCTAACAGCTTTACTGCATAAATAGGGGTTTCATAATTGATAACACAGGCAAAGTGCCATATTAGCACTTCTTATATAATTATGTTGTCATACGAACCCCACAGAATGACAGAGTAAATTGACATTCTTTCAACTTCTCTGCATTCAATGAATCAATTTCTTTGATTTCAATTCCTTATGTTCGTATATCTTATCCCGTTTTTTAGTCATTTTCCTAGCCTGTTTCCGGAACGAATTACATCACCTAAGCCCTGTCATTTTAATCAAATAACATTTATTCGAAGTAAAGCAGTCAAACTTGTTTAACACAAAACAAACGGGTACAACGTCGATATAGAAACAATGGCACATTAAAAGCTGATGACTCTCCGCTGGAATTTTCATCTCCTTCTCACTGGGTATATCAAGTTACCATGAAAATTCACATTTACTTAATGATTTAATTGCGTAAAATTATATTTAGTTTTCAGTTGTCATGCAGTGGATCGAAGCGTGAAATTAACTTTTAATTATTCCTCGGTGGAATTTAATTTCTGTTTGTTGTTCTCTTTGAGTGAAACAAGAAGTAGCAGCTCCATCACATAACATGATGTTAATCTATTTAATTAATCTGGCGTATTCTTGATACTTCTTGTCCGTTGTATCTATACAGGGTGTAACTGAATAAGTGTAAAACATTTAAGGAGGTGATTCCTCATCGAAAAAAAGATAGGATCTTTCATATAAAGAAACTTCATTGGAGCATCCCTTGTTAAGATACAGCCCCTTAAAGGGGGTACATAAAATTTGTATAACAATTTTTTTCACAAGCACTGAAAAAGTTACAATATTGAAATTAACCTGACGTTTTGTACTACCAAAAAGACACTTAGCCAGTAATTTATTTGGTTTACCCCATGGTTGTACGGGGTGAAAAACGCAACCCCTAAAATTTATTTCCAATGTAACTTTTTGTCTTATTATTTGTTTACCATTTAAAAATTTATTTCCGATAGCCTGTTTCATTCTAAACAAAAAAGGTCTCTTGGGTTTTTTGCCCAAAATAAACCAGTAAGCAGCAAAACATTTATTTTACGAACAACTACAGAGATACATCGTCATAAATACGAACTGGATTTATTGTTATTTTGTAGTTAGTACCTGCATTAAACGATTAAAGGGTAATAAACAAAACTAAGTTATTAATAACAACACACAACATGTAGAAATCATAGTGAATGTTCAATATGTCTACCTTCAAACATTACGCATGCGTCTAGACGTCGGCGCATTGAGCCACGTATTCGCTCAAATATTCCTGATTACCCTGCACGCATCGATGATGCGGTTTCTTAAGTCCTCTACATCGCGAACAGGAGTACGATATACCAAATGCTGTGAATGGCCCCAAATAGAGAAATCGAGAGGATTGAGATCCGGGGATCGAGCGGGCCATTTATGTGGTCCTCCTCGACCTATCCACTGATTTGCATATGTTTCAGTTAAATGCTGACGTGCTACTTGACTATGTACCTATAGGTACGTGTAGGTATCATGAGAAACGTTCCATTATCTTGATCGACTTTCACACGTGAATGCGACTTGTACTGAGATTGTGATTCTTTTTCTATTAAGTATTTGACTCACAAATCAAAATGTTATTATATGTGATAGAATCTTGAGCATTTAATAAATGAGGTGTTCACAAGCACAAGAAAAACTGACTATTCTGTTTAGATATTTTTTTTGTAATTAAATTCGAGAAAATCATATATGTTTCGAATTCACTTTTTCATAATTAGAAAAAATGTATGATATCTAGGGTGTCCCTAGATTCTAGAGGTTTTTACGTGAACTTACAGAGTTGATTAGTTAGATTCTAATAGGTCTGCAATTTAGGTACTCCGTCATTTCTGGGGCCTTTGCTTTTTAATATTTCTTCTATTTTTTTACGGCATTTTCCAGTCTAGAATGATTCATTTATTAGGTATGATAGTGGAGCTAAAATTGGGTGTGATTGATACAATTTTGATCACCCTGCCATGTATATTCCCTACCGCAGCGGATGTTTTTTTGGTTGTTTTTTTGATAGTTTCCTCTATTTGTTGGGTAGGTGTGAGAAAAAATGTATTAGGGTATGAGCTAACTGTGACATTTTTAGAACTGAACTGCTATTTGTTGTGTTTTATTTTATAAAAAAAAATATTCAAATAGTTTGCTACTTCCTTAGGATCTGACATTAATTTTTGAATCTTATGATTTTTTTTTATTTAGGTGCAGTTTTCATTTATTATCTGCCATAGTTCACGACTCATATTTGTAGATTTCATAACTATGTAAGTATTTAGTTATTCATATTTTTTTGTATTTTTTATATTAAAGTTGTTATTTAATTCGCCAGTGAGTCTGCTCATTTCAGATAAATGATTATGCATCTGCATTTCTAGTGTTTTTTTCTTCTTTTTCTTTAAGAAAATGCTTGTTCATAATGTGATAAGAATTTACTATAGGAGGTTTCATATTTGTTTTTAAATGTTGCTGCTGCAATCATCTCCTGTCGTGTTTATAGCAAAGTTGTTTGTTATTGTTACTGAAGTTTTTTTTGTGCTTTTTTGATTAAATCGATTGCTTCAACAGAAAAAAGCTATGGAGCTTTCCCGCATCCGTAGGTGACCCTGTAATCTTATTACTTTTTTTTATTGGTGCACTGTAAATTCAAAATAAGATTAATTTTATTGGGGCAACACCAATAGAATTAACCTTATTTTAAAATTTTCAATACAACAACTAGTAAAGTCGGTCCTAGTTTTTGTAAAGAAGTTGCATTAATAGAAAAAAATGAGATGGATCTGGTGCACCCTCATACTTTAATTAATACGTGAAATCATTTGTGGACAGGGGACAGGACCATAGCGCGCACCCGCTCACATAGGTACCTGCGGTGTTTTTCCGGACAATTTCCTATAAATATACTTTAATTGGCAAATAAATACTATTATTATCACTATACAGGATGTTTCCAGAGTAATCTAAAATATTATAGTGGGCGCTTCGTCACTTCATTTTAAGATGAAAAGTTCCTATAAACATGTGTGATAAGTCCTGTCGTTAATTAGATACATTGTATGAATTTTTTGTAATAAATGAGCTCTGACTGTGAATGAAATTTATTTTTCCTGGTGACGCTACTGGTTTCTAGAAGTAATACGAAAGAATATGCTTATTCTAAGTGGCGTTTGTCATAATGTTGACAGATATCTACCTTTTCAAACCTAAAATCCAACGCAAAAAACGAATAATACATTTTTATCATATCAGATTTTTTTTGTTAAATTAACAACGATGCCTGCGCTTGGTAATGCTGAAATGGCTAATATGCACTTTTTGTTTGGATTAGCGAATGGTTATGCCTTAGAGGCTAGACGTATGTATTCCAACAAACATTTTCGATCAATGTTTAGCTTGGCATCATCGAAGATTATTTAATAGGTCCATTTTTTCTTTCTGCATGGTTGACCTGTGAAACATATCTCCATTTTCTATAAAATGAACTTCCAGTTCTTTTGGAAGATGTACCTCTTATTATTAGAAGGCGCATGTGGTTCATGCATGACGATTCTACTCCACATTTTGCAGTGATTGTACGCGAGTTTTCAAACAACGTTTTTCCAGACCATTGGTTTGGAAGATAGTCTCCACTCCCGTGGCACCCAAAGTCACCTGGACACAATCCTCTAGATTTTTTTGTGAGGATATCTGAAATCGCTCATTTACACAACCCCGATATTAAACTTAGGAGATCTTCAAAATCGTATCATACAAGGCTGTAATGTTATTCGTAACAATCCTGGTATCTTCGAACGTATTCGGCAATCCATTAGACGTCGAGCGGATGCTTGCATTTTGGCTGTAGGTGCACATTTTGAACATATGCTCTGAAATGTACTATTTTTCCTTCATGCTAACACATGTTGCCTCTAATAATATAATAAAACATTCAACAAACTGTATCTCATACCTCATTAAGGACTAGACTTATCACACATGTTTATAAGAACTTTTCGTCTTAAAATGGAGTGACGAACGCTGACTACAGTATTTTAGATTACTTAGGAAACACCCACAGAAGAAGTTTCAGTGTTTCCAATTACGTGCAATATACCTAAAAAAATGGAACCAATGTTAAGCGAGCGTGGAAAAAAACTAATAATAATTGATCTTTAGAAGACGTCCAAGAAGCTCTGATAGAGAACGCACAACAAATGCCTGTGAATCATTCCACAGTCATTTTAACTCCTGTTTTTATGTAGCACATCCAGACATTTTTACATTTATTAGTGTATTAAAAGATGTGCAAATGAATCCATATATTAAAATAAATAGTCAAAAATTGCCTAAAAGTTGTAACAATACTAGATATAAAAAACGGAACCATTATGTAACAAATTCAATTAACTTATACAGGGTGTATCATAAAGAATGGTCATAAAGGCATATTCTATGATCAATTTTAAGTCGATTTGACAACATTTATCTATATACAAAAACGTGCCCTTAAAAAGTTACAGCCCTTCAAATTTACAAGTTTTTTGGCTGTAAAATCAAAACAGTACAAAATAATAGTTTGAAATTTAGTTATATATCAATTGTTAGATTCTAAAATCGGCAAAAAAGGCAAAAAGTTTCTTTAGGAATTATTATTTTCAAAATTTCAAGAAAAGTTTTCTATATATAAAGGAAACTAAAAATATGTGGGGTGGAAAGGGGGTGCAATGCCAATTTTACCCCTTGCATTCAATGGAACGTTTTCAACTCTATTCGCAAACGATTTTTGAACCTAAGAAATGTTAGATACCAAAATTTGAAGCTATTATTTTTTACTGTTTGGATCTTATAGCCGAAAAACGTATCGATGTCATGCAACTTTGAAGGGCTGTAACTTTTGAAGGGTTTGCTTTCTTTATGTATGTAAAGGCAGTATTGGAAGATTCAATTTTGTTAAGAGTGTTTGTTATGAATTTCCAAAAAAAACAAATATTTTCATAATAATCATTGTTTTATTAAGTTTGCTTTCCTTTATCTGAAACTGACTGAGGGTGACACACGCGCAAGTGACCCATAAAATTTCACTACCTGGAAACATTTCTGACCGCCGCGCACTACGGTCCGTAGCCCCTCCTGTCTTGATATTATTTATCTTCTAGTGGTCTCTTGGACTAACAGTTTCGATTATTAAATTTTCCGTCTTTGTGATTAAAAATAGTTATTGAAAAACTGCCAGTGTCACATAATCTAACTTTAATAATAAGACAGCTAAATATCTGTTGCATGAAAAACAAGCTGATTATTCATTCCTATCAATTAAAGTGACATTTCATAAATTATTCGTTTTCATCTATTTTCAGCCCAGAAAAGCAGAAATCATCATTTTTTAATCCACCCAAATCGAAATCCATCCTCTAATTGACATTTCCAACATAACGTATTATACAGGTACACACGTCTCACTTAATGAATTGCAAATACTTAGGGTACATCGAGCAAATACTTTGTCCATCGCTGGCTTAGATCCAATATAATTATATTCAAGAGCAACAGGTTTAGCGAGTATATTTAATGCAGATGAGTGGTTTGTGACTTTGCTCATCGTCTTCACTGGAAGTTATGTGCTTAATTGGGGTTAATAGGATTATTACAAATATCATATTATATAAATGATAGGACAATTCACTGGATATAAACATCCACTAAGAAAATATATCAAGAACAAAAAATACTTGTATAATGAGTGAATAATCGATTTAAATAGTTGGTTTACTAAGAGGTGAATATTTACACTTTGGAAAATTACATATATACAATAAGATAAATACAAAAAGAGGGAAAACTTAGGAATCTGATGATGTCTTATGCCAGGCTATTCTGTCTTGATTGAGATTGAGAGTGCTTATTGGCCTTATTGGCCTTATTGCCCTATAAGTTATCTGCATTTTCAAATTTGTTCAATTTGAATTTTAGTATCTGGATCGCATTTGACCCTACCTATGCTCTACAAAATTGTTATTGAAAACGTCGAATTAGGTGTTACATTATGGCAACTGTAAATAACCAAAGGACACCTTTGACCGAGTAGGTAAATGATGACCATACAATTACAATGGTACAATGGATTAAGAAACTTTGTATAATTTGTGACAATTCCAAAAAATATGTATGTGCTATAAACGTATTTGTTATTTTCTGCAAAGTATCTTTAGCTAAACTAATAGGTATTGTATTACATACCCGTGAAGATATCATTACATATACTTACTTCTTTCAATTTTATAAAAAATAGATAAGTACTTGTCAAATTTGACCGTACCATTCCGTTGATTTTATTTTAAATCACCTTACCACTTTTAAACTCGAAATAGAATTTTTCATTGTGAGCTGATTGATTTCCTAATCTTATATTTTCTTTTAACATTTTATCACAATGATTATTTGTCTTATTGAGTACTAACGAAAGTATTGTCTTGCAGAATCGGTCCCTCCTCCCACTACCTCACCCGAAGCAATGGGCATATCCGAAGAAATGATTGCCCCAGCCCCCGCCTCTGAACCACGTGTCCATGTTCAAGAACACGGTGGCGGCGGCGGTGGCACCGGTAGTGATGCAGGTAGTGAACCCGAGCCTGATGAGTTTGCTCCTAAAAGAAAGCAGCGCCGTTATAGAACGACATTCACCAGTTTCCAGCTGGAGGAGCTTGAAAAGGCATTTTCTAGGACGCACTATCCGGACGTGTTCACCAGGTCAGTAGACATCGTATATATTTACTTTATGAAACAAATAAATGGACTCAACTCAATATCAAACAATCTATTTTAGGTTTTTGATTACCTTTAAGGGGTGCTGATTCATAAATCCTACAGCCCATATAAACTAAATTATTCCAAACTAAGGTGGAAAAGCTCACACCCGTCAAGTTTTGTTCCAAGCGAGGCGTTCTATGACAGCCACCCCTCATTCCGAATTATAACGCTCCGTGAAATTTGATCACTTTGTTTAAGGTAATTTGCGTTCACCGCTCGGGGCCGCTTTTTTAAATCTGCGTTTAGCACCCAGACTTCGGAACCATCGACTTGAACTTGACTTGACTTCAACAAAACACTATATTTCAATATTTTCCTTAAATAGTAAGAAAAATACTTTTGACTGATGAACAGACAGGCAGACAGACACTAGTGTTATCTTATGAATGTTCCGTATTTTTACAGGATCTAGATCCCCAAAAACAGTAAATAAATTAATTGTTGATACCCAACAGAGCTGCTTTAGCGCCTGCCTGTTCTAAACTTGGTGACACAGACGACTTAAATAAATCTATGTTGATGGTCTATTCGATCCATTACCATCTGCTGGCCGTGTTTTTTTGGTTGTCGGTGGGCTAATTGCCCAATCGAAGGGCCGCGCGGGGACAAATTGCAGACATCTCGGAATGTCTGTGTCACCGAGACATCCGACGGCTCTATCGGACCTCGTTATCTTGGTGTGCGGATCGGGAACACGGTATCCGCATTTCGCCTGCACAGATAGCACCGAACCATCGTTGTTGGTAATCTGTTGTCTGTTCTGGAGCCGCGACGATGATCCTCCGCATTCTTGAAGATTTTGACAATTGAAAATGTCCGGGTGACTATTGTGTTGTTTCTAAAATATAAAATAAAATCCTCAGCGTTGAGACTGTTCTGTTTTTTTATTATTGGTCATAAGAGTTGTATGCTTTTCATTTTAATGTGTCTAAAATTCTGGAAAATTGACTCTATAAACTTACTTTTACAATAATAGAAAAAGTGCGAACTTCTTTCTTTTTTGTACAAATTAAATATTTTCCAATTCTCCTTTCGAACGGCCATAACTTTTGCATAGAGAAAGTTAGCATTAGGCGGTTTCGACAATTATAATTTTAATTATTATAATACTAGAAAGAAATACCTATATAGACTGAGCTATTTGATAAAAATATTGTGTAATTATTTTGCAGTATTGGTGCACTTGGTAAATTTTTATTTCTTATTTATGCTGATAGCTTGATTTATATCATAAAACTTTCACCATATCTGTTAGACTTTTTCAGTAGCCTTCACATTGCCCTGACGATCATTGTTTTTATTTACCTCACTTGTATTGTCTTGTTATTGAAAATATTTTTATTATTAAATGATCTTGATATGTTGTTTTGTGGTCTCAAGTCCAGTATGACTATTTTCACGTATATCATGGAAATAAGATTAACTTTTTTACAGAGAAGAACTGGCCATGAAGATAGGATTGACCGAAGCTAGGATACAAGTAAGTACTTGAAATATAATAATGTACCTACTTACCTATTTGTTGAACTCGCTTTACTGTTTGTCCATCAGGTTCCTATTATCAGACTCCTACTTCTAGTGTATTTATGTATTTTTGTTTATTGTTCATCATTATATGGTATTAAATATATTTTTAGAATCAGAGAACGAAAAAATAGTAAATTACACACCTATGGAGAAAAGTAGAACATATCCGCCCGCGGATTGTAGTCACCCTTGGTGCTCATACGATTTTCCCCCCTTGATGAAAATTTCGATCTCTCATCCTAAATAGTTTTTTGAAATTTATACTTATCTTGGAAGTGGGAACTTTTAGTCTTTGTGAGTCAAGACTTTCTACTAATTTATTTAAAGATGTAATCTAGTAAAACATTAAACTCTGTAAGAATAATAAACACAAAGTTATACTTGATCATTTTTATGAAATCTAGCCTCGTTTGAAATATAAGTATACACTAAATAGTCTGAGAATTTTGTGATTTTTTCGTTTTGTGGCTGAATGGGGAGTATATCAAAAAGAAAACTGCCTCCACCTCCCTAGGATCCCACTTCACTATTTATTTATCTAATATAAACTGCACAGGCGAGTTTATATGTCGGATTATAGATTACCATTTTATGGCCAGGCGACTTTAATGGTGTCATTAAGACGTTCTACCTATTCCCAGGCGAGCTTATTGCCGCCCAAAGTTAGATGAGCGCATGCGTACTAATGTAATTTTGCCGAGAGAGAATAAGGCACTTTTGTCGTACCGGGGACTAAAAACGTAAGTCTGCTTTAGAGAGGTAGTGAAAACAAATTTTGTATATTGTAAGTCTTTCCTGTGAAGAATATTGCATTTGTGAATATTGTGACCACTTTCTTTTTTTTGACCGACGAACCCCGAACGGAGGAGGTATACAATTCGACTGTATGCTTTATTTTTTTTTTGGTTCGTGCGCGCCTTTTATATAGTAGACGATCTCCGATTTTGATGATTTTGGATTCATTCGAAAGAAGGGGATTGAGAAATGGTCCCATATTCATAAAAACGCAAATCCGAAATCTCCTTCCCTCCGAAAACCACCCCCGAAGGGGTGGTGGGGGCAAATTTTCTCGAAAATCGAAAATCTGAGTTGGTATAATTAAAGATAGGACAATATCCGGAAACGTTTAAATTGAACATTTTTTCAAAAGTGTTACGGTTTTCGAGATAGACCCATGTTAAATATGTATTTTTGCTATGTGGAGAGGAGTTAAATCGGTGTTAAATGGTAGCAACTAAAATATTCAAGCGTATTTCCGCCGCGATGTTCTGAGATCTCAATAATAACCACTACAAGCAAGGAATATACGTGGGTAATAGGATAAGTATTATCTTCATTGATATGGTATAGTGACCGTTCAACGATTTTCGGGACTAATGTTACACTCAAAAGTGTGAAATAAATATTTTTTACAAAAAATTGGACCGACGTTATTAGTTGATGCACTGAAAAGTATAAAATAATATTACTTCTATTGGTGATGGTACTTGTGAAGTTGGTGCCAAAAGCTATCAATCTAACTGCAACTGCACAACTTCAAAAGTACCATCACCAATAGAAGTAATATTATTTTATACTTTTCAGTGCATCAACTAATAACGTCGGTCCAATTTTTTGTAAAAAATATTTATTTACAAAAAGATCTTCTTACAAATAATATATAAATTATGTATAATTAATTTCTATTTCGTGGAATATATAGGTAATCCAACTGACATCTGCTAAGAAATATCTTTGCATCTCTTCTTACTAGAAATAGCTGAGTGAGGCTGTAATTGAATTTAACGATTCCTTATAGATCATTAGGCGTTGCGTGAATGAATCCGACGAAAAAAACTGATCAGCGCATATACGATGATGCATAGACGTAACTGTACATTGCTCGATAAATGTTGAGATGGATTTAAGAAACTTCATTGCAACACATATACATAAATATGTGTATATGTATATTATACAAGGTGTTTGTTATAGAGAATTATCTGTCTCCATCTAATTGAATTAGTTACTTTAAGTTACACCGAAATCAGGCCTAACTTTGTTATTTCAAATAGTATAATACTACATTTTTATATAAATTCGAAATATTTTTTTTTAATTTTAGTATGAATTTTTGTGAAATACTATTAAATTAAGACTTTCCGAATTGTATTTTCGATGTGTCCTATAAATAGAACTTATTCTTCGTGTTGTTGAGAAACTCAACTAACATCACACAATATAGCACCTACCTACGTTATTCATTCTATTATCTGATTCCGTTTTCGCACATTCTTGCTTTCCTACCGCTAAACTAAATAGCCTAGTAAGAAAACCATTCTTCTATTAGTGTAAAATTTTCAGATGTCCAGTTTAAAAATCATATTTTCAGCTAATGGTATATCTGTCTGCCTGTTTGTGTCAAAATTGTTTCGGGAATGGACAGACCGATTTTGTTTCGTAATGGATTGATACCGTTCGCTGATGACACAGATTAGGCATCCTTCTTGCACTTCTGGCTTGGCAATAGCTAGAAAACTGTTTCGCTCAAGATTATGGATCTAAATCGGATCTAACGATTACGTTGAAAATTATCTCAAACATTCTGCTTGAAGCCCTTTACCTACTGTGGGTATTAATGCGTATTGCTAAGTAGGAAGGTAGGGAAAAGTTATGCTCAAATAAACTATCAATTTTTTTAACTGTTCCTTCATATTCTGGCTAAACGATTATATTAGTGATGTTAGTGTACATAACATATATTTTTTGTTACATCCGGTATAACCATGATATACCCTGTATATATATTATATATCCCATAAATGTTGTAATAATTACGATGTAATTAATACACAAGAACACAACATTCGCGAGCAATTTGCAATAATTGAAAAACGCGCATTCGCATTCGATGCAGGGATAATTTGATTACTCACATTTAATTAAGTAACAGTACAAATCTACAAGAGATCAACAAAATAATTATCGATATTATTCCATATGAGAGGAGTCAGCCAATGTATAATATGAATGTATAAATTGTAGTAATCAATTATGGTGCGGAAAAGTGGCAATAGCAATTTGCAGTTGTGATTTTCTAAGGTCGTATTAATTTGAATCGTTCGGTAATTTTTATCTTTTATTTTTTGCCATCAGTAATTATATCTGGTACCTACTATCACTTGGTGAGATCGCAATTATTGATAATTGTTTAGGAATAGCTGGAGGAATGTTAATTTCCAATTAACTTGAACGAAATTATCGCGTTAGAAAATATGATCTTGATTTTATTTGTGGTCCTGATTCTAGGATGTATATAAAACGACAAGATTTAATTAAAATTTATAATTGTTCACGCAATATGAATATTTTTTTAAGGGAATTACTATATAAGCATAGCTAGTGCAGGTAACTGAATAAAACAAAGAGTTAGATATTCTCTCTCAAACCACAATACGATGTAAAAAACGTAAGATTGTAACTGTTGAATTGATTAGTTCCATTTGGTAGTGTCTTTGTTTTGAACAAATATAGGAGAAATCTCTTAATTGAGGCCTCCTTTCTTCTTTTCAATTTATTCTTTCGACAAAGAGTGTGACATTCGCTTTTATCTTCAAATCGAACAAATTATTCTAAACCCAACAAAATGTAATATAAAGTATTTTTAATCAAACGTGTGGTTTTTCAAAGTGGTAGGTAGGGAAAATCGAGAGAATGTAGATAGAATAATGTTGATGACATTTTGAATATATTATAATAAATATTATCTACCAAACACTAATGTGACTTATTCAAGGCAGATAACAACCTATATAAGAAATAATATGCTCACTAATGTATTCTAAGAAATTGATCCATAAAATATTGCCGTGAAGAGACAACTAATGCGAAAAGTTGCCCCATTTCCGGTTATCTTTACACTACACAGTGGATTGGAGTTGGTCGGCAATTGCATCGAAGCTAATAGTACGAGGGGCGAACCTTGTTTATGTTCTCCAGCTCTTTAATTTTACTAAACAACTGATCGAACCTTATCAACTCTTGATAACATTAGTACCAAAGGTAGGCACAGAAAAATATCTCTTTTTTCGAAAATTCAAACGTCTGTTGCAAACATTTGCTTCTGATATTTCTGCTACGACATACCTACCTAGTAGAACGGAATCATGAACCACACCTTGGGCTATAATTTCCCAGTCCAAGACCGTGCAATCGTACGCCCTTGACATAGAACAACGAGATGTATACGGAAAACCGGGTATACGTTCGATTAAACATCCACCCAGTTGTCTACGCAGATTGAACAAAATATTACGTAAATGCGGTATAGATTAAAACTACTTAATGGATAATTGATTTAACTTTTATTAATTAAGTGTGCATTAAGAAGCATTGTTTGTGACCAATTGAATGGTTCAATTATAGTAATAAAAGTCAGTATTATGTTACGATCTTTTAACTGAGATGGATTTACCGTGAATAAAAAAACAACCATTCTGTGGCATTCAGATAAAATACCTATTTTGCAAAAGCTGGATTCATGGAAAACAAACAGATGTTCACTGTTTCACACTAGAACGTGAGAAAGCATTACAATAGAGAATTATAAATAAAGAAAGAAGCCTACACATCAGTTTGTTATTAGCCCACAAAAAAAAGCAATCTACCAAAATGCTGCCATGGTGGTCCTGCCATCTCATTTTTCTTGAAAGTCCATAGATATACTCATGTTCACACAAAAAACAACCTAGAGAACGCAATATCTATTTACTTTTGTTCGTTATCCTTGTGATTCTAGAAGACAAAAAAACTAGCGTTCCATTGAATGAATTTTGGAGAATGAATGTCACCAAATCGAATTTTAATCGGTCCGCTGTTTCACGGAAGTGTTTTATTATTAACGTTGTCTTTGTTTATACTATTATAGCACGATTTCTGTCATTCGTCAAGGTTTGTGATAATATTTTTTTAATTAAATGTTCGGCATAGATTACTGTATGTAAACTGATCTTACTAAAAGGGAATTTTTATTTTTAGTATTTTTTTGTATTGCTGGCAATGTGTGAATATTTGCATTTTGAAATTTCTTCAAAAGTTATCATTTCAATTATATTCTTATCTGTATCGGCGATATGCTGTCACTTTTTCTCGCTTATATTTTTCCACCTCCGCCATACGCCTTCCTTATAATTTGTGTAAAGTCTTCCTTCCTATTCGTTGAAGAAGATGAATATACTTTTGCAAGTCTTTGCATTCAATTCTTTAACTTCTTCCAAACCGAGGAGGTATAAAATTCGACTGTTTATCTACTTTTTAACACGCTTTTATTAGCTTGTTTACACTCAAATAAAGTACGGCTACGAAATTTTACACAATGTGTTTCCATTATTTACCTGAAATTACATGAATAATAATTCCGAAGAATCGCTAGAAATATTGTTTTCAGCAACAATATAAGAAATGAACAAATTGTCGTTTATTTCTCGCTTCACTCTGACTCCCTTTTCACATTCTTAATATCTTGAATGTATCTATTCTAATTTGAAATTCATTCGAATATTCATGATTTAAAAGCACCTGACCAAAATATTCTGGCATGTAATGTAGCTGAAATCCACGTCAGTTCACTATTTAATAGTTTTAATTAACAATTCTGATCTTTTCTTCGGTCTGGAATGTTTAATAGATAATAAATACTTTTAACGAAAAATAAGACCGACGTTATTAGTTGGTGCCCTGAAAAATACAAAACAATATTGATTCTATTGGTTCTGGTACTTTTGAAGTTGTGCAGTTGCAGTTAGATTGAAAACTTTTGGCACCAACTTCACAAGTACCAGCACTAATAGAATTAATATTATTTTGTATTACTTTCCTACTAGCTGTATAAGGAAAGTATTGTAATCGTGTGAAATTTTTGGTATCGAGATTTTTACATATGTTGACTTTCCAGAGTTTTCTAAGCCTAATAAACATATTTTCAGCCATTGGTCGGTCTGTCTGTCTGTCTATCCGTCTGTCTGTCTGTGACAGCATTATCTCGGGAACGTATCGGTGTATTTTGTTGCTTTCTTTTTTATTTTGTTTGGTACCAATATCACTCGCCGGTGGCACTGAATGAGAATCCTCTGTACACTGGGTGTTGAGCTAAAGCCAAAAAACATGATTTGCTCAAGACAGTAGCGCGAAAACGGCTCTAAGGATTTTGATTAAACTTGCCTAAAATATTCTTCTTAGAGCCCTTTACCACCCACACCCAGCGCCATCTCTGAGAGCACAAAAAAATGTTATGCTTGAATAAAATTCCTTATTTTCCAAAAGTTTCTTCAGATTCTGGCTAAACGTTTCATCTTGCGAAAAAATGGTACATGACCATTGTTGTTTGCCTTGACATGCTGAAAAAAATGAGTGGTAGCACGATTTGACCTGAGGATTTTTACTTTACTACCGCTATTATCGTCGCTATGTAAGGAGAGTATTGTAATTCATTCACTGGAATTTGCCTGCGAGCGGTAGGAAAGTCATGTGAGTGGATACACCAGATTCTTTTTTCAGTGCACCAACTAATAACGTCCTAACAATTTTTTGTAGAAAATATTTATTTAACTACGTGTTAAATAAATATTTTCTATTATCTATTATCTATTATCTATTATCCATGCATATACTTTGCTTTTACTTGTTACGAGTACCTATTATTTGGAGATCTCAAAACATCGCGGCGGAAATACTTATGTACACATAGACTTTACTATGCAGTAACTCGAAAACCGTAACTCTATGAAAAAAATGTTCAAAGTAAATACTGTTAGAAATAAATTGGTCTTTAATTAATCATGTTCAGATTTTCAGTTATCGAAAGAAATCGCCATTTCAACATATCGAAAATACTTGATTTCAAATTTTAACATTGACGAAACTCGAAAACCATATGTTTTTTTAACAAATGTTCAATTTAAACGTTTTCGGATATTTTCTTATCTTTAATTCGACCGTCTCGGATTTTCGATAAAAATTGCCCATTCACCCCCTTCGGGGGCGGTATTCGGAGGGAAGGAGATATCGGATTTGAGTAAAAAAAACATGCAGACATATAGTCGAACTGTAACCGCCTCCGTTTGGGTTCGTTTGTTAAAAATGTATCTATTAACGCATGGAATAGTTATAATACCGGGGCATACGCGCAACTAAGCAGGACAGTGTTTGACAAAAAATGTAAAAAATACAATTATTATTAGAATTTATATAGAATATTTCTAATTTCTTTTATTTGTAAGAAACAAAGTTAACTATAACGTAAATAACAGATTTGACAACTGATTATTCTTGATATCTTGTAGAGAGATGATAACAAATACCATATCACCTCAAGAGCAATTTGTTTCTGATCGCTCGGTATAATTCATGTAAATTTGCATCTCACACTTATTTCAATGTAACTATCAAATTCCTTAGTGTGGTATCGCTATTTTGTCTTTAGCATTTCTTAGAAATATTCTGTCTTTATTATTTTCAAATAATAATTCATTTTCAAAAAAAAATGAAAATTCAGTCAGACCTTCCAAATATCCCATACCCATAAGCTATACCCATAGACAATAGATAAGTACCAATGCTATTCAGGTATCAATGGTATAGATATTCTTATTTCATTATCAAAAAAAAAAATTAAATTCAGTCAGACCTTCCAAATATCCCATACCCATAAGCTATACCTACAGATAAGTACCAATGATATTCAGGTATCATTGGTATAGATATTCTTTCTTCTTCATCGCCTCTGCGAGTCCCGTGAAATACAGACATGTAATTTATTTAATTAGCCCTAATCGCCCGGCTCCGTGACCGTACTATATAGCAGCCTAGTGGTCCCAATGTCTGTATGATGAAGAAAAAAAAACAGCTGAAATGACTCGCTTCCTTTCTTTTGCCACAGCGTGTCATTTCCAACGCGCAACAGGTGTATGTCCTGGTGCTTATTATTAGGTTTTTTGTCCTTTTTGCAGTGATGGTCTCCTGGGTTCTATCCGTCCCTTTTTAGGCTTCGTTCTACGAAGCAAGAAAAAGGAGATGTAACTTGCCATAAACATCATGTCACATTCCAGCATAACTTTCGAAACAAGCATTTTTGCGCATGTCACTGTTACTGTCTCTCTCTCTCTCTCTCTCTCTCTCTCTCTCTCTATCTCTATCTCTCTCTACTCTCTCTCTCTACTCTCTCTCTCTCCTCTCTCTCTCTCCTCTCTCTCTCTCCTCTCTCTCTCTCTCTCTCTCCTCTCTCTCTCTCTCTCTCTCTCTCTCTATCTCTCTCTCTCTCTCTCTCTCTCACACAAGTTCTACGAGAATTAGTTTCTTACAGTCAGGATTATGTGGAGAGGCCCAATCGCTTACCAAACCGCAAGACTAGATATGACAGGAGCGTACACTGTCAATTTTTCTTCACGTAGTGGAATGAGATCATAGGATTTGCATATGCATATCAGAAGCGCTCCCTGCTGACATTTATGTATCTGCTTTCTATGTTGAGCGAGAGTGGCACGTCGACTTTCCCAAAGAAGCGTTCTTTGAATGTTTCCTCTTTCTTGCCTCGTGCCCAAGCTTTGGCACAGTTTACAAACCATGAAATCGGTTCTCGGATTTTCTTCTGACTATTCATTGGAAACATACGTAGTGTGGTCAGAGGAAACCTCTTTGAATATTTCTTTCTATTTGGATATATACGTACAAAGTAGGTAATTATTACAATGAAAATAAAAGCTTGAAGTGTTTTATTGAGATGAATTCACTTGCCCATGGATGTTTGAGAATATTTAATTTTGTGTATGAGATAGTAATATTAGCCTTATTTCAAATTTTCTCCATTAGCGTCTCTTGTCATTGAAATTGTATATTAAGTGACGTACAGAGCCCCTACAACTACATCTACCATTATTTTAAAAGAAAGCTCTAGAAAATATCAAGGCATCCGCTATTTGTGAGGTTGCATTTATGAATGTATTTCAAATTCAAGTAAGTTATCAACTATTCCAACAAGTCAAGATTCACCAGATGGGCAATAATAATTATTATCTGACAGACATGCGCATTAAGGGCGATTAGCAAACTGTAGGTTAAGGATTTGCAGTTGGAACAAAGCCTTATTCTTCCTCTATAGCTGGGACCAGCTCGCGGTCCATGAGATGACATGTGTACCCACCAGTTACCACCAGTCGTAGAACTCAAATAATAATATGCGCTAGTAGACTTGTGGTTAATTTATGATGGGGAATTACGTGTATAATATGAATACACCCGCATGTTTATTGCCGTATTCGCCAGAGGCGTACCAGGATTAAATAGCTATCAAATTAAGAGCCGATCGAGCCTCAATAGCATTCGAGCTCTTTACCCATATTACACTTGTGTAGTCAATATTTGTTGTAAATTGTTGATTTATATAAATTGAATAAGATTTTTAAGGTTTTTTCATTACTTTTAACAACATTCTCTTGAATTTATTTGCTTTTTACTGACCTCAAACATAAATCTGCCAGGAGCTTATGGGATATACAGGGTGGGGATTTTAAATGGAACGCTGCATATAGCGGCCCTGGGAATAAGATTTTTCAAAAATCCAAAAATACTTCCTAAAAGATGTTTTATGGAGTTTGCTTTCGTCATGTGAAAAAATGGAGGCTCAAAGAGAGGGCGCAGCCCTAAACAACTTTGCTTTTTAGAAGGCACCACCTGTGGAACCTCTTTGGAAAGCTTTTTTAAAAAGGAATATGCTGATAATATTTTTGTGGACATCTGTCAAACCATGTGAAATTTTCTGAAAACTGATTTTTAACTATTTCATTAACAATTTTACATTAGCAATAACATTAATATTGAAATGTCACCTTTTTAGCGTAACAGTTGTTGGCACAGCCCCAACCGATGGTCGAACTCTTCCCTTACTTTTCTCAAAACTTCTGGCGGGATTAAACGTATCTCTGCCCGAATCCTAGTACTATCCGTTCATCGTTCCTTATTTGTATGAACAAGTGTGGGTTGCTAGAATAATAAAAATTTCCTACTTTAGTCCTTATTTGTAATTTCTGGAAAAGTGGCACTACCTGGCCCTGGCTATATTTCTTCAACCTACTAAATTTACGGCATTCTACGACCATGATGTCTTCGACACATGAAATAGAGATCCTGCAAGGTAAAGACAAAAAAATATAATGACGAGTAATTACGGTTGAAAATGAAAGAATAAATGGATATCAATTATTCGGTTCTTTAGGTTTTGGTAGGTACCTACGCGATTGTGTTGTTATTGTTGTTTCTCTTACATTATGATTTGTTTATAATAGAAATTACGATTCCAATTTTAAAATTATCATTATAGTCGCCATTAAGAAAATGGGATTTACTTAACCGATCATTATAGGAATGTTGTGTTGTAGGCAGATGGAGATCGGTATGGACTTCTCAAATTATCATCCGATAAATTGATGGAAAAATATATAGCCAGTTAGAGGGACCAATTTTATAAAGTTAATTGAAATATTTGTCTGATAAATTGATAATTCTGGTTAAAATGGGTAGGTTTTTCTTATATGAAGTTATCTTCAGAGAAGCAAACAGAATCAGTGGTCGCATTGTAAATTGTGTTATTCCTATTAACCTTATACTTTGTTCTACATCTCTCACCTAAATTATCACATATATTCCTTTGTTATGTATTCGGGAACGGTTTTGCGATATTTCATTTCACTGATATATTCATGGTTGCTGATAAGAAAAAAAAAAACACTGGCTATAAGGAGTACTTATAATTCTTTTATTTTTATTATTCATTTTCTCACTCGAGTCCGGAATTCAACGATATATACATATTTAGATGTGGGAGCTAGTATGCTAAGACTTAGGTACTTGAGAAACTTCCTCTTTTCTCATCCTAGGCCCGGAGATGACAAAATTAAAAACTGAATCAGTTTATTTAATTACTATCAATCAGTTTGCTGGATGATTTCGATTTATGTAGCCCTTCCAACCAATAACTCGTTATATTAAATTATTAATGAGAGGAAATAAAACATCTTAACCATTTAACACAGAATTTTCAATAACCAATCAGAAGAGGAAGAAGCCAATCATCCGTAGCGTATCTCACCTCTATTAATAATCAGGTTACCATCTGTCAAAACCTGCTTCGGTTGACCTTCACAACAACTTTCAACTAAATCCAATCAAAGCACCCGATATGTGTTCCCGAAACACATCCCGGTACTCATCAATAACCATTACATTTTCAATAATAGGCCCATAGGAAGAGTAACGACCGACCTAGACAGTCCTAATTGGCGTTCCACCATGGAGCATATATGTACTAAACGTTTCGAATGTGTGTGTAAACTTGACGAATGTTTGACCAGCGCGACCGCACATCGCAACAAGAAGAACAAGAGGAAGAAAGGCCCCCCTCCGAGCCAGAAATTGGCCGGACGGCGTCCCGCAGGCCAGCGCCCCGGCGCGCCTCTTACGACAAACTAACGTATTGTTTCAAATTTGGTCGGTACCCTTTGTTGCCGAAATAATCGAGCTCATGTGGTGTTTTCTAATTTAATTAAGTTCCGCCGTTGGGATAATGCGCACCCCTGACAGGGCTGTCATATATCTTTTTATTCTCTTTCCTCTTATTTCTGTTGTTCTTTTCTTATTGCTTGTCTTCTATAATGTGGACCCCGTTCTCTTCTTATTCCTGATTATTGTAGGTAATATTGTTACTTAGTTTATTCCATTTTACTTTCATCTGTCTGTCCTCTCATTTCTCATGCGCCTCTAACAAGTTACTCTTTTCCATTTCATTTCTTATTTGAGCAGCCATCTTTTGAAAGAAACATATTTTGAAAGTTTTATATCGGCTTCTCGATTTTACATTCTTATTTAAAATTTATTTATTAGTTAAATGAACTAGGTACATATTTTTTTAGTTTCATGTCCACTCTCAGTTTTAGTAGCCTTCTACTTCCAAATTGTATTCTGAAAATTAATTGACTCCGTGCTCCGAATCAATGTTTCATTATATTGTTCGTGAAAGTAACTTTATACAAAGTACGCATTCTCAAAACGCGATGATTATATAGATCTTATTTGAAATATCTTCTTACGTAAACGTTAATCGTGATATAGATTGAGATGAATAAAGTAAAACAAACCAAAGAGGAAGAAAATGCCAAACGCAGAAAGGAAGAATAAGGATAAGGAAAGCATGAAGTTGAGAAGAGATAATTGAGGCCGTAGTAATTGATGCGGTTTTATTGTACCTACCAATAAGGTGAATTGCCATCAACGATAAACGAAGATTCTTAGAAAAAAATCTTGCCGTTAATTTCACGAAACTGTCTTACGCTTACGAGTAGTGTTAATTGTGACACGCCAGTTTCTGACGGGTATATGAGTGATAATTTTTGATCTCGTCCTATTTTATTGTTGTTGTCTGGGCATTTTTAGATCTTGCAGGCACTCGACATTTATGATAATGATTTTATTTTATTGCCTTTAATGACGATAATGCTTAGTAATAATCTAAACGATTATCTGTGTTTTAATTAATGCTTCTTCTTTGAAGTACAGAATGTTTTTCATTGGCTGACCGCTGATTCTGGATCGAGAGCTTAATCTATTTTATGTCCGTAATAAAATTATACCATCTTGAAGAATTATAATTTTTATCAATTATTATGAGCCTTAGCCTTGCTAAATACCTTCATTCTCATTATTAAATGGACAGAAAGTCTAGTTAGATCTTGAGTAAATTTTAAAAATATCGACAATTTAAAAAATACTTGTTGAAACAAACAGAGGTGCCCAAAAAATATTCTGCCAAACTAGAATCCCGCATTCTAGATGTGATTTTATATAACGCTTCCCTTACGTTACTCCAGAAATTCAATTATTCAATTATTACCCATTTGGGGACCGTTTGCTGCACGGTTATTGTGTAGTGACTTAGCATCTTTTAGATAATGGCTTTCTAGGTATTTTCATGAAATTCTGAGGGAGTTTCTGAATGCCCCGTATATAAGATAATTAAGATTTCTGTCACTTACTTGTCCTTATTTGTTATCTTTGTTGGGTTTGTGATTAATAATAACGTTTTGCCCTACCTGTATAGCCTTTCTTTATATGACTTGCAAAAGCAAATATGCCTACCAGCTCTTATTTCTTCCAATAAGTAGGTTACAAGTATTAAATAATATAACTATTAGTTTGAATAATCTCAATGAATAGGTGTAGTTATTAATTCTCATTACATTTATATATTGACAAGTATCAATCTGCAATGTGGCATTTAAGTGAGATATGTTTTTCTTATCTAATTGTATTAAGCAATGTAGATAATTAAAATGAAAGGTATTGAAGCATTTAAACTTGATGGTATTATACAGATTGTTCACATAATATGTTAAATATAAATATTTCTTACAAAAAATTGGACCGACTTTATCAGTTGTTGCACTGAAAAATATAAAATAATATTAATTCTATTGGTGCTGGTAATTTTGAAGTTGTGCCGTTGTAGTTTGTTGTTGTAGGCACCAACTCCAAAAGAACCAGCACCAATAGAATTAATATTATTTTATATTTTTCAGAGCAGCAATTGATAAAGTCGGTGCAATTTTTTGTAAAAAATATTAATAAATATTACATTTAAATTCTCCCAATTACAGCTGCTGAAACTGAATCACATTAGCTAAGATGTTTTTGTTTCGAGTTGAGTAGGCCCTCTCTTTATATAGATAGTGTTTATAATTTTAAAAGGATGCCTTTCTGAGTTATTAATGACGATGAATCGAAATCATGAGATAAAAACTAATATGCATCTACTGACAATCATTTATACAATTATGTTATACCTATAATACCTTAATTAGTTTCAGTAAATAGAATTTCTTTGATTGACCTGATATTCTTATCTGTAATTCTAGTACCTATACCTACTAATGCAATAAATATTATTTTGTACTTTCTAATGCATCATTTAAGGAGTTCGGTCCTAGTTTTTTTACTTTCCTACCGCTACCATAGTAGCTATGTAAGGAAAGTAATAATCGTGTGAAATTTTCGGTGTCGAGATTTTAGCAGATATTGACGTTTCAGAGTTTCCCGAGTCTAAAAATCATATTTTCAGCCATTGGTCTCTCTGTCTATCTATCTCGGGAATGGAATGACGGATTTTTATTTTGTAGGCTACCGGTACCGCTCTCCGTTGGGACTTAAAGAGATTCCTGATAGCAGTAGTTGCTGAGTAATTTCCAAAAAACTTGTTTTGCTCAAGACTGTAGCGCAAAACAGCTCTAAGGATTTTGATCAAACTAGTATTCTTCGGAAAATCCATTACAACACTCTCACAGCACCATCTCTTGTTATGCTTGAATAAAATTTAATACTTTCTAACTGTTTCGGCATATTCTGGCTAAAAGGATCATCTTGCGAAAAAATGTAATATGATCATTGTTGTTTCTCTTGACACGCTGAAAAAAATAAATGGTTGATACGACGATTTTTTGTTCTGTAGAATTTGCCATCAAGCGGTAGAAAAGTCGTATGAGTGGAGACCCAGCAGATTTTTTCAATTTTTAGCATGAATTTAACTTCTTATATGTATTAAATTCGGATTTTTTCTCTCATGTTATTGCAACGTAGCTTTGCCACTGGTATGGGAGTCTTGCGTATGAGATAAATACGAGTACCTATATGGGCGAAGCATTAAAAGCATCTTTACGACGTTATAAAATTAAGTTATGTAATTAAAACAAAATAAAACGTTGCGCACCTTTAACATTTTTAGTCCGCTATACGCACAACCCGTATTTAGCTGAATTAATAAAATTCCAATATTAGCTATAATGGCTTATTAAAATCCTGTTTTCGAAGAATTAAAGTTATACATCCTTAATTAGAGGCAATAATTGCAGTAATTATTGGTATTTATAATTAATATGATAATAAAAACCGGTCGTTTATCGTTGTATGGGAAGATCACGGAAGAAAAAATGCATTGTTCAGATGAGTGTGGCTAAATTACCCAAGATGGAGATACACACGGGAAACAAAATTTATATCATTAGCCTTATCCTTATTATAGCGTTTTGATATGTATCGAAATTAAAGTCCAAATTAAAATTAAATCACCCAGTTCCACATTGATGTGTGTCATTGATAACTGTTGTGCTAAAGGCCAAAATTAATCAATTTTAGGATTATGGAATGAACCATTAGATTGGTGTGTTCGACCAGAACCATTTCCTCATACTCAAAAACACATAGAGTGACACAAATATCAAAGTTAGTGCGAGAACGCTTCATCAACTTTTAAAAATAAAAATACAATTTCAACGTGTGACAATGGAATGGAACACATCCATTTTTGACCGACGAACCCCAAACGGAGGATTCGACTGTGTGCTTTTTTTTTTTTGGTTTGTGCGCGCGTTTCATATAGTAATCGTACTCCGATTTTGATGATTTTTAATTCATTTGAAAGAGGAGGCTTGAGAAATTGTCCCATATTCATAAAAACGGGAATCCGACATCTCGTTCTCTCCAAAAACCGCCCCCGAAGGGGGTGGAGGGGGCAAATTTTCTCGAAAATTGAAAATCTGCGTAGGTATAATTAAAGATAGGACAATATCCGGAAACGTTTAAATTGAACATTTTTTTCAAAAGAGTAACGGTCTTCGATATAGAAACATTTTAAATTGTCAAATATACCTATTTTCGCTATGTGGAGAGGGCGATTTCTGTCGAAAATTGAAAATCTGTTTGCAGTACTTGAAAGACATAATTAATTGTAGCAACATTTATAATGAACATTTTTCCCTTAGAGTTACGGTTTTCGAGTAAAATCGGTGTTAAAATGGTAACAACTAAAATATTCAAGCGTATTTCCGCAGCGATGTTCTGAGATCTCAATAATAACAACTACAAACTACAAGCAAGGAATATACGTGGGTAATAGAATAAGTACTATCTTGATTGATATTAGTGAACGTTCAACGATTTTCGTGACTAATGTTACACTCAAAAGTGTGAAATAAATATTTTTTACAAAAAATTGGACCGACGTTATTAGTTGGTGCACTGAAAAGTATAAAATAATATTAATTCTATTGGGGCTGGTACTTGTGAAGTTGGTGCCAAAAGTTATCAATCTACCTGCAACTGCACAACTTCAAAAGTAACAGCACCAATAGAATTAATATTATTTTATACTTTTCAGTGCACCAACTAATAACGTCGGTCCAATTTTTTGTAAAAAATATTTTTTACAGTACATTTCGACTGATCCCGTTGACCTAACTAATATAAATAACATTTTACAAAAACTAAAACCGAAATTATTAGGTACACTGAAAAATACGTAATAATATTTATACTATTAGTACTGGTACTCTTGCAGTGCTTCAAAATTAGTTAATTTATTAACAAAAGATTGATTGCTCCTCAGAATTGGCTGGAAACCTAAAAAACAATATACCTAATACATCAAATGAAATCAGTCATTATTATTAGTTGGTCATAAACACCCGGACATAATCAGTACACACATACAGAGAATGGTATCTTTCCAAAGACAATCATTTTATCCCACCTGTTTTGTAAAAATTTGTTCATTCAATAAACAAAATTTGCTCTCTAGAAATGGATGGAAATCTAACCAAACTATTGATACATAATTATGAATCGGGCCCATTACAATTAAAATAAATAATAAACATATATAAATCAAAATAAAAATCCCGATGGCCTGTAGTCAGCGGAAAGGTAAATTTCTCAAAATTCATTGAATTGAAATTTTAACAACTTTTTCATTCGTATACCTACATGTTATTACATAAAATTGCCGTATGTGTCATAGCCTTGCGGTTAGAGGTTTTTGTTTTGGCTGTTGAATATATAGCAGACAGGGTTCGCGTTCCACTTCAAGGCAGAATTTTTTTTCGTCTATTTCTTTTCAATAAATATACTATATATTTTTTTAATCAGGGTCTATATTAAGATCTCCAGAAAATGTACAATTACATCAAATTTATATTGAGTGTTCATGTTTTATCAATATTTCTTATTTTTTCTTTATTAATTTTGATTTTTTTATCTCTGCATTTTATGGCAAATCGCTTCGAACAAAAGTTGTGGGTACTGATTATATCTATAACCTAAACTTATTTTTGATGATATTTACACTACGGCTCTTTTTTGATATTTTTTTAAAATGTTTGAACGGTCGCCATTTTGAAACTACTTACTCGATATTGCCCAATAACGAACTCGGCCGAGATATTTGAGAAATTGATTTTTGTAGCAAATTTGAACTTGATACCTCCAAAGTGCGACCTCTATCGTGTTAACAAATTTCGTAATATCCCATATATATATATATATATATATATATATATATATACACTTTATTTTGTCAAACCCGAAAATTGTTTCGACAACAAGGTTGGTTGGTTTTTTGATTCTATCTATGCTAACAGTTCCAGAATCCAAATAGTATTAACATCTTTCAATTAAGTGTTGGTCATTCCCATGAAAATGCTATAGGACGCATGGGCGCCTTTAAGGGGTTAAAATTTTCCAGAATCTCACCTTCTTGCATAGACTGCCGGCTGATTACACAAGTGTTTAGTGATTCACAACCTTCTTAGATTTCTGGTCACACTATAGTAAGGGGACTTAGCCTCCGCGCCCAGCTAACCAAAATCCCTGCACCCAAGTGTCCGGTGGGTTTAAGATGAAACCTGACCGCCGCGCCCAACGGACCTGTGCCCTTTAAAGTAACCTGTACTGGAATACGTTTAGCTGACCAAGTTATACCTATTTAAAATTAAACTTGAAAGCAAATCAATAAGTTAACAACATATTTTGTAAATTATTATTTAATATGTCGAATAGGAACGTTTAAGATATTTAGCAAATTATAGGTCATTTGTGTACAACATGAAATAAGCAAATATAAAAAAATATATGAGGAAATTGGATATTAAATTAAAAAAAAAAATAACAAAGCAATTTGAATTTTGCTTGCAGGCGCTTTTTAATACTACTTAAATAATTTTATTCTTTGGGCATAATAACCCCTGTTTAAAAAAAATATATTGCAAAATTCCTACTGATCAATATAGCTATTTGAACATATTTGATATAGACTAATTTATTCAGAAGTTGATTCAATGATAAAAAAACATCCAGTCAATCAACACTGCGGTCCCTCAATCAAGCAATTCCCATATCGAATCTCTGTGGATGATGAGAAGGTGCGTTTTTTCAAATTGCATCCGAATGAGATGCAGAATTACGCTGGTTAGGTTAGGTTAGTTAAAAAAATACGAGGCAATTATTTGAAGACGATATCATTAGTGTAGGTAAAAATTGATGTATTGAACTAACCTTATTTTATTCAAACATATCGGTGTCGAAGAAATGATGGAGTTTCAATGGTTTCATTTTAATCATATTTTTTCCTTATTTTATGATTTTTCAAGCTTCTCAAATATTAATATTATGGGTTAAGATCCGGAACAGAAATCAATAAATAAAGTTATCTTATTACCTACAAAGTGAAAGCTTCGCTTAACTCTATTGTAACGTTAAAAACCTTTAGAGCAAACTGAAAACTACTTTAAACGAAATTTTTATATTTTTCTAAAGATCTGTATAAAAGTGACAATGTGTAAAAGATGACAAGGAAACTAATCCAGTTAGTTGAATCTTGAATAAATTATCAACCGTGAATTATACTGCTGTAAAACTTTGACATACAGGGTGTTAGGTAAACATGCGGCAAAAAATGCAAGGAGTTATTTCTTGGCCTAACCTACGAATATTTTATCCTATCATGATTTTTCAAAACCCCCTTTGTTCCGAAGATACAGGATGAACAATTCTTTTATACAGCCACATACCACATACAGAGATCGCTGGATTGGTCGTGGTGGGCCACACGCATGACCTGCTCGGTCCCCAGACTTAAACCCTCTAGATTATTACTTATGGGGATATCTGAAGTCATTAGCTTACGATACTCCAGTGGGGAATTTGAACGACTTGCGAAATCGGATAATTGCTGGGTGTGACTCAATTAGAAACGACCCTAGTGTGTTTGAAAGAGTTCGGCAGTCAGTGACGAGAAGATTGATTGCTTGTATCCAAACTGGAGGAAGTCATTTCGAACATTTATTGTAGATTGAGCAACTTTACATAACTAGTTCTTGATAATAAAATGTTGTTATTGTTGCAAACTTTATTCGCCCTATATCTTCAAAACAAAGGGATTTTAATAAAATTATTATAAGACACAATATTCTTAGAACAGACCAAGGATTAACCCCATGAATTTTTGCCGCATGTTTACATAACACCCTATATATGTGGCCAGTCACTTATACAGCTCGACAAATATATGATTTGCTGGTGATAAAAATGCACCAGTCGTGTACTTTAATCTTTGCGGATGCTTTATAGCAGCTGCGAAAAGTACAGCACGTTCATATCTGCATCATGTTTCAAAGAATTGATGAGGGAATAGAATAATATAAACACTAAAATTTACATACTGATCTCAAAATAATAAGAATAAAAAATGGAAACCATTTCATCTATTCATTCGCTAAACCATCAGAAGTGGATAAAAAATAAATTGATAGAATTCGTAAGACATCTAGTTTTTTAAATCAGTAAAAGATAAAATAACATCAGCTTCTCAACGTTCATATGTAGATAATGTTAGAAATCACTATAATATAGCAAGTAAAAAGTGTTTTAAAAATTTCATGGTTACATATTTGGTTTTTTTATTCATAAATTCGATTCAGGATACTGATCTCATTAAATGAGATTGTTAATCAAACCTGATAGTTGTTTGTGGAATAATTGGCTGTACCACTGCAGCACCAGCACATATTACAATATACATAGCTTCGGTGGATGACATCGCTCCATACTAGTCAGAATACTGGAATGAAAATAGGAATAGGAAAATAGAAGTAAAATATACTTAATATGTAAGTGAGCGTTAATGGGTTCCACCCTTTTTCTATGAACGATCACATATTGGCCCATGAATTCGCTATTACTATATTGATTGTTTGCGTTTTTCTAAGAGGATATCTAGATTTAGATATACTATCTAGCAAATGAGATAATTTTTTGGAGAACTCTCTTAAGAATTATTTCCTGATAAATCTCCTGCAGCTAAATAAGATAAATGAAGTTATCCAATATTTGCAGAACTTGCAAAAATCTCCATTTGTTGTAAGGTATATTTCTTAATGAAATTACTCGATTTTATCTAAAATTACTTGTCTAAATGCAGCGCGAGATCCGGCGTTCCTCTCTCGGAAATAAGCTGTTCTTCGGATACGATGTAGATTTTTTTCCTCCAAGGATTTGTTAAATTTGTTGCGGTTAACGTTGCTTAGGTATACGCTTCACGCTCTATCGTTTCATAATCGGGATCTTTTCAATGCCTTTTAATTTTGCCTTTTAACCAACACCAACAATTATGTGAAGTTCAAATTGATACTTTATTAGTTGTTGATAACAATTTTTAGTAAATAATATGGATAACATTATAAATGAAAATATTCCTGGTAGATTTTAAGAGCGACTGGGTGCCGTTTTCCCCTTTAAAATACATTACGCTTACCTAACCGGCCATATTGCATTCGCAATGTGAAACACATTCTAGTCCCTATGTAGTGAAACGCAATTGTACGTTGAAAGTTCAGAAGATTTACCCAGCTGAAACCATATTCCATAGTTAGAATATTATTGAACTCGTTCAAAATATTCATTCAATTGATTCATACGACCTTAGGAGAAAATGTAGAAATGGTGAAATACGGATATTATTACAATAGCTACTATTTGCAGAAAGAAATCTGAGTCATAACTCAAGCCTCTCAACGTTTGAAACGAAGAGTTTCTTACTATGACGACTACCTACATAGAATTACTGAATGATAATTTCTAAGGTTCAACCAAAAAAAAACTCCACTACTAAGAAAAACTAGTTAGCTCGGTTACAACTCTATTTTCAGCTCGTCGTCGAAAAACTGAGAAGCATCCAGTCTGATTGAATAAATTGCTACTTATATACATATACACCGTACAAGACATTCGTAATATTATTAAACGAGACTCGTTCTATTTACCAGTGTGTAATTGTAATTGCACGATTGTAATTACACCGTCAGGTAAATTGGCAAAGTTTTCGATATTTCTTGTACAAGTATAAATTATATCGGTGAAGAGATCTGTTTAAATGGATCATTTCCTTAACTTGTTCGTAAGTGGTGATTGATATTCTGCAATTATATATGAAGACAAGTGAAGTCGAAGATGGAATTACGTAGTTAGTCAACATGTATGTACTTAATATTATGTTGCCTGAATTTTGTAGTTTGAATGAGACCAAGAACAAAAAGAAATAGATTATTAATTACGTATCATAAATATTTGTTATTATAGAGTGAGATAAAAGTATAAAGATTAAACATGTGTTGTTGTATGAGAATGAGATTTTATTCTAAGCTTCATGAAAAATACATATACATGTGTGGAAGCTCATTGAAACCAGTTTTGAAAAATTATTTCAAATTGAACTTTAATCGATCTCATTGAATTTTATTCTGACATCGTGCCTTGAAGAAGTAATGAAACTAAGAATATTCCAATCTGCATCATTCAAATAGCTGGTACACTCCTCTTTTCACCGAAATTTGTAGGAATTCCTTCATCCAGTTTCTACATGTATTTCTTAAATGAGTCTGTCTAGTGGATCTTAGATACTGTAAATAGGGAGTAGGCTTTCAAAACTTAAGTAAGTACATAAATATTCAACAAAATCTACTGATCAGTTTCATTCCAATATTGAATTTTGTCACTAAACTTCCTATATAATACCTAGTAATAAACTAAATTGGCAAGATCAGTATACCGACCAAACAAACGAATTAATTACCCAACTGTTTATTTCACTAGTCACTAGTGAATGTTCGCTTATATTCATTTCATGCTATAGCGGTAGCAATCTTGCCCATTCCTAGTACTTATTGTTGATTTTTTCAAACGGTCAAATAGAGTCAGAAAGTATCTTCTCAATTTTCATTAAATCTTGTCCCATACATTTCCTTTGGGGTATTTTCTAGGGTAAGGGGGGAATTTAAGAATATTATATATATATATATATATATATATATATATATATATATATATATATATATATCTTCCTATCAATAGAGCGTCCGTACATTGACGAATTGCATTTAATAGAGCGTCCGTGGTAATTGAGCGTCCGTATACGGACGCTCTATTACACATCAGTGTAATTCTGGTCAAGATGATCATCTTAACCGATGGAACAAAAATTGGAAGGACGCTCCATGCACGTCCCAAGAGATTTTTGATTGATATTCGAATATAATTAGTTCGCTATATCTGGCGCAGCGCGGCGCTAAAATATTCATTTTGAATACGTTAACTTTCATTCCATCGCGTATTGGGCGTCCGGCAATCTGGCAACAACGAAACACATGAATTTCATTTCAACGACTTTTACACTCATATAAGGTCTTCTGATATATATTCGAAGCACTTATAAATTATTCGTTTGTGATCATGTGGATAAACCTGGTGCCATTCGAATCAATAGAAGAAAAAATCGCTCTAGATAAAAACCATTCTTTGATTTCTTTTTATTTATAGTATATATTTAAATTTATTTTTTTTAATCATTATTCAATGTATTGGGAACAAAGTGAACTAACAATACGAACAATATTGACGTACTACTACTGACAGACGTTTCATTTAAAATGGAGGACATAAACTCTATCGTATTGTATTCCGCGAGGATATAGACTAATAAATCATATTCGACAGATTTGTATTCATGGTGGCATTTATACTAAGACCAATTTAGATTTCCATAACATTTGTGTAAAAGATCTTTGCGCGAAGATAGATGCAGAATTAACACAGCTTAAAAATATGAAAATTAGTTTTTGTTGTGCCTACAGATCACCGGATGGTGATAGTAATTTTTTTTAATATTATCTGCACAGAATATTATCGGAAAAATCTCCAATAATAAGATACAGGCTGTCGGTGACTTTCAATTATAGTTTTAAGACTTAAAACCAGTGACAATAAATTAACTGAATGCAAACATATTTTTTATCACATGATATGCTAGAAAAAGTTTTTGTTGACACCAGCGGATAACTAAATCTAGAGAAACTAGAGTCGATAATCTGTTCACAAATTTAGATGATAACATTTTCATTCTTGAAGTCATAGAGCCGCACTTGTCCGACCATAAAGGAATTTTATCATGTGTCGACCAATGTCAAAAAAATCTATCTCAGGTTTCACAGCTGCATTAGATGAAATGATCTGAAATATATGCCATTTAGATCCAGAAACAAAAGCTGCTCATTTAGTTTACTCTGTCAGATCTTTAAACATCTCGTTTTGATAAAAAAAGTTATGTATCCCTGAAAATAACTTTAAAATGTTGAGATTTCTACGTCCCTAAAGCTGGCAGAGCAAAGTGAGTAGAATCAAAAATACAAATCTGTTGTAGAGCTAATTAAATGCTGGGTTCCGAAATTAATTGCTCTTATAGTTTTTATTTTTGGAAAATGGCTGCTTTGCTAGCTTTAGACTAAAGCTAGCACAGCAACCTTTGAAAACTTTTTAGAACTTCTTTTATAGTGCTGTTAAGGTTAATTAATTGTTAATTAAGTGCTGTATTCCGAAATTATTTATTCTTATTTATAGTTTTTCGGAAAATGGATACTTTAAAAAATCTATTATTTCGGGATAATCTTATTTGGTCCTTGTAGAGCTAATTAAGTGCTAATTAACTGCTGTATTCCGAAATTAATTGCTCTGATATTAAAAAAATTACTGCTTTGTTAGCTTTAGATCTAAAGCTAGCAGAGCAACCTTTGAAAATCATAATTTTTCAGAACTTTTGTTTTAGCGATTGTAGGGCTTATTAAGTGCGGTACTCCGAAATTAATTGCTCTAATAATTTTTTGAGAGAGAACGTTCTTTTAAGACAAATAAAAATGTCAATTTATCTATTGTGGGGATATTTATAGCTTTAAAGGTACACCGGGCAACTTGAAACTACTTAATTTTATGTAATCCATTTTTAATTCCATTTCAAAATTGAGATTTTAATGTTTTTGAATTTATTATCTCTCCCAATGAAGAAATGTACAATTCTGATACTAAAAAGCTAAGGGATAAAACTTAATTTTTGTAGGACCGGACGGTTTTCGATTGCTAACCGTATATGTTCCGGTGGATAAGTTCATTACTAACCACGTCGGTAAGTACTTTTCTTACGGATATAATTGTATTGGCCGAAATATTATAGAAATTATAGAAATTAATTTCGGGGAACAGCACTTGATTAAATAACATAGGAAATATGTAAATTTTATTGATTTTTTATAAAAATACCTCAAATAATGGTTACCGATATAGTTTATATATCGGGTGTATACATTATATGTTTTTGCTCTGATAGCGACAATCTCTGCCATTTTCTAAAAACTATAAGAGCCGATAATTTCGGAATGCAGCATTTAATTAGCAATTAATTAGCTCTACAAGCACGAAAAAAGTATTTCTCGAAAAAGTGTTTCTTGAAGCAAAGCAGTCATTTTCCGAAAACTTTAAGAACAATTGAGTTTGGAATACAGCACTTAATTAGCCCTATAAACACTAAAAGAAGTTCTCGAAAAGTTGATTTTTAAAAGCTGATCTGTTAGACTTAGATCTAAAGCTAGCAAAGCAGCTATTTAGAAAAAACTATAAGAGCAATTAATTTCGGAATAAAGCAAATAATTAGCACTTTATTAGCTCTACAAGCATCAACTACGATTTTATAGAAAAAAATAATTTTTAAAAACAAAGCATACATTTTCCTAAGAACCATAAAACAACAATTAATGTCGGAATACAGCACTTAATTAGACCTTAAGCACTAAAAAAGAAGTTCTCAATGAATATTTTTAAAGGTTGCTCAGCTATCTTTAGATCTAAAGCTAGCAAAGCAGCCATTAAAAAAATGTAAGACCAATTAATTTCGGAATACAGCAATTAATTAGCACTTTATTCGGTCTACAAGCACCAAATAAAATTTTCTCGGAAAAGTTGATTTTTTAAAGCAAAGCACCCATTTTCCAAAAACCATATGAGTAATTAATTTCTGAATAAAGCACTTAATTAGAACTTAATTGGCCCTATAAACACAAAAAAAAGTACTAAAAAATATTTTTAAATGTTGCTCTGTAAGCTTTAGATTTACAGCTAGCAAATCAGCCATTAAAAAAACTATAAGAGCATTTCATTTCGGTATACAGCAGTTAATTAGCAATTAATTAGCTCTGCAAGCACCAAATTTGTAATTTTGATTCTGCTCACTTTGCTCTGCTAGCTTCAAGGACGAGACAATTCTCCTGATATTAAAAATCTTAAGTCACAACTAACCCAGGTTCATACTATTGCCGAAGTGACCAGGACGCTCGATAGCTTCGAATTACTTAACATTAACAAATCGAAAAAAGTGGAGTTTAATAATAAGATAATATCTGAATCAAAAATAAGCAAAAGTCATTCTGGGGAATATTAAATACAAATTTAGGTAAAACTAATAACCTAAGGAATGAGAGCAATTTATCCGCTGAGGACTTTGCCAACTCTTTTGAACATTGCATAAACAATTTAATGCAAAATTCTGCGAACTATATTGCAAAACCCTTCGATTCTTGCATGCAAAAAATAGCAATAAACCATTTGACTTCTTACCTACATCCAACAAGTTAATCAGAAATATTGAACATTGTTCATAAACTGAAAAATTCTAGAGCCGCAGATAAATAAAAATGTAGCGATTGCTTTACCGAATCTGTTTAATCTTCGTATGAGTACATGTATTTTTCCGGATATTCTCAAGGTTTCCAAAGTTACACCTATCTATAAAAAGGGAAATACTCTCAGGTAACTGAAGCTGAATGTAGATAAAGATTATCTAAAAATGGCATATTTTGTTATGTTTCATAGCATAATAGTGACCGTATGCCTTGATAATCTGGAGAAACACATGTCACAGCCCCAAAATATGCATTGCACAAAAAAAGTCATTCGAATAATAACATCCAAATATGATGATCACTGTAAGCCATTGTTAGAAAAATTGAACATCCTGCAATTACCATGTTGCTGCATTTTGCAGTGCCTGCTTCATATAAAAAACATGCCAAAGAACCCAGCACAATTATGTTTACTCTTATAATACAAGAGAAAAAAAACTATATCTGTCCTCCATTATTCAGACATAAACCCATAATTCCTATAAATTTCTGGGCATAAAATTGAATAATGCTTTGCCAAACAATTCAAAGATAATAATATGTCTTGGGCATCACTCAAATTTAAGATCCGTAAATATTTAACATAACACCGTTTTAACTTCTTAGATGATTATCTGGAACATGTTGTAAGTACATTTATGTAGGTAATCCTTTTTTACCCTTTTTTCTAGATTGTTATTACTATTATTTTCTTTTTTTAACATGTTCATAATCCTTGTCTTGAATTAAGTTATATGTACTTTGTCACTTGTATGTTTATTATGTCTTCATCTGAAGCGTATTTTAATTTATTTTATTTGGTGTGATCTATATCACTATCCAGGACAAAAGTATACATGCCTAATTGTTTACATGAAATAAATATTTCTATTTCTATTTGATGTTGGAGACAGAAATAATGACAAAAATGAAAATGAGTTTACATTTTAAAATCATTAGCATCTACAATTCCATTTTGTATAAATTGAATTATAGAATATATGACAATTGAGTAATTATAATAAAGTTTAAGGAACAAAAAGTCAGATGAAATACTATTCGGAGAAACAACCAATGCTAGGCAGTCGCTGGTAGTTTCAAAATACGAGAAATATATTTAAAATCACATTTCATCATCCCATTCCATTGCACATTTGGCAATAGCGCCGGACGCTGTATTTACGGTAAATGAAATAAATATACACCATATGGACGCTCTATTGTTTGTAAGATTGAAATTATTATATACATTGGACGCCCAAACGGCTATAGAATGAACGGAGCTCACATTGATGGCGAAGTGAAATATATACGGCAAGGACGCTTCATTACTGTTTTTTGAAAGGACGCCAGAATGATACCGAGATGTATATATATATATATATATATATATCTTTCATCATTCCTCTCTCAAATGCGAAAAATCATCAAATTATCATCATCATCATTCGATGTGATTTCCCTTGGAAGAATATGAAAAATTAACAAGAAATCCGAAGCTCAAATGTCAAAAACATGCAGAATGAAGGACATTATCTATAGAGTTCTTTAAAAAAATTATGTAATATTTTCAAAATCTTGGGTTGTCTTCGAGGACGTACCAAAACTCGTCCTCAGAAATAAAATGAAGTAAGAAATTAGTTAATCTCTTACCTGAAAAAGTATCCTAAACTTGTCCCCAAGAAGAAGTAGGTCCTCAAAAATGGATCCTTGAATTTGTCCCCGAGTTTATCGCAGTATGAATCACCAATATAGCTACTTATTAAAATCTATAAATCAACTCTTTCCATAACATATTTATAACAAATAAAAAACTCAGTAAGTACTACAAAACACATTTTATTTAAGAATCTGTAAAGTAACAGAAATGTCTGCGTGTGTTTTATACAAGCAGTAATAGAAATGTACATTAGAATTTTATTAAAATAAGCATAAGCTATACATTTTACAAAATCAAATCTTGAAACAGATCCATTTTTATACTCATCGATTTTCCTAGCAACGCTCTGCTTACGTCTACGTACGACTGGATCGCGTTCTTTTGCACATTTACCACATTTTAAGAATTTGTGTTTGGCAAATTTTACAAAAACTACAAATCAGCACATAATTTCCACGTTCACTCAAACTAACAAAGCTCTACATGTTTTCTCACACCTTAATAAAAAGCAGTTCTTAGCCAAGAATATCATTTCCAAATGAAATAATCTAATATGAATGAAAAAAAATGTACACTTTTCATAGAATTTCGATGTAATAGGCCTAGACCTATTTATATTTCCAAGGATCTATTAATCTCTTGTCCGGGGACAAATTCTGGTAGGAGATTAAAGGACCGTAATCAGTACGGGATGAATTGTAGAAATTAGGTTCTAAATGAATGAACACAGTACCTATCGCATGATTGGAGATTAATCTGACATGAAGACTCATTCCATAACTTAAGATGAATAAATTTAGTAGGTACAATATACCTACATATGTTGTTGATTCCATCATTAACAGTTTATATTGTTTCCGTTTTGCGCAAAGATACAATTATTAAGATCGACCGTTAATCATCATCGCTGCAAATTAATGTATGGGATATAAAATTGATGAGGATTTGTGGCATAATTATCATTACAACATTTATTATCGGCTTCCGGGAGTTATTATTGATATCTCGCCCGAATTCAATTACCATTTACCCAAGCATTAGACACACATACTAAACGACCAATAGATAGCTAGCTATAACGTGTTGAGTAGAATGCCTTTCAATGTGGCATATAAATTCGAAAAAGAAATTATCAATAATTTGTGTCGGAAATTAGCGCTTATAACACACAATGTTATAATTACTTTCTAAAAAGATCTAATTTAAATAGACAATCCAATTGCACCTTTCGTTGGTGAGTAATGGGCTTTTTACAAAATGATTAATGAACAGTTTCTGAGATAAGTTGCGTAATTATGGTAAATTCGAGAGAATCACCATAGGCAGCCCGTCGAGGTATTTAGCAGGAGGGACAGCAATAAAATAGTGCTTACACTATTTTTTTTATTGGAGTTTTTCTTTATAGATACGTTGACTAGGCCTCAATTTGTATACGTTTTCTTTCTTTATTTAGTTTTGTGGAAATACATTGTTATAATTTTTAATCAAATTGTTCATTCATTTCCATTCGTGACAAAAGTTGCTTCATTTTAGTTATTGAAACATTAATAAAAACTCAGATAGGTATTAAGTTGATATTTGTATTGAGGGTTCTTTTAAAACTATTTATATAAGACATCTAAAACTAATTTTCAACTGGGAGAATTAACTTCTATGAAATAAAACATCGAATAATGATACATGCATAGATCTTATAATTTTTTTAAAATGTAGCAATAAAATTACCATAAACTCAAAAGTTTTATGCTTGAATATTTACGATGCAAAAACTACAATGTTTCATCATTCATTCTAATGGGGACCATTTGATTCGAACGTTGTACTTTCTCGGTTAGACTTTCTTTAGCGTGCTCTTTTATCTGCAAATTTCTTAAAACATAAAATCGTCAACTAATTGTTCAAATGAAAAAGTTTACTCGCATAATGAAACTAACCATAGCGTAAAATTGATTCTTATTTATATTTGCATATAAACATTGAATTATAAAAATCTCAGTCAATAAGGACTGAGCTACATAGGTTTCACATTTTGATGCTGATCTACTGAAGCGGTAAAACTTGGTGTTTTTTCCACAGCTAATGACAATTTTCACTATTTGGATTCCAAACAATTTTAAAGGTATTTATTTTATCAGTTAGGTATAATTCTGTCGGTACTTGAAATATCTTGCTAAGATGAAAGTAATGCGCTCTGATTATTTCGACAGAAACTGAAATTTTCATAGTTTCTAGAGTTATCAAAGATTTGAATTTATGGATTTAGAGGGAATTATAGACAAATTATATATCGAACAGAGCTCTCACATAAATAAATACTATAAATTTAACGAAAATTAGGACTTATGATTCTGGAATGATTCCTTAATTAAATTTTCGTATAATCAGAATAGTTTATCATTCTCTTGTTGTTGTTATTGTTTATGACATCCTCCACCACTGGCAATATTCAGGCCGAGCGTTCAATTATTAAAGCCTATCGATAAAATCAGTGGTATCGTTGACGGTATTCGATTAAGATGAGTTATATATACTTAGTTAAAAGAAATATGCCCACTCATGCTTTCGGTGTTAACCAGTAGTTCCTTCCACAACTGTAATTACGGCAGAGTTATTTTATACCAGTCTACATATCTTTTTTGTTTGTTGCATATACATTTTTTACGTTCAATGCTCGTTTTTTTTCATAGATGAATCGAAAAGATTGTATGACATCTGGACGAGATCTTTAGATAGAAATTGTCGGTTCTCTCTAAATCATAATATATCTATACAATTGAGTAATCAGAGTGAATCTTGACCTGTATGAAAAGAATTGTTCTTATTGCATCCACTAATGTTATTTGGAAATTTTGGTTGAACGCTGATATTTGACATCCTGGATCCATATGTAGGTTTTCATACCTAATGTCTTCTGATGGCTCTATGCTTATAGTTTTAATATTGAAGAGGTCGCTGGTTACTTTCTTATAAAGCTTATTTTTGGATTCGTTCTTTGATTTTAATCTGTGTATATCTGTTATTTTTCAGGATAAAAATATCGTAAACGGTGTTCCACATTATCGTATACTAGTACCACTAGGTTTAGTTTAATTAGGGATAAAATATTACAAAAACTTAAAAAATTAAACCATTGAACTCTATTGCTGTCCACCAGAAAATTAAATTAAGAGCAAAAATCCTTATCGTTTAATTAACCAGCTCCAAGAAATGAAGCACAGGTAGCCCTTACGGCTTCTGCTTCAACTGTCAACAATTTTATGTCTATCAAATAAACAAAATACAAGTACATTTTCAATAGTAGATAAGAAATGGAATCAATCAAAAAAATTGTATGTGCATGTTAGTCGCTCTTTCAATTGGTCAACGCTTCAAAGGGATTTATTATTGGCAAAGAGTAATTTTGCATGGGGTATCACGAAAATGTTAAAATCTTTAGGTGTTTAGGGTTCATTACTGGGTTATTTATATTTTAACAAGAGCGAAGCATTCACATAAAAACAGCGGGACTGGTTTGTGGTGCACGCTACATATATGTGCCTTCTTGGAAAAAAATATGTACTATAGCGCTCAAAAGAAATCCAAGTATCAAGCACTCTTTGCCGTATTATAAAAACGAATTTATATATAAATGTATTATTTATAAGTGGTCATTTTCTTGCTAGTAGACACTTACCTATACCTAAACGTCCCTAGGCTTATTTACATAAATGATAATGGACTAATGACTGTTGTTGTTGGAAATAATTTTATGATTGGTGGTAATTATATTTTATGAATTATCCACATCAATGTTTAATTTACGTTAACGGGGTGTTCGTTGGGCAATTTGATCTTTCCACAAACAAACGTTTATTAAGAATAAGGGGGCTTACTCCAGCTTGCATCGAGTTTCGATTTCGTTTTCGAAAACAACTAGGTATAGTAGAACCAGAAATCTAAGAAGGTCGTAAATCCATATTAGCCGACGATTCTCATTACTACCTATTGTTCGAAAAATAGATAAGCAATAAAAGTGTGTGTCCCTTGAAATATTCCCAGGTCCGGATTGAGATATCTCATGAAATAGTTTGGCATTTGGCATAAACGCATTCATTATTTTGACTTTTATAAATGTTTTTGTGATATATATCATAATATATTGTATATAAATAAACAATTCTCAATTATGTTCAAGCGATTTTTCTGGATAATTATCTTAATCCATTTTAACTACCTACAAAACAAAATGTAATCGCTAGGGCAGGTACAACTCTGCGTAGACTGTCTGCTGGTAACTCGAGAGTTTAGTGATTTACAACCTTCTTCGTCGCACTATACTAATAATTCGAATTTAAAAAAAAACACCCCTATTTGATACCCCTAGAATCTAGAATAAAGCTCAAATATGTGTACTAATTACTTGTACACCGTAGCGAATAAAAGTAGTTCAAACATAACAAACAAAGAAAACGAGAAGTTCAATGATATGACTCGAAATAGAAGGACAATAAATATATTAGATGTTTGTTGTAATATAGGTATGTACCTACTTACTGATGATACTATGAAGCTATTCTCGTATTATTACAAGGTATAGAAACAGTATAATAGTATGGCAGGTCACAAATACAAATATTATAATCTTAGTTAGCTGAACACAATGCTTTATACATTAGGAATCAATCATAATCTAACATAATGCAAAGATGATGATCATAATATCGTTAAATTCTTTGTTTTGAATTTTATTGCGTACCTATTTTATATTATAATAGGTAAATAATAATCGTGAAAGAAAAGTTAGGTATGTTCGCGCGTCTTGCATAACAAACAAGTTCCTACTATTGCAGAGAAATGGTTCCATAAAAAATCGAGAAATCCAAAATATATTTTTCCCCAAATTATCGTCAAAGGAGGTAGCATTGGGATTTTTTTTTTGAAAAATCGACATTTTATGCACCTACTAAAATTGAAGATAATATAATTTTTTGAGCCTTTCTGAAAAATTAGAAGATTGTACATTTTGATTTCACTCAAAAATGTGAAATAATTAACATTCAAATCAGAACCGCCTTTGTATATTTATTTATTATATTATTAACTACTGATAACTAACTTTAAAGTACTCTTCTACCTCTAAATGATTCTTATGTCTTTGCACAACTCTAACAATAACAGTACCCATAGGATAAATACTAATCAAGTATGTCTTAATCTTTGTACCAAAATAAATATTCATACCATTTTCATGCAATAACTAGCCATTATCCTAATTCAAGAACATTTTTTACTGTAACTGTCACCAATCCTTCACTATATAACTTCCTCCCAACCATTCCCTACGCTAATGAAGTTAATTGGAAGATCGCACGGTGCATAATTCGAAATTATAGGGTGGGTTCCATTCGACTACAGGCAATTAACATGAAATTTTAACGTATCGATAGGAGTGGCGGTATAATAGACGACCGGGTAAACTCTTCAACCTCCCCCGTCCTCCACCACTCCACCATCGCCAGAACCAACTCGCGAAGTGCCACAACAACGTTCGTTCGTCGGCTTTATGAATGAACAATTCACCGGAGATATAATTTAATATTGAATAATAACACGGCAGCAAGCCCGCATAAACACTTTACGCTTCACCTGGGCACCTTAATCATCAATTTCCTCTTTTTATTGGGGAGGCAAAAAGAAAAAAAATAGCAATAGTTATATGAAGGCAATGTATGTCTGTCTGTTGTGGCTTTCACCTACATCAAATGTCAAGACTTGACATCTCATTAATATAAATTCAAAGAGCATATAAGATGTTTGGACCACATTTATCTAGTAATTGAATTTAATTCTCAATTCTCCTTTCATGTCAGCTCTATTACAAATTACAAAGTATGATGGACTTAAAGCAAGATAAAGTGATCAATTTTCATAGTAATTGGGAGTTTTTGGCATCTTGATTATTAATTAATTAATAATTATTTATCTTGAAATCTATCAAAGGCTGTATGACCTATTTGAAATTATTATTTACAGTATTTATTGTATTTATTTAGCACATAAATCTCTGTTATGAAGATAATTTGTAGGTACTTTCTTAATTTCTGGAATATATAGAGAATTCGTGGGTAATTTAAAAATTAGTCCTGTACCTAAGAAGTACATTTTCTTCTCGCTGATTGCTTTCTGTTAAATTGACGTTCCTAACCTTTTTGATGTGAATAGTAATTCTATAATAAGATTATCAAATAGCATGATCAAAAATTCCATTCCTCGGTAAAGGTAAAACAAATTAATGCATATGATGTAGATATTAGATAAACAAGGCATCACAAGAAGCATACCATAAGAGATGAACTAGAACAGTGAAATCACAGAAATTTATAAAACTAAATCATAAGTCTTCGTTTACATAAATTCACTACCATTCCGCCAATCTTATCGGCTATGTGTTCTGGCTCTGCGACCGCGGAACAACTACTGATCCGACAAATAAATGATTCTCACTTTAAACAACTATCCGACACGGCAGCCATAATCATCGACCATGTGACGGATCAGAGAGTCTGTTGGGATATTTATTGATAACTCTGGAAACTAATAATTTGTTTCCGTGAGAATACTGATTACGGATGTTTTAATATGTGACGCGAATGAATATGAAGGCGTAATAAATCGTTACTTAATTATCAATAACAAATCGATTAGAGCGAATTATTCAGAACATGTAGGTATTCTGTATACTTTGATAACATGAATACCAACTGTGATTTATGGCCGATAGAATAAGAGCCGTACAAGCGATTATCTGAGCGTTCAAATACAACGATATCATTATTTTTAGTATATTTGCACGGATCCTTACTTTTAACGCATTCTACTCTAAAGGTAGCATGTTCAGAAAGTCAAGCTAAAAATTAACTGTCTATCATCTTTTTTGACCGACTTCGAAATAAGGAGAAGGTATATAAATTGTAGACGTTGTTACGCCCATCACCACCCGGTCTTGTTAATGACACAGCCAATCCCTTCTTTATTTTAATAACAATCTTGTTGTCAATGCACTATTTATATCTTTCTAATGTGATTCTAATCTTACATTTTTAACTTGTTCCAGGTGTGGTTCCAGAACCGTCGGGCCAAGTGGCGAAAACAAGAAAAAGTCGGTCCCACCGGTCACCCATACAACAACCCCTACCTCAATCCATCAGGAGCTGGTCCAGCACCGTCAGTAGTCGCTCCCACGCTACCAAACCCCTTCAATTTGCCCTTTGGCCTCAGGAAACCATTCGACTCGCTCACCTTCCGATACCCACCTCATGTACTGTCTGGGTACTTGCCTTCCCCACCCTCCTATCACAGAGGCGGGCCGCCTATTCTACCACCTTCCATGGGACTATACCCATCGGCCAGCTCATTCCAAACATTGTTGGCCAACATCTCAGCTGCCCAAAGACCGAAGCAGGAGTACTCTAGCTCTCCACCTTTGTCGCCTGGCTCTTCGACGTCGGCTGTAACTCCTCCTGATGTAGATAGAAGAAGCTCCAGCATAGCGTCCTTGAGATTGAAGGCACGAGAACACGAGCTCAGACTGGAGATGCTCAGACAGAATGGTGACCTTATCAGCTGAACTTTTTATTGTGGTAATTATGGTAAATCTGTTTTAGTTCCCATCTCATTAGTTTATTCTGACATTTGGAATTATGTATATAGTTTTAGAGAGGCTCAAATTGTAAATTATATTTCATTGTTTTAGTTTTAAAAACTAGTAGTGTAGAATTATTTGACATATTATTCATATTTTGTGAAAACTCGTACTCAGTTTTAATTTTTGTCTAACCTGGTGAGACCTTGTGGCAATATTGTGGAACATGTTCAAAAATGGATTATTCTTGAAATCAAAAGAATTGAATAGTGTTTATAATATCTGATTATATTGTTGATCTTGATCAAGATTAAATATAATAATTAATATTCAATATTTTCTATATGACTGTTTGACTAATAAAGAACATGGTACAAAAAATGATATGACATATTAATCAATAAAAATTTCACTATTTTTACAAAGATAACAATCTATGGATTGTATAGGAGAACGAAATATCTGGCAATAGAAATATATAGCTGATTTTAGGCCCTGTAGTACAGAGATATACTGTTTTTATCATTGTCTGCTATACTAAATTTTAAACGCGGTTTACTTAGAGATTGTCTTCCTTCTACACACTCCATATAACAATCCATAAATTAAAAAAAAACTCTAGTTACCCTAGCAAAAAATTGCATTGGTTTTAAAATGAAAATTACCTATCCCTGCAAATGTGATGTAAAATATGAATATCTATTGAATTATTATCTATCTTTAATCATGAACAACATAATATCTCCATCCAAGTACCTAAATATCTTCATGTTCCGGGATATGTTCTTTTTTAATATGGATATTTTGTTATTTTCTATTTTATGTTTTGTATATATCTATGCATAGTGACAATATACATTTTATTATTGTAGATCTTTATCATTTTAACCTAGTTAATAAAAAATTAATATTGTGCTAGATATTATAGAAGAAATTTTCATTGTAACCATAAAGTATTGCAATAATTATTTTAAGTAATTAATCGAGAGTCGTCACAACGAATCCGTCCACATTGTTGTAAATTATTTTAAAAATAAATATTTCATACATATTTTGAGCTGTAATCATTTTCTCAACTCCTCTATATATACATGGGTGGTAAGCTTCGAAAATCCAATACATCATAACTCAATAATACCTAAATATACTTTGGCATCAAAGAAATATAATGGTAGTTGGGCTTGTATAAAAGCAATTTTCTTTGAAAAAAAATTAAATCATTCTGCAGTATTATTTTGATTTAAATAATATTTATCATAGGTTTATAAATATATTTAAAGATATTTATTTAACTTATGCCTCAGTAGAAGATTAAACAATTTTTGCCTCAGTGTTAGGCGAGTGTTTGCAAAATATATCGATACTAATTATTATTAATTGGTCCTACAGAGTTGTTATATAAAAAAATAAAATATTTATACTAAAAAAAATATAACATGATACTGGTGTTGTTCACTTGTTTATCAAAACAGTTGATCAGTAGATTACTTCAAGATGGTAGAGCAGCCGACATATACTGATTAATTCATGTCTGGTGTGCTCAAGGAAGCGGGTTCGAAACCCGATGGAAATTGTTTTTTTTTTTGACCGACGAACCCCGAACGGAGGAGCTATACAACTCCACTTTCTGCTTTATTTTTTCTTCTTTTTTTTGGTTCGTGCATGCGTTTTATATACAGGGTGGGGCAGCTGGCGTTATTTGATGGATCGTGGCTGATCTATTAGAGATAGAGCAACATTGTTTTAATATAAATATTTTTTACAAAAAATTGGATCGACGTTATTAGTTGATGCACTGAAAGGTATAAAATAATATTAATTCTATTGGTGCTGTTACTTTTGAAGTTGTGCAGTTGCAGTGATTGATATAACTTTTGGCACCAACTTCAAAAGTACCATCACCAATAGAATTAATATTATTTTATACTTTTCAGTGCATCAACTAATAACGTCGGTCCAATTTTTTGTAAAAAATATTTATTTCACACTTTTGAGTGTACCTTACATTAGTCACCAAAATCGTCGAACGTTCACTAATACCAATGAAGATAGTATATAGTATATATAGTATAGTATAGTAGATAGTATATTCTTTGCTTGTAGTTGTTATTATTGAGATCTCAACGCCTCGCTGCGGAAATACGCAGTATTTTGTATGTTACCGTTTTAACACCGATTTAACTCGAAAACCGTAACTCTAAGCAAAAAATGTTCATTATAAATGTTGCTACAAATATTTATATCTTTCATGTAGTATCAAAAAATTTTTCGAAAGAAAATGCCCTCTCCACATAGCAAAAATACATATTCAACACTTTTGAAAAAATGTTCAATTTAATCTTTATCTTTAATTATACCAACTCAGATTTTCGATTTTCAAGAAAATTCGCCCCTACCACCCGGAGGCGGTTTTTGAAGGGAAGGAGATATCGGATTTGCGTTTTTATGAATATGGGACCATTTCTCAAGCCTCCCCTTTCAATTGAATCCAAAATCATCAAAATCGGAGCTCGTTTACTATATGAAAGGCGCGCACGAATCAAAAAATAAAAAAATAAAGCAGACAGTCGAATTGTATACCTCCTCCGTTCGGGGTTCGTCGGTCAAAAAATTGTTCACTTCCGGTTATACCGGAAACTGGCCATCACTTCGTCATTTTAAATATATTTTGTGGCATTTTTGAATTCCTTGTTAAAAATAAAGGTCAGTTTGTTAAGCATTTGTTGGGCATAAGTCTGAAGGTTTCAAAGATATTTTCAGTTTTCTGAAAAAAATTACAGTTGCAGCATTCCAGAAAAATGGCAATAACATGAAAAGTATGAGAGATTTTCAAGTCCAGTTTCTTGCAACTAAGTTGGAATCGCTCTCTTATTCAAGCTTGATTTGAAAGATCAAGGAGATAGGGTTGTTCTGAATTGAATTTTTGATTTTAGAAAAATTAGATCAGAGATAGCTTGATTTTTTCAAATAGCATAGTACTAAACAAATTACATTGATAGATGCGGATTTTAATTTGTTCGCGCGTGAAGTATTATTATAGTGCTATATTATGATCCGACCCTGATCGACAGTTTATTGCATGTTTATGGCCGACCTCTGGCAAAACGTTCCATGTAAAAAAACGTAGTCAACCATTTATTGTGAAAAAAACTTTACCTAATCCTGTTTCCAGTAAGTACCTACCCAAGCATTTCCGAATACTTTTGTTGGATCTCATTAAATACCTATTTAAGTATAAGCAAATAATATACTACACTAGAATGACAATGTAAACGGAGCAATTTCTCCAGTGAAAAGTTGTAATTATTTTGTGCAAGAGATGGCTCAAGAATTCATATTTGATCAACAAATTAATTTCAAATGTTTGGCATGAATCAGGTGACCAGCCTGTCTGCAACCTTGAGAACGTCGAGTGGCTGTAAAAAAATATCTTATTTAAATGTCTCATATGTAATCCCGTCACAATTTATTTTTGATTTCTCACAAAAATTTCCCCCTCTCCCCATTTGAGGGTATGTAGGGAAGAAGCGCATGGCAAATTTAATTTTTTCATTAAATTCTGAGCATGTTTATTGTATAAAACTCGCAAAAAGTCGGTCAAAAAGGGCCTTGCATGATAATATATGGATATTCTCTAGTGAATAATTATCGAAGGAATAAATAATTTGCAATTACAGTTCCACTGAGGGTGAAATTGTGTATTTAAAAATTTTGTATTTACGCTAGTTTTAACAGTACCCTTAATTGTGTCTGCTAAATAACTAAAAGATTTCATAATGAGATATATTTAAAATATTTATTCAATGATCTGATATTCAAATTTACAGCTTTATCTTATTAATTAGCAACTTTTTTCTCAATAACACTATCCTTATTTGACGTAGACTGTCGACGAATGCTACTCTTGAACTTGTCTCAACTCAGCAACCTCCCAAAAACCTGAATTATCCACCGGATCCAAACCTGACAAGACCTACGAACTTCCCAATTTGGCCTTCCATTAAATCTCGAGCAGACAATCACCGTCACCATCATCCCAGCCAGTAAACCTGAAACCACCGCATCCTCGACCACTTTGCCCACATTCAACCGTTTCAATGTCCAGGTCTTTTGATGACCCTCCGACAACACGCTGGAGGTCTGTACAAACCGGTTGCCACTTCGCAGATTGGGCTTGCCCTTCTGCACTTTGTCGAGGTTTAGCGGGGGCTACTATCGAGGGTTTGTTCTTGATGCAGCTCTTGAGCATTTACTGTTTGCCTTGACTTGAGGTTCTCGTCTTTGACGAAGTTTTTTACCGAGAACTTACCTTTATCCATTTTGAATCGGGCTGTTTGATGTATGTTGTCTGGCAGCGACAGGTTTGTGAGGTTAAGTATGTATTGTTTTAAGGCTGTCAATCTGACAACTATAGACGAGACAAAAAGTTGTTCTGTGGTCTGTTGACTGTCAATTGTGAAACGCCTTCTGATGTAGGCGCCTAAAACTAAAAATTTTGTCTGCGCCATCTATTAGCGGCGCCCATTTGGCAGGCCGAAAAATTTACGTGGACTTTGCCATTCTAGTGTAGTATATTCTTTGGTATAAGTAACAATGTGCACTAATAAATACATGATGAAAAGACATGTGGGTAGTTTTTTAGTAGATTATTCACGTCATTCTGTGCAGCGATTTGGAGAATACCGGTGATCATACTTACGGATATTCATACGGATAGAGATACATACCCACAAATAACTGCATCCTACTTTCTAGCTACTGTCAGAGTTTTAAGCTTTGGCTGAGCATTGATGAGTCAACCAGCTTCTTTAACATGATAGCATAATCTAGAATAATAGTCATCTGTTTTTTCCTGTCGTCTCGCTGACAAAACTAACAACTGCGCCAGAGCGTGCGTATTGTCACTTACTTTTCGCACTAGTATTGTAAAGCTATCGTTAAGGCTGTGGTTAAGTGTGGAATAATTGAGCACGTCACGATAATCAGTGCCGGAGAATCGGACATTCAAGGTAGGCTTTGCTTTGATTTTGCATAGGTAATTTTGATTTTGAAGTTTCAAACATTTGAAAAATAGTATGGATTCATATAAAAAAATTAAAATATGGTTTTATAGGACATTTTTGAAATATAACAAAGCAATAACTTTAAAAGTTAATTGATGTTAAAATAAGGAAAGTAAGGAATAAGAAAAACAGGAAAAATACAAATAACATAAGAAATAAAGAATTCTACAAGAAGATAGGATCACAAAAGTTCCTTGTAAATATAACCGCTACTGCTTGGCCACTGCTTGACCCCTACGGTGCTATTTTCCATTTCCTTAATCCGGTCTTTTAGTTATTGAATTGTATCCAAAATGTGGTTGCAATATATCAAGTTTTCTAACAGTGTCTATATAGAATAATCGACTGGATTGAAATCTGAACTCTTTGGAGGCCAGTTGCTGGCTTCAATAAAATCGTGGCATTGTTCTTACTTAAATTTTATTGTTTCACTTCACGAGAGGTATGAGCCATAGCAGGCGCTGGCCTATTGCTGGAATGTGTCAACGACCTCTATAGCTGGCAACATATTGGACAGAATTTCCCTTTGATAAACCTGAGAATTTATATTGAAATCATTGAAACCAACCCGTGTGGTTATCTTATTGGAAGAAGCGAAATTTCGCCGAGTCAAAAGGTTTTCCAAAGGAATACCTACCTATCTTTTGATTCCTATCCAGTGTCCATTTTTATAACCAAAAATAAAAAATAAAGATTTATAAAGTTTGTCTCTCTGAATAGGCTCACAGCGTATCTAAATCTAAGCAATGACAGCTTAATAATACATATTAATAACAATACTTTCGGTTAATAAGATATTCAATATAAAACGATATAACTTATTAGGACAATGGTCACGAAAACGTCTCTGAAAATGGCTTTCTAATTTCATCCGGTGGGCCTGTTGTATATATAAATTTAATTTGATAAAATATTTTCCATCTTGTCCAACCTAATCTTTTCTATATGTATATAAATATATAATAGCCTGAGGCTGCAATTTAAATAATCTAATTATGAACTCTGATCGCAGACCGGATAGGGCTGTTATAATATAATCAAAGCAACCGGCCAGATTACTAAATTATATTTTAATAAAGTGCACCTAAATAATTTTGTGGTGGTTGTAACATTGCCAGATTCTCAAGCTTTTATATGTTATTGGTCATTTTTTGCAGTTTCTGAAAGAGTTTACCAAGCAAAGAAAATTCTCAATGAAAACTCTCTGCCATTTTAATGCCGCCTCCCTCCAAACATGCCTCTAGTTGAATCTAGAGATCATTAGATGATACACCGAAAAGAATAAAATAATAATCCAAATGTAAGATTTTGGTACCAAGATATGATTATCAGCCTTAGACGACTCACGACACAATATTATTATGATTCTTAGATCATTATTATTATTTATTCCATAAAATGCATCGTCTAATAAATTCACTCAACAGTTTTTTATGCTTGGTATCTAAGCTGCACCACCACCCTGTAATTCGACACCGGAACGTGTAATAAAAGTTTTTTGTGTGTAATAAATTGTAATAATTGTGTAAAAAAATACGTACCACTTTTTTGTGGCGGGCTGAAATGGTCGGTGCAGCTTGGAATCATTATTCACAACTGACTCAACCTTACCAGTCAACTCTCGAATATAAAACACCTCATCCATAAGTACCTAGGCGTTTCACTGATCTAAAATGAGTTGACGAAACAATCTGTTTGGACGTCGGAGGGAGATGATTGTATAGCTTGACTGCATTATAAATCAGAGAGTTTTTTCATAAATTTGAAGTCGGAATAGGTAGCCTCAAATTGTTATTTTGGCGAGTGATACCAACAATTGCATCGAATGATGCTTTATTTTTATGTATTAAACACACTGTTTCTAGGATAAATAACGATGGAAGAGTAGGTACTAAGTATTTTAAACTGACCGAACAGTGGCTTACAAGATACTTTGGATCCAACTTTGCAAAGATAACGAACTGCTCGCTTCTGAAGTACAAATATATTATTGAATGAAGTATTGATGGCTGCAGATACCCCATAAAGGTATACCATATCTGATGTGTGATTCAATCAGGGCATAGTATACTACCTTCGCAGTGGCTGTACCAAGTTCTCTTGACACCAAACGCAAGGGATAACACCCAGGAGGCTTATTCTTGATCACTCGTATAGTTGAGATCATGTGCAACTTTACGAATGAAACGTATTTTTCAATTCTTGGGTCATCGTTTCTAAACTTATTCGCAAATTTTCAGACGTTTAAATAAGGGCGGAGAAATAGTCGTGCAAATAAATGATGATGTATTATTTGTGGTTAAGGATTGATGATTTCAAGAAAAATTTCTTAAATTACGGTGTGTTATCTGATGAATTAAAAATTAGATGCTTCTGGAGTGTTACTTACGTTGTTATTTTGATTAAATTGAATGTATTTGGATCACCAGTAAGTACCTAGTGAGTATGCATATATATTTCAAAATAATTGTTTTTATTATTACCTAGGTATTTGATGATTCAATCCACGTACAATCTACTGACATCAGGAAAAAGAGTACCTAGTATTAAACAAGACTGGATTAATACAACCCTAAAAGTATTTGCTAAGAGCCAAGGTAATGTGCTTATTGCTCATGTTAATTTTCCTCATCTTCTAAATTCTATTATGCAGAGTTTGAATGGATATTTTCCTCTTCAGTTTGTACATATAAGTGTGTTTCGAGTAGGTACTTACTAGTATTTAATAATAATAAATGAGAGAATAATGTAAGATTCTACTGACATAAACTTATCTTACATCAACGAGAATCACCAGGCACAGAGTTTTGCAACTCGACATGTATTTCATCAAGGTAGGTAGGTAATACCCTAATTTCTTAGCTTATTTTCCTTATTTTTAAAATTGTATTTTGCAGATTCTGAATGGCTACTTTCCCTATTGAAGAAGGAACTATAAATGTGAAAATAAGTTTTTAAGATTTTATCGATGTGAATTCAACTAGAATTAAAGTAGACTGACAGCACCAAGCAACATTAATTTTATAACCAAAAATGTAGGTATATCGCCAAGAGAAATATAGTATTAGTGAAGACAAATTTAATATGTAAAGTTCTCTCAAACTCAAGATTTTATTTTCCAGAATTTGCACGGATTATGCAGTCTGCTAGCTAATGAACAATAACAGGTATGCGAAAACCTAAAATCACAATCTTCTTTGTTACATTGATTCACGTATTAACTGTTACCAATAAATATATTTAACTCAAATGACTATTTATTGAATAACCATACCTAATAATTGCGTATAATCACACAAAGCATAATGTTCCAAAATAGAGTAGTTAGATAGGTAACTAATAATGATGTAGTGGTAAACATTTTTGTGGAACAGATACAAATTTTGCATTTCTGCAGCATTTGCAATATTTATTTGAGATTTAAACAAAGTTACGTTTGTAAGGTTATGTTGTTATGTCAAAATATGAGAAATATCCACCAATGAGCCCAGAATATTAATATAAGTGCGATGTTGCCACATGATTTGATCGTTCTTATGCGATAATCGCAAGTGAACTTGCGAATGGGTGTCAAGAATTGACATTTTAGAAACCATTCGCATATGCCCATTCGTAAAGTAAGGCATTCGCAAATAAACGTGTAAATCTCAAGAATAGGCTCCCAGATGTTAGTTTTGCATTCAATGACTTCGCATGGTTCTTAAAACTCAGGTTGTTATCTAGATGGATTTAAAAAAAAATTGATCGACTACGCCTGCTCAATGACCACTTCAGTACTCAAAGGAATATCTCGTAAATCACACTTGAACAATAATAGCTTGGTTTTATCAACATTTAAGCAAAGCAAATTAAACCATTTTTTCACACTAGAGATAACATTGACAATTTTTGAATTGAGGCTATCAATATCGGTCTTACGCCACAAGATGGTTGTGGCATCTACAAATATAGTGAAACTGGCATAAATCTTGAGATTTGCCAAATCGTTGAAATACAATAACAACAAAATAGGTACAAGTACTGAATCTTGAGGCCCACCATGTTCAACTAATCAAAATTTTGACTTAATGTTTGTTCTTACAAATTGTGCACTCTCACTTAGGTATAGCTCAATCCAACTAAGGCTCTGATTTCTGAACAAATTCCGCAAGAAGTTTTATTTCTTATATGTTTTATTGTATCCATTAGCTTAACCTAATCCGTATCTTCTAAAACGACTGTGTCATCAACATAAATATCACTCATATAGAGCAGCGGGTTTGGTGCCACATCTATGTTTTTCGTCAGAACTCGGATATAGAGCAATAGAATTCATTGAGAATTTTAGGATTTGAAGTAATATTATTGGATACACTATTTTCCCCACGAACACGACAAGTATAACATTTCTGTTCTTCTATAGTTAATATAATAATTATTATGAAGAAAACCATTATTGTTGTATTTTCTAATATAATGGAGACTTTAGAAAGATTATTCTTTCTAACAAATTTTGAAATTATGCCTCAATCTTGAAATTTTTAATCAAACATCCTATAAATATAAGTAATTCGAATAAATTATTTTACTTCAACAACCAACTAAAATACATGTTCTGAAGTAGGTATTTATTTTTAGGTCAACTGAAATATTATCAAAATATAACTAATCTGTATGCTAAAGCTTATGAGATATACAAGTCTAAAAGAAACATAAGAATCACATTATTATTTATATTCTACCTGAACAATTTTACATTGACCTATATCTATACTTATAATGTTGATCCCTTAAGAGATGAACGATTTCATCTGTGTATTAAACTGATAAATACGAAAGCTCAATAACAATTTGAAACTTATAAAAACAAAATTAATCTAATTTCCAAGAAAACAAATTTGAAAGAATGATAGATATGAATCAATATTTTGTACTTCTTCCATGAGTAACAAGAAAGAGAAATTTTAGAGAAAAAAATGAAATAGGTACTCAAATTTAATATTATCTAATAATTAAACATTAAACTGATTACAAAATCATGATTGAAAAATCATTGCTGGAGTTAAAATAAAATATAATGAACTATTTAAAAAAGGAAAAATGATACACCAATTTTATACAGAAATTCTACTATAGGTATTTAGTTATCACATTGTGTCAATTTCACTTTAATATAAGAGGTGTCCGGTAATTAAAAGATAAATAAAATAAAAAAATATCGCATGTAGCACCCGATATATAATTTTTTAAGCATATTTTAAATTTTTGCACTTATTCCCCTCACTTTAATCGTAACATTAAAATAGTATACCAGTTATTAGTAAGCTATTGCACATTTTACCAAAAAACATACAAACATAATAATATTTTAGTTCTTAATTCAATTTTAATTAATCTCTGGTTGAAAAAATAAATGAGAAAGTTAATGAACGATTGATGCAAGAAATAATTGTATTGCTTAAAGCAGATTTCAAAATGATATAGTTTTTTGATGTATTCAATGTAATTATTGAATTGTTGCCATTGATGTTCATAAGTAAAATATGGTTAATAATAGTAGGTAGATACTTTAAAAATTATATATATCTCCGGTGCTGCTTGGGATATATTTTTCTTCCAGGAGTTAGAAGATCATTTCCATTTGAGATATCTTTACCTACTTATTAATAAATGGATCGGAAAGGAAGTATATTTTCATATTTTCATGGCAATGCTAGTTCGCCATACCTTACTTATCTCAACTTCTATCTATGGGGAAAATAGTAGGATTTTCTTTTGTTGAATGTATCAAAATCGAATCAATAGCAGATCTACCGATAAAGTGGAATTAGCAATAGACTACGTGTTTGTTTAAATAACGATGGATATTTTATTTATAAAGATATTAGTAAGATCCTCCTCCTACTCTTACTGTTTAATTCCAAAATAATTATGTGACCTGCCATCTCCCATTATTATTTGAATAGAGTTTATTGTTAATGACTGGTTATTTTATATAGCTAGGTATTTTTTCACAGTGTCTCGTACACCATTTTATTTTTATTCCTAGTAATTTTTTTTATTGAAATAATCTGATATTCCATAAATTGTGATATTTTTTGTAAATTATATTTATAATACTGGGTGAGCAAATACTACTAGATCAAAATTACATTCTTTTACTTAGGTATATCTCCAATAAGGCAAACGATATCGAGATGCGGCTTGCGCGATTTTGTATAAAATTTAATCTGTTTTCATACTAATTCATAATAATTGGAAGTTTCTTTTTGATTTTTCTTCCTACAACAATTGGAAATAAATCGAATTTTTCTATAACATATATGATTGGCTGATTTACGCTCAGCCAAACCAAATTTGAAAGCATTATTTCTTCATAAACACTAATTCAATGTCTGACACTCTTTATTTGAGAGAAAGAAAAACAAAATCTGTTCAGTATTTAGGCCTTATTACAGTTTACTTCGTTAAGAACTACTAAAATTGATAATATTTTGTAGATCACAGCTAGAGACTCGAAAGTTACTTCTAGCGATTTCTCTTGGCCTATTTTTCACAGAGTTAAGATGAATACTTGCTGAGATAAAGCCGGAGGATCGGATTATTAGTCCACCCAGTATAAAACAACATGAAAACATACTAGTCAATCAAAATCCTTACCAAACAACAACCAAAACTCATGACATCATCCAACATATAGTGGTAGTATTTTTAAATCTTTCAACGTAAATTTATTTCGCCATATTGGTACCTAGTCGCTTTGCATTTACCGTAAATTAATGCCATACGACATACCTATCTCACTATTAGATAAGTACAAGTACACTAGGCTTAGGGTTTAATCGATGGAAATTTCTCGTCTCGTCTTGATCATCGAGACGTGAAATTAACAAACTCTCGTCTTGATGTTCTTCTTGAAACTATTTTTCGATCTCGATTCGAGGATCCCGAATTTCTAGAATTTCGAAGACAAAACTAATGTTATTAATAAATATTAAACATGTGTATATAAAACAAGTCTGGACCAGAAGATAGGGTATTTTTTTTCTATTCAAAAATACAGAGCCACACTGAAAAACTGCCGACTATTGTCCCGAATAAAAAATATTGTTCCGAAAAGTGAAAATTACTCTTTATCTTTTAATTTTATCTTTTATTCATGCAAAAATGGTGTCATAAGAATATCCTTGAAAGTAATATATAAACTTGAACTAATATTTTTGAAGATTACATTAAGTTTAAATTTATGGCACTTGTGTCAGACTGACCGAACAGTGTTGTGTCAATTAAATTCTAAAGTAAGTATTAATAATTATCTTTTAATTATTTGTTATAAAGTAAAAGCATTGTACAAGACATTAAAATATTGATTAAATCTTATAAAAATATAAAAATTGTGAACGATCACATAAACGAAACGAAATTTACTGAAATAAGGACCACCGCCCCGAGAACGACCTAGACCGGGCGTAGCAGGTTGCAACAGAACAGTTTGTTTATCTTTGAAATTATCTGATTCAATTTTAACTGTATTTGAATTCTCGGCTGTGTAACAAAGATAGGTATATATTTACGAGTGAGTTATGGGAGTCACAACGCTGACGGTATGAAAATCATCGTCCGTTCTCACACTAGAAGTGCTGACTCCTTGAGACCGTCCGAAGAACCTTTTCACATGCGTTTACCCATAATACGTCATTTTATCCTATTATAAATATATGTAAATTAGATCTAAGATTCATTCTGTTCTTTGCTTCCTTGCTTGTAATAAAACTTTTTAAGAAACTATTTTCGTTAACTGAAAACCATTATTAGTGTCTAAACAATAATTTTCTGTTATCTATATTTTTCTTTAGTCTATCATTACTTTTCTCATGTTTTGTTCATTTTTAAGTGTTTAAAATTAATTTTCGTTTTTAATAGTTTAGGGGTCTTTTTAAAGAATATGAAAATATTTATTTTTACCTTTGATATTTGCTTTGTTATATTTGCTATTTTTTTATGATTTGTTATTTTTTATGTTTAAAATGAACTAAAATTATTTCCTAACATACCTAGTTTTTTATTTTCGCTGTTCTGACCAAACAAGAGCTGTGAGCTATTACAGCACCTGTATTCTTTCAAGATCGAGAAATCCCACAAAAATTCTGGATCTCGAAAAATCTCGAAGTGTAATTCTTCATTTCGTCCCGAAGAAAATGAGTCTCGTCTCGATTTCGTCTTGAAATCGAGACGAGACGATATGAAAAATCTCGAATTTCGAGTCTCGTGAAACCCTAACTAATTTTAAACATTAGGTACTGGTTTTGTCATATCTACTGAAAAAATATTCACCCTGTATGTGGACAATATCAACCTTATATATTCATATTCGTCTGCATGTATTATTGAAAAGCGACAGGAAGTATATTAACAGAAGTTTAATGATTACCACCCTACGTAATTCAATTTTGTCAGGGGCGGAGCTCACTGACAGTCTGATTACTGTTGGCTGAACGCATGTCAATTTCAACTCGTGCGACTTGACATTTGTCGGACGTTTAATTATCTTTCGCGTTGATAAGTGCCCCTTTGACGAAAGATGATTTCTTGTGAGGAATATTATATCACCTCGAGCGAACTCCCCCTCTGAGCACATCATAATATTATTAAAGAAAATCTTGAAGCTGTTTCGTTACTAAACCCAACAGCCTACCTTCTCAATAAAACTGCGGGAGGTTGCTCGATCTAAGAATGGCAAACGTAATATTAGAGGCTCACTCGCACGAGAAACCTTGCCGAAAGTACAAAGATATCTCCTTATTTCTTGGTGCAAGAACATACAGTGCTTCAAAATAAAGTGAATACTAAAAGTAAAGATCAAAGTTTTAGAATAATGTAACTACGGCTTGTTGCCAACTATTCTGAAAATGTATTTTCTATCAAACATACGTTTGATATAGAGTAAGTCTTGAGTAGGGAAAAGTCGTGCGTACACGACAGGAGATGCTGCTCTGTATAGCCGCCGTGAAACGAAAGTGAAGCCATTAGTTTCGTTCTCACCTTGGTGTTTACAGCTTATTTTTATTTTCATTTTTTGTGCTGTTTTATAATAAAAACGATGATTTTCTTATTTTAACGCAATGGTGAAATGTGAGGCTCTTGGATACAAGAGTCGCTGTCGAAAAAAAGAATATGCTGTTACGTGCATTGGCGGCCAGTGGTGACAGAATAATTTCCCGTCTGCCAGAAAATTAAGAACCACAATTTCTGACCAAAAAAACATGGCCTCACTGTTTTGAGACAGAAGAGGCATAAATTTGGTTAAATCCGATACCTAGCAGAGAGATTAAAAATGCACAACAATATTTTGAGAACCAGGAAAAGGTCACACAAAGTGTTAAAAATAGCAAATGGGGAATGCTGTAGAGAGGAGTGTGCTTGATGTACAACAACGCCCATCATTTCAAAGCCTCAGTCTCATAGAACCTTTTCTACTCATTTGTTTAGGATGTTTGTTACCGCCCCTATTTTCCTCTGACTTGGCGCCTTTAGATTACCACATTTTCAACTCCCTAGAGGTACAAATGGGTGGAATTAAGTTCTCAACCGACGAGCAGGAGTTGAAAGCACTTGGCAAGTCACTGCTGATCTACCTTCTTCTTCTTCTTAGTGTGCCATCACCATCAGTGAAGGTTGGAAATCATCGTAGCAAATTCTTTTCTGTTTTCGGCGGTTCTTATCAGTGGCTGGTAGTCTAGGACAGTTCCTTCCTTCCCAGCCCACGCTTGCCTTCGATCTTTTCCTTCACAACCAGCTGTGCGTATCAATATTTATCGTTCCTCCAAATATTATGTTTTACGGACCTTAATGAGTTTGATAGTTAGTCGTTTTGTTCCTAACCTGCGCAAAACTTCTTCCTTTGTGGTATGTGATGTCCATGGTATTTTGAGGATCCTACGATAGGTCCACATTTCGAAAACTTCCAATTTATTGATGCTTTATGCTTTGTATCCATGTTTCGGCTCCATAAAAGGGTATAGACCAAACGTGGCATTTTGAAAGTTGTAAACGCAAACCGAGGCTGATTCGTGAATCGCAAAGGAACCTCTTTAGTCGCACAAAGCAGTTTCTGGCATGTTTTATTCTTAATCTTATTTCCGTGTTTGGATACAATTTGCAGCCAACCCAGCATCCCAAGTACTGAAACCTATCCACTTGTTCTAGAACCTCTCCGTTTATCTGAATTGCTTGTTGGACATTCTTTGATTTCTTTATGGCCATTACTACTGTTTTCTTTACGTTTATTTTCATACCAAACTCTTCACAAGCCGTGTGAACATTATTGAGGAGTCTCCTCAGAGCTACATCCGAGTCAGCGATCAAGATATTATTGTCAGCGTATCTGCTGATGTTAACATTCACGCCATTAACTTTGACCAAGATACCCACCAAACATCTGTTAAATATGAGTTCTGAGTACAGGTTGAACAGTAACGGTGATAAAACACAGCCTTCTGTCTAACTCACCTATGAATCTCTATCCGTCCAAATGTGGATTTCTCAATTCTAATAGTAGCACTCTGGTTCCAATACAAGTTTTCTATCAGAGTAGTAGTGTTTTTATCATCCAGTCCTATTCCATGAAGGCACTCCATCAACAGATGTCTCATTCTATCAATTGCCTTCTCGAAATCAATAAAGCAGATAAAAATGTCCCTCGGTTGATCTTAGCATTTTTGTATTAACACCAATAACCTCAACTAAGCATTTCTTGTACCCATTCCGCTCCTGAAACCAATCCATCCATCCAATCCAGCCTATTTTTCCCAGGAGCTGTTCTTAGTTTGGTTTCAATGGTCCTATTTAAGATTTCTTTTATAGTCCGCCATATCTACGCTATCTACATCAATAGTAGAGACAGGAGCGCGAGAAACATTTGCAAGGTGTTCATTCAACTCTGCAGTTTCGTGTTTGAATCACAACCATTTACGGCTTGCTGATCAAGTGATGGGGTCAGTGTGGTCAGTTTAGAGACAACCAGCTGCCGTCCCTCAGTGCTAGTTTTGGTCCGCCCCGGGTTTTTCATTTCCCCAGTACCACTCATATCCACCACCAAGGGAGGTGCCCAATGGGGGACTAGCAACCCCACACCTTAAAGTATATTTGTATCTATAGAAGTAGTACATATCAGAAGATGCTCCGAGTTTCTGCCGACATCACCTCTACTGGGCTACCCCTCATCGGAGATAGAGAGCCCCGCATGAGAAAATAAGACTATACACAAGGTGATTCTTCCACCGGGTACACCAAGGTGGTGGCAATTGTATCGTAAGTTCTCTATAATAAAACATCCAGTTTATTCCATTGTGTTGATAATAATCTGAATAGATTTCATATGTTATTAAAATCCTCTATTTATTACAAAATACAATTTATATCCTTATGAATTTATGGTTAATTATAAATTTCTTGAACGTTGAACGTGATCCGAATGATAGGTTGGAAGCTTGGGTAAATTAAAAAAATGAAATAAAATCCAAATTAGTCTTTGTTCGGTATAATCAACTTAATAACTGGTTCTCTTTCATCAATGTAATTCTATTAAATTAATCGCCATAAAGATTGATTAAATACGGATAATGGATGTTATAGATCAATTTTTAATTAAATATAAGTTGTAATTGATTTGCGCTAGTTGGTATTCATCTCAGCTTGACCTATATTAAGTATTATTATTTATTGAGAATCAGTGAAAAATCGCTTGCATAATACCTATCCATTTTACAAGGCTTTCAACAATCTGATGACCTTTAAAATGATATAATAAGTTTTGCTATGATTGATGGGAACATGTAACGAAAAGCGTCTCCCAAGAATCATAATTTATTTTTATTTTTCTGATAAATTTAAAACGACTTTATCACTTAAAACAGTCCTAAAAATAAATATCAAATGGTTAAAATTGATCATGACAATTTGAATGAATGAATGAATGAATGAATATTTATTGTTACTAAGAGAATATAACTCTTGTTAACAAACACAATATCGTGATACAAGTAAAAAAAATATAAATAATAATAAAATAGTTAAATATTATAAAGAGAATTAAACATTTTTACAATCGACTGAATGTAGAGAGTTAGGTTGACATATTGGGTTACAGCGCTACATTATTGATAATGATACGCAGTTAAAATAATGAGCATTAAGCAATTGAATGAAATATAGAATACATAAAATAAAAGGTGATAATTTATGAAACATTAAATAGTGATACTGCCATGTATCATCGAAATACTCTCATAAATTATAGTAGGCTCTATCACTTCGCGCCCTTTGCATAGTAAATGTGTCCCGATTTTCATGACTCCTTGTTTATATGAAAGAGGACTATTGAGAGTTTGTCCCACTGAAAAAAAACAATCGACATTCAACATGTTTTCTTCTCAAAAACGGGATGGAGGTGGTAATTTTTTTCAAAAATCGAAAAATTTAGACGACAAAATTACAGAATAGACCATATCTGGCAACGTCTAAAAAGGACACTTTAAAAAAAACAATAGACTTCCGAGTTACAGCAATGTTTTGAAACCAGTGGAATTAATATTATTTTGCATTTCTCAGTGCACGAACTAATAAAGTCTTATTTTAGAATTTTGAGTGTGTCATTAGTAATCATAATCGTTGAATTTTCACTAATCACTAAGAAGATAGTAAGTACCTATCAACTATCATTATTAGTTTATACTTATTAGACAGAGATTTTGAAACATCGCGGAAATATACATATTATTTCAGACTTTACAAGTGCTGTAACTCGAAAACCGCTATTTTTAAAAAAGTATTCCTTAAATGTTTCTGAATTATGCACAGACATACGCGATACGCCGAATTCGACAAATTATAGATCAGGGTGCAGCCTTAAGAGCTTATCATGCGTTGTTTCACTGAAGAATACTGGAAGTCTGGGGGACCTCTGCGCATAGAAAGAATGTGCTTCTCATGCAAAAGGCAGCGGTCAGAGCCTTGGAAGGAGGTGACCCAAGGACCCATTGCAAACCACAGAACAGAATACTTAGATATCATAACAGCAGAGCTGATCATTAAGCTGTTAATCGATACAGTGAGCCACCCAAAATTGTACACAACAAGATCTGAAAGCCAGCCATACAATATTAGAACCAATGACAATCTGAACATCTTGAAAACTAGGCTGGAGGTGAGCTCCAGAAGAACACTACTAGCCGCATTCTACAACAGATTGCCCAGGAACTGGACAGGCATAATCCAGAAAATTCTGAAGAAAAATCTAGGAAATTTTTTAGTCAAAAACCATCCATAAACACTTGAGGAATTTGAAATTTCTATAGTAGACTACCTGTGACTTAATTATTACCTTCAGGTGATTGATCTATTTAAACCAATTTAAGAATAAATTGAGATCTGTACCTATTAGCAATTCAAAGAATATAAAGTTTTACTAGACTATATTATAAAGTTTTTAGGGAATTCTATATAATTAATTATTATAACTTGTTCCTAGCAATGTACTATTTGGATATAAAGTATTTGTATAAATGGTGTAACCGTATAAATAAATACCTAAATACAACTAATGTTTCAAGTTCAAATGTCTATTTAATTTAATTTCGCCATAAACAAATTTACTACCATTTTACGCATTTATGATATTGATTTCTAAATGAAAGATACCCTACTAACTCCCATTTGCATTTATAATATTAGGATTAAACATTTGAATGAACATTTGCTATGAATTTACTTACTCATCATCACCATGTCGTCAAATTTTAAAGCGATCGCAATAGGTACGTTTCTATGAGAAATTTATCTATAAATATTATTAAGTTTTAATATTTTTTACCAAAAATTGGAATGATTTTATCAGTTCGAGCTCTGAATAATATAAAATAATCTTAATTCTATTAAAGCTGGTACTTTTGAAGTTGCTGTATAAAGTCTTCTATCTAACTACAATGGCACACTTTTGAGTGTAACATTATGTAGTCATGAAAATCGTTGAACGTTCGGTGATACCAAAGAAGATTGACAGATAGATACTTATCCTATTATCCATGTATAATTTTCGTGTACTTATTATTATTCAGAGATCTTAAAACATTGCGGAGGAAATACACCATACTTTACCACTGCTGTAACTCGAAAACTTCTTTTGAAGAATGTCCAATTTAAATGTTGCCACTGCTCTCTCTCTGCTTTAATTTGGCAGTCTCATATTTTATATTTAAGCAAAAAAATGCCCCCTCCACATAACAGAAATACACATATAAGAGTCTTCATCATTGCTGTAACTCGAAAACCGTAACTCTTTTGAAAAAATTTCAATTTAAACGTTTCCGGATATGGTCTTATCTTTTATTCTGCCGTCTCAGATTTTCGAAATTCTAGAAAAATTGTTCCCTCTCTCTATTTTTGAAGAGAAGGAGATTTCGGATTTGAGTTTTTCTAAATATAGGACCATTTCTCAAATGAATCAAAAATGATCAAAATCAAAGCACGTTTACTAGGCAAAACACGCGAACAGCCATACATAAAAAAGCAAACATACAACCGAATTGTATTCCTCCTTTTTTTTGGAATTTAAACTGAACGATCTGATATCCAATTTATGAGCGATATTAGCAATATAACTAGCGCAGAAAATTCGCTGCTTGTGGGTACGTAGTGACATCCTGTTTTAAATAATAATTGTCTATTTCTAAATTGCCAAATATCGGCCAATAATAGTCAGATGGCATTTATGATTAGCGTTCCGCATTGACTGTATTGGCAGCAATTTGATGGTTTTCCAAAAAATCCGATGATACTGCAACCCAAAAATCGTACCAGTAGGAACTCGTTGGGGATAGATTGATGATAGATTTACTATCGCTCAAGGCTCAGTCTCCAACAGGTATGAACATCTATAATGCCACTTCTTGTTCAAATATAAATGACTTTCATCAACAGTAGATAAAAAAGTAGTACCACATAATAACTAATTGTATATACTGTGGTAGTACTGTTACCGTACCTACCAACAACTACTCGATGAGCAAATACTCCATCATCAATTTTACAGTAGAAATCTTCACATCTTCCATTGACACTTGTAATTGGAAAATTCTATATAAATATTCCTTGTACTTTTCCGGAAACTTCTCGAATATTTGCATAATTCTATTATCAATTAATTTGTTGAGAAAACATGAGGTGCTGATAGTTCAAAAATTTGACAATAAAAGACAAAATTTAATATAAATCACATCAAAACAACATTATATCTCTTCAATTAACAGCAATATACCTGTTTCATTCAAATAACCGATAGAGGGCGGTAGCTACCATCGACCAGTTCTGCAACATTTATACATATGCTTGACGGTGTCTTGCTAGGCGAGTGTGGGCGGATCGGGCAGCTTCCATGAGATACGAATCCCAATTAATATCTCGCTATCGAACCGAGTATCGGCCTTAACCCAACGCTGTACCTACCTACCCAGCCAGCATCAAGCTGTAATTACCAGCGTTTATGCTTTTAATTATTCTTATCTCGTATTAAGTTAATTACATGGTGGTAATGAGAAAATGTTATACGTGCGCTCTCTAGATATTACCTGTATATGTTGCAGCTAAATTAATAATTTCGATTTATTTGCCCTTGTAATTTATCCAAGCTGCTGCTGTTGTCTCAATGATCGCAGCCAATAATGTGTTTCATTTCCAGCATCGAGCTGATCGTATTAAGAGATTGGTGGAGATGAAGAGGTGAAAAATCATGAGTGCTTAGAAGATTTCGATAATGGAATCATCATTTGAACACAGGTGCTGAATAGTAAACTATTCTAAGCCATTCAGAGTTATCTTTCAAATCAAATAGAAATGAAGCCAGGTCCAACTGATCTTGCATGAGAACATTCTAGCAAGCACGTGTTAAATTTAAAATGTATTCGATTAAAACTAAATTTTCTACTAGCTTGTTTATCTCAAGAAATATCAATGCAAACTGTAGCGGTATCTCTCACTTCTGCCTACAGAAGCATTATTTACAGAAAAATGTTGGATTTTCAAGGTCACGTAATGGTTTTTTTCGATTAATTTGAAAATATGGCTTGAAATTAATGAGATATTGTATATAATACAATCTTACAATGATAAGTAATCATTTGAGAACGTTTTAAACACGTAAAAGGCTGTCATATTTATATTATCAATATATGTAAAACCAAGTAGACGGATTTCACAATTTATTATTTTCAAGACTCTACGGTGTTGCCGGTGCTAAAATTTTACCTGTTTATAAAGACCTAAGTCATATATAAATGTCGGATAAGTACTTAAGTGAAACCAATAATGTGATAATGAACGTGATAGTAAAATCATTTTTTACTTAAAAGGCATGCAATCGACTTCGCTTTTATTCGAAAATGGTACATTGTTAAAGCATGAATAATATTCGTCAAACGTATAACTAACGTATCCCTAACTAAACGGCAACACGGTAGCAGTATTTCTCTCCCAACTAACAAATGTCAGTCACAATAACAATGCAAGTAACGACGGCTGTGTTCCGGGAGCCGCTATCTGCACAATCAATGCAAACCATAGAGATATAATATTTAACATAGAGTAGGCAAGTCCTATGCAGCATGTGGTCCATAGATAAAAAGAGACGCATACAGAGGGAAGAGTTTATATTTGCGCATAATTCAAATTTAAATTTATTACAATTCTTATTGTCCTCTAAAAATAGGTCATTTATTATAGTACATTATAATTCTAAATTTTAGGTCATTTAATTTGTCTCTTTCATGTTTTAGGCCTATAGGCGAATATCTATGTAGTTTTGTACTAGGTATCAGGTATATAAGCTGCTGTCTGTGTCTGTGATTGTAAAAAAGTTCTTGCTCGAAAATATTTGTCATTGGTTAATATTTTTAAGGTTTCACTTACAATTTTGAAATATATATTTTTCATTAATAAGGAATCTTTATATAAACGCAGTATTCTTTCTGTATGATGACAAATTAGATTGACATCATTTGATGCAAAGTTTAACTTTTCTAACCAATTTGTCAATTCGAACTTACCGGAATTTTCCAAAACCAACAAAGTTAAACATTGCTCACAGTGAATTCTTTTCCTTAATGTATAAACTATAAATTCAGTGATATGTTTTATGATGTCATCAAGATATTCTGACTGTTCCAGTATGTTAAAACTACTATGAACCATGTCATCGAATAACAGCCAGTTCGAACCGATATTGATTTAAGAACAGTCCTGCAAATAGTTTTATAAAACTGAGGTTGATTTAAATCCTTCACATTGGATTGTTTAAATTTACTAATCTTAACTTTAACTTGTACCTACATCAATTTCTAATTGTTGTATGTAACTAATATATACTTTAATTTTTGTTTCCAATTCAGGTAATGATTTTTCAGTTATACTCATCTTTCCTGTTTTACAAAACAGATTCTTGGTATCTAACAAATAAAAAATGTCATTGAAGTTTTTGAAGAATTCAGGTATATGTACCTACGCATTTTCAAGCTCACTATCCTTTATTTCGAATTTAAGTTAGTTTACTGCAGCTGAAGTACTTGAACTTAAAACTGCTGAGAGACAAATTTTCTTTTTTTCATTATTAGTATATTGTTTACCGTTTAATTATCAACTATTTCTCTATTTACAAATTATAAAAACGTAACTGCTTCGGATTTCTATCTTAGTTTGGATGACGGCTGAGTCGGATGCGGATGACGGATGACAGATAGGTACAATAATCCACCAATCACGTGTGTTCAAAATAAAAGAAATAGATAATCTCGACTTATTTTCTGTTTCTTTCTATTGAGGGTATGCATTTTTGATCGACTTGCCTGGTGTATGTTAGATGTTATCTCTATGATAGCATAGAATTGCGTTCACATTCTGTCATTTGCTGTCACAATGAGGTTAAGGAGTTAAGGTACAAATTGAGATAAGAAAATTGACTAATTTTTTTGTCTATGGAGAGACTCGCCTGAGAAACATTACTAATTGAAAATGCTGGAAATGAACCAGAGTCAATACATGGGATAAATTTGGGATATAATAATGAAGATGGTTCCTATATTTTATTCGTATTCTCAATAAAGCTGGAACATGTACATATTGAAACTACTTAGCAGTAACTTAAGTACTGACCATAGATAAGAGATGTTGCATTTACACTGAGTACTGACTAGAATATCTCTTTGCCATACCATGACTAATTTCAAACCTGCGCAAAGATCTCTGCCTGAATATCTGGTTTACGCTTATAATTTTCTGGACGTTTGTGCAACCCTCAATATTGGTGACCATCTTGTTAGTTTTTTCACGGAATGGTCATTCTAATATAATTGTGATAAGTAAAAATTACCACTTAAAATGTGTGTGTAATAAATTTTGGGTTAAATAAATAATATTTGTCATTAATTTCTTTAATTTTTGGCAAAATTTACTAAGCGTTAGTTTTTCGGTGCCAACTTATCTCAAACACTAGATTGAAAATATTTTGATGGTTTCGGCTTTTACATGATGAAAATCCATATTAAATTAGAAATAAAACACACTGGTTTAGATTTTCACAAATATATTGTCAACATTACACGTGTTTCATCGACACAGCGGCTTCTTCAGATATCTGCTTTTTTGGGACATTTTCTATGTTGTAACAATGATTAAAAATAGAGCTTGATTAAAATGTACTGTCATTTTACGTACATGATGGCCTGCATCGTGTGAAGCCAACACAAGCAAGGGAGCCATCCATGCGCGGCAACGTTTATCGGACCGTGCAGCAAAACAAGTAAGCAATCATGAAGGAAAACATACTCCGTCTGCAGCGGGCTTAAATCAAACGTAGACATACTGGTATAAGATTATACTTTTGCAGAAGAATTTGGTGACTCCTGCATCTTAATTGAACCTGAGTTTCCTCATCGCGTGAAAATATTTCCGTTAAATTATTTATTTAACTTATCCCAAAGTAGAAATGTATCCCTCTCCACTTTAGAAAACTGTCCGGATCATAAAAGATTATCGGTTTGTTATGTCAATTTCAGTATGAAGTCTATGTCAGATAACAGTATTCCTGTCATTGTGGCTTGCAAACGCACACTCTTCATACACACCAGCACTGCGCCAGACGATGAACTCTCGTATATTGAAAAACTTTTGATACCAATCGATAATTATGTTATTTAATCAATATTCATTCTAATTCAGTGATTTTATTAATTCGATTAAGAGAATTGGTCCAAATGGACCAAAATATAGCAAGAACCTTAACTTTAAAGAGAAACAGAAACCTTTCCCTTACCCTCAAATAGGTAAATCAACTTTTATTTTCGTAAAAGTGTCAATTTATAGCATGGATAATATTTAGGTGGACTAAATTGCAAGATCGCCGAAAAAAGAAGACTTTAGATTGTGCAAGGATATTAAATATATCAATTTCCAGGAGATCCTAGCTTTTTATATATAGTGGTGAGTAAAACTAAGTAGGTCTTAGAAATATTTATGAGAAAAATAATAGGAATCGGTGAATCGCCCTATGCAGTTATGTTTGGATGTACCGCCAGGTTGGGTTGGCATCAATATAAGTTTACCACAGAATGACCAGGATGGAGTTTATTTGAGTAAATATTATATTATAGATAAGAGCTTGCGCATATTGAATAATTGAAAAAACTAATTTTGAATCTTGAAGACCTATCATACTGAAATCATTCATTAATTTCCTGAATTATTTAAAATACCATTCAAGATAGAAAACTTAGCATAATAAACTACGAGTATTTCAATACAATATACATATTATAAGAACGAAACATTAGATATTAAAATATTAATATGTATATAAATAAATTCAACATTTTTATTTGCTGGTAGTTACATAACCTTAATATTATACAACAAATACCAAAAATAAAAGTATAATTCCTTGAATAATTGAAAATAGAAAATATTCTCCGTTATTGTCCAGTTCAAAAGCAAGCAAGAATAAAATCGACATATACCAGAAACATTGAAGGAAATTTTGAGTGAATAATGTAACAGTAACATTAATATATTTTCTTCATACTATAGGTATTTATAGTCTTATTTAATATTGTATTTCAGTATTGTAATTTTAACTATTGATAAATATACCATTTTCTCTTTGCTAGTGGTTATAACATCACCTTAATATTAATATCATACTGAAGTACGAGCGTTTCAAATTTATATTGTGAACTATTTAACTATTTAATTATATATATAAAAATAAAACTTGTTTCTTTCTTGATAATTATAACATCACTTTAGTATCATTATTCAAGCCACACGTTACTCAAAACTCAAATTCTGATAGCAGCTGTTTTGCTCAAGAGAGTTTTCGATGTTTTCGCCAGACGGAGGAGGTATACAATTCGGTTGTGTTTATTTTTTTAGTATTAAGATATTTGTATACCTACACGTTATTAAAAATAACATGATCATTGAAAATTTGTTTGTTGTTGTTGTTGTTGTTTGAATAGTACATTTTCATCAAGTGATTCTATCGCTTCTCACCGCCCCCAAAATTCCTTCCATGAAATTACAACTTGACGTATTATATTCATAACCCACATTTACAGTAAATCTGGACTCGAGCATTTCCTTTTCCTCACCAGCCTCCATTTATGATTCGCAATATTAACGCATTTTGATCGCCATCGTCAATCTTTTTCAACTTCCGTCTCTTGTCCCTGGTCAATAGTAATAAGTGACATTTTTGAAAAAAAATAATTATGAATATAATACCTCAAGTTGTAATTTCATGGAAGGAATTTTGGGGCGGTGAGAAGCGATATAATCACTTGATGAAAATGTACCATTCAAACGACATACCAAAAATTGTATTGGTGTGGTTCAGCTCTAACTGAGCATATGCGAAAGATTTGAGTTTTTTGTTGAATTTTGCTGAATATAGCTCTCATATCCAAAAGTTTTACATTGGGAATGTTTTTTGGGGATAATTTATACAAGAAAAGCAACCAAAATGATGAAATACTGAAAAGGTACTGGGTCCACCTAGCATACCTTGTAAGAATAGACGCCAACTAGCTGAACCTGATATTCAGAAATGGGCCAACAAAAAGATCTAAGAATAAACCAAGTATCAAATTCAGAGTCTTCAAAGCACTCCGATAAATCAAATATTTTTCACAAAAAATTGGACCGACGTTATCACCAGTTGGTGCACTGAAAAGTACAAAATAATATTAATTCTATTAGTGCTAAGTCATTTATTGATGGATTTCAAAATTTGTTTCACTGATTGATTAGTTTTGGTCTATATTTAAATGTCATAATGTTGAATATAATATGACCAACATCATGAAACTTCTCCATTAAAGATAGGATAATATCCGGAACGTTTAAATTGAACATCTCTTAAATAGAGTTACGGTTTTAGAGTAAGAGACATGTTAAATTCCCAAATATGTATATTTTTGCTATGTGGACAGGGTCATTTCTTTTGAAAATTGAAAATCTCTGGATACTTCATGAAAGACCTAATTATTTGTAGCAATATTTAAATGAACATTTTCCTTAGAGTTAGTATTTTCGAGTTACAACGGTGGTAAAATGGTAACATCTAAAATACTTATGCGTATTTCTGCAGCGATGTTTTGAAATCTGAATAATAACTACAAGCAAAGAATATACGTGGGTAATAGGATAAGTACTATCTTCATTGGTATCTGTGAACGTTCAACGATTTTCGTGACAAATGTAACACTCAAAAGTGTGAAATAGAATTAATATTCTTTCGTATTTTTCAGTGCACTAACTAATAACGTCGGTCCAATTTTTTTTAAAAATATGTATTATCTTTGATCTTCCATTTGTTGCTGATTTGTGAAATGTCAGTATCTTAATATTTGGACGCCGCGGTATTTTGCCTTTTTTGCAATGGTAGTTCCGCCGTTTAAGAGTAATTTTAGTTCTTGTTGTCCGTTTTTTCTGAAGTAGAATTGATTAAGTTTTGTCAGTGTTTATCCGTATTTGAATCTTCCATTTGTCAAAGTAGCCAGTTATGGCATCTACCGCACTTGGTGCTGCTTTTACGCAAAAGTTGGTGTGGTTACTATCAAACAGATACAATCTAGTGCCCATCATGCTAGGGATGTCATGCCTGAAAAAATTCTACATGTATAGTGACTATTGCAATACGAAACAAGCAAATAAAAGAAAGCTTGAAAAGCAACTTTTTGACTACTATCGTAAAGTTCTTTAAAAAATATTCTTATACTTGATGCGTACTTATAATATTAATAAGAAAATAAAACGCATTTGCTATAAAGAGTCTTTGATTAATCCCTAAGGGTAACTATAGACTCATAGTGGCATCTAACGCATATAGTAAGTAGGTTTCTATCCTCAAACGAGTAGTACTGGGAATAATTCACTTCACACGAAATTCACTAAAGTTTGGTTTGTTTTATATTAACCAAGAAGTTAAAAATAGACATGGTTTTCTTTTGAAACAAAAAAATAAAATGTTTTTTTAATATTATGTAAGTTATTATTTGAAAAGCTTACTTGGTACAAATTATCACAGGTATCGTATATATGGGTGAATGATAAGGAGAATTTTGATTATTTCAAAGATTACAGGAAAAATCAGTATACTCTAAACTCTTTTCTCTATATTCTAAGCTGCTTCAAAATTTGCAGGAGACTAAATGAATGTAGGTATACTTAAAAATAAAAAAAAACTAATATATTTTGTTAAAATAGATAATTAAACTATCTATTAGTTTGAAACGTCATTTAAATTTTGAATGTGTTATCCTTTAAGGGGAAGAAGCGACAATATGTGGGTTTTACTTTGAAAACCATTTTTTAATAAGGAAGATCTATCTGATATATTTTCTTCTAGTAGAAATATAAGGAACAATTTTTTCAAGTTTGTAAAGATGAGCCTACAAGAATTTGGTTGTAATAATTAAATTTAGATCAATATTAATATAGCAAATTAATTTTTGCTTGTTCTTAATTACATTTTCATAAATGGTCATCATGTCAATTCAGTTCATGTAATCCGTACCTCATCCATAATGAATAGTGTATTTGGACCCTAACAATAGCTCTTTCTCTCTCTCTCTCTTCCCTATATATTTATAATCTATACAGATCTCACTCCAACGGCTGGGACGGACAGCATTGGCAGATTCCCCAGGTATTTTAATGGCCGGTCGCCTATTTAAGCTTTTAATTAATGTTGTTACATGATTAACTAAACATCGGTGGGCGGAGTAGGCTGTGATTGAGCAGGGAAAAAACAATTGCTTACATTACTGACGGAGCTTCCCCGCCATTGGGGCTGCGTTCCGAAACGTCATATTAATTAATAACGTCAAAGGAATGCAAATGGCCAGTTTTTGTTTGTTACACTTCGGCAATATATCAGAAATGAGAGGAAAGATAAATAGTATATTTGACTGCATTTTGAATTTTGATAATAGAAAATTTCTTAAGCTGGAATTTAGAATGAATTTGATTATAGCATTGAAAATTACAGTTTCATTTATTTCAGTGGCTTGGATAGGCAGTTGAATCAGGCCAAAACTGACATCAATAGAGCAGAAACTATTTGTTTTTCTGCTTAGTGCTTAAAACGGTCTTATATTAAGTTTTCTATATAGATAATCCTATGTATTTTTCAGCTTAATTTGAATAATCATTAAATTTCTCTTTAATTTATCTCATAAAGATAAAATGAATTGAAAAATATATTTCTGTGCAGAGAGAATATTTATTTCAGTGAAAAAAAAATTATAAAAAAATGAGCTGGTAGGCATTATGGAACCAACAAAAAGAGCAACATTTTTTCTCTAGATTTTCAAATCGAAAACATCACAGGTAAAATATCTATTCTGAAATTATTTTTAGTAGCACGAAGACTGACCGTACATTTTTCCCAAAAGATAATTTGAAAATAAATAAATTTTAGAACAATAATTTCTCAATTGTCACATGAGAATAACTCAAATTCATGATTTATATAATTTCGGAGCAAATTTATTTTGAATAAGTTTTTAAAACTGCTAGGCAACATTTTTGCAATCTGAATTTATTATCAACAAGAGTATGACCACAACTTTGATCCTTGAAGAAAACTCTAGAAACTCCGTACCAAATCCAATATAGGTACCTATAAGGAAAATCAAAAATAATCGTAACGTAATTTTTTTGAAAAATATCCAATTTAAATGTTGTTACATGTAATATGTTCTTTAATTTGGCCGTCCCATATATTCAATTTAAGAAAAAAATACCCCCAAATAAACATATTTCAGACTTTACTACTACTGCAATTCGGAAACCTTGCCGGATATGGTCTCTTCTTTAATTTTGTCGTTCCCCTCGGGGGAAGTTTTTGAGAGGAAGGACATGTTAAATATCTATTTTTTTTAGTGTAGAGTTATTTTCAATAGTCTTCTATCAAATGAAAAAATAATCATGAAAATAGGAGCGCGCGAACGTCCACAAAAAAACATGCAGACATACAGTCGAATTATATACTTCCTCCGCTTGGTTCGTCGGTCAAAAATGTTGCGAGGCCAATAAACCTATTCCTTGGAAAAAATATCTCTAAGAAGATTCTGCTACTCCGAAAGCAACTCATTAAATATCCTTAAATCTGTTGGAAAAGATGTATTTTTTCTTTAAATTTGGCTATCATTTTATTTATTCATGCATTTTTTAAACACTGTTATTAATGTACCATGAAAATGCCAGTATTCAAACCATTATACACACCCAAGGACTGAGATTTGTTTAAAAAATGTTTCTTCATAATAATACAGGAACTAAAATTTGAAAAAGAATAATTTCATATGGTTTACAAAACGCCGCAATTAATATGCATTCTCGGAAACCTATATAAACTCTATAGTAAATGAACCAACTACAATTTAAACATACCTAATTTACTATCAACTTATTATTGGATTCTTTATTTCTTTTTCACCGCTTAAGAAATTTAGATATTTTGTATTAAATAATGTGATCAAATGCGAGTTAGGCTGGCGTGGAAAGGGTTCCTTATGTTCTGCAAAGTTTTAGGTTTTGTAGTTCCGGAGATGAAGGGAGGAAGGGTACAGTTTCGTCAGTTTTCAGCAATATTTCCTAGATAATACATATTTAAGAATTATCAAAAAACAAATTTCTTTGTTGAATTGAATCGGATAAAATAGGATATGACAGACAGAAACATAGACAGACAAACGTTAGATATTTTTTAAATCTCCTATAGCCGCTTACCTATACCAGTGCACCTAACTACAGAGGTATAGCCATATATTAAAACATAATAATATGTTCTCAATCTGCTGATTCATTAAACACATTCCTTTGATTACTATCAGAAGCTTCGTTCCTCGCTCTATCACCATAATACGATTTTATTCACCAGTCTGTTTGTGTAGTAATTTATAGTTGTACAATCAATTCTTAACGGATATTAGCCAAACTCATCGAATACCTAATATGATTAACAATACCAAAAATATAAGTATATTCTGCTGATTTTTTTATAATTTCAAATAAATAAATGTCCAATAAGAAACTCACTAAAAGCTTATTGTATTGGATGATATGTTTATATTCCATTATCTAGTAAAATGTTTTTTTTATAGATACGAACTGCAAGGAAGTTATAATCAAAGTTCCAAGTAAGAAGTTATTTTAATGGATTTGATTCAAAAAAATTCTTATTTTGACATATTTCACTATAATATTCAAAAATATTTTGGGTTAATGTAAATAAAACATTCTAGCCACCTACTTAAAAATTGATATCAATAATAGAATAAATATTATTTTATATTCTTAGTACATTAATTAAGTCGATAACATATTAGAGTGGCAACGAAATCTCATAAAAAAATTATTCAGTAGCAAGGAAATCATTTCTAAAAATGTTGAATTGAACGGTTTCCGGCAATGGGTTTTCTTCAATTTTGTCCCATCGCATTTTTGATTTTCGAAAAACAATTCCCCTTCTGCACCCTGTGGAGGATATTTTTGCGAAGGAATACCCGATTACTTAAATGGGTTCTTTTTCATACATTTTTTTTACTTTACCATCAGGAAGGGTGTACAATTGTAAGACTCTCTGCAAAAATTAGAGTTCAGCGAGGGTTATAAGTCACTTAAAAATAAATAATTTTTACAAAAAATTGGACAGATGTTATTAGTTGGTGCACTGAAAAGTATAAAATAATATTAATTCTATTGGTGCTAGTACTTGTGAAGTTGGTGCCAAAATTTATCAACTGCACCAACTTCACAAGTACCAGCACCAATAGAATTAATATTATTTTATACTTTTCAGTGCACCAAGTAATAACGTCGGCCCAATTTTTTGTAAAATATATTCATTTCATACTTTTGAGTGTAACATTTGTCACGAAAATCGCTGAACGTGCACTAATACCAATGAAGATAGTACTTATCGTATTACCTACGTATATTCCTTGCTTGTAGTTGTTATTATTGAGATCTCAGAACATCGCTACGGAAATACTCTGGAATATTTTAGTTGTTACCATTCTAACAACGATTTTACTCGAAAACCGTAATTCTAAGGGAAAAATGTTCATAATAAATGTTGGTACAAATAATTATGTCCTTCATGTACTGCCCACAGATTTTCAATTTTCGACAGAAATCGCCCTCTCCACATTGCACATTTGAGAATTTAACATGACTCTATCTCGAAAACCGTTACTCTTTTGAAAAAATGTTCAATTTAAAAGTTTCCGGATATTGTCCTATCTTTAATTATACCACCTCAGATTTTCAATTTTTGAGAAAATTTGCCCCCTCGACCCCCTTCGGCGGTGGTTTTCGGAGGGAAAGAGATGTCGGATTCCCGTTTTTATGAATATGGGACCATTTCACAAGCCTCTTCTTTCAAATGAATAAAAAATTATCAAAATCGGATTACGATTACTATATAAAAGGCGCGCACAAACCAAAACAAAAAACGTACAGTCGAATTGTATACCTCCTCCGTTCAGGGTTCGTCGGTCAAAAATAATAAACATGAAACCGCCCGCCTTGCCGAAATTCAAGCGAAGAGTCGCGTCGGTTATTACTCACTCGTTTATGTATAGTTTAGTAGTTTAGTCGACATCTGACTACAACAGCTGATAGCGGTATGGTGTCTGCTAATTATTATATACGTTTTAGCAAATTCTAAACAGTGTTTTGATTGTGAAATAAGAACGTTTTGTGTTTAAGCTATTCGACACAATGGACCAGAACCTGAAACAGGAAAGCTTTAAATATTGTACAGTTCGTGAGTCGTGAGTGTAAAATTACTACGAATAAAATATGATATAAAATGATAAAGATGACTTTTTCCAATAACACACTGTCTCCGTTTGGGAGGATTCCTTGTTTCTACGATGGAGCCACATGAGAGAAGCAATAACATAATTACAGCCTCCCACCGAAGCAGCACAATCATAACACTTTTAGCTTCTTCTATTTAAAAAAAAAACTCTAAAACAGTACAGCCAACTTTCTAACATTTGAAGTTCAGTTTATGCTTGGTTGTCATTTTTGTTATTAAAATACATTTATTCATCTCTCTTCGTAGTTGTACGTAATCTATAGCATAGTATCCGTAAGTTTGTATACCAGACGGAATAAAATAAAACATCCATTTATTGAACTATAAACATTTCAATGACTCAAAAAAGTATACAGATATATCAGTGAGCCTTTGAAAATTAAAATGAACTAAATTCTCAATTAATGATCTTATATCTTCCCAGATATTTGAATTCCTTGACCCCAAAAAACGTAAAAATGTCGTACAATATGATTTAATAAAACTACCCCCTCTGCACCCCCATCAATGACCCTTTAAGTTTTTCCTTGCTCTTTGATACTTAGTATTTTATGCATAATGAATTTTAGGTAATAAGTTTGAAAAATATAGTAAAAAGCTCTAACTATATCTATGCAGTTCCCTCTTATCTGGGACACCCTATATGTATTACATACATAATAAATGGGATGGTAATAAATATTTTTTACAAAAAATTGGACCGACGTTATAGTTGATGCACTGAAAAGTATAAAATAATATTACTTCTATTGGTGATGGTACTTTTGAAGTTGTGCAGTTGCAGTTAGATTGATAGCTTTTGGCACCAACTTCACAAGTACCATCACCAATAGAAGTAATATTATTTTATACTTTTCAGTGCATCAACTATAACGTCGGTCCAATTTTTTGTAAAAAATATTTATTTCACACTTTTGAGTGTAACATTAGTCCCGAAAATCGTTGAACGTTCACTATACCATATCAATGAAGATAATACTTATCCTATTACCCACGTATATTCCTTGCTTGTAGTGGTTATTATTGAGATCTCAGAACATCGCAGCGGAAATACCCTTGAATATTTTAGTTGTTACCATTTAACACCGATTTAACTCGAAAACCGTAATTCTAAGGAAAAAATGTTCATTATAAATGTTGCTACAAATAATTATATCTTTCATGTAGTATCGAAAAATTTTCAATTTTCGAAAGAAATTGTCCTCTCCACATAGCAAAAATACATATTTAACATGCGTCTATCTCGAAAACTGTAACACTTTTGAAAAAATGTTCAATTTAAACGTTTCCGGATATTGTCCTATCTTTAATTATACCAACTCAGATTTTCGATTTTCGAGAAAATTCGCCCCCACCACCCCTTCGGGGGCGGTTTTCGGAGGGAAGGAGATTTCGGATTTGCGTTTCTATGAATATGGGACCATTTCTCAATCCCCTTCTTTCAAATGAATCCAAAATCATCAAAATCGGAGATCGTCTACTATATAAAAGGCGCGCACGAACCAAAAAAAAATAAAGCAGACAGTCGAATTGTATACCTCCTCCGTTCGGGGTTCGTCGGTCAAAAAAAAACTAAAGCAGACAGTCGAATTGTATACCTCCTCCGTTCGGGGTTCGTCGGTCAAAAATAGCTGAAAAGAAAACCACATTTGATGAAAATAATAACTATGATCTGTTCAAATACTCACTTAGCCATTTTAATTCCTGTCATTTCGGCGCTAATAAACTAGTGATTTGATTTAAAAAATCCATAATCATTAGCAAATCTGGAAGATTTGATTAGTCTGCTCATTTTCGAATTATTCATCAAAAGCAAAGATACCTACAATCAAATTCTATACTTTTATTTTTTTAAGTAAAACAAAAATGGCGAATTATAAGGTCATTATTCCGTTTTAGTTTTATTTAAATACCTCTAAAAATATCTTTGATTAGAGTAATAATAGTTGAAGACTTTGAATTTAATATATTTTTAATCCATTTTCGACTTGCTGTCGGACTATTTCTTCGTTCCTACTGCAACCCCAATTAGAAGAAACAAATATATTGTAGTAGTGTAAAAACGGTGTTGAAATTAAATTGATGTTGAAATGTCTGTCTGTATGTCTGCCAGTCTGTATATATCCTATGATTATTACAGTTTAACTGACGGGGTAATTTTATTGCTTTTTCGCTCGTCTGTGGTACAAGACAGTCAATGGTTGTTGCGTAATAACGATAAAAGGAGCTTTGTTAAGAACAGTACGGTAACGCAAAAAAAGTATTTTTCTGGAAGACTTTGATCATCCCTCTCAAGCGTATCTCTGAAAAAATCAGGTAAAATGTTATTCCCCTGTAAAATTGAATATTTTGTACCTACCTATTTGTTTAGGTATATTGTGGTTTTTAACGGTTTGTTTTGTAAAAAAATAAGTCATACAATTAAATCGGACGATTTTCATAGAAACAAACCTAAACGGAGGAGGTATACCTCTACAATTCGACTGTCTGCTTTTTTCATCGTATAGTGTCCTAATGGGTAGATATAATTTCAATTCTACTGGGAAGTTTACAGCGTGGATCTCGGGAGTCGCACACACTCAAATGGCAGTGCGACAGTTATCCATGTCTCCAGTATCACTGAAAAATTTAGTTGAGTCCCATTTTCTTATCTATAATAAATTAGTTGACCTCTAAAAATATATCTAGCCCGGCGGTCACATTTGAAAAATGATAATTGATTACACAAAAAAATAGCCACCCAATTAGCATCATGAATATGTATGAATAATCAAGATATATAGATCCCGATATTTTCGATTATATTTCCCCGGTTTCTGCCACATTATGAATGCGTCTGCAGCTTGGTCTACATTTCTCTCTCTTTCTGATCTTCATTTTGTCTCTCTCCATACCGATGGACCTGAGGCCAATTATCTAATCAAAATTAATGCCTGTCTAAAAGGCTGAACTCATCAAGCTGAGCCCACAGAAGAAATTAATCATGGATAATCGAGTTTGCGGTGATGGATACTTTTAATTTAATAAATAATGAAAAACATATTAGAAACTAGTTAGCAGGTGTATAAAAAAGGTTGTGTGAAACATCGTCGAGGGATGTGAAATATTCGATGATTTGTAATGACTTTTTTTGGCAGTATTTGTGGGGATGAAGGTAGTACTGGGAGCATACCTACTGTCCTTGTACTTGCGCATCATGATGGAATGTCAAGACAGCTTAAAAATTTCAAACATAGAAAGAAGAATTATACACATATCCAATTCTTGTAGATATGAAAGACAAAGCTGAAGAAAATAAACGTTATTCTACTTTGATAAGATTATACAGCAAAAACATTATTACTGTTTGTGCTCCCATTCTAGGTAATCAGAACCACACACAACAAAATGGCCACTATACAGAGAGCGACAGTAGTGAAACTACAGCTTACCAATTTGGTGAGCTGTGGTGAAACCACTGATGGGAAGTAAAGCATATAAATAACAGACACTAGTCCAATTTTGTTGTACACTTGAGGAAAAATCGTAAACTATTAAAGTGCAAAGTTATAAACACAGATTATGTAGATAGTTTAAAAAAGTCAAAAGAATCTTATAATTGTGTTTAAATTATCGTTTATTCGAGTACTATTTTCTTTCTAAAGGATAAGATTTTTTTTCCATTTACCTACTACTTCTAAATTACACGTGCGGTCACATTTCACATTTTAAGTACTGGTTTGGAAAAAATAATTTACTTATTAAAGAGTATTTAGATCTAGCTGCATTGAGTGGGTTGTCAAATTACAAATTTGAAATTGATTAGAATAAGCTGATTGTAATATTTTCTGTTATATTCGACTTTAAAAATATTTATTATAACCAGCTGTTAAACTAGTAATCAAAAACTCAATCTAAATGTCATTCCTGATAGGAATTGATAGTAATTATTTGATTGGAATCAAGTTAGATGACACCATGATTATTTAAATAGACCAAAAATGGTGGCTCCTGGTTATAAAAAGACTGCTCGTAACTAACCAAAAGACACTGGACACTGCCTACATATTTATCTAAATAAGTAGATAGTGTTTTTTAGAGTCGGAGAACTTAGACTGGCAACACTGTTTTCTGTGATAGCCGAATTGACAGTTCTCTATTATTTTGAGTCTAGTTTGGGTTGGCAATGAATCCTGAATAGACTCACCTCGGAGAAAAGTTTGCAAACTGAGCAAATTTATTTCAAAAAAATATGATTCAATTTCAGAAACTCAGCGGACATCAAGTGCGTTTTATGGTGCTTATCGTTCATCAGAATGATTAATTCAAAAAATTGTATCGTTTTGGCAATAAATTTTCCCTGAACGATAATACGCAACACGAAAGTTTGGTGCGCTTTATACGCCTGTGGAATTATTTGTCCAGATGTCTTAAAAAATGAGGCTGCATAGAACGTTACAAATAACTGAGTGGTACAGGCATATCATTACTAACTTCTTGGGCCTCATATGGAAAGCATTAAATAATCTTGTGGTTTCAAAACATTGACAAACGATTAATTCCATGAAATGAACCTCGGGATTTAAAGCCATTAGATTATTTTCTCTACATACCTATACTCTATACCCTAAGTAGCATAGGTACGCCGATAAACCACAAATAATTTGAACAGGATTCAACGCGTTATTGATGAAATACACCGTTTAGTTCTCATCATAGACATCTAAAATAGAAGTCTATGGTTCCTACCTAATCTTTATGGCCATTCTAGCAGAATTTACTTCAAAAACAAATAAAAAAGAATCAATTTGCGTTAAAATATTTTTTATACCAGTACATTCTAAGGCACTATATGTTCATGTAACGAATCCTAGTTTACTAGGATAAATCTATTGGCAATACCCTGTTATTTGATCAAGGTGGCCGCGATCTCGATACACGACATAGGAGAATTCAGTGAATCTACTCAATCAAACAGTGTTTTGCCAAAATATGAATTGTATTCAAGTGATATTTAGATATATGCTCATTTAACAAGAGCAGCCTAGTCTTCTAAGGGAACTTCAAATTTAAAATCAAAAATAAAGCTATGTTTTAGAGGTTATGTTGAATTTTTATGTCAAACATTTTGAGATTCTTGAATTCTGATGTTTAAGGAATCAATAAACGAAAATTAGGCTATGATCTTGACATTTCGTATGTACGTTTATATATCTATATATAAGGTTTATATTCTGTTCTATGTCAAATACGTGGTCATATTGACGTTCATTTGAATGAATCTTCATGTGTGACGTTTTACCGCTTAACGTAACCCCTAAAACTTAAATTGATTCATAATTTTAATTATGATGCACACAGAAAAGACTACGCTGCTTTCGTTAAATGAGCATATATATAAATGTCACCTGAATAAAATTCATATTTTGGCTATACACTGTTTGAATGAGTAGATACTTGTATTGCCAATTGAAGCAATATTTTCCTAAAATTATCATGTACTAAACAATATTACACTGTTTACTTCGATGGTACCTATAATGTATGTATTTTTGACAAGATGAAAACCTCTATCGTACATTTCAGCACCAGAAAATAATAAGAGAATACGCCTTGAACCCAACACACGCAACATTCCTTTTAATATTACATATTCATCCTTCATATTATATGAAAACAGGAAACTGTTCCCGCCTCTGTTGAATGATTATAACAAATGCAATGTGTCATCCACCATTTCATTTCCCAAGCTTATATCTATTAAATGTTCTCCTCAAAGTATCTCTGATGTTGGTCCCGACCTTTAGCCTACCATATTAATTGAAAGCGTCAATCACGGTAAATACTTATAATAAGAAGGATCATACGGTTATAATATATTGCCAAGAGGGACAAATAAAGTGGTAAAAGTAAGTAGGTGATTCCTACCTTAATCAGTTTATTTATGCGAAACTATAGTTTTGAAATGCTTCCAGTGAAATACTATTTTCTCATTGGATTCCATTTTGTACATATTCGTATAGAAACTTCATAGGTAAGTAGAAAATTAAATATTAATAAATTATAGTCTTTTAGTTTGTTAATTGAATTGTACTCTATGCGTTTGCATTTTTGCATAACTTACGGTATGGACTACGGATGAAACCAATATCTGGTAACCGCATACCGGATATTCAAAACTCCTGCAATTTTCTCAAATCAACTGCAAGATATATTTTCTTAGGTAGACAATAATAAAATACCCGCACGTGTAAAAAACCCAAAAAGTTGATATTTGGTAAAACTTGAAGTCTTCTTATTTATTATTTTTAATCCAATTTTAGTATTTTTTTGAAAAGATAAAGATTTTCATATTGCATAAACATTTTTGGTTGAATGCTAGGTATAGTTTATAGTTTCACTTTCCTATATTTTTAAAGCGAGATCAACTTGTCACTAATAATGTACTTCCAGAAATGTTACTGCTATTTGAGGAGAAAGCTTTCCGTGTTTTTACTCTAATGTCAAATTGAAAGCTTAACTTGTAAGATTAGCAATGTAAAGGCAACAATATATTTTTTTTATTAAATACCACTGGTTACTTTTTACATACAAAGGAAAAAATAAGAAAATAAATTTATTGAAACCATTTCAACTGTAACTTAACTTATTTACTTGTTTATTTAATATTTTGTATTAAAACCTCTGGCTCTTACAACTAAGTACCTGTATGCATAGATTCATAGTTTCAATAATGTTACGAATAAAATCTTGGGAAAAGGCGCTTCGTCGAAAAAATCAAATTTCTTAAAGTAAACTGTATCATTCTAATACATGAACAAATGCACCTCAGGGCACGAACCAACATATATAAAGCTATAGGAAAGGGATCGTTCTTAACCTAATTTGATATACCTATTGAAAGAATTTGTTAATGAAATTACTCCACAGGTTGTTTTGAAATTGGCGTTAATAAAAGAAGCTTTAACCAAATATTATCTTGTTGCGTTTTTTCTACCTGAGTAGAGTTCATTATTAAGTTGGTAATAAAGTTACAACAAAATAAGACAAGAGCCTTACATCATAGGTCTCTGAGATATTATAGTTCATGATGAAATAGTAAATAACTAATCTAAATACCAACCTAATTCATAGAGTATCAGAAACTTAAATCAGCGACATGAATAAATAATCTAACCAAGATTCTCGAAAAAAAAATTAAAACAATTTTGTAAACTTTTTGTCATACCATAGATAGTTTATCTTGAAAAAAAAGTTATTATGATGAATTTTAATAATCTATTGTCTATCCGAGGATAATAAGATATATAAATTATTTTATCATTACCCTATAATGAGGAAGAAGTACAGAGCAAAAGTCATTTTCACTTAAATCTCAGAGCGCATAAACTATAGGTTCATGGTTGATTAAATTGTCGATATACCTAATACAAGCGATATTAATTTATTCCTTTGCTGCAACAGACGCCGTGTAGCTCAAAAGTCAAATTCTCATGAATTTGGGAGCCCAAAGATCACTGATTCATCAATTTCTTCAATCTGTTACTTTATTCGATAACAGATACTGTTTTTACCTGATAAGAAGCTTCCAATAATATTTTCTATTCAATACAAAGCTCCATTCGTTGAATCGCAATCCTTCCTTTCACTCATTTAGCTCCTGCTTCTATACAATAAAATTCCAATATAGTTTGTACGACTGACATCCATACAGATCTAAACATTCATTGCAACATAAAGAAGTTGGTAGTGCCGATGTGATGAATGGCCAATTATCAAAGAGAAATTCGAGATAAATAGGACTAATTCGTCAGGCTATAGATAAAATTCCAGTAACAGTGTTACAGTAATTTTGAGAGAGGGTAAACCCAGTATAGAACAATACGGTCTAATAAAACAACATGACTCCTGTCTCAACTAGTTAGCTCCTTTCAAATCGTATCTGTGAAGAATATCTATATAACAGAAACTGACGGTAATCAGTCATTATAATATTTATTCATAGGCCTTATGGTGATAATTCATTCGCAAACCATATCCCAAAAAAATCCAAGTTCCCTACCTAACAACTTTTTTCTATAAGTATCAGTGGATCATTGAATTGAATACATATTATGTATTAAAATTAAATTAAAATTATGTACTTATGTTCTCAAATAGTAATAGTAATATTTTTCGAATCTTTGCATGTATTGAAGCTTTGTTCTCTTCCAGACTTATCGTTGAAATGATCGAGAATAAATACTCGTAATATTTACTGTACATATTGCAAAACCCGACACAAGAAGTTATTAGTGTTCTTTCGCCGGCTTTTACTCCTTATATACGAAGACAGCAAATTAATTAAACCTTTGATAAAAAAATATAAGACATATAAATCTAGTTGAGAATAATATCAATTGAAAAAATCTACTTTTTATTGGCATCTTGACCAAAAAAATAATTAGTTCATCACTACGAACGAAACAGAATCATATAAAGTATATAGAACATAATATTATAAAGCTTTATGGATGTAATGGTTGTTCATTGAATCATCTTGAATATATATATTTTTAAATAATTCCATAATATTATGACAGAATATCATAATACAATATAAAAAAATATTTTTTTTGTTACTAACTCATGGTTTCTTGCAGAAAGCCTTGATATATGATCCCTACTCTTATTTGCCAAGAAAGATTTAGCTCGAAAGAACAGTATAATGCAAGGTCGGGAGTTGCTAATTCCAAGCGCCCATTTTTGATCACGTTGGAGAAAAAACGACGTTTTGAATATTCAACGATTGATGTACAGAGCGGTTATTCTAAAGTGAGAGATATTACTTGTAAGTTTCTCTAAGAGAGCACTCCCATGTTTTAGTAGGTTCAACCTAGCTAGGTCTTCTTATAATTATTTCTAATATGGATGACCATATTAGTAGGCTGCTGCCAGTTTATTGACAACACGTCTTTCTCAGAAGTTGAGGTCCATCATTCTCGCCATCGTTTCAGTGGTCTTCCGTGAGATTTTTTCATACGAGCCTGCAATGTTCCAATATTTATTATATTTTTGTTCCTGAATCTTCTTCATTTTTGTCTCACCCACCTTCCCTAGTTAAGTAGGTTATAGGATACAAGGCCATCATAAAAATAAAAACTATAATCTCTTCAGTTTATGGATCCAGAAAAGTCAACCTAGTTTTATTTCAATTTTAATTAAATAATGTAGATGGAAGTGTGTTATTTTTGATGAATTTCCTAGACAGAACGAATCAAACTCTCTCCTAAGTACCTACAATGGATAATATGCGAATTGTGTACAGTTAGTGATAGGTATTCAGAAATGAATGCAAATACTTTTTCTGATCTCATCTAGGTGCATAATATCAAAGAAGTAGTAAATCAAAAATAATGAAGAATAATGAATCGTCTAAAAAATAATTATGTTACAATGAAATATTAAATCGTATTTATATATACCTACTTACTTCAAAGTACGACAAAAATTAGATATCACAGATTTTATTATTATGTTTGAATCAATTACTAAAGTCTATATCTGTAGTGGTATCAATCAATATTTTCCTCAATGTGCGATATTACTTCTTGTATGACCATAAATTGTCTCCCAATTTACCATCATGAAATCGTAAACATAATTCAAGGACCTTGCAAATACTAGGTCAAAATCATTAACTCAATTACAACGAAAGTCGTATGTCAAGTTGCTAATACAGCCAGTCATCTTTCTCAGAGGGTACATATATCCTGAAATTCATATAATTGGTTCATTAAGTTTTTACCTTCGTTGCCATGGGTTCGGTTATTCGCGATCCGCATTGCCTTCATACCAATGGCTGTTCCTGAGAAATCTTTAATAATTCGTACCAGAAACTTATTCGGTGAATTCCTTTGATGTGCTAATATTTCTTTGTTAAAAGATAAGTGAGTTTATATATAAATATTTCCCGAGCCTTATACAGAAGCACGAACATTATGACATCAGGATAGGAAATACAATTGTAACAAGTCCACAAGTATTTTAACTGTAACATTGTAGTGACACAACAACATTCATAAAACTTTTTTATTTTTCTCACAACTTGTGGCTACTGAAGCTACAATTAGGTATTTTAAAATACTTAAGAGTTAAGTTGTTTCCATCTCGAAGCGGGGTGGTTTGTCGAGGGAAGTCATAGGTAAAGGCTTTTACAAATTTTTTATATTTAGAAATACCGGAAATGGTAGAATAACGTCTGTTGGTCCAACTAGTTACACTTATATGAATAGCATATTCTCCCAATAAAAAAGTTCAAATTCATTACTAGTTGTTGCCCGCTACTTCGCCCGCGGAAAATCAGATGGATCCCCTATGTACATATATCTTCGTCTTACGTATATAGCTAGGTATATGTACGGAATTTTAATAACGCCGAAACTAAACCCAGCAAACATTTAAAAGAGTAAAAATACAATAGATTCCAATATATAGGATAGAGAAAAAAGAATATAAATAGTTAAGCTGAGCTTACAACCAATTTGATAGGAGCACAATTTGCAATTGAATCCCAAATTATAAGTTAACCAATAGAAAATGTTAGGGTGAATTTAAATCAAATTCAACTTTAAAGTGCGCGTAAAATTCAATTCAGAAGCAGCCTCAAAGCTTGTAAACTTCATATAATGATGTCAGCTCTAAATTGCAATTCATCTGTACCTATAGATCATCTAAAATTTCGGTGACATCTAGATAAAATACAATATTTTTCAAAATAACGTTTTTATGGGTCTATAACCAATTATTTTCACTCTCCAGTAAGTAAAAAATAGTATTTTCACTAGCAATTTTTATAATATACTCTTTTAGTAATGGATGATGCCCAAAGAGTATTATTTCTTGAAACAATGGTTTGTTCTCTAGTAGGTACCTACAACTAAAAGTATTGTTGAAAAGAAAAAAAGGTCGATAGACGCTACTGGGTTCACTCCGTGCTTATAAAGAGAAAGCAACAGGGGCACTATGACAATTTGGTAAAGGAAATGCAGAGTTTTGAAGAAACGATGTTTCTTAACTTTACAAGAATGCCTTTTGCTTCTTTTGACAAATTGCTCTGGAATGTCGGACCCCTAATAAAAAAACATTCGAAAAGAGAATCAATATCCTCCGGATGTAGATTGGCTGTAACGCTGAGATTTTTAGCGACCGGTGATTCCTACCCCAGTTTGGCGTATGCTTTTCGTTTAGGTGTAGCCACAATTCATTTTATACCTCAACCTGAACATACCTCAAATATCCTGACAAAAAAATCCTAGAAATTGCGTCTAAAGTTAAAAATCGATGGCAATTACCTAATTTTCTTGGAAGTATTGACAGTAAACGTGTTCTTATACAAGATCCTATGATGAATTTTAAGTCAAAGTTTGATTGTGATTATAAAATGGGCAAAATTAAAACTTAGCAAAATTCACATTTGGCTAACGAATTGTGCTAGAATCGAATTGATTGTAAAAGAAGCTTCAGAGTGTTATCCTATAAGGAGAGAGACCGTCAAGGATTTTTCTACAGGATTTTGTTGAAAAGCTATATTTCTAGTACCTACAATACCTATTTGGTTTTTGAACGACGAACCATAACGAATATATATATATTTTTTGGTTTGTATGCGCCCTTTATATAGTAAACGTACTCCGAATTTGATGATTTTTTATTCATTTGAAAGAGGAGACTTGAGAAATGGTCCCATATTCATAAAAACTCAAATCTGCAATCTCCTTTCCTCCGAAAACGATTTTTGAATTTTTCTCGAAAATCGAAAATCCGAGACGGCAGAATTAAAGATAAGAGAATATCCGGAAAAGTGTCAATTGAACATTTTTTTTTAAAAAGAGCTACGGTTACAGCAATTTTTAAATATGAAATATGGGTATGTATTTTCGCTATAAAGAAGGAGTAATTTCTTTCGAAAATTGAAAATCTGAGAATGTCAAATTAAAGAGCAGATTATTTCTAACAACATTTACATTGAACATTTGTTTCATAGAGTTACAGCAGTGGAGAAGTCTGAAATATGTGTGAAATAATACTCGTAACCAGTATGTACAAGCAAAGAATATAAATGGATTCTTCTTTGGTATAAGATAAGTGAACATTCAACGATTTTCGTGAATAATGTTGCACTCAAAAGTGTGAATTGAATATTTTCTTACAAAAAATTCGACCGACATATCAGTTGGTTTAGCTAGTGTATTGAAAAATAATATTAAATCTATTGGAAAGAGGAGACTTGAGGAATGCGAGATGGCAGAATTAAAGATACGATAATATCCGGAAACGATTCAATTGAACATTTTTTCAAAAGAGTTACGATTTTCGAGTTACATTGATGTTAAAATCTCACATATGTTTATTTTCGCTATGTGGAGGGGACGATTTCTCTAGAAAACTAAAAATCTGAGGGTATCACATGAAAGACACAAATATTTGTAGCAACATTTATACTGAACATTCTTTTCTTAGATGTTAGGGTTTTTGAGTTACTGCGGTGGTAAAATGGTTAAATCTAAAATACCTTATGCGTATTTTCGCTGCGATGTTCTGAGATCTCTAAATAACAACAAATACAAGCAATGAACATACGTGGATAATAGGATAAGTACTATCTATCTTCTTTGGTATTAGTCAGCGATTTTCAAAAGTGTGAAATAAATAATTTCTACAAAAAATTGGACAGTTGGTACACTGAAAAATACGAATTATTATTAATTCTATTGGTGCTGCTACTTGTGAAGTTGGTGCCAAAAGTTATCACTCTAACTGCAACTGCACAACTTCATCAGTAACAGAACCAATAGAATTTCGTACTTTTTAAGAGCACCAACTAATAACGTCAATCCAATTTTTTATAAAAAATATATATGGCTGTAGGCTCTAGATGATTTGAAAAAAATTGGACACATTTGTCAATATTTTGGTTCCACATAATTTTAGGGTTTGTAAAAAGTTACCTATATTTTTCTGACGTTTGAAGCGCCACAACATAAACGCTCCCAAATGTTGGATGTATGGAGGATTCCTCAGCTGGAAATATTATTTTCATTTTAGTGCCGATAAACAATAAAATCTAAGACTCATATCTGTCAGACCGGCCTACAAGTCTTACAAATAAAATCATACAAATATAAAATTATAACTCGAATAGATCTCAGCGTGAGTGCCAGCTTTGTTTCGGCCGCTGGCCCATTGTGGCCAGTTATTTATTACGAATCTCGTTTTTATACCAGCCATATACGATATACGATAAATACGAATGAATACGATAAACGTTCTAGGCTCGAAGCTAAATTGAAATAATATTCATATTTTTTTCAGTATTACGACCAGCATCCACTGTGAATATGGAAAACGACTATGTATTAAATGCTAATAAACATGTGATATTCGTTTTTAATTTATTAATTTTTCAATTTACACGATGCGCAACGAATTGTCTACCTAGTTTATGGAGGTAATGAGCATGTGAACTGTTGATGTTGATGTATTTCAATTAATTTTCTATTTACAAGTAGTAGGTACTCGATATTAGATACAGTACCTATGCTTCTCTATAAAAGCTGCATATCAGAGACACGTTCCCTGCGCTGATAATAATCTTTTTTGACTGACTTCACCACAACTAAGGAGGAGTACCATTCATCAGTATGTTTGCTTGTAGGTATGTGCGCGGGTTTTGCATAGTAAGTACCTACCTACCTAGATAAAAGTGTAATGATTTTCATGATTCTTTGCCCCTTGAGATATCGTGTAAACTATGTTCTCCTCGAGTTTGTATCATATTAGGCTCTTTGTCGATTTTTTCATTAAAGTCTTCACAGAGGATTGGCATCTATTGCTTGAGGAATTTTTCTAGCGCCCTTTCGATCTGGTCATAAAAATTGCTTATCCTATTTTTTCCGTGTCCAGCCGTCTTTTCTCTTGAATTGCGGGGTCATGTCCTATCCTATTTATTCCAATTGTACTGCTTTAAGGTATCCAAGCACCTTGATCGATACCAATTTCCTCATCCTTTATCCGGGCTTTAGACCGGCATTGACTCTTGAGACAGCTACTTGTTTGGAAGAATTACCTACTTTACTTACTACTTTGAATGAGAAGTTACAGTCAAAGCTGTGGGTATAGAGCACTTTCGTCACGACACTCAGTGCTCGAAAGTAGAGATTTCGAAGTCGGTGTTGCAAAAAATTTCATTTGTTACTTGTAAAATATATGGTCGGAACATTTTTTTAAAAGAGCTACTATTTTCGAGTTTCCGCGATGTTAAAATTTTAAATATGTGGATTTTCGCAATGTGGAAGAGGCAGTTTCATTCGACAATTGAAAATCTGAGAATGGAAAATGAATGACCAGATTATTTGTAGTAACATTTATATTGAACATTTTTTCCATAAAGTTACGGTTTTCGAATTAAAAGAGTGGTAAAGTTTGTGTTATGCGTATTTCCGCGACTATGTTCTTAAATTTCTGAATAATAGCAAATACAACCAAATACACTCAAAAGTGTGAGATAATATTATTTACAAAAAATTGGACCGACGGGGGTGAAATTCAGGACCTACCTATAGACGAAGGAGGTATACAATTCGACTGTTTTTTTTTGGTTTTTGCGCGCGTTGTATATAGTAAACGTACTCCGATTTTGATTATATTGAAGGGGGTGGAGGGGGAAAATTTTCTCGAAAATCGAAAATTTGAGGTGGTCTAATTAAAGATAGGACAATCTCCGGAAACGTTTAAATTGAACATTTTTTCAAGAGAGTTAAGGTTTTCGAGCTAGAGGCATGCTAAATGATTGAATATGTTTATTTTTGCTATATGGAGAAGACGATTTGTTTCGAAAATTGAGTTACGGTTTTCGGGTAACAGCGGTGGTAAAACGGTAACATCTGAAATACTTATGCGTATTTCAGCAGAGATTTTTTGAGATCTCAATAATAACAACTACAAGCAAAGAATATACGTGGATAATAGGACAAGTACTATCTTCATTGGTATTAGTGAACGTTCAACGATTTTCGTGACTAATGTTACACTCAAAAGTTTGAAATAAATATTTTTTACAAAAAATTGGACCGACGTTATTAGTTGGTGCACTGAAAAATACAAAATAAAATTAATTCTATTGGTGCTGGTACTTGTCAAGTTAGTGCCAAAAAAATATCAATCTACCTGCAACTGCACAACTTCGAAAGTAACAGCACCAATAGAATTAATATTATTTTATATTTTTCAGTGCACGAAATAATAACGTCGGTCCAATTTTTTATAAATATTTATTAAATTTTTGCTTTTATACCGCTACCCCAAGTAATAATAATAATAATGAAGGTAAGAGCACCAAGAACATACTTTCAGCCATTCATATCTGACTGTCTGTATATGGCAAAATTATCTCGAGAATGGATGGATGCTGCTTTTGTTTTGTAGGGTATAGAGATCTCTGTCTGTGACACAAAATGGGCAAGCACTATGCTTGTTACTGTGTGATTGCCGAAAAACGTGTTTTGTTGCTCGATGGATTATGATGAAACTCGACTTTAGATTAGCAGGAGAATAGTTACAGTCAAATTACATTTCGAAATTACTCATTTTCTGCAGTTGACCATTGTTTTTGTCTTGGTAGTCTAAGAAAATGAATGGACTCACGAACCAAGTGGACAATTCTTATATTCAGTGATAGTATTTTGAAAGCAGTGTGAAAGTTGTGTGATGGAGCCCAGATTTTTCAATTTGTGCTATGAACTAAATCTTCTACTATTGCTCCGTTAACTTGCAACAGGAAAGTGTGGTCCTTGAGAATGTTCTTCTGTAAAATATGTCAAATTAACCTTATACAAAGGATAAGTACCTATCTACTTTCTGTCTCGCACTATCTGAATTTTTCCATAAAAGTCTTTCTATCACACAGATGATTAGATAGCGAGATAATTTCAGACCAAAATAAATAATAAAAAAAAAACATGGCACTGCTGAGGTGCATCGCACATCATCGTTATTGGAGCGGATTTTATTTGTTTCGTAGGTGTAAAACACGAGGAAGAGTCTCTTGGCAGCCTGCTGGTGGGGTGCTTCGCGTCCCGGGAACGAGCCGTCGTGCTGAGACCGGGAATTACCATAAATGTCAAGTTGATGTAATTTCGAAACGGCGGCCTCTGAGATACTATTATGATCTGGCGCAACTTTTCCTATAGGTCCTATAGCCGACATCTGCAGCTACATACAGAAGAGGCGATTTTCTATATATGAAAGTGAGACTGTCCGAAACCTATCAACTTGAATCGACGATCTTATTTATATTTGAATAAAAAGGTTCCTAAAGTTTTATTGGCTTTGAAAAAGAAATATATTGATCATAAATAATAAATATCTTAAAAAAAAATTATGTTTACAAAATAAATAAAAATAATACAAATAATTGAAATTACTACTAACATTATAAACAAAAATAAACATTATAAAATACTAATGACGTTTATGTAATTGTGATTTTACACTGACAATAGTTTGTAGTTGTGGATCAATTTTACTTTACCAATTATTAAACGAAAATTAAGATGCCCATCTGTAAACGTACTTCATTTTGAAGAATGTTTTCTCACACAAGTTGTTCCAATAAATATTTTTTTACAAAAAACTGGACCGACGTTATTAGTTGGTGCTCTGAGAAATACGAAATAATATTAATTTTATTGGTGCTGTTACTTTTGAATTTGTGCAGTTGCAGTTAGATTGATAACTTTTGGTACCAACTTTACAAGCACCAATAGAAATAATATTATTTCATATTTTTCAGTGAACCAACTAATAACGTCGGTCCAGTTTTTTGTACAAAAATATTTATTTCACACTTTTGATTGTGTCCCAGCAGACGTCGTCGTGCACAGAAAAGCTTTAAGTGATATGCTGACAGCAGCGCCATCTACCGGGTTCAATTGTGTTTTCAAATCATCCAAGGACCCATTGAAATATAAATAGAAAATTTCATCCTAATCGGTCCAGCCGTTTGACATACCGACAACGGTGCCATCTATCAGGTCCAATTGTGAATCTAAACCATTCTCGAATCCCCTCGAATACAAACAAAAATTTTCATCCCAATCGGTCCAGCCGTTTGACATACCGACAACGGCACCATCTGTCATATCCAATTGTGAATTTAAACAATTCTGGAATCCTAAATAATAAATAATAAATAATAATAATAAAAAAAGCTCTATAAGTTAGGATCAAACCTTCCACCTCTAAATAGCTGACAGGATGATTCCCGAGAACTTCTTCATCAGCAACTATTTCTTTATAAATATGCGTAACACTGTAGAGAGGCTTAGATTATGATAGACATTAGACATAGATGTAGTATTAGTTATCATTCTGTAACTCTGTATTTCACTTTCTCCAAATAAATATTGTTTTAAAAAACTAAAGTTCGGTTCATAGAAACGTAATTGGCGCAGTCAGTAGGATAGTGAAAGAAATCAATCGTGATCATCTTCGATTTTAATCGTTTATTCACTATCCTGAGTCTACGTGAGTATTGTGAAAATCCAGAACCAGAATTCTTCCTGCAGAAGAAGAAGCAGAAGCCACTACAATCCAGAAGCCAAACAGATATTGAAATGCATCGTGCCATCATCATTGTCTTGTGAGTACTTCTTGTTTTTCTATGTTTAATTGTCAGATCTCCTCTGTTCCAAGTCCTTAAGTGATCCTAGTTCAGAGTAATTATAGATATTTTTGATACCTTTCTTTTGTATGAAACAGTATTGAAAGATTGACTTGCAACGCAGGCGCAAATTAAAGGGCAAAAATTTAGTAAAATAATCAATTGAATTCCTATTAGATTAATTCTAGGGAAAACTTGATTAAATTAAGCAGAAATCCTATTAGAAAGTATTTCTAGGGATAATCTGTTTTCAATCAATTGAGACCTCCTATTAGATCAAATTCTAGGGAAAACTCAATATAATTAAGAATATTTAATTGAAAAACTATTTATTAATTGAGACCTCCTATTAGATGAAATTTCTAGGGAAAACTCAATATTTACTTATTAAAAAACATTGAATTTATTTTATTTTTATTTATAAGTTATCAATTTACAATATTTTGTAAATTATCTATTTTTTATTATATCTACATATTTTTACCTGTATATATTTTATTCTATTTTATTGAAATAAAATGGCAGTCCCAGTATTTGACCTCAAAACCATGAGTATTGTTCCTTCTTTTGATGGAAATCCAAATGAAAAAAAAAATTGAATCAAATTCCGCCACAATTTCAGAAAAATGTTTCCCCACCAGTATTTCAAAATCAATCATTTACACCTAATACATTCACTCAACAACCACAATGGAATGTAACACCGCATCGGTTTCCACCACCGCAACCAACATTCAGAAAATCAAATACTAATGTATGGGCACCGAAGAATACTCTCGGCCCATCCAACCTAACTAAACCGACGCCAATGAGTATTTCTACGCGAAATACCCATAAACCAAATAGGAATTTCGATAGACTTCCAATTCCTCAACGACAATCTCAACAGCAAAAATATACTGTTGAAGAATTATTCAATATGGAAAGTGATCAATATAATCCATATGATCACACAGATGAGCAAGATTATGATTATTATCTCGATAATGATCAGGAAATTTATTCAGGTGAAGATCAACCATCTCTGGAACATGATCATGAACAAAATTTTCCGGAAGACACCCATCCACCACCCGAAAAATAGTCGAACTTAATACATTCTCGGATAAGAAAGAACTCCCTTATATCAAAATTTTGAACCCCCCGCTTAAACTTTTAATCGATACAGGATCAACAAAATCATTTTTAAATCCCGAAATTGCCTTTAAATTGTATAGGAAATATATAACTCATGAACCATTTGTTGTTAGTTCTATTTTTCAAAATTATTCCCGAGATTATAGTGCTGAAATTCCCAGTTTCGATGAATTCAACAGCAGCTCAAACTTAAAATTTTTTCTATTTCGTTTTCATAAAACATTCGATGGATTAATAGGATTAGATAATTTAAAATTAATGAGTGCACAGTTAGATTTTATTAATGCCAGATTAATCACAGCATTTGCAACTCTTCCTATTTTTTATTACGAAACAGACCAGAAACAATTTTATTCAATCCACCTTGAACCACATTCGGTCGCACGGGTAAGATTACCAGTTACAGAAGCAGACGGCACCATCTTGCTACCTCAGCAAAATGTGCAAGGCGCGAGATTACGCGAAACGTTAACAATAGCCTGTAACAATCTTGCATGGGCAGAGTTAATAAACAATAGCGACACTGAGATGCAAATAGCATTGACTGACCCAGTTAAATCAGCTGTCCTAAATACGAATAATTACCACTTTTTTAACGCTGAACTTAAACCATCGGATAAAAGAAAATTTTCCAATATTAAAGAAAATATTCGAACACAACATATGAATAATGAAGAACGTCATCAAATTTTAAAACTTTGTAAAACATTTGGATGAGTATCCTGTCTTCACGAAATCATACAGATACCCCCACATACATAAACCTGAAGTTGAAAAACAGATAAAATCAATGCTCAATCAAGGTATAATTCGACCCAGTGAATCTCCATGGTCATCACCCATCTGGATAGTACCCAAGAAACCGGACGCATCTGGAAAGGTTAAATGGAGAATCGTTGTAGATTACCGGAAGGTAAATGACAAAACAATTGATGACAAATATCCTATACCAAACATCAATGATGTTTTGGACAAACTTGGACGATGTCAGTACTTTTCAACATTAGATTTGGTGAGTGGATTTCACCAGATTGAAATGGATGAGGAAGACGTCCAAAAAACAGCTTTCTCCGTAGAGCACGGGCACTATGAATATCTCAGAATGCCTTTTGGACTCAAAAATGCACCAGCAACATTTCAAAGAGTCATTGACAATGTACTGAGAGATTTACAAGGAAATATATGTCTCACATATATGGACGATATTATTGTATATTCGACCTCCCTTCAAGAACACCTCCAAAATTTGAAAAAATTATTCGAGAGATTACGAGAGACCAATCTTAAAGTACAATTGGATAAGTCAGAATTCCTACGGAAAGAAGTAGCTTTCTTAGGACATGTCATCACCCCAACCGGAATAAAACCAAACCCGGACAAGATCAAAACTATTTTGAGATACCCGCTACCAAGAACGCGGAAAGAAATTAAAGCTTTCTTAGGACTTTTAGGTTACTATCGGAAATTTATCAAAGATTTTTCAAAAATCACGAAACCTTTCACGGCGTGTTTGAAAAAAGATGCCAAAATTAAAATAACACCTGACTTTATAGAATGCTTTGAAATTTGTAAGAATTTGTTAACAAATGCACCAATTCTACAATATCCCGACTTTACTATGCCGTTTAATTTAACTACAGATGCTAGTGATTTCGCTATAGGAGCAATTTTATCCCAAGGCCCCGTTGGCACAGATAAACCAATAGCATATGCGTCTCGTACTTTAAACGACAGCGAGAAAAATTATTCAACTATAGAAAAAGAAATGTTAGCTATCGTATGGGCTACAAAATACTTTAGACCGTATCTTTTTGGACGAAAATTTAAAATTTTATCCGACCACCGTCCATTACAATGGCTTTTCTCATTGAAAGACCCTAATTCAAAGTTAATTAGATGGAGATTAAAGCTAGAAGAATTTGATTATGAAGTTGTTTTCAAATTGGGTAAAGCAAATAAAAATGTTGACGCTCTATCACGCATAGAATTGAATACAAAGGAAACATTCAGTTTGAACGACTATATGGAGAATTTTTATAAAGAGCTCGAAAATGCCAGCTCTCATCATGAGAATCAGCAAGAACATGAAAAGTATAAAATAATATTAATTCTGTTGATGGTGGTACTTTTGAAGTTGTGCAGTTGCAGGTAGATTGATAACTTTTGGCACCAACTTCACAAGTACCTCCACCAACAGAATTAATATTTTTTTATACTTTTCAGTGCACCAACTAATAACGTCGGTCCAATTTTTTGTAAAAAATATTTATTTCACACTTTTGAGTGTAACATTAGTCCCGAAAATCGTTGAATGTTCACTATACCATATCAATGAAGAGAGTACTTATCCTATTACCCACGTATATTCCTTGCTTGTAGTTGTTATTATAGAGATCTCAGAACATCGCTGCGGAAATACGCTTGAATATTTTAGTTGTTACCATTTTAACACCGATTTAACTCGAAAACCGTAACTCTAAGGAAAAAATGTTCATTATAAATGTTGCTACAAATAATTATATCTTTCATGTAGTATCGAAAAATTTTCAATTTTCGAAAGCAATTGTCCTCTCCACATAGCTAAAATACATATTTAACATGCGTCTATCTCGAAAACCGTAGCACTTTTGAAAAAATGTTCAATTTAAACGTTTCCGGATATTATCCTATCTTTAATTATACCAACTCAGATTTTCGATTTTCGAGAAAATTCGCCCCCACCTCCCCTTCGGGGGCGGTTTTCGGAGGGAAGGAGATTTCGGATTTGCGTTTTTATGAATATGGGACCATTTCTCAATCCCCTTCTTTCAAATGAACCCAAAATCATCCAAATCGGAGCATGTTTACTATATAAAAGGCGTGCACGAACCAAACAAAAAAATTAAGCAGACAGTCGAATTGTATACCTCCTCCGTTCGGGGTTCGTCGGTCAAAAATCTCATATAACTATCTGTATTTGCACTATGTGGAGTGGGCAATTTCTTGTGAAAATTGAAAATCTAAAGGAACTAAATGAAACACCAGATTATTTCAACATTTTTTCCTTAGAATAACGGCCAATTTTTTGACCGACGAACCCCAAACGGAGGAGGTATACAATTCGAGTGTGTGAATTTTTTTTTTTTGGTTTGTTCGCGCCTTTCATATAGTAGTCGTTCTCCGATTTTGATGATTTTTGATTCATAAAAACTGGAATCTGACATCTCGTTCCCTCCGAGGGTTAAAATTTTCTCGAAAGTTGAAAATCTGCGGTGGTATAATTAAAGATAGGACAATATCCGGAAGCGTTTAAATTGAACATTTTTTCAAAAGAGTAACTGTTTTCGAGATAGGAGCATTTTAAATTCTCAAATATACCTATTTTTGCTATGTGGAGAGGGCGATTTCTGTCGAAAATTGAAAATCTGTTTGCAGTACATGAAAGACATAATTATTTGTAGCAACATTTATAATGAACATTTTATCCTTAGAGTTAAGGTTTTCGAGTTAAATCGATGTTAAAATGGTAACAATTTAAATATTCAAGCGTATTTCCGCAGCGATGTTCTGAGATCTCAATAATAACTACAAGCAAATAATATACGTGGGTAAAAGGATAAGTACTATCTTCATTGGCATTAGTGAATGTTTAACGATTTTCGTGACTAATGTTACACTCAAAAGTGTGGAACAAACATTTTTTACAAAAAATTGGACCGATGTTATCAGTCAGTGCCCTGAAAAGTATAAAATAATATTAATTCTATTGTGGCTGGTACTTGTGAAGTTGGTGCCAAAAGTTATCAATCTACCTGCAACTGCACAACTTCAAAAGTAACAGCCCCAATAGAATTAATATTATTTTATACTTTTCAGTGCACGAACTGATAACGTCGGTCCAATTGTTTGTAAAAAATATTTTTGTAACAAATATGTTTTATATTTATTTATATCTATAACTAGTTGATGTAAAAAAATGTTATGTTCCCAGTTTATATTTCTGTCAATCAGAACTGTTTTAAAAAATTATCAATAGTAAATGTTAAAAGGAAACCTTCTTCCTAACAATGTAAAATGATTTATGTGTAATATATTATCGAATCAATATAAAAAAATATGTATAGAAGTATATATCGAGCGATCCAAAAAAATGTCATTCGCAGTAGGCATTTGAAATGGGGTGCGTGTCTTTACTTGAACCAGCTGCAATTGCATTTTTGTTGATTGAAACATCACTTGTCACTTTTAGCTTCCTTTCTGTGTATAGCAAAGACATGTTCTCATTTTCAAAGGCCTACTGGGGGAGAGTTTTTTTTTGGATCGCTAGATACATGCTTTCAGTATTATAAGAGATTTGTTTATTTATCCCTTTGCGTATTGTATATCTAATTGCAATCGCTATGGCAAAGTGGGTGGGTGATATATGAGCTCGCGTGATTTTTCGGATCTGCACATAACAAAGGGCACATCCCTAAATATCTTGCACTTTTATATCAATATGTGAAACTGACAGTCACACTCCGTATATACCGGGTGTCAGCAAGGTAGCATAATAGAGAAACAGTGAACCCTACGACATCGGGGAAAAAAATCATAAGTGAATCGGCTAAAAGAAATTCAACTAAAATATTAATAAGTTTTTAAAATGACCGCTAGGTGGCGTAATTACCACGGTATAAATTAAATTTAAGATAATTCAACGCTTATTTAGAAATAATGTCGGATGTGTTCGCAAATTCACACTTTTACTCCTAGAGGGCGCTGAATAACCAATATTTAGTTTTCATCTTTTTTGTAAAAAAATTAAATAGCACGATACATTTTTCTTTTATTGGTATAGGAAGCCATATAAATACCCACAGTTTGGCGAAAACCGCGACTTGATATCTTTACTCGTTTTTGAATTATTGTAAAATGTAATCTCAAACGAAACAAACATACTGACAGATTAGAAAGAAAATAAATAAATATGTTTTTCTGTTTTTGGTGGAAAATAGCAAATCCGAAATACCAGCACATAGTTGTTATCATTACTTGTTGTTATGAACGTGCGGTGGAATCTTAAGTAACAGAAGCACACACAGTACACATTTACAAACAGTATTTTTCTTAATTGTCCAACATTTTCAATGTTATCCCCGACAGCCGAAGCTGACGGTGGTTTCATGTTCATGTTCGTATTATTAAAATTATTAACTCATTCAAATAATTATTTTAATGTTTTATTTTAAGTTGTTAATAATCCACTAATATTGCTTAAATATAATCATGTTTTTTCTCGTTTTTCTCCTCGATCAAAAAACCATTTGTTTCTATGGCCGCAATGATTTTTTTATCAAGAATTAATTTGACGCTAACTTAATAAGGAATAAAAATAATCTATTGGCAATCGGCAAAGTAAAATTGCGTAGCTATCAACATTCTTAAGGATATTATGATTAAAGTACCTAAAGGAATAGTTATAATACTATTTTTTCTACTCAGTGCTAACCTAACCTAACCTAACTGAATAAGCAATAAGTAACTTATATCTTTAAATTGGTAGTGATAATAATTATTACTTTCTTAATAAAACAAAAATATCAATTTTACAATAACTCAAAAACGAGTAAAGATATCGAGTCGAGGTTTTCGCCAAAATGTAACTAATTATATAGCTTTTAATACTAATAATTAATAAATGTACCGTGCCATTTAATTTTTCTTACAAAAAAAGATGAAAATTGAATATTGCCTTATCAGAGCCCACTAGGAGTAAAGCTGTGAACTTGCGAACACATCCATCATTATTTTTAAAATAAGCGTCAAGTTATCTTTCAAACAAGACTAAACTCATTAGATTTGGATAACGCGTCTACGAGATTACAGCGATTTATGAAAGTACTGTTTCCCAGCTCCCCCACCCTTATAATCAAAAATACGGAAAAAGTGTGAAGACCAAAATTACGCAGAATTTCATGAACTTTCCAATTCCGTTACTAAAACAATACGTTAATATATCGATTTTTTGAGAAAAAAATAATTTTTATTTATTCCATGGTAGTTACGCCACCTAGCGGCCATTTTAGAAACTTGAAATTATTTTAACTGAATTTCTTATGAATTTTTTTTCTCGAAGTCGTAGGGTTCACGGTTTCCCTTTTATCCTACCTCGCTGACCTTAGTGGGAAACCCGATATATATTTCATCTATGCAGTCACAGATTATAGATTAGTAACGGTTAGATTGTCAAAGTCAGAGCGAGTGTTCCTTTAGGCTGTCTTCAGAGGGTCACTATCAGCACTATCTAGCGCTGTCCTCTGTTCCCGGAGCTCAATTGTAGTACAACAAACGCTATCGTGACGTCATGATTTTTTATGTTACTTCATAACTGAATTTTATCAATGCTTTTTCTTCCAAGATAGTGTATGGATAGTGTTTGCGTTTGCAAACTCCATGAACAGGGATACTGTACAACTGATATCGACGTCATACTGACACTGACATAACAAACCGATAATCGCTTATGATACGGCCAGAGTTTTGTAAAGCGAAGAAGGATAAAGTCTCTCCTCTATGGAATAAGTTAAATAGATAATTTAAAAGAAATATTTTTGCGTGATGAGGAAACTCAGATGCAATTCAAGAGCGGTCACCAAATTCTGCCGCAAGAGTATACCTACTGTTATACTGGTATGCCTGAGTTTGATTTATTCTATTTCTCTCAGAATCATATCTATTCATTCAATCCTCAATATTATTGGAATTATTTTCAATCTAGTTTTTGAGAACGTACCAAAAAACTAATGTTATCGTAAATTTTAATAATCAAAAAATAATTAAATTAATGACAAATATTATTTATTTAAACCAAATTTTATAAAGTGTTGTTGAAGATGATACCTAGTTGTGTCAACCACAAGACAAGTTGGCGGCTACCGGCACAACAGCAATGTAACGTTTTCTTTCACTTTGACATTTTGTTTATCTTCCGTGATAATGGGCTTTTACGCTTTTTACTTATAAATACAAGTTTTTTCGTTATTGGTTACTTGGAGGTATACTTTTTGGTTTCCCAAAAGGTTATGGGCCCAGATCTATGCAAACTGCAGTATGTAGTGACGTTAAATTGTCAACATAAATCATGATTTAGTGAACTGGTTTGTGATTAGATCAGTGTCAAATTCGACCATGAGTTCATCAGGGACATTCGATTTAAAGACGTCTGTAGAGAGGTTGGACAATCAGAACAACTGGTTACACTGGAAAAGGCAAATTACTTTGGTTTTAAATCATCACACGGTCGTTGGGAGTAATTAATGGTGAGCTGACATTGTCTATAGATGGTTCTAATAAGGATGACTTTGAAGCCAAGGATTCCCTTGCTCAATTAATCTTGGTTAGTGCACTGAATGATACTAATGAGGAGCTCACCTACTCTTGTGCTACTTCCAAGGAGATATGAGCGAAGTTGAGTTCTGTTTATGAGCTCATTTCAAGCCAAAGATTGAAAAGGCTTTTTGAAAGTTTATTTTCCTATGGAATCATGGGTGATAATTACGGCATAGTTGACCACATTTCTCGACTGCAGCGTGATTTCAATGAACTGAATGTTGAATTAAAAAGGCTGTGAAGGTGTGCTCATTGGTAAGAGAAACCTGAATAGCCTCACTGAGCGGCTCAGATTGACTGAGATGCGCTTGTCGTCCAAGGAGTTGCTAAAATTCCATTGAAGCAAAAAGGAAATGACTGGGTTGATGCTGTTGCTGACAAATCATTCTTACTAGAGAGCGCTGGCAATGGTGGTGAGAAACCCAGGCAGAAACAGCGTGGTGGAAGCCACTGTTATAAATGCAAACAGATTGGTCATTGGGCTCGGGAATGTCCCAGCCGTGGAAAGAGGAAAGATGAAGGAGAGAAAGTGGATGATAACCGCGGACAGGCTAACATTTATGACAGCTCTACTTGTGGTGCTGACAGCAGCATATGGGTGGTTGACACCGGCGCTACCCAGCATATGACAAATCTGAGAAACTACTTCTCTGGTTTCACTCTGTTCCAGTCATCTAAGTACATTCAGGTTGGCAACAGTGATGTCATCAAGGCATATGGTCAGGGAGACATACTATTCGATATGAAAATTGGTGGGCATTGGGATACCAACTACCTGAAGGTCGTTTGGTATGTGCCAGATATGAGTCGAAATTTGTTCTCAGTAAGACGTTCTCTGGACCGTGGTTATCAATTCTTTGCCAACAGATTTGGTTGCAAACTTATCAAGAATGGGCAAACATGCTGGACAGGCAGAAGGATGTTCTATGGTTTGTATTTTTGGACATGAGATTTCATGCTCCCCAAATGGCTGCAGAGGTTCTTCTGGCTTCGTCATTGAACTACTCATTGCGGGTGTGGCATGAACGTCTGTGCCATCAAGGTAGGTGTCTTGTAAATGTCAGATGTTGGGCGACTTGAACTGTCTTTGACTGAAGATGAGGATTTGTGTGAAGGGTGTGCTTATGGACCAGAATAAGCATGCGCAGAACAACTGCCTACATCTCAAAGGAGCTGCGGAGTGGGAAAACCTACACTCGTAGAAGCTGCTAGGTCAATGACACATGCAAAAAACTTGCCTATCAAACTGTGGGCTGAAGCTGTGAACACAGCAGCTTTTGTTTTGATTTGAAAAGGGCCTACAGGACATGTAAAATCACCTGCTGAAATTTGGTTTCAATGCTCACAACCAGAAATTGATTACTTCAAGATTTTTGGAACCAAGTGTCATGCTTATGTTCCAAAGGAACGAATGCGAGAGGTGGACAAGAAAAGTATTCCATGTTTGTTTGTTGGCTACACTGTAGATAACAATGAGTACTGTTTGTGGAATTATGGAAAACTATGGAAAGGCTTCCATTGAAATGTCTCGTGATGTTTTATTTGAAAGAAAGACTCCTGCCATACAACTTTTCAAACATTCGTTGTGGTTTTTATTTATTTAACAATGATACTCGATTCTATATTCTGTGCAAAGATTCTCATCACATATTGAGGGCTGTACAAAAATGATTTTTTTACTCAGATAATTATAAAGATAAATGATAAACTAGATATTCAGGTAAAGATCTTTATGCAAGTTTGAAATTGAAATTCTTTTCTCAATCCTTGGTGTGGCAAATAGATATGCTAGTCAATTCAATACTAAAGCTACAGCGGGAAAGTGGTTTCAATTTCTACTTATTCCAGTTTTGGCTAGATGTGAATAAAATATAAGAGCCGTCTTCGCTATTCGCTATGTACTTCAACCCAAACGTATCCCATCTATTGATGCCGGTTTTTTTCCAGACTGAGAAGCATTTATATTTCTCTCGTCTCTCTTCATAGACAAAAAATTAGTCAATTGTCTTCTCATTAATATTATTGCGCCTTAACCTCAATGTGACAGTAAATGACAGAATGTGAACGCAAACGCAAAATAGCGTTCATGGATCACTAACACACAATTGGCTCCATGAACAGCATCGGTAGTGTTTGCATTGATAGCGCTGATAGCGACTCCCTGAACACAGTCTTATGTGGCGAGGTGAAGAAGAAAAAGTTTAGTGATGATTCTTGACCTAAACATAACCTACATTTTTAAAACTAACGTCAATCACATGTTACATGTTGGCTTGTTATTAGCACGGTATAAAGAATTATACAGTATTCCAACTCTCATGGAAGGGGTAAAATCGCGCATACCCAAGCGCGCATGTGGTGGCCATGTTTTAATCTTAAAACCTTGAGAATTCAGATGCGTACGAGAAGAATTTGTGCTGCTATCCTATGTGCTAGTACAGTGACGTCCGTGAATTCTCTTTTGTATACTGATTGACCACATTATCATCTCGATTGTATTTTATAATAAGTATTATTTGTTTTTACAAATGTCGAAAGGTGGAAATGTGTGTGTTGCGAAGAACTGTAACAACAAAAGCTACAATTTACATTTATTTGTTCGTGTTATCGTGTCTACTGAAATATACCCAAACGTTTCTGAACTAATTAGATATAATTTGTTCCTTTCTCAAAGTGAGAAATTTGGTTACTGGCCTGTAATATAAATGATTTGCTGGACAGATTGGAACGTGATGGGTGTTTACCCTCCTTCAAACTGTGTGCGGCAAATTTTGAAAATAAAGCTTTTTTGAATGACTTCAGGAATTCTCGAACAGAGAATTGTGAAGGGGATACCGATGGAATGTTATTAAGATTATTAAACGAAGATTTTCAAGAGAATATCAAAGACACCGTCGAAGAAACTGAGCCTTTACAACATTTTGATAATGACTATCAAACCTTGGATATTAAAAAAAATTGAAACATAGGTTTATTTCAGGTTACCTGATCAAGAAATGCTTTTGAATTCATGATTAAGAAACATGTAGCAAATATGCAAGGACAGTTGATGAGCATGATGATGACCGAATATTTTGTTATTTCAAAAGATATCATCAAAATACCAGTTGCTTTGGGGGTTTAATGATACCTGATGTTAACTTTGTAGCACTGATTAGTAAACATCATTTTTTAGAACATCTTTTCAAGATATGTTGTAATAGAATCGAATATTGTAAAAACTCTTTTAGAATGTGATCTTAAAGACCCTTGTGAATGTTTGCCCTATAACTATTTGAATTTATTTTTCCGTGTTTCATTATTTTATACATTAAGAAATATAAACGAGAATTTTAATTTAAAAATAGAGGAAAAATGATTTAATTTGTGATAGGTATTCATAATTCTTCAATAAATTGTTTTTGTATTAAGGAAGTTTTAATTATAGATCTGTTACTAATCTTGCAATTTTTCACTATGGCTCTGACTACAACTTCCACTAGAATTTATTATTAATTTACTTTGCGAACGATAAATAAAGCAATCAAAACAAATACAACCAGAGATTTTATAGATCCTCGTGATTTTTGATTATTTTTTTTCTGTTAACTTTAATTAATTTTCTGGGTTTCATTGTATTATACCTACTCTGAAAACTATAACCAACAATTTCAAATTTAAAACAAATAGTGACAACATTATTTTATGGACCAATTCATAATATCTAATATATCAGTTCAGTGAATTAATTTCGTATCGATAAATTTTATTTACGTTCCTGCCACCGTTCATGTTAATTTCCAGTACAGACCTGACTTTTTAAGATTAAAACATGACCGCCAGCTCTTGACCATGAGTCAATAAAATCAAAGGTTCCGCCGAGTGTTGGACTACTGTATATTTCTTTATACCGTGTTATTAGTTCAAGAGCCACATGACACGTGCGCACTAACGTAGTGCGCAGATCCGATTTTAAGCCTCCAACCTGCCGTAGTTTGAGGAGTCGGTAACCTTTGAACGAAGCTGTTCACAACTAGAATTATCTACTGAAAATTATAAATTTAAGATCTCTTCAAAATCATCTTTGAGACAAATGTAAATACATAATAGAATAACGTTGTGAGTGAAGCTTGAAATGATTAGAAAACAGTCTTTACATATGTTAGATCTGGTTGTTTTGGAGGTTTTATCCAACTAGTATCGTTATTATTTAATCATCCATGTGTGTCAGTTGTGACAAATAAAATTGCAATATGCTCGGATGCAAAATGAGATAACAACAAAATAAAGTCGTCCGATTACAATCGTAAACTTGAAACTAAAATAGGATAGTATTTGTGCAGCTGTTAAAACGCAGATTTTAATTGTCACTGGATGCTGCGATGTAGTGAACGCATCTTATTTACGGCCGTATTCAACTAACTGCCGATATATTAGTGGAATTGATACTTATAGACTCCAACTCGAATGGCGGGGCAGAACCAAACAACTACGTGGATAAATTAAATTCCATATGATTATGGAGTAAAATTATGACATTTTGACGAGCGCATTTGTTTGGCGCGCTAATATTCTTCGTTTTATGAAAGCTAATCTAACTTTTGCATATTTTGCTCAGACATCGAGATTCCTCAATAAGATGAAATTGTCATATTATGTTTTAATGGATAAAAAATATGTTTCACACGATTTAGCGATAGAATTAGCCAGACCTGTTCGACTCATCAAAACTATATCTATAAATATCACGAGAAGAAATCACGTAGGTATGTGGAATATAATGTTACAGGTAGAATTATAATGATACAGGTGGATAAATCTTATATGAAAAATGATAAAATGGACTAAAAACTTAACTTTTAAGTGAGTTCCTTAGAAGCAGCCTAACTTCTTTGAACTTATAACAACAGTTTGCTGCACTTTTTTTCAGTATGGAAGTTCTCGATTGTTTGAACTAAATCACATGCCATAGTTTCTGTAAAATTTAACCATTCCAATTTTTTTCTGTTTAGATCACTCAGAGACACCATGCTTAGAAAAAAAGCACTGGAAAAGTGGCTTAGAGGCCAACCGAAATAATTATTCGCAACGGGAATTAGGAGGCTACAAGAAAGATCAGATGAGTGCACAAATATTGGAAATCATTTCTGTAATTTTTTTTTGAGCTATGGCCATTAGCCTTTACATAAACGATCCTTTAATTATGAAATTTTAGATTGGATCGACTTTTCATTGTCTTATAATATAATATAATAATATAAATAAAATTTTATTAACTAATCAGGTTTCAAAATTCCCTTTTTATTATGCAAATTTTGTTTAATTTCTTAGTTGCCCATTCATAGAAATATTAATGAGTATTTCTTACAACCTGACACGATTAATAAACCACAAAAATAAAAACAAACCTGATTTTAGTTTACGCTGGACTGCCTCTTTACGATTTTTTCCACGGACCTTTTTTTACCAGACAAAATTCAATTGAGAAAAATAAAAAAGAATCAACCAAATATTCTGTAGTTTCAATCATCACGCATGATTAATAATGATTTTAGGTGAATTTTATATACAAATGTACCTACCTGATCTTTCGCACTTTCAAATTTCGAAAAAAACTCAACATGGTGTGTCATGTTTTTGAAGATATAAATGTGAAATTTGATACAAAATTGAAATATTTCAGTCGAGAACGTACCTACATCATCGGCCTAGTAGATTCAAAATGGCGGCCAATCAAACTTTTAAAGCCGTTGATTAAATTTCATCAAAAATATTTTATGTTATAGACATGATCTGTCCCTACAACTATTGTTTGAAGCATTCTTCGTTAAAGGTAAAAAAATAATAAAAATTATAAACTGTGATATTTACATATCCGCTGGCTTTAAGCCATCAGGACTGTTTTTGGTTTGTTCAAATTTAATTTTTTTGGTTTGTTCAAATTTTCTTTTGTAATTGCCAGGACCATTATGTTCAAAACAAAACTAAATTATCCATCGTTCAAATGGTGAGTTATGCTCTTGAGTTCATACAAAAAGAACTTTCAGTGTTTTTGATTTTTCAAATTTTCCGATTATTTCTTTTTAATTTTTGTTCTTTCCCTAAAAAATTTACTCGTACTATCACGAATACTGAAAAAAAGAATGAACTGAATCGGTCAAGGCTTTATACGCTTACCAACGAACGCCATCTCATTTTTGACCGACTTTGCCAGAACGAAGAATGTTGACTTTTTTATTTATTTAGATTTGCAGGATATCTTCGTAATTCAACTTCCAATGTTAATGTTATATTTATACCTACCGTAAATACTTCAAAGTACCTATATTTTAGTAATATTTCTCTATTGTAAATTGATCATGGTTAGGTACTCTTGATAATTTTAATGATTTAAGATTGAAAATCCTCGACAAAATCTAATTATCTAATTTGACCAACAAGAGCTGGAGCATTATTGGCAATCGCCGTCTCACGACCCCGAGTTTGTACCTATAGACCGAACCAGAATAAATCACCTCGAACGCATAGGGAACCACTAAATCATCTCTCAGCGGTTTGTTTACCTTTGCCAGGACACGTTTATTGGTTTAACATAAATTATAGAGCATCCTAGCCCCTAACAATGTTATATTTGTGTTGCTACAAAGTCCTCTTAATACAACAGGCCTTGTTCGTTAACGTACGAACGGGTACCGCCATTATTTATGGTGCTCCGGTGTATCATTCCTAATTAAAAATAGCTAATTGGTTGATCACAGCACACGGCCAGATGGACTCATCGATCGACAATCGATTAATCAGGTATTGTTCTTTGGAATTATTTCTGCCGAGTCGTGGATGCGGGAATTAAGTGAACGATTGCTTGCCCTGGGGACGTTTCGGACAACGTTCCGAGAATGAGATTCTTTAGGTTCGTGAGGATATAATAAGATAACTGGATCAGATCGATGAAATAGCTTGTATTGAAAACATCTATCATATCAATATATTCAAATGTAATTTTTAGAGTTGTCTTATAATAATTGAATAACCTAACATACAAAATTACTTTCTTCTTGAAAATCAATAGTAGATATATCTTCGACTTATACGACGAAAGTAACTGCAGACAGAATGTGTGGAGCAGAGTAGCTTTAGAGTTCTATGTATACCTACCGAAATAAAGTTTTGCAGGTAGATATAAATGTAGATTTCGTATTCCTTTAGAGTTTCTTTCAACAATTCTGACATTTCGGTAATCAAGCAGAAGTAGGTAAAGTGAAGATTAGGTACCTCGCAAATTCTTTTAGAATTTGGAAAAAAATGTATAATAATTAAGGCAGCAAAAAAATAATTATATTTCAAATAGAGAAAACACGATTATTGTTAACAATTTCACAGCTAGAATTGTTCTACTTGGGGTTAATAATTGTAGATAACATCTATTCGAGCAGGTAGTAACAGTTTCAAAAATAGAGATTACAACATACCTATATGAACTTTTTATATTATAGTTAACTGCTATTTTTATTATCTAATAAAGTAAAATATACATCTGAACAAGGAACTTATAAGACATATGACTATTTTCCTTATTTTAAAATTATTACTTACTCCTGTCATAGCAAGCGCCTCGCTACCCTATCTAGATCTAAATCCACTCAACTTTGATGCGAAATATGTCCTGTTAAATTTAACGAAACTATTCAAACAAATTTATTTCATGCGGTTTACTAACATGAGATATTTCAAAACCAATATTGAAGACAATGTATTTTTATATAAATCGAGTTATATAGAAAAATTTAAGAATCACCATCGAGAATGGAAGCAAGTCTCACTCTTTCCTATACAGATTTCATTCAATTTTAATATTACCAAATTGAAGACTCGATTATCCGAATATCAATTATATAAATGTTCAGTTTGCTACATGGAAAGAAGTTGCCAAGATTGAACTGTTTATTTCGTTCAAACAATGAAACTATAAAAAATGCGATGAACAATAAAATGCGAAATGGATCTCCCATCGAATAAACTTTTCTCAAATTTACTTGATTACATGGGAAAATATAATCGAGTTCTACCTTCATCAAACGCAACTCAAAAATCTGTACATTCACAGAACACTTTCTATTCATTTACATTTCATACCATATACTTTGATATGTTGTGTTTAACAGCGTTAAAAACGTAAAATAGTATATCCTAAATCTTTTTTTGATGAGCACTGCAAGAAATGTACAAACCTGATCCTATGCAATACATAACAAATGTAAATAAATAACTTTTTCCAAAAAAATATGACCCAGTTTAGTAGTTGTTGAATTGAAAATTTTAAATAAAGAGATAATTGTACATTTTCTGAAGATCTTACTATAGACCCTGATTTAAAAAAATATATAGTATATTTATTGATAAGAAATAGGCTTTTTTTGGATTGTGCGTGCGCGATATAAGTATAGTAAACGTACTCCGATTTTGATGTTTTTTGATTCATTTGAAAGAGGAGACTTGAGAAATGCTCCTATATTCATAAAACCTCTGAAGGTGGCAATTTTTCACGAAAATCGAAAATCTGAGATGGAAGCTTTAAAGAGAGGACAATATGGAAACGTTTAAATTGAAAATTTATTCAAAAGAGTTACGGTTTTCGAGTTACAGCAATGTTAAAATCTCAAATATGTGTATTTTCGCTATGTGGAGGAGGCAATTTATTTCGAAAATTGAAAATCTGAGGCATCCAAATTAAAGACCAGATTATTTGTAGCAACATTTACATTGAACATTTATATATATATATATATATATGGGATATTACGAAATTTGTTAACACGATAGAGGTCGCAGTTATGGAGGTATCAAGTCAAGAAAAAAAAATTCTGCCTTGAAGTGGAACTCGAACCCTGTCTGCTTTATATTCAACAGCCAAAACGAAAACCTCTAACCGCAAGGCTATGATACATACAGCAATTTATTTGTAATGACATGTAGGTATACCAATGAAATGGTTATTCAAATTTCACTTCAATGAATTTTGAGAAATTTACCTTTCCGCTGACTACAGGCCATCGGGATTTTTTTTATTTGTTCACGCGTTTCATATAGTAAACGTACTCCAATTTGGATGATTTTTGATTTACTTGAAAGAAGAGACTTGAGGAATGGTTTCATATTCATGAAAACGCAGATCCGAAATCTCCTTCTCTCCAAAAACCGCTCCCGAAGGGGGTGGAGGGCAAATTTCAAAAGAGTTACGGTTTTCGAGCTAGAGGCATGTCCAATTTTCAAATATGTGTATTTGGGCGATTTCTTTCAAAAATTTAAAATCTGTGGGTACTACATGAAAGACCTAATTATTCGCAGCAACATTTGTAATGAACATTTTTTCCTTAGAGTTCCGGTTTTCGAGTTAAAGCCGTGGTAAAATGGTAACATCTAAAATACTTGCGTATTTCCGCAGCGATGTTTTGAGATCTCAATAATAACAATTACAGAAAAGAATATACGTGGATAATAAGATAAATATTTAGTATCTTCATTGGTATTAGTGAACGTTTAATGCTTTTCGTGCCTAATGTTCCACTCAAAAGGGTGAAATTAATATTTTTTACAAAGTAATATTAATGCTATTGGTGCTGGTAGTCGTGAAGTTGGTGCCAAAAGTTATCAATCTATCTGCACCTGCAATCTCCAAAACAGTTGAATCACTTCTTCATTTTAATATGAAAATATGAGGTGGTATAATTAAAGATAGGACAATATCCGAGAACGTTTAAATTGAACATTTTTTCAAAAGAGTAACTGTTTTCGAGTAAAAGGCATGTTAAATTCTCAAATAAGTGTAATTTTGCTATGTACCTACTACATGAAAGACCTAATTATTTGTAACAACATTTTTAATGATTTTTTTTCTTAGAATTACGGTTTTTGAGTTAATGCGGTGTTAAAATGGTAACATCTAAAATACTTACGCGTATTTCCGCAGTGATGTTTTGAGATCTCAATAACTACAAGCAAAGAATATACGTGAGTAATAGGATAAGTACTATCTCCATTGGTTCATATTAGTGAAGGTTCAACGATTTTCGTGACTAATGTTACACTCAAAAGTGTGAAATTAATATTTTTACAAAAAATGGACCGACGTTATTAGTTGGTGCACTGAAAAATACAAAATAATATTAATTCTATTGGTGCTGGTACTTGTGAAGTTGGTGCCAAAAGTTATCAATCTAAGTGCAACTGCACAACTTCAAAACTAACAGCACCAACAGAATTAATATTATTTTGTATTCTAACTAACGTCGGTCCAATTTTTTGGTAAACAATATTTTTTTATTTGAGTTTGTTTTCTTTTAGAAAGATACTTTGACTATTATTTGTACATTGTAATAAAAATAGAAGAATAAAAATTGAATTTCAAAAATGACAAAAGTTTTTTTTACAAGTATTAACCCCTAATTTTTATAATTTTCAAATAAAGCAATAAATATAAGATAAATTTGTAAAGGAATGTCTAGTCCGAAAATTTTTATTTTTCAAAATTCTTAATTGTCAACATTTTCTATGTAAGAACGCTTCACAACTTTCAAGTTTTCTTAGAGGTGGGCCATGATTGTATTAGAAAATAATCGCAAGTGTCAGAAAAGTCAAACAAGCGTCACACAAATGTAAATATTATATTTATCTATTATTTTAAAAGTTTTAGTAAGTTTCACGCCGGGAAGACCTTTACAAAAAGATGATTTAATTGTATTTATTATCTATAGAGAATATGATAAAGTTGTTTCAAGGATATGTAATTCAATTTTTTTTCTTCTCCTCAACAGGGATGAGGCTCTTGCCTGTTCGGATTTTCACAAAGTTATTACGACCATCTTTTCGTTGGTCTACCTAAATCTCTTTTGCCTTGTGGATTATAATCAATTATTTTCTTGGGAAGTCTTACATTTGTCATTCTATTAACATGTTGTTTCCAGCCATCTCTGTACTCATTTCATTTCTACCGTTTAAGGCGTTTATATTAAGTTTGTTGAGTATATCTTCGTTTCTTACTAGATACCTCCTTGTGCAGCTTTTAACTCTTCTCAGGAATTCAGGAATCATATTTCTGCTACCTGGGGCTTACTCCTGAAACTCGATTCGCTTCTGTAGACTATTCCCTATTCGACTTAGAATTACATTCACCAAAATACCAAAATTTTCACAATCGAGTTATGTGAAATTTGCGTTCTATAAAATAAATCGTCAAGTATCAAGTCATAATATACTTCATGCGCAGTGACAATATATTTGTATTGAAAATCAAAATATTCGCAGCATTTATTAGTACCTACGCGTTTAAAAAAAGTTTTTATTATGGGGCCTCGCTACCAGCTGATCGTTTTTGATGAATTTTTCTGTTAACATCCCCGAGGTGAAGTATGAAGGTTGATCCATATGATATAATACCCGACAACCCTTATAAGTGTATTACAGGTAGTTTTAATGAACAGTAGCGGGTACAGCAATAGTTAGCTGAAAAATGTAGTTCCACTATAACTCTTTTGGTTTTACAAAGAGAGTTTTTTAATCGAACAAATATGCCTGGAATCCACTGTAGAATCGCGGATCATATTTTTTATTTTCAATAAAAAAATAATAACAAAGTTTTCAACTGAAATTTTAGAATTCTTATTTTTCCTATGTGATCCTCGATTCTCCATACTCTTCTCAGTAAGCATACAAAATTTTACCTTGATAGGATAATTAGTTTAAGAGAAATAATAGAACTACGATATCACTGGGTAGCGAGCCCCTTAATTTTTTTTGAAATTAATTATTATACCTAGTGTTGCCTACTTTTGAGTTTATGAATAAAAATACAATAATACATATTTTCATTTTCAGTGATTCTAAAACGTCTTATCGGCACAACATAGAGATGAAAATATTGTTGAAATTCTAAGAATATCCCGGAATTGGGCTTGTGTTCAATAACTGTGGCGCCAAGATTTAACGGTGTTTTCTGATAAAACACCCCAAAATGAGACAAAAATCAGGAATAACAATTTTCGAGTTTTCGTCTCCTTTTGGAGATATTAGATTTAGATTTTTGTTCCAACAAGCTTGCGGGATGTTGGGTGGGGGAAAATATGCATTTAAAAGAAGTCGTACTTACCCGAAGGTATAAAAGAAGTTGTAATTACCAGATATCACACAGAAGTATTTTCTTGAAAAATTCACATTAATCAATGTAAACACAAAAATTTCACCCTGCACTCCTTGACTTTTGTCTAGCGTCTAGCCCATGTCTAGCCGCTATTATTGTCATATTTCATATTACTGTTGTTTTGAAAATGGCTGAAACAAGAAACGACTTACGTTTCAAATATTACTCCGTTGCCTCTATATCTAAAAGGTCGAAAAAACATAGAATAGTATGCGTCTTGTAGCACTTGGATATTCTCAAATATCAATACGTAATTTAGGTTTCGAAGTATTTCATACAAAGAATAATTAATAAGCAAATAAATTGATAGCATCACTTTACGGAACAGCTTTTTTATATAAAATAGAAGTTTGAAATGTAGTTGCTTAGCAAATATTAAGGAAACAACTCTGTTACCAAAGCACAGACCTAGCAACCACAGTCTAATATACCTATATATATTAAAGACTCCATGTAGTGAAATTATAAATAAACATAAAAAAGATGTTTAAAATAAAGTTGAAGTGAAATGTGTTTACAGTATAATATCCAATTAAAAATGGATACAATGATTTTACTGGTAAGTGCAATTTTTTATTTACTTCTAAACGAATTTTTCCCACCCAACATCCCTTTTGCTCCAACATCCCGCAAGCTTGTTGGGACAAAAAAGTGTCAACATTTCCAAAAGGAGACGAAAACGCGAAAATTGATAATCTTGATTTTCGTCTTATTTTGGGGTGTTTTATAAGAAAACACCGTTAAATCTTGGCGCCACATACGATTCACTTTTCCATGAAAAATAAAAAATGATTTCAGTATATAATCTTTGGTAGATTGTAGCAGAGATCATAGGTATTTTGCATTAGGCTATCATGTAATTTGGAGGTAGAAGTAAAATAACTGTCACCTGTCACTGAGTCATATAGTGGAAATCAAAGAATAAAGACCTACTCATAGTTTCTTTTCTACCCACCATCGTGATGGGTACTGATTGTCATTCTTTTTGAAATCAAATTCGATTGATTCAGTACTCGATGTAGTCAGGAGTAATCCCCCTGTATTTTGCTGTTGTATTTTTTAGTGCTCACCCAGCTTTTGCTCCCATACATTAGTAGAGGTGTAGCGGCCATGGTCTTGTAGAATTCGATTTTCGTATATTTTCGCATTTTGTAATTTAGTGATCTGTTTTTTATAGTATTTATATAAAAACTGGTTTTAAAAATGTTTTTACGATTAATTTATGGCCACACAAACTTTGCGGAGTATTTATTATCTATGTAACGCGTTCTAATTATTGGCAGCAATTACCAGTGAACGATCAGGAGTCATAAAATAACAAAAAGGAGAAGATTCTAGCATCTTTCGTTTTTTATTATAGTTGTGTTATAAAAATTGTTTCAGATTCTTATCAGCATTACTTAGCATGTTTCACAGCACTTTTTTTAATAAACACCATATTTGGTCATAGGTATACAACTATCTATATTATTGAAGCAGGGCTACTTTCTATCAACGACAATTGTCACATTATAACCATTGAAATGGATAATTGCACGCGTTTTCCTGATGCACAATTATTATCCTCTGGTCCATCTCGCCAGCAGTTGGCTACCAACAAATGGCCAGCATAAGTGAAGTGTGTTAACTGGTAATCACGCATAATGACTTATAATACCAGAATCACTGTCGTATCTACCGAAGCCGGCAGCTATATACAACAACAATTTCCAATCATAATTACCAAATTGGATTTCGGATCAGCATCGCTCGAGAGCGGCAAACCAATTTCCCCATGATAATATACTTTTAATAAACAATTCCGCAGCATACTTATTATATTATATTAAATTTTGGTAGGTAGTCAAACTGATCATCAATAACGAAAGCCGATATTTTATAACAAATATCTAAATGAAAATGTTGGAAATAAATATTTTCTTAGAAAATGTAGGAGCGAGTTTATGCACTACAAAAAATACGAAAAAATATTGATTCTGTTAGTGCTGGACGTGGTGCAGTTGTAGATAAAAAGAAGGCTTTTGGAACCAACGTCAAAAGTACCAGAACCAATTCAATTAGGATTATCTTGTATTTTTCATTGCACTAACCAATAAAATCAGCCCCTTTTTTGTAAGAAATATCTTTTTGAAGTTGTGCAGTTGCAGTTACATTGATAACATTTGGCACCAACTTCACAAGTACCAGCACCTATAGAATTAATATTATTTTGTATTATTTAGTGCACCAACTAATAACGTCGCTCCATGTTTTATAAAAAAATGTTTTATTTCACAATTTTGAGTGTAAAATTAGTGACGAAAATCGTTGAACGTTCACTAATACGAAAGAAGATAGTACTTATCATATTACCCACGTATATTCATTGCTTTTACTTGTTGCTATTTACAAATCTCAAAATTTCGAAAGAAATTGCCCCTTCCACATATCGAAAACACACATATTTGATATTTTAACACGGCTGTAACTAAAAGACCGTAATTCTTTTGAAAAAATGTTCAATATCCGGATATTATTCTGTCTTTAGTTATGTCACCTCAGATTTTCGAGAAAAATTGCCACTTTCACCCTCTTCACGCGACCACGTACAAAAAAAAAGCAGACAGTCGAATGGTATACTTCCTCCGTTTGGGTTCGTCGGTAAAAAAATCAAGGGTTTCCGAGTTATAGGAATGTGCAAGATTGATATTTTTAAATCACGGAATACTTACTTATACCTAAAAGAATGTTCAACAATTTCCATGACCAAAGAAACACTCCAATATGAGAAATAAATATTTCTTACAATTAAATGTGATCGACTGAAAAAATCAAAATAAGGTTAATTCTATTGGTGGTGGAACTTTTGAACTTGCTGCCAAAAATCTTCTGCTTGCCTACAAGTGCAGCACTTCAAAATTAATAGCACCAATGCAATCAGTTTTATTTGGAATTTTTCAGTGCACCAACTAATAGACTTGGTCTTATTGATTATCGAGATAGTTGAGCCAAAAATAGCAAACATCCGCACGTATAGGTAAGTACATAGGCATTTAAAAATCAATTATTAATCCAGTCAAATTTTCTATAATTTGTATAAATTTTAAGAAATATCTGAAATCAGCAAACTTTTCCGGTAGCTGAATCAGCCATACCACCCTGTAGGTACACGTTGCAAAACAGCGCCGGTTTCTTTCACATGTAAGACACTTAAATGGTTTCCCGTAACATTTACAACGGCTAATAGAGATTTTAAACGTTCATCCTCTATTAATAAAGGCAATCGACAATGTAAACTGGTAAATTGGTTGCATTATAGTGTTAAATTGAGCTACACTCTATCGGTAGATACTATATATACAATTTAATAATAATCTATGAGCAGACTTTGATTATCCCTATATGAAAGCACAAAGAACAGAAGCCTAATGGGAAAGTTCATTGCTAAGAAATGTCATAAAGAGGTTGTGCTTTTTGTTATTTCCAATAAGGAAGAGTGGATCTAAAGTCAGCCTTATGCAAATAAAATAATGCAGGGGCTCAAAGGATGGCTGAACACACGTATCTATCCATGTCCCCAATCTTTGAATTTGAAATAAAAGAAATTGTAATGGAACAGATCATAGCACATAAAATAATAAAATAGGTATAAACGACATAAATATGGCTGGAATGGAACATTTTTCTCACTTTGTATTTGGCACACAGAAACCACCAATATCAAAACTTAATGTAGTAGTCTCAATACCCTTGAATTCTTCATATAGCTCTTTCTTTATATTGTACATATTGTATCAACTCCTTACTACATGATTTTTTATTTTTCTGTCGAAAAAAGTTATGCGTTAGAATGATTGATTGGGAGTTATTAAAAAATAGTTAAAAAAATATTTATCACTATTTAAAGAAAATAAATATCAAACTTTGACTTGTGCCAAATTTGGCACAAAATGCGATAACACTAACAATGTTAATTTTTGACGTGTCCCAAATTTGGCAGAAATTTCGGAAATAAAACAAAAGTAGTAAGTACTAATTCAGATTTATTTAAAAACATGGATTTTATATCAACAACAGCGTGGAAATCTTGTCCTATCCCATGTGAAATTTGCTAAAACAATTGCGATCCTTATTTAGATATAAAAATACTGAACATTTGCCACATAATATCTGGGATTTTCCCTTACAATCTGGATATTTACACCTCTGTCGTTCTTCACTAACTCATGGCAAAAGATTCAAGTGGTCCGTTCTAATTTCCTGGGCTGGAATCTGCGAAAAAGGATATTTCTTTTTTTTGAGATCCTGTTGAGGTTGTAAGCTGGTATTTGGAAAAAATTTCGTTGTTGAAAAAAAAATTGAAAAACTGTATAGCATCTTCGAGTTATTGTATGAAAATTGGAAGTGTTTCATCTCCTTTGAATTTCACAAATTTTTCAGTAACAGCAAGGAATCTATTCTGCCAGACAACTTCTTCTTTTCCCATTTTTTGTGCTGTGATTTTTACATTTTCTGCTAGTCGATATCGATGGTAAATTTGTATCATAATGAGATTTCGATGTCGAGAGAATATTTATATCACTATGCTTATCTTGATAATATTGTCGCAACACAGAGAGAGGTATGTCGTATTCGCTGTCATTGTCACTTTCTTCGATAATTACCTTTTCAGTTGATGAAGCATTGCTCTCACTATCTTATGATTTACACAAAACTTTTGTAGGTTTTATGAGAGTCATTAGTTCATTCTTTCGATGGTCATTATCGGAAGATAAATTCTCATCATCACTCCCATTTGTCACTGGAGTTTGTACTCTCTTTAATCCATAGAATTTGTTGTTATCCATCTGAAAATCCAAAAATACGTTACAAAAATATTATCTTTTCCAAACATGGCACAAGTAAACAAAGACAGATTTTGCCTCGTTTTTATATAAAAAAAACGTTTTGTACGACTTCAGTCATCACCCTTGCAAAAATATTTTTTTCCACACAAATGAAGCCAAAATATTCTATTTTCAACTTGCCTCAAACAAGCCAGCGCGTATTACCAGGCAGATTATTCACTAAATGATGCATCAAATTTGCGCGTTCGATGGTAGAGGGGATTTAGCGGGTGCCCATGAACAAGCCAGCGTACCAGATATGGGAAAACTTGAGTTAACAGCACAAACTCTTTGGAAACTTGAAAGAAAAAATTATATTTATATAATAATATGGCACAGTATGCGGTAAGGGGTTTTAATATTTACACATAGAATTATCAGTGCATCTGAAAAAAATGTTACAGTCTTTGTAAAAATCTTGTATCTTATCTCTATCGAGACTCAATAGATTTTAATCTAGCCATTGCTGTATTTTAGTCAAGGCTCAATAACATTTATTGAAGGTTTACTGTTAAAAGCGATTTTCAGTCAACAATACGGTTTCATCAGTAATACCTAGACAGTATTTCAACAGTCAACTAGTTCACCTGAATAAGAGGGAAAGTAATACAATTTTGTTCCTTTTAATTTAAATGCTTGATTTATCGCTCTGAAAAGATTCAAAATGTTACCTTCACTACCATAGTTATTTAGTTTCTGTAGTAGAGTGCAACAGGGTCAAAAACCTGTGACAGGTCTGCAAAGGGTACAAGTGTATTAATCACTTTATTGAACTCCTAATGATCAAATATGTGTTACATCTACCAAATTAATAGCCAAGAGTTCTAAGACGGGTATGGTGATGAACTGACGTTTTTATCAGATTGCAGTTACATAGTATGCAATGAAATGAATGCTGCTATTAAAAGAGTTATAGAAATAAAAAAGCTAACAATTAAGAATATTTTAAACAGGATCTAGAAAGGCGGATTTTTTAAATTCTGAGGATATTTAACTAGAATTTTAACAGACTGGGCTGTGATAGAACATGTGCTAAACTTCATCACCTACTTCGAGCAAATTGTTGTCTAGTGGTGCGAGTAGATAGAGGCAACAAAATTTCAGAAAAACTCTAGACTCTAGAGACTTACTCAGTTAACCAGAATCCTAGAAGGTTCAGATCTCAATTGGGATGAGAGATGCCAGGGAAACTCGAAAAATAGATAACTATTCCCTACAATTTTTATCGTTCGGTATAATTTCGAAATTCGGGTATCGCGAGATCTCTAAAGGAGAAGAAGGCACTCCACCAGCTAAACTTGGAATGCGCATACTCTTGTTGGAAATCGATTGATATAAGCGACAGCAGATAGTAGAATAACCTTCACTATAGTTTTCGCTTCAACAGGTGCTTCCGGAGTAGAGAGTACCTCACCTGTTGAGCCTACTATGAGAGTAACATTACTGTGCCTCAAGTGTATGCCACAAGTGCCACGACTCTGATGGATCTTAGCCAAGACACTTGATAGTACTCTTCGAAATTGATCAGATGCTCCAATAAAATTTGTTGATACAACACGGTGCACTGCCTAGGCTGAAATTCCACATCCAAAACATTCAGCAATGAAAGATATAAAGTATCGTACAATAAAGAATGTCTAGGTACACGCTGGCAATAGAAATAATCACCTAGGGCAGGCAACTTGTGATTGTTATTACTGAATAAATAAACGAATATAGTTAAATCATTACAATATACTAATCACTGCAAAATAATAGAAGTTTATCAAAATACCACAATATTTCCAAACGCTCAGGTATTTCTATTGTATTTTATTTATCGTAATTGGTTATATCAGTATGATTGCACTTTACATAAGAAAATTTAGTTGTATCTTGCAAAAACATTTTTAATTCATTAAAATTCTCATGCATATTTTACAGATAGAAACTACTACAACCAAGAATTTCTCTTCTTTTTGATATTATTGTCGCGTATAATAAATGCCATATGCTTTTTATTTTACATACGCCATCATGAATTCATTATATTGGGATAGGTAGATATCTCGATGATGAGTTAATTTAACAAAAAAATTCTGTTTAAAATTCTTCTATAGCAATCGATTTAATGAACGGGCAGGAGCAGAAGAACACCCAAAACATGGTTTTCGCGAGAAATATAGCTTGATGTTATCTTTAAAGTAAATAATCCTTAATTTTATAATGGTGCCAATTTTCTACCAATATAATGTCTTATTTATTTTGAATTAATTTCCCTTGCTAGGTATTGGAATTCCTAATTAGCTTTTATCCTTCTCTTGTAAGATGATTATCAAAAGAAAATAATTGGAGTAATTCTGTCGTTTATCACCAAAAATTCTTAAAATGAACTTACAACTCGACATAAGTATATATTCATAACGCCATAACGCGCACATATGCATATCTGAACTCGATTATTTCTAGTTACTCACCCAGGGAGCTGCATTGAGTTCAGAATTAATCAAATTAAAAATCGTGAACTATTGAAAATGAGTGGCATGGGTGCCGACACTATAGTTACTATGATCAAACATCTCAGACAAAGACATTAATTTCAATATAAACGTATCCCGATTTTATTTTATATCGACAACTTCAGTAGGTAGTAAGGATATTGGTGGATCGAGTTCTAAGTCGAATAGAGAATTGAATCGACATGGAAACGAGTTTTTTTTTATTTTAGCAACAGAAAAGTACACTTTATTCAGAAGTAGGTATGTAAAAATTTGGCCTATATATATATATATATATATATATATATATATATGGCTCTTCACCCTACGATATACTGATGAGAGGCAACAACCTCGAAATCATGATATATATCTGGGAGACTGATGCTATGTTTGGTAATCAATCTGATTGAGCAGTATAGTGGAAAAAATGCACACAAACGCAATATGTAGACGACAAACCTCGTTCTTATTGCGGCACCCTACGAAATGTAGGTTCAATTTACCAGCTAGGCGTGAAATTATTATACATATTCTAATAGGGTCATCAGGTACGGATAGCTCCTCATTTATTTAATTAATTATTAACCTTTGCCGATTGTTATTATCCACCATTATACATGCTTAATATATCGCTCATACTTGTCTCCACCGACAGTTCTATACCGAAGATTGATACAAGTATGAGTTCCAAATAAGGATTGATTATCAAATATGGCTCTTCACCCTACGATATACTAATGAGAGGCAACAACCTCGAAATCATGATATATATCTGGGAGACTGATGCTATGTTTGGTAATCAATCTGATTGAGCAGTATAGTGGAAAAAATGCACACAAACGCAATATGTAGACGACAAACCTCGTTCTTATTGCGGCACCCTACGAAATGTAGGTTCAATTTACCAGCTAGGTGTGAAATTATTATACATATTCTAATATGGTCATCTGGTACGGTATATATATATATATATATATATATATATATATATATATATATATATATATATATATATATATATATATCTTTCAAATAATTAATTAAATTTAGGTAATGGACTGAGTGACAGTAAGCCACCTTATCTTTGATGAGAAAATATTCACTCTATTGCATACGTGCTTGGAATAAATAGGTTACAGAGTTGAGTCAGAAATATAAATAGTTAAAAAGAGACTGTTGTATTTGAAAATTCATTCGTTTTCTGCAAACAGTATTTTTGTTAAGTTATGTTAAGGTTAATTAGATGCTGCTAATAACGCAGATACCTATTGTTTTAGCAAGGGGTAGAATTAAGTGAATGTTATATGTATGACTTGACAAAATTCAGTTTATATTTTTGTATCGATTTGAAAGTTATAATAATTGCCCCAAACTATAAGTAACTTTGAACTAATAAAAATGATGACCACAGTGTTTTAACTACTTCTACATAGTCATAAAAGCGCGTATGGAAGAGACTGGAAATGCTTGAAATTTACTGTAAATGTTCATTATGAATAGGTATATGTCAAGATGTCTTTTAATGGAAGGAACTTTGAGACCGGTAACAAAGGACAGAATCATTCCCTGAAAACGCAGCTTTAGCAATATGATTCAATGCTAACTGAGCGTATGCAAAAGATTTGTTGTCTTTTTTGTAAACTTCTCAAAGTGGATCTTTCAGTTTAACAAACGTTTTACTATGGGAATGCTTTTCTAGGTATACGTTCCATTAAAATTATTTATTTCTTATCTTTCGAAAGTGAAATGCATTCATTTTTAAGTGTAACAGGTCAAATCCGAGAATATGTATTGACGGTGAGTGGCCTAGTAGGCTTTTCAGACGTTTTGAGAAAACTAGTCATATTGTTGATCTGAAAATATGCTGTAGTTTCTATAGGAAGGCTTTAACTAAAATAAAATATACTAATGGGGTCTAACAGACGCTTCCGGTAATACCGAAAGTAGATACGATGTTTCTCATTTCAAATAAAATACATTTATTTTTATGGTCAACACGTAACGTGCTTAGCCAGTTGCATAACCTTAGTACTAGATCTCTAAAGTAAAACACTTTCCACTACTATATTATTTAAAAATGGCCATTATTTCGGCGCACTGCTTTTCTCAAATATGTGTGTTAACTTACTAAATTCTATAAGGAATAGCTACTTAGATAATAAGGATGGCTAACATAAATCTAAATCCTAATGACTAGTATAACTAGTATATATATATATATATATATATATATATATATATATATATATATATATATATATATATATATATACTAAGGAGCTGGATATACCATAGATCAGGTACCTAATTGAGGAGATTACACGAATGTTAAAGTTTATTAATTTCTGATCATTTAATTAGGGATGTAAGATTCCGAAATTATCATTAAATGTGTAAGATATAGTGAAAATTTCTGCCAGGTCGACCTACGTAAACTTATTTTTCCCTCAAAATGACAAAAAAATTAAATACCGTGAATTTTACATATCCGCTGGCTACGAGCCGTCGGAAATTTTTAATGGGTATGTCTGCAGCAATTTTTTGAACACCTTGCACATTTGACCAAATTTGTATCAGCATAATGATAACTGTTAGAATTAGTAATAACACTTCCTACTGTGAAAACTATTAATATTATTATTCAGTCCTCTGAAACAAAATTAAAAATTAAACAAAATATCTAAAGCATAGATTTTGGAGAGGAAGCATTAAGTGCAATAAAAAAGGAGCAGAAATTTATATAAAAAAGGATTCCAGTTGAAATAGGAAAGTACCTACATAATCGGAAGTCAAGCTGAAAGCTGTTATTATTCAAGTTTTAAAGAGCCATTTCATAAAGCTACCATTGCAAATTTTCAGAACTACAATATGAGTAGTTTTCCTAAAATATCTTATACGCTACTCACCGTGAATAACCTTGAATATTTTTATTTTTTAAATAATTATTGTATTTTTAATGTTTAGAGCATTATTTTCGTTCAATATCGCAATATATGGCAGTATCTTAAGGTACCTAGGTGTTTCAGAAGGATTATGACAATCCATCTTGCATATTTAAATAATATGAGAATTAGAAGTAGATAGTTCTCACTACGAATCTACAATTATTTTATACGAAAATTGAGCTTTAATCAAAATACCAAAGTATATGTTCTTCAACATGTATTATGCCCAAAACATCCGTGAATAATACAATTATCCAGAAATACGCAAACCGTATATAACCTACATGTATCCGCAGCTCTTCGTCAATTTTGAATTATAACGAGCGCGTATTACCATCCTTTCAAGGATATAAGGGCAATCAGCGCCCATGGATATTGGCTTTGGCAATTACGAAGATTGCCCACTTCAGCCGCGTTTTCGTTATTAACGACATTAATTTCGAGTTTTTAATGGGCACCTAGGTGTCGGTAGGCAACAGAAGTCCACTACTACTTACTGCTATATACCACTAAATTACCATGGGGTTGTTAATTCCGAACACTGCCGTATAGGCAAACGTAATGAGACCTCGTCTTCTTGATAATTCAGTTTTTGCTTGATAAATTTGAAATTGGTAGTTTACGATACTACCTACACCACACACGTAGATGGCGCACGCTGTGAGCGACTGATTTATTCTATTTAATGTATAACCTATGTGCAAAAAGTCTGCTAGTGACCCTAACTGAAAGATATATTTAACTAAATTATTTAATAACAAAATTGTATTGGTTGATACTTGATGAAAATCCAAGATAAATTGAGACAAAATATTAATAATTTTCCACTTATATATTAAATACATGACAATTGTATCAACACACTGTGTCTGTGTGTAGAATCACATTTGATAAAGACACACTGTGTCGAAACAATTGTCATGTATTCATTATTGAAACTCAGGCATGGTTCGGGTAATAAAAAGTTCTGAAGATTATGTCACAAAAACTATATTAACTGAATACAAAATAATGAGAACTAACGAGACAAATAAAATACGAGAGTAACGGCCATTATCCACTTGACATGTATCTTGTCCTTTTTGACATATATGACATCAGCGTTAATTGTTATGCATCAAGTTGACAGATGGCGCTAATTACACTATAAGTTATAATATTGATTTTGAACTAATTCTAACACCCCCACTAGATCAAAACAATATTTTTCCTTCTTTAAAACATTAATTTACATTGCTATAAGACCCAAACACTTAACAAACTTATAATGTTTAATACTACCCAAACTTTTAGTAAATATATCTGCAGGCATGCTATCAGTATCCAAATATTCAATCACAATTAACTTGCTAGAAATAACATCTCTAACAAAATGATGTCGCACATCTATATGCTTTGATCTTTTGTGAAAAAGAGGGTTTCCTGCAAGTTTATGTGCACCCTGATTATCATTATATATAGTGGTACAGTTTAACTTCCTGCCTAATATATCTCCCAACAAACTTCTCAAATAAATAGCTTCTTTGGCAGCCTCGGAGAGTCCCATGTACTCTGCCTCCATGCTGGACAAAGCAACCGTTTTTTGCTTTGAACTGCCCCAAGAAATCATTGCATTTGACAATTTAAAACAAAATCCTGTATAGGATCTCCTATCAAAAGAATTACTCGCCCAATCGGCGTCAACAAAGCCAATTAGCTCTAAATCATCCTCTTTAAAACACAAACAATAATTTCTAGTGCCTTTCAAGTACCTTAAAATACGTTTTGCAGCCTTCCAGTGCTCTTCATTAAAACAGTTATTAAATTGACTGAGGTAGCTTACCGAATATGAAATATCTGGCCTGGTCATGACGGCAAGGTACATTAAACTACCAATCAACTGCTGGTAAGGCATCGAAAAACTGCAAACTTGCGTTTTTTCAAGACTTAAACTATTTTCCATGGGGGTACTCACAGTATTACACTCACTCATTTTAAAACGCTTTAATAAGTTATCAATATATTGTTCCTGATCTAAAGTAATGACATTTTTCTCTTGGTCTATTAAAATTCTTATTCCAAGGCACTGTCTGGCTCTACCCAAATCTTTAATTCTAAATTCTGAACCTAATTTATTTTTCAAAATTTCTGTTTCTTCAATACAATTAGAAAAAATAAAAAAATCATCCACGTAAAGAGCAATAACAGTTAACACACCATCTTTACGTGATTTTTTAAAAAGACAAGGTTCATATTTCGATTTTTGATAGTCCATTTCTGTTAAAACTACTTCAACCCTTTGATACCAAATTCTAGACGCTTGTTTGAGCCCATAAATTGCCTTATTTAATTTTAAGACTTTATTTTCTTGCCCAGGAGCAATAAAACCTTCCGGTTGTCGCATAAAAACGTTTTCATTTAACTCACCATTCAAAAATGCTGTGGTTACATCCAAATGTGTTAAATCCAATTTTAATTTTACAGCTAATGCAATCATCATACGCAAAGTCGAATGTCTTACAACTGGACTGAAAGTCTCATTATAGTCTATCCCATATTTTTGTGTGAAACCTTTAGCGACCAATCTTGCTCTAAACCTAACACTATTTTCCGCATCCATTTTCTTGCGAAAAACCCATTTGCACTGAACTAGAGACACTTTACGATCTTGTGGAATGTCTACCACTTCCCACGCATTGTTTTCATTGAATGAACTGATCTCTTCCTCCATTGCCTGCCGCCACTGAGTCGAATCTGCTCTTGACATTGCTTCTAATACACTTTGAGGGTCATCTTCCAAACTGCTAGTACACATGTAGGACACAAAATCGTCAAAGTTTTTTGGTTTGGGCATACGTTGTGATCTTCTAGTTGGTTGAGATATCTCTGACTCAAGATCATTAACTGAATACTCTTCTTCACTGTCTTCTCCATCCAACACATAATCACTGTCACTATCATGCATGTCTCCATCAGGTAAACGGTCACAATCGGCTGAGGAATTGCTGCTTGAGCCTTCATTTTGTTCACGTTCTGTAACAGGAATTGGCTCGGGTTGAATTTGCTGTTGATCCCCCACTGAAACTAGTACCTTATCTTCTTCTGTAACTTTCTGTTGTTCTGAGGCTTTTTCTTTATGATTTTCAAAGACTACCACATCCCTGCTTGTAGATACTTTTCTCTTTACTGGATCATAAACCCTATATCCCTTTACAGTTTCACTGTAACCTACTAAAATTTTCTTCTCGGCCTTCCTGTCCCATTTCAAACGCTTCTCTTTAGGAACATGTACCATCACTGGACTGCCAAAAATTCTAAAATGGTTAACGTTTGGTTTTCTCTTAAACCACATTTCAAAAGGTGTTTTATTGTCTGGTAAACCAGTTGCTGGCGATCTATTTCGTAAATATATAGCAGTATTAATAGCCTCTGCCCACAACTCTTTTTTTAAGTCTGCCTCGAATAATAAACACTTTGCTCGTTCTACAATTGTTCGATTGAGCCTTTCAGAAACTCCATTTTGTTCTGGGGTATATGAGTTTGTCTGTTGGTGAATTATGCCATTCATTTTAAGGTAAGTATTCATTTCATTGTTCACAAACTCACCACCGTTATCGGACCTCAAAATTTTTATCTTTCTTTCTTGTTGATTTTCGACAAGATTCTTGAATACCTTAAAACATTCTGTTACTTGATCTTTGGACTCTAAAAAGTAAATAAACCCATACTTAGAGTAGTCGTCTTCTAAATTTAAAAAATATCGTGAGCCTCCTATGGATTTAGTTTCCATTGGGCCGCATAAATCACAGTGTATCAAATCTAATACATTTTTTGCTCGCTTAGCCTTTTTTGGAAAAGGTAATCTATGTTGTTTTCCTTCGCAACATGTTGTGCAGTTATACTTTCCAATGTCTATTTTTTCAGTGCATACTAACCCGTTTACAGCACCATTTCTCATCTTCGTTAGGTCAGCACTGTTTAAATGACCAAGTCTCTTATGCCACGTTTCTGCTGTCACTTCTCTGCTGCTTGTTAAAAAACATTTTTCTGACCAAATGTTTAACTTGTAGACACCATTAACTAAATCAGCTACTGCTACTAACTCAGCGTGCTTGTTGTAAATTTTGCAACACTGTAAATCAAAAACTACCTTATTACCATTTTTGATTAATTGACTTACCGAAAGTAAGTTGGTCGTAAGATCTGGCACACAGAGAGCTTTCTGGACAACTATGTCATGTGTCTCACTATTGACAACTGTGGTAATTTTGACATCGCCACAATAGACTACCGGAATTGCTGTGTTATTGGCCACCAATATCTCTTTTGTTTGACAAGGACCTTTTTCTCTTACTAGCTGAGTATCTGACACCATATGCATAGTTGCACCACTGTCAATATACCAATCTGTTTTCTTGTACGCCCCACTTAAGAACACCACACTGAAAGCATTTCCAGTTTTCGTTTCTTTGTTGTTGTCTTTCTTAATCCTTGGTTTTGGACATCGCGTTTGATAATGCCCATAATCTTTACAGTTAAAACATTGTATGTTTTTCAGCTTGTCCTTACTGTCATTGGTTGAACTGCCCGTCTTGTTGGTTAACCTGCCCTTCTTGTGAGAAGGCTTACTATTATTTGCATAAAATGCACTGCTTGCCTTATTGACGTCACTTCCTTCCATATCTAGAAGTTTGGTTTTGATGGAATCAGTCGTGATGGCTATGCCAGAGTGTTCGATTGCCATAATCATTGGCATAAATCGCTCAGGCAATCCTGCGAGCATCAACGAACCCACCCATTCGTCATCTATATTGAAACCTGTGCCTTGTAATCGCTGGCTAGTTTCTACAATCTGGTTAATATAAGTACCCATTGACTCACATGATTCTAACCTTGTAGAAATTAACGTTCTCAGCAAGCTTATTCTTCTTGTAAACCCACTGTCATCGAACATAGCCTTCAGCCTAGTCCACAAATCTCTGGCTGTCTCTGCAGACTTAATATGGACATATAAACTAGGATCAATCATTAAGATTAACTTGGCTTTAGCTTTCTCATCTTCAAGCTTCGCTGCAGCTTCAGCTTGGGTTGGATCTGTTGTCGTACTCGATGTAGCACTTGTCCCTGCGCTTGTACTCGCCTTAATGCAATGCTGCAAACCTTCTAGGATTAAGAAATTCTGCGCTCCAAATGCCCACTCATCATAATTGTCCCGGCCTTTTAATTTAGGCACACCTATCTGGTAATTCGCCATTTTTGTATACTTGCACGCCTGTGTAATCTTCCTTTTAATTACTTTAAACTACGTTGTCTGGGCCCATAACCTATTGAAACTCAGGCATGGTTCGGGTAATAAAAAGTTCTGAAGATTATGTCACAAAAACTATATTAACTGAATACAAAATAATGAGAACTAACGAGACAAATAAAATACGAGAGTAACGGCCATTATCCACTTGACATGTATCTTGTCCTTTTTGACATATATGACATCAGCGTTAATTGTTATGCATCAAGTTGACAGATGGCGCTAATTACACTATAAGTTATAATATTGATTTTGAACTAATTCTAACATTCATGTATTTAATGTATAAGTGGAAATTTATTAATATTTTGTCTCAATTAGAATTATTTAATGGACGAATTTTATCTAATCTGATTTGATTATACAGATTCATAAATAATTTTTCGCAAAATAAGTTTTACACTTAGCCAAGTGTAAAGTCCACGTAGAATATTCCCCCTTCTTATCGTTTTGCTTCCAGGCCCATGCATTTCACATCACATTCACTAATAAAAACAATGGAATCTTTCAAATTGACAGCATAACCTTAAACTATGACGCCGTTTACTTTTAAATTGTCTTTAAGCTTACATTTGGCTTGGTTATAGACCCAAATATTACCGATTAGCTCGTATAATTTTTGACTGACGAGTCCCAAATTCGACTATGTGCTTTTTTTGGTTTGTGCGCGCCTTTTCTATAGTAATCGTACTCCGATTTTGATGATTTTTGATTCATTTGAAAGAGGAGTCTTGAGAAATGGGCCCATATTCATGACAACGGGAATCCGACATCTTCTTCCTTCCGAAAACCGCCCCCGAAGGGGGTGCAGGGGCAAATTTTCTCGAAAATTGAAATTCTGAGGTGGTATAATTAAAGATAGGACAATATCCGGAAACGTTTAAATTGAACATTTTTTCAAAAGTGCTACGGTTTTCGAGATAGACGCATGTTAAATATGTATTTTTGCTATGTGGAGAGGACAATTTCTTTCGAAAATTGAAAATTTTTCGATACTACATGAAAGATATAATTATTTGTAGCAACATTTATAATGAACATTTTTTCCTTAGAGTTACGGTTTTCGAGTTAAATCGGTGTTAAAATGGTAACAACTAAAATATTCAAGCGTATTTCCGCAGCGATGTTCTGAGATCTCAATAATAACAACTAAGTACAAGCAAGGTATATACAAAAAATTGGACCGACGTTATGAGTTGGCGCACTGAAAAGTATAAAATAATCTATTGGTGCTGGTACTTGTGAAGTTGGTGCCAAAAGTTATCAATCTACCTGCAGCTGCACAACTTCAAAAGAATAATATTATTTTATACTTTTCATTGCACGAACTCATAACGTCGGTCCAATTTTTTGTAAAAAATATTTATCAAATACCGACATACATAAATAAATATTTTTTACCGAAAAATGGACCGAATTTATTAGTTGGCGCACTGAGAAATGCAAAATAATATTAATTAGGTATATTGGTGCTGGTACTTTTGAAGTAGGGCAATTGTAGTTAAATAGAAGACTTTTGGCACCAACGTCAAAAGTACCAGCACCAATTGAATAATTATTATCTTGTATTTTTCAGTGCACCAACTAATAAAGTCGGTCCAATTTTTGGTAAAACATATGTATTTCACACTTTTTTGTCATGAAAATCGTTGTACGGTTCACTAATACCAAAGAAGTATTACCCATGTATATTCTTTGCTTGTACTTATTATTCAGACATCTCATAACATCGAAATCTGAGAAGAGAAGAAGAGACCATATCTGGCAACGTTTAAATTGGACATTTTTCATAGGTTTCCGAGTTAAAGCAATGTTAAAGTCTGAAATATGTGTGTCTCCATTATATGGTGGGGCAATTTTTTCGAAAATTGAAAATATGAGAAGGTCAAATTTAAGAAGAGATTATATGAAGAAAGTTCAAGTTCGACATTTTTCAAAAAAATGTACGGTTTCCGCGTCACGGCAGTGGGAAAGTCTGAATTATGTATATTTCCGCTATCTTTTGTGATCTCTGAATAAGTAAAAGCAACGTATTGTCTACTGTAGTGGGCGTTGAATGATTTTGATGACTAGTGTTGGTGCCAAAAGTTTTCAATCTAACTAAAACTGCACAACTTCAAAATTACCTGTACCAATAGAATTAAAATTATTTTGTCTTTTTCAGTGCACCAATTAATAAAGTCGATCCAATTTTTTTCTAGAAAATATTTATAGGTGGGTACTTACATTGCATTCAACACAACCGCCTAGATCATGATAAATACCACCAACTTTTTTCAAGGCACTAATAAAGTCGTTCCTATTTTTGAAGTGAAAACTTTAGGTACACCTTGTATACACATTTTGTATGGATAGTGAATAGGGGCGGATGTAAAATGGCCAGCGTTATAGCTGCATTTTTAATCCTACTTGAATATGGGCACCTGCCTAAGCTCTACCTTAAAAATGTACCTATATTTAAAATGGGCACTAAACCAAATCTAAATAAAGCCTCTGCAAATGAATAATAAAATAAAATAATAATAAAAATTATTGTAAAGAAAATAATTGTTCAAGCATATAAAAATGTTACTTAAAACTTATAAAAATCAATATGAAACTGATAAGGATATTATATAAAGAATGATACACATTTGAGGTAGGTATCAGGTATCTAGGTATTTGAAATTCCTTAAGCATTTCGATAAAGATGTAAATAGATGGATGTGTTGAGTAAAGTGACTTTAAAATGGAATGAAATGACTTGCATGCATTTGTGGTGTTGCTGATTGATGAGCAATAGCCCACATACCCACATTGATGGAGGAAAAGGAGCATCTTCTTCTATGTAAGTTTCCGACAAATAATCGGGGTATTTATTAACCTCTGAAACAATCATCTAGGTACTTTCTCAGGATTCAAATATGTTAATCCAAATGTATATCGGAATCTTTCGTCCTGAATGCTTTGGTTAAGCTTAAATTTTGTACTTTCCTGAACCATGAAATTGGTATAAATGGAAACGAACACCATTGATTCCATTGATCAACAAAAACTTCAGTTGGTTTCAATGTTGTAGAGTAGCGTTCAAAGATTTCCATGCTTAGATTTTATGATAATTTTGTATACTTAGGTCTCACTTCGTTTGTCAGACTACAAACAAAACACTAAAGAAATGTAATGTCCATCGTGGAGTCCATGGATTGTAACGAATTGTAATAATCGTAAAAAATGCTCGAATATTAGAGTCTCTCAATAGATTTTGGCGCTATTTCGTGGTGTGGTGAGTTTTCTCCTTGCGTTGTACCAACATATTTCTTCGGATATAAGTCCGTTGTTGTGACTGTTTCAGGTCACGTCTTATAGTTTTAGCTAGTTTTTCGGAAATATCATCCACGGCTTTTCGCTTACATGCAGATGACATTTCTTTTCGACTCAGCTTACTATCGTTGTGTTCATGATTATGGTCCAGCTGGCCACTGCTTACTAAATTTTCTTCACCAAACACTTTTGCTGCACAGTTCATAGAGTTTTTTGTACAACGCCAAATAATTCACTACCTTTCAATGTTTCCTGTATTGAGAACGTATATTTGTTAATAACTAACAAACGTTTTTGTCCCTTGTTACTGTGCACAAAATGTACTTTCTATTTTAAAAACCTGTCAGGAACAACATCATTAGAATTTATAATTTTCTTACAAAAATACACAAAGCTATTTTCTGAAATGCAATATGGCTTGAGTTTAGAAATAAAAAGTTAGGGTTTCACGAGACTCTCAAAATTCGAGATTTCTCCTCTCGTCTCGATTTCAAGACGAGATCGAGACGAGACTATTTTTTTTCGAGACGGGATCAATAATCTTCCAGATTTTTCGAGAAAAAAATGCAGGTGCTGCAATAGATCACAATTCTTGTTAGGTCAGAAAAGCAAAAAAAACTTTAAACCCTTAAAAATTAACAACTCGTAAATATATCTTTATTACACAACCAACAATTCAAACACTGTAAAAATTGAGCTGATTCTCCAGTTAAATCGGCTTCGTTCTTTTCTAATGTTCAATGCTGCTCTTGAAATCAGTATTTCTGCAGGCACTAAATTAGCTTGTAAACTTAAAAAATATTTTCCTCTCATAATTTCAAGGATAAACAACTGTCCTTTTGCACTCCGCTACTTCCGGACTCTGTGGTTCACGGTGCAGTGGTCCTTATTTCAGTAAATTTCAATTTTCGTTTATGTGATGACTCGTTCGCAAATTTTATTTTTATTAGATTTAAACAATATTTTAATGTCTTATACATTGCTATTTTATGATTCTTTATAAGAAATAATTAAAAAATAATTATTAATATGTAGATACTTATTTTATAATAATAAATTTAACCTTATTCCTATTGAATTCTTCAAAAATGCTAGTTCAAGTTTATATATTACTTCCAAGGATATTCTTATGACACCATTTTTGCATGGATAAAAGATTAAATTAAAAGATAAGTTCGTGTAATATTAAATTTTTGGAACAATATTTCTTTTGTGGACAATAATCGGCGGATTTTTTGTTATACGTGGCATTTAGTTCATAGCATATAGCTTTGTATTTTAATGACATTTTTTAATAGAAAAAAAATACTCTATCTTTTGGTGCAGACTTATCTTATATAATAGTTTTTAATAACATTTAGTTTTTGTTTTCGAGACTCTGGAAATTTCGAGGATCTCGAATCGAGAACGAGAAATTGTCTTCATGAAAAACATCAAGACGAGAGTTTCTTGATTTCTCGTCTCGATGATCGAGACAAGAAATTTCCTCCTAGACGAGATTTCTCGTCTAGATGAAACCTTATAAAAAGTACAAGAGGTAATTAAAAGATCTGACAAGTCTCATTTACAATTAATTCGGCAATAAAAACCCATCAATTGGTATATTTTTGGATTAGGTAAGAGCATTTGACACTGTCAATAACAAATAAATTATTGCTGGAAAAATTGAAACAAATTGGGGTGATGGAACTGGCTCATGGTCTTATATTTGATCCTACTATTCAAATGGAAGTGAATGTGAAAATAAATACGGCAATAAATCAAACAGAAACTATATCATGTGGTGCACCACAAGGAACTGTTTTGGGTCCATTACTATTCATTATTTAAATTTGTTTTACCGATGCTAATAAAAGTTGGTAAATAAATTTTTGTTGGGGATGCAATCATATAATAAATAAAATTCTTTGGATTAAGCCAACCTTTCGAGAATGTTAATTGTCTTCGTGAGAGAAAACTACAAATCGTTACAAATTATCTCAACAAAAAAGAATTAATATTTAAACTACTTACATTCGTGAATTTAGAAGAAATTAACTACAAACAGGAAAAGATTTCATAATCATCAATCAGAAATTCTAATAGTCATGGTAACGGCATATCTATGGTTGAAAGTAACTAGATTCAAGTTGTTAAAAAAAATCTTTGTGTTTGTAGCTATTTGAAGAAGTCACCCATTAAAATTGAAAACATTAATGCAGATTCAGTTTCAATGAAACGGAAAAAACAGATTTTGGTCGTTATTGACATATAACACCATACCGTTGAAGGTTTTTCGAAATACGAAAGGTCGAACGAACGCAATAGGTACATTTCCTATAGAAATGTGATTGATGTTTTCTTGAAAAGTAATTCAAGACAATTAAGAAGAAATAATTGAAAGATGACAAAACTTTTTCAGCCGCATTTATTTTTTGATACTAGCAGGTAATTATATTTATATAGATATGTGTGTATAAATATAAACAATCAACGATAACAGTCAAAGACTCATCCACCTTTGCGAGACTCACAATTTAAAAATGAATAATGGTATCTTCAAGCATAAAAATATCCATCTTTATACATGGACACAGAATACTCGAAACCTTAAATCAATTATTGTCTACGTGATTACTCAACAAAAAACAAAGTTGCAAATTAATAATGTAAGAGTCCTAAGAGGAAGCACCTGCGGATCAGATCACTATTTAGTAAATGCCAAGATAAGGCTACATTTCCGAAAAACTAAAAACCATCAAGAAGATCGAAACAATAGTGTGGAAACCATGGAGACAATTGTCACACCGAAATACAACTTTGACAGTCTTAAGGATGAGAGCACAGTATTTCTTTATCAGAGACGACTCGACAGCAAACTTCTCAGTCCTGAAGAACACACGTTTGACGAAGTCTATGAGAACATTATAAGGGGTCTAACAGAAACCACACAAGAAGCAATAGGAATAAAAAAGAACAGCACCAACAAGAAATATTGGTGGAATGGAGAGATATAGACAATGGTTCAAGAAAAAAAACAAAAATATCTGAATTGGCTAACTACAAAAAGTGAACAAGACCTTGAAGAATACAAATACATGAAAAGACAGCTAAGAATGGAAATTAACAGAGCAAAAAACGATTCTTGGGATAGGAAATGTTACGAAATTAACAGCTATATAGGAGGAAGAAAATGCTCAGAAATATGGAAATTCATATCAACTGTCAAGAACCCAGGAAAAGACGGAGCGAACATTCAAGTGATTAAACCCTAACAATGGTTAAAACATTACAAAGACCTACTTCAGGAGTCTAGACATGAATATATAACTGAGACTCCAAGACACTTCAATGTACAGGGAGAGGAAGTTGAGGTATCTGAGGAAACAGTGAGAAAAGCTGTTATGAACCTTAAACCAGGTAAATCTAGCGGTCCAGAAGTAATATACTCGGAAATGTTAAAATATGGAACTCAGAAGCTCTTTAAAAACTTAACAGTTATTATTAATAAATGCCTGAATGGACATCCTGTCCTCAAGGAATGGAAAATGGCTCTCATCTCCTCCATCCACAAAAAGGTAATAAATTTGACTGCAAATAATAATAAATAATAAAAAAAAAGAGTAAGAACAGTGTGGTTTTAGAGCAGGAAGATCATGTATATACAACGTGTTTACCTTAGAACAAGTTATAAAAAAGAGAAGTGCTAGAAACTTGGAAACGTACCTAACATATGTTGACCTACAAAAAGCATACGACACAGTCCCAGTATCAAAACTATGGAGGACCTTAAAGCAATCCAACATTAATCACACCTAAGTAACAGCTCTTAAAGAACTATATAAAGAATTAAAATCAAGAATTTAGGTAGGCAAAGGCGTCAAGGAAGAGTTCATGGTGAATAAAGGATTACGTCATGGATGCTGTGTTTCTCCCACACTTTTTAAAATATACGTAGCAATGGCACTAAGAAACGGGAAAAGAAAGGTCCAGGGTATGGGAATAGAAATTGATGATAGATGCTTGTTTACCCTCCAGTTCGCAGATGACCAAGTCATAATAGCCAGTGATAAAGATGATTTGCAGTATATGATACGAAAGCTGATAGAGGAATACAGAGAATGGGGCTTGACAGTCAACATAGCCAAGACAAAGTATCCATGTGTGGGAACTCAGGACGGAAACTTGGAACTGGACAATGGCCAAGAAATCCTTCAGTGTCAAGAATATGAATATTTGGGCATTACATTCGACAACACAGGAACAGATGTAAAAGAAATCGGAAAACGAATAGTCAAAGCCAAAAAAGTTATTGGAGCTCTGAATGGAATCCTATGGAGTAAAGGAATAACCAAGAAACGAAAATTTAATATCTATGGGGCAATGGTAAAAAGCACCTTCCTGTATGGATCAGAAACCTGGAGAATTGAAGATAGACACAAGAAAAGAGTTGAGGCAGTTGAGATGGATGCAATTAGGAGATCTATGCGCATTTCACGAAGAGAAAGAATAAGAAACGATATCATAAAACAACGGATGGGAATAGAAGGCACGATAACGCAGGATATCGAAAAAAAGCAGCTTACGTGGTACGGACACGTTGAAAGAATGTCAAATGCCCGATGGCCTAAAAGAATACTCCATTGGCGACCAACATGCAGAAGAAAACGAGGAAGGCCAAAACTAGAGTGGCAGAGAATCATGCATAAATGCATGAGTGAGAGAAATCTAACACCTCAAGACTGTCTATATATATATATATATATATATATATATATATATATATATATATATATATATATATATATATATATGTGTATTTTTATAAATTTTGAATGTTAAACAATAATCAATTATTGAATAGTTAATAATGCATTAATATAATATATTACCCCTTATATACAGACTTAAGAAGTCTCCTATGTTATTTCATTGTTTGTTGACAAATTTATTCTAAGGTTCTCAATAAACGTTATACTATGATTGTTTTTATTATATTTCTACTATTCTGCCTCTCTATATATTATATACATATTATTTACTGTAACTCACGAATTACCTACCACTGGAATTGGAGGTAGTGTTCTCCGCATTGGAGTAATGGTAATGGTGCCCTCTCTACTGACTGGCCTTGATCTTAGCAACAGCAACACGTCGTAGACATAGGTATGACGGCTGAAATGCTACGGCAGAATCTCTTGTAAGGCTGCTGATTGGTCAATTCGCGAGAGGTTTAAAAGAATTACTGTAGAAAGATAAGCACAGACATACCTGTGTATGTCGGCACCGTAGCATTTCGGTCGTCGCCTATGCCCAACTAGCAATATACAGTATTAAATATATAACCTAACCCAACCAATTGCAGTAACTGAAAGTGAAACGCTTTCCGAGTGCATTCGGAAATAATCGAGAATAAAGACTAAATATATGAAAATTCTTAACGCATTATTAAACGACAAAAACATGTAATTATAAAAATGTTATTGGATTTTTATTGCCGAATATCTTTGATCTCTATTTATACCTACTCATGGTAGGTTGTCAGTGCTTTCCACGAGATGGTCACCGTATAGTTTCGTGAAAAATGTTTACACCTTAAGCCGTAATCTAACCAGGATCTAATGCTTGGCAGTCGGAAGCGCAAACTACTACGCCGTGACAACCACATAAGATCAATATTCTGAGAAATAAAGAAATTGAATTGAATTATTTATCAGACAATGAACAATGTTTTTATTTTTTTTATATATTGAAAAAATGTCTTGTAAATCTAATACCCACATCTGCATTCCTGACTCGAATGAAGGATGTCTTTAAGCATACTAATAAGAAAATCAGAACATAGCTTTCTTAGAAGACAGTAGCATTGTATTTAGGTGCCATCAATGTGGATCGATTCAAAGATCATATCAAATAGCGGTTTCACAAGGTTTTTCCGAGAAAACTCTTCCAACCGTCACGTTACATAATCCGTTCCATAGAAATAATTACTAATTATCTTTCGAATCGGACCAACCGCTGTCATCGTTCTAAATATGGTCTCAGACAAAGTATCGAGTCATAGATGCACTCGGATTAATTAACCGGTTATTATCTGAGTAATAAGCTGCTGAAGAGATGATAGTTTGATGGTACATCCAAGATGAGCGGTCACATGTGATTACAGTACCTACATAGTGGGATGAAAGCTAAGTTCATCTAAATTTGTAAAGAAAACTCTTAAATTTATCACCCATCCTTTCTGGAATTTGGAAATAAATTCGGGAATGTATTATTAGTATTGTTGCGTACTAAGGTAAAATAGTTGTAGAATCCCTTAATAAGCAAAAAGATACGGCAATTTAAAAAAACACTCGTTATTTATACTAAGATTATCTTTTAGGTTACGGTAAATAAGCACCTTATTCATCAAACAATCGATAAAATGAACAATAGAATTAACATTATTTTTTATTTTTCAGTGCACCAACTAATTAAGTCCTATTTTTTGTAAAAACAATCTGTTTATCATTTCTGTCTGCATCATGTCATCAAAATTGTTGGACGTTCACTTATATTCAGTGATTTCAAAAAACAGTGGTAACACATGTATTTCATACTGTAATAGGAATCGCTGTAAGTCGAAAACGGTTAAATTTTTGGAAAAATATCCAATTTAAAAAAAAGGTCCAGGTTATTAAATGTTACCAGATATGGTCTCTCTGGAGAATTGATCTGAGGAGAGGGATGAAGCTACAAACAATGACCATTTCGTACTGCGATCTTCAAAATGACACCGGCGACTGCCGGACTTACCGTCAATTTTTATTTATTCAAGGGAGCAACTATAATTGCATTAGTAATAATAATTGAATTAATTCAAATTTGTATCAGTGGATCATCGAGTGGGGCCATTCAGTAAGTTTTTTGAAAAAAATGTATTTAAAATTGTTAGTGGTTCAATCGATATTAATTATAATTTCTCATGATTAATAATTCTAGTCAAAGGAACGTATGTAAACTGCAGACTAAATTGCAATTATTACCAGCAGTGATTTTTGCGGACTAGGAAAAAGGCGTAGGTCTCTGGGTACCTGCTTAATTGCCTTGTCATATTCCTTTTGGTTTCTATTATTATGAATGAGTTAAATAGTTAAAGTATACCTAGCAACCTACTTTTTAAAAAATTTGCTGTGTTTTGCAATAATTTATGTTTAAACGATGCAACGGCGATTCTAGCGACTTTTTTTGCAAAGCAAAGCTTAGGGGAAAATTACTTAGAGGTAAAAAAATATAGAGACAAGAAAATATCATATTTATATTATTTTAATATATAAAAGTTACATAATATGATAAAGTGTGTACCGCCAAGAGTACCAGAAATATTTACTTGAATCTAATCTTGCCTTGAGAAAAATTATAATAGGTATACGTGCATATACAGATACATCATTACTTTTCACCAAGGTAAGAAATGCATTTTACAAAGTAAATTCTCGTGATTTCGCCATTTTCATAATCAGAAGTTTTTTTCTTTATTAGTCATGACGTGTTCTTACACTTTTATCCCTAATGTTGCTAGGTACTGTAGCACTATTAATTTTAACATAGGTCTCAGTTTGAAATTGTTTCAACACAACAAATGTAAATAAGGAAGGATGGGAGTTTGTTGTATTTTCCTTAGATGGACATATTGAAGCCCCAGATATATATGGAGGAAAGTTTGAATCTTCGGAAATATAATGTTCAACTAAATAATCAGCCATTTTAATTATTGGATTATTATTAGGTTGAGTTGCCACTAAATCAAAAAAAACAACCTGAAACTTCAAGTGAATCTAAATACACTAAACCAAGAAGATTATGTATAGGTATAGCCATTTTCCTACATCGCTGTTTCGATCGCTGTATTCAGATTTTAAACCTAAATTTACAATTTTTCGGTACCATGCTTGGCCCAAGTGGAATCGGCAGCCCGTTATTGACCGACGAACCCCGAACGGAGGAGGTATACAATTCGACTGTTTTATTGTAAACGAGCTCCGATTTCCGATGATTTTTGATTCATTTGATAGAGGAGGCTTAAGAAATAGTCCCATATTCATAAAAATGCCAATCCGAAATATCCTTCCATCTGGAGGGGGCAAATTTTCTCGAAAATCGAAAATATGAGGTGGTATAATTAAAAAAATATATGTATTTTTGCTATGTGGAAAGAGCGACTTTCGAAAATTGAAAATCTGTGGGCACTACATAAAAGACGTAATATTTGCAGCAACTTTTATAATGAACATTTTATCCTTAAGTTACGGTTTTCGAGTAAGCGGTGGTAAAAATGAGATCTCAATAATTAACAACTACAAGCTTCTCTACAAGCAAAGAATATATAATAATGTATGTACTCAATGAACCTCTTTAAAAGACATTACTATAAAGTCTTAGAAATCCAAATTATACGTAGATACCTGATATTAGTTCGCCATTGTCAATATGGATTAAAAATCCCTTTTTCATTTATTCCGTAGTTTGTTAATAGCACAGGAATGAGGTCCGCAATTTACATACACCGAGTTAAAGTATCTATAACATCACAATTATATTTCAATAAATTTTAAATTCAGAAATTACAAAATATATATAATGGCAAAAAATCACAAACAGCACTTTCTCGAAAACTCTTAAAGTTTTGACAAAAATCATCAATTTGCTGAAAATTAGCTCATATTTAATTCCAGTAAATATATATTTTTATTTTTGAAAACAAAAATCCTGTCTCTCTTTAAGCGGATGAGGGAGGACATTATGGATTTTGTTTTTATAAATTAGTTACTATACTCCGTTTGAGAAAGGTGTTGAGTAATAAATTATGATAATGAAGGAATCTCTATTATATTATGGTGCTTATATGGCAGTCATAAAGATCACCAGAATCGATGTATGCGAAAACCAGAACATATATTAAAAAAACTAACACACTTTCTAATTGTATACATCCTCATTTTTATGTAGTCGGTTAAAAACTGTTAAGAAATCGTTTAAAAATAAAGACTGAATCTCTCATCAGCGGGAGTGCTTAAGCGAATTCTGAGAAAATTAATATCCGATTGATGCCATAATGGGCAGTAAAAGCTAAGAAAAAAAGTTGTCACAGCATTCGAAGACCGTTTTTTTTTTCGTTAATCCCATTTAAAAACACATACCTCTCGATAAATTATCTCGCGAAAGAAGATTATTAAAATAAATTATTTCTGAGTAAGTGTTTTGTGTATGTAGCAATTTTTCGTAGCTATACATTTCCATTTTCTGTGAAATTGAAAGCATACTTACATTATATAATTGTGTTTAATCTGACCACTTTATATAATAACATATTATTTTGTGCCATTCTGTAGATTAAGGTGATGATGCATACATAAAATCCAGTGGCGGGACAAATTAAGTAACAGTTTATCCACAGATTTTTCAACACATAAATTTATGATTCATCCATTTCTCATTTTGGTATTGTAAACTAAATTCAACATCGATAATTTTGAAATCCGTTGGTGAAAGAAATAACACTAAGGGCCGATTTCATAATGAATCCTTAATGGGAGATTAGTTAATTCTCCAATTTGTTTAAGTCATATCTCGATGATGGAATAAAAATAGTGCATTTTTCAATAACTTTTACAAAGTTAGTTATCTTCTCTTTCGTTTTTCTAAAGTTACTTTGAATTATATGTCCAACCAAAAAAAAAAGAATGTTTTAATCTAGGATTAAAATTAATAAGAGATTAAATTTGATTATGAAATCGGCCCTAAGCACTACAAATAGTTTTGAATATAACACTTTAAAAAATAAGGAATTTCGATTGAATTCTTGTAATTGCATTTCTTCTGGATATCCTGGACTGACACATTTTCAGCATCAGCCTGTAGATTTTTTGTCAGATTCAGATTTAGATTTAAAAACAATCAAAGAGATCATAAAGATTGTGTAGTTGTATCAACAAGTATTCTAAGAGGAAAACATTGCCTTAGCCAACACGAATTTGAAATACATATATTTTAAAATTTCTGTTGTTACAGATCGTTTGTGAATAGTTTGTGAACATTTGTGACGCGTTTGTTTTCTTTTTTGACTCAATATTTAATGGGTTATTAGGGCCGATTTCATAATGAATCCTTAATGGGAGATTAGTTAATTCTCCAATTTGTTTTAATTATATCTCGATGATGGAATAAAAATAGTGCATTTTTCAATAACTTTTACAACGTTAGTTACCTTCTCTTTCGTTTCTCTAAAGTTACTTTGAATTATATGTCCAACCAAAAAAATTATGAAATTTTTAATCTAGGATTAAAATTAATAAGAGGTTAAATTTGATTATGAAATCGGCCCTAAGATTGTTAAATACCCGATTAGCCAACACGTTTTGAAAATAGACCTAACGTTCTCTATTTTTTTACTCAATGTATCAGATATCGATTGTAAAACACAAATAATGTTTTTATAGATTTTTTCCAGGAGTGTGTTAAAAATCGTTTGTAGTTTTTTGTACAAACATTAGTTTTTTTGTTAAATTTTTTCAACATTATTAATCGTTTAAACAAATCACTACAAACATCTACGTCGTTTGTAGTTTACGAATATAATTTTTAATTAATTTTATTTTCAAGTCGGGTACTAAGTTCACGGAGCTGTTAAATTCCTGTTATAATGCTTTTTTCGTAAGCCTAATTGATTCACTTTTATTTTCGTATTGTCATTCCGATTTATTCCAAATTTCCAGGGAATATTATATCAGCAAGAAATTGCTCGAAGCTCAGATGATTCGGAATATTTCAAAATACTTACCTACTGTTATTTGGACAGTGAATCAACCGATAAGGTTTTCTAAACAGTTTTATATAAGCCAGGTTGGCTTTGAATTATTTTCTCCGATTATCTTTATAGAAAAAACTGCTATTGTTTATGTGTTTTTTTATTGAGTTAATACAACTTGAGACAAATACCAATGCTGAAATCCTTTGATATATTGACAAGTACTCTGCCCTACGGGGTTTTTGATTGGAACTAGTAAAAATATATCTATCTACTTATATCTATTCAGTTCGTTGATGAGCATTGCTGTTTCTACCAGCTCTCCAAATCTGACATATTAGGACAAAACGGTTAGTAATTCCATGATGGATTTGTCAGGTACTAAATCGGCACAATCGCTTACAATAAAAAAAATGGATTTTCAAAACTTGGGATTTTCAACGATTTTTGCTGCATCCTTTAAGCAGAGGGACAGGGTAGAAACGAAAATAATTGCGATGCGGTAGGTCACTTAATGGATATAATCGCACGTCATTCGCAAAATCTGCATTTTTAGTATTTGCACGATTTTCATTTTATCCCTTACGCAGTGGGGTTGAGGGTACAAATAAAAACAAGCACTGTACAGTAGGGTACTAAGTGGGTACAATCCCACGAATTTAGTAAAATCAGAATTTTTACATTTTTTGTATTTGTATGATTCTCCCTTCCCTTACGCGGAGAGGTACTGTAGGGAACTGGATCGCATGCCAACCGAAAAAAAAATATTTTTGCAACTTCTATGCCAACTTCACAAACTTTCAATATCTCAGTGCTTATTTTATTTATTTATTAACAGATGTATCATTAACAAAATCTCGGTATCTGATAGGTATATTTTAGCCAAAAGTATCTGAAATCACTTATTGTTAATAGTAGTTGAGAGTTGAACAAAAATAATAATAAATTTTGAATTTGTCCGATACTACCGCACGGTGGGGCAGTTTCGGTTAGCCTTGGGGCACTTTTTAATAAGCGTGAAAGTAAGAATCTTGAAACCCTTAACGTGGGGACAACTCCCACTTTTGTCACGAGAGCAAGACAGGAGGTTCTGCACGTAACAATTGCCAGCGTTGCTACCAGAAAAGAAGTAACAGAGAAAGTGATGGACGAACCGTCACTTTCTGATCATAGGATTATCGAATTCAGGATAACGGGGGAGGTCACCTCGCCGTCCACAAGTCGAAATCCTAGAAATACGAATTGGTCTGTCAATAAGATCTTTCTGAAGCAAAATTTGGAACAGAACGAAAAAAAATGGGGCATTGAACTCTCGAAAGTTCGAACAAGCAAGGAAGCACCTTAGTGGAACGGGAACCTGTCAAACCTTCGAGTTCGTCGGCTCTTCAATAGGGCCAAAAGAGATCGTAATTGGCAGGGGTACGCTCAAAACCTTACTCAGGATAATAAAGAGATCAGAAAGGCCAAAAGTCTTCATTTCCAAGCCCCCCAACCGTATAAATCACCAGGAGTAGATGGAATTTTCCCAGTACCCCTGCAGAAAGAAATTGAGGAGATTCTCCCCCATCTTCTGAAGATTCACAAATCTCAGCATGCTTACAGCTGTCCGAAGTCATCCAGCGTACTCTGAATAAAAAAGAAATCGCAATTGTGCCTTCCTAACACATATGTCGGTCAAAGAGGCACACATAAGGCGAGGGGTTAATAAAACCCTTGTCAAATGGATGTATGAGATGTTGAAGACGAGAATAGCTGAGACACAGGTGGGTAATTAAAACACCTCTGTTAAAGTCACTTGCGGAATACCTCAAGGAGGAGTAATATCTCCTCTTCTATGGAGCCTTGTGATCTACTCCATAAGCTTACGGAGTTTGCCTTTGAATGCATAGACTACGCTGATGACATAGTGCTGATAGTTAGAGGAAATTTCTAGAGCACCTTAAGCGACCTAATGCAAGAGGGCCTCAGAATTATTGAGCAATGGTGCTTGTCAGTGAGGCTACATATTAACCCAACCAAGACTACAGTAATCCCACTTATCCAGAGAAGGAAACTTCCAGCTATAAAATCCCTCTTTTTAAATGGAGCCATCATATAGCCATCATCAAGTCTGAAGTCAAATATCTGGGAATAACCTTAGATAGCAAGCTTCTGTAGAACAAGCATATTGAGATTACTGCTAGCAAAGCAACAAAGGCTTTGATGGCCTGCAGAGGTCTAGCTGGTCAGACTTGGAGATGTAACCCAAAAATACTTTGATGGATGTACGTGATGATTGTGAGACCAATAATAACTTATGGGGCAAAAGTCTGACATCCCAAGGCAAGCCAGGACACTACGAGGAAAACCCTCGATAGAATACAAAGAATGGCCTGTGTTTGTATCACCGGAGCTATGAGAACGTGCCCAACTAGGGCATTGGAGATCAGCACAGATCCTATACCTCTTTATCTTGTGATAGATAGACTAGCCCATTAGGCTATTCTGAGACTAGCCAGGGAAGATACCGGCAAAATCAGCATCGAGAAAGCTTTTACTATGATGCTAAGTAGAAAAGAAGATTGGGAAAGGGACAATCCAAGCTCTCAAAAAGAATGTCATCAAATGGTACACAGATGGTTTTAAAACCACTACGGGGACTGTTGTTGGAGTATTCGGGCTTGACACCAAATGCTCTCTATCGTTAGGTCGCTATCCAGGCAGAAGTGCTTGCAATCGAAAGATTTGTGGATATGAACCTAGACAGAAACTATCAAAAATGTGATATAGCTATATATTCTGACAGTCAGGCTGCGATTAAAGCCCTGAGCTCTCATATCATCGATTCTAGGATGATATGGGGGTGTTGAAGAAAACTCAACGAAATAGGCAGGAAAACAAGGTCTGTTTAGTCTGGATTCCTGGACACTAGGGAATCAAAAGGAATGATGGGGCCAACACACTTGCCAGAAAAGGAGCACGAACTCCTTTCATTGGCCCTGAACCTTTCTGTGGTACAGGTAAACGTACCTACAAGAAAGAGTTCCAGGAAACCGGAAGAGAACCACTCTGGCGGAATCTCCCTGAGTTGGATCATTCCAAAAAGTTTCATGGCAGCTTTAATAGTGAAAGATCTAAGAAGTATCTGAGGTCCATTAAGCTAGCACAACAAAAGTGGCACACATCAATAAAATTAGTGTACTAAATTCAAGTATATTTGGTGCTTATTTAGTACGCAAAAATAAAATTTATAAATCTTCAATTTTTGAAATTACGGGCAATACTGCTAGCTTAATATTAATTGAGCACACTTAAATGAAATATAGAGAAAATCTAAAACTATTCGTTAGGAATAATTTAGTGCCAATTTAGTACACAAGAAAAACAATTATAACTCTTATTTTAAAGAAATTATGAGCAAGTTTGTTTGTGATTTAGCTATTCTGTTATGCCTTGACAGACACTATACATTGTCTGTGACCATTTCAGTATGAAGTGGGAATTCCATAGCCAAGGACGTATCTTTTCTCATTATTTTGCGTAAACAAAATTTTATTTATGATAGAACATAGAACTTCTGTTTTGTGTTACTAAAAATAAGTGAATTTTGATGAAAAAGCGAAATGAAAATATGATTTTTTTTGCGTTTCATGATTTAAAGAAATAAGAGTCTTGAAAGTTAAATTTATAGAGATTTATATAGAGAGGCCAAGAGCTTCTAGCTTTTAGGTAAATTTCTTATAGAAATATACCTATTGCGATCGTTCACACTTTTGAATTTCGAAAAAATTTCAACGGCATGTTGTTATATGTCTATAAGTTAGTCCAAAAAAACATTTGGTTCAAAAGTTTATATATATATATATATATATATATGGGATATTACGAAATTTGTTAACACGATAGAGGTCGCAGTTTTGAAGGTATCAAGTTCAAATTTGCTACAAAAATCAATCTCTCAAATATCTCGGTCGAGTTCGTTATTGGGCAATATCGGGTAAGTAGTTTCAAAATGGCGACCATTCAAACATTTAAAAAAATTATCAAAAAAGAGCCGTACTGTAAATATTATTAAAAATAATTTTAGGTTATAGATATAATCAGTACCTACAACTTTTGTTCAAAGCAATTTTTCATCAAATACACAGGTAAAAAAATAAAAATTAATAAAGAAAAATAACAAATATTGATAAAACATGAACACTCAATATAAATTTGATGTAATTTTACATTATCTGGAGATCTTAGTATAGACCCTGATTAAAAAAATATATAGTATATTTATTGAAAAGAAATAGGCGAAAAAAAAATCTGCCTTGAAGTGGACTCGAACACTGTCTGCTTTATATTCAACAGCCAAAACAAAAACCTCTAACCGCAAGGCTATGACAATTTTATGTAATAACATGTAGGTATACCAATGAAAAGGTTGTTCAAATTTCAATTCAATGAATTTTGAAAAATTTACCTTTCCGCTGACTACAGGCCATCGGGATTTTTTTTGGTTAGAAATATATCTATGTACTAATTGTTTACATTTCACAAGTGATATTCTTAAATTATTGATACTCACCGAAGCTTAACCATAGGACTATTTTTATCTATGATATTATCGGGTTCATATTGATATCTGAAATGTAATCTGTAAAACTCCTAAAATGGGAATATAAATTGCTGAAAACGATTTTTCTTGTGAATATGAATACAACCAATTGATTCAATACACTCTAAAACCCATACATATGAATTTTCATCGAAATCGGTAGACCAGTTTCCGAGATAAAATTTGCATGTATATATATATATATATATATATATATATATATATATATATATATATATATATATATATATATATATATATAAAAGCATTGCTCGTTTAATATAATTAGATTTTTGTGTAATAAATTAGCACTAAATTATTCCTAACGTTTAGTTTTGGATTTTTTCCATATTTAATTTAAGTGTGTTCGTTCACTTAATATTAAGCTAGCAGTTTTGCCCGTAATTTCAAAAATTGGGGAGTTATAAATTTTATTTTTGCGTACTAAATGAGCACTGAATATATTTGAATTTAGTGCACTAATTTTATTGATATGTGCCATATTTGTTGTGCTAGGTAATGGACCTTAGTATCTGGATCTGGAGCAAGAATATTCTACACTTTCTCAATGGAATTCTTACTGGGCACTGTCGTCTCAGGAAGCACCTAACGAGTGCAGATTCTGTGGGGAGGAGGAGGAAACTCCGAATCACCTGGTGACAGAATGCCTCGCCATTGCTAGCCAACGCAAAAAATGCTTTGGACAAGAAACATGCAGAAATGAGGAAGTAACCTCCTTGAAGCCATCCCAGATTCTGGATTTCATTAGAACCCTGGAACTATATATATATATATATATATATATATATATATCTATATTATAAAAATATAAATTTTTCCAAATTAGTGTTGGCTAATCGGTTCATGGTCATTAGGTTAGGGCAGAATCGGATATGTTCACGAATATGGTTGTGAAGTGAAATCTGAAGAGGTTAAGAATCAAGTGAATTAGGTAAGTTCCAAAATTATTGCCTGATTCAAAAACGCATCGTATTCTTAAGGATCTGCAATATTCACTGAACATTTTGGTATTCTACTAGAAAAGTGAATGATTTTTACGCTTATAAAACACTTAAGGCCCAGATGACATTGACCTAGATAGATTACTATCCGCTTGCGTCATCATGTTAGCTAGCGAACCAGTAGCTTCTAAACTACCTAGGAGATAAGCTGAAAGCCGGGCTACTTTACTCGCTACAAGCTAAGCTAACGCTAGCGAGTGGGATTGTTGGCTGTCATCGTAGTTGCTAGTGAACTATCTGCTCGTAGGTATAACTACGTTTGTCTTTTATATTGTCTATAGTCTATTTGAAAATGCTGTGGAGTAGATAATAAATTATGATAATGAATTTATCTCTATTGTATTCTGCCATATAAGCACCATAACACAATAGAGATCCCTTCATTATCATAATTTATTACTCTACAGCTTTTTACAGACTATAAAACACGGTACTGTGTAATACTGGTAGAAATGCGGTAATTCCACTATATTATTGGAGTTTCACCTACACAAAAACGTATTTACGTAATACGTAATATTAAACCTAACATAATCTCAATAGGAAGTTAATTACTGAGAGAGTTGGAAGATATATTGTCTTCATCACTAACCAACTCGCCGGCTTTCAATATCGTCAAGGAGTAGCTTGTAAATTTACACAATATCATCGAGCCTTAAGATACATTGGTGGTTATTTTGCATGTAAATTGTAGATTATAGGGGTTTTCATTGCACTGCGACCTTGAGGTCTATTATACCCCCATCAGAGCTGTTCTCGCCATTACGTAGCCTACAGCTCGCCCTCCAGTTCCAGGGTTCTAATGAAATCCAGAATCTGGGATGGCTTCAAGGAGGTTACTTCCTCATTTCTGCATGTTTCTTGTCCAAAGCATCTTTTGCGTTGGCTAGCAATGGCGAGGCATTCTGTCACCAGGTGATTCGGAGTTTCCTCCTCCTCCCCACAGAATCTGCACTCGTTAGGTGCTTCCTGAGGCGACAGTGCCCAGTAAGAATTCCATTGAGAAAGTGTAGAATATTCTTGCTCCAGATCCAGAGACTAAGGTCCATTACCCAGCACAACAAATATGGCACTTATCAATAAAATTAGTGCACTAAATTCAAATATATTCAGTGCTCATTTAGTACGCAAAAATAAAATTTATAACTCCCCAATTTTTGAAATTACGGGCAAAACTGCTAGCTTAATATTAAGTGAACACACTTAAATTAAATATGGAAAAAATCCAAAACTAAACGTTAGGAATAATTTAGTGCTAATTTATTACACAAGAATCTAATTATATTAAACGAGCAATGCTTTTATATATATATATATATATATATATATATATATATATATATATATATATATATATATATATGCAAATTTTATCTCGGAAACTGGTCTACCGATTTCGATGAAAATTCATATGTATGGGTTTTAGAGTGTATTGAATCAATTGGTTGTATTCATATTCACAAGAAAAATCGTTTTCAGCAATTAATATTCCCATTTTAGGAGTTTTACAGATTACATTTCAGATATCAATATGAACATGATAATATCATAGATAAAAATAGTCCTATGGTTAAGCTTCGGGGTAATAATCTACAGATCCTCGGTTCGAATTCGGATCACCTTTACGTTTTTTTATGTTAATATGAGTTTATAATAATTTAATCGGAACTTTTCAATGAAAATTTGTACATATTTAATATATAGCGACCCTTAAGGTACACATTAGTTATTTCAAGGAAGGGTTAGCAGATTTTGGTGAAAATTAACAGAAAGGGGTTTTCGGAGTCGAGAAATCGATTGACGATACTTTCATATTCAATCGGTTTGACCCTCGAGGTCCACACTAGCTATTTCAAGAATGGCTCCGCAGATAAAAGTTTCAGTATGTATATTGTTTGGGGGTTGAGAAGTCGATTGGTGATACAGCTGATTTCTGGTATGATTCACGTGAATAATAAAAGCAATATTTACCGGTCGCAATAAATTTTAACTATAAATATGTCCATTTATGAACTTTTAGAGTAACTCTTATTGAGCCACTCTAAATTCTGAGTTACCCGAGCAAAGCTCGGTCGCCCAGATATTAACAATTATAACTCCTATTTTAAAGAAATTATGAGCAAGTTTGTTTGTCATTCAGATATTCCGTTATGTCTTTACAGACACTATAGATCACCTGTGACCTGGGAATTCCATAGCCATGGAATGAAGATGTAGGTAGTGAGAGACAGATGGAGGTATCTTCTCATTAGGTTGTCATTAGGGCGTCATACTTACTGATATTATATAGGAAAATATATAAAGTATAAAATAAATGTAAATAAGATATAAAATTTAGTCATATCAATCGGAATATTATATAGTCTATTAAACCCCTAAGTACAATTTATTTAAATTTTCCTTATTGTTAGATTTGAAAATTTCTCCAACCTTCTAATGAAAGTGAGTTTGTAAGGTATAGCCAAAGTCTATTTAGAAAGACTTTGGTATAGCTAAACTTCTAATATGTTATCCTAAATCGAAATTTACAAACAGCGATTGGCAGCTCAGAAATTTTAATTTTCCTTTGGCAGGAATAATCGGTTTTCAAATATTATCTATGAGGTTTATTTTTTTAATTACTAAATTAATAATATAGGGGGTCAATACAAGTCATAATAAGAACACTTGTGTGTAGTATAGTATAGAGATATATTAAAGTTTTTGCTAAATAGTTACAGAGTCAAGTCAAGTCAAATAGGTAGATACTTAAATAGTTTCAGTATCTGAGTATCAATAATTTAAGAATATCACTTGTGAAATGTAAACAATTAGTACATAGATATATTTCTAACCAAAAAAAGCTAGAAGCTCTTGGCCTCTCTATATAAATCTCTATCAATTTTACTTTCAAGACTTTTATTTCTTTAAACCATGAAACGCAAAAAAAATCATATTTTCATTTCGCTTTTTCATCAAAATTCACTTATTTTTAGTAACACAAAACAGAAGTTCTATAAATAAAATTTTGTTTACGCAAAATAATGAGAAAAGATACCTTCTTATAATTGTTTTTCTTGTGTACTAAATTGGCACTAAATTATTCCTAACGAATAGTTTTGGATTTTCTCCATATTTCATTTAAGTGTGCTGACTTAATATTATGCTAGCACACTTGCGTATAAATTAAAAAAATTAAGAGTTATAATTTTTTTAACTGTATTAAATTAGCACTAAATTATTTAAAACAGATTTTCTCAAATTCGATCATATTCATTTTAAGTGTGCTCAATTAATATTAAGCTAGCAGTATTGCCCGTAATTTCAAAAATTGAAGATTTATAAATTTTATTTTTGCGTACTAAATAAGCACCAAATATAACTGAATTTAGTACACTAATTTTATTGTTGTTTGCCACTTTTGTTGTGCTAGCTTAATGGACCTCAGATACTTCTTAGATCTTTCACTATTAAAGCTGCCAAGAAACTTTTTGGAATGATCCAACTCAGGGAGATTCCGCCAGAGTGTTTCTCTTTCGGTTTCCTGGAACTCTTTCTTGTAGGTACGTTTACCTGTACCACAGAAGCTTGCTATCTAAGGTTATTCCCAGATATTTGACTTCAGACTTCCACTCTATGATGCTCCATTTAAAGAGAGGGATTTTATAGCTGGAAGTTTCCTTCTCGGGATGAATGGGATTACTGTAGTCTTGGTTGGGTTAATATGTAGCCTCACTGACAAGCACCATTGCTCAATAATTCTGAGGCCCTCTTGCATTAGGTCGCTTAAGGTGCTCTAGAAATTTCCTCTAACTATCAGCACTATGTCATCAGCGTAGTCTATGCATTCAAAGGCAAACTCCGTAAGCTTATGGAGTAGATCACAAGGCTCCATAGAAGAGGAGATATTACTCCTCCTTGAGGTGTTCCGCAAGTGACTTTAAAAGAGGTGTTTTAATTACCCACCTGTGTCTCAGCTATTCTCGTCTTCAACATCTCATACATCCATTTGACAAGGGTTTTATTAACCCCTCGCCTTATGTGTGCCTCTTTGACCGACATATGTGTTAGGAAGGCACAATTGCGATTTCTTTTTTATTCAGAGTACGCTGGATGACTTCGGTCAGCTGTAAGCATGCTGAGATTTGTGAATCTTCAGAATATGGGGGAGAATCTTCTCAATTTCTTTCTGCAGGGGTACTGGGAAAATTCCATCTACTCCTGGTGATTTATACGGTTGGGGGGCTTGGAAATGAAGACTTTTGGCCTTACTGATCTCTTTATTATCCTGAGTAAGGTTTTGAGTGTACCCCTGCCAATTACGATCTCTTTTGGCCCTATTGAAGAGCCGACGGACTCTAAGGTTTGACAGGTTCCCGTTCCACTAAGGTGCTTCCTTGCTTGTTCGAACTTTCGAGAGTGGAATGCCCCATTTTTTCGATCTGTTCCAAATTTTGCTTCAGATAGATCTTATTGACAGACCAATTCGTATTTCTAGGATTTCAACTTGTGGACGACGAGGTGACCTCCCCCGTTATCCTGAATTCGATAATCCTATGGTCAGAAAGTGACGGTTCGTCCATCACTTTCGCTGTTACTTCTTTTCTGGTAGCAACGCTGGCAATTGTTACGTGCAGAACCTCCTGTCTTGCTCTCGTGACAAAAGTGGGAGTTGTCCCCACGTTAAGGGTCTCAAGATTATTAGCTAAGAGATATTCAAGTAAGCACTCTCTAGGTTAATCTAAATGTTTTTTAGACTGGTGGGGCATATCTGGACAAATTAAGTGGTCTAGATTCGGACTAGATTTTTTGTTTCAAAATAATTTAAAAAATACTGGCGAATAAATTTTGAAACAGATCTAATCTTAATTATATACGAAGACTAAAAAGGATTTTATTTTTTCTGACCAAGAAGACATTCGTTTCAATGTGTGACGTGATTTCCACGACAATTTCTAATCCAAGAATGTATCTGCACTTTTTTCCTTTCAATTTCGATCAAATACATAGTCTCCAATATCAAACGCAGTTTTTCTTTTTATTTTCACGCTTATTAAAAAGTGCCCCAAGGCTAACCGAAACTGCCCCACCATGCGGTAGTATCGGACAAATTCAAAATTTATTAACCTAATTAACCTTAAAATATACCTATCAGATACCGAGATTTTGTTAATGATACATCTGTTAATAAATAAATAAAATAAGCACTGTGATATTGAAAGTTTGTGAAGTTGGCATAGAAGTTGCAAAAATATTTTTTTTCGGTTGGCATGCGATCCAGTTCCCTACAGTACCTCTCCGCGTAAGGGAAGGGAGAATCATACAAATACAAAAAATGTAAAAATTCTGATTTTACTAAATTCGTGGGATTGTACCCACTTAGTACCCTACTGTACAGTGCTTATTTTTATTTGTACCCTCAACCCCACTGCGTAAGGGATAAAATGAAAATCGTGCAAATACTAAAAATGCAGATTTTGCGAATGACGTGCGATTATATCCATTAAGTGACCTACCGCATCGCAATTATTTTCGTTTCTACCCTCAGTCCCTCTGCTTAAAGGATGCAGCGAAAATCGTTCAAAATCCCAAGTTTTGAAAATCCATTTTTTTTATTGTAAGCGATTGTGCCGATTTAGTACCTGACAAATCCATCATGGAACTACTAACCGTTTTGTCCTAATATGTCAGATTTGGAGAGCTGGTAGAAACAGCAATGCTCATCAACGAACTGAATAGATATAAGTAGATAGATATATTTTTACTAGTTCCAATCAAAAACCCCGTAGGGCAGAGTACTTGTCAATATATCAAAGGATTTCAGCATTGGTATTTGTCTCAAGTTGTATTAACTCAATAAAAAAACACATAAACAATAGCAGTTTTTTCTATAAGGATAATCGGAGAAAATAATTCAAAGCCAACCTGGCTTATATAAAACTGTTTAGAAAACCTTATCAGTTGATTCACTGTCCAAATAACAGTAGGTAAGTATTTTGAAATATTCCGAATCATCTGAGCTTCGAGCAATTTCTTGCTGATATAATATTCCCTGGAAATTTGGAATAAATTGGAATGACAATACGAAAATAAAAGTGAATCAATTAGGCTTACGAAAAAAGCATTATAACAGGAATTTAACAGCTCCGTGAACTTAGTACCCGACTTGAAAATAAAATTAATTAAAAATTATATTCGTAAACTACAAACGACGTAGATGTTTGTAGTGATTTGTTTAAACGATTAATAATGTTGAAAAAATTTAACAAAAAAACTAATGTTTGTACAAAAAACTACAAACAATTTTTAACACACTCCCGGAAGAAATCTATAAAAACATCAAAAATTGTAGAGAAGTAAATATTTTTTTTTATTTTCAATGTTTTTTGAAAAACTACAAACAAATAAATTTTACTACAAACATCTACGTCGTTTGTAGTTTCTGGAAGCACAAAAATTGTATTAAATTTATTTGACATAAATATGTTTAAACGATTATTAATGTTGAAAAAATTAAAAAAAAAACTATTATTGCTACAAAAAAACTACAAACGACTGTTAACACATTCCCGAAACAATTCCATGAAATCATCCAAAATTGAAGGAGGTAATAATTTTTTTCGATTTTCAAGGTTTTTTGAAAAACTACAAACAAATAAATTTCACTACAAACATGTACGTCGTTTACGAGTATACTTTTTAATTAATTTTATTCTCAAGTCGGGTTCTAAGTTCACGGAGCTGAATTTAACCCGTTTTTATCTGTATTCATTACATTATAAGAGAAATAATAAATTATTAACCTCAGTGTCACAGTTTGCAGTTTGCATTGCATTTCACATTTTCGATATTGGCACGATTTTCGCTTCATCTCTTACGCAGAGAGGTTGATGTTCAATCAAAAATAATTTCGGTACAGTAGGGTAGTAATTGGTAAAAAGCAAGGCATTCGAAAAATCTGGTTTTCCACATTTGCAGTATTTGCAAGATTTTTGTTTCATCCCTTAAGCAGAGGAGTTGATGGTACAAACGAAAATATTTGCGACACAGTAGGATTCCAAATACGTACAATCGCACGCTATTCGAAAAATCTGGATTTTCGCAACTTCGGTGCTAACTTGCCAAAGAAATTTAGCTCGTTTTTTGTTGTAATCCTTAAGTACGTGGAGGGGTTGAGGTAGAGACAGAAATAATTGAGGTACATTGGGATAATAAATGTGTACAAATGTATGCTACTCGATGCCAACTTCACAAAGCTCAGTATTAAACTTTGAATTTTGTTGTTCCAATCTGCCCCACTATACCGTACCTCTATATGAATAATTTAGTGCAAAATTTAGATAATAAAATCGGCCTTGTTTTGTGAAGTTAATTGTTCCACATTTACAGTGGTTTTGATGGATTACAACCAAACATAATTTTTATATAGGGTTATTGAAGGATGCCTATCGCATATTATAGTCCGAAAATTTGCAGTGGTGGCTTTATGACACGACTCTATTTAGTTATTTAGGTTATACCAGAAGCAGACACTTTCTTTTTTGTTATTTGAATTGTGATTTCACTTCTTCTTATCTAAAAAATCTAAACTTTTTGAGACATTTTGATTTTACTAAACTTTTATGCAAAAACAGGCACTTCTGATTAAATAAATACCTAACTACCACTGTGATAAAGTCCAGGTGATGCGTTTCTCCACACGTTAACAAAACATAATGATTACGGTAGATACTAATTCATTTAAATGCTGGAAATTGGACTAAAATAAAACACATTTAACATGAAAAAATTGCTTATTTTAAATGGAACACAATGTATTTTATATTTGTATTGGAAACGGTTATTTCAATCAAGGGAAGACAATTACTTCAGATTTATAGCTTTTACATTGATAAAAAAAAAATACATTTTCAACGTTCTCAGAGCCCTAACTATAAAACTGTCAGATTTATCGAGAAATATTCAAGTAGGTACAAATTGTTTTAGAAACCAGGTATCTCCTTTAAGATCGATCTAATAATGAAGATTTAAATTTTTATACTTTTAAATACCTCCTCCAAGTTAGCTCCTATAGTGATCGCGATATTTAGTTGGTCCATATAAAATGAATACCCCATATTCTGGCAATTTCCTCTTTCATTGAAATAAACAAGCTTAAAATATATATCGAAGAGTAAGAAAATTACTCAGAGGAACTTTTTATACTATAGGGTAGATATTAATCAAACAAAAGTTTTGCACCTATAAGCATTTTTTCTCTCAATAAAATAACACAAATGTCAAAAACCTTATTAAAACGAATTCGTCAGATTATCTGCACCTCTATTTTGATATGCGTGAGGCATTTTGATAATGATTCCAATTTTCGGCGCCCATCTTTCAACAACAGGTAGTACAAGGTATCACAATAGCGGTTTTTATCCGTCAACAGAAGACCGAAACACACGTGTATTGTTGCTCTTCGATCCCAATTTAACGGTTTGAAGTCTTCATCTGTACGTCATTAATTGACTGAGGATGACGCTGCAGTCGCACGCTGATATCCTTAATGCAATTTTCTCTCTTTAATGCTCACAGCAGTCAACATTAAGGAGGAATTTTGTTTACGTATTGTGACCTCGAAAAGCCGAACAAAACATGTGAAAAGATAAATTATATTTATGCAAGAAGAGTAAATAGCTGATAAAATGACTAAGTATGTACATATGTATGTACATATATAGTAATGGATGTTGCTATATCTGTGTTCGGGTACTTCGAGATCGTTAGCCCGGTTACCATGAAATTCGGCACATAATATGTAATTCTTCAAGGAGAAGGTTTCTATGCTATCTACTCTGTTGTAGCTTACCATGAGATGGTGCTGCAGAGCACCAACTTCTACACCGTTTAGCCTCTCATAAAAATTGGTATAGTCAGATGATTGAACATTGAGAATATTTTTCAACGCTATCCGTTTACTTTATAATTCGCTGCTAGATGGCGTAACAGCGGACCAACTGTTTAACCAATCGCTGTGAAAACTGGTATACGCATATGTTTGAGGGAGGACAACGTTTGCCGGATTCCAAAAGTCATTTATAAAGGTAGAAATTGGCCCATGATACTACGAAAAGAAACACGCATCTCCAATGACGTTAGACTGTTTCGAAAAGTCAGGGACAAACGATCACCTCATATTTTGTGTTCGTTTGGAATTTAGGTTTTTCTCTACTTAATACATAATTGGTTTATGATATTTGTGGTTTCTGCAAAATAATGCCATACAACTTACTGGAATAATGAAACAAGATATAGTAAAATATAAGTTTAATTGCCAGAAGATCTCGATATTTATATTTGATTCTCCCGTTTTGTCACGCACTGACGAAATGCGCGCAGCGGCTTAAAACGCATTCACCAACTGAGCATATCTTGTTAGTCCTAGTATAAGGAAATAGTTCAGTCAATTAATACCTCACAGTTAACAGTAATTACGGTAAAATAGTTTTTTCATACATCAGGATCCACCATGATAGTAGAAATCCAGATTTGCAACCTTCAAAAACATTATCACCGCCCATACCAACCGAAAAACCCCTAACATTTTTCTATTTTTTCATTGTTGGCCAAAAAGACACTGATGTACTAAAAAAATAATTTTGAGAGGAACTCTGTAGATATAGTATTTCCGGAGATATAGCTGCTCAAAGTTAGGTAATTTTTTCCCAAAGCGTAAAAGTTTTAGCTTACTTTCGAGCAAAATACTTCCAGCAGTGGTACTAAAATTTACTTCTTAATAACAAAGTTATAGTAAAGTTAATTAAATTCATTTTAAGTTTAAAATGGTAGCATAGGCATTATTGGTTACTGAACAATGCTAAAACAAAAATTCAAATAAATACCCAGGTTCAGCGAAAATACAATAAGGCAAAAATTAATTAATGACACGTTTATTACGAAACAATCACATTTTTCGTCCAAGACTTGTGCCATTAAAGCTATAACAAAAACTAGAACTTGTATTAAAGAAGTAATTTATTTCAAGGACATGAAATTGTTAAGAAACAAACGAAATATTTACATTAGGAACAAAATTTCAGCATGAAAGTTAAAATTTGCCCCCATAGCAGTGGGTCATCATAGAGAGGAGGCAGGTATTCAGTATCTGGGTAGAGGATCATCGGAGTCTTTAATTTGTCTCTCCTACAACGAGAAAGACATGGGCCGCCTTATCCGAATATGATGGCTGAATATGACAGACGACAGAGATGTCTTCTTGATCCCTACAGAAAAACTCTTAATTCACTCATGAGGTGAACTCGTCATTCTCTACGTAGGCTCCAGCTTAGCTTCAAACCTCTACCTCCATAAGACGGGCACTATGTGGCTGTCACTGGCATAATATCTAGCTCAGTCATTTGTCATCCCCTATCACATGGGTCTTTGTCGACATTCAGCATTTTCTGGAGGAAGGAGCGATACGGGTACGAATGGATTTTCACAGCCTCTTTTGTGGGTAAGGCCAGCCAGATTCATTCTGGCATTAACTGAAGTTCTTACGAATAGAGTGGAATGGAGAGAGTTGAGGAGCTCCCTCCAGTCTCCTCCATACAGTGCCACCAAAAAAGCGTATCCTCCTCTTTTCATGTCTTCAGGGTCGGAGAGTGGTCCAGCGACCGCATGCAATATCAAAATTAGAACCAGCCCTTGTCACGACTGCTCATCTCAATAGATAAATGAGGAGGAGAACTGATACGTTCTGCTCCACTTATGTCTTATGGAGGTGAACCTTTGAAGCTAAGCAGGAGAATAATTCGTAGAGAATGACTAGTGTGTCAATATCATCTCCAACTATTACATGAACGAATTCAATTCTTTTGGTAAGGGATGTGTGTACTTTCAGGTCTCCATTATATTTTTCTGCCTGTAAAATTCAGCCGTTGAAATTTGGATCAGGCGGTGCTTCTTTTTTTCATTCAACTTATTTTTTTCTGTGGAATTTTGACCGCTGTGTTTGTATCAAACTGTTTATCATCGGATACAGGAAGAAATTGACGATTCGTAAACACTGTAGGTACATTTTTAGTTATCTTCCTTATGTAAAGATTTAGTTTGTTTTTCGTTCATATATTACAATTTGATGCTCATGAACTATTCAATCTTTTATACAAGTTCAAGTTGTCGTTATTCCTTTAAAGGCACAAGTACAACTACATATTATACAACTATGAACTTCTTAACATGTAGACACTTGTACATTTTTAACGTGTAGGTACTTGGTGGAGTATTCTATTTTCTTATTTGTTTCTTTTATAATAAAGATAAGCAATTACCTATTGGTTTTTTGTATATGCCGTGAATATGGGTTTTTACTTGCATTTTTTGATTTTTTGCATTTTTCAGCAACCTATTAATACCTACAGGTACCAAGCTTTTTCAAAATGATAATTTAATTAACCACAACCCTCTTTCTTACTGTTGCCGTAACCACCAGGAGTATAACCCATCTGCTCACCGTATCCCAATCGCTATCCCACTCATAGTGTCTCTTCCCTTTTCGTCTCTCTTAAAAACACGTAAATACATATTTATAGGTGATCATTTTTGCTAACAAGTTGTGAGTTGTGATGAGTTTGGGGGTGATAGATGATCATCACCAGCTTCAACTGTAAATATTTATAGCTATTCATCAAAGTGAGTACTACTATTTTTATTGTTAATCTTCACGGTCAACGTCAAATCAGAACGTTATCTTCAACAAGTTGACCGAAATATCGATACAATTAGCAATAGGTGTGTCATCGGGGCGAGTGGTACAGATAAATTAGGCTTTATTTCTTCTTTAGTTATGACGGCTAGCTTCAAAAGTATTGCTAATTATGCAATTCATAATACTGAATAACCCAAATTGACTAATAATGAAGCCAAGAGTAATGCTAAAACCACATCTCCATCTCCTACTGATTTTAACGCAGCTGTGAACTCAGGAAGTCAAGTCGGGGATAACTACCTTCCTAATATTGAGCTGCCTGCTTCCAAAAACCTTCAGGGCCTAATCTGCAATACCTGTTGGACGCTATTTGGGATGTTACATCTACACTTGTTCAGCATGGAACTGTGCTTGCAAGCATCCTTGATTGTATTGTTAAAGTAGAAGCTAGTATTCGAAATGTAACAGATCTTAATCAAGAGAATACAGTGTTAATGAATGCTGTAGCCCAGGTTACTTCTCGCATTGAACTGCTTGAGCTTGGCAGAGGTTCGGCCACCGTGACGTCCTCTAACATGCCAATGATAGACACTGTCACCCAGGCTAATACCACTTGAATTCAACAGATAAATAATAGCCAGTCTTCTAGCAAGGAACTGGTTTTAACTGGATTTCCCGACTACGATACCCTTACTGACCCTCGACCTTTGGCTTTTGCTGTGCTTGATGCCTTGATCCCTCTCACCCCTGCTAGCATTGTGCAGACAAGATTCATGAGTAAGACAAATTCGATGCCGTCTAGAAGCAGTAGCAGCGCGATTTGTTCCACGAACTGTACCAGATTATCAATGCTAAACTACAGTATTGTGCTCTTAAATTCTCAAAAATTGACTCTTCTACTCTTGCTCCTAATACCCAACCAGTAACTCCATCGTCTTATCTGTAAGATAACTATCAATGAGCTCTCATCTCACGCCACATACACGGGATTCGAAAATGTCTGGGCAAGGAATTCAGTTGTGTTTGCAAAGTTCAAAGACTAGTTCACATCATTAACAATACACAAGATCTCGAAAAATTGCTCACCCTTTACTGTGACTCCAGTCAATGACGCCGATTTTCCCAAATCACATCTGCTACTGCTACCGCGGCTATATTTTTTCTACCTCACGTGATTACACACTCAATTTTTGTTATCTTAATTTCCACTCATTGCTCTCTCATCTCGACAGCTCACCTAATATTTGTCACGACCTTGCAGTAACTAAAACCTGGCTAAGTAAAAGTATTCCTGACACTGTTGTTAAACTTCGTGGATACAAAATCTTCAGGAACGACCGCAACGTCCATGGTGGTGGGGTTGCTATTTATATTCATGAGCATGAGTCATGTTTGGCATCCATCATTTCTGTTTCAAATTTCACGTGCTCTGGCAGACCATAGCAGATTGAATATATCTTCTGTGAGCTAAAAGTAAATGGTTCTCTTCCTGTCTTCTTGGCTTCAGTCTACCGCCCTTCAAATGCACCGTTCAATTATCTTCTTGAGTTTGCAGCTGTTCTTACTAGTACTATGATGACGGTGTGACACATATAACTACCACCTCGTCCACTTGGCTCGGTCTATGCTACGTTGATGAATGTGATACATTTGTCTCGACTTACAAATCCCACTGGCTATTGGTCACCACCGTTACTCTGCATCACTTATGGTATATATCACTTTGCCTAAGGTTCCCTGGACTCGCTTATTATCTCGCATTAAGAACCATGAAGTGATAAATGGCTCTGTAGCTAGCCAAATAGGCTGCCTATTTAGATCAATCACTGATACTTTGGCTTCTGCGTTGAGCCAGTTCAGCCGTAAATTCATACAACTAGTCAACCTTCATGCCCCACTGAAGTAAATGACCGTTAACTCGCCTAAGCTGGTTCCTTCACGTATACCTGATATACCTACGCTTGGCAAAAAGGGATGCCCGTACCTGTTGTAGGCACTTTCAGCGTCTTGGAAAGCGTGAGTTGCTGCATATTATTCGATAATCTAGAGGTTAGTATCAGATGATACACTTGCTGCCTGTGCAGGCTACTATCGTTCCCGGCTCACAGGGCTTTCAGGAGCAGCTTTTTGGCGTGAATTGGGTAACTTGGCAACTACATCTTCCTCATCACCTCTTAGTGTTCCTGCCGAAGTTCTTAACCACCATTTTGGGGCTACTTCTACGATGGACCCATCTTGCTGCAGCGATGCTGCTGAATCTGCTACCATTATGAAGAATCAAATGCCTATTACTAAGCTGATTTTTGATTTTACTAAAGTTACAAGAGATTATATACTTACGTGAGGTCATCGCTTCTATTAAATCTAAGTAAACAAGATATATAAGATAACAAGATAAAGAGTGCGATTACAAAAAGTGACTATCGACCTATTGCTCTACTGACATTTATGAGCAAAGCCATCGAACGTCTAGCATATAATTAGCTAACATCATATCATCTGCAGCACAACTTGCAGGACTCTCACCAGTGCAGCTTTCGATCTGGACATAGTAGCAAACTGCTTTGCCCAGATCTATTAATGACATTCGATCAAATATAGATACTCGAAAACTGATTGTACTCATTCTATTTGATTTATCCAAAGCCTTTAATAAAGTCGGTCCACTCAATGCTTCTGCGTAAACTTGCTAATTTAGGGTTACCAGCTAGCGCTGTCTCCTGGTTTCAATTCTATCTAAGTGGTCGCATGCAGACCTTTAAATGTCCTGACGGCTCTCTGACCTCCTGGAAGTACAACAACATGGGTGTTTCTCAAGGTTCAATTCTTGGACCTCTGCTATTCTCCATCTTCATCAACGATGCTGATTCTTGTATTCGTGATGATGATCTACAGATTTATTTAAGCTGTGCACTAGCTGAACTTGCGGATTGCCTGCATCGTCTCAATCAAGACATACTTCGCATCAGTAATTAGGCCTCAACTAATAAACTAAACCTCAACCTTGAAAAGTGTACCAGCCGTATTCAACATCCTCTTTTAGTTAAAAGAGCTCTTTTAATATCTATTTAGAAGCGATATTAAGAAAATTCGTATTCAACATCCGCTTTTAGCCCTGAAAGAGCTCTTTTAGGTTACTATTTAAAAGCAATATTTAAACATGGATGGAAGCATCTTTAAGGTAGACAGTTCCACTTATAACTAGAAGTTTTTAAAAATGCCGAATTTTCAAGCAGAATGGCAGAAAATACAAGAAATTGGCGAAATCCTTGACAATAATGATAGGAGATCACCGACATTTTGGGATAGGATGGACCCTTTCACTTTTTAGGAATCTGATAAATTTCACTGTGCTATACGTTACAGCTGTATGTATAATCAAAGAATATGTGATATTGTGACCAGAAAGAACATCTGCGGTCGCGGACTGCGGACACATGTATTTATGTTTTTTGAACTTTCATAGGTAGGCAACTAACAGTACAAAATTCGACGCACGTGTAGGAAAAATTGTAGTAGTATAACCATTTTAGAGTAGGAGCACAGACAATCTATTCCAACACAGACGGCTATAATATAGGACCTAATAGAGAGAGAGAGAGAGAAATGCTTTATTGTCGAAAAAATATAAATTTTGTAGACAAAGCAAAATAAAAATATCAAAATCAAACAATACAAAAACAAAACAAAGTCAAAACTAAAAATTAAATTAAAATTAAATAAATTTATATAATATAAAACAAAAATATAAAAATATAAAGATGTAAAAATATAAGATAATAAGTATCAGAATGTACCTACAGCTGTATATTCGGTTAGAAAGTAAGGTAATATACAGCTGTAAATTCAGTCAGAAGGTAAACACTAACTAAATCTCAAAACAAAAACAAATTTTGTACAAACAATAAACCAGTGCGTGAGCTGAGCAGAAATGTGCCTTAGTGAAAAAAGTCGTTAACTGCATAAAAGGCATTATCCTAGGTAGTAGGTATTTAATTGAATCTGGGATAAGCCGTTATAGATTTAATTTCGTGTGACAGATGATTTTACATTACAAAAGACCCTTAGGATATCAAACATCAAATAATATTCACTAACCAGTGGGTGTAAGAAGCTTAATATTAAGTATTAACAATTTTTAACAAAAAAGTCGCTTACTGCATAAAAGGCTCTCTCCAGTAAGTATGAATTCAAAACCTTTCGAAATTCAGGAAAAGATCTTATGGATTTGATTTCAAATGGTAGATAATTGTGCATTTTTTTTGCATTGTACCGTATAGAGCTTTTAACCAACTCTGAGCGAGGGGTTGGCAGATAAAGATCATGCTCCGTGTTTCTAAGCGGATAGTTGTGAGATGGCCTCTCTGGAATAGAAGATACGTGCTTGCGGATTAAGGATACAGATTCAAATATGAATAGGGACGGAAGAGTTAATATTTTAAATTTTTTAAAGTAATCCTGGCAGTGAGTCCTACTGCTAAGTCTCAGTGAATACCGAACAGCTCTCTTCTGCAGTTTAAAAATACGTTCAAATTGAGTTGCACAACACGTACCCCAGAATGGAAGGGCGTATCGGAGATGCGACTCAAAAATGGCATAATAGACTGTTATAGAAGTAGACAAGTTGAGCTCCTTGGAAACTGATCTCAGCGCAAAGCAGGCAGAACTTAACCTTTTTGATAAAGCATCGATATGCGAGTCCCATTTTAAGCGGTTGTCTACAATAAGCCCCAAGAATTTCACAGATTCAACGGCCTCAATAGTGGTGTTATTAAGTACAAAAGATTGCAATGTACTTTTATATGATAAAACTTTTGTTTTAGAAACATTGAGGCATAGAAGATTTGAATCGCACCAAGATTTAATGGTGACTAAGTCTCTAGATACAGTCCTATGAAGTGTCGTAGTATCCGGGTTGCTCCACGTGAAACTAGTATCATCCGCAAAGAGGCAGATTTCACCGCTAATGTTCAGACTAGCAATGTCGTTGATAAAAAGCAGAAACAAAATAGGGCCCAGTACTGAACCTTGAGGCACTCCATATTCAATTGGCTTGCAAGAAGACATCGACGTATCAACCCTCACAATCTGACTCCTGCTGTTGAGATACGACTTAAACCATTCAAGAGACACTCCTCTGAAACCGTAGTACTCCAATTTATTTGTTAATATATTATGATCTACGCAATCAAAAGCCTTAGAGAAATCACAGAAAATTGTTGCTATAGAGTGATGGTTGATCAGGTTTGAGTATACATTATTAAAGAGGGAAAACATGGCATCATTTGTGCATTTGTTACTTAAAAATCCAAATTGATGGGTAGAGAGTATATTATATTTAAAGAGAAAAGATAGAAGCCTTTTTTTAACCAATCTTTCGATGATCTTTGATAATGTGGGAAGGAGTGCAATTGGGCGATAGTTCGAAGCTTGATCTTTATCTCCTCCTTTATGCAGAGGAACAATTATTGCCGTCTTAAGACAGTTAGGAAAAACTCCATTTTGGAATGATTTGTTAATTAAAGTAATAAAATGATTCAATGTGCATTCCGGCAGGTTCGAGCACATTTTCAGAGTAAGCCCATCAGCCCCAGATGAGGATTTGTTTTTAATGTCATTAATTGTACTGTTAAGCTCTGCTAATACTACGGGTGTAAAGAAGAAACTGTGTAAATTGATATTAGCCTTAGGGAGAAATGAGAGGGGATCATCGGAAGGAGTTATGGTGTTCTTTAAAGTTTTTGCTACATCTACAAAGTAATTATTTAGGTTCTCGGGTGAAATAGAGATTGTGTTAGATGGTGAGGTCTTATTTCTTAAGTCATTCACAATAGACCACATTTCTTTAGCAACATAACCGGAATTGGCCAGCCTCCTATTATAATAAATGTCCTTGGCAGCTTTTATAGTCTTATGATAGATTTTTCTGTAACGTTTTACGTAATCATGGTAGAAGACGCTGTCCGATGATTTTTTTATGTAGGATAGTGAGCGCATGTTCTTTGCAGATGTACGTAAGCCTTTAGTAGACCAGGGTTTATGTTGTTTGATTTTTAGAGGCCTAAGAGGAAAGGATTTGAATGCCAAGTTAGATAAAGTTTTTATAAATCTCGGAAATTCGATATTGACATCGTCAGATAGGACAAACCAGTCTGTTGTTAGACATAGGTGCTTGAAATTACGAAAATTTTTATCAGAAAAAATACGGCATAATTTGCGCGAAGCATTTTTGCACTTAGATTTAGCCGAAAATTTTGTTAGTATTGCTTCATGATCCGAGAAACCTGAATTAAGGACAGTACAGTCAACGAATTTTGGATCGAAAGATGATACGACATAGTCTATAGTACTAGAACTAGTTTTAGTTATTCTGGTTGGTGAGTCAACATGCATGATTATGCCAAAAGAGTCGAAAATGGACTGAAGAGATTCTTGAGCAGTACACACATTGGAAAAGTCAATATTAAGGTCTCCACATAAAATTAACTTGCTTTTTAAAGGCAGGGATTCAAGCAAGCTCAGTAATTTTTGACTGAATATATGCAATAGTTGCGGAAATATTAATTACACAGTACCGCAACAGATGTCGCCAAGGTGCACTGATAGAAAATAATATTTTGGAATTCAAGAGGATGCCCGAGAAAACGGCAAGGTCAGCGCTCACGCTCATTTCAAACGAGTTGGGAGGTCAGTGCCGTCGTCGACTGATGAATTTATTGTTTTTGCTCTCTAACGCCAGCTGCCTGGAATAGTAAATACCTATTTGCTTTCAGAAACTTGGTTATTTTGTATTTTAAGACTAAAATCACAGACGCAGTAAAAAAGTGATGGATGTAATCATTCCATCCGGTATATGTTCTGATATATAAAAGAAACTAATATAAGTAGGTATATTATTTGTTCGAAGTTTTTAATAATCAAGTTCAGTACTTTGTGATGAGATTTTTGATTTTTCTGCTGCAAAAATAATACCGTTGAAAAAAGCTATTTTTTCTTTTTGTAAATATGTACATCAAATTGAAGCAAGTTATGATTTATCGAATTCGCTCTAAACTGGGTGACGTAAGTTGTCGTCAATGCATTTCTTATGGGTGACGTAGGTAGGTAACCGCCAGTGGATTTTGAATTTGGTGACAATTTTTAACCTTATATGCCATGTTTTTTTATAAAATATAATATTTTTTTTTGATTATTTACCTGTGCCTATAAATAAGTACCAATTTAAAAAAATATTTTAATGGGAAAGGCCCATTATGAAAAATAAAGGAATTTTCATATATATTTATCCAAGAATTTTCGAAAATTATCAAAAACTTCGAAATATCTTAAAACTATGAAAAAAAATTTACAATAGTCTCATTGATAATTTTAATATTTCGACCTCGATTACAAAACATAAGCAACATAAAAATATTATCTAACCATCAAATACGAAATAATAATGAATTTTCACTCGAAAGTAAAAACAATGAAATAAAACCAAGTTAATATAAAAAATAATGCAGTTGTTTTGGATTCTTTAATGCTAATATTAAAAAATAAGAAACAATATACAAAATATAAACTATATAAAATTGTTATAAGCATGTTCCAGATATACATTATATACACAATATTAAGCACTATAAGAAATATAAAACAAACTAAATTTAAAACAGTGTGGAATTAATGCTAATGAAAGTTATTTATGCTGCAAAATTTTCATTTTTGGGTGTTCCTTATAACCCTTACTTTTGTTTAATATTGTCCATTTACAATATTTAAACAAATTCATCCTAATTAAGGTCCGTAACAGAAAGGTTTTGTGTTCAACACAGTCGCTATTCTGTTCAAACCAGTCTTTTAAATTACGATCTATTTTCGTTAACCTTAAACCTACCTTATTCTCATAAATTACGTTTTTTATTTTATTATTGAAAGTTTGGAATGATAAATTGACTACATTATAAATAATATCTAAAGGTACTTTCAGATGTATTCCAGTTTTGCCCCTCTTAGATTCATGGTTTTCAATATAGAATAAAAAATTGTTTTGGATCCTTCAATACATCGTTTGTTTGCATTGCTCTAATACACGTATTACAATTGAATTTTTCAATTGTCTTTTTGACCAAATATCCTGCATAGTAAAGAGTGGAACAGTCCTGTAGTAATACGACATGTTTTTTTGTGGACTAGTAGGGGGGATAATTGATGAAGATGAGTTGGTCAGAGACGAAACAGAAGACGTGCTTACATTACCATCTGTTCCTTCTAATTTCGTTTCAACAGAACATTCTTCTGTAATAAGGATCTCGTCTAAATCATGTTCATACATTTTCGTCATAGGTGCAATCATGTTATTAATAATTGTGGTTCTGAAGTTTGTCCTCGATACTTTCACAGAGGGATTTTATTAAAGCCGCCTCGTTGTCTGAAAAGTGAAAATAAGTTTTCAATAGGATCTGGGTTTATTCGGCTGGTTAATATAAACGAACATTTTCCCTCCGCCTTTTGCGTATTATACAATAATTTAATTCATTTTATTGTCTGGATTATACCTTCAAACGAAGGAGGCCTCTTTTCTTTTCCGGTTTAACTTTTTTTATATTTTGGAATACTTCAGTTCCTTTATCCAGTATTGCCATTATTTGAGGATTTCTGTCACACAAAGCGCAATTATATTCATTTTTAGAAAATAATGTTCTGCTGTTCAGTGCGTCAAACAAATGGTTTAAAAATTCCACAAAATTTGCTGTAAAGATGACTGTTGCGGATTGCAGTTGCTGTGTTTTTACCAGTATTTTTAAAGTGGCAGCGACTGAAAATTTACAAAGCTAGCTTGCAGGACATTTTTTGGAAATTGTTGGGGTTGATATGAGCATCAGTAATTTTTACCATGGCTCTAGCACTTGCTCTTGTTTTGTCTATTTCGTATGCTTTTACTATTTCAGAAAATGATACACTTTCTTCGTCAGTACGAAAGTATCCATTTAGTAAATTATTTCTGAAGCTTTTGAAAAAATGTAGAGTATCAAATAATTAACTTATCTCTTGTTTTAAAGTACGGTTGGTCCGTGGTTACTTTCAACTTCCGCAATGCTCTTTGATTATTTGTACACACACATATAGTAGTTTCAAACGCAACATCAATAAGTGCATCTATACATGTCAATATTAATTTCACTAAATCGTCACGTTTAATTCAATTTTGATTTATGTAATAAGTTAATGGCAATTTCCAATTGCAATATAGTCCTCTTATCATGAGTACTAACGTATGGTTGCCAATTTTATTTGAACGTCCCAAGCTTCCTAAATCTTGAAAACCCTCTACAATGTCAAAATTTTTGGAATATTCTAATTTATCTTCTAAGGACATCTCGTCCCACATCTCATTTATTTGGACGATAATATATTCAGAGGATATTTTAAATTCAATGGCTTACTATTTTTAATACAGAGTATTAATTGCACTCAAATGTAATAAAAAAATTAGAAAAGGCAAAGATATGGTTTTTAGAAATTAACAAACCAGCTAAAATTTGAAAATCCCTATACAGGCTGTATTGTCCTCTAACCTTAGAGGTCAATGGTACCAAGTCACGCGCCTCGGATAAAACTGACTAAACTTTTAGAATTACGAAAAAAATCTTCAGGAAAGTTGTAAGGTTTCATGTTTTCTAAAAATTAAAGTAAGTATACAATATAAGGGGTGTTGCTTACTAGAAGTAACATAACCTCAATTTGTTATTTCTTATGGAACACCCTATATATTATTTTATTTTCCAATTCCACATTAAATTTGTTAGACATTTCACTCAAATAAAAATGTACTCGTATCTTTTTCTTTCTGAGACATAATTTAATGCGTGCTTTTTTACGAAAAACCTGTCCCTACCTAAACTTTTATAACTTTTTTTAACGAAGACAGATAACATTATGGTTTTAATACCATACTATAGCTGAAATAATAAAACAACCTGTAAAACGTGTTCACAAAAACAATAAACCCCATGACAAGGTTAAAAGTATTAACGCAAAATAATTATTTTTTAAAAAGCACCTTCTGCAAATGAAGAAACTCGTAAGAAACTTGAAAATTTCATTATTTCAACTCAAGACAGCAAAGACTCGGGGCCATCTAATGTTTTTCATTGTGGATAATATAACATTCAAATCAAACTGCTATAGAATGTAAAAATATATGCGGTGGATGGTATCACATAAAATGCAGCCAACTACAAACTAAGGGGTTCGAGTTTTATTCGAGAGAATTGAAAAAAATGAGAGTAAAAGTAAAATAGATGGTCTTGCAGAAAATGTATCACACAAAAATTGAAAATAGTCACGCAACTATTAGAAAATCTAACGAAAATTGTCAGAAAAATATGTTATTTGTAAATAATGGAATAATAACATTATTGAAAAAAAAAAAAAAGATAGAGATAATTTATGGAAAGAAAAAAAATAATGAAGAACGAAATCAATGAAATGAAAAAACAACTGCAATATTTAAAATCAAAAGCTGATTCTTTCATTTCCATTTATAGAAGAATTAGAATTTACTTAGAAATAAAGATATAGTCAGTGTTAAGCGAGCGAGGCCCTTTTTTAACTGGAAAACCAAGTAATATAATCAAAATCACCCTTTCAACCAATAAAATCAATAATAATATCATTCAAAGAGCCAAAAAATACTACAAAGTGGAAAATTTGCGAACGACATTAATCACCCAGGATTAGAATAGAATATTTATTAATGAAGAACTAACACCAAAAAAAACATTTTTACTGGGAAAATGCAAGGAAATTCGTTATGCAAGAATATTTGTGAGAAGAAGTAGTAAGAAATAATTATTATAGAAAATGAAGAAAAATTGTATGTCCAAGAATGAAAATAAGAATAATACGAGACAGATATCATATAAAATCAAATTAGGAATAACAGAAGATAGTAATAACACTTGTTGCGAAACACAGAGTATTTTTGCAAACTCACTACTAAGGTGCCTAGTTATACAATGTAAAATATTAAAAACACATTAAGGTTCTAATGCTAATAAAGGGCTGGAAAACTCATCTAATTAATCGTTGAGGAGATTACCCGAGTTTTTCTATAGGATAATTTTTAATGCTTCTAATTGGTTTAATTTTAATTCTTTATTCTCAACATTCCTCAGAATTTTAAAATTATCATTAAATGTATGACCATATTCTATATGATGTAATGCATAATTACAATCTGTTTTCTGATTAACAAATGATCTCTTCTGATCATTAATTCTAGTTTCAAAGTCTAAGAAATTAATAGAGTTGTTACTTTAAGCTTCTATAGTAAACTTAATGGAAGGGTGGAGACTATCAATGAATATAAAAAATCTGTCTAAGTTGGACAGATATTGAGCATCGAAACTTCTGAATTCTCTTCTTTGTCTCTTCATTCCCGTGGTGGTGGACGATTTTTTTTAATAAACAAACAAACGTCTTAATTCCATTGGCAGCGTTGTCGATTTGCCAGTAATTACTGGAATTTACAAGGATTATTCATAATCTCTTCATAAAACAGCCAATAATAATGTATTCATATAAAACAAAGTAATGTAGAAAACCATAATTTCCGATCTCTAACTTTCGTGAAAATTTGAAAGCGTATGGTCCATTTTATTACGAAAATATCTAATAAAGGGCGCTGATTGATGTGTAACACAGTCCAAAAAAATGAGTATCATAATTTTGAGAGTCTCTATTGTCAACAATATACAAATATTCATCATCAATCACATAAATTTATTTTTTGCACGAATATCAGGACCCTGAATACCATCTTAACGTGCCACTACTGCTCGTCCCAGACGCTGTAACCCAAGCGCGATTAATTTTGACAGCGCCATCTGGTTTTGTATAGCTATACTACTAGTCAAATTTAATTGCTTGCATCCACTTTGGCCGATGCTAGCATCCAAAATCCGCGCAACACATTAAAGTATAGGAACGAGCCGTCTGTGTTGGAATAGATTGTCTGTGGTAGGAGTATAGGAATTAAACAAATACTGGTCAATAGATTGAAATACTCAACATTTTCTTATTAAAATATAATACAGCGAAAGCAACAAATATATAAAATATATATTATTTGAAATGTATAAAAATTTTAAAATTGTAAAAATTATGTAGCAACACAGCTAAAAAGAGCTTTTTAAAAGTATTCACGATATAAGCGGCATTTGTTAATGTCATGAACTTGAATGTCTGTAACAAGAGGTAAAAAAAAGATACCACAATTTTCAGTCCGAATCTTCAGCTTCAAGAAGCTCGAACCACTCACGTACTGGCTCTTGGCTGAGGTCGCTATACTTCTCAAAATTCAACACAACCTTAAAAACAAATGTAATTCGTCAAAGTGCAAGAATATCCGTAATAAAATAAAACAATGAATAAAACAACAATCTTACTTAGATTGCAAAATCATTTACCTGTCCAATAACATTCGAATTAAAAAATAGTTTCTTTGTCTTCACCGTCAATATTAGTTTGGTATGCGTAAGCTCTGACTTGGACAGAAGATATTCGAAAGTTTCTTCAAATACAGGATCACAATTATCAGTTATCACCTAAAATTTTACGTAGATAGGTATTAATATGAAAATTTAAAGTTGCAACAAAAACAATATCCTTCAAATTCAGCATTTGATAATCGCATCTCGCATTGCAACTTACTTTAGTTTTATTCTTAATTTTATGATTTTCCGGAGTCAACAACTTCAGTTTAACGTAGGGATCTGGTATATCACTAGGATCCTTAAGAGGTAAATTTCTACAAAAATAACACATAGGTAATCAAAGATATAAGATAAGGATTATTTGAAATCTTACGTGATTTTATGGACAGCAACAATCAGCTTTTGCCTAGCGCTGTTATAGTACAGTGTGACCTCAATTTGGCCCAGCTCAGGTTTTCTGAAATCCCAAATAACAATAAGATTATCATATTCTAGCAAAATATAATCAGGTCTATCTGTATGTGTTACACAATCGCTCAAAAGCTATTACATTTACTAAGCTGAGATTTTTGTAGGCCTACTGCCGTTTCTCATATACTGTTAAATTTTTATAATAAGATTTGGGTGGAACTGAAGCTCTGCTGGAATCGGCTACAAATCTACTTCACCTCTTTTCGAATGCAATTACCTTGGCCTAAGCAGGATATACTGTAGCAGCATAATATACCGTTAATTCGTTAACTAATGCCTGTTTGAAGCAACCCCTTAACAATTTTCATAGTATTTTCCAACAAGTAGGACGAAAACATCGATGTATTATCCTATTCTCTGAACACTCAATTTTTTTAAAGGACTATAAGCTCTGTAAGCAACTCATTTGCAGATGGTGTCACCCTAGTAATAATCTCAAAACAATAAAAGGTTGCAATTTTAATAAGCTAGACTCAGCAGGAATGCGATGTAGTCCATTCTAAACACAGAAAAAACAAACTTCATGAGAATGAAGCAAGGAACCCTAAAGACTTTAAGTAAAATAAACCTCAAGACACACACATTTGCAAACGCTGATAAGTATGAATACTTAAGGCTCCAAATCACAAACAATAAAAATTAAAAAGGAAGAGGAATAGGAAAATGGAAGTAAAGCAGCAATAGACTACACAACAAAATATAATTATGGGGGTTTTTCGCATTTTAGTATCGATCAAAAATATTAACTTTGTGATGAAACTTGTGATTCTATCGGAAACCGACATTGTCTCGCTTATTTCAAAAAGAACATAACACTTTTTGTTTCTTTGCTTAAATTGAAACTTAACAGACTAAATCATTCTACAGCAATGAGAATAACTTTGCTAAATATATAATGACATTATGTGACACTTAAATATTTTATTTCAAAACAAACCGTGAACTACAGGTAGTTCATCTGAGCAGTGATATTCAAATATCACTGAATGGATAAAATTTAAGCATAGAGAATGCTAATACCAAACGAAAGAGGAATAAAAAGTACACAGATTAACATAAAAAAATAATGTGTTCTATTTAAAATTAGCTAATTATTATCTAATCAATTAATCGACATTGGTTAACAGATTTTAAACACCCTGTAAAAAGTTCAGGAGTTTTCTTATAATCCAAATATCGAGATACATTAATGGCTTTCTCCTTCAAAGTTTCAACCATTTATATGAATATCTCATGAAACTTATCTTTAATTTCATAGTAAAATTCAAAAATGAAATAAAACGTAGCAAGTTCCATTTGAAATTAGCGAGTTAATGTCGATATCCGGTAGAACCGGAACTTTTATCATAACGATAATATGTTTGATCGATTGGAAATTACGAGAAACACATACTTTTAATTTTGCATCATCATTTTATGGATATTGGAAGATTGACACAATAGTAACGTATGACTAAGCAAAAAACTATGTGGTTGTGTTATTCATTGACTTACTTCAGGTGAATATTTTCATTTCAGAATCATATCTGCAAGTGGGGGAGTAGCCAGTTATGTAAATAACAAATATTCATCCCTCAAGGACCCACCATTAGCGTTACACTCTTTCTCATTGCTGTCCTCCAAAAAATCAAACATCCTGTAAAATGTAGACTTTACGCAGATGACTTAGTTATTTACACCAAAGGGATAAATCTTGATACCCTACCGGAAAACTTACAGAAAGCCCTAGAAGATCTTGAAAACTGGTCAGAGAAAATTGGATTACGATTCTCACTCAAGAAAACAAAGGGTATGCTCTTCACAAAGAAACACCGCTCCACAGAAACAATACTACGAATCCATAACCAGCCTCTGCAATATTGTGAAACTATAAGATTCCTCGGCATGACCTCCGATAAAAAATTAACCCGAAAACATCACATTCAAAATCTGAAAGCACAATGCCAGAATGAACTTAATGACTGGGGTGCAGATTACTCATGCCAAATGCACATATATAAATCACTTATCAGATCGAAACTAGACTACGGATCCATTATATATAATTCAGCAAAAAAGTAAATTCTGAAGTCATTAGATAGTATACAAAACACAGCCATCCGCTTAGCAACAGGAGCCTTCTGTACCAGTCCATGCACAAGTCTACAATGTCTATCTGGAGAACTACCACTACATATCAGAAGAAAGTACTTAAACCTATCTTATGCTACAGCGATATCTTCAAATAAAAACAATCCTGTCTACAACTATTGCTTCTCTGACCCTTCACATCCACCTATAACAGAAGGAGAAATCTGGACCCACCCTTCTACGAAAGGATAAACAGATATCAGTCTGAATATAATATCACCATACCAGAAAGCTATTCCCACCATATTCGGTCACCCCCATCATGGACAATAAATATACCAAAAATAAATACATCCCTCCAGCAACTCAATAAATACTAATTCATCAACAATAAAGCAAAACCTACATCAAATCCTTGACATAATGCCAACATACTCGCATATATATATACAGATGGATCCAAAACTCCTGAAGGAACAACTGCAGCATTTTCGATCAACCAGTACAAGGCCACTTATAAACTTCCTACGACCTTCAGTGTTTTCAACGCAGAGCTATACGCTTTATGGAAAGCCTTGGAATATGTTAAAAGCGAAAAATTACCAAACAACCTTATCCTTACTGACTCTCTCAGCTCCATACAGAGCCTCTCCCAAATCTACCCATATAATGCAATCCTACAAATGATAAAAATAGAACTCCAATACCTACAAATGTGTGAACAGAACATCATGCTCCTATGGATACCATCCCATGTCGGCATTGAGGGAAATCAAAACACCGACCTACTCGCAAAAAATGCAGCAAATAGCGAAGTACATCCATACACGAACATTGTTCAATCAGATTTCAAAACATTCGTGAGGAACAGTCTGATCAAGAATAGGGAACAACAATGGAATACCAGTGGGTCAAAGCTGAGCGAAATAAAAAAGTCAGTAAAACAATGGAAATTCCCCTAATGCCCAGAAGACACCAGGTCCTCCTTGCAAGTCTACGTATAGGGCATACAAGGCTTACCGATGGCCATAGAAAAAACAAAAGAGCCACACTGTGACATATGCCAGACATAATCATAGTGAAACATATTCTCCAAGAATGCCCATTATATTACCAACAAAGAGAAGACAATAACATACCAGAGAACATCACCCAGACGTTAGGAGAAGACAGCGTAGCCGAAAATGTGATTAAATTCCTGATACAAAGCAATCTCATAAACAAAATCTAGTATCGTTATACAGTACCAATGTCAAATGAATATCTTTAATAACTATAATGGTTGGTGAGACAATAAATAAAGATATTAATAATAATATTAATAGTAATATCTGCAGAAATGGTTAAAAACTAAAGTATAAGTGAGGCAGCCAGCAAATTAAGAAAATTTAAAAGAACTAATACGCCAACAAAAAATTCTATTTTTTCATTTTCCAGAGCCCTGTTACCATATCATTCAGTTAAATTATCAATGGTTTTTAACACATTAACATAGCCGACGTAAGGCTGATTAGTCTAAAGTACTTTGCCACCCTATACGTGCCAGGTATGAAGGCAACTCTTTGCTATCTCCATTGTTATGCCCGATAGAGACGTATGATCAGAGGTCCAATCTTTCTCTATTTCAATGTTCAAAATGTACCAATATCCCAAAGACATCACACAATTGTGACTATTTCTTTTACCCCAGCGTATCTATCTTCCCTCTCCACTGGAGGATGCTCCATATCTTTCAATCCACTATGCCCTTTCTATGCCACAGTGCTGCCCAAAAAGTACGCTAGCAATAAATGTAATAAATGTCAAAGTGTGTCCCTTTCCAAACTTTCAAGAGAACAATAAAAGGAATTAATAAGGATCTGCCAGCCATCCCGCCTAGCTCTTCCGACGTGACTCCTGTAGACATTGTGTTTCTGGCACTACTCATGCCAATGCACGAGATTACCATCCAATGCGAGTCCATAGAGCTGTTCCACAATTTTTTCTCATTACCTATGATCACCCGTTCGATGTTCTCTCTACAATGGTAAAACTATAGATACACAAAGTATTTCTAAGAATGAAACCCAAAAACGATAAACTAACAAATCAAGTTTTTTTTCAATTTTTGAGGCAGTGTTAAATTTTTAAATTCAAAGAAAAGTTATAATTTTTAACTCATGAAACCAGATGATGGAGTTTAGGATTGTTTCCAAGACTTACACCATGAAACTAGAACTTTTATTTATCGCTTGAGAAGTTCCAACAGCTTGTCGGGTTACGACTTCTTCTTTTTCACTTCTTTGTGATATCGGCGACTTAGGCGTCGAATAATTACTTGATGACGAAACTGTGAAAAAAATATGATAGAAAGATTTGATCGATCTCTAGGTCTTACAAGTATTACCAGATCTATGAAGTCTACTAGATGATTTGGTCGAATCTTTTCGATCAACTCCGGTCTTCTGAGATTTGTCCTCCGTATCGCTGTCAGAGTCTAAATCAGAATCTGAATCTTCTAATACATATTCTGCTGTCTTCAATATCTAATAGATAAATATACGAATATGGTTTAAATACTAAATTGTACCTAAATATAAACTTACTCTCAGTTGCAAAGAGAGAACGATCTTTCCATGATCGGAGAGGAAGAACACTTCTTTGCTAATTTGCATATTTTGCATGTCAAACAGATTTCTGACGTTATATATCATATGACCCAGTATAGTCTCACTACTCTTATCGATAATGCTGAGATTCAAAGTATCACTTTCAGGATGAGGCACTTGCAGTAGAAATCCCTGCTCCCAAACTGGATCACAGGTATGTTTTTTAGTTTTGCTCTTCTGTTGCTCTTTGCCAATGGTTAGAATAACGAAGGGATCAGGTTTTTTGGTTTTTACTTTCTGAAAAAATAATATATATAATAAAGTAAATCAAAATGCAATCAGTGAAAATAACTTTTGGAATTCACAGACCTGCAAGTCTTCGGCAGTGTCCAAGTAGAGAATCAACAAAGCTGTGTTGATTCCATCAACTTTCAATAGCTTGGCTTCTTCAGAAGCCTGAAATTGCAAAAAATCAATTTAAATTTTATTGGAATTGAAAATTACTATTATGTTACCAGTTCCAAATCCTTTAAATTTGCAGAAAGCTCTAGCCAGGTAAACCTCAAATGAATCATTCCATGCTTACATTCATCCAAGAAGAACCATTTATCGTTCTCGCCTTCCTTGAGAACTCGATGAATCTCGACCAAGCCACTAGAATGATAAACTGAATTGATAGAGATGTTCCAGTAATTTTGTTGTGTGAAACATACCTTCCCAAAAAGTCATCCCCATTCAGATCTTGATCGAACAACTTGAATTGCAAAAATTGTTCCATAGGATCCAAAATTGTGAACTGTAGAAGCAAAAAAAATTGGAATTTAAAACGCATGTACCTACGTATTCTACGTATTACAAAACAGAACCTACTTCACACCAATAGTCCCATTGTGGGTTCAAGTCCCTCTTGACGACATGAGTCTTACGCACCTGAGCTCCCACATTCAAGACCACGTATGGATCGGATTTGCCAGTAATATCTTTCCTTTCCAGATCTTTGGCCTCAAAGACATGTACACGAAGTACACCCTGTAAATTAATTTACATATTACATATTTCCGTTGAAAAATAATGTGAATCGGGCTCGCGTAGAGAGGGTTCCACACATAGTAATCTTTGAGTGAAGCCCTATACTCTGTATTTTGTTCAAAATTTTACGCTCAATTATTTTAGATATAAGGAAGATCGTCAATTCTCTTATTTTTTCTTAGTATTCTCAAAAAAATATATTTGAAAAAATTTAAAAAATATATCTAAATTACTCTTAACGATAAGTCATACGTTGCACTTTTCATTTCCACCACAGAATCCAATCTAGGTATACGACATACATATGTGCCAAATTTGAACTTTTTCCCTTATTAGTTTAGGAGAAAATAGGCTGACAGACGGAAAAACAGACCGATACTATAGTTATCCTATAAGGGTTCCATTTTTTCATCAGATTTACGAAACCCTAAAAATTTATTTCTACCTATTGATTTTAATGTCAATTTAACTTAAAAAAACACTTCAAGTTCACTTTCTACTAATATTATCATTCTATTTTTAGACGAGAAAAAATGTTATAGGTTCACATCGACGCACCAAGGTTATTTTGAGTTGTTGGCTCAGAAACTTTACGAAATTCAAGACGATAACAATCACATATTAAAATTTCAGAAATCGATTTAGAAGTGAATGTGTGAAGGGAAAATATTTTAAATTTTACAAAATTAGTAAATCAGCAGTATCTAACTGTTTTCAAGTAAATAAATCAGAACATAAAAAATAAATAGCATTGTTTTAAACTAGGGCCGGCTACATTAGAAGTTGCACTAAAAAAAATGAAATAAAACCCATAATGTAGGAATCATGAAAAATTTTAAGTTGGTGCCATGATATGATGTATCAGCTATGACTCTCTGCAAAGAAAGTTCGAACCAAAAGTCTTCTATCTACCTATAAAAACGCACCACCTCAAAAGTACCAGCACCAAAAGTATCTATTATTTCGTGTTTTTCAGTGCATCAACTAATAAAGTCGGTACGTGTTTTTCTAAAATGTTGATTTTTCAGTTTTTTTTTCAAATGTTGGGTATTTACTCACTGATGGTTCCAAAGATTTCAGTTCAGCTGCCTCTACCGATTTAGTAAATCTCTTTGTTATTTTATTCGGAAATACAAATTTCTTTGTTATTCTCTCCTCAATCTTCTGTCGAATAAAATAGCTGTAAAAAATAATATCTGATTACTTGCATTGTACATACGTGATGACCAAAATTTATTTATTAATTTATTAGTATTATCGGGGAAAGCCCCTATATTTACCTAAATCCTGGAATTCCAGAAATACCTTCAAGTTCGAAGTTAATGTCTGGTGTATTTAAAAAAAATATCTGGATACCTCCCACAATAGGCATTTTGATCAAAAGGGGTTTGAGAACAAGTCTTAGCTCTGCACCAAACTTGAAAGCAAAATTTGAAAAATAAAATATGATCATCGCTGTGTTTTTTCAATGTTTCCCTTTTTTATTTAGAACAGTAATTTAATATTCATCTGAAGTCATAACGTTTACGTATACTAAAGATTATATTAACTTCCCACTCCTCATTCGTCTACCACTGTAGACAACATCTAATAATGCTAATAACAACTAGTATTCGAGCTAATTCCCACGCCGAGCATTGAAAAATAATACTTATTGTTATTGTGGCAGTTATACAATACGGAAAGTTGAGAACGACCCTAGAGGACTACACATAAAACTTCCCTAGTTTCTCAATAATTTTGCAGATAAGTGGAGATTGATGAATACTTGGTACTTGAAAGTTGAAATATAAATACGTCCGTATCGCCTGGAGGAAATATAATACAGTATTTAAAAGTAGGCTACTTACTTGGAAATCTTTTATTCTACCAATTTGAGCTCCAGACATTGAGAAATTAATTTCACAATCCCCATCATAACTGAAACCATTCTAATAAGTTTTTGGCATCCAAAAGAACAATGTTCTGCTGCTGTATAATTGTACTTACTAAATATCAAAATCAACAATTATACTGTCCTTTGTGATAGATCTTCTATAGACCTTAACGCCGTCAATTTTTGGGGGCTATTATGGAAAACATAAAAAATAATATTACGACAGCCTTATTGTCAATCGATTACATCTTACTGTCAATCCAAAATCGATATCTTCGAATCGAAATGATTCGAATTTCTTTCTAATGTGGTTCTGGACGGAGCCTCTGAAGCGCTTGGTGATGTAACTGCTGATACTTGGCCATAGTTGAACAATTATCTGAAGAAATGGTACATAAATATTTTGAAAAAATATACACATAAATGAAGATTATATTTGAGCTCAGTAGAAAAAACTCTGATGTGATAGAAGCTGCATTAACTTTTAATTGTTAGAAAGCTACAGGTATGCGGTGACTTTGATATTACCTCATTTAACCATTCTGCTCTTTCCCGGTCTGGAAAAACTACCTGGAATAAAAACCTCATCATATAGCGTTCCTAGCCAAACAATTTCTTCTGCTTACCCAAGACGGAAGTTCTTCGACTCTCCTCAGGATGTCTTTTTTAGACATGGCGCTCGCTCTTGATTTTATAGCAATCTTCTTGCTTTTGTTGAGAGTCGTCTTTTCTAACCATACTAAGGTAGATATTGTAATAAGAGGTAATACAAGAGAGCAATCAAAGTAACAGATGAAATAGCCAAGAAGGAACATAGCCACCTGAAGAATTCAAGAAAAAAAAGCATAAAAAACATTATTATATACAGCAAACATTATGTAGATAACATAGCTGAAGCAAATCCTGATAGATAGTTATTTGTTTCTGTAAAATAATAAATGAATAAATTAATATGAGACGACGTATGTTATTCATTTTCCAGAATTGCATTTATATTGTTACGGCCATATAAAAACGATTGGGGGTTTTATTTCGGTCTGCTTTAATTTTATTAGTATTAGTATTTACACTATAAATATGACAGATTACTTCCACTTATACTACGACACTATCGACTACTATGTAAAATTTATATTTACTATTTACACTATTTACAACTGTTTTAATCATACCGAGCACTATTTGACTTTGTTGTTGGTAGCCCCGGAACTGGAGCCGGATTCGCTGGACTGTACCGTAATGAGGCAAATCCTCTCCATCTAGAAGCTTCGACCAAGATCTTCCAACACCGCTAACAATCCACCAATAGCGCGAAATCGACATTTTGGGATATATTCATGGCCTAGGCGTTTATCAGTGACTTGACCAATTGCAGTATGTCTTACACTCACGCCACCCGAGTCCCACTATCTTCCACACTGGTCTACGTGCTCCGCCTTCTGATGATTCGTATACGACTCCTCACGATGAAGACGACTCTGTATCCCAGTCTCATTAAAATGCTTCCTTCTTAATTCTGATCGTCCCGATCAGAAACATCCTCAAGGTTCAGCCGTTCAAAGTTCTATCGCGTTCATGCAAGTAGCACGACTTCCTGAAACCAATCGACACCTACTTGGTTCCAATACCAGCATATCGTCACCAACCGTTGTTCCAACAGCATCAGCTTGACATTGACGGGCACTCGCTGGTTTACTCCATGTTCAACAATATCTTTCTGCTGAACTCCACCACCAAGCTTCAGTCAGTGTAAACACGAAGTACTGTAATTTTCATGGCCAAACCACCATAACCATCACCGAGTTCAGATCGAAGCCCATCTCCACATAAACTTGTTACCTCGTTGAAGCAAGCATGAGCACAACATGCACTTGACATAGTTGGAAAGTACTTGGACTTTCCATAAAGTGGGAGCTGATGACGACAGCTATCACAGTCTCATTATCCTTTGTTCTTACATCCTCCGCTATCCCAAAGCTCTTTATGACACCCACAGGAAACTAGTCAGCAATACCCAGTCACCACGCCACCCGGCAATGTAGCACCACTTCCAGGTTTACAATTCCACCACCAGACCCTTACCATCATTCCATGTCCAGCGTCGATGACCTTTTCCCAGGATAACGCCGTAAACTTCTAGCATGCCAGCAACCAGATCCCAGTTACTTTCGATGACGTTCAGAAGATGGCGTAACTACAAAGTTTAGGTCCTTTGAATTCAATGGTACGCCAAATAGTCTTCCGAAGCTGGATACTCTCATCAAATTTTGGCAGAGATGACACTCTCATCTCCTCAAACAAATACTAGGAGCATCTACAACCTTGTGTCCTCTTTCCACCATCCTTCAGAACACTAGACTACATATCGCCGGCAACCATATCTCCATGGGTCCCATCCACCTTTCTGGAGTTTGAAAACACGGACATTCCACCATCGAAAGCTGCTCAATTTCAGCGGGACAACAAAAGCTGACTATGCTTTCCAGCTTACAAACAGGATCAGCCATAAAAACAGCATATCTATCACCATCCATTCCACTAAATACGAATATCTCCACCCAGCAGCACACCGACGGAACCGTACTGCATACCTGTTTTTGCAGCCAACGAGTATTCCCGAATGTTCCATCGAAACCGTGAAGTTCGACACAATTCCCCGCAAAATCAGCAGTCAAGTCAAAATACAATTGTTCTTATTCACATCGAGCATTATTTGACTCCGTTGTTATTAGCCATACTCCGTTAGAAACCCTCTCCAATATATAGACAAGTCCTCTCCATCTAGAAGCTTCGACCAAGATCTTCGAACGCCGCGAACATTCCACCAATAGAGCGAACTCACAAGACGCTTCGGGATATAATCATAGCTTTGGCCTGTATCGGTGACCAATTGCAGTGTGTCTTACACTCACACCATTCGGATACCACTAACGTCCACACTCATCCATTCGCCTTCTGACGATTCATACATGACTCCTCGCGATGGCGGCGACTTTGTATTCCAGACTCGTTAAAATATTATGCCTGTGTTCTTAAATTTGACCCAGAAGGTATGCTAGTCAGTTTTGGATGATGTTATCATTTGACACCATATTCGTGTTCCATTCCAAAATCATTATAGTATACCTACAGAAAAGAAGCTGGTTGTCAAACATCGATATATGTATTTTTATTTTGTAAATCAAGCAATCCTATATGAAGCTTATTGACAACAATAATTTTTTAAAAGCGAAAATACGAACAATGCCAGATGGATGTGGTATTAATACGACACACATTGGCCTAGGTTAATGACGTCACTGGACAGCATGCTGGATCGAATTTAGTACCTCAGACAGATACAGATCTGACGCCATGGGCGTTATTTAGTAGTTCACCCTGTATATATCAACTTTTTTGGCGCGTATCTGTTTGTGGTTGTTAGGATTCAGTACCTAAAAATTGACAAGAGGAAACTTTTTATAGTCTCGCTTTCCTTTTGTCGGATCTCCCACTTATATTAGGAAATTATGAAAGTAAAACCTGTGAAAATATAAGCTGGTATAGTTTGATGTCTAGATTTTAAGAAAAATGATCCTTGTAATAATCGTAGTATTAAATGAATAATACAATGATAATGTGAAACAAGTGGAATTTTTGAAAAAAAAATAAAAATAGTTTTTATTAGGCGTATAAGATTTGAACCGTACCGATTAGTACCTACTATTGCTCTCCTTCTCTCGTTGGAGGTATATTTTCTCTGTTCTCTCGATTTGAACTATATTTATGTATATCTGTTTGCCAGCAACAGCAATTCCATAACAAATTACTGTTTGTCTACCACAACACACAAAACCAAAATGTAATATATACGACGATCTGCCAGAGAGGACCTATATACCAGAGAACAGAGACGTATATATACACTCCATGCTCGTGCGTAATTCCAGTGACGGATCCCATTGTCAGACATTGTTGTTCCATGTCGAAGATAAAGTGATCTTGCTTGAATTAAATAATTATAATTAATAAATATTGGCCCATATTGGGTCACACTTGGAGCTTAACAGGCGGCGAGATGTCAGCGATCTAAGCTCGAATTCGAAATTTCAAGTCTCTAGACCATATGGGGCCTGAGAAATCGCTGCGGAGTCCATTGATACAAGAACCGAAAGTAATAAAAACTATTTAAAAAATATAATAGAATAAATATAATGATAAAAGTTAAAATTGATATTTTTTACAAAAAAATGGACCGACTTTATTAGTTCGTGCACTGAAAAATCTATACTATAAAAGCATACAAATCCATAACGTTCAACGTATTGTCACCAAATTTTGCACAGGTACTCCACGGGCTCTCGGACGTTTCGTAGACATATTTTAATTAATTATATTTATTATTATCGTATGATTTAGGTATATCTGTATTTGTAATATATCTAACTATCTACATATCTAATACTAACCAAGTGTCATTTTGGATATTTTGTGTCGGTTTCCACGATTTTTCTACCCCCATAAACACAAACTGCAAAGTTTTATCAAGCTTTGAATGATTCGAATCAAAGTAAGTACACATACAATAAATCAAATTTCTAATCGATCGAAGATTAGTTTTTTGCAATTATTATGTAATAGTTATAGATCAGCAATAAGATATCTATAGTCTATGAAAATTATTGTTTGCAGGTTTTGCATAATTGTTGGTCGTCCTACTATATTTTTCTAATTCACATTCGTGTGAGTACGACGATCTCCTACTTTTGATTATATCAACATGCCACCCAAAAAAATGCCATCTATTGGCCGTGACACAAATGATTCAAGAAGACAGAAAATACATCGTCAAAATAAATCCAACGAAGAAATATTTAAGCGATGCCAACGAGTGGCAATTAAACTGGAATTAGCAGCTCTACATTATGAACCAGATGTCGATTATCACTTACACTCTAAGGTTTTGATTGGAAATATGTTTGTCCATTTTGTTCTGCGCTGAAATTCAAATCAGAAAATGAGAAACTCCTTCAATGTGTTGCTCTAATGTAAAAATAAAATTAGCACCTCTCCAAAATCCGCCAGAACCGTTGTCGTCGCTCACATCAGGGATAACTCCAGAATCAAAACATTCGAAAATACAACAGCTGCTTCCAAATGACGTCATTTGGAGCGAAGGAAATCAGAGAAGGTGGTTTTATGACAACGTTCATGATCCAAGGACAAATATATCACAAAGCTGGCTCCCTGCTACCTCTTTCGGATGAAACTGAGAAATTTCTTCAGATATATTTTATGGGGGATACCGACATAGAAACAGATCGACGATGCGAAACTATCCCTGGCGTTAATTGTTCTCAAATTGCAATAACTATTGCATGATAATAATGTTTTGATCAAAGTCTTTGAAACAGCATTAGAAAATATGCCCTCTGATAACCATGCCGTTATCATCAAGGCCGACAAAACACCTACAGGTGAACATGGAGAACGTTTTAACGTTCCAACAATCAATGAGGTTGCTGTTGTCATTGTTGGGCAGCAATTTGATCGGCGTGACATTATACTGAAAAAGCGTGAAAGTAACCTGCAGCGAATCGCTGAAACGCATAGATCATACGACGCATTGCAATACCCTCTATTTTGGGAAGATGAGGATGGGTATCATTTTGGCGTAGTTCAATTGAACGCCACGACCAAAACTCCATCAAAAAAGAAAATTTCGGCAATGAATTTGTATGCCTACCGTCTAATGATCCGAAACGACTCTACCTACTCCGTTGTAGTAGAATACTTCAGCAGTATGCAGTTGATATGAATACCAAAATCGAAAGTGAAAGATTACTTTTTCTCAGGCTGAATCAAAAAGAGCTTCGTGCAGAAGATTATGTTCATCTCAGAGATGCAATTGCACAAGATCAGAATGCATCACAACTTGGTCGAATGGTAATATTGTCATCATCATTTCAAGGAAGTCCCAGGCATATTATGGAATACACTCAAGATGTTTTGACATACGTACGACACTACGGCCGCCCACATCTTTTCATTACATTTAACACGAAATGGCCGGACATACAACACCTCCTTCTACAACGACAGGTAGCATCTGACAGAAACGATTTAACAGCAAGAATTTTCAAACAAAAACATGTCATAGTTAAACACTGCCATTTATGGAGCTGTTCGCTGCTACATGTATACCATTGAGTGGCAAAAGAGGTCTCCCTCATGCATATCTTTTAGTGAGGCTCAAGGAAAAAATTCATGCAGACAGAATCGAAGATATAATTTCGGCAGAATTGCCAAACCAAGAATTAGATCCACTCCTTTATCAAACAATCAGCTCTAACATGATCCACGACCCTTGTGGGGAGCTAAACCCTTCATCTCTATGCCTGAAAGAAGGTAAATATTCTAAGAAATATCCTCGAGAATTAATCGCTGAAACTCAAACAGGCCACGATGGTTACCTGAAGTATAGACGAAGATCGCCTGAACACGGAGGTAGCGTAACTACTATCAATGTTAAGAACATGGATGTTAAAGTTGACAACGGATGTGTAGTACCTTACACGCCGTTACTTTCTAAGATGTTCCAGGCCCACATCAATGTTGAATTTTGCAATTCAGTGAAAACGATAAAATACATTTTTCAGTTTCAAATGGGACGCTCCATTAGTAGCTATGAAGCATGTTGGAGAATATTTGGCTTTCCTATTCACGATAAGCATCCAACGGTGGAGCATTTGGCTATACATCTCGCAAATAGTCAGAGAGTTTATTTTACACAAGAAAACCTCCGGCAAATGGCAGACAATCCATCAAACGCAACATTAACAGCGTTTTTTGAAACGTGCAAAAATGATCCATTTGCGAAGACACTACTGTATCCAGAAATCCCCCGATTTTATACATGGAATCCGGGGAGTAAAATATTTTCTAGAAGAAAACAAGGGATTGCTGTACCAGGCACAGATATAAATGAGAGCGATGCATTGGGCCGCGTCTACGCTATCCATCCAAGCAACGCGGAATTTCTCTGCTTGAGAATGTTACTTCACACAGTGAAGGTACATCTTTCGAAGATCTTCGTACGGTTAATAATGAAATCTGTCAGACTTACAGAGAAGCATGTCAAAAATATGGCCTTCTTGAAGACGATAAACATTGGATTATCTGATGCCGCTTTGACAAGTTCACCTTAGCAACTGCGTAGCCTCTTTGCAATAATACTTACAACATGTGCACCTTCCAATCCTAATGGTCTCTGGGAAAAATAATACAAAGACAGTTTGAGATAATATTTCCTTCATCAAGCACCTTTTGGAAGTAATGAATCGGAATTAACGTACTCCCACCAAATACATAAACTCGCTCTGATTGTACTTGGAAATACTTTTATTCCATACAGATCTCTGAAGGACTTGCCATCACCAATGGGCGAAGCCAACGACGTTCTCGATAGAGACATCTTGAGAGAAACTTCATACGACACAAATGCCTTGCCAGCATCTGTGGAGATTAATAAACCACGACTGATTCCTGATCAAAAACTTGCTTTTGACACAGTACTGCAACACGTCGTCAAAGGAAATGGTGGCCTATTATTTCTTGATGCGCCAGAAGGGACTGGAAAAACTTTTCTAATCAACCTAATTTTGGCCGAAATAAGAAAAAACAACAGTATCGGCCTTGCAATCACATCCTCTGGAATAGCAACAACGCTTTTACCGTGGGAGAAGAGCCCATTTAGCTCTCAAGTTGGATCTTGCAACTTCAGATTCGCCAATATGCAATATTACCAAAAACTCAGCAAAGAGAAAACTACTCAAATGTTGCAAGATAATTATTTTGGACGTACAATGGCCCACAAAAAGCTTTGGAAGCGCTCGATCGAACTTTGCGAGACATTCGAGGCATTGATCAACTTATGGGTGGTACTTTTACTATAATACTTCCGCCAGACCTTACCTGTGATCAAACGAGGAACTTCAGTCGATGAACTTAATGCTTGCCTTAAAGCACCTTACCTTTGGAGGCACGTTAAGCAACTGACGCTACGGTTTCAACTAATATGAGAGTTCTTTTAAGTGGAGATGAATCAGCAGCGCCTTTTGCGGAAACACTTTTACAGATTGGCGAAGGAAAATTTCCCACTATAACAGGAAGTCATATAACAGTTTTACAATACTCTGCATACGGTGCATTGCTCTTCATATAAAAAAACGATGCAAGATAGATAGAAAGGATTTGTGGAGCCAAGAAAAAGCTCCAAAATTTGCAAACAACGATCCACGTGGGCGAAGCACGCGGGCGACAGCTAGTACAAAATAATATTAATTATATTGGTACTGGTAACGTGCACTGAAAAATACAAAATAATATTAATTATATTGATACTGGTAATGTGTTAGCATAATTAATATTATTTGGTATTCTTCAGTGGTGCACTGAACTAATAAAGTCGGTACGATTTTTTGTAAAAAATATTTATTTCACACTTTTGATTACAACATTGGTCACGAAAACCGTTGAACGTTCACTTATACCATTACCCATGTATATTCTTTGCTTGTACTCATTCAGAGATCTAAAAACGCCGCGGAAATACACATATTATAAATTTTACCACTCGAAAACCGTAACTCTATGGAACAAATGTTCAATTCAAATGTTGCTACAAAGAATCTGGTCTTTAATTTGGCGGTCTCAGATTTTCAATTTTGTCCCCTCCACTTAGCGGAAATACACATATTTCAGATTTTAACATTGTTGTAACTCGAAAACCAATAAAATGTTCAGATTAAAGGTTTCCGGATATTGTCCTGTCTTTGATTCTGTCGTCTCAGATTTGCGTTTTCGAGAAAAATTGCCACTCCAACCCTTTCGGGGACGGTTTTTGGAGGAAAGGAGATTTTGGATTTTAGTTTTTACTCTTTCCAATAAAAAAAGAATCATGCAAATCGGTTAACGTTTACTAGGCAAAACGCGCGATCATACATAAAAAGAGCAGACATACAGTTGACTTGTATACCTCCTCCGTTTGGGAAATCGGTCAAAAATCCTGAATTTGACTTGTTTATTTATGAAAATGTGTTTAGTTCCTTGTTATTTACTCATGATTTCTCCTATAAAACTCTTGTATTTTCTAAGCTTTACGAAATCCTCATTATATGAGTACTCACTAGACCCTATTTCATTTAAATTGTTGAGATAGTGACAATCTGAAATTGCAAAAATATAGAGGGTAATCCATTTTAAAAAAACGATAACGTCATATCTTGAAAATTGGCGTAGATGTCGAAAATCAAATTACCTCACTAAAAAGAATACATTTTTTTAAGAAATCAGATAATTTCACATATTCGCTCATCCCTCTAGGTATATTAGTAGGTAGATAATAATCATGATACTATGAAAGAAAGAAGAGCTCATGCGCATCTCCAGTGACGTCAGTCCGTGACAAAACGTCAGGTACAACCATAAAACGCTGTTTCAAAAGATAGTCTTATATTTTGTGCTGGCTTGCAATTGTAGTTGCGGCAATTTAGGGTTTTCTGTATCTAATACATAATGAATTCAGGATGATTGTGGCATTTGCAATTTAATACCATACACAAGTGAAATTTTTGAAAAAAAATTAAAAATAGTTTTAATTGGGCATTTAAGATTTAAACCGTACCGATGAGTACCTACTATTGCTATCCTTTTCTCGATTTTAACTATACTTATGTATATGTTTTTGCCAGCAACAGCAATTCCATAACAAATTACTGTTTGTCTACCACAACACAAAATTAAACTTTAAATTAACAACGTCTGACGTCTGACAATTGCGACATAACCATAGACGATCTTCCAGAAAGTACGTATATACCAGAGAACGAGACGTATATATACGGTCTATGGTCGTGCGTTATTCCAGTGACGGATCCCATTGTCGTTCCATGTCGACAAAATAATGATCTTGGTTGAATGATATTGAATGAGATAATTATAATTAACAATTTTGGATCACACTTGGAGCTTAACAGGCGGCGAGATGTCTGCGAACTAAATACGAATTCGAAATTTCAAGTCTCTAGACCGTATGAGGCCTGAGAAATCGCTGCCGAGTCCATTGATACAAGAACCGAAAGTAATAAAAACTATTTAATAAGAAGGGAATAATAGATAATAGACGAATATCTAGTATATGAAAATTTTATTTGCCAGAATATGTCGATATTTATGTTCGATTCTCCCGTTTTGTCACGGACTGACGACATGCGCGCAGTGGTGTTAAACACGTTTACGAACTGAGCATATCTTTTTTGTCCTAGTATCATGGATACTAATAGAATATTTCTGAATGAAAATTGGCATTAGTTTCAAAGAAAATAATGTTTCACTCCGACTTAATTAGGAAGTGATGTTAGTATTTTTCCTTGCACTATTATTATGTACTTAATTTATATTTTGATAACTAAATGAACCTTGATACCAAACAGCAACAAATATAGGCGAAAAAGGTTCATCAATATTGGTTTTTACTGCTTAATTTTGTCATTATAAATAAGTTCTCTTGTAGGTACTTATAATTTAAATTAGGAGAGATACTTTACTGTTACTGGATAATATATTGATTAATATTATTTATCTTAGGTACATATGAATGTCAACTTATAAATATTTTATAAGAGATGGACTCAAAATTACTTTCAATATATCAATAGAATGATTCATTATTATTATTATCATTATTATTATTATCATTATTATTATTATTATGTATGGAAAATGAAATAATAGCTTCATTTTAATGGAAACTGCTGACATGTAAGCAAACTCACCAACTTCATTTTCCTTCTAAAGATGCTTACCAAAAGATAAAGCACGTGTAAAATTAAATCCTGTATTTTGTACCTGTTTTATGAGAACTTGACTCCATTTCCACGAAAAATTATAAAAACCACAATACATAAAGTCAGTTAAAATTCTGTATTGATTAAAAGTCATCTCAAAAATACACAACTTTGATATCTTCTACACTCCACAGTAATACACATTTACTCACCTTCTTCAGGGCCAGGAGCACCACGTGCTTCATGACCACAGGTTTGTCAACGTCTATCTTTCGTGTATGCTCCTCGAAAAAATTCTCCTCAGTGTTACTAGCGTCTGCGTCGTCCATTACTGAAAATTAAATCGAAAATAAAGTGCAAGTTAGTAATTGACTGCGATTAAAACAATAATTGATACGTAGGTCTAGGTCCTAGGTCAATGAAGAAAATAGTTAATAGGTACGTTTAAATTGAATGCAGCGCCAATCACATTTTTGAGTGTTTTATTAGTAACGAAAATTGTTGAACGTTAACTTATATTCCGCTATTTCAAAATATGCCAGTAACAATCTTACGTTTTCATAGTGCAGTGATTCGTAAGCATTTGTTTTTTTTAAATGTCCAATTTGAACACAGCTGGAAATGGTATTTTCTTTAATCCTGTCAGATAACATTATCATTTGTAGAAAAAAAATCCTCTCCACCCCCTTTTGGGGTATTTTGAAGGAAAGACATATTCGATTTTGGCAAAGAAAAGTATGAGACCATATCTCTCTACATTCCAATGAAGATAGAGTTATCAATATATGTTTTGTTTCTTTATTTTTTAATATTTTTGCTCTTTTAGAGGGATTAGAGTTCAACCTCAGAACTAACTCATAATCTATTGAGAGGTTAGTAGTAGGTATTCTTACTATTATTTAGCTTTTAAATTATTGTTCCATATTGGATTACCCCGAGTATGCTTTCTCTCGTCCCCGAGTTAATTATTAGTTATAATTTTTGCTCCAGTATCAACAAACAAACGGTCACCGATTTTGAGAAGCCTAGCATGATGAGGAATTGTCCCAATAAAAAAATCATATTTTTCTTCCCAAAAATCCCCTGTGGTGGTGGTGGGTGGAGGAGAATTTTTTATTGAAAATGGAGAATTAGAAATGGTAGAATTAAACAAGAGACTATTTCCGAAAACGTTTAAATAGAACATTTTTCAAAAAATTCAAGGGTTTAAGAGTTTAAGAATGGGAAGTTTACGAAAAACAGTTAAAGAATGGGAAGTTTACGAAAAAATTATAAATTATTTTACATCTTCAATAAAAGTCTTACTTTTAATTTACTTTCTGTTGATACCTAAAAACGAGAAAAACATAACTTTTTACAAAAACTAGGACCAACTTATTAGTTGGTGCTCTCAAAACACGAAATTTCGTAATATTGATTGTATTGGTTCTGGTTCTTTGGAGTTGGAGCCAAAAGTCTTCTATCTACCATTAAATGCACCACTTCCCAGTACCAATACAATAATTATTATTTTGAAATTTCAGTGCATCAACTAATAAAGTTGGTCCTATTTTTTGTAAAAAATATTTATGAATGAATCGTTTTCGTTTGTACATAAAAATAGTATTATGTTCAGGAAAACAAAAGAAATCAATTTAATAATATACAAAAAGCTACTTTTATATTCCATAAATTTGTGTTTGTAGGTATTTAGATATTTTTTATTCACATCTCTATCAGCCCGAGGATATTTATAACTTGTATAGGTAGCATGAGATAGAATTGCGTGTAAGTGGGTTTGCTATCATTTAGAGTTCATACTCTATCATGTTTACTAAAAGCTTTCAGTATTGAGGTCATCGATTTTTGAAGCAAGCGTCACACTCCCGTTAAAAGAGTTTCAATAGGATGAGAATCACCATGGTAACCACGAAGACGGCGCCAAATAAACCAAGCTATAGGCATGTTTTCATCACGTCTCTCCATGTTGAGGAAGGATAACGCATTCCCTAACTATATCTATCAAATTTGAAAGTTAGGATGAATATTACTCTGATTCTATCTATCCCAAAAATTAAAACTATTCAATAGAACTAGGTACTCATAATAATAATTTAGGTAGGTACTTGCAGGAACAGGAAGTTAACATTTCCTTCGCTTCCGAATATATATGTATAGAAAAATGTACTTACACCATAAATTAGCATTTTTGTTCACTCTCGAGTACAATATCACGCATATCAACAAACTAAAGGACTGAATTTAAAATTTTTATCACTTTATTTAATATTGGAATTATGATAACAGTATAAACATTAAGGCCAGCGAGCTAGTGATTATTCTAATAAGTAATTTTTTTTCATTTGAATAATGAGAATGACATGGTTATTTATCAATAGTAAAACATCATACAGTGAAATAAAAAAATATAATAACAAGAATTCCACATGTAGGTAATTTTCATGAGGATTTTAAATTTTTTGTAGTTTTTCAACGGAAAATCAAAGCTAGGTATTTGCAGTTACTATATAAAATTTATTTTTACTACTATTACCATTTTTACTTAATTATCTGGCCGTTCTCAAGTGTTGGATGCGCTTGCTTGCCAGTGTGAAGCACACCGATTTGCTATAATATTCCATTGAGTAATATATACATTTTTGTTATTGGACCGACGTCATCAGTTGGTGCACTGAAAAGTACAAAATAATTTAACTTCTATTGCACATAGCGAAAATACACATATTTCAAATTTTAGCATCGCAGAAACTCGAAAAAATGTTCAATTGAAACGTTTCGGATATTTTCTTATCTTGAATTCTGCCATCTCGGATTTTCAATTTTCGAGAAAATTTGACCAAAGCGCCCGCAACAACCGAATAATCAGTATGTTTGGCTTCAGGATGGTTTGAAGTATTTCTTCAAGGGCTTTTCCTCGCAAAACCAATACCAATGCCGTTGCTTTCTGCTGATAATCCCATCCATTTATGTTGGCTGCAGCCTCAAATTGACGTTTTTACATGGCCAAGGATGTTTCGCCGTCAAACGTTGGTGGTTTAAGTTTTTCATTGGCTGTAGTGATCGCCGACGTGTCCAATTTGCTGCTTTCGTCGTGGTTGGTATCACGTATTTTCTTCACCTCTTTCTTTAGTCTTCGGTTCTTTTCCTCAAGCTCTTCTCGAACTGTTCCAATTTCTTCTAGAACTGTCCCAATTTCTTCTCGAACTTCTTGTTTTACAGTATCGATTTCTTGACATTTCGGAACAATCCTGCAATCTGCTCGAAATCTCTCTGTCGTCGTACCTCTACTTCTTGTTTTTCTCGCAGCCTTCGCTCCCCTCTTCTCTTTTTTCATGATGTCGTAGCTCTTTTTGTTTTCTCGAAAAATCGGAGAGTACCTTAGTTAGTTGCTGCTCCTTTTTATGTTCTTCTCGCAGCCTTCGTTCCTCCTCTTCTCTCTTTTCTTGTTGACTTCGCTCCTCCTCTTCTCTCTTTTCTTGTTGTCTTCGCTCCTCCTCTCCTCTCTTTTTTTGTTGTTTTCGCTCCTCCTCTTCCATTTTTTCTTGTTGTCGTAATTCTTCTTGTTTTCTGAAAAATCGGAGAACAACTTAGTTAGTTGTTCTTTCATATTTTCTGTCTGAGTATTCACCATAGACAAAAGCCTCTTCGCTCACTTATCCCTCTTCTGACACCAAATTGTTACGTATGCGGGTTTGCAGAGTGAGACTAATTTACAATTATTAAATAAACTTTATTTACACTCGAAAATAAAATTACAAATTCACTTTACTATTGAATATTCTTATAAGCTTACTCTGACTATTGTATTATTGCACACTGTCTTTTACACTCTATCTCTCATGTCGACAATTATCTCCAATATATACACGACAGATCTTACGAGCCGCTTCCGGTCTTTGATTCACTAGCCGTCACTGGACTTTTCTCGAGATCCTTTGTCGGCATCCTAGTGAGTACATGCGTCGCACTCTTTGTCAGCGCCGCTCTCGATATTCTCATGGCTCCCACGGGCATCAAAAAAACGCCGACACTTTGTGGCCAATGCCGGCTGTTCCCCTTGCACGTTACAGTATTATACTGCTAAAACCACAAGTATAATACTTACATTATATATTAGTCGTAAATAAACAACACCTATTTTGACTTATCATCAAATGTATTCCGACTCTATATTAGCAACTGGGAAAACATCGAATTATTATTAGATATTGTATGAACATAATATTTAATAATTTTTATAACTCGACATCATTTCATGATAAATTTTGACATAATATTTTTTATATTATGGCCAAATAATAATTATTAATAGGTATATTATTATAATAATTATTATTGTCTCATACAATAATTTCAGATGAAAGTGTTTATTATATTTTCATAAAAAATACCCTTTTTTCATTATGCACATAATTCATTAATCTTATGTAGATAATTTTAATTTCTTAGTTTTTATTCTCGAATTAAAATTACTATGTAGGAAGTACATAATGTTATTTTTTATATATGTATATACGGCAACACTTCATAGTGTTGGCGAATGTCCATTATTTACATAAATTTGATTCAAGAATCAAAATTCACGAATTAACATTACGTACATAATTTTAATTCGAGAATAAACGGCGTGCCATACCAATGCTATGTATGGATAATTTTATGCGCATGTGTAGTCTTCGCAACGTTATTTAACGATTATTTCTACTCATATGGCCATGTATCGAAATAACATACGATCACGATCATGAAATTAGTTGGAACGCCGACGGAATCGTTCATGAACGGTAACATTTTGACTGGAGCAAGTTTTCTTCTCTGCTAAGCATGAGCGAGATCTTTCTTGAACGGTTGAAGGATGGAACAAACTTCATGTCTACCTAATATATTAATATGAGCAATTCTTGTATACATATACAGGGTGTCCAATTAGTGCTACAAAGTAGAATAACTTCTCTATTTTCAATTATTTTAAAATGATGTAAATATAAAATTTGTACGGGAACACAAGCCCCACATTTCATTATCTATATAAGTGGCTACCCTGACAAAACGCGAGGGTGTCACCCTCCATAAACTTTTTCTTGAATGGTCTACATTGCCACCTGGCCACAGCTAAGATGATTATTTTGGTCTGATGGTATATTTAATCAAAGAAATTAGTTTCAAAGATAAATAAATATGATATATAGACAAACTCATGACATGCATGAGGTAATTTTTTTGAATTGTAATTCACTAGATAATAATTCATAGTAATTTTTGTATTTATGTTTTTTAGATTTTTATTTGTTGTGCTATGTTTATACGTCTTATACAATTTTAAATATTTCTGATGAAGACGAGAAACCTCCCTCGAAACGTCAATTATACCAAAAAAATACAACCAGGAGTTTTTTTAATTCTAATTAAGTAGTAATGGAACCTCAACCCCAAGAATAATCCAACTAATATATATATATATATATATATATATATATATATATATATATATATATATATTCGGAAACAGCTCTAACGATTTTGTTAAAATTTGGTTTGTATATAAGGTTTTACTTTTTAAGTTTATCTATACGGCTTTCGTGAAAAAACGCGAGAGTGCCACCCTGGAGGTCCACAAGCTTTTTCTAGAATGGCTCGGCAGATTTTGTTAAGAAATTGAAGGAAGAGGTTTTCGGGTCTGACAAATTGATTAGTGATACTTTTATATTTAATAGGTGCGACCCTGAAACTATTTCGAGAATGGTTCCGCAGATTGCGATATAAATTCTATAAATCAATCAATAAATATCTATCTATCTTTCATAAATTATGAGGTATGTGAACAACAAAGGCGATATGTATTTACCAATCTACCGATATCAACACATTTTAACAAAAAAAATATGTGTGCACTATGTGCGCATATTTGAAGTGAAAATTCTTAAACGTTAACAGCTGGATTAAATTTAAATATTAATTTGTTTTTATTTTTGAATATTTCAACAATAAAAAAACAGTTAATTGTTTGTTAATCGGGCTCACCTTTTTTTATTTATATGCAATCTGTATAGGTAGTATATCATTTACTAATAAAAAGCCATTGACTGAATCTGACGAGTGACGAGTAAATGTATTTTGATATGAAAAATAAGTTGTAACCTTGCCAATAAATAAAAGTATAACACCACAAACTACTATGCACATTTTGAACTGACTAGCTCTTATAGACCCACTGTAAATTCTGCGTTACCTGAGCGAAGCTCGGTCGCCCAGATAATGTTTATTATGTAAGTTACCATTTAGTAAAAATAATTTCAGATTTTTCTTTGAGCAAATGTTGATGAACTAGAAGTAATTTGGCCAAGTAAATTTTTTGAAATATTTCCTTTCGGAATAGGTAATATAGTGTAGGTCCAACGAAAAATAGCGCACTTAAAAAATATACCTTAACGAGAGGTCGGCAATGCCTTTAGAAGAAGGAGGTGTTCAGAAAAAAAAGTAAATACTCACAAATTGACAAGCTTATTTGATCAATAACACAGAAACGATCCTGGAAATACCTTGAATAAGGTAAAGTCACAAAGTTAACTAATCAACAAATTCATACTAACGATAACAGGTAGATGCTATTACATATCTATGTAATTTGATGTCCCGTATCTTATTGAAAACCAGTCAACTTTTATAAGCTACCAAACTGGAAATATAAGATTTTTTATGAACCGAAATTGAATATCGCGAAAAAACACAGTTATCAATATTTGTTGAATTTCAAAGAGTTCCCGAGAGGAAAAATCAATAGTGCATATAAATTGTAGGTAATATGTATTTGGAGATGATTTAAAAATGAATAACTCCAGGACTAACTAAAAAAACTAGGGCCGATTACATTATTAGATGTTACACTTATAAATATTTTTGAATATAAATTGAACCGACTTTATTTGTTGGTGCATTGAAAAATATAAAATACATAATATTAATTCTATTGGTACCTACTGGTAATTTTGAAGTAGTGCAATTGTAGTTAATTAGAAAACTCTTGGCACCAACTTCACAAGTACCAGCACCAATAAAATTAATATAATTTTGTATTTTCCAGTGCACAAACAAATAAAGTCGGTTCATTTTTTTGTAAAAAAAAATATTTCACACTTTTGAGTGTGAGTGTAGAAAATCGTTGAATGTTCACTTACACCAAAGAAGATAGTACTTATCCTATTACCTGTATACATTCTTTGCTGTTGTATGTATGTATGTACTTGTTATTATTCGGAGATCTAATTAAAACATCGTGCGGAAATACGTATCTAAAAAACCGTAACTCTTTTGAGATAATGTTCAATTTAAACGTTTCCGGATATTGTCTTATCTTTAATTCTGTGGCCTCAGATTTTCGATTCTCGAGAGAAATTGGCCACCTCCACCCCCTATGGGGCTGTTTTTGGAAGGAAGGAGATTTCGGATGGGAGTTTTTATGAATCAAAAATTATCAAAATGGGAGTAAGCTTATTATATAAAATGCGCGCACCAACAGAAAAAAGCAGGCAGTCGAATTGTATAACTCCTCCGATTGGGTTCGTCTGTCAAAAAGTTGTCAAGAGATGCCGTATCAGCTATAAAAGACTCTTTGCATCAACCAAAATCTTTATGATTCCTACATTATCTGTTGTTATTTCGTATAACATCAATGTAGTCAATCCGATATTTATTTCTCAACTTTTAATGATCGTGGTTTATAACTCACAAAGAGGAAATTTTCTGCCTTACTTCAATAAACTCACTGCTCAAAACAAAATTATTATTTTCTTAATAATTATTTTACCTGAAAGAAATAACATTTACCTTACGTTGTTATCACTCTAGAATCCAGAACATAAACAGATATACCTTCCTAACAAGTAGTGATTTCGATGAGAAAAAAAATGTAGCTACCTAACGGGAATTCACTCCATGGTAATTCAACCGAAATTATAATTGACAACAATACAATCGTAGTGAAGAAAGACGTAAGACTAGCTCCAAAAAGCTAAAAAAAAAAGAACTAGCCTGGTACAAGATGGTATTACCTATTACCAATGCAATGCTAGAATACTGAGGAGAGAACCTAATAAAACAGCTGACAATTCTTATTATTAATATTATATACCATCATAGAATCCCTGATGAAAGGAGGTGTCAATCATAACAATTCTTCTATTTAAAAAGGGCGACAAAGAAGCGTCATCTAACTACAGAGGAATTAATCTCTTCTGATCTCGTTAATTCTAAATACAAACATTCTAACAACTAAATTAATGAACATACTTCCTTAACAGAAGAACAACATTGCTTCAGATCGGGATGGACATGCACAGATGCTGAATAAATCAAAAAATCAAATGATGAATACAACCAACCAGTTTTTATGTCTTTCATCGATCTGAACAAGACTAAATGGGTACAAAATGGGAGAGATAGAGAAATCAAAATATGTACTGTTCTACGCCGACGATGCCGAAAACGATTTTCAAATACTCTTACAACAATGTCATATAATAGGTAACAAAAAAGCTTAAAATAGATATAACTCCGGTTTAATCTAAATGCATGAATACATCTAGAACCCCACTCAAATCCCGACTAAAACCAGGCAGGAAAATCATCTATTACCATTTAAAATGCATTACACCGGGGGAGGTTATCATGTAACTAGCAACTGCAATGCGACCGCGACTATTGCACAATCGTCGCTGTCAAAACGTCGCTCATTCAATGTAGAGCTTAAATCGATGCTTGAATAAAATTATCAAAACGAAAATGATTTGATATTTGTGAATAATTAAGAATTTTTTAACATGTTCTTTATAAAATAGCTATTTTCACTTATTTATCCAATATTTAATAGAGAAGGTCTAATGGACTACATGTAGACAGTGGCAACACTGAGACAACAACGCGATTGCAACTGGTTGCTAAATTTTACATGATACGGGGAGGGGTCACCACACGACGTCACTGCGCAGTGGACGAAACTGGTAAGGCTATCAATCTCCTATTTCAAATGTAAAAAATCATCACAATGGGTGAATGTTTATTATGAGAATCGAGGTTCTTCCTCGGTCAAAAATTATAGAAAATTGCGATTGACTCCAATTGACAACATAATTGAGAGCAACAAACTATTTCCGATTTTCTATATAACAGATATACTGATGATTAAGAATAATTGAAGTGAGCTTTAGAAATTGCTCATAAGTCAAAAAAAGTATAGACGTTGATTGGTATCTTATTGTATTCAACTAAAATTTCCTCTCCCATGATACTCACATTGCAAATATAACTGTTCCGTGATCCATACAGAAAAAAATTATCTCATTTACATTAATTAATGCACAATTTCTAGAGCATAAAATCAATCAATATGTTGTAGTGTAAGAGAAGTCTCTCTAGGTGCATAAATAACAAATATTACTACTCATCATATAACCGATCAATAAATATGTTTTTACGATGCTATTATAGTTACCTACCTACCTTTATGTCGTATTCCAAGTTAGCTGGTAATAAAGACCAATATATAGAAAATAGAGATGATTCAAACAACGATGATGTAACCAGATGTAACCATCCATTTATTACATCTGGGGGAATCTAAAAATCTCCGACACAATCGAGAGGATTTTATAATTATCATTAATTAAATGCGTTCTGATCCTTTCCCGAGCGGAACACTAATTCGCATTAATGATGTCCAACAATTCAAATGTCCTTGTTATTTCGAGTGAGTGAAGTTTACTTTTTATTTATCTTCGCGCTTTTTGATTAGCGAAACTGCACCACCTTTTATAATTCTTTTTCATTTGAAAGAGGTCAGAGATACTCACATATTAATCTTTTAAAATCAAATAGGTCCTTCTTGAAAAAACCTCAAAGGGAGTTGAGGAGTAGGTAATTTTTTTAAAAATCGAATATATCATAAAGTCAGATAGAAGAAAATATCTTTTCCACCGACATTTAAAGGTTAGAGTACTAGGAAATTGCAAGATTGTTAACGCTATTTCTATTCACTGAATAAAAGTGAACTTTTCAATAACTAATGAAGCTCAAAAAATGTGAAATAAATAAGTTTTCATCGTCCAATCAGCGAATGCTGGGGCAATTCTAGACATCGAAAAAATGTGTTGTATTTATGTATGTAAAAAAATTATGTAACCTCTCTGTTACAGTTTTTATTCGTATTATCTATCTTATTTTCCATAGACATCTGATGTCTATGGTATTTTCCATGTTATCAATTTAAATTAAAAAGAATAATACAATTTTTACAAGTGTTCTATCTATTACTATTACCAATTACATAATTATTATTATTTTGTATTTCTCAGTGAACCAAATAATAAAGTCGGTCGTATTTTTTGTAAAAAATGTTTATACTCGTATATAACTTTCAAATGCAATTTTATACCTATTTCAAATAAGATCTGTAAGGTATTTGACATTTGACTTAAAATTATTTTATGCTGTTTCAAAACGGCGTTCGATTAAGTTATCGCAAACACGATTTGTAAGGTTAAGGACTAATAAAAACAGCTTTATAAAATACTGCGCTTACTTTGAACTTCAATTCTAAAGTTAAGTTCTTTCTTTTTCGATTTTAGTTATACGTTTGTGAAGTTTGTTTGGTAGTAAATTACATGAAAAATCTTTTGGAAGCTATCATCTTATCTGGTGCTAATGAAGAAGATATTGAATACGTGATTTTGGATTTCAACTGACGTCCCTTTTTTCGGTATTTTGTATATAATTTCCATCGTCTTTATAACTGAAGCGCAGACGACGATTTTTGTCTTTATCCATCTCACACTAATTATAATGTAGCTAACACAAACTAGACAGCGAGTGTTTAAAGCGGTTTGTTTTGTCTGTTATTTATATTTGAATTTTAAAATTTAATACTGCCACTTAAACTAATGACACCCAAAAATGTCCGAGCTGTCAAAATAAGGTAGAGGCAGTAAAAATAATGTCGTCCATATTCCCACATAAATAAGGTCAAGCATTATCCTCAATAAAATCAACAATAAATCAATCAATGTATTAAATATAATTTGAATTTAAAGTATGATTTTAAAAGTGTGAAGCTCGCTGTGAAGTTAACCAATCCGCTGGCTGGACTTTATTCGTCTAATCAAACATGTATTCCTAATTTGATCGCGTAATGAAAAGCTTGAAATTATCTGTAAGGTGGCCTAAACATATAAAAAGGGTGGTCCATTTAAAAAATCAATTAATGTTTTTCATCCAAATTACTGACGTCGAACCGATTTAAGAAAACACCCTATATCAACACGTCGTAACGGAACTACTGGGCAGCATCGAAGTTGTCCGTAGAATTTTCTTATCTAGTTTACATTAAGTAATATTGTTTTTTCATGATTGCTCCTTAAGAAAACAAAAAACCGTCACTTTTCACAGACTTTAGAAATTAAATACTGTACTGTATATAAAAATATTGTATGTGATACGGTTGAAAAGGATAGGTAATAATTTTGAGGAAAAATAACTTTTTTTCTGTGACAGGAAAAAAGTTTCACATTTTATTTCTGTTGACAGGTGACAAAGTATCACTTTTTCCCATGGGAGAAAAATGGAGTACTTTTTTCCCGGGTAGATATATATACACATAAATATCAATCAAAACACGGAATTAAACTGACAGATATTTGATTACTTTAAAGGTTTCGTTAGCAACGCATATCTAATTGTCACCTACCACTTTAAAACTTCAAATTTTACTTCGATAATATTCTGACTTTAATATATTGTAATATTTTTTCAATATTAAATCATCGTTTTTGCCGTCACAGAAAAAAATAGTGTATTATACACGGGAAAAATATTTGATTTATTTTTAAAATCTAAAAATCTTTCCCTTGTAGGTATAATAAATAACTATTCTACTTCCTAACTTTTGCGCGTATGTTATACCTATTGAATTTAATCAAATCTAGTTTATGCTACAAGTGTGTATAGGAGAAAATATACAAATCATAATCGTGATAATGCAACATGGACCTAGGTCTATGTCAAATTCAGTGACCAACCACTAGAGTCCGAGATCGAATTTGACAGGTACCATGTACCCAAAACTCAAGATCGTAAATTGCGTTGTATCAGCAATAGCAGTTTTTTAAACACCTATATTATCATAGATAAATTTTATTAGGTAGATCAGATGTAGGCATTTTCAATAAAAAGAAATTTCATTAAGTATCTACATTAATAACAGGTATGTTTTCTTTAATTCGGTTCGATTATATTTTCTGTAAATCATTTTAGTTTATGTTGTGATAACAACCTTTGTAAATTGAATAATAATAGGAATGATATTTGAAATTTATTTGCCGAAGATAGAATGAAGATAACGAATAACAAACAGTTATTTATAAGAGACAAACAAATGAAAAACTCACTGGCTTCTGTATTTAATTATTCTTAACGTAATCCCAAAATGAACTACACAAACATAAACTTGTTAATCTTTCAACACACAAATTTATCGAATCTCTGAGTAAGTAGACCATACGTAGACGCACAATATGAACAAGGCTTAACGCTTACTACAGTTACAACCTAGTGTCTAGCTAGTCTGTTGATTTGTTGTAGGTTGCATGTTGTATGTCGTGTAAAAAAATAATAGAACCCTACCTTATGTGAGGCATGCTTGCTGGTTGTGTCGGTGACGTAATGTCATGGGCGTAGCGTCGAGGCAATGTAACTGCTAACGGGTCTCAATGACTATTTGATAGGACAAGCGTGTCTAGAATTCGGTAATTTATACGTATAATGGTATTACCTATACCTATGACGGAAAATTCATGAAGTTAAGTATACGACGTCGTATGTCCCTACCCGTTTGTGAATATGGAGGATGAACTATAACGATTAATAGTGTACCTATCCACAAACTAATACATTTTGATGTATTAATTTGATTAGGTATACCTAGATCTGTTGAAAACATATCTACTTATAAATATACTGAATACTGAACTATTAAAATTATTTATACTTCACTGTTGGCTATGTGAACTTAGTTGACGAAAGACGTGTCGGAATATAGAAAAATATAGGCTACACGTTTTTTCATAAATCTCAAAATCCCGTCAAAATTGATTTAGATTTTAGAAGATCAGCAAAGAAAAAAAAAACAGATTTCATAACAAAATAAAATCTGAGTTAAAATATTCAAGTAATAAATATTTTTTTACAAAAAATTGGACCGACGTTATTAGTTGGTGGTTGGTGCACTGAAAAATACGAAATAACATTAATTATGTGTATTGGTGCTGTTACTTTTGAAGTTGTGCAGTTGCAGTTAGATTGTTAACTTTTGGTTCCAACTTCACAAGTACCAGCACCAATAGAATTAATATTATTTCGTATCGTATCAGAAATCTAAGAACGTCGTCGCGGAAATACGCATATTTTAGACTTTACCACCGCTGTAACTCGAAAACTCTATGGTAAAAATTTTCAATATAAATGTTGCCACAAATAATCTGATCTTTAATTTGGTTGCCTCAGGTTCTCAATTTTCGAAAGAAATTGCCCCCTCTACATAGCGAAAATACACATATTTGAGATTTTAACATCGCTGTAACTCGAAAATAGAATATTGTCCTATTTTTAATTCTATCATCTCAGATTTTCGATTTTCTGATAAAAATTTCCGCCTCCACCCCTTTGGGGGCGTTTTTGGTGGGAAGGAGATTTCGGATTTGAGTTTTACGAAGTCAACAAAATCGTTATCGTTTACTATATACAGCGCGCGCACAAACCAAAAAAACAGCACACAGCCGAATTTTATACCTCCTCCGTTTGGGTTCATCGGTCAAAAAACTGTAGAATCAGTCCCCTTCCCCTTTAGCTGTTGTCGCGAACTTACGTACGTCCAAACTCGTATGAAAATATTGACTGCGTGTATAACCTACTTCTAACATCAGGAAAGATTCTGTTAATGTCATTTGACTGCATGCGAGAAATTAATATTTGAACTTTAGATCCCTTTCATTAGTGGCCTAAGCTGTATTGAAAAACTCACCCTCAATTCTCTGGGCATTGGGTTGGAGAAAAGCTACAAATATATCGAGGAGAAAGTTTTCGAATCGTCTATAACTATAAACTCAGTTTAAAGACCATGCCTTGTACCATGGCAAAGAAGATAGATACTACACTATCATCTTTAATCATGGATAAAATATATAATATACGGTACAACAAGAACGCAGTCAAAAAAATTGAAATGACATAAAATGTGCATTTTGGATTTTGACTAGATGAGGGGCAAAGGGATAGATACTCCGAAACGTTAACATTTCTTGAAAACCAAACACCGAATTTGTTTCTCAATCACAATACCTACCAATATCTATGCATATATTGAATCTTAGAAATATTGTTATTTTCTATCAAACTTTTATTAATGTAGCTATTCTATAGCTAGACCAAACATCCTTGAAATGTCCTGTCGGACTGTTTTCGGCATATATAAGGCAAAGGTTAGAAACACCTTGTATAAGGTATCCGAAACATGCCTACCTGTGGCTACATTCTGCCACATATATATATTTCTGTCATATTAGACAATCTTCGTTGAATCAGTTAGACAAGTAAGAGGGAAATTTATTTATTTTTGTATTTTTTAGGTATGTAGATCTTACGACTCGGATTTATTCCAATGTTTTGATAATGCAATCATCAAAGATATTCTCAGGATATCTTGAGTATTATAAATAATCTAAGTTATACCATCTATTATATAATCTGACTATTTGGTTGCATAACATCGACCAAGATCGGGACAAGAGCATCAAAAAGAGCAGAGGCGTAACTAAAAGTCAAGGGTAAAGGTATTAATAGATTTAAATTTCTATTAAATATTTCGATGCTCATAGTATCCAGACATTCGCATTATCAACGTTAATAATCTCTGCTACAAATATTGAATATAATTCTAGTATTTGTTGGAGATATTGCTAATTGAGATTTAAAAATTTGGTAGTAGATTTATTTATCATAAAAATCCGTAAAGGATTACAAAATAAAAAATATCACATTACATATAAAAACAAGAGACTATATTCACTGTTACTCACAAAACGTTTACATAAAAATGAACTCTTTAACTGCGTTGTACCTGCCTTGTAATACTTTAAATACCATCCGCAAATTCCTAGATATAAATGGGTAAGACCTATTTCGTTTTTTCACTTTATTTTCATGAACAACTGTATTAAGTACGATAAAGCCAGATATTATGCCCTTTGGAGCTATGGATACTCCTCTTATTCTGGGTTTCAATGGCACTTTATGTAACTTTTCACAGAAAATTTTATATATCCGATCATCCTCATCATGGTCAATAATAGATTGTGATATGTGACGTGACCTGTGACTTACAGGAGTAGATGCCCTTGGTAGTGGTAGCTTCTGAAGATGCGCCATTCCACTCGGGTTTGAATTAGAGTCTCCACAATTTCACCCTCCTAGAAAATTAAATAATGAAATTAAGTCATTTTCTTAAACAATAAATACCATTCTAAAACATAAAAAAATTTGATGGGTTCAGTTATGACTAAATGTTATATTTCATATAAATCAGATATGTTACTCCTGTTTGGGCACATGCTATGATTTAATTAGATATATTGTCGATATTATCCAAAGTAAGAAAATATTTATAGAAGTCAGAATTATAGAGAAAATGTGTATTATTCTAAAGAATATTTAATTGAAAAGATTAAAAAATATACTCACGTTTTGATTTCAGTCAAATACTGCTACACTCATAAGTAAACTTCAACTTTCAAAGAAAATATCAGATGTATCAAAGACATAATCTTGAATTTCAAAGGACCTACATATAATACCTTTTGAAATACAAATCCATGCTTTATATCCCTTTAAGTAATGACATATCAATTAAAGTTTACCTGGAACTAATCTAATGATAATTAGCACATAAAAGATATATCCTTAAGCCTTAAGATGATTTCTAGGAAGTCATTTGATATTGGAGTTATCAATAGTTATTATTACCATAGATAATCATTAAAATAACTCGAATTTTCTTAAATTACCCCCCCCCCCCAAATATTTGAGATTGCACGGGATTGATTTTTTTCAGTTTGTGTTAATATCATCTTTTAATATTTTATTTAAATGATATTCTAATTAATGATTTATTTCAGCACTGTTTTTGTTTTCTCTAATATCGTTCGAAAAATATTTTGTTTGATCCACAGTATTGCCTTTGAAGTTATTAGTAGTTATAACTAATTCGTCAACCTTTTTTTAGAGTTGTTGGAACCGAGGGCGAATAATAAGATGTCGATACCTTAAATGACTATGAAGAATAGTATATGCATAGATCAAAATAGAATTTTTATTACATATGAGGCAAAAAATCTATACAAGTTCAGTTGCAATACACAACAAGAAAGGAGCTTATGGCACAGAAGACTGGGGCACTCATCTACAGTGAAGACTGAAACAGATAAGTGTAATTAATGTCTATCGAAGTGAAGATTAAATGAGTTGAAATAGACAAGCTGAAATAGCAGAGCAGAGAGTGACTGTATAAATGATATACAAGCGGTGGAAAATACTGATACTCAGAGCTCATTGAAGAGAGGAATACAAACCGATGTTTCAGTAACACAAATGTTACCTAATATATCCAATGATGTGACTAGAAAAAAATATATAAATGGATTGAAGAAAGTAATTAAGTCTCTCAAAAATACGCTTTATGTCACAATGTCATTCAAAGAATTATTACTTCACAGTGGCATTTATAAATCTAGAGAAAGTGATGAAGATTTGAGTTATCGAAAAGCTGAAGAAAAATAACTATTCTATTGAATTGAGTGGAGTAGTCAATAGTACAGAGAATATTAGAAATAATGTAAAACTCAAGAAAAAGTGATTTTACAAATTGGTACCGCAACTAAAGATGTAGAACATGTAGGGAGAGAGAAATTGCATTAAAACCACAAAAGATCAGAAATAATGTAGGTACCTACAGATTTTTAATTTGATCAAGAGAAACGTGGAGAAGATGTACACGAGAAGTCTGTGCCGACACAAAAGAAGAAATCTAAAACGAAAAATGAATTTACAATTAAAACTAAAAAGAAACAACAGGCAAGTTAAGAAGCGTACATTGGATGTTGAAAATGTCTCAGAACTATGTCATATTTAAAGATAATCAAAAGAATATTATTAAGTGTAAAATATTTAACAATATATATTATTACTGAGCAATCGGTAAGGACATATCGGAATAATCAGCAGTGTAATGCCATCAAAACATTCATATCAGTGACGCCGCATTTTTTATATTTTTTTTTGTCTTATTGTCTTATTACCTTAATCAAATGTTTAATAGAATAATTTTGTATGGCCAATGGTTTGATAGCTGATTATTCCAATTAAAAAAATCCCGATGGCCTGTAGTCAGCGGAAAGGTAAATTTTTCAAAATTCATTGAATTGAAATTTGAACAACCTTTGCATTGGTATACCTACATGTTATTACATAAAATTGTCGTATATGTCATAGCCTTGCGGTTAGAGGTTTTTGTTTTGGCTGTTGAATATAAGGCAGACTGGGTTCGAGTTCCTCTTCAAGGCAGAAAATTTTTTTTCGCCTATCTCTTTTCAATAAATATACTATATATTTTTTTAATCAGGGTCTATATTAAGATTTCCAGAAAATATACAATTACATCAAATTTATATTGAGTGTTCATGTTTTGTTATTTTTCTTTATTAATTTTTATTTTTTTACATGTGTATTTTATGAAAAATTGCTTTGAACAAAAGTTGTAAGTACTGATTATATCTATAACCTAAAATTATTTTTGATGATATTTACACTACGGCTCTTTTTTGATATTTTTTTTAAATGTTTGAATGGTCGCCATTTTGAAACACTACTTACTCGATATTGCCCAATAACGAACCCGATCGAGATATTTGAGAGATTGATTTTTGTAGCAAATTTGAACTTGATACCTTCAAAACTGCGACCTCTATCGTGTTAACAAATTTCGTAATATCCCATATATATATATATATATATATATATATATATATATATATATATATATATATATATATATATATATATATATATATATATATATATATATATATATATATATACATATATATATATATATATAAACTTTTGAACCAAATGTTTTTTTGGACTAACTTATAGACATAATAGACATATAAAATCATGCCGTTGATATTTTTTCGAAATTCAAATCTGTGAACGATCGCAATAGGTACATTTCTATAAGAAATTTACCTAAAATGTGCATATTTTTAGTTAAAATGTGTTGCGATGTTGCGATTGCTAGATCGGTAAATATCGCATTTGTCGTTAATAACGTATAGATTTCGAAATTAATATGAAAGTGCAATTTGATTTGAAAAGTACCAGAACTTGACTGTGTCCATAAAATATGAAAGTATCACCAATCAATTACTCGACTCCGAAAACGTCTTTCTGCATTTTTTTATCAAAATCTGCCGAGCCATTCTAGAAACAGTTTGTGAACGTCGAGAGTGGCAACTACCTATCTAATATATTAATACGAACAATTCTTGTATATAGATACCTAATGGAATATCAATGTTGAGTAACAGCCACTTCACAGTTTAAACCTAAGTTGCAGAGTACCTAAGTTGTTTAATTTTCATAACATTTAATGTTATATTCTTATGTTAATATAATTTTTAGCCTTGATAATGGAAATAAAAATTTTCGAAAGCTCGGTGAGCGAAAAGAGTACTCTCATTCAAGTCCCAGAATATTTGACAATTTACCCAATTCAATCAATTCTACAGGAGTAATGCGCGGAAGTATCTGAAGGTTTCCGCAGATGGGCGAAAGTGAACAACAAATTGGCTAGACTCAATAGCAGGAGAGAATTCCTCATAGGATGTAGAAGAAATGGTGTTATCCCGAACCACATCACTAATAGTACTGGAAATTTACAAAGGGTCCTGGACGTCACCGATGGACGCACATCTAGCTACATTTCTAAATTCACAAGAAGGTTGGAGCTTAAAACTCTTTCTTTTGAGATTAATATAACTTTTGTTAATATTAATAAGCTTAATAATGAACTTAACAAAGTAATTGAGTCTATCGCAGGTCAGGTATCTAATCATATTATCATTGAATACAAAAGACGATTAACGATTAGCTATATATATATATATATAAGTTTTTCATAGTTATAATACTAGAACAAAAGATAAATTGAATCGTTTAATATCATCACAAACTAATGCAATTAAGACAAAGCCGAATTGGATTAGAAATTTAACCAATGAGTCGATACCTAATGATATACTCAATATACTTCTCCTAAAATAGACAACAGATTAGTACAGAGTTTAATAACAGATGTTGAATCGTTGCTTGATAGTGTTAGGGATACTAATATCAAAAACATCACCACTGCAAGAGTCCGGAATTGTATCACGAATTTTGTTATTAATACTAATGTTTTTGGGAGTCAATTAGAGAGATCTGTTGCTAAAACCAGACGATACCTGAAGAACCATAGTGATCTCTTGGTATTAAAAGCAGATAAAGGTAATGTTACGGTAATTATGTACAAACAACAATATTTAGATCTTTGCAAACTTTTACTAGATTATGATAAATACTATAAGAAAGTTCATAGAAATCCAGCTATTACTTTAGAAGGTAAAGGTAATAAGATACTTGCTGAGATGTTTAACAAAGGTTTTATTGATCTTGTCACTAAGAAGAAGTATACAGTTTATTATTCCATCCCAGCGAGATTTTATGCTTTGTCTAAGATTCAAAAAGAACCATTGACTCTTAGACCTATTATCTCTTCTATTGGCACCCCAAACTCAGGCTTATGCAAATTCATCACTCAAATTTTAACAGTGGCTTATAATAATAATAACAATTATTTCATTTCTCGAACTTTCTCAATAATTTTCAATTACCACCTGAATATGTTTTGATCAGTCTTGACGTTTCATCACTTTTCACTAATATACACTATGCGCTCGTGGAAGCTAGTATTCAAAAACATTGGCAGGAGATTCAATATCACTGTAATCTAGATTTGGAGTCTTTTCTTTTGGCAATTAAATGTATTTTCGATAGTACTATATTCACTTTCCAAGGAGAGTTTTATCTACAGACTTTCGGTACTCCTATGGGTTCTACTATATCCCCTATCATTTCTGCGTTTGTAATGGATGATCTGTTGGATACTTGTTTACCTCTAGCCTCAACTACCATTCCAAGTACCATTTCTTAAACGATATGTAGATGATATAATTTGTTCCATTCCTGCAGAATCATATAAAGTAGTTCTTCATCAATCCATGTTGAGTAACAGCCACTTTACAGTTTAAACCTTAGTTGCAGAGTAAGTTGTTTAATTTTCATAACATTTAATGTTATATTTTTATGTTAACATAATTTTTAGCCTTGATAATGGAAATAAAAAAATTCGAAAACTCGGTGAGCGATCATTTAAGTCCCAGAATATTTGACAGTTTACTCAATTCAATTAAATTTTGTTGTGATATATATATATAAATGAAGAGCTATAAATAATTACATACTTTACATTAAACGTAATTAGCTGTCAATACCTAGGTGGCGCGAATTGCGTCCCACTGAGAGGTGGTTGTCATGCACCTCTGACATCTTTCAGTTGCTTTTGTTTCGTCGGATACAGCTTCCACTTAAGTGGCGCTGACGAAAGCAAATAAGCTAGAAATCACGTGATCCGCTTCTAGTGGATGACTATATCCGATGAAATAAAAGCATAAAGGTGAATAGCATTCTCATTTTGATATTATATCTATCTCAGTAATACTGAATTATAGTTCTCTTTATATATATATATATATATATATATATATATATAAATATATATACATATATATATACACACACATATATATATATATATATATATATATATATATATATATATATATATATATATATGTATATATATATATATATATATATATATATATATATATATATATGTTGGTAGTTTTATTCGGGAATACATCCGTTGTTCGTGTTCCTTTTTGGAAAAATTGCTTGACGTTTCACCCAAATCTCATTGGGCATCTTCATAAGCTTATAATCTTAATTCGATTCTGATCGAAAACTGTGATTTAACCGTTTGGTTGTCTGCTTTTATCCTTGTGTCGTGGTCTCAATTGATATCCTGTGGGCGTGGCCTTTGATAGTGGTGGTAGTGGATCCGCCTGTGTTGTTGATGCTTGGGTGATTATTTCAGGGATTCTGGGAATTGGTGGTTACGCTAATAAGGGATTTCCATGTGATCGGTAATTTGAGGGAAACATCTTTGTTGTTGAGATCCCCTTGTTTTTCGATTTCTATGGCTTCTCGAATAATTCTATTTTTATATATTTTGATGTTAGCGATCTGCTTACAGCTATTAAAATCGATTTTGTGGCCTGTATCTTTTTCATGAAGATAAAGTGCTGATGTATTTTGTTTTTTATGCTTAATTTGTGTTCTTCCGCTCTCGTTGCGATTCTTCTATTAGGTAGTTTGTCCCACATATTTCTTTTGGCAATCACCGCAGGAAATACTATAGGTATACTCCTTGATTTTCTAATTTGTTTTCGTTTTTGGGCTACCTAGGGCACCTCTTATCGTACTCTGGGGTTTGAATATTGTTTTTATATTGTTTCTATGCAGTATTCTCCCAATTCTGTCGGTTACTCCTTTCATGTAGCACGTACTATCTCTTTAAATGAAAGAATTGGCCTAAGTCAGGTTTTAAGAAAACTAATTTCCTTACTATTTTTTAGTCTTTCGAAATCTATCTAAAAAATTGATATTTTCTTCACTCAAACTTCTTGTCAGTGCAACAACCTTTATTTAACCAAAAATATTTCCCGTTCTGAATTTGTTTCAGTTATGGAATAAATTAATTTTATTTGTAGGTCATGACAAGTGAGTGACTTTTCCTAAATACGTTTTCAATGGGTTATCCCGAACAGTCGAATATCACTTGTTTTTATCTTCACATACCTACACCGGTTTTTCATTACGCATCACATCTTAGTATAAAATATCTACCTACATCAAGGTCAAGAACGATAAACCCAAATCAAAGATTAGAAACACCCAAATGTTCTTGCATCAAGGCAAGACCACCAATAAGCAGTGGCAAGACCGTGAGCTTTCAGTAGCGGAGTGGAGGAAATTCGTCCGGAACCACTTCGATCATTGTATGTTTACTGTTCACACAGATTTATAAGATTTAAATATTTTCCTTACTACTTTACTATCGTTAAAGGGCTTAGTAGCTCAATTGGCAATTACTATATTTTGTTTAGTCGAATCCATAAGATGATAAAATATATCGGGTTGTTTATCGAAACAAGGTTCAGATCACGAATATCATAAAATGAGTACCCATAACTAATAGGCTGGTGATTCTGTTATAGAGAACAAAAGTATTTGATAAACCATTATTAAGAGATCTTCTTCCCACCACTTATATAGGTACCTATCTGTCAGTTTCATCATCGGTTTATCCTCAGTTGATGTTGTGACCGTCTGACCATCGTTTTCTCGGGTGCCCTATTGCTCTTCCTCCATTTGGCGATCGGTCTCTTGCTATTCTCACTATTCCGTTTTCAGCCATCCTTTATATATGTTGATTCCATTCGGTTTCCTATTCTTGGCCCACTGATTTATTTGTTGCACCCTGCATCTTCTTCTGCTTTCTTTACTTCTTATTTTGTGTCATTGTTTTGTTTGATATTTTTGTGTTGGACTCTGGTTACCGTAGTGTAGGTATATCATTATCGGTCTAATAATTCTACCTTGTTTTGTATAGGTACTCTATTCGCTTAATTCACTTATTTTCGCACATCACCATCCACTTTTCATATCTAGATAATTTGATTCCCAAATATTCCAATTCCATTACATTTCGTCAATAGCGTACCATATTATTTTAATTTCCGTTTCTACTATTCCATATCCTTTTTTGTTTTCATTATCTTTATAATTTTGCCCATGAACATATCACATATTAACGGATTTAACGAATCTCTCTACTTTAGTGCCTGTTTTGTCTTTATTTATTTAGAGTTAAATATTTGCAATAACAACGGCGCCCATAGAGATTTCTGAATGCTACGCTCATGATAATTGGCCAGTATATTAATCATATCATCAGTAATAGCATAACGTTTAAAGTTTAAATTTCATTCAACATAATACCATGGTCTAATGTACAACGATCAACAATAGCAGACACTTGGAAGCAAAACTACTAGAGTGAAGTGGGTAGAAATTGTATTTCTTTTTTTTAAAGAAAGAAAACTGTGTCGTTATTATAATGAAAGACCGTAACATTCTAGTAGGTGCGGAATTAGTGAGAATAACAGAGTCCTCGTTAGGCGAACTTCTACTAATAGTGCTCAAAGCGCACGAGGAAAATGTCTTGATGGTAGACGGACAGACTGACGAAACATTGACGGCCAATCGAATACTGAAGCTGATCATCTGCTTGGCAAAGTGGTTGAGTAAAGAGAATATCTCGATTGGTGATAGCATATCAGTGAACAGTGAGAATAGATTAGAGTTTGGCTTGATACCTTCAGGAGGATTTCTTGTTGGAGCGACCTTTGCTCCATTAAATCCCGACTACACGCCAAGGGAACTCCATCATGTTCTCAGCTTGTCCAAGCCAAAAATCATCTTCTGTTCAAGTAGTACGATCGATAAAATGGTCTCAATACTACCCAATCATCCCTTTATTAAGAAGTTAGTGCTTTTCGGAAAGGAACGTACTAAATACGCAAATGTTGAAATGTTTGATGATATTATCAGGGATTTAGAAGACAGTGTAGATGTCGATGATTTTGAGCCTGCTGCCTTGGATCCCAAAGAAACAGTAGCAACTATTTTATGTTCTTCAGGTGAGTCATGTTTGTTGTCAATAGTACATGCTATCGCTACTGAATATTCTAATATCAGTATAATTCATTATTTAAACTTTTAAATTTATGAAATAATACTTATTAATTTCAAAACAAAGTTTCACAAATGTGCTGTATAGATCTTATCATAGTTATCTGTTATCACAGTATATTTTTTGCTCAGAATAGTCAACTGATTAAGATAATATAATTGTTTTTGACTCGTAGGTCAACAAATACTCTCCTATAGAAGTCAATTATATGCACTTTGTAAATGCAAAATATAAACTGACCTTGAATAAATCTTTTACTTAATAATGAACTTGAAAAAAGACCATTGTGTGGCAGTATCACAACGACAAGAATTGAAGAGCAACCAAATTGATTTGATAACTATTCCAATGACGACACCTATGTTAATAGAAATAATACCTAGCAACCTTGTCGTAAGCTGTACTCAATTCATTCCATTCCTTAAATTGAAAATAACAGCATTATAAATACATAACTAGATGTTGAATCTATATGAATGATATTCCGAAGGGAATTTGTATAGTACACAATTTTATTCATTAAATATCGATAAAGATCAATTCCGCATTAAGGAGAACGAATGTCTATAATCGCAAATTGCACTCGCTTTTATAAAAGATATTCTTTCTATACCAACAATACATTTTTGACCTATGAACCAAAACGGATGAGGTATACAATTCGACTGGCTGTTTTTTTTGTTCGTGTGCATATTATAAAGTAAACGTACGATTTTGATGATTTTTGATTCATTTGAGAAATGGTCCCATATTCGTAGAAACTCAAATCCGAAATCTCCTTCTCTTCAAAAAAACCCGAAGCTAGTGAAATGGGCAATTTTTCTCGAAAAATACAGGAACATTTTTTAAAAAGAGTTACGGATTTCGATTTACAGCGATGTTAAAATCTCAAATACCTATGTGTATTTTCGATACGTGGAGGGGGCAATTTCTTTCGAAAATTATTAGATTATTTGTAACAACATTAATAATGAAATATTTTTCCTTAGAGTTACGCTTTTCGAGTTACAGCGATGTTAAGATGTTAAAATTTAAAATACTTATGCGTATTTCCACCGCGACGTTTTGAGATTTCTGAATAGTAATAAGCACAAGCATAGAATATACGTGGGTAATAGGATAAGTACTATCTTCTTTGGGATTAGTGAACATTTAACGATTTTCCTGACTAATATTACACCCAAAAGTATGATATATACATTTTTTACAAAAAAAATAATTTAATTTATTTTAATTTAATTATTAATTAATGCACTGAATAATACAAAAAATATATAATATTAACTCTATTGGCCCTGGTACTTGCGAAGTTGAAAGTTATCAATCTAACTGCAACTGCACAACTCGAAAAGTAACAGCACTATTGTATTTTTCAGTGCACCAACTAATAACGTCAGTCCAATTTATTGTAAAAAATATTTATTATATTTCCAACTCCTAGGCACTACTTTTATCGCAGGGTACAGGTATAAAAAATATGTATTAGTATTGGCACAACCTGATTGGTTCACAAAGTAGAAAGCTTCTGAAGACGTTTTTTCATAAATTCTATAAAACCAGCTAATCCATATATACGTCATAAGTGAGTTGGTACGAAGTTGGTTATTTTCAGTTCTACTGCGATCAGAGACAACCATCACATAACATTATGTGACAACCATATGGTTGTCTCTGCTGGGATCTTTCAAATAGGTGTAGTTACGGTACCTAGTGGCAAAACGTGTGACTTTCAGGCGTATCAAATTACCTGAGACGTAATACAACTGGTTACTTGAATTGAATATGTATGGAGATTTTGTCTATCTCGCAATAACTACATCAAATAGAGTTTAACATTCTCGTGAATTATGTTTTTTTCAATCTAGTTGATCACACGTATTTAAATATTGAATAGTTGACCAAGGCTTTTACGTGATCTCGAACATATCGGCACGTTTATTATGAAAAATTAAGCGACCCAATTGCTATCGCATTGTGGTCGCGTTGCAGTGGTAAACTGGTTGCTAGTCCCAAAAAAATCGTATAACGTAAAGGGTTACTAGCTAATAAGCAATCGCTGGATACTAATAAGCTGAATTCAATGTAATTATAGCTAGTTGTTTGTTCGGTAGAGGCAGTAGTGTTTCAAGTTGCAATTTCGTCGCAGTCGCAGTTACATGATACCACCAAAATATACATATGACAAATTGGATCTAAAAAATGCTTTTGAATCAACTAAATACTTAGGACTCACGACTACAGGTTACAGATGTATCAAATCAGACAAAGTATTGTCTTTACGTGAAATTTTGCGCAAGATTAGGTACTATCGACTAGGGCAGACAAAGGATTTAAATAATCTGATGTGTCCACTTACACGACTTTCCTACCGCTCGCAGGCAAATTCCAGTGAATGAAAATTTTTACACTATTACCAATACTCTCCTTACATAGTGACGATAATAGCGGTAATAAAGTTAAAATCCTCTGGTCAAATCATGCTACCACTCATTTGCTTCAGCATGTTAAGACAAACAACAATGACCATAACATTTTTTCGCAAGATGAAACGTTTAGCCAGAATCTGAAGAAACATGTGGAAAATACGAAATTTTATTCAAGCATAACTTTTTTGTGCTTTTTCTCAGAGATGGCGCTATATGTGGGTGGTGAAGGGCTCTTAGAGAATACTTTTGGCAAGTTTAATCAAAATCCTTAGAGGCGTTTTCGTGCTATAGTCTTGAGCAAATCACGTTTTTTGGCTATAGCTCAACACCCAGTGTATACAGGATTCTCATTCAGTGCCACCGGCGAGTGATTTGGTACCAAACAAAATAAAAATGAAAGCATCAAAATAAACCGATCCGTTGCCGAGATAATGCTGTCACAGACAGACAGACGGACAGTCAGACCAATGGCTGAAAATATGTTTATTAGACTTAGAAAACTCTGAAACGTCAACATTTGTCAAAATCTCGATACCGAAAATTTCACACGATTACAATACTTTCCTTATACAGCTACTATAGTAGCGTAGGTAAGTAAAAATGGATAGGCGCTTTCCAAAATAAGATTTACTTTCTTTTATATTTTAATTGGAAAATATTTTTGGATTCTACAGAAGATGTTATTGTAACTTTGTAAAGCAAACCGTTTTTTTATCAAAAAATAACAGTTGCAGATATATGTATAAGAATGATTCATCATCAATAATAATTACTAGCATAAATTAAATAGTCACGGTCATAAATCTAACAAAGATGAAAATTTTCATCAACCCAAAAACTATCTCTGACAATAGGTATAGGTATAATTATTGTCAGTATGGAAGCGATACAAACTTAATTTTTTTAATGGAAAACTCTTTTGTAGTGTATTCTATGTCTATTTATTCCCATATACGTAATATCACTAGTTTTTGTAATTTATACCGAAATTCAAAATTGGTATAAAAATTGAGCTAGGTAGACAATAACGATTGCTAACAAAAAAAAATGTTTTTTTCAGTTCAATGAAATGTCAAAATATCGAAAAAGTAGAGTCTATCAGCGAAACTTCCACGAATGAAAAATTTCGGATATATCAATTATTCAGCGAATAGGACAAGACTCAAGAAATCACAGTGTTAAAAGATATCATAAAGATAAACAAATGGCTCAATGTTCGGACAATATAAAAGCAGCATAATATTTAGCTTTATTCAGAAAATCTAGTATACTTAGGTATTGACACCTCGCGTTGCTAGATCCACAATCACATGGGAAATATTTTAGAGTCTTTATTTTTTATCTGAATTTAAATGGGATTCAATATCTTAAATTATTATAAAATCAAAAAGTAGGTACCTTTATTGGACATTGAATAAGATAATTATTAAAATATTACCTATATACCAAATGGATGCAGCTCCGTATCACAAAATTATCAGAAATTATCTTAGCGTGCGGTTTGTAGAATTAATTGGACAAAATGAAAATACATTTTAGATGGCCATCAAGAAGTCCTCATTCACTCCTCTTGATTTCTTTTTTGTGGTAAATTACAAGATCATGTTTTCCAGAACCAGATCCAAGACGTGGAAGATTTAAAATCAAATAGGATTGGATATAGGTAGAAGCTCTCAATAGGACAAACTGCGTGGTTGCCTGATTATTCTATAAGTCAAATGAATAAATCAGAAATTCCTCTGCAAAACAGTAAATTGTAAAAAAATTTAATCAAATAAAGAGGTTATCATTTTTTTCATAGTAACCACTACGTTAATGAATGATATTCAACAAGGATATTTTATTTTTGACACCTATTTTGAATATCGGCATATATTATCAAATGACTGATGATAGGTCTCTTCTCTTCTTTAAGATAAGCTGCGAAAAAAAATAGTAAGTTATATTTAAAATGAGTTAAAATTTTACAGGTGTAACTGTTAACTATATCTACAATGTCTAGTATTTTTTAGATCTTTTTGAAAATAATTGCTTAAGTAATTAATTATTTTTTAAAACTCTGCAAAGGGATCATTTTAAACACGGGGTAGGGGTAAAATGATCCTCGAAAAATAACAGTATAGAGTATATTGCAAAATGTATTTCTTATTCTTATTTCTTAGCAAGTTTAACATTTAATAAAAATAGTCACCTGTAAAATATAATAAAATATAATAAATAAAGTTTAATTTTCATACTAGGTAAACCTAAAATGGCACATTCTCACCTACATAATTATCACAACTCAAATTTTATTCTTATCCTTCTAAACATAAAATGAAACACTATCTTTCCTAAAATATAAGATTTATCTTAACTCTATTGCCTTTACAAAATTCACACAGTAAGATTTTATCACGTATGTGAAGTTACCATCTCAAGTTTCAGCATCTCACACTCTGAGTGGAGTTCTTATAGCATCCGATATAGTTCTATAGTTCCTGATACTTTTTAACAATAGTTTTAGTACCTATTTTTTTTTGTAAATGTAAAATTAGGATGCTAACTTCCGTCCATCGATAGCATCCCAATTTTTGTTTTTAGTGATTTCAAAAATAAGATGGAAATCGGTACCCCATGAATAGAATAGAACGACAGCGTCTCATAATTAAAAACTTATCACATACGTGATTTCATCATCATCACATCCCACGCATTGGTCATGTGCCCATTTCAAACATCCTGAACACTGTATCCACCCTTCACCATCAACAGAGTTTGTATATGCGTCACAGCAACACAAAAAGGAAATAAAAAAATGATAAAATAAAAAATAAATAATAAACAAAAGGGTAAAATAATTTCATGGAAAGGTAAAATGATCCCAAAGGATCAGTAAATAGTAAATATACTCTGGCAGGTTTCATTTGTCTTGCAAGAGGAAGAACGGATATTCGAACGCGCGCCCTCAATCCCCTCACATATGGTATAGGGGACTAAATTGAAAGTCCATTGTTTCCCTACTCACTCTGTATATTGCCAGGGAGTGTTACTGGGTTGGTTAAACATTTTCATGTTTGCTTGTTAGATTTATCATCATGACTATTTCCTATATGTTAGGAATTACTATTGATGATAGGGTTTGCTATAAAAAGTTACACTAAAATCTTGTGTAGAATCCAGACATGTAAAAATATATAGAAAATCGATAGATTAAACACCTTGTAAACATGAGAGCAATAATAACAAAAAAATCAATGAAATATTAACAATGATTTTCTCTCTCATCAATCTATCCGGACAACATGTACATTTAAAACTGATTTTGTTTGTTATTTACTGTGTGCGATTTCATCGTCACAATTTATGATACAAACTCAAATTCAGATACCAATGACTCAAAAAGGGACAATATGAAATACTTTAAATTTTATAATGTAGATGTGTTAGAATTTATTTCACAATATAACTAATGTAAAAGGCGAAAACTTCTTGATAACGATCAGTTTTTGTTTTCGTTACTGTCAATCTCAGTAAAATACGGATAATGGAAAAAGGATTGATAAAGTTTTTAATTCTGAAATTAAAAAAAAATCTATCGAGATCGAATTCACGTGATAACTACCTTAAATCAACTTATTTTGATCTCAGGAATATATAGTAGAATTGTGAGAAAATCTTCCAGAGATAACCTGTATAAGAAGTTTCAAATCACTACATTCAAATTTTCTTGTTCCAGGGACAACAGGATTACCCAAAGGTGTAATGTGTACCCACGACAATATGACCACTTTCATCGATGTTGGCAGAACAATAGCTGCAGATATCTTAGAGAATGATGATCCCAATGACTCCATGATGGGTGTTGTACCGTTCTTTCACTCTTTTGGTTTTATGCTGATGTTTATGAACATTCTTCGAGGCAAAAAGATGGTAGTCCTGAGCAGATTTAAGCCTAAACTTTTCCTGGAAGCAATAGTCAAGTATAAAGTAGCCAGACTGATAGTACCACCACCACTGTTACTATTCCTCATTAAAAATCCGTTGGTTCAGAACTACGACTTGAGCTGTTTAAAAGAAATAAGAAGTGGTGCGGCACCAATGGGAAAAGATTTGGAGAAAGATCTCAAGGATAAGTTTAGAGTCAATCACGTATCTCAGAGTTTTGGCATGACCGAAACAACACTGGCAGTTTTATCATCTAGTTCAAAGACAAAGCAAGGATCTTCAGGAACTGTTGTTCCTGGTATGATGGTAAAAGTTATAGATGAGAATGGCAATGCGCTTGGGCCATATAAAGAGGGTGAATTGTGCTTCAAAGGCCCTCTTATAATGAAAGGCTACGTTGGGGATCCCGAAGCAACAAGAAACACAATCGACAAGGATGGTTGGTTACACACTGGAGATGTAGCCTACTATGATAATGAAGGTTATTTCTTTATTGTGGATAGAATCAAGGAGCTAATCAAATACAAAGGATTCCAAGTGGCACCAGCAGAATTAGAGGCTTTGTTACTCACACACCCAGATATTCAAGACGCAGCGGTCATCGGACTGCCGAACGAAGATGCTGGAGAGTTACCACTAGCTTTCATTGTTAAGAAACCAGGAAAATCTTTATGTGAATCTGAAGTAGAGAAGTTTGTTGAACGGGAAGTTTCTCCTCAGAAAAGACTCAGAGGGGGTGTCGTATTTGTTAATGAAATACCTAGGAATCCAACTGGTAAAATTTTAAGAAGGGTATTACGACAAAGAGCTACTGAGATGAAATCTAAAATGTAAAAATGACTATGAAAATGTTGAAATTAGTGACAACTGTGATGAATCTTCGAATGAAATCGGTGTTAATAGACTACTTTCCAAGCAAGAACATTCGGCAATGTTTACCTGACAAGTAAATAAGCAAATTTATTCTGATTCTTGTAATTAGAGTAATTAAATTACTCTTTTCTTTAAAATCTAAAGCCGTAAACATTCGAGTTTTGTTTATACTGCAAATTTAAAAAATAAAATAAGCTTATTTGGAAATATTTTATTGTATTATTGTTTTGTACAGGTTATTATGACTAAAACAAGCGAATTAAAAAAAAATATCTATTTATTGAAATCAGCTGATAATCTATCATAGTTGGTAATATGGTACATAACTAAAACACGGTAAATTCTTTAAAATACAATTATTTATTTACTAATTGAAAAAAAATTATGTAAACGTTAGAACAAGTAACAAAAGCTAGAAAGGACCGAGTGTTTTTCAACATAAAAGTTGATTTCTCTCGAAAACGGTCGACTTTAGAGCTCACGACCAACAGTACCTTTTTTGTGTAGAAAACATTAGCGGTTCAAATGACTTCACAAAAATTGTTTTCTGACTCAAAACTTAGCTTATTATGAGTGGAAAATGCATTCAAAAGCTGTTTTCTGTACGTTAAACGGTTTCGGAGATATTCACAAAAAACGATTTCCTTTTTTCAATTTCATCACTCTGAATTTCGAAAATGGTGCATTTTAGAGGGTAAGTTAATATAAACTTTTTTTACATTTTTGGACGAGCCATCACATCCTCAAGTCCTGCACATATATCACAGATGAAGGAGGACATATATTATGAAACACTTTGTATAATTGTAGATCTGTTGGAAAGCATGAAAAATAGGTAGTATACGCAATCGTGAACGAGTCGCACGCCATCTATTATCATTAGAGAGTACTCAAATCAGTGGCAGCTCCTCAGAGGATACAATTTAAGGCAAATTCATATTTTTGACATTGATGCAATCAAATATAAAATATTATTTCTCTCAATAATTATGAACGGCCCACCACAAAGAATGTAAGGTGTCGTAGCATACCTCCCGTGATCACAGACAATCTATTCCAGAATAGATTGTCTGTGCCATGATATAAAAACAATGGTATGACGAGGCGCATCCACGAGCATCTAGATCCTCCCACTTCTTAACCACTGACTTCACGACCACTGTCAAATTACAAATTGAATATAGTAAGTGACAAATCCGAAGGAGCCGGAATCACGGTCGTAGAATATAAGGTCTTGCATCTCCACCTAAAAAAGTGTCACACTTATTGAAGGCGTTTTTCGTAATTCTAGGTTTGGCCGAGCAAGTCGATGGAATCTAGTGTCGTTGCCAATTTCTTGAATATGATTCTTGATTTGTACTGTACTAAATTCAAATCAATTTCAGAAACGGTAAGCAAATTATTTATTATATACTAAAAGCGATTATACGAATGATTCTCTCTAAGATTAATTTTAAACCAGCCACTGACACATTGACACTCGATACTAGCGCCATACCCAAAATGGCTATAATACAAACTAAAAATATCTTCAATATCCATGAAAACTTGGCCTACCCAAACTTCGTGAAGATGCAAAACCTTATATTCTATGACCAAGGCTGGAATACAAGAGCACCACTCGAACATGTTCAACCTTATTTTGTCGACGCTATGGTGACGTCAGTGGTTAAAAATGTGCGAACTTTACCAAACTGAGTTCTAAACGTAGCATACCGTTGTATGTGTATCGTGCTACCTCCAGGGATCGTGTGGAATAGTGTAAAGCCCGCTGCAGACGGAGTATGTTTTGCTGCATGATTGCTTGCTTTTTTGCTGCACGGTTCGATAAATGTTGCCGCGCATGGTGTGTTGATGACTCCATTGTTTTGTTGGCTTCACACGATGCAGGCTATCATGTATTTAAAATGACATTACAGAGAAATATGACTGTGACAAATGATAAAAAATATTGAACATTCTAATCAAGCTCTATTTCTAATCATTGTTACAACAGAAAAAATATCCCAACAATCAAAAATAACATGTTATCATGTGCAAAATAACTTTTGAGTACGACTCGACTAGTTCCGAGTGCTCCGACAAGGCACGATGCGTGAAAACTATCACCGAAAATAGCACCGGTTCTATCATCAAATCATGCACGAGTTCAAGCAACCAAACGTGCACGCGATGTCATTTTCTTACACGGAAGCATGCACAGTACCAAGCCTAGCTCCCATCAAGGAAACATGCAGCAAAACATACTCCGTCTGCAGCGGGCTTAAGTGGTAGTCTTTTAGTAATTTTGTAGAGCTGATCCTATCTGCAATAAATGTCACTAGCCGCCACTGACTCAAATAACGGTGAACAACAAAACATCAACTTAACCTATTTACTCTATGAAAACACCATCGATGTGTTCCATTAACCTTAAATTATATCATCAGTCAATGTCATATTCCTATATTTAGTCCATATATCTATCAATTTTCGACAGCCATTTTAACCCTGGCCAGGCTAATGTTTTGAGTTTTGGAACAGCCAGCGTATATGTATTATCGTTATCAGTAAGTGTTTTATTTCTGTTCTTTTGTTAGACAGATTTATTTTTGCTTTCTACGGACCGTCGGTTGAAGGTAGTGTCTTAGTGTTCTCTGAATTGCTGGTATCACAGTCTAGTATTCTGTGATCACAGTGTAAAGGTCACATAATTCTATTTAAAAACACCCCTATAATTTGATCCTTGAATTTTTATGTGAAGCTCAGTATGAGGATTGCGAGTTTAGTACGCAAGCGCGAAAGGGGAGGTGGCTTGGAGTCACATCATATGATATCCATGGCAACATCACAGCTTACCAATGCTTACCAAATAAACTGTGCCAATGGCAAGCTTAGTAACATAATGACATGTCCCACCCCAATAAAAATCATTACGCATGCGCATATCGCCAGCTATCCCCAGGTCTTTGGCTTAATTTTTGCATATTTTTTTCCACAATGCTAGCGGTTATGGAGGGTATCTAGCGGTATAGAAGTTTAAGTATATGAAAGGAGGTAGTGTTCTCTGAGTAAAAAGAACTACACCAGCGAATAGAGACGTTTCTGTTCTCAGCTGGTAAATCTTAGATTAGGGAAAAGTCGTGCGTACACGTCAGGAGATGATGCTCTGTATAGCCACCGTGAAACGAAAGTGAAGCCAATTTTTTGTCGGCCGCCATTAGTTTTTCCCATGAACAAATATAGGGAGGACGAGTAACACGAGTAGTGGAAGTAGCACAAATAACATTGGGTTATCGTATGTCATTTCGGTGTTTCGCGCAAAATCACGCTGCGCAACCTTATGTAGTATGGGCGAAGGAAGTTTAAATCATAGACCTTATAATTCATGGACTGTTAATCCTCTATGCTTGCCCGCAAATCGAAGTGGACCAACATACAAGGTTTTAGTGACGTATTTCAGGCAAACCATGGTCGTAACAACGACATATATGCATAGGGTCTGCGCGTAGATGCAGACTCTCCAGTGGCGTAACTATCTTTGCAGTGAATTCATTCAAATGAGATATAATATTGGTTCATTTTATTTCATTCAAATATTTCAATTTAAAAAATAGTTGAATAAGTCTGTATACTTTGATAATTTCTTATGATTGGAAATATTAGGATCGGAAATTAATAATAAATAATAATTTTAAATTATTAGGATTGTAAATCTATAATAATAAGGCTTTTCCACCTGACGTCAGCGCCATTTGAACTACTGTCAAAATCAGCTGTTCTGGAGGTCAACAAATCGCAAGTTTGAATTTTAAGATTGTCCTTTTTACTTTATTTTAGTTGTTTTTATACAGTTTCAAAACACTCAGGTTAATAATAAGGTATTTTAACACTAATTGAATTGCTTTAGAGTGATTATATGTTTGAGAAAACTAGAGTTTTGTAATTAATTATTTAAAAAGCAGGTACTCACCGAAGTTTTAATCCCTTAAATAACATTATTTTTATGTTCAATTGCCACATTATTGTGGAGTTGTGGGTTGTGCAAACAACAGTACACGCAACCGATGATAAAAATGTATTTGTACAATCGGAAAAAGGCACTAGAGGTAGATTAATTCAACAACGTGCAGCTTGTCGGCAATCCTGGATACAGGCCTTATATAGAGACGATTTAACAGAAAGCAAAATCAAATGGCAAATAATTTGTAGTGACCATTTTATTTCAGGTAAATTTATTTTATTATTTTTCTAATGAATGCATTTTTTATTACATACATAATGTGTTTTATGTATTTCAATCAATTTAAATAAACGTAGTTATTACAATTACTTATATAAATAGCCGTGTAATTTGTTTTCACCAAATATATCTCAAGAAAAGCCAGCAAATTTTGAAAACAAGAAGATCTCGGATTACATCCCAACAGTACATACGGGTTTCACCCGATCCAAATTAAAAACAACCCCTAAAGTAGCGAGAGAGAGGTATACTAGGGCAAAAGAACGTTTAGAAAAGAAGGAACATAGTTCTAAGATTCCATTTATATTATATTTTTCATTATACAAAATATATAAGAATTCATCGAAACAATATAATTTTATTTTTATTTGTATATCATCAATTGGTGGTGGGGTAGTTAGCTTTACAGCTTAATTAGCTTTTAAACATGCTATGTAATGGTAATTTAGTACCTCCATATTATCATCTGAAAAACAAATCTGGTGGCAGTCAATTTGTGAGAAAAATTGCTGCTCGAAAATATCCACAAATTCGTTAACATATTATAATGTTCATATGTTTATATATAATCGATCGGCATCATGTTCGTTGTTGCATCGAAGTCTGTATTCTTCCTTCAGTCCTTCAAAATATTTACTTACATAGGACATCTGAAACAGAAACCTTTTTTGAAGTATTTTCATCTTACTATAAGGGTGTTCGAGCAGGATTTCAAACCAAACTGAAACCGTCAGAGGCATGCGCATTTTAATTTTAAGAAGACGGAAATTAATATGCGCATGCTCCACAATCACGGAACACAGTTGGAAACTGGTCCAAACTACTGCTCGAACACCCTTATCAAGGGTGTTCGAGCAGGATTTCAAACCAAACTCAAACCGTCAGAGGCATGCGCATTTTAATTTTAAGAAGACGGAAATTATTATGCGCATGCTCCGCAATCACGGAACACAGTTGGAAACTGGTCCAAACTACTGCTCGAACACCCTTAATAATATATACTTTTGTTGTATTTTATGAATAAAACAAAAAATAATCTGTGTTTTATTATAAATAGAATACATATTGCCATTTTAAATGATTATTATGTCTGTAGAGGTCTTTCAAAATAGAAATATATCAAATTATATTTCCTGAAATAACATACTTAATCTTAATTATTTCTACTTAAATTTTAAATGCTTACCTTCAGGATTACTTGAATTAAGAATTTTATGGTTTTGTTGTAAATATATAGCAGTAAAATCTTCAAAATTTTCGTGAAAACAATCGAAGCTTACAATGGTGTCTTATGGCAAAGTGGCTTTGTTGACCTCCAGAACAGCTGTTTGCGGCCATATTTGTGACGTCGGTGGAAAAGCTCTATTTGCTCTCATTCGCTAACATCTGTAGTAGCGCGTAGTGCCAATAATAATAAGGCTTTTCCACGTGACGTCAGCGCCATTTAATCTACTGTCAAAATCAGCTGTTCTGGAGGTCAACAAATTATAAGATTGAATTCTAAAATCGTACTTTTTACTTTATTTTAGTTATTTTTGTACAGTTTCAAAACACTCAGGTTAATAATAAGGTATTTTAACACTAATAGAATTGTTTTAGAGTGAATGTATGTTTGAGAAAACTAGAGTTTGTAAGTAATTACTTTAAATGTAGGTACTCACCGAAGTTTTAATCCCTTGAATAACATTATTTTTATGTTCAATTGCCACATTTTTGTGGAGTTGTGCAAACGATGATAAGAAATTATTTCTATTACCATCGGAAAAATATAGTAGAGGTAGATTAATTAATTCAAGAACGTGCAGCTCGTCGGCAATCTTGGATGAACATAGAGGTGATTTAACAGAAAGTAAAATCAAATGGCTAATAATTTGTAGTGACCATTTTATTTCAGGTAAATTTTTCTTGATATGCATTTTTCATTGCATATATAATGTGTTTTATGTATTTTAATCAATTTCAATAAATATAGTTAGTTGCTACCATTACTTATATAAAGTAGCCAGAGAGAGAGGTATACTAGGGCAAAAGAAAGTGTAAAAATGAAGGAAGATAGTTCTAAGATTCAATTTATATTATATTTATTTTTCATTATACACAAAATATATAAGAATTCCCTTTTTGTTTCCTAGGATTAATGCACGGATTCATCCAAACCGAATGCAATTGTATTTTTATTTGTATATAATAAAGGTGCAAGGGGTAGTTAGCTTTGGAGCTTAATTAGCTTTGCAATCTCCATATTTTCATCTGACGTTGGGTTAATATATTATTATTATATTCATATTTTCTGAAGATATCTTCTTTTGTCTTCAAAATCCAGTCTTTCAAAGTATCTACTTCCATTAGACATCTGAAAGAGAAATATTTTTTAAAAGTATTCTTATCTTACATAGGTATATAATTTTATTATATTTTGTCAATAAAACAAAAAATAATCTGTTTTTATTATAAACAGAATCTGTATTGCCATTTCAAATGATTATTCTGTATTTAAAGGTGTTTCAAGATAGAAATGCAACCAAGTTTTGTAAATGCAACAAATTATAATTCGCAAAATAAAATGCTTAATCTTAATTATTTCTACTCAAATTTTAAATGTTTACCTTCAGGATTACTTGAATTAACAATTTTAAGGTTTTGTTGTAAATATCTAGCAGTAAAATCTTCAAAATTTTCTTGAAAACTAACAAAACTTACAATGGTGTCTTATGGCAAAGTGGCTTTGTTGACCTCCAGAACAGCTGTTTGCGGCCATATTTGTGACGTCGGTGGAAAAGCTCTATAGAATCAAAGGGTGCTGCTTGAATATGCGAAACATTTTATATATTATATAGTTTGGAAAGGCCGAAATATAGAAATGAGTAAAAAATATATTTCTTGAAACCTTATAAATATGCACGCGTACCATAGATGTTATAGTACCTACTGCCTACTACAACACTTCTGCCATCCAGCTGGCTTTAATCAATACGGTCGGTAATAAGTGGGATTGAGGGTTCAGGTTATAAATAAATTGTTTGTAAAAAATTGTATTTATTTTTCCAAAAACATATAAAAGTTCAAATAAGTACAGAAAAATTGAGGCAGGTAAACAAAACAATTAAAAGAGGAAAAATGCATACATGTGGCAAGAAATTCCCCGGAGCAGACTGTTGAGTATATGCCCACAAATTAGACAAAATTGTAGTTTGTCCAACATTTTTCACGACTGATCCTTACACAATGCACATACTATTGATTAAATCAATTATTTCAGCACCACTTTTAATATTTAACCACAACACTAGAACACTATCATTACTTGCTTGCTTGCTTGTTTTATGGCACTGCTACGAGGCAATTGCCAGCTCAATTTGTGTGTGATCTCGGTGTTGACTGGCTCTAAACCATACCGGGACCACTGACTTGTCTATGCAGGATCAAAGTGCCTGCCATAGATAAGAGATGTTGCATTTACACAGCCTATTGCTTGAAATGTTTAGTTTTTCTTGATACTTCGACTTCGAGTAGGTCTAATTAGAGTACAACACAACATATAGGTGTATCAGGCATAAACATCACAGATCGATCACAGGGATTCTAGGAGTATGAAACACAAAACATAGAATATGTAGTTGAGCATCACAATATGTAAACAGTATGAAGTATGTTTTCTAGTAAGGATTGCAGATTACAATTGGATTCTATTTATGTTAAGAAAATTCATTATCAACTTTATTGACTCCTCCTTTGGTTCAGATAAGACTGAGAAAATTGATATAGGAGGGGGGTAATTCAAGGCTATTAATTCATCATAGAGGTTGAGATTTGGAATGAAGTTAATTGGGCATTCTAAAAATATGTGATTCAAATTCTCTAATGCACCACATTCACAATATGGGTTGTCTTTAATTTTTATTTTATATAAATGTTCTTTACTCATACAGTGGCCCGTTCGAAGCCTAATTGTGGTTGAGATGTGTTTACGGTTTTTGAATGGAAAATTTGAAAACCACGTTTTATTTGGAAATTTACCTTGGATTTTATAGTATTGATATTTTTTTCTACAAACTAACGTTTTCCAGTTATTTTTGAACTCTTTGTACAACTGCATTTTGATTATATTGAATATTTCGATAGAATCTAATGGTATGGCTTTAGGGACATTTAAATCTTTACCTATCTTAGCTAGTAGGTCTACTACCTTGTTACCTGGGATTCCTGAGTGTCCTGGAATCCAAGACATCCTTATGTCAAAATCATTCATATTTGCATGGGAAATCAGTCGTTTTGTTTTTAACGTCCAATAATCTGCTGAGGCACTTAGTCCGTATTTATTAATCTTTTCTATGGCACTCTTTGAATCCGATAAGATGACCACTTTTTTTAGCTGTTTTTTAACCGCCAGTTCTACTGCCTCGTGAATAGCCACTATTTCCGCCTTACATATACTTATGGAATCGGGGAGTCGAGAGGAAAATCTATATTCAATGTCTGGGATGTATATTCCGTACCCTGTTCTTTTATTTTTTTTTGAAGCGTCTGTGTAAATAAATGTATGTGAGTTTTTCATATTTTCCGTAGCTGTGTAAAAGAGGTGCTTAATCATGATGTCATTCTTTTTTATTTTAAGATCTACAATTTTTATGGGGTCATTCAGACAGTTTAACTCTACATTATAACAAGGAAAGTTGGTCCCTTTCTTTATTTTGTTTAAATATGGTAAGAAATTTTGTATAGCCATTATTAAGTATGGGATTTTGCTGGAGTTAATAAACGCAGGTGTTGAAATCATTTTTCTTCTCATATTTAGTAAAATCTCCAATATGGGGTGGTTGACTATTGTGATTATTTTTGCTATGAATTTATTAGCTAAAATTTTTCTCCTCTGATCCAAGTCAATTGTCGCTGCTTCCGCTAATAACGCTGCTCTTGGAGTCGATTTCATACATCCTAGACAGATTCTTATACCCTCGTAGAAGATAATATCCATATTGTTTAGGCATTTTTGATTTACTGGTTTTAAAATAATAGCTCCGAAGTCAAGGTGCGATCTAACCAGTGCGTTAAATATAATCAAAAGTGTGCTAGGGTCTGCGCCCCACCATACCCTACAAACGGCCTTTAGGATGTTCAATGCTTTTTTTGCCTTATTAGTTGTGTGTTCGATATGTAAGTTCCATTTCAGATGTTCTTGGAAGATGTGTCCTAAATATTTGACATGACGTTTGTAGTTGATGATTGTGTTTCCGACAAATATTGGTGGGGGTTGTATTTTACGTTTACCTCTTGTGAACCAAATGGCCTCACATTTTTCTATGGACAGAGAAAGGTCGTTGTTTAGGAGCATGCTGTTAACTATCTCTAAAGCTTTATTTATTTTCTTAGTCATTACATTTATGTTGTGGCCCTTTATAAAGATTACTAAGTCATCCGCGTACCCAATTATTTTCGCAGAATCTAAATTAGTGCCAAATAGTTCTAGTATATATACATTAAATAGTATTGTACTCAGAGGAGAGCCCTGAGGGAGCCCTTTAGTTGCCATGTATGGTCCCATAAATTTTCCATCACTTCTTCTGCTGAACAGAAGTCTATTGGATATAATGCTATAGATTAGGTTAATTATTTTTATATGAATCCCCAAGCTGTGTAATTTATGATATAGTTTATATAAGTTTACATTATCATATGCCGCTTTGATGTCTAAAAATACTGCTAAAACTGACTCTGACTGGCCAAAGGCTTCGGAGACAAAGCTAGAAAGGTATGCTACGTTATCGTATATACCCCTACCTTTTCTGAAACCTGATTGTTCGTTCGGTAGAATGTTTTTGTTCTCTAGGTACCATTCTATGCGATTTTTGATCAAAGTTTCAAGTATTTTGCAGCCACATGTTGACAACACTATAGGTCTATAGCTGCCTGGAATCGTAGGATCTTTATTTGGTTTAAGGATATTGATAATATTGAATTTTTTCCATGAATCTGGTATTTTTCCATCTAGAAGACATTTGTTATAACAATTGAGTAATATTAGTTTTGCTCTGGTTGGTAGATTCTTATACATAGGGTATGCTTTGTCATCCATTCCAGGTGCGGATAGTTTTTTCTTTACTAAAGCATTGATGAGTTCATTAATGCTAAAAAGCTGGATATCATTATCATTGTTTGTTTGTAGGATATTGAAATCCGGATCAATATGTATACTTGACATTTTCTTGAGAATATCTTTTTTGATTTCGTCTGAGATATTGTAATTGGGTAGTTTGCTATTATTGTTTGAGAATTTTTTGATTTTGTTCCAGACGTAGCTAATCTCTGAATCTCTATTCAGAGATTGACAGAAGAGTTTGAATTTTTGTTTTTTCTTTATCTTGAGCTTTTTCTTTGTGGTTGCTATGCATTTTTTAACTTGTATATAGTTTTCTAGTGAAAGATGATCATTAAATCTTCTGATTACCCTTTTCCTTTCCTTGATCCACTCAGAACATTCTTGGTCCCACCAAGGATTACCCGTTCTTCTGAATACGCCACAGTCCTTTAGTGGGATTGCAGTATCCGCAGCCTCATCCATAATATCCATTAGGTCTTTATAGTCTACGTATTGTTCTCTTGAATTCAATTGTGAAATTATGCAGTCTTGATACAGTTGCCAGTTTGCTTTATTAAAGTTCCTTGTTTTATAGGTTCCAGCGAAAATCTTTTTTGAATTAAGGTTGTTTGGAATAATTAGCTCTAAGCAGGTTGGATAGTGATTACTATTGGCGCAGTCATGAATTACTCTCCAGTAGCTGTTGGCTGCTAAGGAAGAACTTACTATGCAGAGGTCAAGAGCACTCAAATTGGCATTTGGGCACTGTACCAAAGTACCCGAACCATCGTTTACGACCACCAACTCATTGTTCATGATAAAATCTGAAATTATTTTTCCCCCCTTATTAATGGGGGCTTTATCCCACAGCGGATGATGCGAATTAAGATCTCCCATAATTATAATTTTATCTATATTTATATCGTGTATAAGTTCTTGTAAGAGATTAATTGTGATACTTTTGTTTGAGTTAACATAGATATTTATTAAGCATATGTTACCTATTTGGATGATAATATATTGTGTAGAATCAGAATTGAAGTTTTTTAGGCTGTTAAATATAATATTCTTTTTAATACATGTTGCTACCCCCCCGTAACCATCATTTCGATCTTGTCTGATTATGTTGTAAGCGGGTAAATTAAAGTTTTGTTTTGCTTTTAGACAAGTTTCATTTAGTAATAATATAGCCGGAGACTCCCTATGTATTAGGGCTACTAAGTTATCTCTATTTGAGTTGATACTGCGAATATTCCATTGTATTATTTTTAAGTTGTAAATGATTGAATGTGTTTTGTGTTATTATGGTTGAGGGAGATTATGAATTGTTATATTGTTGTAGTTGTTTGTAATTGTGGGGTTGTCGTTATTTGTATTAGTCTGAGTCAGTTGGATCCATTTCAAACTGTGGATCTAGTCGTGGTAGAATCGCTTTTTTGATTGTGTTGAAGTCGTCATTTGTTGTACTCATAATAAATTGGATGCATTGCTCTAAAGGCTTGGGAATATCGAAGCTATGATGTGCACTACTAGGCCCTGGGATGGGTGCCATACGAGGTTGTGATTGGACTTCATTTGGTGAAGGGGTGCGCGTATTTGACCTATCCGGTCTCGAATTGGGGAAGAGAAGAGTATCTTCATGTTTTTTTCTATCGTATCCCATTTGTATTATTCTTTTTTTATTGTTATTGTTGATTGCAACCTGTAAATATGTCCTTTTAGTTGGATTGTTATTCATGTATTGTGTTCGCCTTTGGGATGGGGTAGTATGTAGTGTCTGTTGATTATTTCGTTTATTAAGAGTTTTCGGGAAATCGCTTGGATTATAGACAAATTCTCCTTTAGTGACGTAGTTCTTTTGGCAAGCTTCATTTGCGTCGAAGAAAGTATAGTTTTCGAAAGCCATGAGTTCTTTTATATTTCTTTGTCTCAAATATTCGGGACATTTTTTTGATATTGATTTATGAGATTCTTTACAATAGAAACATTGAGTATTACATGAAAATGTATCCCCGTCTTCCGTATGTTTTCCGTCCATACCACAATTAAAACATTTTTCCTTGCCCTTACAATTGTGTTTAGTGTGTCCATAACGAAGACATCTGTAGCACTGCGTTACCGGCGGGACATAAACCGTTACAGGGCGCTCGAGTCTGTATAAGCTTATAGATTTTGGCAATAACACACCCTTAAATGTGAAAAGAATAGTACCAGTTGGTTCATATTTTGTCTCTTTATCTCTGATAATTTTTCTATTTAATCTCTTAGCGTTAAGAATTTCCACATTTGCCCGGCAACATTTCAGCAATTCCTCCTCTGGAATGTCTGGGTCAATTTGTCTCACAATGCCTTTGCAAGTCACGAAATTGTATGGTATAAAAATTTTGTATCCTTTATCTAGTAAGGCTTTATTTTTGATGAAGCTATTCGCTGCATGGAAATTAAGGAATTCAATTGAAATTCTATTCAATCCTTTATTATTAATTTTTTTAATATCTGTCAAATTTAAATTAAAAATATCTCTTGCAATTTTTATGTTATTGAATTTGCCGATATTGAAACCAACTTGTTCTGTCGATTCTAAGTAGACCACGAACGGGCCAAAGTCGTTATTTGAATAAAAAATTGTTTTGTTATTTTTCTGGGAATGTGGTGATAGTGACCTTGAAATATTTTCTTCAAGAATTACATTATTTAAATCAATATTTTTAGATTTTTCGATAATATCATAGCTATTATCATTATTTTCCTTGAATAATAAAGAGTTTAGGGGGGCTCCGTCCCCCCCGTTGTTGATCATTGTTTATAGGGAGTTAAATTTATGGCAAATTTAAAATTTAAATCTTCCAAATAATATAATAAATATAAGCATAGGCCAGTTGTAATAAAAGCTTTATATTAGTGATGCTCAACTTACCTTCAGAAAGGACAAGCACTACCAATGTTAATCAGGAAGACAAGACCTTTTTTCCGCTGGGCAAGCACAAGCACAGTTTAAATTTTCGAGCTCTTTTCGCAAGCGAGGTTGAACGCGATCTGCCAACACTATCATTAGTACTAGTAGGGATATTTACACAGATTATTTCGATTTTTCGATGTCAACAAAAACAATATGAATATTATGATTTCTGACCACAGAAGATTCTATATTGGTGACAGAGAACACTACCTCCAAATTGGTAGTCTGTGCTATATTGTATTATTGTATGTGTTCTCTGCTTCTGACATCTGAAATATCAGAGTTATAACTGCCCGTAAAACATCGGATTAGCCTGAAATGCGTCATTCTAGCCTATCATGTTGGGCCCGGAATTTTCTGTCGATTAGCAGTCTATGGTTTAAATACAACAATAGACACTCAGTGAAATACTGCGCAACATACCAAATTGACAACTTATCACGGACGTTATTTTAGCCACTTCTGCTTATAGAACAGGATACAGAGTTAGTCATCCTCCCTTAATATATTATAGTTTACAGCTTATTTTGATTTTCATTTTTAGTCTATGTCAGAGAGAACATACAAATATCTTTTCTCTGGTCTATGTATATAATCTGGAGGTAGTCTTCTGTGCTCTCTATATAATCAATAATCGTTGGAGTATCTATATTCTTTAGTTATGAATGTCCATAATTTTTTTGGCAAGCAAGAAATAAGCCATAGATAAACCAAGATACTATGAAAGAAAGATAAGCTCATGTGCATCTCCGATGACGACAATCCGTGACAACTCGTCAGGTACATCCATAAAACGCATTTTTCAAAAGAGATTCTCTCATATTTTGTGCTGGCTTGCAATTGTGCGTTTCGGCGTTAACGCTGAGCATATCTTGTTTGTCCTTTGTCCCCATAGAAATAGGAGACAATAAGTTTTATTGTACCATGGAATTACCAAGGAGACATCGCATTCGGAGAGCAAGTGAAGCCAAATGATGCTAAATCCATGGCCGCCAATGGACGTAACACCACAGATTAGAATATTTAATCTGTGGTAACACAACACCATATTGTTTTTTCGACAGCGACTCTTGTATCTAAGTGCCTTGAATTTCACCATTGTATTAAGATAAAAAAAATCGTCGTTTTCATTAAAAAATAACACAAAAAATCAAAATAAGCTGTAAACACCAAGGTGAGACCGAAAGTAATGGCGGCCGACGAAAAATTGGCTTCACTTTTGTTTCGCTATACAGAGCAGCCAGCATCTCCTGTCATGTACGCACGACTTTTCCCATAGACATCTGAACACTAGATGTCTATGACTTTTCCCTACTCTATGCTACAAAGTATAGGAACATAATACAAGAAACATGTATCATGAATAGGAGCAGGTTGTGTCTCTAATAGGAGTAAATTTTATATTCTATGTTCTATGTTTGTCCTCGTATCATGTAAATAAACCTACATTGTATATTGGGAAGATGTTTTTCTTAAAAATAGTATTATTATTCATTGTTGGATTGTCCCGGTGTGAGCTTCAAATACCCAAAGGGTTCGCTAGTAAAGGCCACACAAATAATTGGGCCGTCTTAGTGGATACCAGCAGGTTCTGGTTCAATTATCGACATGTAGCCAACGTACTATCAATCTACAGAAGTGTAAAAAGGCTAGGTATTCCTGACAGCCAGATAATTTTAATGATTGCCGATGATATGGCATGCAATCCTAGAAATCCTAGACCGGCTACAGTTTTTAATAACGCTAATCAACACATAAATGTCTATGGTGACGATGTTGAGGTAGATTACAGAGGGTACGAAGTCACTGTCGAGAATTTCGTGAGACTATTGACAGGCAGACTTCCTCCAGGTACTCCTAGGTCTAAACAGTTACTCAGCGATGAAGGCAGCAATGTTCTGGTGTATCTCACTGGCCATGGTGGTGATGGATTTCTGAAATTCCAGGACTCTGAAGAGATAACGAGTCAGGAAATGGCAGATGCTTTAGAGCAGATGTGGCAAAAACAACGATACCATGAAACGTTTTTCATGATCGACACCTGCCAAGCAGCCTCCATGTATGAAAGATTCTATTCTCCCAATATTCTAGCTGTGGGTAGCAGTTTAGTCGGGGAAGATTCTCTATCACATCATGTGGACCCCGCCATTGGAGTGTACATCATCGACAGGTATACATATTATGCATTGGAGTTTCTGGAAACTGTTGATCCCCAAAGTAACAGAACCATGGGCGAATTTTTGAGAGTTTGTCCAAAAAGTGTCTGTATATCTACCGTTGGAGTGAGGAAAGATTTATTCAGAAGAAATCCCGATAATGTACCGGTAACCGATTTCTTCGGATCTGTAAGACCAATAGAATTAATAAAGAATATAGAAAAACAGCCCTTGGTAGTGAAAAACAAATTTAACGATGTATCAGTGAAAGTGAAACCAAAAAGAAATTATAAATATAATCCAATGCTTATAAACTTCAATAGTTTAGTCGAATAATAGTGACAATAAGTTAGGGAATCAAGCAGAAAGATATTTATTTTTGAATTATCAATATTTTGAATTTTGTAGCAGTGATAGTCATGCGATTGAATAAAGCTGTCACTTTGTAAATCTTTTCAAGTAACCATCTCCAAAATATCCTTAGCACACTTGATACCTAGACAAATAATAATGGATCTGTGAAGTTGCACGGCAGATTTAAAAATATCTATTTTATATTATTAAAACGTTAGTAAGCTGTGGTCACTGTTTATCTTTTATCTCAAGAAACCTCACATACAATACACCAAATTAAGGCTGACATTGACAGTATGTAGATTTGCCGAAAACTATGGAGATTGCCTAAATTTTAATTAACCACGTTCATTTCTATTAGGCCGGTCTCCCAGTGGATGGTAGCATATGTTAAATAAGCATATTGCATACATATGCATATTTAACGAGCGGCTATGTCAGTCATGAAGATCACTTATCTGTTTTTATGCTGAAATTATCAACTGGTGTTTTCTTGCTTCTAACCAAATTAGTACTATAATAGAGGCTTATAACGAAACATAACTTTTATATCGCACTTGTGAAAATATTTACTAACTTAAACAAGGTGTGTAAAAATTAGGGCAAATAATTCCAATCTTTAAATGGCAATGACAAATTGAATTTTCTGTCGAGTAGTAAAATGCACATTTTCGTTTTGCAAACTGATTTTAAGAACATTGGTATTCATCTATTCTTTAGTAGGTACCTAAGTACCTATACTGTATACATAGTTGATACTGTTGACAGCAAAACAGGGCGTTCCATTTAAATTAAATAAGTTATTGCCGTAAAGGTTGTAATGATTTTTATAAGTAAATATTTCACCAGTGCAATATAAAAGTTGTTCAGTTAGAGGCTTTTGGTTAAAAACAAGAAAACACCACTTGAGAATTTAACCATTACAACAAAATAGGTAAGAGATATTTCAAAATCCCTAAGGTTTAGCGGAATTAAACCTCAATAAAACATGTCTTTATTTTGATAATAAAATTCTAAAATGAAATAATAAACTTTGAAACGGTTTGTTTTGGCACACTAAAAAGGTTCATATCATCCAAGAGAACAACTTTTCTTTAAATCAAAAATTCTTGTAGAATAACGTGAATAACAATAACCCTGTAGATTATTTATTAATAATAAGATAGTTGTATTTACGACAAAACTATCTCAAGTTCCAATACCATCAAACCTGAACATTGCTGAAGAAAATCTGAATGTTGTTAAAATTAGAAATTTTTTGGGTCTTAATTTTAACACTGATCAAGAAACTGAACACAGCATGCTATGGAATAAGAATAACTGGAAAGTATTTGAATGACAGGTAGCAAAAAATCCTGTATCCTGCGAACTTTTAATATGAGAGAAGTGTATTTGTTGTTCAAAAAAGGTTCTTTAGAGCAATAAAGCGAATCCAGTACAGAGAAAGCTGCATAAATGTTTTCAGGACGGAAGGAATCTTATCTGTATATGCATGCTTTGGTTATCTATGAAGCTCTGGTGTTCTTCAAGAATAGGGCTGATTTTAACTCACATGTGTGATACTAAACACCTCAATTTAAATTACCCAACTCATCGGTTAGCAATAACTGAAAATAGTCCACATTACATGTGTCTGAAATTTTTCATTAAGCTACCAAATCACATAAAATGTTTAACTAACATTCGATTGTATAAGAAACTTGTAAAGAAACTGCTAGTGCAGTTAGAACCATATAATGTGGCTGACTTTCTTGCGTATTGAAATCGTATTTGATCAAAAGAGTATGTTTTTTTGTTAACTTACATTGTTTATTTTTGTTGACACTATTTCCTCTGTATTGTCTGTGTCCCATGGAATGTATGCATACAATTTGAAATAAAGACTGTTATTATTATTATATCTAGCTGGATGTCAGAAGATAAGAGGTCATTAAAATACCAAGGTGAACATAGTAAATTTAAGATAGGTTTGCCCCTATAGGTACAATTATTGTCGGCTTCAACAAATAGTGTTTGTGGTTAATTTTATCTTGTTTTGATTCTAACCACGCGAACGGTTCCAGGTCCCATACAATATTTAGTACCTTATATAAATTCGCGAAATACATCCTCGAAAATCCTACAAAATGTAAGATACTTATTTACAGTTATTTTCACAAAATTGTTACCTGGCGATTCATAACAAAAATCAACAGGAAATTTCATCTCATCCAATGTAAAATATCTATTTTAAAGCAATTCTTCGTACAGTAATAACATTAATTGTTATAGAACCTCTCACTACCCTGTTCTTTTTGACCAACGAACCCCGAACGGGGGAGGTATACAATTCGATTGTCATCTTTTTTTTTATTCGTTCGCGCGTTTTATATAGTAATCGTACTCTGCTTTTCATGGTGCAAATTTTCTCGAAAATCTGAGTTGGTACAATTAAAGATAGGACGTTTAAATTGAACATTTTCTCAAAAAAGTTACGGTTTTCGAGTAAGAGGCATGTTCAATTCTCTAATATGTGCATTTTTGCTATGTGGGGGGCGATTTTTTTTAAAAATTTAAAATTTGTGGGCACTACATGAAAGACAATAGTATTTGTAACAACATTGATAATGGACATTTTTTCCTTAGAGTTACCGTTTCCGAGATAGAGCGATAGAAAAATGTTTCAATCTCAAATACTTATACGTATTTGCGCAGCGATGTTCTGAGATCTCTACATAATAATAGTAACGAGGACAAGCAAAGGATATAACGTGGGTTATAGGATATTAGTGGTATTAGCGAACGTTCAACGAGTTTCGTGACCAATGTTACACTCAAAAGTGTGAAATATTTTTTACAAAAAAATGGACCAACATTATTAGTTGGTGCACTGAAAAGTAAAATAATATGATTTCTATTGGTGCTGGTACTTCTGAAGTTGATGCCAAAAGTTATCAATCCAACTGCACTTGCACCACTTCAAAAGTAACAGCACCAATAGAATTAATATTATTTCGTACTTTTCAGTGCACCAACTAATAACGTCGGTCCAATTTTTTGTAAAAAATATTTATACTATACATTATTGTTGAGAGAAGTAGGTAGGTACTAAGAATCTCATGCATTCTATTAATTATTTTTAAATAAGAATAAAACACAGTGAACAGGAGTATTGATCCTTGTCCATACAGGAACAGTTAGGTATATATAAATAAAACAGATTTGTAAGGTTTATTTTTATTATTCAATGCCGATAGCAGCATTTCTACCAGAACAAATATGTAAATGCATTAACTTATAAATATACTCTCCGTCACATACAGAGAGACATATGGAGCATTTTGCCATCCCGCTATCATATATAGTATATGTTCATTGTTCCGATTAACAAGATTGGCCCTTATAGGAGCATAACATTGTGAGCAAGTGCACAGCACAAGTCCGATGTTATGTTACGCCATAGAGCAATATTATTATTCACTTGGTTGCAGTCACAGCTCCTCATTACAGTTTCATTTTAAAAATCTTTCACGTGTCGAAGATGAATTGTAAATCACATCCTGTTAGAATAGGCACGTATTTTCTAACTGTATCACAGGGAGTAACAATGATATGGGTAGAATAATTCCACAACCATCACAAGTTATTTCTCTTGTATACGAGCATTTTACATATAAAATTCTGAAACAGTGCTTCAAGAGAGAAATATTCAAGCATTCAATCAAGACTGTTTACTAGTAGTATGACCAGACATTGATTGACAAACGAAAGGAGAATTGTTTATGACTTATACATGATCGTGTTGATCGAGAAACATATCAGAAGATTGGGACAATGCTCAAAAATTAAAACCATATTAAAGGAAACATGTTTTGACGCCATTCTTGACATTAAAATAGTTACGACTGAGGAGTTCAAGGTTCTTCACCTTTTGGGTAGGAGTTATCCTTAGCCAAGGAAATTAATTAAAATTTGATGTTGACTTGATCGTAATAAAATTTATGATGTTTTTATAGCAGTTCGTATTTGACAATGGTTTAATATAGTCACAAAGGATGTACAGAAACTCAAAGATATTTGAATTTGAATGATTGATGGCAACTGCAGTAATCCTAAAAAGTGAAAGATGGAATAGTGAAAATGTAGGGAAGACAATTATTGGTCGTTTTTTAAATAAGAAATATTCTACTCATTCATTTGCAAAATCTATCACTCAAACTTATAAATAAAGAACTACAAAATAAAAAAAAAATGTACAAGAATACATTGTAAGCTCGTATAATAAATATTTTATAAAACCTGACCGTTAGAAATATATATATAGAGGCACAAAAAATGTGCCCACTCTAACAATTATTATATCGGTATTTTGTATTTGACGTTGTCACTCAACATACACGATAGTTTAAAAAACGAATTGGACTCGCAAACCATGTTACCACACACAGCTTGTTGAGTAGTTAGGGAAATACCACAGGTACCCATTTTTAAATAGTTCCTACTTTTTAGACTATTAATATTAAATACGTTATTTTAAATAGTTATTGTTCACACGCTAAGACTTATTCGCATAGTCATATTGAGACTGCTTTTCCAACAACAATCGTATTTGTGCCAACCATAAAACTAAAAAAGAATTATAATCGAGTGTACGATTTTAAATTAGATCGGTAATATCACAGTCATGTACAGAATACTCTTAGCGCCCAAAATAGCTGTAACTGCAACGCTATTCGCTATATTTGAGCCTTGGACTCTTGAAAATAATATCTCTACCACTTGGGGGGGGGGGGTTGAGAATTCGTTACATTTTCATTTCTTTATGAAATGAGAGTTCTTCAAACATTCGATTCATTTTTTATTCTATAGCAAATTCTCTCATTCATCGTCTTCCGAAGAAACCTTGAACATTAATTAACAGTGGCATCTCATGCCTAAAGAGTTCTCCGAATATAAAATTTATATATAATCATTTGTCACATCGACATATCACATATGCAATTAAAAATATGTTTGTAATTTTGTTTTGTTCAAGAATTTCCTACTTATGACGATAAAAGATGTCAAATAAGTTCATCATCACATCCTATAGAAATCGCGGCATAGGAGGGTATGTGGTTCAATATTTGGCTCAATAAATACAAAATTGCAGTTCTTCTTTTAATTGATTGATCATTTATCTCTTGCTATCATGCGTGTTTTGGGATAGCAAAACAATAATAAAAAACAAACATATAATACCCAAATTGCACGATTTGTTGTTTCGCTACGTCGAAAGGAGTGTCAGGAGTTCGCTCGCTTTTCAAATCGGTCAAATTATCAAGACATTCTATGAGAAAAAAGAAAATAATATATAGATAAAATAAAAACGCAACACATCGGCAATTTTTAGATCGGTACATATATGAGAAATACAAGCTAACAATAATTGGAAACGTATATGGGTTAATCACTTATCTATAGGAGTTAATTATCCACTACAAAAATCAAACCGACAAGTCCAGATTGCACTTCGATAAATAAAAAAAGACCAAGTGAATTCGATGTGGAATTTGCTAATTTATCCACAACACATCTTTTCGTTAGGTATTTGAGATAATAATGTCACATTTGATATTTTCCATTTAATTTTGTATCAAAAAATTAGCAAACACTTCAAATCGAACTCGCCGACTACCGGTGGCAAGCTGCTACCAAGGATCTCGTCAGTTCAAGGGGGACACTCTATTTCTCTAATTTTAATAATATATAAATTCTTATACAAGTGAATCATCTAAGTGTTCTGATAATGGTCTGGAGTGTTTCAATAATTATGTTAAACCCTCACTAGAATTGTTCAAGGGTAGACGTAAAATATATATTTTTTAGGACACAGTTGTTAAAAGTAATGCCCTGAAAACACAGTATGTATATGAAAAGTATTGAATCTACGAGACTGAGTAGGTATTGAAGAAATGCTGATAGTTAAAGAAGTGAATTGAAAATAACAGAAATGATCGTTTTTAGTTCTCCCACCAGTCATCGCGACTGTTAGAACTGTTAGAATTTCCATAATTCCCTCCAAAGTTGCTTCCCCGGTCCATCATTCCATATCCTGAAACAAAACACTCCGTTGAAATATAAAAAGTTTTTGGAAAAGATGAGTGAAAAGGATTTCAGTAAAGTAATAGATATTCCAAAATATTCACAAAACCAAACAAGATAAACTGTACACAAAGGGTGGGCACGCAGGTACTGGAAATATATTCACAGGGAGGCGGTTAATTAAAATTTCAAATCCTCGTCCAATTCTTTATTAACTGTTCCAACAACTGCTGTCAGATGGACAATTATCTCTTATAGTAGAGGTCAGAATGGTGTTTTCCTTACATCCCGTGGGGGCGTCGCGGTTACAATCTGAAATTTGGCGGAATCGTTACTTATTACCTACTTTGTTTAAATCCAAAAGCTGGAAAAAATCGGACAGTGCAGAAGGGCACAAGAAAAAAAAAGTCGAAATAATCGCACAATTGTAAAGAAGAAATCATTATTGATTTTTTGATATAAATATAATTCAGTTTTTTTGTGGAAATTATATATTTTTTCAATTTTTGAAAATCGCGAAATATACGTTCTTTTATGGAGCCACGCTAGTCAAATAGATGATTATCTCGGAACAAAACTAGAAATTTTCTAGTTAATTTACAGAGTTTTTCCGTTTAACCAGTGATATCTCGTAAATGAAGGCGTTAATCGAAATAAACTATTCTTTGAAAAAGTTTCTGGCATCCTTCATTCTACTACCGGTATAAGATTAATAATTTTAGGAAGTTAAATAGTGATGTATTTTAATTAAATGCGATGCGGTTTCAAAATGGACGGCTGCGAGTGCGTCTGCCACTTCGGCTCCCCAGTCCCAACAACGATGTCGCATCTCACTTTAACACCGTAGCTCCATCCCTTTTGCCTGACTTCCACTTGCTGTTGTTTATTGCGCTCGTGCAAAACTTTTCTTTTTCTATGTGTTTTTTTTTGTGAAAAAAAAGACAGTATACCTAAGTGTAGTTCCATTGTACCAGAGGGTTGTTTCAGGGTTTATTGTAAATACCACAATTACCTAGATATTATAGGTACCTACGTTGGAGTAGTAAAATGAACAGTACCAGTTCCGAAAGTGAATAAGAGTCATTACTAAAATTAAAAGTCAAAACTGGCCCAGTGTGCATAATATGCAAACCTTCATTAAGGCCAGACATGCGTTAACGAAAAACTCTGATATTGACATCCATCTTGGAAGAAAAAAATGGAAATTTGCAAAATGCCATTTGGCGCAAATCTTGTAACTTACATTGGAAAGAAGAGCATTAAATGTTTGGAAATGAAAATATAAAGAGAAGAAGAATTTAAGTACATGGGCATTAAACCACCCCCTCCTGTTGGTAAAATGCTGCGCAAAGATATTTTCGGTATAAATAAGTGCCTTTTATATCTAAAACGATCAACAACACGGCGTTTGTCGCAGGTTACGTCTTTGAACATCGAACATAAAATAAAATCCATAGGTGCAGTCAATTTAGATGTTCTTAAAAGAATCGGATCAAACGATATGATTGCCATGGAAATTAAATACCATACAGGTTGTTTACTATCAGAGTAAAACAGACTGCTCAAACATAAACATGTGGGTATTACAAGTAAATTCCCCATAGATACAAATGTCGAAAAAGACAAAGCTCTAGATTCCATTACCGACAATATGAAAATATCTAATTGAGTCATCTTATGAATTCCGCCTAAATACCCACTTACCTTCCACCACTACAGAAAATTGATTTTAGGATATAGAAAAATGTTTGTTACATAATAAAATGTAAGTATTTTGCAAGTACCTTTAGTATAAAAAAAATAAAAAACAATAAACTTGACAAAACTTGGCAATATGAGTATGCAGTCTGAGCAAGAGCAAGATAGAGCTACGGCGTGAGTGAGTGAGATGCGATATCGTTGTCGGGAGTGGGGACGCGAAGTGGCAGACGTACTCGCAGCCGTGCATTTTGACACCGCATCGCATTTAATTAAAATACGTCACTATTTCACTTCCTAAAATTATTAATCTTAGAATGAAAGACGCGAGAAACTTTTTCAAAGAATAGTTTTTTTCGATTAAGGCCTTCATTTACCAGATATCAAGGGTTAAACGGAAAAAACTCTGAAAATTAGTTAGAAAATGCCTGGTATTGTTCCGAGATAATCAACTATATGACGAGCGTAGCTCCATAAAGGCACGTATATTTCGCGACTTTCAAAAATTGAAAAAATATATAATTCCCACAAAAATATGTATTGTATTTGTATCAAAAAATCAATAACGTTTTCTTCTTTACAATGGTGCGATTATTTCGATTTTTTTTCTTGTGCCCTTCTGCACTGTCCGATTTTTTCCAGCTTTTGGATTTAAGCAAAGTAGGTAATAAGTAACGATTGTGCCAAATTTCAGATTGTAACCTCGATGCCCCCACACAATTCATTTTTAAGCGATTTAACGGGTACCGTGCACTCTACTATTAGACATGCGTGTTGGAAGAAAGCCTATTGCAAAACGCGCGAACGTAAGAATTATGGCGTCTGTTATGAAAGCACGAGAAACACCACCGAGAGGAGTAAATTAGTAGCGTGACGATTTCGAGATAAGATATGGTATTTCATTTTTTTCATACGCTTAATGGACATTCATATCATTAGGGATAAAAAAATATCGATTGATTAAATGAGCAATAATACGAAAGATTATTAATTATAATTCAGAAACATAAAAATTTATTGCTTGAGTCAAAAAATATAAATTTATTCATCTGAATTCTCTGAAATGTCAGTTTGACTTTGTGACGCCTATGAAATATAGATTGCGTTGCCTTCAGACATACGAGCAGCGCCTTCTATCTTGGTACTGAAGGAGAGAACCTGATAATACTGATGTCGTAGCTTACATCGACAAACGTAGTCGAGAATTTCATGGTAATGAGATGCGATGAGAAGTACAGCGTGATTTAAATAGCTCGAGAATAATTACAGGCAATCGCCTTCATTCGCGAAACAAACTATACATAAAAGCTACAGTGTAATAGTATAACTCCTATATTGTAAAAAGGTAAAATTTGTTAAGTTTCCGTTCATGCAGTCGACCAACAACAACCAAAGTTGGTTGAATCTGCCAAAAGTTGTGCATTGTAATCAAGTTCAAGTCATACATAAATAAACTTTTTATTATAGACTACTCATGTAAACCCTTTCAATATTTGAATACGTATCTGCGAAATCCTTTTGCATCGAATTCCCGTTCGACCGAAAGTTATCCCCACCCTTTTAGGCTGCTTGACGTAGCAATACCTTTGAAGGAGGCTAGTTATCTTGTATCTATATTTTATATTCAGTTTGGAGCGGAGGTAGTGTGTAAATGTTCTCTAGTACTCTGATTCACTTAACACATTTGAAGTAAGGATGTCACTGGGTTACCAACCGTGTAAAAAAATGATACCAATAAAGGTTGTTGTTGTGAATGAAAATTGTCAAATTTTAAGGGAATCGGAAAGAATACGCAGTACGTAGAACAAGCAGCTGTACAAAGGCTAATTATAGCAAGGAATAGTTTGAATTCAAAAGGTTGGCAGCAATTTGTATTTGTGGTGTCTGCTGTAGCTGTAGTTTATTTTGTTTTCAAATTTGTCAGTTGAACGAGTAGGAGTGGAGTGATTTATGTTACCCTTATAATCAACAGACGATATTAATTGCTTATAGTCTCGATTTAAAACAATAATAGAAATGCAGAAAAACAATAAGAAGAAACCGATTAGTCTAATACACAATTATACCTATTATTTTAACATTACATTACTACATAAATATAATAAACAGTATTCAATCATTTTGTTTATTCCAACAGACAGTACATGTCTAGTGGAAAATAGGAAGCCATAAACCGAATATCCACCACGAATTTGAAAAAAAATATATTTTTAAATTTCTGTTAGTACAGGTCGTTTGTGAGGCGTTTGTTTTTTTGTGACTTAATATTTAATGAGTTCTTAGATTGGTCAATAATTAACACCGATTAGCCAACATGTCTTTTAAATAGAACTTATATTCTCAGAAATCATTGGTGAAACACAAATATAATAAGGAAGCGATTGTGATTCTCTATTGTTTTAGAAAAATCAAAATTGACTTCAAAATTTGTAAGCTTAGGCAACTACGTATACATCACTTGTGTATGGAACGTCCTGTATTTATTTTTTCATAAAGTACTTTTTTTATGAGCACGAATAGCAATAAGAACAGACGTCACTCTTCTCTGGTGATAGGAACATAAATAACATAATCTGTGCCTGTGAATACAGAAACAACCATTAGTTCATAAATATCCAGACATTAGTTGAGCAAATAATACTGCATGACCATGACCGTATCTAACAGATATAAGACTTCAGGGCACCAACTTCAAAAGGACCAGCACCAATAGAATTAATATTGTTTTTTATTTTGACGTTCCATACACAAATTTAATTTATTGAAGATTTAACAGTGATGTATTTTTAGTTACCTGAACCTACAAATTTTAAAATTTATCCATATTTTTTTCCGAAACAATAGAGCGCACAAACGATTTCACTATTATATTTGTGTCTCACAAACGATTTCTGATAAATTAATTAAAAAATAAAGAATGTAAGGTCTATTTGCCAGATGTGTTGGCTAATCGGTGTTAATTATTTAATAATCTAATAACTCATTAAATATTGAGTCACAAAAAAAACAAATGCGTCAAACGATTTGTATAAACAGAAATTTTTCAAATTCGTGTTGGCTATTCGGTATATGGAAAATACGAAACAGTACCTATTGCTTAGACTCGGTTATGTATTATTAATATTATAATGTGATTCTCTTCCTCACAACTGGTCCTTCAAAATTAACATAAAATATATGTAAATCTAAATATGCTGCATTAATACAGAGGTCATTATCATTATATAACCTTAGACATTTCAGCAATGGTGAATTGAAGTTATGAAGCGTTTTAGGGATATCTTAATAAAAAGTAAAAGGGTAAGATCTGTAGGCCTCTCATTCATTTGTGTCTTTATACCACATTAAATTGTTAATTCGCCAATAAAGTGTGAATTTCAACCCATCATATTGTGAAAAACCCAAGTTAAAATTTATCTCTAGCCCACAGACTATTAATTACTTAGAATCCTGAGTATTATTATCAATTTTTGAAATCCAAAAGGGCACAAAAAATGGCATGTTCCATTAAAAAAAAAAATAGGTGATGATCCTGGAGGTGCGAGGGTAAAAGTTACACCAAGTATGAATATGCAAAAATATGCCCCTCTGCATATATTTATTGACGTATTTTTGCGTTTTTTGTGAAAATGATTCTATCAAAAGTTATTTAAGGTGGATAGTTTTCATTGAAACGCACTGTATAATACACAATACATTACGCACGAGTGAAAGGAAATGTTTTTCAGATGCGGTGATATGCATATAGTTAGTATAAATTATACTAATAAATAAAACAATGATATTACGTAATTAGTTAAATATTTTATTAATTTTTTGTTTAACGCCTTTTTTTGGATTCAGGATATTCTTTATCAGAGAACACTTCCTCCTTCTTTATATAGTAAACTATCAATGCTATCTGATATAGCCGGTATAGGGCCTATGGACCTGTGGAGATGACAGATAGCTGCTCGCTGCTCTCACCTCTAAGAGGGTCCTCTAACGTTAAATCTACGCAATGGAGTGGGGATAACTTTCGGTTGAACGGGAATTCGATGCAAAGAGATTTCGCTGTCGAGGTACTTCGATGTCTAGATATGTTTCGCAGTATTTAATCTCAGCAATGTAGCCAGGTACCTACCTAATATTAAATTACCATCTCAAGCGTTTCAATTTCTTTGTATTGAAAAAACTCTCGTACAGGCCACAGAATTATTTAGAATTTTACTAATTTTCCATCCGTGTATATATACAGATCATAGTTTAAAAACGTCTTCATAAATTTGTATTATTTAAATTTTGGTTAAATTCTCTTCACTCAGAATTCATGCTCAAGAAAATCAGTTATCAATCACTCACCTCCGTTGCCATATCCATTGTTGCCGTAGCCACCTCCACTACCACCTCCTCCAGATCGTTGATTTCTACCACCTCCAGAGTTGCCACCGCCGCCAGGCTGTTGCCGGTAATCGCGACCACCAAAGCCACCACCGCCTCCGCCACCGAAACGGCCCTTGCCACCCCTACGGCCACCACTCGGTGCTCTGCCATCGGCCACCACACTCTCCAGCCATGTGGGGTACTCTTGCTTTGCTTCCACTAGCAAATCAAGCATTCCAGTCGCCAAATTTCGGTTGCGCTCATTGAAGAATGATGTCGCCAATCCTATAATATACAAGATTATAAAGATAAATTAGTCAACTGTCGTTACACAAATACTTTCAGTTCAATAAATGCAAATCGTGATTTGTCAGTACAGATTTTTTCGTCCATCTGGATATTATGGCCTAGGGGTTAGTACATCACCATTCCAAACAAAACAGAAATATAATTTTTGGTTGGTTGAAATAAGACATTAAGTCATTTTAAATCACCCCTAAGTTCATAATTCAGTTCATGAGTCCTTTTATCCGTATTGTTTGGAGTGATCTTATATATATATATATATATATATATATATATATATATATATATATATATATATATATAATAAAAAATGGCAAGCCATAATATAACGAAAAGTATAGAAAATTTAATTTGAGCATAACTTTTTGTCTGCCTTTTCTCAGAGATGTCAAAATCCGTAAAGCGGCTTTTACGTTACAGTCATGAGCAAAACAGGTTTATTGCGCAGCAACTAGTGCTAACAGGATGCTCATTCTGTGCCACAGGCGAGCGGAATTGGAAACTTTAAAAACAAAAACGACAGCAACAACATGGTTACATCCGTTCCCTAGGTAAACTTGGCGCAGCCAGGCAGATAGAACAATGGCTTATAATATATTTTTTTTGTAAACATGTGTTATATGTTGAAAACCGGACACCGAAAATTATATACGTACAATGCTTTCCTTAATGCATATTATTTGGGGTAACGGTAAGGAAATTAAAAAATAAATTGAAATTGTGACTTCAGGGCTAACCTAACAAAGTAACTAGTAGACTGCGGGTCAGATAGTACGGCGGTGATTCGGTAATTTTATTTTTTGTCTCTATTTAATGAGTGCCATTAATTTTTTTATCTAGCGCGTGCTATGTTAGTTACTGAAAAGATGACCCAAATTATTGTTAAGGGCGCCGCAGTTTATCAATTTTGCATTTCTATGGCCAAAGAGTCAATTCTGTTCGAAAACCGAAAATTTGAGACGACTAAATTAAAAGGGAGACATTTAAAAAGAAACTAACGAATTACAGCGCTGGTAAAGTCTGAAATATGTGTGTTTCCGCTATGTGGAGGGGGCAAATTGTTTCGGAAATTGAAAATACGAGACGGCCAAATTAAAGAAGAGATTATATGTAGCAATAGGTATTTAAATTGGACGTTTTTTAAAAAAAACACGGATTCCTAATTACAGCAATGGTTAAGTCTGAATATGTATGTTTTGGGATCTCTGAATAAGTATAAGCAAATTATTATCTTCTTTAGTGAACTTTGAACTATTCTGATAATGAATGATAACTCTCAAAAGAGTGATTTTTTAATAGTTGGTGCACTGAAAAATACAAAATAATAGTAGTAGGTTGATCCATATGTTGTAATACCTGACAACCCTTAGTAAGTGTATTACAGGTAGTGTTAATGAACAGTAGTGGATACAGCGATAGATAGCTGAAAAAGTTAATTCCACTATAACTATTTTGGTTTTAGACAGTGTTTTTTTTTGAAATAACTAGTATGCCTAAAATTCGCTGTAGAATCGCGGTTCTTTATTATTTTCAATAAAAAAATAATAATAAACTTAACTTAAATCTTAAAATTCTTATTTTTCCTATGTGATCTGCGATTCTCCATATATACTCTTCTCAGTAAGCATATAAAATTTAACCCGAATAGGACAATTAGGTTAAGAGAAATAATGGAACTACGATATCACTAGGTAGCGAACCTCCATGAGCATCAAGTTAGCCAAGCACCTGTCACGAATCGACTCGAGAGTAGGTAGATAATTTGCCGCTATTTAGTCGTGAATTAGTTGTGAAAATACCGATTTTGTTTTTTTCGGATGCTTTGCTAACTTGATATAAAGTTAGCAAAGCACGCCTCCAAAAATGACTTGAAAGCGTTCGTAGAAGAATGGGAATGGTATCAGTTTTTGCCGCTAATTAGTCGTTAATTAGTTGTGAAGAAATTAATTTCCTAAATTATTATTTTTTAGTTTTTTTGGGTGCCTTGCCAACTTGATACAAAGTTAGCAAAGCATGCCTCGAAAAATGACTTTAGAACGTTAGTGGAATAATGGGAATATAACAAGAATTTGCCGCTAATTAGTCGCTAATTAGATGTGAAGAAATAAATTTCCTAAAAAATTTTTTTGTTTTTTTTTGGGTTCTTTGCTAACTTGATATAAAGTTCGCAAAGCACGCCTCCAGAAAATTACTTTAAAGCGTTCGTAGAATAATGGGAATAGAAAAAGAATTTGCCGCTAATTAGTTGTGAAGAAATAAATTTCCTAAAATAACTTTTTTTTGTTTTTTTTGGGTGCTTTGCTAAGTTGATATAAATTTAGCAAAGCACGCCTTCAAAAAATGACTGGAGCGTTCCTAGAAGAATGGGAATGGGATAAGTTTTTGCCGCTAATTAGTTGTGAAGAAATTAATTTCCCAAATTATTTTTTTGTTTTTGGGTGCTTTGCCAACTTGATATAGGTAAAGTTAGCAAAGCACGCCTCGCAAAATGACTTTAGAGCGTTCGTAGAATAATGGGAATAGAACAAGAATTTGCCGCTAATTAGTTGTGAAGAAATAAATTTCCTAAAATATTTTTTTTGTTTCTTTCTTGGGTGCTTTGCTAACTTGATATAAAGTTAGCAAAGCACGCCTCCAAAAAATTACTTTAGAACGTTCGTAGAAGAAGGGTAATGGGATAAGTTTTTACCGCTAATTAGTTGTACAGAAATTAATTTTCCAAATTATTTTTTTTTGTTAATTTTTTTGGGTGCTTTGCTAAAATGATATAAAGTTAGCAAAGCACGCCTCCAAAAAATGACTTTAGAGCGTTCGTAGAAGAATGGTAATGTGATAAGTTTTTGCCGGTAATTAGTCGCTAATTAGTTGTAAAGAAATTAATTTTCCAAACTATTTTTTTATTATTTTTTTTGGGTGCTTTGCTAACATGATATAAAGTTAGCAAAGCACGCCTTCAAAAAATGATTGGTACATTCCTAGAAGAATGGGAATAGGATAAGTTTTTGCCGCTAATTAGTTGTATAGAAATTAATTTTCCAAATTATTTTATTTTTTTATTTTTTTGGGTGCTTTGCTAACTTGATATAGGTAAAGTTAGCAAAGCACGCCTGGGAATAGAATAAGAATTTGCCGCTAATTAGTTGTGAAGAAATTAATTTTCATTTTTTTTTTTCGTTCGTGCCAAATAACAAGTTTTTCAAGCGGAACCGATTATTCACAACGTAGGAATATAGGGACCTTGGTTTCACTTTACTGAGAAGCTCTTCAGAAATTGTGCTCCACACGGGATCAGATTCTAAGGCAATATCATTGTGTTTGTTTATCATCACAAATGATTTTGTGATTCAAAATAGCCAGAATTACAGTACTATTTTCGACAGAAGGTGGGCGCCCTCTAAGCATGATTATTCTTTTAGAGTAGTATAAAAAATATTGCAACCTAAAAAAGTTAAGGCAAACTTTGTCAGCACAAAATTAAAGTAAATCTTGCAGAGTTGCAACCACAAAGTTGAATCTTGAATTAATATTGAAGAAATTATCCTTTATAGTAACCTCATATAGCTCTGACATTATATCAAATTGAGAATTTTGAAATAAGAATTGTGATAGGAAGTGATTATTATAATAGCACCAGTTCAACAAATTCAGGAAGAAATTCCACCAAGTACCTAATTCCTTGATGTATTTTCCTCGATTTTATTACTTGTTTTAGTATTTTTTTCAAGGAAATTCGTTAAGATAAGATTGGTTGAAAAATTCAGAAACTGATATACTGAGAGAAATACATATTTAATGCTGAGACGATTTCTCTTTTACCAAAAACCGTTTTATTACCAAACGAAATCATTTAAAGGTAATGATAATTCAGATATTTATAGTAGTTTATAAAATAAACATAGCACGTAATGTATTCATAGAATACAAAGCAAAAGTATTTTTTAAAATGTACAAAATTCTCAGATTCTATGAATTGGCATTTCTAATTCACTTTGCAGGACATTTTGAAATCACGGAAAGAAATAAAATCTCGAACTCTTAGAATAAATGAAGAAGTTTAAACACGTTTTCCTTGTTGATACTGCTATGCTTCTTTTACACAGAAAAACTCGCAAGTGCAACAACGAGCATTGATGCTACCCGCTGATTGGTATGCGCGCGCGAGAAACTTTGAAGTTTCTCTGTTCTATTTCTTTGCGGAAAGAAATTCCTTCACAACTAATTAGCGACTAATTAGAGGCAAATTCTTATTCTATTCCTATTCTTCTATGAACGCTCTAAAGTCATTTATTAGTGGTGTGCTTTGTCAACTTTATATCAAGTTAGCAAAGCACCCAAAAAAATAAGCAAAAAAAATAATTTGGAAAATTAATTTCTTCACAACAAATTAGCGGCAAAAACTTATCCCATTCCCATTCTTCTGCAAACGCTTTAAAGTCATTTTTTGAAGGCGTGCTTTGCTAACTTTATATCAAGTTAGCAAAGCACCCGAAAAAAACAAAAAAACAAAAAACGACAAAATCGGTGTTTTCACATCTAATTCACGACTAATTAACGGCAAATTATCCACCTACTCTCGAGTCGATTCTTGACAGGTGCTTAGCTAACTTGATGCTCATCGAACCTCCTTATATAATGAGTATTCTTCGTAATTCGAGTTTGCTCCTGGAAACGTTTGTGAACATATTCCTTCTTTCGATACCTGTGGCTCTTTGAAGCTTTTTATAATTTGCTTTGCGGAATTTTTAGAGCTTCGGACGCTTTATATTAATGCGTTATTTAGTGACAACAACTTACATCAACCATCAAACTCTAACGTAACCTCAATTAGTAATCGACATTCGTTTTTGTTGGCTGATAAATAAGGCGGGGTTATTCCAAATAAAAAATGATGTACTTTGTAAGTCGGAGAATTGAGAGCACAAAGATTATCCTCGCTATGACATCATTTATGTGCACTAACAGGTGAGCACGCAATCCGAAATTTTTGGACGCACAAAAAGACAAACATTGATAGCAAAGAAAATATCTTCTTTTTCTATTTTTAAAACTACAAAGTTTCACTTGTAGAGTTACGTAAGTTAGCTAGTCTAACTAGAACAGTAATTGCAGAAAAGTGAACATTTTTTTTAGAATAGCACAAAGTTGCTGATACATAAAAATATTCACAGAAAATAACTCACCTAGATTACCCATACGACCAGTTCTACCGATACGGTGCACATACTCTTCAATATCAGAAGGCAAATCAAAATTGATCACATGTTTAACATGTGGAATATCTAATCCTCTGGCCGCCACGGCAGTTGCCACTAAAATGGGAGTATTACCAGAACGGAATTGCCTTAGAGCATCCTCACGTTCTCTCTGTGTACGATCACCATGGATTGAAGTTACAGGATAGCCCTCGTTATGGAGGAATTCTTCCAGAGAATCGGCACCCTTTTTTGTTTCAACAAAGACAAGTGTCAAACTTTCAGCAGAAGGTTTTTGTAAATCTGCAACGTTGAGTAAATCGAGCAGGAAGGATCGTTTGTCATGTTCTTCTACCCAAACAACCTGTAGGTAGTATAAAAAAAATATTTTATTTCAACAAATAACTTTGAAAATAGCGAATACTGGTCACCATATACGCACCTTTTGTGTTATGTTTTCCGAAGTAGATCCAACTCTGCCTACAGCTAAGAAAATATAATTTTCCAGAAAATCCCTGGCCAGCATTTGAATAGGTGAGGGAAATGTGGCAGAGAACATAAGTGTTTGTCTTTCACCTGTCTTTGGCATGGTTTCTTTCTCAACGATGCGTCTAATTTGCACCTCGAAACCCATGTCCAACATTCTGTCTGCTTCATCTAGTACAAGGTAACGACAATAGTCAAGGCCAATTCGGCCACGTTCTATCATATCAAGAAGGCGACCTGGAGTTGCAACTAATAGATGGCAACCACGGTCCAGTTCTCTCATCTGATCACCTATGTGTGCTCCACCATATCTGTACAGAAATTTATTTAGAAAATTCTATATTTCATTTGAAGGGTGATAAGATACTGCAGTTAATTCGCAAACACTTACACAACGCATGGGCGAACGCGCGACCTATATGCAAACTTTTTGCTCTCGTCATAGATCTGTGTGGCCAACTCTCTAGTCGGAGCCAGGACCAGCCCAAGGGGATACTGCTTACGTCTACTTCTGCCCTGCTGCACATTGGGTGGGCCACCTTCGAACATCTGATTCAGAATGGGCACAAGAAAAGCGGCTGTTTTACCGGAGCCCGTCTGGGCACATGCCATTACATCTCTTTTCCCAATTATGATTGGGATGGCGTACTTTTGTACTGGGGTAGGGGAATCATAGCGCGCCAACGCAATGTTGGTTCGAATAAGCTCTGTCAACTGTACTTCCTCAAACTAAAGAGAAATAATAAAATATTTTTTTAAAGAAGTGTAATGACTGATACAGCATTATTATCAAATAATCTAATAATATTTAGCACAACTTACAGATGCAATGTGATGCGGGACTTTTTCACCGGTTGCTTCAACAGGTATATCTTCGTACTTGCTGAAGTTGATCCCAGTATTACCGGTACCGAACAATTCGAGTTCGATACGTTCATCCCTCGGCAACGGCACGGTCCAGTCATTCTCGTTGCCGCGCCTGTTTTCATTCCAGCGACCACCGCCTCCGCCACCACCATCTCTATCTCTTTCGCTCCAACGGCCATTGTCTCGAGGTTTTTCCGCCGGTTCTTGCCATCTATCATTACGCGGCAAGTCGCGATCCCTGTCGTTACCACCGCCTCTACCTCCTTGGTTCCACTCGCCAGCTCTGCAAAATACAAAAAATGAGAAATTGGAAAAGGGTAGGTATCATCTCTATGAAGATTCTTTTTAAATTGTTCTGTTTATGGAAGGTGATTTACATTCAAGAGATCCAGTGAATTAGAAAAAGAAAACCAACAAAATGTAAAACACATAGCTCTTTCTATTCCTTGTGGGCAACTAGTTAGTTACCTTAAATTGTATTAGAATAATAACTTTTGGAGCACATAATCAACAGTTTACATAGCTTTGATATTGAAAATGGGCAAGTATTCAGATGAAAAGAAATATAAAAAGAAAATAATGTATGTTCTACCAATAAATAAAAACTCATCAATACAATAATCATTCATATTTTAATTCAATAACATATACCTGGAGGTTTCTACAAAGAAGTCAATATTCCAGAATTCCAATAAATTATTCATCTGGGTTATCTAGGGTACATTTTCAGTACAGAATTCAATATTTTTGTATATTAAAGACTTATCCGAACATTGGTGTATCAACAATATTTATCAATATAGATTTATTAATTCGGTCAGTTCTATTATGTTATTATATCAACAAAACTCTTTGGCAATTAATAATACAAGATAATTTTGATTGAATCTAATTGATTTCCTATGAGATCAGTCAATAAACGTGATGGCAAATCTCAAATGAAACATAAAAACTGACTAGTCAAAAAGTTCACAACATAATCACATATTATGTACAATAAATTAATATTCTAATAATAATTTCTTAAAACTAATAAAATATGTATATAAAACATGTGCGTAAAAGTACTTTTGTACAAAGGTGATGTTTGCAATCACTTAAAATAAGAATAAAAGCAATGTTTTCGATAATTTGAAATATATAGGTAATTCTTATACAAAATCTCGCAAAGTTTTCATTTCTCAGTTTGATGAACTTAGCAACTGCACTTTCCTATTAAAATATAGAACTATTATGACCACATACATATATATATATATATATTGATTGAAATATGTAATGTACTAAAGTGCTACAGAAAAACAAAAACTTGCGAAAGTATATAAAAAATAGATAATAAAAGATTACTAAAAATAATTGGCCTGTATAAATTCTAACACACTTCCATATCAAGCATGTAACAATTTAATGTAAAGATAGAAGAATTATTTAAAAAATGCTCTGACCGAGGTACAACTTAGAACAACCAAGTTTTCCTCCTGTGTAATATTATTCATTTATTTTTATTCACTATCAAACAATAAATAGCAACTCTTCAAATACACACATATTCTGTATAAAACTGTACAAGAAATATCAAGAGTTGATTCATATATTATGTATCTTTATTTTGTATTGCGATACCAGAACAAGAGCGTTCTAATCACTTTGCGAATTTACAGACGGTTCTCGCCACACCCAGTGCAATACCCGGTTTAATCGCCGGAGTACCCACGGAAAGAGACCAGCTCCATTTATAACTTTACCGCACATGAATTTTATGTAATCATAAAGAGTCCACGGTGGATGACCACCATTTATGTAAAGAACATACATAAAACCGTCTTTACACTTGCCCTTTATAGAATAATAATATGGCAGGAAAGTGTGTAATCGAAACTTTTTTTGTTCATAGAACTTAATAGCAGCCGCATTCGTTGTTAACACATGTAAGAATACAGCCTTGACATTTTTTCTTTCCGGTGTAGTCAAATTTCTAAGTAGCGAATCGAGCAGCAATGATGCTATTCCATTTCGACGATACTTCTTTACTACTCCTAGTGAAAGTATATAGGCTACATTGGAATCTTCCATCCATTCAGAAAGGATACCTAAATCTTCATCATCTAATATACTACAATCTTTTATCTCGGCAACGATTAGACCAACAATTTCTTGTTTGTAAATTGCTGCCAGGGAATAGAAGCTACTGTTGTGTCTGGTAATTTCTTCGTACCAGTAAGACGGATATTCTATAGGAAACCAGTCCTGGCATAGAGCTCTAACTTCATCCAAATCGTTAGGACACAAAAAGCGAAGCTGGACATCTGCCAGTGATAACAGTAACACGTGATCATCTTCGGACATTTTTTCTCCCTTGTCAACAAACTCTTTCTCATACCAATTGATATTTGCCATTTGAAATGTACCCCCAAATACAGCTAGGAACTTAACATTAAAATTTTGATGTTTGACGTATGTGTGACAACTAAATTTCATTCATATGAATATTACACAGGGTATGAAAAATTTGGCCATCTCAAGTTTAATAAGAGAGTCACAGAGAAAATGCTATCTAAGATTATTAGGTAATAATAACTGTTCATGTGGGTCCTAAGTTCCACGATCACTTTTATTAGTCTGTTGGACTTAACTCACATAACACTACAACAAGAACCTCTTTAGTGTCCATTCAAAATTCTTACAATACGAAAATTCTTCGAGGTGCCAAACGTTCTTAATAGGCAGTTGGCCCTAAAAAAGAAGAATAAGGGATATGTTTTAGGTTGCCTTTCCACTAAAATCTATAATACTTTAAAATAATGTGTAATATTCATATATACTATGGGTGTTTGCCTAGGACCCAAAACCATCAAAGCATTTTGTAACTCTCTTATTAAAAATTTAAAAAATAGGGTCCAAAACTTATCTTAAAATTATTATAAATGATGAAGATTGTCCAATAGATATACGTGTGTAGAGGATATATTAAAAAGTTTACGTTTTCAGCCCCCAATCTATGAATTCTTAAATCCTTCAACTAATGATGACGTCTGTCATGAAAACATGAGAAACGAATCAATTCAACTGATGGGATTAAATCAGTGGAGTAACGCTTTCGAGATAAAATATGGTATTTCAATTTTTTTATACGCTTCAAGGAAGTTCACATAATTAGGGAGAAAAAACATCCATTGATTAAATAAGCAATATATGAAGATTTATTATAAACAATAAGGCAGAAACATAAAATACAAATCTTTTGCTTGAGTAATAAATTATAGTACCTATTCATCTGAATCCTCTGAAATGTCACTTTGACTTTGTGACGCCTATGAAATAAAGATTGCGTTGCCTTCGGACATACGAGCAGCGCCTTATCATGGTATTAAAGGAGATAAGCTTGAAATTATCATGTCGTAGCTTAGACCGACAAACGTAGTAGAGAATTTCATGATAATGAGATGCGATGAAAAGTATAACGTGATGTACGTAGCTCGTGAAGGATTACAGGCAATCGCCATCATTCGTGAAACAAACTATACATAAAAGCTACAGTGTAATAGTATAACTCCTATATTGTAAAAAGGTAGAATTTGTCAAGTTTGCCTTCATGCAGTCGACCATAATTCGTGAAACAAACTATATATGGGTACTGAAAGAAACAATTTTAGAATACATTTTCATCTTATTTCATTTCATCCATGCATTCTTAAGACTCGTCCCAAATATTTATGGTCAAGGTAACTCGTCCTGATACTAAGAACTATCTCATAAATCATGTTATTCCTAATTACATTTCAATATACAATCTTAGGACCAAGGACCATGGAAGTATTTTTCAAATACAACTGAAAGATATAGGGACAAATAAAAGCGAACCAAAAAAAATTGAACTAGCATATATTAGAGAAAAAAACTATTATTTTTTATATACGTGTTAGTAATTATCGATAAATTTTGTAAATGATGGACAATAAACAAAATGAAAGAACTCTAAAAAGTTTAGTTGAAAAACATATACAGGGTGTATGATTAAAAATAGGTAATATTTTAACTAGACTGCAATACAGTCTTATGTATGTTGTTATGGCGGGCTCGACCAACAATTAGGTCCCATCTCAGACAAATTTCTCCCGCTTCACACCATACTATGTTACATAAAAGAAGGTATAAGGTATATATGGGTATTAGCAGCGGCGCAGTACATTGGAAAGGGTTAATCCTAATTATACGCCACTGACCAAATTGTCATTTTAGAATGAATTTTCAATTCTCTAGTAGTTTCTGTGTAAATAAGCTACCTTTTCTACGTAAAGATTTTTTACGAGTGTAAACGATTGTTTACAGGGTTGCATTTATTACGTAATTTAAACTGGTTGATTTTTTAGGTACCTACACTACAGTTCCTATAAAGTATGATGATGTCGTTACGACAAATAGTTGTTAAGATACTGGGCACAAATCATTGAAGCCCCCTGTATATCAAGCAAAGTTGATAACACTATAAACTTGATAATAACCACTTCGTGGAATTTATTTAACCAAATAATAATTTTATCAAGTTGAATCACTTGAATTCTTTGAAGAGAAAAAACACACCATTGTGTTGATGGCGCGCAGAATTTGCAACAAATAATGAATAAAATGATTTATCAGGTTTACCTGCAGGCTGGTGATATTTTAAATTTTGTTTGTGTTTCCTTTTCAGATGGTAATGAGAAGTACCTTAATAGTCCGTGCTTCTTTTATGCATTCACTAACTACTTAATTAAGGTTAACAATTATTTTCAAATTCTTTAAATTTTAAATTCTATAAAAATGTATTGATTTAGATTCTTGTTACTTATCCATACTTTCTTGCACCGATTGATTATTTTGATCAGATGTAATCATGTGAGTTTGAATCTGCGAGTCTATTGATTTATAAGTGAATGATGTTATTAATTTTGGGAACATTTGTAATAGTTCGGCAAATATTACAGAATACTCAGATAGGACACTCAGATTAGACAGATAAAATATGATAAGCTAATTTTCAATGCAAAACTCCAATTTCAAGAGCCAAGATTTTACGGTTAGAAGCCAATTACGAATTGTTTGCGGTGTAATTGAATAGATTGAGTAATTTGATGGATAATTGTAAACAATAGAAGCGATCTGTTGACCTGAATAACCTATAGTGAAAAGAAACAACAAAATCTGCAGAGCTGTTTTTGAAATAACCTGTTTACAAAAATACAGAGAGCTCGAAATTGATTATGGATGCAAGTTTTAGATAATAACTAGTAACTCATCATAGAAGACAATAATGTTAGCAATTCGTATTAATCAAATATATAGGTATATTAAAAAAGCTATAATCGTGGATTTTTGAGAAGATCTCTCTTGTCTGGAATCATCAACTTTTGTTTTTGTGTTCCTTTTGGATATTAATAGATTTGAAAACATTTTTGTAAGCTTCTCAAACAATTTATCACAATTTGTGAAAATAATAAGCAGATTCTCAATTCTGACTTAACTTTTTTTAATTTAAACTTGATTTAATAATAGAATATAATTTAATTATTTCATTTTTTGATAGTGCCCAAGTAGGAAGGAAGTAGTCTTGAATTTAGACAAATGAAAATAGAAAAACCTTTCCTGAATTTACTCGGATCAAAGTCGTAACTGGAATTATTTTGATGAAAATCCTACGCCTGCAACAAGATATTTTTGTATTCTGTACATAAATTATGCAAATATACAAACCGCATTTTTTCATAAGAAGATGTACGAATGTTTTAAACGAAATAATCTACATTTATTCCATTGGACATAATTTAATATGTATAACAAGAGAACAATAAATAGAACAATAGGAGTTTGCATGCACAAAAAACAACGCTGATGAACTTCTGCTACATCTTAAGCCTAGTATAGACCGCCCTACAAAATGTTGGCAATATGTTGATATCGGTGTTTTCAACATGTATCCCGTTAACTACTTGTAAGTCAGCAGAAAATCGAAGAGAATTGTTCTGAGAAATGGGACGTTTTCCTTTCAATTTAGGGGCATCGGGCAACATCTATGCTCCCAAAAATTTGTCCGACAATGCTATTGAAAAAATATTATTTTCTCAACCAATTCTCAAAAGATGAGCTTAGCGGTACTAAACCACTATGACGTCATGACTCAGTAACACTGCAAAGTTTTGACGTTTTGTCATCTTTTGACAATTGGTTGATAAAACAAAAGTTTTGTTTTCGATAGTACTTATTGTTCAATAAATTTTTCGGAGCATAGACGTTAGCCGAAGCCGTAAAGTCAAGTGAAACGTCTTGAAGGATAACGCACCATTCCTCAGAATCTTCGCAAATAGAAGTCTTCCTACTCAACATAATGGAGCAATATATCTCAAGAAATCGGTTTTCGATCAAAAGTTTTAGTTCTGGACCCAAGGACTATAAGTAAACGAATAAGATTTTGAAAGTTAATTTTAAGAGGCAAATTGAAACAAAATCTTTCAAGTGTATCAAATAGCAGGGCTCGTTATAATTGAGGGAAATACACAAAAATCGACCCTCCATATCTCTCTGAAAATAATGATCGTAAAATTTAAAAAAATATTTAGTGCTGAACCCACGCGATTTGCACTTGATCGATTTTATTTTTATGTATGTAAGTTGGCGTGTTTTGCAACATGCTACGTTTTTCTTTTGATGATTTTGTTTCAATTCAAAGCTGAGTTTGGTTTGGATACTTTAAACATGTGTATCATTCAGGTGCATGTTGCCAGTATAAGTCAACAATTAGTTGCCAACATTTTATTGGCCAATTTGTATAATGGCTTTTTTAAACGACAACACTCACCTATCGAAGGTATCGCCATTTTGATAATTATCTCTGCGATTACGTGTATTGAAGCTGGAAAAATCGCCGGACCTATTATTGTCCCTGTTCTCGCGACCACCGTCTCTGTCACGATTGTTGTAGTTGCGTCCACCACCACTGGCACCACCTCCTCCACGACCGCCTTTCAAATTATCCCTGCCGCCTTCGTAGCGGTCACTGGTGCTGCTGCCACCACCGCCGCTGCCACTTCCGCCGCCGGAACTACCTCCTTGCTTGTTGCGTAGATGTGGGGGCACGTAGCGTTCGCTCGCGGAACCGCGGCTCTGCAAGTCCAGACCAGCAAACTGAAAACACAAAAAAATATCAATATTGGCAAAAAATTCTTATCATTCTTCTTATATATCGAAGTGTCTCTGAGTACAAAAGATATTTCCTTGTTCTTCAACATAGACCACATTAAGGAAGGCTAATGGAGTGGCTAACATTCACGAGGAAATCCACGTAGGTACTTTTCACAGGAAGGAATTGAAGTCTTGGCTTTATGTGTTTTTTTAATTACCTAACGTCACATGATAAAGCTATTAATCAGCACTGTACTGGTAAAAAGCAACAATAAGATATACCTATTTCTAGTTTTCTAGTGATACGCATTTTTTTACGAATTATCACTTAAAATTTAGCACAGCAGCAACTATCTACTTTGAGTTATTAAAAAATGAACAAAAAAGTATGTATGTGTTTAAAGTTCAAGTACCTAAAATCTATAATATCCATATCTCAAGATAATATCACAAATTATCGGCAGGCTGTGATGTGCGTTTGTCTGGTTTGTCCAATCATACGACTTTCCTACTATCAAGCAAATTCGAGTCGAGTTATTCATTTTGTTCTAATATTGCAGAAATTATCTGACTGACTCGAAACCACTAATTTTTTTAGGGTTCTTGATCTAAAAGGTGACATAACGAAAACTTTCTGATTTCCCAGTATCCCAAGTCAACGCGCCTCTCCAGCGGTGGTAAAGCCATCACATATCCATACTAGATTTATTCTCGAACCTTCCAGTAACTATATTATGTAAAGTACATGTTTTCAGTTTGACAGGCGTCTAGAGTCAAGAATAATCTCGAATGATGGCATTTCAAACTCAGCTATATAAAGCCGTGTCGATCACGGGTCAGAACCATGATGATTTCGAGAAAGAAAAACACCACGCGTTTGTGTCGATTCCATATCAAATTTCTGATACATGATAGGTGCGTTTGAAAGTTCGGCTAGTTTCAATTGGTTTCGCGAGATTGTCAAAGTGACAAGTTGTGACAAAACGTACTACTACGGAAGGTAACGCAACTTCCTCTTTTGCTTCTAGAATAAATGCACTTTCAGCAGGATGGGGCACCTCCGCATAAGACGAGATAAGTTTATCAATGTTTACAAAAAGTTTTTAGAGATCGTGTGTTCCTTCAACTCATGATGCTATTAGGTTGCCTGCACGATCTCCTGATTTTACTCCGCTTGTTTTATTCCTTTGGCCTTCCATCAAAAGTATGGTTTATATTACTCCAGTAAATAACCTGGAAGAATTGGAAAGCTGAATTTTGCAAGCATTACAACTGTAAGAAGAGCTGGAGAATAAAACTTGTAGAATTACGTTTTGAAATGATAATTTCATGAGCCTCAAAGTGTTTCCTAAAAGAATTTACTAATAACACCTACCTACTTATTATCTGCCTAATGTCTCACCCAAAATATGTTCTATTCTTTTTTCAATTGTTTTACACATTCCATTTGACAGCACATAACTGCTTGATTAAATGTAAGCAGTTTAAACATTTTTGACCGACGAACCCCGAACGGAGGAGGTATACAATTCGACTGTCTGCTTTTTTTTGGTTCGTTCGCGCGTTTAATATAGTAATCGTACCCTGATGATTTTTGATTTATTTGAAAAAAAAGCTGGAAAAATGGTCCCATATTCATAAAAACGCAAATCCGAAATCGCCTTACCTCCGAAAACCGCCCTCGAAGGGGGTGTAGGGGGCAAGTTTTCTTGAAAATCAAAGATATGAGTTGGTATAATTAAAGATAGGACAATATCCGAAAACGTTTAAATTGAACATTTTTTCAAAAGAATTACGGTTTTCGAGTAAGAGCGGTGGTAAAATGGTTAAATCTAAAATACTTTCACGTATTTGCGCAGCGATGTTCTAAGATCTCTACATCTAGTTATATTAAACGAGCAAATGTGCAAATTTTATCTCGGAATCTGGTCTACCAATTTCGATTAAAATTCGTACGAGTTCTACAGATTGTATCTAGGATACCAATATGAATCCAGTAACATCATAGGAAAAAATAGTCCTATGGTTAAGCTTCCGGGTAGTTATCTAGAGTTCCTCGGTTCGAATTCTGATCACCTTAGCGTTTTTTTTTTCACAAAACCCATTTTTTAAACTAAAAGATGTTAATATGAGTTTCTAATAATTTAATCGGAAATTTTCAATGAAAATTTGTACATATCTAATATATTGCGACCCTTAAGGTACACATTAGCTATTTCAAGGAAGGGTTAGCAGATTTTGGTAAAAATTAGCAAAAAGGGGTTTTCGGAGTCGAGAAATCTATTGACGATAATTTCATATTTAATCGGTGTGACCCTCGAGATCCATCCACACTAGCTATTTCAAGAGTTTTGGTCTATTTATCATTCATATTTGTTTCGAAATCTATAACTTACGAATATGTGAAAAATAAAAGCAGTATTTACCGATCGCAATACATTTTAACTAGAAATATGCACATTTTTTAATAAGTTTAAATATCCTTAGTAACTCTTATAGACCCATATTAAATCCTATTTTACTTACCCAAGCAAAGCTCGGTCTCTAGATATTAATAGTAACAAGGACAAGCAAAGAATATACGAGGGTAATAGGATATTAGTGCATTAGTGGTATAAGCGAACGTAAAACGATTTTCGTGACTAATGTGACACTCAAAAGTGTGAAACAAATATTTTTTACAAAAAATTGGACCGAAGTTATTAGTTGGTGCACTGAAAAATACAAAATAATATAAATTCTATTGGTGCTGGTACTTGTGAATTTGGTGTCAAAATTTCTCAATCTAACTGCAACTGCACAACTTCAAAAGTAACAGCACCAATAATAGAATTAATATTATTTTGTATTTTTAAGTACACCAACTAATAACGTCGGTCCAATTTTTTGTAAAAAAATATTTATTCAATTAGAATACTGAATAATGTAATAAATTGGGCCAAATATTTGTTCTTACTAAAAATACTTTTAGTTCTAAACCGATTTTAAAGAATTTGGTACTAAAAAAGAAGAGGGAAAATAGTAATCAAATTTTCATTTCTTTCCAGCTCGCTCGCACTGAAAAAATGGAATTTCAAATAAAAATGTCAGATTAATAAATATTTTTTACAAAAAATTGGACCGACGTTATTAGTTGGTGCACTGAAAAGTATAAAATAATATTAATTCTATTGGTGCTGTTACTTTTGTAGTTGTTATTATTAAGATCTCCGAACATCGCTGCGGAAATACGCTTGAATATTTTAGTTGTTACCTTTTTAACATCGATTTTACTCGAAAACCGTAACTCTAAGGGAAAAATGTTCATTATAAATGTGGCTACAAATAATTATGTCCTTCATGTACTGCCCACAGATTTTCAATTTTCGACAGAAATCGCACTCTCCACATTGCACATTTGAGAAATTAACATGCGTCTATCTCGAAAACCGTAACTCTTTTGAAAAAATGTTCAATTTAAACGTTTCCGGATATTGTCCTATCTTTAATTATACCATCTCAGATTTTCAATTTTCGAGAAAATTTGCCCCCTCCACCACCTTCGGGGGCGGTTTTCGGAGGGAAGGAGATTTCGGATTCCCGTTTTTATGAATATGGGACCATTTCTCAAGGCTCCTCTTTCAAATGAATCAAAAATCATCAAAATCGGACAACGATTACTATATGAAAGGCGCGAACAAACAAAAAAAAGCACACAGTCGAATTGTATACCTCCTTCGTTTGGGGTTCGTCGGTCAAAAATAATATTAATTATATTAGTGTAAGTAATTTTGTAGTTGTACGTTTATACAAAACAGGTCACCCGATCATAAATGGTTATAAATAATTTGTGCAGTTCGAGGGCTTCCAAGCTACAGCACTATCATTGAAGGTACCTACTGATTCACTTGTGATTTTTGTAGCCATAGTCGGTCGGTTATTTTGATCGATTCTGTAAGCAAGACTAGATTGATCTTTGACAAATGTAACCTTAGTGGCCACGAGAGTAACTTTAATGAAGATAGGTACTGAAAAGTATAAAATATTTTTTAACGTTTGAATTGAAGAGAAATTTAAAGTATGTTTTAATGTTGAGATTAGAGATGACGTACTAAAAAATCAGGTTCAATATTTTTTTTACAAAAAATTGGACCGACTTTATTAGTAGAAAAATACAAAATTTGTAATATTAATTTTACTGGTGCTGGTACTTTTGAAACTGATGCTAGAGATAGAAGACTTAACATAATGTGTTGTCGGTAAATATCTTCTTTGACATACGCGATGTTCGTATGTTTGTAACTCTGGTACCAATACGATATATACGATACCGAAAAGTATAAATTTTCAGTACGTTATCTAATCAAGTTTTAAGTATCTAAGATATTTCAGAATGTGATTTTAAAACTAAAAATAGAACATTTTGTAATAAATAATACACACTTACAATAGTTAAAGGCTATAAAAGAATTAATAATAAATAATTGTTTCAATAAGTGCTAACTCACTGATAAACTATGCAATCAACAATGCTTTAGAGTAGGTATGATGTATCAACAAAATACCAACTTGCACTACCTACTAATAATAGTGTACGAATATAAAGTTACTGTAAAATGTACATTCTAACAAAATACGAAATCAATTAATGTGGTTAGCGGCTTGCACGAATCAATAATTGATAAATAATTCAGATAAAAAGGCTCATATGCGTTACAACATAACTGTTATATTATCAGGTATAAATAAAATAAATAATTCTTAAATATAGTTTGAGAAAGATTGTTCTTCAGATAGGTAACTCCCATACACAATACTTGTCACAATACAAAACCAACTATCGAATATAGTCACTAGGTACCTACCGAAATTACCTAGGTAGTTGAATAAAGAGTGATCACCAAAGACAAATAAGAGCAACAACTCAAACCGACTCTTGACAACAAATAGGAACTTTTTATGATTATGTAGTCATAGATTAATTAAAAAGCACAGTCACAATTACTATTACTATTGGAATTTCCAATAACTGTACTATATACACATTATATATGTACCTGCTAATCAACAATATGTACATATATATAGGTATGTATGTAATATTCTTCCCTTTCTTTCGAACAATTATCTCCAATAACTACCAACATTTAAAAGTTCACTGATATACACACACATAAATAAATATGTATAGCTTTGTATACTCGAAGCACATGTATAAGAAAAATATATGGATGACGTTAAACACAGGAAGTAGCCAATTTATCAATTTTCAAATAAAATGTCGTGAACTATTCTGACTGGATGAACATTCTCCAATGAAAGTAAATCTCTATGACTAAGTTATATATATATATATATATATATATATATATATATATATTATACAAAACGGGGGGACTAATTCTAATGAAATATGCATACATAAAATTTATTGCAACAAGCTTCGTACCTACTTGTACTATAATTACCTTTTCAAATCGATCAGCAACCGTGTTGAGTTTGTCTTTTTTTATTTTTCTACCGCTACTCTAAGTACTCTAGTAAAGAAAGTATTGTAATCGTCTAAAATTTTCGGTGTCGGGTTTTCAACAGTTGTTTAGGTTTCTGAGACCCCAGAGTCCAAAAATGAATGGTCATACGACCTGATCGGACCATTTTAATATTCAATGGAAATCGTTCGGATACACTAGATTTTTTACATACTTAACAGAAATAACAAAAATTATTTCACTGCTGTATCTAGTAGTATATAGAGTAATATATTATGATAATGATTTTTTCTCGAAAATCTAAGACAACAGAATTAAAGATAAGACCATATCCAGAAACTTTTAAACTGAACATTTTGTCAAAAGAGCTACAGATTTCGATTTGCTGCAATGGTAAAGGCTGAAATATGTGTATTTCCGCTATGTGGAGAGGGCAATTTTTGGCGAAAATTGAAAATATGATATGGCTAAATTAAAGAAGAGATTATTAGCAACATTTAAATTGTACATTTTTTAAAAGACGTTATGGTTTTCGAGTTACAGCAGTGGTAAAGTTTGAACTATGGGTATTTCCGCCGCGATGTTTTGAGATATCTGAATAATAACAAGTAGGTACAAGCAACAAATAATATACATGGGCATGGGTAATAGGATAAGTACTATCTTCTCTATAGTTCAACGATTTTCATGACTAATTTTACACTCAAAAATTTGAAATAAATATTTTTACCAAAAATCGGACGGACTTTATTAGTTGATGCACTGAAAAATACAAAATAATATTAATTCTATTAGTACTAGAAGTTGGTGTCAAAAGTCTTCTATATAACTACAATTGCACAACTTGAAATTATTGATTACAATACCTATCTTATTGTAAAATGTCACAAAAATATTATAACGGGTGTTTCAAAATGACCCGAGATTTTAAATTGCCTTTCATTAAATAGTTTTTATTACTTTCGGTTCTTGTATCAATGGACTCCGCAGCGATTTCTCAGGCCCCATACGGTCTAGACTTGAAATTTCGAATTCGAATTCAACCAAGATCATTATTTTGTCGACATGGAACGACAATGGGATCCGTCACTGGAATAACGCACGACCATAGACCGTATATATACGTCTCGTTCTCTGGTATATAGGTACTTTCTGGAAGATCGTCTATGGTTATGTCGCAATTGTCAGACGTTATTGTTAATTTAAAGTTTAGTTTTGTGTTGTGGTAGACAAACAGTAATTTGTTATGGAATTTCTGTTGCTGGCAAACACATATACATAAGTATAGTTAAAATCGAGAAAAGCTTAGCAATAGTAGGTACTCATCGGTACGGTTTAAATCTTAAATGCCCAATAAAAACTATTTTTAATTTTTTTTCAAAAATTTCACTTGTTTTATTTGTAGTCAACACATAGTAATAATCTTCGACAACTGCAATCATGTAACACATATTGAGATTTAGTGTTTAGACATAGAGAATCACACGAATGAGCAATGCAAAGAAATTGTGAAAATTCTCTACAAAAATGGTGAAAATTTCACAGAGAAAAGTATTCACGTTATCATAACGCATAACAGAGACAAAAGATAGGTTATGTTACTATGTTGCACTACTGTTTACTGATAACTGTCATATTAAAGAAGTCAACTTTCATATTACTAAGCGATTGTAATCAGTAATCAAACATCAGTATCTTGCGGACATGAGACATGACTGATTACTGATGCATTGCTTAGCTCTTTTGTCAAACTGACGTTTGTCAAGATATTTTAAATAATTCAATTGGACAATTACACATATAAGAGGAATTGAAAATAGAATAAATTTATGATAAAAAAGATTATGTGGTAAACGGAACGATAGGTGCCCATAATAGAATTGGGAACTACCAGAAAGACGTCAACTTTTTACTGATTACTAGTAATTACTAAGGGCCTTCTTCCAGGAGACACTAGTGTCTCCCGTGTGTCGAAGTCATTTAAATAAATGTCTTGCTAAACAGCAACACGGTGTCTGTGTTTGTATTTTGTAGCGTATTAATCCTATTGGTGCTGTTACTTTTGAAGTTGTGCAGTTGCAGGTAGACTGATAACCAATAGAATTAATATTATTTTATACTTTTCAGTGCACCATTTAATAACGTCGGTCCAATTTTTTGTAAAAAATATTTATATCACACTTTTGAGTGTAACATTAGTCACGAAAATCGTTGAACGTTCACTAATACCAATGAAGATTCTACTTATCCTATTACCCACATATATTTCTTGCTTGTAGTTGTTATTATTGAGATCTCAGAACATCGCTGCGGAAATACGCTTGAATATTTTAGTTGTTACCTTCTTAACATCGATTTTACTCGAAAACCGTAACTCTAACGGAAAAAAGGTTCATTATAAATGTTGCTACAAATAATTATGTCCATATACTGCCCACAGATTTTCAGTTTTCGACAGAAATCGCCCTCTCCACATTGCACATTTGAGAATTTAACATGCGTCTATCTCGAAAACCGTAACACTTTTGAAAAAATGTTCAATTTTAAGTTTCCGGATATTGTCCTATCTTTATACCACCTCAGATTTTCAATTTTCGAGAAAATTTGCCAAACACACCCCCTTCGGGGGCGGCTTTCGGAGGGAAAGAGATGTCGGATTCCCGTTTTTATAAATATGGGACCATTTCTCAAAGCTCCTCTTTCAAATGAATCAAAAATCATCAAAATCGGACTAAGATTACTCAGGGTTGGCACGAATTAATTCATATGAATTAAGTCAGTGATTTAATTCGTGAATTAATTCAAATGACTTTTTTTAAAAAATTCATGAATTAATTCATACTTTTTCCAATGGGAAAAAATAGCATTTAATTCAAAAATTTTAAACTAGTTTGAACTGAAAAAATTGAACACCCGACAACCGTGGAGTACCCACAACACAATACAATGCACTGCGCCCTCGCGTCGGTTTCGGGGAATTACCGAAAAACCGAAATCATAGAGGGATCCCGAAAATACCGGCATTGCGACATTACTATTAAGATGTAGAGTCTTGAGAAGTATTATCGTGAAATTTAGCTATTTTTGGGATCGATTTTGCTTGAAACTTCAAAACTTTTATTATTTTATTAAGTTACATTCTGTTTAAAGTTTGTTTATTAACGTGTGAAAAATGAGCGAATATTTTGAGGAGTGCAATCAACAAAAAATCAATTGTACCAATCATGCGGTAAAACATTGCAAGCTTTGGTTAGCTCGATGGCTCGACTAAAACCTATATGGTACGCACTGGATTTAATTTCAAAAAGAGAGAGATGCACAATCGCTAGGTCAGTTGTTATTTGGAAAAAATAATAAAAGATTTAAGTGAAGGACTAGACGACGAAAAAAAGATTATTTCCAAGTACACACAAGCTGTTCGTAGGTACCACTTCATTGCGCACATGTTAAGTCCAATGAATATGAAGAAAAATATAAGTTTAACTGAAGGAGAAAAGCAAATGGCTTTGGAATCTGCAGCTGCAGAGTTTCCAAACATGTTACCGGTATTGTTAAGATTCCATGGAAAGTTATCTACTTATAATGACTCCCTGATGCAAGACACTGTTATTTCAAGTATGATAGATATTCAGTGGTGGATGTCAACATTTTCACTAACAGATTTAGATCCTGCAGCGAAAAGTAGCATCAAGCAACTCATGACAGCAGTAGCTTCATCCTCAGATGGAAAGAATATTTTCATCCTTCGGATTGGTACATTCGGATTTACGCAACCAACTATGGGTGGTAAAAGCCGGAAAACTGACTTTTCTAATGAAGATTCTGAATAAGTAATAAGTTGCATTTGTATTTATCATTCGTTATTCAATCAATAGTTTCAGATTATTTTGCAAAAATTGCATGTTTTGACATGTTATGTTTTGAGATTTTTTGTATGAGTAAATAAAAGTTGATTTTTTCAAAGTGAATTAATTCAAAAAAGTCCGAATTATTTCAAAAAGTCTGACTTTTTTACCCTGCGATTACTACATGAAAGGCGCGCACAAAACAAAAAAAAGCACACAGTCGAATTGTATACCTCCTCCGTTTGGGGTTCGTCGGTCAAAAAGTTGCCGTGTCGGAAACCGAGTGTCCCATCACTGCGTGCCGTGGTCAAACATTATTTATATTTGTATGATCGCCTAAACTGATACAGCGGTGTCCGGACACCAGTGTCTCGTGGAAAAAGGCCCTAAGCGATTGTAATCAGACACTGCTGTGGACACAACCATTGTTTCGTTAGCTATGAGTTTTCTCTATTCGGCACATAGGCAGCCCCCCATGCCACGGACTATAGAGCAATGTAGGGTGTAGGCAGTTTAAGGTTTATTCAAGTATCAAAAAATGTTTCTTTGTTGTCCAATAATTCTTCCAGAGATGGATGATATACGCTTTCTCTATACTAACAATAAATAAAACATTAATTAATTAATATTTTTCACTCAGAATTCAGTGATGAATGTTTCAAATTATACTACCTCAAGTACCTACAATTTATTCAAAAATGGAAATTGTTTTAGTGCATACTGAAGCCATCGCCCTACTTGACTCGAACATTATCATAGAGCGGCAGATATATGAAGATTTTATTTGAATAATAGATAGGTAATATTTATCATATTTAAAATGGTTATTTAGAAAACGTGCAGTTATATTTAGATTTTTACCACCAACTTCATGGACAGCAACAGAATTAATATTATTTTGCATTTTTAGTGCCTCAACTAGTAAAGTCGATCCTATTTTTGCATTTTTGAATACTTCAAGGTTTATCAGTAATCAAAATCGTGTTGAACGTTCACTAATATTCAGTGATGTCAAAATATAGCGCCTATTTATCTAGGACCCAATTTTTTTTTGTTTGAAAAAGGTCCCTTCACTTCATCTCTTGACAGTCATCCTCCAAATTAAGAAATAATTATGACGTTTACTATTCAAAAAGTACGAACCGATATAAAAACGCAAACAAGCAATAGTATTGTAAATCTCCTCCGTTTGGGAAAAAGATCAAAAACAAGTTCTACGTTAACGGTTCTAGATCCCAAATATCACTGAACTAAATGTGAATAAAATCTATTAAACTAAATAATACCTACTTTATTTTGAAAAAGTATCAACCAGAAATAACACTACTAAATTGCTATCTGCCCAAAATTGTATATTGTGTCACTAGCAGTCTACCAGCTAACGGAGTACGGAAATAATGTATGAATGAAGTGTTATGTCAATCCAAAAGACAAAACTGTGCTGTTTTGATATCTATCTATTCGCATTGGAAAATAAGGAGTGTAAATGCATGTAAAGCATTTTTATTTTTGTATCAATTCGAGTATTCAATTTCAAAGCTTTAATAACCTTAAAATTAAAATCAGCTGACACTAATTTCGCAATCACTATTTTCATAAAGCGAAACATGTAACATGTAGGTAGGTACTACATTCAAGTATATGGAATTTCTTCCACTTTCAAGTTGGGAGAATTATACATTGATATTTTTGTTATCTCAATAATTCATCCTAATGTAAATTAAATTCTCCGGTACCTACTTGATTCACCAAGACAATCTCTAATCTCTAGTGCATAATCAAAAGTGAAAACTTTTTCAGATCAAAATTCTTTGTTGCGACTATCAAGAATAGAATAAGATATAAAATTGCGATAAATATTGCTTAACAGTTGAATCATCGATATAATTTTTAAGCTCAATTTTACTTTAAATTGGGACGACGATCAATAGCAAAATCTACGACCTCCATTGTCAGTGGCTTCCGGGTGATCGAAACGTGGTATATCGAGCAAACAATTTTACAAACTAGGCCTTACCTGCTGCTCTAGACCTGATCCATTTTGATTGGGTGCATCACTCATATTACTTCAAATCAGTACGTGTAATAGAAGTTTTTCAATTTAAAAACTTCCAAAGAATAATTAAGGATTAACAATTCAGGAAAATTCACAAGCCGTTCACTCACTACCGACAATGCACGATGATTCTGTATTCTGTGATACGTAACGTCACTATTTTACCGACTGCGCAAGTCAATTGGGTTTGCTCAAACTATCAAATTGCGATGATGAGAATTAATGAATTTAAAAGGAAACTCTTGAATGTTAATGCGACATAAAATTTATGGTCGAAATATCATGAAAAATGTAAAATGACATGAATTGATGTCAGAAGTGATACTGATTGATAATTTTCAGGCCTACTGAAAATAAACACGTAATAAATTATTCTGTTTGGTACTGCCCTCTTTCGAAGATTTATTGAAGTACACTTATGTCTTATGTCCCACTTGTCCCAGAAAAATGACATAAATTTTAACGCGTGCTCACACAACCATAGAACTACAGCCTACAGTGGTGGAAATTAGTTCAAAAAAGCTGTTGCATAGTATAAAAAGTATGCAAGAAGTAAGAAGACTGACATAAGCAGAGGCATTAGTTAATAGAAACCGGAGAGGACATATATACCTTCTCTCTTATATAAACCATCATAATCTGTGGTAAATACACTTGCCCTCATTGCAGTTAAAAATAGAGATGCTTTGCTTTAACCTTCCGCTGATTTAGTTAAAATCTGCTTTATAATTGATAAGTTCATACGTCAAGCATTGGTAAAAGTGGTGGAAAGACTTAAACAAGACAATATACGGCAGTGCATTTGTTGTATGGTTTTTGTAATATTTTTCAAATTCTACTATTTTTGAAACTCTCAATGACCACGTTTTCGATCAACGTCCCTTAGATTATCATTTATTTTCGTTAATAAGCACAATTGCGGCAAAATATGTAGGAATAAGATTTCATTTTATTGCAATAAATGTTATAGATATATCTGAGACTAGATGGCAGTTTTAAAATAAGTTAGTTTTGTTTAAAGGACATTAATGTGTTGTTTATGTTTTACAATCATGTGAGTTTCTTTTTTTTGCGGATTGAGGTAGTAATTAATTTTATAAGCATCGTATATAAAATGTATATTATAAGATTGTAGGTACTCTAAGCGATGATACAATAAACTCTGTGACTTTTTATGTAATTTTTCTTGCTTATAGCATGAAAAAAATCAGAACATGAGCAAAATTGATGATTTTCTTGCAAATTCCCTTTCTTAATGTGCGCACCGGTGATAATACTTGACGGGTTGCCTACATTCCGCGCCGCTTCACTTTATAACTTAAATAGAATTGGAGTACTAATTCAATAACTTAAGTACTCCCTCCCTATCTTCTATCCTCCATGTTTTTGGCCATGTTCTCTGGGGATTGGGGATACTCTATACCCTCCATAGGGGCAGAGACAACTAGGGGATATAATAAATAATTCGCTTACCGTTTCTGAAATTAATTTGAATTCAGTACAGTACAAATCAAGAATCATATTTACGAAATTGGCAACGACACTAGATTACAGCGACTTACGCGGCCAACCCTAGAACTACGAAAAACGCCTTCAATAAGTGTGACACTTTTTTATGTAGAGATGCATGACCTTTTATTATACGACCGTGCAGACAACATACTGTATTTGGAGGTAGTGTTCTCTGTACTGGATAGTGTTCAGAGACGCAGAGAACACTATCTTCAATTCTTCAAATTCAAATAGTGTTCTCTGAGTATCATACAGAAAGGTAGATTCTGGTCGGTCATTGAAAACGAAAACACAAAACTTTAATTTCATTCATTTTCTCCTGTTTGTATTGTGTATTTCTCTAGCAATACAACTGGAAGATAGTTTAAAGAAACTTCTCTAGCAATACAACTAGAAGATAGTTTAAAGAAACCATTGAATATTTTTAACTTAAGATGGGTTTAACAACATTCGTTTATAAAGCTATTCTATCATTGGGATTTCTATCTCTATTTCATGCTGCATACTCAGCAGCCCAACGTAAGATAGTTAACAATTCGTTATTCATTTAATAACTACTTTTATTTTAGATCGTTCTTATCTACGACTCAACGAATTAGACTTCACTCAATTACCTTTAGATGTAAGTGAATCTAAATACTAGTAAGATACTTAAACATCATTCAAGCTTTGTTTTAGATTTCTATTCAAACTTTGATAAGTCTATTCATTATAATGTATGGTGTATTGAATTTGGCTGGCGAATTCAATGAGATAAAGGCATCAGCTGATTTGGAGAATAAGTCTTGGGAGACTTTTAGAAATATTCCTTCATTCTATATTTTGTGCCATAGAGGAGGAAAATGTTCGCTATTTGCATCAAAAACTAGCTTAGAAGAAATAGAGTAATTTATAATGTTCGGTTATTAAAGTTGTTTAATACTATACTATAACCTTTCTTTGAGACAAAAACCATATTGGATATATATTATTTATTATTAGAATAAAAAACAAGATGAGAATAAGGGTATTTAAAACTAATATACATTATTTGTTTATCAATAAGATTATTTTACTACTTTTATTTGGGTCTAGTTCTAAAAGGTAGTTCCAGTAATTTTAAATATCGTGTTGAAAGACATTACTCGACCACAGAAAAAAAATTAATGGTATTACATAAATTCCCGATCACGAAGTAGAATCGGTGCTACAAGTGTCCAACCGTAAAGTATCAAACAGAGCCATCCTGATATTTCTTTCACCCACATTGATGCCGGGTTGGCATTGAAGGTTTCTAGACTGGAATTTGGTCTGCAACAAACAATATTAAAAAGTTGGTAAAATGTTTATTTCAGCATTGACAATATTTAAAAATTTACGTATTGAAAAGGGATTGATTCTTTTTAAACAACAATGTATGTATTGCTCAGACATAACAACTGTTTCGGCAGTTATATAAATACTCACATTTGATAACGACATAGTGCATCGAAACAAGTGTGATTTGCACGCAATATAAGAGTGGAAATTCATTATAGTGTTCTAATTTACAACAGTATGATTACACTTTCATATACTCACTTATACCAATTGGTCAACATCATCATTACATATAAAGTAGCCAAAGCAAACATCACGTGGAAGAAGCTCCAGCTGTAAGCGACAGTTTCCTCTTCGTTGTCCCATACTTTTTTGTCACCACCACTCTCACCCCCATCACCGTCAATACCTGCAATCATTATGTATCCATCATTGCCTGGAATGATAATGTTTGCGATTTTATTTATCAAAATGAGAAAGAAGCTATAGGATGTATACTTTCAAAAAACACAGGTAATTAAATCCAAGGCATTATGGTGATGCAACAATTTTTTTTTGGTAATACTTATTGCATACCTTCATTATCCACTAAATTGGAAGATCCTTCTCCTCTTACTATATGAAAAAGAAAAGATAATATCTTTAGATAAAGAAGAGAACTCATTACATTTTTCATAATAAAATTGAAAAGAAATAATCATGAACTAAAATAAAATTTCATGCTATTGTTGCAACTATAAAATATCTAAAAAAATATTCAGCCGTATCAACAATCAAGCCTTAGTTCGGTACTACTTTAGTTTGATATTAGAATTGTCATATTTGATATTATCTTCACCAAAATAACTAATAAACTAAACTAGTATCGAACCAAGGCACTTGAGTATTCGGTATTACTATATACGAGTATACTCGACCGCCATTTTGGCCCCAAAAGATAGCAAATTAAAAACGTCCCTGAAGCTAAAAGAGCAAAGTGATCAGAATCCAAAATAAATATTTGGTGCTTGTAGCGTACATATAGTGTTAATTAAGTGCTGTATTCTGAAGTTTATTGCTCCAAAAAGATTTTCTAAAAAAAGCTGTTATCTGAAGGTCGCTGTGCTATGTTTATCTAAAGCTAGCAAAGCAGCCATACTCAAAAAAATATAAGAGATAATAATTTGGGTATACAGCACTTAGCCCTACAAGATCTAAAAAACTTGATTTTTGAAAGTTGCTCTGCCAGCTTTATCTAAAGCTAGCAAAGCAGACATTAAAAAAAAATATAAAAGCAATTAATTTCGAAATAGGTACAACATTTATTTAGCTCCTAATAAGCGCTAAAAGTACCAAATATGTATTTTGGATTCTGCTCACTCTGCTCTGCTGGCTTTCGGGATGTCAAATGATAATTAGTTGATTTTTTATCCGCCGTATGTTCACAGTATAGAAAGGATGGGGGCGAAAATGGCTGTCGAGATACCAAGGTATTCTAGAGCGGTAACCGAACTAATATTGAATTATGAATTCGGATGACATTATCTGAATAAATACCAAACAAAAAGATTTAAATCCTGCTAGTCACTACATAATGCCCAGGTTTGACAGGAAGAAATCTTTGCAACCGTGTGGTATAAAGTATATACTCAGATTTACAATATAATTGAAAAACTTCAGAAGAAAATTGGTTTTAGTGTTATAGAATGTAATGAAAGAAGTAAAAAAAGGAAAATCTATAATTTCGTGTATAAAAATTACAGTATCTTTTCTGAGATTACAATAGCATGCAACAATAATTAAAAATAAATATGTAGTATGTCAAAGAAGCAATATTGTGCAAGTCAGTTTAAAGATATTCAGGCATATTCATAATCCAATCCTAGTTCGATACTAGCTACTATAGTATTAAAATAAAACACTATCCTACCATAACACATAAGAGTCATAAACCTAATTTAATGTTAGACCTCCGCACTTAATTTAGTAGCGTACTAAGTTTCGATTATGAACACGCCTGTTTTTCTTTAATTCGTGTACATGGAGACTAACAAAAAATACGTCTCTTCCAAAATTGTTTCAGTATTTATATTTTTGCATCAAATCAAACAATATAGATTCAACATATCTTTAATAAACAAATACGTATATACTTTGTTTCACGAATGATGATCTGTCATTAAAATATGAAAATATGAGAAACGAATCAATTCAATTGACAGGAGTAGATCAATGGCGTAACAATTTCGAGATAAAATATGGTATTTCAAATTCTTTATGCGCTTCAAGGAAGTTCATATAATTAGGGAGAAAAAATCTCGATTGATTAAATAAGCAATAATATGAAAGATATATTATTAACAATAATGCAGAAACATAAAATACAAATCTTTTGCTTGAGTTATAAAATATAAATTTATTCATCTGAGTTCTCTGAAATGTCACTTTGACTTTGAGACGTCTATCATGGTATTGGAGGAGATAGGCTTGAAATTCTCATGTCGTAGCTTAGACCGCCAAAACGAGAATTTCATGATATAACGAGATAACGAGAAGTATAGCGTGATGTACGTAGCTCGTGAATGATTACATACAATAGATATAATTCAATAATAAACAAACTATAATAAACCTGTATTGTTTCAGAGAAACAATTTTGAATAATTTGGGAAGTTGAAATATCTGGTGCAATGTGTCTCTCGGTAGTTTAAAAAGACTACTGTTTCAGTCGTCTGTATCGTTTTCGATGGATACCCCTGAATAGGTATCTAGGGTTGGTACCCTGTAACTAGAAAAATATATATCCTCTTGTATATTTCATCGTTCCGTATGATTTCGGGTGCGTCCGATCTTTCTCCATAGCGCCGTTTGAAAAGCGATCTCTCCTACTCTCCTAAAAACTTCAAAACTAAAATATCTCCATCGTCAACTACTGTCGGTTATCGCGAGTCCATGGTAGAACAACGTTCAAATTTCACTATTACAATCGCTATAGTATGAGATGGATACAAAATACCACCCTAGGTAAGCTGGAGGCCGAGATTTCGGAGAAACATGAACATATAAGAACTACCACTAGTCGAGAAACAGCGTTCATTTTTTATCGTCATCTTGTGCTAGGGTGAGAACTAGGACGGGGTTAGGTAGCCAAAATATACAACGGACAATGCATGTATTGCATTTCTACATACCTCTCTTCTCTACTACCACCATTGGTGGGTTGCGATAATAAGCATAGAGACTAAATATCCTTACCTGCTCCAGTATCAGTTGTTAACATTTTCTCAGACATGGTTATCTTGGAAGAGCTACTGGCAGATCTTAATGATGAATACAATACACAACCCATCCATATAATTAGCCCAATGATATCGAAGCTATGACCATCAGATTTAACTCCGAAAATACCCCAGAAGCCCGGATTACATTCCTCTGTAAATATAGAGAAGTATTTACAGATAATAAGATTTTTACGTGCAGATATTTTAATCTACCTCTACCTACTTAAATTCTATACTAATTTTAATTTTATTCATAATAATTAAATAGACTTGTGTGGATACTTAAAAACTTACTGTCAGAGTTCGATACTGCAGACCATGTTAGATAGGTAACATAGAGGGACACAACTGATGATTGCAAAAGTCCAGATCTTGGGAGTTTATCTTGAACAGCGGGCAGGACAGATATAACACTAGCGATCACGCATAGAATCAAGTTGATAGAGATGAAGAATTTATTCAAGTCACATCCTGAGGACTGCAAAAGTAGCGAGTTTTAAAATATTAGATTCCAACATTGAACGAATGATTAATCTTTATAATAATTGTTTTTCTCGACAATAAGCGATTAATAATTTTTGCTGAAAACAGATCCACATGTCCCACAGTTGCTGTTAAAGTAAAATTGTCGAGAACCTGTTCTACATATTGACCGAACAAATAATTGCCTTCTATATTATGTGTTTCTACATAATGTAAGCGAAATTTTGTAACTTGCATACCTTTGTAAAGAAGACGTAGAGTAATATAATACCAGTAATGCTAAGAGCATAGTTGAGTAGAGTGATTCCAATCAATGCAAAATACCAGCCTTTAGATTCAGTTTCTTCATAGTTACCGACCCAGGCTTCAGCCCAGGAATGAGCAAAATCCACAATTAGGATCAGCTGGATCAAAATGAAGAGGAATCCACCTATCATGCCGAAATACATCCATGTTATGCCAAATGAACCTTCCGGAATGAAGAAAGATCCAATGACACCCCCAATTACCAAGAGATATTTAATTCCCCAGAACCTCCAATTAAGATATAAATATCAGTTAGTATTATAGGTTGATATGTCGAAAAGAGGACATTTCATTACTAGTAACATACATACCCATTTTGAATTCCTGTTCTAGGATCCCTGGAATTTCTTACGCCTATCATCATAACAGCCATCAGCGCAAAGAAGCATGTCAAAATGAAGCAAATACGATAAACAGCCAAATAACCAACAGCCTTTTCGCAATCAAATTTCACCGAATTAGGAAGATATGAAGTGTTCTTACAAAAGGGTACCTGAGTAAAATAAATCACGTATAAGCTGCTCATGAAAAAAACAAGGGATTCAGAGTCTGAGTTCTTACCGATTTCAATGCTTCTTCTAAACCTGGAGATAACGTAATGCAAGCCATGATAGTTCCAACCAGCAACATTAAGGCATACATGATACGAGAAGAAGTAGAATTTTTGCATGAAGGACATGCTGAACAGCACAGGGAACATGCTGCACTTCCGCAGCAACAGGCAAGCTGAAATAAATTGGTAGAACGATTTTATGCTTTTGAACCTATTTTCCATTTACAATGATGATCGATCAGATTTTGAGTGATCATATATTATCAAACAGTATTAGATTACCTGAGCTGGTAGGCAAATAACGGAGCCCATTACGATTTGAATTTATCAACTAGAAAATATTGTAATAATTCTCTTTGTTGGAGACCAATACGACAATAAGTTTGTTTGTCTGCTATTTTTGTCATACAGTAAATATTTTTGTTATCGTAAATTATACGAGACGAAACAGAGAACACTATTGGAGGCATATATATTATATGATTGGAGGTATGTTTTCTCTGGAACACTATCAGTCTATCAGAGACAGAGAAAACATACCTCATCAGAAAACAGAGTGGACAGAGACACGTTGTCTAACATAGGTCACGATCATGTATATGGGTCTTGCCCACGGTCCGTAGAGAGATACGGTTGTCTCGATCAGCAGTTAACCAATCAGGAGAGAACGCTCGTGTGACGTATGCCGTAGACCTGATTTAAATCGGTTGCCATTCTCACTATGTATTTCCTATATGTTTACTACATATATCCTAGTTTTTACATGTAATAACAGTAACAAAAGCAAGCAAACCAGTATTTTATTAAGGTAGGTACATAAAAACATAAAGAACAGTTGTAGTAAATGATACTGGCAGACAAAAAAACCGGACACCTTGAAAATTGCATGCAATATACCGCTTAAAGCAAAAACTTGCCCTACAATTTCGGGAAGCATTCCTTACAAATTGTTGAAAATCAATCAATAAACGAAAAACAGCTGAAAAGGAAATCACAAATTGTTGCAAGTTCGGGGTGGGTACAAATTGAAAAACAACAGGTCGACAAGTTTTCCAGCTTAAAGAATAATAGGTACCTACCTCATTGAAATTTTTATTCAGATATCTCTTAATATTACAACTTGAATGACCAAATAAGCTAAATTTTGCGAAGGTATTAGTTAAAACCGAAAAAAGTCAGATGTCCGTTTTTTAGTGTGTGAAATAAATCACGTTTTTTTTTCATTTTTGACCGACAAACCCCGAACGGAGGAGGTATACAATTCGACTGTTTTTTTTTTGGTTCATGTGCTCATTTTACCTAAACGTAGTCCGATTTTGGATTTTTGATTGATGTTAAAATCTGAAATATGTATATTTTCGCTATGTGGAAGGGGCAATTTCTTTAGAAAACTGAAAATCTGAGAATGGGAAATTAATGAACAGATTATTTGTAGCAACATTTTTATTGAACAGAGTTTCCATAGAGTTCAGGTAAAGTGGTAAAGTTTATAATATGCGTATTTGCGCGACGATGTTCTTAGTTTTCTGGATAATAGGAAATACAAGCAAAGGATATATGGATAATGGTAAACGTTCAACGATTTTCGTGACAATTGTAAGACTGAAAAGTGTGAAATAAATATTTTTATAAAAAAAGTTTGAGTTATCAGTTGATGCACAGAAATGTATAGAATAATATTAATTCTATTAGTGCTGGTAGATATTTGTGAAGTTGGTGCCAAAAGTTTTCAATCTAACTGCAACTGCACAACTTCAAAAGTACCAGCACCAATAATAGATTTAACATTATCAAAGTCTATCTAAGCAGATAGACTGATATTATATTGTACATTTCAGTGCACCAACTGATAACGTCAACGTTCGGTGCGGAGCGCTTCCCCCCCTAGTACCCAAGATTGAGACAACCGTGTCTCTCTACGGACCGTGGGTCTTGCCTCCGTATTATGGAGAGCATAGAATTATTTTCTATGATGGAGAGTATAACCGATTTTGGTTGCAAATAAGGGTGGCGCTGTTAGTCGTTAAATTGAACATTTTCAAATAGATCCATAAAACGCGGGAAATAGTTGCATTCACAGAATTCAGAATACTATTGAAAAAATTACTTATTAAATACGTAATAACCAACAAAAGTAAAAGAAATAAGAACTTTTTGTGTGAAAATGGTCATTTATTTAACAGACAAAAAACATATTTCGATTTCAGTAGAGTAACCCAATCAAATTTAAATATAAGCATCATATGATTAAAAACAGAATTAACATTGAAGGCATGTCGCTAGTGTTACAGATTATCTACTCTTATATAGTATATAATCGTTATAATAATATTGAAATATGAATATATTACTGGCAAAAAACATATATTCCTTAGGTAGGTACACTGGCACATAGGGAAAGGTCGATTTCTTCTCAAATTGTTTATTTCTGTAGATTATGTTTCGTATATAAATATATATTAAGAATGCAAATTATCTGCAAACTTTGCGCTTTAAACCTTAGCAAACTTTATAAATTGTTGAGATTTGTTGATCATTTTCAAATGCTAATTTCAAAAACTTTATTGCTTAGCTGCTTTAACAACACAGCATCTCTCAGAGGCACTGAAAATAAAAATAATAGAAATATTTTCTATTTATATTTCCGCTGGAACATAAATCTTATATCATATTCAAAAAGTAACCAAAGTAGACAAGAAGAAACCCAGTTATTTTTAAATTCAAGCTAATTTTTTGTTGCAGATGAAATGAAACCTACGAACATTCTAAATAAATTTGAAATTAAGGTTTTTTGGAGCTGTGTGACAATATACATTTTGTTACTTACCTTTACAGATATGTTCTCATTTATGAACACATGAAGCTTTTCTGGGTATTTTAAAGACTCTACATGTATACGAATATTATTTCGTTCTTATGAAACATTTAATACCAAGTTGGAGGTATATTAATAAAACTTTGAATGTCATTGAAGTATAAAAAAGCAAATAGAAATTTCAGTGACAGAGTTAGCATGAAATTAGTACATAAATATGTAAATAACAGTCCTTGACCTAACAAACCTTGTCAGAATTTATTGTTTTCGAAAATACTTTCGCGTGTATAGGCTGCTATATGTCTCTTCATTATCGAAAGAAGTTTTTGGAAAGCCCGATTGTTATTTTGATGTAGAAGGAACATTGCAAAAGCGAGTCTTGGGGTTATGTCAATATTATTTCTGTCCCGAACTCTAAGTTTTTCAAATAAAGACAAACATTCCTTCAAGAAGTCTAATTGTAAGAGTGTACCTTTAAAAGCTGCATTATAATTTTTTGACGAAAAAGTTTGGGATGAATTTAAAATTTGGAAGAGCTGATACTTAAAAAAATTGCAGAATCTGTAACTTCCGCAGGAAGGGATCCAAATTTAATATAAAAACTTATATCCACATGAACCGAATAGCTAGTCGCTATTCATTAGTTTGTGTGCTGCTTTAAAAGAAATTTTGGTATTTATTTCATAGAATTCTTTTATATATTGCCAGGATTTCTTACTTAAGCCAATAATAGACTTATTAGGCAAATTCATCACCTTCATCACCAACAAAATTTATCTATCTTCGCTATTTTGGACTTCAACCCAAGTTTATCATATGTATTGACGCAGGTTCTAGTTTAGAAAAGCATTTTCAATAAGGTAAATATTTCTTAGAGGAGTCTCGTCAGAGACAAAAAATAACTTTAAATTTAGTGTGCGGACCTCTATGTGACAGCACCACGGGCAATTTGAGAATGGCTCACACACAATAATTGGATCAATGAACGACAGCGGTATTGTTTGCATTCATATCGTTGATAGCGACTACTTGAACACAGCCGCGGTCATATCTTCTATTCGTAGTATCATGGAGACAAACAAAGGTTGTATTTGGTATAGCCATCCATGCCACAAAAAAAAGCTTCAGATAATTGGCAAATAAAACATTTAATATCAATCACTGTACATATTCTCACAAAAAATACTGCTATAATTCGGGTGCACTTTCACAAACATTTTAGAAACTTATTCAATAAAACTGTTTAAGTTTTTCGTAAGTAAGGAAAAAAATTATATTCCACGGACCCATGCGGAACAGTGTTGGAATGAAACCTTTATAAAATGCCCAAAAACCTTCATTCCTGAAAGTCTGTATGAAACAATCTATAGTGCCTCTATAGATGTGAGACTGCCCTCCTTCTTTTTTCAGCTTTCGCTGGTTCATCAATCGTGTCTAAAATATAAGTACATATAATTATTATAATAATAACATGAAAATTGAAATTTTTTACTAACCCTTACTACATCTAAAGGTGTTGAGCCGACTGCACTTCCACAACTGGCCACAAGACTAGAGCTAGATAAAAAAATGTAGATGATCGCTCAGATAATAAGCATAATTGCTTAATGATACTTTCATGTAGAGTCCAATTATACATAATTTCAAAATAATGATTTGCAGGAGGCATGCCATTAAATATTAAATTTGATATGTTATTGTTTTAAACAAAGGATCACTGAATGTGAAAGAATAGTAACGAAACTTACATAAAATGATTCGCAGAAGTATCACCAAGTAGGTTCATTAAGTAACTTTTTGTAAAATCATAGACAGGTAATTCTATAGCAGCTATAACAGCAGCTCTTTGAGCTGTGGGATTGACACCCTAAAAACAGGAAGAGAAAATTACAATCAGCCCTATCAATAAATACTATAGATATATTTTTGGTGGACTTCATAAAAAGAAGGAGGTCTATAAAACAGAATGTTTAATACAAAGCTCCGTTAAAGAAGAACGCTTATACTAACTTCGAATTTAAAAGTGATAAAAATAATGTAATTATATCATTGAGAAGATAAAACTGCACAAAAAAAATGTTTGAAATTGAGCGTACACTAATTCCAAGTATGCGAGTTCGAGATATATTTACGTCTTCATAGTCTACCTTAACAGTCCATTTGAAATCAAAATCTTTTTTTAAATTTGATAACTTTCAAATATCCTTAGTAGAAGCTGTTGCCTTGCAGCGCCATCCAGTGGCGAGTTATGAGAAAGTGGATAACATAAAACCTTCGTCAAGAAAAATAACCTGCCAATTTTCATCGTGATCGGTCCCATTATGGGTATGTTCGATGGCGTCGGACTATACTGATCTCGGATATAATAAATCCATTTTTGACTGACTTCCCAAAAGAAGAAGGTATACAATTCGACTGTATGTTTGTTTTGTATGTATGTAACCTACTTTTTATTGTAACTGTATGTACAAGATTTATTCGTTTTTTTTTCATTTGAAAGAGTATGAGGATTTTACATATATTTATGACTTCCTTGGTAACCTTCTGTTCAAGTCCTAAAGGGTATCGCGAGATTTTACCTATTTTTTTCATCAAAATCATTTTTTCATTACTTTTTTTTGTTTTATTACGTATTAGTAAGTTACTCAACACGATTATTAAAACTTGAGAAATAAGTAACTTTGAATCATAAACATTTTGAAATTGGTGTTAAGAGTCTCCTATAGCTGATACCTACATGATCACTTGGCATCAACTTCAAAATCTGATGAAGTTGGTCCTAGTTCTTTTCAAGTTATTTATAACTTATAATAAATAACTTTTAAAAATGCATATGCATCTTTTTTTGCACCAGCTACTACAAAATCATGATTTTTTACATTGGGTATGTATTGTATGTAGATAGATTTTGATTGATTCCGGAAATAATATTATTATGTTTGGTACCATTTTAATAAATATTATTTTACAATTTTCAGTGCATTACCTAATGAAGTCGGTCCCCCTGTCCTGGTTTTAAAAAAATGTACGAGTATGTATTTCTCATATAACTTACCCTCCATAAACCCGAGATTCCTTCGTGTGTATACACTTCTTTGAAGCATTCGACTAGACTGACATTAGTGATTCCTTGGTTACCAGCCACCTGCATTCGAACTTTAAGCACATCTGTAGGATTGGCGATGGCACTTGAGAATGCACCAGCAATCACAGCGCATACCACATTCACTAAGACACTTTCTTTTCCATCATTGCGTTCGACAATGATGTTTTTTATGGAATAGTAAGTACCAAACTTGATCGTGCCGTAGGTTGCTTGACGAAGTACTGCTGGCCATATACTGCAATAATTATGAGAAAAGAATTATATTCTAATCCTAAAAAGACATGAAGTTCTTAAAATTATGATATTCTGAAGTGTATTTATATGACATGCCAATAAGGATCCTGGAATCGAGATTCATTCTTAACAGTTGTCGTAATGCATATATAAGGATACATTTTGAAAGACACGTTTTTTAAAAACTAAATTCAAATAACAAAAATACCTAGATGAGTACGAACCATATACCCACATACCATTTATTGATGTTTATTCATCATAATAATATGCACTAAGTACATTCATTAAATAGATAACCTTTGGAGCAAATTTTTAGCTTTTACTGATTAGTATAATGGCAAGATAGTGTTTTCTTACATTGACGTTTGAAATTAAACGCAAATTTATAAATACGTAATACACTCACATCGTGTTACCTAATCTGTTTACCCCTTTAAAACTGATTGATTTCTAATTCAGAAATAAGATTCGCAATAGGTACTGCAATAAAAAAAATATAGGTAAGTAGCTAGCTAGCTTAATTCACGGACATCAAAATTTTTTTACTACTTAGAATCTTATAATTGAGCATATTTTAGAGAATATAAATCTAATTACTGCTTACCCGGAGTAAAGTGATGCAAAGCCTTCTTGTTTCGCTATTTTCAAAAAACAATCTATCATACCCGTGTACTTCAGTTTGGCATGACTTTTGTCTATTTTTTGTCCTTGAATTTGTAGTCTTGTCTTCGTCGTATCAACTGGAAATGTACCTGAAAATGAAATAACGTTTGTTGTTGTTGTTACTTGTTTATGCGATTGAGGTTAGGGTTAGAATATTCATATTACCGAATTCTGCAACAATTGATGCAACTCCACCATAAATAAAAGGCCTCCAAGTCAGATCGCCCATTCCAATTCAATTGATACGTTTTAGAGATGAGATACCTATATAAATTTATAGCTGTTCCAAACCGGGGTATATTGATCATAAATGGTATCACGTATCACGTCGACGGAGGCAGGCATAGACTACACTATATTACGGGATACGGGTACACAGTGTACACAAGACACAGCACGGCTGCGGCTGAACACGATAACCCTGTATGATATGATCGCTGTGACGCTGTGTCGTCTTCAACGGTCTCTACTAATTATGTCGTCTTTTTTGTCTCTAATGAATTGTTGAATTTTGAATACCTAGAATTAACGTTATGGTGTAGAAATCGCAGATTGCAAGATCACTGTCGATGTTCTTAGTCGGTTAGTTATCCCGTTAGCATTAGTTGTGCGTCAGGAATAACGTAGGACGTTAGGTACTGTGTAAAGATAAAATTAGTTCCTCTTTATCTTTACTATAATCTCCTCATCTACATTATATTACTGCAAGATTTGCAGGGGGTCTTGTTTTTGCTTTCATATACTTTGTGACATTGAATATGCAACACCCATTAAACATCAAAATATTTTATTAAATTTAAATACCTTGGTATATCTATTAGATTAATGATCAGATTTTCGAAGCAATTTCCTTACTTTTTGTCAGGACATTTTAATAAGTGTTGGAGTCCCTCTTGAGTTACTACATTCTATACAACAAATAAGATGAACATTGTCTTGAGGAATTTAATTGTCTAATGTGGTGCAAATCCCAATCTTCCACCTAACAAAACCCATACTTTTTCAATGGGTGAAAGTCAGGAGCTTCTTCGTTCATCATATGACCATAAACAAAAGAGACTTGTCACTGAACCCAATTGCATTCCTGATCCTACTGGACGTGTTCTTTGATACTACTACCACCACCCCCCCTAGGTTATTGGGTAAAAGGCAAGATGAGAAGCTAAAAGACCTGATCCTTCGATAACTGATTGTAGACAGACTCATTGTCCTATACAGTAGCCAGTAGCCAGCCATGACTGTGCCTCTGACCTAAAGGTAGAAAATCAGTCCCTAAGGGCATGTGTTTTAAGGGGCGTTCTATAATGCTACCCTCAGCTACCCCGTTAATATACCAGTAATTCAAAATTAGCATGTCTTGTCAGTGGAGGCATAGTAACCAATGTTTTTAAAGCGAGTAAAACAAACAAAATCATTTAAAAAAATCCTGTTAGCATTATTGTTATAGTCGTTGGGCCCAAACGTGAGTTTATTCAGCGAAAATTGCTCTATCGATACTTCATGTATGGCTTCACCATGTTGAGTAGGAATTTTTTTTATTTGCGAAAATTCTGAGAACTGGCTAGTTTTCCTTAAAGACTTCTCCTTGACATTATTGCTTTAGACAGCATCTATGTCGAGAGAGAGAGAGAGAGAGAGAGAGTCTCGAAGCTATTGACTTTTGAATAATTAAGAGTTCATTAGTAAATAATGAACTGTTAATTTGGCATTTTGTGTCTTGTGTTTGAAAGCATGCCACAAAGAATGAATTTTAATCGCTTACGCGAATGTTAAAAGTCTCTCTCAATTTTAAATTTTGAAGCAAAGGAATTATTTTTAGCCATTCCTTATACCTTTATCTATGTCTTCAAATTATTTTTTTTTCAAACAATGCTATTGAAAGAATTTTTTTTTCACAACCAATATTCAAACGATGAGTTTGGCGGCACCAAATAATTATGACGTAATACGTAATAGCTTTGAAATGATGCGAAATCTAGAAAGAGTGGTTTTTATTGAATAAACTTAGGACCAAGGACTATTAGGACCATCTTCTTTTTGTAAGAAATTGCACAAAAAAGTAATTGCTATAACCGATCGGAACTAATTTTTTTCGTTAAGATCCCATAAGTTTTATTGGATGTTGCATATTTAATGTCACTCAGAATATTTTTGTAAGAATTATTTCACGGTCTAATACATATGCACACGATCATTTTTTATTTGAAGGGTCCTACACAGTTGCAGGCACCTCTCTTAAGTAGGCACGACCAAATCGGCAAAATCGAAACGCATTTATCGCATTTCGGTGCTTATTTTGTGCTAATCTGTGCTACTAAAAAAAAATCTTGTACCTCGTGCTGTTTTGGAAAAAATCGTAGCGCTGATAGCTTCATATGAAGTCAGCACGACCACAACAAAAAATAAAAACAAGCACATAAATAAAAAGTACATAATTTGTGCTAATTCGTGCCATCAAAAAGAAATTCATATTCGGATTCAGTTTCAAAAACACTTAATAAATTAGAAACCAAAAATTAAATAGAAACGTAAGTATCCACTTTTATAAATAGACTCAAACCGCAAATCTTGCAACAGATACAGTTTATTTTGTGCTGCTAAAATATGTAATTGCAGAATTAGTATCAGCGGCATTTCATCAGTAACCATTTAAGAACTAGCTAACGTTCAAGAATAAAGTGCCATTTGTTATCAGCAGAATCCAACCGTGACTTGCAAAAGTTAAGGCTTACTTTGTGCTACCAAAATATGTAATTGCAGATTTTGTACCAGTGGAATTTCATCAGAAACTTGTGTGTTCAATTCTTGTCATTTCTCAGGTTGAAGAACTTTCCTTAATATGTAGTATGTTTTCCCCTTTTTGTTTGCTCGTCATTTGTATACCTTTTCAAGGAGAAAGTCTTTGAATTCTTCTCTTAAAAACGAGATTTCAAAATGTTTTTCAGTGCAACTATTTAGTGAATCATTTGCAGATTTTTTGTGCCACTCCGAATCGTCACTTACTAGACTTCCATACGTGATATCAGATTTATCATCACACGAAACTTCGTTAAAAAGTTAGGTATACTAGGTATTCGACTGTCTGCTTTTTTTTTGTTTGTACGCGCCTTTTATATAGTAGACGAGCTCCGATTTTGATTTTTGTTTCATTTGAAAGAAGAGACCCATAAAAACGCAAATCTGAAATCTCCTTTCCTGCGATAATCGACCCCGAACCGAAGGGGTGGAGGGGGCAAATTTTCTCGAAAATCGAAAATCTGAGATGGAAGATGAGAAGGACAATATCCGGAAATGTTTAAATTGAACATTTTTTCAAAAGAGAAACGGTTTTCGAGATAGACGCATGTTAAATTCTCAAATGTGCAATGTGGAGAGAGCAATTTCTGTCGAAAATTGAAAATCTGTGGGCAGTACATGAAGGACATAATTACCTATTTGTAGCAACATATAATCCCTGTGTCCAACACACATTTAGCTAAAAAAGCGCTGCAACATTTTTGACAGATTTTGGTAGAAAACGCTTGCTCTTTTTAAGCTGCAGCATTAGAAATACCCGAACAGTTATTTTTTAAAACTTCTTTATAAACCAGCTTACCAGCGCAAGACGTCTAACAGCAAATCCTGTCAAAAATGTTGCAGCGCTTTCTTAGCTAGATGTGTGTTGGACACAGGGAATAAATATAATGAACATTTTTCCCTTAGAGTTACGGTTTTCGAGTAAAATCGGTGTTGAAATGGTAACAACTAAAATATTCAAGCGTATTTCCGCAACGATGTTCTGAGATCTTAATAACAACAACTACAACCAAGTAATATACGTGGGTAATAGGATAAGTACTATCTTCATTGGTATTAGTGAACGTTCAACGATTTTCGTGACTAATGTTACACTCAAAAGTGTGAAATAAATATTTTTTACAAAAAAATGGACCGACGTTATTAGTTGGTGCACTGAAAAGTATAAAATAATATTAATTCTATTGGTGGTGGTACTTGTGAAGTTGGTGCCAAAAGTCATCAATCTAACTGCAACTGCACAACTTCATAAGTAACAGCACCAATAGAAATAATATTATTTTATATTTTTCAGTGCACCAACTAATAAATTTTTTGTAATAAATATTTATCAAATGTAATTTTGGGTTTTAATTTAATAAGTGCTTTTTAGAAACTGAATACAAATATGAATTTTTATTTGATGACACGATTTAGCTCAAATTATGTACTCTTTTTACTTTCCTACGCTACTGTAGTAGCTGTACAAGGAAAGTGTAGGCCTTTTCATCATTTGATGAGCGCAAGCGCAGCGGCCATATCGAAACGGCGGTAATTCAAAAGTAGTTTTGAAAAGTAAATACTGGGAAAGCAATATTATCTATACAAATTATTGAATTATTAGAAAAAAATCGTTGATAGTGCTTTACTGGTATATAACTCTGACGAAGCACATAATTGTGAACAGGTAAAAAGATGATAAAGTCCCATGGACGTCCGCAATAGTTAATAAAATAAAAAATAACATTTTGATGATATGTAATGATATTTATTATTATACTACCTACTGTGTTTAATGAAAATATATTTTTTATAAGTATTATATAATGTGGAACAGTATATTTTTGAAAAAACTTATTTTTCGGGGTAAGAAATGCAATCAGAAATAAAGTACCGGTCGATCAAGCTGTTAACAAAGAAAATTGATTCTGAAACAACACTATGAAAATCAAAGCGTTTCACAAACTCCAGTCACAAATTATTCTCAAATTTGGCAACTATTTCCCTCACAGGATGTGATAAAGAATTTCAACTATGGATCTATGGATAATTCTGGTTCTTGCTTTGATCACCTACAAGCAAATTATAGGTTATAACTCCAACATTCTTCCCTATTATATAAATATACGGTACCTTATTGTTTGATTTATTAATGTGACAACTGACATTCTTTATAACTCAGAGGGGTATTGGGATTTTCTTCTGTTGGACCACTTTCGCCCTGAAATGTAGTGAACAAATATATCTACGTATCATTAGTAGATTTAGATTTAGATTTAAGAGAGGGTTACATTGCACTGCGACCATAAGGTCTATTGTGCCCCCTACTTAAGTTGCACTCGCCTATACGCGATCTACAACTCGCCTTCCAGTTCCAGAGTTCTAATGAACTCCAGTATCTGGGTTGGCTTCAAGGAGGATACTTCCTCACTACTTCAGGTTGCTATTCCAAGGCACTGTTTGCGTTGGCTAGCAATGGCGAGGCATTCCGTCACCAGGTGATCCGGAGTTTCCTCCTCTTCCCCGCAGAATCTGCACTCGTCATCCTCTGCTAGACCTAATCTCATTAGATGCTTCTTGAGGCGACAGTGTCCTGTAAGAAATCCAGTGAGTAGGTGTAGCTTGTTCTTGCTGAGATCCAAATACCTTTTGGATCTTGCAGTATCAAAGTTTTTTAGAAACTTTTTGGAATGATCCAATCCAGGGGTATCCCGCAAGAGTGTTTCTCTTACGGTTTTTTCCCTCTCCAGAAACTCCTTCTTGTAGGTGCTTTTATCTGTGCCACAGAAGGGTTCTGGGCCAGTAAATGGAGTTTGTGTTCCTTTCCTGGCAAGTGTGTTGGCCTCCTCGTTGTCTTTGATTCCCGAGTGGCCGGGAACCCAGAGTGGACCCTGTTGTTCTTGCCTAGCTCATTGAGCTTCCTTCGGCACTCCCATACCATTTTAGATTCAATGGTATGAGAGTTCAGTGCTTTAATTGCAGCTTGACTATCAGAATGTATTGCAATGTCATATTTCTGATAGTTTCTTTCAAGGTTCACCTCCACGCATCTCTCAATTGCAAGCAATTCTGCTTGAAAGACGCTTGGGCAGCGGCCTAGCGCAAGTGAGCATTTGGTGCGATTCCCAAACACTCCAGCGCCTGTCCCCGTCGTGGTCTTAGAACCATCAGTGTACCATTTAATGGTATTCTTTTTGAGAGCTTGGGTTGTGAGCCCCCTGTCCCTGCTACTTAGCACCGTGGTGAAAGTTCTCTCGATGCTAATTTTCTTTGTCATTACATCACTGGGAAGGTTTGCTGATGGGATGTGTTTGGACAGAGAGGACCAAGCTCTCTGATTCCGAATTCCCACAATGTCTGAACCTTCCCTAGATAGTCTTAGAATGGCCTCATGGGCCAATCTATCTATCACTAGATGGAGAGGTGTGAGATCTGTGATGATCTCTAGTGCCCTGGTCGGGCAAGTTCTCATGGCTCCAGTAATACAGACACAGGCTAGTCTTTGTATCCTATCGAGGGTTTTCCTCGTATTGCTCTGACTTGCCTTGCCATGCCAGGCTATTGACCCATATGATATTATCGGTCTTACAATCATTACGTACATCCATCACAGTATTTTTGGGTTACATGCCCAAGTCTTACCAGTCAGATTTCTGCAAGCCATTAAGGCCTTTATTGCTTTGCTAGCAGTAGCCTCAATATGCTTGTTCCACAGAAGCTTGCTATCTAGTGTTAATCCCAGATATTTGACTTCAGCCTTCCGGCTTATTATATCTCCACTCAAAGTGAGAGGTTTCATAGCTGGAAGTTTCCTTTTCCTAGTAAATGGAATAATTGTGGTCTTGGATGGGTTTATGCTAAGCCCCACTGACAAGCACCATTGCTCAATAGTTCTGAGGCCCTCCTGCAATAATTCGCATAGGGCATAGGCATAGGCAAATTTTCCTCGGACTATTAGGACTATGTCGTCGGCATAGCCTATACATGTGAAGCCAAGCTCCGTGAGTTTGTGGAGTAACTCGTCTACTACTAAGCTCCATAGGAGGGGAGATATTACTCCTCCTTGAGGTGTTCCACGAGTAGCTTTAACAGAGGTGGTATGATCACCTACTTGGGCCTCAGTTATTCTCGTCTTCAACATCTCATACATCCATTTGATAACGGTCTTGTTCACTCCTCGCCGTGTGAGTGCCTCCCTGATTGACACATGTGTGGTGTTGTCAAAAGCCCCAGATATGTCCAGGAAGGCACACATTGCGATTTCTTTATTGCTCAGAGAACTCTGAATGACCTCAGTTAGCTGATACAGCGCGGTTTCTGTTGAACGCCCCGCCCTGTATGCATGCTGACATTTATGAAGTGGTTTGTCCTTCAGAATCTCTGTTCTTATGTAGTTATCCACTACTTTCTCCATCGTTTTCAGTAGAAACGATGTTAAACAGATAGGTCGGAAAGATCGGGGATCAGTCCCATTTTTCTTCCCTATTTTCGGTATGAAGATTACTTTGGCTCTTTGCCATATGCTAGGTATAAAGCCCCGTGCTAGGCAGCTTCTTGTAATCTTCAGGAGATGGGGAAGGATCTCCTCCATTCCTTTCTGTAGGATTATTGGGAATATGCCATCTACTACCGGCGATTTATAAGGTTGAAAGGTGTTGACTGCCCATTCCAACCTTTGTCTTGTGAATATCTTCTTAGCAATACTCCAATTTTCCTTGCGAGGATTCTTGGTTTGGATTGCTACGTCAATACTACTGAGGGGTTCACTTCCTGGGAAGTGTGTTTTGAGAAGTAGAGCAGATCGCTCCACTTCTCCCTCAGTGTATGACCCGTCTGGTTTCTTTGGCGACATTAAGGGGCTGATTGCCCCTTGCTTGAAAGTGAAGCCTCTTGGCCTTCCTGATCTCCTTATTGTATTGTGTGAGCTTCTCGGTGTAGCCCTGCCAATTATCGTCTCTTTTGGCCCTGTTGAAGAGCCGACGGACCTCTAATCTGAGGTTTGACAAGTTTTTGTTCCACCAAGGTGCTTCCTTGCTTGGTCGAGCTTTTGAGAGTGGGCAACTTGATTGGAATGCATCCGTTATCGCCACACTGACCAGTTCGACCTCTTGATCCAGATCGCAGTGTGGGTGTTTGACCCCATTACTTGCGATCTGTTCCAAGTTTTGCTTCAGAAGGGTCTTATATTTAGACCAATCTCTATTTCTAAGGTTACGAGTTGGAGACAGTGAGGTTACTTCCCCCGCAATCCTAAACTCTATAATCCTATGATCGGAGAGAGAAGGTTCCTCCATCACTCTTCAATCAAATAGGTTATTCCTGGCAGTAAGGCTGGCAATTGTTACGTCCAGGACCTCTTCTCTTGCTCTCGTGACAAAAGTGGGGGTTGTTCCCACATTAAGGGTTTCTAGATTATTAGCTAAGAGATATTCAAGTATGCACTCACCTCTAGGGTTGTTGTTCGTGCTTTCCCAAATAACATTGTGCGCATTGGCATCACAGCCTATGATGACTGGCAGTTGTCTGCTATTGCAGTATTGCACTAGCTCTTGAGGTTCGACTGGAGGTATTGCAGGATTGTCTCCAGCAAAATAAGCAGATGCAATAACTATGTCTCGGTTGATGCCCCCAGTGTTGAGGTGTACTAGAATTGGAACAAGGTCCCGAGTCATGAATTCTGAAACACATTTGTAATTAATGTTGTTTCTTATGATCACACAGGCACGAGGGGACTCCTGCCTCTGGTCATAGATCAATTCTGAGTCTCTAGATGCCAAACCTTTAATTTGGCCTGCTTTGCCTGTCCAGGGTTCCTGGATCAGTACAAGGTCCATTTGGGATTTAGCAAATAGCCTTGCAATCTCTGCTGAAGCTCCCTTCGCGTGATGCAAGTTCACTTGCGCCACCTTGGAGAAAGGGATGAAGGTGCTGTAGTCTGGGGTGTAGGAGCTGGGTAGTCCAGCCTCAAGTTCCCCCCCTCCTCTCTTTCCACCTGTCCCTCATCAAGATCCATCGGGAGGGTAGTCTCCTTGGAGCTCGAGCGGGTATCTGGGTCTCGGGTTATGGCCTCGACCCCCGCATGGGTTCGCCCTTCCCCCAGGACTGCAGAGAATTTCTCTGCCGCCCCGGCTTCTTTGGCAGAGCCAGCAGAGGCCTCGACCAGACCTGAGCTAGCAGTTTTATCCTGCACACCGGAGTCCGTAGATGTGGAGGGCATCTCCGCATCTTTTGGACCTCCCGCAGGTTTATTTTTCTGTCCTAGCCCCGAGACAGACACACGTCCAAACCTAAAGTTTAAGAAGCATCCTTCTGCCTTCAGGGCCTCTCCTGATTGGTGATCGATCCCAATCGTGAGGACAGTACCGGTTCCCTCCTTTTTGGAGTTGAGAACTTTCCAGGCTCCGGTACTGAGCCAGGTGTTCTGTACTTCGACGAGTCGGAGGATTTTCTCCGTCTCCATTTCGAAGCTTCTTGGGAAGTACAGCGTTACAGTGACGGGTTTGGGGATGTTTTTCTCCTCTACCGCCACTAACTCGGGTCCTTCCCAAGACCTCAAGGCCGGCACTACTCCAATGAGCCAGTCCGCCGAATCCTGAGAACCGCAGTCCACCAGCATCATTCCACAGCGGAAATGTATACCGGTGAAGTGCATTCCCTTCACCTCTCCACTGCACATCTCTTCCACTAGGGTATCCTCCAGTGTTGAGAGCCGATATGGTTCAAGGATTACTCTAGGGTAATCCTTGGGTATGATACCCACACGAATAGCCTTTACGGCCTTGGCAGCTGCAGCGTATCCGGTTTTTGCTGCAGCTGTTTTCGGCTTTTTAGACTGAGGCCTTTCCGGAGAAGTGATATGCTCCGCGCCTCTCTTTCCTGTCCTTCTTCCCGTCGGTGTTACCTTCGGGGTCGGGACAGTAGGTGGTATGGAGTGTTGAAGAGCCTGTTTTCTGGCCTCCTCAGGTGCAAGTCCCTGATGGAGGAGTCGCAGGTACTTCCGCACTCCTGCTCCACTGAGACCCTTTCTCAGTGGATCGTCTCTGCCGCTCGGCTGTCCGAGGTCGAACGGCAGACGATTCCTTTGCCGTTTGGCATTTCCCTTTTTTACAGGAAGCCCGGATGAAGAGGTGGAGGCTTTCTCCATCTCTCCTCCGGTGAGTTTGGGATTATATGAAATTTCCATAAAGTTCCCACGAGTAGCTGGGGACAAATCGGTCCACTTCTGCAGAGCCCCGCATGCAGGAGTAAGGGGTTAATACAATGGAGTTCCCCCTTGTGCTCCAAGGTCGAAACCAGTAGAGACCAGTCCTCTATCTAGCCATGCATCCCTCGGCCTGGTTTCCAGCCTTGGATTTAGAATTTTTGATGAGGTTATTTCCTCTTGGTCCGGGCGGTTAAGCCAAGACCCCCCGCATCACTGGACCGCGAGACATGACCACAGACGACCAGGATGCGTTGGTTTGACAGGGTGGTTTCGAGGTTAGCTCGAAAGCACACCTGGCATCGTTGTACCTGAATGCAATTCCCTTAGCCACGACACTACAGCTGGGACAGGTGAAGTTGGTCCGCGGCAGGGTATTCGTGGCTGCCAATTGAGTTTTTAGTCTCAATGAGCCCTATTTCCCCGCAGGCCCTCTTCTCATATAAAAATCATCGTTAGAGGCCCCCTCCTATCCGCCACCTGGAGACGCGCCGGGTTGGCACTTCACTCCTCCCAGATGCTGATTGACAACATCCGGACCGGTATCATTAGTAACATCATCAAATGATCGAAAACCTCTATCACTTCGGCCACATTTTTTCACCCATAAGTCACATTTGCAGATTTTGAACATGTTTAATTGGTATGTATTTTGCCTCATGATGTGATACTTTCATTACGATATTGTAGGCAAGGTTTTAAAAAATGTATAAAATAATGGCTTTGTGTTGCCTTTGAATGATTTATATCGTGTATCACGCTTACATATTCCATAACAACACCGTATTGTTGTTCCTTTCAGTAGAGATAACATAGTCAAAAACTATTGAAATAATTTGTTTTTTAATTAAGACTTATTTTCTTATATTATTGTTATTTTTTTTTTGTAATCGTGTCAAATTTTCGGTATAGAGATTTTTACAAGTCTAATAAACATATTTTCAGCCATTGGTCTGCCTGTCTGTCTGTCCGTCTGTCTGTCTGTGACAGCATTATCTCGGGAACGGATCAGTGGATTTTGTAGCTTTCTTTTCTATTTTGTTTGAAATCAATATCACTCGCTGGTGGCACTGAATGAGAATCCTGTATACACTGGGTGCTGAGCTATAGCCAAAAAACGTGATTTGCTCAAGACTGTAGCGAGAAAATGGCTCTAAGGTCTTTGGTAAAACTTGCGTAAAGTATTCTTTTGAGAGCCCTTTACCACCCACACACAGCGCCATCTCTGAGAAAAAGCACAAAAAAAGTTATGCTTGAATAAAATTCCATATTTTCCACATGTTTCTTCAGATTCTGGCTAAACGTTTCATCTTGCGAAAAAATGTTACATGATCATTGTTTTTTGTCTTGAAATGCTGAAAAAAATTAGTGGTAGCACGATTTGACCAAAGGATTTTTACTTTACTACCGCTATTATCGTCGCTATGTAAGGAAAGTATTATAATAGTGTAAAATTTTTCATTTACTGGAATTTGCCTGCGAGCGGTAGGAAAGTCGTGTGAGTGGACACACCAGATTTTTAAATTTTGTTTGGTACCAATATCACTCACCTGTGGCACTGAATGAGAATCCTACATACACTGGGTGTTGAGCTATAGCCAAAAAACGTGATTTGCTCAAGACTATAGCGTGAAAACGGCTCTAAGGATTTTGATCAAATTTGCCTAAAGTATTCTTCTGAGAGCCATCTACCACCCACATATAGCACCATCTCTGAGTAAAAGAACAAAAAAAGTTATGCTTGAATAAAATTCTGTATATTCCACAAGTTTCTTCAGATTCTGGCTAAACGTTTCATCTTGCGAAAAAACGTTACATGACCATTGTTGTTTGTCTTGACATGCTGAAATAAATGAGTGGTAGCAAGATTTGACCAGAGGATTTTTACTTTCCTACCGCTATTATCGTCGCTATGTAAGGAAAGTATTATTGTAATAGTGTAAAATTTTTCATTCACTGTCAACGAGCGGTAAGAAAGTCGTGGGAGTGGACACATCAAAACAAAAGATTTTTTATGAACTGATTGCACATGGATATTTTTCAGATGACCTGTGCAGGCCGCCGGAGAGTCTGCCTGCAAGTGTGTAAGGCCATTTGATAGACTGCTTTTCTGTACATTTAGAATAAATATTCACCGGATTCTGATTCCTCCTCGGTTTTAGGGTTATTAATCTGTGTTACAGTGATAAAAAAATCTTATATGTTCACGCACACGACTTTCCTAGCACCTCAATCCAAAATATGAAGTTTCATTTCAGTCTATTTTTTTCCTGCTTTTTATCAGATATACGCAACGGATACGCGATACGCATTGAGAGTGTGCTCAAACGTTTCTAGAAGAATATGCAGGTTCTAAATTAAAATCACATTAATATTGTTTCTTTGTAAGTTTGTTTATTTTATTTATGACGAATGTAATAGCAATTCTGTTTTCTTCATAATAATACATTATCTTATCTTAAATAAATACCTAACTATGTCAAGTAACTATAAGAGTAGTTTGGAAAACTGACCTCGGACAGCTGCTGAGTTATACTGTATTTCAAAAAGAGGGTGAGTAATAAATTATGACAATGAAGGGATCTGTGGTTTATAACGGTAGAATACTATAAAAATTCCTCCTATATCATAATTTATTATAGTCTTTTTGAAAAAGAAAAAGAGAAAGAGAAAGCATTTTTACGGCTCTTCCTCCAATTGGTTTTAGTTGCTTTCTCATTTATATCATATTAATATCTTACGGATTTTAACAATTTTCTTAACTTACCAAGATGGATGAGTGAATCAAACCGTTGGTTATCCGACCCGCCGGTAAAGCCAGAGAAGCTCGCTTGTCAATCAACCGCGTTTCGTTTGAGTGGCTCTTCCGGGAATAGTTAATTTCCTGCTGAAATATGTCCGCAATTTGATACTACGTAGTGAATCTTGTGTGTGGTTATTGAGATGTATATGTTGAATACAAGAAGACCATCCATATTGAAAATTCTGAAGAAATTATAGAAATCTTCATATTAGTCCAAAGTTCGTCATAATGAATTGAATTTGCCAACAGACCAAGATTCTTTCAATAAACACACCCACAAACAAAAAAAACACAGTGAGTTGGTAGTGACGTGGAATTCTGGAAACACCATTTCTGTCAACTAAAAAAGTTTCTGGTTTCTGAAGGATAGAAAATAAAGATCCGTGAGCGAAGATTAGAACTGTAATTATTATTTTCAGGGAGGATAGGGGCTTTTTATAATCTATATATTAATCCTTGAAGATATTTCTTCGAACCCCAATTTAAAAATTATGCGGTCACAGTGGAATATGAGATTTCGCATAGTTGAAGCTTATATGGCGAAAGAGCACATTATTATTATATTAATACATTAAATTAAATAACGAGAATTTACATTGATCAATAAAATAAATGCTTTTGTCTTGTAATGGTAACGTACCTTTCGTATAGCTGACAGGTTCGATTTTTGGCCACCGCCGAAAATTTCATACAGAAACGAACCTATTGTGATCGTTCGCACTTTTGAAAAAAATGTATGTCAATATAAAGAAGTGCAGTCACTTCATGAATAAAATTCTTTGAGTTAAGTGGAGCTTTCGAAAGCTCTGAATGTGATAATAGTAGAAATTAAAAACCGTGAAATTTATCTATCCGATGGCTAAGAGCCATCGGTATTTTATTAACAAACAAAATGCAAAAAATTATATCCAATAATTATAGAGGAATACTCTTTGAGAGAAGAGCCCCAATTGTGTTCGAAGTTAAATTTAATGAACTACGGTAGAATTTCGATCACTAGACAATTATAAATTTATCAACATAGAGAAAAAATATTAGCTAAATTAATTGCAATAGAATGTACATTCTGATATTACTTATTATATTTCAACTTTTATTGAGCATCATAGTTTTGAATTGTAATAAAATCATTCACGTCACAAATTTAATAGATAGGTAGTTTTGATGTGCAATGCTATTAAAGTAAGGTTGTTAAATATTGACAATGGCGGTTGATTATAGTATTTTTTCACGATTCAAGTATAAACCACCGAATGGCAATGAAACGCTCCTAATATACTATTAGATTCCCAAAAGGTATTTTCATTTGGAAGAGACAGATAGCTAAAAGTAAGTTTTTCACTATTGTAGATTAGTATATACTTATATTCATTTATTGATTTCCAGTGAGAAATAAGACAATAAATAAGTTCGGAAGAAGTAATAATGTAAACCAAGATGAGGACATTGATGTCATAGAAAAATGTATAGGACAATTGGGTAGATGGAACATTAAGATGTCTATTATAATATCGTTGGCTAAAATACCAGTGGCTTGGCATTTGCTGGGCATTGTATTTCTGGCACCACCAACAGGAGACTTTCATTGTGTTAATGACACTATAGATGCATGCTCATCGTACTGTCCAGAGATTATCTACGACACGTAAATGGATATTCCAACTTCCATTAAACCGTTTCCCCAAAAACTTATTATTTGATTTCAGTTCCATATTTTCATCAACAATCATAACAGAATGGAACCTAGTTTGCGACAAAAAATACTTATCACAAGTAACTCAGTCTATTTCTATGTTTGGAGTCCTCATAGGTAACTTGATATTCGGAGATTTAGCAGATAGGTAACATTTTCGTTAGCTTTATTAAAATTGTTGAGGTCTTCTTTCATGAAGCATCTCGAAGCATATTCTTAAAAGTTTCTGCTTGATTTTTTCAGATACGGTAGACATTTGGTCTTGGTTTTTGGTATTGTGATGCAGTCGATTGCAGGAACTATAGCAGGCTTGGCCTCTTGGCTCTGGTTGTTTTTATTGGCCAAGTTTATGACTTCCTTGGCGACTGGTGGAACAATGATAATAGGTTCAGTATTTATTATGGAGATGGTTGGTAAGTGATTTTTTTGGAGTTACAATTTTTTTCAGTTTATTATGGTATAATATGATTAATATGTTAGAACCTTTAATGCATTTGTTAATTTAGTTTTAGTATAACTAAAATATCTGGTTTCTTCTCCTTCCAAATTAACAGTCTTCCTCTTGTCCGTTTTAATATCGGATTGTTATCAGTGTTATCAGTGATCCAGCTTCTCCGAGTTCTCGCTTCTGTTATTTACTGCTACCGCAATTCTGGGAAGCCTGGTATTGAAAGTATTGTCACAGCTTACCTAATTGTTAGGTAAGCTGTGGTATTGTAATTGCTCTGTCAAAGATTATCTCGGCTACAAAACGGAGCGATTTTGTTGCTTCCTTTTTTTTGTTTTATAGGGTATTGATTCCGCTCGCTGATAACAGAGACTGGGAATCCTACTTGCACTGGTTGCAAAGCGAGCTGAAAAATGTGTGTCGTTCAAGACTGTAAACTGTAGGCTGCTTATTCATATTCTCGCGAAACGGTTCCTCCGTCTTGGTGCTCTGAAATTGAACGGTCACAGGACCTGATCAAACAAGTTTTATATTCGATAGAATTCGTTTGAGGAAGGTTGGGTTCTAAAAAGCATTCTCTAAAGCTAAGTATCTGTCTTGGTTCATTCTTTTCACAAGTCAACTATTTTAATTTTATATCCGTCGATTTATTACTATCTATTTGTATCTATTTTTGGTATCAACAACGAACCGTTCTAGTCTACTTTTTCGATAAATTGTTCTTAAGTCATCCATGTCGGATGACATAAGTCGAGCTCTGTATTTTTCTAGGTTCCAAATATCAGATCCATATAGGAGTAGGCTCTGGATTCTAGATCATTATTGTCTTACACATCTATCAAGAGAGGAATATTCTCTACTGATTTATATGTTTGTCCTATGAGAAAGAATTAATAGACCTAAAACAGACGTACCTTTATTTACTCTACTTTTTATTGGTTGCTTTTACCTGGTTTATCAAAGATCATTTTTAATTATTTTCATTGGTCCAAATCAGTTGTTTATTTATCATCGGCTCCTATATGTATATATTAGGATTTTCAAAACGGGTTTTTCATATTCTCTTTAAGTTTTCTGACAATATATCTCAGATCATCAGGATGCTATGCTATGAAAAGTTGATCATCCGCAAAGTACCTAGAGAATGAAGAAGTTATTATCTCCTTTTTGTACCAGCTCTCAAATGCTTATCTTTTGGTGTCATGCTTAGGTATGAAGTTGTGCTAAATCTATTTATGTATAATTTTTTCTTCGGGTTAAATTTAAACTGAAATCTCATAATAGGGTGCAACTAAGTAGGGGTGTTCATACTTCAGTACACTAGAGGGATTCCCGGTGAAGATGTTAATTGAAACAACTGTAAAATTATTCTCTTGTTTCTAACGACAGATTCAACAGGCGTCAAGCACTTTCGCACGCCGCGGTTCAGTTTGAAAACATTAACCTTCGTATGTGGTTATCTTGAGAAATATTTTTTAAGTGATTTTATTACATGTGAGAAATAATATTTGGACGGAATGTTGAGAGCATGTATGAGTAGGTCCATATTCCTTATCGTTGGTAACCTATGCACTATCAAATATGCACATCTTCTCCAAAATCAAATTATTCCGACAGTTACCCAGACCACGCCACTGGGCGATGCGACGCCTTTAGCTCACTGTTATGGAAAAACCTAAATGTCACACGAACTATCTTCCAGTTTCCAGTAGCATCGAGCGCGATCGGTATGCGTCACGGCGTCTTATTCGACAGATTTAAATATCGCAAGAACCCTTCAAGTCAGTCAGTTTTGACCCAGTGAAATAAATATTGTGACATAAATTGCAATATGTGTATGTAAATTTTCGTTATATTGAATAACTATACTTTATTAACAGTGTGTATGTGAATCCCTATTCGCATACTCATAAGAACAAAGAACATTTCAACTGGTATCAGGTGTGGGGTGGATAGAAATTATTGGACATAAACTACATAAATTTTGAGAAACTGCCCAAATTAATGGAGCTCAAGGACTCAAACCTTAAGAGAGAAGAGAGGAGATTGGCGAGGAGACTACACCCAGAAACTTTTCACTTTGAACTGTTGGATTTCGACAAGAAGGCACGGCACAGGATATAAAACAAATGCAAGAGAATGTAAAACAAGTGCAAGTAAATTTGGCACGGAAATTAGAATAACAAGAAGTAAATTTGATACTGAAATTAGAACAGAAAATAGAACAACAAGAAGAAAAATTAGAAAGCAGATTTGAAAAGAATTCTAGAGGTTTGGAATAGAAGTTCTGAGTTGTAAAAGAACAATAAGAAGTCGAGTTAAATGAACTGACAAATAAATTGCAGACATCCCAGTTGTATGAGGTCAGGGTATCGAAGGAGGCCCCTGAAACAACATACAAGGGGAGAAAATTACACTGAAACCTCATAATTTGATAGAAAAACATTGAATTACCTTCTACAGTTCGAACCAGCAGCCAAGGTAAATAAATGGTCATCTAGTGAGAGAGCCACACCACTGACACTTTCTTTACGAGGAAAAGCAGCAGATATTTTGCAAATATTGTCACCGGCGGAATAAGGTAGTTATAGCAACTTGTCAGACGCTTAGAACTGAGGTATGGCTAGGCTCATTAGTACGTCTTTCATTCTCAATTGAGGGGTCACTGCCAGCTGTCGAACGAATCCCTTGCTCGTCTGACATACCCAACGGTGCCAAACAATGTTATGGAGAGATTGGTAGTCTAAGCATTCTTGGATGGGCTTCGAGACGGTGAAACCAGGCAAGCCTTAATACTTGCACGTCCGGGTCGCTTGATGGATCACTGGCTTGTGCACTAGAATACGAGGCCGCGAAGAAGAGCTGTATGATCCAAGCTCGCGTATGGAGGATAGAAGAGGGGCAATCCCAGAAGCCATTCGAAGAAACAATAAGGCGAGTATTGAACGAAAGAAATTCGATGTTGGAATTGTGGTCAGTCTGATCATGTCCTAAGTTGCCGTAAAGAAAAGGACATGGAATCGCAATCTGAGGGGAAAAAGCTCGGGTCGAAGATAAGAGGCGATCATTGACCCATGTCCGGAATACCTCCAGAAAGATTGCTCGAGTTGCATCCATGAAGCATCAGGTCAACAGTTTGTTAGTTTGTTTGTGTTTGTGAATGGTTTCGCAAATGAAAAATACTGGATATGGGAGCGACGATAACCATTGTTAGAACTGATGCGGTAACGCGGTAACATGAATAATAATGTGAATCCATCTAAGTCAATGATAAGGAGGTTATTCTTCACCGCAGACAAAATGAATTTATCAGAGTAATACTACCCGAAGAGGCTGTGATACCAGTAAAAAGTGAGGTGGTTTTAGAAGCTCTGGTGGAAGATGTCTGTAATCAGAGAAGCATTATGATGTTTGAACCACAGATGGATGACGAGCAAATTGACCTTAGAATTGCGATCGGAAAATGCCTGGTTCGATCTGAAGATGTGATTCCAGTAAGGTTGATGAACGGTAATGGCTTTCCTGTACACCTCAAGGGAGGGACACATCTAGGATGGTATTCTTTCTTCAATACTGAGGAGCTCAAATGTTATCGCTGAAACCCCTGCTTGCTTATCTGATAAGCTTTCGGAATTATTGGCTATATCATCAAAGGGATTGAAAAGTAAACAACAAGCAAGATTGAGGATGCTTATAGATAAATTCCAGGACATCTTTGATATTAGGGTTGATCGAAAAGGCAAAACAAATATCGTAGGGCATAAAATTAACACAGGTGAAGAACACCGACACCGACAACCAGTGAGAAAGCCACCATTGGCTAAGTGGAAAGAAATCTACAAAATTATAAAAGAAATGGAACAAGAAGCAGTGATTGAACCATGGATGAGCACATGGCCATTGCCAGTGGTACTGGTTCAGAAGAAGGATGTCTCGACACGATTCTGTGTGGATTATCGGCAACTCAACAACGTTACCAAAAAGGACAGTTACCCATTGCCAAGGACTGACGACACTTTGGCCAGATCCAAGATATCCTCTACGCTTGACTTGAAGAGTGGCTGAGGACCGAGAGAAAGAGAGATATATGTAGTTTATTGTCAAAGAAAAAAATTAGTTCCTAATGACAAAGCTTATAAAGTTATAAATATAATAATAAAAACATACAATAAAACACACCACCATAATTTAACAAGTGATGAAGAAATAAAAAGAAAGAAAACCGCATTCACACAGAATTGCCAGAAAATGGTTATCGACTATTTTAGTAAGACATTACCGAAGTCGAAGAGAAACTACTGCGTCACCAGAAAAGAATTGTTGGCCATTGTGAAAACCGTGGTGCATTCCTACAAAGACTTATATGGCAGAAAATTCTTGTTAAGAACCCACCATGCATCCCTTCAATGGCTACTGCGATTTAAGTACCCGGAGGGTCAGGTAGCCAGATGGATCGAGAGGCTCCAAGGATCTAGAATTAAGTTCGTCTAGATAATCATAGAACATTTTCGATGAATGTCATATCATGATTCAGATATATAAAGCCGTGACGATCACGGGACACAGTCAGTTTATTGTAGCAGTCAATTGGAGACATAACTCGAAAGTACTTGGAACGCGATAGTCAAAGTGACAAATAGTGACTGTTGTACTACAACAGAAAGCCGTGTACAGTGTGTTTGAAAATAAATCATTGGAAGCAATCTGCAAATTTTGAGTATTACGCAAGTGAACTCACCCCACAACGTTTAACACAGGGTTAAACGTTACAATTGGTGTCAGAAAAAAGGATCTTCGCATTTTGCTGAGAATATATGGTGAATACCAGATCAAAAGATTACGACGAAATGGCAAATTTTGCAGAAATAATGAAGTTCCTAGAAAATCAAGAAAGAAATAGACAACAAGATAAAGAAGAACAAGAAAGAATTAGACAGGAAGGCCAAACAAAAATGAATCAATTTCTAGAAAATCAAGAAAGAATTAGAAAGGAAGACCAAACAAAAATAAGTGAAATTCTAGAAAATTAAGAAAGAAGTAGACAAGAACAAGAATGAATTAGACAGGAAGACCAAACAAAAATGAATCAATTTCTAGAAAATCAAGAAAGAATTAGAAAGGAAGACCAAACAAAAATAAGTCAAATTCTAGAAAATCAAGAAAGAAGTAGACAAGAACAAGAAATAATTAGGCAACAAGATAAAGAAGAACAAGAAAGAATTAGAAAGCAGGAAAAAGAAGAACAAGAAACAAGAATAAGACAAATCTTAGAAGAACAAGCAAGAGTGCGACAAGAAGATAAACAGGAAGTTGACCAGAAATTAGAGAAAGTTCAAGAAGAAGTTGAACAAAAATTAGAAAAAGTTCGAGAAAGTATTGATCAAAAATTTCAGTTAATAGAAGAAAAGATGTTGCAAACGAAACCTGAAGTGCCTCTGAGAAGATCTTCCAATGAAATTCAAAATGGTGTAGTTAATCCAGTAAAATTTGAAGCCCCAAAATTCGATGGTAAACAGTCTTGGTCTACATATAAAAAGCAATTTGCTTTGGCTAGTGGTTGATCCGATGAAGAGAAGGCCACCGCATTGATGTTGGCTCTCCGTGGTGATGCCTTGGAAATCTTAAATACCTTAACTGGCGGCGAACCTTCGTATGAGATTTTAGTGGATCAACTTGAAATGCGTTACGGTGACCAACATCTACAACAAGTTTATCAAGCACAGTTAACGATTGAGCAGCAAAGGTCTGGAGAAACACTACAACAATATGAAATTGATGTTGCCCGGCTCGTTCGACTGGCATATCCTACAGCTGCAAAAGACTTTCTTGATAGGTTAACGGTACAAACATTCATTGATGGTATAAGAGATATTGAAATGCAACAAGCCCTTCGGTTAGGTAGTCCAACAAGAATTGAAGATGCCTTTGCACGTGCACTTGAGTACGAAGCTGCTAAACAGGCGTCCAGATCTCATCTCCATCGGGGACAGATTAGACGAATTAGCCTTATCAAAGAGGAGAACTACAGCAAAAGTAGCATCATTAAGCTAATTATTGAAATTTTGCGAAAACTCGATGGGCAAACAACTGGTTATAGTAGTCATCTCAGACTGCGACAGACACGATGGGTCAATTCAACCCAAGAGAAGTCGTATGGCAATGGTAACTCCATAAAGCACATTATTAAAATGCTACAAAAATTGGATGGGCAAACAACAAAGAACTAAGACTTTGTGTTGGAATTGTGGACAAGAAGGACATATAAAGAAGAATTGTCCACAGACTCAAAATAGCAATGTGCAGGAAAACTCCAGTTAGCCAGTTTTGCGGGGCGAAGACTGGCTTACTCCAACCAAGCCCCAACATCATTAAGAATCAAAATTTTCCGACTGAGTCATGAAGGATCCAGCTTGGTTGTGAAAGGAAGAATATGTGGTCGGGATTGAAATATTGTTATTGATACTGGTTCATGTTCTACCATTGTGCGAGCTGATGTTATTCCTGCTTGCAAAATTGACCATCCCAATAGAAGTTATATACTTGAAACTGCAAATGGAGTGACAATACCCGTCATTGGTACTCACGAGGCAGATATCCAGCTGGGAAAATCAAAATTCAGACATAAAGTATTTGTTGCCGAGATTTTGGACGAAGTTTTATTTGGGCTAGACATCATGAATAAATTTGGCTTCAATCTGAACCTCCAAGACCGAATACTCAAAGTTAATGAAGAAGAGTTGTTTATGTCAACATCTGAATCGAGAATAAGAAAAATTAAGGTAAACAGGACCATTACGATACCTGGATAGTCTGACAATCTCATCCATGTTAAAATAGAAGGTTCTAAGTGTAAGGAGGCACTGGTACTGGAAAGTAATCCAGAGTATCTGCCAAAGGAAATGATTATAGAAAACGCATTAATAAATCCATCAAGTGAGCATGAGGTGAGAGTCTTAAATCTGTCCGAAGAACCTAGAGTTTTAATGAAAAATGAAGTAATTGCGTGTGCGGAACCTATAGTATCTGTCAAAATCTCAAGCAGTCAAGGGAAAACCATGTACCAGAAAGGAAGAGAGCTGAAAGAGAGAATCATTTCTCAACTTCCTAGCCAACAGAAGGCGAAATTTGGTGATTTATGGGAGAAATACAAAGAACTATTTTCTTTTTCGGAAACAGATCTAGGACGAACTAATATGGTACAACATCGCATTAACACAGGCAACCAACAACCAATAAAACAAATTCCAAGAAGGGTACCATTAGCAAAACAAAATGAAATGGAAATACTTATAGATAACATGAGGAAACAAAAGGTAATTGAACCTTCGAATAGTCCTTGGTTGTCACCGGTTGTCTTAGTCACAAAGAAAGATGGCTCGACTAGGTTTTGTGTTGATTATAGAAAATTAAATGAAAGCACAAAAAAAACAGTTATCCTCTTCCTAGAATAGACGATACACTGGATTGGTTGTCAGGAGCGAAATGGTTTTCTATATTGGACTTGAAAAGTGGATATTGGCAATTAGAAATGCATATGAGGATAAAGAAAAGACAGCATTTTCAGCCAATACTGGTCTATGGCAATTCACTGTAATGCCATTCGGATTGTGCAACGCTCCAGCGACTTTTGAGAGATTGATGGAAAGAGTACTACGTGGACTCATTGGAAAGAAATGTTTAGTATACCTTGATGATATAATCGTTTTCAGTGAAACATTTGAGGAACACTTGAAAAATCTAGAAGAGGTATTTCAACGATTCTCACAAGCAAATCTTAAACTTAATCCCGAGAAATGTGCTTTCCTAAGAACTGAGGTGAAGTATTTAGGACATATAATATCCGCAAATGGTGTAAGAACAGATCCGGAAAAGACAGAACTGGTTCATAATTGGCCTGTACCAAGGAAAAAAACAGAACTGCGAAGTTTCTTAGGCCTGTGTTCATATTACAGACGAATTTTGCTAGTATTGCCCGTCCATTACATCGACTAACTGAGACGGAAATACCTTACAATTGGACTCCAGAATGTCAGAATGCTTTCGAATATCCGAAAGGTGCTTTGTGCTCTTCTATTGTTCTGGCTTATCCCCAGAGAGAAGGAGAATTTATCCTGGATACTGATGCCAGTAAAACAGGAATTGGGGCAATTTTGTCCCAAAGAATAGAAGGAGTGGAGTATGTACTAGCATATTACAGTAAGAGTTTATCAAAGGCTGAACAAAATTACTGTGTGACGCGGCAGGAGTTACTAGCTGTAGTCAAGGCAATAAGACATTTCTACAAATATTTATACGGTCAGACATTTGTTCTACGGACCGATCACGCATCACTTAAATGACTGTTTCAGTTCAAGAGCCCAGAAGGTCAGATAGCGCGCTGGCTCCAACAACTTCAAGAATATGAGTTTAAAATTGAACATCGTCCTGGTATTAACCATAGAAACGCTGATGCATTGTCAAGACGGCCTTGTGCAGAAGACTGTAAAAACTGTTCAAGACTTGAAAATAATGTGCCAGAAATTCTAAAAGTCAAGCGAACTTTGATAAATGGCGACCCAAACTGGAGTTCGGAAGTACTCAAGCAAGACCAACTGGATGATAATGATATTGGACCAGTGATGAGGTGGAAAATGGATGGAGCAAGACCTACTTGGCAGGAGATATCAGATTTGTCTCCTGTCATAAAAGGATACTGGGGTAGAATAAATTAACCAAAAACAGGTTTTTGGTTAATTTATTCTAAATTCATGATTTTTGCCCTGAAGAAGAGAATAAACATTCTCGAAAGCTCGGCTTCAATCAAAGAATTTTATTTAATATATGACTGCATCCCCAAGAACATCTTTTTATTTTTATATATATATATATATATATATATATATATATATATATATATATATATATATATACAAGAATTGCTCGTATTAATATATTAGATAAACGTCGAGGATTGTCACTGAAATGGCAGACCTCTTGAGAAGGACTCTATGAAGTCATCAACAAAATGATGTAGTATACAGGATCAGGAAGGCTACCGGAGGAAAAGCCAGAGTTTTTCATTTTAACAGACTGGCTCCATTTGCCGGTGACAATGATAAAACACAAGCAAAAGAACTTACTCATCTAAGCGCTGAGATGGACTTTGATGCATTCATAGCTGCCTGCTCTGGGTGGGTTTGGCGTGATTCAAGAGGAGCATCTCGCCATCTTCAAGGTGCCAGAGGAGTACTCGCTGCTACACTGCAATCTGCAAATGTCCCGGGGAATTGCCGAAACTTTCAGAGATTCGTTCGGTCGTCTGGAAGAGCTTCAAAAAATACTCAGGTCGGACAAGAATTAGAGTTGCAAAAGGGTCAGAGGCGAATCTTCTACCCGGTATCCAAGTAGTCGTCGTAAACCATCCTCTATCTCAGATAGAGATTTTTGTAAGCTGCTGACGCGACTTATTTTATCGCACTTCCCAGTGCAAGAAGGGTATAAGTTGCCGCTTTAGACATGGTCCGGAAGAAAACGTTTCGAGGGCGAAACGATCTTAAGAAGGGTGGCACTGTAATGTTACCCAGACTCACGCCACTGCTTGATGAGACGCCTTTAGCTCACTGCTATGGAAAAACCTAGATGCCACATGAAATATCTTCCAGTAGCATCGAGTGCGAATGATATGCGTCGGGAGGGTTCGAGAAGCGTCACGGCGTCTTATTCGATAGATTTAAATACCGCAACGAGAGCGCGTCAAGCCAGTCAGTTTTGAACGTGTTAACCGAGTGAAAAAATATTATGTCAAAAATTGTAAATAGTTAGTTATACGTAGTGAACTAGTGAATGTAAATTGTAATGCGTGTGGGTGAATTGTGAATTTTCGTTATATTAAATAAATAAACTCTATTAATAGTGGGTGTGTGAATTTCTATTCACATAAGAACAAACAACATTACACTATTAATTTTGTGAACATCTGGTTTCAACAACAGACTGCTTATCGACAAGAATTTGAAATATTTCGATGAATTAAGGGAGTAAATTGTCCATTTTGTAAGAAAATTCCGCCAAATATACTCAGATACATGGGAATAACCTGTGAATCACTGATTTGGCTATTATTTGAAAACAAGGTTTATATGAACAACTAATTAATTGATAAATGCTTTTGGTGAAATTAATATAGACTGGATATTAAGACATATCAGTTGCCCATTGCTTTAAAAACAATATAAGTTGAAATATTTCTTATTTATTTAAAAAGCGAAGAAATATGAGAAAAGCTACCTATTGAGAGAAGCGTCTGAATGGTACATTGACATCGTTAACCTTTTTAGCGGTTGATTGCACCAAAAACTTACAGGTGTATTCATAATCCACTCTTAGTTTGGTACTAGCTAGTATCGTAATAAAATAAAAACAAAACACTATCCTACCATAACACTGACATAAGAGTCATAAACCTAATTTAAGGTTAGACCTCCGCACTTAATTTAGTAGCGTACTAAGTTTCGATTATGAGTACGCCTGTATCTTCTGTAAGAGATTTCCATCAGTTTCCTACCAGGTTTTTAATTCGCATTAGCCAATAACTTTTGAAAGACACTATTCCATCGAATTTATAAAATTTAGGTGAGTTAACTAACTATTGGAAGAAGTATTTGAATTGACATTACTGTTTCGTGGTTGATTGCTCTAAAAAACATTTCTTTTGTAAGAGTTTTCCTTCAGTTTCATCTCAGGTTCTTAGTTATCTATCAACTTAATTTCATCCCTACAATTTCAACTCCAACGAATTTAATGGTTTATATTTGACAAACCAGTATTATAACAACAAGAGGTTATTCTATATCCTTATATTTTAGTTTCTAGAAAAGTATTCAACTCTATAGAAATGTAAAATACGTTGGTCCCAACTCGAAACTAGGGAGTATACCTACTTAAATGATATACTCAAGAAGAAGAGTTTTATAATATTTGTAGGATAGATATCCAGAATTGACTGAACATATAGTCAATAATAATTGTTCACACAAACGGAGAACCAAGAAATAATTATCTCTAGTGTTCCGTACATCCAATGAAAGAACCGAACCACTCTGGTGTCTGTCACAGCCTATTTTCTCCGAATCTACTAATAGGATAAAATTGAAATTTGATATTGATTCAGAGTTAGGTAACAGCAAAGCGGAAATATAGTTTAAATAAATGAATTCTGATATTGGGGATCAATTTTGTGGATCAAATGAAAGAATGAAATGAAAAATTCCTCTCAAGCACATTATGTTGTAGACCCTGTACACAGGAACTATTGGATAACCTTGACATGGCTTGTAGTAGAACAGATTATGACCGTTCAAAGAAAAATACAAATTTCGCCGATTCTTGCGTTTCTAATAATAGTATAATTAGCTACTGCACGTTTACTGTAATTATTATTTGCAAACAATAATTATTGTTCCGGCAAAAATCACAATTCGTTGATTGTGAACATGCCGTAAGACTGTCACCGTTTGATCACTTAAATACGCTGCAATTTTCACTGCTTGAGCTAGTTCATTGCCTCTGAAGCTGTATAAGATGCAGGTTACAGTCTAGTCTTACCATTCCTATTCAGCGGAAAAAACAATAGGTTGACACCAATTTTTTGGAAAAAGATGTTGTTGCCAGATGAGGTTGAAAATTTCCAGTAGTTGAAGAATTGCTTTTTTTCAAAAAACCACTGGTATGTCATCTGGACCTCGTACTGATTTTTGGTACAATACGTCTGTAAGATCTTCTAATATGATTTTTGTATTCAGTATCGATTTTTAGTTCCTGTTGAATAGATGTGGATTGGATTTGGCATTCTTTTTATGCGCTAAAAAACATTATGGTAATTTTCATCACTAAATTTCTGGTGCATATGTTGGGCCAAAATGTTAGCAATATCTTTATTTTCCGTGACAAAATTTCCAGACGAGTCTTCCTGGGCAGTAATATGGAAACTTGTATCGATAGCTGAACTTTTGTCCATACCTCTCTGGGTTCCGTGTTGGCATTTATTGTTGATTAACAGTTTTGCCAACTATCCCGTTTACTATGTCTTAGTGTTCGCATGGCAATACCTTTCTTGTTTTTGAAATCAATAAAGTTTTCTTGTGTCCTCTGATTCCAATGAAGTATGTATTTGAACAGACAAAGTCTACAAGTCATTTCAAGATTATACATTAATTAAGGAACACCGTATATCTAATGAAAGGGCTCGTTATGAATAATTATAAAATATTTTTCTTACAATCCTAAAATAAACAGCTTAGGGATATTGAGAAAAATTAACGCACATTGATCATTCCTCTCTTATGGCCGAACCTATTGAGCATAGTATTTTAAAAAACATCCAGAATAAAGGTTTTCACTTATATAGATATACAGGATAACCTATAGGAAAATCGTAAGTACGGAACCGTTTCCACGCGAGCCTATCCGATATAACCAATTTGATTCCTTAATATGTTACGAATTTCAACGTATTTTTTAAGGTGGTAAATGGAGAACCATACTTGGAACCTTGAGCCATATTCCACTTACGATGGGTTGCATGATAATGGTTGGCATAAGTAAGTTGGTACAGAAATATGTAGATACGTATCCACTCCTATTAACATCCACAGTCTTGCAAGTATACTTGAGAATTACTCTTGTTATGAAATGTTTATTTCCCAACTTCTACTCTGAAGTAAGTTGTACCTAATCACCTTTTTCTTAGGCTACTGCATTCGAGATTGGAGATACTTTGAAATAGCCATTTCAGCCCCTACCTTCGTCCTAATAGTCTACTATTGGGTATTGCCTGAATCTCCAAGATGGCAACTGGCTGTCGACAAAAAAACTGAAGCGATTGAGAACCTGAAATCCATCGCGGAATTCAACAAGCTTCCCACGGAAAATATTGAAACCTATGTGAACGATTACTATAGAAGGAAAGCAAAAACTGAAAACGATGATAACAAAGAAAGTTTAAAGGATCTTTTAAAATCGAAGACAACGCGCACCTACAGTTTCTTAATTTGGTTTCAATGGATGGTTTGTGGTTTTTGCTTCTATGGCGTAAGTCAATATTCTGGTAATTTGGGCGGCAATATTTTTGTGAGCGTATTGTTATCAAGTATCTCTCAATTACCTGGCATACTTTTTACCTGTTATGCCAGTGAGGCTTGGGGAAGAAAGAAGACTGTTGTGGTAAATCATTTTCTGAGCGGCATTTCATTAATCATCTTAGGTATATAAAACAGTCATCAGTATAATTTGTCCCATTGTTTTAGTTATTCTATGAACTTTCAGGATTTGTTCCTGTCGAATACTTCTGGGTACGAACTTCCATAGCCATGCATGCCACCTTCACCATAGTCCTTTCTTTTGCGACGGCATACATCTACTCCACGGAACTTTTCCCTACCAGGTGCAGAAATGTGGGCGTTGGCACATCCTCTATGTTTGCTAGAGTGGGCTCAATGTTGGCCCCTTTCGCCGCTAGCATCTCAACCGACCAAAAATGGCTGTCACCAGTTATACTTGGCACTACTGCGCTAACTGGAGCGCTTTTATGTCTTAAATTACCGGAAACGTTGGGTTGCAAGCTGCCAGAGACAGTAGATGATGTTGAAAAGCTCGGAAATAGATCTGATAGCAATTCAATATAATAATAGACCTACAAACATGAAATGTAATTTTTTTTATTTAACATTATTTTGAGTCCTCTTGAAAACTAGCTTTTAAGCTACTAACCCAATTAATTAGACTAAAAACATTTCTCAAGTTTCTCAATAATATTCTTCACAAAACTTTGCTACTCCACCAGTACCATGGTCTGTTATCTGTTTTTATATAGTTTGTTTCATGAATGATGGCGTCTGCCTTGAAAACACGAGAAACGGATAAATTCAACTGACGGGAGTAAATCAGTGGGGTGACGATTTCGAAATAAGATGTGGTATTTAATTTTTTTTAAACGCTTTAAGGAGATTCATACAATTAGGGAGAAAAAAATATCGATTGACTAAATTAACAATTATATGAAAGATTTATTATGAAAAATAATGCAGAAACATAAAATACAATCTTTTGGTTGTTATAAAATATTTATTTATTCATCTGAATTTTTTGAAATGTCGCTTTGGCTCTTTGTGACGCCTATGAAATAAATATTGCATTGCCTTCGGACATACGAGGAGCACCCTATCATGGTATTTTTTTGGTTTAGTTGAGTTAAGGTATGGTACAAGAATCATAGGTGTTTTTATATAATTAAGTTGATGGTCGTATCTTATTTTTGGGCTACCATGTATACAGGCGTGAACTTACTATCAAGAAAACCGCATTGGGAAATAAAAGTTGACGAATCTGAACGTCCTTACAAAAAGAATATGGCTGAATTTTATATGAATTTAGACATTACTTCTGGGCCGCACTGTATAATTCGCTACTTTTTTTTTGTAATATGAAAATTATTCATTCTTTTTAATTTGTGGTGCTACTGATGTTCGAAATATTTTTTTCAATTGAATCCAAAGCATGCGACTAGGAACCACGGACAAACCGTGCTTCGTGTCACCCATTTTCCAATCACCTAAAGACTTAGGTGACTAGAATATGAAAGGTTCTAATGGTTTGGTATAAAAAAACATTAACTACAATTTTTGGAATTTTATTTGAACAGCAACACTACGTAGACAATCTTTAATAAACTCAAATATAGTTGATCCATGGATATGATTCAGGGCATTTAGTACAAGCTTTCATAGTGACTTCTGACATAGGGTGCACTGGCGAAGGGTATGAGCAACTAGTTTCAAAACAACGACGCAATGTTTTGTATGGATCATAATCAGTTTTGAATTCTTTAAGTGTCTGAGGATTCTTTATCCATTTTAGGACTTGAGTTTGTGTCACAAAGAATATATCATTAAATTTTTGCAACTCTGTCAAGAATATCTGGAAAGCAGCTTTGCTATTTTTGAATGTTTGGAAGTAATGTAAATCGATGTTGATAGTCAATGGTACTTTCGTGGAGGATCTGACTCGGTAGACCTCATTCAACAGCCAGTCGCTAATTTGTTTGGCGGTGCCACTGTAAAATAAAATAAAACGTTCGAAAACAACATAAATATCAGATTATTGCAAAATTACGAGCGAAGGACAATATAGACAACAGTTACTTACTTCATATTGCAGGCACCCAGGTTATTGCACTCTCCATCTAATCCATTGAGATCGTTTATCGGCAGCACCCAGAATCCTGGAAAAGATTCGTTAGGACACTTCGTACCCAAAAGACAATCTTGCGTCGACATGTAGTCTAGAGTGTAAGGAAACAACGGCTTTGTTGGAATAGTTGGCCATGTATTGTCGTAGATGAATCCTGAACTGACGTAAGCCTGGAAGGATAGGTTGCCTGCCAACTGGTATTCTGGTGTTCTCACGCCGATAACCTCTTCGATGGGTACATTGGCCATATCGGCTATGATCTTTCTCTGACCTCCAAACTCTTTTTTCAATAGTTCAACAGAAGCTCCTCTCCAATACTCTTGTAGATGATTACGTCTGGAACATACGCAGATAAACAAACGGGAATAAGAAAGTTGGTCTTTAATCGATTAAGTTCCATAACCTTTGTTTGGAGATGAGTACAATGTTGAAAGAAATTTGAATCTAGAAAATATTGCTTATTGCTTTCAAGAACTTTGTAAATTCTACAGATTGCTTTTCGCAGTAAGAACTTTTATTTGCTCTTTCAAAAGAAGAACGAGGAACGTATTGAATGGAATAAGAATATAGAAAATAGATACTAATTAGATTCAAATTTGGTTATGTATTAATTGTATATTTTGAGGAAATTGTAAAAAAGGCTTTTAAAATTCTCTGACATATTTTTTTTGTCAAATTGTTTGCTTAGTATATGTGCATCAATTAGAAGTAAATGGGAAGATTTTCAATGAGTTAATGCTTTGTAAATTGACGGGCCTATAATATTAAATACTGCTGCCACTTCAGCAGAAAATTGTCTCAGGGTATAATAAATTTCAGGATTGTTTGAAGATGCATAGAGCCATGGAGGACTGTGCCTTCAGAACAGCCTGACATTAAATATAAATAAATGTAAAATTATGTCATTTACTTAGAAAATCAACTCGGTTCTCTTTGATTACAATAATAATGGAGTTTCATAAAATCGTTCGAAATTCAATGATCTTGCTATTTTATTTGATGATTTGGTATCTTTTCCTAACCATGAATATTACACACGCAATCGAAACAAGCACACTCTTCCGCAAGTCACAAAATCTATATCACAAAGAGCTTACTCCTACATTTCAATAAAAATATATAATTCGTTGCCAGAAGAATAAAAAAATATGAAAAACATGCTAAATTTCAGAAGAAAAATAAAAAAGTATATATTTGAAAATGAGAGAAAACTGTTTTCACATTTCTTTGACCCTTAATAATTGAATATAATATATTTATATGTATATGTGTATTGTGTATGTATGTATATTTTTGTATATATTTATCAGTTGTCATTTCTTTTTTATGATGGTATTTCTTGAAATGTATGTAAGGTGCTGTCCTATTTTATCTAAAAATGTTTTTTTTGCATATATATTTAACTAACTTCATATGCATATTTTATCTTATTATAAGTTGATTTTTATATTTACATTTTTTATACATCTAGATTTATTTATAATACATATTTCTAATTTCGCTTCATGAAAAAAGTTATATAAACTTATGAATTAAGTGGTGCTGTCCCATTTTATCTAAGAAATGTTTTTTTTTATGTTTATTTAACTAACTTCATATGTATATTTTATCTTATTATAAGTTAATTTGTATATTTCTATACTTACATTTTTCATATATCTAGACTTTTTTTATAAAAAATATGTCTAATTTTACCTCTTGAAACAAGTTATTGCAACTTATCAAGTTATCACTTTATTTACGCTCTTATATTACCTACTATTTCATATATACCGAAAGAGTGAATAAAGTTTCATTCATATATCATCTTTAACATCTTCAGCTTTATACATATTGTGCGCGAGACCTTAACACGATCGAAACTTTATATTTCTCCTTTATTAATTTTCAAACATGAATAAGCTTTCAGAATTTGGTCACTAATTTACATAAACCCTTATAAATATTTTCGTTGAATAGAATCTATTCAGTGCAATATATTTTTTATAAAATGTAGGTAATGGTTCATATCCTGCGAGAGGTTTTGATCAGTCTGTGTCTTGAAAAACAGTTTTGGAATCAATCCTTTAAAAAGTAGATGTGAATGTGCAGTTATTTTACTGTTCAAAATATCCACTACATACTACATACACATAGGTACATGTTTCAAACCTTACTTGATTGTGATATTATTTTTAATACTTTACCAACGACGTTATATGGATTTGATGAATTAACCATGCTGTTTGAGGTAACTAATTACAGCGTTAGTTTTATATATTAATTTTCTTTTTATTTGTAATTCCTAACATTATTTGTTATATATCGAATCTATAATTTTTTGCATTTTCTCTGTAATTGAGTGTAAACTTGTAGAGAATAAACCTAGTACCATTATTATTACTATCACATTTAGGATACAAACTATGCTGGACAAAAAAAAACATGCTGCTAATTAGTATTATAATTATTATTTATATTCTTCCAAGCGTATATAGTGCGATTTTTATGGAGCTTTTTTGTTATAGCTATATCTATCTGAGTAGGAAGCTAAATAAACTTCTATCTATCTATCTATAGGTACTCACTTTTAAAGAAAGCGTTAACGAGATAGTGCTACTCTCAGGCGTAAGCTAAAGAACAAAATACTTACGTTATGGAATGAACAGCAATCTCGTGACCGTCGTTATAGAGTTGGTTAACCACTTGATAGTTAGTGTATTCGTGAGGTACAAAAAAGGTGAGAAGAGCGGGAGCATCATCTGGATTACCTACACTATCAAACATTTCCCTTACGAAATTCTGGAGATCTGGCGAGACGGCATCGGAAATCGAAATGCTGATCAACTAGAAATCAAAAAGAATTTTTATTACCATTGACATCAATAGAATGAAATATGAAAAAAATCGTGGGTCAGTTATTCTTGAAGCAATTTAGAACCTATGTATCTGATACATGCTGACATGTACATTGTGTCCCTAATATTCTGAGCTGATTATATTAGTATCTTGGTCAGTGTAGATATGTTTGAGCTGTGAAGGATAAATGAGGAATGGTTTTAGTATTCTGTAGAAAAGAATTGTATTTACTTGCAATTACATTATTTCATTATATTTATATATTCCAAAGGACATCCGTTTTAACTTTGTTCGAATTAACAGCGCGTCGGAGGAAATTTTTGTTTTCGTATGGGTAATGTACACACTTGTAGAAGACTTGGCTCGTTTTTGAGAGTATATCGATTCTAACAGTCTCTGACGTTAGAAGCATGTATTAGCGTTCCAAGGCGGTGGTAAGAGGAGCCCTTCGCGGAGTAGTCACAGAGATAGTTATATACTAATCAAAGCAGTTCCCTAGTCTGATTTTGAAACGAGCATTTAAAAAAAATCCGGTTTTCATGGAAATATAGAAGAAAATTATATTCAAGTATTGCTTCGAGCAAGACACCTTAAATATTTCAACCTACAAAGCTTCAATTACCTTAAGTAATTGAATGAGAACTCGATAAAAGTGCCAAAATGGAACCGGCAAAATCCAGTAAATATAAAAGAGAGGGGGAAACTGATCAAAACTTCAAACTGCTGCACTACTGCTAGAATGCTCTATACTCGGACATGCGCATAAGAGTCCGAGTAGTTGAGAAAAATACAAAACTATAGACGGTGTCCCTCCAAAAGCTGCATCGCTTGTTATATAGACATCTATAAATGAACTGGATTTCAAATTTGAGATCTAAACAAAAGTAATTCTGGGATACTCGTCTAAAATATTTTCATGAACGTGGCACTTCCAGTCATACCGAACGTAGATGCCAACGTTATCATGAAACACCCTATAAATTACTTTTTGACTCTTCGTTCATCACTACAGAAATTTCATCAATAATATTCTATACCTAAATATAAACATTTTATACATGTTTTAAATTTTATGTGCGAAATTATGTTTGTAGATCAATACAATCATTTTGTTCTATAAGGAAGCTCTTATTATTTAATTTGGGTTTGTTTTCATGTAGAAGACGATTCACTATAGTAATATTTGCATGATATTTTGATAAATATTTGTACAGGGAGATCAAAAATGAAATACAAAAAACGTCAAAAGGTAAGTTCAAGCAAAAAAATAAGGGTACCTAGTGAGAACAGGAACTGCATGCAAACCCGTCGACCTCAATTCATTTAGTGATGAAATGAATGCGGAATTTTGTGGTATAGAGCTGCCCAGCACAGGGATTGTGATTACTACTCTGTACAGGTCATGCTTGGGCAAATTTAAAAATTTTCTACAAGAACTAGAAGATCTCATTATTTTTATTGAACCTAGATATGAAACTGTTATAATATTAGGAGATTTTAATGTTCACTTTGAGTCAAATATATCTGATAAAATTGAACTTATCCATCTCACTTCATCATTTGGTTTGCATATAACCATATCAGACAAGAATTGTACCAAGAAGCAAACCTAGGTGCTTGGATAATATCATTTCGAACCTACAGAATATATCGTATAAATGCGAGATAGTTGAATCTTGCTTGTCGGACCATAAAGGTCAATTTATACGTATCAAAAGAAATACCACTTTTTCTTCGAATATCTTGCAAAAAAAAGTGATCTCAAGTTCTGGCATGGAGAACCTGAGAAATATCTTGGAACATATCGACTGGAGCACGGTGAGTAACTTTGAACAAAAAAAATATATTAATATCGATTCTGAAATAAACCGCACAGCTGAGTTTATAACTTTTACAATCAAAAGTGGCATTGAAACATCATTTCCATTAAAAAAAGCGTTCAGTAAACTTCCTTCCTGTAAACTGATCCAATACCGATCTAAAAAATATGCGTAATACTTTAGAAAACGTAAAAATAATTTGGGATGTTACCAAATACAAAAAAGTTTACTCAATCTATAAAAATATTAAAAATCAATATAAATGAGCGATTGAAAAAAAAGAGATGCTTACGATAATTATATAAATACATCCGCCAATAAAATGAGGGATACATGGAATTAATTATGAGAGGAATCGTCCAAATAATAACAAAATTGATACCTCCTTAGAATCAAACGATTTCAACAGTTTTTATGGCCATATCGCTGAGCAAATCATAAGGACGTTGCCTGTGACGAATATCAATTCTTCTGAACTGTTTGCAAATATACCAACAACTCCTGATTATTTTTTTCTGCAACCTATTGTTGAAGATGAAGTACTCGCGGCGGTCTTTGAAAGACACCAGCGTCACAAACATCTTTGATATAAATACAAAAATACTGAAAAGTACTATAGATTTGATAATGGTTCCATTGATAAATCTTTTCAATGCTTGTAATGGTGCAGGTGTTTTTCCAGAAATATTCAAAAAGAGTAAAGTGATCCCAATACATAAGATTGGTGATTTTGATTTACCAGATAACTTTAGACCTATTTCTCTTATTCCGTTTTTGGGAAAAATATTCGAATTAGTTTTGAAATCTCGGTTATCTGTCTACTTTGATAAATTCAAATTGCTGCATGAAAACCAATTTGGATTCCGGAAAAAAAACATCCAGCGATAGCTATGGCAGTGGAAAACATAGTAGAGGGCTTCGAAGAAGGTAGACAATCTGCTATAACATTATTTGATTTAAAAGCATTTGATTGTGTGAATCACGGTTTGCTATTAGAAAAATTAAATCTATACGGTGTAAGAGGTGTTCCCATAGCTCTTTTCGATTCATATCTCAAGAACAGAAAAGAATCAGTATGTTTCAATGGTATCATCTCAGAAAGAATGACAATGAAACATGGAGTGCCGCAGGGTTCTGTCCAGAGACTTCCTTTAGTCATAATATACGTAAATGATCTATTTTTTTTTAGCTAACTCAACCTGTATCATGTTCGCAGACGATACCACTATATTTCATCAAAATATAACGAGAAAACAAAAAAATAAACAGTTGAAGAAAATGCCGAATATTGGTTTGCAGCAAACAGTTTGAAACTTAACGGAAACAATACAAATCAAATGGCCTTCTCCACACAGGCAACAAAAATCAACGAAGTCGCAAAACTCCTAGGAATCTTATTAGACTCCTATCTAAATTGGTCGGGTCACATTGAGAAGCTTGTTGGGCATTTATTATGCTTTCTTTCACTCACATTTGTTATGGAACAATTCTATGGGGTAATGCATCTGATTCTCTCAAAGTATTCAAGCTTCAAAAAAAGCTATCCGAATCGTAGCAAATGCCGGCCTCAGACATCATTGTAAACCTTTTCAGAAATGCAAAGTCTTAACTCTACCGGCTCTTTATATTTTTCATCATTTAGTAGAAATTCACTCAAAAAGGAGCGAATTTTGTAAAAACTCAAATATTCATCTATATAACACACGCTGCGCTGATCAGCTCAGACCACAAAGATACAGGTTGAATACTGCGCCTTCCCAAAGTACTTTTTCTTCTACTATTTGATCTTTCTCTAGAGATACTGCGCTCATCCTTCGACTTAGGTCCGGCATCTTCCATCTTAACATGAGGTTCGCTATTTAAGCTGTCCTTATTGGAGCAATAATGAAGATTCTGTTGGATGCTGTTTTCTGTCTTAGATTGTTGTCTAATTCTAGCCTATTCTTCTTCATACTCTTGTCTAATTCTTCCCAATTCTTCTTCAAATTCTTGCCTGTTCTTCATCATTTTCTTGTCTAATTCTTGCCTGTTCTTCTTCATATTCTTGTCTAATTCTTTCCTGTCCTTCTTTATCTTGCCTAATTTTGGTCCATCCTTCTTTATATTCTTGCATAATTCTTGCATGTTGTTCCTTACGTTCGAGTCTAATTCTTGTGCATTCTTCTTTTTCTTGTTGTATTTTTCTTACCCATTCTTTTTTTCTAGATGTCTTTCTCTTGTCATTCTTCTTCTTCTTTTTATTTTTTTCTTTCCAATTCTTCTTTTTCTTGTATTTTTCTTTCTTGTTCTTCATTGTTACTTTCCTGTTCTTGTCTGCTTCATTCTTGATTTTCTAGAATGTGACTTATTTTTGTTTGGTATTCCTTTCAAGATCTTTCTTGATTTTCTAGAAATTGATTCATTTTTGTTTGGTCTTCCTTTCTAATTCTTTCTTGTTCTTCTTTATTCCTTTTCAGGTACTCCATTAGATTTTCAAAAGTTACCATTTCTTCAAATATTTTGATCTGGTATTTACCATATATTCTCAGCAAAATGCAAAGATCCCACTTCTGACACCAATTGTAACGTTAACCCTGTGCTAAACGTTGTGGGGTGAATTCACTTGCGTAATACTCAAAGTTTCCAGATTGCTTCCATTGGTTTATTTTTAAACACTCTGTACACGACCTTCTGTTGTAGTACAACTGTCACTACTTGTCACCTTGACAATCTAAACTGTCACTGTCTTTACTATCACTACTACTACTACTACTATCAACATCTGATTCCACAGACTGACTGTTATCAACTGACTTTCTAAGACTGACTGTGTCCCGTGATCGTCACGGCTTTATATATCTGAATCATGACATGACATGCATCGAGAATGTTCTATGATTACCTAGACGCACATAATAATATCTTAGAGGCTTGTCAAACTGACATTAATGTGACAAATTGTACCTCACATATAGTTTCTGGAAGGATCAAGAATAGATCTACTAATTCTAGAAATAATTAATGAACTATACAACCAATAACTATAGTAAACAAGGTAGTAGAAATAAAGAGAGACTAAACGAATAATAACCGTAAGTACATGATAAATGATCCAAGTTACAATATAATAGCAGAGAACAGAGAGTCTCTGTTAAACTGTAGGTCCTCTTGGCTATGGTAACATATTCAAGGCAGAGAAGTCAACTTTAGGTCCTCTTGTCTATGCTAACTCCTTCAAGGCAGAGAAGTCGCCTACACTCGAATAACGAGTATGGCACTCAAACATGAAGAAGAAACATTATTACCAAGCCAATAACAAAACAAGTTTTTGATATTATTTTTATTCATATCAAATCAACTGATTCTAATCGTACAATAGACATCAAACTATCAAACCACCAATCACAACACCTTAAATCAATAAAAAGATCTTTTCAAGAAGATTTTTCCGGTTGAAGAATCCAATACGTTTGCTTGAAGAAATAATAATGTTGAAAATAATTATTGACTCTAATACATCTTCCACTTAAAAGTATCTCAAAAACAAAAAACAAAGATTAGATTTCGACTTAATTAATATTCATTAAGATACCAATACATTGAGCTCATATTAGTCTCATAAATCTTATTTGTCATACCTGTGGATACAGCCTTAGATCATTTATTGGGCTTGGTGCATTCGAGCATCGACAATTCCTCGATTTTGAGCAAGCACTGAAATTGCATATGCCAGCCTTGCCATTAGACAGGGCCAAACCCGTGGAAATGCACAACACTAGAACTATACACGATCTCATAGTTGAAGCTATTGTGCAATATCTTTCATAAAGCCCCTTTTATATATCTGTGATGGGAGACGTCACTGATATGGGATACCAGTGGCGTTCATGAAAATTCATTACTTATGTACTATGTGTCTTTTTTAATTTACATGAAATGTAATTTACTAGGCTAATAGAGGAAATTATTGATAAACTATATTTTGTTATATTTTACAGATGATTGTCCGGCATCATATCTAACGCGTCTTTCTAGGATCGCATATGGGAGAGAAGAGTTTCCCGTTGTCTGTAGTTTTCTGTCTTAACCGCAAGTCTTCTGAATGTAGCTAGCCATATCCTCAAATTCCAATTTTATGTTGTCCAAGGCAAGCTAGCAGAGACTTGTTTATTTTCAATCTTTGGTCGATAAAAGCCAGTAAGTATGCCACTGACTATTGGAGTTATCAGTGAATATGGAAGCAATAAGATTGATTTGATAAGTTTTATTATATTTCATATTCAATGATCTTGATTAGAAACATGTCTCGATTCATCCTTGTACTATTTTTTCAGATTTTTAAGATAGATTACTTAAATTTATGATAGAAAATAATTATTCAACAACGGATTTCTGAGAACAAGTTTCTTTATAGGTGTTGCGGTCGTTCACATTTCCAACATGTTTCAAGTTTTGAAATTACACAAAATAAGTAAGATTTGATAATTTTTATATTTATTATCTAGTTGATTGTCGAATAAAGATAATCCAATGTTATAAAAAATGAGACAAAATACTAGATTCTCGAAATTAATCGTGTTTATATGAACAAGATATCATGATTTGAAGTGATATTTAAAGAAAACTGTCAATGTAGGTAATTTTTTAGCTGATGAGTGTTTCTAATTTTCTAATACTGCTTATGTGTAATTATTTGATTTCCAACATCAAAATTAAGATTAGCTCAAATAGGTACGGTTTTTTTTATTTCATGGCCAAATGCAGTAAGAGTATAATTTATTATCAATACTCTTTCAACTATTGTGTTATCTACTGACCAATGTGATGAGGATTTTGGGGAAGGGCGTTACTGAAAAGATAACTATCGTTTTGACCGACTTCAAAATAGGAGGATGTATACAATTCGGTTGTATGTTTGCTTTTTTATGTATTGCGCCTTGCATAGTAACAATGCTCCGATTTTGTGATTTTTGATTCATTTGAAAGAAGAGAGAAACGGTCCCATATTTGGAAAAATTCATCTAAAATCTCATTCCTTCCAAAAAACCGCGTCCAAAAGAGGGTGGAGGGGACAATATTTCTCCAAAATCGAACATCTGAGAAGACAGAATTAAAGATGAGACCATATCTGGAAAGATTTAAATTGAACATTTTTTCAAAAGAGTTACGGTTTTTGAGTTACAGCAATGGTAAAAACTTAAATATGTGTATTTCTGCTATAAGGATGGGGTCATTTTTTTAGAATTTCCGCCGTGATGTGTTGAAATCTCTGAATAATAACAAGTACAATAAATAATAGTTTAAAAAACTAAAAAAAACACGCTTTAATAGGAAACCAAACTGAAAATAAATAAGATATCATTTTAATGTAAAAAAGCGTAGGGTGCTTGATGTCCATTGATATACATATTTTATGTTGATAGATACTGATATAAGTAGTCATTATAAAATTAACTTAGAAAGTACCCCACGCTTTTCTACATTAAAATGATTTCTTATTTATTTTTAGTTTGGTTTGCTATTAAAGAGTGTTTTTTATAGTTTTTTAAACTATTATTTATTTTATAATTTTTAGTACGGTTTGCTATTAAAGCGATGCAGGAATAAAGGGAGAAAGATATAGACAATCATAATCATACAGGTATACGAGGACGGTATGGAACCCTCCACTAAATAGTCCCACTCTTAAACTCCATCGGAAATCCTCCAACACACATTCATATCGGATATTCTACAAAAATCCATCCATAAAGCTCCGAGAGGTATAGGTATGAAACCCTTCATCAAAAATCCTACTCGCACGTTCACAACTATAAGTATGAATCCTTTCATCGAAAAATCCCACTCGCTCGTGCACAATATCACAAAACATCCCAACCCACATACAGATAGAAATTTCCACGAAAATTCATCCAGAAATCAAAAACACCCATAGGTATGGAACCCTCCACCAAAGAGTCCCACTCGCACTTACACAGAATCACATATCCTACCAACTCACATGAATATTGAAAATTCCACGAGAATCCATTCATAGAGCTCAGAGATAAAGGTATGGAACCCCCATCAAGGAGTCGCACTCGCAACTACACATGAAATTATTGCATTGTCACCAGTCATTGACAGGTGTGCAATGTTTCAAGAAAATCGGATCGCTCAAAGTAATGCAAAATCGAGCTCAAAGACTTTGAATACATGCAAATAAACATACAAGTGAAGCTAATAAAAGCATGTTAAAAAAGAATATAAATGGGTAATAGTATAAGTACTATCTTTTTTGGTATTATTGAACGTACAACGATTTTTGTGTCTAATGTTACTCCCAAAAGTGTGAAATAAATAATTCTTACAAAAAATTGGATCGACTTTACTAGAAAATACAAAATAATAGTAATTCTATTGGTCCTGGTACTTTCGAAGTTGGTGCCAAAAGTCTTCTAAAAACACATCACTTCCAAAGAACAGGACCAATAGGATTATTATTATTTTGTATTTTTCAGTGCACCAACCAATAAAGTCCGTTAAATTTTTTGTAAAAAAAATATTTATTTATACACACTGATATTTAAATATTATATTATTTTATTATTTATTATTATATTTTTACAAAAATTATATAAGACTTTATTAGTTGGTGCACTGGAAAATACAAAATAAAAATTAATTCTATTAGTATTTATAATTTTGAAGTTGATGCTGAAAGTCTTCTAGACTAATAAAGTCGGATCTAGTTTTTGTGAAAAAGTTGTTTTTACATCTGCAGTAAATATTTTTTCTACTTTCCGAGCAGAAGACTTAACTTTTGCTCAAGTTTATACGATATAGTGATACGTGATATTATAGTGTCCCATCCCTTCTAAAAAAATTAAATCACTTTTAGCACATATATTATAAGTTAATTTTTTACTAGCTAATAAATGCCCAATAAACTCCTTCGACAGTGCCGTTTGGCGATAAGCTGAAGGCTCCGTATATTTATTGGTTCTGACTATGCGCACGTACCCGTGCCACGGCTACATGGGTACAACAGTCATGGACATATTTCAGTGTAAGGGTAATCGTTCCTTTCCTTTCGCCTAAAATATGTTCATAACTGTAATTCAGAGGGGGGTACACTGGATCCATACTCCAGAGGCATTCTACCCATCCAGCATCCCTATACACTTCAGATTCCGTAACTTGTATAGATAGAGTCCACATTTTTATTTGGAATATTTCTTTAGTGTTTTGCTATTAATATCTGTATAAATAGAAGATAAATAGAAAAGAAGCTGTTTCAGGTGTTTTAAATGTGCATCCTCCGTTTACTCGTGGTACAGGTACGTGCAATTAGTCATAGCCATATTTATTTCTGAAATGATTTGTTTCACAAATCTATGTAAAAGGTCGCCCACATGAAACCGTAGGGCACTTTGATAGGTATTAAGAAGAATTAGAAATGAATGCAATAATCAGATATACCATAGTCCGTAAAGAGATAACCATTAGATACTTCATCGTAAGCCTAGGCTTATCTGTGTTTTTTTGAATTGTTATTGAACTATCAATAATTTCCACTTGGTCCTATAATTAGAAATTTGAATGCTTCTGTTGATAGATACTCAAAAGCAGACACCACAGTCTCCAGTATGCATTTTCTCAGAATTTGCTAATGCAGTAAATAATTAGGTATTATTTTTTAAAAGTCCCTTTTAAATTCTGTCTCCACACCTTTTGTGGATAATTTTTGGGAGCGCTTCTCTCACGAATGATAAGAAAAACAAAATTGTATCAGGTTTGCTACGCGAAATAAGCTTTGAAAGATCGATCCCTAGCTAACTGGATCTCTGGAGTTCTGCCCTCCCTTGAGAACTTCAACAGAACCTGCTTTCCAATACGCTTGCAGGTTATTAGGTACGACTGTTTCATAGATGGATTAAGTGATCAGAGTAAATGTATCAAAAGGTAAATATAAGAAGCGTCAACACGTAAATACTTATGTGATAGAATGAACTGTGATTTCTATACCATCATTGTAAAGTTGGTTTACCATTTGATAATAATCAATGAATTCATGTGGAACAAAAATGCAAGTATATCGGTAGTCCATCACAACTTGCCACCTAATAAAATACCTCTCTCAAGAAGTCTTTCTAAGATAAACATCTAAATATTTGATATATTTTTGATAAATAAAAGGACTTATGCAGTGCATTATATGATCAAAGTTTAAGAAAGTTCTTTTACTTACTTAATTTTAATCTTAAGTTACTACATTCCTCAGCTTTCCTAGGCATTCATGTTTTTTTTAAAGAATAATAAGGAGGCCTGCACCCCATATCATATCTCCTCGGGTGAGTGCTGTTGCACGTTCTTGGCAAAACTGAATTTCCTTCCTTTCACCACCTCTCCGGGGAATGTTTGTCCATCTTGGGCCCGTAAATAAAATCGAGACTCGTCATTGAATACAATTAGATTGGATTCCTGATCTCATTGGACACATTCTTGATACAACTACAGTCTCACCCCTTTGTCTTTGGATCAAAGGCAAGATTAGAAGCGCTCAATAAAACTGCAAGCCAAAAGACCTGAACCTACGATAGATAGCTTCGTTGTGTATAGTAGCTAGCCATTTCTGCGCCACTGACATAGAGGTAGACAATCGGTTTCTATGGGCGTTATTCACGTCCTCTAGTTCTTCGGAAAGTTCCAGTACCGCTACGACGTTCTTGCATTTGGTCTGTAGTTCAGTCATCCTAAAGTCGAAGTACAGTGAATGTATTTCTACCAATCCTATTGCCAATTTTTCGAAAAGAAATTCCCCATTCCCACAGCTCTATAATCCTACCCCGTTCAAATGCAGTCCATAGATTTTAGAATTAGAATTACAGCGTCGTCAAAGTATAGGAATATTTATAAAGCAAACTGAATCATTTTAAAAATTCGACCGATTGGAACCAAATATTTATCAGTATTTACATTCAATATAAGATTTTAAGATTCCTTATGTTATCTTGTTAAGATCAGGGCTAGGCCCATTAGTACACCTATAATTCTTCTCTTTAGTACAAGCACTTCATGCGGTCTTATAGTTTAAACTAAATATAGTTAGTGTACGATATCGTCCATCTAGTTATAGTCCTTTTTATATGGTTGATGTAGTAGAATACGTTACTGCTATGACACGTTAATGATAGTTTATTTGTAGCAACAGCTTGTTAAATAGGTACCTATAGATTATTGAATGATTCCATTCATAACTTATTTATACCTATAGAATGATTCAATCACCATTAGAACTAAACGTATTAATGGTGATAGGATTGATCAGATCTAAGTTTCTGAATATTTATTATTCTTTTCATTCACTTAGATGATTTCAAGGAAATTGTATTTCTACATAAATATGGAATCAAAGTAAAAAAATACCATGACATTAATTGGGGAAATTTGCATAGTAAACGTGCTCCGATTTTGATGATTTTTTTTCATTTGAGAGAAGAGCATTGAGAATTGGTCTCATTGAAAAAATCAATGTTAGACTGCCTTTCCCCTCAAAAACATCCTCCAAAGTGTGTGGTTGGGGCAAATTTTTCCAGAAAATTAAAAATCCCAGACGGCAGAATTAAAGGCAATTCCATATCCGAAGACGTTTAAATTGGGCATGTTTAAAAATAATCACAGGTTTCCACGTTACCGTCTGAAATATGTGTTTCAGCTATGTGGAAGGGGTAATTTTTTTTTAAATTGAAAATATGAGACGGCCAAATTAAAGAAGAGATTATATGTAGTTATCAAGATTTAGAATTAACATTTTTTCAAAATAATTACGGTTTTAGAGTTACAGCAGTAAAATCGGAAATATGTATATCTGCGCCGCGATGTCTATATAATAACAAGTAGATAACAAGTAGGCCTTATACATGGTAATACTAAAAGTACTTATCTTCTTTGGTATTAGTGAACGTTCAACAATTTTCATGAACAATGTTACACTCAAAATTGTGAAATAAATATTTTTTACAAAAAATTGGACTGACTTTATTGGTTGGTGCACTGAAAAATACAAAATAATATTAATTCTATTGGTGCTGGTACTTTTGGAGTTGGTGCCAAAAGTTTTCAATCTAATTGCAACTGAACAACATGATTGAATTGAATTATTTTGTATTTTTCAATGCACCAACTAATAAAGTCGGTACAATTTTTTGTAAAAAATATTTATACTATTACCCATTTGTATTCTTTGCTTGTACTTGTTATTATTCAGAGATTTCAAAACATCGCGGCGGAAATACACATAGGTATTTCAGACATTACCACTGCCGTATCTTGAAAACCGTAACTTCATTGAAAAATGTCCAATTTAAATGTTGCTACATATAACCTCTTCTTTAATTTGGCCGTCTCTTATTTTCAATAAAAAAAACTTCACATAACGGAAATACACTTATTTCAGTCTTTACTATTGCTGTAACTCGAAAACCGTAGCTCTTTTCAAAAAAGTTTCAATTAAAACGATTCTGGATATGATCTTATCTTTAATTCCGACGTCTCAGATTTCCGTTTTTCGAGAAAAATTGTTCCCGAAGTACGTTCACCATAGGCCGCGCGCGTAGGATCTTAAAAAAAGCACACAGTCGAAATGTATACCTACCTTCTCCGTCTGGGCCGTCAGTCAAAAAACACTGGGAAACAGTCTTTCCTCATCTATCTCGACTAGATAGGATTTATTTCACTGTTTTTAACAGTTAACAAAATATTAAGCAATGGAATAGGAATTCGAATATATGTTGATACCTATTCGTGAGCTGGTTATTTGATTATTCCATTCTTCTAATTTAATCGCCTCCCAATAGAGGTTGTTCTAAAGTTCATTCATTTATTTATCTTTAGAAGAAGAAAAACAGCTGCAATAATTTGATTAGCTTTATTTTATTATAGCTTCAATATTGTGTTGGTCGCACTAACATTCTGGCTGAAGAATGACAGTACTCAAGCGATCTAAAACCGTTCCAATGTATGCCCATGTGAATGTAAGCTTGAGGCAGTTCAATATTGGTAAATTTGCCATTGAGGTTTACTTGGAAACAGTTTCTGTACCACCACCCTGACTCTATAAAAACAAATTTGATTACAAGCAATTCATTATTTTAACGATGAATGATACTGAAAAGGCTACTAACTATGTTCTGTTTTATAGGAGTTCTTGACCCCTGTGTAATTTATTTTTGTTCTGATTCTTGGGATTTGGGCTTATTGTGCTAAGAATTGTTGAGATATGTTGTGAAATAATTATTGTATATTTATTTCATGTTATTTGGTTTCAAAAATAATAATAAAATAAGACGTTTCGATCCAGTTTGTGGTTTTTCTCAGTTATGAATGTAAAACAATTTAATATACCTAAATGTATATACAGGTTGATTCATGGAGATCGTGAATCACCCAGGTGGATTCAGTTTATTTACTTAAAGAAAATAATTAAAATAAAATGTATTTCTTCTTCCCCATTCATCATGATGTAGTACTTAATAGAACAATTTAAAAAACAATTCGATTATTATGTATAATGAAATAGATTTCTTCTTTCTCTTCTTGATTGTCATTTCGGTTTTATTTGTTTTTCTCAAACGTTTTTGTAGATTTAAATAAATTTTTGAGAAATTTTTACAAATCTCTTTGTGCAATGTGTAAGCTTTGATATGATCCTTCATTTCTCAACAATTATTAATTAACACAAAGCCCAAATCCCAAGAAAGTGTGAAATAATATTATGGGATTCTCATCATTAATAATGATAATAATAATGATAATTATTTATTATATAAACAATAATTGAATAGCCTATGACAGGTAATCAGCTAATTCTAATCAATTCCTATTTTAAGATTTGGCAACTTTTGAATCTTCAGGCTTACCAAGGCTACTTGATGTGACCAGTTAATTCAATAGCCAATTACTAAGAATGATCCATACAGAAAGATTTTGTTGTCAAACTTTTCATTTGAAAGTTAGATAGGTATCTAAAGATCGACCAGAATCACTTGGCCTTTTTTTCGTTGTTGAATCTATCTCCGATTCTCCAACGCTAAATTATTTTGATCAAAGTGTAGATACATCATTTTCTCAAAATATTTTCTAGATCCCTAAGATTTTGCAAATAGATCTTAGAACACTTTTTTGCTTATAGATTACAAATAAACATTCTTACGTACTGAATATTTCTGCACAATTCTCAGCATTTGTATCCTGATCAAAGTCAAAGGTGCTGAATTTCATGCCTAACTGAAAACTTAGAGATTCTCCTGCGTCACCGTTGTACCCTGATAGGACGCTCAATGGATAAGACTCCTGTTCATCACCAACTGCGAAACTTTTGTACAAAGCATACGCTTTCATTCCTTCTCGGTCAACGATTTCAACAAGAAGTTCAGTCGCTTCCTTACCTATGAAGAAAAATTCGAAAATCGGAATGTATCTACCGAAACAAATTTCAAATGGTAACACGGTTTTCCTACCACCTTTATTTTTATAATTCTACAAACTATATCAGAAAAAAATCTTAAAATTGTTGTATGATATTTTAAGTTATGCTTTTGAAGTAAAACTTCTATACGCGCACTGGACTGAGAAGTAAACCGTTAAGGCGTTACGAAAAGTGTGATAGGGAGAAGCGAACGGAAGATGAGAGGTAGATATACGTTGGTAAACATAGAAAGAGAGAGTGTTGCGTGAGGTAAAACCTGAAACCACTTCAGGGTGATTCGCGGAATCATATGTGAGGGATTCTGGTGGTTCTTTCGATGGGGATGGAGTCGTGGCAGGGTGGGGCTTCGAACTAGTGTGTTATGGTGTGCGAGGGACTCGCTGGTAGTGGGTTCCGTGCTTGGGCATTTCTCTAGGATGATGGAATTTTATTTATTTACGATGGGGATGGAGTTAAGGGTTGGTGGGAACGTGTGCTAGTGCACGTGCGACTCGTTGGTGGTGAGTTTCGTACCTGGCACTCCTCTATATGGTTCAATAAGATGCAGTTTTTTGAAAGTGATAGGGGGATGATTATGGATGAATGTTATGGTTGTGGTTAAGTACGATAGGGACGCATTGGATGTAAGTTCCATACCTAAACCCCTGATAATTAGTTAACAATTACAAATGTAATAATGTAACAGTGGACTGGACATATCATCGATATGGTCATTAAGATTTATATTATAAATAGGAACTTAACATCTTAGACATTAGTTTATACTCATATTTGATAACGGTAAAGTGTGCCGAAACAATTGTTATGTGTTTTTTAAAATATATAATAATGGAAATTTAATATATTGTTTCAATTCCAATACATATTATACTCATATATAATATACGTATGCAGCGAAAGAAGTTTTACTTCAAGTGTGTGGTCCACAAGCACACTCTTTTTTTTTGAGAAGCTGATGACACCACGCAATTCAACGCTAATAAGTGCTTATGTGTTACACATAGTCTTTGAGAGAATTACGTTTTTTGGATATTGCGGCTGACGCATGACAAAAACCGTTCGACCAACTCGTGCGATCTATGTTTTCAGTTCCCCGATAGAAATAAAACAAACTTTATATTTAACTTCTTCATAATGCGAACATTAGTAAAGATATAAAGGAATAGTAGCACATATGAGATGGGTAAAGTGCCTTGACCGAATGGGAAGGTCTTACAGAAGAATACATTAGGAAAGTTCCAGACGTTCTCACGCCATAAACATGATATTTGGTTATTACGTAACAGGTATTACGTCCATGTTGTGTAAGAAACAGGGAAAAGCTCGGAATAAAAAAAAACAGGCAACCGGTTCATCTGTTCATGACATAATCTTGGCCCAGACAAAGACAAGAGATCCAGTGATCGATAATAGGTATATACTTGTTCTCAGGGGGCGATCTTAAAGATCTTTTTAAAAATGGATACCGCTAATTTGAACAGATTACAATACTTCCTAATACTCTCAGGTAGCGGCAAAAAAGGGAAAAACCTAAAATTTTATTTCTGAGATAATTAAAATTCTCATTATTGCTTTTTGTTTTCGCCACTCTGTGAATCGGTTACAAGTTTTCATTATACCTACCTGTTAATGCGTGTATATTTTGCAAGCCCATCCAGAATTCGTGTCCTTCGTCCAAATATCCGAATCCAAATTTGTAATCCGCCCAACCACGATTGAAATCCGTACGTCCATCTACTCTTTTTTGGATGTGGGTCCAACCTCCACCTTGTGTTGTCATATCGCATAATACCTTGAAGGGTTGTGCCGACAGTGAGGGCTTGATAGCGTAAATACCAGATTGCGTTACACCTTCAATCACAGATACAAGTATGTATTCAATGTATGGCTTGAATAGTGCATGTCTGCTTGTTCTAATGCATTTCAACAATTTAAATAATATATGTAGGTACATTTGAGGTGAATAAATGAATGAATATCCGATAAATTTTCATTTAGAAAGATTAAAAATCATGCGTTGTATTCACGTATTTTCCCTTTAGAGGTTGCCCCAACATGAGCTCCATATTTAATGTTTAAAAAACTATTTTTTTCAATTTATATTGATGGGATTAAACATGAAATACTACATCCGGCAGATGTCCAACGAAACCTCTGGTACACGGTTATTCTTTCCATAAAAGTCTGGATAAAGAGTTCGCATATTTCGGCAATAACGGGCTGTATTTCTTCTTTAAGGCGTTCATTTGTTTGTCGCTTTTTAATATACACATTTTCTTGGTGGCCACTATCGATCGCCAAAATGAGAGATGAAACGATCTGGAAACTTTGTCTGCAGTAATATCACTGTTTCATGAGCTTTGTGGTAGGTCGCACCGTCTTGATGAGAAATATATCCTCCACATCTAGCCGATCCATTGGGGATTGGGGCCATCTTTTGTCAAAATTCATTGCAGAGTTGGTCTGGTAATGTTCTATGTTTTTGAGGGAGTGACAAGCAACAAATAGTGCTCTTCTCATCCAACAACGTGAATTTTTCCACCGATTTGTGAATTAAACGGCGAACTGTCGACTCTGAGGGCGCATTGCTGCGATGGAAAATTGAACGTTATTTGCGAACTGTTTCCGCGAAACATTCCCCATGTTTATATGGGTGCTTCTATAGTTTTAGAGGAGATATATCTCCATATAATTTGACATTTGACAAATTTTGGTCAAAAATAATCCCTCACGTTCTACTTTGAAATGTAAAGGTTATTGGTGTTTGCGGTATTTTGAAATTTAGGTAATCCCAGTTAGAATGATATTAATTTAATCAGTTTGCAGGACATTTCCAAATATTTTGGAGGTGAATGTCGGCCGGTGTAAATATTTATATTCAATAATGGACTTGTTATTGACCGACTTCGTAAAAAAGGAGTAGGTATACAATTCGGATATATGTTTGCTTTTTTATCAAAAATGAAGACGAATTCGTGTTGTAAGGGCTACTCAAATTTGGCTTTGATATCGAAACCTCTTAAACGTGACCATTGAATATGTGTTCTCAACCATAAAAGTAATTATGGATCTTGAGACCTTTTACACTAGGTACTTGAAAAAAAGTTTTCTTTAAATTATTTTATATGTCAGATTACGACATAACTCAAAAAAAAAGACGATATGTATTTTTGTTTTTACCACTGAGTTCAAAGAGATCGAGATTCCGCAAATGATTTTTTGTATCTATTTGTAATAGTTACCAAGTTACCCTATAAATGCATTGAAATTTGCCCAACTTGTAGGTACAAGATCTTTTTATTTACCGCGCTCTCTGAAATCTCTATTTGGCTAGTTGACTATTTATTTTAAAGTATGATTTGTTAGATTTTTTAGGTTTCTTTTATCCGGTGGAAAATCGTAACCTTTATAAGATCACTCATCTCTCTGTCACAGTCTATTTTTTCCGAAATCTAAAAAAAATTAGGAAGTAAATAAACGTATTTTGATTATAAGGGATTATTCTCTGGTGAATTATAAATTAGAAGTTTTGAACTGCGTCGTGTGATAATAATTTAAAAATGTTTTGTTTCGAAAATATTGAAGAAGAACACAAAAAATGAGTCTTTTTGGCAAAAACAAAAAAATTTGTTTTTGTGGTTCGTGTTTACTTGACCTTTTTGTGTGTAACTACACATATACCTACTGCAAGCATATTGGATAATATCGGTGTTTGCTTGAAATATCATTCTGAATAGGATTTATACAGTTTAGATTAAATTTAATAGATCGAAATAATGCAAAAAAAGTTATCTAAAATTGATGTATATTAAAAAAAATATATCACTTTTTGTAGGTATATCTGCTCCTCATTTATTCTGCTTATACAAATTCGGAATAACAATCAAACATACGTTTTATTACATTCAGGAGCTGTACAATTCGACTGTCTGCTTTTTTGGATTGTAGGTATGATTTCTTCGTATAGTAAGTATATTGTGATTATTTAGTTGAATAATTGAACATTAATGGAGTAAGGTCTGTTTTATTTTTGACTTACTTCAAAGAAAGGAGAAAGTATACAATTCAGTTGTATGTTTGCTTATTTTATTATTATTTTTTATGGCTGTTCGCGCATTTTGCATAGTAAACGTACTCCGATTTGGACGATTTTTGTTTTGAAAGAGGAGAGTTGAGAAATGGTCCCACATTAAGAGAAACTCAAATCCGACATCTCCTTCCCCCCAAAAATCATTTTCTCTCGAAAATTGAAAATCCGAGACGACAGAATTAATAAAAATTCCATATCCGGAAACGTTTAAATTGGCCATTTCTTAAAATAATCATAGGTTTCCGCGTTACAGTCTGAAATATGTGCTTCAGCTATGTGGAAGGGGAAAATTAGAAAAGGGACCATATCCGTAAACGTTTAAATTGAACATTTTTTCAAAAGAGTTACGGTTTCCGAGTTTTGCAATGGTAAAGTGTGAAATATGTGATATGCGTACTTCCGCCATGCGGAAGAGCAATTTTTTTTCGAAAATTGAAAATATGAGACGGCCAAATAAAAGAAAAGATTATATGTAGCAACATTTATATTGAGTTACGGTTCTCGAGTTACAGCAGTACCTAAAATCTGAAATATGTATATTTGCGCCGCGATGTTTTGAGATCTCTGGATAATAAATAACAAGTACAAGCTAAGCCCATATCTTTTTGGGTATTAGTGAACGTTCAACAATTTTCATGACTAATGTTACACTCAAAAATGTGAAATAAATATTTCTTACAAAAAATTGGACAGACTTTATTAGTTGTTGCACTGAAAAATACAAAATAATATTAATTCTATTGGTGCTGATAATTGTGCCGTTGTAGTTTGTTGTTGTAGGCAACAACTCCAAAAGAACCAGCACCAATAGAATTAATATTATTTTATATTTTCAGTGCAATAACTTATAAAGTCGGTCCAATTTTTTGTAAAAAATATTTATATACTGATCAATTGGGTCCCCTATTTCTATTTCTAGCTCAAACTATAACCTGTTTCTCCAAAATTTTATTCCGGATTAGTATAAACTTTGAATAATTTACGTAAGAATAGCCTGAAATCTTGTCGGAATTAAATAATCATACATACATACATACTTGATGTGAGTAATACCTAGGTACTTACCACTTTTTAAAATTTCATAACAATTTTTTGGATATGTTGGTTCATTTTTCACAAAGATTTCCTCACCATCAACTCCCACTCCAAAAGTTTTATTTGGGGTACTAAAATACATAAATAAAATAAAAAAGAATATTTAAGTTTGTTATATATATACATATATAAATAGTTTTTTTTCTTTGTTAGTGTACAATTGGCACTCTGTACTATTAATGAAACAATTTTTTCAGCCATGAAAAAGGTAATAAATATTACCGAAAGCTTGGGTAGCACAAAGAGTTTACTTATTCCCAAATTCTCTTTGAATTGCTGTATTATATACATATATATACAGGCTGATATTTTTAACTTGCCCATTAGAAGAATTCCACTTAGAGATCGAGATAGAAATATAAAAATTTGATCCCGGCTATAATCAACGTTGCCCAACTTAGTGAAAATATTTACAAAATGGTGGCACATCCGGTTACACCGGAAGTTGTACTAACTTTGTTTTTTGAAATGGAACCCCCTGTTTTTTATTACATATTTGAATTCCTCACATTTAAGTGAGTATAAAAAGCTCCAGTTGTTAACTTATCTGTCATAGTTTTTGACGTATGTCATTTTTTCTGAAAGAAGTTCTCATGACAGATGTCTGTTTAAAAATTCATATCTCTCTTATTGTCCACCGGAAAAGCAAAATTTTTTTTTTGATCGGTAGTCCGATGTTGGAGTTTCCTTCAGTATGTCCATCATTCTGAAAATTATCTTGTTTTACACTCGAAAAAAAAAAATTAAAGACGTTAATGACAAAAGTTAAAAAGCCGTGGATAGGAAACAGATTGGTTTCAAGATAGGTGGTGGGGAAATAGTGGTCCGTGACTTAGGCCGCCTTGTTCGCCGGATTTGACACCACTTGATTTCTACTTGTGGGGGAGAGTCAAGGAAGAGGTGTACAAAACAGAACCTAGATCTCTAGAGGATTTAACAAATAGAATAACGCAAGCTCTATGACCATACTTGATGCAAATGAAATAAGAAGAGCCATTGCCAATATGGTTCGGAAAGACTCCAAGGGATCTGCACTTGATGAGAAATACTTTCCTATTCTGAAGATTTGCCAATTTGATGTTAATATTGGCCCATTGCTTGAGTTGAGTAACGATAATAGTTCCATAATGATGTTGGATGTCATTATAAAACACCATAATGTAAATATTTTGATTTTGTATTCTTGACTGGTTTTATAATAAATAAAAAGATGTTCTTGGGGATGCAGTCATATATTAAATTCATTTTTGATTCAAATTTTTTTATTTTCAATGACGAATATTATAAACAAATATTTGGCACTCCAATGGTTCAACCATATCACCTATTTTAGTAAATTATGTCCTAGATGAATTGATACAAGTTTCAAAAACGAAAATTTCTTTCCCAATTCCATTTATCAAACGATATGTTGATGATCTAATATTGGCCCTACCCTCAAATAAAGTTGATGAAACATTAAATATTTTTAATACTTATAATGAACATCTTCAATTTACAGTTGAACTAGAAAGTGAACAATGTCTTCCTTTTTTAGATATGATGGTATGTAGAGATAATGCAGGTATATTACGTACAAAATGGTACAGAAAGCCTATATGCAGTAATAGATACATACATTTTTTCTCCTATCATCCACATAAAATGAAAATTAACTTAATTATGGCATTAAAAAGTAGAGCTATCAAACTTTCACATAATTTATATAGAAATGAAAGTTTAACTAAATTAAAACAAATATTACTAGAAAATTCTTTTCCTCTAAAATTGATAAACAAATTTTTGATGCATCCTGAACTTAATCTTGAAATTAATGAAATATTTCCCAATAACGCACCAAATCCTAATAATATTTCTAAGGCAAATAATATTTTACCTATCTATAGATCTCTACATTACATCAATGAACTCACTAGTAAACTTGTTAATATTTTTAAGGGGTATAATGTTATAATTTCGAGAAAGAATGTAAAAACAGTATCTAGTTTATTTTCTAAATTAAAGACTCCTTTAAAAATAACAGAAAAATCTGGTGTAGTATATAAAGTAAATTGCCTAGACTGTGAATTATCATATATTGGTCAAACTTCCAGAAATATTTCGGGAAGGATTACATCTCATAAAAGTGGTATTAGACGAAATAAAAAATCTTGTGCCTTGACAGAACATGCTATCAGTAAGAAACATAGTATTGATTTTGATAATACTATTGCACTATGTTCTGAGAAAAATTATTTTAAACGTGGTTTCTTAGAAATGGTGAATATAAAGAAACATAATAACACTATGAATAAACGCTCAGATATAAAAGGACTTAGTTCCATTTATTCTTATATTCTAAAATTATATAATGATAATTATAATAATTTTTCTCTAGATGTAGCTCAAAATTAATATATATAGATATTTATGTATAGTTGGGTATGTAATATGTACCTATACTTGACATGTAATATTTATTTTATGTTTATATATGTATTTTTGTATGTATGTATGTGTGTGTATGTATATATGTGTATGTATGTATATATGTGTATATATGTATATGTGTGTGTATATATATATGTGTATATATGTATATTGGTTATAAATGGATTAATGTGTATGGGATATCTGTACCTATATATAGATGAAGGAATGGTCTTAACTGATTTTATAGTAATTAACTTTAGAATCTTAGGTTTCCATAAACAATAGAAATATTTAGATCAACTTATTAGTGAGAGAAATTTAGTTGATCAAAGAGAATTATTCTCTTAAAATTCATTATATGTTTATTTGAGATTAAATGTATAATCTATTTATGAAAGATTTTCATAACATTTTTTTCGAAAATATGCATGCTGATTAGTGAGAGATATCAGCTTGTTTCTGCAAAAGTGAATGATTTTCAAAATGTTTCATTTTCATGTCGTATTGTGAGAGAATATGATTTTATATATTATTTTGAATATTTATGAATATTTGAAAGAACATTAAAAAGTGTTTTAGGATTTCAAAACATATATTTCACCCAAAAATTTAGAGGTTGATTAGTGAGAGAAATCGGCCTTTTTGAGTGAATAAGTATCAGTGCACTTTCAAAATAATCATGTTTATATGTTTCGTATTGTGAGAGAATATGATTACACTTATATAAACATTTTAAATAATATTATGTATCTTTTTCTTTTAACTGTCAGTTCAAGCCCAGAATAAACGTAATTTAGTCTATGTATGGGTATATATGTAAGTATTTATGCAATATTCTTAAATTAATATTTTTTTTAACTGAACCTGTATCTGCCTTAATAATAATTTTAATTTAATTGTGCTCTTTGTTCAAATAGCCACAAACATATAAAGATCATTCAGTAATATTCATTTTTATCAACAAAATCTAAATACTTTCTTACTTATTGTGTTACCATGACAAATATAAATAATGACATTTGTAATTGATGGCTATGAAATCTTTCCTGTTTTTGGTTAATTTATTCTAAATTCACGATTGTAAGTATTTTTAAAATACTATTAAGTTGTTGCTGAAATAATTTTGTAACGATTTGTAATTTGCCCTGAAGAAGAGAATAAACATTCTCGAAAGCTCGGCTTCAATCAAAGAATTTTATTTAATATATGACAGCATCCCCAAGAACATCTTTTTATTTATATATATATATATATATATTCCGCTAACTTTTGCGCACTACTTCGCACGCATAAAATCAGATGGATACCCTACGTTTACCTACATTATCCTTCGTAACGTTTAGTAGTATATATCTTGGTAGGTAGGTATATGTACGGAATTTTAACAAAAAGATAAGAAAACGCAGCTGACGCAATATTTTACATATAGGTACCTACAATAGATATATAAAATTATAGCATAGGGAATGAAATATAGTTTAGAGTGTGTTATACCGAGGAGATAGACATTAGACATGTATCATCTTGGTTTTTTCTCCAAGATTTTTGAAGAACAACAATTCTTCACTACAATATTTTGATGTATTCTCAATGTTAACAGCGTAAGCGAATTAAGCATCATTTACCATACAATGAATTGTGTATCGAACATATAAACCTTCTGTATTATAATATCAAAGCCTAAAAATGTTTTACGAGTAGATATAAAATTTTCTATTCATTATAAATGAGAACTTCAAAGTGGAAATATATTTCGAGAAAAATACAATAGATTGCAGCAAATCATGGAAAGAATGTCTTGAAATAAATAAACCTATTTATTTCTGAAAATACAATAAAGATGTTCTAGATCCTAGACCAACTTATTTAATATATTTGTGATATGAGAGGGCGAAACAAACAGAAATAATTTATTTCAAGTGATAAAATATTGCGATCTTTCTACTCATTGTTATCGTGAACAGTCAGTAATCTCATTCTAGAATATTGCACTTGTTTGAAGTATACTTTGATTCAAGATTTGGTTATAATCTATAATCAGAAGGCTTTTTGTTATCACAGGATTGTAATATTTTTTCGAAAATTATAAATGATACCTACATTAAAAAGGAAATTAAACTGTTTGTAAAGAGATTACCTATACCAAAGATTAGAGAATCAGCACACGTGTTAGATACTTACTTTGTCTCTATATTATGTTGTGGCTTTCCATCATCATTTTTTGTACTACTTATACTTATTATATATTTATTTTTATTTAATGATTTTTCCTCAATATTTTCAGTGGATCCGTTTGTGCGCGAAATATCTGGAGAAATTATAACATATTATTCTTGTGTATAGGTAGGTAATACTAAATATTTGACTAGAGTCAAATATTTAGTATTTATATAATAATATTTATATATATAATATTTAAATGATCGTGATCACGTCATCAGCTAGATACTTTCTAGTAACTTTTTTTATTGAACTTCCAACATCATTTGACATTGATAATGTATACAAATTTTGTTTTGTACATTGATCAGTTTGAATTGTATACAGTTTTGCAGAGTAATCTACTACAAACATGACATCAGGCAATGTTAACAGGAGATTATGATAAAATATTCAGCGAATAATCAGCTGATTCTAATCCCTTTCGATTTTACGTTTTGTCAACATTGGAAATTTCAAGCATACCAATTTACCTGTGACGTAATACAAATGGTTACTTAAATAGACTATAGTAGAGTTTATGTTACCAATAAGCTTGCTAATGCTGGCTATTACTTTGCTTCTTACTTCCCATGGTAATTGACGGAAGTCGGATGAGTCTAGATATTTATCCAGTTCTATAATGGCAGGATGTAAGGATGTCTCTGAATATTCACTATTCTGCAAACAAAACATTATAAAATCGATTTAGTACCACATCCGTATAAGGGTGTCCTCTTCCGGCCAGGCGACCACTGCGAAAAAGTCTCTCAAATGTTGCAAATTGAACAAAGACGGGATTTCTATATTGCTTACACACAAATTTATACATGTAATAATATAACAAAACAATAGCTCGTATAGTCTTACACCAGAGCAGTTCAATGACTTTTTTTAGAAATGTAGCCATTATGTGATATGAATAATCAAATAAGCACACCGAATAATCTATTCTCAACCTATCTTCAACAAGTTGCAGACAGAGCTGACAACTCAATGATTTTTTATCCAACCGATAGCATAGAAGTGGAAAAAATCATCAAATACCTAAAAAACTCGAGCTCGCGCGATATTTACAATCACTTATTGGTTATGTATAAGGAAAATCTATATGCGGTAGTGCAACCAATCACATGTATTATCAACCTGATATTGAAAACTGAGGTATTTCCATCCAAACTAAAAATTGCAAATATAATTCAGATCTACAAAAACTGGGCAAGTGCGAGATGAACTCGCATGCAGAGGGTTCCGCACGTTCATGTTCTTTTTAAATCTGACCCAAATTTCTCAATATTGAGTGATATACAATGTTATTTTAATATTATGGACTTCTCATAAGTTGTCCTATAATCTATAAGTAGAAAACTAATTTCTCAATTTTTTTCAACGTTTTAGGTTCTGTAGTTTCGGAGATAAGGGGGGGAATAGTTAATTTTCTTCTATTTTCTGAATAACTTGGAAATTATTTATTTTAAAATTACAAAAAATACATATAAGATCTTCTCAGCACGACATTCCATTTGATACGTCACACGATGCAGATTTCAGCTTCCCCCTATATACAGATTTCATCTATTCATGTTACACCTCTGCGTTTGGGTCACAGAAATTGATATCTGTACAAAATTTCAATTCAATCGGTCGAGTAGATTCGGATATAATTGACTGTGAACGACGGACAGACGGACACACGAGTGATCCTATAAGTGTTCCGTTTTTTTCTGACGTACAGAAGCCTAAAAATGGGAATATTATTCTTCCTCCAAACTACAGACCAATTGCAATCATTGCAAAAATTGTTGAAAAAATAATGGCAACAAGAATGATGTATTACTTAGAACACACAAATATTTTGACAGACAGAGAGTTTGGTTTTAGAAAAGGGAGAAGCACGTCGATAGCAGTCTCGAACTAGTTAATTCCATAACTGATGGCTTCGAAAACAAAGAATCAACACTTGGCATTTTCTTGTATCTGAGTAAGGCGTTCGATTGCGTCTCTACGGATATTTTGTTGGAAAAACTAAAATACTATGGATTTGTAGGTAGAGCACACAATCTATTCGCATCATATCTAAATGACTGAAAGCAATTCGTATTTTACAATGAAGAACTAGTAGCACACAAAAGATATTAAAAAGTGTACCTCAAGGTAGTGTTCTTGGGGCACTGCTTTTCGCTGATTACGCTACCTTTGTCATTCGGAAAAACAAAAATGTAAAATCATCTGAATTAGAAAATTCAGGAAGCTATTGAGTGATTCGACGCGAATAACCTATGTCTGAATAGAAGCAAGACCCAATCAGCTATCAAAGATTATCTAATCTTTGCAGCTATCTTCTCGTTGTCACATAATCCCTCTGATGATGTGAAGTGTCTTCCCAATCAATGAAAAATGCAACCCTGTCCAATTTCAAAAGTAAATTAAAGAAAAACCTGTTATAGAATGCTTACTATGATTCGTATGAATTCAACTTTACCGTGTGATTAGCATAAAATGTATTCTGTCTCTGTAAAGTTCTATATCTTTGTCTGATTTCTTTATACTTTATTTGGAATTTATTTATTTATTGACTAGTCATAGCACCAAGGTGTAATAATTTGACTAATAAAAAATCAAACAATCAATCAATTAATAGAGGATAGAACACAAAACAACTATTTGCGAAATTTTTGTCTGTCTGTTTGTTTGTTAGCAGTAATCTTCAAAATTACTGAGCCAATTTTAATACACCACGAGTAGATAGAGCTTGGCTTGGAGCAGAATAAAGGATTTCAGGAAATATTTATCGCACAACTTAGGAAAATAGATTCTTTCCCAAAAACGACCAACACAAATTGCTGCAAATAACTTTCAAATCTCTAGATTTACCAACAGAGGGCGTGATCCTTAGAAAAATTGAAATATCCTTTTATTTAGTAAATCTTAAATAAGTAAACTAGGATAAGGCCAAAATTCAAAACAGATTTTATAGAACACTTTTTTTCAAATAAAGGGAGTAGAGGGGAAGTTTTTATGACAAAAAATGCTAGCAATTTTGGTTTGGTTAAACCGATTTCAATAAAATTATCTCCAAGTAGAAGAGCTCAGATCAGCCAATCGCAATTTCATGAACTTATTCCAATTGTCGAATGTAGGGGGCGCATTCGGATAAAAATATATAAACTTGTTTTTATTATAAATTTCAAATGGAAACACTCAATTAGTGGGAAATACTATGAAAACATATTAAATTTTAGATATACCTACATATGGCGTAAACGTAGTTAGGAAGTATTTGCTCACCCAATATTATAAATTGAAGTAAAAAATATATCACTCTTTTTGAAATACAAATTAGATTTTTTCAGTACAAAATTATCAGACACAATGAAAATGGGGTAAAAAAACCGTCAAGAAATACCTAGCAAAATAAAACAACTACAACTCTATCCAAATAATAATGGAAGTTGGCAGGTCATATTATTATTTTGGAATTAAAACAGTAGAAGGAAAATCACATTCTATTTCAGGTGACATAACGCATTATATCCTGTCATGCTGAACGGTTGGTCGAATGTAAAATAATTCTTTCAACTTTTTCCGTAGATAGAAGTTCTGATTTATTTATAATTATATGACAAATTAAAATGATCTTTAATTTATCTGGAAAAATGCGTAGGACATCCATCAGCGGAAATGCCCTATTTCTTCATTTTTAATTTATAAATACAGAGTGAGCGAATACTAGTTAACTACGTTTTTACTTAAGTATATCTCGAGTTAGAGAAATAATTCTCAATAATTGAGTATTTATATTGGATGTTTTGATCAAAAACGATAATATAATAGATAGATAGATAAATAATATTTTTCATCCGAAGGTGCCTTTTACCTCCCACAAAATAGGATCTGAATCGCGTTGTTCTATATTCTATATCATGTGATTGGCTGGTCTAAGCTCTTCCACAAGAAGCTTATTTCATTGAAATCTGTTTAATCAAGCCAAAGTTGTAGGCCTTATTTCAGAAACACGTTCTCACTGCTCTCCACCCTTTATGCGAAAAAAATAGAAGAAACGTATTTGATACTTTTTTTAAATTTTAGCCTCATTCTAGTCTACTCTCTTTCTCGGAAATCATAAAATTTTCTCAATAATATTCGCTTTAAAGGTTGCTGGAAACGATGTAGTAGGTAGTCTTTGATATTCCAAAAGAACATTTTCTATTTTTTAAATAGACAATCCTATATTCTATCTGGTTTTCTTCGAGAGTACCTAATGCTGGATATATTTTTTCTCTAAATTCTTTGAACATGTTGCATGGCAACTGCGGCAGTAAAAAAAAATTTAATCATAAATGATACTGGTGCCTACAGAAACCCACATGAACGCCATTTTGCAGTTATTGTCCTGGTATTCGAAACATTTTTTTCTTATTGGTTGAATTGATTTAATTTTGGAAAATCATTTTATACTAGCCACTAATCATGTAAGTTAAAATGTTGTGTTAGGTACATACTGCGAACATTAATTGATATGTATAAGCATTTGGTATGGTTTTCCACTATATTCCGTGTATTTGTCTTTAATTGTAATTATAAAATTAATGTTATGTTAAAGATAATACCTACTGTTAAAATGATATTGTTTTCACATTTATTCATATATAAAGAAGTGTGGCGAGCCCGGAGAAATCCCGTACGAACGCCGATGGAAGGGGTTACTAAAGCAATTTATTACGCACAAGTTAGTTTTTTTAAATTTTAATCGCTGTCCGTATTTATTTAATGGGTTAAATATAAATAAATGTGTTCAAGTAATAGATTATTTGCTTCCCAATATTGGCGAACCAGAGTCTTTTTACAATAGTTTACCTCCTACTAATGTTTTGAGCAGGATAAAATCATGCACTTTTATATACACTCATGATAAGAGGCTGTTTCATATTTTACAAATGTCGACACGAACAACTGGAATGGTTTTATAACGAAAAGAACATAAGGTTTTATAATGACCATTCTATTGTATTTATTTGGGATTATTGCTATTAGATTTACATGCGGTATAAAAGTAAATTTGTGGCACACATTAGTTGGGCAGTTAATTCTATATCTAAAGAACCGTCTGATCGGTTTTATTGATGCTGCGATGTCTTTATAACTTACTAGTGAATTCAATGTAACACCGTCGTATATTTTTATACGAATAAATACAATAGCAGGTAGACAACCAAACCATTTTTATATGTGTATTTATTTCGTTGTGATTAACGTTGTTACCAACACTTTGAAGTGTATGAGGCTCATCAGAGACTCATCCGAAGATGTCGCCTAACCATACAAGAGCAACACTTTAGTTTCTTTTTCAAAAACATCACTATTTCACCTTTACTATATTTGAAGCCGCACAGAGGGCCAGTGAAACAAACAGCCACAATATGAAACACTTCATCGTTCTACAATAACGTTCAAAACTCTTGATCTATATTGACTTATATTTCGAAGGGGATTTTTGGTCATATAGGTAATGTATTCCCCCTCATGCTATCAATAATATTAATCAATCAAACTTGACTGTTCTATAGATAAATTTGATCTTCAAGTTATTAATTTGTTTATATGGATTGAAATAAATCGAAATGTCTTTATAAATATAATGAAAACTTATGAAATATCATCACTGGAGATTAGATAAGATCTGGAAGAGTTAACGCACATGAAATCAAATAATTTGATCCGAATGATGTTGGAGTAACTCCCATCTTAAATAAATCGACATTTTTTTATTAAATCAAATTCCCACGTTTCTCTCTGACAGAGACATCAAAATGAAGGTCGGTTCCATAGTTATTCTCATTTTCATCAAGTCATTTTGGGAGCTCCTCTGGCTTTGTTTTGGGACCTACGCTTCTTTGCATACGTCTCAGATCTGTAGACTGTAGACCTTTCTCCATTCAGAACACACGCTTTTCGAGAAAGTAAGTTGTTTGAAAATCCCGTAACAAGTCACGCTGATCTCCGGTCTGATTTTATTTCTCTGCGAACGTGGTGTGAAACCTGGAACATAGTTCTGAATCCTAACAGATGTTATTAAATGTTCCCGAAGACCCCAGCCACAGTGACCAGGAAATTATTGTCAACACAAACAGTTTCTGCTAAGAACCAAGTGACAACCGTTGTCTAGCCGTTGTTAACAAAACTAACTCTTCAGACTCCTTAATCTACTCTACGAAACATATATCCGACCTCATCTTGAATATGCTGTCCTAATCTGGTCGCCTTACTTGGTAAAAGATATCTAACTTTTTGAAACGCTCCAACGCAACCCCACTCTATTAGCAAGGGAATTCAACCGACTTTCCTACGATCATCGACTCTCAGCTGAATTTATTCTATTTGAGCGACAGGCGTATTAGAGGAGATACAATCTTAATCTACCGTATACTGAATGATGATTTCTACGTGGATCTTACCAGTTTATTCCTGCTACAAGATGGGACCGGAAAATTTTACCTCCAGAGGTTGTGGCAGCAATTATATAGCTACATAACATAGTCAACATTTTTGTCCCTTCTTACTCACGTTTTTCCCTTCCAACGTGTTATAAAAATGTTTAGATCAATGTTTTTTTCTTGGACATAATAGACAGTAGCCTTTTTGTATAAAATAAATAAAACTTCCTTGAGAATGATCACATTCAATTATTTTGAGATCAAAGAAGAAACCATACACAATGATTTTCTGGTGTTTTGCGATAGTTTGGATAATATGACTATAACAGGCCAATATTTCACATCGCCCAATTATATTGAATATTTAGTGCTGATATTGAAATATTGCGCAATGATTGCTTCAAAATAATGGTGACAATGGCGATAAAAGGTGGTGAACATGTATTTTCGTTCGAATTTATCGACTTATAATGTCAAAAACCTACATTTATGCAAATAAAGGCTGATAGCAGAAACCTGATAGAGACATTGACAATTATATTGAATCTCAATATTGACAATGAAGATGGCCCAACATTTATTGCACGTCTAGTGGACCTTTTAATGTTGAAAAATATTATTTTACAACAAATAGGTACAATGAAGTTTGAATTTTTGAATACTGAATGTCGTTATGACAGTCATCGATACTCACAGATTTGAGTTTAACTCCTCATATTACAAGTGCTCAAGTAGCCATCATATTTTTTTGTCTTTAGGGGCATCAACTAATCACACCTCAATATTTTGTTTGCTCTGAAATTATATATATACATGTTTTTTGAACTTTTGATTAATTAGGAACTGTCGAATATGGTGTATGGTAATTTTATCAATACATTAAGCTGCAGAGAAATGAAATTCTATTATTTTTATAAACAGCTCTTCATTAGAAGAAAATATACTATATGTTTTGGATCCATGAACAGTGAAGAAATCAAATATTAGCTGTCAGAAAAATTATTGTCATGGAACAAAGTTTTTTCTCTTACCTACCCCAAAGGAAGTTTTAGTAAATACCTATTATTCAAAGGCGTTCATTAGTAGAAATAAGAAGAACACAATCATAAGAAGACTTTATTTTTACCATAAAACTTTTTCATACCAATCAAGAAAATGACGGTCAACTAAGATGACCTTCGATCTTCGTACTACAATTACAAAATCCATACATTATTCATTGAAAACTATCAGAACTAATCACCCTTCACATTGAGTGATCCAAAAATATGGGTGCGTTTGGCGAAAAATAGCTATCATCAGCGCTAGCTAGTCTTGCTAGCGCTATAAAGACAATTTTCACTCACGTCATCAGAACTGTTGCAATTTTTTATAGATGCAGTTAATAGCTCTCTACCGCCAAACGTACCCATATTTTGATTACTGTATGCTTTGATGAAACACCTAGGTATAACCTTAAAAATTAGCTGTACCCACACGAATTTATAATTTACAAAGAATATATTTATATTTATATATAAATTTAGCTTAATATGATTCAAGAAACTTACAACCTAAGTTAGCACTGACCAACGACTAAATTCGATAATCTTAATTCTTAATCACGTTGGAATCAAAATAAACATCCCACAATTTGAAGGATTTTGGCATTCGACTAACAAAAATAGTTCACAAAATAAGTAGGTATACTATATAGTGAAACAAAATATCACAACGATTGTAAATGTCTTTTACAATAAAAACTATGGAAAGGACATCCTTTTACAAATAAAACTTCATTAGGATATCCGAACATTTTAATTTGAATATCGATAATTTGCTGGATGTTTAATTTATCAGATTTATTTGATAAAATATAATGAGTTGAAAATGTTTCTGGATGTAAAAGTTCCTCTCCACATAACAACAATAGTAAAGAATACTGCGTACATGAACAAATTAAATAAATATTACAATACAAAATAATTGATTCATTCCTATAAAACAATCCTGTAAAGTCAGTGCCAAACTAAAATATACATAACATTTTCCAAGCAAGGTCCGAGAAGCTGATATGAACTGTGGATATATCTCTTTATATATTTATTTATTTTTTGATAATTTTTATGCAAGTGATGTCACAAGACACATTCAAGGCACAATATATGTATGTTTTATTGATTGGAAAAATTAATTAATGGTCATTAACCTTTCTAAAATTTTATAGCCTATATAAAAACGCGATAAGTTACAGGGCGATCTCAATCTGAATGTCTTAAATTTAAATGATTGTGTTGAAATTCGAATGATTTATTTATTGTATGCCATCAAATTCACCCTGTTAATATCAGTATTCCTCATTTTTTATCGAGCTACGTTTTACGGTGTGGTTCAGAAAAAAGTATTTTATATATATATATATATATTAATATACCTATATATTATCTAAATTGAAGGTAACAATTTCCATTCTGCTTTAGAGCTTACAATCAAAGATTGTGCAATAAATATTGCACAATCTTGGATCAAAAAATCATCTTCACTACCTTTTATCGTACTTGTGACAGTTGTATAACGATAAGTTCAAATGTTCAGTATTTCCCAGATTGTCAATCATTCCATTAATTAAATTCAAACATGCTCAGTCTTCCTGCAATAAATGCGCAAAGTTAGTCTTAAACGTTCAATATAATTGAGCTATGTGAAATTTTGTCAATTATATTTGATAAGTGACTTTAAAACAACTTTTCGTTCCTTTCTTCGTGAAGTGCCTTCCTTCAAAAGTGTTAGCGTCTTTTCACATATATACAGGACCTTCCACCACCCAACGGCACTGGTTGAGAAGATTTACTAGGCAGAATATTCGTAGTAGGGCAAACGACATTTGCAAGGAAGAGACTGATCTTTTCTGTCGTCTTATTATTTTGAGAGGTGTATTCATTAATTTGATTCCTATGGATTTAGATGTTTAAGAAGGGCAAAAAGAAAAGAATTGATATTTAAAAAAAGAGAAGGAAATACAGGTAATCTTAAGAATATAATATTAATTTTCTCTGAACCAACACCGATTACATCAATGAACACACATATGTCTATATCTAGATTGAAAGATTACGAAACAAACTATAGTGAAATGTCAGAGGGAGCAGAACAAAACGCTGCATCCATTCTATCCATTATAAATAATTCGCATAAATAGTTGATTCAAAACTTCTACTAGTAAAAGTTTAATATTTATTTTTCTGTTGAATAGCTTCAAATGAGAAAACAAAAACTACTATGGCAGTTTAATTCAAGAAAAAATATGTTATGTGTGTCTAAGCTATGTTTCTTGTGTGGCAATGAATTAACATAACATTGATGAACAGATTATTAAGATGGACATTTTTATAGTGCAAAAGTTGCTCATGGGCGTCGCCAGCGAGTAGCCTAGGAGGTTTTTATTCGCCTCAAGCTGCTTTAGAGATTGCTCTGTACTCTAAAATTAGACGTTGAGCAGGGTAGAGCAATATTTTTTTTTTTTTTGACATCAACAGCGGTTATACATGAGCCTTGGGTTTATCCTGCATAATTTGTTTCCAAAGTATGATCTGGTCTTTTATATTTGTTAAATCTTAAAATTAGGCAAAGGTCTGACAAGCTTTCCTGAGATTTTAGAATGACATGGTTTGAATTTAAAATTATTGGATGGAATTTAGAAAACAGGAATGATGGAGTATTTTCTTCAGCAAACCCATAGACATCGTATTTTAGAAGTCTGTGAGCAAAACCTACGTCAAGAGAAGTAATAATAGATTCCAGGTAGGATATAATTGAACACCTCTTCCAGAATTCTAAGAAGTGAAACTGTTCAACTTTTGCTAAACCAGGGTATCTATTCTTTACTTTCACTCGAGGTCAGTTAGTACAGGAAATCTATCATTTATATTATATTAAGAGTTCGAGTGAGAATACAGGGTAGGTACCCAGATTGATTTTAGATATCGCCGCACAGCCATTATGTCCCGAATCAACGCATTTGTCTGGAAGAATATCCTTCTTCGCCATCAATGGCCTGTGATATAAATTTCGCAACCAGACCTTTTAGCTAATCAATCTGAGAATAGAATGATGAACTCATTAAATATAAGCAGCTGCCCTCTATGCCTTCCTGGCGAAACCCATGAATAGATAGAGAAAGGAATTTTCGTAGAATAATATTCTCTTGAGATATCAACTATCTACTTGATATCAATATCAGGTATACTCATTCTTGAATGCAAGCAATTTGATTTTGAGGAAGCGCTTTTCGTAATAATAAACTTTCCACGAATATACAATTTTATCGACTATATTATTTATTCAAACAAACAGGTAACGTTTATATGTAAAAATACTTTATTTTTGCCACAGCGATCATTATGTAACTATATATGCTAGTTTATTCGGAAGCATCCTATATATCAACTTCTATGACTACCAATTATACAGAACTTTTTCAGTTGATGACTTATTTATACTTGAACGATTATTATACTAATCCACAGATCTTTTAATGTCCCGCAATTTCAAGGCAATATTAGTAAACAGTTAGAAAGAAGTGAATACCCAATTATTGTTATTAATATAATTTATATTGCAGGTGGATAATTTATCTGTGCTGTGAAAATATAAAGTAATTAACAAATATACAATCACTACATATTCTTATATGAAACTTGTTTTTCCATTATTTTTATAAATGTGAATTAAAGTACTCATAGCTTGGTTACAACAAATACTTGTAACTTTTTTTGTGAAATAGTTCCATAGACCCTTCCGGCTTTATAATAAAAATATCATGTTAACTTTGTTTTGAATATATTTAAACTATTTTTTCAATACCTTCGTTCAATTCAACAATAAAAAAACTTGGACCCTGCCTTCTGTCGCAAGAACATCGTCATAATTTGTTTATTGAAATCTGTAGATAGAATTGATGTGAGGCCTTGAAAATAGCTTTTGTGGAAAATGTCATCATACAGATGCAGAGGATTCTATCCAATCAATTCTTGCCCAATCTGGCAATTCTGTCTTGAACTCCCAACCTGGACCCTGAAAAGATAGATTGTATAAGTTGGAACTCATCAAAATTTCATTTGTTTGAATGTCTAGTTGAGAATATCCCACAAACCTTGTACGACCAAGCGTGAAGATACATGACCAAATCCTCGGGCTTTGGATCCCTGTAGCGAACCTTACATTCATAGCAGTGTTTGTCGACTGTCATTTTTTCTGGATTGAAGCTCAAGTCAGGACCCTCTTGACCCGTCTGTGTAGCCACAGTCACTTTGGCTTCAAGGATAGTGTTGTTCGTTGCTATCGACTTGGCTGTGGATACCGGAAGCACACCTAAAGCTGTCATGTTGTTGTCACAGCTCTCTTGACAAGGTGATTCTTCTCTAGAAGCCGGCATTGGTTCTTCTTCATCCAGGACCGGATCTGTTGAAAAAATGTAGGAGTTTATGTTTGCATAAGAAAATTACTTTTCCGATGGAAGTATCATTAGTCTACCTTTAGGCACTAGAGGTTCAACTAAATTATCATCAAGGTCAGATTTCCTGGCGTTGAAAATGGATAGCTCACTGTCTCCGTCCATTCCCAGCCAGTTCTCAGCATTGTGTATGTGTATCAGGTCTTTCACTAATTCTTCGTCCGTTTTTCCTCCCAAGTCACCTCCTTTTCCTTTCAGTGGTCCAAATACATCGTGATTGTATAGTGGATCGTTAACAACGGGATAACCTGAGGAATTTTAGTTTTGTAGATTAGATAAAAAATGTGATTTTTAAGCCCTTATACTTACCCAAATACTGTAGATGTACCCTGATCTGATGCATTCGTCCTGTTTTTGGTTTGCATAATACCACACTTGTTTTTCCATTGTATCCCAATTTTTGAAATACGGTTAGGCAATCCTTTCCTTTCGGAGAAACTTTGCAAACTCCAATTTTATAACTAACAACTTCTATAGCCTCGTTGCATTCAATTATATCACTGAAAATAACAAGAAAAATATACAGATATCAAACTCAGGTAAGAAAATTACCTATAGGAAAAGTTTTATGCATGTAAATTTTGTTTCCGCTCTTTATAGGTGGAGAAATGTTTGGAAGTTCATTTCCTAGTATTTTTGATCACGCGAGACTTTGAAAAAACTATTTGATTTTATATAATCAAGCTGAACAAACCAAGGGAAGTTCTATTTTTAAAATGTTTGCATAGAAGCATTTACAACTAATTACTATACTATACTTCACAGTCTTGGTATACCTCACAGTTTTGGATATGGTAGAATCATCCAAATAAACTAATTTAATCTTTTTTAAATGTTCTACACCTTCACGAAGGAAATCAAATAAGTTTGAAATTAGTTGGCAAGTCGTTAAATCGAATGAAATGGGCTTACAGGAAAATTTATTAAAAGTGAAAGAAATATGACAGACGTTTCAAGTTAACACCTTCGCATGGGAGATAAATTGAGAACTTCATTGTTTGTTTTGAAATTCGTGGAAGTGTTATAGAAAATCCAGAATTTATGACTGTATTTATACCTTGTACGCATGCATACATACAAGGTGATTCCAAATTGAGGTAGAAAAAATGTATTCATAGGAAGTTCATATGAATGTTAGGGCTAAGTAACTTAGTTTTAGAGATATAGGGTGTTGAAATTTTTGTCAGAAACTTCTGGATAATTTGCAATCATCCTTGATCCGCATTAGAGATAAATATTTTTTAGATTTCGAAAATAACACTCTATGTTGAATGCAAAGTAGGTACCTGATTAATGTAGACCATGTTGAAAAAGCTATGTCGATACTCTGCATATATATATATATATATATATATATATATATATATATACTTATACCCACATATCCTATACCTGAGATTGATAGTTTAAGATCTAATTAAGTTTTTTTAAATGCACACATATCTCATCGATACTTACCTAGCATGGCCATGGAAAATAAATAAGCGTTCTCAATGAATTATTGTCAAAGTAACGACAAAGTAATTAAACTATTAAGAGTCAAAATGGATAACAATAATGAAAACAATTTCTATACAAATCAAGAAATTCGTAATTATTTTTTTATAAATGGAAACGACAAAATTCTCTGTAGAACGTGTAGAATATTTAATGGGGGCCGTTTACATTGAATCAAAATGTTAGGCGTGAAGAAACGCCCTCAAGTGTTGCTCTTCCTACTTCTTGAGGAGTGAGCCTGTCAAATGCTACTCGCACGCGTGCTTCTAATTCTTCCCTTGTGTTCGCTGATGGCTGGTAGACCAGATCCTTGATGTGTGCCAAAGAGATAGAAGTCCAAAGGTGTCATATCTGAAGATCTTGCAGGCCAGTTCCATGGTCCTAAGCGCATTTTCCTGTCTTTGAACATTAAGGTGAGTTCATGAGATACTATTGGGTGCAAATGGCCGGACCTCAATCCAGTTAATACCAACAGCTTCTTATTACATTCAAAGGCAGATATTATCTAGAAAATCTTCAACCACAGTAAGTAATAAATTCAGATAACGCACTGCCGTTAACGCACCGTCATAAATGACGTAAGAGAACCTGTCAACCATCATATGGTAAATAAGTGAAAATTTTGAAAAAAAAATTGTTTTTTTGAACCGTACCAATGAGTACCTAATATTGCTCCCCTTTTCTCGATCTGAACTATACCTACTTATGTATATCTGTTTGCCAGCAACAGCAATTCCATAACAAATTATTGTTTGTATACCACAACACAAAATTAAACTTTAAATTAACAACAACGTCTGACAATTGCGACAATTTACAGTGAACAGCCGAAATAACCTTAGAGTAATATATACGACAATCTGACAGATCCCATTGTCCGACATTGTTGTTCCATGTCGAAAAAATCGTGATCTTGCCTGAATAAGATAATTATAATTAATCAATATTGGATCACACTTGAAGCTTAACAGGCGGTGAGATGTCTGCGATCTATGTACGAATTCGAAATTTCAAGTCTCTAGACCATATGGGGCCTGAGAAATCGCTGCGGAGTCGATTGATACAAGAACCGAAAGTAATAAAAACATTGAAACTAAGCCTCTTTTGATAATTTCACTCTCGGATGGCATGCGGATTAACTGAAGCCTATATATGTCTGTAAAAAAGATCTTCACGCTGAGTTTTCGCGTGAAGGTCTTTCAGATAATTTTTTGCAAAAAATTCTCGTCTTCTTAACATCGAAGATAATAGCATCTCCCACAAGTTAACTTTGTCGACGGGATCTTGAAGATGGAGGTCTTGCACTAACGATAACTTGTAATCGTGGAAGTGATGCTTCTTCAAAATTCATTGTTTGAAGATCTACTGACTCCCAGATCTTCTTCGGCAGCTCGAATTGAGACATAGGAATTCGCCTCGAAGTAGGCCAGGGTATTTATTTCACCCTCTTCATAATCAATTACACTTTTTTGTCAATTTAATACATGATTAATTCTTCCAAAACTTAAAAAATTTGCTTTAATTCTTCTTAATTTACCTTTGGTCATCGGAGGTAAATGTGGATAGCTCTCGTTACGTTCTACTGAGTATTTGGTCGCACTTTCCATGTATAAAAAATAAATCAAGAATTTCTTGATTTGTATAGACATTGTTTTCATAATTGTCATTCATTTTAACTCTTAATAGATTAATTACTTTGTCGTTAGACTTTGACAATTATTCATTGAGAATGCTTATTTATTTTCAATGGCATACTAGGTAAGTGTGCATTTCAAAAAAAAATTAATTATCTCCTAAACTATCAATCTCAGGTATACGACATGTGAGGTATAAAATATGTAAAATTAAACGCCGAAGACGACTAAACAATAAAATATGGTGGGTGCCATTTAAAAAAATTAAGTTATGGTTCATCAAAATTCCGAAAAGTTAACGTTCCATAGTAAAGTAACCCCACAATGTAGACAACCCTTTTCGATAACAAAACATACTCTACAAGGTTGTTTAAACATAGTTTGAATCCTAAATTGATGTCCGAAAAATCGAGTGTTCTCTGATTTTTTGAATAAATGTCTGCTACCGCATTTTTTTTATCAAGAATTGAATAACTCCAAAACTGCTGGATCAAAATGAAAAAGGGTATAGGTATTTTTGAAGCATAATAATAGGTGAATCTAAATATTTAAAAATATACAGGGTGTTCTATTGAAATAATAAAGTAGATGCCAACTTGCGTTATAACCGGAAGCACCAGAAATCTAAACATATTTTAGTTGAAGAGAACACAATCGATTACATATAACTATCAATTTTCATTTTTTTATTTTAACCAGAACCCAATAAACTTCTAACGAACGATATACTTGAGACACCCTGTATATATATACGATATTTTTGAATATGAATTATTCAAATTGATATATAATTTAGATGATGATAACATCAACCGTTTTCTGGTAAATAAATAGATTACGCTAGGACGTCTAACTGTGTCGACAACAAATACTGTGAGGGCAAACACCCCTTCCGCCATTGAATATATGTTATATATTCTGCTTGATTTCATTTCAATTTGAATTATTGTTCAGAAATATCAAAAGCTAAGAAACCTGGACATCCAACTTTTCGCCAGCAAATCTTGAGGTGAACCATCTCATTTTTTCACCTTAGTTTGGATTCACAACATAAAGTGTGATTCAAATTTAACTTTTTATTAACAGAAAATAATCTTTATTTTGAAATTCTAGGAATTGAACGATCTAAAGATAGGATAGAACAGAGTTTAAAAAAATCTTACTTACTCTGGAAATTCACCTTCCACTCTGCATACATACTCCTTGGAGACGAGCCTATTCCTGATCTGGTGCTCCATTTGCCTGGCCTTCTTCGGCGATCTGCCAAACAATAGAAGACCGCTAGTCAAACGATCTAACCGGTGGATGGTTCGCAAGTTCTTCAAATTGTATTCCTTGGCCAAAATAAAGACTACCGTGTTATGCCTGTAACGACCGCACGGGTGGACCTATACAAAAGGGTGACAAAAGCTTACATTAATTTAATAGATGTTGAAGGATCAGCCTTAGAGTTTGCATACTGTATGAAATATCAATTTAAAGGTAAATAAGTTCAAGTAAATTGCTACCGAAGCTATAGTAAACTAATTAATTTTTATTATTTTAATCTTTACCACTATTGTCCTTTCAAGAATGACCCCAATTTCTTGCAATTGCTTACGCTCTTGTTGAAAGTTTCATTATCCCCAACCGAGAAGAAACTTAGCAGACGGGAATCTGTCTTCACTCTTCTGTCTCCTGGATTTGTGGATATAGTGTGTCAGTGGGGAGGGGGAGGCAAAGTAAAATTTATGTTCCGTGTGTTCTAAGAGTGAGGCGTAAATCAATTCAGTCAGCGGAAACTGGAGAATTTACGACTCACAGCGAACAGATCTCTGATCAATGAACCCTAAGTTAATTTAATAGCAAGTATTGGTTTTAGTCTGCGTTAGGATGGGATTTTGTCCCTTTAGTTTAGCAACACCGACTGTAGATAGATCGGTGGTAAATTGTACTGACACGAGTCGATTTACTAGATAGATGATACCTTTCAATTAGTTGTTTCCAGAAAATTATTTAGAAAGGTTTTGCATATTCATTAATGTTTTGAAGGCCATCGACTCAATGAACTTGACTTGATAATTACGATAATTGTACAATTTGAAGGTTTTGTTACGGTTGTAGTTTTTATTAAAACAATTAATCACTATTTATCAGTTATTTGTAACTATAAGGCCATTTTATTTTTATTCTCTCAAGCGTAGCCTTCCAGTCATGATAGGTATATGGTGAACTGAGGTAGCATTATACTTTTGTTTGCCTCTATATAGATATCTCATCAGCGATTACCATAGTCCAAGGATAATTCCAAAAGAAAGGTCTCCTTTTATTAGAAATACATTTTTCATGAAGTTATGACAGTTTTTGTATGCTCATGACATACCAGCTCCCTGTCATTGGCCTGTCATGCTCTCGAAAAAGCGATGAATCGGTCAAATGTTCTTCCACCTTAGGAAATAGATGGTAGCTGGTAGTCATTATCGTTTCAACCACGGTCGAGTTCGAATCTTTTTGGAAGGAAATTTTAAGTTTGCGTACAGGTAGCAGACGTTGGTAGAAGGCTGGAGTGTGGGGCACCTGAGGTAGATATAGATAAAACAAGTAGATTATAAGTCAAATTAAGACAGACAAATTTCTAATCGCACTAATGGATATTGGCCGAATGCATCAATACGTAGTAAGTGTTACAAACAGAGAATAAAAACACAGGTAGTCTTTGATTGCAGAATTATTTGGTGTTTGTGTGTTCCATTTAAACTGTTAAAGTAATTGACAGAAGGCGTACAACGTCCTTTTGATATGGATAGCGTATATAGGTTTTCTAGTGCCTCACAGTCAACATTTATTGTAGTCGACCAAAATAAGTGCTTCTTTCAATTTCAAAACATAGTTACTATGACTTCGCCACTTATTTCATTGCTATTTAGGCTCAGGTTTAATGTGGATCTCCCAGGTTTTGTTATCCGTGACAAACAAATCCAAAAATTGCTTTTGCTGTCAAAACCCGAATAACAGCGGGAACGTCACAGTTGGCTTTGATTCTTTTTAAAACTCTTTTCTTGGGCTGTTTTCTGACCACCACATGGAGGAGCGCGCATGCTTATACATCCAACGAAACGAGGACATATTTTCTCAGTCCCCAATGTCTTGGAGACCTTCTTTTTGGGATTACCCTTGTATCTAGTAGGTTTATCTTGTAAACTTCATTTATCATATCTTCTTTATTTACTGTTCAATAGATGAAAAATAAACATAATGTTTTTCCTATAGGGTGACTAATTAGTAAAACATCTATTTTAAGAATTAACAGATGATGGTTGTCTTGATAACCACTTACTGGTATAGAAGCTGGTTTGTTGACCACCACAATATCCTCATCCATGTGTATAATGGTAATCGGCTGACTTGTCACCGGTACCTCATGCCTACAAACACAGATTTCTAAGTACGTCCTAGGTACAGAAAATTGTTAACATAGGGTATGGTATTCATGTTCGTAAATATTCTGAATAAACATCTCGCCAACCAAAAACCTTATCGTAAGTGTGTATTTTGGCAAATAATAGCTCAAACTATATCTTCAACAAGGAGTTTATAATTTTTATAAGAATGCTATTTAGAGATGGAATGGACTTGAATTGCACCCGACTACCGGACGTCTGGCCATATTACCAGAATAGAAGAACTTTTCCGTTTTTTCTCGTTGCGTATATAGTCCCCTAGCAGAACAGTTCCGACCAATTTATTAATTTGTTCTCGTGTGTGAATGCTATCGAAAATTTGTGATTGGTAGGGCTGCTGCGAGTAGGTACAGTCTTATTCAGAATTTGTATTCTTTGGATTATGAAATGACCTATCCAATAAAGCTTTATATTTTAACTTGGATCGTTGAGCATGTACAGGGTGGGCAAATCTCGATGCTTTTATAGGGTAACTCGGTAACAATTAGAAATAGCAAAAAATGAAAGGCACAATCTCGATCTATTTTTTTAAGATAAACTTAATGGTGAAAACAAATATTAGCTATCGTATTTTTTCTTTTCGATTTATTACCTAAAATTCAGTTTTTTGCTTATTTGATGGATGCCTATATCTTATTCATTTGTGAAGTTATCAAAAATTTATTTTGTCATTCATCAGATATTTTTTAGAGTAGAATCCTGTGACGTAGCTGGATTTTAAATTTACTTCCTCAATTTCAAGATATGACATAAAGTTACTCCATTAAAGCGTAGAAATTTGCTCACCCTGTACTTACGTTTAGTCTCTAATCATTTCTACTACCTTGTTTACTATAGTTGTTGGTTGTGAAGTTCATTAATTAGTTCTAGAATTAGTAGATATATTCTCGAACCTTCCAGAAACTATATGTGAATTACAGTTTGTCACAGTATTATCAGTTTGACAAGCCTCTAGACTCTAGAGCATTATTATGTGCGTCTAGATTCAGATGGCGTGTCGATCACGGGTCACGACTATTATACAGTCAGTCTATGGAATCAGATGTTAATGGTAGTTCAGTCGGTAAAGTCGGTGATAATTTAGATTGTCAAGGTGACAAGTGATGACAGTTATAAAAGGGGTTGAAAATAAACTCTTGGAAGCAATCTGTGAATTTTGGATTATTACGCAAGTGAACTCACCCCGTAACGTTTAGCACAGGGTTAAACGTTACAATTGGTGTCAGAACTGGATCCCACGCATTTTGCTGAGAATATATGGTAAAGATCACATCGAAAGATTACGGCGAAATTGCAAATATTGAAGATCTAATGGAGTTCCTGAAAAAGAACAAAGAAGAACAAGAAAGAATGAGACATGAAGACCAAACAAAAATAAGACAAACTCTAGAAAATCAAGAAAGAAGCAGACAAGAATATGCGAGAAAGAGACAACAAGAAAATGAAGAATGGGCAAGAAAAGGACACCAAGAAAAAGAAGAATAGGTAAGAAAAGGACAACAAGAAAAATAAGAATGGCTAAGAATTAGACTAGAACGTAAGGAACAACATGCAAGAATTATGCTAGAATATAAAGAAGGATGGACCAAAATTAGGCAAGATAAAAAAGAACAGGAAAGAATTAGACAAGAATATGAAGAAGAACAGGCAAGAATTAGATAAGAACTTGATGAAAAACAGGCAAGAATTAGAGAAGAATATAAAGAGGAACTGGCAAGAATTAGACAAGAATATGAAGAAAAACAATGTACGACAGAAAAACAGCATCCAACAGAAACTTAATTATTGCTTCAACAAGGACAGCTTAAATAGCGAGCCTGATGTTAAAGGGAAAATTCCGGCAACAAGTCGAAAGAGCACAGTATCTCTAGAGAGAGATCAAACAGTAGAAGGAAAAGTCCTTTTAGAAGGCGCAGTTTATTCAGATGTCAAAGAAGCACCAGTGTTGGCAACTACGGTCGTAAGAAAAACATTTCACGTTGCGGTAGTCCCTAGACCCAGAGGCACAGGAGGTAGAAGGTGCTACGGCCGCGTAACTCTAAGCAACGACCGAGGCACGAGGCGCAGCAGTCTACGAGGAAGGAGCAGGTGCTATAGCTGCAGACGAATTTGCAGGCAGTGTACAAGGGGTTGAAAATAGACCATTGAAAGCAATCTGTGAATTTTGGAGTATTAAGCAACTGAACTCACCCTACAACGCTTAGCACAGGGTTAGACGTTACAATATGTTTAGATGCTTGGTTACATTGCAGTGGTGTCTGTTTGTCGTATCGATCAAGTGGTTATTACAAAAATATCATTTATGTTTTGTTTTTAGTTTTTTGGAATTAAGGTCAAAAATACTTAACTGAATTCGGCCATTAATGAAGTCGAACTGGCCGAATTCGGTACGTTCGTTCCATCTCTAATTTGATTACTACTTTAGAAAAGTCCGTCGAAGAGGAATATGAGAATAATATACTTAGTAAAATTAGCACATAGCCATGTTTCAAAAAGGTATTTTGAGTGAAGAATCACCGGAGTAACTACATATTTAAGTAACCAACACTTTCAAGTCAGCCGTATTTGTAAGCGTTAAAATAATATGGAAAGCTTTGGTAGGAGAATGGATACTTGAAAAATGTTGAAATCAATGAAATGTTTTAGAAAATAAGCACGTATTAAACATCCTTAATTAATTCTAGAAATTAAAAGAATATCAAAGATTTTTTCAAACTTACCCTCGAAATTCATATTCTAGTTAATTTAATTGAAATACATAGTTAAGTATGAGTACATATTTTTGTGAAAAATCCAAAAATTTTGTTAGATAACTTCCAGCCTTAAACATGATAGAAAAACATGATAAGCGGATTTTCAAACTTGAATAAGCTTTATTCTCCAAACGGATATTAACTCGAGATTTTATCTGAAGAAATATTAATTTATTTAAAGTGTAATCCTAAGCTGTAACTTATTTGATGACAAAAACTAGATTATACTTGAACATTAATCATAAAAAATTAATTAGTCTCGACAAAGGATATATAAATATATTTGTGATAATAAAACAAACATCTTGGATAGTAGCTATGATATTTTCTGAATATAGAATTACATTTAAAATTACCGAGGATAAAATTGGAATAATATTGGATTTTCTCTCATTACTGACTTGTAATTACATTACATTGAGATTTATCAACCAAAAGAATTACTTAGATATCTATCGTTGAAGAGGAACTTATATACAAGGTTTTCAAGAGCATTAGATACCTACATATATTTTTATGAAGTTATAATCTTTGGTACTTTCAAGATCTAGAAGTTGTACTGAAGATTCTTCATTTTGAATGTATATGTACTATATTCAAAAGTTAACAACTAGTTTAGAATTATAAGTAAAAAGTGTAAAAAATAATGGCAGGTAAGATTATTGTGTATTCGGTATGCTCTAGGAAAAATTACCTATGAACGATATTGGCCAACAAATCATTGTGTTTCAACTTATAATCTGTGGGTACTTTTTCATAGTTGACGGTCAAAGTACCAGCTTCAATGCAGCGCTCGTATTCTTCAGCTGGATGAGCTCTGAATTCTCTGGCAAAAACGTCCAAAATCCTTTCGCCTACCCATCGTCCTTTGGTGAATGTTGTGAATGTAAAGTAGTAAGGATACACCTTCCGTAGACCTTAAACAATAATTGATTATTGATATTTCTTGAACAATTGAGAGATCATCGATTATTTTCTCAATTGTATTAGACTATTTATTATAAGACATTTTATTTATATTGTAAATTATAATAGACTTAGTTATGTCAGCTTAAAATCTTATAAATCTGGTGACTGGGCTGATGCTTCGATTACATTTTGAACGAGCACTTTGAACTTTGGTTGCCGAAGACGTACTTAAAAATACAAAATAATATTCATTCTGCTGGTTCTCATACTTTTGTTGTGCAGTTACATTTAGATTGAAAACTTTTGGCATCAACTTCACAAACAAGTACCAGTACCCACGATACATATACAACGGTATGCTACGTTCTGTTCTGAGTTCAATTTGGTAAAGTTCGTGCATTTTTAACGTCACTACTGCGTGGACAAGAGAATGTTGAACATGTTCGAGTGGTGCTTGTGTATTCGGGCTCCTTCGGATCTATCACATGCCTTAGATTTGGCTTAAATTACTCCTATATTCAATGGTCGTGACATCAGTGGTAAAAAAGTGGTAGGAGCTATTATTTCATGCCAGTACCAAAAGAATTAATATTATTTTGTATTTTTCAGTGCACCAACTGATAACGTCTGTCCAATATTTTCTAAAAAAAATATTTATTTCACACTTTTGAGTGTTACATTAGTCACCAAAATCTTTGAACGTTCTCGTATACCATTATTACTTTGTATACTTTGCTAGTATTTGTTATTATTCATAAATATACAAACATTGTATGTCACTTTTTAATGTAAATTATTTCTTACGAATTATTCTGGCTTAGTGTGCGTTTGAAATGAGAATCTTGTTGGTAAATCATCTAAATCAACCATTGAAACCGTCGTTTACTAATCTATTCCAATGTATTTAATCACAAGCTAAATCATTACATAGTTCAAATATTGAGACGATTCTATGTTAAATCTGTCCTGGAATAATTAAATTATACTTCTGAAAGTTCTTGGGCTACTGGTTTGAGTAAATTGGATACCAAAGAGAATAAAAAATGTTAGATGATGTCCATGAATTTTCTTCGTTTTTAACTGCAACAATCTTGTTTTGTTCCGAAGACCTCCAAGGCGTAAGTGCCCAACCAATTTGTGGCGTTTACAACTAATCTTTCTAAATCACAAATTAAATAATCTTTTTGCCATCAATTGCTTCATTTTGATCGTTCAACCAAACCAATAAATGTCAAAATATATACCTAATCCAACAGCGGCATCTCCGCTAGCTCTGTAAATGTGCCACTATTCCCAACTTTCCGTTTACCTAGCAAACATTATGGATAGTTGCATCTGCCAGATAATGTTTACCTATTTGCCGGACAGAACACATTCATGCTAATAGCAAAGTATTACCGAATTTAGTTGAGCAATACCGAGTATTACTCGCTATACCTTGTAACTAGATAATATTATATTTGTTTGGATTACACAGTACGAGTAAGGTATATTTGAAATATACTCTGGAATATGATTGGTACCATTTCACCGGCTATATATATATATATATATATATATATATATATATATATATATATATATATTATTTGTTGTAAGGGTAAACCACAGCATCTATGTGATATAGCGAAAGATTGAAAACTGAAACTTTTTTATTTCAAAGCCATGAAAGTTGACAAAGATATTTATCTACTGAGGAATAAGATATTTTTGAATATGTATCAAGAGGCAAGAGGAAATGTTAATTTAAATTTGGCTTTGTTTATATAATTAAAGTTTGGAATATAGGGATAGTAAGTAATATACTTATAACATAAATGTTATGTTTTCCATAGTGATCCAGGAAAGCTAACTATAAGGATAGGATAAGTAGGTACAACAAAAACAAATCGAGATTTACCAAGTTGAATTAATGTTCTGTACTTTTGTAACCACGTTTCATGAGTTTCACTTTTTGTCGAATAAACTTCTCGGGAACCGAATCGACGAATCCCTGGAAGCTCGAAGCCGAGAGTTCCTGCAATGATCCCAAGCTACGGAATCAGTCACGAGGATGTATGAGCTAAGGTCTAGTTTTTTAACGGGACTTTAAAGTCGTTGGAACTGGAACTTTTAAGGTAGAAAGCTCATAGTGTCTAGCAAATAGCTGAGTTTTTAGTTTTTATTATCTTTATATCAATTTTGGGGATAAATATATTTCAAATAGAATTTGTAGGTATAGATCATATCTATAACTCAAAGATCTTTTTAATAACCTTTAAACAATGGCTACTTTTTGAGTCATACTTATATCTGATGAATTTAAAAAAGAACAAAAGCGGCTATCATAACTTTTACAAATATCGTTATTTAACTGATGGGTATGAGTATGAAATAGCTGAGTTTTTAGTTTTTATTATCTTTATATCAATTTTGGGGATAAATATATTTCAAATAGAATTTGTAGGTATAGATCATATCTATAACTCAAAGATCTTTTTAATAACCTTTAAACAATGGCTACTTTTTGAGTCATACTTATATCTGATGAATTTAAAAAAGAACAAAAGCGGCTATCATAACTTTTACAAATATCGTTATGTAATTGATGGGTATGAGTATGAAATTTTTCCTGTTTTTGGCTAATTTATTCTAAATTCACGACTTTCGCCCTGAAGGAGGATAAACATTTTCAAAGCTTAGCTTAACTCAACGAATTTTATTTATTAACAGAACATCTTTTTATTATATTATACATATATACGTATTCTGAAAATTTCCGTTCGAAAAAGTATGGAAAAATGTTAAATTCCCCTGTTGAAACAAAAGCTTATTTAATGAAATTGGCGAGTTGTTCTTGTTTAGCTACTTAGGTGGAAACAAAAAAGTTATTTGAAGTGTTTAGTTTTTCAACAAATCATTATTAAAATAAATCTGCCGAGTTAATTCTCCACAAATCTATGCATCAATATATGAAGAGAATTCCTTGGACCTCGTTTTAAGAATATTGAGGAATATGAAATTTGCCATAGTTAAAACTTATTTGGCGGAGGAGTGCACCAAGCTAAAATTAATTTATAATATGTGTATTATATTGAATAAAGTAAATCTACGTTAATTATCCGTTTTTATTTATCGATGTATAATAATTAAGGAAATAAATTCCCTAGTGGTGTAGTGGTAATGTACAGTGCATCCCATTTTGGTTGAGACAGTCAGGTATCTCGGTTGTTGTTGGAGATAGAACCTTGCGGTTTTCGGGTTCCTGTGACACTTTTTTGTGAAACTCAACTGACTGAATAGACTTTGCCTAACTTCTTTTGTTCCTAAGTTACAGGACGTTTTTGAAAATTCGCACTTTTTGGATTCTCCACATATCTACGAACTTTCTCAGCGATAATGTCAAATAGAAAACTTTTCCCATAGAGACTTTTATGCAGAATTCAGTGGCGTAGGCATTTTTTTTTTCGGGGTATGGTAATGGATATACGATTCAAACTTATAATTTTTACAACGGAACACTCTGTATTTTATTATCTCATTAAATTCCTTAATTTTGTTCCTTCAAAATAATATATAATATATGAACATAAAGTCTTAAAAAATGCTCCAAAATCACTAAAACATTGAATTTTAATAGTGGGCTATGGTTTCTTCATACATAAAAAGTTCCAATTGAATACTTGTGAGTTTTCCATGAAAGAAACAAAAACGCTAATTCACTAACAAAACACAAAACTTTTTTATTGAATTGTTCAATTTGATGTTCATTTTCCCTAACACATAGTTTACTCACTTTCTCAATACGTCTGCATGTAAAATATTAAGGGCCGTCTTTGTAAATTCTTGAAAGCTTCATCTGTTGTTGCTCATAATAATTAATATATAAACATAAAATTTTCAAAAATGCTGTAAAAATACTAAAACATTGAATTTTAATAGTACCATGGATTTCAAAGTCTTACTCCAGGGATTATTATTTGTCATTTTTTTATACTAGGTAACAGAGGATACAAATATTGTTGTTGCCTTTTTGACCATTGTTTTATCAAATGATTGTGGAGGAATCAACAAATCTCCTGTCATGATAATCAATTTTGATGTGTTCTGTTGGGTTTCTGCCTGGAGATTTTGTGAATTTGAGAAATTTTATAATAGCTTTAAGATTTTTTCAGAACAAACAGTATGATATAAAAGGTTTTAATCAGTGCCATGAAAATGTTGAGGAAGCATTAGAATCATATTTAAAAAGGTAAACGAGTATTTTATAATAAGACATTGTATGGCATCTTTTTTTTAAAACTTACCTGTTTAAATATACTAAAGCTTCGTCAACATGTTCATGGCACTGATTGAAACATTTTATGATATCAAACTTAGCATTTTTGAAAAGTTTATGTTTATATATTATTATGAGCAGAGGAAGCTTTCTAGAATTTACAAAGACGGTCCTTAATATTTTAAATGCATTTAGATGTACTGAGAAAGTGAGTCAATGTGTTAAGGAAAATGGACATCAAATTGAACAATTCAATAAATAAGTTAGGTGTTTTGTTAGTAAATTAGCGTTAGTATTGTTTTTGTTTCTATCCTGGAAAATTCACAAGTAATATTCCGTCAATTGAAACCTTTTTTGTATGAAGAAACCATAGCCCACTATTAAAATTCAATGTTTTAGTGATTTTGGAGCATATTTTGAAACTTTATGTTCATATATTATATATTATTTGGAAGGAAAAAAATAAGGAATTTAATGGGATAATAAAATACAGGGTATTCCATTGAAAAAATTATAACTTTGAGTCGTATATCCATTACCATACCACGAAAAAAAAAATGCGTGTGCCACTGGATTCTGCATAAATTTAATATTGAGTGAGCACACTGAACAGAATAGGATCGAATTTGTGAAAATCTGCTATAAATAATTTTGTGTTAATTTAATACACATAAAATTATAACTTCATTTTTAAAATTTATAGGCTAGTGTGCTAGCTTAATATTAGGCACACTTAGATGAAATATGGAGAAAATTCAAAACTATCCGTTAGAAATAATTTAGAGCTAATTGAGTGTACAGGAATAACGATTATAACTCTTATTTTAAAGAAATTATGAGCAAGTTTGTTCCAAAGTGTCAGAACTTATTGAAGTATCAGTGCCCGACAAAGTGTTCTCAATTGATTCTTCATTTTTAACGTTTTCTTTGTGTATAACTCCTAGAATGTTGAAGGTATTGGAAGACACTTTGACATACAGAGTTTCAGGACAAACATCCACATCCATTTCGTCAAACAGAGTCTTCCATATATTATTTTTGTGAGAAACTACTGTGTCATTCTCGATTAATAAATTTTCTTTGTATATATTTTAAGTCGACTGCAGTAAATATCTCGGGTACAATTATTGCGGGTCGACCAACTTCTCTAGAATTTTCAAGGCGAACCATTTTAATATTAAGTTGAAACGACGAAAAACTTTAAGCTAAACAAAGAATTTATTTTTTCGAGTATGAGACAAGAATATATAACATTAATTAGCTTTTCCCTCAAAATTTTCAAATATAAGGGTATCATGATTTTTACAGCATCAAAAGGTTAATTTAAAGCCCTACATTTTGGTGAAAAAATTAAGTACCTAACAGAGCTGTGGAATCGTAAAAAGTTAAGCCCATTTATTTTGGATTAAACGAGATGGAGTCTTACTCATATATGTGTCTAATAGAGAACGTAAAAACGTAGCGTAGGGATGCTTTCCTTTTACGTCAACTATAGATCCATTCTTCCAATTAAAGAAATTTTTATTAATAGAAATTTAAGCCTTACATTTTTTTTCTGACGTAACATATCAAAAAGTTGAAATCAATATGCAAAAATTAAGGTTATCATTAACAAAAAAAATATCGAGGGCATCATAACGTTGAAAACAGAAGACAAAACAAGATGAAAATGCAGCAGTATAACGTCAAATAAGTAAAATCAGCGTTTTTACAGAAAAGTCACAAAGTTATCGAATTTACCTGTATATCATTAATTTCCACAGCATATTAAAAAACGTATCAATCCTATAACAAATCCATTTGTTATCTATTTGAGGTAAAGGTATTACCCCAAAAACAAAAGTATCAGAGAAAGGCGTGTACTAAACTTAGAAATTTCTGCTTAAAGCTTCTCTCTTCATGTTAATTCCACAAGGATGGGGCGTGAAGCAACTCTCTGGGGTCCTTTTACTCTCCTTATAAGTTTTACCTTTTTGCGTAATTCCTGAGACTTTGTGTTACTAAGCCTATCCAAGCATCTTTCATTGTTTAAGACATTCCTTATACATTCATTGAGATGCAAGCTTTACTTGGATATTGAGAGAGACCAATTGAATTCTTTTGGAAGGCTACCCTAGCATTGTGGACAAGACGATCAAGTAGGTACATATCCTGTCTTTGCCCAACATGATATTATTGGAAAATGCAATATCGAGCGATTAGAAAAACTCATTTGAATTGTATTACGTAAATATGGGAACATCTTCATATGTTTACTTAAATTATCTGGAATTGCATAGTAATGAAACATCACTTGGTACTTTTTGAAGCCTAAATATTTTATTGATCAACATTGAAAGAAATACACAAGCCTGAATTTGTGTAATGATTATAAAAGATATTTAAAATTTCTAGATGTCCATACAGATATTGTTGAACTTTGGATACCTTATAGCATTTGGACATAACCGAAAGGAATTGATATTTTCCAGACTGTTCAATAATTCTCAATCTCAGTTGGTATAGATGATTTTTTAATTCTGAGAAAACCTTGTTTATACATACTGCAGTTATTTTTTATTTTATGACGAATTTTTAGGAAATTAAATAGTCTAATAATATAAGAAGCATATAGGTACATAGTTTTATTTTCATTGTGAGTGATTTTTATTGATGCCGTTACCCGTTCGCTGATTTAACAGGTCATCTGAACACACTCATTATTTATGACATGACAATTAATTCTGATCTGACTATAGCAAATACATGCAAAGAGATTGTTCTCATTGGCAATATTGCAATATGCGAATGATATTTTTTTGAATCGCTCGATATAAAAAATCATTAAGTTAACTTATAGTAATCCTGTGGAGATGTAGTATTCGTAAAATACTGCTCAAAAAATGTTTTCCTATTTCGAAAATTAGAGATAGCAGCAATCAATTATAATATAATACAGGATTATTTTATAATTTTCAACGCAACATCTTGAGAAATCGGTTCAAGTTTGGTTCATGTTTTTGAGCGACTTCTCAAATCAAGGAGTTAAAAATTCGACTGTATTTTTTTTATTTAGATAACAACGTTTTACATAGTAGATGTGCTTTGGTGATTCTTTTTTATTAAAAAGAGGACGGCTGGGAAATGGTGTCATATTCAAATTTTTAGGGGTTTGATCAAGCTAATCCTTTCGAAAAATCTTTGAATGATAGCAAAAAAATCTTTTTCCAAAATTGATTTCATAAATCAAATGGCGGAGCATCTTGACGAGTATCTACGTGGTGCATAATGCTATTGGTCAACCATACATGCCAAGGTCGAAATAATATTTTGAAACATCTAGTGAGTTCGCGCTATTGGTAGAATGTTCAGGGCATTGGTAGATGTCGGTGGAAGCAGCTAGATGGAGGGACCTTGCCTATATATTGGAGAGGATTTACTGCAGTGTCAGTTAGTCGGTAGAAAACAGCAGTATGGTGCAGTATGTCGAGATCGGCAGTACGGTGGAGACCGGAGTATGGTGGGGACTGGGAGTATGGTGCAGTCCGGTGTAGTTGGGTCCCTAGTAGGGGGCTACCAACAACATAAATAAATAATGCTCGGTTCTAATATGGTTGTAAATAGTGTAAATAATAAATATAAATTGTACAGGGTGTCCCACATAAGATCCTCTATCCCCTTATCTCGGAAGATATTCTATATAGGAAAAAAAGTTAAATACAAATTATTATTGTTTTTAAGGGAACTCTTATAGTATATACTTTTCACGTATACAGGGTGCTCAGGTGTCCATGGCCTGGACTCAACTCTTGAAAATTAAATGGGACACCCTGTATATTACTTTGGATTTGGATTCCTCATAAAAAATAAGTATGACTTTCAATAAGATATTATATAGCTATCTCTCGTGGTTTAGGATTTAATAGCAGTTTTATTTATTTTTTGCTAGAAACGTATTTATTTAAGGTAGTCGAAAAAAATATAAGTATATCATATTTGGTGAATATGCCATTTGCATGTTTAAGACAACATCCCAATACATAACTTGAACTGTTTCATATGACTACAAATTATACAGGGTCATCTCAGAAATTGATCCGATCTTGATATATAAAATCATCTATAAGTCGATAATTTTAAATGGAACACCCTATATATCTTGGCCGATTTAGATTGTTCACAAAAAAATAAGATAACTTTGTATAAAATGCCCTATACCTATCTCTAGCCGTTTAGAATATATTCGCTATTAAACATTTTTTATGTAATAAACATACCTTTCCTTTGAATTTAGTGAGGAAATACGTTACAAATATTTCTTAACGGGCTGACTGTAACAGACTTTCAACAAAATACAGTAGTTTAGAACTCCAACTAATATATCTGTATTTTTTGAGAGAATAACTCACTAAAAATCACAAAATTAAACAAAATATTGCATGTAATCAAAATCAACTAACGCTGCAAAATCAAAACTGCCATGGAAAATAAATAAATTGCTTTGGAAACCAACGTAAATAAGAACTGTCAAATAATAATTTTGGTTTGTTGTGCGTTTAATTTATATTTAGCTTATAATGTCTTATAATGCCGAAGAAAGGTTAAATTTATATCAGTGCTATCTCCAAAATAACAAAAGCATTGCACTGACTACTAGAGCATATCGTCAAAAGTATCCGGAAAGAAGAATACCGGAAAGATCCATATTTGGGCGAATTGAACGAGATCTCGAACAGCATGGTGTTTTGAAGTATGGAAAAAGAAATAAATCTAAAAATATCTTGGATGATGAAACACAATTGAATATATGTATGTATTTCGAAGAATTTACTGAAAATTCCATCAGAGATGCAGAAAAAGACTTAAATATTGCTAGAACTGATATCCATAGAACACTGGGAATGAATAATTACAGAGCTTTCAAGTTCGCTAAATTACAACACATAGAACCCAATGATCATATTCTACGCTTGGAATATTGTAACTTCATGATGGATTGTCATTTTCGTGACCGTAATTTTTTTAACAATATTTGTTGGACGGACGAAGCGATATTTACTACCTCAGGGATATTTAATAGAAAGAATACTCACTATTGGTCTCAAGAAAACAAAAACAATATTAAAACTATACAACATCAAGGTCGCCGTAGTGTTCACTGCTGGTGTGCGATTTACAGGAATCAAATAATAGGTCCTTTGTTTCTGGATACCCATTTAAATGGTGCGAGGTACCTGGAGCTACTGACTGACAATATCAGACCGTTACTAGGGATGCATGGTAACATAGACAATATTATTTACCAAATGGATGGAGCACCTTGCCATAACACCATTCAAGTAAGAAATTATTTGAATGAAAACTATGCAGAGGTTATTGGGCCAAATGGAAATATTCCTTGGCCTCCGCGGAGTCCAGATTTGACACCTCTGGACTATTTCCTATGGGGAACATTAAAGGATAGAGTTTATAAAAATAAACCTCAAGATATCGATGACCTAAGAAATCGAGTAACGGAAGAAATTCGAAATATCAATGATGGTGCTGCAGTAAGAGAAGCCCTAAGAAAACTAGAAGTCATCTACACAACTTGTATTGCTCAGAATGGAGGCCATGTAGCACATTTACTTTAATTCTCCGTTTTGTATAAGGTATTTTTTATTGGTTCTTTCGTTATATGTATTTGTTTTGTTTGTTTCACTATTTTTTCATCTTCTTGCTACTTCATAGTTCACAAAATCGTATTGTTAAATATTAGAACATTACTTGTTAGAATATCGTTGAAATAAAAGATTTATTTTACCGGTTATTGGATGAATTATTTTCTCAGAAAATAGAGACCTGTTGGAATTATAAACTACTAAATATTGTTGAAAGTCCGCTACAGTCAGAGCGTTAAGAAGTATTTGTAACGTATTTCCTCTATAAATTCAAACGAAAGGTATTTTCATTGCATTAAAAATGTTTAATAGCAAATATTTTCTAAACGGCTAGAGATAGGTATAGGGTATTTTATACAAAGTTACGTTATTTTTTTGTGATCAATATAAATCGGCCATGATATATAGGGTGTTCCATTTAAAATTATCGACTTGTAGATGATTTTATATATCAAGATCGGATCAATTTCTGAGATTACCCTGTATAATTTGTAGTCAAAAGAAACAGTTAAAATTATGTATTGGGATGTTGTCTTAAACATGAAAATGGCATATTCACCAAATATGATACACTTATATTTTTTTCTACTACCTTAAGTAAATACGTTTTCAGCAAAAAAATAAATAAACCTGCTTTTAAATCCTAAACCAAGAGAGATGGCTATATAATATCTTATTGAAAGTCACTCTTATTTTTTATGAGGAATCCAAATCCAAAGTAATATACAGGGTGTCCCATTTTATTTTCAAGAGTTGAGTCCAGACCATGGAAAACTGAGCACCCTGTATACGTGAAAGGTATATAATATAGAAGTTTCCTTAAAAGCAATAATAATTTCTATTTAACTTTTTTCCTAAATAGAATATCTTACGAGATAAGGGGATAGAGGATCTTATATGGGACACCCTGTACATAGTAGGTGATTGTGTAGTGTAAGATATTTAAATATTGTAGATAAATAACCTGTGATATTTTGGTGTGTAAATAAATAAACATTTAAAATAAATAATTCATTTCTATAAGTCTATTACACTCCAGTTTATACACAAGCCTTACACTGGTTTCAGTTGTGGGGTAGTAAGGTGTATTGAACGAGTTATAAAGTGCCTGGGAAGAGCAGTGAGGTAGATGGTTGTAGTTGGTTGAGGAGATAAGAGGATCATCATGCAGAAATTTGATGACAGTACCCAGTTTCGAAGACCTTGTGGAGTAGGTACTGTTGAGCCTAAAGAGCCTGAACGGTGTGGCTACCGTCATCTTCTGAACAGTCGAGAGTTACTGGGATCTAGTTGCTGGCACGTGAAAAGTTTACGACGGCATCATGGAGAATGTCCTCGATGCTGGGCATGAAACCATGTTGAGGATTTGGTTGTGATGATGCAATCCTGCAAGTGGTGCTACATTGCCGGGTGGCTCGGCAACTTGCTCCAATCAAGAGAATGTTCGTCTCCGGAGTTCTTTCCTCTATTGATATATTTCGAGATGCACCTACTGGCGCTTCAAGAGCATAATCTCGATCGTATGTAACAGTAATCTGATGCAAAAGTAAAAACTAAAATAAAACTTGACTGTTTTTATTTGAAAAAAGAATAATTAGATGGTCTTAAATTATTTTTAGGCTACCCTATATATAGTAAATAGAAGTTAAAAGATATTTCTTCTCTGCTACGGCCATGTCGAGTAATACTTATATATTAAGAGAAAATCACAAACGAGTCTCAATTATTTTAACTCAGAAATCCTCTGACCTATGCGAATGCAATTATGTAGCTACTTCAATTTTTTTTAATTCACAACTTAACAGAAACATTTCGCTGTTTCCGAGATGACTAAGATACATTTTCAACTTTCACAAAAACTACAAAAGTGATATCTTGCAGCAGTCCTCTTTCAAATAAAAGAGAAAATAATCAAAATTGCTTGCGTCATTTAGGTGAATCATTATCACATTGAGGGTGTTTGTTAACTTTTTAACTTTTTCTTCCATTTTCACCGTATTATACGGTATATTCAAAAGCCACCTAACTTTTTATGAAAAAAAGGGCTTTCTGTGCGCCCATTGGTACAGAGAAATTACACAACATAATGGACGAAGCATCTGCACCGTTGCTCATTCGGAATCCTCAAAGGGATATATATGTATATGAAATATTTCTAAATGTATTATTACTCCACCAATTCTCCCAAAACATGCAACACGAGCATAGAGTGATAGGTAGGTATATACCTATATATATCTATCCATATATTCATTAGTGATGGCTTTTCGCAATAGAAATATTAGTTACGCTAGCACGGGTGACATTGTTTTTGTTTGCAGGTGCATCGAATGATTGGCAAATTGACTCCCAATGAATGTGGCGATCAATTAATATGTATTTTATGAATTCGCGAAAATTTAAAACATCCGGTTGCTTGATCTAGTTTATATTTATTATGATAGAAGAAAAATCACTTTACCATTAACCAATAGATTTTTGGCAAAAGGAATCTCCTACTGATTTAAAATAGCAGATCTTATATTAAATGATCTTGTCCATTCTACTGCAATTCGAAAGTTGTCCGATTTCAATAGATATAGCGGTTATGCGAACCGGTAAACTTTAATCTACAAGTCTAGCAACTACAACTATAAAATCCTTCACTGTATGAATAATATAACAGGATATCATGTGACTAAATGATTTCGCCTACCGGTATCTAAATTGGGAAATCACAATAGGTAGTAAATAGACATATCGTAGACGGCGGTGCCTCCTATTATCTTGACAGAGTAAGAAACTACAAACCACAAAATTTCTTAGAAAGCAGAAAATCATTTTTTTTTAAGTAGGTCAACTTCATTAGTTGAAAAACACAAAATAATAATTTATTTTCTTTTGGAGTATCGCTTGAAACGATCAGAATATATCTTCAGACATGTGAGAAAGCACCCTTTAGAAGCTGTCAGAACAGGTAGACAGAATACTTTAAGAACCATATTCAATATTCTCAAGATTTTTCAAAATATATGTTGTGTGAAAACTCCCTCATGATTTGATTTTTGATGTGAAATTTATCATTTGGCATTTATATGGAGTTGGTGACGGGTTTTACAGCGTAAATAAACTTGTGACATCGGTAGTAAATTAAGTTTATCAATTCTTACGTCTGACTACAGCTGTGCATAAACTAACTGAGTTAATAACATGTAACCGTTGCAGACACGACAAACAAACAACAAGAGAGGTACATAATCAGAGTTTAGCAAAACACCATTTTCAATAGCCCCAGGAGCATAGTGTATTTTCTTGTAAGCTTTTGAAAGTACTTGGAAGCAGTAGGTGGGGTGAATGTTTTTACTTGAAATCCGAAAACACTACCAAACGACACTAGACATTCATAACCTAACAAGAGCTTTGATCACATATGAAATATGATGTTATTACATACATCTATAGTTTTGAGTTGATTATCTTCAAGATGGTTTGGAGTTTTTTTTAATAAGAGTTATATTTTTTTCAAATGATCAGATGCGCCAATATATTTTCATTTTTAATTCATATTGCATTTATTGACGTAACATCCTCTTAGATTGAGAGTAGTATGTTCAAAAAGTTTACCTATAAATAAGGTGCATTTTTAGGGTTCTGTACCCAAAGGATACCAACGGGACCCTATTACGAAGCCTCTGCTGTCCGCGGGCTATATGAAAATGAACTGTATGTAATTGGTAGTCAATTTTCATGTGTATTTCTATTGCCGCTGTGACAACGAATAGTAAAAAAATAATGATTAGAAAATCGAAAATAAAGGGGGTCCCCACAAAAAAAACGCAATTTTTGCGGCGTTTTAGTTCGCCCTTAACAATTGCATATGTAGAAATATGAATTTTTCAAAAAGTTAGAATACTATAGCGGCTATAATAACAAATAATGAAAATACAATAAATTTTCTATACAAATAACATTTGTTTTCGCTCGATCTCAATAAAGGCTGTAATAGACTGACAGTTCCTGTACGGTAGTAAGGAACCCTTCATGCGCGAGTCCGATTCACACTTGGCCGCTTTTCCTATGACATTACCTAGATGAAAACCTCTATATTCAATAATAATTGTAGTCGTTGAATGCGATTACATTAAAATAAAACAGCATTTGAAGCAATATATGAAACAGGGTGACTGCACCAGTGAATGAACACCCTCACAGTAAAAACACATTTTACAAAAAGGTATTTTAATAAGCATTCAGGCGGACATTACCGCGATTTCTTTTCTGCGAGCAGTGCTACGATCTAATAGGTTTGCTTTATAAATAAATGCATTTTCATTAAAAATTAGTCACATTAGGGTTCTTCAATTAGATAATTATTTTTATCTCAATCCCTAGATGGATATTTCGGCGGATTCCCCACGGTACAGCGGTTTCGTTACACGGAAAACCAGTTAAGCGAAGCTTTACAACTCATACTTAGTTCCAAAATTTCTTTAAATGAGGAACACAAAACTTCTCAAAGGCACACTTCATGATAAACTAACAAACAAGGTAGGTACCTGTGAATCGAAAAATAGGCCCTCACTGCGGAAGAAAGAAATAAAATAGTTAATTAGATTTGTAAGAAGAGGTAAAGGAATCAGTGTAAAGGGTTTTAAAAGCCAGTAAAAATCAAACCCATTTGCACATTGCAGACCTGGCCCAAAATGGTTGAGTTTATCTTCAACACGTTACAAATATATTTCTTCAAAAAATGCGGAAATAATTTAGAAGGAAAAACGACTGTAAGTGAAACGTCCATCAGAAAATGGTTCGATGGACTTTCTACTAGAAAACGATTATTTTGACATGATGGAAAATACAGGGAGAGTTCTAAATTGTGATGAGACTGGAGTCCAAACTTGCCCAATGAGTGTACAATTTCTTGGACGAAAGATATATATTTTTTATGAAATCTCCAAAGGCAACGAGAAAGAAAGTATTACTGTGCTCTGTACTTTTAATGCCAATGCGGAGGAGCCATCTTCTATGGTCATTTTCCATTATAAAAGACATATACTGTCGACACTATGCGGGATGACTAACCAGTCGGTAGATCTGACATAGGCTGGATGGTCTCGAGTACGTTTTATACAAACGCAGCTAATCTTGTGTACCCCTGGTAATTGAAAGATAACATTTACTTTCCCGTTATTTTATTTTTGGACGAACATAATAGCCAATTAAGCTTAGAAGTGGCTGATTATTGTATTGAAAAATAAATTAATTTATACTGTCTGCCACCGAATGCTTCATTCAGCCTTGTGATGTGGCAATATTTAAACCTCTTAAGACTTACTGGAAGAAAGTAAGCCTTACGAAGAGATCAGAAAAGCCGAATGTGTGATGGGAAAAAAGAAACAACAAAAAGTCACGGCCCATAAACGAAAAGTTTCCAGCAATTAACCGGTTTCTTCGAAAAAGAACAAAAAAACAAATTCAAAGGAAACTGCTTCAAAGAAATCGAGTCTTGAAGCTGCAAGAAATAATAAATCTCGTAATAAGTTAGTAGCAGAAGAAGATGACACCGAATGTCTCTACTGTACTGGCTTATATTTTGAATTCACTAAAGGGTGGATTGCCTGTCAGAAGTGCAATAAATGGGCACACAATTCCTGTGGCACATATGCCACATTTGCCAAAGATTTTGAAAAGTCCCTATCGACAAACTTATGTTTAGTTTTCAGCAAGGGCGCACCTTGTTCATTGGAGAATTTATTTCGTTGATTTAAAATAAATTGTTTCTAAACATATTTGATTGCTTCTGCTTATTAACATCTATGTGAAGAGGCCAGTGTTCATTTATTGGTAAACGTGATTTTATTCACTGGTGGTTAGTATTCATTCACTGGGTTTCTCGACTTTCTTACAAAAATCTTATAGTAGCTCTCCAACAGCAAGATCTAAGTTCAATATTTTCACGTTTTGTAAAACTACAAACTTTTCTTAGTACAATGCACCAAAAAGATTAACTAATACATGAAGGAAAATATTACTTTGTAATCAGATCACGTAGGTTACATCCTAAAGTGTTCATTCATTGGCGTAGTCACCTTATAACCTACTGCTAGACAAGCATAGAACAGATTATTACAATATTATTGAGAACATGAAATGATCAAGAGTGATGACTTATTCCTAATATTGAACTTCATGATGAAATACTATGATTTAGTACCTACAATAAAGCTCAAGATGACACAAACCTAAAGTTATGTCTTCATGGATGTTTAATAAGGTGTTTTTTCTCCTCATTTCTTAAAAGTCCCTAACATCGTGTTCGATAAACTTCTGACACTACCTTTCAAGCACAGACTCAATTAAGACTCTTGTAAGTGTATTCCTTATATCAGAACATCAAGAAGCTTTAAAAGACTTAATTCTCGATATTCTAGGTAACATACAAACACAAGTCTCAAATACTGTGTTTGACAGTTGCTATAAATACAACGAACAATGTGAAGAGAATAGAGAAGTTTGTTCTTAGTTCTGAAAAGTGAGTCCTGTAATTGTAATTATAGCTATATAAGAAATAACACAGAGCGTTATTTCTAATTACAAAACAACTGATAATTTTTCTTAAATCCATGGATTTTTTTTCGGTTTGAAAAAAGGATTTAGTTTTTCACAAAAATTATAACCAGTTATTTTCAACACCAACACCAAGATACCACCAATACATCAAGCACACGTTTGGTAACACAATATAAATATAGTGCGTAAATTAATTTAATCCAGAGTTCCTACCATGAATTACTTAACGCAGGCAGAAGGTGTCAGTCCTAAAACCAACATATCCACTTTACGTCGGTATCTGATTTTTCTCAAAATATGCTTTCAAAGTATTCAAAAACTCAGGGTCATACGAAAGAAGTTTAATAATTCCGACAGACATTAACCATAGTTTCTTAGCATAACTTTTTTTGTTATTAGATTATACAATTTTCACCTGTCATATTCTATGATTTTTAATCATAGACATAGATACGTGGACCGAGCAATCCCTATCTCGCTCATAAGTCGAAATTGGCGAAAATGTGTTACAGAGATAAACTGATTGTACAGTCAGTAGTTGTAATTTTATTCAGATTGGCTCAAATTATGATCAAATAACACCGAAAAGAGCCAAGTATTGGCCGCACAGTGAGTATAAGCATAAGCGGTGTCCATGCTTTCAATACGCGATTATGAACTCTGACATTGATAATGCCAAACGTCAGTACAAATAAAATCAACTTCTGGATCATGGAACAATAAAGCAGGTACATATTATTTTCTTGGGACATGTAATACGACCAGTTTTATCTTTCTCTCAAACTGAACTTCTAAACCAGGTATCGCAAATAAATAATGTAGATACATATACTACAACTGATTTTTATTTATTTTTGAATATTCTTTTAATTCGATTGAATTCCCTTTATACCAGAATTTTAATCTAATTATTTAATTGTTATATCAATAAATTATTTGAATGTATTTGTTGAAACTTACCACGTGTTATGAAAACTAGGATTGAATTCATCAAAATCGTTGAAGTTTCACTTATATAGATATTTCAAAATATAGCGCTAACAGTCTTTCACAATTTCTGCACTTTCCTAGTGCTGTAACAGATTTTCTATAAATGATTTAATTTTACCATCTAAAATTTTCATTTTTTGAAAAAAACTTTCACTTGTTTTTGTTGGGAAATAAGTATTTGTTTCCTTTTTCAAATGAATAAAACATTATTTAAATCATACCACGTTTACTATGCGGAAAAAGGCAAAGGATTCTGTACTCAGGATTTTCCTATGAACATTGATCGAATGCCTATTGTCTGTACCTATTTCTTCAAAATTCTGGGCTTAATATTTTCGAAAATAAGGGGGAATTATCATTTTTCTATATTCTCTTTATGTTCTATGCCGTCTACTTTAGCATGAAGAAAGAAATATATATATTTGAATTCTTCATAATGAGCCCTTTCGTTTGATGTATTAGGAGATTTTTTTTTATTTTCTCACTTGCTCCAAGAATTTATCCCCTAAACAATAGTAACAGGTTTTCTTTTGTCCAATGTAGTTTATATTAGGGGAATTCAATACTTGTTGATTTGGACACTAAACCATAATTATAAATACAGGACGATGTTCAAGAATGTCCGTCAAATACAAAATATTTAAATTCAAAGTAGGTACATAGGTCCGCTCTAGCTATTTCCGGAATGTCTCTGAAGGTGGCGATACAAATTTCAATAGAGGGTTTGGGGGTCGAGAAGTCGATTGGTGATACAGCTGAGTTCTGGTATGAGAAATCGATTGGCGCTACTTTAATTTTTTGACCGACTTCAAAAAAAGGAGAACGTATACAATTCGGTTGTAAGATTGCTTTTTTATATTTTTTTTATTTTGTATAAACGTATTCCGATTTAGACGATTTTTGTTTCATTTGAAAGAGGAGATTTGGGGAATGGTCCCATATTGAGAAAAATCAAAAATCAAAAAAATCTCAAATCTCCTTCCCTCCAAAAACCGTCCCCAAAGGGGGTGGAGGGGGCAATTTTTCTCGGGAATTGAAAATCTGAGACGATAGAATTAATGAAAATTCCATATCCGGAAATGTTTAAATTGGACATTTTAAAAAATAATCATACGTTTCCGCGCTACAGTCTGTAATATGTGTTTCAGCTAAATGTGAAATAAATATTTTTTACAAAAATTTGGACCGACTTTATCAGTTGATGCACTGAAAAATACAAAATAATATTAATTCTATTGGTGCTGGTAATTTTGAAGTTGTGCCGTTGTAGCTTGTTGTTGTAGGCCAGCACCAATAGAATTAATATTATTTTGTATTTTTCAGTGCAACAACTGATAAAGTCGGTCCAATTTTTTTAAAAAAATATTTATTAATGGGTGTGGCCCTCGAGCTCACAGTAGTTATTTCGTGAAAAGCTCCGCAGATTGCGATAAAAATTGGTCGAGAAGACGATTGGTGATACAGCAGAGTTCGGGTATGTTTCACATTCATATTCATTTTGAAATCTGTAAATTATGAACTATGGAACGATAAAAACAATATTTACCGATCTGCCGATCACAATACGAGTACATTTTAACCAAAAAAATTCCGACGGCCTGTAGCCAGCGGAAAGGTAAATTTCTCAAATTTCATTGAATTTAAATTTGAACATCCATAGATTTTTTCTTTATTAATTTTGGTATTTATTTTAATAATTTTTATTCTTTTGTCTGTGCATTTTATGAAAAATTGCTTTTAACAAAAGTTGTAGGTACTGATTATATCTATAACACAAATTTATTTTTGATATTTACACTACGGTCCTTTTTTGATATTTTTCTATAAATTAACTTTTGAAGAAAAATATGTTTTGGACACACTTATAGACATTTAACAACATGCCGTTGAGATTTTTTCTAAATTCAAAAGTGTGAACGATCGCAATACGTACATTTCTATAAGAAATTTACCTGATATGCACATTTTATAATTAGTATTAAACATCCTTATTAACTCTTATAAACCCACTGTAAATTCTGTGTTACCCGATTACAGCTCGGTCGCCCAGATATTTAACATATAATACCATGCCGTTGAAATTACATTTCTAAGAAATTTATCTAATAGCGAAGATAAATTTGCTTACAGGTCTTCAAGTCAATTTTGGCACTGTTTTGGCACCATGAAGTTTAGGTTATTCTCAATGTTTGGCACTATGTTTATTTTGTCAAAATAACTTCATCTGTGTGATTGCCAATGATAATTTCTGTTTCTAGATAATTATTAAAAAAAAGGTTTATGGAACGAAAATGTTTTGTAAGCATTTTATTTCAACCTATTCCAGCTTTATATTACTGACTTGCTCTACACAATTCATAAACACACATTATAATTGTTCCATTTATTTTTTTCTGGAAATAAATATAGGTACCTATGGTCACAGCCAATCATTGGTAAGCATTTTAGTTCCCCCCTAAGTTAAACACACCCCTTGTCAACAAATGGGCTTTACATACTCCGTCCCTTAATTTCCTTGGTCTGTGATCCATACACATTATAGCTAGAGGAAAAGAATTTACGTTTAGGACGTTTTCATTAGGTAAATAACTGTTTATTTTCAAGCTACAAAACGTCAATTATTAACATCAATATTAAGTTTCGTCGTAGATCCAAGAATCGAATTGAACATGACAAATTTTATAGTTATCAAGTTCTACTTACCATTCTCTATATAATACGATGTCTCATTGTAACGGTCATCTGTAAAGCCCGGTCGCTTAGCTTTCAGCGCCTTCGTCTCAAGTTTGGCCTGAAAAATGTAAGAAAAATGCATGAATGCGTATAAGGCTTGCGAAAAAAACACAATAAAACTAGGTGTGAGAAAAAATTCTCACAGAAGACGTTAGCAGGGCTTTCAGTCGGACAAAACAAAAAGATAATAATAATGCCGGAGGCATCATTATGTTACGGACCATTTGCGATATGGCATTGATGATGATAGTGTGCAAGAATATCATTTTTCACGTGTGAAATTCAGCCGCGTTTGTTAGTTTGTTACATTAGGAAAGTGATGTGAATATGATATTACAGAAATGGATATGAGGCAAAAGAAAAAATATACCAAAAAGTATTTTTTATTAAGTATAGAGCCTTCAAAAGTAGTATGACTTTTGATCTTCATGAAGCTTTTTGCTTTTTATTCACGTCTTCAATACTATATAAAATTTGAATTGTTCCAAAGGTATGTTTGTGGTGAATACGAATATATTGTGCCCAAGTTATCCCTGTAGAATTAGAAGGGGAACAGTCAATCCTACATGAGAAAAATATACGGCAAGTACAAGTAGGAGCTTCAGCAAAATACATTAATTGAATTTATAGTTGTAATTTTGTAAGTTTTAGAAATCATTTGAATCTTTCAAAAATTATTTAAATGACTATTACATAAGGGGTACCTTCTAGATGTTTTTCCAAAATATTGACAGCCACCATCTTTAGATATAATAAATTTTTTGACGGTTTTTTCGATGTTCGGGTATTACGAGAAAGGTACTGAATTTTGATGAAATTGGTCGTTGTGAAAACAAATTATCCTAGAGGAGATAAGCGTTTGTACAAAACGAAAAGTAATAAAATGTTAGATACTGGCAGCGGGATCTTTTATTGAACAGTTCTCATAAAACCATAGGGCGAAACTAAGGATCTGGATGAAGAAGACTAGGTATGCCAGGAGGGTAAACTGCCTATGTTTCTAGATATAATCAAATTATATGATGATGATATTTTAAGTGATAGTGCCCTGTTGTGCATGTCAATCTGCGCAAAGTCGTATTTTTGAAAAATAAGCTTAGGAAATTTTACACGATTTTTATGGCAACTTTCATTACCTCTTTCTTGCTTCGTGATTGAATTAAGTATAAGAATTCTCGTCTGCGATTTTTGAGCGGCTTCAAAAAAGGAGGAGGTATACAATTCGGTTGTATGTTTGCAATGGGGGCGCATGCAATAGCTGTTATGTTGACGCTTGAAGATATACGTATTAGATATGTCAAATTTGATAATTTTGACTTTAGAACGTATTAAGATTTCAAAATTTGTTTTTGAGCATGACATTAGGTACTGGGAATAGATACTATGAGTAGAAGTCCATGACAGAGCGTCAAGTCTAACTATTAAATGCATGTTTCAAATAATGGTCTAATTTTTTTTGATCGCTTGCAATTTGAGTTTATCTGTACCTAATACCTATATAATCAGTTTATAGAATTTGAGGTAATTCTTATTTTGGTTTGGTTCATCTGCTGTCAAAATGACAAGTCCTATTTTGAAAGTGCTTATCCTCATTTTAATACCTAATGATTAATCTCATCTAGAAGTTGAAACGTATTAAGTTAGCGAAGAAACTTTGAAAACTAACAAGCCATTAGGACAGAAATTTGCCGCTTTTTGCCGTGAATGAGTTGTGGAAAAAAATATTTTGTCGCTTTTTTTTCAGCTAGAAAATGGAGTCTCTCTAACTTGACGTCAAGTTAGCAAAGCAACTTTGTTTTTGTAAAAAATATCCGAAAACTTGCCGCCATTCTGCCGTTAATTAGTTATAGAAGAAATAAATTTTCCGCTCTTTTTCCTCTACTAAAAAAATCTATATCAAGTTAGTGAAACACCTAGGTTTATAATAAAAATTGGAATAGAAAAGAATTCATATTCATTATTTTCCATCAAATGTTACATATCCTAAACATTTTGAAAGTTTCAGAGAGTACCTAATGATAATTATGGCAACGGTTTGAATGAACCCGTCTATTAGTTTATTACTAATTTTATCAATTATTGTGGAGTAGTTTCACATAGTAAGGGCAATGTCCACAACTATTACAGGAAGCTGTTATGAATAAATTTGAAATGTTTTATTAAGTAATAATTAAACTGTCAAATTGAGACAGATCATTTTTGGAAAAATCTATTTTTTTAATAATTTTAAACTCCGTATTGCTGGCTAGTATTCGTAAAAATCCAAAAGAATCGCGATGCATCTATCGCCAGACAGGAATTGTCGACTACAGTTTTAATAGTCGAAAACGATTCATTTCACTAAATTAGTATATTTTCTGTCCTCCTCTGAATGTTGTGGATTCAGATCGTTTTCACGAAGGCTCTAAAGAAACTTTTGATAAAAATTGGGGAGGCCATTTTTGCACAATTCCTTGAGGACGAAATGATAAAAATTTGCTATTACTTAGTCTTTTTATATCCTTAATATTGAAGTTGTTTCTTACGAAACTAATCATGTTTTACTGAAAAAAGAAACAAATTTTCTTTTTTCATATTTTTATTATTACAAAAAACCTTAAGGACAAGCAAGGTGCCCCATAAAGGGAAATTTCCCTAATTTGCATTTACATAATACATAAATATTAGCAAAGTTGCTTCGCTAATTTTTCTAGTAGAAAAAAAGAGCGGCAAAATTATTGTTTCCACAACTAATTGACGACAGAAAAGCGGCAAATTCCCGAGTAATTAGATCTTTGATATTTTTATTACTTATTAACAAAGTTGTTTCGCTGACTTGATGGACACAAACATGTTTTGAAGCAAATTCGTTCACGATATTATTAATTATCAATCATTTAATTAAAGTATTTAATAAAAAGCGGTTCCATATATTTTAATGAAGACATGGATCGCGCATTTCCTATCTCAATAATAAGTGAAAATGATCAAACAAGTGTGAGAGAGACAACATGATTTTAAGGTCAGTAGTTTATATCTTTTGATACTGTCCGCAAATTAGCTCTGACTCTCTCAAAGAACAATGAGGAAATTTAATTTTGTGAGGAAATTGCGCCGTCCATGTCTCTATGTCAAAGGATTTTGTAGAAGAAAATAAGTCAAAAAGACGTATCCTTTTAAAATCGCTGCATCAAAATCTAGAATCTAGAGACCCTGAAACCTGGATATGTTATAAAATTGTATTCTTGGAAAATGGGAATTATTGCTGTTACTACCTTCTAGGTAGTTATTAAAATAATATTGTTTTTTACGAACTCTTCAGGATCCCATTTTTACTGTTTCACTGTTTCCATAAGCCCACTAATTTCACTGGTTTGCTTTTACATTTTTTTAACATTAAATTACCGCAATGATGGAATATGATAATCCATTTATAGTGGACAGTAATAGAAAAAAAATATTTGCTTTATTGTAATAGAATTGAAATATTCATTTAGTTATGGCCAACAATATCATCACATTTTGAAAATGGGATTTCACAGAAAATATAAGAGCTTGCTAATTGAAAATATAATATAAAATATATGTGTTCGTATATGCATGAGAGTACCTATAAGGTTATTTAATAATATCATTGAAGTAATATTTATTTTTCGAATAAATTTATAGAGTGGTTGGTATGTATGAAAATTAATTAAAATATAGTCAATCTATAAAAATATATTTGAAACAAAAGGGTAAATATAATTTATTTCACAGATATTACCTATGTGTGCATCAGAGATAGGAAATAGGAATATTCATAAAATGGTGAAAACAGACATTTTAGACGAAGTTATGAGCCAAAAATATTAAATAATCTTATTTTCCGATTTAAAGTTTTTTTTTTATTTCTGCACTTTTATGTGTGGATTGGACATGTATACCTATTTGGAAAATAACCGCGCCTGTGGATACTAGACTGCATTCAGAACGATGGACGCCATTTGAGCTCAGCTGGCATCTCTGATATGAAATTTGAATATGTATCTCAAAGAAATAATAGGCATTTAACATATAAATTAAAACCATTTCTTCAGGGTTTTCTTGGGATTGGAATACTGTATTTTAATAATAAATTGCTGCGATTTGTTGAAATAAATACCATTTATTTCGTTTCCAAAAATAATAAAACTTTTGACCAATAATAGTCGTCTTCTTAGATTGTAAAAATAGAAAATTTGTGTGAGGTATGCAGTTATTCATATATTGTGCATCTTGGTTTCAGAAGTTTCTTGAGATATATTTGATATTTATAGACATATTCTCACTTATGCCTGTATATATTGTTTCCAAGAGATTCTTGAGCTCGGAGATATAAATTCTTGAGGAGTCGACACTTAAATTAGTAGTGGACGATTTCATTAGAAATTGGGATTTTTAGTGCAGACATTACGGTAAAATAACGCGGTTACTTTTGCAAAAATTAGTTAATACTAAATGTAGTTCGTTTCAACAGAGAACGACATACGTCGTAAATCTGCGCACAGACGTATTTTCGTTAGTGGTCGCTTGCTACGTGTCATTTTAGACACTTCCAGAGGCGTGCGTACTTAGAAAATAAATCTGGGGTTTACGAACTCACTTGTGGAGATTGTCCGAAAACTTACGTAGGTCAAACTGGTAGAAAATTTCTATAAAGATAATTCTTATTATGTATCACAACTTATTAAAAATAATCACACTTTTCATAATAATTTCAGAATTTCACGTTCCGAAAAGAAAGGATTAAAATTAACCTTACTTGAGTCATTAGAGATCTACAAGCGTATATGTTCGGTTAATCTCCTCAATGACCTAATCGATGAAAATTCTTTACAACCAGTACCTAATTGAATTATATTTTCAGTTTTGAACATTAGATAAAACTAGTTATAAACACATTTCTCTTCTACCGAACATAGATTTATATGGTTATTGCTTATTAGAAAAGTAAAGTGCCTAATTTCGTATGATTGTCACCTTATACAAATCCTGATGGGCCCAGTCAACAGAACCTTGACTTTGACAATGTCTTTCTGGGTTTCCTGTGAAACCATTTTACACTAAGGACAAAATGAAGCCTACTCTAAGATGGAAAATATACATTCTCTGGCTTTAAGAGAATGTAGGTACAATAAGATTCTCTTGCATTTGCATAATTTGTTTGCCAATTTCTTTAAAGGTATTTTTTCATATGTCTAACCAAATGATCTACTTGGGTGAAAAATATCGAAAATTAAGTTTATACGTAAAAAGTGCTTCTTTCTCTTTAATCTTTTGTTCTAATTCAGTTCATTTGTTAAAAAAATGTAATCGTTTTCTTTTCATAGTATTTTATCAGTTATGTAATATTATTTTCGATAAATTCATCTTTACGTCGCATTTGGCGATTCCTACGAATACATAAGTTCTATCCCTAATTCAAGAAATTCAGTAACTGAAATAGAGTTTTCACTGTATCATATAGGGAGGTACAGAGAAAACTGAGTCAATTGAAATAAGGTTATCCAGAAAGACCAAACAAAGAAAAACTTTCGATAATTTATTTCTAATAGTAATGTACGTATATACTACTGCTATAGTATACTTCCATTTAAGTAAAATAGGAATAAATCTATTTATTACTCATTTAATCAACATAACATTCATCCATCGTTCATTTGGTTTAAAAAAATACGGATTAGTGTTTAATCATAATCTTATAAAAATATATGATATATACATAAATTCAATTAAATGAGTTAACACTGCACCTAGAGACCGACATTTTATGTTCGCATCTTATGTAGACAATATAACAAGCTCTTTAGTATTTGCGCATTTATGTATAAACACACTAACTCGACATAATTCTCTTAAATTCATTTATCACAATGCCTGTGGATTTTATTGTAGCATCTTAGAATAATCGCTTGATTAAACTAAGAAAAAGACTACTAAGCTCAAGAAAATATTGACACAAATGTTGTTTACGAGACGGTATTTCAAAATGAAAAGCTATAAGCCAGCTGCAGGATGCGATGTATCCACCACTCGAGCGTAAATCCATCCATATAAATCGTCCATGAAAACTTGATAAAGACAAATACTGGAGAATCTAGAACTAGAAAGACAGAGAGAGAGAGGTATACAGCTACTGGTTCAAGTCATCATAACATTATCATTCTGGCACAACCGCGCGTTGTTGGAGCTCACCTATTTTCCTTGTATGGTGTTGGAAATCCCGGTTTTCGCTCGGAAAATTCCAAGGAAGATATATAAAAGCTTCTCGACCGTGGCGTCTATCATCATTCTTCAGATTGACATAGGATTTTTCTTGGATGCAACCTCCATAAACATAAGTTTCTTGCTAAATTATTGGTTTATAAAAAGTTTGCTATTAGAATGCACACTGAGATATTTTGAATAATAATTCAATCTGAGCGCGAAACGTGTATTGTTGTTTCGTCTATATTTCTGCTAAATTTCGTAATATATTTGATAAAAATTTATCGCTAAACCTACAAACTAAAGATCTCAAGGTTATCAACTGAAAATATCACGTAATGGGATCAGCAATAAATAGATACATCGAAAGAATCTATGGAAAAAATATTCTAAATAAAAACTTTGGGCTTCCTTGACTAATCAGCGGTATATTTGTTGTTTTAAGTCTCAAACAAAGATTTTCTTTTAATGACGAAACACAAATGCTTTCGTTGGGAATGATACAAGTAAAAAAAATCACAATATGTGTTATAAATTCATATAAATGACTTAGGTCATCAGTAAATAGGTATTACTACTGATATTAATAACTACAAACAGGGAAACCGACTACACCATAAATACTCCAACCGGCATTGCATCAAATAATCGCTGGTAGGTGCAATTTAATCCAGATCAATCTGGATCTTTCTGTGAACTATCCCTCTCAAAGCCATATCGATATTTGATTAGTTTATAACAAGGAAGAAATCGAATGAATGGTAGTATTTTGCTTAGAAAATAGAACATAAAGGTATCCAGGCCGTACAAGAGCTTATACCCAAACTCAAGCCCAAACTGAAGATCATTTCATAGTATTGATTATATGTTCATACTTTCAGCAATTTACTTTATCAGAATCAACGATTCGTCTCTATAATAGGAATAAGGTCGTGATCAAACCATTTGAACCAGACTTCAGGAAGTAGGAATCAAATTTCTGTATATCTGTGGAAACCAATCCGGAATGTGAAAATTAGCTTAGATTTGACCATAGCCCCTATTATATTCCATTTTTACTAGCGTAAAATACTCGAAAAGATTGACTCAGATACAGTGTGGCGATGACCTGGAAACGCAGGCAACCAACAGCCCTAGAAGATTACAGGCATCAACAAGGTAATTCATTGCTGTGGCGTGGCATCACTCTCGGTCTTTACTTATTTTTAAAGATTTATGAGCGTAATACTACATCGACCTTATTCTTTAACATCCTGCTGTACCATATCAAGTTGGTTTCCCCATTTCAATGCAGATCATTGCGCGTCTTCTTATGCCTACGGTGCTAAGATCAGATCTAGAAAAAAAATAATTAATTAATTTTTATACATGGCGATCCCCCATAGTAGGTAGAATGGTAATTACCAATCCAGAAAGCCTCATCCTATTGAGCGGGAAATGTTTAGTTTATTCCTACAAAATAAGGGTATGGAACTTTTTTTGACAATTCTTGAAATTTCAGGTTCTCCATTTTTATCAAAATGTGGCTTAACTTTCAGAGTTTGTAGTTACAATTTATTAACTGAGTAGAAAATTATTGTAATGGGTATGATTTTTGATCTTCGTAGGTAGAAATTACCTTACCAGACCATATCACCCAATTTTACAATAATATTTCAAAATATAGGTATTAGGAGAAGATTACAGATTGTTTATTCTTTCCTCCGAATCTGCAGGAATCATTATCCACCTTTTGTCCGTCTTTATAAATGGAGCATTAGTCCCGCGTAGTGAAAATGCTATAAGGAGTGTCTTAGAATTTTATGACATTAGTATTTTTTCTTTGTTTATTCCATTGGGAGTTCTTTGGAGACCTGATTTAGAGTATTCAAACCTTTCGCCGCCTTCCTGAATCGTAGGATACTTTAGCGTCTTTTCATTGAATAAGTTTATTTCAAAGTAAGCTATAGGGTGCAGTGAAAAATACTTATTAGATTTATAATTTGACATCGCAGCTATTTAGCATTATAATGGCATATATTTTATAACTAATATGGTCAATATATGAATCATGAACAATAATTCATTCTATTCAGTATGATCGTTAACTCTGTCGAGTCAGATGATCTTGTAAATCGTGTAGCGTAGGATAGTAGTTTGACGATAAATAAGTTCTCCTTCCAACAGAAACAGTTTCATGTGATTAACGAACAACTGATGCAGCAGTCTCGCCTCTTTGGTTGTGATGATTATATTAAGGATGATATGAGCCTAAACGTGGAATTTTTAGCGAGCCCTGTACTTATTACGTCCCAAATTGTAGATTTTGAGCATTTTCTCATGGCGCTTATGATCTCAGATAATGCTCGCCGCATTCTTGTTCGTTTTTTATCTTCTTCGGTAATACTGGATTCACAGCAAACAAAACATTCGTTCAGTACTATCCCACTGCTATCCGAATAGCTACTATAATTAGCAACTAATAATTTTACATGATTGACATAAGTACTTTTCTTACATAAGTATGTAATGAAAGTGTTATAATCGTGTTCAGTTTCCAACAGATATTTTTGTTTTTGGGACCCCTGAAAAAACAAAGTTTTGGCATTGGTTCGCCTGTTTCTGCCAACTTTGCTCCTTTTTTTTTCTTAGTACTAATACCTCTCGTCTGCGGCACAGAATGGGCATTTACCTTGCACTAATTAATAAGCTATAGCAGAAAAGGTTTTTTGCTAAATATATCGCAGAGAGGGCCTTGTTTCAAATATTCTTCAGAAGGTCTTTAACCACCTTCTTAAGAAGCATCTAAGAGAAAACGGAGGAAAAAAGTTATTCACAGATAATGTTCCATCTGACTAATCTTGACAGTTGTTGGAACAGCTGGTAAATAACTGGACGAGGATTTGAAATTTAAATTAACCGCAAATCTAATACATTTCTTATTCTCCTCCATGTGAAGGTATTTCCAGTAACTGCGTGCCCACCCTTTGTCTCTTTATTAGTCTATGGCTTCGTCTACTTATTTTAACTTGGTAGCGACTTAGTACATTTTATCTAGTTGTTTGAATTTTTTGGAGTACCTATTACATCACCGAAATCCTCTTCAGTCATCTTTACCAAAACTAAGTGAAAGTTTAAAAAAATATCAAAATAAATGATCACTGATGATCAAACTACCACAATAGGAAATAAATTAAATAACCAAACCTAACCTTTACAATCTGTGACTGATAAAACAAGCAACAAGCACAACGACGAGCAACAAGCCAACTACACCATTGCGCATGCGCTAAATCGATGGTCATAACAAAATCTGCAAATCGTTCTGATAGTTTGTAAATTGTCAGAAATATTAGATGGAACACAAACCTAACAGTTTTACTAATGTCAGACGCTTGGGTTGAATCACGTTTGAGCAACTGCGCAGAATCCTGTTTCTGGAACAGAGCCTTTGCCTTTATCAGCCACCAGACTGATGAAATGTACTAGCAAAGATTAAATACACCAATCTTTGGTTGCGTGTCCAAGTGCCTTGTATTATATAGATTTTTCACTCAAATGTTACTGTTCGGATCCGGCGATAAACTGTAAGTCCCGTATATTTGTGAAATGACGCGTTTCACAAATATATGCAAAGAATCCCTATGAAGCCTGTGTATTTACTTGATGTTCCTTAGATTATTCTGAAGAGTATATATTGTCTACATTAATTATGTAAAAGAAGAAATGGATTGTACAGCCTCATCCACCAAACTTTTAAAATTCTTCAGAACTATCCTGAAAACTTTGTGTCTTGTCAGCTCGATACAACAGTAAATCCCATCTTTTCTGTAGCTTTACTAAATTTATGATGTATCAGCATTTATCTTTATCAACTCTTCATGGGAGATTTATATATAAAAAGTATCTATGTTTCACGCGAAGGGATATTCCTTCCATAGACATATATGTCTATAATTCCTTCCTTATTTATATACCGACATGATTCCTCAGTTTACCTACAAGGTGATATAGGATGGTGGACTATAAATAGCCCTATGTAGGTACTAGGAAATATGATTGCAATCTGCAAGAAGTATTTAAAAAATATATTATACAAAATATACTTTATATATATATGTACTCTAAACAGAAAAAGTATCGCGCCTCAAGAAATACCTATGCGACAACTTTTATAGCAGAATCTATGGTCGCATGTTAGTCGTTTTTCAAGAGATTCCGAGTAACTGAAGTAATGTCATGTCCATTGTATTTAATATAAAGCATAAATGAGAGTGTACCAGAAAACACAATGTAAAAAAAAATCCCGATGGTCTGTAGTCAGCGGAAAGGTAAATTTTTCAAAATTCATTGAAGTGAAATTTGAACAACCTTTTCGTTGGTATACATACATGTTATTACATAAAATTATCGTATGTGTCATATGTCAAGTATACTATATATTTTTTTAATCAGGGTCTATATTAAGATCTCCAGAAAATGTACAATTACATCAAATTTATATTGAGTGTTCATGTTCTATCAATCTTTGTTATTTTTCTTTATTAATTTTTATTTTTTTACCTGTGTATTTTATGAAAAATTGCTTTGAACAAAAGTTGTAGGTACTGATTATATCTATAACCTAAAATTATTTTTGATGATATTTACAGTACGGCTCTTTTTGGATAATTTTTTTAAATGTTTGAACGGTCACCATTTTGAAACTACTCACCCGATATTGCCCAATAACGAACTCGACCGAGATATTTGAAAGATTGATTTTTGTAGCAAATTTGAACTTGATACCTTCAAAACTGCGACCTCTATCGTGTTAACAAATTTCGTAATATCCCATATATATATATATATATATATATATATATATATATATATATATATATATATATATATATATATATATATATATATATATATATTAAATAAATGAGGAGCTATCCGTACCAGATGACCATATTAGAATATGAATAATAATTTCACGCCTAGCTGGTAAATTGAACCTACATTTCGTAGGGTGCCGCAATAAGAACGAGGTTTGTCGTCTACATATTGCGTTTGTGTGCATTTTTTCCACTATACTGCTCAATCAGATTGATTACCAAACATAGCATCAGTCTCCCAGATATATATCATGATTTCGAGGTTGTTGCCTCTCATCAGTATAGCGTAGGGTGAAGAGCCATATTTGATAATCAATCCTTATTTGGAACTCATACTTGTATCAATCTTCGGTATAGAACTGTCGGTGTTATTATCCACCATTATACATGCTTAATATATCGCTCATACTTGTCTCCACCAACAGTTCTATACCGAAGATTGATACAAGTATGAGTTCCAAATAAGGATTGATTATCAAATATGGCTCTTCACCCTACGATATACTGATGAGAGGCAACAACCTCGAAATCATGATATATATCTGGGAGACTGATGCTATGTTTGGTAATCAATCTGATTGAGCAGTATAGTGGAAAAAATGCACACAAACGCAATATGTAGACGACAAACCTCGTTCTTATTGCGGCACCCTACGAAATGTAGGTTCAATTTACCAGCTAGGCGTGAAATTATTATTCATATTCTAATATGGTCATCTGGTACGGATAGCTCCTCATTTATTTAATTAATTATTAACCTTTGCCGATTGTTATTATCCACCATTATACATGCTTAATATATCGCTCATACTTGTCTCCACCGACAGTTCTATACCGAAGATTGATACAAGTATGAGTTCCAAATAAGGATTGATTATCAAATATGGCTCTTCACCCTACGATATACTGATGAGAGGCAACAACCTCGAAATCATGATATATATCTGGGAGACTGATGCTATGTTTGGTAATCAATCTGATTGAGCAGTATAGTGGAAAAAATGCACACAAACGCAATATGTAGACGACAAACCTCGTTCTTATTGCGGCACCCTACGAAATGTAGGTTCAATTTACCAGCTAGGCGTGAAATTATTATTCATATTCTAATATGGTCATCTGGTACGGATAGCTCCTCATTTATTTAATTAATTATTAACCTTTGCCGATTGTTATTATCCACCATTATACATGCTTAATATATCGCTCATACTTGTCTCCACCGACAGTTCTATACCGAAGATTGATACAAGTATGAGTTCCAAATAAGGATTGATTATCAAATATGGCTCTTCACCCTACGATATACTGATGAGAGGCAACAACCTCGAAATCATGATATATATCTGGGAGACTGATGCTATGTTTGGTAATCAATCTGATTGAGCAGTATAGTGGAAAAATGCACCCAAACGCAATATGTAGACGACAAACCTCGTTCTTATTGCGGCACCCTACGAATATATATATATATATATATATATATATATATATATAAACTTTTGAACCAAATGTTTTTTTGGACTAACTTATAGACATATAACAACATGCCGTTGAAATTTTTTTGAAATTCAAAAGTGTGAACGATCACAATAAGTACATTTCTATAAGAAATTTACCTAAAAACATTCTGTCATAATCCTGTGTAAATCACAAATTGGAGCATAATGGAGCCACTTTTCTCAAGAATAAAATATATTCATTTCATCTTCAGGGCCATTTCTCAAATATATATGAACAATGGAAATGATAACCTGAAAATGATACCCCTCGCTTATTTAAATTAGTAACATACTATTCTGAAATAGGTAGTAAGATATTCACAGAGATATTTCTCACATAGGCAACGTTGATATCTTTTTTTAGCTGTGCGTATAGCAAACCGCGAACCGCGCCTATCCCAAACCCAACCAAGAACAAAAACAAAGTGGGAGGCTATGTAATCGGTGTTTAACCGTTGGAATTTATCACTGTGGCTGGATTCACCATTTTTATGTTCCGTTATTTATAAACTTGTCACATCAGTCTATCACAACAGGGTATTGGTGGAAGCGCAACGAAGGATTTTTATTTCTCGTCTATCGTTTGTAGGTACTTTGTCGATTAATTTCATAAAAGCTCAGTCTATTGGCGAATCCAATTACCACACCACGTGGGAGGGCGCCACTGTAGATAGGTAATGTTTATCGGAAAGAACAGCTGATTCTATGCAATCTTTATGAGAGTGCGTTAGTGTTGGTTGTTTTATCTACGTTTGAGGACAATTATTGTGTTTTTGAATAAAAATAGTCGTTGGTTATCATAATATAAGGATTCAATAATGAAAAGTATATACAATCATTCATTAAAATTACAAAGCGAAACAAGTATGTACACGTAAATTTTACTTATTTTGTAGATATAATTGCTGGTATCATGGAAGTGGAGATACAAGAAGTGTTTTTATGTTTATCTTAACTGAAAATCTATAATAGATGGTGATACAAATAAAATACAAATGTCTTGCCATACCTGCAGTTTTGTTTATATATTTCCGTTAGATGATAATAAACGACCTGTTTGAAAACAAGTGTGTTTTTATTCCCGCATTCACTAGAGATATTTTAAAGCTGAGTAAATCAATATAGGTACATAGAAAAGTACAGTAAAATCTAAAGAAATATAATATAAGATGTTTATTGTATTTCCTTAAAAGAGCAAGTATTTTTATCTGAGAAAACAGTTCTATTACAAACAAAAATCAATTAAGCAGTACAGTGACTCCAAATGAGATGTTTTGCAAATTTTCTGAACAGAGCAAGTGAGTCAGTAATAAATTTTGAGCCATAATACATAGTAAATATTATATATACATTGAGGAAAATAATATAAATGAGTTAATTACTTTAATAAAACTGTTTCCTAAGCTAACTTTTTATCCACATTCTCGACCACTCCAAAAGTGTTGTTAATACAGACAAATCCTGATCTTTTATTGGGAAAACGATGAAAATGGATTGTCCTGTACTTATTTTTCAGATGTGACAACTATATTACACCACAATTTGTATTAAAACAGTTTTCTTCGGCATAATGAGTGAAATTCACATGTTAACAAATACGAATGTAAACAAACGATCACCTACCTGTTCTCAGTTGGCACTTTTACCTGCAGAGGGCGAACGCTTGGCTGGATTCGCCTATAGGTACATATAATAAAATTGTAGCAGGCTGATGTCTGTACATTATAGATATTTAAGAAAAACTAATATGGGGAGAGGGTCTTTGATAGAGCGACAGAAGCCGAAACAACAGTTTTTAGAATTTTCGTCTGCCTGTATGTCTGTATGTTTGTACTCGCATCACGCAAAGACTACCAAATGGAATTAAAATATAGGTTCCATTTTACTGCGTCTGTCTGTATGTTTGTACACGCATCAAAACTACCAAATGAAATTGAATGCAGTTGTTCACGCGCACGAAGTTCAAAGATATCAAAAGCTTGTGCGACACAGCGACACATATATAAACGTTTGAAAAGCTCCAAGACGTTTGATGAGTTGCCTACGCTATCGAGAATTTCGGAAAAGACCTAGGCATAGGGCTTTTTCAGACGGTATTGGCGAAGGCGATGGAAACGTAAAATTATTGCTAGATGTAACAATGTAGTGAATCGAAGTTACTTACTTAGGTACATCCACTTTTACAAGTAAGATACATCGAAGGTGCTTTTTACACTATTTTTGAGAAACTGAGAAAACATGAAGACACATTTCTTAACTACTTTCGAATGACAATGTCAAAGTTCAATGAAATCAATTATTTCCTATTTGAATTTTAATTTCGAAGCCATTGCGAGTTACAAACGATACCCGGCACAGGCTGAAGACAAACTGACAAAATTGCAAATCTGAAATTTTTTTGATTTATCGCAGGGAAAAATATCGGCCGGTATCTAAGCGTCCTTTTTTTGTCGCTTCCACATAATGTGAAAATAATACATATGATTACATATATTTTGATACTTCCACGATATCGATGCGACATGCAGCAAACGGAAAATCGCAACGCAGTCGCACTGTCTGAAAAAGCCCTAATATTTGTAATTTTCCAATATAGCTGTTATCCGATATTTTCTAGCTAGTAGAGGTGCAAATGCCCTGGGCTGTTGTTGAGGTTTTCAAGAACTCATGTTTTCTATTTTCTCTTTTAAATTATACCTACCTAATAACCGGATACTAACCCAAAAAAACTCAGAATTAGAGGAATCATTTAAAATTTTTCTTAAATGAAGGAATGTAGCTACCAATAACATCTCAATACTTCCACAATCGTATGAATTTTGACGACTATAAATATAGAGGAAAGAGAAAATCTAAGCTAAAGAAAATTTATTGTAGTATAATTATAAAAAATACGAAAATATATCAATCGATTCAAATGCCAGGTCGATAACAATCAAAGAAAGAATTGAGAATATCTGAGGCCTAAATTTTCATAAATGTATCCAATCAAGTTAGGAGATATTGATAACGATAATCCCACACCTGATTGGGGTCAAACTTTTCCTTCGTTTTGAACAATCAAGTAGGTATCCTAGTGATCGTAAATGATAAATTTTCCTGAAGAAATGCTCAGATTGTTTTGAGGTGAGTAGGTGGTAGTGACGAGAATTTCAAAATGCCTCTTACAAGTTACAATAACCCAATAATTTCACATATCTTAGACGAAACAAAAATCAGAATTGAATCACCCTATAAAACCGGCGGTGGATCACATAACAAAAAATATTCCGAAAGTAACATTGGCAACATTGCTTCAACGAAACACGCTCAGTTAGTTGTTGACCATAGACAATCGACGACCATATAGCGCACCACACACCATAAGCAGATGAATAATTATCTGTGCGATCAGAGTGTGCGTTGAGTAATTATTATTATTGCTGGAATCTAGTGTGTTGTGACAAGCTTCCTAGAAGATTAGTACAACTAGTGTACCGTGTTAGGGCAAGAGCCGCATACTTATAAATACTGCATTCTATAGTCCTCACCTTGTCATGGAGAATCAACAATCGAATGGCCAACATAGGCCTCTAAATGGCAACGAAAACACCGGCAATCCTCCGAGAAGCGGTCTGTTGAAGCAGAAGGAGCGCTTCCAGCAATTCAAACAAAAAGTTTTGCGTGAGTAGTTGTTATACCGTGGTAGTAGGCTTAAAATATATATTTTTTACAACCAAGATAACACACATGTGTGACAAATATGCGTTGTCGTGTTAAGAGTTAAAAATATAATATTCAGAATAAAAAAGAACCGGCGGTCGGCATATCAAGTGTCAGTGACACTGACATTGTGTATATTTGTTGTTGTTCACGATAAGTAAATTATACATCCATTGCAATGACTTATTGCAAACATAACAAGTGATATTTGCATTATAGATACAATCAGTAAACATTTTTCAAATTGAATTCTTGAATGTATACACATGGGATTCATGTGCGTACCAGAAACAACCTCGAAAATATAAATATGTATACAAATAAACTCAAGTATGAAACGTTATTTTTTTCAATCCCTGGTTTAGATTCTAGAAAATTCAAAAATTTTAGAATTTTAAATGTAGGTAACACCCAATTAATGATGATCCTCAATTTTTCAACACATAATTTCCCAATATGTATTTCGAGCGAGTACTCTATTTTTTCAAATATTGATTATGCGTTTTTTATAAGTATCTACCTTAGCTTTTACATTGATAGGCGGTAATCAGTAGTTTTTATAACATCTTGCATTCTATTACCCACATACTTATTGTCGAAAAGTTCATGAAAATGTAAGAGCTGGTGAAGTGATTCAAGATTAAATAATTTTAGGGAGAATAGCAGAACATACCTACGGGCTATCTTATGCAGCAGCGTTCAGAACTTAGCTGTCGTCAGTATTTTTTCTAGCACCATCAGTAAAAATAAATACTTTCCGCCAAACGCAGCTTAACTTAGCAAAGATTAAAGAACTTCTTCTGCCAGAAACCAGTTTATTATTGATTCAACCCCCTGGTAGGTAATATATGTTTCCAAATACCAAAAGAATGAAGCTATGAATAAAGTATCTCTTTTATTGTCGCTTTAGCTATTTACTTTTAATAATCAAAGAACAGTAATTATAATGTCACATCGGAAATCACTAATATTTTGGTCAATTACTATTCGGAATGTTGTATTTCCTCTTTCTCTACTGGTTATTGATTATCCGAAAGTGTGAAAATGGTAGGTATTACTTTCAAATAATAATACAAATTCAGAAAAATTAATACCGTATTAAATATGACTGCGTTGGATCAAGTCTTCCTTCATGTCGTTTGGGCTTTAGATTCTCATTTCTTTGTGATGGAATTCCAATTTCTTTAATGTACTAATGTTAAATTACTATCAGCAATGTTTATCGTATTTAGGTAACGTTGTTAATGAGTTTGAGAGCAGTCGAGGAATAAAATATAAAGATAATAGGTATTTGTAAAATCCTTGAAAATCTATACTCACTTCCTTCTTCATTGGAAGAATAAGTAATAAATTTTCTGATCAATTTGACCTAATGAAAACAGGCTTATAAATATTTAAAAAATACTTTGCCTATAAGGATTCGTGATTTTGTGAACCTAGCTAGTCTTCAGTGTCTCTCAGTGCCATTTTTATTTAATTTAATTATGATAATTAACAATCTTGATAAATACAAAAAAAATCAGTATTAACATTAAATCCAGATCATAAAAACGATATAGGTATCGCAAAGTTATGACCAGGGTTCAAACAAAAATACGAGAATTATCAAGTATGAAATTTTATAAAAAAGCTGTCCCTGCATAAATATAAACAAAAGCAGACAAACATACGAATTGTATTCCTCATCCGTTTGGAAGTCGATCAAAAACATGATAGAATACGCTATTAAATCTTACTCATCATTTATTTTCATCACCTTGAAACAGTTCTGCAAATATAAATTATCTTATCTATACTTATATGATTCAATTTACGAGTTATATTCCATTATATGAGTTATTTGCTTGATAGCCTTCACATCTATAATGGACTAGCTGTTTGATAAGTAGGTTTTCAAACTATGTAGGTATATTCAGTTCAGGAAATAGACTTGCTATCTGTTTCATATGACTTTGTGTTATTTTTTTGTCGCCATTTATCTAGGTACCAATATACGTTTGTGTTGCTTCAAGTTAATTATTTAAAAACATGCCAAGTTGTCGTCCAATTAAGACAATATACCTACATTTGTGGCAAGGTCGCATATTCTATGATTCCAACAACAAAATACCTTAGATAAAATTTTATCGACGATGCCTTAATCACTTGCAAGCATAATGTAGTAGTCTGGTTATGGGTTTTTATGAGCATTGACTACGAAATAATATCTGCAACATAAATAAAAGTTTGCTGGGCGCAAATAATATTATAGCGTTTATTAAGGAACAATGCGATTTATTCGAGCCATGGTGGCAGTCGGTTCTTGAATACAATCTTTGTGTGGCACGAAATGTCGTCTATACTATATAGTTTTATATTAATGACGGAAGAATTTACGTCATTTGTAAAAAAGGGCGTAACAATCGATCAAGTTGATAGGCTAAGTAATTATTCTAATTTCGTAAGAGTCATGCTGTGTTTTTAAATTAAAAAATGTATGTTCTAGTATTTTCTTTGTTGTCTAATAAGTACTTACCTACCTGCTATGCTATTTTGTTTTAATTTGAGAAAAAAGCTCAAATTAAGAATTCAACCTCAGGAATCTTTTTTATTTTTATAATAATTATATTCTACATCATAATATTTTTACAGAAGAAATTAATTGAAGACTAAAAAAGGGAGGCTAGGCTGAGATTCGAATTCTCAACCCTACGGCAACGAGTACCGCTGTGCCAAATACTAACTTAGCTTATCGACCTGATCTGGTTGTTTGTAACTAGCTGGGATGGGTGTTTGGAATGTAACCTAAACCACCCTAATTTATTTCGTAACTATTTTTACTTAGCTATCCTTTGAGATCATGGGGGATCGGACGGACTTTTTGTGACACTATTAAAGTTCTACAGGGTGTTGAAATTGAAAAAAATAGTTTTTTGTGAATATCTTTGGAACCGTTTATGGTTAAGAATTTTCCACTCATAATAAGCTAAGTTTTGAGTCAGAAAAACAATTTTATTAAGTCATAATTGGTGAAGATTTTGAAGGAGTGGTGGTTGTTTTTCTCCCCAATTTCTACGCCAATGGAAAAAGTTCAGTTTTGAGGCGCCCATTTGAACCGCCAATGTTTTCTACACAAAAAAGGTACTGTTTATTGGTCGAGAGCTCTAAAGTTGACTGTTTTCGAGAAAAATCAACTTTTATGTTGAAAAAATACGGTAAATTTTTTGAAATACAATTTTTGTATTTATCATTCAAACAAAATTTATGTAAAAGTTAGAACAAGTAAGAAAAGTTAAAATTGACCGTATTTTTTCAGCATAAATGTTGATTTTTCTCGAAAACGGTCGACATTAGAGCTCACCACCAACAGTACCTTTTTTGTGTAGAAATCATTGGCGGTTCAAAGGAGACGCCTCAAACAACCCACTACTAGTTCGAAATATTCACAAATTATGACAAAAATTATTTTTTTACTCAGAACTTAGCTTATCATGAGTGGAAAATGCTTACAAATGCTGTGTTCTGTACTATGAACGGTTCCGGAGATATTCACAAAAAAAGATTTTCTTTTCTTCAATTTCTACACCCTGTATCTCGAAAATGGTGCATTTTAGAGGGTAAGTTGATATAAACTTTTTTTCATATTTTTGGACGAGCTATCACATCCTCAAGTCCTGTGCATATATTAAGAAATACCCTGTATATAGAAGGTCTATTTTTGTATTACTTTGAAAACTATACTAATTACTAATACATCGAATTCTTAGGAAATTTGGCTTTGCAAATTGGGCGACCGCGCATAATCTCTTGTGAATCCACCATGACAACTGGCTTTGCTATAAATATTTTTTTCAATTTCAAAATAATGTGTGTTTGCAATACTGAGGGTTATTCATATTCATGATTTGTTCAATGATTTCAACTTATTTGACGAACGATTTTCAATATAAACTTTTTATTATACATATAGGAAATTCAATCAATTTTGTAAACAAACATATTACGTTTTACATAATATCAACATTATAATAGGTATGTCATTTTGTATTGAAGTAATGATTTATTCTGATATTAAGAATAGAATGATGGATTATAGCGGTTATTTGATATGCAAGTTTATAAATTTCTACTCAGTGAGTGTATCATTTCCTGTGATGAGATTATGTTAATACTACCATTGTATCCCTTGTTATACAATAAATTAAATTAAAATTGTTGTTTACATGCAAAAGATAATGGAATGAACGATATAAATTTTCTGTATGTGAGGTACCTTTTGTTAATAATCCTATTAAATTAAAAAAGGAATAGGTACACTTACAATAAAATACATATACATACCAATATATTTTGTATGCATTGCATTATTAAGCATACATCATGGAAAAAACTTGTATTTCTACATTCCAAATAGATTCCCGACTGGTATTTCCATCCGATTTTCCCTTAAATTGAATTCCGTCCCTATTTTTATGTATACATACTCAAAAAAAGTCTACGGCGTACAACTGTTTTGCTTGATCTAAAGGATGGCTTTCTCGGTTAGAGACCATTCATTCAAAGCACGTAGTGGCGGTAACGTTGAGTTGGGCCACTAGCACAAAAACTTTCCACATCATGTCGATCCCGCCTTACTTTTCACCGAATCGACAAACTTCACAGAAATTGGCCATATCGAAGATAAAACATGGCGGAGACGTGTCAATGTCGCTGTATTCGCAATATAGATATTGTGAAGGTGGGCTTTAATAATTATAGCCATACTTAATTGTGCATTCTCAAGACTTTCATGATAGCTCAAATATTCAGCGTGTAGGTACAAAAAGTAACGTAACTTGTTTATATTGCGATTCCCGATAGGTTTACGAAAAAGTTTCAGCTAAAAGTGGCTGGGGGACAATTTGAAGATACATGTTATTGAATATGTATATGTCAAGAAGAATGTATACAATTCGACTGTATGATTTATGTATTCATTAGAAAGAGGATGATCAGAGATAGGTAGTTCAGAGGGTAGTTCGTAGTTCCATATTCAAAAATGTTCAGGATTTCACTAAGCTCCTAAGCTCATAAGTTCGTGCAGAGTCTTCTAGAGCTGATACATCATCTTTTGGCACCAGCTTGAAAATATTCAGTATTCCTACATTATGCATTGTTATTTAATTCTTTTTAGTGCAACATCTAATGAAGTTATTCATTTTCCAGTTCCTTTATGAGATGTAGAGCTACATATTAAACGTAGGTATTTCCGTCCACAATTTTGGAGCGTGCTGTCATCTCGGTACTCATACTTGACTACCTATTTTTTACTTATCCTGCTAATTTTGCTGATAATAAATTGTATTGAATGTTAATATATAGCTGTCATTGCCGTAATTACCTACCTATCATATTTAATAATAGGTATAAATAAATATACTTTTTCAAGGACGAAATTCCAAATACATACACTCCACTTCTTAGAATAAAATATGAATAGGAAAGGAAATTTGATGCTTTGGTAGCTTTGGAAAATCAAAATTGAGAACAACAATCAATATTAAAAACGATATTAATGGTTCGACGCAAAACCTTACGAAATTCTCTTCCTCTTGGACTTTTCGAATAAGCTTCTCAGGCCATATGATTCAATTCAAAGTTAAGAGCAAAAACTTATCCACGCTGATAGATTTTCCTAAACTTTTATTTGAAACATTTGTTGTAAGGTAAACCTATCAGGAATCGAAATGACAACAAGTTATATGTTATATTACTTTTCATACAAACTCTAGCTCTATCTATCTATCGATAATTTGCAAGGTGGTATTAACTCGTTAATGTGGCTTTCAAAGTTACTCATAATTTGTTATTCTATAGTATATGCGAGATGGGGAAAAGAAAGATTCCATGATTTAGGTGACATGATGCTAGGCGACCAACCAAACAGATGGTGCTAAGCAGCAAACTCTCTGCAAAAGTTACTTCATAAATTAAGCACTTTGGCTGCATTACTTCTCTCGCCACCAGATATGTTTTCAGCTTTCTCGTTAGCGTTGGCAGCCGTGTAAATTTGCGAATATGGTATACCTAACAGCGTAATAAAATCTGCTTTATTTATTTCTGTTGATAAAATTCTTTGGCCCGTAGAGAGGAAAAATACAAATTTCATGATTAATAAAATTTGTAGAATTTAAAAATTCTATCTATAAATTTCAAATCAGAAGAGATTTTTGCCTTTTATGACAAATAATGTAGTATAATCTGACATTTTAACTAGTGGCTAGTTACACTCTTCAAGAACGTTTCATTATCACGAAACAAAAATCTACGGTATTTTGCGAATATGTATCTACTTTGTGGCACATAGTTGCGCTTATTTCATTATTATTTGACGAATTTTTGATAAATTTTAAAGGAATAGGAACATAAAATATTACTGCTGTAGAGCTAGTATTAGAGGTTTCGAATTTATTGATTCCTCGTCGTGATCAAGATTTAGATTTTATTTATTATTCGGGTTCACACCCGTTTATGATTTTGTGGATTATACTTTTGGACAAGACAAGCAATAAAGTTCTCGATTTATTTATGAAAACAATCTACAATAAATTCAGAAAAAGTATTTGCATCCGCAAAATGTAACTGTATGATGTGAATTATGACATCAATGGATGTGTGCAGATAGGTTTGAAAGAAAAAATAGATAAACTGAATTTAAAGAATATGAAGTTCTTTGATCCGGTGCCACCTGTCACACTGTTAATGCCACTGTCGAGATCAAGAAGACTGGAAACAAGGAGAGTAAACTTCCTATGCTTCTCTACGTAGCCACATTAGATTACAGAAGTTGCATATCATAGCATGGCCTCGTGTACGACGAATATTGACAAACATCTTGACAATTGACAATATTTGTTCTCTTTAATTATTTTCGTGATCATGATCTGCTATCTTTTTTAAGCGAGAGCCGCTTCTTGCGCACGGCATGTTGCGCAAAGACGCATTTACGAAAGATATGCATATGAAATTTTACACGATTTTTAGGGCGAGTTTGATCTCCTCTTTCCAGTCTTTTTGGTCGAGATATTGCATATAAAGTTTCATTGAAAGAATAATTTCAAGGACTTCAAAAGTTTGCTGGGTTCGAATAAGCTGTGATTTAACTTGTTTCGATTACTGCGGTTAGGTTTTGAAATCTGTGGTCTTTGCAAACATACCAGGAACCATTAATGCATTTATATTAAACGTTGATTCACAGAGGCATCTAGAATATATTTTAGCGAATTCAACCGTGTAAAGGAACCCTTGAATATGTTATGTTATGGATTGCATTTTAAAATAATATCAAAAATTGGCTTAAATCTGAAATAGTTTCTATTGGAGAATACCTCAGAAGATGTTGCAAGGCAAGGCAGATATAATTTGACAGAGGTATTCAATCTACAATGTATTAAATTTTATTCATGAATTTCATCTTAGTTCATCAAGAAAGCATTGAAATGATTGGTTCAATTTTACCTTGATGATGTGCATTTATAATATGTGACAGGAATGTTTCGGCATAAAATACGGCCTTGCATTTTTTTTGTTAGCATGCCTTATTTTCTTATTCCTTCAAACTTAAAGTTAACTCATTTTCTACTATTTCACCCACGATTATGTCGCTCCATCTCCAGATCCTCATAGCCTAGACGTCGAGATGCCGGAAGCGTCGAGAGGCGTCATATGTCATGTCTTTCGTTCCGCACCGATTTGCAACTCATTATTCCTACATTATTTTGCAATGTCACGTTTGCAACTTGCAACATGGAAACGATGCGGAAATTACCGACGCCCCTTTTAATTGGATAGTTGTATATGATGGCAAATTAAGATTGCCGGTTTGTTCGGGCATGAAGAGTATGAATGGAACATCTACATTAACCTCAGTTTCTAAATTAATACATCTTCGTGGCATAGGAGGTGAATTATGCATATACAGTGGGTCCAATTAAGTCCATATGTATGTCGCAAAATGTAAATACTGCTCCAGAGTAAATTACCTTTATTTTTTACAATATGGACAATCTTTATAAATAAATTTTGATTGAGAACTACGGTCAAAAAGTTATTTTTCATTGAAGCTCATAAACTACAAATTTTATGGACTGATCCTAAGTTTGTTCTGTATCGTTTCTTTGAAATTTCGGAAGTAATTTTGACCCTGCATTTATTTCGCAGGCTTTTGTCATTTCTAAATTATAACCTTTCCAGTTTAAATTGTCTGCAAAACTAATTATTAGATACATGCAGGTCAAAGTTGTTCTCTCCTGGCTACTTCCTTTGTTCATTTACTTACATGTCAAGTGGTATATTTAGTTATATCTATGCCTTTGCTCGAAATGATACCGATTGAAACTAAATCTATACACTACTTTTTGGACAAGACAAGATACGAGTCCTAAAAAAAATCCTTCCTCTTCCCATCCTGTTCCTTATAACTCAGAGTAAACTATGAACTTTTATTTTAATGATCTGTATTCCGACTTGGTCGACCATTTCGTTAGCAAGTTGCGAAGTGCCCATAAAAATTACAGCAAGATAATCGATTCATACCGATATTCACGGTATTTCAAATTTTAAAATAATAAAGCAGTTTTTGGTAAGTTTATCTTAAAATGATGTCTTGCTTTTGGAAGTTAAGAGATGATGAAGATGTATGAATTTTGAAACTAGTAGGTATATAATTTTCATCCTTAGGTTCATAAAGGCAAAATGATAGTTAAGATAGAATGGAAGGAATAAGAACTCAGGCAAGAAATTACTGTAATGCAATCAATTTGTCTAAGATTTGTATATAATTTTATCACGTGACACGCTTTTACTTCGAAACTGGAAATTATGACCCAAAGATAGTCCATCTTTACGTAACTTGTCGATCTGAATCCAAAAAAGTAGTTCTAACTCTAGGAATCAAAGGGTTAAGAAGATATGGCACTTTGAAGATTAGTAGAAACGCGGTCCGAGGTTGGGAATTCTTTTTTTAGATTATATTTAGTCCCCTATTTCGAATGACTCCAATTTAATTGACTGAAGACAGCTAGTTCAAACGCCAGAAGTTACGCCATTATAAAGATTTCAAATGAATGCTTCTGCTTCCAATGGTGAAGTAGGTAGAAATTGAGGTTTGTGATTTTCATATGTAAGTTCAAATTCTCTTGTTTTTCATATTCAATAGTTACTTTTGTTGGCTAGCATTATATTTTGGGATTATTTTCTATAATATTTGCTACACTGTCATTCTATAATGGTTTTTTAATATTCTCAGGGAAAAAATGCTGAAAATACCAAGAGTGTCAGTTCTGAACTTTTGCGTAACTGTTTTCCCACAGGATTCCTAAAGTTGAAATTTGTGTCATTTACTTCAGCTCAAAAACTACTTTGAGAGATACCATTTCAGCACCTCTTTGCAATATCCGCTAAAGGAAAATACTGTCAATTATGTTACGGTTTCATCTGTTATTAACCAAACATCATTCAACCTTATTATGGTAGTTTTGTCCAATAGAACTGGAATTGTAAATATTCTCAATTCAATCCTCATTTCCCGAACGTATTTCCGGATAAAAAGTTAAAAATTAAATATAATGTTTGCAGCATTTCACGCAAATCTTCACCACCGGGATTGAATTTAATGCCCTGATTTTCATGCGACACCATAACTCTATATTTTAATTAACTTGCTGTTTATTTTCCCTGAGACGTTTGCATATCCCCGAATTCACGACGTTCTGTCAGAACTGGTTGAAAGATTTTTAATCACAAGTCATCGTAACGTAATGTGATATATACTTATACTTATAATAGGTACAAGAACAAAGAGTGGTGGGAATAGAGGTGGCAATTTTACGTTGGAGCACACCGTGAAAGGCGCATAACTAGGCAAATAATTAGATTGTGATGTGAATGAGGCCAGGAGTGGAACCGTTGAGTGAAATATCCAGAGTTGGAACTCTGTAACTCAAAGATAGAAATTCTCTTCGCATTAACATCAGTTCTGTACCGTTACGGATGTGTTCGGCTACCCTCCGATTGCTATTGCTGTTCGAAATGCATTGTATCTTAACGCTATTAGACAAATAAATATAACACATCAAAATTTGAAGCACATTGCAAAACAAACACATACAGTAAAATATAAATCAAATATATTAAATAAAGATTAGAGATGCTTATGGCGAAATTAATTCACTTCTGTTGGAAAGTCTAGAAATGAAAGCATATGCTGCATACTGTGTACAGTGGAGGGCAAATTTCGATGTTTTTTATAACATATGACATGTAAATAATTTAAATTCCAGCTTTGCGACTGGATTCTACTAAAAAGTGTCTCAAGAAAGTCAAAATAAATTTTTCATAATTTCACAAATGAATAAGATTATGCACAAAATAATTGATATATTTCTGAAACAAAGGACGATAGTTAGTGTTTGTTTTCCCCATTGAGTTTATCTCAAATAAATATTTTTTATAAAAAATAGAACCGACTATATTAGTTTATTACATTTCACTGAAAATTATAAAATAAAGTTAATTCTATTCGTGTTGGTCATTTTGAAGTGCTGCTGTTGTAGGTAGATTTGTCCAACCAACTTCAAAAGTACCAGCACTAATGGAATTACCCTTATTTTGTTTTTTTTTCAGTGTACCAACTAATAAAATTCGGTCCTATTTGAAAATATATTCATTCATTGAAATTTATGTCGCTGACATATTGCTGTGATTATTTTGAAAAAAAATCAATTTAAACATTGATAAAAAAATTATTTTCTTATATTCTGTCGAATAAAATTTAAAATTTTCTGAAAAAATGCTCCCTCCACCACCTTTGAAGGCTTTAAAGGAAATGATAGATTTTGATTTTTTTTCCTATGTGATACCATTTCTCAAATGCCTTTTTCCAATGGAAAAGATTGATCAGAATTGGTGCGAATTTACTACGCAAAAGGCGCGTACATACAAAAAGCAAACATACAATGGGGTATTTCAGTAATTTTTAAAAATTGTATTTTTTGGTTCAATATTTATAAATTGAAGTCTAACATCTATCAAAACTGCATAATTTTGCTTAATAATGAATATATTAAGAATTAAAAATTAAATTAAACCGTCATGACGTCACAACAGAAAACTTTGTTATCCTTTTCTATTCAAATATGGAAAACAGAGATGGTCATAGTCTACGGAACTCTTATAAATTGCAACACTGCTGTAGACCTCAGATTAGACAGGGCAGGTTATAGATAGTAGAACTAACCAGCCCTTCCTTAGCTCTACTCTAATGTCAAAGAAGTGTCCATGTCAAATTTATTTGAAGGTTTGAATTTTGCTCATCACTTTGTTTACTACTGGAAATTGTATTTTATTAAAGTCATTGTTTTCTTATGTTACAAAATGGTTTATAAAGTTTACGCTGTCCAGGAGTTTTATCAGTAACAACTTCTACATTATATGGTGTTTTGGTGATTTTATGTTCTGGAGTTATTCTTCCACGGGCTACGGACTGCGCAGATATTATTTACCCTTCTGACCTGTAACCTACAGAATCATCATAAAAATTCACATGAAACAAATACAATTTACTACAATGCCTAATACTTACATTTTTAGTTTTGATATTGCGAATTGCAAAACTGCATATTCACTTCATAAAAATTATTTATTATCTCGCTGTCCACTAATGGCAAATTATCACTGTCAGCCTTAGAAAATCCTGGATAAATTTTCTGTTGCGACGTCAGAGATATTGCGGGCTTTTTGAATTCAATGAACACGAATTCAATAATTAATAATGACTTTACAACTAAATTATTTGATTGTTTTATAAAATAATCTTGTTTTTTACATTGCCAGGTATAGTGTAAAAGTCATAAAAGTAGTAATTTCGTTTCTGCTGAAATAGCCTATTGAAGGAGTCATACAGACTCCTTTTTTAAGTCAGTCAAAAAAGAGATCGAGACTAAGCTATTGATTTTATATTTCTAATAGTTACCAAGTTACCCTACAAAAGCATCGAAGTTTTCCCACTCTGTACAGGATTTAGAAAGTGATCTGTTCAATTCATATTCGTTGAGAGAATCTAAAGAGAATTCAATAAATCAAAGATAGCTTTGGGTTTTAAATTTTATGCTCTTTTCAAATTTAATATCCTTCTGTGTATATCACATATTAAACTTAACCGAGTGTGAACCGTGATATTCAGTATTATAAAACCCCCAACCGAATGTTGAACTGACAATAAATATGTCATTTCGGGGCGTTGCGCAAAATCGCGCAGCGCATCCTTATGTGTAGTATGGGCGAATAAACAACACACCAAATTGACAACTTAGCAGCTTGTATGTGCTTCGCAAATTGGACAAAAAGATACTGGTTCTATGAATACTAGAGAAAAATGACAGTTTATTCAAGTATTTCAACCGCGGGCTCGGCTTCAACTGGTGGTCGATGAACCAACTAGGAGTTTGAATGGAAAACAATGAAATCTAGGCGGTAATGTTCCTCTATCAATAGGTTAGCCGACTGAATAACAAACTAACTCACATCCAACTATTAAAACCTAGTTAGTTACATATATTACACTTCAATAACGTTTCCCCATATTGGTAAAATCATTCAACATAGACCGCAACCAAATGGGTTTTCATTGAGGCTGACTTCTCCATCCCTATGTGGAAACCCTCCTCAAGGACTTGGCTCTCGATAATTAATCAACACGTAGCCGAGCCAACAAAGGGAGAGAGAGAGAGAGACAGAGTTTGCTACAAGGCGAATGAGGATGTGGCGTTAACAGGGAAATCCATGCACCATATATTCGGGTGGTCGGAGAACGGGATAACATTGTCGACGCCATTGTTCCCGTTTGCCAGACATATCAATTGCATGTTGCTTAACGTCTCACGCCTCGTTAGGGCCTTTCAAAGGTGGTGGTGGTGGTCGTTCTAATAGAGATCCGGATAGGTCGTGTACAAACCCCGATTTCCATGGTAAAAGGTTAAATGTACACTGCACCAGTTAGTCGAGCCTATTTAGCGATAATATTATGCTAGCCTAGGATGGACTTTGAACGACAATGACCTGCATACCAATAAACATTCATTTGAAATTGATAGAGGAGAAATTATCCCATTTATTTTAAATCCACGACATAGACTAACACACAAGTTTTTTTTAAACGGTTTGTGGCTTGACCATCTTCGATTATGTCTAACGGTTTGCTAGCTATTTCAGTGAGTCTTGGACACTAAGTAAAAGTAAAAATACCTTGTTTTTGGAAAAACATGAGTCATTTTGATAACAAAAATAAAGTTCATAAAATCACACCACCATTATGAATTATACAATTTGTTTTTATCAGAAGGTTCAACAAATTTTGAAATTGATGAACCATTCAATAGGCTATTAATCGCTAAATGTTTCATAAGTTATACAGCTTGAAATTTTCTAGTTATACGAATTAAACAGTCGCTAGATCATTTATAAATTCTAGTCAGATCTATTTCATGGTGTCACATATTCTAATTATGGGTTTGTTCAAAAGACATACGGTATTCATTATCTACATACGAACGGAACAAGAAATTCTTGCCATGTCTGAGGTTAGAACTATACCTTAACTAAAACACCAACTACTAGCACACATATATGTGGACAATTAGTGCAATTATGTACATGCTACGAGAAGAGCTTCAAATAGAATCTGCGACCTTTCTGTGCCTCCATGTCAAATAACATACATATTATATGGGATCCAATTGCGAGAAATTAAGGTTTATTATTTCTGCCCATATTAACGTCATTGCAGCTAATGAGAACGCGTGGGCGGATTAGAATCGGAATGAATTGTGGAATTTGTGATATAATAATGCTAATGTCCAATTGGGATTTGCGGTGGGATGAATGCAGAGATGCAATAATATATTGTATATATGGATACATACAAACTCATAATAAATCATTGCATTGTTATTTTCGTTTCAAATATTGATATATAAATTCGGTATCGACTTTTCCAAATAATCAAGTTGATCAAAATATTGGTAGAACAAACATCTCAACAAATTTACAATTTGCTATTCCTCCGCTTTCCATTTGAATATCAAATAAATCAAATTTATGCAGATATTATCCCAACTTCCGAGTGAACATCTTCTCCAAGTTTCGTTATCTATGTTTCCCATATCAACATCGAATTATTCAAATAAATATCTTTAGAGCTCTTATATTTTCTAGTCTTCATAAAATAAGCATATTATATAAATAGAAAATTGTGAGTCTTACGAGCTATGCAAACAGCAAATAACGAGACGCATACCACCCGGCTCCAATTTCGAATGAGGATACTTTATTATTTCTTGAAAGAGCCCTCTTCTAGTCCATTAATCTGGATAGATCATGATGGCAGATTAATAGCTAGTGATCCTGGGACATTTTTCATTGTACAAGTACAAATGAAATCTGTTCCATATATGAATTTATTACACATGCTACATCATCTACAGATACGTTATTAAAGTTTGAGTTATGAGGGCTTAAATAACCTAAATGTCAATTTATCTGGACTTCTAAAACTTTCCGCTGAACCAGGGTTCAGACTGAATTTAGAATTTAATACTTTATGTATTCTCATATTTTTTTAATTGAGTTTTTCTCATTTAAGAATAGTTTTCAACCTTTACCTAAATCAGCTCACCCACTTGGGAGCTATGTTGCCTCGAAATGACCTTTCAAACAAACAAAACACTCAATCAAAATGGATTATTTCGTCGAAAAAATCACGTTTTTTGAATATGTGGCCCCCTATACTTTTAATTTTATTTTATTTTTATCATTTGTCGTTATAGTGGTACGGAATCTTAGAAACGAACAAAAAATGAGAGATAACGAAAGTCATTTTACATTTTTCAATGACTGGTCAAGTCCTCCTCTTCGTCTTCATTCTTCTATGGTAGGTTGCGATAGCCTGTTCCTTCTTCAGTCAAGCCTTATTAACCAGGGTCTACCTTGTCGCACCATCTTTTCCTCGGTCTACCGATACTTCGGCCTGCTGATACTTTGTCTCTAGCGATCTTTACAATTCTATCTTGATCTATTCCAATCGCTGATATTTTCTACTTCGCACTCTCTTCTTATATTTACACTCCTTACTCTATCCATTAAAGTTTTACCTATTATCCTTCTTAGTATTTTCACTTCCGTTGTTTCTAAACTTTTGCGTGTGTTAGTTGGTCATATTTTCGCCGTGTATGTCATGATTGGTCTAATGGTTGTTTTGTATATTTTTGCTTTTGTTTGTAGGTACTTGGAGATGTTTATTGCGTCATATAGTGTGGGCTCCTGCTATCCTGGTAGCTTTATTGGCTTGTCTTCTAACTTCTTCTTCGATGTTCCTGTATGCTGATAGTTCTATTCAAGTCAACGGAATAATAAACTTTAACATAATAATTTTTATCGAATAAAATTGATCGTTACTATTTTCTAAGCATCTATTGGAAGGAGTGTTCCTGTAATGTTATTATCATTTAAAAATCGTCTTTATTTAACATTTGTTAGACGAAATAAAATACATCCACTAACAGTATGTAAATACAGATCCAATTCAAAATAGATTTATACCTCATAACAGCTCTTAATAGTTTGTCCCTGTTGTTAACATTATTAATCCTTGAAGTCCTCAATATCTTTTATCAGTGATAGTGGTCTGTAGCCGACTATCAGTTTCTCTTCATATTAATATTCCTTTCAAATTTCTGAATCAGCCTTTTGCCATAGACATACTCGTACTTTCTCACAGATCATAAGATTATTAATTGGAAATTTAAAAAAATCCAACTGTTCCCTGTTCCATCTTCTGAATTCAACCAGATTCAACCCAACAATAGACTTTAGATATATAATATTTCCATGGCTCAATTAATTTAAAGAAGTTTTCATTGGTCTAGGATTATAAAAATTTGGATAAGTAAATTTCAAGAGAGATCATTGTATTTTTCCTGCAACCTAGAAATCAAACTATATACCACCTCTATTCTTCAAATCGTTACTTGGAGATGAATGAGGTGGGAATCGAACAGACACAAAGCGAGACTATAAGGATTTCTTATGTAACATTTGACACGGAACCCTAATAACTCGCAAAACAATGCGAGTTAATATTTAACGCATAACCAAATTAACCAATTGTAACTAACAATGATTCCACAATTCCACATTCATTTCAAATTTCGAACAACTTGTAATAAATTGATCTGTGCATTAGCTGGCAACTTTATCTCCTTCCCCAACTTTTACGATGTTAAAAGTAATAGAAGACTTGTATAGTGTACAAACTAACATCATATGTAGTTGCTACAAGAATATACTCGTACATATATAATACGAATATCTTCTCAATAATTATGAATATATATTTCGTCTCAAAAGGAATCCCGCTTCTGTGCTCAAATATAATAATATAAAATGGTTTACTTTAAATGATGCGCTTATGCGATGACCACTGACAAAGGATAAGCGCACGTTCAATTAATCAGATTTCACGTATATAATGCGCTCGTAATAAATTTACTTAATTCTCAACGAAGAATTTTACGCCGACTTAATTATTATTATAATAAACACCACATAATAATACGTTTTATGTAAAAGATAAAACAGCATTTATGTGCACTGTCTGCGGTTTGAAGATTTGAATTTGGAAATATGTAAATTTCTGGACATTTAAATTAATCCAGACAAACGTCAAGAGATAGAAATCCTACATTAGAAAGACAAAAATTTCCACAACTTTTTGATTGTAAAATAATACTTTTGTCATTATTTGTTGATACGAGTAGGTATTATCAGGTCGATGCTTTGGATACAAAGTCTATTGATCTATTTATAAATCAATATAATAATATACAACTTTTCTCATGTTCTATGATGTATGTTACTAGATAATTTAGGAAAAAATATAATAAATTTCATATAAAACCGTCATTTAAATTTCTTTTATTTCTGGAATATGAATCTGATGACCTTACATGTTTAAATTGAACTTCTATGGTATTGGTATAAAGCACTAGGAGTTTGAATCAGGTAATTTCATTTCATTGTAAATTTTGCAGCTATTATCACATTATGAAAACAAATAGAGTATTATAATTTATAGAAATCTCCCAGTCGTCGTAGTCTAATTAGGGACAGAGACGTTCTTGTTGTCACCGTAGAGTTCAAACTGTTACTTGTTACTTCCCTATGTGGAATAAATCTAAATTTAGCTCTTTGTTCGTTGGTACGTTTATTTCTCGGTAGTGTACAAAGTGATACATTCAGTAAGTAGTCGTAGAGCGTTGTCTCTAAAAGCCAAGTGTAAAATTGAAATGCTCCATTAAGGGTGTGGAACGCGCGGGAGTACCTAAGGAAATTACGGGGAATTGTTTCAAATTGTCCTGGGATGTCGTTTCCTAATACGGTTATACGAATAAGCATTGTATATATATGCGATATCTGATTCTAGACGGTGAAAAAGTAGCGAGGAAAAGTATCATTAGGTTAGCATTAGATAGCTATCCGATTTTAAAATGAAATGCAAGAGATACTGTGAAGACAAATAAAATTCGACTATCTGCTTTTTATTTTGTTTGTGCGCGCGCTGTATATAGTAAACGTTCTCCGATTTTGATGTTTTCTGATTTATTTGAAAACTTGAGAAATGGTCTCATATTCGGAAAAACTAAAATCCGAAATCTCCTTCCCCCAAGAGGGTGGAGAGGTCAATTTTTCTCGAAAATCGATAATTTGAGATTGCAGAATTAAATATAGGATAATATCACATTTGAATTGAATTTTTTTTAAGAGTAACGATTTTCGAGTTACAGTGATGTTAAAATCTCAAATATGTGTATTTTCGCTATGTGGAAGGGGCAATATCTTTCGAAAATTGAAAATATGAGGCAACCAAATTAAAGATCAGATTATTTGTAACAACATTTATATTGAAATTTTTTTCCATAGACTTTTCGAGTTACAGCAGTATTTCGTATTTCCGCGAAAAAGTTTTTACATTTCTGGATAATAAGAAGTACAAGCTAAAAATAAACACGGGTAATGGTATAAGTGAACGTTCAACGATTTTCGTGACTAATATTACATTCAAAAGTGTGAAATAAATATTTTTCACAAAAACTAGGACCGACGTTATTAATTTATGACTGAAAAAATCAAAATAATATTAATTCTATAGGTGCTGGTACGTGTGAAGTTGGTGTCAAAAGTTTTCAATCTAACTGCAACTACACAACTTCAAAAATACCATCATAAAATTGATATTATTTTGTATTTTTCAGTGCACCAACTAATAACGTCAGTCCAATTTTTTGTAAAAAATATTTTTAGTATATTCGATTTAGAATTTCTGTATCAATGGATAAAAACATGTCTAACCCAATTCATCAGAAGTGCTTTTTATGTGGGTAAATAATAAATCAGGTGCACAAACGATTTTCGGAATATTTATGAAAAACAATGGGTTTGCGAAATTTCTAAAATCTAGCGAACCCGCCTATTACGATACTTTTTTGTTTTATTTATTGTGTTAGAATTGTAAATGCTTTTGGAAACCTTTAAAAATTATTAGAAAATAAGGGATATTAAAAAACAGATTTTCACATTTTACAATCCAGAGAGTACATGAGAGAATTTCCTAGAAAAACTATTTGTTGGACCTTCATAGGATAATAGTGTTACTGCGTGGTTTCTTTCAATGTGGGATCACTTGCAATTAATGAGCACTTAATTGACGTTTAGCTCGTTTCGCTTGATGACAATTGCTGCCAAGATTTACTGAAAGAATCTCAAGATGGCAGACCCAAGGAGAAGTAAAAAAAATGCCGTAATTTTCAATAAGCTTTTAAATGATATTTGGACTGTCGTCTCGGAGAAATTTGCTTCAGAGCTTAAACGCTGAGAAATTTAGAGATGACAGCCTCCTTGAAGGAAAAAATCGTTAATATTCAATTTTCTTAGCAAACTGCATATCTGAAAATTGTTCGTGTTCACTACTTTACGTGCAGTTTTGTAGTTTGTACTATAGCATTTATATTAACCCCTGGCTCACTAGGCGGCAATTATCTGTGTTTTTTTGAAAAGTTATCTTTCATTTTCTTAAAATATATAAAGGTTTCCAAAAGCATTTATCTTAATTTTACAAAATAATTTTAAAAAAACAAAATTATGGTATAAGGTAGGTTTGCAGGATTTTCAACGCCTGACAAACCCATTCGTTTATATCAATTTTCCGAAAATTATTTGTGCCATTAATTTATTATTTGCGAAGCTTAACAGCACCTAAGAAGCACTTAATTTTTACCTGATTTAAATTCAATTCTGGTGAGTAGCGTTAGCCATGATTTGGCTTGTTTGAGAATATTTCGCCATTTTTATTTGCGGTTTTCCTGGACCAAGTATCTTCTCTTAAGATTTCTATTTGGTATCTTGCCATACGTATATATTTTTTCAAATTATTCCATACAAGGTTTCAATGCTGGGTTTTTAGAAAATATTCAGCCACATTCATAAACAACTCTAAGTTCGATATAAGGTTAATTTGTTTGTTAGTTACTGTGGTAACGTTAATATCATATGTGACAGTTTTAGTATCATATAAATACATAAGTTAGTGCCGAACTAGTTTTGTTTATGAATATGGCTAATAATCTTTGAAAAAGTTTTCTATAACCCCATGTTATGCCACTGTGTAAATTGATCAGCACTGGGAGTTATTCCGAAATTTGATTTAAAAATCGACATATCTTGGCTTTTTTAGAAATATTTTCAGAGTTATTGGGGGTGTACCAGACTTTACTAATACACTTTGTTTTTTTTTCAAGATAATGGTCTATTCTACATAATCCAGTCGTCCAAGATAGACGTCCACGTGCTAGTGTCATTATAAATATATGACTTAGAATCACACAAACATTTCGTTAGCTTCAACTATTTACTCGTTAAAGTCAGTTGCACGGCTGTTGAATCTGTCAGTCCCTGTGAATATCGATGAATCGATCTGTTTTCTGCTGTGGAGATGTATTTTTTTAATAGCAGAATTTTGTTCATCGGATTTTTTTTATTCACAATATCTTAACATTCTCTCAAATAGGATAGAAACATTGTTTTTTTATATAATTAGACAAATTTTAACAGAAAAACACTTGTTTATTTATACCTTACAAGAATCGTATATTTTTATCCCAGAAAATCGAATTCTATTCGTACCTCATTTAAATTAAATTCTCTAGTGGCTATTCAATAACGAACTACGATCACTATGTAACTTTTAAATTTTACTGAGCCTAATTAAATCAACTGATCTACTCCAAATATCCGTTGAATATTTTTAAATAAATTGAATTTGTATTTTCAGCAACTGTGCGGGTAGGATTACTGCTATCTCTTATCCTCTACTTGGCTATGCTGATAGTGGGATGTCTAGCTGTGCACAAATGTCCAGTGGAAGAGAATATTCCTCTGTTCCTGATAGTTACAGGTGAGTTTTACTTGTTACCCAAAAACAAACAAAAATACATTAAATTTGTTGACCAAAGAGTGAGACTACAAAAACCAAAAGTTTTTCTTCAACATGTGAAACTAAAAGGAAATGTACTTTTCTGTTTAATGAGAATTAATTCTATGAAGTTGAGGAAGAAGAGGAAGCCTTGTGTTACTTAGCCATCTCGCGTCCACATCTACAACTTCAGATTTCATCAATCCTAAACCACCTTCTCGTATTATTAACTTTTACCACATTGAAAACATTCTTGGAACGTATTTCTTGTGGTGAAGGCCGCCAGGTCTTTTAAACATCCATCTCAAGTTGGATGGGTCCGAGAGATGAAGTCGCATGGAACTCGCAGCAACAGCGAACTGTAACTGAAACTTCGACAAACGAGCAATGCACGTTGGAAATTACATCTCCCGTATGGTCGAGAGATAGAAACAATTCTGTGCTTTTGGGTGAAAGGAATAAGGGAAAACATATTGGGGTATTCCGGTAAACTTTGACGTGGAAATACAATTACACTGAATTCCAACAATTTGAAATAAATTCATGGCACGGCGTCCATCGATTCTACTTAAATGCTCTTTTTCAGACTTATTCTACCTGATAGATGTATTAATTTTAAGTATAAGGAATCATCCGTAAATGATCGGGAGTGCGGATGAGAAAATGTAAAGCCGCAAGAACGATTTGTGCCAATGAGAATGAAATTAATAAGAGTATCTTCACTAAATTAACTTCTTTGATTGCAAAATACATAAGGGTCTCACGATTATGTCCATAAATTATGTCAATCAGGCTCACATATTTTTTCTTCTATCTTATGTACATGTCATCGAGTACTCAGGGGTGACGTTTGGGCCTATATCAATCAATTCGATAGTGTTGATACACGGTAGAAGGGCCAAATTCATTTTAATTATTTAAATTTGACGCTATTTCAGATTAGACTATATTATTGCACATTATCTGAAAAAGTGGAACTAGATTCAACATTTTCTATTCACAGCAATCAAAACTATTAAGTTGAATATTTATTATAGTACTTTTTTAGTCCACCGATAAATTCTTGTTGTTCTCTTATTTTTATAGACTAAGCTAGAAATCATCTTTCCTTTGCCTATTATTATCAGAAGCAAAACGTAGAAGCCTGGTAGGATCGTTATTAAAAACACAAAAATAAACGGACAAAATTTCTCCGCCAGTGCGACTTAGGAATACCGATAGTCTGCCAGGTTGAACACGCGTTTCTATTGCTGTCCATCATCGTAGTACGAGTATACGAACCAAGTCACTTTACTGAAGATATTCTTATATTGATGTTTTCAATCGCACAGGTCCATGAGAAATGTAATGCAAGTGTTTATTGGATTTTTTATCTATAAATCTGAATTGTCAATATGTCTCTAATCAAATCTTCTTTTCTATAATAACAATATCACCATGAACACAGCACACACGGTCGATAAAACAGTAATGCAATAGTTTTGACATAGCATGTGATCCCGCAGCAGTTTGTCACAAACTAAGGGTAAATTGGAATTATTGAATTGGAGAGGTCAGGTTTAAATTTGATACTAGAATAGTCGCACTGTATATATTAGTAGTAGTAGCAGTATGATGTGTCTCTGTTCCGGACAGAGGATATACGGTTGGCGAATTGTGTAATAAAACAACTCTCGCCCGTTCACAGTTAATGCAGGGAAATGTTAATAAAACAGTCTTCTCCATTAAATGTACTCACAAAGAGCTTGTGTTTATGACGATAAATTATTGCTTTGTTAATCTACTGGGGAATAAACGTCACAAAAATTTACTAGATCTATCAGATCTAAAACATTAATACAATTGTATTTTCGTGATTTCTATAGTATTTGGAAGAATGAGATATAAATTCGTTACATACTTGAATATAGATCTCCGTGCAGAATTATTACTGGGTATGTAAACAAGAGAAGATTTTTCTTTCGTTATACTAATTGAATCCGAAAATATTCTTATTGAAAATTTTCTAAATCAGGAAAGAGAGTTGTAGGTTTTGAGGGCTTGTAAATTAAGTGAAAAATATTTTATCCTTTTTCAATGAAACCATTACCGTTCATACTTGAACGCATCCAATAACAATATATATATGTTTGACATTTATCACTATTAGACAATACATCAAGGGGCTGATTTTTCAATCGTATTTGTTATTTATTTATTTTTTCTTTTCTAGGAACTGTCGGAATACTATCAAAGGTTTTGACTGCTGCAAAGCAGAGGATGTCGCCACATGTTAATTTGCAGAGCATTGAACAGGCTCTCTATACCATCGAGACGATTTTCTTTATCTTGGGTGAGTAACAAATAAACAATAACAGAAATGTGGTGCTCTTAGTACTACTTGCAAAGTTATTTTCAATGAAGCTTTTTTCCAAATACAATAAAAAAATTAATTGACGCCATCTCAAACTAAGCTAGTAAATATAAATTATGAAATAAGATTTAAACCAACTCACTATCCTGATAGAATCAGTTATTACTATCGTACAGCTCCTCAATGATTATAAACAATTTTAGCAATAAATCATTGACTAATTTGCAAGGTAATATCACAAAAAGATAACCATCAAAAAAAGAAAGACATGGTCAAGTGCAAGACGGGCTCGTGTGGAAATACTAGTATTAGTATTTCGGTTGAGGAAATTTTTTCTTTAAATTTTTTAATTAGGTCTAGAAAACTAACCCCCTTAAACATAATTCGTGTAAGTATCAAAATTAAAATTTCCCTCGTTCACTAGATTCGGAGAAAATAAGCTGCAACATACGGACAGACACCAGAGTGATTTTATAGGGTTATTTTGTTTCATCGGATGTACGGAACCCTAAAAACAAAATATTGGGATATGAGGATAAACGTTATTGACTTTTAAATTCTCACTATCAAAGAACCTCTAAAGGTTGATAAATCTCCTTTTTGTAAAGATAAAAAAACTACACATTTTCCAGAAATATTTTTTATAATTATTATTAAGGGAAATGATTAATTGACAATAAAACAATTGGGAAATCTGACAGCGTTAAAAGGACGATAATGATACTAAATATTTTATTATTTGCTATTTCAATAGAAAGACCCAAAAAAACACAACCGTCAACATCATTTCTGAGAATTTAGTGTTTACAATTTCCGAGATCGACTCTAGTGCCTTGAGGAAGTATAAGAATTAACAGAGAAATCTTCGACTATGCCAGAAACTTTAGATAATTAAGAGTAATGGAACTCTCTCCAGGAATAGAGTCTAATCGCAAAGATTTTCTTAATTTTTGTTTTTGTTTTCTAGGAGCATACTGGGTGTACAAGGAGTACCCACCAAGCTATGACCCCGCCGATGGAAATCGCTACTGTCAGAAAACTGGCTACATGTTCGCCTTTGTCTTTGTCACCTTCTTCTTTGCCATCGTGGTAGCCCTTGTGGCTGGCTTTTTATGCTTCCTGTGCTGCATCTGTTTGTTGACTGTGACTACAACTGATGAAGATGACGTCGAAGCTAATGTGGAGGCCGCGGCAGGCAATCCCGAAAATCCTTGAAGCCATATTAATTATGTTTCATACTGATTGGGGAAAAGTTTTTTGTTCTGTGTAAATGTCCGCACGCTCTGAATATTATGACATAATTAAAAATACTCACGATTAGTTTCTCGGTAATCATCTAGTTTTTAAGTTCACTTTCAGTATATATCTTTTTATTTTATGTGTAAAATTTATAGCTTGTATTTTATCTACTGTTTTTTATATGACTGATGGCCCATATTTTTTTTGGCTAGAGAATTTATTGTTCGTTGCATTTTGTCTGTTTGTAATAATAAATAATATCAAAACTGTCTATTCTTTTATTTTTACCTATTCTTCTTTATTGAGGAGTAGGTGGAGTAAGTTCATCTGTCAAAATGTTAAATATCGAAATATATAAATACATATACGAAGCCGTCAGAATAAATGGACTATATTATTCAAATCATAAATAACATCTGAACTGAGCTGGTAATAGTTTAGAGGAGTAGACCTTTGAGAATTTTTTAAAATTATAATTACAAGTGGTCAATGCAAGACGGGGTAAAAATTTGAGAAATAATGGAAAAAATGCAACACTACGAGTTAATTATCAAAGATATGCAGCTATGCTAAAAACATTTATTTATTCATCATCAAATAAACAATTATGAAATAGAGCCATACTGGTTTAAAGAAGGCGCTACTAGCCATACTGCTACATACTGCTTAAAAACATTTGTGTTAGGGATATTACCGTTTCAGACATTTATCGTTGACATATTTAAAGAACAAATTGTAGAGAAACTAAGAACCTTTGGTTCAGGAACTGAACAGGAATACCCGTACTGAAACTGGCTGTTCTTGCATTAAACCTATTTCAAATTCAAACTTTTGAAAAAAAATTGTATATTTCATTAAAAATTCTCCCACTAATTGTGTTGGATCAACCGTTTCATTTTCTTTTGAAAGTTCTAAAATATAATAAAAGTAATCCATTCATTCAGACGGTATATTTATTATTGAGATTCTCTTTTCATTGAAATATTCAGAATCATTTCAAACAACATATATCAATCAATCACAATCTTCAATAGTTTCTGTCCGACCCAGTAATATAATTAGAATATATTTTTAGTCTAAGAGTCGCGCACGTCTTCAGTCTCTTTATTCTTGAAAATGTTAAACAGAAAAACATAATATTCACTGTCTTTCTCAATTTAAAATAAAGTTCAGAATAACAAAGGCAAGCAGTTAAAAAACAGAAGCACTTGGCAGGTGAATATAAAGGTTAGCGATGCTAAACAATTAAAAAAAGCTGTAATTTATACCCGATCTTAAGTAAGCCTTTTAGAAAAAAGGATAAAATAACAAGCACATGTTTGTTCCTCATTTCTTCAATGAAAGTTGAGGAGGAAGAAGAATGGCTAAATGACAACGGCATTGAGTATATCTTCTCGAAAAGAACTATATAGCGTATGTAGCTACTCATAATACTGCGAAATCTAGTGCTTTTTTGGAATCAGATTCCCCTAACTCAGAAATTGTAGCTGTCTTGAGTAACCTTCCAGATTATAATTGACTTTTCTTTTTCCCTTAAAAAAATATCATGAGCCGCTGTTATCAAGTAGGTGATAATCATTTTCACGTCGTCGGTCCATCTAGTTGGCTGCCAACTTTGGCTTCGTCTATCCCTCCTCATAAGCAGGCTAATTGATCTGTAGATTTCCTGGCTTGTTTTATCTCAGTTTTTTATGGAGTAATGTTTTAAGGGAGTAATTTCATAAGGTTGGGATATTCTGTTTGAACATACAAAAATTGAAGTATTCCAGTTCCTCCCAGTTACTTCCCCATCTGGTGCCCTATTATTTCCCATTTTATGGAGTGCGTGGTGCAGTTCACCATAAGAAATGTCTGGAATGTCTTCGGAGCCTTGGTTTTGCAACTTTTGCAGTGGTTCTTCTGTTGTTTGAGATTTATACAGTATTGCATAAAACTCTTCTACCGTGTGTAATAGTTTATCTTTATCCGTTACTATGTTGCTGTTTTTGTCTTAAGGCTGAAATATTTCTTTTGTCATTTTTGGTTTTTCTTCACATGATTCTAATTTTTTTACGATGGTTCGCGCTATTCGCTATTTGTTCATTTCATAATTCTTTGGCTAATTTTCTGTTCTTTTTCGGTTTTTATATTGAGTCTGCGTGATTGTGTCTTATTGTTTGATTAGTTCATGCCATGTTTTGTTGTGCAGTATGTTATTTATGTAATATCGTTTGTTGAAAATGAAATTATCTACTGTTTGGGTTCTACCATCGAGACTTTTCCATGTCCATCTTCTACAAGCATTTGCTTGAAAGAAGCTATTCATCTGGAATAGGTTGATTTCTAGAAGAAATGTTTCTCCTTTTTCGTTGCAGCCTGGGCTTCCTTTAGTACTTTTATTTATTCTGTGAATTTTTGCCTTCCCCAGATTCTATGAGGCGAACCTTATCGAAGGTATCCCCACATGGGGATCACAACGAGTTGTTTTAGAATTCATCATGTCTTAAGAGTTTTTACCATAATCTTCAACGCTGGCCGAACGCGTTGGAAGATGGTAATGATGGGAAAGGAAGTAGGATAGGGATTAATGGTAAGGACATGTTCTTAGATACGGAGCTAAGGGGAGATTACGTGCTCGATTTTAGCGCAAGGTCTCTCCAGATAATTATAAAACTCTTTCGAATAACTCGTAAGATTTTTTTGTTCAGTACACAATAAACACATGAGAAAGTAACGACATAGGTTTATCCGTTAGCAGATAATCTTGGCAGACAGACCAAATACTGAAAATGTTTTCAGTATACTGAACAGACGTCATCAACATAAGCTATAGTGTGCAGGTGTTGCGGTGGCACATCTAAATATTATACTTATACTGTCAGGGTTTGATAAACAAGCTCCTGTGCAGTTATCTGGTTTTATTTGGGAATAAAATAGTACATATTTTCGTCTCACTTGATGACGTCACCTCATAGTGACAGCATACTGGATCGAATTTAGAAACATAGGTAAAATTTGGATTCTTTCAACTGAGACAAAACAGAAATAAGAAGATATTATGCATTATGTTTTGTTTGGAATGGTGATGTCAACACTAGAATAGTCTATTATTAATATAGGTGTCTACTTGAAATAACAAAGTCGTAATCTCTCATCCGACTGCAAGTTAAAACACATCTAATGCACGGTCTAAATAACTCATTCTGTACACCTGTTGCTTTATAATTTTCAATTAACATTGGATTCCATAGAGTAGAAAAACTAATTTTCATAGAACAAAAGTAGGTAGCGCTAGTACCATTCCACTCGATTATCTATAAAACAAATTTAAAGAGTCGAAATGAGAAATTCAAAAATATTTTTGTAATTTCCTACTTGACATCCTAATAGTCTTTTTTAAGAGCATAACATTGTATCCAATCGTGGAAGGTAGGAGTATTAACAATATTCGAATTATTTTTTCATCGAAATCATCACATTATCACTACTGCAGACTGAAACCATATTCAGTTACTTAAAGATGCTTATTTAATAGAATTTTTCCGATAAGGGTGTACGCAGGCACTTTTAAAATTTTTATGGATATGGAAAGAGATAAAAATTTAATTTTCCCAATGTCTCTCCATAAGCTCTTTATATTCAATAGCTATATAGATACGATGCCATTTTTCGCGTGAATTTCTGATATCTTCTTGTCGAGTGTTTCAAGGGATTAAGTTTTACGCTCCAGAATGGTTATTTTTTTATCATTCAAATATCAAAATTTTGATGATCGGATGAGATCAAGCGGAAAAGGGAGAAGAGATGGATTATATAAGGCAGTATTCAATAAAAAATAAATTGTTGGATTGGTAATCTATTACAGAACCGCAATATGATAAATCATGAAGAATAGAATGGTCATCAGAATTTGAACGAAATGAATTCATATTCATATTCAATTCGGTCATAAAAGGAACTATTTAAGTTTTTGTTTTACAATAAATATTTTTTACAAAAAATTGGGCCGACTTTATTAGTTGATGCTGGTAATTTGATAGTGCAGTTATAAGTAGATAGAAGACTTTTGGCAGTACCAGTAGAATTACGTAATATTAATGTTTTCAACATATATCTACAAAATAAATGTTTTGAAAATGATTCGATGTGCAATGTGTAATTTTGTTAAACATTTTGGAAATATTGAAATATTAATTAAAAAAATTATACGATTGAAGTAAACAGTTGTGAGGGTTTAGATTTGGAACTAATAATAAATTCCATATTCTCATTGTTATTTTTTCTGATCTACTATATCGTGTTCTCAGATTTTTAGGCAACCATCAGTCATCATAGCTTTATTTCTTTAAATACGGCGGTGATTTTTTTCATATTCGTTCTTAAGCGATTCAAAGGTCCTAAAACCAGTGATGTATCGCGCTTTTTGAAAAGTTTATAGTGCGATACATTCTTGATTTTGGGACATTAAAAAATCTTAAAATGCGCAATAAAATATCCTTATTTAAAAAACACAGTTGATGATGGCTGATCAAAGACGAAACGTCGATAACACACACCTCTTGTGGAACATAAAACGTAGCAATGAGAATTTGAAATTTATTTTGTTACATTTATTCAAATAGTCATAAAAAATAAAAATGAAATTGCGAGTATTCGGATTTTTTGCAAAAAATCTTCGAAGTATTCGGAATATTTCAAATTTTAAAGCCGCGTTTTAATGAACACCAAATTTCGCAACTTTGCCTCCATTTAACCGACCTCGTATATCTTCTCTTCTCTGACCGAATTTGGTACACCCTGTACAAATAAATAGCTTTTTGCATATACAGATTTCAACATATTCATTTGATTTGATTACATATATTGTTATTTTAGACTGAGTAGTAATTATTCAGATTTAATATTTACCAAATAATCTCATCATTCCCCAAATATATTGTGTCAACATCACTTAAAATTTAAAATTGTGGACAATAAATATGTCCTTATTGAAATGCACCACATCCACAAAGTAAAAAATAATTTAAATAATATAAAAAATATTGGGTGTACGCAATACAGAAATCATAGCTTTTTATCAGAAAAACTGGAGATTGTGATCATTGAACTGACAGATATTTCAGTTTTATAGCATATTATTATGTAAAATGTATGTAGAAATGTTAAACGGAACATGGTATTCGTTGAGTTTTCATGGGGAGCTACATTTTCGTAGTATACAAAAGGATTATTACGTTTGGTATATAAACTGAAATTTGAGCTTTACTATACCTATAAGATATTTACGACTCTCTGGAATATACTTAACAAGTGACAGATATCGATATAGGTAAGAACCTCTTCAAGTTACCGTAGGTGGATAAAATCGACCGGTAACACTACCACAGGGGCCGACGAGCTACTTCTCTTGCTCCTGATCAGCACATGCTTCCTTTGTTGGAAAAAACCCTCGACATACTTGGAATCGTTCGAGTCACGTGAAGCAGTTGACATACTCGCATCTAAAAGACAATATCTGATGTGTCCATTCACACGACAATCTTACCAACATCCATGCTAATTTCAGTGGTGTGAAAACATTTGTGTTTTTCTTCAGAAATACCGAATATGAAAATTGTCTATAATTTGGTCAAAAATTAATAAAAAGGTATCAAATAATTTCATTTGCGCATAACTTTTTTATCTATCTTTATCTTTTTTCTCACAGACTTGCTTCTAACAGGTGATAGAAATCTTTATAAATTGTTTGAGATTAAGGGTTATTAGCGACGATGCTAATATCAAAATAGACAAAGGTTTTGTTTCACTCTTTAGGAATCAAATTCTGACAGAGCAAAACCAGCAGAAAGAATAATTTTATGAATAAATTATAGATTTAAAAAAATCTGGCACAAATATAAAACAACTACCTATATATTGTTAGCGAAGCATTAACCTAAGTTGAGATATATAGTTTCTTTAGATACTGGACCACATATTATTGTATCTATATAAAAACATCAAAACTTTCGCTTTGGCATCAAAGAACTGACAATACCAATGTAATCAATAAATGAGACAAGGAATGCGAAAACAAAATGTACCTAATATCATTAAAGTATTCAGTGTGTAAAACGTCCAGCCTGATTAAAGAGATATATTATATACCTGCCTACAACCCTAGAAGAGTTTGCTTTCATTAATATGAGGTATATACTGTGGTCAGCTCTTCTCAACCCCATTAAGTTCAAAATTCACTAGACATACGAGTAATTGGGTATTCATAAATTGAAGCAAACATTTATACAAAATTTAATAACCCCGTATCGCTTAAATATTCGCTAACTTTGCAGCCGGGGTAAGATGAAACTTTAAAGAGATGAATAAATCCTGTAGAGAAGATTCGTCGTTATAATTTAACCATACAATTAGTATTACATTTACTTCTTATAACCAGCTTTTAGTCACGTCCAGAAGAGTGTCAGAAACAAACAAAAAAACACTTTCCTGACTTTTCCACAATATTTTTAATAGCACCCAGGTGAAAACCCGGAATTTACACATCTGTGTTGAATGTGAAATAAGCACAGGTGTTTAGTATTTTTGAAAGGAAAGGAAACGATAAAAGCTTGGAATCCTAAAATATTTCCGCTAACCTTTGCAAAAGAAAAAAGTTTTGATATTTCCTTATCTAAAAAAAATAAGTGGGGGGCAATATCCAGGTGGGATATCTTGCTATAATTTGGTTTTCGAGGTATTTCTATAATAAATTCCATCGAAATCCGTAAATAAATTATCGATAAAACTAAATTTAGTATCTACCTAGGTACTTATTTCTTTTTATTGTAATTCAAAATAATTCAGAGATATTTCATAATTATCTATTTCACTCCACTGTGGTGTTAATTTAATTTAAGCAAGTGAATATATTATCTTAATAAAACGTTTCAAGTTTTTATTTTGAACGCAATAGTTATAATATACTTCTCAAATATTCAAATAGACAAATATTCAACTGCTATTTTGTGTTAATAATAAATAATAAATTCCTTGTTTGCCTATGAAATAAATACATCGACGACAAAGAGGTGGCCTTTGACTATAACATCGCATGTCTCTCACGAACAGCCATAAGAAAATCTGTCAACCGTTCTGTTTGTAAACTGTTAGAAAGTTGAGTTGGAACAGAAAATTAGCTGTTTACTAATCGTCAGACGCTTGGGTTGGACCGCGATTGGGCCACTGCGTAGAATCCTGAGTGTAAGAAACTGTTTCTGATGAGACGAAGCCTATATTGATCTAGTAACATGCCTCGGATAGTACCGATTTTATTACATCATGCACCAAAAAATACAATATAATATTTTGATGCCTACTCTGTAATTACAGACTCCAAAACATCAATTAGTCATTAGTCTTTTAAATGAAAAAAAAATCATCATATAAAATTTTATCAAGATTTCAGACGTAAAAAGGTAACAGGTACGCAGATAGACTTACTTTCCCATTAACATGGAATAAATATACATAAATAATGATTTGCTTTTATATTTAATATTGATGGAAAGATCCAAGATAAAGGACCTTATATCGATAAATGATCGAGCAATACAGAATAAGTTTGAAATTTTGTCAAACGCTTCAAAACTTACTTCTTGCTCTTTTATCTGTCATATTACTATTGCCATTGTCAATTTGCGGTTTTAGTTGAGCGAATAGGAATAGTAAATGGCGACCGCTGAATCTAAAAATATTTCTTAGTTCTATAAATAAGAGATTACCTCCTTTATTTAGAAACTGCTAACAATGAACTGAACAGGTCCAACAGTTAAAATTAACATAGGTATTTTCATTCATTCAATTTCTTTTGAGCAGATTTCGGATGAAGATTATCCAAATGATTCAAATTAAAGAAAATGAAAATTGAAGAACAATTGTGTGAGCGTGTGCATCAACTATTCAGCAACTGATGTCGCTACTGGCACCATTCTTTCAATTTATGTCTGGGTGTTGCTTGTGATTCTCTTTTTGAAGCACTTATCTTCTCCGGGATAAAAAAAACATACTAGAATGTAACTTTGTCTAATGATCTGTATCATCAAAATGTATTATTCATGTAGTACGTAAACACTGAAGAATCCCCATTTGTTTCCATGTCGCTCATTAAAATATTTCTACTTCTAAAACTAACAAGTGATGTTTCAATATTCATTTGAAGACATGATCTCAAATTGCAATATTCCTTATTTTCGAACGACTTCTTCTAAATCATTTCCGCTTCTCGACTGACCAAGGGCGAATGCAATGCTTATCATCTTTGTTTGATTGATAATTTTTATCTCAATACCACCAAATAATACAGCAAAACATTCTACCTGTTTAATACAACATCTTAGAATACATTTTTATCCTTTCTGTGACGTTTTCGCATCAAGAATTACCGAGATATGTTCGTTATCACACCGTATAACCAGGTTTCTGTTAATGCCCTATGTGTCGTTGCCCGAGACCGACACCGATTAAAAGTAATGTGTCTTCTCCTCCGTACGGGGAATTTAACGGCCCTCCATCCGAGTTTACGATGACAGCACCACATGGTGGACGTGCGCGGCATTTAAAATTGAACACATTTAACCTGGATATCACCGAGTTACATCCGGATCTGGTTTGGTCAAACTGTATTAGGTATATGCCTACTTCTAATACTCTATGAATGAGAAATAGACCCGTATCAAATGGATGATATTTTTCAAAATTGGAAAGAAACACTAAATCATCTCCACATATATTGGTTAAATTAAAAATTACAGGGGTTGAGACATGTTTCGGGAATATTTTTTCTTTTGAGCCAATTGACTCAATTAAATTACTAGAAATAATGAATAACATTGAAGGCAAAAGAAGCTTTGGCTATAACAACGTCCCCACATCTTTATTAAAATAATGTATTAATTTCATACATCAACCTCTCACTCATATTATAAAATGTTCTCTTAGCCAAGGTATTTTTCCATTTCCAATTATCTGGTATCTGTTATAGAGAATGATCAAACTCTAATAAATTATGCCGATGATAGCACACTATTTCTCAAGGCTTCAAGTTTCACAGAGCTATCCTATAAAGGAAGCACTGTAATGCTGGGTGTTGGTTTTCAAACAATAAATTAATTTTAAACCCCAAAAAAACCAAATCAATGATTTTTAAAACAAATCAAGGACCCGTTACTCTGGAATATATTATATTGAATCATCACCAAATTTGTTTCTCAAGTGAAATAAAATGCTTAGGTATCTTCCTTAATGAGACCTTAAGATTCTCTCACCATATCGAGTATCTCAGTAAACAGTTGAACCGATCCTGCTATGGTTTAAGAATTTTGATAAAAAACAACCAACTCAACATTGCAAAAATGTTTTATTTCTCAAACTTCAACTCTTAAGCTAAATATGGCATTGTGATTTGGGGAGGAAGCAGTGACGCTAATATTTATATATATTTATATAATATTTAAAATACAAAAAACTGCATACGTATCAAAAAAAACTCAGATGTAAAGAATCCTTCAGATGACATTTTAAAGATCAAAATCTACTAACTATACCAGCATTGTACATATATGAAAGCATTAAATTCCTATTCAAGAATAGACACTATTTTGAACCATACCGGTTCGCCCATAACTATGGCACTAGAAATACAATGGACTATAACTTCCCCAACCACCGCCTTTCATGTATAGAGAAAGGAACTCTTTATTCATGTATTAAATTCTGGAATGGACTTCCTAGGGTTGTCAAAATGAGTCAAAACTGCCAAAATAAAAAAATCTCTCTTACTGTTATTGTATACACTAGAACCCTATAATGTGTCAGATTTCCTAGATACGAATCTAAATAATTTCTACCAAACACTCTGAATCGATTTTTTTGTAATTTTGTGACTGGCTTACGCATTACTTTTAATTCCTTGTAATGTATATAGTGCAATAAATTATTATTATTATTATTATATCCTCATTATCAATCTTGGCTAAGGTTATTGAGGAATGTGGCACATACTATCAATAATACAAAATAAACATTATAATAAAAAATTAAAAACACGTTGCATAAAAAATAAATTATCAATTCTGAAATTAACACATAAAACTAAATACTCAGTATTGACTACATTTTACTATTATGGTGGTCGTGTTAAAACAGACGAAGCGTTTTGTACCGAGTCGACAGTCGACTCGGCTGCCGAAGCAGTGTCTCTCCTAAATGGAACTTCTGTGTATCAAACCAGACGGAGCGTCAGCGGTTTGGTTGCCGAGTCGGCAGTCGAGCGTACCCTGCCAAGGATCATGTGCCGAAAGCGTTTTTACGACTCTAATCGGCAGGTCAGTACATGTTCGCATATGGATTAAAACAAACGAAGCGTATTTTCGTGGCGGTTTTTATGTTTTACGCTGATTCATTGTTGCCATTGCAACAGATAAATATGAAAAATATGGACATGGATAAATTTATCAACGAAATTCATCTTAGACCTGCAATTTGGAACATGCGGTCGACTGATTATTCAAACAAAATTAAGAAAAAACGTGCTTGGGAAGAGGTAACGGAGGCCCTTGATAGCGAGTTTGCGTCACAAATATTTTTTTTTATAATTGTGTAAATTTAACAACTATTAACAAAATAACGAATCTGCACCTAAATCGTTCAAGTCATTTGCTGACGTAAGGTTGTCCTCATCTAGTATTGCTGTCATAGTATTTTCCTGTGTACTCTAAGGCGCTACGTGCACAAATTAATTTGACAACAGCCCAATAATACGATCACATCCAAAGTCGGTCTGCCGTTGCAGTGCCGACTCGTGTGTTTTGTGCCGCCTCTTCGCCGAAACTGTGCCGACTCGGCAGAAAACGCTTCGCCTGTCTTTAGCCTAAAATGTAGTCAAAACTGAGTAATTGTTTTTTTCCTTTTTTCTTTTTATTTTTTAATGTCTTTTTATATTTTAATTTCAGAATTTATAATTTATTTAATATGCAACGGGTTTTTAAGTTTGTATTATAATGTTATTATAATTTATAATTTATTTTGTATTATTGATAGTATGTACCACATTCCTCAATAACCTTTGTCAAGATTGATGATGGGAATACATATTCCCGAAACATGTCTCAACCCCTGTAATTTTTAATTTAACCAATATAAGTGGAGATGATTTTTTAGTGTTTCTTTCCAATTTACAATCCCACTCCACTTCGAGGTCATGGACTTCTTCATACAATTTTGATATTTTTCATATTATTTTACAAAATGACCTCCTGGGGTTATAGTGGCTGAGTGGGCTAAGGCGCTGGAAGTATGTTCCTCGTTTGCGACAGCTCATCGTGAGAGCGGGTTCGAATCCCGCCAGAGCCATGGTTGTTTGTATACTGGGCCCGTGCACAGGTATCTTGTATACCTATTCGGGAGTGTATTCCAGATATTTAAAAAATACTAATATATCGTTTTCCAATAGTGCTTATAATTAATACTTAAATCGTGTTAGCTGGTAATATTTTCAAAAAGAAAACAAAACACTTTCCTACCATATACAGAAGATAGACAGATAAATGAACTGCGTTTCAGCTAGGTACTACGGCGTTATCTAATGAGTGTTCTTTCTCATTCTGACAGTCGCTACTAACATGCATGATGAACAACTTTATTATTAGGAGGCCCACTGTTTATATATTATCCTCTTTCTCCAGACATCGGTCAACTACTGAGGAAAATTTCTGGGTGTTTCAAACTCTTTTGCGAATCACCTGCCACTACTAAAGGGGTACTAGGCTCTTTTTAGAGCTAATAGTACTGCCAAGAATTGGTATACACTGCGACGACGACCCTCGCCTACTGCATAGGTACGACCTGAGGTGCCCACGTGTTTATAACCGTACCGTATCATAAGTCGCGTGGAAGTAGCGAAGATCCAGCCTGCGTGCGTCCACGAGGGATTATTCGGGTCCCACCCAACGGGGCCCGTAGTATTATTTGCTCCCCCACTAACCATTTTATCATTCTATCACCATGCCAAACGCAGGGAAATTTGCCAAATCAGCAATTACCCTCACTAACATGAATACCCGCAATAAGGCTCGTGCTCGCGCCAACAAAACAAACCCCCAACCCCAGCCAAACAGACAAATTAATGTCACCCCACCACTCCAAACTTCTGTCGTTCTACCCGAAAGGAAGAACACAAATTCCGAGAACCAAGGTACCCTGTACGAACTTGTCAGGGAAAACACAGACATGACTCAGCTCGACACTCCAGCGTCTGACAACCACCCGCTGTCTTGGTCATCTAGCAAATCATCCCTATCAACTAAAAGCCACAGACTGAGAAAACAATCAACAGCGTATTTAATATACGTAATCTGCCAAATGGGTTCCACACACAAAGAGGCCTGTACAAACTACTCATAACACACGAAGTACTTGGTGGTCGACATGCATCGTGGACCTCAAAGTAAACCAGAACGAAACAGCAAGACTAGAAATCAGAGAACAGTCTGTGTCTAAGGAGACTCTTGAGAGACATAGGACTGGAGACAAAAACGTAGAAGACTCCTGGCTGGTCTCAGACCGAAACGAAACTTCACCAGACAACCGAAGACCGTAATGCACTCGTGCGATCTACGCGGTGTAGACTTGGATGTCTGCATGGACGAGCTTGCTGAAGTGCTCAATCACGACAACATTTCCTTCTCAACCATCAGAAGGCTGAAATCTAGGAAGCAGGGAGGAGACTACACTTCACTTGTCAGGGTGCTGTCCAAACACCCTGACACAATCCAAACACTTATCGAATCTGGAATAATTCTTTTTGGCAGGAGGATTAAGGCAGAAACCTCACATGACAAGATCCCAACATTCACTAAGTACTGCATCAGGTGCACCCAAAACGGGCACGACGTCAGTGAGTGCACGGCACCGAAATTCAAATATCCATATCGCGGACTTGACCACAAAGGTGAGAACTGCCCAACTCCAATAAAACCAAAGTGCAATCATTGCGAAGCAGATCAACCCACCTGGGACATGCGTTGCAAGAAGAGGAAGGAGATCCCCGAGGACCCAACCAAAATCGCCCCTATCAAGTTTGCAAAGCCAATCGAGGAGACGTTTCCTGGTACAAAAGCCATGATCGCCGCCGAATTGGTGATCGTGACGATGATGAACGCCTTCCCGGGCCACCGGGAAATGATCAGAGAAGCCTTCACTGCCGCTGTCAACAGCCTCTACGGCAACGGAACCGTCTTCTCGGCGACAGGACTCAATTTGGAGTTCTTATACACCAAAAGACAGACGAATAGACAATGAACAGACAATTCGCGCTGGGTACTGTAAACTGCAGGAGTCTTTCTAATAAGAAGGCTCTCCTGCAGAGTTCTCTCGTAACCAGTAATATCCAAATCATGGCACTGCCAGAAACGCGTGTCAAAAAACCAATCATCATCCCTAGCTATTCTTGTGTGCAAAACGATTCTGGTTTTGGCACAGCCACTTCAATGCACGGCTATCGATCTTCACTTAGAGTTCGGTGACCACAATCATAATCAGAATGGGTTTTTACTATCGGATTTCCTGACGGAACTGCAGCTGTTCCGTTCGGAAAATAATAACTTCACTTATATTTCAGCATTAGGAGCCACAATAGTCGACCATATAATTTGCACAACTAGTCTCGCTGGTGTCGTAGATTGGGAGTGCTTTATGGGAGACTCCATAGGCTCAGATCATATCTCATATATTCAAATTTAAGACAGTCAATTCCGGATTCTCCTCGCTTTCATACAATTCCCGATTACCAGGGCACCAATTGGCTTTGCTAATCACATTTCTATAAACAGTAGCAATTTACCTTTAAACAACACTAATGAAATCGATGCTGCAATCCGGTCACACGAACTAACAATTCAAAATTCCATCTCTGAGCACGTCACCACCCGTATTATTGACATTTCTCGGCGCCCTATCCCTCGCTTTATTCTTAACCTCATTAAGATTATCGAAAAACTGGTGACCCTTATCTCAAGAACGAATGGAATCGTCTTAATTCTCGAATTCGAATTCTCATAACTAGACTCAAAGAACAACAGTGGCGACAAGCCACCGCTAATCTAAATTATCAAAACGGTTCCAGGTTCTGGGATAAGCTCAAAGTTCTCACTGGCCAGAAGCGCAGAGACCACTCACATTTAGTCGTGGATGATAGAATCATTTCTGACCCTCTAGATAAAACAACAGTTTTTAAAAACCATCTAGAAACGGTGTTCCTCATTCCTGAGGATCCCCGTTTTGATAATCAATTCTTTCAATTCGCGCAGCATCGTTACGAGAGATTCCTGGCAACTAACCCCCATGCAATACCCGGCAATGCGGATCACGACATTCTAACTAGACATATAACCACAGACGAAGTGGATCAAATTCTTAGATTCTCTAAGAACACCGCTCCTGGGCCTAATTGCATCAACAGGAAAATCCTTAGAAATATTCCATTTTCATTAATCCATCAATTCACGCGTATATTCAACGCGTGTCTTGATCATAACTATTTCCCGGTTTCCTGGAAAACTTTCAACACTATTATGATCCCAAAGCCCAACAAGCCGTTACTAACATAAATTCTTATCGACCAATATCTTTATTAGACGGCGTCGGCAAACTATTTGATAAAATTATTTCTTCTCGCCTGAGACAATTCGTGGAGGACAGGGACATCATCCCCAGTTTCCATTTCAGGCAAAACCATTCCATTCATGACGCAGTCTTAGAATTTATCACACATGCCACCACCACATTAAATGACGGTAATGTCATTCTTGCGATATTTGTTTCGAAGCTTATGGATATTAATCTTTCACTTATCAGAACCCTTTACTCCGTTAGCCGGCGTCCCTCAAGGGTCAATCCTTGGCCCTTTACTATATATAATATATATCTCCGATTTTCCAAGATACATCAAATCAATACAGTATGCGGACGATACCGTGCTATTCACTTCATCCAGGAAAACCGAAATTCTCAATCAACAAGGATTAGTAATGATTGATGCATTTACACGCTCCTGCCAGCGCTGGCGCATTAAGCCCAATCCACAAAAGACACAGACTATTCTTATTAAACATCGCGACCTCACGAAACAAAAACTTCAATACCCGGAGAATATCCGCTTGACGTTGTGGGGTGAGAGATTAGATCCCTTGGACCAGGTGAACTATCTGGGGGTGCGTATAACGCGCACTCTATGGTGGGGCACTGACATCCAAGATACCTGTAATAAGGTTAAACAAAGGTCTTCTCTTCTCAATGCAAATGCACCTCCGAAACATTAATTTTTACATTTAAGACTTTCGTGAGGCGTAAGTTCATACAGGCCTCTATCTCTTCAAGATACCACACTTATAAATTCATCACACTCGAGAGGAGGGTATTACGTAGGTGCCTGTATCTCGAGTGGGCCCACCGCTCAGCTGATCTTTATAGAATACTCACTAATTACAACATTTCTCCTATTTTCGACAGGTTTACCCAACTCCAGGACCGGTTCTGCCTTCGAGCCTTCGGCCACCCAGGTCGGGAACATGCCCAGAATACCCTGCTGTCTCCATGGATCAACAAAAACCGACCAACTAGAAGATCACTCTACAGGTATCCCTTCCCACCTGTGTGCCTTATGGAGGCTATGAGGGCACCACCACCTGAAGCCATCAACCACATTGACCAGACACCGCTGACCTATAGAAGAAGACGCAATTAGGGCCGCCCCTGTTTGTATTCCACCATGGACGTGGGTTTTTGCTGTAGTTTTCCCCGTCCCCAGCTTCACTGGGCATTTAAAGCACGGCTGGTCCCCTGGTAACATTCCACAGGTGTTACCCCGCGTTCTCCCATAATATTGCATTTACAGGGCCAGTCTGACAAGGTCAAAAGCCCCCTATCAGACAAGAAGAAAATGAAATAAATATATTACACATAAACAATTGTAAAACATTCCAAAACCAAATAAATGAGTTTGAATTGAATATATTATCTTCTAAGTCTATTCAAGAAACCGACACAGCAATCTGTTATGGCGGTTTTCCACTAAACGGACTAGCCGGGTTTCTGTTTTGTTTGTTTTATAAAACACAGACTACAGAATACAAAACTTGGACAAATTCGAAACTCCGTTCCTCCGACAAAGTATTGTTGGAGTTTCAGTTATATTTTATTTGTGTTCAATTTACTAGAGGAGAACAGTTTCCGAAATGTTTAGAAGAGACGATTTTCTTATCTTTTGTGGTGGTTGGTTTTTACTACGTTCTATGGAAGAGAAAGAGAAGTAAGTATAACTTGCATTTAGGTGCTAATGAATAATTATTTTTTATTTAAAAAGTAGTGTTATACCTTAACTTCATTGGTGTTTTCATGTGTGTTTCAGGAGAAGGAAGCGTCGACAACATAAATATTGGGTTAACTCTCTTTTATCTAGGACGAAAGGAAAGGAAGGAGTAATCCGGGTATATAGTTAAGATACCTACTTCTTATTATTTATTTTGAAAATAAATTATGATTATATACTACCCTTCTTCACTGAAGAGAGCTACAAGAAACTAAAAACGCATTAAGAATGCCATTTGCAGTTTCCATAGTTCCTAAACACGTCGAAAATCTTTCATCTTACTGCTTCCGATCGGGACTCTCAAAACAAAATAGCACTTTTAGTGGAAAATCGCCTTGAATTGAATCAAAGTTGACATATAATAAGTCGATTAAAAAGTGAAGCTGACAATAAAACATTTAATTTCATATATTAAGTACCTACTTTGACAATCTTGTCAGTTGTAAACTTGGTGTAAATATTTGGTTATTCATTTGAAATGAGTTGACAGATTTCTCATCTGACAGAACTTCCAACCTAACCATAAATTATATTAACTGTTGCTTTTCACATAATAAATAGTAAGGGAGACGGACGCCTGCTTAGTATCCTTATAGAGTTATGAGCAGACACTGCTCTTAATTTATTGCATTAATATTTCCAACTGTGAAACGGCAATACTGCATGAGCAAATATTGCTGCAAGTGTATTTTAAAAAAATGATTAACAAATCAAAAAATCAACTCAATAATGACAATTCTAATTCACAAGATATAAATCCAAAAGCGGGCCAGCAAGTGTTACTATTTATGTGAGGTATTATATAGTACACACATATCTAACTATTTATATCTAGTATTGGCAAGTGAGATAAAATAAAAAACTTAAGGGCGAGATTCCTAATGACAAACCTCTTTCTTTGACAATTTGAAATTTGCGTTACATATCTGTATCATATAGGTCCATAGGACATCAGGTTCTTTCATTTAATACTTCATGCAAGGCAGAACTATATGGGGGTAGTTAGTTTACAATAAACTGCAAAGCCCTTTATATTTCATGTATCTTTAGTTATAAAAAATAGTAATAATTTTTAAATAGTTTTTATTACTTTCGTTTCGTGTATCAATGGACTCCGCAGCGATTTCTCAGGCCCCATACGACCTAGAGACTTGAAATTTCGAATTCGTACTTAGATCGCAGACATCTCGCCGCCTGTTAAGCTCCAAGTGGGATCCAATATTGATTAATTATTAATTATATTATCTTATTCAAGCAAGATTACTTCGACATGGAACGACACTGGGATCCGTCACTGGAATTACGTACGAGCATGGAGCATATTAGTGGCTTGTCTATGGAGCGTATATATACCACAGACATATAAACAAGGGAGACAGAACTGTTTACATTTTGCTGCGATCACACATCTTTTTTTATATGTCTGTGATATATACATATCTGGCAGATCGTAGTATATATTACTCTATGGTTATGTTGCGCTTTTCAATATCAGCTGTCACAATTGTCAGACATTGATATAATACTAATTTCAAATTTAATTTTTTGTTGTGGTAGACAAACAGTAATTTGTTATGGAGTTGCTGTTTCTGGCAAATAGATATACATAAGTATAGTTCAAATCAAGAAAAGGATAGATAGCAATAGTAATCATCAACACGGTTCAAATCTTAAATGCCTAATAAAAACTATTTTTATTTTTTTTTCAAAAATTTCACTTGTTCAATTTGTTATTTTTTTAATGCAAATCTAACAGTAGCTATTTACTGAGGCCAGAATGCCGTTCCATGATTGGACATATTATTGCTGTAAATGCAGGACAGTCTCTACCCATAAATAGGTAGGGCTAATAAACTGCTTTGTTTCCAAGAATATAAGTTTCATGTACACATGTATCATAATTTGTACACAAACAAAAAAAGAAACAAGAAAAGGAAACCAGATTATAAAATGTGGTAAAAAACTGACTATATCGATAACAAATCAAAATAAAATATAAGAAATATTTCTACCATTTCATACTTATCGCTCATTGAAAGTCCCTTAAAATAATGAATGCGAAAACAGATTTTGATACATTTACCTTCAATAATAGAAGAGTTTTAAGGCTTTGCTTCATTGTCTAAATCACTAGGCAAGCATTTCGAAAGGTTGAAGGCAAAAAAGTATGAAGGACAAGAGAAATAGCACAAAAACCGACCAGAATTCGATGACAAGAGTATCCGCCATAACTGGAGAGGCTATAACAACACAAAGTCGCTGATGGAGTAGATCAGTTGAATAACCACTCGAGAAAAATTGGCCGTAAGTCAGCACCAGCAGCAACCGAGTGCTTTTCCAAGACACGAGCGATTGGAATTTTGAAGAGTATGTCTTGATGAAACGTTCAATATCGGATTTTTATTATATATCTCGAGTTACGTGCCTTGAGATTTTACGGTTATCAAGAGTGAACTAATGCGGCACCGCTACAAAGCCATTAAATTGTTTTCAGGAAATGCGATGCAATTTTATCCACTTTGTTGTCGATGGACACGTACCTACTCTTTCGGTTCAAACAGGTATGAAGTTATTGGATATTGACGATATAGGTAGGTATAGTTTGAGGGAAATCTTGAAGTGATCATTCATTGCAAAATGATTTGCGGGAACACGAAAAGTTTATTCATAAGTAACGAATCAAACAGATAGACAACACATGTTGAAAAAGTGCAAGTGGGGCTCGCGTGGAGAGGGTGCAAAATATTTCTTAGCTCAGAAGTCAAATTTAAGTGAAGCCCTATTTCTTTTCTAAATGTATCAGCAGTTTCTATCAAGTATCTTCCAAAACAAATTTTTGAAAAAAAAAATGTTTAAAATATTTACAACAGGCACTCATTGTCACATGATGCACTGGAAAAAAATGTATTTGCCCCTCAAATTTAACCCCCAGAATTTTGTTTCTTATTTTCACTATTCGCATTCAGGATTGTTATACATTACTCGAACACTAAAATTTCTTTAAAATCATTAATTCAAGCAATTAGAATATTTATTTGATTAATAAAATTTCCGGTTCCTTATTTCAATTCCTAGGAAAGTACATTTCTCATTTTAAATGAAGCTATTTCGTAGAAGTGTCTAAATCTAGGAATCCTGTATCAGAATTTTGAAGATGAATCAAATACAATTTACGAATGTTACACAATACTTACACAAGCCTTGCTTACATATGCAGCGTTTTATATTTTTAGGAGATTTTAAAATAAGAATTATGAAATGGTTCAAACGAATTAATTAATGAGCAGGCGGAAATTACCGATTCTTTTCAGTCATTTCCAAAAGCTATTAAGGCATGGAAAGTGAAGTTTAAAAATATTTCAATGGACATATGCATTTTCAGTTTTTGTTACATTATTATATTAATTCAGATTTATGTATTTATCTCAACGTTGATCAATAAAATATTTCTGCTCCAAAAAGTGACAAGTGATGTTTCATTATTACAAAATTTCAAATGATTTAACTAAAGACACGCGAATATATTTTCCCATATTTACATGGCATACTTCGAATAAGTTTTTTTATCGCTCGATCCTACTTACCAGCCTATATTTCGATGGCAATCCAGTGGGCCAGAATGTATCTTTGAATCAAATAATATTTCTTTGTGGACCAGTCAGTAGACGCTATTAGGTAATAATCTAATCCCTTAAGAAATGGCAAATGATAATGTTATATTATATTACAGCAAATTTTATCTTTGTGAAGAAAAAAGTTAAATGCTAACACTTTTTTTGCCGACTGGAATACAATTCATGTTACCCCATTTACGACCCTATTTCTTTTTCACTACCGGCTTCCCATTCGCCTGTTCAGCTTGAAAGATTATGAAATATGTATGAATGTTTGTTTTACTACATCCACCCATTGTAAGTATGTAGGAAAATTTTAAAACGTGCAAACAAAAAAAATGTACAACCGTTTTACTGATAATGATAAGTCATCCATTAACCATACACAATGTAGAAACTGGCTAAATTATTATTGATAATGTTTGATATGATTACTAAATATGACCATTGTTTTATGAAATACGAAATGTTCATAAAATGATGCACAAGGATTTCATAGAAAGTAAACAAATGTCCACCGTTGCAGCAACGGGAAAACAAAACGCTATCGCTGTTTTCATATTGACAGGATTAAAAAAGGGCTGATAGCTTCTATAAAATATTAGTAGAAAAAAGATAACTGATTAGAAATTGTAGCTCTATTTGCCGAAATTTTTTTTATTCTGATCTCTAGGAATTTAACAGATAGTGATATGATATACTTAATGATATATAAGAAAATAAGAATAAGGGCCGATTTCATAATGAAGTCCTAATGGGAGATTAGTTAATTCTTCAATTTGTGTAACTTATTTCTTGATGAGGGAATAAGACTAGTACATTTTTCAAACAATTTTATAACATAATTCATCTTATCTCTCGTTGTTTTAAATAAATTATATTTGAATTACATTATGTTCAATAAAAAAATGAAATTTTTAATGTAGGATTACAATTAACAGGAGATTAAATTTGATTATGAAATCGGCCCTAAAACTTAAAAATATGTGTTAAATATTTCAAAACGGGCATTTATACATTTCAATATAATGTTTGAGAACTCACCCATCAAAATTACATGTACGAATTCATCAGGTTGCTCACCTGAAAAGAGAAATATCATTAAAATAATGATCAAAAATAATTTTCCATTTTCCTCAGGGTTTATCAAACTTTTATATTTTTCTGAATTAATGAACAGTATATTGATGATTAGTTGCAGTTGATTAGGGTTAGGTCAAACAGCGTCGTCAATATTTGTAGCGATATTATGCTAAACTGCTATGCTACATTATTCTTTATTAGCAAATTTGAATCAATTAAGATCCACAAAGATTTTTAAACATAATTGAGAAAAACGCACCTTCGAGTAAATTATTACAATCATTATTCCTATTCTTCATTTCATTGACGTAGGGACCTATATACAAGAAAAGTCTAGAAACGTTATACTTGAATAACAACATTAGCACCTTTTTTAATTAAGGTCTAACTCCTTATTAAAAAAATGGAAATTACTTTAATTACACCTATGAATGAAAGAAAAATCAAAATAGTAACTGTCATGGTACCGTTACCCCTCAAGAATGAACTTTTTTCAATAATGCGGAAACAATTAAAATCCGCACCCTCACCAACAATTCTATTTTCTCGCGGGAAATTGGACATTTTGTATAAGTATATTTTTTTCACGCTAGCATTGTACAGATTGGCTATCGATAAGTAGAAGGGAGTGTACAAGGAAATTGGGAGTGTACAAGGAAATTGGGACCGAGGAGGCGGAAAGATGAGAAATGACATTGAAGTGGATGGAGGACCATCGTAATATTCCAAGACCCGACTTCAGTTTTCAGCCTTGGCGAACAAAAATTATAATGGCCCTATTAAAATATAGAAGTTCTCCTTTGACCTATTGGTTTAGTTAATGTTATTGAAGGGTCCTCGTGTTACGTAATAAATTTGGATTTTTATTTCGGTCACTATCGATTATGAATTCTAATGAAAGAAATGTTAGGACACGATGAAATAACTGTTCATATTTTGACATCTACTGATGCATCACTACTGAATGTTTCGCTGAGGTTGAGATCCAAATTTTTTTCGAAACATATTATTGTTTTGGAAACCCCGAAGGAAACACATTCCTGTCACATGATGAAGGCACAGATTAGAAGGTGTATTTAACCGTTGGCTTAATAAACGGTAACTGAAAATCAACTACGAAAAGTGTCGTGTGTGTTTAAATTGAAAATCATAATCAATATTACAATACTGCATAATAACAACCATAAGAGAAGACATAATGGGTGATATGCATTAATTTCGGCGTGCACTCAGAAGTAGCTACTCCAAATTGTGGTGAGTAGCTACTCCTGTTAATGAGTGGTTACTCTCTTTTGATACGCATAAAGTTTTCGGATAAAAAGGAAGATGCCTCTCGGGTTACTCCGAGCGGGCGTACAGTTTGTAGTTTCGACTTATTTTTCGCGCTCTCTCTGCATTGAAACGGGTCAATCAGTGGTATTTATTATTGCGTGCGTGTCGATAGGTATTAGCTGTTCTAATGTAGATTCTGTTGAAAATCAAACCGTCTTCATCAATATAATAAAACAACATCATATTTTGCTACAGAAATCTTACATCTCGGAGTTGCAAAGTAGAATACGTAAAGCAATAAGACATAAAAGGAAAATTACATGCTCCATTAGAAGTCAAGTATAATGAGTGAAAGATTTGGAAGAATATACAGAAAATAGAAAAAAGGCTTAAAACGAAAACCGACAGGAACCAAACCGGGAATAATCTAATAAAATTGAAAGGATGGGAACAAGAGCTATTTAATTTCTTGCATAGAGAATCCAATCCTACTATTGCTAGATTACAAGGTCAGTTTTATTGTTTTGTTGTCATAGGGAAACCGTGGAAGATGACGTCCCACCAACTCGTGCAGATGAAGAAACATGGTTCCCCGAACCAGAATGTTCCAGTTCGGAAAAAGGTCCACAGGCTCGTCTCTTATCCTTATCGATAAATTCACATTCATATCTAACAATGTACCTTTACGGAGTTGAGTCTACTAACAAGTAGACTCATATATATATAGGCACTCATTGGTCGTAACAGATCCTCTTATTTATGCATAAGAAAATTAGAGTTGGTATTCGAGCGAGTAGATCCTCACGAAATGAGTAGATACTCACATCTTCGAGCTTGGACTCACATTTTTATGCATTTCAAGTGGAGTGGCCCCTTTAAAAATGAGTGACCACGGTAGCCACACAACTTTATGCATATCACCCATTGTATGAAATACTTGGTTGAGTATTCTGATGCCAAATGACATGTCGAGCCCATGTATTGGAAAGATAATCAAAAAGTCATCTTCAAAATTTTAATGCGGCATATTACAGAATAAATCATAATATGCCCACTAATATTGTTTGATCATGTTATCTAAAACAAATTAAACTGCTACCAACGTCAACAAAACCGAAAATCTAAATTCTGAGATGTCAGAATTAAAGATGAGACCATATCCGGAAACGTTTAAATAGAAAATTTTTCTGAAAGAGTTACGGTTTTCGAATTCCAGTAATTAAAGTCTGAAATATGTGTATCTGCGATCTCTGAATAATAACAAGAACAAGCTAAGACTGCATGCACATCGGATGGATCAGTGGGTACTATCTTTTTTGGTATTAGTGATCGTTCATCGATTTTCATGACTAATGTTACACTCAAAAGTGTGAAATAAATATTTTTTTAAAAAATTGGACCGACTTTATTGGTTGCATTGAAAAAAAACAAAATGATATTAATTCTATTAGTGCTGGTACTCAGGTCCGGACTGGCCAGATCCGCAGCTCCGCGACCGTTGTTTTACTAGATTTGTTTATGGTCACTTCTCCTGTTTTCAAGTACTTGCAAAGTAAAATCATTGACTGTGCTTTAGCTTGGAACTTAGAACAAACACTGCTCCAGCAAGTTAAGGACAAAAGCAATGACGTGCATTTTAAAGTATTATACGTAAAAACAAAAACTTATGCAAGTGCAGTTAATCTTAAGCTAGACGAAAATGACATTGATGTAGGGTTAGAGTTGAACTTTAAGAGAAAAAAAAACGTCAAAGAAAAAATGTATGCCCGCCCCCGTATCATGTAAAATTTAGCAGCTAGTCGCGTTGTTTCTCAGTGTTGCCGAAGTCTATTAGACGCTGTTTATAAAATATTGAATAAAAAAGAGAAAACAGCAATTTCATTGAGAACATGATTTTAAGTAATTTATTATTCAAAAATACATGCAACCAACCTCACTTTGTTACTTTTCACTCGAGTATCAGCTTAGGCTTAAGACTGACAGAGCGACAACACTGTACCAAATTGACGTTTTGACAGCGGCGATTGTGCAATAGTCGCGGTCGCATTTGCAGTTGCTAGTTCCATGATAACCCCCCCGGTGAAAAATCAAAAGATGAAGCTGACTCTATTTCAACAGTTCAACATTACAAAATAATATATTTTGATATTTTAGACTGTGCTAGAATGAGTATTGAAGAAATATTTTGCGGAATCAAAGACGTTTTATAGGATTGCTCTTGGATGGACCCCATGCTAGAGCTGCGACAGTTTGCACAACAATACATCTACTTCATAACGGCAGAGTCTACTGAGAACTACGGAGACAAATGCAGTGACGAAGAAGACGATTTGGACCCAACCGCGAAAAAAAGATGTTGACATTTGCTGTTCTGAAAATAGACAATGTTTCCAGTGTTTGACATGAGCTTTTTCTGTTCTGTTTGAACTTACTCAATCAACGTTGAGAGGGATTTATTTTAGGATTTTAATAGATTTTCAAGCGGAAGATTTAATTGAATACAAAGAAGTATAATTTCAGAGATATTAAAAAAAACTAATGTGATTTTATTCCAATTATTTTATTATGATTCAGAAAGTTTAGAGCATAGCAAGACAAGGAATCTGAATTTACTTTTCATCGTTCATTGTAAATATAGGGATCCTAACTCCGGATTAATGTCAATATAAATATCAAATTATTCATTTTTACACTCCGTCCTACAAAGCCAAAGATACATTGTTCATTTCAATTTACGATCAATTTTCATTGGCAATATTTCACCGTTAATAACAACCTTGTGGCGAAATTCCCCAAAATTACTCTCTTAAAACCTCTTGTTTTTTTTTTCATGGCAACAAAGTGATTCCGGTATATCTACTGTAATATTTTGATTTATGAAAATTGAATTTTGATAATGAAAAGCAATAAAGTTCTTTTAATGTGGTTTTTCTCTATTTTTAAATATATTAAATATTACATCGCGTATTTTGTTGTTACTAGCAAAATTAATTAAAACAAACATCAAAATAATCTAGGGAACACATTATAAAATTTTCAATATTGGCATAATGAATAAAATGTGAAAATATTTTTGATCTTGAGTTCCTGTGTATTTTCTATTATTTGTTCTTTAATTTGATAACAAAATGATCATAGATTTGGTATAAAGGAAAATACAGCTCATTTCAGTAGATGGTGGTTACAAATTTCACAAAGTTTGAAGGATTGAAATTCCAATGCCCTTTGCTTTGCGTTATTAGGATTTTCGTATAGAATTTCCTGTTAACATTGACTGAAGGCATACATTCTGTATTTTTTCCAAATCCTACGCTCAGTAGTTTCGGTGATACTTGTATATTTTGCTTAATATCTTCTAGGTCGTTCACTTTAGGATAATGAAAAACAAATACATATATTTCAAACTATCTGTCAAACGCGGCTTCCTCCGCGCTACTTGCCAGTGAAAATCCTGCCGGAATCGGTTTAGCACCTACGGGGATTGGCAGGAACAAACAGAAAGACAAAAGTTTTAAAAAATTCATTTTTGTTATTAGTGACACATAGGTATACTTGCATATGCAATTAGTTAGAGCCTATTATTCTGAAAATACAAACATACACTTTTATTTCATAGTATAGAATAGATTTCTCATTTAGTAAGTATGTCACATGGTGCATTTGAAAATTTCTTTTTGTTTTCTAATTTGTTCCACAAAATGAACCACCTGTTTAATAATAATAAATATTTTGGGTTTAAAATGCTTCCTTGATGATAAATTCAGTAGTATCTCTAAATTTATACCAAAATCATATTTCAAAAAGTGTTTTAACGATTTTTGTACATCATATGTACAAACGTATTCTGCGTAAAAAGTTTCTCCAATGTCTTAACTGATTTCATTTTTTAATCAGAATTTATAAGACCCTTCAAAAAATGCACGATTTTACGGAGTTTTCTTTTTAAAAATCGATTTAATTTATAGCCTCCCGTATGAGAATTTGAGGAGTAGTAAAATAGAGTGTTAACAAAAAGCGTTTTCTATTAGAAGAAGAAGGCTACTCGTAGATAGAGAACTGCTAATGCAACTCTGCTAACTCATTTCTGCATTATTTAAAAACTTTTTCTCATTGAAACGCATCACATATCGCACAAGCCTTCTGAAATTAACAATCTAAGTATTGGTAGTGACTAAAAAAATACAATAATCGAATGTAGTGTTTGTTTCCTACATAATAATCAATTTCATTTAAAGCCCCCGGTATGAAAATTTGATGTCTTGTAAAATCGAGCGTTAACAAGAAGCGTTATTTATTTATAAATAAATCAATGATAGCACCATCCAAGCAGAATATGTATATATTTTAAAATTAAATAACTTTTCGTAACGTAATTACGTAATTGGGGTGCATTATTCTTCAGATTGATATTCAGTCTGCTATACAAATATCAACAAATAATTTGTGGAGCATTTATTGATATTTATGTACAGTGAAGTGATTAAAGGCATAAATTATTGTAAAATGTGTGAAAAAGATTATTATGGGCAAAGTTTATATTTCTATCAATCACAACGTTAATGACAAAATAGATATTTTTTACGAGGCATTGTTAGCACATTTATACATAATTGGGTTCAAAACTGTAGAAAAAATGTCTTCATGATCTTCCACTCATACTTAGCGCGGATTTCAATGTTGATTTCCATAAAGATAAAGATAAAGATGAAGGATTGAGCTTGATACAATTTTTTAAATCATAGCTTAGACTAGATCCATCGATGTGATGTTTTCACAATTCGTAAATCATGTATTTTCCGAAGTTCACGTATCGTATTTTAGTCACCACAAACCTATTGTCACAGTATTTAATAATGACGATAGTATTGATGAAACTAATGTTCATGATGATATCAATAGTGGAAGAAATCAATCTTTCTGACATGTATTTAAGTAACAAATGATTATTTACTATTGTAGAAATTTATTTTTAAATTGATCAGGAAAAATCATTACGTGACCTTGAAAATCCAAAATTTTTCAGTAAATAATGCTTTTGTAGACAAAAGTGTGAGATTCCGCAAGATACCACTCTCACCTCTGCAAACTACAGTTTACATTGATAAATTTATATGTAACATGATTTATGTATGATAAGTTATCGAACTAATATAAATAAATATGGATGAAAGTATATACATGTTTTCAGTATTATAAGATATTCGTTCATTTACTCCCTTGCCTATTGTATAATATTCAATGAAAATCGTAAACTCCATTCGCGTGTAGGACCTGACACACACATTTTTTTTAATATTCAATAATCCCAAGGAGTTGTAATAATTCTGTGAAGGACATTAAATCTTTGCCTGTTTAACCGTCTTTCAATCTCTTCTAGTTTCCGAGATACCCATCACCTATTTCGGGCACACTATATACAACATACTGCATACACATGTACCTACCTAACCAATATGAATTTTATGTTTAGCTCTGGTACAATAATATTGTTGTTTCGAGTATTGACAAAATTATAGGCCAGCTAGCAAACAATTAAAAACAAATTAGATCTGCCGCCATTCCATCGCTTCCCCAATAGAAAACCAAATAATTCTGGTACTAAAAATAATAGCATCGTGTATAGCTGGCTGGGCTATATGAGCTCGAACGCTCAAAACACGCGATTCGGACACAGCATCAAGACCAGAAAGCACACAGTTGATTCAGAAAAATAATATATAAATAGTGTAGTTTTAGAACGAATCAGTTTCGATTGAAATGAAGCCAGCGGCGCTTGTTTTGTTAATTTAGATAGTGAGAGAAAAAACAGGGTAATTTATTATATATATACCTACATACTACCAATGTAACAACTGTATAATTAATGTTATTTATAATTGATTGAGTGTCAATTGTTTCGTTGTAATAATATGGACAGTTTAGTGTTTTCGATTTAAAGTGTTGGTATTGAAATGGAAATCACTCTGAACTCAGCACTAGGCAATGTGATTCAAAATTTACATTACTATTTTCAAAATTACCTACATACCTACATTATTTTTGTGTTGTTTCATTGTGAGACGCTTTTCCAGAATTAAGATGTAGAATTCGATGAAACTTTCCTTATCGAAATTATTCCATGATAATAATATTAATGCTATTTCCATCTTAGACCTGTAAAGCAATCAAAGGCCGAAGGTATAATAATAATAATAATAAATATATGAAAAAAATCCTCATTAAAGGATTGGTAATTCGGCAAACGCAGAAGATTGATTCATAGGTTTATATAATGTTCAGGAAAATACAGTTTGCCAATACATCATCAATATGCAATTTCAAGGTAAGTCATCTGCTATTTAGATGCTTTGAGGAGGAGCAGATTGGCAATAAATTAGTTTATTATGACAAAAGTTGACCCTTTTGAAACTTTTTAGAAATACAAGTTACCTAAACATGAAAATATGGTTCTTATGTTCTCAATGAATTGATAACACTGGTTTCAATGTCCATTTGAAATAAACATATCATGCACTCAATACGAGTTCGAACCTAAAACCAACAATCTCGATGTAACATTCAAAATTAAACACAAAAAATAACCCTTTCTGCAATTCTCTTGTCATAAAGACATCTCATTTGAGACTCAATCGTGTGAATGTTCATATATAGGTAACCTGACCTAAATGGCTGAGCGGAAACCAATGGAAGCATCAACCTCAACGGCGAATAGTGCCGATGTGGAAAAGCAGGATAACCTCAAAAATTTAGAAGAGGAAAACAACGAGCCGCTGGAGAAGGCTAAGGAAAAACCACCGCGTGAGTATTATTTTGAGGGAAATATCTCGTGTTAGTTTCATTAACAAAAAAAAAACACCAGAGCAGGAATACCTTTGTAATTGCATTTCAAACAGCCTCTGTGTTTGGCCACGGCATTTTTTCCCAGAGTTAAGATATGTGAAATATGCGACTGTATGATAAATATTGCCCACATACATTTTGACGTGCTATGTTGGGAATTTAGTGTTGTCTACCGTACACTGACACCAAACTTTTATGGAATGGATAGAATGGAATACATATTTCTCAAGATAAACTAAAAAAACTGATATCGCAGATTTCTATCAGTTAATTTATAATTATAGCCCCACATAAAGATAAATTTATTCGATGAGTTCTAACCCTCTAAAATTTAGTTTTTAAGAATTATTTTGCATACAACGTCAGAATGTATATGCAGATTCATCTTTTTAACGTAGAGTCAATAGGAAAACAGACGGACAACAGAACGAATCTTGTAGACAAAGTAAAAGACTTTTTAATTTACGGTATGAAAGTTCTGACCACATCTGCTTGTCCGTTCAGTGGAATATGGTTATCATAGAACTAAGTCTTTATTGAAGAATTTAAATCAAGACTATCTCCTTCTAGAATAGTCTTAGGGCTGATTTCATAATCAAATTTAATCTCCTATTAATTTTAATCCTAGATTAAAAATTTCATAATTTTTTTGGTTGGTCATATAATTTAAAGTTACCTTGAAAGAACGAAAGATAAGGTGACTAATGTTTCAAAAGTTATGGAAAAAGCACTCTTTTTATTCCGTCATCGAGATATGAGTTAAACAAATTGAAGAATTAACTAATCTCCCATTAAGGATTCATTATGAAATCGGCCCTTAGAGAAAAAAATCACTCAAGTAAAATATACCTACTGGTCATGCATTTATGATCGATCAAAATTTTAATTAACTGCCGTATTCATAAGCAAATTTTGGTTTATTACTAAGTTATAGCTTTAGTACAAAACTAAACTAGTACCGAACTAAGATTTGTTTATGAATACGGTTGTTATTGTTTACATCACTTGGTATAGCAGGTATTCGAAATTAAAAAAATACTATAAACTCAATTTAAAATTATTACTAGTAGAAATACAACTTAAACAGTTTCTTACGTTAATGTTGAAGGTAGAACCAAATTCTGGGAGTACAAAACATAAATAATACAAATATCTAAACATATTTAGTACGGCAGTTTTCCAGTCTCTTATTTTCTTTGTCTATTTTTAAATCAACAGTTAACCGCTGACATTCACATTTAATGTTGTAATGTTGTCCTCACCTAAGTAATTAAAACGATACTACATTTAGACACATGTTTATATTATGAACACAGATGAGTATTGAATTTAAAAGTAGTGGTCAATTAGTTGATTAGTTTTATAGTTAAGGAATTCCCGCCAGAGAACATTACTAAGTATCTGACGTCACCAAAGAGGATCCTGTATCATCACAAAGCTTACTTCAAAAGTCTTATCAAAGGTACAATTTTGGCAGAATTATTCTGTATTTTTGGACCTTGCCCTATGTTTGGTACATTGAAACCAGTTAGAACCATAGACATAGTATATCTTCTACGTCTATGCTTACAACTTTGAATCCTTTTCATCTATATTTCTTTTACAATTGTTCATTTCGATTTTTAAATAAGGTTCCTTGAGTTGATTAATATTTAATTTAAATTCATATAAGTAGGTCATTAAAAGCAATCTGTGGTATTTTTGAGCATGTTTAGTACCTACATTTGTTCAATAAATAATGTATGATTTGTAATAACGTTTTAGTCGCAATACAAAAAAACATGCTTTTGAATTCGTATTACTAGTTATACCTCAGCTTGTAGAATTAATTTTCGGTGAAAGTTTTAAATAAGATGTGTTAAAGTTCAATGAAATTTTAAGGATGGCTCATTTCAGTAATGGGCTCTTTCAAAAGGGCGTACGTTACCTGGTGGCACAATATATTATTACGATATGGGCGTATTTCCAATTTCTTTAATATATGTCATTGTCGAATTAAGTTATTTCCATTCTTTTGACAAATGAGCTAAGCGATACATCAGTCGTGTCCACAAGAGTATTGTTGATGTTTAGATATAAAACACTGTTGTGTTTAGCGGAACCAATTGAAACTAGAACATTCAAATGCACCAATCATGTATCAGAAATTTGACATTCTGTCAAACAACGCGTCTTGTGTTTCTATCTCGAAATCATCATATGATTAATGATTACTGATAACAAAACTATTGGTAATTAGTCACTTCAATGGACACATCCATGATCGAAAATATAAACAAGCCAATCATGTACCAAACATTTCCTAAATAGAAACCATTAGCCTCGCCAGGCCTAAATTATGTCATAAGTCAATATTCCTATATTGAGTCCATATATCTGTCAATTTTTGACGGTCATTTTAACCCTGGCCAGTCTAATGGTTGGTATTTCAGAAAAGCCATATTATTTTACTGACTGTTCCAAAATTTAAAACATTAGCCTGGCCAGGGTTAAAATGGCCGTCGAAAACTGACAGATATATGGACTTCATATAGGAATATGACATTGACTGATGACCTAATTTAAGCCTGGCCAGGCTAATGTTTTGTATTTAGGAACACACTGTTTATTTATATCAGTATTTTGAAGAATGGTCAGGCAATCAGCTGATTCAAATCAAAAAATAGACATCTAACGATAAACTGTTTTGAACATTCAACAGATCATAACTGAATGTAAGAATGAAATATTTTAATAGAACCAAATTTTAACTTTGATAACATATCCTATTTTTATATTCTAGCTGGAATTAATGCATCTTTAGTACTTTTGTACGCAGTATTCTTCAGTATGTTTACAATAGGATGGGTTAATCTGAATAGTTGCTCGATCAATAGGCTAATTCCAATATATTTGATAGTTGCAGGTGAGTATTATAGTTGTGTATAATATCCAATAATCTGAGACACTTTTCATAAATATCAATATGTAGTTTTAAGAAACTGATTGGGATTTGGTTCATATCTATGTACATTTATGTTTGAAATATAATCAGTTTCGATTCATACCAAATAACTTTGCCTATTGATGGTTAAATATAATTTTTGAGCGATGTATAAAAAGGAGGAGTTACAAAAGTCGAATTGTACTTTTCTTTTTTGATCGAGTTAATGTAAAGGAGAAGATATAAAATTCGACTGTTTGCAATAAAAAATTGTCCTTCTGTCATATACAAGCTATCTGGCTGATTTCTGAAACATTACATTTCTCTGATATTTTCCCATAAAAGCGAACATTTTGTCCACATTCTCACAACCCAGATGAAAACCATCCAAAAGTTACATAATTTCTTCGAGCACCAATCGAGATACCAAAGTTCAGATACGTTATTGACAAAAAGCATTTTCCATATGACCTATTTCGCTCTCAAATAGAAGAGAACTTTGAATTTCTCGTACAATCATCGTCCACTAGAACTGAACCACAATCACATGCATACCAAGCGGCAAGATGACCCTTTATTCTGAATATTAATTTCATTTTCTTCAACCGTGGTGAAAAAATGGAAATTTGAAATTCAAATATATATACTTACGTGAGCCATTTCAACGGAATAGACTAGGTTGTATCAAATGCAATACGACATTTTTGTACCCGGAATTTCTCGAAACTTAACATCGTCATCCATTTGGGAAAATTTTAACCGAACTTATTTTGAATGGGAGGATAAACAGTTTATTTGTGACGTTTATTTAGTTCATGACGAATTTTATCAAACTTGATTGAATTTAAGATGTTCTATGAGCACTTACGACATGACTTTGGTATTTGTAATTCTGTTTTTCAGAGAGGTTCCTCTCAGAATTCATTTCACATAAATTATAATATTTGGCATAATTGTACAATACAATTGGCGACATTTAAACAATATATTAAAAAATAAAATACTCTAGATGACTATAATATATAGAATAAAATACGGGATTAAATTATTTGAAGTTATACTTGTGAAACGGTAAATATTATTTTGTTGCAAAGTTAATTACATTTTTCAACTAAAATAGAAGTTGGTTACATGGTTGCAACTTTTATTGTCGATAGTAGAAAGTTTTCAAGTATCGAAATGGAAGGGACTAAATGTATAAATCAAAGTTAAACGTTCTGTACAAATTAGTCCTGTAAATGCAGCTTCTGAGGGTAAAAAAATATTTAATAGTTAAACCCAACTTTATTAGACAAATGCTATTAATTTTGCATCAAAATAATGTTAACATCTTCACAAGTATAATCTCAAATGAGCGAAAAATGTGTAAAACATACCTACTTCTGTCTATTACTGAAAAGTTTTCAGGAAAATTTCAGCGGATTGCCAAAAGTATCAGTGAAGGTAATAGGTATAAATTGGTGAATGATTTGAGAACAATCAACAGAAGATGGTTTACACAAATCCAAAATGGTCCAGAATAAATAAACACAAAACATTTAACATAGAACTGGAACTAAAAAAATAATTACTAAATTTTATAATCTTAAAACAGTAACAATGTGTCCTTTAATTGTAATTAAGGATATCAAAAAATGAAAAATTGACTTCTGTAATGATGCAAAAATAAAGAAACAAAACATCTGATTTTCAAACTCATTATTCTATTTTCGAAATTAATTCTACTTGAGATGGCTTTTACAATTTTACAACTCACGGTTGAGTCCTGATCCGGTGAATCAGCTAACAAAGATAAATAATTTAAACTGACCTGTTTTTCGCAAATCAGCGATATTTAGGAAGAAGGAAAGACTCGGTCGTTCTTATCACAAAAACTATATGGAATTGTAGAATTCTCAAACAGAAAATTAGGCTGAGTAATTTCTTGAAGGGATTATGGAAATAATTTCCCAAATATTCTTCTAGAGTTTTTATCAAATCAAAATTTGTACCAACAAAATCTCTGATATGATTGATGTTTTTTTCAGGATTTGTAGGAGCTCTAGCGAAATTTCTGATTAAAATAGAAAATAAGTATGTGTTCAATATTGCTGTCATCTTAATAATCTTTGACGTCTTCTGGCACGGCCTAGGTAAGAACTTTATTTCTCTATTCAGGTAGGTATTTATTCAATTTGTTATGGGATTCTTCTCAGTTTATATACATTTCTCAGACTATTTTTTTAAACGGTACTTCTGATATTCTATCATTATACGGGCTGTCGCTAAAAATCACGTATAGGGTGGCCAAATAAGAATGAACGGCTATATCTCCGAAACCACTAGTAGTAGAGAGAGTAGAGAAAATGCTGGAAATAAGTTTCGAGTTCTAAAATGGCAACCAGGGGGCCTAGCAGTCATGTCAAATTTAAATATCGAATTTCCTCAAAAGTTTTCCTAATTGATTTATATCAAAAGTTCTCTTATCTGGTTTGATGACTTTTTCCCAATATTTTTTTGTCTGAACCATTTTCCTCTATCTCAAAAATTAAAGGGGTGGTGGAGGTGGTCGAATATGTAAAAAAATCGTTAGTCCGGTTTGGTTCTACCGAATAGAGTAAACTTGATGTCGTTTGATAGAGTATTTTTCGACCTAATAACAGCGTATATGCTTTCATCCAGAAAAAATTCACTGGCCCCGCTAGATGGCGCGTGACAAGAATATAACATTTTTTTCAAATACATGAGTATCATGATTTTTACGTTATCAATGACTAATTTAAAGCCCTACATTTTGGTGAGATAATGAAGTGTCTAGCATTTTTAGAGCCGGCGATATCCATGAAAACGTAAAAAGTTCCGTCAACGACGGAGAGGCCTGGAAATCTCGGAGGCCACGGAAAGATGCTACCATGTTCAATCCATCTATTGGGAAAGATAAGGTCTAAACAAATTCGGACGTTGACCGCGAAATGTGCCGGGCATCCGTCTTACTGGAAGAACATGTCGCGGCGAACATTCAATGGAACTTCTTCCAAGAGAGGTGGTAATTTATTTTGTAAAAAGATCGAATATCTTTCCCCGTTTGCTATCGCTATTACCTTTGATGCCTCACCAGACATTAACCGACCACTTCCCTGGTGCTTAACCTCCTACATCCAGTGTGGATTCGTTTTCGAATAGTAGAGCATGTTATGTAGGTCTACTTTGCCATCACTACTGAACATCGACTCATCCGTCCAAAAAACACAGGAGAGGAAATTGGGACTCTCCGCCACCATATTCAGCAACCCTTCGGTCAAAGTCATCTTCTGTTAGAGTGTGATGTAGTACGAGGTGATATGGATGCATTCTGGATAAAATTTACGTCTTAAATTACAAATTTGTAGCTTCTACAAATAGACGTGCTTGTTTTCTTTCAAAATATTTTGCATGGTACACCCGGAAACCCCCAACTCTTTTGCCAGAGTTCTCGTGCTCAAATTTGGATTATTCTCCACAAATGCCAAAACATTGATAAGATTTTCTTCACTCTGACCACTCCCGTGTCTTCTGTGAACCGGAAGATGAATGCTTCCTGTAGTTTTCAACCGATGTGCTAGACTCCCGAAAACATTCTTTGAATAACATTGTCTTCTAGGAAATCTTCTTGCATAAACTCTGGCAACAACGGATGCATTTGGCATGTATTCAAAATACACCCCAATCATATCTAATTCTCCTTTGTTTGTAACGCGCAAGTCATGTAGCCAGACACAGCTCCACAACGTCTCTGATGATCATATTACAACTAAATGCTGATCTTTCATTTGTTAAACTATAAAAGCCATGTAATACTTGTTCTCAGATTAGATATAATCTTGTCTTGTAATTGTATACTTGAATGTGAAATAAATCTTTTTAAAAAGGTATTTCTCGGTCATTGAAACTTAACTGGCGCTGCGAACAGGATATCGTCGGTAAATCAATAAAGTTATCCCTTCAGTGCGATAATAGTTTTACTGTTTTCTATCAAGAAATTCGGACGATATCACGAACAAAAATTAAAAAAGACATTAGTGACCAAGTGCAATTACGAGGTGCATCAAAGGTTATATCTCCGGCCTACATCAGAACCCTTCAGAGGAATCCAGGTCGAAAAGACAGGCTCCAGTTCCTCCAGTGAACCAAGAGACAAGGAATAAGCTGGCAAATGATCCTTCTGTGCATCATCCTGTGAGTCATTTTTCCTTTAATTTAATTTATTGGCTAATTCTCATCTGTAGAATCTAGTACAAAAATAGAGTTCCTTCAGAGAACATATTTTTATAAGATAAGATTAATTTTATTCATTTTCGAATAATTTTTTTTTACAAAACATTCACTGCAAGATTTGCTTGATTTTTAAATCATTTATATATAGACAAAAATAGTGAAGTAATTAATTTCTCTCGATTTTTTTTTTCAATCAATTTATTTATGAGCAAAAATCGTAGTCGATCTAGATCACCTATACAGACGGACAGTTTATTAGAACAACTCAAACAATTGAATATTTCTTCCACCAATCAAACATCAAACATGTCTAATCCAATCACTCAACTTGAAATTAGCATGGCCAACAACCTTCTGCCGAAATATTCGGGAGGTTCGAAAGACCTTGCATATTTTATTAGACAATCCGAAAAATACATTGTACTTTTGGAAACGAAAGATAATGCATTGTTCAACACCCTGGTTCTAGAACAAATTAAAGCTAAACTTTCCGGTCCAGCTAGGGATGTCATAATCAATCAATCTTTTGAAAATTGGATAAGCCTAAAGAAAGCCCTTACTGAACGTTTCGGCGATCCTAGATCTGAAGAGCTACTTGCTCATGACTTAAATATTTCGATTCAAATATATCCTCAAACCTTTTCCGAATTTTACGAAGAAGTGATCTCCAAATTACAAATTCTTAAAGAACATTTAGCGATCAATACTAATGATGCAAGTGTTCGTAAATCAAAAGAAGAAATGTATACTGAACAAGCCCTTGCAATATTCAAAGCAGGTCTTTTAGAACCCTATCGAGATCATCTCCTTCATATCTCTGTTCCTAGCCTCGAACATGCTCTGTTCGAATGCAAGAAACTTGATAATGAAAGATCCCAAATAGAGTTCGCAAATTTCCTAAGAGCTCAAAAAACTTCTAAATCACGTCCACTCCCGAAATCTCAATTTCCAAACTATCAATCTAAACAACTATCCCAATCTCATCATTTTAAGCCCCAAAATTCATCTTTCCAATATCAACAATTCAGGCCTCATATGTTGAATCAACCTCAACAGTTTCAGCCACAAATGCAAATTCAACCTTTACAATATCAACAAGTTCAACATCAAATTCCAAATCAATTCCTGCAAAACCAGCAATTCAGACCCCAATTTCCTCAGAGATTTCCAACGGAAAATAAGCCCACCCCACCCAAACAATTCCCTTCTAACTCTCAAATTTTTAAAAGACAACAGAAACCACATGATAACTACAAACCCACACCAATGAGCATATCAACCGCTCATACATTCAGACCCCAAAATAGACCCCAGAATCACTTTAAGCAAACTGGCCCTCCCAGAGTAATGGTGGAAGAGCTATTTAATGTTGAACAAGACCACAACGCTGATGAAAACCAATATTACGATAATTATGAAGATGACTATACACATGACGAACAAACATACTTAGATTATACAGATGATCAATTTCAAAATTTAAATATAGAAGAAAACGATGATACCGAAAATTTTTAATTAATAGCCTCGGAATAGATATTAATAATATAAACTCATCGCCAAAACTACCTTTTATCTATCTTGCCGGATTGGACCTTAAGATTTTGATCGATCCAGGAGCCACTAATTCAATAATTAATCCGAAACCAGCTTTTAAATTATTTTCAAATTACATTTACGAATCAAAATTTTCTGTTAAATCTATTCAAACTACATATAATGGTTCCCTAAGTTGTCAATATCCCCTACTCAATGAGTTTGGAATTGAACACATCTTCGATATGTTTATAGTACCGTGGCATGAAAGATTCGACGCTCTTATTGGTAGCCAAGACTTTGATATTCTTAAGGCTCTAATCGATTATAGTAACCATATTTTAAAAATAGGAAATATTAGAATACCATTTTATTTTGAACTAAATCCTAGTTTATTTAAACCATATGAACAAAAGCTTAATAAACCCATTCTTAAAATTCCTGTTACTATAGAAAACGGACCAGTAATTTTTCCGGAAATATCCTTGAATAACATTTTTATCCCTGAATGTATAACTTCAGCTTTAGATGGATACGTTCATATTCCAATTGAACAAGATCTACCATTATCTCATATCGCTATAAACTATCACGAACCAATTCTAGTACAACCCCTCTCAAAATTCCAACAATCTAATCCAAACTGTGAAACCAATAACATCGATATAAGTAAACTTATCCGTACCGAACATCTCAATCCCGAAGAAAAAAGCCAGATAATATCACTTTGTAAATCATTTAAGAACGTCTTTTATAATGAGAACTCCGACTTATCATTTACTCACATGGTAAAACACAACATAAGAACTATTGATGAAGAACCTATTTATCAAAAATCATATAGGTATCCGTACCACCTTAAGGAAGAAATCCAGAATCAGATTCAGAAACTTCTAGACAATAAGATTATAAAACCCAGTATTTCGCCTTATAGTTCTCCTGTCTGGATTGTTCCAAAAAAATTAGACTCTAGCGGCAAAAGAAAATTCCGTATGGTCATCGACTACCGGAAATTGAACGAAAAAACCATCGAAGATAAATACCCTCTTCCTAGAATTGATGAAATTCTCGACAATCTTGGCAGATGTGTTTACTTTTCGACACTAGATCTTGCCCAGGGATTCCACCAAATAGAAATTCATCCAGACTCTGCTGAGAAAACAGCCTTTACTGTTGATAATGGCCATTATGAATATACTCGTATGCCATTTGGTCTTAAGAATGCTCCAGCAACATTCCAGCGGGTTATGGATACAATTTTACGACCCTTTCTATATAAGTTCTGCTTCGTTTATATGGATGATATTGTTATATTCTCTAGGTCACTCCAAGAACATATTCTTCATGTTAAACAAATTTTTCAACAACTTCAGAACCACAATTTGAAAATTCAATTAGACAAATCCGAATTCCTTAGAAAAGAAGTAGCATTTCTAGGACATATCATCACCCCAAATGGAATTAAACCCAATCCAGATAAAATTGAAGCAATTCAGTCATTCCCCCTTCCAAAAACAGAAAAGCAAATAAGATCATTCCTCGGTATGATTTCATATTACCGCAAATTTATCAAAGACTTTGCCAAAATTTCCCACCCAATCAATAAATACCTTAAGAAAAATACTAAAATCAATACGAGCGATCAGGAATATATTAATGCATTTGAAAAATGCAAACAAATTATTTGTAACGCCCCTGTTCTTGCATACCCGGATTTTTCAAAAACTTTCACTTTAACAACAGATGCTAGCAACGTGGCTATAGGTAGTGTTATTTCCCAAAATTCACACCCTATTGCATTTTACTCGAGAACTCTAAACTCCGCTGAAAGAAATTATGGTACTATTGAGAAAGAACTGCTCGCAATCATCGATAGCTGTAAACATTTCCGCCCATATTTATTTGGCAGGAAATTTGTTATAGAAACCGATCACAAACCTTTGGTTTGGTTACACTCACTAAAAGAACCGAATCAACGACTTATTAGATGGAAACTTAAACTTGAGGAATTTAATTTCGAAATCAAGTATAAAAAAGGAAAAGAGAACTTTGTTGCCGATGCTCTTTCAAGAATTGAAATAAATGCTATAGATAAGACCATACCAAACAGACGCAATAGAAAAAACTTAGCACTTATAAAATCTGCTCGAAAAGACCCAAAAATAAACATCATCAGCGATATTGTAGTCAAGCCACCCACAAATACCGCAAAGAAAAACTTAGACTTAATAAAAAATGATCAGGATAGAGATACCGACCTTTTATCAATACTACCAACATTCGGCTCAGAATCCAATTTATCCATAACAAATAGTGAAGCGGATAATATTTTAAACGCCAACCCTTTCTCAAATCAATCCAGTATACAAAATGATGATGATGAGAAAATAAGCAACAATGATTCAGGTGAAACCAGACATACAGCACAAGAAAATCCAGTTTTTAATTTTCCAATATCTGAGAAATCTTTAAATTCTACCCATTATCAGATTCTACTGAAATATGGTGAAAAGAATGATATTGAATTCACAAAACCTTTTGGTAAAAATAGATATACTTTGACATTTAGAAAAGGACTTGACGAAACTGTACTAGGCAATATGTTTCATGAAATAATAGACCCTACGAAAACATACTACATCTACTGCCCAGATGATAACCTTATTCAATCAGCGTACAGAAAATGTTCAGAAATATTTGAGCCCAACGTTAAAATCATTAAAGTCAATACGTTTTTAGAGGACATACTTAACAAAGAAGAACAGATACAGATAATCTCAGATTATCACTCACATACCCACAATGGAATAATTGAAACAATAAAACATCTTCAGTCCCAATACTATTTCCCAAAAATTCAGGATCTTGTTACAAATCATATTAATAAATGCGATTTATGCCTTACTTCGAAATACGATCGAAATCCTCGAAAATTTCCATTTTCCGGTCCACTTATAGCCAAAAGACCTTTCGAAATAATTCACATAGATACATTTTTTGTTGAAAATAAGCGATTCTTAACAATAATCGATTTATTTACCAGATATCTTCAAGCATATGAACTTCCTGACACAAATTCTATAACTATTCTTAGCAAATTAAGACATTACTTTTCTCATCACAATTATCCATCACAAATAACATGTGACAATGCTAAAGAATTTTCTAGTGAAACTTTTAAGGAATTCATGTCCATGTTCCAAATTCGAGTTCACTACACCACACCTCAAGCTCATACGGGGAATTCCCCAATAGAAAGAGCACATTCTACTTTAATAGAAAAATTGCGTATCCTTAGGCAAAAATCAAAAGAAAGTACAACGGATATACTTACCACCGCGATCCTAATATACAATCAATCTGTTCATTCAGTAACGAATTTCACACCATTTTCATTACTTTATGGCCCATATGAAAACCTCAATCTACATGAGATCAACCTAGATAAGCAAATATTTCAGGACTACAATGAACACAGAAAACAAGAGATCATCCCTTTCTATAACGATCTATATCAAAAACAACTCAAGAAACGAACAAATCACTTAGAAAAAGTAAATACAGAACGTACCGGAAAAATTCCTAAGACCGATATTGTATATCTGAATACAGAACCTAGAAATAAGATTAAACCTAAATACAAGAAAGTGCTTCTAGACCCAAACAAATCAAATGAACAAACTCTTATCTCACAAAAAGGAAAGAAAATTAGTAAGCACATGATCAAAAACACCAAATGTTTTCAGATTGACAATGACACTGACAACCACCAACCAGGCACTTCAGCTGACACCAATTGACCCCCCTGGATACATTTTAGACGACTTAGGCTTAGCTAAATATAAAGTTAATTACCACAAAGTTTATTTTACAATAAGTATAGAAAGTATTGAAACAACTTATGCTAAATTATCTTTAAATCAAATACCTATAATGAATCAAGTTAAAAATGACAAACCTAATTTACTAACTACTTACAAAAGAGACATTGACCTTCTATCCGAAGATATCAACAAATTAAGAATATACTCCCGCCCTGACAAAAATCAGAAAAGAAGTCTGTTCGATGGCTTAGGTTCAGCTATTAGATATATTTCAGGTAATCTAGACCAAAATGATTTAATTGATATAAAAAATAATTTTATGAGAATAAATTCCAACGAAGAGAAGTTAATGACTGAAATCTCCAAACTACATACACTAGCAGGTCAAATAACTGAAAGATGGCAAAAAGATCTACTCAAAATTCAAGCACATGCAGAAAATGTTTATAAAGATCTATCTGATATAGAGGATAGACTGAATAGTGAAATAATTATTCATATAGAACTAGAACAGATTCGAAACTTAAGAAATTACATCCAGAGACTCTTGAGAACTATATCATTTAGTAATCAAGGTATACTTAATGTTGAATTGATTAACCAACGGGAACTACAAGAAATTTTCAATTATCTTAAATCGATTCACTCCCACACTGAAGTTGCTCCCGACATACCAACTTTATTAGAGATCACCAAAATTAATCTTATGTTTACTACAAAAACACTAATTTGTACTTTGAAAATACCTATATTGGCCAATGAATTATACCATCTGTCCAAAATAATTCCTATTCCTAGTACCCATAACAATATCCTAATACCACCCCATACATTTGCACTCAACTCAAAAGGATCAACTAAATGGACCAACGAAGACTGCATTAAAACGTTCTCTCTCTGGTACTGCCAAAAAGTGCCACATGAAGACCTCTGCAGCCTAGACGATTTATCACAATGCAATTTTGCCACTGTTGATAATAATTTTACTTTATTTACTCAACTATCGAATGGAAACACAATCATATGTACAAAACAACCAGAAGACATCAATGAAGATTGCTCAAAATCCTTTAAGTCTGTTAAAATTTCAAAATGTAATGCTATTCTAGGGAACACAGACTGCACGTATTCGTTTCAAAAGTATACATGGATAGGTTCAAATAAAACATTTTCACAAGAATGGCCTAGTCACCAAGAACCATCAAAAATTAAACATAGGTTAAATGTCAAACCACTCCACCTAGACGATCCAACTAAAATGATACCCCTATATGAAGAGCCCAAATTACTTCCAATCGAGTTCCACCAAGGACATTTTGGAATCACTCTTGCCTGCATCGTACTTATCATCATTTTTACCATCATTTACCTGATAAGTAGAAAAATAAATATTCTACCATCAAGGAGACCAAGTCCATCTGCTATCATCGAAATTCCATTAGAAGAAAGAAAATTACCTAGATCAATCCTTAAGTCGAACCACGAGGACGTGCTTCAAACCTAGAGGGGAGGAGTCATGTAGCCAGACACAGCTCCACAACGTCTCTGATGATCATATTACAACTAAATGCTGATCTTTCATTTGTTAAACTATAAAAGCCATGTAATACTTGTTCTCAGATTAGATATAATCTTGTCTTGTAATTGTATACTTGAATGTGAAATAAATCTTTTTAAAAAGGTATTTCTCGGTCATTGAAACTTAACTCGCATCATCCCAATACTTATGAAAACACAAACTGCCAAAAAGTTTCCAACAAAACTGACAGTTAATATGCATGTCGCATTCAATTGGTTCTTTTGTTTTGTAAGGCTTACTTACTTTTGTTTTTAAAATATCCGTCTTTAAGAGGGCTTCTTACATTTTCACGGATATCTCCGACTTTGAAAAACACTTAATTTTGCACCAAAATGTAGCGCATTGTTTGCATCACCCTTTTGAAGATGTAAAAATCGTGATACCCTTGTATTTGAACATTTTGAGGGAGAAGCAAATTTATGTTATATTCCTGTTCCGCGCCATCTAGCGAGGCCGGTGAAATTGTTCTGAACAAAAGCAGATACACTGTTAATAAATCAAAAAAACCTCTATCAAACGACATCAAGTTTATTGTATACGGTAGAACCAAATCGGAGTAATGATTTTTTGTTTAAAAACATATTTGACTTCTCCCATCCCTTTAATTTTTTAGATACGGGAAAATGGTTCAGAAAAAAAAGACAACAAATCAGATAAGGAAACTTGTGAAAATTCGATATTTAAATTTGGGATGACTGCTAAGCCCCCTGGTTGCCATTTTAAAAACTCGAAACATTTACCGCATTTTCTCTTGGTCACTTCTACATCGGAAAATTTTACCCAAAAGCTCTACTACTACTGGTTTCGGAGATATGGCCGGCGTCCATTCTTATTTGGCCACCCTGTACATACGCAAGGGGGTAATTATGTAGTCAGCTCATCTAATGACTAAAATTTTATATACCTAAACATAGGTCCACAAACGCTTTTTTACATCTCTAAATTGTACAGGGTGTTGATACATAAAAGTTTTTTTTTTCTTCGTTTCAGCACCTGCTAAAAATATACACACAAGTTATAATTTCAAATTTGACATTCAGAACAACAAAAATATGTACAGGTACAGTGAGCCGAAACAATTGTCATGTGTTAACAATAGTAGAAATTTAATGTTGTGTTTTAATTTTAATTTAATATGCATTTCATCAACGAATACAGTTATATCAACATATCTACTGAGTAATTTCTTTGCAAAGGTGTTTCTATTTCATATGAAAAACCACAGCTTTTTAAAAGCCGCCATCAACCTGTTTTCGAATCATTGAATATATACGTTTGTTCTTCTCTCTAGCTGTCCATCCAGTTTTATGATAATTGTAACGTACTGCCTCTTTGCTTTCATTTATTTTTTGATTGGTCCCTTAACAGCATCAACTAGGTACATTATCTGTCTTTACCTTGTTGTGCGATTCTCCAAGAGTGGCTATATCTATTTCCGGCCATTTTGCTATCGGTTTGTATTCCCGATACACGGCACATCTATTTTTGACAAGACAATAAAGACAGAATAAAGGCTCAAAAACTCTAATAATAACGAACTGTCGATTTTTCGCATTTATCCTTTTCCCTCGCATAATGATATTATCAATAACCATGCATTTTCTAAAATAGAAGTGAATCACAGAATCAAATCCAAAGACAATCAAATAAAAATTTTCTGTGAAGGTTACTTTAATCAGCAATGACAATTTTAATTCAAAATTATTTTATCAAATTTAAGCACACGCCACAGAACGACAAGTCTTATGTTATTATGTGACATACGGCTGCTGAGATTTATAAATCCGTAAGGGCGGCTTCTTAATCACAAACGTTCTTCTGGAGACGCTTATACCTTATACCTATCTGAATAACAACTTACTGTCTTGTTAAAGGTAGGTACGTAGGTACTAGCCAAAAACAGTGAAATGAACCGATACCTATACTGAATACTCTTTTAAATGAGATATTGCATATCAGAGGCGTCCCAGCTCACAATAATCTGAAGTTTTCATTTATCGATGATGGCTTATTGCGCACGCTGACCTATGCAGACACGCATTTTTTCATAAGATTTGACGTGATTTTTGTAGCGAATTTAATCTTGTTTTTCTTCCCTAGCAATCAGTATGGTAAAATTCAAAGACAAAGAATAACAAATATGATAATGACATCAGGCTATTAACTTGATTCTGATTTTCCTGTCAACGTTCAAGATGCAAATGCAGATACGATTTTCCTGTTATTCCATGAATTAATAATTCCGAAATGTGAAATTATTGGATCAAATATTTCGATTGAAAGGAAAAATATGTGAACAACAAACTAAAGGAACTCCTCTGAAAACTTTTTGAAATACTTTCCAGTTAAAACTTACAGAGAAAATAGCAGTAGGGCGAACTTCAAAAAAAGGAAACTAAATAATGATATAAAATTTCTATTTACCCACCCTCTTTTGATGCTTCGAAAGTAATCATATAAACAAGCCACGAACCAACTGTCTATATACAACCCGAATACACATTATTTGATCCACTAATTTTGATGACATTCTAAACAACTTTTTATCTCTTTTCAGTCGAGCGGACAAAGCCGGCCATTATGAGAGGTAATGAAATATCGTTTATCCATTTTGCAAATTTATCGCTGGAAATAACGATTACATTTTCAATGTAACTTTTTTGAGCAAATAGGGAAACGATTTCGTCGTTAATTAGGGCCATTTCCATGACAACAGTGTTTCCAGTTTACACACCTGGAAAAACGTTCCATCAATTGAGTAATAGATGGTTGTCTCTGGTAATAGTAGGGGAGATGACATGTGCATTGGAAATTCTTTGCATCTCTTCTGACAAAGAACGTATCAATATGGCGACTTGCAGAGTGTCGGATTTAGGTTTAAACTTTAAAAAAATTCAATAATTTCATTGTATTTATACAGGTACCGCCTTTAGTTTTACACTTTATTTCGGGTGAAAATAAATTTCCATCAAGTGGGTGCAAATGTGCAAGCAAAAAGGCTAGGTTCTACGACAAAATGGAACATGAATTGGAAAACTTACCTAAAGAGGGTACAATACTACTACTAGGAGATCTGAATGCACAAATTGGAAAGGAAGAATATATAAAAAAAATTAGCAAGGAAACATACAATACACGATAAAACAAACAACAACGGCCATCTATTGTATAATATGGCAGCAAGAAGCAACTTGATTACAAGCAGCAAAAAACATCCACATCCTGAACACCACAAGATAACATTAACAACATCTGATGAAAAAACATGTACACAGATAGATCATGTACCGATCAATAAGAGAAAACAGTCATCAATTGAGGACGTAAGATCATACCGAGGATCCTGCGCAGACTTAGACCACTTTATGCTTATGGTAAAAGTAGTACAAAAATTAAGAAAGTCTAATAGTAAGAAGAACAAGTGATCAAAAAGGAACATAGACAAGTTAAGGAACGAAATACGCAGAAAAAATATATGATGCAAATAGAAAAACTATTAGCCGAATGTGGACATGAAGAAAATGGAATTGAAAAAGACTGGAAGTCATAACAAATAAGAAAAGGTTTGGTAAAGACTGCCAACAGCATATAGAAAAAAAGTTAAAGCAAGGATAAAATGGATAAAAACCAATAGCACAGAAGACAGAGAAGCATATGCGAAATTAATGCAATAGACTGCTCAGAGAAAATAAGTGAGTGGATAGATAATAATATAGAAGAACTAGATAAGAATACCGAAGCAATAAAGAAAGTTTATGAGTGCAATAAAAATACAAAAGTAAGTCAAGGGGATAAAAGATAAAGATGGAAAAGTTATAGAAGAAGAGAACCAATATAAGCTAAGATTGATAGATTATTTTGAAGAATTACTATGTGAAGGGGGAAGTACGCGCCTGAAGATGGTTTTTATTCAATATCTCCAAAACTAATGAAGATAATGAAGCGAAATTTTAGGAATATACCTACTAATGTTTTGACTCCTAACATGATAGGCTAATAGCAATTTCAAAAATTTTAAATTCGGATGCATCAAACAGTTTTTGCCCCAAAGCAGCCTTTGGGGCAAAAACTACCCTTATTTTTTTGTATCTGGCTTTTTCAAAATATTGTCGTAAACTTATAAAAATTTTGAATTTTCTACTACAAACAGGTACTCTTATCGAACCTCAGTAGAATGAACCGTTTTCTGGTAACATCGATTCAAAAGCTTTACTACTTGTCTCAAGTTTAAATTAAAGAATTTGAGATCATAGTAGCCATGAAAAAAAACAAGTTTCGCGTTGACTTATTTGACATTTGCTTACAAATATAACGTATGTGTTTGTTCTTCAGGTGCGTAAGTTAAAAGGGCTGCAACACCCTTAACAAACATTTTTGGACCTATGTTTATTGGAAATTTTTGTACAACTAGTAATAACACAGGAATACTTAGAAAAATAATTTAACGCAAATTGTTTGTCAAAATTAAATGAAGATCATATCAACACGGTGGAACGGATGCCACTTTTATTACGTGACAGCCTCTCCCTATTAACTCAATGTCTCGGTCGTAATTAGTTCAACTAATAGAGACATTAATTGGTCTGAGAATATTGTAAGAAAAGGTAATCAGTGCTGAATCTGAATTATTATCAATTATATTAACTCCGATATTACTTGGTGATTAATTTTTAATCATTACAAAATGAGAAAATCATTAACAAACTTCAAAAAGGAGCACAAATATTAGAAATCTTCAGAAAATCGAATTAAGCTACTAGAACAGCAGGATAAAGTAACAGGAATTTTTATTAGCTTGGCAAAACATTTTTGGGTGTGTAGATATATGCTATATGTTCATAAGTACAGTTCAATTAAGTTGGATTGATTAACTAGATCTAAAAATACCGTGTAATTTGTTAATTGATAGATTATTGGTTTCTCGATGACGCTGATACAGCGATGTGATGCGCGCATCCACCATATTTGAAAATAAAAGAAGGCACATATTTACATTGTTTCTATAGAATATTTGAATTAATTTTGAAGAACAAAAAGTTGAACAAAATCTAACAAGTATCATATAGATGTTAATATTATATTTTATATTTACAATTTTTTAATAATTATCATGTCGGCACGATTACATTGGAAAAATCCTAACATTGATTATTTAAACTTGTTTATTATATATGATAAAGTGATAGAATTAATTCAAGAAAATGCAATCCATCAAAAAAGATTAGATATATAAAATTCCAAGAGTTTTGAATCCTCAAGAGCTAAAGTAGAAATAAAACAGTTGTTGATATTGAAATCGAAAAATTTTGAGGCATTTTTCCGCATATCAAACATTTTCTATAAAGTAACTAGCATTAGAATCGGTATTAATTATATGTGAGACTTCAATACAAAGAATTTTGTATCTAACATATCCAAATAACTAGTATAATATTTACATTTGTGTGATACTTTCAGACACTGAATATTTTCTACTGCAGTCAAGATTCGCTTCTAAAACAACGTAAAATTTATTAGGTCTTTTACAAAGGAAATGCCAGTTATTGGGAAAACTAAAAATTTTCGGACTAAACATTTTTAGACAGACTTACCCTTATCATTATTATATTTTTATAAGATTATAAAATATCTTTTACAAAAAATACCACCGACTTTATTTATTAGGTAGTTGGTGCACTAAAAAATTCACTGAAGGTTAATTCTAATGGAGCTGGTAATTTTGATGTAATGCTGTTGTGAGTAAGAGTAAACAAAAGACTTTCAGCACCAATTTCAAAAGTGCCAGCAGCCATAGAATCAATCTTGTACATATTGATTTTTTTTTGAAAAAATATTCAAAATTTTGGAGTGATTTATTAGTCATGGAACTAGATGAATCAACATTTATATTCAGTGATTTGAAAATACGACGGTAAAAATTTAGGAGAGGGAGGAGAGATTGTCTGGACATTTGGAACACCTTTCATAGATATGGAACACTGATAATGATAATCCTCTAAGCAAATAGTGAAAAAATCTAGAATAATAATTTAGAACGCAAATCCATCAAAATTTTCATTGATTCTGAACATACATTCCGAATTTATTTGCGGTGGACATTCCCGATGGCCTACCTATATAAGCTGAACTATCATCAAACATATTACCTTGGGTCCACTTTAGTCCTTTTCCCAAGTCATTTTAAGGCGAGCACGTGTAATCCAATTATGAAGTTTCACAGCACTTTCATGAACTCTCTCACCCTGAATGCGCAGATTCTGATTCCTCAATTTATAATAAAAGACAAAGCCATCTGGATCCAATTTAATTAATTCATTCTCCAGATTTTGCAACATATTTGTAATTTTGTAGTTCCGGATTTATGTTCAAAACGCTTGTCTGAAAAACGACTTTCGATTTGTACTTCTTTACCTTTTTATTTAAGTCTAGGTTTTCAAGTTTTTTGTTATTTTCAATATCTGATAACGTTATACAAACCATTGCTGCAATAATCTTTGATCAATGAAATCAACGTATCGTGCTCAAATTTTTACCTATATACATACATATATATATATATATATATATATATATATATATATATATTGATTTTGTATTCTTGACTGGTTTTATAATAAATAAAAGGATGTTCTTGGGGATGCAGTCATATATTAAATAAAATTCTTTGATTGAAGCCGAGCTTTCGAGAATGTTTATTCTCTTCTTCAGGGCAAAAATCGTGAATTTAGAATAAATTAACCAAAAACAGGAAAGATTTCATAGCCATCAATTACATTTATAATTACATTACATTTATAATTGATGGCTATGAAATCTTTCCTGTTTTTGGTTAATTTATTCTAAATTCACGATTTTTGCCCTGAAGAAGAGAATAAACATTCTCGAAAGCTCGGCTTCAATCAAAGAATTTTATTTAATATATGACTGCATCCCCAAGAACATCCTTTTATATATATATATATATATATATATATATATATAAAAGATAAAGCCAAATTGACTAACTAGCTAAAGCTATTATACATTATTGACTTAATTTCATAGATAATTTGATGGGTTAATTTCTGTATCTAGCTATCAATGAGAAATCGTTGATTAGGTATGAAATCTTTCCTGTTTGCAGTAAATTTCTACTAAATTCACGACAAAAAAAATAAACGTTGTCGAAAGCTGGGCTGAATTAACAGATTTATTTATTAAATAACTGCATACTCAAAAAAATAAATTTTATCAAATGTTGATCCTCAAGGTAGGGTAGATATGTATTATACATAATATCTAGATCATTCACATTGGTTATAACGTTATATTTCTCGGTATTTAATATACCATCATTTAAGAGCTTAATTAAAGTTCACAAACCAAGATATGTCAAAATTCAGCTAGCGTCGAAACATACATAGTTTACATATTTGTTATTCATTGAACATTCACCCCTTTTGCATTTACAGCGATGTCGAAATTTACGGAGCAGCTAGTTTATCGATAGCACATGTTGATTTCCCAAAAAAGTGTCCCCATTTTTTTCGTTCTTGCAATAAATACCGAAATGCGGCCCCATACTAATGTCATCGTTTGATCAAAATTGTAACACTATGTGTGATATCAAATGGGATATAGAGGCGCGATCCGGCAATGAATTGCGTGCTATAAACTTCAATGGAAACTCTAGGTATATGTAGCAAAATGAGAGATAGTTTTCAATACAGTGTATATTTGGGAAACCGATAGATTGTAATAGATTTGGGTGGAATACACAATGTGAATTAGTTTGTCACAAGGTAATAGTAATAAATGTTAGGTGTTGACCACTTTTATGTAAAACTTGCTTTGAATGCACAATTTTAGAGAGATATGAAATAAAAATAGTAACCTGTATTTTATGGGTATTCTACTATAATTAGTTTCAGTTATAAACCTATTGATAAAAAAGATTACCAACAGAAGACCATCTTGAATATTTGAATTTACCGTCAAGCATGAAGTATCGGACACTTATGTCATGTAGTCTGAAGGTAAGGGAGTGATTCCTTAATTGAAAATGTATAAAATAAGGATTCAATCAATGACCATAATGGCGTTGGTGGAGCTGGAGTAGGAAAAGGCAATTAATTTCAAATGGAGTTTGGATGATTACATTTTTCCAATCAAGAGACCGGAAAAAAATTCAAAAGCAAATTTGAGTTGAGCAAGTTAAATATATATATATATATATATATATATATATATATATATATATATATATATATATTGCTCGAATCTAGTAGATAATATAGTGGAAAAAAAACATTTCCGATAGAACAACTACTTTATAAAGTAAAAATATAAATTGTATTCGAACTGCATTCTCTTACAAATAGTCTTTCCCACTGCAACAAAGAATGATAGATGGAGTGTAGCCGCTCATATAAATCAATAGTTCGATGAGAGTGGAAATAACTATTTGAATAACAGTTTTCAGACTACTACTAGGTCTTAGAATCTTTCTAAAAATACCTTCGCATTCTATCACATAATCTAGAATATAGTAAGGAAAGCTTTTTATTTCATTATTATGCTCGCCGCCGTCCAGAGGCGTCGTTTTTTAAGCATTCGGATTCGATTTAAAAATTAAGTTGCATGTAGGCGAGCTGTAAGTGTTGCGCTAGCTAATCAGAGAAGATTAACCACGTCAATGAACTGAGTCTTTGTGGCTACAGCCCGTCTACCTAAATGTAACTCTATTATTATGAATCAAATAAACGACAAAAGCATTTGAATTTACAAAATACCCATTTTTTTAAATTTGCTACATATCTTACCTTTTGAATTATGTGGTGTCTTCGCAATGAATAGTCTAATAATGATCGTAAACTAAATCAATGAGAAATACGGAATGCTAAAAATTACCAGTACCAGTAAAGTTGTTTTTATTTTCTATTTTTCAGTGCACAAACTAATACGGTCTGTCCTAGTTTTCAAAAAAAGTTCATTGTTTAGAATTTCACATGAAGTTCAATAATAGTAGTGGGATAGTTTAGAAAATAAACATATCACTCATAAGAGTGCGTGTGAAGATCACAATTATGTGCATTTGAATAGAAAAATTAAAATATGTAGGTACAAACGTTCAAGATAATACCTATACGTTATACGTAGTAGTCTTTGAGATACAATTATTATTTCTCAATTTTATAGAGCATTGTTTAACTTAATTTACATTATTTTAAGTTTCCTTTTCATCAATTAATTATTAGTGATCACAATATGATCCGTAGCAAAATACACGCAGCTGATTAAATTCCTTACATAAGTAACTACGTAATCTTGAAAGTGAACTGAATGCCAGAAATATCTCAATAAAAGTCAGTCATCATCTCGTAGAATAAAATACGGCAAGTATTTATGGTTTGTGGTTGTAAAAATGATTTACTGATACTCTAACTAGTACATCAAAACGTTGAAACTACGTTTGAGTAAACATGATTACCAGTAGCCGAATAATGAGAAATGGGAATGATTATTTATAGAATAGTAAAAGCAAGCTATCTAATTGAAATTTCAGAGCTCTAATTTGAATGGATAACATAGAAGTAGATTATTTTCTGAATAATAAACAGAAAATTATAAAAGTGATAAAGCAAATTTCAAAAGAGATATTTTATATGCGATTCAATTATATTGCCAATAAATCGCCTCTTAAACCAGACATGCAGACTAATGTAAAGTCACGATTTAAGTTCTCTAAGTGATGCTCTTCCAAGTGTTCTAATATACAAAGAATGTTATTTATACGGACTCCAACATCCAAATTTTCAAATAAAATATACATAATCAACTTCTTTGTTCTGAATTTAAAATACCAACTAAATAGTATCTTGTCCGGAGAGAACAAAATAATTTTACAAAAAATGCAGCCAAGTGCGAGTCTAACTCTGAGGATTGGACTTAATATTTGCTGTTATAGCGATAATGTTAATAAATATTCTATGAAAATTTCAACTCTAACTATTAATTACAGTTTAGGATATACAGTCCGCTCAGATATGAACGAATGGACGGACATACTGATTTAGTATTTGTTGTTATAGTGAGGATAGAAATACACAGTTTTTGGTACGGAACCCTAAAAATCCGTATTAAATAGTTAGATGCTTCATCCAAAAACAACATTTCATTTGCTATCTCTTATGATTTAAGGCGGGTCGCTACTCAGTGATATCGTAGTTCCATTATTTCTCTTATACTAATTATCCTATCTGGGTCAAATTTTGTATGCTTTCTGAGAAGAGTATGTAAACTAGAGAATCACATAGGAAAAATAAAAATTCTAAGATTTAAGTTGAAAACCTTGTTATTATTTTTTTATTGAAAATAAAAAATATGATCCGCAATTCTACAGTGAATTCCAGGTATATTTGTTCTATAAAAAATCTCTTTCCAATACCAAAAGAGTTTTAGTTGAATTACATTTTACTATCGCTGTACCCGCTTCTGTTCAGTAACACTACTTGTAATACACTAACTAAGGGTTGTCGAGTATTAATTATATCATGTGGATCAACCTTCATACTTCACCACGGGGACATTAAACAGAACAAGTGAAATTTTTGAAAAAAATTAAATATAGTTTTTATTGGGCATTTAAGATTTAAACCGTACCGATGAGTACCTACTATTGCTATCCTTTTCTCGATTTTAACTATACTTATGTTTATGTGTTTGCCAGCAACAGCAATTCCATAACAAATTACTGTTTGTCTACCACAACACAAAACTAAACTTTAAATTAACAATAACGTCTGACAATTGCGACATAACCATAGACGATCTTCCAGAAAGTACCTATATACCAGAGAACGAGACGTATATATACGGTCCATGGTCGTGCGTAATTCCAGTGACGGATCCCATTGTCGTTCCATGTCGACAAAATAATGATCTTGGTTGAATGAGATTGAATGAGATAATTATAATTACCAATATTGGATCACACTTGGAGCTTAACAGGCGGCGAGATGTCAGCGATCTAAGTACGAATTCGAAATTTCAAGTCTAGACCGTATGGGGCCTGAGAAATCGCTGCGGAGTCCATTGATACAAGAACCGAAAGTAATAAAAACTATTTAAAAATGCATAAAATCTACACCTGGGTAGCGTGGCATTGTTTCCTCTACGTTCGTTAAAAGTAAAGTTAAAAGGGAACGTCTTTCTGTTCCTCGGTCCAAAGGTTGGCTTCTGCTTTTTCTTCAAATTATCTTAGTTTTTAGATATATCTGAAAGTATCTCGAATATTATTAAACGTCATCTTTTGTCGAAGCTAAATTTAACAGAGGGATCTTGTAACTGGTGATACATACATACAAACTAAGCTTAAATTATAGATGAGTTGCGCTATTTCAAGCCCAATATGATGGTCGAATCAGATTTAAGGTATCTTCATTCGATCTTGAAATATTCTTAAGAGAAATTACATTAGTTTTGAAAACTTTGATTCCTTATAACTCATTCTTAGCTGACGTCTACCTACCTACCCTCCGAATTCCTGCTTCATAGGTCGAGTATTTTTTGAGATTTCGTGTTTAATCAGTGAGCAAGTGATCTTTCGCTTTTATATATAAATAACATGAAATTAGTAATAAAGTAAGGTATTTTTATTTTAGCTCTTTGAGAATGTTTTATGGAAACCTCAAGGACATTCCTAAGTTTTATTTCAATTCACTTTATTCTTTTTAAATATTTTGTTGAGAATGAAATTTGTCTTTCTTGTTTCTAGGTACATATGTTGTCTATAGGGAATACCAGCCCAACTACGATTACAAATTAGGAAAATATTGTAACCGTACAGCATACCTACTAGCTTTCTGGATACTCACCATTCAGTATACACTGTTGGGAATCTTTATCCTTCTGTCAGTTTGTTATATGTTGATGAGGGGTGATTTCAAAAAGAAGTGAAATGCACATAGATCACGACTTGACAGTAAAAAACCTGACCGTTCGAATAATAGGATGAAATGCTTTGGGATGTTAGTTTTCACAGCGATCTTGAGAAAAATCTTGAGGTGCCTGGGAAGAATTTCTCTAAGGAATATTTTTGTTTAGCAATCATACCAATAAAGTAACAGCCTGAAATTATTCTTGAAAATAGTATTTACTTTTTAGTATGGTTTCCGATCAAAACATGTTCCATAAAAAAGTCATATTTTTTTCAATTCCTCCCAGACAACTAACATTTCCAAAGCATTTCATTCTGATACTCGATCAATCAGCTTTTTGCAGACAGCACACATTGAATTATAATACTATAATAATCAAATTTATATACTCTGTATAAGATAATTTATATAAATAGCACTAAATATAAACCAGTACTTACGAGCGCTTTTTATTTCGCACATTATGATGCTCATAAATTTCAAGTAAGTTAATTCTTCACTGTTTTTTATCTTATTTACCTATTCGATGAAATAAAGAAAATAGTAAAACGTGCAACGTGCTTTTAATAAATAGAGACCGTGTAGTGGGGAAGAAAATAGCTATTTAATTCATATGAACATGAATATGCAACGAAAATAATCTATATAAAAGCTGTAGTAGACGATAAATAAATTCGACGCTGAAAAATTATGAATGAATATTTTGTTGCGAATAAATTTTTATGAAATAGTGTAGATGGGGATCGATAAATTACATTTTCTCAGCTGCTACTCAGTTGACATCGTGAAAGTAATATATTGGATATCTGAAGCTCTATATTATTCCTATTTTTCTAATTGAAATGTAGTGAAGGTTTTATGTTTCTGGAATTGTCAAATAAACACGTTCTTTTGAAGAAAAATCATATTCTAAATAAACTATCACAGTTATTTGCTATTGAGTATCTTTATTAGTGCACTTTCTATCTATATCGCCTTAACAACATGTAATCCTCCAAAGTCCAAAGATTTGCCTCAAAGTCTCCAAGAACTAACTTTGGGCGATGTCTTTAATTAAAAAGTAATATAGAAAATCAGAGTATAAGTTGGTCGAATAAATGAGCCGTAAGTATGGTCGCTCTCAATATCATTTTTAAACTGTATAAGGAATTCATACCCCCTGCTGCACTGCATCCCTTACCAATTTCAATTTTCAACTTCTTGACACTATTTTTCTTAGTTTGACATTAGTATCTACCCAAATACTTCTTCCCAGGTTCTTAGTCTTTTTCATTATTTTTTTATCCTTTGAATAATGTTTTCAGTGCTTTTCCCTTATCGTTTTGTCAATAACATTGCATATCAAATAGTGGGATTACCTACTTCTCCAATTACACTAATGAGCTACCTTGCGTTTTCTATCGGGCAGATAAGTTATTTTATAGATTTGGTATTTTTTCTTCTTCCTCAATTAGCATAGCCATCTTTATGATTCGATGAGTCAACTGATTTCAGAAACTTGGCTGATTATGTCATTCTCACTGGCGCTATTATTATTTTTTAGCTTGCTGAATCATTATATGGCTTCTTGTTCGGTAGGGTTTACAAATATTCTTGGTTCTTGTTATAACGCAAGTCAGTAAGTGGTTTTTTTCAACTCTATCCAGAAGTTTCTTGTAGTAAATTGTCCATTCCATTATAAGATTATATTATGTTAACATATATCCCCAAAAAACATTCCCAATGTAAAACTTTTGGAGGTGAGAGCTATATTCAGCAAAATTCAACAAAAAAACTCAAATCTTTCGCATATGCTCAGTTAGAGCTGAACCACACCGATACAGTTTTTGGGTATGTTGTTTTGTATAAGAATTTTGTTTGAATGGTACATTTTCATCAAGTGATTCTATCGCTTCTCACCGCCCCCAAAATTCCTTCCATGAAATTACGACTTGACGTATTATATTCATAATTGTTTTATTTCAAAAATTTCACTTGTTACTATTGACCAGGGGCAAGAGAAGGAAGTTGAAAAGATTTACAATTGACGATGACGATCAAAATGCGTTAATATTGCGAATCATAAATGCAGGCTGGTGAGGAAATGGAAATGCTCGAGTCCAGATTTAATGTAAATGTGGGTTATGAATATAATATGTCAGGTCGTAATTTCATGGAAGGAATTTTGGGGGCGGTGAGAAGCGATAGAATCACTTGATGAAAATGTACCATTCAAACAAAATTCTTATACAAAACAACATACCAAAAATTGTATCGGTATGGTTCAGCTCTAACTGAGCATATGCGAAAGATTTGAGTTTTTTTTGTTGAATTTTGCTGAATATAGCTCTCACCTCCAAAAGTTTTACATTAGGAATGTTTTTAGGGGATATGGATTTATTTTGGAAATCGGTTAGCTGTCACGGACTTTAATTTTCAATAATCATATTATTTTTAAATACGTGTAGGTATACAAATATCTTAATACTAAAAAAAACAAACACAACCGAATTGTATACCTCCTCTGTCTGGCGAAATCGGTCAGAGACATCGAAAACTCTCTTAAGCAAAATAGCTGTTATCAGAATTTGAGTTTTGAGTAAAGTGTGGCTTGAATAATAATACTAAGGTGATGTTATAATTATCAACAAAGAAACAAGTTTTATATATATATATATATATATATATATATATATATATATATATATATATATATATATATATATATTGATTTTGTATTCTTGACTGGATTTATAATAAATAAAAAGATGTTCTTGGGGATGCAGTCATATATTCAATAAAATTCTTTGACTGAAGCCGAGCTTTCGAGAATGTTTATTCTCTTCTTCAGGGCAAAAATCGTGAATTTAGAATAAATTAACCAAAAACAGGAAAGATTTCATATCCATCAATTACAAATATAAATAATGACATTTGTAATTGATGGATATGAAATCTTTCCTGTTTTTGGTTAATTTATTCTAAATTCACGATTTTTGCCCTGAAGAAGAGAATAAACATTCTCGAAAGCTCGGCTTCAGTCAAAGAATTTTATTGAATATATGACTGCATCCCCAAGAACATCTTTTTATTTATATATATATATATATATATATATATATATATATATATATATATATATATATATATATATATATATATATAATTTAATAATTTAGAAATAGTTCACAATATAAATTTGAAACGCTCGTACTTTAGTATAATATTTTTTAATATTAAGGTGATGTAATAACCACTAGCAAAGAGAAAATGGTATATTTATCAATAGTTAAAATTACAATAGGTTAATACAATATTAAATAAGACTGTAAATACCTATAGTATGAAGAAAATATATTAATGTTAATGTTACATTATTCACTCAAAATGTCCTTCAATGTTTCTGGTATATGTCGATTTTATTCTTGCTTGCTTTTGAACAATAACGGAGAATATTTTCTATTTTTAATTATTCAAGGAATTATACTTTTTGGCATTTGTTGATTTAACTACCAGCAAATAAGAATGTTGAATTTATTTATATACATATTAAAATTTTAATATCTAATGTTTCGTTCTTGTAAAATGTATATTGTATTGAAATACTCGTAGTTTATTATGCTAAGTTTTCTATCATGAATGGTATTTTAAACACTTCAGGAAATTAATGAATGATTTCAGTATGATAGGTCTTCAAGATTCAAAATTAGTTTTTTTTCAATTATTCAATATGCGCAAGCTCTTATCTATAATATAATATTTACTCAAATAAACGGTCTCCATCCTAGTCATTCTGTGGTAAACTTATATTGATGCCAACCCAACCTGGCGGTACATCCAAACGTAACTGCATATAAAAAGCTAGGATCTCCAGGAAATTGATATATTTAATATCCTTGCACAATCTAAAGTCTTGTTTTTCGGCCAGCTAAGCGGCAAGAATTATGTGGTTCGGCTATTAATAAACTCCCCTTCTTGTCCAGATAAAGTTTTACCTACTTGAACTTCAAATGTTCTGCAAATCTGCATGTGCCTTAACTTCAAAACATCCCGACACGAAAGCTTATATACGATCCTTTGGCTTACATCAGTCAATGGCGATCTTGCAATTTAGTCCACCTAAATATTATCCATGCTATAAATTGACACTTCTACGAAAATGAAAGTTGATTTACCTATCTGACGGTACGGGAAAGGTTTCTGTTTCACTTTAAAAGTTAATGGTTCTTGCTATATTTTGGTCCATTTGGACCAATTCTCTTAATCGAATTATTAAAATCACTGAATTACAATAAATATTGATTAAATAACATAATTATCGATTGGTATCAAAAGTTTTTCAATATACGAGAGTTCATCATCTGGCGCAGTGCTGGTGTGTATGGAGAGTGTGCGTTTGCAAGCCACTAAGCCACAATCATAGAGGCCACAATGACAGGAATACGGTATATCTGACATAGACTTCATACTGACACTGACATAACAAACCGATAATCTTTTATGATCCGGACAGTTTTCTAAAGCGGAGAAGGATAAGTTTCTACTTTGGGATAAGTTAAATAAATAATTTAACTGAAATATTTTCACGCTATGAGGAAACTCAGGTGCAATTGATGCAGTGTTCACCAAATTCTTCTGCAAGAGTATACTCTTGTACCAGTATGTCTACTTTTGATAACAAGATGCTCAATATTGAGGGTTGCACAAACGTGCAGAAAATTATAAGCATAAACCAGATATTCAGGCAGAGATCTTTGCGCAGGTTTGAAATTAGTCATGGTATGGCAAAGAGATATGCTAGTCAGTACTTAAGTTACTACTAAGTAGTTTCAATATGTACATGTTGTCCAAATTTATGCCATGTATTGACGCTGGTTCATTTTCAGCATTTTCAAATAGTAATGTTTCTCAGACGAGTCTCTCCATATACAAAAAATAAGTAAATTTTCTTATCTCAATTTGTGCCTTAACTCCTTAACCTCATTGTGACAGCAAATGACAAAATGTGAACGCAATTCTATTCTATCATAGAGATAACATATAACATACAGCAGGCAAGTCGATCAAAAATGCGTTCCCTCAATAGAAAGAAACAGAAAATAAGGCAAGATTATCTATTTCTTTTATTTTGAACACTCGTTATTGGTGGATTAATGTACCTATCTGTCATCCGCATCCGACTCAGCCGTCATTCAAACTCAAATAGAAATCCGAAGCAGTTACGTTTTCACAATTTGTAAATAGGGAAATAGTTGATAATTAAACGGTAAACAATATACTAATAATGAAAACCAGGAAAATTTGTCTCTCAGCGCAAGTTTTAAGTTCAAGTACTTCAGCTGCAGTAAACTAACTTAAATTCGAAATAAAGGATAGTGAATGAAAATGCTTCAACGTAGGTACATATACCTAAATTCTTGAAAAACTTCAATGACATTTTTTATTTGTTAAATACCAAGAATCTGTTTTGTAAAACAGTTGGAAAGATGAGTTAAAGTTAAGATTAGTAAATTTGAACAATCCAATGTGAAGCATTTAAATCAACCTCAGTTTTATAAAACTATTCGCAGGCCTGTTCTTAAATCAACATCGGTTCGAACTGGCTTTTTAGTTTTCATTATTTGTTATTAATAAATTTATATACCTACTTCATGTGAAAAACTTCTCACATAAAAAATATTAAAATATTCTTTATCATATAAATTATCTCAAAACCATGTTGAAATGTTTTTGCGCTTATTAGGAGAATACATTGATTTAATAATAATCCTACCACGATTCAGTTTCAATCAGCCTTTAAAAAGTTACTTCTTAGAATGTATTTAGTTCCTGCTTCTGCCAATAGACCTTTTTACGATCACAGACAGCAGCTTATATACCTTATACCTAGTACAAAACTACATAGATATTCGCCTATAGGCCTAAAACATGAAAGTGACAAATTAAATGACCTTAAATTTAGAATTAGAATGTACTATAATAAATTACCTATTTTTAGAGGACAATAAGAATTGTAATAAATTTCAATTTGAATTATGCGCAAATATAAACTCTTCCCTCTGTATGCGTCATGAAACAAAGACAGACACGGGCACGATATTATCTATCTCTTTTTATCTATGGACCACATCCACTAGCAGTGCTGCATAGGACTTGCCTACTCTATGTTAAATATTATATCTCTATGGTTTGCATTGTTATTGTGACTGACATTTGTTAGTTGGGAGAGAAATACTGCTACCGTGTTGCCGTTTAGTAAGGGATACGTTAGTTATACGTTTGACGAATATTATTAATGCGTTAACAATGTACCATTTTGGAATAAAAGCGATGCTTTTAAAGTAAAAAATGATTTTACTATCACGTTCATTATTACATTATTGGTTTCACTTAAGTATTTATCCGACATTTATATGTGACTTAGGTCTTTATAAACAGGTAAAATTTTAGCACCGGCAACACCGTGGAGTCTTGAAAATAATAAATTGTGAAATCCGTCTACTTGGTTTTAAGTATATTGATAATATAAATATTACAGCCTTTTACGAGTTGAAAACGGTCTCAAATGATTACTTATCATTCTTAGATTGTATTGTATGCAATATCTCATCAATTTCAAGCCATATTTTTAAATTAATCGGGAAAAACCATTAGGTGACCTTGAAAATCCAATATTTTTCTGTAAATAATGCTTCTGTATGCAGAAGTGAGAGATACCGCTCTCACCTCTGCAAACTACAGTTTGCATTGATCAAGATTTGTCTATCAATCAATTATTTCAACAGAAATTTGTAGGTATTGCAGGCATTCAAACTCGATCGGAAACCTATAACCAAATAGCTAGAAATAATCAATGCTCAAGCTGAATTATTGAACATGACGACAAGCTACGCTGCATCTACCATTTGAAGGATTCATTGCCCATATATGTGAAGAAGATGTTCCTGATTTATCCAAGACGAATCTTGCTTGTTAGTATGCACTTTGATTATGCACCAATTCGACTATAATTCTATCGAAAGCATTACTATATAATATATTGAACGTAATTCTAGAGCATTTCTCAGCTTTCGACGTATGCTGACGCATTTCAAAGCAGTTAGGTTATGTACGAGCAAGTATACTTATACCATACCAGAACGCCCAAATGCAGTGAGTGCTGCGATTTGCATGAATCGATTTATGAAAATTTTATCTCGAGCACCGCAGCAATCGTCGATTCACGGCCGTGTATGCCATTTGCCGACAACTTAAAAATAACAAAGTAGGTAATGGTGACGTGAACGATTTTACTTCATTCGAAGAATTATAGCGAACGACTCAGAAAAGTTTTCCGCTTACTTAATACACACTTACCTTACTACACGGCTAACACGCGATCAAAATACATGGTGGAAAAATGTAGGCTGATTGATTTTGTTACAATGAAGAAACAAAATCTGGGCATATGTTGTTTGATTTCTTGAATTCATAAACTATGTAAAAAAGCTCAAATCTTATAAAAGTTTAATCATATACAAACACAAAACGTTCTATAGTATGAAACGTTTAATCATATACAACCGCATGCCTCACCAATTCTTAGTTCGGTATGTAATTTAATTTAATTTGATACTAAACTCTCACGTTTCATATTACCTAACTAACAAACTAAACCATAAGATTACTCGTACTACAATAGACCAATTGCATTGATGATTTCAATTTTCCGCATGCGCGACTCATCTGCCATAGGATACCCTTAATAAGAAGCAGTTTTCTCTGGAACAAGCGCATAGATGTCATATGACATCAAAAAAGTGATAGAAACGGTCAGAGACAGCCATTAGCTTAGAATTATTTGGGCATAGGCATTTTACATTTTGTTCAAAAGAGTAACATTTCAAATGAAAGTGGTCGTTGCAAACTCGCCGCGCATGCGGAGAACATTTTTTGCTTAATGCAATCGGTCTATTACTCTGTATAAATATAATCTGACGACGACCAGCAGAAAACAGTATGTTACCTTATTATCTATATAATACGATGAATTCATATTTTTTTAATTTTTAAACGACTTCAAAAAAGAGGAGTCGGAATCTTTTTTCTACAAAAAAAATAGCTTGAAATCTAAAATATTTTCAATAGATATTGCACGAATTCTCAGTTTTTTTAAACTTTCGAAGGCAGCTATTTTGAGCTAATAAAGTCAGTCATACTAATCATCCAAATTTTTCTTAGTCTGTCAACGATGAATTATGTACCAAGTTTGGTTACGATAGTAAAAGATATATGTCTGTATTCATAATCCAATCTTAGTTCGGTACTAGCTAGTACCGTGTTAAAATAAAAAACAAAACACTATCCTAACATAACAATGACATAAGATTCATAAACCTAATTTAAGGTTATATTATATAGATTGCAGCACAGTCGTCATTTACTTCATAAACTTCGGCATTTAATTATTCGGCAACGCTTAAATTGCACCTTTTTCAAGAAAATCATAGGTTTCCAAGTTACAACAGTGGTAAAGTAAATAACTATGTGTCTCCGCTATGTGATGAAGGTAATTTTTTCGAAAATTGAAAATATGAAAGTGCCAAATTAAAGAAAACATTATATGTAACATTATTAGAATTGGATATTTTTCCCAAAAATGTAGGGTTTCCGAGTTACAGAAGTATAAGCTAAGTATTACCTATCTTCTTTGGTGAACGTTGAATCATTTTGATGTTACACTGTAAATATTTTGTAAAAAACATTGGACCGACTTTATTAATTCATACACTGAAAACTACAAAATAATATTAATTATATTGGTTCTGATACTTTTGAAGTTGGTGCTAATAATTTTCAAGCTACCATTTGGAAAGTACTCGGAATTGATCAGAGATACCCACTATCCGGAACTCAAAGGGGCGAAGATATACGCTAGTTGGATGATGTGGAAGACGAGCCACTGGAGCGAGATAATGCCGAATGAGAGCGTTTCAAGGCCTACTAAGGACTGTGGAACCATAATGATGAATATAGATCTAATCAGTTGTAGATTTTAAATATCTTTATACATTTTTCATCTATATAAGTGTCCGGCATTTTATGTTTACCCAAGGCGTAGAATAAGGAGGTTAAAAAGCATATTCCTAATAGTGCGCACGAGAATCTGACAAATGAAAAGTGAATCTAGTAATCTACTCTATTTATTTGCTCTCTCTTTATCGTCTAAGTAAAATGAAAATGAGACGAGCGATTCGGAGTCCTTATACAATTTGTTTTGGTATGTACCTACCTACCTGGATAAGGTTTTGTTATTTATTATTTCCATATTAGATGCTTGATAAAACTTTCATTTCTGCATTCATTTTCAAATTTTATGTCATATGTCCAAGTTACCTGTTCCTGCTATTATTCTAGTAACTATCAGAAAACTAAGAGCAAATATCTCGGAGGAATGATGTCGAAAATCTGGAAGATCTCCCACAGGAAATAATATGGAAATGACATTGGATATCCTAACAGTATGAATGCGCCACAGGGGCATTTATCATCCACATATATGTATAACGTTTCACTGCAACTTCGAATGACAGGCGGGACCATGTGACGGCAGTAACGACATATCTACTTATATACATATTCTCCGCTTGGAACATAATATATCTTTCTAGTATATTTTATATATTGTATTATTTGAAAGTGCTTTTATCGAGTGTGCTGCAAGTGCCATTTGAAATGAGAGAGGTTCTTCAGGTGAAATAAATGAAATAATGGTTTATTGTAATGTATTTGACATAAATATTTTTTACAAAAAATTTGACCGACGTTATTAGTTGGTGTACTGAAAAGTACAAAATAATATTAATTCTATGGGTGCCGGTACTTTTGAAGTTGTGCAGTTGCAGTTAGAATGAAAACTTTTGGCACTAACTTCACATGTACCAGCCCCAATAGAATTAATATTATTTTGTAATTTTCAGTGCACCAACTGATAACGTCGGTCCATTTTTTTTTGTAAAAAATATTTATTTCACACTTTTGAGCGTAACATTAGTCACGAAAATCGTTGAACGTTCACTAATACCAATGAAGATAGTACTTATCCTATTACCCACGTATATTCTTTGCTGAAGTTGTTATTATTCAGATCTCAAAACATCGCTGCGGAAATACGCTTCGGTAAGTATTTTAGATGTTACCATTTTAACACCGATGTAACTCGAAAACCGTAACTCTAAGGAAAAAATGTTCAGTATAAATGTTGCTACAAATAATTATGTCTACCCACTTCAATTTTCGAAAGAAATCGCCCTCTCCACATAGCAAAAATACATATATTTGAGAATTTAACATGCTTTTATCTCGAAAACCGTAAATCTTTTGAAAAAATGTTCAATTTCAACGTTTCCGGATATTGTCCTACCTTTAATTATACCACTTCAGATTTTCGAATTTGCCCCCTCCACCCCTATGGGGGCGGTTGTCGGAGGGAAGGAGATTTCGGAATGGCGTTTTTATGAATATGGGACCATTTCTTAAGCCTCCTTTTTCAAATGAATTAAAAATTATCAAAATCGGAGATCGTTTACTATAGAAAACGCGTGTAGGAACAAAAAAAACAAGAATAAAGCACAGTCGAATTGTATATCCGTTCGGGGTTCGTCGGTCAAAAATAGCAGGAACGCATTATTGGATAGCCATCGTAGAAATAGAAAATTTTGATTAGATTTAATGGAATTTTGCAATTGAGTAGGTTTAATTGAGATACCTAAGTAAATAACACATACTTCATTTGGTAAGCATCTTTTAGATGCTTCAAGTCTGCAACCGGCCGTTAAAACTTTAGATTTAGAAGTTCATAGAAAGGAAAAAAGTTTGGCAATTTCAGCACCTCTCTTTGCCAAATGTCGATATGTATATCATTCACATTGTTGGAGGATATGATTAAGGTTTTCATACTCTTTCTTGCACTCAAACGGATCTTCATTTATCCCAAAGGAATTTTTAAGTCAGTAGTATATATGGCACCACAACGGCTGTTGATTATAATAAGTTTTCTTTGTCGTTATTATGAGTGAACCATAGGTGAGGCTCTTCATTCATATGTTATTAAGAATTAAGAAAACATATAGTACCGTACCTATACTACTTTGTGTACCTTTCAACGTATAGGAGATAAATGAAAATATGCATGTTATTCTATCCGCTTTAATGATGTATCGGTGAACTCTCATCGTCTCAACTATTTATACCCACCTACACGCGATTTGCTATGATTTGGTAAAGGAGAATAATGCGTGGACATAAAAAATACGAGTTGCATTACGTTGGTTCGCCTAAAATTTCCAATGTTGTCGAATCGTAAAATTGACACTGACTAGAATCAGCTGTTTAATAGGTGCTGCGTCCATTAATGAATAAAAAACTACTATTATACCTACTCAACTTGTACCGTTCACACTTAGGAGATCCAGATATCTTTTTTACTAGATTGAATGACATTTATGATTCTATTTATAATCCCAAAATCAATACGACAGCAAGCGGTGATTTCAACTTTGATAGCTACAGTTACTCTCCTCATTTCAATAAACTGACTTTCTTGCAGGTTTTAATTTACGCATAGTTATTAGTGGACCAACTCGTATACGAGCACTATTTCACCATATTTGATAATTTTGCAAACAAAGGTGTATTAGAAATATTTGACATTATTTCGATCTTATATAGCTTTGAGATAACCACAGAAGAAAGATAAAAAAACTGCACTTATCTCAAAAGGAATTTCTTTGAACCAGCACTGACTAACTCTCCAGAAGTTCTTTTAAATGAAGTTTGAAATGATTTGTATAACTGTTATGATGTCAATGTAGCCTACTCTTATAAATGGGATATTTGCAATTATCAGTTTAAAACCTACTATCTATCACAAATAAAATCATATCTTCTAGCACTGATTTGAAAAACATTCATGATATTTCACGCATAAATCCTGAACTGCGTAAATTTTACAAGGAAAAAAAGAAGGTTCATGAGAAGTCAGTGGAAGCTACAAAGAACTCCTCTAATAAGAATAGAACATGTTCACAAGTTGTATCTGAGTTATCAAATAATAACACCACAATCACCACCAAAATATTCGTATTAAACAATCACAAAACGAAATGGTATGGATATAAAAATATTGACACAATATTTCCTTTTCTGATTTTCAATAAATGTACCCAAGTTGAATCATAGGTTTTAATATTAGCAAGTTATTCAAATTCACATTGTATAAATTTGTATAGACATAATAACTTCATTAGCATTAGCAAAATATAAGAAACTAACAAAAAAATACGTAAATTTAGAAAAAAATCATGCCAAATGTTAAGAATTATTTTGTTACATTTGAGAAATTCTCAGTTAAAAATAAGAAAGCCAAGCTTTTTTTCTTTCTTTTTCTATAAATTGTGTACCTATAATTATTAAAAAAATGGCTTCCTTGATAATACTGTATAATTAAATTCATGCAATTCCGCCAGAACGAAACAAATAATTGAGAGAATTTTGAAATTCGGTCAATATTGAAGGGCGCCCTAGTTTTGAGATGAATCTCCCCTTACAGTATCGCGTACTTACCCTACTTCACTCGTTTAATTATCTTTTTGCTAAGATGAAGATGAATTAGAAGATAAACAGTTGTCAGATTCTCGTGTGCCACTTCACTTCACTCATTTGGTGAAGCGTACGAAGTTGAACCTCCTTTTTTTATTTCGTATTAAAAACGTTGACTGATGGATACACGAATGAGCTTGTTTAACCACGTCTGATGCCGTTTAAATGAAATCTATTTTAGATTCATTTAATTTCTTTAAACAAGAAACCAACTGCCATCCATACTGATCATTAATTTATATTTATTTTCAGATTCAACACTTACAGTTACAGTTGTGCCTACTGTATTGTTTTTTCATTATATCTTTGCATATATCACTTGTTTGGGAGTTCAAATTAAGGAAATATTCTCAATAAATCAAGTTAAAGATATTGCGAATAGTTTGAATAAAGAAATTGTGTATGGAGTACATTAACCAAGCTACACCATTAAAATTATTTAATTTACGTTACGTTTACGTTAGCACTTCACCATTAGAACGAGGGGCGAATTAAAAACGAAGTCGAGAATTATGTGCTCGAAGATTTTTTAAAGAGTGTGTGCGTTGATTTTGGTGTTAAAATGTTTTATGAATATTGTATTATCAAGATATAGAGTATCGAATTTGGTGCTCCAATTATTCAGAAAATCGATTTTGTAGGAAGCTGCTGGTTGCCTAGAAAGAGTATAATATTCAAGATACATTTTAACACAAAAATCACAGCAGTTGCATTCAAGTAAGTACTTTACTCTCGTGGCTAAGCTGAAAACCACATATGTTTTTGATAATAAGTCGTTAGCTAATTATTAATATCAAAGTCTAATTACGGAATCTTCAAGCACATAATTATAGACTTTTTGTTTGTTCATTTGCGCCTAGTTCAGATGCTAGCGTAACGTTAAGATAGCACCCCCATCTTCATTTTCCCATTTTCCTATGAATATCTTCGAGCACAACATTTTCGATTAGAGCAACAAATTAGCGCATAACTCTCCAACATATTCCAACTTGATATTCTATGGTGAGAGTGCTAGGGTAACAAAAAATACAATTTACAGGTCTACAACTAAATGTAAAGTAATCTAAGAGGTATCGGTGAGGTGGGAAGCAACTTCAAATTATCCATATTGTCAGCCATAAGGGTGCTACACCATTCGTGTTTTTTTGCAGCTACTACAGGCCAGCGTACGCCCATGCCACATTACTTCCACATGTCACTTTACACTTGTAGAGCTGTATTTCGGCGCTCAAAACAAAGAAAGATATCAGCTACAATCAGTAGTTTTTTTTTTACAACCGAGAACACACCTTTCATAACAATTCTGCGTGGTTCTGTTCTAGTTCTTTAGGTTGAGCTCTTTGTCCATAAATCCAGTAGAATATACCTCTTCCACTTGTGTGTCGGCCATATTGAACCAATAAATCATTAAATATGTTCGCAAATAACTTTTTTGTATATTATATATAAACGAGATTTGAGAACATAGCTGTCACATTTATTTTAAAATAATTTTTAATTATATCTTCAACATATAACCATCAGATGTCTTAATTTGTACTTGTCAGAGCGGAATATATAAAACACATTTTGTCTAAACACCCATTCAGATTTTACATTCTATACTTGTCAACGACAGCCGATATATTTTTTTTCTATCATGTTAACCTTTCAACACGTTCAAGCAAAGCCAATTTATATCAGAGCATATTATAGAAATGCATAAACAATAACAATTTAATACATCTATAAAATACAACGTCTGACGATCCAAGGCTGGGTGGTATATTTGTCACGTTTTGGCATACATAACAAAGATGAGAGAGAATTAAACCATAAAACGTGGTTACAAAATAGCGTTACAATTATGAAAGTTATTATACATATATAATATAAATGTGAGACTTGAGTTGTCACTTATCTCCTGATATCTCGTCGAATGCTAAAGATACATTAAGAGTTTATTTCGGTGTTGGTGTTATGTAAGATTAAGTTTAGATGAATTTGCGAGAAACATACACAGACAAAGCAGAGTGATAGTTGTGAGAGAATAATGTGAGCGAGAATGATTAAATTCGAGTTTAATATTTCATACAAGATAACAATCATACGCTCAAAACACAGTATCTCTTGATGGTATAAGTATACAAAAATAAAATATGTTCAATTTATTTTTCTGTTTTTTGAAATATGAATTCATATGGTTTCATAATCAATCTATTATGTAACAATTCATGGTAAATTAAAATACATTGCGTCGGTCTTCGAACAGCAAGGACAACAACTACTGCTAGGGCAAATACCCCTACAGCTATTGAATTACGTCCACAGCGGTTAGCCGCTATACGTACAATTCACAATCGTCACAATATCGCAAATACCACTGTAATTGACGGAAAAGACCTGATAATAATAGCAAATTAGTACCGGAATCAGTCTACAGTACTCAGAGTGGATAGAGAGCATATAGATCAGGTGAAAATCCTACGGGGAGAGGCACTCAGTGCACATCTTTAGGGAAGCAGTCGAAGGCATTGATGAATGCATCTCAATAAACAGAGTCAGGCTTAACAACCTACGTTAGGCAGACGATACAATAGTGTTCTCTGATACAATAGAAGGCCTACAGAACCTGATGGATCAAATTATCAAAATAAGTAAAGACTATGAACTCGATATTAACACTAGCACAACTAAGCTCATGATCATCAGTAAAGAAAATATCAACGGAGCAAACCTTTACATAAATCAGACACGAATCGAATGAGTATCACATTATGCCTACTTGGGAACTATTATCAATGAATCATGGGACAACACTCAGGATATCCGATGTCGAATTGGACAGGCTAAAAGTGCTTTCTTGAAGATGGACTCGATATTCAAGAGTCATGACCTCATCCTAGACACCAAAAAAAGACTCCTAAAATGTTATGTGTATTCTGTGCTACTGTACGGTGTAGAAACGTTGACCCTAAAGGAAGTAACCAAATTAAAATTCCAAGCATTTGAACTACGGCTGTACGGAAGAATCCTAAAGATACCATGGACCTACAAGATTACCAATGAAGAAGTATTACGAAGGATAAATACAACACCAGAACTCGTTAACATCTTTAAATACCGTAAGATTCAATATCTGAGTCATATAATGAGGAATCAAGGTAGATACGAGCTGATGCAATGTGTTTTGTAGCGAAAAATTGCAGGAAAAAGAGCCTCTGAGCGAAGAAGAATTTCCTGGCTTGCCGACCTTAGAGTCTGGTTCGGAAATAACTCCACCCAATTGTTCTGCTTAGTGACCAACAAAATCATCATCGCCAGAGTGATCACCAACGTTCGAAATGGACAGATACTCTAAAAAGAAGACCACTGTAACGCTTAATTATACTTATTATCAAAAACTGCACCAGTCTCCAAGACATATCAGGATCAGAGAGTGGATAGCAGTATTTCATAATAAATTCTTATACAAACTCATACCAGAATCAATATTTAGCATACTACTGACTTTGGAGACAACTGCTATATACCAATCTATTCTAAGACACTTTTGATAGGGCCACAAGAATAACCGTGGTTGTAATTTTATCAAAGAAAATTAAAATTTAAGCGTTTATTAAAACAAATAATGGACTGCTGGTACAGATAAAGGCAAAGAGCTGGATAATATTGATAATAGGATAGATATAGATATCGATTTTTGTCCATACGACTTTCCTTCTGAATTCGTACAGGCTGAAATCATGTTATTCATGTCTTCCTAATTTTGTAAGCTGCTAATACCACCGCTGATTATTTTCAAATATTTTATTTTATTGTGATTCGGATTAAGCTTTGAAAAATCATGTATGTTAAAAAAATCACGGCTTGTTCACATGAATAAAAAGTATCCGATCGATCATCAACCTTTCACAGTGTGCCGAAATAAACAGCAATGGTCATATTCAATTTTGTCATTGGAACAAACGATGCTTCTTATATCGAGGGATCTAAAAATGTCACTAGAAGTAGGCTATTGCAAGTGAGAATGACTACTCAGCATGTCTTTGCTAGTGTCAAATGGGATTAAGTTGTATTGTCAGAAGCAATGAGTGTGTTCGTTAAATTAGCCAAAGATCGACAGCAGCAATAATAATCACACATGATAAATTAATCTGTATGCCTCTTGTGTTGAAAGATTATTCAATTTCTTATAGATTCAGTATGTAAAATGGTAACTGTGTAAATGTGTATAATGATAATAATTGCCATCTTTTTCATAAACTTGTCAAGTCCATGTCCCATGTAATTGCTGCATAATACTGTGTTGTGTGATATGATCCATAAGAGCATGAAGACTTAGATTCAATTCCAAACTGAATCTATTCATTTTTAAAACGAATCTGTGAATAATTTAAAGAATATCCGTCTGAAAGACTAAATAATAGTTTACCTGCTTTAATTGAAGTTGTTATCAACCGTAGGTATTCAAATATACCATTTCAAATAATATTCACGTATGTTAAACTAGCTTTGCAATTTACCTATTTTCTATGTAAAACAAGAATGCAAATAAACTGAAACTGAGAGCTGATAAACGGTCCGGAACTTATCAGTTCAATTCGTTTCCAAATGTTAGTAACGTGTGCAAGGTGAACTTAAAAAAATATTTTATGGCCTTATGGAAATTTTAAATTTCTGTTATAATCATTAATGAGTTCAGGATTGAATATTTCTTTCAATATTGATCAATAAGATATTTCTGCTTCAAAAAGGGACAAGTTATGTTTCTGCATTATAGAATTTCAGATGAATAAAGTCAAGATATGCGCAATTTTATATGGCACACTTCGAACGAGTTTTTTTGATCACTTGATACGAATGAACAGGTATTAAATATGAAATTTGATTTGCGCCTTCTTTACTACTGATTTTTTCCACAGAGAGCCTCTGGAAAAGTTACACAGAGACAGGATATATAAATGAAATATAAGACATTTTTCTCTGTTATTCAATATATTTTTCTTCAATACATTATTATGAGTGACTTCATTATTATACAATAAACCAATATTTTCTTATCATTATCAGTAATTTCTTCTATTATCATTCTTTCATTTTGGTTATTTTCTGGTTCCTCATTAGAAATTGCACCTCATTCCAAGAAAGTAACTAAAAAATATTCTAGACTAAAACCTCTCAAGATATCTACTAAATACAGCATCGATGGTCGTCCCGTATTTGTGTACCAAGTTTGGTGTTGATCCGTCCAGTATTTTTCGAGATATAGTGTTGATTGACAGACAGTCAGACAGCAAAAAATCAATCTTATAGGAGGTATTACCCTTACGTATTTGTGTACCAAGTTTGGTGTCGATCGGTTAAGTATTTTCCGAGATATCGTGTTAAAAGACACACAGACAGATAGACAGACAGACAGGCAGCTCAAAATCAATCTCGTAGGATGTATTACCCTTACGTATTTGTGTACCAAGTTTAGTGTTAATCGGTTACGGATTTTCCGAGTTATACTGTTGACAGACAGACAGACAGGATGATCAAAACAATAACAACCTCAAAAAAGGTAGTTAATAAAGAAATTTAATTATTAATAATTTCTCTAAAAGCCAGAACATATAAAAAACTACACGAAACATATTCAACGATTTTTCTCACTTTTAGCGTGACGCGGTTTCTCGATCAACACCCCATCCCAATGAGCCCAAAGAAGTATAACTTCAAAAAAATTGTTGTTCTGCGCTGCATTCTATAGCATAACAATTTTCGGCCATTTTGCATCAGCTATTAGGAGCTTATACCACACCACATATCGAAAATGTTACAGTTAATTTTTTATACGTTTTTATATTTAAGTTATGATTTATAGAAAATATTCCTTTATTGTTACATAATTTTGCAAACACATTCATTTTAAACAACGTTCTTTCGCACATTCTATATGTAGCCTTCTATTTATTTTTCTTAAGTTGGTACATTAATCCGGAAAATAGATTTAATACAATACACGGTAATCTGCAGCCTCATGTTTTATCATAAACTACGTGAGCGCAAGAAAATCGCCAACAAATTCTGATTAGCGAGAAGAATAAAGCCAAACTCGCTCGACGAGAATCTATCAACTTAGAACATCATATAAAGATAAAGTTTGTGGGTAAGAAAAATATATCTCCCAATAAAATGTTGACAAAAAGTATTGTACTGAATAGAAAACTGCGAAATCTATTTTACAGATGACAAATTAACCTCAAATAATGAAAATTCGTCCTGATTTATTAAAAACAGCTGTGGCTAGAACTATAGATAATAAATATTTGTAAGCAAACTATCGGCCCCTATCTTTGCTATAAAATTTCCGTTAAGAAATTATAAATAATAGATTAAACAATTTCCTAAATAGCTTATTCTATCTGAACAATAGAATAGATTCTGATTCAGTAAACAAGAATGAAATATCGCCAAAATGTGTTCAGACCTCATAAAAGCTTTCGACAGCGTTATTCATATACAATTCTGTAAATTAAAATATATCTATCACAAATATGAGTTTGATTATAAGGGAAACCTGAATATTTCAGAGTATCTAATCAGGCAAAGTGTATCTGAAGGATAAACTCTTGGACCACTGAGGTATTTTTTCTATTTAAATTGAATATTTGACATCAGCGATGGATACAAAGCGTTATGCGCTGACACTGATCTTCAACAAGGAGAATAAACAAATACTTCTTACAGAAGAGAATTACAAAATTTTTACAATAAAAAAGTATTTTTATCAAATGCGTAAAAATATCGTACGAAAACGAAGAAATCTTGAGATATTCTCTGGAAACTAGCCTGGAGGTGACATATAGATTTGGTTGCCAAGAAAATATCTCGTAATTGTTATGTACTGTGTAAATTTCTGAAACTAAGGAATCCAGAATAGATTATAAAATTATCTTTTGATGTAACTTGTGTTATATACAAATAATTATATTTACAAAAACGGTGAATATTGCATTAATATTAAAATTATTTTAATCTGGTGGAACCCGGCACCACCATCTAGCGCCGAGTAAAAGTGGATAGCGTTAAAATATTTGCAATATCCAAACTCCTAGGTTTACCAATTTTTAAGGTGATAGGTTAAATATTGTAGAAGTTGGTGCTTTGCAGCGCTAAGGCGCTAAGAATATACTAAATATAAATAAATAACGATTTTCAAGATAATCGATCTAAAGGGTGATATTCCATTGATTGTCTCCCATACAATCTTTCTTACCACCGTTCACCTCTTTTTGAAGTTGAATTTCGAATAATTTGACATTACGATACCGAAAATCAAATTTCCAAATGTTTCTTGCATCAAGAGGTTCGGCTGTGCGTTGATTATTTACTCAACCAACTTTTTTATAGGTCTATATTAAGTCGGCACCATATGGGAAACATTTTTTGATTTAGTGAGAATAACAACATCAATTCTTGTGGTACATCCATGTACCATTATACAAATATTGCATATCTGACTGTACTTTTCAATTATGATAAATATTACTCATTGTCGATAATGTCAAAAATAAAGGTAACTTACTCTAGAGTTAAGTTTATATTTTTCAACAAACCACGTAATCAAGGGCAATAAATTTATATCTGAGTAAGTATATCATATCGCATTTTTGGTCATGCAGAAAATATTATCAAGAACAACACATATAACTAAAAAGTTTTGATACGGTGCCGCATTAGTTGGAAACATTGTATATAGATAGATGGAAAATTGCAGAAAATATATAAGGAGCTTTTATTTTTATAAGTGAAAATATAGAATTGTTCAAAAATTAGGAAACAAAACATGTTACTAATTTGCATAGTTTCGGGTATTTATGAAAAAAATAATTGCTCCATTTAAATTTTGAATATCTTTCATAAATTGGTTTTATTTTTGGGGCTTTTTGCTATCAGTAATAAAATTTATAGTAAAATCAAGAAACAAGACTAACAATGTATTTCAATCTATTATGTATCATCACTTTTGAGAATGAGAATATCCACTCACACTCTCCCATCTTTAAATTAGATCCATTTTATACTTATTTAGTTCATATAAACCAAAACTGACTCGAAGAAAAACAATAGAATTCTCATTTGATAACGGACGTAGAGATTTCTTCATTGAACAAGCGAAAAGAAATTAATAATAATATTCCCGAAAACTAAATCTGATAAAATTTTGAATATTGAAGAAAAACATTAAATACATCATTATATAAATATTATGAAGGTTACATTGTTAGCTTACACCAAAACAGAAATGTTATAATCCAATATTATCGATTCAGAGTTCAGCTTTAAAATCTCAAATCAAACTTTTTCTAAAGCAAATAATAATGAAAACATGGACAAACATCCTAATTGGCCGTTATAACGTAACCCGAAGATTAACACAGCTCAACAGTGTGACGCCTGCACTAAATAAAACTAAGATAATTAGACGCCAAACAAAAGAGTAACTCCACCATGTCGGTTGGCTTTTGGCTTCAGACAATAAATTGACTTTTAATTAACAAATAAGCAGGAAATAAAAAACTTCGCTTGAAGTTCAACTTATATATAGGTTAGATAGTAGTTTTGAAAATATAATTGGAGCCAATAATGGCAGAGCTGGTAGTGAATTCAAGAGTTGATTCATTAAAACCAGAGACTAGTCATGGCTACGAAACACGATAGATAAAAATATATGAATGTAAAAAATCTCTTCATTTATTTATTCATAACTATTCAATCCATCAGGAAAGAATGTCCAATAATTTGTAGCTAGAATCGAGATAGTTTGTCATGATTGTTTTCAATCTTCTCTCGTTAAGCTTAGAATTTTCTACATATCAGAACAAGTTTATGAATGTTGAAGAGTACGTTATTCTTTAATTATACTGAAATCAAGGAATTACCCGCAAAGAAATCAAAATTATCAAAAAGGAATTTCATTTTACGAGAGTATTCTTTCTTATATTCATCATAAGTTTTAGTCAATGTGTTACTAACAGATTTTAGTCTCTTACGATTGTTTGAATTTGTGTGCGTTTTTCTTCCGTAGTTCATTTTTTTCTCGTTATTTTCTGTCATTCACGATATTCCTTACATTTTCCTGCATTGGTTTTAGGTTTTTAGTTTTTTTGTAATTGCCCCCTCAGAAAATACATCAGAATTTACATTTTCACAATTCTTTATTTAATTGAGGAGGAACTAAAGCACGTATTTTTATTAGATAAATTATTAGAACGTTTATCACGCAAACAATTACTCTTACGCTGGAAACGTAAGAAGAATCTGTTTTTTTTACACACTCTCACTCAGCTATTCCTTTATTGAACGGAGCGAGCTGTCAGGTGAGTCGTGAATAAAATTGAGAAAACACTGCTTCTGTACTCTATATCTAAATAATCGAAAGCAATAAATGATCATAATGAAGGGATCTGTATTGTTTTCTGTCCCTATAAGCGTCATGATAATGATCCCTTCATTATAATAATTTATTACTCTCTCTCTCTCTGTCTTTTTTTTTGAAATGGAGTTATAGTTGATTTGAAACTGAATGAAATACAATTTCCTCTAATCTATCTAAAGAAATAAAAACCTCACATCAAAGTACAATCTTTTCAATCGGACCATGTCAACATCATGCATCTGCCATTACTGCTCAAATATCAAACTATAAATAACCGCTAGATAACACGATGATACACTTGCGATACTTCGACACCTATATATACGCCAACTCCTCTTTGTATTTCAAACTTCATACATTTAAACTTCTTGGAAAGTTTCCAACATCCATGCCAGCGATTCTAGACGGTATATTTTACTAACTTCAGAAAGAGTTTCAACGTGTAATTGGATCACTATGGATTCTCAGGTGGCACGAAACAAACAAATATTGAGTTTTAATTGGAAATGATAACTCCACCATCCAAGAATATCCTCCCCGTAGTTCTTTTGTTTCTTGGAAACAAACGAGTTTCTTCATCGCGACTCATATTGCCGCTCATTTTTGACCGACTTGAAAAATGGAGTAGCTATAAGTCTATAACTGAAAGAATCATATATTTGGCTGATTCTTCTTTTTGAAAGTGGCTTGCTGAGAAATACTACAATAGAAAAATTCATTTCGCCCCAAAAAGAAAGAGGGATTTTTTTTCGGAAATCAAAAATATAATAGAGCAAAATAAAGAGAAAAGATCATCTTAATTAAACTTTTTCGCAAATTCCCGCGTTTGAGATCTTAAATGGTGGAATATAACTGATATACCTACTATAGACCAGATCGGATACTAAATTCTCAGAAATTATTGTTAAGTTTTGTTCTAACTCTTCCAATGATTACTTGACTTATTGAAATTACTACATGGCTGCAATTAATTATTATTTTCCTGCCACTACCTTAGGTAGCCTAGTACGCAAAGTATTGTAATCGAGTAAAATTTTCTAGTTCTCAACAGATGTTTACGTTTTAGAGTCCAAAAAACATATTTTCTGCCATCGGTCTGTCTGAGGTCTGTGACAAGATTATCTCGAGAAAAGATGGACCGATCTTTTGTTTTCTTTTTAAATAGTTTTTGTTATTAAAAAGTTTTTATTACTTTCAGTTCTTTCTATTGATGGGCTCCGTAGCCATTAACCAGGCCCCATAAGGTTTAGAGATTTGAAACTTCGAATTCGTACTTAGATCGGAGGTATCTCGCCGCCTGTTAAGTTTAACACTGATCCAAGTGTGATTTAATAATGATTAATTATATTATCTGATTCAAGAAAGATCAAATTATTTCTTCAACATGGAACGACAATGTCGGACGTCATTGGAATTACGCACGGGCATGGGACACCTAACCTTTGTTTACACTTTACACGATTAATTTTGTATTGTGGCAGATAAACAGAAAATTGTTATGGAATAGCTGGCAAACAGATATACATAAGTATAGTTCAAATCAAAAAAAGGGGAGATAGCAGTTGTAGGTACTCATCGCTACGGTTCAAATCTTAAATGCCTAATAAAAACTATTTTTAATTTTTTTTCTTCAAAAATTCGACTTTTTTGTTTTGTATATTGATAAGGCTCACAAGTGACACAGAATGGGCATCCTGCTCGCACTGGTTGTTGGACCAGATGTAAAACGTATTTCGCTCAAGACGGTCGCGCCAAAACCACTCTAACTTCTATCACCTGCTATCTCGAGTATTGCTGAATAAATGCAGAAAAAAAGATACCTGTGCTCAAATAAACAGTTCATATTTTGACTAAAAGTTTCCTCCTGTATGAAAATTGAATATGATCATTGTTGTTCGGTTGATCTGAAATCAATGAAGTCACATGACATGATCAGTTGATTTTTATATTCCATAGAATTCGTTTGAGAGCGGTAAGAGAGTCGTGTTAGTGGACACACCAGATATATAAATCAGCAAGTTGTGGATATGTTGTGAGAGGATATTGTTTAAGGAAATAGGCAGTTTCCCCTGTTCAACTATCTTTGACACCCTTCAAATTTATAAGATACCAATAGTCCATTCTTTGTTCTTCCTTACGCAAATGATCTAAAGCTTTCCTTCAGTTCTCAAGGGCGACATTTGCAATTGCTTCTTGTAATAAGATTTTTAGGTCAGCTGTTTTAAACGTGGTGTCCTTCCTTGCAAAATTACCTTTCATTCGGGCCTAAATCTATTCGACAGGGGTCAATTCGCAATGCTAAGGTAACAAGCTCAAAGCAGTTTTATCTAAATTTTCAGAATATGTTATGCTTATATTGCACATTATCTGAAATATTCGCGTTAGATTTTATAGCATCTGTTTCTTACTATCGGGATGTTCAAGTTGATAGACTTTAATTTTATTCATCCTAATGTACGTTCATTATCAAAAACAACAAAAACAAAAAGCCAAAATGTATCCGCCACTGTAACATGGAAGTAACGATAGGTACAGGAGAAAAGATCCTCTGCCAGGTTGATCATGCGTTATCATTACTCTGTCTGTTCAGTGAATGTAGTAGTACCTACATGTCATCTTATTTAATTCACCAGCAAAAACTGATTGAAAATAATCTGATAAGTAGTAAATTGGGACTATTGTTTCTTCAAATATAATCGCAAACTTCAACAAAACTCAATACGATAATGATTTACTGAAATATCGCTGAAGTAAATATTCTTGAATATGATAATCTACCACAATCTTTATCATTCTTAACATGGTAAAGTCACGTTATAATGGCATGAAATGAACTACTTGGAACAAAATTTTAATTAGAAAGATAATTTCTACGTTTAACAAGTCCCCACTGTCGGCTTTTGTTTCGTTGATAACATGCGGGCGCCTCGTTACGCTGCTCACTTACCTTTTTGAGATCCTTGTTGGGCTCCGAGTCGTCTGCTTTCCTTTTCTCGGTGCCGGCCAATTTGGCGTTGTCTTTTTCGCCGGGATATGTACGTTCATTATCAAAAACAACAAAAACAAAAAGCCAAAATGTATCCGCCACTGTAACATGGAAGTAACGATAGGTACAGGAGAAAAGATCCTCTGCCAGGTTGATCATGCGTTATCATTACTCTGTCTGTTCAGTGAATGTAGTAGTACCTACATGTCATCTTATTTAATTCACCAGCAAAAACTGATTGAAAATAATCTGATAAGTAGTAAACTGGGACTATTGTTTCTTCAAATATAATCGCAAACTTCAACAAAACTCAATACGATAATGATCCATTTACTGAAATATCGCTGAAGTAAATATTCTTGAATATGATAATCTACCACAATCTTTATCATTCTCAACATGGTAAAGTCACGTTATAATGGCATGAAATGAACTACTTGGAACAAAATTTTAATTAGAAAGATAATTTCTACGTTTAACAAGTCCCCACTGTCGGCTTTTGTTTCGTTGATAACATGCGGGCGCCTCGTTACGCTGCTCACTTACCTTTTTGAGATCCTTGTTGGGCTCCGAGTCGTCTGCTTTCCTTTTCTCGGTGCCGGCCAATTTGGCGTTGTCTTTTTCGCCGGGACATATCTGAAATAAAAAGGAAAGATGTCACAAATGAAATAAATTTTAATATATAAAGCCAGTCTTCATTTGAAAGAGAAATGAAATCATAGGTACCTACTATTTTTCAATATTTCTGTTTCTACGACAATAAGTTGGGTTTACCGATTGCTATGCTGGTAGGTAACCAAACTCGAAGGTAAGTACCTATTACTTACCTTTCAGTGGTAACTGAATTCATAGATTTTGAAGGATATAAGTAATTGAATATTTTTTGAAAATCATTCAATCTATCAGTTGTCAGATACAACTTAATAAGCATAATAAGATATTAGTTATTTGCCTCAATCATATATTATTCAAGAAGACTAATTTCTACGATTTTCATACATAGATTGTACGAAAAAAAATAATACACTATACTTTCGATATAGTGAACACGGCTTATAGTGAACTACTCCAAATAGTGAACACACCTTATGCATTCTATACAATGAACAAATAGCCGCTCGAAATAGTAAATCTATTGTTATGGCATTAGGCGTACATTGTAGCAAGACTTTATAGGGTATTGGTGCTGTTAATTAGGTATAATATGGCTAGAATTAATTTTAAACTAAGTGAGAAGGCTGATTTAGTCGAACAGTTAAGAAAAGGTATTGGAGTGACGGTTTTGGCAAAAAAACGGTGTGTCCACTATATGTGTAATTCGAAATAGGAAAGAAAATATTCTGCAGTAAATCAGCAACACCTTCGGGAAACCAGGAAAAATTAAAACGTTAAGGTCATCGAAATGCCCAAGAATAGCAAAAGCTCTAAACAAATGGTTTTGAAAGCAAACAGAAAAACATATTCCTTCCATTAAAAGAAGTGATTCAGGGGACGGAAGAAAATCCACATAGAGTAAGTAGACTATTCCAGCCTGCTCGTTGTACACAATTTAAGACATGTCATGGTTCAAATGGGATTGACCAAATAACCTTCAAAAACAAAAATAAAAAAATTAAAAAAAACTTGAAACTAATGTTAGTGAGTTAAAGAACATTATTTTTTTTGTGAATAAGGTCAATAAAGTTTATTTTGAGAAACAATGTAGTTTTATTGAAATTTCGTAACTGTGAACAAATCAATATAGTGAAATGGGCGTTAGTTCACTATATCGAGAGTTTATTGTATAAGCATAACGAACGGTAAGTTTACTTTTCAGAAAAAATCTCAACTAGTGAATCATTTTTACGGATGTTGATATTTAATACTAGAACATGCCCGTGACTTCGTCCACGTATATTCTTTCTGTCAATTTAATAGTCCAAATTCTTGTATAGTAACTAAGGAACCCCCATGCAAAATTTGAGACTTCTAGCACTTGTAGTTTCCGAGATTTCGTAATCAGTGAGTAATTGACCTTTCGCTTTCACTAAAATTGACGAAGTTTCACATAAACTTGCAACCCCTATTTTCCCACTTGATAAGCGGAGTTTCAAAATATAAAAGAATATTCCCAAATTAATTTTATTAAAGGGTATATTATGTGAGTTTGGAGTCGATAACTTTAAAAAGAAAGGATTTTTCATACAAACTTACATCCCTTATTGCACCCCTTAAAATAATAATTATTTTCTAGTAATTTCAGAACCCTACTAAAAAACAATAGAACTTTCATACAAACATTGACACCACTTTTTACCCCCTAAGGGGTAAAATTCTGTCTTGTAAGCACTTATGTTCTAAAAGGAACCCCCGTGCAAAATTTGAGACTTATAAAACTTGTAGTTTCTGAAATTCGTGATGAGTGAGCGAGTGAAATTTCGCTTTTATATATATATATATTATAGATGTATAAAATCATAACAGTATCTTTTAACCGAGCTTTTAACGCAATGGCAACGCCAATTGCCTGATAATTGACTGAAATAATGAAAGGATGGTGTTTAAAATGCCCGAAAAGTGATACATGGCGCAGGGGTACATTGAAATCTTTATTTAGTACCTACGAAAATACGAACATTCATAACGTAACCGACTATCGATTTTGTAGGAGCCAGGAAAGACGTAAATTCTTCTTATTGAAGTTATTTCAAAGACAGAAAATGATATAGTTTATTTTCAACTTTTACAGCCAAAGATTTGAAACACAAATCTTAAATACCTATATCATTCTAAAGTAGCTATACCTAAAGTTACTTTCCAATGATTCTTGAACAAGATATTTCCCTGTTCGTTCTCCCAACGAAATGTTATCGCTATCAGTGTTCTGTTACTACGTCTTTGAGCACACGGCTTTGAAACAAACAGATCCCTTATCCTCTCAGTATTTTGGGTCGGTTCACATGCATGCATTCATTGAGTTCAGTAGAATTGGGAAAACCTTTTGAAATGTCACACAAAACAGCTCGAGTACCTCGAGGCACAATATATCGTTTGTATCCAGATTCTTTGTCTCAATATAACACCATGGCGACACATCATTTTCTCTTACTCTTTTTCCTCTTACGCAAGAACGTAAGTGCATCGACGACTACATACAGTCACAAAATTCACGTGGTGTGTGAGGTAATTGGGATGCGAGTTGAAGGTGTCGTGATTATAATCCATGACTACGCTGCCAGACAGCCATTGGAAAAAAGGTGTAAGAGGACCGCCACAGCCACAATGTGGCGGGGGCGGTTCATTGTGGCGTATTGACACGTACACATCACCTACATACGACGACGGTGGAAGAGGATTATACTCGAGAGGTTTGCCTTCTCGAGTGTTCTGTATGGAGTTCGAGCTTGGAAAAGAGAGAATTTCTCTTTCGTATGGAGAAGCCGTTCCGAGACTGTTAGGAATAGAGTATGGTATTCAGTCGATTCCAGGATGCAACATTCAAATATGTATAATAATGAGTAGAAAATACTTTTTCTTACATTTTCATCAATACAAACGTTTCGACCGAAGCAGTAAGCTACTCCAGAAATTTACAAAGTGCCAATAAATTCCTTAAAAATCTGGCTATTATATATCAGAAATAAGGCTTTCTTTAAGACAAAAGTTAAAACGTTTAGGACATAATATGTTTATATGAAGTTTTATTCTCAAAATGGACCCAAGAATAACCTCTTTAAATATTAGCATAGTATTAACAAACACCCTGTGTATACAGGAATTTTGCGAAATTTGCGCCAGTAGTCGTTCGGGGGCAGTGTTTGGTATTTTTGAAAGCTCATAACTAGGTAGCTCAATTAAAAACCATAAAAAAGTCATCAAATCGACTAATTAGTGCTTGGGTACCGCCCTCCGAAAATTTGATCCCATTTTTTAATTGGGACAAAAAGCGCCCTTCGGGAGGGCTCGGACCTCCCCTCCTTTTGGCACAGTCGAATATTCTACTCTTCAAACCTTTCCAACGGTACCTAAATTGGCAAATTTGGGGCATTTGCTCTAATTTGGATGTGGATATGTTTGTATGTATGTATGTATGTACTATCGCCAAAACCTTCATGTTCAAAATCGAATATTTAGACAGAGTCGGCGGAGTTCGACGAATCCCCCCCTCTGTAGCGGCCCACGTGCTCTCAATGGAATTTGGTGGTATATTTAGAAGAGCTTATAATAAATTCATTTAATTTCGAGAAATTTTTAATTGACTGAACTGTTAAAAAGTTATTCAAAATGAGATAGATTTCTCAGAATATCCTTGCTAGAGTCAATGAGGGTTAGAGAATTTGATCACCGAGTAGTTGTTATCATCCTTGGTAGTTAGGTAATCATTGTATCTATCTACTAAAGACCGAAGTCATTTATTTGAACATTTTTTCAGTAATTTGTGAAAACGATAATGGCTATAATTGTTGGTCGAATTTGTTGTAAAAATCGATCGTACAGATAACTCGGTCAAGTTCGTTAACGGGCATGATCGGATCAATAGTTTCAAAACTCTAAAAAACTTGAAGTATTTCAAAGTTAGATATTATCTGTAACTTTTGTTTGAAGCATTTTTTCCCAAAAGTTCAATCCTTTAACTACGAACCATCGGATTTTTTTTTATTTTCAATAAAAAAATTATTAACAAAGTTTTTATCTTGAAATTTGGAATTCTTGTATTTGATATATGATCCGCGATTCTCCCTATTTTTCTCAGTAACATTTTACCCAGATCGGATAATTATTTTAGGAGAAATAACAGAAATTATCAATGGGTAGCGAGGCGCCTTAAATATAGAATTCAGAAATGTAAAATATATGGTGTTCTATTTAAAAAATAAATCAATCTCTTATTTTAATCATCCATGACATCAGAAACTAAGATGCGCTGTTGCAAATAAAAATCGACGTGGCTCAGGATTTTTCATTTGGCAGTACCAAACTGTACAGGTAATAAATTTGGAAAATGCTTCATGGATTATGTAATAATGTTCATAGTGACAAATATCCTGAATAAGATTCTATGATATTTTTTATCCCACAGATGATAGGCATTTCTAAAAATGAATAAGAAACATACTCAAAACTAAATTGATGGAATGATACAGACTGCTGTTGATTAGTTAGCCCACAAAATCAAGAAACAATAGATTAATCATCAAATATTATAAACAAAGCTCAAACCTCACATCACATAGATGGTCGAGGGAGAATCAGATGATCGTCGTCCACAAGCGTGAAGGCAGAAACAGTAGTTACTACTGACCATATTTTTTCTAATATTCTAAGAGTTTAGCTGTGAACTTATTCAAATTGATATTTTTGGGCCCAAAGCTCTTTACCGCGCGTTTCTACTTCAATGGTATTCGAAAACCGTTTCTAATGAAATGAAATAATGGAAAATGCTGAACAAGCAGTTACAAAATTCTCTTTTATATGAAGCTTTTAATTCAGACTTGTCTCCTCGATCCAATTATGAAATAATGGTATATATTGACCGCCGCGGGGCCCTTTTGGTTCGGCTGAAATCTTGCTAAATTAAAAACTTTCCATTTGCGGTCCGAGCTCATGCATATTCAGGGACACAGGCTATACTCCAGTTATGATATTATTATGCTTTTACAAGTGCGCTTCAATGATACTATATAAAGCAGTGATATATGAGGATGAAAAGTTTGCTGAAAAAATAACACCAAGCCGTCGAATTATTTTGCATAACGTTGGATAGGGAAACACTTTGACAAACTCACATAAAGCTAATCTTCTATGCAAAATTTAAAATATTTTGTCTATATCTTAAGAATATGAAAGCTTGATGCGTTCGATAGATTGCTAATAAAATATTGAAAGGTATAAAACTTTCTAAATTTATAAGTGCAAAGCATTTCCGGATCTTTAGAGTCTAGAGAAACGAAATGTAAGTGTATGTATTTTATAAAACTCATTATTCTTTGAGTACCCTTTCATAGGAGGAAGTTTATTAAGAAGAACGATCGTTAAGTCGCCCAGACTTACTATGTTATTAGTGAATTCTTTCTGATGATAAAGTACCTACCATATGAAAATAAAAGGTCGACATGATCCCCCAGAAATGTGCGTTCTTGATTTATTGCGTTCGCTTAACGTAATACGTGAGTTTATACCAAGAATATGATGGAGTTCACCTTTACGTCTTCTTTATTTATACTCATATTTTAGGAGCATAAAAAATTATAATGGATTGAGTAGTAGACGACTTATTTTTGATATTTTATAGCATTTCGCAACACTATGTCCAATGACAAAATTCAAAAGCTTTGATTAATATTAAATGTGTCGTTCAATAATTGAATTATCCACAAATAAACACATGCAACATATGTCAATGTTTCAGATTGACACGCAGAACTATTTGAATTCAATCAATCTATCTGTTTTCGCCACCATATACAAGCCCGAGATAAATATTCTGCCTGTCCTGTGACATAGGTACATAAGTCACAAATCAGATATGACAAATTTGAAATTTGGATAAGAAAATACCACTGGTTATAACGCAGTTGAATTTTAGATTTAGGATTAATGAGATAATGTGTTTAGCATCTACATTTCCAATATTTAGTGGTAGTCTACATGAATCCATGAGCCTGTGGAAGGAAAAAAAAAAGCAGATGAAACTCGCAATAAAAATCGTGTGATATTCCGAGATCTTTAGAAAAAAATGTGTCTTTGCATAGGTTGGCGTGCTCAATACCTAAAGCCCGCTGCAGACGGAGTATGTTTTGCTGCTTGATTGCTTGCTTGTTTTGCTGTACGGTCCGATAAATGTTGCCACGCATGGTTTGTTGATGGCATCCAAGTTTGTGTTGGCTTTACACGATGCAGCCCATCATGGGACATTAACTCAGTTGTAAAATGATTAAAAATAGAACTTGATTAGATTAGTTCAATATTTTGTATCATTTGTAACCGTCATATTTCTCTGCACTGTCATTCTACATACATGATGGCCTGCATCGTGTGAAGCCAAGACAAGCAAGGGAGCCATCAACACACCATGCGCGGCAACATTTATCGGACCGTGCAGCAAAACAAGCAAGCAATCATGCAGCAAAACATACTCCGTCTGCAGCGGGCTTAGGTCACCAGCAGATTATTTTCAGCAGGGAACACCTCTAATATGCAACTTCTCATTTAACGTAGAGAAGCATAGGCACATAGGCAGTGGTGTACTCTTCTGTCATATCCAGTCTTCTTGTTCCGCGGTATTAAAATCCTATCAACACATTTACTTTGTGAATAGTAGACTTGCGTATAAATTCCAATAGAATTTTAGTGGTGGAATATTGCAAAGCTCCTGTCGGATCAAGCCTAATAATAATAATAGATAATTAAGAAAAGATTTCAGCCGAAAATAGTTAATAAATTCTGGATATGGCGTGTTGTTGGATATAGCGCCATCTGATGAGCAGTACTGAAAATAAGACTCCTTGAATAATATACTATTTTCCAATTTTGGTATTACTGAATGTTGACTTGTCACCACAAAAATGGTATGAAAGTAATTGTACAGTTTTTTTCTCCTATAAAGAGTCGTACCTATTAATATATTCCATAAACACTTTTGAGTGTACGTCCACTTATATTCACAGATTTTAAAACATTGCGGAAACACATATTCCAGACTTTAGCACAGCTGTCACTCAGGATTTTGTTCAAAAGTTCAAGTCGAATGTTGCCGGATATGGCCTCTTCTTTAATTTTGTGGTCTTTTTTTGTCTATTTTTTTTCTCAATACGCTCCTTCCCCATTGAGGACATTTTGAAATTTTTCAATGAGACAAACTCACAATGGTCCTCTTTCATATGAAAAAAAATAATCATCGGAACAAGTTTATTATACAAAACGCGCGAACAGGTATAAAAGAGTCGAATTGTATACCTCCTCCGTTTGGTAGTAGGCGAATAGACAATAAAAAAAAAACAAGAAAGCAGACAGTCTGAAAGTCAGTCAAAAATTAGACGTTTGGAAAAATTAAGTTGATGGTCATAACTTATTTTTTGGCTACCCTCCATACTTAAATTAACCTTAAAAAATCGCTTCGCAAAATAAAAATTGACGGTTCCGCGCGTTTTTTTAAACACCGTTGAATAAATTAACTTAGACAGTAGGTAGGTAGGTACTTTTGGGAATCACAGGTATTGATTTATTCAATCGTATTTTTTTAGATAACTTTTGAATTTAGTTAAATAGATCATGAGACAAACATACAATTCGAATCAAAATACTGTTTGGGATTGACAAAATTAATCACAATAATACCAGTTTTAAAACGGATGGCTGCATTTTAAATCAATTTAGACATTACGTCTGAGACGCAGTATATGCAAATAATTTAGGACCCCCACTTCAAATGGCACTCCTATACGGTAATCTTATTCTAAGAAACTAGATGCAAGTCTCCTTTACTATCATCAACCTAGAGGGAGCCACCCTTGAGTTTTGCCAGTATGATAAAATATGACGAAGGAGCTGCCAACAAAATATCGTTAACCTAAGTAATATTATTGATTTGTCACCTTTTAAGAACTCTCGCGATTCATTATATTGTCACAAATGCGCATGAACCTACCCAAAAATCCTCAACCCCAACAGCTGTTTGTCTATCTGCGAAAAGGGTATACAGGATGCAGGAGATAGCTTGCAATTTATTTTGTACGACAAAAGAAAATGTAGTTGGTATTATAAACCATAATAGAGCTTTGTGTATTTGTGAACTTATTGCAGCGAAATTGTGTCAACGCATTAAGTATCGTCTATTATCTACCGGGAAAAATACATTAACGTTATAAATTATGATTATAATATTATGGGGGACCTTGCCTGAGATTAATTTTGATGATACGTTTTAACCGCCAAAATAACGTCGCAAAGACAAATTTATTATATAGCATTAGAACGCATATTATCATACTGACACCGAAATTTGTCTGCTGGCAACGAACAGTGAGAATGTATTGTTAAAAGCGTATATATGCTAATAACTGTCATAACAACGGGAAAGGGATATTAGTTAGCAAAAATTATTTTTGAATATTTTGAAGTGAATAATACCATGTTGGAAATGGAAGGAGAACACGTATAACTGCAATGTAATAGCAGATGATTTAATCATGCAGTAGAAGAATTTTTCAATTATTTCTGACACAACGGATGTATCATAGCGCATTCGACTGTTGTGCACTGGATCTACAATGGCAGTGTGTGATTTCTGTGTATGATAAAAAATCAACTAGTAGCACCACTCTGGCAAATATTTTCTGGCTGTAGACAGAATTTAGATCGTGTGTCATTGTGTGCGGCTGTATTTTCTTTCTCTGGTGATTGCCAATTGACAATTATCAGTTAGTGCTCTGAAAAGTATAAAATAATATTAATTCTATTGGGGCTGTTACTTTTGAAGTTGTGCAGTTGCAGGTAGATTGATAACTTTTGGCACCAACTTCACAAGTACCAGCCCCAATAGAATTAATATTATTTTATACTTTTCAGTGCACTAACTGATAACGTCGGTCCAATTTTTTGTAAAAAATATTTATTTCACTCTTTTGAGTGTAACATTAGTCACGAAAATCGTTAAACATTCACTAATACCAATGAAGATAGTACTTATCCTATTACCCACGTATATTCTTCGCTTGAAGTTGTTATTATCGAGATCTCAGAACATCGCTGCGGAAATACGCTTGAATATTCTAATTGTTACCATTTCAACATCGATTTAACTCGAAAACCGTAACTCTAAGGATAAAATGTTCATTATAAATGTTGCTACAAATAATTATGTCTTTCATGTAATGCGAACAAATTTTCAATTTTCGACAGAAATCGCCCTCTCGACATAGCGAAAATAGGTATATTTGAGAATTTAAAATGCCCCTATCTCGAAAACCGTTACTATTTTGAAAAAATGTTCAATTTAAACGCTTCCGGATATTATCCTATCTTTAATTATACCACCGTAGATTGAAGTTGCATTTTCATTTTCAACTACCAAGTGGTATAATCAAATTCTTTACATCACTCTTAGATACGTAGTTTTAAGCTTTTCAATGGATTCGAATTTCATAATAAAAAATCTACCTTATCGGGGAGAAACGTTAAAATATGGAAAATGAGAAGATTTAGGAATACATTTTTTTGAAAATAGTAAGATACTTAGCGTAAATAAAGGAAAATATCAGACAGCCATAGACCCAAAAAAGAATGAATAGGGTATTCTACGTGAACCGGGCCTAAAGAAATCTATTCGATTTATATAAATATCTCCTGTAATCGCCAAAACTTCGCCCAACAAAAAAACGGTGTTGCATATTAGGTACGTTTTTCCTTTGTTAGTTCCCTTACAACTTTCCCTCGAGTTACATTAGAATATATCAGCTAACTTTATAGGTCTCTAGTCTACCCTGTGCCATAGATTTTATGAGTGTTACGAGCTCCTCTGCTTCTAACAAAGAAAATGGATAATACCTATATGCCTTGCCTGCTACAATCTTTGTGATGTGATTGATACACATTTTGATATTAATATGATTGTCAAAGATTTCAATGTTAGTTTTAATAAAAAAGAGACCTTCTAGCAAGCTATCCAATGTACAAAGTCTTCATAGAGCAAAAGTTGAAAGCAAAAACCTGACCGATTGAGTACCAGGATGAAATGCTTTGGAAATGTTAGTTTTCACAGCGACAATAGGAAAAATCATGAGGTGCCTAGGCAAAATTTGTCAATTTTTTTTATGACTTTTCTGAGAATATTTATTTTAGTATTTGCTGAGTATAAAAGAATACATTTTTTTGGTGCACTACTGTACCTATGGAGTAACAGTATCAAACAATGAATAAATAAAAAAATAAACGCTTTAGTTCTATTTTACTCGGTGTTCGTGTCAGGCAGATACGTAGTACCCTTTTTTTCTGATATAAAATTTTTTAAACATTAATTTAGTTATAGTTTGATACTGTCCAATACTGTCCAAAAGTGGGCCTTCGAAAGAATCTTTCCAAAACTAAAATTTTGAGTAGAAATGAAGAACAAATTACAGTCAATCAACATAGAATCGAAAACGTCCAAGAATATGTATATTTGGGGCATGCCATAAGACTCGGCAAAGAAAACCAAACAGCCGAAATTTCGAGAAGGATTAATTTTGGATGGGCAGCTTTTGGTAGAATGAACTATATATTTACGAGCGAAATTCTGAACAACCTAAGAAGAGACGTTTCCGAGAAATGCATTTTGCCGGTCATGACGTATGGTCTGGAGAAATGACGGTGACGAAACAAAGCGCCAACAGACTAAGGGTAAGCCAGAGAGCTATGGAAAGAGCCATAATGGGGATCAGCCTTCGCGACCATATTAGAAACGAGGAAATTCGTCGAAAGTCATTGACATCATCGAGAAAATATCCAACGCTAAATGGTCTTGGGCAGGACACTTAGCCAGACAGCCAGAGGAAAGATGGGCAAAAAGACTATTATGTTGGAGATCACGCATAACAAAACGCCCAATTGGTCGACCTCCTAAACATGGACCGACGACATCCGAGCCATAGCCGGTACAAACTGGATGAAGAGGGCACAAAACCGGAACGATTGGAAGAATTTGAAGGAGGCCTACATCCTGCAGTGGATAGATAACGGCTGATGATGATGACTGTCCATATAGGTGCAATAATGGACCAAAAAACCATTAGAAAAAAGTAGGGCGTCAAGGTATTAGAATAAGAATTAACGGGGCATCCAAATATATTTCCGGCTGTTACTTTATTAGTATGGTTGCTGATGAAATATTGTTTCATAGAGAAGCCATTTCTCTATGCAAATTTTACTCAGGCATCCTTTTATTTAATCGGTCAGGTTTTTTGCAATCAGCTATTAAACTCATAGTATATCTAACGATATAAAAAATAAAAAGAAAAGAAAGTGTTATTCCACACGTACGGAAATATTTGTTTAAAAGGAAAATAAATCCATTCTTTGTAATACTTGAAATTTATAATATACAGGATGTTTCTAAATATCATGTTCATATGCCAAGGGGGAATTCTTTGGCTTACTTCATGACTGAAACTTTATATCGACATAGGTTCTCAAATGATTCTTTACTGATCTTCAATGTGTTAAAATTTAGATTTTTAGTTTCTGCGTCTGCGGAGCTTTTAAATTGAAGAGTGGGTACAGGTGACATTTTTCAGTTTTCTCTATAGCCAGCGCGATTGATCGCTCTCACGCTAGGAATTTTCGAAAATTATATATTTCATCGGAGTTCCTGGTAGATATTAGATGGCTCTAGAGTACTTTATATGAATTCGAAATAGTTCTATTGTGTTACGAAAAAAAAATTAAAATACCGAAATGGGGGTAGCCAATCACTTTGGCAAAAATTTAATATTTCATCGAAGTTCCTGGTAGATAGGAAAATGGTTCTAGAGTAATTTGTAAAAAAAACAATAGTTTTATGGAATTTCGCGAAAAATAATGGAAAAATTAAAAATTGTGGAACAGTTCTGTTCAGAGTTCTCTTTAGTATTCTAAAAGTTCTATCGAAAATAGGTACTTATATTTTTTCTGTAGATTTAGTAATTCATAAGATATTAGAAAAAAACTAAATTGTTGAAAAACAGAAGAGTATCCCACAATAGTGCTGTTTGCAGTCCTCAATACAACTCTAAGAGTTCTATGGAAAATACTGATACGATTTTTCAGTAGAATTAGTAGTTCATAGATTCTTATTGTGCAGATTTAGTATGCAATTCATAAAATATTTGAAAGAAACTAAATTATTGAAAAACAAAAAAAAATCCCACAGTAGTTTTGTGGGCAGTTCTCGCTAGAACGAAAATCGAAAACCTCAATACCATTTTTATAAAAATTAGTAACTTATGAGATATTCAAAAAAAGCTTAAATTTTCATTGTTTTTGTGCCATTGTTCTAAGAAATGTGGAAAAGTAGAAAATTTAAAACAGTTCTGTTCGAAGTTTTCGTTATAAAAAATCACAATAATTATGTTAACAGTTCTCGCTAGAACCCAGAGTTCTATCGAAAATCCTAATACCAATTTTCAGTAGAATTAGTAATTCATAAGATAAAACATATCTTTATGAAATGAAATTCGAAGTCTATCTAATGTGCCCGACAAGCAAAATTTGGTAGAGAGTAATACCAATAGCGGCATAATGTCAGTGATGAGAGCACTGCTTTGTTGCCACCTGCCACCTAAAAATAGCAGAGCAACGTGAGCAGAATCCAAAATACATATTTGGAGCTTATGTAGCTAATAATAGTATTGACAGGAATTACATAAAAATTATAACAATTAATTTCGGAACACAGTACTTAAATAGCACTTACTTAATTCTACAAGAACTGAAAACGATTTTCTCAAAAAAATTGATCTCTAAAGGATGCTGTGCTAAGTTTAGATCTAAAGCAAAGTAGCCATTTTTCAAAAAACTATGGAAGCAAATAATTTTGGAGTGACGCACTAAATAAGCCCTGCAAGCACTAAGAAAGAAGTTGTCAAAAGTGTTGAGTTTTAAAGGTTGCTGTAACCCTCCATAGGTTGCTGTATCTAAAGCTATTAAAGCTTAAAGCAGCCATTTTACAAAAAAAATATAAGTGAAATTAATTTCGGAATACAGCACTTAATTAGCCCTACAAGCACTAAAAAGAAATTCTCAAAAAGTTGATTTTTAAAGGTTGCCACTTTCCAGGAAACTATAAGAACAATTAATTTCGGACTAAAGCACTTAACTAGCAATTAATTAGCTCTTCAAGCATTAATAAAGTTGATTTTTAAAATCAAAGCATCCATTTTCCAAAAAACAATGAGTAATTAATTTCGGAATACATTTAATTAACACAATTAGCCCAGCAAGTACTAAAAAAGAAGTTGTCAAGACAGTTGATTTTTAAGTGTTGCTGTGCTAGCTAAGATCTAAAGCTAGCAAAGCAGCCATTTTCCAGAAAACTACAAGAGCAATTAATTTCGGAATACAGGACTTAATTATCTTTACTAGCACTAAAAGAGATTGAAAAAATTATTTCTGGAAGCAATGCAGCCATTTTCCAAAAACAAAGTACAATTAATTTCGGAATACAGCACATAATTAGCACTAAATTAGCCCTACAAGCACTAAAAAGTAAATTATCGAAAAATCAGAATTTTAAAGGTTGCTGCGCTAGCTTTGGTCTAAAGCGAGAAGAGAAGCGATTTTCAAAAAATTTATAAGAGCAGTTAATTTCGGGATATAGCACTTAATTAGCACCTAATGTGCGCTACAAGCACCAAATATGTATTTTGGATTCTGCTCACTTGTCTCTACTAGCATTTATTAGACATTGTGCATATACTTTCACATAAAGAATACTTATTAGGTATGACATAATATTTTTATTCTGTGGTTTACTTTTATGTATCTACCTATCTTAAATATAATGAAACAAAGTCACTATTCGCGTCTGTCTGTAAGCTTAGTTCCTTGGAACTATGAAAAGGGTTTTTATTCCAGAAGAGATGACCAATATTTTTTTTTAAATTCACTATATTTCATATTTGGCTCCAGTGTCAATAGTAGACCTTACTTTGTATCTTATGAAATAGAGAGTTATTAAGCTCCACTGGAAAATATTATTAGGATATTGGATATAAGCCTTAAGTTCGACTGAGACATTTGAACAGAACTAGGTATTGGGGAAGTTGTTGTTGTTGTTTTTCAATAATTTAGTTTTTATCGAATATCTTATGAATTACAAAATCTTCATAAAAATTATATTGAACTTTTCGTTAGAACTCATAGAATACTAAAGATAACAGTGAACAGAATGTCTTTTAATTTTTCCACATTTCCTTGAAAAAATATAACGTAAAATTTGAACATTCAAGTTTTTTTTGTATATCTTATGAATTACTAATTCTAAACAAAAATGATACTAGGATTTTCAATTGAACTCTACAGTTCGAGCGAGAACTGCAAACAGAGTGTGGGATTTGTTTTGTTTTTCAACAATTTAGTTTTTTTCAAATATCTTATGAAGTACTAAATCTACAGAAAAATGATAATTGTATTTTCGATAGAACTCTAACAATACTATTGAGAACTTTGAATAGAATTGTTTTTATTTTTCTACTTTTCCACATTTCCTTGAAAAACTGGAAGAAAAAGATTTAAATTCAGGTTTTTTTGAATATCTTACGAATTACAAATTTTTCAGAAAAAATGGTAAGTATTAGCATCCATTTACACTTTCCTAGTTGAGCTTCTTGGATATTTCTTATGCAATATTTGGATAGTTATATTGACAAAGCTTAAATATGGGATGTTTCCGATATTCAGAAGCACGTTTGTTTATATTTTCGAGCGATAGGTATAAAATTGACTTTTAGTTTGTGTAATTTTTCTTTCCTTTTTATGATACAATTTTACACAAAATTCACGAATGTCTAAATCAAAGCATGTTTGCCATATTTGAAATTTTATATTAAAAATAGTACTTGATGGCTTAAATATAATTATAAAACAGTATCTGTAGATCTTTATTATGTAATTGTTGATCTACTAACAGAAAATGATAGTCTTCCGATATCCGATCAATGTTAATACAGCATTTAGTTACAATGCAAGATATAATGGAGTTAGAGTCCATAATACATGGAGTATAATTTTATGTTAAGATGACAAAATATAAGTGGAGTCCGGACGCTCAGAAATTAATTAATGTGGCAAATATATAAGCTGGTACAATGTTGCCACTTCATAGACGCTCAGGCATAGGTATGTCTAATATGCTCACAGACATACGGACGCTTGGTAATCGTCAAAATTAAACCTTATATACATTTATATATACGTCGAGAAACCCAGGCGCCCCCATTTGATCAAGTGCTAGAACGACTCATATACACTCGTGTATGTGAAAATCAATTTTCCGGATTTCGGAGCGTCCAAACTTATTTTCGTAGAATAACGCCAAATGATGATCTAGGCATGGTGGCAAAATTTCAATGGGGATACATCTGGGCGTCCTTATATACGGCTCGGTTGAACTTGGACGCCCAGAAGGTAGAAAATGGTCAATGTATGGACTGCAGGAGGATAGTAATATATATATATATATATAAAGAGAACTATAATTCAGTATTACTGAGATAGATATAATATCAAAATGAGAATGCTATTCACCTTTATGCTTTTATTTCGTCGGATACAGCTTCCACTTATGTGGCGCTGACGAAAGCAAATAAGCTTGAAATCACGTGATCCGCTTCTAGTGGGTGGCTGTGTCCGACTAAATAAAAGCACAAAGGTGTAGAGCATCTCCATTATTATATTATATATATACTCTTTCATTTTTGAAATATAGTTATCTCTAAATTAATATATATATATATATATATATATATATATATATATATATATATATATATATATATATATATATATATATATATATATATATACAGAATGTTGCAGTACCGATTGCATGATATAATTCATCAATCAATCAAAGATTCTATTTCCTAACAAATTCTTTGAAGTACATTTTCAAAAACAAAATGTTGATATAAAAAGCCAACCTAGACGAAAATAAAACAAGCTCATTTCGTTATGAGCAACAACTTCTTGATGCAGTTATATTTTATAAAACTCATAATCTCATAAAAATTATCGCAGTTTTCACGACCTAGTTGCGAACAATATTACCGAGAAAGTTCTCTCCGTTTAGGTACTATACGCTGATTGTCTCTAGAGCTAAATTAGCAAGTTTCGAGTGCAGTTTCAATTTTGCGCAAGTTTGTTCTAATATCTAGACCATATACGCTTTTAGTCATACCCCTTCTGATACATTATGTCGATATGAGTAGTGGGTGGTTAGGGGATGATATGCATTTAGCTGCTAGATACCAACTACAGCATTAGGAATAATGTCGAGCAACTACTGGCGCAAATATGCTTTCATTCATTCAAGGGAATAGGTAAATTCAAGATCAGATTTTCGTCAATGGTAGAGTAAGTAGACAAGAAAGTATCGGCTTTTTAATCTCAACAAATATTTTTTCAGAAATCATGAAAACATCAAACACCTTATTTATTTCTTCTTAATAATTGTTTGATATTTATTTTTGAGAGATTCACTCTACTTCTAAAATAAAATTAGTGAAAATATATTATTATCACTATAACGAACCTTTCTATTTCATAAGTCACATGCTACCTATGAGGAGGTATTTTCTTTTAATTTATTAATTTGCTATATTATATGCAGTCAAACTTCTCAGTCAAGAAATTATTTCCATTTTGACATATTGTATGGAAAAACTGCGATAGTTAACTTTAATTTTTCAAATGTCATGCTAAATATTCTGTTCTAGATTTTTGTAGGCCTCTCTATTATACATTGATCTATTGATCTATGTCAAAAGAGTTTATATTCTAACTAAAAAAAAAGACAAGCAAAAAATGTGATAGAGTCTAGTCAGTTCATTTATCCCACAAAAGTAGTTTTATCTAATGTTTTTGAAGTAAATTGATAAAAGCAAGTAATACATTCAACTTGTTGGAAAAAATATCATTCTGCACCAGTCATACATATAATGATATTATTGATTATGAAAATCAAATTGTCATATAATCCTGATGATTGTGTAACGTAAGCCATATCTCGAAAATAACTACTACATCAACGAAGGACTAACAGCGTCGACAACCACTATTGTGAGGGCAAACACCCCTTCCGCCGTTGAATTATGTCAACAACGACGTATTAGAGCAATATGGACGATTTACCTACATACCACTATAAATGTTCAGTCAGACTGATTAGCAACTACAGCACCAGCCACCCAGACAAATACCATGATTTCGTGGTGTTGCCACTCATGAGTTTGCCGCAGAATAACAAGCCGTATCTACTAATAGATCTTCACTTTGAACTAATATTAGAGTCAATCTTTCCTGAAATTGATAAAATTCGCTTGCCGTGGGTTCTTATCAACCGCCACTACATATGTTCAATCTAACGCTTATAATAGTCTCCACCGTCAGTTGTACAAGCGACTCCCATTATCAGACATTTGAGAATATAAAGTTTTCAAATTCGTGTTTTTTGTTCGGAATAGGGTGGACTTAAGATATAAAATGTCCCTTCCAAATCTCAACTGACTGAAGCAATTTCGTTGAACACAGTCTTCAATACCCAGTTATATAATCGCACATTGAAACTTTTCTTTCAAACCTGAATATTCATGGAAATTTTTGTGTTGAAATAAATCATTCAGCCATACTCAATCTCCCACAGATGGATGTTCAACACGCCCTTAATAACAAAACAATATCGCATATCACTTCTTGTCTCCCCCACACAAAAAGGAAATTCCTGTTTTTTTACACAAAAGTGTTCACGCTTGTATCGCGAGTTTTGCCTAAATTGATAATAAATTATGTTTTAAAAATTTTCAAATCCCCAGCTACGCCATGCCATGAAAATTACGTGTAGAAACTTTTTTCTACTTTATATCATTGGAATAAGTTCTAAATTAGAGGGATATCTACCTACATTTTGGAGGATTTTTATCTCGGAAGAAGTTTTGCGATTTGTATTGTGGAAGACTGGAGTGGAGAAACGAGGTCTGCTGGGAGAATCTACAATTAGTGAGGGTAGGAACTTTTTGTTGGGTGAAAATAGGAATACGGAGTTTGTGAGATACGACAGTTTAGACTAAGTCTCCACAATTATTCCTCCATCTTTTATATAGGCCATATGCCTGTTGTTCTTCATTTTTTTTAGCTTTAATCACCTGACATGTTTTCGCTCTATCTTTTGGTCGGCCGATGCTTCTGTGACCCAATGGTGACTTGTTCGCCATTTTGGTAATCTGTTTATTCCATTGGATTTTTCTTTTGGACACCCATTCATTGATACTCTCCATTTTGCATATTCTTTCAATATTCTCGCTTTTCTCTGTCTAACAAGGGTTTTTCTGTGAATCTGAACAAAATTTAAATCTCTGTTGTTTCCAGAATGCTGTGTTTTTGATCAGTCAGTTCTAGTTTCTGCTGTGTATGTAAGGATTGCAGTATATTCTAGATTTCGCCTAAATCTCATTGGCGTTTTTGCCGTAGTCATAATTTTTAGGGACTTGGCAGTTTTTTATCATTATCCATGGCAATTTTAAAGAGGAGTGGACTTACAGAATCTCCTTGTGGTATGCCGTTAATTACTAATATTGGTTCAATAAGCTCGCCATTTACTTTAGTTCGGATTTGTTTCATATATTTTATCAATCGTCCTCATGATACTATGGGTGATTTGTCTGTCGTAAAGTAGGTGCATTATGCCTTCGAGTTGAAATTAGTTTGAACGCATTTTCCAGTTCAATAAAACACATGTAGGCGGGTTTGTTATATTCGATAGATTTTTCAGATATCAGCCTTATTATGAAGAATGCATATGTACAGTGCATACCATTTTTGTTGAGACAGCCATGTATCTCGGTTGTTGATGAAGATACAACCTTGGGGTTTTCACGTTGTGTCACTTTTTTGTGAAACTTAAGATGGCCTGAACAGATTTTGCCTAAATTCTTTTGTTCATAAGTTACAGGGCGTTTTTGAAAATTCATACTTTTTGGATTCCCCACATATCTACGAAGTTTCTCAGCGATAATGTCAAATTGAAAACTTATCCCATAGAGAATTTTATACAGAATCCAGTGGCGCACTGGAACACCCTGTATTTTATTATTTCATTAAATTTCTTAATCCTTTTCCTTAAAAATAATATATAATATAATATAATATTTAATATCAAGTTTTAAAGAATGCTCCAAAATCACTACAACATTGAATTTTAATAGTGGGATATTGTTTCTTCATACAAAAAAGGTTCCAATTGACGGAATATTACTTGTGAATTTTCCATGAAATAAACAAAAACAATACTAACGCTAAATCACTAACAAAACACAAAACTTATTTATTGAATTGTTCAATTTGATGTCGATTTTCCCTATCACATAATTGACTCACTTTCTCAATACGTCTTAATGCATTTAAAATGTGAAGGACAGTCTTTGTAAATTCTAGAAACCTTCCTCTGTTGTTGCTCATAATAATATATAAACATAACGTTTTCAAAAATGCTGTAAAATTACTAACACATTGAATTTTAATAGTACTATGGATTTCAAAGTCTTACTTCAGGGATTATTATTTGTGATTTTTTATAGTAGGTCACAGATGATACAAATATTGTTGTTGACTTTTGGAGCAATTTTTTATCAAGTGATTGTGGACGAATCAACAAATCTGCTGTAATGATAATCAATTTTGATGTGTTCTATTGACATAGAGCAATAAATAGTTTATTCTATTGGATTCGTGCTTGGCGATTTTGTGAATTTGAGACATTCTATATTAGCTTTGAAATCCATGGTAATATTAAATTCAATGGGTTAGTAATTTTATAGCATTTTTGAAAACTTTATGTTTATATATTATTATGAGTAACAACAGAGGAAGCTTTCTATAATTTACAAAGACGGCCGTTAATATTTAAATGCATTAAGAATGAATGAAAATGGACATCAAATTGAACAATAATTCAATAAATAAATTTTGAGTTTTCTTAGAGATTTAGCGTTAGTATTTTTTTTCTTTCATGGAAAATTCGCAAGTAATTCCGGCAATTCGAACCTTTTTGACCGACGAACCCCGAACGGAGGAGGTATACAATTCGACAGTCTCCTTTACTTTTTTTGGTTCGTGCGCGACTTTTATATATTAAATAAGCTCCGATTTTGATGATTTTGGATTCATTTGAAAGGGGAGGCTTGATATATTCATAAAAACGCAAATCCGAAATCTCCTTCCCTCCGAAAATCGCCCCCGAAGGGTTGGTGGGGGCGAATTTTCTCGAAAATCGAAAATCTGAGTTGGTATAATTAAAGATAGGACCATATCTGGAACGTTTAAATTGAACATTTTTTCAAAAGTGTTACGGTTTTCGAGATAGACGCATGTTAAAATATATTTTTGCTATGTGGAGAGGGCAATTTCTTTCGAAAATTGAAATTTTTTCGATACTACATGAAAGATATAATTATTTTTAGCAACATTTATAATGAACATTTTTTCCTTAGAGTTACGGTTTTCGAGTTAAATCGGTGTTAAAATGGTAACATATAAAATACTCAAGCGTATTTCAGCAGCGATGCGTTGAGATCTCAATAATAACACCTACAAGCAAAGAATATACATGGGTAATAGGATAAGTACTATCTTCATTGGTATTAGTGAACGTTCAACGATTTTGGTGACTAATGTTAGGTACACTCAAAAGTGTGAAATAAATATTTTTTACAAAAAATTGGACCGACGTTATTAGTTGATGCACTGAAAAGTATAAAATAATATTAATTCTATTGGTGATGGTAATTGTGAAGTTAGTGCCAAAAGTTATCAATCTAACTGCAACTGCACAACTTCAAAAGTAACAGCACCAATAGAATTAATATTATTTTATACTTTTCAGTGCATCAACTAATAACGTTGGTCCAATTTTTTGTTAAAAATATATATTTGTATGAAGAAACCATAGCCAACTATTAAAGTTCAATGTTATTGTTATTGATTTTAGAGCATTTTTTTAAACTTTATGTTCATATATTATATATTATTTTGAAAAGTTAAGGAATTCAATGAGATAATAAAATACAGGGTGTTCCATTGACAAAATTATAAGTTTGATTCGTATATCCATTACCATACCCCGAAAATAAAAATTGGCATTATCGTTGAGAAACTTCGTAGATCTGTGGGGAATCCAAAAAGTGTGAATTTTCAAAAATGCCCTGTAACATATGAACAAAAGAAGAAGGCAAAATCTGTTCAGGATATCTTGAGTTTCTCAAGAAAGTGACACAGGAACGCGAAAACCGCAAGGTTCTATCTTCAACAACAACCGAGATACCTGGCTGTCTCAAACAAAATGGGATGCACTGTACAGGATCTTCTGGACCTAAATTTCTGTTGTTCATCTGCAAGTGTTAAAATCCTATTAGTGTTGTTTGTATTATCTTCGTGGATTCGTGGTTAGTTTCAATGTAATGTTGAGTAGATTGATTCCCCTATAGTTTGATAGTATTTCCTTATCACATTTCTTAAACAGTAATATGGTAGTGTTATGTTATGTTAGAGCTTTGAAAGTGCTTCGTCAATATCTTTTTCTTCTATTGTAATATAATCCACGTGAGCAGCATTTTACATTTCTTCCCCTGATATAGATTTTTCAGTTATTCTGTCCACTTTTCTAATGTTATGTGATTGGGAGTTATAATCTCGTTAGTTTCTTATCATTGATTCCTGATAAGTCCACAGATTTGTTTCTGTATCCCTCAAAAATCATTTTCTAGTTTTTCCAAGAGTTGTTCTTTGATTTGTCTCAACATATTTTCGGTCTCATTGCGAATCCTTTTATACTCTTCATATGATTCTGGTCTTTGGTCTGACGTATCTGAGATAGCAGTTTGTTCTGAAGGCGTTGTTGTTTAATCTCGTTGCAAAACCAAGGGGTTTTATTTGGTTTTTCTTTTCTGTTGCTAATATTTCGTGTGTCATGTGATTTTAGAGCAGCTTCTAGAATATTTTATTATTTCCCATATTCTATTCACATTTTCTATATCGATTATATGTTGATCTTTTGAGACATTGTTTTCGTTTATTCTTTTGCTTCTAGAATTTATTCTCAAATGAATTTTCTCGAGTACAACTTTGTGGTCAATTCCTACATTTGTAGAATCTAGGGTTTTATATCTATAATCTGTTCAGGATTTATGATTCAGCTTGTCACAATGTAGTCGATCATTGACTGTTGTCCACAGATGTTATTAAAAGTATCTGTATACTGCGATTTGTGATCGATCAATTCTTAGAACACGAGCAAATATCTACCATTAAGCGCCCATTGTCGTTAAGGAATTCTTCATTGAAATGCTGCTTGTTTTATACCGGGGATTTTTCCCTTTATTGTTTCTGTATTTAGCTGAACAATTAATATTCGTGACTGTATCTACCTGTACTCCTGTATGTGATTTTTATACCTATCTACTATGGACGGCACCTTTTGGTTTTTAATTTAATTTCTAAATAATAAATGATAAATGAGCAATGGCATTACGTCATCAGCTAGGTACTTTTAACTAACCTTCCAACATACTTTTACATTAAGAATGCATAGATAATTTAGGTACCTATACAAAGATGTATATGTATTACAGAATAATTGTAAAATTGATTAATTATTGACGTCTTCAAACATGACAAGGTGATTTCTCATGATTGTAGGTTAATAGGTTGTCAATACCAAACCAATCACAATACAAGTTCGTTTATTTATGTCAAATCTTTTGAACGTCGAATGTGACAATTATTGATTATCATAACCTACTAACGATTTCAACGATTTGGAAATTCCAGGTGTACCAACTCATCGGTGACGTGATACAAAGATGGACTAACAGTTATAGTTAAATAGAATACTCTTGGCCTTACTTTGTTTTATAACAGTGAAGGATCATTTCCCGCAGCAGGCACTTGACGTAACATTTTTTGTTTATATTTGATAATTAAACTTACCTGGGACATTTTTGGTCTCACAAATAATATTCTTCTCAAAGTCTTTATAACAGCGGGCAGTTTTAAGACCTCTTTTAGAGATCTAGGTACCATTCCTCAAAACCAATCTGTGAATAGCAGCAGTACCTGCTAATAGATTTTAGGATTGTACTTGATTAAATATTCATAATTGAAACAATCAATTAGAGGACAATAAAAGCTGGGTGCAAATGAAAAGAGTACCTGAATAAAGAGTTTTTAGACCTGATTATTGCCTCGAAAATATAAGTAATTCAATGTCTGGTTACATGAACATGAATGTTTTATAGACTACGGAAAAGCATTCGATTGCGTTAACCATCAAAGGATGATTGAAATTCTGAGAACCACCGGAGTTGATGAACAAGACATGCGCTTTATCTCAGAACTCTATTGGCATCAAACAGCAACAGTCGAAATGAAGCATACATCATCGGAATATATAAGGATTAGACGGGGAGTCCGACAGGATTGCGTCTTGTCCCCGCTCCTTTTAAACTTGTATTCGAAATCCATATTTAGAGAAGCATTAGATGAATCTCAAGGTGGAATCAAGATCAACGGAAATATAATAAACAACATCAGGTACGCTGATGACACCGTCCTAATAGCAAACAGCGTAGAAGAGCTACAAAATATAATGAATTCCGTGGTTCGTCATAGTGAAATCTTCGGCTTACAGCTAAATGTATCCAAAACCAAAACACTAGTCTTCTCAAAGAAGCCAATAATCAGACATCTACATGTCAAGGGACAAACAATAGAACAAGTAACCTCCATAAAATACCTCGGAGCTAATATCAACAGCCAGTGTGACCCGAAAAAAGAAATACTATCAAGAATAGAATAAGTGATGAAACCATTCATGAGCATGAAAACGTTTTTCACCTTTCAGATCTCAGTCTGGAGCTTAGAACATGAATGATCAGATGTTACGTTTTTTCTGTGTTACTTTATGGATTCGAAAGTTGGACAATGGCCTCACAAACGCAAAAAAGAATAGAGGCCTTCGAAATATATACAGACGGATGCTGCGAGTTTCATGGATACAAAGAGTTACCAACGACGAGGTACTCCAATGCTTGAGAAAAAGGAAAGAACTACTAAACACCATCAAAGAGAGAAAAATGCAATACTTAGGTCGTGTATTGAGAGGTGAAAGATAAAAGTAACTTCGACTCATAATAGAGGGTAAAATACAGGGTAAAAGATCAACAGGAAGACGCAGAATTCATGGCCAAAGGACCTGAGAAGATGATTTGACCGCTCATCTACAGAAATCTTTCGTGCTGCAGTTTCCAAAGCCATAGTTGCCATTTGGATCGCCAACCTTCGGAGGGCGATGGGGCAATAAGAATAATAAGTATAATAAATACTTAATAAATACAGGTAACTATAAGTATATTAATCTTTTAATAAATAAGTGTAAACTGTATTATTATTAATTCAAGAGCGCCATCAAGTAGAACGAAAGCTGCTTTCCAGCCCAAGTTTAGTGCAGAATCACTTTCGGCACTATAAACAGGTTCGAAAATCGTGTTTTCTAATAGTGAAGTATAAAAATTATATTTTCAGTGCACTATCTAATGAAGTCGGTCCTAGTTTCGGAAAGCAATGTCTCTATTGAGTAATTGAGGTTTCTAATTTTACATGAAAATAACTTGATAACTCGTTTGAGATTTCTGGTGGGCATTAACAGTAGTTTCAAAATGGTGAACGTTCAAACTTCTCAGAGAAATTTAAAAATGCTGCCATTAGGAAGATTTGAGAAGAAAAATAATTGGTTCATAGATATCATTCGGAGTTAAAGAGTATAATCTTTAATCTAATTTAAAGTTGTCAAAAATTATTGAGTCGTTTTTAGATTCTATATTTGATAAAAAGCAGACAGTCGAATTGCATACCTCCTCCATTTGGGTTCGTCTGTCAAAAAAATGTTTTTACTGCATCGCAATTATTGGGAGCCATTTGCTGAGGACTATTTTTTGGTCAGAAAGAGCCTGCTAACAAACGTTCCCATTGGATTCTTTCATGTTTGTTCTCAATTTATATATTCCCTTTCGTTTACAGCCATATAATGGGAATTTGAAAGATCTTAAATCTATATGTTTAGATGTAGGCAGGTATATTTATCATCATGCTCACAAATTATGCTTTAAACGCTGAATACATATTGGCCTAATCTGCAGAGAATAAACAGTTTAAAATAGATTTTAAAAAAATCTCAGCCGTAAATTTCACTAAAGCTTATTTAGATAGAAAAATAGAAAAGGAAAGAATTCTGTTCGCGAAGACGCCATGAGAGTGATTTTCGATACTTTCTTACTTGCGTATTCTAGATGCGCACGCTCTGAAAAGAATACTCGAAAGGAGACGAGACTCTCGTCGCCATTTTTCACTCCAAGGACTATAAAAATCGTATATCCTTAAAAAACTATCTCGACATTATCAAGACATCTACACACGCAACTTTTATGGAGAGAGGAGTACTTGAAGAGGAGCTCTGAAGTAGCATAGACCTATTATTAAAAATATAAAATACATCCGTAATAACTTTCTACGATCCACTGCGGATTCATTAAGTTGTGCTATGTATATTATCCTCATAACGTGAATGCTTCTCTAGACAACATTACCTGAACCATAAATTGTGGTAGCTGTTTAAATGGCGAGCTCATTCTGTTGGGTTAGTGTGTAAGCACTTGTGCTGATTACAATAGAGAAATTTGCCAAGAATCAGGTCCTCTCATAGTGTTTACCTGAAGCGATATTAGTTGACACTGGGATTGTTTCCACAATAAGTAGTTATAAAATAAAACCATTGGCGGATTTCATATCAGATAATATGTACCTACACGGAAAAGTAGAAAATAAAAGAAAAACGTAATCTAAGAATCATAAAGATTTGGTAATTATGAAAGGGATAATGTAGCAGCTATAGGAATAAAAAAGACTATTGGCACCAACTTTAAAATCCTTAAGCTTATTTCTATCTACCTGTCAATATTTTGTAATATTATTATTCATATATAAGAAACTCCACAGGTACCTAAGCTGTATTATTCATCAATAACCTTAATACAATAGATTTTGTTTATTAAATATAATTAATATATTATTATTATACTTAATTATAACTAATAAGGTTAAGCAGGTAAAATAATTTTAATAAAATGTCATCACGCCAATGACAACGATCGTAAAAGATCGGAATAGAAGTCAAGTGGGGGCCTAGGCTGCCGAGGCATGATTAGAAACTCCCGAGACGTCGAAATATGTCATTTTTATCGTTAAAATAGATACCATATCTGGCAATGTTTCAATTCGACATTTTTCAACAAATTTTAAGATTTTTGAGTTACAGCAAAGGTAAGGTCTGTATGTATGTTTTCGCTATCTGGAAGGGGCATTTTTTTCGAAAATCGAAAATTTGAGACAGCCAAACCAAAGAAGAGAGCGTATACAGCAAAATTTATATTGGACATTTTTGACAAAAAAGGTTTCCGAGTTGCAGCAGTGGTAAACTCTGGAATATGTGTGTTTCCAGGATGTTCTCAAATCTATGAATAAGCATAAGGAAATAATTATACATAGCTACCATCTTTGGTATAAGTGAACGTTCAACGATTTTGATAACTAATGATCCACTTTTGGAACAAAATTCAAAAGTACCAACACTATAGCATAGTACCAAAATTGTAGATAGTGGATAGGGATTTCATAAAGCATTATTATAAACATAAATTATTTATAATAATAGGCGCACGCCTATGAATCGTCGATTTCCCTTCCCCTCAGACCCGCAAAGGTATATGTTGAAAATATGAGTCACTATCTACAATTTTGGTGCTATGCTATAGTGTTGGTACTTTTGAATTTTGTTCCAAAAGTCGTCTGTCTACCTATAATCGCACAATTGCAGAATTGCTTGCATTAGTAGATTTGATATATTGTATTATTCAGTGCATTAACTAATAAAGTCGGTCGTAGTTTTTGTAAAGAACTTTCATTAAAAAAAAAAAAACAGCTTTATGTGACCAGCAAGAGCAAAAATAATGGCCGTGGCGAAATTGTTATATACACTCCAATCCACGTGTTTACAATGGTGCTTTTCGAATGTAAATCTATGTCAGAGTATAATCATTAAAAAAGTCGACTTCGAGAACGTTAAACTTAGAACATCAAAGGCTTGTTCGTAATGAATAGATTGTTATTCGTTGTTCATTTTCTTTGCATACAAAATCAGCATAGATTTTGGAAAACCATGACGAAAACGTGGTTTGTTTGCTTTGAGTATATTATATTTTAATATTAATAGAAATAGAACAAGCCCAGGAATTTACATTTTTTATTTGACTTCAAACGACAATCAAAAGGAACGGCTAGTTAAGAGAGAACATATGATAAAAAAACGCTATGGTTGAAATAATAAGAAGTAAACTTTAGTTAAAACAAATCGTTATGAATCATTAGAAATTATATACAGGTTTCTCTGAAAGGAATTTATAAAATCCTACTAATATTTTTGAGATCATAGTTAGTTGACCTAAGCAAAGGTAACATAGTAAACCGTTGCATAGCTTCACTCAGATAGTTTTGATCGGCTTATGAAACGGTTGAGGAATACAAATCGATTAATTCTTTACTTTTTAAATTTTTAAATTGGAGTAATGTGCAAGATTGGTGCCGATATTGCCGTTATATTGTGAAATCACTGAATGTACGTGAACGTTCGTTAAATAAATATCTTTACGGAAAATAATATTAACTCTATTGATGCTGGTACTTTTGAAATTGGTGCCAAAAGTATTCTACCTACCTATAACTGCACAATTTCAAAATTACCATTAATATTATTTTGTATTTTCAGAGCATCAACTGGTAAAAATCGGTCCTAATCAGCAAACAAGGACATCTGAGAGATAGTCTTATGAAAAATAAGTAATCCAACATGCTCTTCTTGCAAAAATGGATGCAAAGGGGTAGTGTCGATCGCCATAAAAATGGTATAGTTCTTAGGTGTTTGAGCATTGAGAATATTTTAATACCATTCATTCATTCATTCATTTGTTGTAGTAACTTGCAGTCAGATGCATCTACAGTGCTTCATATTCCACACAATTTAAGCGATCGAGGCTGGATAAAGTTTGCCGGGTTTCACTAATATATTGTGTTTTTCATTGCACTATGTAATAAAGTCAATCCTAAAATTTATATTTACCTTATTACCTCTCATGCAAAATACATTATAATAATTGGAAATAACGTACGGATAAAAATAATAGAAAAGAGAATATGAAAAGCGGAAAAACATAGGAAAATTGAATAATAAAACTTCTCAGTTGTATCTAGTAGATATCTGTACAAATTTAGAATAGGTATTTTCAGAAATAAGTATTATTTTAACCAGCAATGTCTTGAACTACAAATTGTGCGAAGAGTATGAGAGTACCTAATCGAGATCTATCAAGAGCACATTTTTGGCATATAAATCAGAAACATGCAATTATCAAATGAAACTCCATGAGCCGTTCGAAAATAATATTTAAAATAACGATTCTAAAGTTATAACCACACAACCATATTAGCGCCCAATCTTGTGAAGCTCGTTCTCCGATAAAGCTTATATCGCGATTTAATATATATACTTCCAAGTTTATTAGATTCTCATTCATTCTTCAATCAAATACAAACATGATATATTTATTAAGTTTTAAATGAGATATTCTGAAGAATATAAATTGATTTTCCGGTAATATTCATACACTTTGGCATAAATCATTCTCATAGAATGACAAATCTACAAAATAATAAGGTATTAAATTAATTTCTTTCAATTGTATTGAAAGTAAATCGAATAAATATTTTTACAGAAAAATAAGATCGACTTTATTAGTAGAGCTGAGAATTACAAAATACTGTCAATTTTATTATTGCTTGTAATTATGAAGCGGTGCAGTTTTGATTGGATAAATAGCACCCACTTCCAGCAGCAATAGAATTAACATTTTATCTTTCACTTTCGTAGTGTTGTAACTAGGAAACCCTTGATTTTTTAAACTGTTTCAATTTAAATCTTGCTGTAAATTATATTCTCTTTAATCCAGTAAAAACTTTCAATTTTGCAAAAAATGTCTCCATGTATTTTTGGGGGGAAGAATATATTCGACTTTGACAAAAAAATACGGTACAATCTCTCAACACCCCAACCTCCAAAGAAAAAAGAATCATCTAAATCGATGCACGTATACTATGTAAAATATGCCAACATACACACAAAAAGTATATTATATATGATACATACATATGAATTGTATACCGCCTCCGTTTTTTAGACAGTTTTATTCAGTTATTAAGAATACAATAATATAAATAACAAACTCGATAAAATTAATTAAATATGAAATAAAAACATAAATTATATAATTGGATGAGTTTCTTTTGAGAAATATTTAAAGAATGAGAAACAGCCGCTGTTCCTCAGTAGTATTATAACTACACTATGAAATTTATGACTTTTTTTATCTCATCACAATTATTATTTAGTTCAGAAACAGGTGGAGGAACTATTTCTATCTCGTTGGATAAACTTAGCTTTTATTCCAATCTATCAACTATTTCGAGAAAAAGATAGTGTCGATTTCACTGGATGATGCAGTAAAAAAGAACAAAATATGATTTAATCTATTGGAATTAATATTATAAATGTATCTTCAAAAGTATGTAAAACTGGTCAAATACGGATTGGACTAGCATGGGCAGGGTTATGTACGTTATCGTTAATGGATATTTAAATAGATGAATGATTTTTCTTTAATTTTAAGCTCAAGTATTTTAAAATTAATTCTTATACAAAATATATTTGCATTCCTTCTGTACGAAATGTAAATTCAGCAGCATGATGAAATTTCTTTTTTTAGCAAAATAAAATACACAGATACCTTTCTATTAATTCTTTCAATAAGTGATTAGTTCTGCATTCAAACAAAAATATGAAAATTGATTGTTGATGATTATATTATGTTAATAAATTTAACTTTGTAATTCTTCCGAAAAAACAACGATTTTTTAAATCTTAAATTATGAGACGATTGGAATTTTCAATGTTTTCAAAAGGCTAAACTATGCGTAACCCATTTGATTTCAATCTTCATCACGTCAACTAATTCCATTCATACGTTCTGTTGACAGCTGCCTCATTATTTCATATCAAGATTTAGATTTATTATTGTTAACAAACAATTTCGTGACAAGAAACAGGCTGGATTCTTTGATTAGCTCGCAAACAATAAATTCATCATGGAGAGGAAGACAACTCTAGTTGTAGCACGCAATAAAATTTGATCGACTTATCATTTTGATAGAGAACAATTCTTACAATTATTTAATCTTTTTATGATATTTACAATGTGAGTACTATGTAATGTTGTGCTATTACAGTGCGTTCATAAAGTGGCTATGGAAGCTTTTCTATATCTTTTTAATATACAAAAACATGTAGACATAGAACTCCAACACGTCGATTTTAATATTCAACATTTTTCACAGTTTACAGTATTGTTTTACCTACCACAAACATTCAACCAATGATGTCATCGTTCTGGGGGCCTTCAGATTAAGAAATATGAAATCACGGGTGTTTGATTGTTAATATATTCACTTAAATTAATTTATTCGTAAAATACTAAGACAGAAAAGTATTTCTCTGACTGTCTGTATTAACTTCTTCAATTCACAAAAGTTCCTGGCCTCTTTTTCACCATTAAAGATCAGAACACAATTTTTCAATGACGTTCATACGATATAAATTGAATTTCTTCGAAGTAACTTCTCAATTAACAGTTATGTTGTTATAAATCTCAGGAAGTTACGTAACAGACAACTAGCGTTCACGCTTATTACGATACGAAAATAACCACAAAGACAAGACCAACAAACACTCATAATATATATATATATATATATATATATATATATATATATATATATATATATATGTGTGTGATGAATGGAACGAATTTTAGGTATGATGACTTTTTCAAGTTGCCAATATTTCTCTTGTGACGGACTGATGGCTTAAAACGGTGCAATATTAATTATCGTTTCTAGAATTTGATGAAACTTGAGTAACTAGATAATAATTATATTCTAAGCTATACAGGGTCCCGACGATTTCATAGGGAAAGCATTGCTATTTTCTTTAACGGTGATAGTTAAATTGGAAAGTACGTAATTTAGATCTCTTCAATATTTCGGTTTGTAAATTTAAAAAAATCTAAGGTTCCTGAAATATTTTGATGAAACTGAAGATCATCGATTTTGTTTTTATTTATTTTTTCAAATGATATACGGAAAGGAAAGCTGACATTTTGCATATACGAGCAATGCACCAAGATGAAAATGATGGAATTGTTAGAAATATTCTATATTTTTTTGTTTTCAAAGGAATGCTATACAATTTTTGTTTTTCCTATAGGCACCATATTTGTTTTTTATACCATTAAATGAAGCCAAACATCTCCATTGCAACAATGTATGAAATGTAGACACTTGAAAGCCAGAAAGATATCGAAAAATGGTAAAAATATTTTCAAATGTGGTAGGCCATGATGATGAGGAAACAAAATACAAATTTTAATGTTCATGACAAGAACTCAACTTAAGTGTTGCTTAAAGTGCCCGCCATTATTTTCAATACATTTTTGGGTTCTAAAACGCAACTGCCCTATTGCACTCGATACAATTTCATGTGTGATGCCTCTAAAAGCTGAAGTAATTCTTTAATGCAGTTCTACATCACTATTCATTCACTTCATTTTGATAAACTTTATTTTTCAGGAAGCCCCGTAAAAAATAATCTGATGAATTAAGACAAGGCGATCTCTCAGGACCATGAGTTCCGGTCCATCTGTCAGGAAAAAAATTCCACTGCAGAGATGTGAGCTACACAACCATCTTGCATAAACCATTTAATATTCCGCAAAGTTGCAAGAGGTGTTTCTTCTCGTACTTCATCAAAGACGAAATTATATCATATCTAGAATAAGCGTTCAGATATAAAATCAATGTTCGCGAAAAATGAGGTTTAAACAAGTTGCTAATCGACTTGTTGGGAAGGATTTATCGTGCGTCAATGCTGCCATCGTAACTTTTGTAATATTAGATTACTGTATAAATTTTATTTTCATGAATACTTTAGAATGAACATGTTCAGATTTGGATTTGTTAGTCGTCAAGCAATATTCATGAAAATAAGATTCATTATCGAACACTGCAAAGGTTACGTTGGTTGTGTCAACAATATTGACAGCCAGCCCCACAAGTCAATTAACAGCTTGTTTTTACTACATTTTTCGCAAACTTAGTTTTTCTAATTTCACGCCTATTTCTGCAAAAAATTGAGGGTGTTAGAGTTGAAATATTAGAATGATTCTGCACTATTTGAGATAGAAAAAACACCAAAATGAAAATTTTAGAGTAAGACCTAAGATCAGCATTTTTCCCTTTTTAAAAAACTCAAATCCGAAATCTTGTCCAATATGCGAAAACATTTTTTCAAAAGAGTTACGGTTTTGGATTTACAGCGATGTTAAAATCTCAAATATGCATATTTTCGCTATGTGGGGAGGGGGCAATTTCTTTCAAAAATGTGTAGCAACATTTATATTGTTTTTTTTCCATAGGGTTACGGTTTTCGAGTTACAGCAGTGGTAAATTCTAAAATATGCGTATTTCCGCGAGAATGTTTTTAGATTTTTGAATAATAACAAGTACAAGCAAAGAACATAGGAAATGGTATAATTGAACGTTCAACGATTTTTGTAATGTTACACACAAAAGTGTGAATTAAATATTTCTTACAAAAAATTGGACCGACGTTATTAGTTGGTGCAAAGAAAAATACATAATAATATTGATTCTATTGGTGCTGGTACTTGTGAAGTTGGTGCAAAAGGTTTCAAGCTAACTGCAACTGCACAACTTCAAAAGTACCACCAGCACCAATACAATTAATATTATTTTTATATTTTTCATAAGTATTCAAAAAACGAAATTCAATTTGATCTTTATCAGGAGCTGCAATGAAATTCGAAGTTTATCTAATATGTAGAGAGTAAAACCAAAGTTTTTACACAGTATTCTGTAAACTTTGGTAAAACCAATAGCGGCAAGTATGAAAACGTCAACTATTGTAATTTGTAATAGATCAGCAACACTGGCGCAATGTATAAAACAGAAATCGAGGGTGCCGGGATTGAACCGCGTTCTGGATGTTTGGGGAGCCAGAAATAAATCTATGATAATAAGAGTTTATAAGACATTGTGCATATATTTACACATAAAGAATAAATATTAGGTATGATGACATTTTATCTCTGTTGACAGGTGACAAAGTATCACTTTTTTACCACGGGAAAAAATTTAGTACTTTTATTATATATATATATATATATATATATATATATATATATATATATATATATATACTAGCTGACCGACAGACGTTGTCCTGTCTTAACAAAAGCAAAAACAATATCTTGGTTTTCTAAATTTTCACCCATGACAACAATAACAACTTCATCAATTGTTGCCGTATTATAGCGTCTTGCGTGTTGTCGTTCAGGCGTCTTATAGTCTTATCGGCTTTGCTGACAATTTTGTGGTAATCAGATAGCATGCGGCTTAATTCAGTTTTGAATAATACAATCAATTCGTTGTCTGATGGAAAAACATTTGAAGGTGCTCCACACTTGGTCTGTTCACCGATTTATTGTGTGCATAACGCTGATTGACTTGTTTCGCTGAATCGCCCATGAAATAAATCTGAAAAAATTGTACCACCATGTGACTTTCAAGATACTTTGTCAGCACTGCCATTCCCCATCAACTTTTGACTGGCTGCTTTTGGTTATTCACCTAGCTACAAACCTACTGTACGCTACTTTAATTGACATATGATTTCAATTGAAAATTACCAACGTATTCAGGCACGTGGTAGTAAAAGTTTATTGTTTTACAATATAGTTACCTTGAAAGTTAGCATGAGATTGTCTTGAATAACTTTTGTTGTGCCAAATGACCTAATGAGTCAAAAATGTATAGAATCTGTCCCATTTCCGTAAACCAAAGATTGCAAAGGCTCTGGAGGCAGTACCAAAGGCGCCAATTTGACTTTACCGCTCCCGCAACACAATCCAGGGGTTTCATTCTTTCAATATTAGGTGTGATTGATTTTAACTTACTGAGATGAATAAACACTTCTCAAAAACTCACTTTATAATAAATTGAAATGAAACTATTATTTATCAACCAATCCATATGTTAAACGATATTTGCAGCGCGCGTTCTGTCAACTGCTGACAGTTATTTCAAACAACTGACAGTTGTCAAACAACTGTATGTACTGTATGTAAAATTAATATTGTCTTTTCAAAAATGTTCTTAAATTTCCTAATGTTCCGCTCAACTTTCTTAATTTTTTCGTTCATAAGAACCTTCTTCTGATAATAATGAACACAACAAAAAAAGAATTAGCGAAATCGGTTCAGCTGCTCTCGAGATTTGCGCTTAGCAACACATTCAGCGATTCATTTTTATATTATAGAAGATATATATTTTCTAATTTTCCGCTCAACTTTCTTAATTTTTTCGTTCATAAGAACCTTCTTCTGATAATAATGAACACAACAAAAAAAGAATTAGCGAAATCGGTTCAGCTGCTCTCGAGATTTGCGCTTAGCAACACATTCAGCGATTCATTTTTACATTATAGAAGATATATAAAAATCAAATCACAGAATTAAATTGACAGATATTTGATTACTTTAAAGGTTTCCTTACCAACGCGTCTAATTGTCGCCTACCATTTTAAAACTTCAAATTTCACTTCCATAATTTTTTGACTTTAATATATTGTAATATTTTTTGAATATTAAATCACCGGTTTTCCCTTCACAGAAAAAAATTGTGTATTATACACGGGAGAAATATTAGATTTTAGCTCGAGAGTTAAAATCTAGTACTTTTTTCCCTTGTATAATAAATAACTATATTTTGTGGTTCACATTTATTTTCATCTGCCTATCTCTAAATAGACTGAAACGAAGCCACTATTCGCATCTCTCTGTGAGCTTAGTTCTTTGAAACTACGAAAAGGGTTTTTATATGATTTTCTTCTGGAAGGAATACCTAAGATTTTTATTAAATTGGTATTGCGCTCCAGTGGTTTGACACCTTGCAAATGGATTTTTTTCAACATTATATTAGATCTTTCTTTGTATCTTATAAATTAATGAGTTATTAAACTCCACAAGAAAATGTTATTAGCATATTCGACATAATTCTTACAGTTTGGCCGAGAAATTTAAACAGAATTATTGTGGGAGTTTTTTGTTTTTTAACAATTTAGTTTTTTCCGAATATGAATTACTAAATCCACAGAAAACTGTGATAAGAATTGTCGATAGAACTCATACAATACTAACGAGTACTTCGAACAGAACTGTTCGGATTTTTAAATTTTTCCAAATTTCGTTCAATGGAAGAAAAAAAAATCATTCCGTAGAATTGTATAGGCTAAGGCTTATGGGGAATTCAGTTTTTATAATATTAGCGAAATTGCAACAACTGTTGTGTAGTGTGACGTCATTACCCAAAAGCAGAATTTTCCCACTGGGTTATAAGTAGCTTTTTCTGTTTTTCTGAATGCTATTACATATATGTCCGGATTAAAATAGAAATGTTTATAAATACAAATGGGCAACTCTGTGTGAACCTATTAACATTATCTCTATTACAGCATTTGTAAATTATTAACGTTCCATGAGTTACCACCACTATCTGATGACGACTAATGGAAGTCATATGGCATTTGTTATTTGTGATGAATGCAAAGTAGTTGAAGGATCAATAGTAACAAAGAGATTCAATTATTATTCAATAAATACACTATAAAAGTATAATATCATCAAATATGTAATTACATATCCACGAAAAGGTACACAAAGTTAACCTGTACACATCTTATTTTATCTGAAACTATTTATTGAGAAAATACAAAAAATGACTAAAGAGACTGTAAAATGAGAAGAAATAACTTTTTCAAGAGCATTGTGAGACGTGGCTGCTTATGAGTAATATAAATAAGATTTTTTGAATTCTTTAAAATGCTGATGTGAAGATATACAACGGCACTACTATGCACAAAGTTTTCCCTGAAGCCTAACAGAAAAACGAAAATTCTATGTAAGGAGCTCTCTTCTTCAAGAAGTCTACTACTATGCTTTTCATATACTTAGTTTTTGGGTTAAATTATTCACTCCAATAAATATAGTTGAAAATAATTTAAATTTAGAAAGCATCTTTTGAAATATATGGCATTCTAGCGCAAAAACGAACATCACGTCATTAGCACAAACAAGACAGAATTTTATAATGCCCGTACCTATAATCACGACTTAATCTCGAACTTAAGCACGCCTTGGCCAAGCAAGTCTTAGAACTTAGGCACTAACTCGGGCACTGAAGACTTCGGCTATTCTCGGTGGACTATTTTCTATTGCGGAAAACGATATTTATTACTTATTTTCTTTAGCTATAGGTATATATGAACTCCAAATTTTTATAAATGCTGAAATACATTGCAAAATACTAGACTGTAGATTTCATTTTTGCCGTTAATTAAGCCTCATTTAATTTTTCGTTATCGATTTTGATATATCAAATCGGTTGATAACAAATTCATCAAGATAGTCCAAAAGCCGAGTATATTCACCGAACTGCAGTAGGAAGCCAGTATTTCAGTAAATAAGTAAATAATACGCCATCGATCCGTCAATTCTGTCACTTTTATCAGCCGAGCACCCCTCAAAGGTGTTTCTAATCTTTGCCTCAAGGTTGATTTCGACCAGCCTTGAGCATAAGCACGAGTAAAGAACGAATTGCAATTATAGTTCACTGGTTGTTCGGTAGAGGCAGCACCGTTTAAAGGTGCCATTTCAAAACTGATATCTGACAGTAACCATTGCAAAATTATCGGCGGTTACGTTGCGATTGCAATTTACACGGTAAGCGTGCGGACTATAGGAACGAGCATAACGCATTTCGATGCTGTATCGGCTAGCTAATGAATTAGCTAAAGTTGTCTTTAGTCATAGAGCTGTAAGTTTATTTTTTTACTATGTATAGTGTAGTTTTTTTTATACAAAAATAAAACTTTAATTTAGAAAGGAGAACATATCCTGAGGTTGAAATTTTTATTATTGAACATTTATTTATTTATTTGTTTATACATGATGATTTCCCTTTGTATCTACTATACTTTAACATAATATAAATGTACGGCCTCTGAGTATGAGTTCTAGTCGTACTGAAAATATTTTTTTAACTTTTGATATGAAATCATACGTATCAATGAAGAGATTTCTAACATCAGTTTCAGTTTCTTTAACAAAAATATCATCTATAATGATGTAGGTACCTATGGGATATTCAAAATATGTCAAGCATATTCTGAAATATTTTGTCCATCTATAAATGGAGACTTTCTGTTGATTCCCAGGATTCCATCCTTCTGAAACATCAGTGAAACTTAGTCAAGATTTTACGAGAGCTTTACGACACAACCGCAAGCAATTCCTACTCACTCTTCCATTTTACGCACCATCAACATACTTCAATCAGGCCCAACGCGAGAAATTTATCGCTTAGTAAATGTACCTTTTATTGAGGCGCCGGAAATAAGAGTACATGAGTTCTTCCTAAAAGCCCAAGACACCGTTTTCAACCAAAATTCCATTCGACGCTCGTTCCGTTGAGAGATTTCATTTAAATATAAAATAAATGGAATATGTGAAATAATGTTTACTTGAATATTTATGATATATGAACTTTTTGAACCAAAATAAAGAGAATGTCGGGGATTACATATTTTCTCAAATTAATTCAAGTTTATCTTGGAACTGAGGGATTTAATAAGAGCCAACAATCACTGACCCTAGTAAAGAAAAAGTTAACAATCAACCTTTATCATCTAATATAAGAGCTTCTACCCTTATCGCCGTGTATATGATAAAACTTCGAAATATCCATTAAAATCTGAATATCCAACAATACGTCTCTCGCGGGCTGGAACCGCAGACGACAGCGACACCCATATCCTATATATATAACACCCACCCATCGTTATTTCCCGGCAACTGGATTGCAGGGGATTTACCTATTTTCCCTGACAACCTCCGTCGATAACGTCACTCCTACGCAATTTGTCAATCCTCGGTCCTTACGCCTGAGGAGGATATAGAAAGCTTCGTGTCGCGAATTGGAATTATAAAGCAACACGTCATTGAATTTAACACATCACCGATCCAGAATTGCATCCGGTAGAGTAGGTATCTTCCGGCAGGTAAATTCGAGGAACGTGGCAGAATTGGCCTCAAAAATTCGAAATTCACAATGTCCAGAACAGCATAACTAAAATTGTTTAGGAGAAATAATTGAAGACATAAATATGTATAGCATTAGATTACAGAGTTAAATCCGCACATGCGTACATTCAACTAGGAAGTAGGGACAAGGAGGATACACTGCATATATATGCTTAGCACATCTAGCTAGCTGTGAATGTGAAGTTTTCAGTCATATCAATGCGCGTTAGTAGAAGAGAGCCAGGTCTGCCAAGCAGTGTCAAATGAGCCAAGAGACTGCAAACGATAATCTGATGTATCAGCGAGAACTGCTCGTTGCGCAAACCTACCTGCGCAAAGAACCATTTTTCGCACGGTATTCGAATGATTATTATGGAGAGTTACGTTTCCTGTTCAAGACTTCGTGTGTTCAAAAATATCATAAGCAGATTTTTTAATGGAAAATCAGTGAATAAATAATGTTTCAAAACTCTGCAGTATGATCAAATAAATTGCTTTAAATTTTACGAAGAAATGATTTGTTTTACCAGTAAATATTATAACCGCAATACAAATATATTTGCTAATCAGCACACATGTGTTACCTCCGTTTTTCCGATAGATATTCCTATTTTTAACACTCTTATCATTGTGCCAAAAAACAATTCAAACGGGATCCTTGCACCATACGTTAAAAATAATCATTATTCAAGACTACACTATACTCATGTTTTGGGCAGATTTTTGTTTTCTGCCTCTTGACGTAACCGGTGATGCGATGCTTCTCCTTCCCAATATCTAAATAAATAATATATAGTAATCATCATATGTTCCACACAGAGGGCCTTGAGCGCATTCGCCGTTTATTTCGGGTGCTAGTGATGTGCACCGTTTCCGACAATATGTAAAGGCATCATTATTTATGGCGGGAAGGATGCCATTATTGCTCGTTGTCTACAAACGTGGCTGAGGATTATTAGTTTTGAACTCAATTCAATTAATCTCTGCAATCAACATTTCCCAATATTTTATAGTTTCTTCTATTTCTATTTTCGAGCATCATTTCCCAATATACCATTTTTAAATTATTAAATTAAATTAAAATAGAAGCACTGATCTTGATTTTACAGATCCAAAAAAATTGAATTGAAAGTTTTTGGGTAAAAAGCGAGTTCATTTTTCTAGGATTTGCTGATTTCAAATCAAAAAATCCCGACTGCTGTCACGACAAATTGTTGTAAATGTATATAAGAATCCTTATTTTATTACTTAAAAACGATCAACCAATCAGTTCAGCCACTCTATAAAATTTAGAGCGATACAGTGAGACAGTGATAAACATAATATGCTGACACTGGAGTAGAAATGAAGATCTTCGCCCAAAAAATAATAGGGTAGGTATGTGGTGTTTGTGTTTTAACTTGGTCTAATTATTACTGTCCCATCTGACAGTATTCGAAAATTAGAGTCTCCGGATCTTTATTTATCATATCAAGTTTTATTAATATCTATTCCTTCAAGACATTAAAAGCAATAGCTTGTCTTGTAAATCCATTGACATCCGGTATAGCTCTGTACATTTTGAGAGCATAACGAATCTATTTATTTTTTTAAATACAGCTAAACAAATACATAGCCAAGATGTCATTCTTCCTCACTTCAAAAGAACTATAAGACTGGTTCCTATTTGGCACAATGCCAATGTTGAAAATATAGATAATGAGAACGAAAGCATAGTTGAATAATGCCTTGGAACGTTGTCTATTTTATATTATCCCAAGTTTTTGAACTAACTTTAATACAAATATTTTATAGGGTGTCTCACATAGTTACGTTAGAAAAAAAAGTTTTAGATGCATTTTTATTTGTTTCAAAGTTACACTCCTATGGATAGGTATTATTAGTCCACACGCAAGTTTCAAATACAAGGCAAGAGTTTAGAGCATTTTCAACAGTTTGCCAGACAACTACGACGAGATCCAAAGACAACTATTGCATCTGTTTGACCTAGAGCACAAGTCGGCATTCATCAGGGAAGTGGAAATTCTGAAGATATTAAATGACCTTTTCTTAAATAGAATAAATTTTATTACAATCTTTAAATAATATCCATAGGCGAGTGTAACTTTGAAACACGATTTATTTACTATTGTGCTTTGAAATAAAAATGTTTATACAAATTTTGGCTTTTTTACTTTCCTGCTGCTACTCTAATTATCGTAGTAAGGAAGGAACATATCGTAGTCGTGTAAAATTTTTGGTGTCCGGTTTTCAATAGATGTTTAAATTTAAGAGGTTCCTGAGTCCAGTCATTGGTCTGTCGGGAACAAGTGGACTGATTTTGTTGCTTTTATGCATATTTTGTATGGTATTGATACCGCAATAAATGGTCACATGACCAGACCAGACGATTTATGTATTTGTTGGAAATAATTTGTGAGCGGTAGGAGTGAGTGAAAGCACCAGATTTTTTTTAATGAAAAGAGTGTACTTTAGCCTCCCGAAATTTGAACATAAGGATAAATTACACCTTCTGTTTTAATTGTTTTGGACCTCATGATAATTGATGTAATATTTTTAGAATCCCGGATATAGCCTTTTCTTGAGTATGTACAAATATACGTATTCGTAATTTCCGAGTAATAGGTATCTATGCTAAAGATGACCATAGTACAGTAAGTAGGTAAACTCTGCAAACAATCTTTGCAATAAATATTTTCTTCTTCTATCTAAGTACAATTCCACAACTTCAAAAGTACCAGCACCAATAGAATTAATACTAATTTATATTTTTCAGTGTACCAATTAATAAAGTCGGTCCAATTTAAAAAAAAAATATTTATTTCACTCTTTTGAGTGTAACATTAGTTATGAAAATCATTCAAAGTTCACTAACACCAAAGAAGATAGAGTATTTATACATACTATTACCCATGTATTTTCTTTGCTTGTACTTCTTATTAGATATTATTCACAGATCTCAAAACATCGCGATGGAAATATACATATTTCAGACTTAACCACTGCTTCAACTCGATAACCGTATCTTTTTTTGAACAATTTGCAATTTAAATGTTGCTACTTATTCTCTTCTTTAATTTGGCCGTCTCATATTTTTTTTTTAAATTACCCCTCCCACATGGCGCAAATACACATATATCAGTCTTTACTATTGCTGTAAATCGAAAGCCATAACTCTTATGAAAAAAATTTCAATCTAAACTTACGGATATGGCCCCATCTTTAATTCTGCCGTCTCAGGTTTTCGATTTTCGCGAAACAATGCATGTTATTGGAGGGAAGGATATTTTGGTTTCGAGATTTTCTAAATAAGGGACCATTCCTCAACTCTTCTGTTTCAAATAAATTAAAATTCATCAAAATTGGAGCACGTTTAATATGCAACAGGCACGAACAGTAATACATTAATAAAAATGCTTTTTTGCTAACATACAACCGAATTGTATACCTCCTCCGTTTTTGAAGTATGTCAATAAAGTGGTGTTCGATTGAAAGAAGAAAATCTCTATTCCAATATGAAAAACTAATAATCAGTATTAAACGTACGAATGTCAAGAATGAGAAAATCTTAATTCTGTCCCTTGGGTATAAATGGAACACTCTCGTCTCTACATCCCTAGCTAATTGTATCGTTTTACTGAATAATGAAAACATTCAGGGGAAAGAGACGCCGTAGAATAACCAGATAAATTTCAAAGAAATACTTGTATCGCAGTCAAAGTAACTTTCCAAGTTCCTTTTCGAGAAAGGGGATAGCTCAGAAACTTTTTGGAGGGGTTAGATTTTAGATGGGGACGGATATTCTAATTAGAAAGGTAAGAAATATGAATATTCCTAAGCTCAAAGTTTCAGAAAAACTTAAAAGCAAGGCATATTTTGATTTCGATACGAAACCATCAAACATTTTTTGTCGATAGGACAACACTGTCATACAACTGAGATGAAAATGTACAAAATTCGGGACATGGGGTAGGTAGATAATTGAAGAGATCGCCAATTTTAAAAAAGTATAGGTTTACTATAGTAACCAAACGTGGAACAAAATCAGTCGTGTAGAAACTATTTTAAACTTCGATTATCAGCATGATCGACAAAGACGTTAGAAAAAGAAAGTATTCGAAATTTCAAAAATGATTCTAATAAATATTTTTTACAAAAAATTGGACTGACTTTAGTAGTTGTTGCACTGAAAAATTCAAAATAATATTATTTTTCAGTGCAATAACTAATAAAGTCGGTCTAATTATTTGTGAAAATATTTATTTCAAATTTTTTAGTGTTACATTAGTCATGAAAATTGTTGAAAGTACACTAATACCCAAGAAGATAAAGGCTTAGCTTGTACTTGTTATTTATTATTCAGAGATCTCAAAACATCGCGGCGCAAATATACATATTTTTGACTTTAGAAAACCGAAGCTCAATAAAAAACGAATCATTTTCTTAACCAGAATAGAAATATTAACGCGTGGCAAATAATATTTCGCGTCACCACCATCTGGAAACGTGTCAAGCACGTGATTATTTTTTTTCCCTGTAAATATATCACTGTTTCAATTTATTTTTATCTCCAACAAAAATTTCACCACATCACGTGAAATGAGTGTATTTGACAATAAATTATTTATCTTGCATGTAAATTGAATTTAAATGAATTTATATGGTAAGTGCATAAGTGAACCAACATTATACACATAAAAAATAGATTTATAATATTGAAATCTTTAGAATCTCAAGCCATAAATTGAATACCGGCAACACCGCAGTCGAGAACTTGAACAACCAGCCGGAAAAATGTGGGGTTAGAGTAAATAATAATAAACATTCAAGCAAACTAACAAACAAATAAATAATAGAGTATTACAAATAAGATACACACAACACTCTCACCTTAATAAGATATAGAATCAACTGTACCCACCATTATTGCTTATGCAGTTATTATTAAAAAACCTTATAACACGTTAGACAACACACGCGACAAACAGTCGTCACATTCACCGTACTACGTTTTCCATGGAGCGTTATAATTCGTCGGCTCACGGCTCTCGTAACGATGTTGCCGGTTGTTGGCTTCGTTATTAAAGATACTAAGATTTTGATGAATTTTGTTAAAACATTGAACATGACTCAGAGAATCTCTGTCCAATAGTTTTTGATCAATGGATTTTATTAGAAGTATAGAGAATATTCATAATAATTCAAAAAAGTCTGAAATATGATAGTATAGTGAGAAATATCGCCTGTTAGAAGGTCATATATTTATTAGGTATTGACAATACAAGTAACCCTGTTATATGATGAAGGAGTCTGCGTGGGATCTTACCATACCACGACATAGGAGAATTCAGTGAATCTACTCATTCAGTTTTTTGCCAGAATATAAATTTTATTGAAGTGATATTTAGATATATGCTCATTTAACATAAGCAGCCTAGTCTTCAATGGGAACTTCATATTTAAAATCAAAAATAATGTTCTACAGATTATGTTGAATTTTTATGTCAATTCATTCAATGATTATATTGAGATTTTTTCATTCTGACGTCTAAGAAGTCAATAAACGAAAATTAGGTTATGATCTTGACATTTTGTAAGTACGTTTGTATATCTATATATAAGGATTATATTCTGTTCTATGTCAAATACGTGGTCATATTGACGTTCATTTGAATTAATCTTCATGAGTGTTTTACCGCTTAACCTAACCTCTAAAACTCATTTCGATTCATGATTTTAATTATGATGGACACAATCAAGACTACGCTGCTTTCGTTAAATGAGCATATATACAAATACAACTTGAATAAAATTCATATTTTGGTTATACACTGTTTCAATGAGTAGAGTCACTGAATTCTCCTATGTCGTGTATGGTAATATCCCACGAGATCGTGGCCTTCTTAATCAAATAACAGGGTTACTTGTATTGCCAATACTAAGATCATGAATAAATTTTCGAGAAGCAAGTAACTGTTAAAATGATAAATCTCAAAGGAAAAACACGACCAACCTTCAGAATAATTTAAAAAATTGATTAATTTATCTTTACCGGAATTCAGAACATAAAATAAGTGAGAAAATTAAGAGTATTCTGAGACATCTTCTGATCTGTAAATATTCTCAAACATGATAAGTAACGTTAATAATTATTTTTTACAAAAAAATGGACCGAGGTTATTAGTCGGTGCACTGAAAAATACGAAATAATCTTAATTCTATTGGTGCTGTTACTTTTGAAGTTGCGCAGTTGCAGTTAGATTGATAACTTTTGGCACCAACTTCATAATTAGAATAGAATTAATATTATTTCGTATTTTTCAGTGCTCCAATGTCGGTTCAATTTATTGTAAAAAATATTTATTTCACCCTTATGAGAGTAACATTAGTCACGAAAATCTAGTGAGTACTGGTAGAACTCATACCGCAAGGGTTCCGTAAATTTGCAAGTATGAAGGGGAAATCATGAGGTATTTAAAACTAAATACATTTTTATAAATAAAGAAGTCAGCCTCAGGAATAAGTTTTATTCCCATCGTTAAATGAAAATATTTTTTAATTGAAATTATATAGATAATGAGAATGAAAAAAACGAATTTGTCCTGTATTATCACAACCCTATGACCTATGACTAAACTATGGAACACTGTAGAGTTCAGCCACTTCAACTTCGCCATGCATGCTTAGCATTAAAATGTTTTGTTTGTGCTACTGAAATAATGGTCGTTTCTGTGAAAGGATCACATACCTGTTAGTCAAATTTGATTTTAAGGAGATAAATTCCTTTCAATTACATTTATTAGAGAGGTCACTAGGGCCAACTTGATCTAGACAATTTATTAATGTACCTATGCATTAAAAAGTATAAAATGATAAGATATTACCTTTTTACTCAAATAACTATTATTGGTACCTACCAGAAGTAAATGTTGATATGAATATTGAATGAATCAAACAATAGGCATTTACAAACATTTATAAACAAAAGATTTTGTAGTTGTGCACTTGTAGGTATATCTTGTTGAACTATTTTCATAAATAACTCGAACATTTTTAATCAAACAAATTGTAGTGAAAAAAAGTAGATAATGAAAAAACAAGAGGACTGTCCTTCTTTAATTTCGCTAGATGCGACAAGTTCTAGAAATTACGAAGAGAAAGAATAACTGAGATTAAAAATTAAAATCTTCGATTGACTCCTCAGAAAAAAAGAAATGTTTTCAAATCAATAGCCATCACAATAATGGGGCGGTTAAAAATGAGTAAATCCCAGATGTCTCTAGGGTAATTGGTCATGGCATAGAATATCATCATTTCGGGTGTCATTTTTTTCATTTGTGGTTATGTTTTGTTATGCAACGGGAGCTTCTTTAGCGGCATATCCATATATACAATCCACCACTTAAAAATCTTACTCGCTTACACTCACTTAAAAGATGCTTGACTTTTATAATTATAGAGCCGAAAGAATATATTCTGTCATAGAGCAAGCGTTTTATACTTAAAACAGTAAATTTCGTGCATAAAATAAACAATTTTATGTCATATATCATTGAGTAACAGTTATAAGCAGGAACTTCCGATTCAACCACGGTAGAGTTCACATCGTGTCTGAAGGAAATCTCAAATTTCCGTACGGGAAGTACAGGCTGGTAGAAGACGTGAGTGCTGGGCCTCCGAGGTGGATAGGGAAGTCACTGCCGTGTTAATGTGAACTTGAGAAGAGATTGATTCCTATTGAGTTTTTGAGGTTAAAATTACGTGATAGCGTGATCTGACGGAGACAGGAGGAAAACCTGGCTGTGGAGTGACAGAGATGGTTATACTCTGGTCCGAGCACATTACTGGCCTTACCTTGACAGGTGCATTGAATAACAATAAATTGGCGTAATCGTATACCTAGGTGAGTGACGAAAAAGTATCGTATATACTATAGACAATTACGTCATGTAGTCGAAGGAGAGCCAAATATACCGAAAAGGCAGCAAGGGCCATTAACCATAGAGAGAGACAGAGAGTTATAAGCAGGTTATAAAGAATGGCGATGACCGAAACCTCTAAGCCATCTGATAAATTGTCCCTTTACTACTCCATTGCAAATAAACGTAATATCTTTTTAACCCAGTTAAGTTTTCGCTGATGACTGGTTTAGGATGCTTATTTTGATTTATTATAGAATATTTTTATATACCTATATGTGAAAACGATTTGTTTTCCAAAATAAATGAAAAATGAAAAATTTATATTTGTTTTTCTTGAATAGGTAGGTGCCAAGGCTTCTTATGTCACTAGGATTAAATATTAGGAAATATATTTTTTTTCAATGAAGTCTTCGTGTATGTTATTTCTGAATTATAAAATACATAGGTATATAATGAACACTGAAATGATTATAAATGCATTAGATGAAGTGAAAACAATTTCTAGTCATAAGGTGTGGATTATTAGGGGAACTGTTCAATAAATGAAGCTCCTAGATCCTTTTTCTTTAAAAATAGGTTAGTTTCCACCGCCAGAAAATCGAAAGCGCATATCGGACAACCGGAATAAATGAAATCCGATATGGTTTCTTTGAACCTATTTATAATTCTAATTGGTTATTGTCAGCAATTAGTTCTTCAGATAATCGATAATTTCGATAATTAAATCACTACCTGTGTATTTATGACAGAAATTAAACCAAAATCTATAGTCCAGGCCTGAGATTAATCATCGAAAGCCGCTATTCTGAAACATCGTATATGGCTTCATTATGTTGGGTAGAACAACCTTTTTATTTGCGACAATTCTGGGAAATGGGGAGTTTTTCTTAAAGATTTTCTGCTTTACCTTAGGGCTTCGGACTGTATCTATCCACACCCCGAAAAAAAAATATCGAACAATGCTATCGAAAAAAATACTCGACTAATTCTCAATAGATGATTTGGCGGAACTAAATAACAATGTTATGACGTTATAGTTGTCTAGGACCATCAAGCTCATCTTACTTAAAATATTGAGTGATGATTTCTTCCGAAGATACACAAAAAGTGTCTAGATTCTTCGATTTTCATAAATTCTCTCATTGCTTGTATTGATGAACTATTTAAAATCAAAATGATAAAACAGATGCAATATAATAACTAAGAAAGTGCCTAGAGTTGGTACATCAACGTTTAAAATTTCACACCCAACAATAATTATTATTGTTTCTCCAAGCAGTTTAACATTTTTATGGTAAACCTGTTAATAATCTGAGAATATTTTTCACCACTCTGGTAGAAGATTAGCGAGGAATTTTGTACTGGGCTTGTTTATTAGACGTCCTAGATATATTTTATTTGTTTTATTAAAAGATCTGGACGCAAAAAACAACAAAGACATTATTAAATATTTATATTATTATATCGACTGCAGGTAGCGGAGAAAATGGCATATCAATAATATAATTACTATCACTATCCATGGAAATATCAAATGTAATTTCCTGACTATAACTTTAAATAGAAGAAATCTTATTTTTCACTTTCATCCTAATTTTAGTGTCTTATGTACACCGGCCGCTGACACTTGCCAGAATCGATTTTTATTGTTCTGCAAGTAAATACGGTTATAAATATAAATTTATACTTTCGCTACGTTCAAATACATTTCTGGCTATTTATCAGCTACTTAACATTTCAGATATCTCATTTATATAAACTTGGTTTAATAAAACATAATCTTGACGAATGAAATTGATTAAGTATACCTATTTATTTAACTAATGCTGTGTAAATTATATTATATCAACGTTTCTACAGGGATTTGTTGTAATTTTATCAGCTAAACCAAAATTTGCTTACAAAAGTCGTTCAGAATATATGACGAAGTGAATTTCAAGAAGTGATTCTAAATTCTCTGAAAATGTCTACCACGAAAAGTAGTATTTTAGGTTAAAATGCGAGATGTCATATTAAAAACGAATTCAGTTCCCGGATGTGCAAGATAGTCGAAGAGCTCTTCTTCATAATCTAGCACTTCGATTATTGAATGGGATTCATAGAGAATAAAAATCTATCTCTACTCATATCATATCTAGAAAAGAGCTGGTAGAATACACATTTCATAGCTTGATTTCTAATGACAATAAGATTGGTTTTTGAAAGCAGATTTTATGTCTGTTTTCGTTAATTAAGTTAAAATATCAATAGAATGTAACCAAGTTAGATGTATCTACCTGCTATTTTATATGATATGAATGGGACTGAATGTCCACCCGGAAGATTATTATTTGTATGATTCTCTATTATAATTATGTTTTGTGTTATTTTATCGTGTATGCAACATGATTCTCAATTGAGAGTTATCAAAACGATTTCAGTCTATCATTTACAAATTTTATACCTGATCTTTAATGCCTATCAGATGCCTTGATTTTGATAGGTTGCTATGACGACAACTTGAATTTTTAGAAAAAAAATCTGTCGCAAAATTATTAAGCGAATTTCCTTGGCTTGACAGCTGTCACGTGCAGATGCCAGAATAACAAGCTTAGATTATTTTTGACAAATATTTACTTATAAACTATTGTATTTACTTTTTCAATTTAATTTTTGGTATAAAATTTTCGTAACGAATCTCCCGCCAACTTAAATTATTATTCTCCGTCATTTTTTTCTGTTGCAAATGTTTGAAGCTCTAGGGAGATTATAAGTGAATATTTAATGAAAGCATTACATTTTTATGGAATTATATTTCTGGAGGATTAATATATTTAATTCCAATTGATCCATTTTAAGCCACAGAATCAAGTGTATCAATTACTGATTGAAAATCGTCTATGTCCTAGCACTTTGATCCATATTACTTTTGAAGTCTTAAAGTATTAATACTATTTGTATCGTCGAGAAAATTAAATCTTGCTGAAAAAACTGAAATAGAGTACCTATCAATAGAGATAGAATTTTATTCTTTACGAATCCCATTCAATATTCAATAATTGAAGTGCTAGATTATAGAAAGAGCTCTTCCATTATCTTGCACTTCCGGGAACTAACTACCTCTCCGAGAATTTGGAATCACTTTTTTGAATTCACGAAGACATATTCACTCAACGACTTCACTGACTCAATTTTTGATTAAACTAATAAAATTTCAACAGAGTTGTAGATATAATATAATTCTTATTTTTATAAATACGAATTTATTTCGATGAAATATGTTCAAAGTTAAGAAGGTATTTGGTACCTAAATATCCATAATCGACTTTGAACGAGGAGAAAGATTTAATTTATAATCATATTTATTTGGAGAACAATAAAAATCGATTCTGGCAAGTATCATAGCGGCCGGGGTACACGACACTAAAATTAGGATGAAAGTGAAAAACAGGATTCCGTTCTATTTAAAATTATGGTTAGGAAATAACATTGGATAGATGTTCCCATATAAGTAACAGATTTAACCTGAAAATATCAACCTTGTTAGTGAAACAATTTTTGGGTTGTGTAAACTGAAGTGTGGGTGTGTTGTGGTGTGGTGATCTGTTATAATTAAAATATCATAGTACATACACCCTGGGTACTTATAGAAAGAGACGCTTGATTGGAGACCTTTTGTCTATTTTCAGAAGACATTCCCCATCCAGTGTACAGGCTGTCCAGAATAAGATTCACTACCCCCTATCTCAGAAACTATGAGAGATACGAAAAAAAGTATAGAGATAAAATATTTTTGAATTTCTTTGATTTTTTTTATTTTTACTCTCTTATTTTAAATGGAACACCCTATATATTTTTTGATTTTTGGATTCTTCTTAAAGTTTTAGGTTAACTTTGTGTAACAAACCGTATACCTAGTGTTTAAGGTTTTTGTGATTTTATCATTTTTGTGGAAAAATGACATTATTATTATTATTATTATTATTATAAATCTAACAAGCAGAGGATAAAATTTGTAACGAAACTAGAAACAATCTCTGGCAATATACAGAGTGACTATGAAAGCGATGAAAACTTTGAGTTGAATATTATCAACTATCTCCGATTTTCTTTAATGCAAACCTCAATTTTTTTTGTTGCACTGTATTCTACGTCTAAAAATAAGGGTACTTTCAGTTTACTTCCCTATACCTAATATCAAAAGTTTCTGAGATATAAGCCAAAATTTAAAATTCTTAAAACATGATATTCATATTTGTTAACGTAGGGGTTGCTATGGAACAAATGACATCTTGATTGTTTAATTAAATGTCAGGCCCAACTGACAGGGTGTGCTTTTGTAGAACCTGACCACTCTATCATAGTGTTAAAAATTGTATTCTGATCAAGGAAGGTTTGATTTGTTTGAACATTTTATTATTAGCAATAGAAATATTGCCATTCCAATTAGAGACTATCCACGATAAAAGAAGAATTCCAGACAAATCACAGTTTTGACAGAAGAAACACAGCAAAATATATCACTGTATTTTGAAGAGAATCCCGAAAATTCTTTAAATAATGCAAGCAGGTATTTGAATGTCGCTAGATCCACGATCCACGCATCGTTCAAAATAAACGAATATAATACGTATAAATGTGTAAAGCTAGCAAGAGTTTCAGATTGGTGATCAGGATCGTTAGGGCAATATTTCTATTGCTAATAATAAAATTTTCAAACAAATCAAACCTTCGTTGATCAGAATACATTTTTCAACACTATGATAGAGTGGTCAGGTTCTACAAAAGCACACCCAACTGACAGTCTGACATTTATTTAAACAAAAAAGATGTATTTTAACGAATATGAACCTCATGTTTTACATAATTTTAAATTTTGGCTTATATCTCAGAAAATCTTGATATTACGTATAGGGAAGTTAACTGAAAGTATCCTTATTTTTAGACGTAGAATACAGTGCAACAGAAAAAAATTGAGGTTTGCATTAATAAATATTTTTTACAAAAAAATGGACCAACTTTCAGTTGTTGCACTGAAAAATACAAAAAAATATTAATTGTATTGGTGCTGGTAATTTTGAAGTTGTGCCGTTGTAGTTTGTTGTTATAGGCACCAACTCCAAAAGAACCAGCACAAATAGAATTAATATTATTTTGTATTTTTCAGTGCAACAACTGATAAAGTCGGTCCATTTTTTGTAAAAAATATTTATTTCACATTTTTGAGTGTAACTGTAGTCATGAAAATTGCTGACCGTTCACTAATACCCAAAAAGTTATAGGTAGGTTTAGCTTGTACTAGCGGAAATACGCATATCACATATTTCAGACTTTACCATTGCCAAACTCGGAAACCGTAACTCTTTTGAAAAAATGTTCAATTTAAATGTTTCTGGATATGGTCCCCTTTCTAATTTTCAAATCTCGAATTTTCGATTTTCGGAAAAATTTGCCCCTTCCACATAGCTAAAACACATATTTCAGACTGTAGCGCGGAAGCGTATGATTATTTTTAAAAAGGTCCAATTTAAACTTTTCCGGACATGGAATTTTTGTTCATTCTGTCCTCTCGGATTCTCAATTTTCGAGAAAAATTGCCCCCTCCACCCCCTTTGGGGGCGGTTTTTGCAGGGAAGGAGATTTTGGATTTGATTTTTCTCAATATGGGACCATTTCTCAACTCTCCTCTTTTAAAAGAAACAAAAATCGTCTAAATCGGAGTAAGTTTACTATGCAAAACGCGCGAACAGCTATAAAAAAAATAAAAAAGCAATCTTATAACCGAATTGTATACCTTTTCCTTTTTTTGAAGTCGGTCAAAAAAATCGGAGATAGCTGATAATATTCAATTCAAAGTTTTTATCGCTTTCGTCCTTACCCTGTATATTGCCAGAGATTGTTTCTAGTTTGGCTACAAATTTTCACCTCTGCTTATTAGATTTATGATAGTGACTTTAATTTATAGTATGAATTACTACTATTGATGCATTTCCATACATCTGCATCTTTTCACAAAAATGATAAATCTCAAAAACTATAAATATTAGGTATAGGGATTATTACACAAAGTTAACCTAAAATTTTACGAAAAATCCAAAAATCTAAAAATATATAGGGTGTTCCATTTAAAATAAGAGAGTTGATATCTGTATCAGATATATGAAACACCCTGTGAATATGGCAGCAATAAAAGTAAAAAAATCAATGAAATTCACAAATATTTTATCTTAATATTTTTTTTCGCATCTCTTATAGTTTCTGAGATAGGCGGTAGTGAATCTTATGCTGGACAGCCTGAACAGTCTATACCTATTAAAGTAGATTATATATTGGTTAATTACGTACATTTACAGATAGTGATTTTATAATCGATTATCTAAGGACATCTTAGAATATTTACAAAAAAAAAACAATAAATAGAATTGTATAATTATTGAAATATACATATTTATCTATATTTATAATTAAACTAGCAAACGCCTGCTACTTCGTAAGCGAAAATCAGCGGAATCTCCTACAAATTCCATCACAAATAATATATTAGATTAAAAAAAGACAGAACAACAAGCTAAGAACAGTCTCCGTCAAGTTCCCTTTAAAACAAACAAAAAATGAATCAGAATTGGTTCATTCGTTTGAGAGCTACGATGCCTCAAAAAGATAGATAGCTGCACACGTTAGACAATAACAACCAGAAAAAGAACTGGTAGTATTAACAATTTAACGCGTTATTTCTAATAAATATAAAAAAAATCATATTTTCAATTAAAAGATCACATGAAGTTTACCAAAATAGTAGGTACCCACCTGTTATTTTCCACGCAGGAGACCATCATCTGTATGTTTTTTTATAATTGAACAAAACTGACCCAAAAATGCTCAAAGTATTTCACAAACGCTATGAGGATTATTTTAATGTCATTTAAGCCTAAAATCTTTAAAGTTTAACTGTCTATTCTATAAAATAACTATATTTTTTAAATCTAAAACCTGAAACCTAATTGTTTTTTATATAATTTTTTGATAATTTCGAATTATTGAAAAATTTCTTGAGTAATAACAATACCTAATTCAATCATAGGTATCTAGAATTCTTTTTTTATATTTTGTGTATTCAGAGATAAATTTTCTTTAAACATTTATTATCATTTTTACGATATTATATCGTTTATGGAAAATCATTCTCAATCATGAATTCTCTTTCAGTATATACCTACCATTAAAATATCAATATGGCGTCAGAATAGATTAAGTAATTATTTCGAATAAAAATCAGATGAAATGCTAAAATAAAACATTTTATTGAAATCAAGATATTCCCGAAATATTAATATATCTAATCCAAATCCATCAATATTCATTGAACTTACAAACTTTGAAGCAACACAATCAAGTGCATCAATTTTTGATAGAAAATCTCCGAGGAATTTGAGCGGTATAACTCCTGAAGTCTTAAAATATCTTTACTCTTTGTATCGTCCAGAAGATTAAATCCTGTTTTATTACAAAATCCGTCAGCAGTTTGAGTTTTATCCTCCAGACATGGGAATGATTGATTGTAGAAGAAATAGTTAAACTAGGAGTTGGTCAGTTTAAACAAGCGCTTTATCAAGAACAATCCACGCTGTTTGTTGAACAAATGCTGAATACTTTCTTTACCGAGCCTTCCAATATTTTATTAGATTTGTTTTAGATAAAATAGGTAATGTGTCTATTTTGGTCAATTTAGCCGTTCGGAACCCCAATATTCCACTATAAATACAACGAACTAAATATCAAGTTATAGGTGCTTATGTTTTAAGTAGCATGTTTCGGGTTGCAAAGATCCCAAACTCCAAATAGATCATTATATTCAGCAAAGTATTGTAATATCCATAAAAGGATAATATTAATTCTATTGGTGCTGTTACTTTTGAAGTTGTGCTGTTGCAGGTAGATTGATAACTCTTGGCACCAACTTCACAAGTACCAGCACCAATAGAATTAATATTATTTTATACTTTTCAGTGCACCAACTAATAACGCCGGTCCAATTTTTTGTAAAAAATATTTATTTCACACTTTTGGGTGTAACATTAGTCACGAAAATCGTTGAACGTTCACTAATACCAATGAAGATAGTACTTATCCTTTTATCCACGTACATTCCTTGCTTGAAGTTGTTATTATTGGGATCTCAGAACATCGCTGCGGAAATACGCTTGAATCTTTTTTTTAACACCGATTTTATTCGAAAACCGTAACTTTAAGGGAAAAATGTTCATTATATGTTGCTACAAATAATTATTTCCTTCATATACTGCCCACAAATTTTCAATTTTCGATAGAAATCGCCCTCTTCACATTGCACATTTGAGAAATTAACATGCCTCTATTTCGAAAACCGTTAATCTTTTCAAAAAATGTTCAATTTAAACGATTCCGGATATTGTATTATGTTTAATTATACCACCTCAGATTTTCAATTTTCGAGAAAATTTGTCCCCTCCACCGCCTTCGGGGGCGGTTTTCGGAGGGAAGGAGATGTCGGATTCCCGTTCTTATGAATATGGGACCATTTTTCATGCCTCTTCTTTCAAATGAATCAAAAATCATCAACATAGGAGTACGATTACTATATAAAAGGGGCGCACAAACCAAACAAAAGCAGACAGTCGAATTGTATACCTCCTCCGTTCGGGGTTCGTCGGTCAAAAAGCTGTATTCGATGAAGCGAATAAATATTTTTTACAAAAAATTGTACCGACGATATTAGTCGGTACACTGAAAAATACAAAATAATGTTAATTCTATTGGTGTTGGTACTTTTGAAAATGAGCAGTTGCAGTTAGATTGAAAACTTTTGCCACCAACTTCACAAGTGTCAGCACCAATGGAATAATATTATTTTGAAATTTTCAGTGTCCACTAATACGGTCGGTCCAATTTTTTGTAAAAAAAGATTTATTTCACACTTTTGAAGGTTCACTTATACGAATAACCATGTATATTGATTGCTTATACTTGTTATTATGCAAAAATCTAAGAACATCGAAGCGGAGATACGCATATTTCAGACTTTATCACCGCTGTTACTCGAAAACCGTGACTCCATGGAAAAAATGTTCAATATAAATATTGCTACAAATAATTAGGTCTTTAATTTAATTGTCTAAGATTTACAATTTTCGTAAGAAATTGCCCCCTCCACATAGCGAAAACAAACATATTTGAGATTTTAATATTGCTGTAACTAGAAAACCCTATAACTATTTTTTTTAAATATTTAATGTAAACGTTTCCGGATTTTGTCCTATCTTTAATTGTGTTGTCTCAGATTTTCAATTTTCTAGAAAAATGGTCACCTCCACCCCCTTCGGGAGCGTTTTTTGGAGGGAAAGAGATTTCGGATTTGAGTTTTTAAAATGGGAACATTTCTCAAGTCTCCTCTTTCAAATGAATCAAAAATTATCAAAATCAAAATATATACAGCGTGCGCACAAACAAAAAAAAGCACAGTCGAATTGTACTACTTTCGCTTGGGTTCTTCGGTCAAAAAATAAAAAATAATTATGGGGTACATCGATTATAGGTCTAATAAATTTCACATGATTATCAACTACAAGTCACAGGTATTTATTTTATTCTTAATCTGATATTGATAATTCATAAAGATTTTCCAATGATTCAGATAATTCTTTCTCCGTTTGAAAAAAGAGTTGCTGAGAAATGTATTCAAGGTGTTCAAAATCAAATATATTTATGTATAAGGAAGCTTTGAAAAATTAGAAGAAAAAGCCTTAGCGTGTTCTCTACCACTTGGTGGGATAATATTGCTTTGAGCTTCTCGCTATTTATATATTAAATTAAGAACATTGATTCCAGATGGATGTATTGTATCTACTTTTATGTTTTTATGAATCAGATAAATCGAATTTTAGAATAAGATAATTCTCACTGAAGGTGCATCTAAGAACAACCTGTTATCTATTGACTTTGAACGATCGGCTTGTTAGAAGACATATATGTAGGTATAATGATTTATAAGAAAATCTGTGTATAAAAACTGTGTTCTAGAGATTTATAAACGACCATAAACAGGCTGCAAAATGAAAAATCATTTTTTCACTCATATGATATAGATATGTGGTGTATATTTATCAGTTGAATACAGTTCTAGTATCTTATTATTTTATTGCAGCATTTTTTTGAGTAAAAAATAAAAATCGAGAATCATTTGTCTAACTTCAATTAGAAGTACCTATTGTTGGAGTTCCTTTTGCTGTTATTCTTCCAATTACTACCTCATGGAGAGGAAATTATATCTTGCGGATATTGGATAGCGGCGATGTATATTGTAGTTTTTGAAATACGGATGGAAAAGTTTAATAAAAAATATTTAAAATTGAAACATCGCCAACTTTTTGAGTAGAAGTAATAATAAAAGATAATAATTGTAATCCGTTAACTTTACTCTAGATCATCGCGCAGCTGAGTTTCTAATAACAATCACAGTCTTTCGAATTCCACTCCTGTTTGGTAGACGCATCTGATTGCAATGTTGATCGTTATCGTTAATACAAACTGAATCACCGGTATAGGAATATAATCACAGCCCGTATAGAGAGTATTGAATTAGTGCTTAGACCCATACTGGGACATGTGACAAGCGCCTATCTCGAAGGGAAGGTGCATTATCGCACTATCGTTTGGCTGTGGGGATGGCCGATGATCGAAGCCGACCTTTTACCTTTTCGACGCTATGCTCCCATTCAGGTGATTTGCATGGTATATGTATGGAGTATATATGACAATGGCCAAAGTATCATTACTGTATGTACAAGTGACCATTTTTGACCGACTTCCCAAAAGGAGGAGGTATACAATTCGACTGTGTATTTTTTTTTGTTTGTGCGCGCCTTTCATATAGTAAACGTACTCCGATTTTAATGATTTTTGATTCATTTGAAAGAGGAGGCTTGAGAAATGGTCCCATATTCATAAAAACGGGAATCCGACATCTCGTTCCCTCCGAAAACCGCCCCCGAATGGGGTGGAGGGGGCAAATTTTGTCGAAAATTGAAAATCTGCGTTGATATAATTACAGATAGGACAATATCCGGGAACGTTTAAATGGAACATTTTTTCAAAAGAGTAACGGTTTTCGACATAGAGACATTTTAAATTCTCAAATATACCTATTTTCGCTATGTGGAGAGGGCGATTTCTGTCGAAAATTGAAAATCTGTTTGCAGTACATGAAAGACATAATTATTTGTAGCAACATTTATACTGAACATTTTTCCCTTAGAGTAACGGTTTTCGAGTAAAATCGGTGTTGAAATGGTAACAACTAAAATATTCAAGCGTATTTCCGCAGCGATGTTCTGAGATCTCAATAATATCAACTACAAGCAAGGAATATACGTGGGTAATAGAATAAGTACTATCTTCATTGGTATTAGTGAACGTTCAACGATTTTCGTGACTAATGTTACACTCAAAAGTGTAAAATAAATATTTTTTACAAAAAATTGGACCGACTTTATTAGTTGGTGCACTGAAAAGTCAAAAATAATATTAATTCTATTGGGGCTGGTACTTGTGAAGTTGGTGCCAAAAGTTACCAATCTACCTGCAACTGCACAACTTCAAAAGTAACAGCACCAATAAAATTAATATTATTTTATACTTTTCAGTGCACCAACTAATAAAGTCGGTCCAATTTTTTGTAAAAAATATTTATGTACTATATAATATAAGTAAATCGAATATCATCTATGGATTCATTATCTACTAAAATATGGGATCAAAAGCAGAAATAGTGTTTTTGTTTTATAATTACATAGAACCAGTGGCCATGGCTGCAGTTTTTCCTCTTTAAAATATTATTATTTCGTATCCATGATAAATTATTACTGCTTGTGCATACTGACTCGTCATTAATGAAAATCCTGAACTAATTGTTTGGCTGCAGTTTTGTTTCGTATCTTAAAATAAAATATTTTGTCATCGAAAGATAAAGCATAACCGACTTGTTATGTGCTACAGAGTCGTATTGTTTTCATCTCGACCCTTATAAATTTAAACGGAGCTTGCGAAATTTGGCATTGCCAGCAGCCATATACACTAAACGCTGTGGAAACAATTAAAATTATGATAATTAATTCAGGACAACAATTTTTCTAGCGTTTGAAATAGACGCATTTTACACTACCTACTTGTTAACCCAACAGCTAGACAAAGAATTTGGCACGAGTAGCGATTACTGCTAGAAATATAAAGATAGAAGAAAATTAATTTGAGGAATCTTCTTATTAGAGCGTATACGAACGTCGCTAATGATTCGTGTTGTTGGTCGAAGCAATAATAGTTAGGTCATATTAGAAACTGTATTGCTACAAAATAGTTTTAAATTCTACCACAGCGTACCTACAACATATTAAAGGTTTTCTATTCATAATGCGTAAGTAAGCCCCTTTGCATAGACTTGCTTCAAAACTATATGGTATTTAATAGATCGTACCATATTTTAATTTGAATAGAAAATGACGTAACTATCTTTCCACGAAACAAAAACACTGTATTATAGAATGATCAGTGGCGTACCAACATCGTATATTGTTGTTAATGATCCTTAATATGTCAAAAATGACTGTAACTTATATAGGTTTAGTTATGGCTAAAAGTTCTTATAGAGGTTAAGTTAAGTTAGCCTATTATTATATCACTATCTTTTTGGTAGATAATATAATTAGTTGTCAATATATAATACTACTCAACTCAACTCGAGGAACATTCTATTGCTGTATGTCTAAGTCGTCAGCACTTTGTTTTGTCAACTTCTGAACAGGTTTTCAGAGGACCTACAGTTCAAGGTGGACTTTGAACTACCCAGATCAGATGACGGGGGTTTTGAGGTGCACCTTATCGCGCTGGCTTTATGCGGGTTGGTGAGGGGCATGTGATATCGACCGCTAGTTTTTGACATTTACCAGCGATCCTTGAACCCACGGGATTTCGTAGAAAAGTCCTTAACCCAAGACCTCACGGTTGGATTTGGAGCATTCTACCCACTAGATCTCCGGGGGCACTGTCTAAGTTGTATAGAGACAAAATCTATTTCCAAAATGGCTTCCTAAATTGTTCTCAATATCCTATTGGCAATATAAATACCTCTGTTATTTGATCAAGGTGGCCGCGAATACGTGGGAATAGGAGAATTTATTGACTCTATTCATTCAAACAGTGTGTAGCCAAAATATGAATTTTATTCAAGTGATATTTATATATATGCTCATTTAACGAAAGTAGCGTAGTCTTTTATGTGTGCATCATAGTTAAAATCATAAATCATTATAAGTTTTGGAGGTTACGTTAAGTGGTAATACGTCATCCTTGAAGGTTCACTCAAATGAATTGACATGTGAACACGTATTTGACATATATAATATAAACTTTATATATAGATATACAAACGCACTTGAGAAATGTCAAGATCATAACCTAATTTTCGTTAAATGACTTCTTAAACGTCAGAATTTAGAAATCTCAAAATAATCAGAATTGAACTGACATAAAAATTCAACATAACCTGTAAAGCTTATCTTTATTTATGATTTGTGTGTGAAGTTCACATACAAAACTACGCTGCTTTTGTTAAATGTGCATATATTATATATCCAAATAATACTTGACTAAAATTCATATAGATTTTTATTAATATCGATGTAAAAGATTGGCTGAAGATAATTAATATGTAGAATTTTCTTATTAAAGTAGATGGAAGGATGATGGGAAGCGTTGTTGTTCGAATGTGTAGTATAAATATCCATACGAACCGTGAAATTGCCATGGAAACTGTTGGTATGAGGACCTCTCGACGTTAAATTGAAATAATATTGTAGTAATAACAATGTTTATGGTGCCTTTGGAAGCCATTAAATTTGATTTATTTATAGATTATTGCAAAGCATATTGACGTTAAAGTTGCGGTTGGAGCTGCTAAATCAATATGAGCCTAGGACTAAATTATTGGATAGTAAATGTCTTTTGATATTCTTGTCAAACTAAGAAATAAATATTTTACTTTTTCATACCCTCACTGTTCATTCTATTTCATTTTCGATAATAATATTTCTGACATTTTACACAGTTATATAATTGGAGATATGCTTGTAGCAAACAATGCCGATGTAGGTATTTTTTCAAGAAAGCTCGAATAAATTAAACAAAAATCTATGAGCTGCATGGTTTCAAAATTGTGCTTCAAAAACCTTTCCAACTTATTTAGAAAATTCAGACAAGAAATACACGTTCTCTGAGAATTTCCACTCTCTACCTATCACGGTTCATGAGATACAGCCCGCTGACAGATGAACGGACGGACCGACGGACTTAGTAATTGTTATTGTAGCTCTCTGCCTATTACGGTTGATGTGATAGAGCCCACTGATAATCGGACGGACAGACAGTAGTCTCAGTAATAGTGTCCCTTTTTCACCTATTTGGTACGGAACACTAAAATGGAGGCGGTTGGTAGTTAGGTATACGAGTTCAATTTTATTTGATTTGATTTTTGATATTTCTGAATATGAAGTCAACTGGTACGTAATCAAGATGTTTATATAACGTCAGCCAATTCTGGCAAATAACTATATATAACGCTAGGACATCTAACTGTGCCGACAACAACTACTGTGAGGACAAACACCCCTTCCGCCATTGAATAATGCTTTTATTGATAAATGAAATGATGAAATGACATCATAAATAGTGGAAGGGACAATATGGAAATTACTTCGAGGATATAGTTCCACCCAGATCACCTGATCCACTGGACCTCTTTCTCTGCGATCAATTGAAATCTAAGATTTATACTACTAGAATTTTTAAGAAGACATTTTTGTACATTGCTTGCTTCACTATTTTAGCTGTCATTTCGTTATCATTGAAAATCATAATTTTGGTGTCGAATAGTACTTGATGAGGTCATCATAATGAGAGCATCAACCTATTCAAAATCAGGGGGTTTTACACCCCGCCGGTAGGACTAGAAACATAAATCGATGGGTCTAAGTGTTTTGCCACTTTTTTTTCAAGTCTAATAATCGGGTTGTAACATTTTGATCGGCTTTTGGTTCCATGTTTTCTACATTCATAATAGGTAGATACTCTTGAAAAACTTATTTGCTATAGTTGTTTCATGTATTCATTAATTAATTATGTTATTAGTAGTAGATTTATTCTCTAACCTTCCAGAAACTATATGTGAAGTACATATTCTTACAGTGCTGTCAGTTTAACAAGCATGTAGAATTCTAGAATAATCTCGAACGATGTCATGTCAATTTATGTAAAGCCACGTCGATCACAGGTGAGAGTCAGTCTATGGAATTAATTAGTCAGAATCTTAAGTCGATAGTAGTTCTGTCGGTGAAATGTGATATGATGCAACAAAAAGCACTAAGATGAAAAGTGTATACCAGGTGTTGAAAATAAACGTTTGGAAGCAAACTGCGAGTAAATTACTCAAATGAACCGTCAACACAGTTTAGCACAGGGCTAAGCGTTACAATTGATGTCTGAAGTAGAATCCCTTGCATTTAGCTGAGAATATATTGTGAATACCAGATTGCAAGTGTCAGAATTAGTCTATGAAATCAGTTGGTCAGTCAGATGTTAAAAGTAGTTCAGTCGGTACAGATGGTGGCAGATGGCAGATGATTGTCAAAGTGACGAGTCGTGACCAAAAGTTCTACTACGGAAGATGGTGGAGGAGCTATGCATATCGACTGTTTTATCTTAATGTACAGATGAAAGCGCGTATTGAATAGCAACCGTGCTCCGGTTTTGTGGATTTTCTTTCCTCCCCAAATTACTTTTAGTCGGCCCATTTAAAGATAAGACCATTTTTTTAAATTTCAGCAGATTCAAAGTGAGAAAGGAATTTAATTTAACATTTAACAACAACTAGGAAAGACTTTATTTAATAGATGAAACAATGAAAAATAAAAAAATAAAATATATTATAGATATTGGTACTCTGAGGTAGTTTCAAAATTAATTATATGTAGGTTAGACATATGTTCAGATAAATGAACACTATTAATTTGAAAAGTAATCTACTGCCGGGTTAGAGATTTTTCATCAAAATACCTTGAAATTATATTTAAAGTATGTAATTGTATTTTATTCTTTAATTCTATAATAAAACCAAAGCACACTTCATACCATAATTTTACATAATTATATTTATGTGACCTAAGCATTTTATACTTCTATAAAAGTATACTCTAGAATCTCCTTCCCGACCACAATAAATCTGAAAACATAGAAATAAACAAAACCTACTCGATCTACATACAATCTAGACGCCCCACACCTCTCCTATTGTATCGATAATTAAAATTCCAATTAATTGGCCAAACAATTATTAATACAGTAAGTTGATTAAAAAATTATTCAAACACAGCAAAGTACATCCAATGTAACTAAAATTTTCTGCCGACAAATTTTCAGTAATAATAATAATAATAATGTGAAGCATATTTTGCGTGAGATTTTGTTATTATTTGGAAAATGATAAATTGCAATTTGCCAACAAAACGCAGCTTTTTATTGGATTATGGATATGTATGTGTGTTTGCGTAGTGGCATCAGCGATGCATTTTAGATTGGATGAATCTGATTGAATTTAATTGGCGATTGTGCATTGCAGTCTTTTTTAGCAAAATATTCAAAAACTCAAAGTCGGCCGAGCATCAATTGTTATCATATGAATTTGTTATTCTATTATTAAAATTTCAAAAATCACATGAAATTTGTTATAAAGTAAATTGGTACATATAACAAAATTACTAGCAACGTTAAATTCAATCATGTCAAGTTTTTGTTATGAGGTTTTCGTTTTCAACCGATTTTAACATTTTAGACATCTCAGTTTTGTTGTTTATTAAGTTCTATTTCGTCCCAAGATTAAATATTAGAGAATACCCTTAACTTTGCGCCAAGATCTCACGCTGAGGGGCACCCACCCTATGCTCAACGCCCACTATGGAATGGTTAAAAACATGTTTGGTTAAAGGCTTTAGCTTGAAAATGGCTCTGACGATTTTAATGAAACTTAACATACATGTTTTGCTAGCTGAATTTTACCATCTTTATGGCACATTACCCGGGAAAGAATCCCAATTCTATGAAACCGAACGGAGAATTTGTACAATTCGACTGTTTGTCAGCTTTTTCATATGTGCTCGCGTGTTTGGCATACTGAACGTACTCCGTTTTATATAAATCTTTTTTTATTTGAACGACGACTGTTGAGAGCTGGTCCCATCGAAAAACAGAATAGAAATTTATCATATTCTTCCCTCATAGGGAGGGTGGATGGGGTAATTTTTCTCAACAATCAGAAATTCAAAAACCTTAATGTTTTCCGAGTTAGATACAGCACTATGAATGCGTAAGAATGCTGCCGCTAGATTCTGATTGTATGAAAAAAACTCTAAAAAATATGGAATAAATATTTATTACAAAAAATATGACCTACTTTTATTAGTTGGTACACTGAAAAATATAAAATACTATTAATTCTTTTGTTGCTGGTACTTTTGAAGTTAGTACACCTACATACCACCAAGTATCATTTGCATGTTTGAAAAACATACCTTCAGAATCGGGCAATTCAAAATAATTTTTCGAAAAAAATAAATTTCTCTATGAATATCTAATATAACTACAGGGCTTTTTCATGCTACGACCACAGTTTCATCTACTTACCAATTGAAAATATGAAGTATTAAACTACTGATGTGATTAACAATATATACATATTATTTGAAAAATCGAAATTACTATGCAATAATTTTAATACAACCAGCAATGTCAGAAACCTGAAATTATTCAAAACTATCCTATGGACCGTTCTCTTTATTTTCATCATTCTAAAATACCTATGCCACTGATTTTTTTGCAAACCTTGAATTTGGGAACGATCGCAAAACTTATATTAAAAAAGACATTTTCACTCCAGATGTTTCAGAGTCTCCTGTGATACTGTTACATCTACTTTCGGAAATAAATGTGCATTGTTTCAATTTTCCACCCGCCAGTTCGAAGGACCTTGATGTAAAGCAAGAAAATGCTTTTATTCAAATCTCCAGAGGTAACTAAGGAAAAGAAAAAATCTCTTTTTGATGACAAAAACTTAAGCTCTCGAGCAAGCGAACCATTTGTTATTTTCTGTCTTTCTCGACAAATCACATTTGAGCTGAAAACTGAAAATAATTAAGCCATATTCCTATGGCAACTCTCATAGTACAGTGAGGCTAGTCTAATGTTCTTGAAACAATGAATAAGCTTAAAATGTTTTACTTCTAAATCTCTAGATGATAATGACAGCATATCTCCCGATCTATAATTATCAAGCAAGTTTTCCAATATACCATAAAACCAAAACGTAAAATCACAAAAGCCTGCCACCAAATAGAGTCTTGTTTTTACTCAAACCGTAATTTTCATCCACTGGATGCATATCTGGAAGGTAATTAAAATGTTTGCCTTCTACTACTTACACGATGGTATTCCGTTTTATTATCGCGTTGATAGTGAACCGACATAGTTCACCATAGTTGGCTAGGACAAAAAAAAACAGAACTGCGCCACGATAACGCCATCTGCACTCCGCCATTATATGCTTTTCTATATGACGTTTATGGAGATAATAGAGAAACCCGTTCGGGTCGTTCGGATAACTACTACAACTACTACGATCATAGCGAGATGTTGGTTGAATTTTTTTGCGATGAATAATTGATCCAAAAAGGAAAATAGCGACAAGACAGCCTATTATGTTCTTGCGCGTAATGAGGCGTTCAGTACAGCTCACGAGAAATGTGAGATGATATGGGTATATCTTGGATTAGAGTTATGATGATTCACTTTACACTTGGCTTTTGTTATTATAATATTGATCCATTTGTGGCCACTGATTATGCTGCAAATTGTTAATTTAAATCTAAAAACATCGTCGCGGAAATACCACTGATGTAACTCGAAAACCGTAACTGTATGGAAAAAAATTTCCAATATAAATGTTGCTACGAATAATCTGGTCTTTAATTTGGTTGCCTCAGATTTTCGATAGAAATTGCCCCCTCCACATAGAGAAATTACACATACCTATTTGAGATTTTAACATCGCTGTAACTAGAAAACCGTAACTCGGTTGAGAAAATGTTCTATGTAAACGTTTCCGGATATTGTCCTATCTTCAATTCTGCAATCTCAGATTTTCGATTTTCATAAAAAATGCCCTCTCCACCCCAACCGAACCGAATTTATTAGTTGGTGCCCTGAAAAACACAAAATATGTAATGTTAATTGTATTGGTGCAGCAACTTGGGTTTTTTTTTACCTCACCCGAGTTACCTTTTCGGTTTTATATAGATGGACTATAGACTGATTACTTTTATAATGGTGATTTTTAATACACAATTTTATCGATGGCAACCCTTATTTGGATAATGAACGAGCATCTTTTCAAGAACCGTCAAGTTCTTCAACGAATGCCTCTCTTATAGAAGATCTCTAAGCAGGAATTGTTTTGGCAATGGAAGTTACCCTGGAATCAAATCCCCTCTGTTAAATAATCGAGGCATGTTTCTTGAATAAAGACAAGCGTGCAATAGATAAGACTTGGTGAGGAGGCTTCATTGCCATTAACAGAGTCAATTCCAACTAAGCTCCGCTGTTTCTGCCGATTAATGCAAGAAGTAGGTAGGTAACTGGAAGCGTTTGTGCTGTGGAACATATTGGTAACAACACAAGTCAATAATTATATGAGCAACAAAGCTCTGCCCAATTTGAATATCAAATCAAGTTGGCTGGCAGAGCTGTGAGCTACAAGCTGCAACTGCTGGTCGAATCGCGATGCATTTTGGTCTGTATGTGTCTATGTACATTTGCATTGTAACTATGAATAGATGCGGACGTTATAAAAATAGAATGGCTATACATTTTCAGATCCACGTGCCGGTAGTGGCCGCTACAACTGATATAATGGCGAATTGTGTGCAGCATAGGTACTATCGTTCAGTCTAGTAGGTAGGTATATGCACTATACCTTCTGCCAAAACTGTATGATATCAATTTTAGAGTGCCGGAGAAAGTCTGACAAAGATAGATTTGTTTATATGCATATTATGTCTTATATCTGGAGGTCAGTTGCAGATTTACGAGATGCGACCTAGTGTAAATAAATAGATATGATGAAGAATAACCATGGATCGGAGATCAAATGTTACACCATAAGAATGATATTTGAAAATAATATTAACGTATGTGTGACTGAATTATTCGGCCCAATAGATACCCTAAGTGCTTTTAAGTAGATACGTCAGAAGCTTAGAATATTTCAAAACAAAACAACTTATTGTGTGTATTGTATTACAATTACAAATATAATATTGTAATTTTGAGAAATAATAGTTTTCAGAATTCACGACAGACTATCTAATGAAATATCTAGGTATGTGATAAAGCATAAGCAGAATTTCGACATAGTTTAAATGGCACTTATTATCAGCTGATTTTTTGTTGGCAAATTCTCATAGATTCGTCTGCATCTCAAACAATTGGAAATTGAATTTAACTGAAGCGAACGTTAGAAGCTATACCATAGACGTTTAATAAGTAGGTGAAATTAATGAAAAAAAAGAGCAGCTTCAGAATGTATCCAGTTAAGGTTTGATTGACTTTTCACTCAATAATAAAGTAATCTATTGTAATAAATGGTTTAATAGATTTAAGAATGAGTTAATTATATAGATTTATAAAGAACGATGTGTCATAATATGAGTGTTTTGCATTTTTGTAGGTATTCGTGGTGTTAGGCTATTATTTCTTATTCAGTACTTGAGATTTCTAATTCAACTGATACTAGTGCAACGCGCGCAAGCGAGGTTCAATTGATCCTTCTGACACAAAAAACTACCACACAAAGGTACAACCTATATGCAGAGAAGTACGACAAAGTTAGTGGAGATTGAATCGATACCAATTTTACCACTACTTTTATCAGAATTTCAACCGAGGTGCATTAGCGTCGGAATTACTCAAAATTACTCTTCAGTGGAAGGATGCTTGAACCACGATAATTATGAATAGCCTATTAAAAAATCTAGGGCAATTGGTATAAAGGCCATTTTGGAAATAGTTGTTAAACTAACTGATGAACTTGACTTATAATAATTATTATTGCAAATTTTGTCAAGATAACTTTATAAATACGAACTCTGTGGTCTCTGTAGCTACAAGCCGCAATCACCAGTGGGTCATTGCTAGTCTGACATAGTTTTCAAATGGCGAATGCTCTTGTAATATATTTTCAAAAAACTATAAAGAAAAATAATGTAGCAATATCATAATAGGTATATAAAACTAAGTATTTAAATTGTTCTTCTTCTTTAACAGAAATAAGAACCCGTTGTAGATCATAGTTCTAGAAATTCATCTAATTATGGTTAATTTTTTAATTATTTTCTAGTATTACCTCTTTATATAATGTATATTATCACAAATGTATACCTAAATGAAAAAATAATTAATCGCTGAAACATCAAAATATTAGTGACTACAGACAATCCTAGAATATCCTTACACCGTTAACCTGTGGAGGATATAAAAAATGCCATAGATTGAGTATATCACGTCAGCCTCGAATTGATTCCGCCGTCTACTTCAATAAACTTCCCGAGTCGCGTCAAAAGCTCTGAAGGTATTAATCTTGGATTCGCCGCCACTTTTCTTTATTGCGTGAGAAAAAAAAGAGACGATCAATATAAGTTATTAGATTGTCTGACGGCATCGCATAGACTTTTTTTCCTCCATCCATCTTCATTGGTGTTTGATTTAGACGCCTGGCCTACTAATTATATCAATCTCTGTTGTCAGAATAACCTAAATCGAGGAATTTATTCATTAATTTATTTACAGGATAGATCTCATTGAACTGCAGAATCTGTTACAAAAAATAATTTGCATGAGATTTCTATTAGGACTTGTTTTTGATATGAACTTTTAAATTCCCAATTACAATGTAAAGTTATCAGCTTTATAAATCTGGATTCCAGAAATTATTTTGTGACACTTTTACCAAAGAATATAAATTGTACATTTTTGAAAATAAATTTAAGGCTGAAAATCAATATGGTTTTGTGAAAGGAAAAGGAACCACTGATGCATTGCAATTCATTAGCAACAGACAACATTGATAAAAAATAGACCTTTAATTACGGCTTTCCTTCGATACCGTTAATCACAGTATACTTCTCGATAAGATACATACTTAGATATGTAATAAGAGGTAAAGCTTATTCTATTATCTACTAGAAAGTTATCTAACAGGTCGACAACAGACAGTCAAAGTAAATAATATACACAGTCAAGATAAAACGATTACTGCTGGAGTACCTCAAGGTACATTATTAGTACCGTTATTATTCCTAGTATATGTGAATGATTTGTTAAAGGAAATGCGAAAGAGGACTTTTATATCATATGCGGATGATATAGTTCTAATGGCTGATGAAAACACTTGAACTAGAGCCCAAGTTAAAATGAACAACTTCTTGACGGAGTCGCAACTTGGCTCTCCTGAACAGATTATCACTAAATATAGATAACCTTTGGTAGTTATCGCGATAACGTTTCTCTAAACACAATCTTAAAAACAATTAATAAAATTATAAAACGAGTAGATAGAACCAAGTATCTTGGTGTTACTTTTGACTTAAATATGAACTGTATTTGCTTTGGTAAGTTACCAAAGATTATGTCAGCAAAAAATCTTTTATCAATTTACTATGCACTATTGAACAGCTGTACAAATTATTGTATAATGGCTTGGGATGGCTTCTACAATAATTATCTATCAATACCTAAAATTTACTGAATAGAATTGATAAAATCATAGAAAAGAAAGACACTAACCCAGACCTTAATTATCATTTAGACTTCAAACAGTAATTCTATTTAGAATCATTATTATTTCATTGCCAAAATCTTGAACAAAGATAATATATTGAATCTACGAGTAACAGTAGAAATAAGTCTTTAATAATTCCTAACAAAAATAATAAATAATAATAAAATAATGATGCGGCAAATCAAAGCTTACTTAGAAAACTTGACTTCATACAGAATTCAGCAATATGACTCAGTCTTGGAGCCTTCAAAACAACTCGAGTAACTAGTCTACTTGCGGAAGCCCAGGAAAAACCCCTGGAAATTAGAAGAAAAGAACTAGCCACAATCTATATATCTAATGTGAAGTCTAATCCTCAGAACCCGATGTACAGATATATATCCCACTCTACACTACGGACTTCATATAACGAGCATCCTAGACAACCTAAGCCACTAGATTTGAGGACCAAGAATTTTATTGAGATACTGGGAATAAACCTACCAACCATTTATCAAAGGCTACCTCACCCCCATGGACCCAAGATGAAATAGACATTAATTTAGAAATAGCTCATCACTTAAAACCTGTAACACCGTGTTCATCTTACAGAAGATTATTCTCTGAATTCTATATTATTATTATATAAAGATGGTTCAGTGAACGAAAACAAATCAGGATATGCAGTAACAATCGACCGTGATGTGATAATTGCAAGTCTTCCTCAAATGATGTCCATCTTTAGTTGGGAATTATATGCTATCCTCCAGTCATTACAGTACATACTCAAACAGAAGGCTGGCAAGTGGACTATCTGCTAGGATTTACTTTCAGGCTTGCAACCACTCAAAAACAAATATACTGACAACCCAATAACACAGAAGATACAACATCTCGTTTTCATCCCCAAACAGGAAAACAAAGAAATAAAAATGCTATGGATTCCATCACACCAAGGCATATCTGGTAATGAGAAGGCAGATCTTATAGCAAAATCGATCACAGAAAACTCCAATATACAAACAGAGATTCCTGTTCCACTGCCAGAGATTAGAAAATATCTGTTAAAAATATAAGGAAAAATTTTTTTGAACCCATCTAACAGAAGAGACCAGTGTGTTATTATACGAGTAAGAACAGGCCACTCAAACGCGTCCCACGTACATATTATCACCAAAGAGCCGCCAAATAAATGCACCCATTGTGACGAAAAGTTTTCTGTTCTTCACATCTTGAGTGTCAGGCACACCAGCATATCAAAAACACCATGAAAATACCTAACTCAATGGCTAAAGTCACCAGAAATGAAGAAGAATGCACGAAGACTATCCAATTCCTTAGGAATATTAATATATATGACTTCATATAGTACAAACATTGTATAATATTGTATTATTTGTATTGTATTGTATTATTATTTATTTTGTTGAATTGTATTCGCTAACAACCTTGATGCTATAAAGCGACTAAACATAAACTAATAAAAAAAACTATCAGCGAGAAAAATAGCAGTATACTATCTAAAACCTTTTTTAATCAACTGCCAACAACAATTTAAAAAAAGGCTATAAAGAGAATTCTAGCAACTTGGGTCAAAATAAATTGTAATAAAGCTAATTTGAATGAAAATGTAATTTAATTTTATTTTAAGTTTACTATGATGGTTAGATATGCAGTTTATAAAGACGACTGTGGAGTAGGTATTTTAGTTTTGATTTTAACTTACATAAAAATGTAATAAGGCATGTTTTTCTCCCTTAGTATGTAAGCAAGTATTTCTTATATATTTTTTTTAAGTTTATTGAGCCGGACTTATGTACAGGGATTTTTTCACCTTTATAGGCTGTAGTCTATAATTAATACTTAAAATTAATGTAGCTACTTGTATTTTCTGATAATAAATATATAAATAGGATATTTTCTTGCCAAGTACATCGAAATCCATTCAGTGCTTCTGCCATTCGTGGGAAAGGTTACATGGAGATCAAGTCAATAATCATAATTTCATCACATATCCTTTAGAACACAATGAGATTTCCTATGGTCTGATTCTGTTCAAACTATTTTGTCTGTAAATTTTCTTTGTTGTTCGAAAAAAAAATAATATCGTAGATAGAATAAACGAAATAAAATCTTCAAAACCAAAACCATTTTTTTCCGCTGATAAATCTTTCATCTTTTGCTCATAAGTCATTTCAAGCTTATCGACTTCGTTAGATATTCAAGAGAGAGTAGCTATACGACTTGTTGAATATATCTACAAAAAGTAGAGAAAATTTATAAGAATAATCTTTAAGGAAAAGTCCAAAGTGGCGGTGATAAGACCTGTAGTAAAAATAGGAAGAGCAAAACTGCGTCAACGATTTATATTTCCAATAAAGCGAGATTGTAAGTGTTTTCTTATTTTACTTTTAGCGGGCGGAACTTTGTGCTCGCTGCAACTCCCGAGATTAATACAGGAGGACATCGTAAGTGAGAACTCTTCTAAAAGTTTTGGTGGACGTGACGGCGCTTTGTTCCGTTAAATTTACTTTATGGATTTCTGCCACAAGTTTTTATAATGGACGGTAGATGTGGGGCTAGTGCTCCTCGCTCTCTGTATGTCGTTTTATTCTGTCCGGAGGCGGCTGAAGTTGATATTTGGAAGATTTGGAGTTTGATTCCGCAGAAAATAAGACTTATACAGTAATATAACTGCGACCATACTGGAAGCTATTATTATTTTATCGTGTGGAGAGTGGAAAAGTAACCATTGTGTTTCTATTGTATTTCAGTTTTGTTAGAGGACAGAAAGCCTTACAATAGGGCAAGTGCACACGAGGGCCTTTGATAGAAAAAAAATGTGGGAGAATAGAATCTTGTTTATTCAAGAGATTTTAAATAATTCGTTTCGATTCAGTAGAAACTCTAAGATACATAGTTATAGAAGAGGGAGGTGGCAGTTTGTCGGAACTATAAAGCTATTTATCATTATAAGAAAAACAAATTGTGAGACTAATTTAACCGGACGTCCTTAGTTAGATGCTATACTTTTTGCTACTCTACTTCTCTGTTCTACTCTAAGTAGCCTAGTAAGGAAAGTTTTGTAATCTTGTCAAATTTTCGGGGTCCAGTTTTCAACAGAGGTCCATGAGTACAAAAAACATATTTTCAGTCATTGTTCTGCCTGTGCCAAGATTATCTCGAGAACGGATGGGCCGATTTTGTTGCTTTCATTTATGATTTGTAGGGTATCGATATGGCTCACCGGTGACAGATAGAATTTTCTACTCGAACTGGTTAATAGGCAATAACTGAAAAACTTTCTTCGAGTCCTTTGCCACCTGTTATAATGCGCATGACGGAGTAAAAGCTGGGAGAAAAGAGGTCTGATATCTACGGGGGAAGAAATTTTGTCGTAAATAAACTTCAGAATTTACATGAACAGGAAACTGAGATATGAGGGTATACTTTTATACATAGTGAAGATCAATTTGGAATTATGTAAGCTGAATTACTGCTTTAACTGATGCGTGAAGTGAATGAGCTATCTCCTAAAATACGCGCAGTTCTGAATATATGACATAAGGCATGCGAAATAATAGGAAGAAACTTTTACCGTTTTTACTTTACCGCCACCGGAGTTATGATCAGGTCAAATTTACCACTGCATATTTATCTAACTGATGCTGCCGAGATTATCCTACGAACAAAAAATTGAATTGTATTGCTTTTTTGTTAGCGCAGGGCGGTCAAAACAGCTGCAGCGCAATTGTCGAAGAACGTGCCTCGATGAAGACGCGAAAACTGTTGTTATGATTGCAACCTGACTAAAGTTTTGTGCTGGAAGCACTTGTTAATATTCTAAAAATATTTTGGATACGTCCTCGATAAAATTGAAGTCATCTTATCTGAAGTATAGATCTACCTAATGAAAACGTTACAGTGCTGACCACCAAGATCGTACTAATACCGGGGGTATCCATAGTGTTTCATATAACTGAATCAAGCTGTTAAAAAGTTAGCATGTTGAACAAAGGTTGAATCATGTGTTTCTTGTACTTATATACAGTCAAGATTTTTATTTATTTTTTTGTTATTAATCATCCAACCAATTATTCTTCCAAGCTTTTGAAAAAATTAAGGCCTCAAAAAACTTACATCTAGTATATAACAGTATAAAGGACAATCCACAGATTAACAAACGCTGACATTCAACGGTTAGTTGAGCAAACTCGACCATAATTCCTATAGGATGTGATATATTCCAAACCGGCTTTCAAGTATTTATTGTTTCTAAACATGCTGAAACATTCATAACTGTGGCCAAACAACGAGATAACAAGGCTTCTGTTGGGGACAATGATGGATTAAAATTTAAGACGCTTACACCCTTGCATGAGAGATTGATGTAGAGAGTAAGTAGCACTTCAATATTCCATGAAGTCAGTTTGCAGCTTATGCGCATCGTTAATAAAATAAGAAAGATAATCCCACTTTCTATTCATGGCTAAGCCGGTGTGAGGACTTCTTGCGAGTAATTAAAATCGTTATTCATATTAGAATAACCCAGCAGGCAGACAGCCCATTGTGCTTGAACATCGTTGAATTGACGATAATGGTGGCAAATTGAGGTGGAGACGGCGTTTCTTTTAAAAACAACAAGAATATTTTTCTCAATGAGTCTGAATATCGAGCGATCCAAAAAAACTCATTCAAAGTGTACCACTGGAATCTTTATTTAATGAAATCATCTGATATTGGACATTGTTACTTATCACTAGTCACTTTTTGAAGGTAATATTTTATTTATCAACGTTGTCAGAAATGCGCAAACCTGAAATGTTATGATCAAAACAAATATATAAAAGGTTTATATGTCAATAAGAATATTTTTGAACTATGCATAGGTTCCTTAACAACATTTTGAAATGAAATGATGATCAATTCTGTGTTTTAGTTCGTTTGAATCATTTGGTAATTCTATAGCACAATATGTAGAAATGCCAAGGATATGACAGATCTATTGACAAGATTATGAAACATACCTACATTATCATTATTATCAGACACTTTTATATAGTACAGTTATCTTTTGCTTATGTTGAATTTATAAGAAATAATCTTATAACATAAGAGACAAACATAGATTCAATTACTATGTGCGTTTATAATTGCTGCTGTTGACTACTGAAAATGTGAGCAAAGACAGAAATTCATATTTCTCATCAGTAATCACCTAATTTTTGATCCTGTAAACATTCTGAAAAGATTATAATTCGCGATGGAAACTGTGTGTAATTCATTTGTAACTTATAAACATGTAGTTGTTTTGTTACATATAAACTTCATGGACTTGATATGATCCTTTAATGTTGAATATTTGCTGCATGAAAATCATTTGAGTAGTTCGGGGGCACTAGAAGTGTAAACAAAATCCTGATACAAGGTTTAAACTTGGGTCAAACTGATTTTCATGAATGGAACCTTGTTTCGCATAGTAAATATGCACCGATTTTGAGGACTTTTCTTTCATTTGATAAGAAGGATCTTCTATATATCGATAGATACATATTTTTTTGCAAAACTACAAAATCTCATTATAATTTGTTGTTATTTTATACTTTTCAGTGCATCATCTAATGAATCCGTCCTATTTTTTAAAAATCAGTTATTATATTTTAACTTATAATGGTTCCATATTACAATAACAATACAAATACCTGTTGTTTTTTATTTTTGTTTCAGAGTTTTTGTGAAACTGAAATATGGCAAACCCACACTTATCATTGTGGAATTCGAAAGGGCACAACTTTTTGCGCACGGTAAGGTAAATTTAACTGATAGCTGCATATACCTACATACATTTTAGAGAAAAAATAGATGTGATGTCATCGATAAATGGCAAACCCTTTTCTTTCATTGAAGAATTAAAATTTTCACAAGAAAGAAAATATGAATGATTTATAAAAAGATGTGCCCTGTGGTCCTAGCGTTTTTCGTTGAAACTATGATGACAGTTTTAACATAATTTATCCGTTTCTTTAAGAAAGTAGTATAATTATAAATCGAATAAAGTCGATATATCTAGAGCCGTGAATTATTTAAATCGGATCGATTACAATAAATACCTACTTGGAAGTAAAATGCATACGAAAGTAATGTTCCTAAGAATTTTACATAAATGAATTATGATATATAATCATATTTATTATTTTACAGTATTCTCCACAGAAATATAGATGTTCCTACTAGAGGCCCACTCCGGCTTCGCACGAGTAGCTGTGAAATAGCTATTGTCAGTCAACTTTAAAAGCTAGACATATGCTATCGCAGACTTTTTTTAGAACTTTTCAAGATGAACTAATCCACCATCATTATTTGACTATTCGCGCAGCATACGCCATGAAAGCTTTAAGAAGTCCGATATGAATCACAAATATCTTTATACGGGTAGCTTATTTTTGAAAAATCTTCATAAATTATAGCCTATAACGTTCCTAGACAATATAGCTTTCTATAGGTGAAAACCATATGAAAATCCGTGATGTAATTTCTGAGATAAGCCCGAACGAGGACAAGTTCGGCGCGGCGGGGTACTTTAATTTATAATATGTAGATATAGAAGAAAATGTGTTTTTATTTTCTCAATGTGATTACCTCATCAGCTAGGGACTTTTTAGCGACTTTTTTTATTAACCTTCCAATATCATTTGAAATTGAAAGCATACAAAGATTGTTTTCAAATTTATCTGTTTGAATACTACAGTTTTTACTATATATAGAGTTGTCAAATCGATTCATTATTGACGTCTATAAACATGACAAGGGACATTATCTTGTTTGTAGGTTATGATTCGTATGTATTCGTATGATTTTACTTGTCAAAACTAATCCAATCACAATTCATATTCATTTATTTATGTCAAATATTTTGAATATCATATGTGACAAATGATTATCATAACCTATTAAACAGGTTATATGCTAATTCTAGTTAGTGTCCATTTTACGATTTAGAATGTTGAAAATTTCAGGTAGATACTCAGTTGTGGCGTAATACAACTGGGTACTAAAATTTACTATATAACAATAATTGATAACAAGTAACTAGGAGGTATAAAGTATAAGTAGGTATAGTGAAGGTAATCTTTTTTCACTCTTATCGAGAAACTTTAAGCGCAATGTTCAGATTGATCAGTCTTCGAAAAAGATTCGCTTACATGAACAGATTGAGAAAATAATTCTAGCATATTAATCCCCCTCTAAAGTCTTAAGCTTCCATCTCAAACAAAACAGTATCCAAAGTATATCTCTTGAATTATGGGGCAGTCTTAATGCCTGATATTGTGAACGGTCTGGAATCATAATTTGTCATTGTCTTTGGATGGGAAAACTCTCAGGACCGACAATTTTGAATTATTCACATAATCTCTGCAGTTATTCTTATTACCCTCAACGCCTTTTATATCTATCTGCTCGTGGACATTTCCAAAGACAATGGCAGGCACTTCTAATACATGGTGCGCGTCAACACAGCATTTATCTACAGTCTCCAACAAAGACATCGTTTATGCTTTTTGTGCGCTAATCATCGAATGTTAAGTTTTCAGAGTGAGCAATAAATTAAACGCAAAAACTTCGGATATCTTGATAAATACTATAGATTTTTTTATCATATTCTAAACAAAAGTTAAAATGTACAATTACTGAGGTTGGAGAACTTCAGTATAGAAATAGCCTGAATTGATTTTTTGGACTCAAACGTAAACTTAATCAGGATAAGTCAGAGAATGGAGTACAAAGATGCAATTCTCAAATGAAATGTGGTAATTTTTGTTTGCATTGCAAACAAAAATTTATATTTCCGCAAGTAATTTTTCGCAGAATATCGTCTACATCACTTCAGTTACCGACTTCTTTGATAAATGTGGTAAAGGAATACCTACCCTAAACCTTGAACCTTGATGTACGACATATGAAAGTTATTTAATTCTCTGTAATAAATTGTATTGAGGACGATTTAAGAAAATTTTAATATATAAATATCTACATATCAAGGATCTTCAAGTCAGGTAAATTGTTGTTAGGTAGATAGACAGTCTATCGATGGCTCCGGTTAAAGTCAATCAAAAAACCTGAGACCAATCAAGTTATCACGGGGCGACATCGCCACAAGCTACTATTATACAAGAACTCAACCGATTCAACAATCATCATTTTGTGCGGTCGGAGTTTCAGGACAATGTAGATAGTAGATAGTCAAGGGCTGTATCTTGCAGTAGAACAGTTCAAAACCAGAAAGCATTGGACCGATGAACGTCTATTATACGTATTATAGGTATGTACCTACCTAATATCACGTACTTATGTAAATTTGTAACCAATTCACAGCTCAACTATTCTCGAAAACCGAATTGATGCTCGATACATCATAAATAAGTAGCAGCAAACCAGAATTCCGAATGCTATCAATTATTTGTAGTTGTAAAGTTTATGGTGTGGTATATTAAGTAAGGTCTATCAAATAAAGATATTTTGAGCATTGCAGTGTTGTCACATCTGATATCAAGTTCATTTATTCATTTTATATGATAAACGTTCTCTCATTTCGAGGGATTTTTGATTCATTTGAAAGAGAGAAATGGTCTCATATTCATAAAAACGCAAATTCTAAATCTCCTTGCCTCAAATTTTCTCGAAAATCCGAGATGGCAGAATTAAAGATAACAAAATATCCGGAAACGTTTAAATTTAATATTTTTTTAAGAGAGTTGCGGTTTTCGAGTTTCTGCGATGTTAAAATTTGAAATATGTGTATTTTTGATATGTGGAAGAGGCAATTTCTTTCGAAAATTGAAAATCTGAGAATGAAAAATTAATGACTATATTATTTCTAGCAATATTTATATTGAATTTTTTTCGATTAAGTTACGGTTTTCGAATGACAGCAGTGGTCAATTTTATAATAAGCGGATATCCGCGGCGATGTTCTTAGATTTCTGAGTAATAACAAATACAAGCAGAAGTGTGAAATAATTTTTTTTTACAAAATATTGGACCGACGTTATTAGTTGATACACTGAAAAGTATAAAATAATATTAATTTTATTGGTGGTGGTACTTGTGAAGTTGGTGCCAAAAAAGTTTGCTATTTAACTGCAACTGCACAACTTCAAAAGTATCAGCACCAATAGAATTAATATTATTTTGTACTTTTCAGAGCACCAAGTGATAACGTACATCAGAAAGTTTTCTGGTACTTAATGTAGGGCTCATACTAATTTGATCCACAACAGCTATTTGTACTGACTCATTTCTCACCGGATCTTCAATATTCCGTTTTTATTTGCAACAGAACCAGTTTGATGTCATTTTGCTGCTAATTCGACGATGTAACCATGATATACATGTATGTCTGTTTGTCTTTCATTAAACAAACTTGCTGTTACTCTTGCAGATTGATTATTTGTAAAATATAATTCAATAATTTCAACTCTCTTCGCAGTAGTATGAAACATTTTCTTTCGAATAGTACAGAAATAACGAAGTATCCACATCAACTAATTTACTGTTAATAAAAGTGAATTGTCCACTGATATATGTTTATTTAAAAATATTGTTGTACTCCTATTTGTAAATAAAAGGACCAGGTGAATGTTTCACATTCCGTTCCTCTGTTAAATAAAAAAACGAAGTCCCATTTAAAAAAAGTAATTCCCTTTCAAACGAAGTATTACACGACACCTCTGCCTTTTTGAAGAAATAATGATGCAAGTCTCCCCAGCTAAGGGGTAAATATGTCCCTCTGAAAACAAAAGTATTCGGGTCAGAGGGTTTTCTATTTTCACATATAAACCCGTAAACCTTCCTTGACGGTTTTCGATGGGCCACCCTGATATCCTAACGAAGATATTATGAATCTTTTTCTTATAGATGGCAAGTCTCATAATATAAGACAATTCAATGGACGCTATCTTAATCTGGCAATAATGAAAGCTTGAAGTATCAGGGAGTCAATTCTGTATATCGCAACTTTGGACTTTTCTTACTCAAAGCAACCAGACGCAACAAATGATCAGAGATAAGGGTAATGAAAAATTGGATATATTGCAAAATATCTACACATTTTAACATTTAATTACTGCGAATTACTTTTTAGATAATTTACCTTTGCTTTCTTAGCACTGTATGCAGATTGTTGTATTTGCTGAATTGGTCCTTGGAATTAGCCACCGAGTTCCCCAGATCACAGTTGCTTTGTTTTTGATCTCTGGGGTAAAGTGAAAGAGAGTGTATATAAAATTATGGGTACAAATAAAGTTGATTTGGAATCTCTCGAGCGAGACTAATGAACTGATGAATTTTTGCGGGTAAATAGTAACCATTTTCACTAGAAGAAGAATAGAAATGTATTCGTGGTTATAGCTTGACAATTTCGTGAAATGTTTCTTTTAAAAATTTGTTATATGCTTATCTTGTCATTTTTATTTATTTATACATCATAAAAAAATATATCATTCCTATTTTTAGATAAAAATGGTATGCGTTATAGCAAATTTGAACTACTTTACAAAAAAAACAAAGCATGGTTAGAGGACTATCATACATCAAAAGATCCATTCATTTGTCAAATAATGTGTGTGTTGTATTAAAAAAAAATTACTTCTATCTACTTTTTATAACTACCCTCGCTGGCATATTCTTTGAACACCCTGAGTTAAAATTAAAGCAGTTCAAATAATACCTGTTTCCTTAACCATCTTTTATAAGATTTCCATAAAATTGATACTTATACTTACCATGATAAATAAACAACATTTTTTTAGATTGGAGTGTTTTGAGGAAAAAACTATTTCAATAATTAATATATTACGAATGGTTTGATACGGTTATAGGACATTAATAACAAAAATTGGATGTTCTGTCACAGAATATACAATTAAATGTAGGTTATGTCGTTTGAAATAATAAAATTGATATCAGATACGGGTAGATATGACAACACCACAGCTTACCTTGGTAATTTGTGACAACAGCACAATGCCCAAAATATTCTGATTCGATATATCGTGGTTAAAAAAAAATTGAGCTTCATATTTCTTGTAGATCTCCATAAACGTCTAATAGTCCATTGAGTTTGAAACACCGTTTATAATATGGATATACTTTTGTATGACATGAACATAACTTAAAGGAAAAAATATATTGACTTTCAACTGTTGATTCAAATCAGTCCAAGGTAGAATGAGCTTTTCAATTCAATGATGACATAATACCTATCACATTTCTGCCCTCGCAGATGAGTTCTTCATTTGCGATGATCGATGCGAAGAACATCATCACAGTGCTCCCATCCTTTCAACATCTTGAAAACTAGATTTACACCAAATTACCCAGATGGCCTTCTCATCTCTCAATCTCTTATGTTGAAGGTCTTAAATTCTTAATCCATCATTGTCCTACTATCGAGAGTGCTGCTCGTCGCATTGTTCAGCAACTGTTTTCTGTTTTGCATATTTGAACGATTCGTTATGAGGCCGATAAATACTTGAGGAGACCGTCACTCTTGGGGGATGGGTGGGGATTATTTATGTCGCCTTTGAACTTATTCTATTGCTATAGCGTTTTCCTTTCATGGAAATTATAATCAAACTGCTCTCTAGGGTCATGGCCGATGCGGTATGTCTAAGATTGGCCAAGAGGTTTCAGTCGCTTGGGCCGCTCTGGAACGACTCAAGAGGTTTGAGCAAAAATCAAAAGAAGTAAGCTTCTCTAAAACGGTTTTAGAAACTCGTGGACAGACATGAACCGGTTCTTTCACTTCTTTAATACCGAAGAAGATAATTTCCTGAAGATGAGGAAATGTGCTGCCTTTCCTTATGTTGTAGGTTCTCCTGGGGACTTGGACTGAGTTCTTGCTTTGATTAAAAAATAATAATTACAATATGATGACATTTTGTATGATTTAAAAAATTAATGTCACTAGGATTATTTCCATTACTGAAAGTATCGAATTTGGCAAATAGATAGGCGCACCTACATGTTATGTATTCGCTTTTAATGGCGAAATAATATACTAGATACAATTATCCACAATAAAAAAAAATTAGGCTGGTTTTTGTCGGACCTCGGAGGTATATTTTTTCTAGGTATGTGTAGCCTCCTTTCGCATAGTAAACGTGTACCGATTTTAATGATTCCTTTTTATTTAAAAAAGGACGGCTGAGAGATGATACTATATTCGAATTATCTTTTTTTAAAACTTATGCTTTCGAGAATGACCTTCGAATGGTAGTTTTATTTCGAAAATTCTAAATTTCTTGAGTCTGTCTTGTAGAATCTATAAATTCTTGAATCGTTTATACTTAAAAATTTCTTCATGAAACTAACGGCTTTATATTTCGGAATGAACAGGCTGTAATTCGAAATATTTGTACAATAAAGTTGCTTATTAACTCTAAGGCCATGAATGTGAAGTATTTGCCCTCGTATAGATGATCTGATCTCTGATATATAGGTACTTTTGTATAGTCAAGACTTTTGTTTTCTATTCATGTCTATTATTACTTAAACAATAATTTCCGAACCAATCCCAGCTTAGTCCACATAGTGCCTAGTTTACAGTAGGAAGGTTCCATTCGCGTCCCGCAGGATGCAATTTTCTTCTTTAACAAAATAACGTTATTTAAAAAAAAAAAATTATTAACTATGATTACTCAAAATTGTGAAATAAACAAAAATCTATGACCTGCTTTACATATAGTGTAAGAATAATAAAGATTTTGAAGGTGGTGCTAAGAGTCTTCTGTAGTTGATACATCATATCTTGCAAAACTACAAAATCTTTATCTATTAAGTGCGGTTATCTAAGACTTTGTCGTGGATCATCTAATGGAGTCCGTTCTTTTTTAACAGCTACTTGGTTCTGTTATACGTAATAGTTCTATTTCATTGTTTTTGGTGACCTTCCCAAATTGCCGAATAAAAATGCAAATTGAAACTGAAATTGCACATTACAAATACTTTCGTTTTCATTGAGATGGTAAACAAGAACAGATGTTATGAAGCGTAAAGTTCTTCAGTTTATCGCAGGTCTATATCAACTACAAGATAATTTACAGTCAAAGTGAAGCCTCATAGAATGGTCATTACGTTTGAAATGGAATCTAAATAAGCTCTGTGCTCCAGAAGAATAGGCAGATTGTTCTAGTACAGTTGGAATGAGTTCAAAGGATTAACAATAAAGCTTTATAAAAACATTCAAGATATTTGTCTAAATTGATTCGGGAAATTTTTTGGCTGGAGCTCTGCAAAATGTATTTATCGAATTGTGATATCCTAAATTATTTAATTTCTCTGAATATTATAAAAGATAACAACAAACACAAGAATCTCAAAGATATCACAAAGATTTCCCTCTCGATACATGACATAGGTTTTAATGAGCTTAACAAGCGAAACTCTTTTACTCGACTCCAATATCAACATTTTTCATTTATAATCTGAGAACTATTGTATGGACTGCTTTATACTGATATGTCGTAGATGGATCAATGATAACAATTGGAATTTGCATACATAGACTTAGATATGAACAAATATAGCAAGTGCATTTTGTCTGTATGATATACAGAGAGAGCAAAATGTTTAGAAAACTTGTCACTGTTATATGAAGTGTCAAATTTAACAAAATATAACCTTTACCTACACTCCACAGAACAACTAATGACACTGACATTGGATATGAAGCAAATGTAAAAATGACATTGACCTAATTTTTAGCTAATATGGATTTAGGGTTTCTTCCCCCGTTTTTAGTTAATAAGTTAATTTCTTATGTACCTATCGTAATCGTCAAACTTTTGAATTTAAAAAAAAAATCAACGGCGCATATGTAAGAAAAATATATATTTTTTTATATATAGGTACAGCGTGAAATTTAAATTCATGCACATATTAAAATCTATAATTCAACATGTAGTAATTGATGGACTTAAACTGTTGAAAGTAAAAAAAATGTGTCAAGAACCAGAACACACGATGGACAATATGGTGTTCCAAAAACATTGAAGAACAAACGTGAGGTTGCTGGTTATACCTTAGTAAAAATACAGTTGATGATTCATATTTAGTATAGTAATTTACACAATTATATATTATTATAACGTTATCTTCACTTCAAATGAATAAATGCTTTTTTGACACTATACCCCATGACAAACTACTAGATGTTCTAGAACGATATGGTGTTAGGGGTACTGCGTTGGATGTTTTTAAAAGTTAAAACTCAAATATTAAAAAATAAGAAAAACTGTTTGTATCATATGCTGATGACAGTGATTGGAATAGAGTCAAAGATAAAGCCATCCTTGGAATCAGTGGAATTAGAAAAGTTAAAAACTGGCTAGATTATAACAAAAATTATAACTGAATTTTCTAAAAAAACACATATATTGCCTTTCCTGTCATTGAAACTACCAAAAAAAAGTCCAAACTTTACAATTATGCAAATTGATAATTTGGCCGACTCTATTAACAAAAGTTCTACTACCAAATATCTTGAAACAACAATTGATAACTAACTCTAAAGGCATCCCCATCTCTACGATGAAACTAAGAAAATCAGGTTTATATTTAAATTTTACCGTATAAGAAATATATTAGGGAAGAAAAATTTTAATTGTCTATAAATCCTAGCTTGAAACATTGATTCGAAATGGAATTCTAGTGTGGACTGGACTCTATGACAATTTATTGAGTCAGCTAAATGCAGTCCAAAACTACATATTAAAAATAATCCTGTTCAAAAATAGCTAACTACTCTATGACAATGACATTCTGAACGTGAGATCATTATACTTTCTACAAAATGTATTTACATGCAAAAAAAGATAAATCTCAAAGCTACATTCCTCACCCGTACTCAACTAGAAATAAATCAAAAAATAATTTGGCTACTGCTTTTGTTAAAATGGTCATAAATCAACGGTTTTCTGCATTCCATGCCCCTAGAATGTTCAATCTACTGCCAACTACTTTTAGGAATGTCAAAAAGATTAAAACCTTTTCCTCAAAATGCAAGATCAGATTAACCAAATTATTTTAATATAAGAATCAATCTCCTTAAGTGGTGTTACCTACAGCCTTCTATTCAATAGAAACAATAATAAATATAAATTATTCCTATACTTATTAGGTACTTTAGAATAATATACAAAATAATTTTCATTTGATGCTACGTTCTTCTTTGTATCATTTTAAACTGTTAATTTCTCTTCTATTACTTTTTATTTACTTATTACCTCACGTACAACAAATATTTATTAGACATTACCAACAACAAACATTTTATCTTTTTTTATATAGACACTTCTATTAGTACATTACACTAGTTTATATTATTAGGATTTACAATTACCCACATGCTGGTGTACCTCTAGGTGCTATTGCAAAGATATTAGAAAAAGTAGATCGTTTTTAAATATGATAATACTGTATGCTTCGAAATAAACAAATAAAGTTTTGACTATTTAATTATTTGGATCCTGTCACCATTTCAATTAAATTAGCACTTCTTAGTTATAGTTAGTTCGTAATAAGGTAGGTAGGGACGTTTTAAGTTTAAAACGTTGATTCGAAGAAGTAAGTACATAGTTATATCACAATCCTAAAAAAATAAAATGAATTTGGAAATCTTTCAGAGTAAGTATCCTTACTTTTTCACAATAGTAATAGTTGTTTATAATAAAGTTTATTACTACTTACATAAACATAGATTTTAACTTGATGGTTTATAGAAGTATGTATCGCTCAAATACAAACAAAACCGTGACAAAATCTGGAAATATTTGTAGGTCTATTTGTATCAGTTTACTATTTGCCGTAAATTATTACTAGCCCACTATTATGAAAGAAATAGATCGCTATTGAGACTGAACAATAACTTGAGCAAAGCAAGTATACGCCACAATTGTGATCAAATCTGGCAGCTATTTGCCCTCATATGGAGGAATTTACAAGTGTATTTTTTAAGGGTCGCGCCACCGCTCGAATATATGAAACAAAATAGTTATATTTCGTTGATTTTGTTCTCTCTTATAGGTAATAGAAATTTTCGACAGTTATTTATTTTTGAATTTATTTTGAAATCAACAGGTTTGTAGAATATTCACAATTATTTCAAATTCACCCTTCACCTATATGTGGGATACAGAGATATAGAGGTCTTAATTTTAGAGTTAGTTGAAGCCATTCAAGAAACGGCATATCAAAAATATTAGTTATAGATATGATCTATACCCACAACTTTTGTTTTTCTCTTAAAGTGATAGAATAATAATAAAAAAAACTAAAAAATTAAAAACTGTAAAATTTACTTAAGTGTAGATAATATTTTTTCTTGAAATCGAAATTTTCAATAGCGTAAAACAATCAATTACGTCACGTTGAATCATGCTTTATAATATTCGCAAATATTTTGAATTCACCCTGTATACAAATTTTATGTTAGAGATACGAGCTCATTTCCGAGGCTTTGTTAGAGAAAGCTAATAGTAGAATTCAGAATACTTGTACAATATGCTCGATAATTCGAATTCTCTTTTGAACATAAATCAAAAATTACTCTTTCTATTCGTTAAAAGCATCATCGATCACGTCAAGCGATTGACTCTTAATCCAAAAACCACCAAATGAAATGTGCTCCAATAATCTCCGACCATTTTCACCCACATGACATACAATATTTATCACCGCACAAAAATTAAAATTCCAACATAAAAAGTGACGGCGTCCAATTTGCATCAACATAAATCAGGTGCTAGGTGGAGCGGCCATCGATATCGATGACCAGGGAAATGAGAATCGCCAAAATTTTCCTATGCAACTGCGATTTACGATGATGCTATATGAACAACGTGATGACACATACGCGACGCCAGAATGGATATGAGAACGAACACTTTTGGATTTATTTGTGTCTTGATTGATGGATATGACTGCATTTTTCTGATGTATAGCACTTGATTGTAGCTATATACTAGTATACTAGCTAAAGGTATTGCTTTGAGAGAACTAAAATAGCAAGTAATAAAAATGTTCTAGATGTCAAAGAAATATTTTACGAATGAAACTAAATATGCAACAACTAGTTGATAAGGTTTGCATCCAAATCTGTTTAGCAGCTTCTAATTGAGCAGAAAAATATCCGCATTTATAACATGATCTTTATCAGCGTCACCAAATTTACTACAAAGCTACTACAGCTCACATTCAACTCCACAACACCAGTTCCCCGACGCATCCCGTCAACAGAAACATTCCAATTTTTGTCTTACACACCCAAGAAAGTTCCAAAGCACTCTTCTTTAACCTCATATTTCTCAAAACTTCAACAGTCCCCCTTTGACAAGAATTTATCGTATGCATCCTGCAAAAACAAATTACTCTCACACCCCCACATCTATACATAAGTATATGTATAATATAATTGTAACAAGCCTATGTCTATACATTAATTATATTTAAGAAAAAATAATATGGGGGGTCTTCATTAGAGTGACAGAATGCAAAACAACAGTTTTTAGAGTTTTTGTCTGTATGTCTGTATGTTTGTACGCGCATCACCCAAAAACTTCTGCATGGAATTGAATCCAATTTTCACTGATGTATTACTAGGAGCCTAACTTAAAATATAGGCTACATTTTATTGCGTCTGTCTGTATGTTTGTACACGCATCACGCAAATATAACTACATGAAATTGAATGCAATTTTCAAGTATTGGTTTAATTTCAAATTTAGGTTCCATTTTATCGCGTCTGTCTGACCGTATGGTTGTACACGAAGAACGCAAAAACTACCGCATGGAATTAAATGAACTTTCCACGCGTACGACGTCGCAGGCAAAAGCTAGTATTTTATAATATTGTAACTTTTTTTCAAAAACGTGTTTAGACAGGGTGAGTAATAAGAGTGGAGAGTATGGCATGAAAATTTCCATTAAAGCTAGTAAGATAAAACCCATAACTACTTTTAATTTTGCATCATTGTTCCATAGGTGTTAGAAGTAGAATAAATAGTAAGCAAAGAGTTACATGAAACAGTTAGTAGTTGTTCATCGATTTGCTTCAGTAGAATATCACTGATGATGTATGAGTAATAAATATGTCGCTGACCCATGTTTTTTATACGTATGTACTCATGTACGGTCGAGAACAAAGAATTATAGTGACATAATTCTAACTTTAATCAATACATAGTTATCTAGCAATAAGCTGATTAAGTTTTGGTCAAAATCTATAAAGCAGTTTTTTGTTAATACAAAGAAGCGCCAAATTTTAAAAATTAAATTTTGTACTATCATAAAAAACTGTGTACAAAATCAGTCGTTCACTGACTAAGGTAATCAATATGATTAATTTTTTATTTCAAAATGGCGGCAAAACAGTTACAGATAGGAAAAGTAAACCTTTGAATATATCCATCTACAGAGAAGCTAATTTTTGGATATGATGCAGATGGGGCTTGAAAAAGCTCAACTTTATTTTTTTGCCGTTACCGTTGATGGTTGTGTGATATCAGACAGAAAACTAAAACTGAAATATGCTAAAAGTTTTAATCTAATTGCTAACTACAACTGCACAACTTCAAAAGTACCAGCAGCAATAGAATTGATTTTATTCTTCAAGCTAATAAAGTCTGTCCAATTTTTGGTAAAAAATATTTATTTTGTATTTTTCAGTACACTTACTAATAAAGTCGGTCATAGTTTTTGTAGAAAATGTTTATTATCTGTCTGCTTATGTGCCCGGGGTGATCTTCGGAACGGTTAAACCGATTTTGATGTGAATTTATACGACATATAAAAGAAACTTTAACACATATCGACTGGTAAAGCTTCGTTGTTGGCTTATTGTAATACCTCCATGCTTTTGGATGTTCTACGCCGGTGCTAATCGTCAACAATCGTCAAAGAATTAATGTCTTTATTTATTGCTACTTATTGTTATTATCACCCAAATAATTAGTAGAATCGAGAGTTTAAATGGGCCATCCAGAGTTTTCCTGAGAATGAAATCGAGGGCCTCTGCTAGGACAGTAATAAATTTCAGATCTAGAATCTACTTTGTCTTTTTTATAAATGAGATCACTGCAGCGATTTGTCGAATAACAAAATTTCGATTTTCATACGAGATCAATTTTCACTACAAAAATAGTTATAGCGTCCATATGTGTTTTCTTCTATTTTGAGTTCTTATTATCTGTTTTCTATTCTCAATCAACTCTTTATTTGCTTTGCCTGGCCATGCTGATCAATTCAAATGCTTCCAGATCATATTTACTGAGAGTTTCTTGATATTTTTTTTAATTTGTCGAATTTTCTGCTGAGGGTACTTTTTGAAGTTATCTAACATTTGTTGATTCATGGGATTATAGGTTTTCTGCTTAGTTTGCATTCCAAACAAGGTGTCTGTATTCTTTGTTACCTCTAGCGTGTCTCTCCCATCTGCATTCATCTAAACTTTTCCCAAAGTTTTTCTTCATTGACTTCCTTTTTTAGTTTTGCCCTGTCATCATTGATACTGGCAAAAGTTCGTAGATCGATTTTATTGGAACAACACATATCTACCCAAATAAACATTACTTTTATTTGTATTTTTTTTTTAAATTTAATCCCAAACTTAATATCCGTAGCTATCTGATAAAATGAGAGCTTGAAACTCCTCTTCTTAGTTTAGAAGATACAATATATGCGTAAATAAAATCGCTCCGCTATAGCGGTATTTCTCATAAAGTTTTGAGAGAAAATTATGCGGTTCCAGCGTACGCGATCTTAAAGGTATCTTATTATTACTGCCGAACTTCCGTATCTATCTATTATAGTCTATATGTATATCGTAGTAACACAAAATAGTCTAATTTCGTGAAGCAACTAGTTTGCCAACACATATAAAATTAAGATTATAGTTCACAATGATAAAATGATAAGAGATGGTTGTTTAAATGCTGAGTTTAAGATGTTTAGAGAAATATAGGTATTCTATATTTAGATGTTACATGACAACCAAATAATTCTGATGGATTATAACAGTATGTTCCCAACACATGTCTAATTTTGATAAATTATTACAAGATTATTTTAAATTAGTTATATTTGAATATTATAGCAATACCTAACGGTCACGCATTTACTGATTAGGTATCTTATTTTCTTGATGAAATGCCACAAACTACCAAATGCTACATATGTAATTCTTTAATAATTCTTCAATATTACTATTTCTCTCGATTTTATGTATAATTTTTCTGCTCTTCATTTACCTTTTTTTCTGCCTGATATAGTTATTGATGAGTTGAATTCGGTTCCACACTGCCCAAGAGTTCAACTCAATTCAACTTTGCAGTTTTTACTCAAATATTGAGTTTTGATGTTGTACATACAGCTGATGCACCATCTTTGGCAAAACTACAAAATCTATTTGATTCTTACATTATATTTTGTTAATTATTATTTTCAAAGGGAATGTCTAATTGAGTCGTTGTTATTTTTAGATCTAAAAGTTACTTAGGTATTATAGTCTAATACTAGTAGATAAGACGCTTGAGTTTCTACCGTAAGGTCATGGGCTCCAGTCCAACTATTAATTGGCAAAAACTAGTGGTCGACTTCACTTGTCCCTAACCAACCCGCATTAAGGCAGCGTGGTAAGGTACGCCTTAAAAACTCCTAGATCTGGTCAAATGATATGTCCATACAGATATATCGGTGGTTCGAATTCTAGGTCCCCTTGTCTTGTCAGTGGATAAAAAGGCTGACGACGATTGTTATAGTAAAAAGACTTGTCAGACGATTTATTACCAGTAAACATTTAATCTCATCAAATAGACATAAGCCAAATCCTTAATCTCATTAGTTTATTCGAATAACCAAAAAACACAAAACAATATTTTTTATTGCATATTAGATTCATAAGACAGACAATTCTATTGATCTTAAATGTTAGAGGTCTCTTTAATATACATTTAATTAAATTTAGCAGGTGCCAGTTATCGAGCTGTTTTATTTCATTTTAAAATACAGTTGGGTTAAATTTAATTCTTGTAGGTGTAACAGTAATATTTTATTTTAAGTTGAGGAACGCATCTGAGAAATATTGGTAAAGACTACAACATTCTCTCTTATTTTAGACAAAACATGAAAACTGACCCATTAATTTTGATGATTTTGAAAATTTAAAGGGGGTTGCTTATTATTTGGAAATTGGAATTGGTTTATTGCTCTCGTCTTTTATATTAATCGGTGACAGTCTCTTTCGTTCCCTTAAAAACAAAAACATTAAAAATATTTAATTCCTTAAGAATTAGGGAAAAAATAAAAAACTACAATTATTATTATATATGTAGCACTAAATATTATTAAGGATCAAATGACAGTACTTCTGTTAACTGTCGGATAGAGAGGTTTTCCGAATTTTGTATTTGTTGTACGTTGAACATGAAATCTACTATAGTTCTTCTCACGAAAATTAAACCTAACATCAGGAATTCGAAAATTCAACTCAAAACTTTTAATTTATTCTCAATCATTCAGTAGTAGACAACTAGCTAGTGAAGTTTGGTTAGGATTTGATATGAAGTATTATTGTGAATACCTACGTTTTTGTGTTTCTGTAGATGAAACGTCAATAATATACAGGAACTTTCTCATGTCTACCTGCTGTAACCTTTGATATGGAATATAAAAGACAAAAACACGTATAATATTAGCTATATCACTTTATTTCTTTTTATAGCTCAGCCGGATTTTGTTGATTGTTGTGCAAATAAAAATAATAATTATGAGCATCAAAAATTAAATTATTAAGTTCTAATATCTTCCGATATTATTAGCTAAAATTAATTTATAATATGTGTTACAGATACATTAAATTAAATAAATAGAATTTGCGTTGACAAACCGTTTATATTTATGAAAGTATAGGATAATAAAAAAAATGCTAAGGAGCTGTAGTGCCAACGCACTTGCTTTTCGTACAGTTTACAAATATATCCAATAATTATAGAGGACAGAAAAATAATGTGCAAACATACATTTTTGACCGACGAACCTCGAACGGAGGAGGTATAAAATAAATAGACTGTCCCCCTAAGGGGGTGGATGGAGAAAATTTTCTCGAAAATCGAAAATTCGACATAGCAGAATTAAAGATAACAAAATATCTGGAAACATTTAAATTGAACACGACCAAGACCTACGGTTTTTGAGGGTTTCTGGAATGTTAAAATTTGTATTTTCGCTATGTGGAAGAGGCATTTTCTTTCGAAAATTGAAACATCTGTGAATGGAAAATTAATGACCAAATTATTTGTAGCAACATTTATATTGAAAATTTTTTCCATAGAGTTACGGTTTTCGAGTTAAAAGTGTGGTAAAGTTTAAATATGCGTATTTCCGCGACGATGTTCTTAGATTTCTGAATAATAACAAATACAAGCAAAGCATACATGGATAATGGTGAACGTTCAATGATTATCGTGACAAATGTAACACTCAAAAGTGTGAAATTACAAAATATTGGACCGACGTTATCAATTGGTGCACTGAAAAGTACAATATAATATTAATTCTATTGGTGCTCCTACTTGTGAAGTTGGTGCCAAAAGATTTCAATCTAACTGCAACTGCACAACTTCAAAAGCATCACTAGAATTAATATTATTCTGTACTTTCCAGTATTCCAACTGATAACGTCGGTTTTGTAAAAAATATTTATATGAATTACGGTCCAATTTCGACCACAGAGAAATCTCGTAAGAATAAATACAATAATAATTGATCTTAGGATTGACCGAAGCCGCAACAAACCGGAAACACCCTTGCGGTCCGAATATTCCATGTCCTATACAATATAGCTAAACCCCGAGCTAAACCCTTTATCGAACGAGTAACGATTTTCATTTATGCCACGGAATCGCATTAAGGTGTAATTTACGTAAAAGGAACGAAGCGTATTTGTATCGCATAATCTCGTTTCCTGTAATAGAAACTCAATTTAACTTTTGGATAACTGTTATTATTTCCGGCTTCCATACTCTTGACGCCAATTGTTTTCGACTACTATGCAATATGGAAATGCGATTTGCTCTCGTATTTCTTATGAAAAAAGTTATTATCACTTACTAACGAATTTATCTTCAATTGTGGAAATTTCACAATATACTTCACATTTACTATTCATCTGTACAAAAAGTTGGACCTTACCTTTCTTTGGGGCGGCCTGATAACAGGCTGTGTCATAATGGTTCTGAGCGGTGACAAGGATCCTGGTAAAGGTGACAGCATAGGCTGTACATGCATGGGCTGCAAATGTACATGGCCCGGTGGATGAATGGGTACGGCGACCATCTTCTGCAGGGCAACGCCCCACGGTAGGTACCAGGAGCCGGGGTGGTGCTGCATACTGCGATGGTTGTTGTTGCTTACAGGCGTGTTTGATCGATAAAGCAGTTCTAGCTTTTGGACGATTTAGGCGACTTGTATCATAACCGCGGACACACGCCTAGCTCTAACGTCGATCAGATAATAATTTCCGGCCACGTGTTTGAGTCAATAGTTGTTGTTGGGAGCTGTTTGGAGCATCGTCTGAATGAACTCCTGGAAGAAAAAAGAATCTGATAAACATTCAAATTCCTCACATCGGACTCTGGATGAGTCCAGAGTTATTTAATGTATAATTTTTCAATAAAGTCTACTTTTCACTTCTCATGTTCAAAACTGTGAATACAAGCAATTGATGATTAAGAAAAAATGTTGTGTAGTATTTTGCATATGAAAACCTGTTTACCTTTGGGACATTTAAAAAAAATCGAAAAAAGACGAGAAATATTGCCAATAAAAATATCGACTCCTCGAAAAAGAATGTGAAGAGCTACATACATTATTGATATATTTCATTTATTGTCAAACTAATACTTCGCGCTCGGTTACCGTACTGCGTTTATGCTCCCATAAATTAATATACGTACGTACTCGTATTTATTTTCTTAGATTTTTTATTAGCCGAGCCTTTTGCTAATTAAGTAATGTTTTAAGACTTACCGTTTATATTCCAACAGAAAATTATTAGATAAAAACTCCAGAAGCTATTCTACTTCTAAGTACAAGATCTTTTGACAACGAGACTTAATGAGGTTAATTATTTTGCAGTATTTTCAATTGTTTTTGATTAAAATCGGTCAAGTTCGCGTGTTGCTCTTGTGCAAAAGGTTCTGTACCTCATCCTTGAGTAAAGGCCTATATTCCGTTTTTGAAATTATGCTTATTAGTTTCAGAGATAAAGGGGGTCGTCATTTTTTGTTTTTGTCCTCTAATGTCTTCTATACTGCTATCTCTGAAGCTTGAAAAAAACATATTCAAGTTACTCATAACAAAAAGCCATGCTGCTCTTGAAGAAAATGTTTCTTTCCGATTTCTAATTCAGCAGACAAAATTATCTATCAAAATTAGAATCCGTTTATTTATGCTACACATATTGTAATGTTGTGGTCACCTGGATCTGTGATCTGTAAAGGTATCAAATTTGAACTTTTTTCGTTCTGTACCAGAACATCAGAACTCTAAGAAATGATATAAGAGATTTTTTAAGTAATTCATAATTATTTAATAGTTTATGATAATTTAATATACCTATGAAGCAAAACATACTTTTCTGAAAAGATTTTTTATAAGGTTTTTTTCTTCAAATCTTTAGATAATAGCTTATTTCGTCAAATTCTTAAATTTATAAGTATTAAGAAGTCCATTTAATATTGACTTCACATTTTTTTTTGTGGACCTTACTTTTAAATTTTCCACATTTTCTTATATTCCGGTTTGCCGGTTTGAAACTTTTTTCAAAATTTATAGCTTTTTCTTGTTATCAAGAAAAGACATTGTTTTTGTCAAGCTCGACCAGGAAGGGGGGGGGCGTGACGTTGGAAATAAGTAGGTAAGGCGGGTTCAATTATATTATATCAGAATCCAAATTTTATGTAGATGAAGAATCATCTAGCTAGGTAGGTTATACCGAAAATTATTTCTAATAGTAACCTGTACGATTAATGTCATGTTAACTAACCATCACAATAGACAAACCATAACATATTTATAAAGACTGTTTCATTAATATTGTCAATACCTAATTTCAAAGTATTTATGGTATCAATACCTGTGTTATAAATATTATTGTTCTACTTTATTTTATACGAGCTCTTGCCCGCGACTTCATGCGAGTGGAAAACTGCATTGAATTCCATGTGGTAGTTTTTGCGTGATGCATGTATAAACATACAGATGGACAGATACATGCAGTAAAATGGAACCTATATTTTAAGTTAAACCTCGAGGAATACATCGGTGAAAATAATTGCATTCAATTCTGTGTAGTAGTTTTTGTGTGATGCGTTTACAAAGATGCAGAAAGAAAGGCAGACGTGGTAAAATAGAGCCTATATTTTAAGTTAGACCTCTAGTAATATATTGGTGAAAACTGCATTCAATTCCATGCAGCATTTTTGACAGACAGACAAAAATTCTGAAAACTGTAGTTTGGCTTTTGTTGCTCTAATAAAGACCCCCAATATTAGTTTTTCTTAATTATCTATCATGTACAGACCGGTGCCTGTTACAATTTTATTAAGTAGGTATCTATAATATGCACAGATTTATAGATAAGTAGATACAGCAGCAACTGAGAGGCTGACTTAAAAAAAAAATATCTAAAACCCTCTACCCATTTCATTTAACGAATTATTCTATATTTATCATGATGATTGATTGTCTAAGTAGAACACGCTTTTTCTTTGAACCATATTATATCTAGGTGGGTAAAATCTTCATATTTTGAGTTCAAGATTAACGGATTAAAATATTTTCAATTATTAATGAATCAACCCGTACGAATATGTGGATTATGTTGAATGTTGACATTTTTGTTTTTAATTTTAATAACTGGAATTCCCGAAGAGTTATAGAGATACCTGCGCACGGGTCTAGTAGAATTTCATGGCATACATTTTCCTCGAGCCTTTCTTTAAAGAAAAATAAATTTTCAAACAATATTTTTCTTTTATCTCATAATTTTTTTATTTTCTATTGAATACCTTTTAGCTAAGATGTCATACAATATTCAGTAGGTATAAAGATATTGCAAATTTTTACCTCGTCTTTTTGTAAAGGCCAACCTTAAAGTAGGACGTTCTAATTTGTTATTCCAACGTAAATGTAAGAATAGATAGCGTTTATTATTAAGCATTTAAGGTTACAATCAATACCTATATTATTCTAATCTCTAAAACAAAATGAACGTATAACAAATACTCATCCATTGGGTTATTTTCTATGAGAAAACACAAATTACCATAATGCAAACATTAAAACAATTTACGAGAAAATTGCCAGGTTCAAGTTAACGTTTAATCTTTTTTCACCGTGCTGAATTTTCATCGTTCGTTTACCTTAACGTAAAAACTTTTGGCCAACATTCATTAATTTTTGATGGTGTATGATTCAACATGAACTTTATGATTTATAAATGCTGCAAAAATAACCTGAAGTTAATATTAGGATTCTTATTAGGAACTTACTACATTTATTTTTGTTGTAATAAAATAATTCACTGCTTTTGATCACAGAAACTTTGATTTATGTAATTAAACTACGACAAATGATTTTATCTAAAAGAGAAAGGCAAATAAAGTTCTGAACGAGCATTAATTTCTTTACAAGAATGAACTTTCATTTGCATGTTAAATGATAATAGATTTAGCATGAGTATAATTATTGCAGTTTTATTAGTTTTAATTATCACCAATAATTTCTTAAGAATGGTGGATTTCAACATTTCAGAGTTATAGCTTGAATTTAATTACAAAAATATAATAATGATTAATTAGATAATTTTTATACTATAAAAATATTGTTCACGACTTTGATTGATTTTGTTAGTATGATTTGTTATTTTAGAGTTTAATATTACCATATAATAGAAGAGGTAATTGGAATTCGTTATAAAATCATCAATTACTAAATGTGGATTTAAAAATACGTAATATGAAATAAATAATATTCAAAATATATATGTTACTCAGAAAAGCTTTGGAATATGATTTTTTAAGAATATTTGAAATCAAATTAGAAGAATATGTGGAACTCATATTAGAAAAAGCACAAGGTACATTTATAATCGTACAATTGACATGTTTATCTTGTAATGTTTAACATAAGAAGCTTTTCTAAAAACTCTGATGCATACTTTCCTATCATATCTGGTAATTTGAATTTAAGCTCAATGTTGTGAGTGTAGTGGTATATTTTTCTTGATATAAACTTTATTCTTCTTTAAAAACGTAGTAACTAACAGGATGCAGTGTCAAGTCATTGGATCACATTACAATCAATTTATATTACGATCTTGTTATTGTTTCTGGTTAAATAATATAGGCCATTAATTATAAATTATTGGATAGCCGTTATTTGTATTCATTTATTATCATTCAAATTATACAGGACATTTAATTTTGTGCAAACAATTGTCAATTTATATCACTTTGTCACACATGTAGACTTTGATATATTGATTAGTAGAGAAATATGAATAGGTATTCATCAATAATGAAAGGGTACCTAGGTACTAGTTGTTACAGAACATAAAATATTAATTAATCAATTTTACTTAAATACATGATTATATTGATTTTTATTTAGCATTTTTACTTTTCTACCGCTACTTAGTGAACAGTCGTGACTAAGTGTGTAAAGTACTGAACTACCACCCAATAGACCTGGACTCGATTCCTGGAAACACCAACAGGATTTTTGAGATACTCAGACTGCTCCGTTTATCGTTGGTCCCGGCTACATAAGTAGTCCTTGGTCAGAAGTACATACGAATTTTACCTCTACCTCAGAAGATAAAGAAAGTAGATACCAACCTACTTAAGTACATAGCACATATCTACTTATTGGAATCGAGAAAGATTTTCGGTATCTGGTTTTCACTATATCCTTAGAATTTAGAGTGCCTGTGGATTAGGAAAAGCTTGAAAAAACGTTTCTCTGTCTGTCTGTGTCTATAAAATTTCTCCAAAGAACGTATCGATTTCATTGCTTTATTTTTGGAATACCAGGCGTTTTCAACATCAACTTGTTAATTATTGCTTGCAATGGCTGCTGCGCATTTTATGAAAAAAACATGTTCTGGTATAAAAAGTGTAGCTCCAATACGGTGCATCTCTTGGACAAGGCTTTCAAGATATTATGTGGAAAATAATTTCATATTTTCTACCTGCTGGTTAAGTTAATGGTTCAGTCCAAGACTAAATTGAATATTTTGATTGACTTGATACGCTGAAAAAATTAATGGTTGCATGAGTCAATCAGATTATCATATTCGGTATGCGTAAACTATGAAAAATGTAAAAAATGCGTAATTTGATCTGATATTACAACTTGTTACACGTTTGAGTCGAAAAACATTGAACTTGAATGAATATTAACTGATAATCTGAGTTTCAACTTGACTATGCAAAAATCAAATTACAAATTTGAAAAACAGAATACCTCTCTAAACTACAAAGAACGACACTACTATAATTAGAATCATTGATCAAAAATGTTTTTTTATCTATATCCACTTTTACGATATTACGTATCCAACCCCATTTCCTTCTAAATGACTGTCATCTGTCACTTGGTTATCTTGCAACACACACACAAACTGAGACTGGAAGAAGGAACCCGACCTCATCCACAATACCACACCAGGGCATCCATTGCTTTGTACAAATAACAAGATTTATTTTCGAGATAAGTAATATTTGGAGAATCGCACGTGAGCGAGGAAAATAAGAAATGGTAAATCAATCCGACGGGTTCAATCGCCGGGTAGACTTTAACACACCAATACTGCTGTGTAGGTATATAGATAAATAGAAACCCTTACACTGAAAAATCCATTATTTATATTTTCTTATCATCTACGCTCTCTTTAAAATGACCTGAAGGATATTTGTAACGCAGTAGAATGGGAAAGCCATCGAGGCAACAATAACCTGAGGTCCTACATTACTAAATACTAGTATTCTGTAAACTTTGATTCTACTTCGAATGTAGATACACATCGTCGGCCGATACTTCGTAATCACGCTGTCGTGATAGATGTTTAGATAAAACGAAATAGCAAAAGCGCATGTCAGTTTATAATTATTTATTATATTTTTAATATCTGTAAAACCTGCAGATTTCAAACAAAAGAAGAAAAACGCTAGGGTGAATTTGAACTATTACTTCAATATCAAACATCTTCAATTTATTGAAAATGATACAACGTTCCAGCTGTCTATAATATGATGTTATTTGGCTACAGGAGAAAGCATATTTATAGTTAAATGTTTTATTATCAGCGGAATCTTGAGGATTTCTAATAAATTCTAATCACTCCATTCCAAGACGAGAAGAAAATATAATTAGGTATATTTGTGACACGCTCGAACTCATCATTTGGAATGAAGAGTTCAAAGATGCGAAGTGTAGCCAACTGCACGAACTTTGCCGTGGTAAAGCTCTTTGATGTGCGGTAGTAATGCGACATCAGGCCGAACGCAGATCGAGTTCTTGCTAATGATTTGCGCTAAAACAAATTGTTTGGACAAACATGTCGCGACAGCGCAAACCTTCTCAGAATTCCGATAATAATATTTCAATAGAACATCTCTACTAGTTGATTGATAGTGATAGGTAAGTTTTCTCTTATAGTGATAGATACTAGAATATTTATTAAAATAATGACTACGCACATGTAGCTTTGCATACCGTATCTTCCAAAATGTTGTGCAACTGACGATTAAAATGACATACAGTAACACGTTATATTTAAAGAGAACTTAGACTTTTCTTGTTACCTGTATCTTTCGGTCATTTTGAACAAGCCAAATGTTAGATTTAGCGGTTTGTTAGATTTAGATGCAAGTGATGCAAATTATTATTACTTTTTGCAGTATTTCTCACAATAAAGTAAGTTTCTCATCCATCAGGCAGACGAATAAAACTCAAGCAACAGGCTTCTATTATAATTAATAGTAATCAACAAATTCTTGAGAGATCTACTGTATGAGAGTTGACAACAAAGACGCCCGCCTTCAAGAAAATTGATTTTTCCTTCATTTCCTAATGGTCTCACCACGTAAAACTCCAATTACCTTATTCGTAGAATGAAAAAGAAAATATTAGTCAAAGAAAAAGAAATCATTATTCTATAATATGAGCTGAAAGGTCTATACAGAATTCTACAGGTACCTACCTATACTGACATTGTTCAACGGGCCAAAAGGGGTAGAACTTTTATTTTTCCATAGATTCATATTTTGCAATTTCTACGCCGATGAATAAAAAGGAATTTAAGTTTAATTATTTGATTAAATATGTAATTCAGTATAAAAATGTATTCTTGATAAGACTCTTATAGTTCTTGCAAAATGTGTAGGTATTTTAATAATTTGTCGTAGTTCTTTGAAAGCAGGAAATGATTTACCAAAAAATTGGTAAAAGCCTTTACCTATGACTTCCCTCGACAAACCACTCCGCTTCGAGATAGAGACAACCCACATATTTTGGACACCCTGTATATATGATTAACGAAAACCCTTACATTGCGTCGCCGGTATTCCTTCAATATGCATACCAAAATTCGTTGTCCTAGGTCAAGCCGTTATTGAGCTACACCGCCAACAGACTACAGACAGCCAGATAGACAGACAGACCTACGGACTTGGGATACCATGATTTTCGTGATCTAGGAACCCCAAAACGTAAATATCAGCGAAAATCTCGAGGTCGATTTTTTACGTGAATACAATACTTCCCTTATTGAGGGAAGTAAAAAGATATTCAGTAGGTATTTGTTAATTTCCTAAGTAATATAAAACTTTACATGTAGGTACCTACATAAATGGTAGACATTTTGAAACATTTCTATGGTATGATTTATTTGCAATAATTTTTCAGATGTTTGGTTTCTTAATGACCATGAGATATTCAATATTGTGAAGAATAACTATTTTGTTATTATTAGAATGTTTTATCAAAATGATCCTTAAATGTCTTACTATCCATTTGGTGGAAATTGAAAGTTTATCTTCCACGACTATGAATAGATAGTAGTAGGTTTTCTTTTGTCCAGTGTTTGTATTTAGGTACAAATAGATATATTTTTTTATAATTTTGATATGATTATATTTGCCCTAGGTATTTAGCAGTCTCTTTCAACCAAATTTCAGTATCTCATGAACCGTGAGAGATTTATAACATAAAAATGATTAGAAAATTATAAGGATCGTAAGCGGCCAAAATACCCAAATTTGTATTAAGGTAGGTTTTAAGTTTCCTTAAATCAATTTAGTATGAAATCAAGAATTTGTTGTAGTATATTTCAATTACCTATCAAAGACACCCTGTATATTCTTTCCTTGGCATTCAACAAGGATTATTTTTAGTCTTGTTACCGGTTGACAAAGAAACAGCATACCGTCACTACCTGTTTTCTGGATCTCGATAATTAATTTACGTTTGCGACAATAAACTTTAGCCTATGCTTTTGTAGCTTTCCCAGGGAAACACGTTATGAGAGTTTTCTTATTAATGTGTTGCGTTTGGATAAATCTTGAGATTGAACTACTATGATTAGAATATTGGAAGATGAAATGATTTGTCTTCAACTTCAACAAATTTCCCAAAGTTTCGAAGGGATTCCTCGTCTTCTTCAGAATTTGATCCTTATTGTAACAACGCCTATTTTAACTATAGAACTTCAATCCCAATATTCATCCAAACAATAGTATAAATAAACTGGTTCAAGAAAATCTACATACATACACCTAATATGTTTCTATAGGTACATCAAAATTGGGAGAATTTTCTCATCACATACGTGCTTCACTATGCAACCATCACAGATAAAAAAAATAGAAGAAACAAGTCATTCACCACTCTGGGCGACTTTGAATCATGCAAGTTGGAAACTTTGGCACAAGAGAAGTTTGTACAAGCGCATGAAGATGAGAGCTGAATGTGCCGTTTCTTAACACAACACATGATCACCCTTAGGCGTAATGGCTAAACTCCTATGACGAGGTTACTTGTAAGAGAGCCACAAACTGAAATTCGGAGATGTCTGATATTTGGCGGATAAGATTCTTCGAACTTCAAAGTTTCTTGGGAGTCAAATTATTATAAATGCCATCGTTTCACGTCAAACGCGAGGAAATTAGCAACCTCAAAACTCAATGTTGATCGTACTCGTGATAATTATTATAAAGACTGTTTAAATGAGCAATATATTTTACAGAGTTGTCTTATTGATCCATTATGCTTCTTGTAATGTTTTTATTTAATTTTTGTTATTGATGTAATTTTGATGTTACCTTGTCATTACAAAACCAACCACTATGTAAGTTGGTAGTATTATATCTATTTATTTCAAATATATCCTCGTATATATTATTTAAGATAACCAAAAAAAATCATCATAGAGACAAATAATATTTTTGATTATACGAAATATGATTTACTAAGAATGACTATTCATCTCCTCCAAACTTATCTTGAAGAAACGCCAATTCATGTGTCCAGAAAAGGGTTAAAAAAATGTTGGAAGAACACCCAATTCAAACAAACAAAAATACTCGGCCTACAATTTGCACATTTTGGAAACCGGCACCTTGCTAACGGTAGAAAATATGGTTATAGAATGTTGAAGATTTAGATCACAGAATAAAAAGTTTCACATAGTCCCTCCTATCAGCAGGTGCTTGAGCAATCCTGTACTTCAAAGAAATGTGTTAAATTGTCTGGGATGTAAGACTCTATGACAAAATATAAATTAATGTCAAATTTTCAAATGAACACTCTGTAGCATAAGCTCTTAGTTGATTGTTCTATTTTATTGTACTGTTTATTATATTTACCATGTAAGTGATCAGTGATACCTATGTTATTTTAGTATCTATATAATTCATTGTTTGTATTTTATTGTATTGTTCATTTTATTTCTATGCAAGCTTAGTTTTTAATTGATTGGTTAAATTTTATTGTTGCTCATGACCTTGAAGCTAATGCGACTTTAAATACAGTAAAAAAAATCTGGTGCGTCCACCACGATAATAGCGGTAGGAAAGTAATAATCCTCTGGTCAAATCGTGCTACCACTCATTTTTCAGCATGTCAAGACAAACAACAATGGTCATGTAATATTTTTTCGCAAGATGAAACGTTTTGGCAGAATCTGAAGAAACATGTGGAAAATACGGAATTTTATTCAAACATAACTTTTTTTGTGCTTTTTCCCAGAGATGGCTCTATATGTGGGTTGTAAAGGGCTCTCAGAAGAATACTTTAGGCAAGTTTAATCAAAATCGTTAGAGCCGTTTTCGCGCTATAGTCATTGCAAATCATGTGAGTGATATTGGTACCAAAAAAATAAAAAAGAAAGCAATAAAATTCACCGATCCATTCCCGAGATAATGCTGTCACAGACAGGCAGGCAGACGGACAGACTTGCAGGCAGACAGACAGACCAATGGCTGAAAATATGTTTATTAGATTTAGAAAACTCTGAAACGTCAACATTTGTAAAAATCTCGATACCGAAAATTTCACACGATTACAATACTTTCCTTATAAGCTACTATAGTAGCGTAGCAAAGTAAAAATGTAGGTACAGATCATATCTATGAGTCAAAAATATTTTTGATGACATTTTCAGTCAATAGCTACTTTTAGAGATTTTTTTCTAAGTTTGATCGGCCGTCGTTAACAAACTCGACAATTTTCAAAGCTGATTCAAAAAAGCAGCTTCAAGAACAACCTCACGAGGTTTATCAAGATAGTAGATTGTTGGGTAAACTTAGTAAGGTAGTAAGCTTACCTTAATAAACTGAGTTAGCAGTAACAGGTAATGGATACTCAAGAATGCACCATTCTTGAGCAGAATAGTTATGATGGTGACTTTTTAAGGATACGAAATCCAATAAATAATTTTCTACTAAAATTCGATTCAATTCATGAAAATGGTTTATGTATTATTATAATCGGCTGATAATCTGATAATTCTTATATTTATATTCTGAAATATGAATAGGATAATTAAAGATATAATTACAGATAACTTAACTAAGTATTACATATACCTAATAGATTTGTGTGATGAGTAGATTAGGCAACTCTAGTAACTAGGTATTTTTCAATTCTTGTGAAAGTTCTAGAAAAAGACTTAGACTTTTTGATTTTTAAATCGATTCCATAAATAAATTAATACTTTTCTCTATTCCATAGAGCACGAATTTAATCTAGCAAACAATAAGCATATGTTCAACATGAGCATATAGTTCTTTGTTGATAGTAGTGAACATAAACAGATAGAGATGATGAAAAAGAACAACTTGATAAATTTATGTTTAGCGAAATTGGTATCACATTCTTTTTCTCGTTCACGCAGAAGCGTGTATGAGTTTCGTCTCGTGTGAGAACAGCAGTCACACATAAAACAGACATAATGTTACGAGCAACTAATTTGACGTGCGATAAAAGTGACAGGCCAGTCGTAAATCTGGAAACGACTATTTTTAAATAACTAGGACCGTGAAATGAGATCTTTTGTATCCAATGTATTTCGCTCGGAAGTTTTTATTTATTTCAGCTAAATTATAGAAAATTGGACAAGGAGATAAAATGTAACCAACCGTTATAAATCCAACAGACAAATACTATTAAATAATCCCTAAAATATTTTGTACAACTATATAAAACTGGGGAATTCTCTCTAATAGTCGAAAAGTAGATATGAAATTGTACATAAATATTCTCGTGACTCGTGACAGAAGACCAAGATAACTTCCTGTATATCTCCATTTTTTTCAATCAATTTAAACAACTTATAGAAAAAAAAGTTTGATTATTTATTATTATATTATGTATTATTTATTTAAAAAATGCAATTGTGATTTATATCACCAGAACTAGTAATAACTTGTATTTTGCGTAGTAAACGTGTACTTATGTATTTCTATTTCTTTAATTTGAAACAGAAGTGTGGAGATACGGTCCAACATTGCTGCAACACATCAAAATTAAGTATTATTTTGAATTTATACGTGCCGAAATTTATTTTTCATAAAAAATATATATGATTATGCTATTCATTGCTAATTCCAAATACTTATAGAAAAAAATATCTTTTGTTTCTTGACAATTTATAGGATATTTGACATAACGTAGCACATATCTACTGGTTTCTGTCAATGACCTATTAACAGAGATAGACAGAACACTTCATTGATAAAATTCGTTTGGTTTGTTGACATCTTTGTGGGCCAGGGGGTGAGCTGTGGAAGCGGTCAGAAGGGGGGATACAACTGTTTTAACTAAACCCCGCCTCACTGCAATGGTTTTCTTGGCATAGAAAATATGACACCAGTGGCGTCTCGTTCTTTTAGGCTTCATTTGCTATACGTCGAAATAATTAATACCAGAAAATAAATCTGGAGCTTGGAAAAAAGTCAATGTCCGAAAGTTACATGTTTAAGCAATATTATTAAATAGGTGTGTATAATTCTTTTTTAAAGTCTAGGATTTGAAAAGCGCAAACAATATAAAAATCTCTTCAATGAAATAACAATGATTAGGTAATAATTTCTTTACTACGCCTATGACCGACATTTATATGTCTATAATTTTCTTTAAAATTCAAATACATAAATTATCAAATTTTAATTTAGACGTGCTACTTACCGATGAAAAGTTACTTCTGGGTTCGTGGATTCTATTTTATTGCACACTTTGCAACGTCTACTCATTTTTTTGACCGACGAACCCCGAACGGAGGAGGTATACAATTCGACTGTCTGCTTTTTTTTGTTCGACCGCGAGTTTTATATAGTAAACGAACTCCGATTTTGATGATTTTTAATTCATTTGAAAGAGGAGAATTGAAAAATGGTCCCATATTCACAAAAACGCAGATCCGAAATCTCCTTGTCTTCGAAAACCGCCCCCGAAGAAGGTGGAGGGGGCAAATTTTGTCAAATATCGAAAATCTGAGTTGGTATAATTAAAGATAGGACAATATCCGGAAACGTTTATATTGAACATTTTTTCAAAAGAGTTACGGTTTTTGAGATAGAGGCATGTAAGTTTCTCATTTTTGCTATGTAGAGTGGGTGATTTCTTTCGAAAATTGAAAATCTTTCGATACTACATGAAAGAAATAATTATTTGTAGCAACATTTATAATGAACATTTTTTCCTTACAGTTACAGTTTTCGAGATAAATCGGTGTTAAAATTGTAAAATAAAATTCTTAAGCGTATTTGCGCAGCGATGCTTTGAGATCTCAATAAAAACAACCACAAGCAAAGAATATACGTGGGTAATAGGATAAGTACATTGCTATTAGTGAACGTTCAACGATTGTCGTGACTAATGTTACAAAAAATTGGAGAGAAGTATAAAATAATATTAATTCTATTGGTGCTGGTACTTGTGTAGTTGGTGCCAAAAGTTATCAATCTATCTGCAACTGCAATGGTCAAAATTCTCCATTATTGACAATCGTAGAAGGGAGTTGATGATTTTATTTATGATGATTCTACATATGTACTAGGAACTTGGAAAACACATGGACGTATCTGTTTAAATATGAAAAGTTGTTTTAAAAGGCTGAAATAGTGCTAAAGATTTAATGAAACTGAGGAACTTTGTCGTACCAGATCCACTAACTACACTTTAAAAAATTACTGCTGCCGATAACAAGAATCTTATCTATTTTCTAATAATGTGTTTAAGAAGATCCTTCAGAATGTTAGAAGGGCTTTGATTCATTTTTCTACCTTTGAGGAATCATACACTCATCTGTATACACGCATGGACTGATACTAGTCTATTTTCTACATGAACAATACACTTTTTGACTAAAAAAAATATTTTAACTGACACACTTTTGTTCGATGAATCGTGAGAAAATGGAAAACATTTCCATTGTATAACGCCATTTTGAATTTCAGCCGCTAATGCATTGTAGGTACATTTATGCCTAAGGGAATCTCCTTATCACAATTTGCAGCTTTTGTTAATCTTAGCACCGCCACTATTTCTCACATTGTCAATGGGAACTCAACAAGCCTTCACTGAAATAAAAACAGACTAACTTGGCAATTAGTGTTTGTTCTAATTTGGATTTCCCTTACCGCATTAGTCTTTAAATAGTGAAAGTTATGTTTAGGAACCCACTATCCATTTATACGCACAATAGTCCGATTATAATAATTAATTATTAAACGTTTATTCTTAGACTTCAAGTAGCACCCATAAACTTTTGTGTCTAGCGAGCATAGTTTCACGGCATTTGACCTACATAAACTACTACTAGTCTAGCCATCATTTATTCCGTTAGGATCACATATTTACTACTTCTCTGCTATACGTCTATTACTATATAACCTACTACATAATTTGGCCAGACTCCCTGCGAGATATAAATATACGTTCACTCATTAGATAATTTCCATTTACATTGGTATATTTAGTGTTTTTGTTAGGCCAACTACTTTGCTGTTACTTTCACAGCATTATTATCTTAGAGTTTTAACGAGTAACATATTTATCTGTTGTCTGGGATGTCTCATTTCACAAAGAAATAATTATTGTTAGTTTACGAACGAGCTGTTAATAAGCTTTGAACTTTATTAGCGAAAATAAAGTAGGTCCTGCTACATTAAATGAGGTATAGGTAAATGCGAAAGTAACAAGATTAAACCAAGGAAATCAGCATTGATATAATTTTATCAAAAAGTCATGCTAGCAGTCAACATGACAATAACTTCAGTTTAATCTAGAATGTTTCGTTGGTTATTATGTAATTTGTCAACTGATTACAAAATAACCCAGTTGTTAGACGCGTTTAAAAATAACAAAAGCTTGTGGGATATCATTCAACACATATGGAAGAGATCAACTGTGTACAAAGTCTCCGGCTATATCTCAAGAAGTATTCATCAAAAAAGACCAAGAAAAATTGTTGAAAATGACTACATACTATTACGTGAGTTGTAATTTGGATAATCGAAATACTAACATTCAATATTTAGCAGGTCCATTTGACTTATGCTTTGTTAACGTCTGCCTTAATAACGTTACTAGGGCCGGTTTTATAAAGGTACAATTCAACCAATGGTTATTCGACCGCTGGTTGAAATGTTTGAGCGAGCTTTCAGTTTAACCTTCGATTGGGGGTTTATAATATGGAATGTGACAGTTGACCCTCGGTTTAGTTTCATCCTTTGGACAACGAGACATTAGAAAATAGGCCCTAGCTTCATAACATAATTTTGATGCGATTTTGATTCGGCTAAATTGCTCTTGAGCTGAATTCGCCCGGTCTTTCAAAAATCCCCACTTTTGCTTCTAAATAAATCTTCAGAATTGTAAGAAGTCTGTTTTTTACATCATTCTATAGCTTAAATAGTTATTCTATTTTCCGTATACAGTTTTTGGGAAATTACGTCAAAGTATTTGATGCTTCAAGAGGAACCTTCCGAAATGTTATCGAGGTACCAGCACCAATAGATTTAATATTATTTCGTATTTTTACACCAAACAATAAAGTCGGTTCTAGTTTTTGTGAAAATTTATTTGTTATTAAAATAGTTGGAAATATTCAGGGTCGTACAGACTTCCACACTGTTTACAATTCTATGGAACTGAAAACACTAAAGGCCTTTCTTAAATCCGCATAATAGTTAAATTAAGAGACAAAAACGCTCGGAAGTTTCTGTGAAAGCTATGAAAAAAAAATGAGTTTTTGTTTTTGCGGTGCAAATGATTTTATTCCCAAGAATATTTATATGAAATCGTATGAATAAGTGATGTTAAATTGTCTACCAAGCAGTCCAATAAATATATATCTAGGTCTATTTATTCGGTTAAGTGGTGCCTATTTGTACAAAAACGCCTTAAGTTATCGAGTAACCTTCTTACGGAATTTTGAATATGTTCATGACTCTAATTTGACAAGGGTGCTACATAATTTGGCAGGTCCATATCACGTTATTGGAAACATTGTCCAGAATTATTATTTTATAGATATCAGCGAATTTGTTTTTTCAGTCCATTGAAGTTCATTTCTATATAATTAGGTAAAGGAACATTAAAAGAAATGACTTTTGATTTTGTTGCATGATAATTTTCTAATGAATCAGATCAAAAGAGTGACATAATAAAAAAGGATGAATAAATCTTTATAAAAAATTGAATCGACATTTTATTGATAGGTAGGTACTGGTAGCTTTTAAGTTGTACAAGAGATGGAGTATCAGTTATAGTCTGTTGGCACCTACTTCAATTCAGTGCATAATCTAATAAAGTAAGTTCTAAGTTTTGTAAGATGTTAATTATTTCACATTTCTAAGTGGCAACATAAAACTTTTAATAAATATGCAAATTTAGCGAAAACTCCCTCGCTAACTGGGAAATAATTGAAGTTCTTTAAGAAATGTTTAAATTAATGATTTCTGGAAAGAAATTTGTATTCTGTTTTTATCTATTTGTTGTTATAGAGGCAATAGAAATACACATTATGTGATCATTTCCTATTATCCCTTTGACAGACGGACAGCGGAGGCTTAATTATTAATAATTTGTACAAATTCTTCGAGATGTAAACAATCTAGAACAAACCTCATACTAAATTTTTAAATAATTATTTTTAATCCTATCAACGACGTGCACCGAGTTTATGTTTTAGCCCAACAAATTAGCCAACAGGCTCCGGTTCAGTCTCTTATTTAATCTTTAAATATTCGACACACACACACATACACAGTAGACTAGAGGCTAACACGACTAGCAGATTACTTCGAATGTAAATCAAGCTCTACCGACTACAACGAAAACATGAGAAGAAGTGTTTTGTCAACAAACGACGGTCGCTCTAAATTATAATCGTTGTGCTTTGTTCCACAAGCTCATGTACGGTGGAGCTTCAGTCGAAAGCTTTTAATCTTCTCTTCGCGTATCTCGGCCGGCATGATTCAAAAGTTTTGCGTTTGCGATGATGTCAGAGCGGTTGGTGATGGTTTATCACGTCGATTTTCCAACATAAAAATGAATTAACAAAACTACGTGAACGTTGATGAGATGATAAGTATCAATCTGCTATCAAAGAGCTCTGAAAAATATGTTAGCAATAGATACGTAGTACGGGAGCGTGGGGTATTGGGAGCGGTAGGTTAATGAGACCGGTGGCAGTTGAACGGAACCAGTGATTTTTCGTACCCATTCAAGCACTTGAACGAGTTTGTCAACCATCTCATTATTTGTTATATCTCCCATTAGCTCCTGTCATTCCTAATGTATTTAAGTTGAAGGTTCAGATAGTTTGAAATAAATAAGATATGAACGTACGTATTGAAAGTGACATGTTGTACCGTATCAAAAGTTGCGGAATTGAAAACATAAAGATTGTTCTCTGAGTGATAATCAAGCTTCTTAAATCTGTGCTTTTTATTTGGATCCCTGAAATGTTTATTCTTTCTTTTTATTCAATAATTTGATTTTCTTATATACGCGAGAAACAGTTCTGTCTCTATATTAGCAATTAATATTTGCTAGATATGATAAAATTAAGCATAATATTTGAGATTGATCAAGCAGTACCTATGGCTCCCAGATCACAAATAACACGTACCCACATATGCGCTCCCATTTCCCGAAGTGTGGGGTGATAAGACCGAATGACTTATATTGGAAAATCATTTTCTTTTTTCCGAAATGTACAATTAGGGTTTATTTAAACATTGAGTCTCTGAAAATCAAATAAATAAGGTTTAGGCTTCACATCAGAAGTTCTAATAATTTAAATAAATATTAGTTGTATTATCACTTTTTGTTTGTAGGCTTCAATTCCCCCGATAAATTCTCATTAAAGTAAAATAATTAATGCAAGTACGTGTCTCATATTTAATATATTATTGATATTATTTTTATTCAGACGCATTGATTTTAGAATAATGAGACCTTATTAAACGTTTACAAACCAATGCCAACAGAATTAATGAACCGTGCAAACTGCAACTACTGGACCGCTGAACAACTGCCATTAGAGCAGTAGAAGATAACCTTTGGCTGAAAAGAAAAATTGCTCAGTTGAAATCTGGCGTTCTAAATGAAAAAAAATAGGTTGATCCATCATAATAACTCTCAAACAAGAACCAAACTTTTTGAAAGAACAGTTCGCCTATATGAAATAGGAATTCTTCTAACAATCTTACCAATACATAGCTCTGCACTAAAATGGAGAGAAAATGTTATATAGGTATCTAAGTTGCTTCTGAACAAGCAAGACACTGCGAATATAACTCTGTACTGTAATGCTTTAGGAAATTGTAGGCCACCTTAGGTTATATCCCTCAGAGAGTCGCTCAAGGACGGGACGGTCACTATAACGGGTAAAGAAAGCCTAAAAGTGGCAGTGGACCAGATAAATGAGGCAATAACCAATGCCTATCAGAAAAACTGCCGAGAACATACAAGGCAACACAAAGGGAATATAGTTTGGTGGAACAATCACCTCGTGGCTCTAAGAACCGAGGTGACAAGGCTATTTAATAGAGTCAGAACCAACGGGGTTTAAGGGAGTAAATTAACTCATTACAATAAGGAACTCCGGAAGGCTAAAAGAGACTCATGGGACAGTTCTGCGAAGAGATCCATGAGACCTCAACACGTACCTAAATCAAAAAATTCCGAGCCAAGGACGGCTCTAAGGACAAGGTTAGTTACCTGAAGAATGCTAACAGGAACTACGCAGAAACGGCCGAGGGCAGTTTGGAGATGCTTACAAAAGCACACATCCAGAAAGCCAAAATTTATCAAGGTCGATCGCTGGTCATTGTCAAGTGCGAGAAGGAAAGAAGACCCAAGCGAGAGGACTGGCAAATTGCCCCACTATCGCAAGACCCGATAAAATAAAATGTGCCATAGAGGAATCACCAGGAGAGGATGGAATCTACCCAGCGCTACTACAGGAGGTACTAGTGCCACACCTAAACAAAATCTTCAAAGCTAACCTAACTTGGAGACACACTTCGGTAGTATGGAGGAAGGTGAAGGCCATTTACCTATTTACCTATCAAAGCAAGGCAAAATTTTAGACCATACACTCAAATCATACAGACCGATCAGCCTTACGTCCTTTTTACTACTACTACTAAGACTCTGGAAAGACTGGTTGACAGGTTCATAAGAGACAATGCTCTGTGCTGCATCGCATTGTATTTCTTATTTCACTTTTATAAGCTCCTTTACATTTGTTCATAAACTTACTATAAAGGGCACAAAGATACGCTTGGAAATTCCCAATCATAATTATGAGAGGAAATACTCTCACGTACTTTAACTATATCTCCACCAATAAACTCAGGCTAATAAATTTAGATTCTGTGTAATATAAAACTTAAGCCATAAAAAATCTATAAACTGTATATCATAAACCCCATCTCTTGATGCAATATAATCCTAAGCTCTTAATAACGCTTCCCATCCTTACCCAGAAAAGGTAAAAATGTCCACCTCTCCCTACCCAATTGTCTTGATGACAATTACACCCCCAACATTGTATATATAACTAGGCAGTAAGTAGTTAGAAGTTAGTATTCTTTAAGCTTGTAAAGTTGCTCTACTTCATTGTAACTTGTAACCAAACATTTCTTGAACCAAAGTCGCATACAACAGTCATTTAAATAAACGTTATTATTTATATTAATTGTTGTAACATCATTTCGTGTTGAGAACATAACTTCTCAACTAATATCCACGGCAAACCAGTCGCGGATCATACATCAAATCAATTCACTGTGAAAACTGAAACTAAGTTTTCAAAATATACTCGGCAAAACAGTCGCGGAACAAACACTCTGAGAGCTTGTCCCCTAAGTGAGCGTCGGTATGAATATCAACAAGGCAAGTCCACAGAACTTGCTCTGGATGGTCTAAATAGGCTGCTGCTTTCTGGATATAACACATCTATAACAAGGTGTTTGAAAGGAAGAGGTGTAGAGCCTGTAATCTGCGGGTGGATCGAAGCAAATCTGAAGGGCAGGCAATTTCATCTGCCCTGGGAGAGGAATATCCTCTACGAATGTGAAGCCCTGGTAAGAGTGCGGTTTCAATTATTAGGGAAAGAGAAACCGAAGGCAGAGAGCTACGTGAAGGACTCAGTATCTACACTGCCTAAGTCTGCTAAGAAGGTTAAATCTAGATACTGATCTATAAGGCTATGGAGAACCACAATATACCAAAATTGGTCGCGGTGGGCTAGGACGCGCAGCCACTCCAGCAAATCTAATCTAATTTTCTCTTCAACTTAGACATGAAACTATACCATGCCAATTTTTCTCAGAAATTTTGATTTGGAATCTTTGGAGAAAAGGGGCAGGTGATATCTCAGACTTATAACATCGACATCTTTCAGGTACTTCTATGGTTTAATAACCAAGATTGTAGATAAGTTAGATATAAACCTGTTCTGTTCTCTCAATACATGAAATAAGTACAAACTTTCGACACCTGAAAATATTATAAGCGGCTTCCGAGTGACAGTGTACCGTGAACATATTCTACTGATATTTTAAAGCCGATCACATTTTTCCCAAAGGGCTTTACTACCCAAACGTTGGAATAGTTTGACAGACCCATTCGCAATTTTTTTGTAAAATCGCGTCAAAAATTATGTATAAGTTTGATTCTGAAAGTGTACCAGTGTTTCGAGAAAGGATTGAATGCGTTCAAATAATATTTTGCTGGATTTCTGACATTTCAGAAAATAAAGTAGTTTTCTCTTATGTGAGCCTTATTTGCTTCAGGTCAAATCAAATTATTTATTCATGAGTCTCACAATTTCACTTGTTTTACACACGTTATAAATAAAAAATTGCAATCTTTTTAAAAGTGCAAAAATACAACAATACAGGTCTATTTTTTCAACTTATCATACAATCTAATTTTATTTCATTGTATTTGTTCATTGTCATGACCCTAAGGATCCCTTTTCAGATTCCATTAAATGTTCTAAATTATAAAATGCATTGTTTAATTGAAATTCCTTCATTTTTTTAGATACCTCAGTCTGTATCCAAATTGAATATACCCAGATTTTTTTTTGACGGGAAACTATCATTTCATGAATCGCAGTTCTGTTTCTCGATAAGAGCAGTAAAAGTAGAAGGTACGGGTAACTAGGCGATCCGACGGTTGCAAGATATATAATAGGCGTCAGCATCTATATTCATTGAAGTGCCATCCCATAAGTGTTCCCATATCTCCACACATCCCCTGAATCGATAGCGGGGGTGGTGAACAAGTCTGTTGCTCTTTCGTAGGTCAGACCGACCGATACCATGGGGGAAATAGCAGCCGCCCGCCTCCATACAGTTCGATTCCCAAACAATAATGGAGTTAAAATAGCTGCATCAATTAGACCACTAATCGAATTGGGCTTGAAAGGAATGGATGTGCGTGTCGAATGGCAATCTAATTTGCTTCTCGGAGGGGTTATATTGTTGCCGTATAGACATAAACCGACCGCGAAACTTCGGTAAATCTTATCGTTGTCTCCTTCGACCGCCACTGCCACGACCGGAATGGCTTAGTACTTGCTTAGACCGGATAAGAGGATTAAGCTTTATGCTAGGTTATCCTATTAGGCATAGGGAAGGGGTTAGCTTACGTACAACTTCTGTTTTGTTTATATATTTATAGTTGTGTTAAAAAGAAGTAAGTATCAGGACATTACTAATGGGAGACATCCACAGTTCAACCTTAATCTATATTTGAGCCCTGAATCTACCTGAAGTCGTGACTTTGTGTAGGTTCGAGAGAACGAAACACATTCACCATTTAAATGAGGAATCTGGTTCATGAACACGCTTAACCTAACCTAACCGTGTATGAGCTTTATAATGTAAATACCACAACAAATGACCTTTGAAACTCAATTATTATTCCACCAACAAAGTTGATATAATCAGGGTAAATCTGTTTCTAATAGAATTTCAAAAATATCTCAAAAATGCCTCTACATATTACGGAGATTTATTTTTGCAATTATCTGTTATTTTTTTTATTTATTCGGCTTGCTGGACCCATTCAATTCTCAACGTTGTAAACTCAGGACACATTTCCGAGAAATTATTCGTAAACTAATAAACAAACGAGTTAATTCTTTCCGGAATGTCCAAGACTTCCTTACAGTAAATAATTCATTGGTTCATGGAGTAACAACGGACGGAAAATAATGAAATTAATTTAATCATTATTAAAATAGAATTACATGAATTTTCATGGCTATAAAAGAAAATATATTCTTATAATAAGTGCTCTATATTAACTTTCAATTATTTCTTGTTTGGAGAGTTGATTATCACTGTTACTTAGAGAAGGTAGATATGCGGGTTTTCTCAATTATTGACTTTGTTCACCCGAATAAAACTAGGTACAACCGACGATCATTAATTAAGTTTTGTTCAAACACTTAAAAAGAAGTCACCTGGAGCATAACTGTGTTCTGTGTAATCCTTGTTATGTCAAATTTGTCGAAATACATTGTGCTATTGTTCCATGAGAATATAGTACCCATCATACTACTTAAGCGACTAGTCTACGTTTTTACAAGTTAATTGACCAATTTGAACGTGCGGTAACTGGTGACATACCTTATTTACAGTCATAAATATTTTTTCCAAAAAATTGGACCGACTTTATCAGTTGTTGCACTGAAAAATACAAAATAATATTAATTCTATTGGTGCTGGTAATTTTGAAGTTGTGCCGTTGTAGTTTGTTATTGTAGGCATAAATTATAAGAAAAAAAAAGTAAATGCTTATAACATAAAATATACTTATTTATTATTATTCACACTTACTATAGGAAATTATAATAAAAGATACAATCATATGATATAAATATCTAAACGAGGAAATCATCTAAATCATTAATGTAATTAATGTGCCGTGAATTTAATTATTTAATTAAACTCAGATTTTATTTAAAAGTCCCGAAGAATCAAAAATCACCCCTGGAATTTCAAATGGTGTGATACGACCCTCGTTCTATGACAGACGACCTCTTTCCTAATATCTTCTGACTAGAACTATTCCAATATTTCATCCAACATGGACGCACCTAACAATTTCTCCGGAATGCTCTAGACTCTAGGTTAATTACGTTACTGGATGGCCAGAAAGAGTGGCTTAGTTTGGTAAGAAGGATCACTAAGCCTCAGTGATAATCTGAAAGTGAAAGCCTCGTCCACAGAAATTATAGCCCGGAAAGCAGAGGATTCATTAATACGAATTTACCTTGAATCTTGATGCTATTGGAAAAATAAAATAGAGTGTTAACCTTGTGACTGATAAAAGACTTACAAAGAGACAATACGACGGATAGTGTAGTAACTCACTTACATATATTATAGAATAAGTATTTGGCTTTTATTATTTAATTGGTACATAATAAAACAGTTTTACAAAAACTATGACCGACCCTATTTGTTGGTGAAAAATACAAAATAATAATAATTGCAATTCTGCTGATACCTCTGGAGTTATAGGTAGATAGAAGACTTTTGCCATCAAATTCAAAAGTATCAGCACGCGTGGAATTGATATTAGTTTGTATTTTTCAGTGCACCAACTAACAACGTCGGTCCTTGTTTTTATAAAAAAAAATATTTCACAATTTTGAGTATATCATTAGTCATCAAAATTTCAAAAAATCCCGGAAATACTCATATTTCAGACTTTACCACGGCTGTAACTGACAAATTTGAATGTTGTTGGATATGGTCTCTTCTTTAATTTTGCAGTCTCAAATTATCGACTTTCGATAAAAGATTGTCCCCGCCACCCCTTTTGGGGGCATTTTTTGGGAAATTTTAAATTTGTTAAACAAGAGATCATTTCTCAAATCTTTTCTTTAAAATACAAAAGAGTCATTAAAATGGAGAAAGTTCACTAGACAAAGCACGCATAGAAGCATAAAAAAATTGTATGCCTCCCCCGTTGGGAAGTCGGTGAAAAATTATTGATATTACACAATAATAATAAAATTCACGGTATTGACGACACGCCATTCTTATCTTTATCCAAAGATTATTTCTCATAACGTAACCATTTCTCCCAGTTTATACATACGTTGTAGACAAATTGCTTATCAATAAAAAACCTTTGCTTCCATAATTTTCTTGTTTCAGTCATAGGAAATTTAAATTAAAATCTCAATAGCTATTTTTGAGAGCTGTTTCGACTGGAGCATAATCTAAAAATGTAAACTTTGTCCCATCTCTGGAAAATTAAGTGGAGTCAACGTTAGGGAACACAGGAAGCCTTCAGGTTATTTTTAGGGGAAAAGGCATGGAATAAAGTAACTTATAACACGTCCCATTGGTATCCAGGGAATTCAAGCAAAAGCCTTACAAAAAGTATCTGAAAGGTAGGCTGAAACTCATCTTTGGAGCGATTGGGATAGAGAAGCTCTTGTTGGGACTGTTCCGGAAAGAGAAACAGCTTTAGCTCGGAAGCTTCTAGAGTATGTGATAATTTTGCGGATAATTAATTTTATCGTTCAGAACATCTAAATTTCTCCGACACAATGGAAGAAGAAGCCCTATAATATAGAGCGAGGACATTTCTGGAACTTGTAAGTTGTCAATTTAATTTAAAATCAAAGGAATTTGCCTATATAATAAAGTCCTGTTTGAGATGCTACATATTAAGAAGCAAAATTAATCTTTCCATATGGTTTGAAATATTATAATTCAAGCATGGTAGCATTGAAAAAGGATGGAAGGAATCTAAAATCATTAATCTTCATACAATATAAAACAGTTATTGCATTTGTTAGTGATCTTGTAACTTTTAGATATAGATCAATATATATATATATATATATATATATATATATATATATATATATATATATATATATTTAAATGGTTTATCAGTTCGTAGCATTACAGTGATCCGGTAGATTTTGCTTTACTGTTACCTTTCTATTAAAGAACTCTTGTTTATTAATTTTATATTTACACAAGGACAGAATAATGTCTACGGGACATTTAGTTTCTTATATTATTCAATTGAAATCTTCCACTTATTGCCAACTTCTTCTAAGATTACCTTGGCAATTAATACTTTGATGATATGAACATCAATATTCAACTTTAAAGGATAATATTTTATGTTATATCAAGGACTGATACAGCTATACATCGATGTATCTTACAACTGGAAGCATTTCGCTTACACAAAATTTGCCAAATCTATATTCCATTTTATAAAGAGATAAAGTAATAAAAACGGCACAATACAATTTATTACTCTCTCTCTCTTTTTGGAATGGTTGTATATATTTTCTTCCGGTTCAATTCACATACTTTAACCATTTATAATCTTAACAAATAAATATGATATTATGTAGATCAAAGTGTGCCAAAACTAAATTAGAAGGAGAAATAATAATTTATAATCTAATCTCTGATGCCTACTGCTTTAGGATATCTTTTCTAATCATAATTCATGAATATTCTCCTTCTCAAGAAAATTCTGTTCTTCTCTGTTGAAAATTAATCTTCATTACAGGTATATGAAATAATTTTAAAAATCTCTCATTTCGTGGAAACGTTGAGGAGTTTTGGTCTACACCAGTGTTTGCTGAAAAAAGGAAAAATGAGGTGATCATTGAACTTCTTTGTTCCTCATACAATTGCCAGTTACTTCTTCAAATCCTTTTTTCTTATCTCCCTACCTACAAACGTGCATGTTATTTTGTAGTGCTTTTGAATCTCCTAATCGTAGCTGTCGGCATCCAACAGAAGAAGGTTGATGATTATTACTTATTTTAATCCAGGATTGCCAAATCCCATTTTATTTATGTCTTTGCATAGTATCTACCTATTACGTTTCAAAAGATACGATAAGATTGTTAATGTCGAGCAAAAATCCGAAAAAATAACGTTTTTGGTATGGGAGCCCCCTTTATTTATGATTTTAGCGGTAATAGAAATACATATTCTGTGATATTTTCGACTGTCTGCCTATTACGGTTCATGAAATACAACCAGCTGACAGACGGACAGACGGACGGACAGCGTTGGCTTAGTAACAGAGTCCCGTTCGGGCACGGAACCTTAAAGAATTTAATAACGTTATAAACAAACTCATGGTTAGGTACTCCCATTATTATTCAATTCACCTAACATAAGTGAAAATATGCCAAAATATTCAATAAAATTTTATGAAGCAATAATTTATGTTAGAAATTTACATTAAAAAAAAACATATTTTTCATTTCGTAACTTACAAGCACATCGTATTGCAAGGAATTATTTATCAAGTTCCGGATTTCTTCTGATATTTATTCATAATAACCCCCTTGAAAAGATAATAGCAGATAACAAGTCTGGTAATTTCCCAAATATTGAGTAATATTCAATTCGTAAGAAAGCTAAACTTAAAGAAGAAAACAAAATTTAGAAATTGTGTGTTCCGTTTTCTATTATTATAAAAAATGTGATTTATAATGATATACCACAGAAAACATGTTTTCAGCATTCTCGAATGATAAACTGAACAGTTTATCAGAGAGCCTAGAAGACGTCGTCATTAATATCCTTAAACAAGATTCCTTGACAAGATTCTTACTCTTGAAATATCTACCTTTTGACGGAAATAAATAGCTTAAAAAAGTTATTTCGTATTTCCTAAATGTATGCTAAAATTTGCAGAATAAACATGAGTATGTAGGTACTGATTTTGATCGCTGACCGAACCTCACCCTCAACCTGACCAGCATAGCTCAATAATATCATATCTAATTCAAATACTGATAATACGCAGAATTTCTTCAAAGTTGGCTTACTGGTTCTTTAATTATTATAGAGAAGGCCAGATAGTCAGATGGCTACACCACGATAAGGTTAATTCTTCGATTTGTGGCACGTGGATTTTTTTTAGAAAAAATCTCCAATAAAAGCAGTAAATCTAAATTAAGAAACATCTTCTGGTAATTTGCCAAATATTGTACAATATTTGATAAAAAAAGGAAACTAAATTGAAATTTCACAACATAATTTGTAATTTTTACAAATGTATTTTTTACTTAACGATACGAATAGTGACTTTCAATGAAATAACTACCTCAGAAATAATTTCATTTTTCTCAACAAATAAAAAGAGTTTGTCAGAGAGAATCTGAGTTGTAGTCATTAATATCCTCAGTCTGAATTCTTTGAAACAAGATTCATACTTTTAAATAAAATACCTTAACGTCATAGACGAAATATAAAATAGTACAAAATAATTTAATAAAAGTTGTTTTATTACTACGTATGTGAACGCTAGTTGCAAATGTAAAAATTATGAATAATATAAAATAAATGTTCACTGATTTTTGTACTTGACCTGCAGACATCAATGGTAAATAATGAAATACCTACTTGGGTCAAATACTGATATAGTTTATTTATAAATTGGCTCAGTAGTTTGGTATTTAATGAAAAGATGTCCACATGAAAGGATTTGATAGTTAGTTGAGAATTATTCGTCATGTTATAAATAATGAGAGTGTTCAGATGACCTGTTAAATTATCGAACGGTCGACGATGGCAGCAAAAATTATCACACATAATAATTAAAACTGTTGGCCTATTATATTGGAAGATTGTTCAATTTCATACAAATTCTCTTAAAAAAAGATAACCGCACTATATAAATATCTCTATTGATTTTTCCAAAATTTATTCTGTCATGACCATATCATATATCATTGCTGCATACCTATGGCCGCTAAAGGAACGCCTTTCTGTTTATAATAATCAAAATTTCATAAAATCCGTTCATAGTGTGCGTCCTATGCCCTAGCCCAATGTACCGTTCAATTTTAATAACGATACATTCAGTAATTTTGGTTACTTTGATGTCTATAAATCAGTACAAAGCTTTTTGTATACTTATGTATTATTCAAAATAGTGTATTGTATTTTCTACCATTTGAATAACAAACAGAAAAAAATAAGCACTCAATAGTTCTTTGCTAATTGACATAAAAAATAAGCAGTTGGATTTTCTGATAGAATTGTTTGAGCAACTGCAAAACTTGCTATGGAAATAATTTTATATATAAATAATCTATATACCTATCCTATATACCATATATAGTAACGGTGCATGGCTTACAATTATTCTATATTTGCACAATTTTTCTCCATTCCTTCCTGTCGTATGCCATTCCAGTAGCTTCTTTCCACTTCATCTCCCTCTTCTCCAGCAGTTGTGTGATTATTTTATCCCAGGTGTTCCTTGGTCGGCTCTTTTTGCGATTCTCTTGAATTCTAGCTCCTCATACTTTCTTAACTGGTCTGTTTTCATCCATCCCCTGCAGGTGTCTCCACCAAGATAGCTGTTTCCCTTCAACGTATTCTAGGGTTGGCTTTATTTCTAGAGCTTGTCTTATATGTTTTTAATTCTGTCTCTTTTGGTGGCCCTCTTCTCAAGTACCACCGCCGCCTGTATCTTACTTTTCTGCGGCTCTGTCAATACCCATGTTTCATAACCAAAAGTAAGTAAAGGTCTTTATATTGTTTTCAAAATTTTTATTCTTAAATATCTATTTTGTCTTTTTTGTTTATGATTTTTTGTTCAATGGGAAGAAGATCTTATTAGCTTTTTGTATTCTGATGTTGATATCTATTTCTTGTTTCCCTTTTTCGTCTAGAGTTAGTCCTACTCCTTATTATTGGAAATCATCTACTTGTAGATCGATGGTCTCCATCTATCACTATCTTTAACTTTTCTATATTTTTACAACAATTTCGGTTTCATTCTTATTTTTTCATAATTCATTTTCTTTCAATGCCGTGTTCCATAAGTTCAAATTGATTTGTAGGTCTTTTTCACTTTCAGTCAGTATTACCACATCATCTGCAAATGCTCATTCGTTTATAGATATTCTTTGTAGCCGATCAGGTCCTATTTCTAATTTCTTAGTTCTGGGCTTGCATTTTTTTAATAATATCATCCATAAATATGATAAACAAAGATGGAATGAGGCTCCCTCCCTGTCTTAGGCCTGTTCTCGTTGTAAATGTTTCTGAGGCTACATAGTTTCTAATTAATGAGTTTAAATTGCTTCGTATATTTTTTGCGTTAGTCTTATAACATTTCCGCTTACTCCTCGTCCTTCAAAATTTTCCACATTTTATGTCTTTGTACCGAATCGAAATCTTTTTCTAGGTCTAGAAATGCCATGTAAACTTTTCTTCTTTCTTGGGTTGCTTTTTCAGTGATTTGTTTAATTGTGAAAACATAGTCCTGTTACTTCTTACTTCTAAGCCCGCTGTGTAATTCTTCTAATCTACTTTCGATCTTTGTTCTTATTCTTTTCATTATTTCTATAATAAACTTTATTAATATAATTGTTGGAGCTGAATTCTGTACAAAATATGAAAGTATCATATCTTGGAAAGTGAAAAATATCTGCGATAAAATTGAGTTTTAGGGGGCTTAGCACATTTCATGTGAATGCTCTCATCGACATTTACGACAACTTCGCGCAATAAACTCCCCGAAGACGATAAAAGCATATTATTGTCAAATTATATTTTATTTTACGGCCTTTTGGCTCGTACATTACGAGCCAATTAGTCGCATAGATGGAAAATGGTGAAAGTTATTTGTCATTGCGAAAATAAATTTCAACTTGGAGTGGCTCGATTAAAAGCTTACGACTGCTGTTCTGGATATACATATTTTATTAGATAAAAAATGATATTTCTACAGCTTCTCAAGTACGAGCTATATTATCTTCAACGTTGACGTCTAATTATGAGCAATGCTTTGCCATGCAATTTATTTCTTCAACAGACTTAAAGGGCGTAAAAGTTGACATAACAATAATGATAACCAAGCTATATAGGAAATTTATGTAGGTATTTCTCACAATCTCATAGAAAAAAGTTCGTTTTAGAAAGTTATCAGAATTAGTCTGATTCAATAGTTATAGATTTGACATAACATGAGAGACATATGGACGAATTCAATGAAAAATGGGTAATGATTTTCAAGGAGATCGCTCGGACACATCGATTTTTATTTTTCGATGCGAATCTTTCCAGAAATATTTGAATACCCTGGCTGATCTGAAAAAAGAAATGATGCCAAAGGTTTCCTTTTTAAATGGATTTCAGAATTTTTGACCGACGAACCGAAACGGAGGTGGTATACAATTCGACATTATATATGCCTGCATTTATTTTTATTTGTCCACGACTAAACGTGCTCTTATTTTGATAATTTTCTTTTCATATGAGAGAGGGTACGAGAGGAATGGTCCCATATTCATAAAAACTCAAATCCGAAAGCGCCATCGAAAATCCGAGATGGTAGAATTAAAGATAAGAATTTCATCGATGTTAAAATTTGAAAATTCGCTATGTGGAAGAGGTGATTTCTTTCGAAAATTGAAAATCTGAAAATGACTACTTAAGGACCAAATTATTTCTAACAACATTTACTTTGAACATTTTTTCCATAGAGTTACGGTTTTCGAGTTACAGCAGTGGTAGAGTCTGAAATATGCGTACGTAAGTACCTTCCTATTTTTGCTGAGATCTCCAAAAAATACAAAATAAACAAGTACAAGCAAAGAATACCTACCTATACATGGGTATCTAATAAACATTAACACCAAATTACAAAATTGGCTTTTTTTTTTGAAGAAAATATTTATTATAATAATAATTTAATAATAACGTTTAATAACAATATAAGAATAACAAATAATAGTTTGTCAATAAACAACAAATATAGATATAGATACCACATTCTTACGAATAAGTTCAATTAAATCATCTCGGTGACAAATGTCCTATATTCCAGCTAAGAATATTGCTACATAATGTTTTGTTCATATTGTATCTGTTATCCAATATATTTCAAAAAAAAACTTTTTAAAATAACTTAGAAAAACTATGACCGACTGCGTGAGATGATGCACTGAAAAGAATAAAATAACAATAAGTTTCAAGTTGGTACCAAAAGATGATCAGCAATAAGAGACTTTTGACCAACTTCAAAACTTTATGATTCTATCATTATGTATTGTGATTATTTTAGTGCATCATCTCATAAGGTCGGTCCTCGTATTTTTCAAAAAGTTATTTGTTTGACAATTTTGAGGGATCATGGTAAATAACCCACACGCCTCTTGGGCCGTGGATAAACTTCTAGATATTAAATAAAAATTTGAAGAGAATCATCAAAATCGATGTTCATTTACAATTCGGATCGGTGGATAAAAGCAAACCATTTTAAACCTTCTTCTTTTGGGAAGTCGATCAAAAACAATAAACATCTCCAGAAAGTCCAATACATATGTAGTATAGATAGCAAACAAGTATTAAGAAAGAAAAAGCTTTACAACATTATCATTTTGCAATTTTTCATTCCCTACAATAATTAAAGAAGTATTAAAAAGTAGATACATATATGTGTATTGAAATGATTGATTCCACTCATTTTTCTGTTTTTTCCATCAATGCTCTCAACTTCCTGTATATAGTATACACCATTCAATGATAATACCAAAATACAGTCGCTACATCGGAGGGGAGTTTCCATATGGAGAAACAATCGAAAGCTGCTATGCATATATTCTAGTCCATGAATAAAGAATGGATCAAACCCATAAGTATTCCATATAAATGTTGCGTTTCAATGTTCCTAATAATCAAAATAGTGAAAAAATATGTTCATTGTTCCTGAATTCTCATTCAAAAATACTGGAATAAAAGTTGGATATATCTCTTTAATAGTCGAGTCAAAGTAGACTATGAAAAATATAGATATATTCTTATTGTTAAGTCAATTAAACTAGAACTGAGCAAATATATCAGTCATCAAGATCACCTAAGAATTCTTTATTTTATGGAGATCAACTTGAGTACATCTCAAAGACCTGACAGCAAAGAATTAAGATTATTAAACTTGAGGCTAGTACCAATGCAGCTTTCACACCCAAGTGACGGGTGTATTTTTCTTGATTCGAATTTCAATATAACTAATATCGAGCGACCCTAAAAGAAACTCATACCCAGTAGGCCTTTAAACATGAGAACATGTCTTTGCTAAACACAGATAGGAAGCTAAAATTGACAAGTGATATTTCAATCAATATAAATGCAATTGCAGATGAAAGCATTTATTATACTCGCGAGGATAACGAAAACATATGCTTGAAGCCATTCAGATCGAGATGTGATATGTACTGTTTTGTTCGCCTGGTAGCCGTATATTGATTTTTACTTTAAAATACAGATTATTGACGGGTACGGAAGGTGCATTCGATTTCGCCTCAATGTAATATCTATGTTCTTTGGTGACACAAACCCAGATGAAGAGATGGACAGGACAATATAGCAGAGTCACGATCGGGTGCAGGTTCGTTATAAATATCACAACCCACCCGGTCATTACCATTCACTGGAAAATAAATAGATGGCTTTAATATAGGATTTCAGGCACAGCATCTTGGTATGAAGGAGATGAATATTCATAAAACAAATGATTAACTGGGGACGTATTAGATATAAAAATATAGTTGTCCATGACCATTCGTCTGCTGCCAGTGCACGCTATGAAGAAAATTGATGTGACATTTGGTGCCGACACATGCAGAGAAGCATCTTTTCTAGGATGTGGTTCGCCACTAACTAGACCCCTAGTTCAGTATAGGCAAAGATAATGGAGGTATTATCTTTGGTATAGAGGTGAACCAGATCGTAGGTCTTAATCATTATCACATATTCATGATGAAAGACATTTAATCAGAATTCAAAGCATCGGAGAAGTGTTTAGAAGACCTGGTCGGCTGGTCCAATCCCTCTAAAAAGTATCACAGTCTATTATGGGCATCTATTGTTTCTTGATACATCATTCACACTGCGGATATTCTTCGTTATGTAAATATATGTTTCATCAAGATGTTCATCAAACAAAGTCTACGACATTCTGAAGAAGTTGAGAAAATCATAATTCTCGATAAAGTAACAACGATAATGTTTTGACTGCTTAAGCTTAAGATGTGTTTAAACGAATTTCTTTTGACCCTGCTCTTTTTATTCTGTACCTTATTTTGGAGAAAGTACCTACCACAACGCAATTATTTTATTACATACTAATAGATGAGCGTGACTTCGTTCACGCATACAATTTGTAGCGCTTGTCGCTTATGCACGAGTTTATTTTGTCAATTTCATAGCCTCAATTATCCATCCATGTGAAAGTGTGAACTTGGTTTGTGATTCATGGTGTGAACCCAAACTTGTGAGCTTTTGGATTATATATTCAGCAACAAATGTTGCAACCGGTATTATTCTTTAATATTTAATTTTGAGTCCTTCTAAAGAAAACTGGATTACATTTATTTTAACTGTAACGTAGGTTATAACCTATCACTATATCCAGATTCTACAAAATATATGATACTCACGAAGTACCCAATCATCTAAATACCCCTTAAATATTTATTATATGTATCGATAACGGGTTCAAAGGGATTAGATAAATAATTGACGAGTAGTAAACAAAATCTTGAAGCTTGTGCCTATTGGGCTATAGGAGGAGTACGTTGATAGGTACTAATAATAATGAATATATACCAACAATTATCATAATACCATGGTTTCTATATCCAGAAAGCTGTTGGCTTCTGGGTGTAAATAAATATTCAAAGAAATAGTTTGAGTCAAAAGAAGGATCCTAAAGGTTTAGTGAATTCATCTGAAAAATTGCCTCTTTAATTATCAAAGATCTCATTCAAATCAATAACTTGATGGTGAACTATAGAAAAAGAAACGCATTATGTGCAACCTTTACAGGAAAAATGGCGTGTAAAAGTTGAGGGGCGTTCAAGACTCATTTCGCTACAGACATCACTCGAATAGATGGAAAACAATAAAAACACTGCAACCATTTGCGAGCTAATGGAACGTATGGACGACACAATTCCAAAGAAATTTCGAGTTCAACTGAGCCTATATAGGTACCAAAAGTACACCAGATACCTACCTACTTTTAGATTAACAGCTACACGATGAATTCACAGTTTGTAGAATTGATGTAGAATCAGGAACTGAATTCAGATATTTTGTTATACAAGAATTGTCATTCTTTGTATTATATTGTAATTTCACATGAAATAATAATTGAAATAGATAGAACAAGTTTTGATTTAAAACCTTCAGCAAAATTTCAACCTTACACGTAAATAATTTCGACTTATTTCACTGGTCTAGGTCTAGTAATAAGATCGATAGCTGCAAAATACCCTAGCTGACGTGCATGTGTTCTTTTGCTTTCTGTAATTCCAATTGTATTGGATGGGCGAATATCAACAGACTATTTATAAAAAAGGAGCTTTCAATCACACGAACCAGCTGTTATAGTATATACTACAAAAATAAATGTGTAAAATTAAGTGAAATGGCCCAGGTAGGTACTATAAACCAACACATTTATCCTTAAGCAATTCTGATTTGCTGTCAGGGTTATTTGAAAGATGCGAATCATGTTTTCTTCCATTATACACACTTTGAGAGGGAACGAGAGGAGCTACAAGACTTAATTGACGTTATATCAATAGTAATAATCGAAGGTCATATGCTGGCTTCGCTTGAAGAAGATAGATCAAGCCTGAGCAACGAAGGGCGCCTATAATAAGGATTTTCCAAACCTTTGAGAAAAGAATACCTATTTAACCTAACCTTACTAAGAATACACAAAACAACAAAAAAAACTTTTCCAAAATCGGTTCATCCGTTTGGGTGCAATAATACTATAGACATATAGACACAGATGTGTATAGTAGACCCAGAAATCTAAGAAGATCGTAAATCCCTATTAGCCGAGGATCCTCATTATTACCTATTGTTTGAAATATAGACAAGTAATAAAAGTGTGTGTCCCTTGCAACATTCCCAGGTCCGGATTAAGATATCTTATGAAATAGTTAGGCATTTGGCATAATCGCATTCATTATCGTGATGTTTATAAATGTTTTTGTATTATATATCATAATATATTGTATATACATAAAAAATTCTCAATTATATTCAAGCGAATTTTCTTAATAGTTATCTTAATCCATTCTACCTATCTATAAAACAAAATGTAATGGCTAGGGTGGGTACAACGCTGCGTAGACTGCCTGCTGATAATTCAAGTGTTTGGTGATTTACAACCTTTTTAGATTTCTGGTCGCACTATACAAACCTCAAACTTTTAACATCCCTCTGTTTGCGTCGGGGGTTAAGAATTGTCATATGCCGTTAATCAAATAAATATCTTGTGATGATCGGTTGCAGACTCAATGCAACTAAAAGATACAAGAGATGTGTGATATAGTTTGACAGTTGTTGAACAGTAGTAAAATTTTATATTAGAACTAGCTCCTCCCACTATTCCGCTGTAGTTTGATGAGGTATTGAAAGTTCCCGCAAATGTATTACATTCATTAGATCATCTATTTTCTTGGAAAATTTTTCAAATATGATGACAAATATTTCGATCTACATTTGGTTCTTATAGGGTTAGGCTTCACTAAAAAAAATATAGAACACAGCCAGGCATTGTGATTTGATTATTGATATAAACTATTTGAAAAACCAACAAGGTTATTTATCAAAGGCGAACGAAAATGTGAATTTTCAACAAATTTACAATATTTGAATGCCGGAATGACCCCTTTGGAAGCACAACCTGTGAGCTTAAGCGAAAACATATCTTTTGGGACATGAATCTTCCTACCCCTACGAATAAACTACGCCAGCCTGTGCCCAATCTACTCCAATAAAAAGTGTATTTAAAGCGACAGCAATTACACTTTGTTCCTCCGCCTCCTTTTATAGACCTGCATGGAGACGTGAAGGATGCGAAAGCGTATTCAGATGGCACGTAGTGTCCGGAAAATTCTACTTTTCCGTAGTAATTGCGGTGTAAGTGAATCTCTGAACAACTTCTGGAACCAGATTCTAATCTAAAATTCAGCAAAGCAGTCATTAGTTTCTGTTTTAGATCACTCAGAGTATCAGGTAAACTAAATTTCTTGTTGTAAATCTTGAAAATTTAGTGAAATTATGAGCTCGCCATTGAAAGTCACTGTGGCGCTTCTCAAGCTATCGAATTTCAAATCCTATCTGACAACCCGCCTTTCCACGACAGGGACAACCTGACAGGAAATTTTCCATTACAACTTCGACAAATTTATGGGAAAGTTTTCACGCGCTTTGATTGACTGCGAAAACGCAATTTCAGCAACGTTGAGGGAAACGAATTGTACTTCTACGTTGCTTCCTGTTCATCATTCTCTTTCACATGGGAGCGAATCGATAGAAAAAATGGAAAAGGGAAAATAATAAGTGGGATGGCACGACTCTAAGCAACCCTGGAAATAGGTTAATTGCCCCTTATCTAGGCTGTCGGCTCCTAAATCATAAATTCGCATTTCGCTCCATCAGACTAGCAGAGCACGCGGAGTCAATCACTTGCGTTTAGTGTTCCGAAATAGAGACTTAATGTCTTGAAATTAATACTATGTGGTAGTCGTCAGAGTTGATATACCATAGAACATTACAATTACTTTAGTAGGTAGGTACTTATATCCACTCAACTCATAGATTCCAATCTGTCACCATCAACTCAACAGAAAGTAAATGTACTATATACTCCATTTCTAATTGAGAGTGCATCCAAGAATATATAAAAGGAGGATGGCTAACTCTGCATCCTGTTCTATAAACAGCAGTGGCTGAAATAACGTCCTGTAAAAAGTTGTCAATTTGGGGTGTTGCGCAGAATTCCACTAAGTGTCTATTGTTGTAGGTATATAAGCTTCCTTCGCCCATACTACATAAGAATGCGCTGCGTGATTTTGCGCAACACCACTAAATGACATAAGATAACCCAAGGTTTTTTGTGCTACTCCCACTACTCTCGTTAGTCGTCCTCCCTATATTTGTTCATGAGTGCATCTCATGGAGCCCGTCTTTGCCAGCGGTTTGTTATGACGGACTCGACGAGCCATCATGTCCGGTCTCTGGAAATTTTCGCCGCTTGGGTTTAAGTTTTATCTCAATAATTTTATTTTAAATAATTAATAATAATAAATAATGAATTTCAGTGTTAAAAAACAAAATATTACAGGTAAAGTTAAAGACGGCACTGTCTGCCGTTTTCCCTTTTTAAATTTATCCGGTCACACTATATTCTCAATGTGAATCGTAATAGAGTAACATTTAATAGTTCTCAATGATTATTTTAGAGTTCCGTAAATTGGATGAAAAAACGGAACTCTTATAAGATCACTTTAATGTTCACAAATTTATACAGAGTTTGTTGATCGTATATGTATATTAAGAGAATACAAACAAAATCAACAAGATTCTGGGGGCTTATTTCGTAAGGCAATATAGAAAATTTAAAGAAAACATTTCTTCAAGTGGATAATGTGATCATGTGCCACATCATGAGCTCCCTATGAGTAATACAAACATATTTTTAATGTTTATATAAATATATACTCAAGAAAATTAGAAAAAAACATATTTCTGGGACAATTTAACTCGAAACTTTGAAACAAATACTTACAGAATATTGTCTACAGAAAAACCCAAGCAAACATTCTTATTACCTACGCAATTATCTAAGCGCAAACTCCAACTTGAATTATTTGTCACCCCTTTTATATGTCCACTACTGAAGAGGCTTCCCCTTCACTGCCTTGTCAATTTTTGTAACCTATAAAGGGACCTAAAGTCTAGGTGGATTCCGAACCACGGATATGTCTCTAAGATACATACCACCAGATCACAGGGTTTTAAGGCGTACCTTACGACGCTGCCTCAGTGCGGGTTGGTAAGCGGCAAGTGATGTCGACCCCTAGTTTTCGCCATTTTATAGCGATGCTTCTACCCCCGGATTTTTTCAGGAAATTTTTATTCAAGGAAAAAGTTCTTGAACCCCATACCTCTCAGTTAGAAGACCAGGGTCTACAAACTAGACCACCGGGGAATATTTTTATATAGTGTATTTACTTTTTAGTGACATTTTTATTGATACTTTATATAGATATTGTTTCGAAATTTATCAGTTTGAATAGTACAGCTTTACAGAGTTGACAAATCGCCTCATTATTGACGTCAAACATAACAATGGGAATTGCCATGTTAGCATAAAAAGCATACGCGGATTTTAACCTGAATTCATGACAAGAGATATAGATTCCAATGATAATTCTAACAATCTTATTGGTTTTGCCCCAATCATAGTAACATATGCTCATTTGAAAGATCCTGCTAGAGAAAGACATGACATATTAAATACAGAAATCTCTCTGAGTAAAAGTCAAGGTACAGGAAAAATCTTATTTACAAATTTGATGCTTATAGCTATAAGTATTATGAAATTCGGATGAGTAGTTTAGGGGAATCGAGAGGTTAAGGTATAGGCGGACATTAAAAAAATATGTATCTTGGTACTTTGAGACATGTATGTATATTCTATTTGTTCTTTGGCCAACATTTTTACTCGCTTTCTGGGTGAAAGAATAATGAGAAATTAGAGTTTCTAAGTATGAGTGAAACTCATAACAGGTGAAGGTGAAATAATATCAAGTGGTGTTCCTGGTTTTAAAGCATCTTCAGTGCCTTCCCGTCGATCTTGAAGATTCTGCGACTCCATCCCAGATGAATTTTGTCGAGACAATACTGGCGAAGTTGGAACTTTCTTGAGTAGAGTGTATTTCTGCTGCATCCTAAAAGGACCTGGTTGAGGAGATAATGTCGAAAAAGAGGTCTTTCGCCACAAATTATAGGCGCGTCCGATTGCGGAGAAAGTCGATATTCGTTTGTCAACTGTTTCTCAGCAGCAGGAAAGCGTAATCTGGTATTGCGTCCGGATTGAAAGGCATTATTCCAGTTGATCTGAACGCCAACACTGCTTTGTTTACTGTAGCTAACATGCCTCAGGCGCTGTTCAACAGCTTACCAAATTGCCGCCTATTAAGTTATCTATTTGGATTTGCTATAATAATTCTTCCACAGGCTTCGTAGAAATATCTCTTAAGACTTAAAAAAAACGGTCCAATGGTTGTAGGAAATGTGTACAGTGTGTAGGTAGATAGTAAAAGATAATGTCATGTTCTTCAGCATATTCTAGTGTTTCAATGTTATTGGTGTGCGAAGTGTCTCCGTCCATTATTAGTGGAACTTTTCCAGCAGCTTTCCTCAGATAAAAATGTGTTTTCAGCCAATCCAAGAATATTTCGGATGTCACATCAGACGATTTTTGAGACATCCCTAATTTCGAACCTGGTGGCATTGCATATAACCACGTGTTGCGAAATGATGCTGGTGTTATAATGCAGCTAGTTCAAGCATGTACTGCTCATGTGATTTGCGAGATATCGCAAGTGATCCGTCTATCCGACTGGTCCAACTCTCCCCACATTTTCCTATATGAAAATTATTTATGAGATCATATAAAAACTGATATACAATATGAAGAATAGCAATTTGAATACTAGATCTGATTCAAACAGAAACCAATTGTTGATATAAGCATTTAATTATTATGTCGTACAAAATAAATTTATTAAATTATTACGTTGAGTAAAGAAAATATTAATTTGTCCAACTTTTGAACACCTGACCCAGAGGTTCAATATATTGGCTATGATGCTACAAAAACAAGCAGTCAAGTCTAAATGACCTACAAAAAATAGTACCTAATGGTTCTCTATTAAACTTCTTTCTGCAGCAATAAAAGCTATGTCATATTTACTAAAAACTAGAGATCAGAGTATGTCACCAGTTATTTTTTACTCTGATATTTAAGTAGATCTAACGGACCTATTATGACGTTTATATGCTTTTTTCTACCTTTAAAGTTCCCTGAAATTGGATCTTGATTGCTTTTCACTCTATAATTCTCAGATCTACTTTTCCAACTGGAAAGAATTTTGGTATATACAAATGCCATTTCTCATTCGGATATTTTGAAATGAATTGCATCGGCACCTTTGAGAACTTTTAAAAATACATATTTTTGATAAAATTACGTTAACGATGTAGCAACTAAACAAAGCAGAGTTTGTCACTTTTGAAGAAAGTACTTCCAGCATTAGCCTTTCAATGCAAGATTTATCAATGGGCACATTTCATCAATGGATAAGTTTAATGGAGGCTTATCAAAGATACAAAACTATTATTCAACAATACTGTGATTAGGAACCAATTTTCTCAGAATCCGTATCTAAAGATACCTAGCGTTATTCTACATCGTATAAATGACTCCAGTTGAAATAATAAAACTGCTCTATAAACTTGCAACCACAGTTGTAGATAGCAAGTTCCTATTGAATGAACTAACATAAAAAATATGTTCTATTGAAGTTGTATAACATGCAAACACAACATATTAGAGAGATACAGAGCTAGCGGCTGCGGAATATCCCGAAATCGCACAGAATGGATGTTATCGTAAAACTGAGATTGCTGTCGAGATGTTCGCAGACATTTGTTCCGCTTTTTTTATTGTGACAATAAACGTGTTTACAACTGATTTAGGGCACAGATAAATTCCCTGGATGGCCACAATGTCGAGAGCCGGTGGGAGTTGTACGGCATGTGGGGGCCTAAAAGATGCATAAAACAATTGGCTGAACCACTACACCCATGAGATATTCGTTGTTTGTGTTTCGTGTTGATGGTGTCCCGTGCGTGTTTGCAAACATTCTTTTTTGTAAACTTTTGCGAACATTCAGTCAACTATTCAGAGTCATGTATATTGACCAAATCTTTCCATCTTATAATTGGGCGTGAGATTTCAAGAGCTTCTATATATTCAGTAAGATTCTCATCCTTTGTTTACTCCATGTAGGAAACAAATCAATTATTATATATCTCAGAAGCCTTCAGGTCCTCTGATATTATATTCGTTTTCTCAGTTAAGGCATTATACTTTGAAACATGAAAGGCAGGATGCAAGTTGCAAAAAAGTACATTTTGCTTATGTTTTGAAATACAAAATTATATTTATAATTCTGAATCATAATGAATCTCTATATTTACAGCGTTCTTGTGAAATAATCAATTTCTTCATATTAGGTATTCATTCTATGTTCTCATAGCAGAGGATAACTTTGAAAAAAGTATTGTGGGTGCAAACTCTGCTACATCTGTTTCTATATGACGAATCATTTACATAGCCAGGTATCTCCAAAAATCAATTCTAATTAGATGGTTGTACAATGTTATGTTTCAAATCAAATAATAACTAATGAATCCGAATATTCAGAATGGAGGATGCTAAATATTCTCATTAAAATTTTAAAACTATTACCTCTTTTATACTTTGAAGAAAGTGTAGGTGCAGTACACCCCGCATTGTTATAAATAGAAGCAAAGAAAACTGTATTTTCTTTGATACATTCAAATCAGGCGGACCCATCCTACACTCTAAGCCTGTTGCACAATTGTCATTTTATAATGAATTTTCAATACACTAAAACTTTCTTTATAAATAACCTAACCAATCTACTTAAAGAAATATTATTTATTTTTCGAGATTTTTGAATACCTAAATAGAACATCCTGCAACTCAGCCATTACTATTATCTTTAGTTGAATTGGATAAAATTTTCATATTTCCACTTTTATGTATATATATATATCTCACACCGTTTTTCCATAATACCGTATAAGAAAGAAACCATATTCTTCCTTACATACTCATAAATTGTCTCCATAAAAGGGCGTACCAAAAATCGTCCCCAGAAATAAAATTAAGTAATTAGTTAACCTCTTACCTGAAAAAGTATCTCTAAACTCGTCCCCAAGAAAAGTAGGTCCTCAAAAATAGATCCTTGAATTTGTCCCTGACGTTTTCGCATTATGAATCACCAATATAGCTACTTATTAAAATCCATAGATTAACTCTTTTCATAAAATATTTTCTTATATATCTATAACAAATGAAAAACTCACTAAGTACCACAAAACACATTTTATTTAACAATTTTATTTAAGAATCTGTAAAGTCTGCTTATGTTTTATACAAGTACATTCAACTTTTATTAAAATAAGCTATACGCTTTACAAAATCAAATCTTGAAACAGATCCATTTCTATACTCTTCGATTTTCCTAGCAACTCACTGCTTAGTACTGCTTACGTCTACTGGATCGCGTATTCTTGAAAATTCACCACATTGTAAGAATTGGTGTTTGGTAAATTTTACAGAGACTACAATTAGCACATAACTTCCACATTCACTCAAACTGACAAAGCTTTCCATATTTTGTCACACCTAAATAAAATGCAATTCTTAGCCAGAAATATCATATCAGAATGAAATAACAATCTAATATGAATGAAATAATTTACACTTTTGGAGAATTTGTATTTAATAGGCAACTGTCCGGGGACCAATTCTAGTAGGAGATTAAAGGACCGTAATTAGTATGGGGACAAATTAGGGTTGTAGAAATTAGGTACTACCTGCTCGGGGACGATTTCAGGGCCATCCCCATAATATACTTTTTCCGTTTCTAAGGAAAAGGTGTTGATCGACTGTTCATTTTTTTAGCTTTAGCTTGGACTTTAGATCTGTAGAAAACCGATTACTGAAAATGTTATAAGATTGCAATATCTGCTTACTTGGTACCTAAGTAAAAAGCGATTTTTGGGTTTTCTCATGGGAAATTAATTTGAAAGTATCGAGAGATCCAAAAAAAAATCATTCGTCGTAGGCCTTTGAAAATGAGAACATGTCTTTGCTAAAAACAGATAGGAAGCTAAAAGTAACAAGTGATGTTTCAGTCAATATAAATGCAATTGCAGATAATTCAAGTAAAGACTCGCTCCCCATTTCAAATGCCTACTGCAAATGATTTATTTTTGGATCGCTCGGTATGTTAGTATATTCCTCCACAAATTCAGATACCAAGAGAAATCCACTGCTTGATGATGTTCTGTAAATGTTACGAAAACAAAAATATTCTACATTCTTGAGCTGAACACATAGATAATAATAACGATGGTAAACTTTAGGCGCCACAATCGAAGTCAAATGAGATAAACTAAAAATGTTGCCTTAACATCGCTGCAACAGCACACATATAACAAGATAACCAAAATGAATAACATTGATGTTAACAGCTTAATGCCAAACGTAGCCAAATATTCGAATATTTGAAACGCTTTGGGCAAAATCATCACTCACAGTCCTCACTGTTTCATGATATTACAAACAATAATCGACCATAGTTACTAAGACCATAGAGGAAAAGTGATGACACTGAAGTTCCTAAGATAATATGTGGTCATCTCGGACTCATCCTTGTCACTCAATCGACTAACTAAAATTGATTACAAAATATGTAGAGGAGCATCCATCTGCTAAAGTGATTGATTAGCTATGCACGTGGAAAAACTCCCGATTCTCAATTTTGGGTTACTAAAAATAACAATTACCAAGCTTGACTTTAGTCACAGTGTTATTTGATTGACGGAATCCATTTTGCTTGTATGTAGTTTGAGTTTTAGCTTGTTTTCTACATGTGAACATTTCAAATAGTTCCTGACAGCATGCTGATTAGGCCGTTAATATTAAAATTTGTAGTTGACAATTTAATAACGAGGACTAAATTAAATGTAAATAGATTAGATTTAAAATTAGTGCACATTGAAATTGTTAATTGAGGTGAGGCGGGGAAAGTTGCGACAAGATTAAAGGCCAGTGGGGAGATTTTGTCAAGGCATGATTGGAATAGTTGAATAAATTTGCTTTAATTCTATCGAAATTTGATATTGATTATAACTGTGACCTATTTCAGATAAGCTGATTGAATACCAATGAACCTGGAATGGTTAGATATAAATATGTTTTATAATATATTATTCAGAAAAATCTGTTCCTTCATAATAACAATAAAAATGTTTGATCTGAATAAAAATGTATAAATTCTTGTTTTGTACATTAAAGAATAGAAAATTCCATTATATTAGAAATCATTGTGAAGTTACTGACACTGACATAGACCATAAAGTCATTACCATCCTATAACTAATTGAGAACGTTGAGGAGTTATAAATTATAGGTGATATCGGAGAACACATTGTTGGAATAATCAAATTTCCAACTACTAATAGGTCTAAATTAATAGTTGATTAAAGTTACAAGTTGTTAGTGGAATAATTTAGGTACGCCACATAATTAATTCATAGCAACATAATTATCGAGTTGGTAATCGATATAAATAAACAAAATAATCACAGAGTTTTCAATTTTCAACTAAGAAGTTGTATCATTGAGCTGGGCAACCGAAATGTTTATGATTTTAATATCACTATTTTTGACACCGGAACAGAGGAGGTATACAATTCATCCCTATGTTTTTTATGTATGTACGTGGACGTGCACCGATTTTGATTATCCTTCGAGATGGTCCAATATTGGAAACCTCCCTCAGAGGGGGTGGAGAATGCATTTTTTTAAATAGTGTAAACTTTTATCTGATAAAATCAAAAAATAACAAACACAGAATTACCACAATAAACACCAACACTTTACTTTGTCAAACCCGACAATTGTTTCGCCAACAAGGTTGGCATCTTCAGGGGTTAACCTGTAACTACAGTTACCAACTTTGTTGATAGATTAAAGAAAAACTAATCTCCAGCAATTTTTTTAATTCGACATTTTCCAAAAATTCAGGTACTTCTGAGTTACAGCATTAAGTACGTGCAAGAATATTAGGTCCGTTTTATTTTGAAATATATATCTGAATGTATGTAAATTCATCCATTCTCATGACTAATGAAACACTCAAAGATGTGATTTAAATTTTACAAATAATAGGAACCACTTTTTTAGTTGGTACCGAACAAAATTCAAAATAAGGTTGATTCTATTAACACTGTCTGGGGAGAGCGTGGCTGGATCTAACCAATTTGATAAAATGGTAATTTTGAGTACCTAAAATGATTCCTCATAAGCATCGTCTAAGAAACAAAAGAGGCATCCGTAATTCTGAGTGATACCTCTAACTCAGTTAATGTGAGCCGATTTCTTATATACGATACATTGTATCCAGTCGAAACCAGATGAATCATCATTATAAGGCTCAGCACAAACTAAGCAGAAGCAGAATCTCTTCTTAAACTTTACTTCTCTTCCAGTTTTTTCCTCTATCTTTCTCTTTCCCCTTGCCTCCATCTTATTATTTGTTTGACTCTGAGTAGCTTTCCACTTCTTAGTAAATTTTGATTTGGCTTCTTTCTCTTAATCATTCTACCATCATGGCTTCTTTTCCTGAATCGCAAACTAAACAGTTATTTTATTAGAAATACTTTATCATTCTGACGTATTGTTACATTGTCACCTCACATAATATATCGTACTCGTTGGCAGCATCTCTGGATTTTCTGTTTATCTCGATAATATTTCAATGATAAATATTAACGTCTTCACTCAAACTACTCTGAAGTACGAAAAGTTCGTTTACCTCCCAATCCGGGTTTATTATGCACAACTCTTCGAGATGATGACCGGCTAGCATTTGTCTAGTCGCAACACGGTTGGTGGCGTACTTGCAAACTGACTATCATAATCGCAACCCTTTGGCGGAAAAAAGCTTGTTAATTCTCGTCCGTTAGAATCAGCCTCAACCTCCCCTACTTTTGAAGATAGTAACAAAAGCCTTTAATTTACTCATAACTGCACCATTTGCAAAATACAAGCACCAATAGAATTATTTTGATTTTTTCCTAGCTAATAAAGGCGAGCCTCTTTATAGTAAAAAATATTTATGCATTTGCTATTTCAGAACTAATAAAACTTCAAACAAAAATGTGGACAAGTGCGACTTGGACCCGCTTGGGATTTTCCTGTAAACTAAGAGTAAAGCTGTAAGTTTTATTTTTTTTTCTAATTTTTCACACAGTATATCAATGGTAAGACAATATTTCATAGAGTTACAGAAGGTTTGAGAGACCAAAGCAGAGTTAATCAACCATATTCAGGATTCAAAAAGTATGTTGACGTTATATTGATAGGTTTATAAACACGTTGACTTGTGGATGGATCTCAGTATCGATTATTCAAAAATACACATCATATACGGTCCCTCAGTCCTGATCTCAAATATTTGTCAGTTCTGGCTTCGCATCATCACACTGCTTACAATTAACATATATGCAAAATATAATCCAATTTGTCAAGTCAATTAAGACTTCTAATTGATGAAAATCTGTTGAATAAATCACGTCCAATTCGGTGATATTTGCAAAAGAAATTAAAAGTATTACTGGAAAAAGTCTCATCAAGTCATGGGCGGTGAATGCTTGAATAAATTTACACTAACTGAACTAATAATGGAAATTGATTGGATTTTAGCTAGACAGTGACTTTTCTACTAAAAAGGAGACGACAGATACTCGTTACGAACTACACAGCAAATTTATTTTACAAATTCGAGTGATCGATAGAGAGAATGTTGGCTAATGGAGGGCAATAGTAATACAGTAAAAAAAAATAATAATAATTCGATGTCCCTACTATTGAAATTCTTAGACATTGATTAAAAATGCTATCAAGCATATGACATATTGATACAGTTGATGATACGATATTTAAAGTGTTACGTAATAATGAAATTCTTCTACAACAAGAGACTTCAACCTTTTTCTTTGTATATAATCGATAGTAACAAAGGTGTACCTAAACTGTTGAATGTTGTGCTATTATTATAGGCTTTATATCCAGAACAGAGAAAAAATCAACACCCACACGATAGTTTTTGCATACGAATTTATGCCCATTAGTTAATTCGTTAATTCAGCTGCAATTCTGTGATGATTCAGATTGCAGATTTTGACATTTTTGAAAACAAGTTTCTTACGACAATTAAGAACAAGAATATTTCAACAAAATCTTGTCCATAAGCATTAAAATCCTCAAATATTAACTTCATGATAGCCATTATTAATTTGATGAAAATTTCATCCTGAAACGATGATATCAATAAATCCCATGTCACTGGTATGAAGAAGCGAAAGAGGAATAATTTAACTAATGAACACGAGGATTCTCTAGACTACTCGTGGAATAGTTTAATTAACAGCTTCAAACCCACACCTGCATTCCCTGTTCTAATAGACGTTAGTTTGTGGCAAAACGGATATCGTTCCGGATAAATGGTAACTCACAACATCACTTATACTAAATTCCACAGAGCATTGGTTTCCAGGGAATAGATCAATGGTATGGAATGTGGAAAATTAATCGTTCATCTGACACATCATCAAAGGTGGTCTACATATGTCTGCTAACAATGTCCTTTAATGACGAAGGTAGCTTTAGCGGCAATTATGTGATTATAACAGATAACTGTATTTATGTGCACACCTCTGATTGAATACAATGATACTTTCTCAACGGGAAGATTAATCACCAGCACATCCACTAAGTTAAATCAAATCATCAAGCAATTAGGTTAATCTTTCAAATATCAAAAGCTTATAGAATAGCTTCGAAGTTAAAATTGCCAACAAAATTTTATCCGAAACGATATAGAATAGGCCCCATTGGATCTTATCTCCAATGGTAGTCAGTACAACGTTATATTCATACCTACATACGAACCGGTACTCATTTCATGCTAAAATTGAGTTTTCCAATTGGCTCTTTGTTATTTTCTACTGGAAAAATTGCCACCGACTAGATATCTATCGATATTTTGGTCGGATATTCGAAACAGATGCAAAGCTCATCAGCGAAATATAAAGAAGTTCGATGTTTTGTTTACACTTATTTGCTGAAGGGAATTTGTACCGAAGCTATATAGATGTAGAAATATAGCTGAAATAAATTCGTACATCTCAAAATGCATTTCTAAGAAAAGCATGAAAAAAGTTATGCTCAAATGAACTTTGAATATGACAATTGTTTGTGACTTGGTGAGACGATTTTAATATTCAATGGAATTTCAAAGCGGTAAGAATGTCGTGTGAGTAGACACATCAGATTTTATTTATCTTAATATTAAAGAAAACCAAGGGAGATGTCATCTACTTGGCTGAAATATTAAAATGATGATGAGAAGTTTTTGTATCCTCACCTAAGATTATTTATATTTTTTTGCCAATCTATTATTGAATGAGTTAAAACATAAAGCAAAATACACGAATTATTAAATTTAGCAGCTCTAAATATATATTATAATATCCTGCAATAATTTTCTTGCTGTACAAAGCGCTTATGCTGATGACACTCGTTACTACAAAGCATTCGAAATTGCAGTCAACAAAAACAAAGCAACCAACAAAGCCCATAGCCACGTATAAAGGGTGAGCAGTGACTTCGGTACATTAATCAGCTTCTTTGAAACTCTTGTGCAGATAATCAAGGTCTAAATTCTACAGCCATGTAATTAGATTTTTACTGGCAATTTCTCAGGTTAAGAACTTAAAGAGAGAGAAATAAATCCGAAGTTTCCAGAAGAGGGAAAAAGAACCAGTTGCAGCCATTCTTAGCATCGCCTTGTATGGATGTTTACTATAAACCCGGCTGCGAATAAAACAATCATAAAGCATTATACACCAATTGAACTTGTGTAAATGGATCCGTCAACTTATTTATTTTCACTGCAGTCAGTAAGATATCGCAAATTAATCTTCGTGTTTGCTCTATACATACACATTGGAAATAATTAAATTTTCAATACTCAATACTCAGTAGTGTTTATCAGAGTGAATTGATTGATCAAAGAAGTCCATTTATATTAGGATGGGATACTGAATTTGTGCGAGACTGTAAATAATTAGTTATGACAATTCGCACGATATTATAGGATTTATTTATTATTACATTGATGGAATATTCTTTGTGATTGGGTTAGCTTGAGCTAACCAAAAAATTAGACCGACGTTATTAGTTGATGCACTGAAGTTGTGCAGTTGCAGTTAGATTGATAACTTTAGCACCAACTTCACAAGTACCAGCATCAATAGAATTAATATTGTTTTGTACTTTTCAGTGCATCAACTAATAAAGTCGGTCCAATTTTTTGTAAGAAATATTTATTTCACACTTTTGAGTGTAACATTACTCACCGTTGTATCTCGAAAACCGTAACTATAAGAAAAAATGCTCATTATAAATGTTGCTATAAATAATTAGGTCTTTTATGTGAAATCAATAGATTTTCAATTTTCTTAAGAAATCGCCCTCTTCACATAACAAAAACATTTTTTGAGAATTTAAAATGCCTCTATCTGGTAAACCGTAACTCTTTTAAAAAAATGTTCAATTTAAACGGTACCGGATATTATCCTAAATTTAATTATACCATCTCAGATTTTCGATTTACGAGAAAATTCGCAACATCCACCCCCTTCTGCGGCGGTTTTCGGAGGGAAGGAGATTTCGGATTTGCGTTTTTGTGAATATAGGACCATTTCTCAAGCCTCCTCTTTCAAATGAATCAAAAATCATCAAATCGGAGTACGTTTACTATATAAAAAGCGCATACGAAACAAAAAAAAAATAATTGTATACCTCCCCTGTTCGGGGTTCGTCGGTCAAAAATGCAATTGTTATTTATTCCCGTAGATACTTTCTTGCGTTTTTCAGTTATTGTTATTTAAGGAACACTTCATCAGACAAGAGGTTTTTGTATTCATAAATAATAGTCCAAGATATCGATAGTAACAGAATTTTCGTTTCATATTTATGGCAGAAATCTAGAACTTTTCGAAAAGGTATTGAAATATATAAAGAATGTCCGTAAAGGTTATGCTGAAAATGGTAAGGCTTGTAGCGTGAGTCAAAATAAATATATGTTATCGGTTTTCGCCTTTAATGTGATAATTTAGACAAATTATTGAATTTGTAAAATTTAAACAGTTTCCATATTATCTAAGAGATTTGGAAAGGTTTGCTTATATCAGTGCTTATTTTTAAATGTTAAGTGCAGTTGAATAAATACATTTTGAAGAAATGTTTTCAAAATGTGCACCCTGAAGTTCATTTCAGTTCAACTGAAAATCTCCGCTGTACTCGCTTAAATAATAGGGACGAGTTACTAGGCATTAGACATGATCATCATTGGTTTATATCGCGTACAATGAAGATTTTGAGAAGATGTATTGAACTCCTTTGTGCATATAGTAGATACTTTTCCTGATAATTTCTTAAATAATTATACTTTTTTACTGAAGGCCAGATTTATATTACGCAGATGAACTATACCCTACAGAGGCACAAGCGTGATTTTCCAAATTATAAATCCTCAAACGAAAATTGAACTGACAGTTTGTTCGAACGTTTTAACTAACGGTTAGGCTGAACTGATAAAACTGCCCCTTATGTCACTCTCCCACAGATCGTTTTGATGTTATATATGCCGATTCCGTTGACACTCTTCTGACCGCTGAAAGCTTATTGGCACAGAGATAGCCAATGGAATTGGTAATCGTAATCAGATGACGGTTAGTGGGATACGGACATTAGAGTCTTAAATCATTGGCATGTTATTAAAATGCGATTCTCTCTAAAACAAATCAAATCAAAATTATGACAGAATCAAATGATGAAAGAAAAATGCCACAAGAAATATATAAACTTAACTGGGTCATTTCGTCTGCCCCTGTATAGGACATAGGTATATGTGGAACAGCAGTTTTCATATATGGAAACAAGCAACATTATGAGTTAATTCAATTGCTCAAATTTCGTTGATAACCGAGCAACCATTTAGAACATATGAATTAAATTAAACTTTCATATTCTCATTTTCAAGGCGAGTAAGTCCAAAACAAAGTTTTATGGCATATTTCATTCATAACACTCTGTATAGATATTCTACGAATCTTACTTCTACTATATGTATACTTATTCTCTAAATGTAAACAGTCTGAATTGCCCGATGCATCTAAATTTTAAATTTAAGTGGCGGATACTTGATAATGACAAGGCAGAAAATGTATATGTCTACCAGATAGAAAAATGTATTCCTTTATAATAATAAAACTTCATAATGACTACCCGCTGTCAAGAACACCGTGAAAATTAATCCAAAAGTAATAAGTAACTCAGCTCTATACTTAGTTATTTGTTCCTGGAGGATGACTAACCTTTTGATTGTTTGTCACAAGAGTTCACAACTTTAATTAGGTCTTGTGAAGAAAAATAACTAGAAAGATTAGATAACAAGTTGTTATCTCGGCGAAAATAAAAATTTCTTCTTCGCATCGAGGAGAAAAGATAACTAAAATAAAGCTTTAGTTTTATACAAGATATTATGAAAATGGAATAATGTGATTTAATAATAGTTAGGTTTAGATTAATTACAAAATTTTGTTCATTTGTGAATTAATGATTGATGTATGGAGGCGAAACTCGAGGTAGGCACATTAAACTTTCCATTAGATCTACAGTTAAGTAGATGATTACCTACAATGTATGGGTTCTAAGATACCTCAGCATAGCGCAAAACTGAATTTCATAGAATGAATTCAATTCATTGGTTAGGTTCTTCTCTGATTGAAATATAAATGAATTAATTCGATATATAGGTGTGTTAAATTATTTTTGACTTCCCAATGAAAAAATCTGGTGTTTCCGTTAACACGATTTCCTAACTCTCTCATGAGAGTATGACCATTGATTATTTTCAGCGTTTCAATGCAAATTTAAATAGTCATATTCAATTTTGACGAAGGAGGATTTGTTTAGCCAGAATATGAATAACCATTTATAAAACTTTACACTTCATAAAAGCATAATTTGTTCTTTTTTTTCTCAGAGATATGGATTATAGAAGATGAAAAGAGCTTTAAGCAGAATATAACAATCTGTGTCACCGGCGAGGCATATTGATCCCTACGAATCAAGAAAAAAAGCAAAAACCTTGATACATCCGGTCCCGGGGATTCAGTCAGACCAATGGCTAAACCTATGATTTTTGGAATCAGGGGTTTCTGAAACGTAAGCATCTGTGGAAATGTGAACATCGAAAATTTTAAACGATTACAATACTTTCCTTTCTATACTACTTAAAGGTGGGAAACTAAAAATGAGAAATCGAAAAACTTTCATTTCCGCCACTGAGAAATTTACATACTTGATAGAATTCTCAGGTTCTGATTTCTTATCCAAAACTAGAAATTATGGAAAAGTTCTGCCTATGGCATCTTTACTTTTTTAACATCAAACGAGAAACTCATCAATCACATCAGAATATGAATACAATTTAGGTACATACGTACATACATATAGAGAAATATACCGCATAACCAACATTACGGATTTTAAAACGCAGAGACACTTATGTCGAAATTGAAATAAAGTATTTAGAATAGGACCGACCCATTATTTAACGTAATTGGTAAGATGACAATTAATTTCTTATATCACAGTGTAAATTGTGCTTATATGTTAAGTTTTTTTTTACCATCGCAAGACATTAAGACTCAGGATTATTAGGAGCTAAATTGTTGTTTGATTATGCCATTTCGTATATCTAACATAAATTTTGTTACATTAATTTGTGAGACGTAGAAGTGTTCATACGAATACATTCTAAAATATTATACTCGGGCTTTATTTGCCTCAAAGCAACACTGTATTCGAGTAAAAATATTCTTGGATGTCGTCTTCAGCCCATTTGTATGTCCACTACTGAACAGGCCTCCCCTTCACTCATTTTTTGCACCTGATAAGAGGACCTACAGCTTAAGGTGGACTCCGAACCACCGATATGTCTCGAAGAGACATACCATTCAACCAGATTAGAGGGTTTTAAGGCGTACCTTACCACGCTGCCTTGATGCGGCTTGGTAAGGGACAAGTCATGTCCACCGCCAGTTTTTGCCATTTTATAGCGATCCTTCTATCCCGGAATTTTTCAGGAAATTTTTATTTGAGGAAAAGGACCTAGTTGGGCTCAAACCCCATACCCCCATACGTCTCGGTTAGAAGACCAGCGTCTACCAACTAGACCACCGCGGCCATTCTCGGATATATCTAATATTATATGATTATCAAAGAAATTGAAAACAGAATGGTAATCTTAGCTTCGTTTAATGAAGAGTATCATGCCATAAACAAATCGAACTTGAATTTGATCTATTCTGCTAATTATTCCAAATATTATTTATATCCATGATAAATGAATTCACTTTGATAGGAGCCATTTCGATATTAAACTGACCAAACAATAATTCCATAGATATTTCGCGATTAAACGATCCATCCATCACGACACCGAAAATTCGTCAGTACAAATGGAAACGTCACAGCCTTTTGATGATCCTCACATATTACACACCGGTGAAATTCATAAATCATTCGAACAAAATCGGAGAATATTCCTTTGTAATGTATTTTATCGACAGGATTGTAGAAATAAGATTCAAAGAAATATTGGTTGAGTCCCGCAAGAATGGACACATTTATACATGAAAAATTGTTATTAGTGGCTCTCATTCTTTGACAGCAATGACTCGAAGAATAATAGAGATATAGATTGCCTTTGATTCCTGTAGGAAATCGAAAGGAATGATGTAATAATGTAATAGCTTGTTCAGTTCTTTAAATGACGCTACTTTGAGATTTTGGTTGCTTGAACGATTGACAAAGTCGTAAACCGAAACGATCAATGGTAGAACAGCTTCAAAACGACATATTACTGTTGTAATAGTATTATGTATATTTCAGCAATTATCAACTTCTCAAAGATATGAAATAATCAATATAGTGTCTCAAAAAATAATCCTCAAGAGAACCGTTTATTCTTAAAACATTATTTTCCCCTTTGAAAAATTATCAAAAACAACAATTAAAAAAGTCCATTGTCTGAATAGAATGTCTCTGTACAGACAGAAAGATGTATGCAGCGAAAGTTGTTGATTTATATATATATATATATATATATATATATATATATATATATATATTAATAGCGCCTGCATAGGCAACAAACAAGTTGCATTGGCTTAAAGATAACTAGAGATTAGTCCAAAAAATAGATACACTCAGTGTGCTCTGGAATCTAATATCATGCCTTCACTTGAGTCAGATCACAATTAGATGTTATTTCGTAAACAAATAGTGAACGCTTTCAGGCAACCTCAATATCGTCCGCAGATAATTAATAGGTACATACTTGTAAATATTACGAATGAAAGATAATTTTACTTTATTATACGAAGATAATGATTGAGTCTAATGCCTTTTTAACCGACGAATCCCGAACGGAGGAGGTATTACAATTCGACTGTCTGCTTTTTTTTGTTTGCTCGCGCGTTGTATATAGTAAACGTACACCGATTTTGATGATTTTTGATTCATTTGAAAGAAGAGATTTGAGATATGGTCCCATATTCGTGAAAACTCAAACCGAAATCTCCCTCCCTCCGAAAACCGCCCCGAAGGGGGTGGAGGGTGCAAATTTTCTCGAAAATCGAAAGTTCGAATTGCCAGAATTAAAGATAGGACAACTTCCGGAAACGTTTAAATTGAACATTCTTTCAAAAGAGTTACGGTTTTCAAGTTAGATTTTTGTTAAAATCTCACATATGTTTATTTAGGCTATGTGGAAGGGGCGATTTCTTTCGAAAACTGAAAATCTCTAGGTACCACATGAAATACAATAATATTTGTAGCAACATTTATAATGAACATTTTTTCCTTAGACTACGGTGTTGTCATATCTATTACCAATCTTCAAACACAGATTTATCAACGGTGTACCTGTTCAGCTTTGGAAAGTGAGATATTTTGAGACATTGCGTATCTTATTAAACATTAAACATAGAATATACCACATTTTATGGCAAACTTCCCCCTTTCGTCTCATGCAATCTTTCGCTGGCCGTACTTTTACGTGAATAATAGGATGTTAGTTGTATTAGTGAACGTTCAACGATTTTCATGACCAATGTTACAATCAAAAGTGTGAAATAAATATTTTTTTACAAAAAATTGAACAGATGTTATTAGCTGGTGTACTTACTGAAAAATACGAAATAATATTAATTCTGTTGCTGTTGTTACTTGTGAAGTTGGTGCCAAAAGTTATCAGTCAAACAGCAACTGCACAACCTCAAAAGTAACAGCACCAATAGCATTAATATTATTCCGTATTTTTTAAGTGCACCAACTAATCAGGTCGGTCCAATTTTTTGTAAAAAATATTTATTCAGTTTGCGCTTCGTGTAGATGTTTTATATTCAATGGTGACAAGTTTAGTTACTTTTGATGCGATTTGATCAATTTAAAAAATTGAGGATCATTATATTGCTGTATATAATATATGGAATAAATCTATTCCCAAAATGTCTGACTGGAATGGTAGGTATAATATACTAAATTACCATTAGACTTATTATAGAAAAGATGAATTACTTCTACACCTTTTCCAACTGTAATTCAGAAAGCATCAATGTAACTTCAGAAGATATCAAATGTAATTCAGAATAATCAATTAAATTTTAGAAAGCGTCAAATGCATTTCATATTAATCAATTATAATTCAGAATTCGTCAAATGTTGTTCATATTAGTGCATTGTAATTCAGAACTCGTCAAATTTAATTCAGAACTTATCAAATGTAAATTAGAACGTATCAAATCTCTTTCGAAACATACGAGTATCAAATATAAATCAGAAAGCATTAGACGGGTAATTTGGAACATATGTATCAAATCACAGGTAATCGTGTTATTTTTGTCAATCATATTTGTGCATTTTTTTTGCCAAAATGATCTTCAAAGACAATTGTGGAGTTTGCAGACCTACAATGATAAGAAATACATCTGATGCTTTCTGTTTTACATTTGATATGTTCTGAAGTAAATTTGACGAAGTCTGAATTTCAATTGACCCATCTGAAATTCATCTGTCTAGTTCTGGAATTCAATTGACTAATCCGAAATACATGTGATGCCTTCTAAAATACAATTAACTATTCTGAATTACAGTTGACGACTTCTGAAATACAATTGAAAAAGGTGTAGAAGTTTTCGCTTCGGTCGAGCGGTAAGCACAAACCCTTTTCCATAGTTTCATATATATGTTCTCTATTGCAGAGCTTCTAAACACAAGACAGAGTTTCATTGTAATAATTGTTGAAATAAGTGGAATAAATTATTTATCGTTATAACAATTAATACAACCCTTGTCATTTGAATTCTAATGAGTAATATTTGTTATATGTCGGTATTCAGCACTCACTCTGATGGATTTGTCGAGACATTACACAGTGACCCTATGCTCTATAGTGGGATGATAAATTCCAACGTTACCAAGCATAGTCAATTCTAATATTGCCGTCATTCTGGTCCATCATGTTTAATATTCTGAATAACGATGGATTGTGGCGGCTTGAGATCGGTCTGCCGGTTGTCTATAGCAATTAGAGACATTGTTGCTCCATCATAAATTATCCTCTTAGATCATTCAAGATTGGCAAATTTTGGTGGAAATGCAGATTAAGCATTGAAGGAATCTACACATAATAATCGGGTGATCAATGAATTTTGTATTATCCTAATTTTTAGAGAGATAACCACATTGAAGAAGATAAAATACAGTATTTGCACGCTATGTGCATGTGCAGTCGAGAAAATTTACAAACGTTATAAAAATAACAAATTGATAAATAAAAAAAGAAAGAAATTGTCATCTTTTTCAGTCAAACTTCCCAAATCGACTGTTACGAATAGCTGACCACACCGCATTATTGGTAGGTATATTTGTCGTGGCCCGATCGTAAAGTTACATTTATCATGAAGCGGCCGATCATTTTATGGAATGGTGACATTTCAAGAAACGTTACATTATCTATTGATAACATCATGATGTGTCTTTGTCAAATCAATTAATAGAAATCGTTTGTCGATATGGACACCGACCATACGACCATATCCTAATATGGCTAAATATAAATAATAATATCGAGAAAAAGTTATAATAATCACCATTATGGCATGTCGACTCTTTGCAGGCGTCACCTAATGAAGTCATGAAGGTCAATTTTTTCCAATGTAGATACATATTACATTCTAAGGACTCTAATTCAGAAACACTTCAAATGTTTTAATGAATGTACTGTTTTTCTGAAAAATACCCCCTTAAAACTCTTAAGATTCCTTACAACTGATAAGAAAACAGAGCTCTTTCAAGATCATATATTGATTTCAGTTCCTTCATCAGCCTGTCCGTCTGTCACAGCCTATTTTCTCCATACCTAACGAAAAAAAAATAGTTTATTCATGATTTGACGTAATGAAGAAAGTTGACCGTTCTCCAGCGAACTTACTCTTGGAACTACTCAAATTTATAAAAAAATGCAGAATATAGGGCTTTAATATATTTTACAGGGATGCCAAAGCCAAATCCTAAGTTTGGAACCTTCCAATCTTTTGACTGGAATATCGATGCATATTATTTACTATGCAAAAAGTTCAAAATATATTAAAACTAGCATATGCTCCCTCATCTTCCAAAAATTTCTGATTTTCCAGGATATCAGATTTTTTGTAATACATTGTTAATTAAGAAAATTATTTTATGACATATTTCCAAATACTATACATCTTTTTCGCTTAAAAGAATAATTAATAAGTTCCTAATTTCTTTGGAAAGAGATTTTGTACGGAAATTTCATTAATGATATAAATATGAATCAGAAAATAACAAACACAGAATTACCACGATAAACACCAACACTTTATTTTGTCAAACCTGATAATTGTTTCGCCAACAAGGTTGGCATCTTCAGGGGTTAACCTGTAACTCAGTAAAGTGTAAAGGGTTGATGTTTATTGTTGTAATTCTGTGTTTGTTATTTTTTGATTACATCTATGCCGACGGTTCCAGATTCCAAATAGTATTAATGATATGGTCACTACTAGCTGGTAATTTCATGGATTGAGACTATTTCATGAAATCGTGGTCGGCCACCGGGTTGGCCACTTCATGATATATTCAATTCTATAATCTGGCCACAAAATATACAAGGCATCAACTTATACTCTGAAATTTCTCTATTGAATTGATACATATGTATTATGAGATGAATTTTGAATAGACGTAATGGATAGGGTCAAATTTTAAAATTATTTCGTGATATACAGTGTGTTTTATTGGGTGATAGAATACTAAAGTTATAATTTTTTAAATGGATCCGATATAAGATCTTCATTCACAATTGCGCTCATTTTGCTAATTCAGTTGCAACTTATCAGGTTTTGATAGCATCCATTTTGTATACACGGTGACCCAAATTTCACTTGCATGATTTTCTTGGTTGTTTTAACACCCTGTATTTTACACCAGGTTCAAAAACCGCTTGAAAATATTATTAATTTTTTTGAACCCAATACTAATGTTTTGATAAGCAATCCTCAATCTCATAATGGAACGATCCCCAAAATTAATTAACAACTGAGAGAAGAATAGCAACTTCTCAACCGAGATGTTCTTCAAAAGTTTGGGTTAGTATTGATCGAGATAAGCAACCGTATGCATAAATGTAGTCCGGTACTAGTTAAGTTTGATTCTAAGACTGTCATGTTTGATATTATCGTTACCATAGTAAAAAACAAATTAAACTAGTACCGAACCAAGATTTCTTTATAAACACGGATTTATGTTATAACAGTGAGATTTGGGTAAATTTAAACAATAATATTGCAAAAAATTACCTGACCTAAATTTTTCTTGGCCAACTGCAAATGAGGATATGAGAACAAAATTAAGGTTTCTATCTAAAATATAGAAATTCTATTGGCTAGAAATATAGGTATTTCGAATTCTCTATTTTGTTTATAGTTGTTAGTCTGTCATTATTAGTGATGCGCAAAGCAAGACCAAGACCAAGACCGATATGGTCTTGGTATTGGTCTTGGTCTTGCACCCTTGGTATTGGTCTTGGTCTTGCATCAAATCTTTAGTCTTGGTCTTGGGTCTTGGTCTTGCATATACGGTCTTGGTATTGGTCTTGGTCTTGCTGCAAGACTTGCAAGACTTTGCAAGACTCTTGCAAAAATTTTGATCTTTTTATAAGTGTGAAAAGTTGTTGCGATTCTAAACCGTAATTGCTTAATCCAAATGAAGAAGAACCCCGCATATGTATGGGAAGTATGTAATTCATAATCTTATAAGATTGCCTATAATTATATTATCATTCGAAATGGATAAATATCGACCGTATAAAAAAAACTGTCATTGTCCAGAACAAACACGCCTGGTAATGTAGAATATGTAATGAGAATAAAACTAGGTGCCTAGAATTAAGTTAGGGCAAGTTAGATGCGTAAAAGTTTATAAATTAATAATCACCATTCACATATGAGAATCGTATCTTACTAGTGCGACTTAGTCAGCTTGTGCTTTCTTGGTATCATCCGCCCCAACAGAGCACTCATTTTACTACATACTTCTACTTTATACTTCTATTTCATAACTCATTCTCTTGCTCATTCTACAATGGTTTTGTACCATTTTCTTTAATAAAATAGAAAGAATCTCTGAAAGCGATCAAAAGTATTTCTGATAAAACTAACTTCAATTTTTGTAGAAAGCTTTTTCAAAAAAATGAAAATTAAAAACAGTTAGAGATTTAATACGCGCATTTATAAAACTAGGTATCTATTTAAAAAGTCAGTCGTGTGAATATCTCAGTTGAGTTAGTTTTAAATAAGGGCAATATAAAATTTCAAATATCTCCAAAAGTGGCCACTGGATAAATTTCATAAAAAAAATCAGATTTATAGATGATTTTTAACGTCTGCTTAAAACATTCTGCGCGACAGAAAAAATAATAAAAATAAAAAACCGTGTAGTTTACCTTCCCCTGGCTACGAACTGTCGGGATTCTTTGAAAACAGCTCGGTAAGGGAAATCCTAGAATGGTTGAAATTACGGTATAGGTATAGGGTATTTAAAATTTTTTTGAAATCCGGAAATCCTAGAAGGGTAAAATGAACTAGCTTTTCACCCAACAACTTTTAATTCAATAATTTTAGAATCTGTGAAATAAAGATCGATCATAAGGGAGTTCAAAGATTAAGTTAATTATGTTATTTATTAGCGTTTCTTATCTAATCATTGAGTAAAATAATATGTTTCCTACCAATTTGGTGTTTGGTTACGGAACTGCAAGAGTCTTGCAAGTCTCGCAAGTCTTGCAGCATAACCAAGACCAAGACCAGGCTAGTCTTGGTATTGGTCTTGCATCCCAGTATTGGTCTTGGTCTTGGGTCTTGGTCTTGCATAGACGGTCTGGGTCTCGGTCTTGGTCTTGCAAAATTGCAAGACCAAGACCAAGACTGCAAGACCAAGACCAGTCTCGCAGCATCACTAGTCATTATCGTTTTGTTAAGAAACTGTAATATTGGAGATACTCGACAAAAGTTATATTAATTTATTTGCAAGTGGTTTTTGAACTTGTTGTAAAATAACACAGAAAATCATGGACGTGAGTTTTGGGTCAACGTGTATACGAATTGGAAGCTATCAAAAACTTAATGAGCTGCAACAAAATTAGATTATTAAGAAATTTATTTGGCGTTGAGAGAATTACTCTCAGTTGATGATTTTTTAATAATACAAGTTAATGATGTCAATATGTCTAAACGTAGCCATATCTTGAAAAGTGTTTAATAGCATAGTTAAAATTCTATATTGTCGGAATAGGGATAATGAGCACAACTGAATTCCACGATAATATATAAAATATTCCATATTTAAAAACATACCTTTGGTAAGCTGTGACATTATAAAACACCCCTGATATATTTCGTTTTAATTTTTGTTTAATTATTTATTTTAGGTTGCTGTTGAACAACAAGGTTTTAAGCGACCAATTAATTACAATGATAATAGGATAGAATGAACACAAATTTCACATTTTAAGTTGTAATTTAAATATTGTCACTTTGAAGTTTGATGTTATTCCGATGTCTGAAAAACTGGAAAATACCTTTTTGGCCGTTTTTTTAATTGAAGCTATCTTCAATATTCAGTATCAGTTTGTTGTTTTATCTGTGTATTTGGAGAAGTGGGCATTCCGTGAGCATATGAAAAATGCTACTTTGGTTATTGCAGTCAGGGCATACGTTTGGGAGGTCCTTGGTGATGCAGAGGATATGGGTAAAATTCGGATGGCCAATTCGTATTCTGTTTAGGCAGGATTATTCTCTTCTATTTAGCATGGCTTTAGGAGGATTGGCCAGAGTGGTTATACGTACTTTGTGAAGTTTTGTATCTTGGTTTGACCATTAGTCGTTCCATTTCTTCCTTATTTTTTTTATGTCACTGATGGGAGTTGGGATGTTTTTATGCAGCATAGAGTTTAGGTTGTTTTGGCAGCGAAGTCTAGTTTATCATTGCCCTTGATTCCTTGGTAGGCTGGGATTCAGCATAGTTCTACTCTAATATTCTCTTTCTTGAGATCGGCGAGCTGTTTTTGGATTGAATAGATCAAAGGTTTGGAGTTGAATCTGTTCGATACTGCCATTAGACAGGATGTGGAGTCTGAGAATACTACAAATTTGTTATTGTTTGTGGAGCGATCCTTGAATAATTTGAGAGCCTTTGAAATGGCGAACGTTTCACAACTGAATATAGTGAAATTTTCGGGCAGTTTACTGAACTTCCACGTAATATCCTCTACGCTAATTGCATACCCTGTTTGGTTATCTTGATTGATCCATCCGTGTAGAGTGCTGTGTGATTTTGATAAGCGTCTCTTAACTCCAGAAATAGATTACAGTAGGTTTCAGAGGAGGTCGTTTCTTTGTTGTATTCTGCTAAGAAAGTGTTGATATTTGTGGTCAAGAATTTCCATGGTGGTATTGGATGGATGTGTTCAAGTCAATCATCTATGAAAGGGTTGGTGGCAGTGTTTTTTTGCGGTTGTGACAAGGTTACATGACTATGTTATGCAGAGTAGCTTTCTTCTTAGTTCCAGTGGTAAATCATTTTTTCGGCGAATCGAACGAGACCTAAGAAATCACAGTGTTCTAAGATATAAAAAGAGAAACAAACTACCTAATGTTTTGACAAAAGAAACGCAGCAGAATATATCACTGTATTTTCCATGATCCACGCATCGTTAAAAATAAACGGATATAAGCCGTATAAATTTGCAAAGATACAAGAGTTGCAGATTGGTGATCAGGATCGTCGACTGGAATTTTGTTTTACCTTGATGGACCGTCAGTTTCAACACAATAACTTTGCAGGAATCTGTTGGACTGACCCAACTGACCGTCTGACATTTGATTAAACAATCAAGATGTCAGTTTTTCCATAGCAACCCCTACGTTAACGAATATGAACCTCATGTTTTACAGAGTTTTAAATTCTGTCTAATATCTCACAATCTCTTGATATTAGATATAGGGAAGTAAACTGAAGGTACCCTAATTTTTAGGCGTAGAATACAGTGTAACAAAAAAAAATTGGGGTTTGCATCTAAAAAATCGGAGTTAATTGATAATATTCAATTCAAAGTTTTCATCGCTTTCGTACTCACCTGTATATTGCCATAGATTGTTTCTAGATTAGTTACAAATTTTGGCCTCTGCTTGTTAGATTTATGATAATGGCTCTTCAATTTATCGTATGAGTTACTACTACTGATGCATTATTCATACACGTGCAACTGTCATTTGTTTCACAAAAATGATAAAATCTCAAAAACTATAAATACTCGGTATAGGGTTTGTTAGACAAAGTTAACATAAAATTTTACGAAGAATCCAAAAATCAAAAAATATATAGGGTGTTCCATTTGAAATAAGAGAGTTGATACCTGTATCAGATATATTAAACACAATAAAACTAAAAAAACAAAGAAATTCACAAATATTTTATCTCAATACTTTTTTTCGTATCCATCAGAGTTTCTTAATCATGTTTAATCATAACCTCTTTAAACTGATAAGAACATATAAAGATTCCCTTTGAGACATTCAGAAGATGAGTACCGCACCTTGTAGTTAACTTATATCGAACCTTCAGACTTCAATAGCTGCTTAAACGCATCTCATACATCATAGCAGACGCTGAAAAAACATTTTGCTGCAAAAAGGACGAGACCCGTATCCTCCTTCTGCACGTCCTCGAGATCCAATCAATTTATTTATGGGGCCCGAACACAGCATCTCCGGCACGAGCGTCTTCAATAGAATCGAAAAATCCACGGTTTCTTTCGGTGGAAAATTGTATAGGCCCCTGCTTACCCAATACGAAATTTATTAACCCCGAATAAGAATGGATGCTGCGTGTTGCTTTAATGATGGCAAGGGTATGGAGTCAAATATTTAAAAGGTGCCTTTTGTCTGCCAACTTTTGTCTTTCAAGGGCTCTTAGGTTGTTTGAGTTCGTTAATCTTATGATCAATTAAGTTTATTTTAAGTTTTACATTTCTTGAATAAATGAAATCACATGATGATATATTATTGAAAATAAATATTCCATATGTACCTCGAACGCATTCACAGATTTCTTTTCGCTTTAAAAAATACTAAAATACACTGCCAAACTGACTCCATCGTTGCCAGCGAGTTCTTATGCCGGACTCGATCAAGCCTCAGGTCCTGTTTCAGGCAGATCTCACCACTTAGGTTTAAATTTTATCTCAATACCTTTATGTTCTGTAATTAATAATAATAAACAATGAATTTCAAAACTATAGAAGAACATATTTGGTAAATTATAAAAGCGTCAATAGTTTCAGCAGGGCCACTAAACAATGTATTATATAGTTTGAATAAAATCTTCGAATCCATTCAATCTTTTAAACTTATTAGATATCGCTTATATTTCAATCTTTCTCCCCAAGCAATCACATTCAAGCATGGTGAAAATGTGGAAAAAGCTCGGACCTTCAATTTTTATTTCAAACAAGACATTCTATGACAGGAGATTCTGGAAGGGGTTTAATAGGACTTATGCGTAAGAAAAATCGGGCTGTAATAGATAAAAAGTTGAAATTTTCAGAGAATATGTAGATAATTTTATTACCGCTATAACAGCAAATAATAAGTTAATCAACCATCCGTTGTTCCTTCTGTTAGGTTTCTGTCTGTATCCCATGAACAGTAATAAATAGACAGTGAAATTTTGCTTTTACAATGCTACAGAACCCTTCGTGTGACAGTTCGACTCGCACTTGGCAGCATTTTTTAATTATCAGATGCCTCGTTAATAATAAAAAATGATTAGTCAGAGCATTTTCCAGCTTTTCTTCAAATAACCTAATTTTTATGGTCGGGGTAAGAGTTAATATACGCATAGTTTTCTACTTCAATAAAATTTTATACCAAAAGTCAATATTTTCTTTTTATTATTCCTAAAACATAAGAAAATAACTCAGAATCAACCCCTTCTTTGTTCGTTTATCCGAAACTGACCTCTGGGAAAAAATTAAAGAATTTTGGATGTTGTTTAGTTTACAGCAAAAAGTTTAGACAGACTAGCTAATAATTTATGTCATGCGGATCTTGAAGTGAGCGGCACTTTTCAAAGTCAGTGAGTTAGTGATGGGCTATAAGTAAGCTCAGTGTACGTGTAGGTATGTAATAACTTCTCACTACAGTTTTCTTATGCTTGTATCAAATTAATACTTTTAATAAATAAGTATATTATATTTTTTTAACAAGAACGTCAATTTTGTTAACTATTCTTTCGAATAGATTCAAAAGCTACTACAGTGAATTAATGTTGTATGCAAATGTAACTTCTCCATTTACGACTTGCATGAACTATATGAGGGTATCGATCGACCATTCCAAGTTTCCCAACGTCGATTTTTAATTCCTTAATTTCCTGCCGGCAGTTTCCCTTCAACCTACTCGACTTCCCGTCCCGGCCATTGTATTCACGATGTGACAATGTCAATCAATCTACGGAATATATGGGTATTATAGGGCCTCCGATACATCTATCTCATTCTTCTGGCAGATTACTTTGACGTGCCGTGTAATATATGTTCTACTCAATAATTTATAATAATTATCATTTCATTAATAATTAGGCTGGTATCATATTCTTTAAATTTGACTATGCTTTGGAAAATATTGTTTTCTTTGGGAGAGCAATGTTATCAATTTTAGGAGAACCCACAAACAGATAAGTTTCTCTTCTTCTAATAGAAGTAGTCCTGTCAATGTCATCTGCCTTTTTGTGATGTTGATGTCCAACTATTATACCATCGTTTTATGCGCCAACCAACTTGAAATCCTGTTTAAACGATTGATTTGGGCTATTATTCGTGCTTGGTAATTTCCAGTTTTTGCGCTTTTCTTTAAGCTCATGCCATCCTACAGTTTTATTATCGTCACGAAATGATTGTGGGTCGTTTCTATGCCGTATCTTGATAGTGAGTTATTGACTTCGCAACATGTTCTGACCTCCGTATAGATCAAGTTCCATCTCCAACGAGATGAAGGCAAAACGCATAAAAATCTTGCGAAGGAAACAAACATAAAATCGAATTGAAAAAAAATGGCCCTACACAGATTAGGTAATCACAACAGATTGACCCTATATTCAACAAGGATTCGAAAACCTAAAGAGCACCTCAGCCAGAATTTCATGCGAACGGCAAAGCCAACATAGGAAAACGTCAAGGATACTGATAGTGATCCTAGCACCATGGGCTTAGGAAACATATTGTAACGTGAAGACTTACCCGAATAATAAACTACACTCACAAATGAACTATACACACTCACAAACATTCCAGAAAACTCGGGAGACATCAAAGGCAACGAGAATAAGTCCTGGTCTATTCTCGAAGCCATATATTGAGAAAAAACCTCCAGAAACAACGAAAACAACACTGGAATCATCTAGAGCTTTTTATGTTAGATATATAAGGCTGATGGCATAGACAGGAGAGTCAGTTAGTGATAGATAGCCATTAGTGATGCTGCGAGACTGGTCTTGGTCTTGCAGTCTTGGTCTTGGTCTTGCAAAATTGCAAGACCAAGACCGAGACCAAGACCGTCTATGCAAGACCAAGACCAATACTGGAATGCAAGACCAATACCAAGACTAACCTGGTCTTGGTCTTGGTCTTGCTGCAAGACTTGCGAGACTTGCAAGACTCTGGAAGTTCCGTAGCCAAAGAACAAATTGGTAAGAAACATATTTTTTTGCTCGATGATTAGATAAGAAACGCTAGTAAATAACCTAATTGATTTAATCTTTGAACTCCCCTATTATCGATCTTTATTTTACAGATACTAAAAATATTGAATTAAAAGTTCATTTTAGACTTCTAGAATTTCCGGATTTCAAAAAATTCTGAAATACCCTATACAGTAATTTCAACCCTTCTAGGATTTTCCTTAACGAGCTGTTTTCAAAGAATCCCGACGTTCGCAGCCAGGGGAAGGTAAACTACACGGTTTTTTATTTTTATTATTTTTTCTATCGCGCAGAATGTTTTAAGCAAACGTTACAAATCATCTATGAATCTGATATCTTTTTGACGACATTTATCCAGTAGCCATACTTGGAGATTTTTGAAATTTTAGGTTGCCCTTATTTTGAAACTATTTTTTCGATCATGCTTATTAACTAACTCAGCTGATATATTCACAAGACTGATTTTTAGTTAGTTATATAAACCAGAAATACTTTTAATCGCTTTCACTCAATATCCAATCTGAGAGATTATTTCTATTTTATCAAAGAAAATGGTACAAAACCATTGTAGAATGAGCGAGAGAATGAGTTATGAAATAGAAGTATGTATGCATGTAGTAAAATGAGTGCTCAGTTGCGACGGATGATACCAAGAAAGCACAAGCAGACTAAGTCGCGCTAGAAAGATATGATTCTCATATGTGAATGGTGATTATTAATTTATAAACTTTGTAATTAATTACGCATCTCACTTGCCCTAACTTAATTCTACGCACCTAGTTTTATTCTCTTTACTTATTCTAAATTGGTTTGGTACCATTACAATACCAGGCCTGTTTGTTCTGGACAATGACAATTTTTTATACGGTCGATATTTATCCATTTCGAATGATAATATAATTAGGTAGGGACAATCTTATAGATTATGAATTATATACTTCCCATACATATTGCAGGGTTCTTCTTCATTTGAATTAATTAATTACGGTTTAGAACCGCAACAAATTTTCACACTTATAAGAAGATGAAAATTTTTGCAAGAGTCTTGCAAAGTCTTGCAAGTCTTGCAGCAAGACCAAGACCAATACCAAGACCGTATATGCAAGACCAAGACCCAAGACCAAGACTAAGGATTTGATGCAAGACCAAGACCAATACCAAGGGTGCAAGACCAAGATCAATACCAAGACCATATCGGTCTTGGTCTTGGTCTTGCTTTGCGCATCACTAATAGCCATTCATAGATCACAATCAGATATAGCTCATAGATCACATAGACAGTAGAAAGTCGTTATAGTCCAAGAAATATAGTGTGGATATAAATGTGATTATAGTCGTGTAGTTATTGGTGTAAATAAATAAATGAAAATAAATCGAACCCAGTTTTTAATATAAATGCCCGTTACAATATGAACAATTTCGGCCTAGATGAGAACAACCTATGTAGTCTGCTAGGAAGAAGAAGAGAACGCAATTCACATACTTTGCAACTGAGGTGCGGTTTCAACTATTTAGGGAAGGAAAACTGAAGCTGGAGAGCTATCATAGGACTTCTGATTACGTCTGATGAAAATAATAAAAAAGATACGGAGCTCTAAGCCAAGAGAGAATCACAGAAGAGCAAAACAAGGCGCAGTGGGTTAGGACCATGTTCTATAAACTGAATATAGACCATGGGTTAGGACAAATACCTATACACTCAAATCTAATCTTATCAGCATTCATATACTATTTAGACGATTATGACTTTGGAGTCTTGCGCACGTATCCGCGATGGTTCTTGACAAAGAATATTATTAAAATAATAAAATATTAAAAAGAAAAACATTCCTATGTGTGTTCTCACAACATAGGTTAAATTTTGATGAAACATTTCTAGAACATGTGCCGATTTTTCAAAATTATTCAAATGCACAAAAAAAACACTTTTTACTAAAATTTTTCGCTTCCCAATAAGGATTATGTTTCCGGTACTTGGATAAATTTGTGGAAATATCAAAGGTATCCTTTCACAATATACGATATAGGTGTACGATGTGACAAAATCGAATCATACGCTAGAGAGAAGATAGTAGAATGGAAACTGTCGAATCACTAATGGATAGCTTCATCCATCCCGAGGACTTGTTCCTAAAAGGTCAAACGGTACGACGACATCGATGGATGGATGAATGATGATCCTTTGATATTTCCATTTCGCAGCTTGAGGGTTCAATTATTGAAATGCTTTTGGTGTGCAATCACCTATCGGAACATAGAGCATAGGTAGATTCTGAATCAGCTGTTAAATGTTTAGTGAACGTGAAGCAATTAATATAAAACATAATTATAGATAACTATACAGAATTGACCGGACAAACAAAGTTTTGATAAAATTCAATCTTAAATATGATTTAAGAAATTTAAAAAAACACAAAACTATCTAACTATGTCCTTGACGGATATTTTTAATTCTCTAATACCAAGTAGATATGTAGGGAAAGTATTGTAATGGAGTAAACTCGGGTTTAAATGAATGAATGAAACTTTACGAATATACTCCGTATGGAACCCTTCCTGTCGAGGTCGAGTGGCATCTGCTCATAACTAAATAATTGAAAGGAGTGATAAGAAGAGAATGCGACATGAATGAGCTTTCATATTTATAAACTGGATCTGAATCTGGACTGACCACATCATCAATAATTAGAATATCAACATCTTTTAACAATCCCTTATACAAATAAATAATAAAAATAGTTGGTGAAGAATATACCTACAGTTTCATTGAAATGACCATAATTTTATTTTTTTATAAAAAGTAGATATTAAAATAAAATTGTTTGTATGGCGTTATTGGATAAAATATTTTATTAAGTACTTCACACTATCGTATCTGCAGTACTCGTTATGACATCCTGAATATGTACCTATCTGAAAAACATAGGCTACTTCAGAATAATTGATAATTTTCCGCAATGGCTTTCGGAAGCGCTGCAAAGAGAGGCTCAAGTGAGATGCACCGGAATTAATTAGGAAGGTGTGTAGCTTTGGGAGAGAATATAAATTCAGAAAGTAGATAAATATTCATAGCCTGAAATCCAGATAAGCATATAATGGAACAGAGAAATACAAATAATAGTCGAGACAGTATTTTATAAAAGCAATTTATTTACTTGCAAATAGAAATTTTCCTTTCACACTGAACCAACACAATGTAATTCTGCGAAAATTAATTCGTTCTACTTTCCAGAATTAAGGGTATCATCGCAAATCGCAACAAATCTTTTTAATATATACTCAAGATAGTATAACACATCTAGTATAAAAGGTGTTTGTTAATAGAGCGAATTGTTAGTAGATTTTTTGTTACATTTTGTCTTGAGTAAATTGTCTTGTAAATTTTTCAGGTCAGTTCGGCACTAGATTAGTTTGCTTGTTAGTTAATATACCTATCATCAATACTATCAAAGGTAACAATTCTAGTAATAAACTAAACTAGTACCAATTTTAGACTGATTATGAATCGGAGCTGTAATTGTTGATTTTTTTATTTTTCATGAAAATTAACCAGAATTAATTTTACTTGAATAGGTTATATGTTAGCATAACAGTCGAATATTTACAAGATAATTTACCTCATAATTACACTATGTAGTTTTATTTTAAAATTGTATTTAATATTTTCTTCCAAATTTGAGAGTAATCTGATTATTCCCTTTATATTTTTATATTTCTTTAGAATCCCTTTTTGTTATATGTCAACATTCTAGTGATTTCGATAAGCTTGCCCCGAGGAAAGGCAACATTTTTGGCTACTCAAGGGTCGGGTTGTAAGAGTCAAGTGTAAAACTAAACTTTCGGTAAATGAATTGCAACTTGTCAAACGCTACACCAAAATATGGTCTAATCAGTGAATATCATCGGTCTTGCCATATTAATGACAGGAGTTAACACTGTTAATTGTTCATTTCAGCATCGAGATTTTCAAACAAACGGAAGAGCCACTTTCTCATAATGGCACTCATCCAATTACCGTTATAATTTTTTTTTTGAGATTGTATCATCTCGCTGACATTAGGCGTGGCGAAGATAAATGATTGGGATGATTAAATATTTATACAGTAGTTGCAGTTGAACTGTGACGAATAAGTGTTCAATTGCCGAATAAATATTCATTCTGGTAATAGAACAATTTTTTCTAGCTTCTAAAAATCCAGTTCTAATAGTACTAAAATTTTAGCTTAAGCATGAGAAAAGTATATCAGGAAGACTAGAGTAAGTACATCAAAAATTTCACATTTATATTCTTTTACAAAATCCTTCCAAATGTTTACATGCTTTATTTTTTGTTAAAATATTAAAGAATCTTCTTTCAAAAAGTTAATAATTACCACCTCTTTGAATTCTTGGAAAATGCATTTTTTTCCATGACTCCTATCGGATATTACCGGAAGTTTGTAATCTAAACTTTGTGTTGTTCTAAATATATCTCTTTATCAAAAATCAACGCGGATATTTCTGTGTTCCTTCTGGATGTAATATCAAAATGAGATGGAGTGGAAGAATTAATGGTACCTACGTACCCATATTCATTTTCATTCAACATCGTTTGGGGACAATTCGCGTGGTAGGAAAACGCGCGTGAGCTATGGCTCCCTTGATTGGGAAAACATGAATTATTACTTACTGTGTTCCAAAATTAATTCCCATTCAATTTATTGACGCCCGTTGGTGGTTAATAACTATCCGGAGATTGGATTTCAACTGCAATTAGGGAGACAGCGCGGATAGGCGACGGGACTTGAATGTGTTAAGCATATAGAACACAGTTTTGGCAATGGGTATAAAAGAAATTTTATTATAAATAATTAATAATTAATAAATTCTAATTATATAGTCAAAAACTATGTTAAATGTATTAGAAATTATCGATGAAAATAGTTTTCGGAAATGTTGATGAATAAACTCAATCAAAGGCTTCTGTATAATACCAAGCAACACTGTAGCTTTGTTAAATTGTATGCTGTCATTCAAGTGATGAAATAAAAGATACACCTGCAGCAAAACTTACATGTTTACTTTGTCTAATTATAATTATTCATGGACATGTTAAGTGTGTAAGTGTGAGTACATAATGAAATTTAGATTCAATGAATCAAAAGCCTGAAGTAATTGGAACAACTGACATAAATCTGGCTTTTGAAAAAATTCTATTTGTGTGCTAATACATTGCTGAAATTATAATAATCTCCATATAAGCTAGTACTTCAAAATTTGCAAATCAGAGCTCAACAGATACCTACTCTTATCTATCCCTTTTATGTGCGTTTATTGATATGGTAAAGTTAATGGACTTCAAACAAACCTCAAGGCGCTTCTTAACTTGAGTTTTGCTACAATGGAAATGTATATGAGCAGGCTGAAGAGACAAAACTGACGTTAAACAATAATGTTATCGGAAACGAAATGCATTGACGAGTCAGTAGGAGGACAGCAGGATAACCGGAAGGTCTCTATGCCACATATGTGGGTCAGAGACACCTCAACGCTCAGAGCTTTTGATGCATACGGCTCTGGTAAGGCAAAACAAGCCGATTGTCAACCTTGGTGTCGGAGTTCAGTAGTAGACTTTAAATGTCCAAATGGACGAGTTGTCACAAAATATGTGCACTGCAGTTTCTTAATCGTCCTGGGAAAACCTCTAGGCCGATAGTGTGCATGTGCTTCTAAATGATGCTGTGTCCTGTCAACATTTTCACCAGTTTTTTCGTTGTTTCTCGAATATGACTAAATATATAGCGTGACAGTTTGGCCAATGGGGGAAATAATTCAGCTTGTCTCTGTTCTAAGGTTTCTTGCCTCTGGGACTACGCCTGGTTATTTTTCCATTGCTGAGTATGCCCCTCAATGTAGCATTTAGCAATTCCAGACGAAGGCTCCGCGAGCTCATCAGGCTTTTCATTGCATTCAATTTCTTGTTGCCAAGCAGCTCAGATTAAGGTCAATTTGTTTTGACTATTCCGGCTCTTGCACCAGTGTAAGTTATGGATCCCTCATGATATATAGGGGGGTCCTGCTACCCAGTTTTTTTTTATGTGGTACGACTTCTATAAACTCGCTTTTAAAGTTGTTGTATTGTACATTACATTTTGCTCAGTAACTGTATTAAATAATTTAAAAATAATATTATGTTATTTTTTATAATTCTGATAACCATTCCAAACAACAAGATATAAATTTCATTAATTTCGGATACCTACCACTGTATGCTCACAATAGCCTTCCACACTACTTGGTACACAGATACCCAAAATTATAAACTCTATAGAATTTTTATATCTATAAATTAATATTACACTAAGTTCAATTAACAGATTGTGTTCAAATGAGTAGTGACTGATCACTTGTGTTTGCAATTGCTGGTAGATTTGATAAAAAGTAAAATAATATCTACATTACCTAGAAATGTCTTTAACAAACATTTTTCTTAAATAATAAGAAAATATTTAATCGATAGTCATAATTTTGATTGAAACTACTCAGTCGATAATGCTCAATAATTAGGAGAATTTCTTAAGAAATGTAGGTTATTATTGAGATCATTCTTTTTAAAAAATAATAAAAATGCTCCACATAGTTATATGACACTGAAATCAACTCCTTGCTTAATTAATAGACACCGAATAAAGCCAGTGCGACATCTATATCATATTTGGTTCTTGAAATATATACCTTCCCACAAAAACAAATGCATTTTCCCAAAGCCACTGCAACCAACACTAAGAACCTTGACAGAATTGTATAGAATCGGAACGTCTAAAATTTCTCATGCTCAACTGGGTGTCTTAGCTTGATTTTGTTTTCATGTTGAGCAACTGGGCTGAGCGCGTGGTTTATTAACATTTTGAAGTGTCGTTGGGACCCAATAGATACGTTTATATACCCTTCGCCAACCCGACATCTGCTAGTGTCCTTAGCAATAGCATAGTATATCTAAGTAAATATAGGTTTACTATGCTCAAAGATTAGAAACACCAAGATAGGACACCCGGCGGAATTCCTTGGATCTTTTAGCTTTAGCTGAGTGCTGTCTTCAGAAAATACTGTGCTACCGAAATTGAGACCTTTTCTGTTAACGTTCATATATAAAATATAGTAATAAACATCTGAATCCGTCCTCGTATAAGTATACTAGAAAGTTATGCTAGACCCAAAACTCACATCCATGCGAAAACCTCAACTACTTATCTGAGCGAATGGACAAGCGGACCTCGGAATTTTATGCAAATGAGATTTACATTAGGGAACGTTTGGTCAGTATTGATTCAATAATTTTATTTGAAATTGAATTTGAACAATTTAATATTAAATATTATTCTATTTGATGTTGACAATTATCGCTTGATAATTAGTTAGATATGTATAATAAAAATATAAGTACATATAATCTCTATTCCAGAATAAAGAAATTTAAATGAGAATCTTTTCCTGTAACAAACCATCATTTTATTAGTATTCGGAATTTCCTAAATGAAACGTTTATGGATTTATATATCTTAAATACATCTGGCTTGGGTGTGGAATTGGAATAAAACAAAATTATGAAAAATAAGATTTTATTATAACAGATCTTGACAATATGTAACGATAATTATAATTATAAATTTAACAAAATAGATAATATCCTATCTTTTCTAGGAGTAACTGAAAACTGTATTATTATTTTTCAAGAGAAAATATATTCTTAATCTAATATACAGCTTTATTAAATAAATAAGGGAAAAATTTAGGCAGGAATGATGATTTTCTACATTAATAAATATTTAAAATGGCAAAATGGACACTGCGGACACGATGAATTTTGTAGGCTTTAGATGCATCAAATTTAGGGTGTAACAAATCTTGGCGTCCTCAAGCTATTGTCGACATCTGCAATGGAATAGTAATCTCCTATTAGTAATTTTTTTTATGTTATAGTTTTGGATAATACTGAGCAATAATTAAAAAAATCAACACGATGGTTTTTCATATATTTAATTCTTAAATTATCTCAGTATCACTAGAAAATTAAGGTTATTTAAAAATTCTTACCTGATTTCATCCTTGGGAACTCGAAAAACACTCAATTCTTTCTCATCAGAACACAAATAAGACGTATAGTTTTGTAAATACAATATGCATCTCTCTTCTTCCGATTCTTCTTCAAAGTTTAAGGCACCGACCTTTTCATAAACGCATTGCTGGTTTTAAAATCATCGCCATCATTCAGTAGCTAAAATTTAGACGTTCATAAACACATACTCAGATATTTGAAAGTATTTTTTTGTCACAAATATTCATACTTATATTAATGAGATTGCATGAGAATAATTCAAGAATGAAGAGCCCATCAATATTCCTCATGAGATTAATTTTCCATTCCCACATTCTGATTCTACCTATGTAATATTCAATACGAACATCCACGTTCACACATCATTATTACCTGCATTTTCTCTTTTCTCGCAAAATTCGGACGATTCGTCAACGATGATTCCACACACTGTGCTGGATTATCATCAGCTGCTGCAGCAGTAGCAGCAGTCGATCGTGTTAACAGGAAAAGTCATTTGCGCGCGAGACATCGCTAAATCAATCTCGGTTTACCGATACGCGGGAACAATCGACTATTGCGCTATTTCAAATTCCACACACGTTATTATTTATGCTGGGTAGATTTCCACATTTCTTGTTGATGGCAGAATATATACTGTGTGACATTGAAAAGGTAAAACGTATTAAACAATTTTAATATGTTTTGGTAAATTAATGGGCTTTTATGTAGTAGATCAAATGGTCAAAGTTTCAAAGAAATCTCCTTACTGTATACCTGGATATTTGATAATAAATAGTAGAAACCAATCTCAAGGTACTACGTTCTTCAACTCTCCTAGACTAGATTATTTTCCCTTACGTTCCATACATATTTAATGGGTTAAATATTAGGAAACTTCTACTGTATGAGGTCTTGAAATATCCTGTAGGAAAATTGAGTTTTCAATTAGATGAAAATGTGATAGAGCAACTGGTTTTAATACATTAAAGATGTATTCTTGAGCATGCATGTTCCTTTCGAAGAATACTTCGTATTAAATTTCACTCCACAATTCGATTCCATTGCTGATCACACTTGATGCGTTCTTGACACCACATAACTTTAGGGCAAAGGCAACATGAGACGCTTTAAATAAGACAACAAGATAAACTGTTGGTAGAGAATTTCGTGGTTCTATAGTATCCAGCTATTGAAATAATTTTTTATCTTCATTCAGAATCAGTAAAAGATTTATTATGTTTTACTGGTGCTCCAATTCCAATGTCATCCAGTAATTGACATTTTTAGTTTGACTATACGCACCGCACAAGTTCAATATGTTGATCAATACTTCATCATCAATTTTGTACAACAATCTATTGTCAATATTTGTACAACTCCACACGAACAATGATACTCATCAATATTCCTTACAATATATTTTAATTAATTTCATTCCTGCATTTCAGGATCAATAAAATACATGTTCTCCATAGTTCCTAATTATGTTAAAAGAGTTTTGATTAAAGAATGCATTGATGCCATGCTGAAGAATTTCTTTAATTTTATTTAAATTAAGCAATATCTACATGCATACGTTCAATATAATGATAATTATATGTTATATTGATCAATATATGCACTTCAATCTTCAAACAACCAAATTAGGGTAAACGACTTGGAGTATATTCCATATTATATTGATCCGTGAGTGTATTAGAGGTTATGAAATTTAGACTTAGGGGTAAAGGTTATGAAAACGAAGCATATGAGTATTGGGGTAGCTTTACAAGATATGAAAAAAACGTAGGGTTATAACATATATATACAATATAAGTTATAGACAATAGCAGAGTCAACATTTCTCAGTCTATGATATTGTTCTATTGATTCGCAGAGTATATTATCGTATAGAGATGTCGATGTAATGCCTATACACAGAAAGCAGTCTTAAAGTAAGGGAGAGCCGTAAACGAACATAAGAATGCTGGTGCATGGAAGGATGATAGGACGAAAATGTGATGTTGCAAGATATTGTTACTCGTTTAACCGCGAAATGATCGTGACAAGAAATTTGTCCATAATCACAAAAAATCGTTTCTAGGATCAATAAGATAAATCGAGAATGTACTTTGAATAATATGAATATATTATCAATACACCAAAATGTATGGAGAATAAAGAGATATTCCACAAGATTTTAGTTTGTTTCTTGGCAAGAACAAAATCTACCAAAACTGTGAACACTTCACAAAATTAATTAACAACTCTCAAGTAGCTAAAATAAATATAGCCCTGTAACAACTCATCATATCGCTGTATCGAACTGCCTCAAGCGCTTGTTAGTTTTCCTACTTATTTATGTTTATGTCGAACCCTCAAGAAGAACACCATCCATACTGTAAATAATGATCTATACAGACATCAAGGTTGGTTTGTAAACCACCAAAACACGCTGGAATATTTCAGACAAATTATTAATTTATCGTGTTTGAGACTCGTAGTCAGGGCTGTATTTTTTTTAAATTTTGGTTTGAACCATTGATGTAGTTAGTAACAAATAGACAAATAATAGTAAAATAAATTAAATCAAAGTTGACGGATAATAATTAAGTTATAAGGCGGAAATATAGCACTGGCATTATCTTACAGTTCTATAATTTTACTGGTTCATATAATCGGATTCGAAACTCTGCAACTCGTCAACTGCTGGTTCGATATAACACAATTGTGTGTTTGCCTTCCCATTCGAGCTGTCAACGCGTCATTGTGACCCGATCCTAGGATCTATAACACGGCTTACCTTGACACACAATTGGCACTGAGCTCTCTAATCGTTGCGTGTAAGAAGTCTGAATAGAAGGATAGAATTTTGAATTTTCACTATCTCCACTTGTGCGGAACAATTTCCGCAATAAATCTCAGAAACACATACTGATAAAATGCATTGTATTATTCTCACTGGCTCTGGCATCATAATAACCACATGCTAGTGTGTCATTTAAAATGATTCAAATATATACAAGACATTTATAAAGTATGGAACGCTTCAATATATTCTGAAATGGTAGTATGATATGGAGAAAAAATTAATTTTTGATTTTTATTTTCTACTTTATTTAAGCATCATTTTACCTCCTACACCTTGCAAACAAGATGTCCTTATCAGATTGATTTTTATAGTGAAACTCCCCCAAAACAGTATTTTATCTATATTCTATGGTATCACCTACAAATTAATGGAACTGAGATTACGATTGATTATTAAAAAGAGAACGAGTTGGAATTTTTATGAAAATACCTACGTATAACTACTGGCCGTCTTCGATAATCGGTGTCAAGTAGAGCACATAGAACCTAGAGGAAGTTTGAACGTCGATTATTATTGTATTTCCCTAGTACTGCTTCTGGGGAAGGGTATGTCTTAAGATTTATCTTAAGACAAATAGGTGGTTCGAAATCAATTTTAAAATGTAGACCCCCTTGTGGTAGAACTTTCATAGCAGTAAGTCGCCAATACTCGACTTCAAGTAAATACAGAATTTGCAGAAGAATAATCGCAAAAAGAGTATAGAAGACCCCGAAACCGACCAAAAATTTTAGAAATTCTTAACAACACATTAATTGTGTCATCGAACAATAGAAATGATCTCAAGAATATTTTCTGGAATAAAGATCACTTAAACAATTCCCTCAATGGTACCACCATAAGTAGCACCCACTGAACGCCTCCCACAAATCCATCGCGTAAACGAGTCATAGTTGCAACTTTCCTATCTATCTATCTATCTAAAAGTTTTATATCGTGTTAAGAAGAAAAAACAGTTTTCGAGGTTTTAGAGAAAAAAATGTTTTTACAATTTTAATTTTTTTTCTGATGTTAGCAGAATTGTTAACATGAAACGGAAAAAACGTCTTCACTGGAAACTTTTTAAGATCTACAATAAACAATACGACGTTTTCTATTCTAGAAACGATCATCCATTTTTTCACATGCAACGCTTTAAAAGAGCATATAAAATGGATATCACATTGCCAACTATAACTACTTTCAGTAAAACACCCTTTTTGTGTTTTGGAGCTCATTATAAATATTTTTTTAAGAAAGCGATGCTCAATGAAAAATATATGTGTCTTAAAAACAGGATAAAAAAATCACCAGCTCGCTGAATTTTCTTCCCATTTAACCGACTTCGTCCTTATTACCATTATCGAAATAGTAATGCTATAGGTATCATCCTTATTTTTGACTGAGGTAGGGTGTTCTCTATCTTGGGCACAATGTATATATACACCCAGGTATAAGTAAAATAAAAATTTATTACTGTCTGTAACGTGAATATCTAGTGTCTAACAGCTTTCTTTTTGATTATAAATAAATAGTAAAAATCTCTACTTATACATAGCCAGTTACACAATTTCAGAATTTACGATATCGTCTACTACTTACAGGAGGGGTTGCGGCAAAGTTTTTCATAAGAAAAATCCAATGAAAATGCAAAAAATTACCCCAGAAATGTGGCTCGCCATTTATTTTGAATTTACTTTTAATTTTATAGTTAATTAATTGTTATTATTTTTTTCTTAAGTTATTTGATATTTAAAGTTGTTCTCTAACGTGAATGATTTATTAAAAAGCTTATATTGATTTCTAAACACCCGGTATATAATATTTCTAAATCGTAAACCCCATGTATTTGGTAATATGAGCTCAGAAAATCATCCGCTTTTCATTTATGATATAAAAATATGGCTATTCATTCTACATAAATTAACGATGACCTCACAACGTAAAATGTTAAAATATTACTGAAAAATCAAACTTGTAGTGAGACCTATTGGAGCTTACCCTTATATTATAGAAGATATTGAAGCATTGTAGTACTTTATAAACGTTCTGAATAACGAAATCAAGCAAGAGTATGTGCACCTTAGGATAAAAAAATATGAGAAGCTTCCACGTAACGTTTGGAAAGTTCTTAACAATGAAAACTTGAGCTGAAATCATTTTGTTATTCTAATCATCACCATATTACTACAGCACTAATGAATGATTGATAGAATAAAAATATTTAAATGCTAAATGAATTAACAATTCATTCCTGTATATGTCTCCGTGCAGAACAAATACCAATTGGCCAGCCAGGAGGATTCGTAAACAAAAACAAATATTCATCTTGTATTGGTATACACGTTATCAATCTGATATGAAACTCATTGCATTGTTTCAGTATGATTAGCATAGCAGTCCAGTGAAAAAGTAGAAAATAATAGTGAAAATAGAATCAATCAATATAGACATCTAACATCAAACTCACCAAAAGACACCAAATGACGTCGAAAGTAAAAATATTCTCTTTGAATATTTGATAAAGTTATAATGGCCATAAACGTTTCTTCTATTTTCGTTTAAGCCTAATTGAGTTTGGAGTTTATGACCCCATTTTCAGCCGTGATAAATATACTTACTGAATATCTGGTAGATGAGAAAGTTTAAATGCCAGCTATATGTAAGGATATTTATTCAGGACTAGGAATAATTCGTTAGGTATGTCAATAAAGGCTAGTTGCTTCCAATTAATTATATGTAAATAGTTTGTTACAAAGCTATATTATGTTCACTTGAGTGAAAAGGTCTATTCACCTTCACAAACTACACAATCTAAGTAGTTAATTAACATGTCCCAAATAAAACCCTCCCTTTATCTGTGACAGTTATAACCTTGTAGACGGGCAACTCATTTCTATGCAAAAAAATCTTTCAGACTAATTTGTGCAAATTTTAATATTGTATAACCTAAACGGCATCTGCAACATTTTGGCTATTTCCTGGTGAGCTCACTGCCATTGTTGTTTGGAATTCCTAGTGCTTAAAAAGTGCTAAAGAACTGAAAATGTATGTGTTTAATTTTGGAAGCATCAACCACGCCTCTGTGGTACACCTCTGGTACTAGATACTTTATAAAACATAATTTAGCATGATAATCGTCTACACTTCATATCGAGTATGAAATGAATTCGAGGAATATTTTTAAGGTACTGGGCTCAAATCATCCGTAGATTTTTCAATAAAAAAAAATAAAATTCAATTGGATTGAATGTTATTTTTAGATGATGATTCATCAGTTTAAATGTTTCCCATTATTAATAATATACCCTGTTTAACTATGGGGAGCTTAACTTAAGAAGATTTGTCAAGTTTACAATTATGGAAAATTGGATCTAGTACAATAACTTCAAAACACAGGAACACAGGAAAAGTTCAAAAGCCATTATGTGGATTTATTACAATTCATTAATAGCTATAATATTGGCTTCTGCTCCTTTGTCATTCATCTGGGTTCAGTGATTCCAAAAAGGTCCAGTTCACATCAATTATGTTAAACGGCGTAAAAAATAAATGACCTATAGAAAAACTGAGCTCCCATACAAGTTCCAACAGATGGTAGTATTCTTAAATCTATCCACATCCATCTTCTCACTCGGTACATTGCACAAATCTGCTTCCTGTTAGGCAGTAAAACAACCATAGTACGGACTTGCAATACTTCAGGGTTAAATGATTGGGGAATGTCTTCTATCAGCTTTTCAGAAAAACGATATAAAATATTTTGGAAGTGAATAATAGCAAACAGGATGAAATATGATTTAGAAAAAAAAACGATTATTGAGATCTTGACTAATTTTGTTCAAGAGATTCATGGAACAAAAAAAAACAGAATAAATAAGAGTTACTGGTGCTTTTGCCTCAAGCTCAGGTTGGCATTCTAAATCTTCATGTTCCCGTTTTCATCGAAAATTTTAATGCCGAGTTTGTATTCTTTTGGTAATGTATAGTCTGCGATTGTCGCGCCCTGAATTTAAATGTACCCAGTCTCGAAAACCCTAAACATGTCACCAGAATCGATACACTTTACTTTAAAATATATGTATGTTCCTGCGAGAAATGTATATCTATCATTAGCGTGGACCGAATCTTAATACGACTTTTTGCCGTACTTTTAGCTTTTAAATAAATACAACATTGCCTGGGGAGAGAGCGTTTGAATTTCGTCGCGAAGCATTAAAGTTTGCACCCCTTAAAAGCTAAAACTTCGGGCAGTTATTTATTCGTCAGAAAAACACTGAGCGAATTATAAACAGAAGTGAAAGTTGATATACTGGATATCGACAAAAGTGGGTATGGACTAAAGAATCTATAATGAAACTTCTATATAAAGTGTTAAGAAACGTTATTATATTTCAAGTTTATTTTAGACTTAAGGCAAACTACGAGAATACCTAAGTGAGTAAGAGTGACATATCGTATTTCTTGTAGAAGCTCGATTCTATCTTCTATCATTACCAATTTTTCCATTCTATTAATCTATTACATCTAAGCCCTGACTCTCTTACTGACTCATAAATGCCCAGACAAGGAGATTTCCTAACCCCTAAAGAGCTAAACGGGGACACAAATTTTATACGGAAACATAATATTAAATAGACATTCAACTTGAAACTTCGCAGGAGTACTCCTAAAAACAAATAAGTAAAATCTTATTTCGGGATTTTCCGAAAATCATCCTCTTTGGAGTAAGATGGGATACATAAATCTAAAAATCGACAAGGAGGGCATAAATAAAGTAACGACCAGTAATTTTTAGGGGATACCGCGTGCGAAATTGCGAGCATTTTCTAGTTATTCAATATAATTAGATATCTGGAATTTTTATTAACTTAATATACAATGTGTATTTTCAGAAATACAATTTCTGTATCATCACTCCATCAAGTTCATCCTTAAATTAATTTCTGATCATTAAATGATTATAATATACGAAAGACTTCAATGGAGCATTAAATAAAGGAGCACTGAATACAGTTACGTAAGTAATATATAATCGCGAAGTCGGTGGGTGGATGGTTTTTACTATGTTTGTTGTTTATAGGTTATATGAGTTTACTGGAACTTTGAGAGCAATAACTATAAAACATGTTCTACTACCACCACCGGCTATGGAACTTTATCAAACGTTCAAGTTTATCGGTCTTACCAGTTTGTAGAAGAGAATTTGACTTCGTAATATATATATACAAAGATCTTGAAATTCATTATTATTCGGTAATTGGTCAAGTGCGAGTTGACAGAGTTCCGTACTTAGGTATTTCGCCTAGGTTTTCCTGTAGATTTTCAGACGTATTCATAATCCAATCTTAGTTCGGTACTAGCTAGTACGGTATTAAAATAAAAAACAAAACACTATCCTACAACCTAATTTAAGATTAGACCTCCGCACTTAATTTAGTAGCGTTTTGAGTATCGATTATGAATACGCCTGTTTGAGTTTAGTTGAATATTTTCTGTTTTTAATTTTAGTCTTTGCATTTACGAAGAGGGGAGTGCGGTCAATTTTCCATGTTTCCCCTTGATATCTCCAAAACTCTGTACAGTTTATTCTAAAGTTAAAGTAAATTAAACCTTTTATTTACTCATTGTTCATAACGAGCCCTTTTATTTAACACGTCTTACAAAAAATACTCCCAGTAAAGAAAAAGTTTATTCACGATAGATTTCAGCTTTGGAGACACCAGTGTAAACATTGTAATGGTTTCGTATTTTTTATCGGAAGTAGAGAAACTTAAAAATAGATAATTAGTGTATGGCGTTCATTGGAGGATAATGCCGGTGCCGAATATATCTATAAACTATATGCTCTACTGAAAACTGTGAATAGAGCAGAAGTAGATAAACACAAATATAATTCTCCTGAAACAGGTACTTTCCCGATAGTAGGTATGAACTTGTGCAAACTATTACGCATTTGTTATTTATGTAAATGACTCGCTTACGGGCGAACTTCTAACATGAAACTTATTAATCGCCTAAGAACTTATTCCATACCCAAAGATATGACAGACTCTTAGGGTGTTTAGCTCTGGATCAATTTATTATAACTAGTGTTCGCCCAGTGGTCATAATTCATTATTTTTTAAATCCAAACGTTATTGAGTTTTTTTGGTCAATGATATAATAATTGCCTATAATAAGTTCTATTACGTTAGTTACAAGCTTGTACAAACGGCGTTAGCGTGTGTTGTTTGCCTAATTCCTTAGTAACAGTTCAAAAAACACAATGGCAGCTAGCTATTTATTTTATTATACAATGCATTGTAAAGTTTTGACTTAACGCCGGTATTATTAGTTTTTCCTTATGACAAAATGAAGAGAATGCAGTCCTTTCACAAAAGTAAATTCAGACTCGAAATGTTTTGCATTGCAAAACCTGCTTTTTAAATGCATTAATCCACTATCAAAAGTATTAGTTTATTGAAATAACATTAAGCGCGCTTTTAAGTCCCTCAAAATAATTACTTCATATACACCATTTATAATATTTAAATTTGCGTTCTACCGGGGTTGTCATTCACAAATAAAACAATCTGACAGCTCTGACTCGTTGACTTCACGTTGCAATTGGGTTCTTTATGCAACACACAACAAACTTCTTCCACGTAAACCATATTTTTTCTAAGTATCAATGCATAATACATCAAAATTTTAACTGTGTGCTCTACGTCACCATATAAACTTTCACAATGCCATATCTCAAACACCTCCGTGCACGTTTTATGCCTTAAAAAATGTCTACAATCACGTACATAGATTTTTATTAATTTATCTAATTATTGTTAAACATAGAATTCTGTCCTGAAACTTCACTTGAAACCGATCGCGCTAATAGTTGTCATAAAAATTATCAATTATTTTGTGTTAGTAGTTATCTATGTTGATTTAATTATTTATTTGTCTATTTATACTTGATTTCTTGAATTTGTATTGCAGCGAATTTGATATTTATTGCAATGATTTGTTGGTCGGTATACTAACCAACGCTTTAGAGCTAATTAAACAGTATTAAAAATGGGACCAACGTTATTAGTTGGTGCATTGAAAATACAAAATAGTACTTATTCTGTTGGTGCTGGTCCTTGTGAAGTTGGTGCTGGTGCCAAAAGTTATCTCAATCTAACTGCATCTGCAAAACTTCAAAAGTAACAGAATCAATAGAATTAATATTGTTTTGTATTATTCAGTGCACCAACTAATAACGTCGGTCCAATTTGTTGTAAAAAATATTTTTTCAACTTATATATTACAAATCGTTCAAATTAAAACCAGTAACATCGTTCACAAGCCGACGAACTTGCGAGAAGACGGGCAGACTACAACCAAAACCAAAGAATGATAAGAGGAATGCCTAAGCGCACAGTACGAGTATCAGTTAACGTATGGGTTTTGGAGAAACATATACAAGACTGGAGCAACACACCAGGTAACAGACACGGGAAATAATACATTCCAAGCCCATGTCAAAAGAAATCAAGGGAAATGCTGATGTTAAACAGAAACCAGCTTAAAATTGTAACGGGGCTGACATTGTACAACGGGGACTTAACATTCAGACTATGCTGTAAACAACCGGAAACAGTTTCTCAGATACTGTGTGATTGCGGAGACAGAGAGAGAGAGAGAAAGAGAGAGAGCGAGAGCGAGAGCGAGAGCGAGAGCGAGAGCGAGAGCGAGAGCGAGAGCGAGAGCGAGAGAGAGAGAGCGAGAGCGAGAGAGAGAGAGAGAGAGAATATGTTTCATTGTTGATAAGATTGATCTCTTGTTGACAAACACAATGTTTTAAGGTAAGTATGAATAATTTCCTAACTACATATAACTTAGCTTAAATATCACACAGTAAGACAGGAAATTATTGTAAATTGTTAAGTAAAGGGGCGAAGGGGAAGTGAGTTACCAAAAGGTGACCTAGAATTTCTAAGGTCATACCCAGCAAAGGAATTGTGCAGGCTTGTACAAGATACAGTTATTCTGGATTGGGTACTTTAAATATCGTAGTCTGTGGCACTGGACTCGGTCAGAATCGGCGCTGCGAAGAAGTTGGTTAGATACAATGGGCCAACTGGCTGTCGCTGGAGACCAACAATGGTCAGACGAACCGAGACGGAGTTGAGGCTTTAGTGAGTATACCAGGCTATGGACTGGAGAGCCTCACACTATCGAGTGGGTAGGGTCCACTCGATGTCCATAAGAAGGATTTCCTCCACCTGACGCAAACAAAAAAAAAACATCGTTCACAACTGGTTTTGGTTTTTGATAAGCTATATATTTACATCTATTTCAATAAAAGATAAAATATTAAAGTCGGAATGATTAATTTCCAGACCATTGAATAAATAAATATAAATTATAAAGACTATCAGCTCAGAATAACATCTTGCAGATTCGTGATTAATATAATTGCAGGGAACGATGGTCTTAATAATCACATTCTTTGTACTGACGCATCATATTTTTGACCGACGAACCCAAACGGAGAAGGTAAATAGTTCAAGATCCCATGTCGCTATATACATGGTGGGGCAGCTCGTGGTAATTGGCGGATCGTGGCTGATCTTTTAGAGATAGAGCAAAATTGTTTGAATCAAAATTGTTCACGATCAAGTCGACTACATTTTAAAATTATTCTCAATGATGGCCGACTTCCGGTTATACCGGAAACTGTCCATCACTTCGTTATTTTAAATAGAATACCCTGTATTTTTTACATTTTTAAATTCCTTGTTAAAAATAGAGGTCAGTTTGTTGAGCATTTGTTGGGCATAAGTCTGAAGGTTTCGAAGATATTTTCAGTTTTCTGAAAAAAATGACAGTTGCAGCATCACAGAAAATGGCAATAACATGAAAAGTATGAGAGATTTTAAAGTGCAGTTTTTTTACAATTAATTAAGTTGGAATTGTCCCTTATTCAAAGTTGATCTGAAAGATCCAGGACATAGGGTTGCTCTGAAGTGCATCTTGATTTCAGAAAATTTAAATCAGAGATAACTTGATTTTTTCAAATAGAATGGTACTAAAAAAATTACATTGATAGATGTGGATTTTAATTCTCTTTCGATTTTATTAATACGTATTGGCACTTATTTTCGATATTTTTGAAGATATTTCAATTTTTGTGTTTACCCTTTCACGGAATATGGCGCGGTAGTTTGGCGTTGAAACAAATAGATCAGCCACGATCCACCAATTACCCCCAGCTGACCCAACCTGTATATAGCGACACATTATGTATGTCTGGGGACATGTTTGGGCCTTCCAATTAGTCTGGCCGTTGACCTAAAGTTTATAGACAGTTTCCTAAATGTTATATACAAAATTCAAAATTGAAATATAAGTAAAAATCTATTATTTTTTTTTGGAGTGCGGAAGGGTCTGTAAAAGGTAAGCGCCGACGGAAAGTGTCTGGCGATAATTATTACTAATTTCTAGCAATAATATCTAAAACATATGTAAAAATCAGCCCTGAGACTTTAAGAATAGTGAGGGCTATATTCATGAATGTTCAGAGCCTGGTACGCATGAATTGGCCGTCGACCCAAGCTAGCAGATATGCATACACTTATCCCATGTCAATTAATTTGGAGAAAACATAGACATCTGAACACCTAGACCAAGCATTTCATTGATAACATGTATCTAAAGACGATCTGTTATTGTTAGAGAATTGTTTTGGTATTTTCCATGTGTAAGAGAGAGACAACATTTTCCTATAGGAAATTTTGGCAACAGTGTACCTGTGTAGAAGCGTATAAATGTGTAAAACGTAGTAGCAGCACTCAAATTATGAATGGACAATATTCCGACTAGCGACGAAAGTCGACGAATTCATACGGACGCCTAAATTATATATTCCTGTGTTGCCGCACTTAACTCAGTCGATCGATATCGATTGATGATCCTCTTATTTCACAAATGAAAAATAATTATTTCGTGTTGTAAAATATAAATTTGCTACATAATTTAATCTGCAGGTGTGTCTGAATAATCAATTGTAACTATTACAACGACCACCTTTTAATTACGTCTGAGTGTATTTGATTATTACTTTATAAATCAGAAGTTGCCATGAAAAATAAGAAGTTTGGCAAATATGTTAATCGTATCGGGCGGACACGAACCATTATGGACCAGAAGAATAATGGTCTTGAGATGTTGGATCGCTCTGAAAGAGGCTATGCGTGGTCTAGGTGTTCAGATGTCTTTGGGAGAAAATAAGTAACGTCTGGGGGCCTGGGATCTTGCTCTAACACAATTTGAATGTCTGCTTTTTTTGGTTTGTGCGCGCGTTGTATATAGTAAACGTACTCCGATTTTGATGATTTTTGATTCATTTCAAAGGGGAGACTTGAGAAATGGCCCCATAGTCGTAAGAACTCAAATATGAAATCTCCTTCCCTCCTAAACCGCCCCCGAAGGAGGTAGAGGGGGCAATTGTATATATATAATAAATATATTATTCTAAGATTCTGGACTTGGTGACGAATGAGAAAACATAATTAAAATGTGTCTATTTTTGAAAATAGAATATAATAGATACGCGCATACACCAAAGTGTTTGGTGTTATCAAAATTGCCTGGAACACAACGGGTTCAATTTACTTTTTAATTAGTAGGTAGATTAATAATAGGCGTGCCAGGTGATGTTCTTTTGAACCCCTCTCTTATTGTTTGACTGATGGGGAGCGCAGTGGAGAAATAATGATATTTTCTTGGACCAAATCTGAACAAATTCTTTTGGAAATAATATAAGAAAGATGGGTGACCAGATGAGTCGTTAATTACTTAGGTCGACAGTGTATTTGAAATAGCTACCATAGCCAGCACAATACCTGTACCAAGATACCGCCCCAACATGAGATGGGACGAGTTTCATTCCCCAAATCCATCAGTTTACTGCCTACATAAGCAGTAAATTCGATAAGACATGCTGATTTAGTCATTTGAGGAATTATATTTGTTTAATGAACCAGGATTTTTAATAAAAAGTAATAGCATTGTCAAGTAGAATTTTATTTTTCATTATTCAGTATTTTAAAGTTGAACGGTTTATTGTTCCTTTAATTAGATTTCACATACACTAGTGATGGAACATAAGTATTAACGGCATACATCGGATCCAAAGAGCATAAAAGTGGGCTCACCGATTAATCGTCATTTCTGTGCATCTACGGTTGGAAGTTACCATGCTAGTATTAATACCAAAAAAGTATGTTTCTTCCGTCTATTTGCTATTGACTTTTACCCCAGATTTCAATTTGAACCTGATGATGCATGTGAATTAGATCTGATGAAAAATATCCGAGACAACCTAGTTTATATTTTTCCACATCTTTTGCATAGAATAAATGCAGTAAAGATAAGAGATTTTTCCAGGTATTAAACACTATTTATTTTGTCATTAAACCAGCATATTAAGCAGAAATTTAGTTTTAAAAAGCCTGTGTTTATCTAAATACAAGTCGAATGTTTTATCACGAAATAATAAATAAGGTCACTTAAGCTCGATGAAAGACATGCAACGACATGCATTTGCTTGAAAGTAAAATAGGTCATTGAACAAATGGGCAGTAAATGTCTTGTTTTCGTTCTACTGCATTATTGGAAAAGCTTTTTCTGATTGATAAATATGACAACAAACTTCATAAGACAGAGCTTAATATTACACGGTGATAAACTTAATACTCTGGAGACTGATATATCTCATGTAAGTATAAATGTTATATATCAAACTTATGTTAATAAAGGGAAAAGCCAAGGTATACGAGTAAATAATTTTGAATTTCATTTTTGTTCAATTTTGTTCATTTTCTTTATTCCGTCAGTAAAGCGTTTCACTAGGTTCTACAGGCAACTTTTAAATATATGGCCACGTTTATTCGAAAATCTTAATTAAATAATTATCCTGTCTCATTGAAAATCAACGCTTGATGGTTAATCTCTAAAGTCCAAAAGAATTTGATAGTAGGCTGATTTTGTTTCAGCTCATCAACTTTTTGATAGTTTTCATGTATACGCTGACCAAAACGCACGCTCAGGATTTTCTTGATTATTTTGAATGGAACACCCTGTGTTTTATATCATATCAATAACCACTTACCTCCACTTTTACTTTGGTTGATCGTTTCCTAAACCCAAACTATACAATTCATGACAGTTGATACAGACTACAGAATAGACATAGACCGCGCGGCGGGAAGTTTGCAACGGCCACTTTCATTTGAAATGTTATTATGTTATTCTTTTGAACAGAATGTACTATGCCTGTGCCCGAATATTTCCATGATAATGGCTGTCTGTGACCGTTTCCATCAATTTCTTTATGTACTATGACATCTATGCGCTTTTACCTGAGAAAACAGCTTCTACATAAAGTTGAATATTGGTATTCTATGGCCGATGGGTCGCGCATGCGGAGAATTGAAATCGTTAATGCAATTGGTCTAGGTATTCTAACAAACTTATAATATTTTCTAAAAATATCTAGACATATTCATATGTAATTCTTAGTTCTTTACTAGCTTAGTTAACTGTCACGTATGGTATTATAGTTACCATAGTAACTAACAAACAAACTAAACTAAACTTAAAACGACCAAAGCCCGAAGTTAGAATCAATATCGCACTTTGATCGTTTTTAAATGACCAAACGTAGGTATGTGGAATTACAAAACGACCAAAGCTCGAAATAACGGTCATTTCAAACGGAATCTAGATAAAAGTAAATATATATTATGTAATGTGTTTATAGGGGCGAGGTCATGGGCTTCTGTAGTGACTGAACGGCATTGTCGGGTGCCGCGCGCGTTTCATTTAAATTATTGTTATGGCCTTGAAGGTGGTTTCAAGCGTATTACATTATTTCTTAAGATGACTGTCATAAGTGAAGACGCATTGATCGAAAAAAAAAACAAATCGAGCAATACCTACATTTTTTCAGTACATCATCAGAAGTCCTTGAGAACTTGTACGTAGAAATGAATTTTAAGTAACAGATCAAAACTTCATCGAAATAAAAGATGTCCCAGAAAAAGAGCTCACGCTAAGAACCGCTGCTAAACGATCCTAAAAATTATAATTATAGATTATTCCAAATTACTTTTTATAAATCTTTTTTAATATTAGAAAATTCTCTTGACTTGTCTGTTGAGCTTTGGATGTGATCTAAATGCACCAACATAGGTTTAGCTATCCGAAAACGACCAAATTGCCATATTGAATTTAACTTCGGGTTTTGATCGTTTTAAAACGTCCAAACTTAGGTTTGAGTAAAAATTTCGGTCATTGGCCGTTTTCGCACTTTGCTCCCAACATATAGGTACAGAATGAAAGCTATCAAAATTGTGGCGAGTTCAAAGAAAATAAGATTACCCGCAATAAAGCATAAGATTTCTTATCACAATAGCACAGGGTAACAATTCTATTAAGATTTATTCATAAAATCGACCAAAGCTCTGTGTAAAATGGAAATTCAAGATAATGTATAGAGTATTCCTTCTAAAACAAAATAATGTTGATATGATGTGACTTCATGAAACACCCGCTACATTACGAGCTAATTTTTAAATCTGAAATTTAATACTTTCCATAAATTCAATTCAAAAATTTTTCATATATCTCTTGACAACGGATATATTGTACTCTGGAATAGATCACCCTGTATATCAACAGTATTAAAATCAAATAGGTATAATGCTCACCTGCAACCCGATGCAACTAACTATTCTTTTTTGAGCATCATAATTATTTTAATGTTACACAAAAATGATATATTATTTGGAAATTACAAATAAATCAATTTCCAATGAGTTTATTAAAATAGCCCTAGCAAATACAATCCACGCATAAAGACCGGTAGGTATTTCACATTCCACCAATTTGTTAGTATGGGATATAAATTATATATTTATATTACCAGAAATAAACTCATCTATTTATTTGATTTTCTATATAAATATATAAATTTAGTATGTATGTAAAATTTAATTTAATTTGTAAATGAATATGTATGATGGACAAACAGGTGTTGTGTGTGTTGGGCCAATTTGATCTTATGAATTCAATGATTTTAAATAACAATTACATATATATTGAATAATTATTAAGAAAATAAGTCTATATTTAATAATGAATACAACACCTTTTTGCAGTTGGAAAATATCCTACCTTACCTTTAAAACACGCGCAGCACCTGAAACACATGAATACAATTATTGTTATTTCTACAATATAACTAAGACATAGAAAAGGCAATCAACGAAATGGTAGAAAGAACTTTAAAAAATATTCTTCTAAGAAGCAAGTAGTATATGCATAGAATGGCACATGATAACTCTTGGCAATGGTGAACAAAACTTTAAATTATTTTTATTACAAACTGATGAAATTGTTATCATGAAAACCATAAACTTTATCATTATTATTATTATCATTTGTATATATAAAAACGCCACCTGACTTAAGTTAGGAGATGATAAAAAAACGTTTAATATAAAAGTCATAGTTATTTTTTTCATTTACGAGATTCCTGTTTTTTTCAAAGATTATTGTTCTATTTTTGAGTTTTTATTGGAATAAGAGTGTGTTTTTTTAGTTTTTTCGAACAATAATTTCATTTTAATATTTTTATTCTTAACAACATTTAGTCGCTACGTTGCTTTCTGCTATAAAACATTGGTTTGGTTTTAATTAATCAGACATGAAATACTGTATTGTTTCTCCTTAATAATTTAATGTAAAAAAATGATGAATAATATTACTCTCAAGTATTTCTACCACTTCAATAAATAATGGATTGAGGAAGTAGGTATTTATTTATTCTCAGGAACCGGTTTACTTGACCAAATAATATAAAACTATAACTAAAAAAATATATATATATAAAAAAATTAACAGAAAGATATAGCTGATTATTATTTCCTAAGTTCAATGTTTCTTATTTATAATGTATGAATTAGATATTATGATTATTACTTTCTCCTTTATCTTAGATTTGCGGATTTGTAAATTATCTATAACCCATTTTTATGCTTTTTCTTAATGATATTTATGTTTGACATATTTTTTATTTCCTTGGGTATTAGGTTAAACAGTTTTGTGACTACAAAAATACTGTTATTGTCAACGACTGAGGTTTTTTTAGTAGTATAATGCTTCTATTTCTAATACCTAATACTCGTAGAGTTCAGGTACTTTTCCTTTAGGCTCGAATAGTAAAAAAAAATTGTATATTTTTTTTATTATTGATTGATCTAGTAGGAAGAAATTAAAATTACTTTTCGACCCTAAGTAAAAAAAGAAAGATTTTCGATCCTCTAAGGAGACTAGAAAACCGGGATTCTAATAGTGAGGTATAGAAAATAATGTTTCGGCAAAACAAAATATCGTGAGTTACTTCAAGTCTAAAATATATAGGTTTCTCCTTATTTTAAATAATAAATAATACACGTGCATATGTCTAGACCCATTTCGAACACAGTTCGTCGCTCTATATCTTCTACACCCACACACACCCATCATAGTAATGATCCTCCATCCAATCTGTCATATCGGGTGACGTATAACTTGTTGTGGCGTATACATGTTTAACGAGCACTCTGTGTTTCTCCGTTCGATTTAAATAATGACCGAGACATAACATCAGCCCGGACCGACGATGCTCACTATTCACCTGGTCTGAGAGTCTGAGAGACTCAACGGCAACGACTTGAGTTGCCAAAAGTCCTAAATTATGGATCGTTTCATTTGCCTACAGGCGGTATCTAATATAACGATATATATGTATAATATAATCGTGACAGCGAGGGTGTATTGCAGGAGGGTGAAAGGGAAGGCGACATTAACCACCAGGTATCCATTTATATGTGGTGATGTAGTAGTAAGGGTATTCATTTTAATTGTTAATTAAGAGACGCCATCGCAGGAAAGAAGCCGCTGATCTCTGCATTTATTATTTCATCAAGATTCAGTTCAATGAAATCTGCTAACAGTGATATGAGATCGGGGTTTCATAGGTCTGATAAAGAAACAAAATTATGGTTCATTCATGTTTGTCTGTCTGTAGTAGCCTACATTCTACAAATGTTATGGATAAAAACATTCGAAATATGATGCTGTGTGACCTGATTATGGATCAATAAGTGAATAAATTAATTTTGATTTTAGGTATTCAACTCAGAATTCGCAAAGTGAAAAAATCTTAAAAATTTATCGACTCATCAAATGGAAGGTTGTGAGTTTTTATTTGTAAATCAATATACCTACCTAATAATCTATAAGCAATAAGTAAAAAATAACTACCAAGTCAAGTCAATATATAGAATCACATTTTGTACAAGAGTTTCGGTAGACCCTGCAAAATAGTCTCATGATAAGATAGGTACGTCCACGCGCATCTCCGAGGACGTCAGTCCGTGTCATAGCGTCAGAGATAACCATAAAAGACCTGTTGCAAATCATACTCTCAATAGTTTGTCTTCGCTTGGATTTTGGATTGTGGTAATTTGGGTCTAAAATAATATTGTCCTACTAATAACTAGAGAGCCGGTTTTACAAAGCTCTGTTAACAGCTCATTATCGTCGATGAGCCGTTAACAGTCCGTTATCTAAAATTTGAGTTTCACAACTGAATGTTAACAATACATTAACAATTGACAACTGACGAGCCATTAAACCTCTGTTAACTAATTTTTTGGTTTCACAAAGCTCTAACGGCTTGTTAACGATCCGTCAAACTTCTATCAGATTAATCAGTCGACAAGCAGTGATTAAGCATTCATTTAAATAGATTTTTATTTATATTCATTGAGTCCACTGTGTTTCTTTACATACAAGTATTTTGCAGTTATATTATTTAAGTTATATAAAAGTTTAGAGAGAAAACAATCGAATTTTGTAGAATGTCTTCCTCATCTTTGACGTCCCTGTCCTCCTTCACAGACGATGGGGCAATTGATATTTTCGTTAGCTAATATATAATTAGTTTGTGATATTTGTGGCTTCTGCAATATAATTCCATACACAATGAGGAAACTGTCGAGGTCGGATTATAATATAGCAGTATAATAATATTTAAGTATCTTCTTCCTATGCGATAATTAAAAGGTATTCAAGTCATTAAATATATTATATAAACATACAATGTATGTAAGATTATTTTATCCTAAATACCACAATAATTTTAATTAAATTACCTACCTATATTATGTGCCGAATTAAATATATAAAGTCCGATCCTGTAGTGTATTTACTTCTGGGTTATGTACATGTACATAATGGGAATACACCCGGTAGTTTTATTGCAGTCATAAAGACAATACCATTTATTGCGAAAATAACTATACATATCTTTTTTGTGATAGTATTATGGTTTCAATCAAATTACCCTAGGTATTTCCATCACAACCTAACTAATCACCTGGCCTGTCCTTTTGCAGCTTTGAGAAACTTACTTGAGCATGTAGAAGTTTGAGTTAACTCAAGGACATCATAAGCTGAGGTTGTCCTTCCTATTTTCTCTATATTTGGTAGCTGATGAAGTAATAATAGTTTGGGCTTGTTTTATCCGTCTCAGTACTGTCACTTTCTCAATTTCTTGATATACCATGTCCGATAATTCAATTTTGAACTCTCACAGAAAATCTCTTTACATTTGCATGAGTATATTTGTTATGTTTTTTCAATAGCAAATTAATTTTCACAAAAATTAGGAGCGACTTTCAATAATTGGTGATATAAAAAATACAAAATAAGGTACCTATTTAGACTTTCGGCACCAACTTTCTAAATATCAAGTTGTCGTGATAATGATTGAATTTTATTTAGCTTTAAAAACTTCTTAAGGCAATTTTAACTTTAAAACAATATAAGTCAATAGTTTACATTTTTCTAAACTAGATCCGCCTATTCGCATCTAATATGTTTAAATAGGGAAGCAGTAGATTTATAATGACTATCTGTTGTCAAAAATGTGCATAACCCATCATAGTTCATATCTCGGAAAACTACGAAGGTTGGATATTGAGAAAGAAACATCACGAATTGAATGATGCCAGATACTATCAATCCTCTCAAATAAAAACTTTATTTCCTTTAGAATTGCAAAATCACGCACGTGTACTTTCAATCTCTGTAATACTAAAATAGAGAATGAAACACTTGGACAAAACTCGATTCCTAATAAATTTCACGTGTTCCAAATTTCAAGCTTGACGAAAATAAACATAGAAAAGTTGTGACAATCGCTATTTTCATAGATTGAGATAATATTGTGAGATCATCTCACTTCAAAGCGGAAAACATAAGGAATGTGAAAGTATTCTAAAAACTAGTGAAACTATTTATATGAATTTGGTATCACAGCCAAAGGTTATATAATAACGACTTAAGGTTCAATGGCAGTTATAACTATTTTGGGCAGGTGCATAATTTTGGTTCAAACAGATAATTGCAAGTCTGATATTACGCCAGATGATTACGAATTTGAAAATAATATAACGAAACTAACATAAACAAACGATATTTAAGATATCCAACATTCTATTATGAAACTATTAAAACAGAGAAAGTACAGTTAGTACACTAAGGATAAGAAGGACACGATTTGGGAGTAAATTATGTTCGTCTCAAGGACCTGAAGATTTACACAAGGCTCGAGGATTTGGGGATTTTGCGGGTGGGATTTGAATTAATGGTGGCAAACCCCACAGCTGCCTTTTCTAAGAGAGTGTCTTGTTTGATGTCACGTAAGGGGAAGGATTCTATTGCCTGAACGTGTGTCAATCAGCAATTGTCTTAGAAAATCAGCGAACTGCAAAACTGAGAGACAATAAGATCTACTCATATTCTTAAGAATAAATCATATCAGTAAATTTTGTATGGTTATAATTCAAATATACCTACTGATAAATAAAAGAAGCAGTTAATTACTATACCGACAAAAGTCGAATTTTCTTCGTTCATGCCTTTCAGTCCATAGAAATATCACAAGTCATTAAGCCATCTCATTATTCATTCTATCTTAACTTCATTAATTTTCTCTAAAATCAAGCTAAATCTAGAATTATAGCATACCTAATCAAGCCAATAAATGGGTCATTCATTTAATCAAAACAAAAATGTAATCTTTACAAGGCAACAAAATTTGGACTTGTCATTCTGAGCTATGAATTATGAAAAGCTCCATTTAGAACGGTTCTCCCTTTTAGCCACGTTTAATTGCTGACAAGAAAGGAACAATACTCCTAACATTTTTGAATAGCTTAGAAATATCCACATTTCAAGATGAGCAACGCTTTACCCATTGTGCCTTGATTGATATCGTATTCTGGAATTTATCTTTAAATTACAAAGGAAGGGTGGTAGAAATGTGAATAAAGTTTTTCGGAATTAAGGGAGAAATTAATTCAAATCACTTTTCCAGATCGATCATATGCTCGGCGGGGCCTATGCAAAAGGCATTCAGCAATAATAATTAATTATCTTCATGATAAATTATTAATACTTTTTCTGTGTTAAAGTTGCCACACTTTTCTCACGCCTACACCGTTTTATATAGTTTTTGTATGACTGAACTATTTCCAAATCTATTTCTACGACAGTTAATTAGATTAGGTTAGGTTAGGTTCAACCGGTTTCTACCTGGTTGCTAACCAAATGCATCGGTAAGTATTATTTACCGTTTAGAGAACTGTAAGTGAATTCATAAATTATCAGGAATATAATACATATTTTTGTCAGTCTGTTATTCAGTTATCAGTTACAACTGAGGTATTTATTCAAATTTATTTATTAATAATATTGTAACGTTTAATCCTGTGCTAAACGTTGTGGGGTGAGTTCACTTGCGTAATACTCAAAATTTGCAGATTGCTTCCAATGATTTATTTTCAAACACTCTGTACACGGCTTTCTGTTGTAGTACAACTGTCACTACTTGTCACTTTGACTATCGCGTTCCAACTACATTCGAGTTATGTCTCCAATTGACTGATACAATAAACTGACTCAACTGATTGTGACCCGTGATCGACACGGCTTTGTATACCTGAATCATGACATGACATTCATCGAGAATGTTTTATGATTATCTAGACGCACATAATAAATGTTCTAGAGCCTTGTCAAACTGACAATAGTATGACAAATTGTATCTCACATATATTTTCTGGAAGAATCGAGAATAAATCTACTATAATTCTAGAACTACATAATGAAATATACAAACAACAACTATAGCAAACAAGGTAGCAGAAATAAAGAGCTAATAAACAAATATTAACCGTAAGTACATGAATACCTATCCTCGTTACAATATATTATTCAAGAAATTTGATTCCTATAAATTCTTTTATTCAATATTGGTCGTAAATAGTAGGTATGAGAATCGCGAACGTTTAAGGATTACTGGTATCAGACAATATTGGACACTTAGCACATCAAAACATTTTCTTCTACCAGTAAACCATCCTTACTGTTCATGATACTTAATACACTATTGTGTAAACTTCTTTTTTCTTTATGTATTCTATATTATATTCCCAGTGGAATAAACCACTTCTATTTTTCCAAGTTACTGCAAATCTTTTTTGTCAACCTGCACGTGTATTCGACTTCACGTTTCTCGCTTATTTCCAAATGAATAAGTTATGAGGACGAGCTAGCATTTATATAGCGTCTTATAAAATACATACTTGTAACTCTAATTGCATGTTTTAAAATGATAATTCACATTTCGAGATTATTTAGTTTAAAATTACGAATTGTTACTTTGCAGCTGGAACTTACAATTTGATCGCCACTTTGTAAGACTTCTACAGTATATATTTATCAGATATACCTATATAATAACCCTTATGTAGGTATATAGGACTATTATCTAAACGTATCTATTATTCAAGTCCGAGCAATGCTTGTATATATATATATATATATATATATATATATATATATATAAATTTGATATTATATATATATATATATATATATGCAAATTTTATCTCGGAATCTGGTCTACCGATTTCGATGAAAATTCATATATATGGGTTTTGGAGTATATTGAATCGATTGGTTGTATTCACATTCACAAGAAAAATCGTTTTCAGCAATTAATATTCTCATGTTACGAGTCCTACAGATTATACTTAGGATAGCAATATGAACCCAAAAAAATCATAGGAAAAATAGTCCTATTGTTAAGGTTCTGGGTATCGATCTATCGTTCTTCGGTTCGAATTCTGATCACCTTAGAGTTTTTCTTAACAAAACTCATTTTGTAAATAAAAGATGTTAATATGAGTTTATAATAATTTAATCCGAAATTTTCAATGAAAATTTGTACATATCTAATATATTGCGACCCTTAAGGTACTCATTAGCTATTTCAAGGAAGGGTTAGCAGATTTTGGTAAAAAGTAGCAAAAAGGGGTTTTCGGAGTCGAGAAATCGATTGACGATAGGTACATTCATATTTAATCGGTGTGACCCTCGAGGTCCATCCACACTAGCTATTTCAAGAGTTTTGGTATATTTATCATTCATATTACACATTCATATTTATTACGTAATCTATAACTTACGAATATGTGAACAATAAAAGCAGTACTTACCGATCGCAATACATTTTAACCAGAAATATGCACATTTTTTAATAAGTTTAAATATCCTTAGTAACTCTTTATAGACCCATCTTAAATCCTGTTTTAACCGAGCAAAGCTTGGTCTCCAGATATTGATTTTAAATCGAAATAAAAACATGAGACTGGGTTCGGCTGATCTACCCTACCCATAATACAAACTTTTACAATTATTGGCGATCTCGAAAAAAAGTCCCTGAACTATTTTTTTGCGTCGGATAGATTTGGTTCGAGTTGATATAACTATCTGTTGTGTAAATATTTGGGACGAGAAATATTCTTAAATAATTGTGTAATAATTACTTGCAAATGATACCTCTCAGGTTATTTTTAGATAATAACACGATGAGTAATATATATAACAGTGAGTATCACTTTTTGCTTTCGAGATATTGAAATTATCTTTGATATTTGAGATGTGTTTGAAAATTCATATGTTTATTGTGCATCATACTCGCCCAATTAGGTTGGTGCACCTTATGAAATTAGTTTTTTTCTTTCTTCTTCTTTTTTGTTTCTGCTGAACCCTTACAGCACAAATGAAATTCGTTTCCTGTCTCTTGAACACATAAATTCATAAGATTTAGATATACAGTTTTTATACCTGTTTTCACCAACAAAAGATGGCACCTGAATTTAATTTCTAAATATTAAGCATTTACCTAGAGCAAAAAAAAACGTTAAGCATAAACTAAGGACTCTAGGCGTTGCCTTAATTTACGACACCGATTCGGTAGTGCGTAATTTTTAGGCAACTTCTAAATTAACAATTTTGGAAGTTAAGTGATAGTCACCGCGCAAATTTTGCTTTCGAGATATTGAAATTATCTTTGATATTTGAGATGTGTTTGAAAATTCATATGTTTATTGTGCATCTTACTCGCCCAATTAGGTTGGTGCATCTTATGAAATTAGTTTTTTTCTTTCTTCTTCTTTTTTGTTTCTGTTGGTACTTTTTGCAGAACCCTTACAGCACAAATGAAATTCGTTTCCTGTCTCTCGAACACATAAATTCATAAGATTTAGATATACAGTTTTTATACCTGTTTTCACCAACAAAAGATGGCACCTGAATGTAATTTCTAAATATTAAGCATTTACCTAGAGCAAAAACAAAACGTTAAGCATAAACTAAGGACTCTAGGCGTCGCCTTAATTTACGACACCGATTCGGTAGTGCGTAATTTTTAGGCAACTTCTAAATTAACAAGTTTGGAAGTTAAGTGATAGTCACCGCGCAAATTATGTATATTTTTTATTTTTGACCAACATTCAAAGAGGACTATTGAGAGTTGGTCCCATTAAAAAAATTGACATTCAGAATGTGGTTCTCCTCGAAGGAGGAAATTTTTTTGCAAGAAAAAATTTAAGAAGAAACCAACATTTAAATTGGATATTTATAAAAATCATACGTTTCCGAATCACAGTAGTGGTACATTCTGAATTATGTGTGTTTCTGTTATATGGAGGTAGCAACATTTTCAGAAAATTGAGAAAATGAGACAGCCAAATTAAAGAAGAGACTAGGTATATGTAGCAACATTAAAGCCAAATTAAAGAAGAGACTAGGTATATGTAGCAACATTTAAAAATGGACATTTTTCAAAAACAATTAAGGTTTTGGAATTACAGCAGTGGTAAAGTCTGAAATATGTGTAATTTCGTGATGTTTTAAAATTTCGGTATAAGTATTATCTCTCTTCTTTGGTGAATAAAATGTGTGTCAACATTTCGATCATTGACACCTCCAAAGTACAATTTAATCCTTAATTTATTTTCGTTTTTAGTACTCATTTAAATTATTCTGTGCAAGTTAGAACTTTTCAAAAAACTATTGAGTCTCAACCGCATTAGTTTGGCTGCAGTATATCATCCAATGAATTCCCCAGTTTCACGTTACTGCGGTCTAAAACGTACTTGGGGCCACAAGAACAAGTTGTACTGTTAGTTCCGCATCATATCTTTCACATAGGGGTATTTCTTCTCGTTTAAACAGGTAGCTCTAAGTAACGTGTGTCCGATTCTGAGCCGCCGAAGCATCACTACTTCTCATCGACAGGTCGCGAAGTTACATTTCCTATACCAATTCGACTGAAATCGAGTAGTATTTGTTTGCAGAAAATTAGTTACCTGATCTAATCTATTTCAGTCCAGAAATTTACCATATTGCTATAGAATTTGGAAGTTGCATTTTATTAGAAAATCTAACCCATTTCAGTCAGTTATTAGGGAGATTTTAAGCCACCTATTTGAACAGCAATATACTTTATCCGTTATAAATCGCATGCGCAATAGTGGTGAAATAAGGGAAAACGTTATTAACCGATATTGCTTTACGTTATTAAAGTTGAGATAACGTTCCCTTAATAAACGAAATTGATTTTGCCATGACGTCACCTGTAGAAAATTTATATTTAAGTTTTATCGTAAACTCCAAAGTCCATGATAAATACATGTAAAATGAAGAAGATTGGAGTAAATCTGCATTTTTCACCATTTCTACCACTGTTTTTTGAATATGAAATGAAAACATTTTATAAGATCAAATGCTATGGCAACATCAGATATGGCATATGGATACCGTCCGTCTTGAGAGTAGTATTCTCTGCGTCTAACCTAACCTATCCTGTCTTTTGTAGTATTTGTCTATATTAATGTTTTCTCTGGTCTCTGGTATATTGTATATTTTATTTACTTTATGGTACCTGTTTGTTGCTTCCTGCTGTTTGGTTGAGTGTTCGTTTTTCGTTTGTTAAATGGTAAGTTGTTTTTTTGTCTAATAGTCACTTATCACGTAAGTAGCGGCAAAATGGGATGACTTAAAAACTCATTTTTAAACTACGTTATTAGCGTACTGTATTTACTAAAAGCGGATAAAGGGATTTGACGTATGGTGCTCAAGTTGTGGCTTAAAATCTCCCTAATGTCAACGCTCGTCGTTATCGCGCAATTTGTTATTCTGTCGCGACTATAGCTCGAAGAAAAGATACGGGACTTAAAGGTAAGAGGTAATCGTATGCAATGGAGTACCATCCAAACTCGAAGAAAAGACACCATACAACATCAGCCTTAGTATAGAAAGAGACGAATCCAGTGCAAAAAAAACTTAATGTTTAATAATAATTAAAAACTTAAACATTTTTTGTTATACTTTCTTGGTTTTCGTAACGAAATAATATATATATATATATATATATATATATATATATATATATATATATATATATATATATATATGTATATATATATATATATATATATATATTATTTTTTTAACAATCTTTTTCCAAAATGTAAGTGAAATTTATGAAATATTGATAAATCTATGTAAATACTAGGTTAGTTTTTCTTTCCCAGACAGTATAATTACTAAATCTAATAAAGGGGCTAGTCCTTAAATATAAACATAATAAAATAAATAATGGGATAGGTATATGAATAATTTTTACATTGTTGAATATTTTAAGGCAAGGGAAATCTCCATCTTAAATGCGACATACTTAAATGACCGAAACAATGTAGACATATACTCACTATTGAACATTTAACTGGTCTTACAAACTCTACAATAATATGATGCATTTTTGCACTCTGATAGAATAGGTTATGTAACTAATATTCTGCAAACAAATACTACTCCGTTTCAGTCACTGTCGTGACTGAATTGGTATAGGATATGTAAATTCGCCGACAGGTCATTGTCGGTACTTGAGTCGATACTGTTTTGGGACAAATTGTGCTTAGCTTCGTACATTGTTGTCTTCAGTTTTCTTGCCATTCTTTGGTGAATGATGTTTTAACTTCATTCTCCACATCTTGATGAAATTACCCTGGTAAGAATATCACCAAATGTTTGTTCATTTCTGCTGCTATTTCCGGTGCGACATCTGACTGTTCGTTGCCTCTGATATCAGGAATTTTCTTAGAAAATTAGCGAACTGCAAAATTGAGAGACAATAAGATGTATACCAACTCATAATCTTTAGAATGAATCACATCAAGATTTTTTTCAGCTTCGTAGTTTCTTGTCTCCAGTTTTCTTGCTATTTGTTACTGACTGATGTTTTAACATCATTCTCTACATCATGATGAAATTGCAGTGGTAAGAATGTCACAAATTGTTTGTTCATTTCTGCTGCTGTTTTCGCTGCTGCATTAGCTCGTTCGTTGCCTCTGATATCACAGTGTAATGGTATCAAAAACAGATTGACTTGCTTTCCAGCGAGATGGATTCTGTTCAAGGCTTCATGTAGGTATGAATAACATACACATACATGAATAACAATACACTCAAAATTGCCAGATAAATTTAAAAATATAAAATAATATTAATACTATTGCTGGTACTATTGAAGTTGTCAAAAGTCTATCTAACTAGAATCGCACTTTACAATTAACACTGGAATTAACATTACTTTGTATTTTTCAGTGCACCAACTAATAAAGTTGGTGCAATTTTTTGTAAGAATGTTTTTTTCGAGTATGAATATAATTATTTAAGTTTTTAGTAGGAGAATTGAATATTTTTTACTTTGCCTTGAATATGCAAATGACAGATATTAATTTGCGTTCTAATATTAGACTAAGATCTACCTGACCTATAAAGAAAGTTTCATTTGTTGAATTTTGCAGTAAATATCTAATACTAATCTCAAAAGATTTATTTGCGATGTAACATAAGGTTTTCTTTGTAAAATTCGAAGATACTACTGCTCTTGCAGAACAATTGACATTTTCGAATTTTATTATTATGATAGGTACTTAACGACTAACCTAACCTAACCTAAAAATCAGAGACAATTATCAAAAATTTACGCACTTCTACATATCTGAGTATAGTTGATATTCATTATATTCCAATCTTGATTTATTACATTTTAATCATAATACCACCTCCTGTAAGTATATCTTCTATATTTACGACGTAAACATGTATACACGCCTACAAGAAAACTAATACGGTTGAAATATTAACACTTTACATTACCCTCCATTCCTGTGAGCTCTAGGCGTTCCACGAGTTTACATTGTCTCTATTTATTAAGCTTACAGTCTGTTACCAAGATTATTATATAATATTCAAAATGAAATAATACGTATGTTTGAAATTGAATTGAATTTCCAAAATGATAATGTTTGTTAAAAATTGGGTATTATAAAATAGGAAATGTAAACGTCACGTATTTATGATAAAAAGCTCAATATACCTAACCATACAAACTATCTCAAAATTATATTATAATTAATATTTGTTAGTTTTAAGATGGTAATCTCCAGAAGGATTGATCCGATTCTGGAAATTATTTCATTAACCAGTAGATAAACTATTCTCAGTACAAATTTGTCATGTGTTTCAGCCAAGCTATCACGGTTTTTACTAGCAAGTAAAATAATCCACCTATACCTATAATTCGTCACTTCAACTGTGAATGGTCATAGAGTTTGATACAAGAATTATTGTAGTCTTAGGTTTCGTACCAGTTGACAAGAGGAACACTTATAGTTTCTGTTTCCTTTGGTCCTACCTGGAACCTCTTATGTGTAAGTTGCAGGGAAAATAAAATTATTTTTCTAATAAACATAGTTGAAGAGTATTTAAATTTACTTCACTTTATCAGTTGGTGCACTGAAAAGTAGAAAATAATATTAATTCTATTGTTGCTGGTATTTTTGAAATTGTGCAGTTGGAGTTAGATTGAAAACTTTTGGCACCAACTTTACAAATACCAGCACCAATAGAATTAATATTATTTTGTACTTTTCAGTGCACCAACTGATAACGTCGGTCCAATTTTTTGCACAAAATATTTGTTTCACAATTTAGAGTGTTACATTTGTCACAAAAATCGTTGAACGTTCACCATTATCCATGTTCCTATGCTTTGCTTGTATTTGCTATTATTCAGAAATTTAACAGCATCGTTGCGGAAATACGCATATTATAAACTTTACCACTGCTGTAACTCGAAAACCGTAAAAAATGTTAAATATAAATGTTGCTACAAATAATCTGGTCATTAATTTTCCATTCTCAAATTTTTAATTTTCGAAAGAAATTGCCTCTTCCACATAGCGAAAATACCGAGGAAAATACACATTTTTAACTTTTAACATCGCAGAAAAATTGTTTAATTCAAACGTTTTGTTTTTTTTTATTCTGCCACCTCGGATTTTCAATTTTCGAGAAAATTTGCCCCTTCCACCCCTTCGGGTGCTGTTTTCGGAGGAAGGGAGATTTCAGATTTGCATTTTTATGAATATTGTACATTTCTCAAGTCTCTTCTTTCAAATTAATCAAAAATCATCAAAATCGGAGTACGATTAATATATGAAACGCGCGTACGAACCAAAAAAAAGGAGACAGTCGAATTGTATACCTCCTCCGTTCGGGGTTCGTTGATCAAAAATCCATCTTATTCTAAATGTCATCTTGGCCAAAGTTACAAAAAAGTGGCGACGAGGATGGGATTTATTCACAGCGTATACGATTGCTAGAGCTTCTCGTTCCAATTGGCTGTAATTTTTTTCAGCTTCTGCTAATTCTTGATTATCAACAATGTGTGACGAAACAGCACCGATTCCTACCGGGCTGGCAGCACAAGCAGGTATAACTGGTATGTCTGGATTAAACGGCATCAACACACGATCGCTTGCAATTTCCGCTTTCAGGTTTTTGAACGTCACCTCACAGGACCTTGACCCATGGAGTGTAGAGGAGAGGAGAACGATCTCATATGGCTGATTCGCTTGAAAAGTGTCCACAAAAAAGAATCAAATAACGTTACAGAAAATGGCCAGAATGGCGCTAGTGTAGAAGGTGTAAAATATTGTTTTATCTGTTCTTAAACTTAACCTGAAATCTTATCTTGACACTTGACACTAGTATTTGGTTATTTTCTAATCTTGATTGTGAAAAGCTCCTAAAAGTGAAAAGTAATTAATAATAATGGTAAAAGTTTGTGCCATAAATATAGAGTGTGTATTGTGTGTTTTTTGATATATATTGTGTCTGTATTATCCATCTTGAAAATGGCGCGTTTAGCTAGTAATTTCCCTTTTTTAATGTTACAGTCTACTCTCACAAATTTCGGCGCTCTCATTGAAAAATGGTACTCTGGTACACCCGCGCCCTCTTAATTTAATGCTTTTTCGGGGCCATTTTTCTAACACAGAGATGGTGCTCCGCCCCTATACACTCCATACCTTGACCTTTTGAGTTTATGATTTTTGCGGAGCAAAGAACGTAAAGGATATTTTAACGATGACATGTAAGGAATATATTTCCCATAATATGTCGTCATTCCCAGAAATCTTTGTACACCATCAATATCACAGGGACGAGGCGCATCTACTATTGCACGTACCTTTTGTGGAAATTTCTTCACTTTATTATATTCAATGACGTACCCCAGGTAAGAAATGGTTGTATTGAAAAACTTACATTTATTTCGGTTGAGGTGTAGATCGTACTGGCGAAGACGATTAAGACAACTGTCAAGATTAAAATAACATTCTTCTTGATTTCTTCCATAAATGATTATGTCCTCAAAATATGTGAATAAACCTTTCAGTCCAGCCAATATTTAATCCAAAATTCGATGAAATTCTGCAGGAGCTGATTTTATTCCAAAACTTAGACGTTTCATTGCAAATATTCCTCGATGCGTTGACATTGTTTGAGTTGACTATCTTTATCAACATGTACGTGTAAATATGCTTTGGATAAGTCAAGAGTACAAAATACACTGGCATTTCGAAGATTGTCTATAACTTCATTAATCCGTGGGATAGGATAGAGGGCATCACAAAGTTGTTTATTGACAGCAACTTTATAATCGAAAGCAAGACGAACTTTGTTGTTAGGTTATGTAATTGGAACTAATGGTGAACCCCAATCGGAAAAATTTACTTGATAAATAATATCTTTAGCTATTAATTCATCCATTTCCTTCTCTACTGCTTAAGAAATGCAAAAGTGCATCTTGACTTTCAGGAAAACTAGCTTTGTATTCTCTTTTAACTGCAACGAACATATGAAGTTTGGTATACATCCCACCTTATCTTCAAAAATGTCCGCGTATTCCTCCATTATGGACTTATTTGTCATTTCGATAGGGTTTATTGAGTTAACGTTTGAATTCTCGAGACGTTTTAAATCTATATTAAATTTTCTGATCCATACTCTTCCCAGGATCGGTCTTAAATGATCAGGTACAATGAATAATAATTCATTTGATAAATGACTCTCATATTTCACTGGAACCATAACGTAGCCAAAAGGTTTGAAAACACCATGAGTTTAGAAGCGAAAGCGCACTTCCGTTTTCTTTATCACCCCCATACAATTCACTATTCTTAAATTCTCGATGTGGTATTAAGGTGAAGGCAGACCCTGAATCAAATATTTGTTGATGGTGATTATTTAACAGTACCGAGGTGTAAGATTTATCAGTGTACTTTGGGAAAACATTACAATTTTGTGAGCATACCTCATAAATTTTATTCATGCCTACGAGGTTGTCCAAGTAAAGTGAATCGGATTCATCTTCAGAATTCATTTCAACTGATTTAACATGTGAACCTGTATTCTTCTTCCGCAAATAAGACACACAAACTTTTTGAATGTGACCAGTCTTCGAGCAAAAATCGCAATGTAATTTGTGTCTGGAACTTGACAATCATTTGACATGTGGTTGGTTTTCGAACATCGTAGACAATTCTTTCCAATCCCAAGGCTTTTGAAATCAAGTCTGGCATTTCGAGGGGACCGTGATGACCATTTGTTGCTTGAATTAGAACGTTGAACAGGCGAGTGTCTTGGTGGTGAATGATATCTGATAACTGTGAGAGCCTTTTGCGAATAGTGTTATCACTTATTCCTCGAATGAATTGGGTCCTCAGAATGAGATCAGTACATTTTTCTTGCATTCGCATTCAAAATTAGAAGAGGATGCTAGCTGGCGTAATTCAGCAACATATTGATTGATAGATTCGGTATTATCTTGCAGTCTTGGACAATTACATTGGGTTTGGGGTAAAGATGCTCTTCTAATACTTTGACTAGTTCATTATACTTTTTCTTTGAAGGATTTTCGGGAGCGATGAGCGAGCACAACACGCCATGTAATTTGGGACCTATATGAAGTAGAAGTTCTTTTGCCTTTATTCAGGCTTATGCCTCTCAAAGCAAACCAATTCTCAAGCCGCTTACGGTACTGACGAAAATTTTCTTTACTTTCATCAATATATTCAAAATTTGAGATGAAATTTATGTTTGTTTGAATTGCTTGTCCTGACTTTATGACCTGAAGGATTTCACTATTTTGTTGTAAAACGGAGGTCACAGTTGCCAAAATGGTTTTTATTTCTTGATCCATCTCAAATGTAGATGTAACTTTTCAAAACTAGATGAATACAATGTTGTCTTGTTAAATAAATTAAGCATAAGAAAGCTGTCGAAAATATTTATGTTGATTACTTTTCTCGAGCAACTGTGCCTATGATATTACCCCAATTTAACAACGATGACATAATTCACCAACAAAGTATTAACCAAATATCAATTGAAGTGGTATCAGCTTAGTCAATCGCAGCTGCAGCTCGGGAAGATCCTTCTTTGGCAAAACTGATAAAACAGTTGCAAAATGGTGAAGTTCAGGATGACCAATTTTCACTTCAAGATGGGGTGATTTTTAAAGGGCATCGAATTTTTATACCACAAACCTTACAACCAGCACTACTTGCGGGATTACATTCAACTCATATCAAGACATCAAAAATGAAAAATTTAGCCAGAATATACTGTTATTGGAAGAATATAGACCGGGATATAGAAACATTTGTGAAATGCTGTCAGAGATGTGCGGCCTGCTTAAGGCATAATTTATTAGATCATCTGCTCCAGAGAGGTTGCTGGTTCAATTCAATACTATCGCTAGTCTTTTTTTTAATAAAAAAATAATGATACCTAATGATCATATGAGAAAATAAAATAATAGATTAAATATAGTGATAGAAATGGAACACATTTACAGATAATATATATATATATAACATAGCGTTATGTAGGTCTCCTAAATATTTGATTTATGTTAGTTTTCTTGAAATGTAATATTATCAATAAATGTACCAATTCAAAGAAATATAATTTATAGATAATATAGTATACACAAATGTATGCATTAATGATTTTATTTATGTTACATTTGATAAAATTTATTTTTTTACAATTATAAAGAAATCTTACATGAAACCTATCAATTTTCTATAAATAGGTGGCAACTATAATGAAAGTTCATAAGATTACTGAAAATAAAAAATGATAAATAAGACCATAATCAACATAAGATTGGTGGTTCGTTGACATTTCAATACCATGATACCAGAATATAGCGGCATTTTCTAAAACACCTAGGAATTTCGTAAAAAACAAATTTTGTAGTCTGGCTACAAGGACACTCCACTATGCTATGCGAGAGCAGTATCAGTTAAGTTGTAAATGGTGGATTCTTGCTGCATAACATCGTATTGAAATTCATATTTCGAAGCAATATGAAAGTATCCAAAGACACTATAAAATGTATGCAATAATGGAATCTGGTGTGGATACTAACCAAAAAAAAAGAAAGCAAGTTAGGTTCAGAACAATTTCTATTGTCTTCCACTGATATCTTGTTCGATGAATTCTAGATTTAGTTATACGTACAGATGGGCAAATTCTACTAATCTAACTCCAATCTATCAAGCAACAGGAGAAGCTAGGTCTTTATCTTTCAACTGTGTAGCAGGAACTTTTTTATTATCAGTAGCACTACTCAAAATTCACTCACTTTGGCTGATATCAGAAAATAAAGAACCGCAGTTCACTTCCCCCGAAGTTTGAAGAGAAGAGTTCAAGGGACGACTGACCGAATTCAAATGTATGGTGAACAAGCGTTAAGTATAATACCTAAGCGTGCTCCGATTTTGATGAGCTTCGAATTTGATGTTTTTTTTTTTGAAAGGAGAACGCTAAGAAATGGTGCCATTAAAAAGATAACATATTTTTCTTAAAAAAAAACGCCTCCAATCAGTAGAGGGACACATTTTAGAAAATCGAAAACTAGGCGGCGAAAAAATCAGAGACCATTTCCAGAAACATTGAAATTAATCATTTTTCAAAAACTTCATGGCTTTCACAGTTGGGTTAGGTTAGGTTGGGAGTTGTCTAAAAAATGTATCTACATGTTTATTAAACTTTTACCTCGTAAATATAATATTATTGGGAAATGAGGTTGAAGTATTCACTTTATCTGACTGTAGTGCGAAAACAAATTCAATAATTATTATTATTTATGTACCAGAAAACGCCTCTAATTCATCCGCCAAAAAAGCTTTGGAAAGTCCATTCAAACTGAATATTTTAATAATGATGTAATAATTATATTAATAATAATTCAGAAAATTTGAGAAGAATCATAGGCATAGAATCAGGTGACTGAAAACAATTAGGGCACCACTCCACATCAATAATGGAGCTTTACAGATCGATTTGTTACGAAACTTGGGAACATGTTAACATTAACGATGTTATCTTGGTTGACGCTAAACATAAGATAAGAAGCCTTTATTTTTCTATGAAGAGTCTTTTACCTGACAATGAAACCTCTGTCAATATCATCTCAGGCGTTTCAGAGATTAGCCTGGACAAACAAACAGAATGGCAGAAATGAAAAAAAGCTAGTTTCGGTTTTGTTGAAAACCAAATAATATAGATGTATATATAGAGTATTGAGATGTCTCCAATAGCTGGAGTTTCGAAAACATGGCGAACTTACGTGTGATAATCAAAAATAGGTTTTGCTGATAATAATGTAATTAAAAAAATAACAATTCTATATGATGAGTAATTGTAACCTACCCTAAGTTGAATACAGGGGATGAAAAATTATGAACATGATAGATATAATTGATTCCAATAAAAAAAAATTCAAACGATTTACGCGCGATTGGACAGGAAGGCTGATTCAGGTATCTAGATTCCTACGCGCTGCATATTTTTTCCTGCGCCTTGTTGTTTATGCAGAGTGCCAATTTTATAGGAAATTGTCTTCGTTTTTATTAATAGCGTCCGATGGTAGTAACTCTCCTGGGATTATTGCTTCCAAAAGGGGCATCATTTTTGAGGTAAATATTTTGAGCATCCGGCAAATGAACTGGCAACCTGACTACAGTATGAGATTGATAATGCATCGGGTGGATATATTAACTTCAAATCCTACCATAAATATAACATCAAAGTAAATATGCTTAAGCAGATGAAGATAAGAGTATTCACAATTTCGTATCATCAGTTTCAGGGAAAAAATCTTAGAATATTATATACCTAATGTATTTATAGATAATACATAACCCCCGAACTATTGAACTATATTCTGTTTAAGACTCAATCCATCAGAGAGCTTAAGGATGAATCTCTTTCAATCCTACATCATCTATTTTTCATCATTGCCACATATCAAAGATATCACTCTGAAACTAGCGAGAATCTTAAACTAATGATAATATAAAAATTGCTAGCAAAACGATATTAACAATAAATCCAGTTCTTTTCAAAAAATAAAGATAAAACAGCAATCACATCTCTCTCTGATGTTATATATTGTATTACCTGCAACGGCTGAGGTGAGACAAGTGGGCCAGCCGAGGATCGAACAGCAGTTAGTACTCTACGGCATAAAATGGATTATGAAACAGTGAAAATTCTTGAGTATGAAAAACGTATTACTAAGAGGAAGTTTTTGGAAATGGCCTACATTTTTCAGGATAATGACACTATCAATAAGAGAACAGATGTTAATCATGTGAGTGTAATATATTGGTATTTAATTTCGGGAGAAAACAGAAGTGTCAGGAATGTTGTTCCAAGAAATAGCACAGACTACAGTTCTAGCATGTGAAATTTAATACTGATATACCAAACTTCAATAGTATTGCCTTTGCATTTACTTATTGCTGATTATTTTGGACTTCTTTATTGACATATAACACCATGCCATTGATTTTTTTTTCTAAGCTTGAAAGTGCGAACGATTGCAATAGGTACATTTCTATAAGAAATTTACCTTAAAAATGTAATCTTATGCGTTTTAAATGAGAAGACTGTGGCAACTTCACTCACTACCCAATGTAATAGTTTAAATTATTAAGCCTTTTATCTTCGTTTTTATTGGAGAAGGTGTACTTAACATACCTATCATAATCTAATATGAAAATCATTTATTTTAAAAACTTATGAACGACTGTGTAAGTAGTAATCGCTTGATAATCAGTAAACGACACGGCCATTATTTTACTAACAATACGTTTGAAGCTGAAGTTGCATAGAAAATGTGAAGCAAGATGAAGGATTGATAATTATCTTATAATTTGCAACTCATCCAATGTAAGTGGTCAAAAACGCTACAGAAAGAGTTTTTCCAGCGTGTTTTCTTAGACCGAACCGCGTACCTCTATTATAACTGGATATATAGAGAAAGAAAGCTATGGAAACATATAAAAATGGACAGGAGAAAATCGAGTTTAAGTATAATTTGAAAAAGGTGAAAGTTAGATATTTTCCAATGCCTGATGACAAATCTGTGCATGAATACCTTTCATATAAAAAATAAGCAAATTGGTTTAAAGCATATTCTGCGACTAGGTACCGTATACCCGTTTGAAAAATCCCAATAGAATATAACACAATTTAAACTTTACATAATGTTGCAATTTCTCCAGGCCCACATTGTCTAAGCTAATGCATCATATCCGTTAATAAATAATATCTCCCAAAATCTGAGCAACGTATCTACATCATGACATAATGAGATCTATCTATACCTATATGTGAAGATAAGCCCCATTCAATTCACGATGTAATTCATGCAGAAGCTAGATAATTCGTTGGGAGCGTAACGTTAATTGACAATTAGTACAAATTAGGCGTTGATTGAAGGTGATCTAGATACCAAGCATGTCATGTTATATGTTGATGAAATGTTTTGTTTAATTACTGTCGCTTTTTCTTCAGGTATATATAATTTTTGTTGACTAGTCTGGTTCTTGGAGCAATTAAAATAGCCTTCAGCAGACCTTCTAATGATGAAGAAGATGAGTTTTTTTTTAATTCATTCTCAATCAACATGATTCAAAGGATTGATATCAAAGCTCCAATATTTAATTTCAAAAGGTTGATTAAAATATTCAGGATGTATGATCAATAATTGGAAAAATTGAACTGGAGAATTCTTGGCTCAAAAGATGAAGTTTGAATGTTAATCACATTGAGAAAATATGGCTCATGGCAGAGTTACAGGTTTGAAAGTTTAAAACTGATTTGTGTCGAGTCATTTTAAAACTATTAGTGGTATCTATTTCATAGCTGGTACCAAGTATAAGTACTAATGTACAACATACTGTTATGTTGTATAAAAGTTTCTGCTTTCTTTCAGAGGCGCACGACAAGAGAAAATGAGTCACAACCTTCCTAGATTCAACGCCTTTGGCGAATCAGCCATTTTATTATAAATTTTCAAATCTGTAATTCTCTTCAACGTAAAGAACTTACAGTTTTTACTCAAAGATAAACTTGAGATATTTCAATTTAAACATAAGTCTGCAACCATTAGCTTGATTTGACTGTGTATTTATGACGATAGTATTTTGATAGAGGATTACATTCAATAATTGTCTAAAATTTGTTAAAATGTTTGTTAATGGTGTCAATTAACCCTAAAAAGGCTAAACATATTTTCAATATTTGACATATCAATATTTTGTTAAATTTTAAAATTAAACAGCCGTATTCATAATCAAATCTTAGTTCAGTTCTGATCTCTGGTTTAGTTTGATACTAAAACTATAAAGTTTTACCTTAGTAAGTAGCTAAAAAACCGATCCAGTACGAAATTGGGACTTTATTATGAATGCAAGTAACTCAGAGATAATCCCAAGATTCTCCAGTTAAAATGTTTCCAATTAATAATGATACACCATGTTATATAAACAAATGTCAATATGACGTTAAGTATATCACATAAAAACAGAACCCCAATAACATCATTGTTGTAAATCTGTCTGTCAAGTACAGCATGTTACAGATCAAATTAAAGAGTTTGTTATAAGTACTAGTTCAAATGTATTATCATCACTGAACAGGGAAACATGTTTTGTTAAATATAAAGAAACTGTTTTATTGTCAAAATCAAAAATTAGCATTAAAGAAAAAGACGCGGATTGGCCGTTCCCTATACCTTCTCTCCGAATCTAATGAGCGTTAACATTTTCGAAAAATATAGTGCATTTAACATCAGTCAATGCTCATAAAAAAACCTGTGCGAAAATCCTAAATAGAGAACATTTTTCAAGCGAGTTAGATCATATTCTTCATAAGAAAATTTTAAATCAAATGATAAGTTTTATCATCAAGCCAAAACTGAAGATCACAAAGCCCCTACCCTAAGACATCTAATAGAGAGGAAGCTAATATGCTTGCTTCCTATGTAACATTGAAAAATGTGAAGAGGAATTTCAATATCTTAGGCAATATTTCTTGTCGCTCACTTTTCATATCTGATCCAGCTTGATTTATTTATTTTGTGTTTGGGGTACTAAGTGAAGAGAACTATTAAAACTCTCAAGGAGAATAATTTGTACCATAAATATAATAAATTACCAAAATATAGGTGTACCATTTATGTAAAGATAATATTATTTTGTACTATGTCCTGTATATCTTAGTGGATAGATGCTGAGTAATATCTTCAATAAGTCTCTTTCTTGCAGGAAAACAAGAGAAACATGATAGAATATCTGAGGCAGGAAGTATAAATCTTTGTATATATAACAGAAACTTGTCATAACGGATATATATGAGTATTTTCTCCATAAATCCTTGGAAACAACAGTGGAACAGGTGTAATATTTTATTTTGTAGATTCATGTGATTCTATAGCAAATTCAGAGAACATATGAAAACTCTATGAGCTAATATTTTAAGAATTTAATATCTCATAAAATTAAGTCTGATTAATGTATTGAGATTATCTGATTATCTGATTATTTGAAGAGCAGTTTATTACAGATAAGAAATTTCCATTCAACCAGGTAAAACTGGTTGAATTTTCGATGGTATAATCTCTTTTGTCCGCATCCTAGAAATGGAGAATAGAATAGAAATGAACCTCACGCATTGGTCGAATAAGAATGTCTCTTATTTCAGCAATGTTCGAACAGTGAGAATAAAACAGAGTTTTTTTTTAAAAAAGGCCTTAGGTGTTCCTCATTAACACAGCAATTTAGATGATCGTACTCAAAAAGGGACAAATTGTAGAATCTAATCGTTGTGTAAATGGATTTGGGTTAATTGTCGCAGGGGTGATAAAGGAAGCCGATAAATACCAGTAGATTTAATTTGAAAACGAAATAAGTAAATATTCCAATAACATAAAGAAATATTCACAAGTCAATTTTAGCGTCATTAACATAGACAAAAGGTGTGTCAAAATCTCTGCAAAAGCAATCCTTCTGGACAAGTATCAATAAAAATCTATAGAAATGATCTAGAGTTTTTTAAAAAATTGAGAGATCCTTTCATTTTACTTTAGAAATATTTAATACAAAAATGTTACTTTCAAAAGTTTAATTCCCAAGTGATATCTTTTAGTTGAATAGTATTTATAGAAGAACCCATAAGAGAGCTTGGTTAAAAGTTTGCCTTTCCTTTCGTCTAAATAAGAAGCAGATGATTGGATTAGAGGAAAATTCGTGAACTTTACTCGTAGTTGAAAATGTATTAAGATTTTAAGCCGGACAGAATTTTCAGAATAGCCTCGAAAAGAGAGATAAATATTATTTTAACATTTCAGATTCACTTATTCAAGAATGGCTGGATTAAAATAAATGAAATCAACTCTAATAAAAAAAACGTCCAATCTGCTAAATATAGGTACAATATGAACAGTACCTATGTAGGCACGCAGATTTTAACTTTTCTCCTTAATTCGTCTTTTCAATGTGTAATTATATTCACTAATATCAGAAAGAACTACTGGCGACAAAATAGAGGTTAAGAATAGTATCACTCATAAATAATTTGTACTTGTCTTAAGAATTAGTTATATCTACAGCTGATGTGTTTGTTACTAGACAAACATGATTTCTTTATTCCCGAATATTTTATGCAAGATGCTCGAGTGACAATGGATTAAAAATAAATGATAATAAGTTAATCGAATTCAGTCATGGACACAAATGAAGCAGTGCCAATATTTATTGCATATCCAATGCGTATTCACCAGTAAACTTTGAATTTGATTCTGAAATGTTCAGTGATATTTTTATGTTGAATGTTTGAATCATTGATTCATACAAAACAGAAGCACTCAAATAAAAATCATAGTAATCATAAGAGTCGCCAAAATATTATTACTATCGAATTTTCACATACCTACTATTTTTTTATGTTGTCTGATATTTTATAACAAATACAATTTTATATTAACGAACACCAAGAATTATTCACCTTATTCAATCAAAATGAATAATATGATGTTTAATTTTATAATTATTTAGAATGACTTAACCTTTCCTATTATGATAAAAGTCTTAAGTATTGTATAGGATTATTAAAAAGAAACAGGATAGTTATGAAAATAATGAACTTCACTGCTGTGTCTTGAGTGAATATTAGAAAGGCCGATTCTCACTTGGAGACGCGAAGCGGCACGTCGCATCACAAAATCTTCTGTTTCCAAAATAAAAATTATCGCGGCGTGCTGCCCCAGCTTCGCGCCGCTCAAGTGAGAACTTTTGGATGCAGAAAATCTTGCATTGCCAAATGAGAATTGGGCTCTATCAAATTGATGTGCAGTAAAGATTAAACACTGTCTTCCATTCTGTCAAAAGTCGGCAGCGGATATAAGTTCGACCTTCGAGGTTCACATATCAATACCTAACTTCCCATTAGAACTATCAGAGTAGGTAATGTCAATCCATCCTATTTTTTTCGAGAGTTCTTTCCAAATTTCTGACGCTCACCATTTTGCAACTTATGTTACGTAATGTTCGTCAAATAATTTAATTTCATTAACACGCAGCTGAATTTTGTACGAAATTATATAGGTAGATAACTTTGACCTTTGAAAAAGTCCAATTTTGCCGGATAATACCATATGACTTCTCTTTCGATAATATCCAAGGAATCTGTAAAGAGAAGTCCATACTCTCAAAGTGGAGTTGTATATTAGTTTAAAGGAAACTCAAAGTCATCTCCACAGTTTATTGTTGATTGTTAAATATGAGACATGTTTCGGGCTTTTTCAATCCCATTATTAATCATTTGGTTCTGTAACAATTATATAAAGTAAAAATGTAAGAGTGTAAAAAATTATAGAATTGTAAAAAAGATCATAAACAAAATGGCTGTTCGGATACTCACACGAAGGTGAAAGTTGTTATTATTTTATTCTGGTATATGTATAAAACAATTTTCACCTCTATGTGAATATCCGAACAGCCTTTTTTATGACCTTTTTTACACTTTTATATTTTTTTCACATTTCAATTTTGTTTGCTTTATATAATTGTTACAGAACCTAATGATTGATGATGGGATTGAACAAGCCCGAAACATGTCTCATATTTAACAATCAACAATAAACAGTATAGTTTCCTTTAAACTATCCAAGGATTTATAACAATAAACACAGGTAGTCTTATTAGTTGGGTGCCAAGAAATCCGAAACGTTAACTTTAAAACAATTAACAGTATTTTAAGAGAACATAATGAAAACAAATAGAATTGAAGTAGCCTCGGTATTACTGATAAATTAGACGTTATATATCTACAGCAATGAACAGGAACCGATGTGATTACTTTATAATATGGGCAGAATTGGACTCTTTCATAGGAGGATTTACCTGCAGTGGACACTTGGACTAATAGGTTTTCCAGCAAAATTTGAAGATCTTATTCGAAACTACTTTTTTCTCGATGATAAGGGGCCAAATAGTTGACAAACACATGAACTAGTCTATTTTGTTTTTTTTAACATATTCTAAATATAAATTCGCCACAGAAGCTCGTACACGTGATGATATGTCAAAATGATAATTTTGGAAATGTAAATAATTACCTACTCTCTTTATTCTGATATTTCTGTCCTTGGTCATTGAGAGAACTTAATGAAAAATAATTGATAAACTGAAAATTATCTAATGTTTCTCTCAGCATTCTGCGCTAACGTTATTTCTGTACTAGGATGATAAATTATCTATTGAACTTATACAGAGCTCTCAAAGTTATTTCGAGACTTTTCTATCCCACTCTGCAGAATTAATGAGTTGCTTTGCCGTTACTGTTCCAAATATACATGACAATGTATTTCTAGACTGATATGACCAGACCAAGGCTTCAGTAACGTTTCATCTAAAAATTTCAGACATCTGTTAAAACATACCGAGAAGTCACTTCCTTCCCATATGGATAAACTATGAGTACCAAAAAAAAAATGGTAAAAATATTTACCAACATCAGAGTTTTATTACAAGTCAACTGTTTGATAGATCTCAGTAATATTCACATTGATGTCGTAATGAATACATACTTGATAACGTACATTAATTTTAATACTCAATTACTGATTTTTTAGGTTCCGAACGGAAATTATCTCAAAACACCCAGTAGATTGATCAAATACAAAAAGAAGAGCTCAAATCAATTATGGATTTATTAATACCAAACAGTGAGAACTAAGAAAACATTGATTAAATCTTTTTAGGAAATAGGTAAAAGTGCGTTGCACACTGAGAATGCAGTGTGGCCAGGTATGGGCAAATGGAAGAATATCACACAGTTCTTAAGATTTTCTTGTAGTATTTTCTTCATTAATTTTGGAATTAATTGTTTATTATTAATAATTATTATTGAACAAGAAAATGTTGCGATAAAATTTAAATTCATGTGGCGGAATTTGCATGAGACAGGACCTGATGCTTGGTCGAGCCCGGCATATCAACACGTTGGCAATGATGAGCTGCATAAGAGGTCATAATGTATTCAGGTAGTGTTCTTTGCTGCATTCTCAACTATGGCAATATAAATAGCCCTGTTATTTGATCAATGTGGTAGTATTTAATTTTTTTATACGCAATAAGGAAATTCATATAATCATCGATTGATTAAATAAGCAATTATATGAAAGATTTTTTATTAACAATAATGCAGAAACATAATAAAATACAAATGATTATTTTGAGTTATAAAATATAAATTTATTCACCTGAATATTCTGAAATGTTACTTTGACTTTGTGACGCCTATGAAATAAAGATTGCGTTGCCTTCAGACATTCGAGCAGCGCCATATCATTCATATTCATTTCATTTCATAATTTATTTTCAGACAGATATTTAACAATTGTATATTTGTTATTTATTATTTTATTTTCTTCTTGTCTGATAGGGGGCTTTCTCTCTTGTCAGACTGGCCCAACCATATCATAGTCTTTACGTATCCTATGGCCATATTATGGAATAAGGCTTGAAATACTGATGTCATGCAAACAGAGGGGGGCTATAAGTTTAGCGTATGTATCTATGTGTCTGTCTGTGGCATCGTAGCTCCCAAATGGATGAACAGATTTTGATTTAGTTCTTTTGTATGAAAGGTGACTTGATCTAGACTGTTTACAAATCAATTTGCAGTCGAAATTTGAATTTTTGTTATCCTATACCTAACTATAACAAAGATGATAAATCAATGTGAATTGAGAAGCAAAATGATATGTGAGGAACAAACAATAAAACCACTTTACCAACTACTTACATATTTTTGTGGGCAAATCATTCTACAGGCGGTTTCGAAAAATTCCTATTAAAACTTACCAACTTTTTCACATGAAGATATGTTGTTTGGTTTAAGTATAATTATTCGGCAGTTTATTAGGAATTAACAAAACTTTTAATATTATTTCTATTGGGACTAAACAACAATTCAGAAGTAATTTGGTAAACATTTTTACGTCGTGAATATTTTTGAAAGACTCGGTATTCTATGAGATTTAGTGGTAGTGAAAACCATATTAATATCGCTAAATAATTTGCTGGTTTAATGAGTCTAGGACTGAAAATAAATTCACACAGAAGAAAAACCTTTACGTTTTAATTATTCTTTTGCTGTTTGTTTCGAATGAAATACTAATTTTGTATCTATTTAACCTGAAATAATATATATATTCCAGTACCTGAAATCTATTCAGCGTTGACGTTTTTATCTCTCCTAGAGCTCCTTTAGGTTACACAGTCGAAATCCATTCAAGGCTTCCGAATAAAAAGCCTAAAAGACAATGTATCTCCAGACAGAATGACCGACCCGGATCTTCTGAAATTTTAATACATCTCTCGGGAGCATCCGAATCACTTCCGCTTCATTTATATGTATAGAAAAAGTTTTCTAGGGAATATACTTAGGATTCAAATATGGAAACTTCTCCCGGGGAAATCCCCGATAAAGGGTTTGGTTTCAATCTTATTGTTTCTTTGCCTGGTCATCCAAATGTATCTTGAAACATTGATGAAGATGGTGGCGATAAAGAAGCCATGTTTATATACTTTTATGACTGGAAAAAATCATGGAGTTTCAAGCGATCTTGAAAATGTCATACTCAGTGTGCAGATGAATTTGAGAAGATGTCTTCATTTGAATCCCCTTGAGTTAAATACGTGTGAGATGCAGGAACAGAAAAATCTATGTAAATTGTAATTATAATAGTGATTATTATATTCGAAATCACCGCATTCCATTGTCGAGCAGTTTCAATGAAAACAGGTAATATATTATTTGGCGTATCATAGGAATATTCTTTGGAATATTCTAAAAATAATCTTATAAATTAATGGATTCACCGTATCATGAACTGCAAAATGATAACGACAAAAATGACATGACTGAAATTTTAGAAAATAAGCGTAACTCGGCAAGGCATTGAATGAGAAAATTCAAAAAAACTTTATTTTACTAGGAACAATCATCCATTGGGAGCGTTTGGCGGGAAAAACCAGAACACGCTCACGACAATAGCGTCTATTTACCAAACGTATCTTTGAATGATTATGTAGCTGTTAACGTTGTTTAAATGAATACAATATGAATACAATACAATATATGTTTATAGAATGACACTTGAGATATTTTTAGGATCCCTTAATATAAATGAAATAATTAGAAGATTTAAATGCGAAAGTTGAGCAATCCTGTTTGAATTTAACAAACTACTTCAAACCTTAAGCAGATAATAATTATCAATAGTCAATAGTCAACATAAATGACATATGATTCCATTGCGCAAAAAAGTTTTGCAAATGTTGTTGTTTTTCTATTGATGTTATATTTGTTTTTAAATAGTTTTTAGTACTTTCGGTTCGTGTATCAATGGACTCCGCAGCGATTTCTCAGGCCCCATACGATCTAGAGACTTGAAATTTCGAATTCGTACTTAGATCGCAGACATCTCGCCGCCTGTTAAGCTCCAAGTGGGATCCAATATTGATTAATTATTAATTATATTATCTTATTCAAGCAAGATTACTTCGACATGGAACGACACTGGGATCCGTCACTGGAATTACGTACGAGCATGGAGCATATTAGTGGCTTGTCTATGGAGCGTATATATACATATCTGGCAGATCGTAGTATATATTACTCTATGGTTATGTGGCGCTTTTCAATATCAGCTGTCGCAATTGTCAGACGTTGATATAATACTAATTTCAAATTTAATTTTGTGTTGTGGTAGACAAACAGTAATTTGTTATGGAGTTGCTGTTTCTGGCAAATAGATATACATAAGTATAGTTCAAATCAAGAAAAGGATAGATAGCAATAGTAATCATCAACACGGTTCAAATCTTAAATGCCTAATAAAAACTATTTTTAATTTTTTTTCAAAAATTTCACTTGTTCTATTTAGATTTGATTGACTGTCAATTTACCATTTTTATTGATTGATTTCAATTATCAATAGAACAGGTAAGTTATGCTATAGAGAATTCAAAACACTCTAACCGTTAAAATAAATATTTGGCAGATAACTAATTTTGTCAAATTTAAAATTCAAAATTGATTAGAATCAACAAAAAACTTGTCATAGTTACCTAATTATTGTATACATTATCTATACCTATACTGATACACCCTATGTCTCGCTACGAGACGCATCATAGGGAATTCCTGTGTAAATATTTAAATTTTTAATTGTATCGCCAATATACGTTTTGAATGACCAAGGTTTGATTGAAATGATAAACAAACATTAATCATTAAACAGAATGAGTTAATAACACATTTTTAAATATTCATTTAATGTTTTTGAATTGTTTAATGCTTATTTTTTTATGGTGGAACTCAAGTTTAAGTGTTATAAGTGATTTTTAGAAGCAAATAATGTCTGTTATTTTTTCTTTCTTTATATATTACTTTGTTTATTTTAAGGTACTGAAGTTGAAAGCAAAAACTAACTACTTGAACCATAACTTTGACTATAAAATGTTTTTTTCGTTGAATGTTTTTTATAATGTGATATGTACATGTACGAATCTCTACTATACCGACTGCCACATAGTATTAGGTTAATACCATGATGTAAAAAGTTACCATGGTTAATACATTTAAAAAAGTGTTGAATTTCCTATATAAAGTTACAAAATGTTGAAAATTCAACAAAGAGTTGAATTTTGAATACTATGTTAAAAATTCAATAATTTAAAAAAATTATCCTTGCGATTACACCTCGAAATACCTCAGCAGCAGAGTAGAATCGAATTATTTTAGAAACATTGCAAGGAGAAGTCAAAGAATATAGCTCCATCGATACAATTGTAGTCAGACCCCACCGTATACTATCCTCAAGAATTTTTGAACTCTCTTAATACTTCAGTGCTTCATTTTCATGTTTTAAAACTAAAAGTGGAGATTCAATAATATTATTACGTACTCTTTATCCACCTTCTCTATGTAACGATACAATATTGCAAATCAATGCTATGCGTGATAATGTTATTGAAGCAACTATTTATTCTTACTGGACCGGCATCGTGAGAGACAGTTCTAAGCTCTAACCCCAAGAATATCTATGATTCCAACAGATTTATCATTTCAATTCAAACGAATATAATTTCCGAATAAACGTGCATTTGCATTTACTTTCAATAAGGCACAAGGCCAAAACTTTGAATCTGTTGACCTGGATTTAATAGAGGATTGTTTTTCTCATGGCCAGTTGTATGTTGGTCTTTCAAGAACAGGAAATTTTGAAAATCAAATCATTTTACTACCCGAAAATCAAACAACAACTAAAGATGTAGTTTTTACAGATGTTCTGGAATGATATTTTTTTCTTACGATGAAATAAAAGTTGTAAAAAAAATTTGTAAAATGAATGTTGTAAAATAAATATTGTAAAATAAATTTTGTAAAATATTTTTTTCCCATCTAATTTTTATTTTGTACAACGTATCCATAACATTAACATACCCAAAACATTAATACTCATAACAAGAACATTAACAAAACTCTTTTTCGGACGAAGTCGCGCCGGGGGATTGCTGGTGAATTTCTATTCCGATTGATGTGGTAAATACAAAACCTAACTTAAAAGAAACAATTATATTTCAGAGATAAATCGATTAGATAACTATGACAAACTGTTTTATGTTGATTTCGAGATACATAAATATAACAAGCGTTTTGTTTATCCAAACTAGTTGAAACTAGTTGAACCTTCAAATGTACCATTCAATTTCGAAATCATCATTCTTCAAACAGATAAATTTATTCACAAATTTTGTATATCTTATCTTAAAGTTGTCAGTATCAGTGTTGAAAGGTCAATAAAAAATATACTACGAGTCCCTATTTAATGATGTAGACGCGCTCCTCGCTTAAAAAAATATGTATAATTGATTCAACGGAAATAAAACACTTTCAAAGAAGCACGGGCTCTTGTTCAGATTTGCAATGTATAGGTACTAACTGTGTAAACTTCTGCAAAGTGTCGATGTCCATACTTTTATTTGTCTACTTCTCGAAAACCTATGTATGTGCACAATACAGCATAAAATAATTCAATTTCACTCGAAGAAAAGGGTCGAAAAGTGCTAGTAGAAAAGAGTAGCAGAGAAGAAGTTTGCTGTGGCAGTAGAGGGATAGTGAGCTCACCGTACCTACTGTGTGGTTTATTGAGATATGTAAAAAACAAATAAAAATATTTCTTCAACATTGAAACAACAATAACTAGATATTTTTGAAAACGATTCTAAATTATCTTGCAGTTAGATTTCTCATAAGAATTAAACTGAAAACACATTATTTCTTAGCTTTCTTGACTGACGTAAGACAATATCTTGAAAATAATTTTGGATAAAATGCGCATTCGCCAAAAATGTTATTGGTTTATTATTTTCAAGAACACAGGATAATTTATTTAGAATAATTAGAAATAACATGAAAGAATAAGTGGGTAATCAAAAACACATATTTTTAGAAGACTAGTTCATGTCAGCATTTTAAGCAATGATAATTGTACCTATTACACTTTCAAATGAGTTAGAGAACGATAACGATACTCTTTAAATAATAATAAGAATAACATGTCCAACATTTCTCATTTTCAAATAATATTGTGGAAATACGAGAACAATTATCGAGAAAATGTTTATATTTAAATCAAGGTGCAAGTGGAATTATCTAGGCTTGAAAAAGTGGTTGAAATGCATTCCAAAACCTCCCCACAAACGGTGATGCAAAACTGTCACATTTGCACGCAGACCCAACGCATGCATGCAAAAGTGATAGTGTGTTTTATTATGTCTAGAAAGTCGTAAGTATTAGCTTTCTGCCACCAGCGCTTTTTCTAAATTAATGTACATACAATATATCAAAAAAGTAAAATAAGTGGGCTAAAATAAAATAAAATAAAATCGTTTTGAACAAGTCTACTGAGAAGAAACTAATATAAAATTGAGTCTTCATATCTCCGTCCAGTAACTAGTAACTTTGAATTTGCTGACAACTTTTCATGAGGACTAATGGTCGTGTCACCATCGTTTCTTGTTTTCAATTTCTGGAGTTTCCAAGTAGGTATACAAATTAAATATAAGTAATCATCCATATACACGAATAGTTTCGGTAGTAGTCGGGTAAAAGTTATTCACTCAATAAATTAGCCTGAGAGTACAGTTTTCGCTTTTTCAGCCATTTTTCTACCCATTTTGATCTCTTCAATGTTTATTCGTGTAACGTGGGCACCCGAAAGTGCGCTCAAATGATATCAAGAAAATCCTATTTACTATATTCTCTTGTTTACGAGATAGAGAGTAGCACCCCTGGTTAATTAAATAGACCATATTATATCATACTTGTACAAAACAAATCGATACTTTGTAATGTCTGCCATAGCTGGACCGTGTAGTTTTAACAACAATAATACTTTTTCTGATAAAACTACAGATTGAACCAGTATGGCATAAATATCAAAGTTATATTTTTTGTATGAAATACTTGTACCTGCTTAGTATCAGTTTCGAGTGGAATGATCAATATTTCAGAAATAAATTAATTAAGGAAATCCTTCAAATAAGAAAACAAAACTTTGGATATAGACAGAAGCGTGATGGATATTAGTGGTAATTTAATCATACATACAATAATAATTGTAAATAACGTCCAAACTAAAAGAAACTTAGATGTATAGCATATCCCAGTATAGTTCAAAATTTAATTTGTATAAAATTTTATATACAGGGTGGCCGATGACTAGTGCGTCGGTCTGTAGCTTCGGATCTGATAGCTTTTTTTAGATTTTTCCTATACAAGATAGTTGATGATTGATATAATTTAAAATTATTCTCATTAGTACCTACCTACATGTTGTCCCGGAAAATCGCTAGTTATCAAAGTTATCTTTTCTTAAATGGAAGAATTCTATTTTATTGAATATTGGAATTCTTCTTAAAAATTTAAGGTCACTTTGGTAAGGGCTCGCTATACCTAGGATCTACGGTTTCTTAAATAATTGGGAATGTTTAAAAATTCAAGATGTTTGAACAACTGATATTACCTACTCTTGAACTAATGACAAATTGCAATGACTTTTTTGGGTTTTATTTGGCTTATTTTCTTATTTTGAATAATTATTATAGAATTTCACAAAAAATTATTTGAACATTATTTAAAGTCGCATTAACATCAACGTCATGAGAGACCAAGACAATTAAATATAAACAATCAACTAAAAACTAAGGTTACAATTCAGTGACATGAAAATAGAACAATTCAATAAAATACAACAAATTTATTAGAAACTAAAATAACATAGAAGGTATCACTTTCATGGCAAATATTATAAATAGCACAATAAAATAAAACAATCAACTGAGGACTTATGATACAGAGTGTTTATATGATTTTTTGACCGACTTCAAAAAAGGAGGAGGTATACAATTCGGTTGTATGTTTGCTTTTTTTATCATTTTTTTATGTATGGCTGTTCGCATTTTTTACATGGAAAACGTGCCCCGATTTTGATGATTTTTTTTTCATTTGAAATAGGGGGTACTGAGAAATGGTCCCATTTTCAGAAGAACTCACATTCAAAATCTCCCTCCCTCAAAAGCCACCACCGAAAGGGTTGGATTGTGCAATTTTTCGAGAAAATCGAAAATCTGAAAACTCAGAATCAAAGATACAACCATATCCGGAAATGTTTAAATTGAACATTTTTTCAAAGCTGTTACCGTTTTCGCATTACAGTAGTGGTAAGTCCAAAATATGTGAATTTCCAGGACGATGTCCTGAGAGCTCTGATTAACAACATGACAAGCTAAGACTAATACATGGGTAATAGAATAAGTACTATCTTCTCAGGTATTAGTGAAAGTTCAACGATTTTAATGAGTAATGTCTCACTTAGTGATGCGCAAAGCAAGACCAAGACCAAGACCGATATGGTCTTGGTATTGGTCTTGGTCTTGCACCCTTGGTATTGGTCTTGGTCTTGCTGCAAGACTTGTAAGACTTTGCAAGACTCTTGCAAAAATTTTGATATTTTTATAAGTGTGAAAAGTTGTTGCGATTCTAAACCGTAATTGCTTAATCCAAATGAAGAACTCTGCATATGTATGGGAAGTATGTAATTCATAGTCTTATAAGATTGCCTATAATTATATTATCATTCAAAATGGGTAAATATCGACAGTATAAAAAAATTGTCATTGTCCAGAACAAACACGCCTGGTAATGTAGAATAAGTAATGGGAATAAAACTGGGTGCCTAGAATTAAGTTAGGGTAAGTGAGATGCGTAAAAGTTTATAAATTAATAATCACCATTCACATATGAGAATCGTATCTTACTAGCGCGAATTGTGCTTGTGTTTTCTTGGTATCATCCGTCCCAACTGAGCACTCATTTTACTACATACTTTTACTTCATACTTCTATTTCATAACTCATTCTCTTGCTCATTCTACAATGGTTTTGTACCATTTTCTTTAATAAAATAGAAAGAATCTCTGAAAGCGATCAAAAGTATTTCTGATAAAACTAACTTCCATTTTTGTAGAAAGCTTTTTCCAAAAAATGAAAATTAAAAACAGTTAGAGATTTAATACGCGCATTTATAAAACTAGGTATCTATTTGAAAAGTCAGTCGTGTGAATATCTCAGTTGAGTTAGCTAATGAGCATGATCGAAAAAATAGTTTCAAAATAAGGGCAATATAAAATTTCAAATATCACCAAAAGTGGCCACTGGATAAATGTCATCAAAAAAAATCAGATTTATAGACGATTTTTAACGTTTGCTTAAAAAATTCTGCGCGATAGAAAAAATAATAAAAATAAAAAACCGTGTAGTTTACCTTCACCTGGCTACGAACTGTCGGGATTCTTTGAAAACAGCTCGGTAACTGAAATCCTAGAAGGGTTGAAATCACGGTATAGGTATAGGGTATTTAAAATTTTTTGAAATCCGGAAATCCTAGAAGGGTAAAATGAACTCGCTTTTCACCCAACAACTTTTAATTCAATATTTATAGAATCTGTAAAATAAAGATCGATCATAAGGGAGTTCAAAGATTAAATTAATTAGGTTATTTATTAGCGTTTCTTATCTAATCATTGAGTAAAATAATATGTTTCCTACCAATTTGGTGTTTGGTTACGGAAATGCAAGAGTCTTGCAAGTCTCGCAAGTCTTGCAGCAAGACCAAGACCAAGACCAGGTTGGTCTTGGTATTGGTCTTGCATCCCAGTATTGGTCTTGGTCTTGGTTCTTGGTCTTGCATAGACGGTCTTGGTCTCGGTCTTGGTCTTGCAAAATTGCAAGACCAAGACCAGTCTCGCAGCATCACTAGTCTCACTCAAAAGAGTGAAATAAATATTTTTCAAAAGTTGTGCAGTTGTAGTTAGTTTTTGTAGGCACGAACTCCAAAAGTATACTTATAAAATTAATATTATTTTGTATTTTTCAGTGCACAACTAATGAAGACGGTCCAATTTCTTACAAAGAATATTTATCATTAACTCATATTTTTTCTATATCCTTCAAATTTAACAGACTTCTTTGAAGTACAGGATTGCACAAGCAATTGCTGATAGGACAGACGATGTGAAACTTTTTCCTCGGGCATCTAAATCTTGAAAAATCTATAACTATATGTTCTACCGTTAGCAAGGTGCCGGTTTCACAAAATGTACAAAGTGGAGGCAGTTCTTTTCTCATAAAGTGGATTGGAGTAATATTTATGTGTCCTATTCTCAGTCTGTGTAAAACCATATCTTCTTTGCGTTTCAGTGGAATATTTGAAAACTTTTCAAACACATTTTTTCTGACATGCTGCCAATACGTGTTCTTTGATCATTAACTTGGCGTCTGATTTTGTCAATTTTATTTTCTTAGCCAGTTCGTCAGCTGTCTCATTTCCTGGTATACCTGAATGAGATGGTATCCAAGCTAGACTGATCTCTTTCCTTTGGTGATGAGCTTTAACTGTTGATTGGCTTATAAGGAATTCAGAATTGCTTAAGGAACAAAAGATTCTGCATGAATTAACGAAGATCTTACGTTTTCTATGAATAGGTATTAATTCAATTGCTTTTTCTATGGCATATGCTTTAAATGATAATATTGAGCAGGTTATTGGTAGTTTGTAATAAAATTCCCTTTTATCCATTATAACAGCACATCAAATATACATTTTTTAAGAAATATTTAAAGATTCATTGAAAGTTCAAAAGTTCAATCGATGTTGAAAATCAAGCTCGTATTGATGAATTTGGGCCCGATAGCCGGTCATTGGCCACACAGATAACCCGATTTGATATGCCTTGATTTATTTTTACGAAAATATAAAAGACACTCTGTGTATAATCACCACACCAGAAAAAGGAAGGTCAGGATTAAAAAAACAGAAACAGGACACTGTTGTCTAGGAAACGACCACTAAAATTAAATCAGCCTGGTACCCAGACAACTTATTGATTTTTTTTATTTTATACTTTCTAATTCTACTAAATCTACAAAATAATATACAAAGTCCTTCTATGACTTTGTATATTGTATTGTATTTTGCCTTAGTGGTGTCCTTATATGGTGAAACATAGCCCACGTTAATATATATTTGATACCATAGCTCTGGAATTATTTGAAGAAGCTAGACAATTCTTCAAAGAAAAAATAGAATATGTATTAAAGAACATTTATTATAATTTCTTGAGAGTCAGATAAATAAAACTTTTCATTTTCCTACCTTTCAACTATACTTCAAATACCTATCTTCGAAACCTTAAGAGATAGCTATATGGAAACTTAACACAATTCGATGGAGAATTGAAAGAGCTATAGTTTAGTTGTACAAATTACATGTTTTTTTATTTTAAATAATCCAATAACCTTTTTTGAAATGAAGCATATTAGAGCTCATCCGTATATTTTTGTGAAATTTTATAATAATGATTCAATGGAATAAAATAATACAAATGAAACCTAAAAAACGAAAATTGCAATTTCTCAGATAATTCAAGAGTAAATATGTATCAGTTTTTCAGATATCTCACATTTTCGACAACTCACAATTATATCAAAAAACATAGATCCTAGGTATATTAAACCCTGAACAATATGAGACATGTATTTAAATATCTAATAAAATATAGGGTGTTCCATTTTAAAAAAGATAGCTTTGATACCTAACGATTTTTGGAACACCCTGCATAGATAACAATAATTGTGGCTATAATGGTTATTAAGCATTCTCCAATGAAAACTCTCAAAAACAGACCGATGCGCTAGTTTTGCGTCCACCTAATATGTTTCAACGTTTTATTTCGAATTACGGGTAATAATTTCAATATTGCATTTCTTCAATTGAATGCACCATGAATGTAATATTTATCATAAAAAAATCTCTTCAGAATATTGGCTTATGTTTAAAAAATGACAATATTCGAAATACAGTTGAAGATTGGTGTCATTTATCAAATAGCAGTCTAATTTTCATGTATCTACACTTCAAAACTGGAACGATATTTAGGGTACCGTATTTAAAAAATACTTTCAGTACGTATATATATATATATATATATATATATATATATATATATATATATTACGCATTCGAAGTTCATCTTCATTAGATATCGTTCTATTCCGAAGCAATTAATGTATGTCCCTTATTACATAAATAAGAACAGCTACTTCTTTTCAACCGACGCTTTCTTTCAGAAGTATACTGAGTTTCTTTGACTTCGGATACTAAAAGACCATTGTTGTAGTAATCATTACTTTTATATGTTCAAGATGTTGTAAAATACACACACACATCGATTGTGCTACCAACTAAAAATACGACAAATGGACATGTCAGATAAATTTAGATCCTAACCAAAAAAAAGTTATTACACACTAGTCTCGGATTCTTGACAATAATCCAATGCCTGACATTCCGGCCACACTCCATCAGCGGGAGAATTCATTAACATAGCGGAAACGCTTCTTGGTCCAAGAACGCTGATACATGTAATTGGTGGCATTGTTTTGTTCATTATAGTATCAAATAAACAATAGGTATTAAAATAGATATCTAGATAATATCCGCTTCAAAGTTTTAATCTTTCCAATCCAGTAATAGGTACTACAAAGCTTAGAATTCTACAAGACATGGGAATAGTTGAAAGTACCAACCACTATGTCTTTTATTCCAACTGTAAACATTTTTTACAAAAAACTGAACCGATCTTATTAGTTGGTGCACTGAAAATTACAATATTAATTCTTTTGGTGTTCTTACTTTTAGCACATACTTCACAAGTACCAGTCCAAAAGAATTAATATTATTTTGTAATTTTCAGTGCATCAACTAATAACGTAGGTCCAATTTTTTGTAAAAGAAAATATTTCACACTTTTGAATGTAACATTAGTCACAAAAATCGTTGAAGGTTCATTAATAGGACCAGACTTTGTTAGTATTTAGAGATCTCAAAACTTCGCGGCGGAAATAAGCAAGTATTTTAGATTTTACCACCGCTGTAACTCGAAAACCGTAACTGCAAGGAAAAAATGATCATAATAAATGTTTCTACAAATAATGTGGTCTTTCATGCTGTTCCCTCAGATTTTCAATTTTCGAAGGACACTGCCCTCAACTCGAAAACCGTAACTCTTTTGAAACTATATTCAATTTAAACGTTTCTGGATATTATTTTCTTATCTTTAATTCTGCTATCTCAGATTTTCGATTTTAGAGAAAAATTGACGCCTTCACCACCTTCGGGAAAATTTTTGAAGGGAAGTAGATTTCGGATTTGAGTTTTTATGAATATGAGACCATTTCGCAAGTCTCCTCTTCCAAATTAATCAAAAGTCATCAAAATCGGAGTACGTTTGCTATATAAAACGGGCGCACGAACAAAACAAAAAGACAGTCGAATTGTATACCTCCTGGGTTCGTCGATCAAAAATAAATGTCTCTATCTCATAAAGTTGATTGATAGAAAAAACTTCACTTGAATATAAGACACATATCGTTTTTTTTTAAAAAAGCTTTCAATAACTTCGTTGGACTAAATTATTAAGCTACAAATATTACTTGAGATAAATATATTTTTAGTCAAGACACATATGTAACTGAATGAAAGTGTGCCTAAACCTTGAGATTTAATAAGAAATGTTCAGACTAAGCAGGCCAGATGGAAGATTATGTTCTTATAAGGAAGAGGATTGGTAGGTATATCGATTACCCGAACCCGAACATTCTTGATGAAATGCTATATTTAAGTAGAAAAGATATCCAAACACATTTTTTCGTTAACTTCGCAAATATATGGAGTGTTAATTAACAAAAAAGTTGATATATTAAATAATGATTCACACAGTCAAAAAAATTGCTATTCTGATAATTGAATCAATTTAAGAATATATTTCAACGATGTAATTTACGAACAGGACTTTTAGAACAGCTAAATCAAATACTAGATTCTTTGAAAGACACTTCGACATATAAAGCTTCTATGTCCTTTACTAAATTGCGGTTTTAGGTAAAAAAATAGTTTAGTTAGTAGGGCTTGATTTAGCCGTTTCTCTAAAACCACTCAAGTTATTATTTAGAAGATATTCTTACGGGGGTTTCTCGCAATTTCCAATCGGTCAAAAATATTGACGTTGTTACAAGAGTTTCTATTCTATCATAACACGAAAAAGTCAAAAAACCTCAATATCTCCAAAACTATCAAAAAGAATGATGCATCATGTTTATATAAAAAGTAGCATGTTCTATTTGATATAAGCGAGTTAATGTAGACATATGGTAGAACCGGAAGTCCTGTCATAACGCCAGTATTTTTAATCGATTGAAAATTGCGAGAAACGTCCGTACGTATATTTTCAGAATTCAGAATAATAACTTGAGTGTTTTTTTAAAAAACGGTTAAATCCAACTCTACGTGGTACACCTGCATGATACTGTTGTAAATAATAAAAAGACCAGAGTGTGTAGTAGCCCGCAGAATAGTTGTTTTAAGTATTACTAGACAGTTATACTAATGAGCAGATATTATTTCATCCTTACTATGGAACTAAATGTGATAAAAACAGCCAAATTAATTCTCCTACAAATTCAATTTATGTAGGTACCCCAAATTCAGTGCAATCCCGCAATAAAATTAATATCAAATATCATTCCCGTTTTCTCATGACAAAGAGAATATCCAAAGGGAAACGTAAAAAAAATGATTGCATTTTATGTGTGTCTCGTCTTCATATTTTATAGTCAATTACAAAGACTCTTCCATATCGGCAAAGATCGTCTATTGTTTGTCTCTTTTTATGAGAACTCTTGTATTTGCTTCGACAATGAGATAAATATATGCTTTATAGAGACCTTTAAGATCTCTATTGCTAATAAGATTTAGGTACTTTCTTCGAAGATTCTAATAACATATGAGAGTTATCATTTGTCGCTTACTTATAAGGAGCCTCTTTTCGGTCCAAATATGATCAAATAAGAATGTGAAAGACATAATATTTCTTAATTGATTGGAGTATTTTGAGCTGATTCTTATCATCCCGCCAGAATTACTTTATAAGTTCGTTTGTTAGGTACTTACCTTGCAAGAATTATCACTTGATTCTAATTAATTAGCCTTTGCTGAATATTCTCCAAAAGCTCAAATCCAGTAACAGATTAATGCTGAATTGTCTTATTTAATATATCAGAATTAGATCATATTCAATTAATTTAAAATATCTTCAACAATTCATTGTTATTTTATGTGACTATCGCTATGGTAATCTACAGAATAAATTTAATAGATTAGATTTTATTTTACTCAATAATCAAACAGAAATAGAAAATCTTCCGAAAGCGATATCTTGAAGGAATTATATTTAATATGAAATTACGTATTTCTTGTAGATATTCCATTCAGATTATAGAATTTTACACGAAATCCATTCAGAATAAAATGCCAAAACATTACGGTTTGAAGAGATCTCGTTAAATCAGTTTTTTCCTTCTCAATAAAATATTCAAAGTTAGTCAACTTCATGTAGAATGGAATGAGATGCAGAAAGATACCGACTGAATTTGTAAGTTGGTAATCGATAGCAAGTCTCATTGGAAACTGGATTTGAGAGAATAGACAGAAAAGGCAGTGAAAAAGTGAGAATCTAATCACCGTTTGATGCGATATTCTGTGTGGGTTTTTTCTCTAAATAACGAGCTGTACCTATGTTGGATGGAGCATTTTGATATTTTACAGTTTTGTTTTAAAAGGAACGCTCACCGAAGATTCCAATGGGATAGAATATAATTAAAATCATTATTCTCATCTGGTACACTAAACATTTGATCCAAATTCAATCTCGATATCGATTACTAAGACAAATTGTTGTAAGTACATCTTTCATGGGGTCCAATCCTCTAAGCAGCAACGTGAAGATATATGCGAGCTCATGAGTTTACTTATTTGAGAAGTATATTTGTTCAAAATCGTGTAATCGTGTTGATGATAATCAATTGAGAAATTTTATTTTATATTATTCATGTTTTAATATTATTTTGTCTAGAAATCTCTTCAATTTATCATCTCTTATTCTATGTCCTATAGTTTATACGTTATCAACTATTTAATATTGAAGAAAAATATATTGAACAAAAAAGGTATACTTAAAAAATATCCAGAAAATGCGTATTTGGTGAGATTTCTGAATAATTATTATGTCAAATATTTGGCACATAGAATGGGGAAATTACAAATAACTGTTATAATTATTCTATAGAAATGAAAAAGATAAGGAAAAATGAATGATGCTTTTTAGTATTAATAAAAACTATTTTAATAATATGTGCTCTATCATAAAAATAAAATTGATATTTATTCATGTAACAATTATTGTAGTAATTATTGCTAATACCTGTTTAGAATAAAACACATGTATTAATTTAATAAACACAAAATAAAGAAACTAAACAAACATAAGAAAACTAAATCTAATTTGAAAAATTAATAATTTAAAGAATTTGAAAAATATTTATAATAAATGTTCAAAGTGGCCCCTAATTAGCTCAGAACATTCTCTTGTACGTTGAATAAAAAATAGGCTTGATTTTAAAATTCAACAAATATAAATTAAAATTTTTGAAAGTGATATTCAGAGAGAGAGAGAGAGAGAGAGAGAGAGCTATTAATTCTTAACTTGCAATACATTATTTGTGAATTATTCAACATATTTACTTTATTATCGCATTATTTTTTTTCAATGACATTTGTAACTTATTAATTATTTTCTTAATTATCTTCAGAATTACACATTTTCTAGAGATACCTACCATTTTTGTTTAATATAGAATTCTTAATCTTTATTTTGAATAAAAATGTTAAAACTAATTTGTATAAAAAACTTAGGACAAGAAATGACAGCGCCCTCTTCAATATACCTAAAAATTAAAATGATAATTTTGTTCTTCTCCAATACAAATTTGCTTGTAATAAATTTCATTGAAATATTTGACTTTCTTTCGAAGATATTCCAAAACATTTAAATTAAAAAATTACCTTCAAGAACCTGTAACTTTCTAACTAGATATATTATATCTAAAGCATAGTTGTTTAATCGTATTCGTATTTGCTTGCCTTGGCGAATCTAAACCTGGAGTATGTAACATTGGTTAAGGGACACCCTCTATATCGGATGGATGTGGTGGTTGCCTGAAGAATGCATAGTAATATATTCTGAATTCAATTAATTTTTAGATTTTTATATCGATAATAACGTGGCGAATGTTAGTTTTAAATGCATCTTTTTCAGATTGAGACGGGAATTGTTTTTACATTTATTTCTGCCAAATCACAAGCCAATGCTCAGAAACATTATGCATTTAGTAAGATTATATAAATTAATAATTCATGTTTCAAAAACCACATTTTCTGAAAAACAATGATAAAATATTGTTATAATTATTATATCATTTACTTAGATACTCTCAGGCGTATTCATAATCGAAACTTAGTACGCTACTAAATTAAGTGTGGAGGTCTAACCTTAAATTAGGTTTATGACTCGTATGTCACTGTTATGGTAAGATAGTGTTTTGTTTTTTATTTTAATACGATACTAGCTAGTACCGAACTAAGATTGAATTATGCATACGCCTGTTTATGTTCACGGCACTTATCCCAACAAACGTTGATATACATTTGTTGGGTCAATATCCATAAATTCAACCGCTTCTCGGGGATCTACTGGAGATACAAATTCTAGGTTAATTCTATTTCTGGGAGAATAATAGAGACTGTTCAATATAACTTCGGCAGTATAATGTCTGTTTGTTTGACAACCTGTATATCAGTACCACCAGATCTACTTTGATAAGAAAAAAGTAAGTGGCCTGTGTTTGTAGCGTTCTAGCAGACTCTCCCTATCCTATAAGATTGAGCTATCTAATGTAACGAACTATTTCCCGTATGAATATGAGATATGAATTTTGCCATGGGATTTGAAAGCTCGAGCATCTAGGTATAGCCCAATTTAGGTATATGAAGAAATTTGGAAAGAGGGGTGATAGCAGAAGCAATAGCCAGTAGATTATCGTATCTAATGATCACATGCAAGCCTTTATTACCTACTTCTTTTGGAATACAATTTTCCACCCTTCCAAGACTATCACTCTTTCATGTACAAATGTATACACTGGTAGGAAAAGGAACCTTGCAATATTCCTTTCTTTCCTTACGAGAAACTATGTAAATGGTGCTTTAGTTGTTATTTTTGGCGGCAGAAGACAGTTAAGGCTTGTTGGAGTAGACAGACAGACATACTAATTCTCGTAGAGATAAATTTTCCTTCAATAAAATAAAAAAAGAATGCATGAAACAAAGAAGGTCTCTTCTAAAACATTCAACATTTCTGAGGATGATTCTTGAAAAACAATACATTGGATGACCTCATTTTGAATTAATTCCATCTTCCTTCTACTGTTCCGAAATATAATTTCTAGCATAAAAATATTGTTATAGGTATTATTTCAAAACAGTTTGTTTCCTTTCAAGATAAGAATTTCATGTTAGACTAATTTATCGACTTTTTGTAAGAATCTAAGCATAAATTTAATTAATCAAAGAATTTAACTTCAGATATACCTACATGATAAAGATATATTTTTTCTAATGAATAACTCGTTTTCACATACTAAGAAACTTGATATTTTTGTTTTCGATCTCTGATAGGGATATAGCGTCAAGAAACCGAACAAACTGGAAAGCTCTATGTTGGCGCTATTCAATAAATACTCACAATCTTTATGTGACACGCAACTTCGATTGGTACAGTGAACGACAGCGTGTTTGGCACCGTCAAAAAATCAAAATGTATTTTGGAGTACTTTGATATACCATCAGTCAAGTTATTCATTGCGGTATCTCATTCTGTCAAATCTTAATTTAGAGGCAAGTTCTAAATATAACTTCGAATGGATTGAGTTATTTGAGTCCGGAAACGAGGTTTACCACTAATCATTTATTCTATCAATATAGTATTTATATCGGGACCTGAACACTTCGCCCAAAATGGTATATCATCACACTTCGCCCAAAAATTTCGCACTGAAAACAGTTTCCAGAGCCACTTCGCCCAAAACTCGTTGGTGAATACTTTGCCCAAAATGTCCATTTCACCCGAAATTCGTTGGTGGACACTTCGCCCAAAATTCGTTGGTGGACACTTCGCTCAAAATGTCCACTTCGCCCAAAATGGCCACTTCGTTCAAATTAATTTATTTTGATCGAACTCTATTCGGAACCTAAGTAATAAGTTAATATTATAACTGTTATAAATTTTTATTAGAAAAGTAGACCAGCATAAAATAGTATAAGGTAAATTTCTTATAGAAATGTACTTATTGCGATCGTTCACAGTTTTGAATTTCGAAAAAATATCAACGGCATGTTGTTATATATCTATAAGTTAGTCCAAAAAAACATTTGGTTCAAAAGTTTATATATATATATATATATATATATATATATATATATATATATATATATTGTGTCCCGCTGGTAGATCAGGTCAGAGAACTTTGAATATCTTCCAGTTGCTTTTGTTTATGTGGCGCTGATGAAAGCTAACAAGCTTGAAATCACGTGATCCGCTTCTAGTGGGTGGCTGTATCTGACTAAATAAAAGCATAGCATGTAGGTATACTAATGAAAAGGTTGTTCAAATTTCAATTCAATGAATTTTAAGAAATTTACCTTTCCGCGGGCTACAGGCCATCGGAATTTTTGTAATTTTAACTTAACTTAACACATTAAAAGTCACCGAGAAATTAATATAGAAATTCATTCAATAAATATAAATGATAAATATATCTAATTATATTAAAGGAGCAATGCGTGTATATCTAATATATTAATACGAGCAATTCTTGTATATATATAGGGTTCCCCATAATATACTACCCATTTTATATTATAAATAAACTCCCTACGAGATGACTAAATAGGTTGTTCTCTGTGGGATTATCTTCTGTATTCTTTGGGATTTAAGTAAATTATTAATCAACTAGGCGCCTGTCACAAATAAATTTTAAATTAATAATTTCGTGGAACGTCATTTTTCTACGAGAAGCTTGCTAGTTTTCATCAATAATTATTTAATTTATTTGCTTTGAGACATTATTTCAACATCCGTTTGAACTTTCATGGATTACTCAGTCCAACAACGTGTGTTTTGTGTAGAAACTTACATAAGAAGCAATTTGATAGAAGAAGTTAGGCGTGCATTCCGGCGTCAATTTAATAACAACAATAGGGGTCACGTGCCAAATCGTAAATCTGTTAAGTTATGGGTTCGTCATTGGCGTGAAAATGGTTCTGTACAAAATTTGAAGAAGCCTGGACGTCGAAGAACAGTTCGTACACCAGAAAATATTGAACGAGTTAGAATTGCTTTTACGAGAAGTCCTAAAAGGTCTGCTAATCGACAAACCCTTGTCCTGGGAATATCGAAGGGAAGCTTAGATAAAATTATTCAAAGAAATTTAAAATTTCATCCCTATAAATACCAAATGGCACAGCACCTTAGCAATCAAGATAAAGAAGCAACGTTAGCATTTTGTCAAGAATATTTGGATTTACATCAAGGAGCAATTCACAGTCTCCTAATGACCGACGAAGTAAATTTTTATTTGAACGGCATGGTTAATAAACAGAATTTTAGATATTGGTCAAAAGAAAATCCTTGTGAAATCTTTACACAGAACCTCCATAATGCAAAATTTGTTGTGTGGTGTGGAGTAGGATGTCTTGGTACTATTGGCCCCTATTTTTTTGAGGATGAAAACAAACGCGCTGTAACAGTAACATCCAAGCGCTACGTTAATATGCTAGAGACATTTCTTATTCCAGAATTAAATAGACGAGGATTACTAAACAATGCCTTACTATTCCAACAAGATGGGGCAACAGCTCATACCGCCAGAAACTCAAACAAATGTCCTGCGAGAAATGTTTAATGGCCGACTCATTTCTCGATTCGGAGATTTGCCTTGGCCTTCGAGGTCCCCCGGCTTAACGGCACCCGATTTTATCCTGTGGGGATATTTCAAAGCCAATGTGTTTGCGAGTCATCCAGGTACAATCGAGGAACTGAAAGTCAAAATTCGTGAAGAAGTTGAAGGAATAGACAAAGGTTTGCTACGCCGTGTAATGATACACTTTTTATCTAACATTGAAAAATGTGTTGAAGTTGGTGGAGGTCATTTAGAAGACGTGACTTTTAAAAGTTAGATTTAAATTAGTCAAATATTTATAAGTTATTATAAATCCCAAATAGTTAGCTGTAATATAGTAAAATAAATAGTTTGTTTTGTTAACTAAGAAAATTTTAATTCAAATATTAAAATGGGTAGTCTATTTAGGGGAACCCTGTATATATAAATTTTATCTCGAAAACGGCTCTAACGATTTTGTTGAAATTTGGTATATAGATAAGGTTCTAATTTTCAAGATTATCTATATAAGTGGTTTTCCCGACAAAACGCAAGGGTGTCACCTTCGAGGTCCATAAACTTTTTTTTTTAATGGTTCGGCGGATTTGGATAAAAATTTACTAAAAGGGGTTTTAGGACCTGAGAAATCGATTGGCGATACTTTCGTTTTCAATGGGTGTGACCCACGAGGTCCATAATAGCTATTTCGGGAATGGCTCCGCAGGTTGCGATATCTATTTCATTATGGGGTTTGGGAGTCGAGAAGTTGATTGGTGATACAGCTAAGTTCTGGTATGAGAAATCGATTGGCGATACTTTCATTCTTTAATAGTTGTACCCTCGAGGTCCACATTAGCTATTTTGGGAATGGCTCCGCAGACTGCGATAAAAATTTGAATTTGGGGTTTGGGAGTCGAGAAGGCGATTGGTGATACAGCTGATTTCTGTTATGTTTCACATTCATATTTCTCTTGAAATCTGTAAATTATGAGCTATGTGGACGATAAAAGCAATACATTTTAACTAGAAATATGTATTTTTGAACTGAGATTAAAGATCCTTAGTAACTCTAAATCCTGTGTTACCCGAGCTAAGCTCGGTCACCCAGTTATCTAATTATATTTAAGGAGAATTGCTATATATATATATATATATATATATATATATATATATATATATATATATATATATATATACATATATATATATATATATATATATATATATATATATATATATATATATATATATATATATATATCTGATGATTTCCACTTGATTTTCAACAAATCAGTAGTCTTTAAGTTTTATTTATACTATTTTAACCTTTGTTATTTTATATATATTTAATGGTTTTAACAGTTCATTTGTCCTATTGTTCTTTGGTTTTTGTGTACTCAACTACGTGTTGATTATTCCTTGCTGCCTGATGATGATGCATTGATGCATTGAAACCGGTTGCACTAATAAAAGGAACTGTGAGAATTGGTTTTTTATTCATCCCTTTGAATCTTCTCATATATATATATATATATATATATAAATAAATGAGGAGCTATCCGTACCAGATGACCATATTAGAATATGAATAATAATTTCACGCCTAGCTGGTAAATTGAACCTACATTTCGTAGGGTGCCGCAATAAGAACGAGGTTTGTCGTCTACATATTGCGTTTTTGTGCATTTTTTCCACTATACTGCTCAATCAGATTGATTACCAAACATAGCATCAGTCTCCCAGATATATATCATGATTTCGAGGTTGTTGCCTCTCATCAGTATATCGTAGGGTGAAGAGCCATATTTGATAATCAATCCTTATTTGGAACTCATACTTGTATCAATCTTCGGTATAGAACTGTCGGTGGAGACAAGTATGAGCGATATATTAAGCATGTATAATGGTGGATAATAATAATCGGCAAAGGTTAATAATTAATTAAATAAATGAGGAGCTATCCGTACCAGATGACCATATTAGAATATGAATAATAATTTCACGCCTAGCTGGTAAATTGAACCTACATTTCGTAGGGTGCCGCAATAAGAACGAGGTTTGTCGTCTACATATTGCGTTTGTGTGCATTTTTTCCACTATACTGCTCAATCAGATTGATTACCAAACATAGCATCAGTCTCCCAGATATATATCATGATTTCGAGGTTGTTGCCTCTCATCAGTATATCGTAGGGTGAAGAGCCATATTTGATAATCAATCCTTATTTGGAACTCATACTTGTATCAATCTTCGGTATAGAACTGTCGGTGGAGACAAGTATGAGCGATATATTAAGCATGTATAATGGTGGATAATAATAATCGGCAAAGGTTAATAATTAATTAAATAAATGAGGAGCTATCCGTACCAGATGACCATATTAGAATATGAATAATAATTTCACGCCTAGCTGGTAAATTGAACCTACATTTCGTAGGGTGCCGCAATAAGAACGAGGTTTGTCGTCTACATATTGCGTTTGTGTGCATTTTTTCCACTATACTGCTCAATCAATCAATCTAATATGGTCATCTGGTACGGATAGCTCCTCATTTATTTAATTAATTATTAACCTTTGCCGATTATTATTATCCACCATTATACATGCTTAATATATCGCTCATACTTGTCTCCACCGACAGTTCTATACCGAAGATTGATACAAGTATGAGTTCCAAATAAGGATTGATTATCAAATATGGCTCTTCACCCTACGATATACTGATGAGAGGCAACAACCTCGAAATCATGATATATATCTGGGAGACTGATGCTATGTTTGGTAATCAATCTGATTGAGCAGTATAGTGGAAAAAATGCACACAAACGCAATATGTAGACGACAAACCTCGTTCTTATTGCGGCACCCTACGAAATGTAGGTTCAATTTACCAGCTAGGCGTGAAATTATTATTCATATTCTAATATGGTCATCTGGTACGGATAGCTCCTCATTTATTTAATTAATTATTAACCTTTGCCGATTATTATTATCCACCATTATACATGCTTAATATATCGCTCATACTTGTCTCCACCGACAGTTCTATACCGAAGATTGATACAAGTATGAGTTCCAAATAAGGATTGATTATCAAATATGGCTCTTCACCCTACGATATACTGATGAGAGGCAACAACCTCGAAATCATGATATATATCTGGGAGACTGATGCTATGTTTGGTAATCAATCTGATTGAGCAGTATAGTGGAAAAAATGCACACAAACGCAATATGTAGACGACAAACCTCGTTCTTATTGCGGCACCCTACGAAATGTAGGTTCAATTTACCAGCTAGGCGTGAAATTATTATTCATATATATATATATATATATATATATATATATATATATATATATATATATATATATATATATATTTGGAGTGTATTGAATCGGTTGCATTCACATTCACAAGAAAAATCGTTTTCAGCAATTAATATTCTCATTTTACGGGTCCTACAGATTATACTTAGGATAGCAATATGAACCCAATAGAATCCTAGGAAAAATAGTCCTATGGTTAAGGATCTGTGTATCGATCTAGAGTTCCTCGGTTCGAATTCTGATCAGCTTAATTTTTTTTTAACAAAACCCATTTTCTTAAATAAAATATGTTATTATGTGTTTCTAATAATTTAATCTGAAATTTTCAATGAAAATTTGTACAGGGTGTCCCATATAAGATCCTCTATCCCCTTATCTCGTAAGATATTCTATTTAGGAAAAAAGTTAAATAGAAATTATTATTGCTTTTAAGGAAACTTCTATATTATATACCTTTCACGTATACAGGGTGCTCAGTTTTCCATGGTCTGGACTCAACTCTTGAAAATTAAATGGGACACCCTGTATATTACTTTGGATTTGGATTCCTCATAAAAAATAAGAGTGACTTTCTTCGAAATACATACATATATTCAATTGTGTTTCATCATCCAAGATATTTTTAGATTTATTTCTTTTTCCATACTTCAAAACACCATGCTGTTCGAGATCTCGTTCAATTCGCCCAAATATGGATCTTTCCGGTATTCTTCTTTCCGGATACTTTTGACGATATGCTCTAGTAGTCAGTGCAATGCTTTTGTTATTTTGGAGATAGCACTGATATAAATTTAACCTTTCTTCGGCATTATAAGACATTATAAGCTAAATATAAACTAAACGCACAACAAACCAAAATTATTATTTGACAGTTCTTATTTACGTTGGTTTCCAAAGCACTTTATTTATTTTCCATGGCAGTTTTGATTTTGCAGCGTTAGTTGATTTTGATTACATGCAATATTTTGTTTAATTTTGTGATTTTTAGTGAGTTATTCTCTCAAAAAATACAGATATATTAGTTGGAGTTCTAAACTACTGTATTTTGTTGAAAGTCTGTTACAGTCAGCCCGTTAAGAAATATTTGTAACGTATTTCCTCACTAAATTCAAACGAAAGGTATGTTTATTACATAAAAAATGTTCAATAGCGAATATATTCTAAACGGCTAGAGATAGGTATAGGGCATTTTATACAAAGTTATCTTATTTTTTTGTGAACAATCTAAATCGGCCAAGATATATAGGGTGTTCCATTTAAAATTATCGACTTATAGATGATTTTATATATCAAGATCGGATCAATTTCTGAGATGACCCTGTATAATTTGTAGTCATATGAAACAGTTCAAGTTATGTATTGGGATGTTGTCTTAAACATGCAAATGGCATATTCACCAAATATGATATACTTATATTTTTTTCGACTACCTTAAATAAATACGTTTCTAGCAAAAAATTAATAAAACTGCTATTAAATCCTAAACCACGAGAGATAGCTATATAATATCTTATTGAAAGTCATACTTATTTTTTATGAGGAATCCAAATCCAAAGTAATATACAGGGTGTCCCATTTAATTTTCAAGAGTTGAGTCCAGGCCATGGTCACCTGAGCACCCTGTATACGTGAAAAGTATATACTATAAGAGTTCCCTTAAAAACAATAATAATTTGTATTTAACTTTTTTTCCTATATAGAATATCTTCCGAGATAAGGGGATAGAGGATCTTTTGGTAGATTTATTATTCATATTTATTTCGAAATCTATAACTTACGAATATCTGAACAATAAAAGCGGTATTTAGCGATCGCAATTCATTTTTACCAGAAATATGCACATTTTTTAATAAATTTAAATATCCTTAGTAACTCTTATAGACTCATCTTAAATCCTGTTTCAACCGAGCAAAGCTTAGTCTCCAGATATTTATTATATAAAATAAGCAGAGAATTCACTTTATTTTTAAAAAAAGTTATATTAATTAATACAAAAAATTCAAGGAAATGAAATGTTAAGTTTATTATATTACTGTTTTTTTTAATAACATCTTCAGTAATGTATTGGCCACAAATAATCAATATATAAATTTATAGCTTTTCAATTCAATTATGATAATCCCTCTGAAGCAACTTCTTTTTTATATATAGTTTCTCAGATATGAAATAAACGGCCTTATCTCTGTTACCAAACGAAATTTTAACATTTTGAAAAATATAGATACAAAAGCTTTCGAAAACAGGCCACGGGAGCTCTTTATAAATACCAATAAACAATAATGTATAATAATCTATGGATATTATTAAAAATTAATGAATGGAAATTATTCATAGATTATATAACATTATTGTGCCTTGGTAATCATTGAGAAAAGTTTTCAAGAAATTAAGAGAAAACAAAAAAAAACTTGACCCTTGAGGTCCACACTACAAACTTCTCCGTATATCCTTTACCTATTGCAAAAATGTAGGTACCTAACTTGAAATCGTACGAATGAATGAAAATTATTTTCAATTGCATTTCAATATAGGACAATTCTATGATTTTTTTACTTTCGAAGGCTACTATTTTGAAACTACAAAGTCAATCATTCTGATTATCTACATTTTTCTTACCCAGTCAACGAATGATTTTTGTACCGAGTTTGGTTATTTTCCGAAAACTATTTTATAAGAGAAAGTCCCATACATGACTGAAGATGTTATTAAAAAAAAGAGTAATATAATAAAATTAATATTCCACTAACATAAATTTGAAAATTTAAACAGTTATAATATTAAATTATTACAATAAAGGTCCCGAGTTCGATCTAAATAGATAAATAATTTGGTCGAAGTGGACATTTTGGGCAAAGTGTCCACCAACGAGTGTTTGGCGAAGTGACTCTGGAAACTGTTTTCATGAGGACATTTTTGGGCGAAATGTTCGATATATTATTTTGGGCGAAGTGTCCATTGGGCGAAGTGTCCCCTTTATATCATTTAGGGCGTTTGTTCCTTCCAGAATAATGCCCAGTAAAGTGTCATGTACCTATCATATTCTATACGTTCTATATATATTCCTAGTACTGGTCAGTGCACTGGATTCAATTTAAGGAATATATTCAAAGTATTAACTCTGTTGTATTACTACAGTTGACAGCTTTAAAATTAGGGTTTTGAGCAATGATTAGGTATACTCCTAAAAAGTTATAAATTAGTTTAGGTGCTTCTACGTGACGTAACTCATCCTTCTGGAGTAGGTGGATGAAGATGCTTTACGAACACGAAGCTACACAGTATCACTAATAGAAATAACATTTTTGTATATTTCATACCTTGAGAACAATGAACAAACCTATCATAAATAATATAATAAACTAATTTCATGTGAGACATAGTTACTTGTATAAGTTTTCATTTACTTTTATTCTGATGTTTTAAATTAACTGCTTTATAATAAGAACAAATGAAGAATTGTGTGAATCATACAATTTTAGAACTTCTAGAATATAGTTGCAATGATTTATCTTTTATTGTGGTGATCAACATAAATTGTAGTTATATTATGATATAGAAATACTGGTTACCGATTAAAATATATTTAATTTTATTTTAATGATATCTATAACTGAGGGCAACTATAAATAATTCACTTATAAATACTTCTACTATTTTCTGCAGTCAGTCGAAGGAAATGTTTCCCAAAATACGCTTATTCTAAGACTGACAAACTCAAGAACATTTTCTTAAGGCACCTCTAACGTGAAAAGAAGAAAATCTATTATATTTTTTTATATGAAAAGATGATATATAACTTAGAAATCCCTTTATGTTTCTTCCAGTTCCATAGTAACCGCAAACATATAAGGGATGAGGATTCGTACGTACGTGGGGACTTAACTATTAATCGATAAAGCCTGAGCCAGAAAGTGAGTGCCCGGACTCGAAATCTTTCCCTTCCCTTTCATTCCAGCTGGAAATCAAATTTGTAAATCCAGAAATCTAATAATAACCATAGTAATTCAGATAAATTTAATACAGATCTGCCTAAGAACGCCTACTTCTAATATATTAATACGAGCAATTCTTGTACATATTAGGTATATATAAATATATAAATTTTATCTCGGAGCGGTTAGAACGATTTTTATCAAATTTGGTATATAGATAAGGCTTTAATTTTTAAGAACATCTATATAAGTGGATTTCCTGACAAAATGCGAGGATGCCATCCTCGAGGTCCATGAATTTTTACTTGAATGTTTCGGCAGATTTTAGTAACAATTTGGAAAAAGGGGTCTTCGACAAATCGACCTTCAAGGTCCACACCAGCTACTTCGAGAATGGCTGCGCAGATTGCAATGTATGTCACACATTCACATTGTACTTTCACATTAATTTAGAGATCTGTAAATTTGAGCAATGTGAACGGCAAATGCGATATTTACCGATCTAACGATCGCAACACATTTTAATGCAAAAATGCACATTTTTGAAGTAACTCTTATAGGTCCACACTTAAATCCTGTGTTACCCGAGCAAAGCTCTGATAACTATATTTGTTCTCTATTTATCACCCGCATTCTGGATAATTTAATATGAGTAGGTATATTGAAGCCCATGTTCAAATTGCAACAATTTTCTATTTCATCCATATGTAGGTAAATCTTGAAAACTGAATCGGGTATAATATGTCATATGTCTATGTGACCTAAATGTTGTTGTCCATTAAACAACAACAGGATTTGTTTTTTTTGTAAATGCAAAGTGACCGTGGAAATATTTTGGATGGATGTGTACTCAGCTTTGGTGAGAAATGGTGAGGTGGTTAGCGGCGGTCATTTAACTTCCCATGAACGGCTATTCACTATTCAGGTTACTCAGTCACAATGAAGCAGTGGACGATCGAGGGTGGAGTAGGTGTAACAGATACGATCCATGGTTCCAGCAAGAAGAAGCTACTGTTTAGATAGCAAGGGTTTCGATTAACTGGCAGCAGAATTCAAGGTCACGAAATTTCAAGATATGGAGATGTGCGCTGGTCTCCTCGTTCTCCCGACCTTAACATTTTGAAATTTTCAACATGAACACATTGGATGATTTGAAAGTGGAATTCTTGCAGAGATGGCACTAATCACGGAGTAAATACCAAAAGGGGTGTGGGATAACTTTCTCGAAAGAATCAAGAATTACATCATGGAGCATGGATATTGGATATCACCTACCTGATCTTATTGTTGCTAGTCGATTTAAATTGCGTCACCTTGTAGATTATATTTATTATTAAAAAGTAGCCCTTCTTCCATCCAATTTTAACATTTTCAAACCATGTCTTAACAAAATAACATTCCAAATAAGTGTTAATGAAGAAAAATCTATTAAATTCCCATTAATCAGAAGTGTCTCAAGAGAGCGTGGTAGGGTCAATCTTAGAAGTTTTATATCCATCTGATTTATCAACACAGTGACCGTTACACTCACAGATGATACAGCTATAATCTTCAGTCAGCAAAACCATCAAATAGCATCACTTACATGAGCTCGAAGATTGGTTAAAGATATGTCAAATCAAAATCAATCAGAATAGATTGAGCATAATATTCACTCTTCGAAAACAAACATACCCACAAGTTTAATTAAAAGGCGTTCCTTTACCACAAACAGAAACTGTAAAAAAAGTGGCTGTTAAAAAAATCAGTTGCTTAAATTAAAAATAAATTCCTAATTTATAAAAACCGAATCAGCTAAAAAATATTACACTCAACTCAACAAGCACAAAAAAGCTAAAAACAATGGTCATTAAAACTAATGAGGTTCGGAAAGGTTTTGTTTGAATATTCTTAAATTTGTTATAGAGCTTAAAGAATAATGAATTTGAGATAGAGAAATATATTGAGAGAAAAATCTGAATAAATTTTAAAAAAACACCCTCTAAAAACTCATTCAGTATCATTCTTCAAAATTGTGAATTATTTTGAGGAATTTTCACACATTACCAGAAGAGATTAAAAAACAGACATGGATATTTTTTGTTTCAACGCACTTGTCATTTTCGAAAGGTAATTTATAAAAAAACAAATTTGACGGTCACATCAAAACACGGCTGAAACAATTTGAGTGAAAAATTTAAGGATAGTACCTAAGTACTATGACAGACAAACGTTTAAATTTAATTCTATGAAAAATAAAATAAAGAAATATTTCTTTCATAATCTAGTCGGCGGTAGACGACTAGGCATGATTAATATATCAAGTGCCGAACTCTCAAACAACGAGCCTCTTCTCCGTAATTTTATATAATTTGATGTTTTTCTTCAGATTCATTGTTACTTACTGTCGTAGAAGAAACTTTCAAATTAATTTGATCTCTAATAAGTAATTGACTAGATCTATGGGAAATTGAGAACCACCTTGATTAAATAATTCCGTATAATTACAATATAATTAATCAATATCCTATTATTATAAATGAATCTAACCTACTTTTCAGACAGACGACATAAACAACAACAAAAAACATGTAAAAAAACAACGCAACAGTTACCGTCTTTACAGGTGTCAGCGCCTCCAAATCGTTCAACTCTTCTACTCCCAGCCACAGATATCTACCCAAATCAAATTATTAGTCCTTTATCTTAATCACACAACGACCCACGGCCACCCTGTTTAATATGAGCGCGGCGCTTTTGCTGTAGAATAAAAGTTTATTTTGCAAAATGTTATGAGGCTGGGCGCGTGTTTCCAATGCTCTAGCAGCGTCGTAGCTTGGAACGTGCTCTGTCCACAACAGTCGCAAAGAGACTAAAACTGACTGACAAGTACGACGACTACGACGCCGTGGTGGTGAGCAGCAGCAGACGCTGGTTGTAGCCGCAGCAGCAGCTACAACGACGTTTCCGACGTGATGTGCGTCTTGCGTTTTAATTCCAGTTTGCTAGCAGCAACCACGATTCGTTGTCCTATACCTACTACTAGTAGGCCAGGCTACAATATAGATTTTGAAGCACTATCTTATGTAAAATCAAACATAATTTAGAAAAAGGTCAGTACCTACTATGTCTAATGTCCATTTTGAGAACAATTAATCCCAACAAAATACATAAATGTGAATAAGAGCAGAGTGTTTTGCAATAACACTTGCAAGTACTTCTTTGGCAATGGCTTCGCTAATAAAATAAGTGAGATTTAATTGGATACCAAGACCTTTCGAAGTTTCTTAAATTCGTAGCTCCTGATATGCATACTTACTTCAAAAGAAAATTTCTTATTGCGACTTGGCAAGTTTTTACCCACCATTTAATCTTTAAGTTTTGGAAGAACTTTGTCAGCTATTTCGTTGACGAAGATCTCGTCAACAATTATTTGAGTATGTATATGATTAAATGTTAAGATAATAACTCTGTTACAAATAGTTATCATTAGCATTTTATGATAATAAAGCTATTAGTAATAATTTGAGTATTTAAAGTTGATATGAATAAATAGTCGCATCAGGGATTAGAATATATGTATCTGATCAGCAATTTTAGGTAAATTTCTTATAGAAATATACCTATTGCGATCGTTCACACTTTTGAATTTCGAAAAAATTTCAACGGCATGTTGTTATATGTCTATAAGTTAGTCCAAAAAAACATTTGGTTCAAAAGTTTATATATATATATATATATATATATATATATATATATATGGGATATTACGAAATTTGTTAACACGATAGAGGTCGCAGTTTTGAAGGTATCAAGTTCAAATTTGCTACAAAAATCAATCTCTCAAATATCTCGGTCGAGTTCGTTATTGGGCAATATCGGGTAAGTAGTTTCAAAATGGCGACCATTCAAACATTTCAAAAAATTATCAAAAAAGAGCAGTAGTGTAAATATTATTAAAAATAATTTTAGGTTATAGAAATAATCAGTACCTACAACTTTTGTTCAAAGCAATTTTTCTTAAAATACACAGGTAAAAAAATAAAAATTAATAAAGAAAAATAACAAATATTGATAAAACATGAACACTCAATATAAATTTGATGTAATTGTACATTTTCTGGAGATCTTAATATAGACCCTGATTAAAAAAATATATAGTATATTTATTGAAAAGAAATAGACGAAAAAAAAATCTGCCTTGAAGTGGACTCGAACCCTGTCTAATTTATATTCAACAGCCAAAACAAAAACCTCTAACCGCAAGGCTATGACAATTTTATTTAATAACATGTAGGTATACCAATGAAAAGGTTGTTAAAATTTCAAATCAATGAATTTTGAAAAATTTACCTTTCCGCTGACTACAGGCCATCGGGATTTTTTTTTATTTGGTTTATTTAGTTCACGTTCAATTAGAGAAATTTGACGAGGAAAAAACTTGCCAAGTCACACTATCGAATAGCAAAGAACATCAAAAATTTTGAACGTTATATATTCATATCAGGAGCTATGACTAAGGAAATTCGAAATATTTTTATATTCAATAATACCACTTCTCTTATTAAAGAAACCGTCGCTTAAGCCACTAGCGATTTTTTTTGCCATGAACTTGGCTTTCTTTCACATTTTGTTTTTGGGATATCGTTATTCTTTGTCATGTATTTCTTTTTTGATTATTTAAATAAAAGGCTATTAAATTAGTTATATTGTTAATTTTCACAGCTTTTCACTGCATTAGACACTTTTTCGTTTCTGGGGCAGTAAAATGTTCGTAGGGTATTAATATTCTACTTACGAATGAGTCATTCCAGGTCCTGGTCCTTGATAAAACGCATTTAATTTTACTATGAGTAAAATTGTTGATTAACAACAATACCTAAAAATTTATCTAATTCATCATTGCCATACATAATGCTCGAAAGTAGCAGCATTAGCAACAATGTCTACTATACCTACCATCTACCAACCTCTATAACCTAGCTCCACACTATTTTTTAACTTCCTAAGTCACCTACAAGTCATCAAAACTTTTGATGAATGAGTCAGTAAATGATAATAAATATTTTTTACAAAAAATTGGATTGACGTTATTTGTTGGTGCACAGAAAAATAATATTAATTCTATTGGTGCTGTTACTTTTGAAGTTTTGCAGTTGCAGTTAGATTGATAAATTTTGGCACCAATTAATATCGTCGGTCAAATTTCTTGTAAAAAAATATATATTTCACACTATTGAGTGTAACACTAGTCACGAAAATCGTTGAACGTTTACTAATACCAAAGAAGATAGTACTTATCCTATTAACCACATATATTCATTGCCTGTAACGCATAAGTATTTTAGATTTAACCACTTTATCACCGCTGAAAGTCAAAAACAGTAACTCTAAGGAAAAAATGTTCATTATAAATGTTGCTAGGTACAAATATTCTTCTTTCAAGTGGTACCCTAAAATTTTTAGTTTTCGAAAGAAATCAGTCCTCTACATAGCGAAAATACACATATGTGAGATTTTAACATGAATGTAACTCGTAAACCGTAACTCTTTTGAAAATAAATTCAATTCTGTCCTATCTTTAATTCTGCCATCATGTCTGGATGTCATTATATCGTGAAAAATGATAAGTTTTCTATCGAAAATTCTGTTTTGGTCATAAGAAGAGGGTATTCTTACCAAATGCTTTCACTGCTGACAATAATGTGCTGTTTATGTTAAGTGATAGTAGCTTGTTGCGAACTTGTGCGAAACTGCATTTTTTCAAAAGATATGCATACGGAATTTCACATGATTTTGACACGAAAACTACGGCCTTTGAAGCACATATTACATATAGTATTTGTACAAGCGACAAAAGAAAGTTGAATAAAATTTAAAGCTGCATTATTTCAATTGAGAAGAAGCCACCTGAGGCGTTCTGAATACCATTTGAAGGGACTTACGAAGTCTTTTTTTATTAGAGTAAAAAAAATATTTTTTTAGAAACAGGCGGAAAAACCAGAAAGTTTTCATAAAAGAATTTTACTCTACTGATTTTAATTTGAATCGTCAAATAGTTTGATAATTGTTCATAATTAAAATGGATAGGTGAATCATTTAATTCTGTAGACCGGTCTACTGCTCGAACATTAGCCCGTATATCGCGTGTACGTAAAAGGATAATACAAATATGACGGTGTATGCAAGTGTGCCAGAGTAGTAGATAAATTTCCTTTTCAGGTTTGATGGCATTGGTATCGTACATTCTGGAATACAATACAATTATCCGCATAACAGACAATACATCCAAGGTTTCCTTGTATGAGTATTATTCATACACCAACATAGGACATAACTTCTTACCTCTAAAGATCATGAAGGCCAATGACTCAAATTGTGGAATCCTGATTTCAACCTTTATTTCACATTAATTAATTGTAATTATTCAAATCATCAATGTTGTATGACGTCGTTTTTATCGATCTGGGTAGTTAATGTTATTTAATGCTATACTCTATCTCTTATATTGTTTCGAGATACACCTACTCTCATAGTTTTCGTATAGCTATTGGTAGTTTTCAGAGTTTTATTCCCATAAGAAAATATGAAAACTCTCGTGACGTGACGTTTGTATCTGTTCTCCTCCCCCTCATAATATCTGCATTGCTTAATCAATCATCTCCATGTAATTATCAGTCGTAAGATATTGGTCCGATGTCGACATCACTATTCGTTCTCGATTTTTGGTAAACATTTTATAATATTGCCAGAACAATGTGTCCCACTCCTTCCAGCATTCGAATTTCAGACTATCCTATCGTTCCAGCATCCTAGTTTCAAGATTTTTTCAGACATGGTCATATTATTTTATTCAATCTATCAATGAGGATATCAATTTTGGTATTTTGCTTTTTTCTGTCAAGTGTCATCCCTTATCAGTTTAGGTAGACGATATTCTCATGGACTTTATCGTGTATGTCTTAAATAGGCTATTATAAGGCATCTTTTTGACCGATGAACCCAGTGATTTCAAAATATAGCAGTAGCAATTTTTTTCTTTCCTAGCGCTGCTGTATGTAGGAATCTCCGTTTTTTGAAATGTCGAATTCAAATATTACTGAATATAATCTTTCTCTCAATTCTAACAGGAGGAGAGGGTTTATGGAATTTCGACCAAAAAAATGGGATCTACAGTCTCAACTACGCAAAATGCGCGATCTCACACAAAAATAAGAATTTTATAACTCCTACGTTTTTATAAGTCTATGAAAAATGCTGATTATGTCATTACCTGAAGGTAGTTCACCCTGTAAAATTAAATATTATCTATAAGATCATTGAATTAAAATCAAAAGCAGCGATAGGTATCGAGGGACACCCGTTAAGTCCCTTTTGCTATATATTAATAAATAACAATAACAAAGAAGGAATGGTAATAACATTGTTTTTTTTAGTTTTTGTTTATTAAGTTTCAACAGAATGGAACATAACGAATGATTTTAAGATGTAATAATGTTACAAGTATAAATATTAGATACAGCAAATCTTTGAGTGGAAGGCATTTTATAAAATAAAAATAGTCAGTTTATATATAAGACATTGAAAAGTTTGTTACATGAACAACTTTTCAAAAATTGTAAACTTGTAAAAGATATGCACGAACATGACACCCGTACACACAACACTTTTTATTTAAATAGGGTTCCCACCAATTTTATTCAAAATAGTCTGTTGTATAGAGGGTTAAAGTAATAAAATTAATTACCTGCGAAGATTAAGTAATAATTTGAAGTTATAATATACATAGATATTGTTATGTTACTTAAAAAATCTGTTTTAATATTTAATACTTCCTATATCATGTGTCTTTCTTTACATTTGTAGTTGTATTTATAGTTTTGTTGCATTTTAATTTTATTTTTTGTTTATTTATTGTATATTAATATGTATATTTAGATTATGTTGAGCTTGTAGATTTTAATACATTATTAAGTTCAGGTCTACACACAGATGCTATTTGCATCTCGGTAGGGGATTGTTGGACTTTATTAAGTCAGACAATCTATTAGCATACTATTTTTCAATCAAGATTTGTATGTTAACCTGAATAAAGATTATTATTAAGATTATTATTATTAGGAATGCAGACCATATGCCACAATTCAAAATAAACTTGCGAAACATAAATTAAATATAATATTGATATTTAGCTTGCTAAATTTTATAGGATGTATTTTTTGATTAGTTAGAAATTCTTTAGCAACAAAGTCATTCTTTGTATATAACTAGCCAATATGTTATTATTAAATTATTAATTTTTTTAATAATTTTTAATAGAAAGATTATTATTATTACGTAGTTTATTACCAAACTAATTTAGTTAGCTAAAGTTTGTTAGTGAGTTAGTTAAACTCTTTTAATAAATAATACGTTTATAATATAAAATGATAAACTACTTACTTCTGGATGATTTTTTGGTAGCAAGGCATTTAATTTAATACGTTGATTTTTTTATTTCACTTTAAGTTGGTATTCTTTCTAATATTCTGGAAAAATTTTAGTAAATGTGCTGCTACTAGACTTAAGCCTCTCACGATATTTATTCAAATTTTTTGGTGTTTTTCGCGTACTTCAATTTCATTCGTTATTTTCTGTCTTTCACGATATTACTTACACTTTTCGGCATTGGTATTAGGTTTTTATATTTTTCTTTGTTGGTCACCCTTGCAACGTTCATCAGAATTTACATTTTTACAATTCATTATTCAATATAAATGGAACTTAAACTCGTGTTTTTATCAGAGAAATTATAAGAACGTTTATTACTCTCACACGCAATGAAACGTCATCAGCAGAGTCTATTTTCTGGAAAAAAACATGTACATCCTTAATCAGCTATTTCTATAGTCAACAGATCGAGTCATGGGTCTTGAGTTGTGAATGCTAGAAGTGAAGGAAGGCTGCGACCTGGCAATTGTAGAAAGGGAAAACACATCGTAGATTTTACAGGTCAAGTGAAGATGCATGATTAGTAAGCGTCTCCGTATTTCAAAAATGTTGGTCTATTACTAAACTGGTCGATGGCCAGACTACCTCATTTTCTAGCTCACTTTAGAACCAGCCGAATAAATGTAGCTCCCATCGCGTGGTAGAGAACTTTAAAAAATGACAAGAATTTCCACGAAAGTTGTTTATTCAGCTAATAATGAATTTATGCTTTACTTTAGGGACGCATTGTACCTATATGAAATGGAGAACATAAATATTACATTCAATAATCTGATGTTTTCAATAAAATCTTCTAAGTTGATCGTATTATCCTCTTGGCCTACATACGAACCCCGACTACGAACATTAGCCTGAATTACATGTCTATAAAAGGATAATACAAGGACGCCGAGCCTTCTTGTGAGCATGAATATGTGCGGTAAACAAATTTCCTTTCCAGGCTTTATTGCATCGACGATGTAAACGTTATTATGGTATAAAACAGTTCTTCTGGTTCTACAGGATGAACATAAGAAATTCGTACACATCGAAGCTTTTTAAAATGTAAACATATTCACACCTGTATAAATACTAAACGTTCATATCTATGAAATATGCTACACGAGTACAAGTTTGAAAAACTTTTCATAATCATGTAGAATGTAAAATGGAAGAACTTGTTTTATGATAACATGTCATGAAAAGATAAACAAAAACATGCTAGGCATGCGAACCGGAAGTGTAGGAAGTACATTAACTAAGCACACAATGTTAAAGGTAGAGAAATAATCAATCACATTTGTTTCTTCCGGAATGAATTGTCAAGAACGCTCAGACAGGAGAAGTAATGGAAGAAATTTCATATCCAACAGAAATGCATTAGGTGTTGTCATATTACATACTATTTTAAAACAGTACATTTTCGTCTGGTTAGAGAGAACGTAAACATTAATTCTGAGTTGAATTCATTGTTTAAGAACATCTTCAAATGCTGAACTATAAAGATCCTTTTGAATTTATTAAAAAAAATGTTTCTACTTACTTGCTAAGTGATCTTATGCTGAAAAGTTGATATGAGTTTGAAATTTTCTTTCACTCTTTGTTGTGTTGGTGACCTCACATTAATATCTGTGAAGCGCGTCTTTTCACAAAAATACGACGATTCGGAACGCCTCTAATTGAATGGTTTCGGCCACACTGAAATCGTTATTATTATTTCATTTCTTCAGGATAACTGGATACTTTTACAGGACTATCCGAAGTAACGTGAAAAAAATATTGTGATCGGGTAAAATTTTCGATATTCAATAGGTATTCAAGAGACCATTAAGGAGCCACATAAGACAAAAAATATGTCTGTCGTTTAGCATACTTGTCCTACCGCAAAGCAACGGAAGCTATCAAGTGTAGATTTCCCCAGTAGCTCATCTGGAACAGTAGGTCTTGAAATTTATCTTGAAACATATCGTTGATTCGTATAATATTAAAAGAAGGAGAAGATTATGTGTGTTAGAATTATGTAGCGATTAGACGCAGATCATTTTTTTGTTCTGTAAAATTAGTTAGATCGTACGTCTAAAGCACAGCTATATCGCTTCCATTGTCTATTGTACATACAAAACGTACATATTTATATATAAATACTACACAGCGAGAACAGCTCTTATTATTATATTGAAACTTGAAGTTGTGTGCTTAATGTCCTCCTCCAATTTTATGTCTATGTATTCATATTCCGACTAAAGTATTATTCCTACAACAAAATTGAATATAACCATTGCCGACAAGAAGCTTGTTATACAGAATCAATTGTTCAAAAGGCAATATGTCTAATATTATATTTAAAGTCACCATAATCTCCCGCAAAATTTCAATTCCTAATTCTCAAAGAAGGAACTCATAGCACACCCCATTCAACTCTTCTGTTAAGTAAGACGATTTTCACAGATGAGAAATATTTATATGCATACAATATCATGAACACATCAAAGAACCTGACCCTTTCCAAATGAATACCTTACATAATCCTCCTTTTATGTGAATACCGAATACACAGCATATAAGAGAGCTTTGAGAAAATGTATTTCGATTCCAAAAACGGATGAATTTCGCTCATCATCTGCGTACAAGATGGTATCTGTTTTGTATACTTTTCTGCCTTCCACTAAAATATCCTCCAGATTTTATGTCGTATAAGCTTTGTCGTCATTGGGCAATAAAGGGTTCACCTAAGCCCTTTCCCCGAAAATCTGGTTTCGTACTTGATAGCGACATCTTAATAAGGCATATCAAAACAATATTTACATATAAGTGTGTAGGAAGTGTCGTTTTAGTTTTGTTGTAATTGGATCGCGTTTTCATCTATGTACATTCCTGATCAGTGATTTTCCGATAGCAGTGTGAATTCGTGAATATGAAATCACATGTAATATATACACGCTTATCAAGGTCCATCTCCTTGTAAGCTCCAATCGACCATATACAAAATAGCGTCCCCATATTATTAGGTATTATTACATTATCAGTATTTTAGTGAATTTGAATATGGTTTCAGAGGTTTTTTGACGAAGTCAAGTGTCTTAGCTATATTAAAAATATAAATGATGGTTATTGTCTTGTTTAAACAAATCACATGCTGTGTAAGCCATGACAGCCTATTTATTTAGTTTTCCAAGCTCAAAACATAAATTTAAGACTGATTTCATCATACTCTGATTGAGTTTTAAATTAGATCAGAAGTTTAAAATTACTTACGGATTTTAATCTCAATATGTACAAACTTTTGTTTTGTTGCAGTTTTGAATTTTATAAAACTAATAAAGCTCGTATTATACTTTGTCTCGAAAGGATATACCTACCTAATTGTTAGAGACTATTTTGTAAATAGTTCCACAAATAATATGGATAAACTTTTAATTGACTTTAACAACCATTATTTTCAGATTATGATTATATTGCTTTTCTGATATTATTCCTATATTATTTAATAAAAATTAATCCAGGATTTTCTAAGGCTGGCAGTGATAATTTGCCATTAGTGGAATGCTAGATAATAAATAATTTTTATGAAGTGAATATGCAGTTTTGCAATTCGCAATATTAAAACTAAAAAAGTAAGTATTAGGCATTGTAGTAAATTGTATTTGCTTAATGTGAAATCCATGTGTATAATACACTTGATTTGTATTGAATAGACTGTATACCACTTTTGATTTTTATGATGATGATTCTGTAGGTTACGTACAGGTCAGAGGGGTAAATAATATCTGCGTAGCAGTCCGTGGCCCGTGGAAGAATAACTTCAGAACAAAAAAATCACCAAAACACCATATAATGTAGAAGTTGTTACTGATAAAACTCCTGGACAAGGGAAACTTTATAAACCATTTTGTACATAAGAAAACAATGACTTTAATAAAATACTATAGGGACCGTGCGCGAAATATAGAGGCAGCACTATTGCCGAAGTAATCGCTCTCTAGTGTTCTTTTGCTAAAGAAAGTGGGATCAAAACATTCATTAAAAACAACGTGAAATATTTCTAAGAAATGGAAAAAATAATAAAATACGGATTTCAACCAGTCGTCAATAATATCATACGTGGCCAGAATGATGAAAAGGGAAAAAAATTATTCAAGTCTAATCATGTCTATGGCGTAGTTGAAAAAATAAATAATTTAAAAAGTGTCATAACCGGTAAAGTTGTGCCACAGACCAGTGTGTCAAATGTATATGATGTAAAAGTTATGGTAAATATAAAAATTGAATTAAAAAATACCTACTGTAATTCAATTATAAAAATCATAAATCTTGATATGTAAATGAAAATAAGTTTAAAAATATTGTTTTTCAGCTTGACAAGAATCGAAACGTTAGTAGTGCCGAATGTACCTGTAAAGCAAGTCTTGGAGGTAAATGCAAGCACATCTGTGCGTTGATTTATTATGTTAATTCTCCTGAAAGTTCATCTTCGAAAACGAGTCACTCGCAAGAATGGGGTAAGCCAACCCAACAGCAGCTACTGGGATACGATAAAGGTCAAAGAATATCGAAGCTCTTTACCCCACAGCCTTTGTGTCGAGAAGCATCAAATTTGGAACCTGTCAAGATTAAAACTGCGAATTTACCGGATTCATTCGCTAACACACCTCTTGGAAAACTGTTAAAATTAGAGGTAGAAGAAAATGTCGTTGTTACACCAGCTGATTCACGGTTGAAAATGATTCAAATGAAGACAAAACAAATCCTCAGGGCACAAGTGGAGAAAGTTGTGAGTTTTGCTGCAATCTATTAATCAAACATACAGTAACGAAGTTGTCATAACTCCAGATTTTTTTACGTTTTACACACAGTTTGTCTGTTGTGATTTTAAAGCTGCATTAAATTTGAGTGTTTTAACAATTCAGCAATCAAACAGTAGTGAGTGGTTTAAACAACGCACTCTACGAATAACGGCTAGCAATGGGTACAAACTGAAAGGCCATCGGTTTAATGCAGTAAAAGTAGTGACAGATTTGCTAAACCCAAAAATCACTCAAAATGCTGCGATGATATACGGAAAAAATGAAGATGTAGCTTTGAAAAAGTACAAATAATTAATTGATCTAAGCTGGGAGGTTTGCAAAGTCGGAGTAATAATAAATCTACAGCAACCATGGTTGAGCTGTTCTCCAGATGCTGTTGTAATATATGGGAAAGAATGTTGGCAAAAGAAACTGCTTGAAATCAAATGTCCATACACCTGCCGCAAAATATCTGTGTGGGACACCGAACTTAGGAAGCCGAATGTACCATACTTGAAAAAGGATGAAAATGGGTTATATTTAAATCCAACTCATTCCATTTATATTCAAGTTCAGCTCCAAATGTATGTGACCAATATAGGATTTTGTGATTTATTTGTTTATTCACCACAAGGTAGTGTTCTACTAACAATCCAACGAGATAATCAACGATTAGCTCAGTTAATTCCTCACCTGGAACAATTTTATTTTAGCACATACATCCAAAGATTACGTGCCAAATACTATACTGACTCTATAGTATAGATTTATAGTAAATTTACAGTCAAGAATACAGCAATTTTTTCTTGAAGTTGACATTATTACAATAATATCTAGAAATCACGTGCTAAAAATAAACGATTCCAAATAGTTAAGATAGTTGCCACTAGTTAGCGTAAAAATCTAGAGGCACAGTCCCTATTTCCAGTAGTAAACAAATTGACGAGCAAAATTCCAACCTTCAAATAAATTTGACATGGACACTTTTTTGACATTAGAGTAGATCTAAGGAAGGGCTGGTTAGTTCTACTATCTATAACCTGCCTAATCTGAGGTCTACAGCAGTGTTGCAATTTATAAGAATTCCGTAGACTATGACCATCTCTGTTTTTCATATTTGAATAGAAAAGGATAACAAAGTTTTCTGTTTTGATGTCATAACGGTTTAATTTAATTTTTAATTCTTGATATATTCATTATTAAGCAAAATTATGCAGTTTTTATAGATGTTAGACTTCAATTTATAAATATAGAACCAAAAAATACATTTTTTTAAAAATTACTGAAATACCCCATTATTAGGTATAATATTTAATATAATACTTAGGTATAGTTATACAGGATGTTATACATAGTTACAAGTAATAAAAGGGATTTGGAAAGTGCTGACCTGTGGTAGAGTTGAACTCTTGTGAACGGTTCGGACAGGAAACGATAAATTGTGATATTATAACAGAAATTAAGTAATGATCATATTATTATAATTTATATGGCTGAGTTACGATTTTGGAATATAATTTATATGTATAGATGTATTGATATATAGATGTATAGATGTATAGATGTATAGATACCTAATGTTGCGTAACTGAATAAAAATTTAGAAAAAATCAAGATATCCAGAGATCTGACCATAACTTACGTATCCTTTGTATTTTTTTTGTTTGCGCGAGGTGAAAGAAATCCTCCTTATGGACATCGAGTGGACCCTACCCACTCGATAGTGTGGGGCTCTCCAGTCCATAGCCTGGTATACTCTCTAAAACCTCCACCACGTCTAGGTTCGTCTGACCATTGCTGGTCTCCAGCGACACTTAGGCCAGTTGGCCCATTGAATCTAACCATCGTCTTCGCAGCACCGATTCTGACCGAGTCCAGTGCCTCAGACTGCGATATTTAAAGTACCCAATCCAGAATAACAGTATCTTGTACAAGCCTGTACAATTCCTTTGCTGGATATGCCCTTAGAGATTCTGGGTCACCTTTTGGTAACCCAAATATTTGTTGTCTTTTGCGGTCTAGGGATCTCCAATCGCACAGTATGTGAGAAACTGTTTCCGGTTTAGCGCATAGTCTGCATGTTAAGTCCCCGTTGTACAATGTCATTTTGTTGAGGTGCACCTTGACTGGTGCTCTGTATTAAACGAGAAGTTATTTCTAACATTCATAATCTTATAAAAAGTGGCAAAAGTTGTTGATGCTTGTAGAGGAATCACATTAAAAAATGTAGAATGTGTCAGATCATTATATGTATTGGTAACAAAATTCTGTTCACTAATGAAAACCAACAAGCTAATTGAGATTATCGAATATTTTGGAAAATCTCAAAACAATCGTTTTTGGAAAAATCCTATTAATCTCTTATGTACCTGTGTATGATTTATGTATACGGTTGAAATATTGTTATAGCAAATGTAACGAAAAAGTAGTAAGCACAATAATTTCATTTCAAAGTTTCTTTTATCCGAAACTAACATCAGCTTAATGCTTTGCTACGAACGCTAAGTATATGAAATTTTATTAGATTTGAACAATGAGTGACAACATTTTGTTAAAGATAGAAAAAATACGAAAATGATTTTAATACAAATATAGGTACTATCTACGTGATTGTGTAAAATAATAGAGCGAAAATGAAATCCTATTAAATGCATCTTATATATAGCATTTTATAAGAAAATATATTGTTGAGGATGTAAGAATATTATTACTGTATTCCTGTTTATAGTTATGTCATATATATTATATACATTTGGTCTAAAAAGCAAATTAATTGCCAATTCTATGTCTATAAAACATATTTCCTCTTTTTTATTGTATCTATGAATCAATGTCTTATTAGTTGTTATGAATCTTTGAGAAGAAAAGAAGTTAATAATAATTTCAGACAATCGTAACGTTGAATTTTGAAATTGAATGTTCTAATTTTAAATTTAGTAGAATAGGAGAGCAATATCAAATAAGTTGTTTTTCATCATTTAACTTACATTTATTGCGGCGCCTTCGCCAAAAATTGAGTGAGATGTTACCGAATAATAAATATTTCTGATGAGTACCTAGTGCCTTGAAATTATTCATGATTTTTAAAATATGCACATGAGAATTATTTCAAACAAAATTATTGAAGTCACCAGCCTATTATTATTTATTCATAATAAAAGCCCTATTTTTGTGTATTGAAAAACCTTTTGTAGTCGCAGATCTCATGACAAAGTGTATTCGACAAAATAATTATTTTTGAAATTACAGTTCCAAAGGTAACGAATCCCTACAGACCACTTTCAAAGTAATTCGATATTTTATTCATTCTCGATCGCGTGCTAGGGGTCTCTGACCAAAATGTCGATTTAAAGACCGGTTTTTCTGGAAAAAGTTAATGGAAAGATAACGTAACGTGATCACAACGGAGCTTAATTACACGGCCTTTAATTGTATTAATCATTAAAAGTTATGCTCCTTGAAATGCATAAGTTATTATTATTTATATTTTTAAAATGATTTTGAGCAACATCACTGCTGAAAGTTTAATCATTTAACAAGCAGGCATTTTTCGATATCTGCAAGAACAAATTCAAATTGTCAATGCCCATTTATCAATGAATCAATTTTGATAGCTTTTATTATTCCATTCTATAATATGAAATCCATGATATTCCCAAAATTTCTGAAAGCTGTGTAGACTTATGTATATTATGTACAAAAATAATGCTCTTGTTATATGATCCAAGAAAGATTCTTGTTCGGCAATGGAATGTATATCTAGTGAGATGATTAGTTGAGTCACGTGAATAAAATAATTTATACTTAGGTATAAATAATTTCACGGAACAAAAATCTGTCATAGTAAAATAACTAAAATAGCAAAAATATTTCATATAAAAAGGTGGGGTATTTTAAAGTTCTCAATGAATTATTCTTTATAAATTGAAATAGATTAATTCTATTGGTGCTGGTGCTTTTGAAGTTTTGGCGTTGTAGGCACCAACTCCAAAATTACCAGCACCAATAGAATAATTATTATTTTGTATTTTTGTGCACCAACTAAAGCAGTTGGTCCAACTTTTTATAGAAAAAAATTATTTCACACCGTTGAGTGTAACATCAATCATCAAAATTGTTGAACTTTCACTAATACCAAAGAAGAAATTACTCATCCTATTAGCTTGTATAAGGCTTAAATTTGTACTTGTTATATTGCAGACCTTAGAATTGCTATAACTCAAAAACATTTATTTCAAAAAAAGCAATTTAAACGTTACCGGATATGGTCCCCTCGAATTCTCTGCCATCTGGGATTCTCAATTTTCGGGAAAAATTGCCCCCACCCCACTATTGGAGCACGTTTACTAGACAAAAGCTGTGAACAAATGGATACAGTAGAATTGTATACCTCCTCCTTTTGGAAGTCGGTCAAAAAATAATTAATAACCATTCATCAACTTGCAAAAATAAATGCTCAATTCTACATATTATATAAATTCTAGAGATTCGTTTTTTAACAGTCCCCCTATTTTCTGAGCTAGAGCGCATTCTGTCATGCAGGAACTTGCTGCTTTTCAAAAGTTGCTGACGAAATAATCTACTAAAATGTAGAATTTTTGTTATGCAACATCAGAATCTGATATTTTTTAAACATTCAACTGTTGGGGTCAAAGCACTTTTGGAATATTCAAGGTTGTTGTTATATTCTGTAATCAATGAATATTAACAAAAATGATATATTTGTAATAGTTATTCTTTTCCATCTGCTTATATATAGTAAAACAAATTGTATATCTGACTTTCACGTAACAAAATAAACAATTTTCACAAAAACTAGGATTGACATCATTAGAAGATTCAATTCATAATACTTACATAATAATACTATTGACATTGCGATAATTACTTACAAACTTAAATTTATCAGATGATCTCAAAAAAATATAATTACGAAGTGCATAAATAATTGCAGAAATAAAAAAATTGTAGGCCAGTAAAATAGTACAATGATATTCGGATGTTACCCAAAAGTTCGTCCAATGTCATTTCGGTATTTGCAAGACATCCGAAGTCGATACCATTCTGGACATTCTGGAGTTTTTTTTTGGTGAACCATGAGTGAATGAAATCCACCTTCGATGTCAACCCGACCTTTGGCTATCAGTTGGGGTAGCTCAGTGATACTTCGCTATCCTATTATCACACAATTCTAAAATCTTTGTGATTTTCTCAAAACTTCTGCCCATCAGAAAGCCTTAAGCAAGTATTCATTTACCATTTCTTGACTCCTTGCTTTGATTGAAACTGTCAAATATTTGTTGTGATCGTTAAACTAGTTAGTTAGATTTGAGCAACTATTTCTTCCTTTGATGCTTCTTAATGAAATATTTCTGCTCCTAGAAGTGATAAGGGTTTTGTAAACCGTATGAAATTTCAGACGATTTAACTGAAGGTTTTTTGAGGATTCTGTACAACCGATGAAAAAACGGAACCATTATGAGTTCCTTCTGTCATTCCAAAATCTTCGGCTTGGAAGATATAAAGAAAAATATAAAGAAACTACCGTTTGAACCTTTATCCCCGAAACTACTGAGCACAAATTTTCGAAAAAAAAACAGATTATAGGCTTTCATACAAAGTTTACAGGGGAAACTGTGCGAAATTCGTAATTACGGAACCCGAGCCCGACTAAGACTTGTTATTCTGTTAATATTAATTATTTCTTTCTATATTGCAGATATATCAAATTTATGGATTGAAAACGTAGTATTAATAATTTTTACTCCAATGAGGATGTAGCTTTTTATTATACAACATGCTGAGAAAAATAAATAATTAGCTCATATACCTACTAAATATTCCTTAATATTTATATTACTCAGTAATTCAAAACTACACATGAAAACTAAAACTTATGAGCTGTTTTCACGTATCGAAATTGCAGGTAAGGAAATCTTTTGTATTTCGAGCTAAATAATTTACTTTAAAAATCATAACAGAGCGATTTTGTCTAAATTTATCCTCAGTGCTCATCTGTGGCTAAGTGTGTAATGAGACTGGTAAGTTGATTAAACATGTTTAGGGAAAATTTATGGTATACACTTATCTCGTTAGCTTATTATGTTAAAAAGTAATAATTGATAGTTCCACTATTCACTAAATTAGCTTGTATCAATGAAAGTTTCGCCGGAGACTACCCATTTATGAAAATCCAAAAACTAATTTAAAACTGGATTGTGTCCTGACGTATATCAATTTTGATAAGTTTCTCAATCATTAAGGTTATTGAAAACAAGGAAATCAAATAATAACCAATAATTAAAGTGGGCTTACATGTGTCTCGTAATCCTCATCATCATTAAATAAATGCAAGTGTTCTTTTTATTTAAAGGTAAGGTTTTTGCTTGTCTGTAAGAAGATATACATTACAAAGAAAATCATAATGCATGAAATATTGATTATGATTGATCAACACACAAAATTTTTCGTCTTTCCATGAATAGTTGCTTATTATAACTTTAGTGGATATTTACTTGAATAATTTAGAAACATGGTTATTGGCACTAATTGTAAATGAAAATAAAGACACAGCTTAAGGATTCTTGAATAAAATTAATTATATGTATTCCGACCTTAAATCTATATTTGGGACAAAAACCCAGACAGATGAATTTAATCATAAGTAGTTCTCCAAATTAGCTGCGTCTGTTACACATCCAGCGAAGAAAACGCTCAAACGTTTTTGACAGAATTGGTTTTAGACGCTTGCGTTTAGGTGAGCCAATTTATGCAGCAACTTAAAAAATGTTATTCACAGCAGTGTCTGATTACCAATCGCTTAGTAACCAGTAATGATAAAGTTGACTGCTTTAATATAACAGCTATCGGTAAACAATAGTGCGATATAACCTATATTTTCTTTCTGCTATTTCCCAATTTTATTATGGAAATCTATCAATTTTTTCTTCATTACAAATATGTTGAAGACAAAATAATGTTTTTTCTTCTATTTTCAATTTCTCTTATATGTGTAATTGTTGAATTTAATTATTTCAATTCTTTTAACAAACGAGCTAAGCGATGCATCAGTCATGAACACAAGAATCTAATTAGTGATTACTGATTACAAATCGATTGATAATCAGTCACTTATATGGACACGGCAAATATCTAGCAATAAAACTTGTACTTTTTGTTGCATGCAGCAATGATATTGAGAGATTTTTGATATTTTATTTATATCAAGCAATCAAAAAAGTCATTCGAAGTACCTAGGTTATTGCATAGGTATAAGATAGTTATTTTTGTATTAAGTGCATAAAAATTTTTTAATGCCACATGAGCAGGTCGATGCCAAAATTTCTCTCGAATCTGCCATGAAAACATAAATTTTATACGCGAAATACAAACAACATTTTTTGTACAACTGTCAAAAAAAAATTGACATTTCTGCATACATCTTCGGAAATTTATGTTGGAAGTAATTGTACAAACTTTACTATCAATTATTATTCCAATAAATGAATATTCAATCAATAATTGACTCTCTTAAAAATAAATCCTTCAAAAAGTAATATTTCATATTTATTTTGTGAATTATATTGGCATTGGAAAAAAAAACCTTTTTTCATGGTGAGAATACTTTTTCCACGGTGAAAAAAAGTAAAATAACAAGTTTTTTTGACAATTGTACAAAAAATATATATTTGCTAGGATCAGATGGAAATTAGTTACGATGTTATAATTAATGGAAGATAAATTAAATGAACAAACAGTTGACATCAGCAATAATAATCACACATAATAAATAGAATTTGTATGCCTCTTATGTTGAAAGAATACCTATATAATTTCTTACGAGCTCAACATAAAAAGAGCTACTTCTCTATATAAATATGTGTGTAGGTATATTGATATAAATTATGATTTTTATATAATTTTGCTAATATCTCTTTTGTCATGTCGATGTCATTGTCATTCCTGATCATTTCGGTCCATATGGAAAGAAAGTTAATGATGGTTTCTAGAAAATGAAGTGCCGCAGTACCTATATTATTTTGAGTACGCCATTTTGTAGATCTGAAAAACAGTTGACTACAATAAAAAAATATACAAATCAGATTTTCTTTTAAATTTCAAAACCAAAATAGCTAATAAATTTCTGTAAAAACAATAAAAGAAAATCATTTAATTGCTCAGTTTTTCCCCTCAGTCAATCGACTTCGTATCTATTAGTTTTCAATATCCTAATAATATCCCACATTTATTTCACACTGTATAGTGTATTAATTTCAGTAAGGAGTGTGAGTTACGTTATTGGTAAGAAAACTAATTTTCTTAAAAAAGATTATTTATTTTAATACTTACTCAAAAACTGACATGATAGAATTAAAACATTATCGAATAGAGTGACGTCGATAGGTGTGTGCCCATGAAGTCAGTTCACTTTCAAAATAATTGTATATATAGAGAATATTTGTCATGTAAGCAACTAAGACAGAATCATACGACTCGGAAACGTTTCCTGTAAGTATTAAATGATTACAATGGAATAATGTAGAATGTAACTAGCGTTGGGAATTTAATAAACATTTATAAGGGCTCATAGATTTATAGATAATGAGACACGGTTACGTACCTATTATATGCTCTCAATTCAAAAGCGCTTAAATAGCGGAATTTCAACTAAATCGACTACTCTACACAACAATTAACTAATTAATCACATCGACGAGGGCAAGCCTTTCAGCGAAGTCTTTTACTATCGGTGCACTACCCGAAAAGCCTCGAGGCGTAGGTACCGATACCTGGGCCAAAGCAGACAGCTATAAATAAGACTTTGTCTCACTCGCTCTCGCTCACTTGACGGACCTTATCCTAAATAAAATTGAATAATTAATTGTACAGCATGGATTCCTAAGTGAAATGTTCTCATTACTCACTTCAGGCCAAGATAAATGGCGGCGGCTTCCGTCACCGCGCTTGGATCTTTTTAGGTTTTCTTACCCCTCTTTCTCTCAATAGAAAAGCGAAGGCGGTAAATTAAACAATATGTCCATAGTTTTCCGCAGGGATAGCAGAAAAAGCCTTCTCACAAATTAATGTAAGCCCTTACAAGATTCCTAAGGGCTTTCGCTTTTTTTTTCATTGAATCCTATTTTGTCGATTAATCTTCGCTCAGACTGGCACATTGCTGTCTTGACAGAATTCCAAAGGTGGCATCTCCCAGCCGCTTAACATGAAATAAATACTCCCAGGAAAGATAAAATATTTCCAATTAAAAAAAGCTATTTGGATACTTCATTATACTCTTTCTTTTTTATGTTTATATTTATTAATTACAAAATATTCATGATTTCGTGATAGATTCAAACATTAGAAACTAATTATTTTCTTTATCTACAATGGGTTTTTTTGTATTCCATTTTTGCGTATGATTCAGTCCTATTTGGATGATTTAGGGCTGGATATTTTTGAGCAATATGCTTTTGTAGTCAAAATGTAATATATCATGACAGTCACCAATTATTAGAATCAGAGACAGTTTTCGCATGCCACTCGAGTCAGACCTTACTAGAAGGATTCGAAAAAGGTAAGTTGATTTTTCTTTTTAATACATAAGACTTGGATTTCTTGAAAACTATTAGGTCAGGATACGTAACCATAATGTAGGCTGTGCTACTTGGAACATCAAAGCTTCTCAACTTTTAAAATTGATTTCTTCCTTACATTCATCCTGCCACCCAAAGCTATTGCTGAAGTTAAAAATAAATAATTAAATTTAGTACTATATTTTCCTTCCTAACATAAAATTCTACATATCTTCAGATATTTTGAAACCGGTAAAATATAGGTATAATAATGAGTATTCAAGTTAGTCATTTGGCTCTTAAATCCGAAAATAACAAAAGATATAGGGTGTCCTAATTAAGACAATATTATTTCGATATCATCATATCCCGAATTGATGAAACATTTTCTTCAAAATTTTTAGGGGTGACAATAGATAAAGATTTGCGATGGATTGATGAGGTGAAAGCAATAATGAGTAAATTATCGTCAGCTTGTTGTCTTGTAAGATACTATATAAGTATTCACAATATCAGAATGTTTTATTTTGCTTATGTACACTCTGTGATAAATTACCATGCACCAACATCTAAAGATATATTCATTTATCAGGAAAAAATAATAAGGGCGATGCTTAACGTGAAAGAGGATACCTCTTGCAGACAACTGTTCGTAAACCTAGGAATTATGACTGTTCATTGCTTCTAAATATATAACATTGCTATTCTTGCAAAAAAATATTTACAAAAATTTCCTGCAAATAATCAGCATATCTGCAATATGGAAACACGAGAAAGCAAACTTTTACGCATCCCTCTACATAGAACAAGTCTATATGAGCAAGGTCCTTACTAAAATTGTATAAAAATATATAATGCATTGTCTCCACATTTCAAAGAAATCAATACTACGAGTGTCTTTAAACGAACTTTGAAAGAATAGCTCATTTTGAATCCCTTGTACTCATTAGATGAATTTTTTTCAATGTCTGTAAAAGTGTTCTGCTGTATATGATATTGGATAATCACATATAAATGTATCCTATAAATATTTTTATCTATATTTTGTATTTTTAGTACATAATTAGAATTATTAACTTCATGTATATGACGTTGTTCATGTTTCACAGGAAGCCGTTGGCAATAAAATTATTATTCTTATTATTATTATTAAATGTATCTTCAGTATTGAACAACCTGTATGTTTATAGAAATTAATTTAGATTATGCTTAACAGATATTCATTATCTAATCAGTTAAAAATAATTACATGATATCACATAATGACTTATGTAACTACTTAAATGTGTATTAGCACCAATAAATATATCTATCTTATTTATGCGTCAAGTTTTCTATTCAAGGTCTCTACTTGAAACGACACATGCTCTTTTCAAAAATCTGAGCCACGTAATGGTAGATTTTCACCCATTAAAATACATTATTTTTTCGATATTCCATAATTGCCACCGTTAGACTTATCGTTGCCATATATCTTCATTCATCGGGATCATGAGAGACGGCGCATATTTTCTGAGCCATTTGTACGACCACAGCAAAATATCTGATGTTTCAGATGACTTAACATTACAGGCATAAATCAAGCAATTTTAGAATACTACAGACGCAACTCGTCGACATTTCCAATTAAATAGATATATATGTAACAGTTTGAAAATGCATGCAGGCCAAGAGCCTTATTTATTATTAGATCTCAAGTTAATTTCAATATTACAATGTTATTCATACTTACAAGTGGCGAGCAGTACAAAAAATAGCAGTGAGTTATTGAAAGCATTTATTTACAGTTGTTGGTGCTTCATTACATTATTTTTGACCGACTTCAAAAAAGGAGGAGGTATACAATTGGGTTGTATGTTTGCTTTTTTTGCTGTTCGCGCGTTTTGCATAGTAAACGTACTCCGATTTAGACAATTTTTGTTTCATTTGAAAGAGGAGAGTTGAGAAATAGTCCCATATTGAGAAAAATCAAATCCAAAATCTTCTTCCCTCCAGAAACTAACCCCAAAGGGGCAATTTTTCTCGAAAATTGAAAATTCGAGACGTCAGAATTAATGAGAATTCTATATCTGGAAATGTTTAAATTGAAGATTTTTAAAAGTAATCATAGGTTTTCGCGCTACAGTCTGAATTATGTGTTTTAGACATGTGGAAGGAGCAAATTTTTCAAAAAAATCCAAAATTCAAGATTTTAAAATTGGAAATGGGACCATATCCGGAAACTTTTAAATTCAATTTTTTTTTCGAAAGAGTTACTTACGGTTTCCGAGTTTCGCAATGTTAATGTCTGAAATATGTGATATGCGTATTTCCGCTATGTGGAAGAACAATTTTTTTTTTCGAAAATTGAGACCGTCAAATTGAAAAAAAGATTATACGTAGCAACATTTAAATTAAGTTACGGTTTTCGAGTTACAGCAGTAAGCAGCAAATATGTATATTTCTGCCGCGATGTTTTCAGATCTCTGATAATAAATAAAAAATACAAGCTAAGCCTATACCTTTTTTGGTATCAATGAACGTTCAACATTTTTCATGACTAATGTTATACTCAAAAATGTGAAATAAATATTTTTTACAAAAAATTGAACCGACTTTATTAGTGGTTGTACTGAAAAATACAAAATAATATTAGTTCTATTGGTGCTGGTAATTTTGAAGTTGTGCCGTTGTAGTCTGTTGTTGTAGATACCAACTCCAAAATTACCAGCACCAATAGAATTAACATTATTTTTTACTTTTCAGTGCAAAAACTATTGAAGCCGGTCCAATTTTTTGTGAATTTGTGAATTTTAGATACCGGAAGTAACTTTATGTCATAACTTGAAGTTTTATATAAGCAAATTTAAAATCATCTACGCCAATGTAAGTACTCTAAAGAGTACCAAAAGAATGTCAAGAAAAATTTATAACTTCTCATGAATGATTTACATGAATCAGATTCGCACAAAATTTAATTTCAGGCTATTACTCAAAAACAAGAAACGATAGCTAATTTTAGTTTTCATCATTGAGCTAGCTTATCGAAGATGCCATTGCTTTTTTGACCGACGACTCAAACGGGGGAGAATTCGACTGTTTATCTACATATTTTTCTTATGGCTGTTCGCGCCTTTTGAATAGTATCTAGGCGTGCTTAGATTTTCACGATTTTTTTTTTCATTTGATAGAGGACTATTAAGAGTTGGTCCCATTGACATTCAACACGTCCTTCCCCCCAAAACTTATTCCAAATGGGACAATTTTTTTGTAAATAAAAAATCTGACACGACAAAATTAAAGAAGAGACTATATCAGGCAACGTTCAAATTGGAATTTAAAAAAAAAAATAAATCAAAGGTTCCCGAGTTTCAGCAGACATTTTCCAAAACAAATATACGGTTTCCAAGTTATAGAATGATTTGGATAACTAATGTTAGGTAAGAGTACAATAAAAATTTTTTTACAAAAAATTAGACCAGCTTTATTAGTGCTCTGAAAAATACAAAATATTTATTGGTACTGGTAACTTTGAAGTTGTGTGTTGTAGTTAGCACCAATAAGGTCGATCCAATTTTTTGCAAAAAATATTTTTATAGTTTAAAAATGAGATCATTTTTTTCATCGCTATTAAAAAAATCCATTTTTTATTAAACATGTTGTCATTTCGGAATGTTTACCACTTCAAATGTTAAATAATTAAATTAATTTTGACATAAATCCATAAGAAAGAGTAACTAATTTAACAAACTAGGTCTGTACCTATCTCAAGTTTTACTACCAATCTGTAGGTTTATCTTCTAAAATGTACTACTCACTACAGCTGCCTTTAAAATATGTTAGGTACATATTATTTATGAATAAAATAGGTCCCCTCTTTTAATATTACCACCATTTTGTTTCCACCCCTCGCTCAGAGAGGGTAGCTTTTGACGTTGCAAGAAATAACAACTGTATTTTGGAATAGATTTGGATTTTTACTCCAAGTAGTATATAACAAATTAACTCTATGCTAGCAATCACTGTCTAATCTAAAAGTAATTGATAATATATTTAATTTTATATATACCCCCGAAATATTTCTGACTGCCATGTAAGTAATAGTATTTAACTATGTTTTCTTAGAATACCACCGAAGCATATACTTGCTTTTCAATGGAAACATTCCTAAATATGCTAAGATTAATAATACTAATACTATATACAATACTGAAGTCGTTTGAATAGACACACCAGATTTTCTTAACTCAGGTTAGTTTAGCGGTTATTTTTCCTCATTATCTTTGATTCGATTTCCATGTTCCAACTACCTTCCCTTCCAAGTACCTACCACAGGGAAAGATTTCTCTTCAATTTTCTTCAGTTGCTATCTAAATGACACACTATAGTCTATTTGAAAATGCTGTAGAGTAATAAATTATGATAATGAATGGATCTCTATTGTATTCTGCCATATAAGCGCCATAACATAATAGAGATCCTTCCATTATCATAATTTATTACTCTACAGCATTTTCAAATAGACTATACAATGTTTTGTAAAACTGTAAACTTCTTCTTTACTGTGATGACCCGAAAATGTAAAAGATATTAACAAAATTGCTTAAATATAAAAATTGGCAAATGTAAAATACTCAAGATATTACAAAATTTTAATATCTATTAAATTTAATTACAGTTTTGATAATATTCCAAATTAATGTTGATAAAATGAAAGACCTTGGGATCATTATAGATTTCTCATTGTCTTCTAAAGATCATATTGAATATGTAAAAAATAAGGCTTTAAAAATGCTAGGCTTTGATAAACACAGTGTTTCAGAGATTAATAATATTTATAGTTTTAAAAATTTGTATAGTTCTCTAATTAGATCCATATTAGAAAATGCCACAAATATAATAGTAGTAACAGCTCTTGTTACTGGAAAAAAAATCTAGAAATAATATTGAAAAATTCGATGAAGTCTCGAAAAAGTTCGAAGAAATTTCTAGAAATAATAATGAAAGAGTCGATGAAGTAACCAGAACATTTGTAGTGCAATTTGATGGAGTCTCGAAAAAAGTTCGAAGAAATTTCTAGAAATAATAAATTTCTAGAACTCTTCAAGATGAAATAAAATATGTTTCCAGAAAGAGATGCGAGGTTTGAAGAAATTTCAAGAACAGTTGACAAAAACTTTGTCACGACAGAGAAGAGCATGGAGCTACTGCAACAAGAAATCAAGACACTGGAAATGGCAGTTAAGAATGGTAACTGCTGTGGGAGCCAGACACTCAAAAGCGATGATGACTTAGCCGCAGGTAGTATGAGGGTGAAGCTGCCAAACTTTGATGGAAAGTGCTCCTGGTCAACCTATCGAAAACTATTTAAAGCTGTGGCAATGGCTAACCAGTGGACCGAAGAGCAGAAAGCTGTTTCCTTAACTGCCGCTTTATGAGGTGATGCAGCAGACATCCTAAGGTCTATTCCGGCTGGCCAGGCAAACTACCAAATCTTGCTTTGTAAATTGGAGAATCGGTATAGAGACAGTCATCTTCAGCAAGAATACAAAGCACAACTGCGATCTCGGGTGCATCGTGCAAATGAGAGTCTGCAAGAGTTTGAAGGAGAGGTAGCTCGTATTGTGCGACTAGCATATCCTACAGCTGCCGATAGCTTCCTTGATGAAATTGCGGTGGACACATTTGTAAATGGATTAAGAGAGTGCGAGCTGCAGAAGGCGTTGAAGCTGGCCAGGCCAAAATTGCCTGAGGGCACCGTGTAAGAGCAATCCAGGAAGAAGACCAATCCAACAGAGAGTCCCTGTTAGACATGATAGGGAAGCTAGGACGGGAGCGTAGTCAAAGAAGAGAGAGCCAAGGTGTTGGAACCGTGGTGAGCTAGAACACGTACGCCGCAGTTATAAGAAGAAGGCACAGTCGGAAAAACTGGAATGTGTCAAGGTGGAAGACAAGGTTTGTCCTATACGACGAACAACCGTGGAGAATGAGGAATGGCAGCCCGAACAAATGAAACTGGCCCAATAGGACGACTCATGTTTGAGAGTAGTCTTGGAGTGGATGCGCCGTAAGGAGAGGCCGTCTTGGCAAGATTTAAGCTTACGAAGCCCAGAAGTGAAAGCATATTGGTGTCAATGGGACTCTTGTGTTAAGAGATCATCTGCTGTATAGAACCTTTGAGTCTGAAGATGGCACTGAATCCAGATTACAACTTGTTGTGCCAAGAAGCAAAGTGATACTACGTCAGCTACATGATGGAGCCTCGGGTGGGCATTTTGGAATCACCAAGACTCTGCAAAAGGTTCGGGAGCGATTTTGATGGGTGAATTGGACAGAAGATGTTGACAGTTGTGCCATAAGTGTGAAGTGTATGCAGCCAGCAATGGACCACTTGGCAGAAAGCGGGCACCTATGAGGCAGTATAATGTTGGGAGTCCCATGGAGCGAGTTGCTGTGGATATTGCGGGGCCATTTCCTGAAACGGACAATGGGAATAAGTATACCCTAGTAGCCATGGATTATTTCACAAAGTGGACAGAGGCGTACGCAATCCCTAACCAAGAAACATCGACCGTCGCCGAGGTGCTGTTGGAAGAATTCTTTTCACGTTTTGGCGTTCCTCTTGAAATCCATTCGGACCAAGGAAGAAACTTAGAGTCAGCCCTGTTCCAAGAAGTGTGCAGACTAATAGGTGCGAACAAGACCAAAACGACCCCTTTTCATCCTCAATCAGACAGAATGGTAGAAAGGATGAACCGAACCATGGGCAAGCACTTCTCTAAGGTTCTCTCAGAACATCAGAGAGATTGGGATCAGTACATCCATTTGTTCCTGATGGCCTATCGGGCGGCTGTAAATGAAGCAACTCCTCTCAGACTCCTGCTAGATTAATGTTGGGGTGCGAGTGGCGCCTACCTGGACCTGGAATTTGGCCGCTGACCTACAGAGGACAATGTCGCAAGAGAGCGATACGTCGACCAATTGAGAGCCAGAATGGATAAAGTACACGAGCTAGCCAGACAAAACATCCAGCTTGCCAGTGATCGAATGAAGCACCACTACAATATTCGATCAGCTGATGGAGTATCCAACGTGGGGGACCTTGTTTGGCTTTATAATCCCCAAGAACGTCGAGGCCTTTATCCCAAACTCCAAAGGCAATGGGAAGGTCCATATGAAATTATGAAGAGGATAAATGACGTCATCAGGAGGAAGCACGAGTGGCTCTTCAAGAAAAGAACGTTGAGGAGTGAAATGTCAGTTTCAACGACTTCATGTCCAACTACGCGGATCGGAAGAAGGTCAGACTCGGTGTGACAGTTGAGTTTCAACAAGAACTTTTCAAACTACCAGCCGACGTTTCTATTGCCCATTGTGTAGCGGAGGATTTACGTATGGGCCGACGAATTGCTCTGGTGTTTAAAAGGAAGTTTGGAAGACTGGATAAATTGTCAGCCCAACGACCAAGAGTAGGAAAAGTTCTGCGACTAGCAGATGGTGATCGGAACCTCTTCTACTTGGTTACGAAGAAGATGTCTAGAGGAAAACCCACTTACAAGGACATCTGTCATGCACTGAAGAGCCTAAGGAATGAAGTCAGGAATTATGACATCAAGAAGTTGGGTCTTCCGAAAATAGGCTGCGGGTTGGATGGGCTAGATTGGAAGATTGTAAGGAGCATGATCGAATACATCTTCCAGGATGCTGGTGTGCAAATTACCGTGTGTTGCTTCAATCCAAAAGGAGTGTACTCGAGAAAGACGATAGACTATTACTTCTTCAACAAGGGTGTTTGCCTGGCAGGAACCAAGTGCAGATTCCGCCATGGAACGGAAATCCAGCAAGGTACTACCAAGGATGATTTTGATCGGGACGATCAGATGCTAAGGAGGGGAAGTGTAACGTGAAGACTTACCCGAATAATGAACTACACACACAATGCACATTCCGGAAAACACGGGAGACATCAGAGGCAACGAGAATAAGTCCTGGTCTATTCTCGAAGCCATATACTGATAAATAACCTCCAGAAACAACGAAAACAACACTGGAATCATCTAGAGCTTTTTAGGTTAGATATATAATGCTGATGGCAGTTAGTTAGTGATAGATAATCAGTCATAGAGCACAATCGGTCATAGATCATAGAAAGTAGAAAGTCGTATATAGTCCGAGAAATAAGTGTGAATATAAATGTGTATATAGTCGTGTAGTTATTGGTGTAAATAAATAAGTGAAAATAAATCGAACCCAGTTTTAATATAAATCCCTGTTACAATAGATTATGTAGGCTTAGTAATTCATTGACTAATGAAATTGATTTTTTTGTGTCAGTTAGGGAGGTTGAGATCTCAGATTAAGCGTTTAATTTTTAAGTATCTGGTACTGATTAAATTGTCTACCTCTTTCACTTTGTATCATAGATTAAAATCTTCTTCAAATTCAAAAATATTTATTAAAATAATTTTTTTTATAAGGTGTCTTACACCCCCTTAAGATCTGTTTAATAAAACCCGTACCTATTGATCACTATCTAGTTTATTGTAGATTATCTTAGATTAGCCTGAAATTTAGTTTTGGTCAAAACAATATCGTTGACATTGTGATAACTAAATTAAATATAAATTCTTTGGCAATTATAAAGCTACTTTCACAATCACCCGTCCGGCCAATAGATATCCCCTTCAAACGACACGTGTCACCTGAAAGGGCGTCTCTATATCGGAAAGTGATAACGCGTGGCGTTTGTTATGCATCGAAAAGCTGGACTAATTTAATATGAATGAGGATGGAGTGAGATTTTTTTAGAAAGTTGCCCATTGCAACTGCAACACATGTCAATATTCCAAGGAAAAAACAACCCCACTCAATTTTTCTTATAATCAATAGTCATGTATATTGCGAATGAAGCTTTTGAGGATAGATTCTCAAATATGTATACCTATCTAGGTATAAGGGTATTCAAATTGAGACTTTCTGATTTTATTATCACTAGAAGAGGACATGGTTGAGATTTCCGAAGTTTAAATAATTCACATCACGTGAAACTATCTATAGTATTGAAATAACATGTATATTCTTAAGAAAGTTGAGTATTTATCTTCAGTAGCATAGGGGTGTGGTTTATTGTTACTTCTGGCCATACTATAAGTCTTGCAGAAGTAATTCCAGCCAATTTCTCATTATTTACATTGATATTTTATTTTTTTAAACAATCTCCCTGGGGTTCCAAATGTTTTTTAAAGATTTCCTAAGATTGATTTGACCTGATAAAAAAAAAAATAAAATAGCTGTGTCAACTGCAAAAGTTGCTACCACAGTATCATCAGATGGATATTTGTCAGAAGTAAAAAATGAATGAAGTAAAGGTTCAGGTACACTTCTCTGATGAATACCTATTCATATAAGACGGTAACTAGTTGAAAAGTTCATCTTAGAGATTTTTTAAGCTTTTGTTAAACAGAATTTAAAAAAATGATGTCTCTGACTGAATAAGAAATTGGTTTTTGGAACAAGCACTCTACATTCATACATTATACCTACTAATAAATAAAGTGTCTGTTTGTAATATCAAAGTAACAGGTTTTAATTAATTGCAAATGGAAGTATATTGTCACTAACAACAAAACAACATTTTGTTTAATTTATATCTGTCTGTTTGTACCGACTAATCTCCGTAATGCTAGGATCATTCCGACGGGATTTTCACTGGCAGGTAGCTAATGTTGAGAGGAATAACTTTTTTTCAAGAAAATCTGTACAAATAAATAAAATCGAAGTGTGTGTTTGTAATTTCAAAATATTAGGTTGTAAGTAATTACATATGGAAGTATATGTCACTAATAACAAAAAAGCCATTTTAAAATTTTTATTTGTCTGTTTGTTCCGGCGAATCTTCGATTCCGGTGGCATTTGCACTGGCAAGTAGCGCGGACGAAGCCGCGAATAACTAGTAGTCTATGAAATTGAAATGCTCGGAGTAAAGGTAAGCAACGTACTAGGTACTAGGCAGCCTGGCTGAGGCAGCCAATAGAACATGCACCCCCTCCCCCTCTTAAAGAAAGTTTCATCCTAGTTAAGCCGTATTTAACAGACCGTCATTTCAAAATCAAAAAAGAGAACCCGGTTTTCTTATTGAACTGAATTATTAGATCTATCAAATTTAATTATCAGTCTTCGATCGGATCTCACTCTATGTGACAAATTGCTATCTTTCTGTCAATGAATAGTTTCTTGATAACAAATATTATTCTGATTTTGATTATTTGATCTATGGATCCAAATCAGCTGCGCGTCGTGAAATTTAACACAAAATTTCATTAGAACCTTAAAGGAGTACATTTCTGTATACCAGTAATCTCTCAAATACTTCACATAGATGAAATTAGGCTCAAATTGAGACAATACTTTAATTCTATATTCCGTTAGAAAATTTAAAACAGTACCATCTTCATAATCTTGCATATTTACGTGTTGAATGGGCATTAAAAGCTTTGCAATGTAATGAGGCCAAAGCTAGGCACTAATAGCAATGTACACAAAACATCGCCAGAGCTATAGAATAGATGATACAGCAACCATCATATAAGAGAGAGTGTACACATTCTGCACGGTTAGACCGTGCACAATAGGTACTAGGGTGCATGCAAAAGCAACCCCTTAAGCTTTCAGGGGCGTTCATCAACCATTATATTTATGTAGATACAGGTCTGATTAATGGGCTTCATCCTTCAGGCTGTTTAGCATAAATAATTTACAATAGTGTACGTTGTCGGTTTATTAGACACGGTCTCTTCAATGTTGATAAGTTATAACATGTTAGAAAATCAGGAATGCAAGTTATACCTATTGTTAAATTCGCTTGTGATTGTAGCTTTAGAAGATTTAAAATACTTATCAACTATTTTGATGATTTGCTGGAAATAAGAAAATAATCTGTGTCTATAAGTGATTTAGCATCTTCTGCACATCCTCATATATAAAAATACTATTACAATAAACTTATTTCTGAACTCATATTTTTTTTGTCCTGGTATAAACCTAAGAAAAAATGTTATAAAGAAAGAAATAAGCTCAGAATATCGCTGAAATGTACAATAGCCGAGTTCGGAAATTGAAGGTTCTGAATTTTCAGAAATGATGATGATGTTTCAATGTTCTTTTGGATCCTCTCATTGGCTTCATAGTAATTATAACAATAGCAAATTGTAAAACAGCAAACAATAAAATACCTAGCAAGATCATCATCCTTTCAAGATTTTCAAATTTCTTGAAACTTACTGCCTACAACTTTCGAATTCGAGTATATCATAAAGAAGATTTTCAATAGTACAGAGAAGATATAATTATTTTAGACGCGAAGTCTAAAAATCGAGATAAGCTTTTGAGGAGAAATGATGAAAAAGTAATGATTAGAATCCATGAGGAAGTCCCACCTTGCAAAATTACGTGGTGTACGAACGAATACAAGAGACCTTTGTTAGAGAAGATGAGATTACTTATACTTAATACAATTCATAATATTAAAGAAAAACAGGTATACAAACTGGAATATCAAAAAAGCAGTGCTCTTAGTATTTGTGCACAGTGAAATTGATCTGATTTTTCAACTTATATATGACTTAATTGGTGTCCATGTTCCTTTTATTAAGATCAAGCGATTTTTTAAATTTTTTGATAGTCTTCTCATTTTTTCACTACATCATTTCTATCGCTGATCACTTTTTTTAGCCAAATCAACAGTGTATTTTGAGGATCAGAGAGAACCAAGAAGATTTCTAAACAGATGCAAAATGTTTCTTTTGTCATAAAGACCACACTTCCATAATACATACTAAATCAACAATATACACACCATATTGAGAATATTTATCTAATGTATCTTTCCAATTTGCCAGATATGTCAAGTTCGGCATACTATACCAATGAATGAGCAAACAGGCGCACGTTTCATCCCGCAGACAAATAGCCGAGGTCTAAATCCGTCATAATCTTTATGCATCTGGGGTAGTTGGGACTTCTCATTGTGTGCTGCCAACGAAATTCCAAATAACCCCACAGATTTACATTAATGACGGTAGGCGAATTTCTATGTAAAATTTTTCTTTTGATTATGAATTTCCATAAGATCCCATATACTGATTGATGTAAACAAATTGAGCGATAATAGGATTAGTCTATAAATTATACACGGAAATCTCTAGGCTCAGAGGTTATACATATTTTCATTTTAATATTGGTGTTTTAAGTGAAACTCTAGCTCACTCCCATACGCTTGATTGCATTCAAGAACTGCAAATTAATTTAACATTGAATATCATGGACTATATGAGATGAATCTGATAATGTTTTCAACTTAGAAATTGAAATGGAGTGTATTGGAAAACTTTCAGTATTTTTATCATTTGAGAGACATTGAAGCTTCCCATTTGGGCTAAGAATATTTTTAAATGACTTAAAAAAATAGGACCGATCTCATTAAATGTTGCTCTAAGAACTTTGAAGTAATAACACATAATGTATGAATTAACACATTTTCCAAGTTGGTGCCAAGAGATAGTCCACAACTTTCATTTTGACATATAACTCATAAATGTCTCTTGAAGCGGCACCTCATTGAATGATACGTATTATTCCTGACACGTTATTTAGCAACACGTGAGTAAAACGGAATGTGGGACATATTAAGATGGAAGCGCAGAAGAGCCTGAAATGAACACGTGGAAAGAATGGAGCAAAGTAGGATAACGAGAGTCGCACGCGATTGAATTACGAAAACCAGAAGACCAGTGTGTAGATTACCTATAAGATTGAAAGAGTCTTGGATTTCATTTCAACATCAAATTCAATGAACGACTAAGTTGAAAAAAATAGGATGATAGAGGAAGAAGAGGACTAAATAAGTCCAGATTAAATAAGCGTGCCTGTTCCTAATGGAAATTAAATTGCAGAATATTGGATAATCATTCAAAGAGACACAGTATCTACTACTCTAAAATACCTTTGCTACCAATAGTTTGGTCCAATAACCTTAATATTTATACAATATAAAAAGTATAATGTTCTTATTATATAGGAGTATATTTATGGTAAAATATTTTTTATAGTCAGTCTACTCTGTTTATTTCTGCCATCACAGGCGATAAAATACACAAAACCTACAAATGATGTTAAAGTGATTTGTAGCGGTGTTCCCCGCTGCAGTATAAATAATTTTATACTGTGCTATTTCTGAGTCCGCTGACGGTCAGTCAGCCAGCGGGCTCTATCTTATGATAGAGAACCTAAATTTTCTGAGCATATTTATTTCTGTTGCCGCTACAACAACAAATACTAAATTTGTTCGTCTGTAGGTTTGTCAGTCACAGGGCTGCCATAATAGGTAGACAGTTAAAATGTTCAAATTATTAGTCCGTCCATCTGCCTGCCTGTTGAAATTTTCACTGAATGTGAATGTGGGCTACATCTCATTAACCGTAATAGGTAAACCTTTTTTTATAGTTGGACTCGCAATTTATATATTTTTTTCAGTGAGTTGAGAGGAAAAAACGGTTATATTACATTTTTTCAAGAACTATTTAGAAAAACATTTAATAAACAAATATCTTCTAGAAAAAGTTTGACCGACTGAAAAATATAAAATAATATTAATTTTATTGGTGCTGGTAATTTTTAAGTAGTGCCGTTGTAGTTGGTTGTAGTCGTAGGGATATTATTTTTTATTTTTCAGTGAACCATCAAATAAAGTCGGTCAATTTTTTGTAAAAAATATTATAATATTACACATTCCAGTGTAACATTACTCATGAAAATCGTTGAATGTTCACTAATACCAAAGATCCATCCGATGTACATACAGTCTTAGCTTGTTCTTGGTATTATTATTTAGAGATCGCAAAACATCGAGGAGGACATTACTGCTGTAATTCGTAATTCTTCTGAAAACTTTTTTAATTTAAATGTTGTTACATATAATCTCTTGCTGATTTGACCATATTTTCAATTTTCAATTTTCGAAAAAAAAAAATCTGCCTCCACATAGCGGAAATACACATATTTCAGCCTTTCATTCCTGTAACTCAAAAACCGTAATTCTTCTGATTTTTTTTTCAATTTAAATGTTGTTATATATAATCTCTTGTTAATTTGACCGTCTCATATTTCAAATTTTCCAGAAAAAATTCTCCCTCCACCCCCTTCGGAGGCAGTTTTTAGATGGAATAAGATTTCGGATTTGAGTTTTTCTAAATATGGGACCATTTCTCAATTCTCCTCTTTTAAATAAATCATCAAAATCGGAGTAGGTTTACATAAAAAAAGAAAAACAATACAATCAAATTGTATTTCTCCTTCTTTTTTAAAAGTCGGCCAATTAATAGAAAATATGAAATTTCATTTGAGTATAAATAACGATTTGGAGTTTACGTCTTAAGAATCGATTTCTTTTATGGTACGAAGATTTGGTGATTAGTAAAATATAGCGTTTTCTATTTGAGGAAGAAGGCGGAAATATTTTTTTACCGACGAAACCCGAACGGAGGAGGTAGTTGTACAATTCGACTTCTGCTTTTTTGGTTCGTACGCGCGTTTTATGGAGTAAATGTACTCCGATTTTGAAGATTTTCGATTCATTTGAAAGAGGAGATTTGAGAAATGGTCCCATATTTGCAAATCCTGCCCCTCCTAAGACCGTGGGCAAATTTTCTCAAAAATCGAAAATTCGAGATGGCAGAATTAAAGATAACAAAATATCCGAAAACTGAATTTTCAAAAGAGCGACGGTTTTTGAGTTTCTGTGATGTTAAAATTTGAAATATGTGAATTTTCGCTATTGGAAAAGGAAATTTATTTTGACAACTGAAAATCTGAGAATGAATAATTAATGAACAGTTTATTTGTAGTAACATTTGTATTAAACATTTTTTCCATAGAGATACAGCTTTCGAGTTACAGAAGTGGAAAAGTTTATAAAAGCATACATGGATAATAGTTAACATTCAATGATTAAACAATATTTATTTCACACTCAGAAGTGTGGAATAAATATTTCTTACAGAAAATTGTACCGAAGTTATCAATTTGTGCCCTGAAAAGTACAAAATAATATTGATTCTTTATGGTGCTGGTACTTGGGAAGTTGTCGCCAAAAGTTTTCAATATAACTGCAATTGCACAACTTCAAAAGTACCAACACTAATAGTATTTAATATTATTTTGTACTTTTTAGTGCACTATCTGATAACGTCGGTCCAATTTTTTGTAAAAAAATACTTATTTCACACTTTTGAGTGTAACATTAATCACGAAAATCGTTCCCACGTATATTCTTTGCTTGTAATTGTTATTATTGAGATCTCAAAACATCGCTGCATAAATACACTTAAGTATTTTAGATGTTACCATTTTAACACCGATTTATCTCGAAAACCGTAAAGGTTGTTGTGACTACCGCACATTAGCCCGACACGGCACGGAACGGAAAGTCCGTGGACGGAACAGATTCCAGCTCTCCGTCGTCGGCCGGCGCCGGCCAGCATCAACTTGTGGAAACCTGTTGATGACATATATATTTTAACTGCAATCCTTTTTTCTTTCAAAATGAGGAATTTTGAAATGGTAAATCAGGCTCTCAAATATCAAGTAGTTCTAGTTTCTAAAATTATTTTCGTCTTCTTTTAAATCGTTAAATAAATGATGGAACTCTCCAAGCTTAGCCCTCTTTTGATTAAGGGATGGACCTACATGCTTCTACTTCTTTTCTTCTTATGCCAAAAATGCGGCCGATACAATAACTTCTTCATCAGAACTGTTGTTTTCACACATACAGACCCTGTCCTGTAACTGCTACACTGAAATAAAAAGAAATTCACAACAGACGACCGCGACGTGACGGTTTCCAACAGGAAAGTGGGCGATCAAGCTATTCGTCCCAGGCGACGGGTAGCAACGGTCCATACTGTGCCGGAGAAATGGGCGACAACCTATCTAAGGAAAAAAATGTCCATTACAAATGTTGCTACAAATAATTATGTCTTTCATGCAATATCCACAGATTTTCAATTTTTGAAAGAAATCGCCTTCTCCACATAGCAAAAATACATATATTTGAGAATTTAACATGCCTTTATCTCGAAAACCGTAGGTCTTTTGAAAAAATGTTCAATTTAAACGTTTCCGGATATTGTCCTATCTTTAATTATACCACTTCATATTTTCGATTTTCTAGAGAATTTGCCCCCTCCACCCATTCGCAGGGAAGAAGATTTCGGATTTGCATTTTTATGAATCTGCGACCATTTCTCAAGCCTCCTCTTTCAAATGAATCAAAATCGGAGCTCGTTTACTATATAAAAGGCGCGCACGAACCAAAAAAAAAAGCAGACAGTAGAATTGTATACCTCCTCCGTTCGGGGTTCGTCGGTCAAAAATAGTGGCCACTCAGCAGTGAGTTTATTGTTAATTTAGAACTTTTTCTCATTGGAACCTATAACATCTCGCTCAAGCCGTATGAACTTGATAATCTAAAATTGGTGGTGACTAAGAAAACTTTCAATAAACAAATGTAGGGAGCAGTGCTATTTAAAAATTCCTCAGAATCTATCACGAAACAAATTGACAAATTTTGTATGGATTTGATCGGTATTAAATCAAGCGTTAACAAATTACGTTGTGTGGACTATTACAAAATAAAATAAATTTTGCTTACATTGTAATATATTTACCTGACAATAGATGGCAGCACATAAGCACATGTATTGAGTAATATCTTAGAGCATGGAATTACCACAGCAAGTGAAGCCAAATGAGCACTATATCAATAGCCGCCAATGGACGTAACACCGTATTCTTTTTTCGACAGCGACTCTTGTATTCAGGAGCCTCGCATTTCATTCATTAAAAAAATCGTCGTTTTCATTAAAAAATAGCACAAAAAGATTAAAAAAATAAAATAAGCTGTAAATACCAAGGTGAGGACGAAATTAATGACGGCCGACGAAAAATTGGCTTCACGGCGGCTACAAAGAGCAGCATCTCCTGTTGTGTACGCACGACTTTTCCCTACTCTAAGAGTAATATGTAACAGTATTCAGTCTGCATTACAAATATTAACAATCAATTGATATTTTGATTTTTATACGGTTGATGTGAAAAAAGAAATAAAATATGAATAAACAGAAATGTTATGGTCACAGTTTATATTACTGACATAATAGATTTTCTTCACGAGTTATTATCATATACTGAATTCAAAACTGTTGAAAAACGTTCTCATGGAGGTACATGAGGATAAAAGATTGTGCTTAGTACATTTTACACCTTACAACCATAGTTTAAGAATATTTTAATTATACTATGTTAGAACAGTGGGAATTACTAGATATTGTAGGTACATTGATGCGAAATTTGTAAGATTCGTACGTCATTTACTTTCCGGCATTCTCGTATCAAATTTTAGTAGACGCAAACCTATTGTCACAGTATTGCATAAATAAATACATAACCTAACAATAGTGAAGGAAGTTATGTCTATGCCTATTTGGGTCCTAAATTATATGGTTTGATGTGCAAATAAATAAAACAATACAATTGTCATAGTTTACTCAAATCAGAAATAAAGAAATAGATAAGCAGCCAATCTCTACTTGCCATCTATCAATATATTGATATAAAAAACTTGTATTATAGTATCTTATAGTACAATTAGAGAAAAACCTGACGCCTAAAGATTGTTTATTTCTCATGTACAAAGGCATTATTACTCTAACGATTATATACTTCATATTATATTATTTTTTGTTCATTGCCTAGCTTAATAGTGGGACTGATTGCAACTACTCACAAGGTTCACCTTTTCGTATTTTGTCTACTTTGATTAGATCTCAGATTATGTTAATACATTATACATAGGGTATAACATTTTGCCCACCATCATATCGATCTCACTTCCCTGAAGTTAAAGCTTATCTCCTTGTTTAGTTCAAGGTGCTGATGAGCTGTAACCTCAATTTCTCCATCAAAAAGATTTTTTGCAACATTTGTAAAGTACTCATTAAATTGATCCGGTTCATTTTGACAGCGAGTGTCACTTTTTTGAGGTGACACGCGGTTAACTTAATTGTTGTCTTATTTTACGTAGACTCTCATTAAACCACGGAAAAAATATATTTACTGCTAAATACATATTTTTTTCAGGAAATTACAGAATGCATCCATGATCTGTTCACAAAAAATACCGAATTTATTATCTATGTTCATATCCTTGTTGCTTAGAAAATTCCACTGTAAATTTTCAAATGTCTTATAAAACCGAAATTTCCATTTTTCAGTAATAGGTGTACATATTTTCGATTTTATTTTGTTTTATTTATTTTTATTTGTAAAAGAGATTTTCATTTCGATGCAATTGTAGTCAGTTATATTGTTATCTATAACATTTATTGATGTATAATGACAAAATTACAAAACAAAACTTGTATAAAATAGAATTATTGAGTAAATAATAATTCGTTATTTGAATAATTTACATTATTGATGATGAACAACAGGAATACTGACGACATTGCGTATAATTCTTTTTATATTCATTAGCCTTTTCTTGTTTGATACAGTTACTGTCTAGACGAAGTCGTATCTACACTGCTCAAGAAGTGTGTGAGTTGATTGCCAGGTTCACTCAAAATTGTGGAATAAATAAAAAAAAACAAAAAACTTGTATAGACTTCATTAGATCATGCATCAAAAAGAATAAAATAGCAATGCACAATGTAAGAATTATAGAGAATTTGAAGTTGATGTCAAGGGTCTTCTATAAATGATAATCATCTCTTGTTACCAATTACAAAATCTTTTTGACTCTTATACTCTGTCCTAGTCATCTTTTAAGTTATTTATTGTGATAAATATTTATTACAAAAATAAAATAACGTGTTCATATTGAAAATAGTTATCTAGCTCTAGCAAGAGTAGCAATCGCCATCGATTTCTATACCTACTATAACTTTCAATAACAAATATCCAAGTAATCAAGAAACAAATTTGAAATCGTTACGTTTTGGTGACTCCGATATAGCAATCTATCTGTATGACTTACTGACTGTAATAATTTAATGATCATCATAATGACGGGACCACTGGAAGTTCTTCAAAAATACGCCATGGTCTCACTTATACAAGTCGTATATTACATTAGTCTAATTGGACACCAACTTCATTAACCCATTTTGATGAAATTTGTCTAAAGTATTCTTCAGGAATCATTAAATTATCTTTCCAGAGAGCAACAAAAGTTGTACCCAAATAAAATTTCATCTGTTTATTCATATTATGGCTGAATGTCGATTTTCATGTTCGGTAGAATTTGTTCAAAAACGATGGGAGTGACGTGTGCGTGGCAACACCAGATTTATACATTGCTACTGCTACCCTAAGTAGCTAAGTATAGTAATCGTGTTAAATTTTCTGTGTCCGGTTTTCAACAGACGTAGATATATGTTTCAATGTTTCAGAACCCCTGAGACCAAAGAACAATTTTTTCCAGCCATTACCTCGTGGATAGATAAATCGATTTTGCGATTTCTTTTTTTTTGTTTTTTCTTAGGGCACCGATCTCACACTGGTGAACCACAAAATCGCCACTTTGTTCGCAGAAGTTGCTGTACATTAGCCGAAGAACGGGTTATGTTCAAGAATGTAGTGCTAACTGTGTATTTTATTGAAATTCTATAAAAGTATTCCCCTTTATCATTCTTCCAACGCAAATCTCTAGGAAAAATCAGCAAAAAATGTACATGTCAGCTCCGATGTGCGGATCTTGGAGTTTACTCTTTAACTGTTATTGTCATGGAATAAAAAAAGCAAAAGGATTAAATATAGGTATTATGTTAAAAGATACTTTATGTATTCTTTTTTCTCTACAGACTTTTCTAATATCATGTAAATGGTCTCAATGGAATAAAAGGCTATTTATTTATTTTATTTCAATAAAACATCATTTATAATATGTACTCAAAACACGAATATGTACTTTTATTCATATTTATTTATAATACTTATATTATACATACATAAATCATGTCACAAAAATATATTGCTTATATTTCATAAATATAATAATAATAATAATTACTAACCTTAGGCACATTAAAAGAATACAATGAAAATGTTCAATGGTAAATAAATACAAATTACCCAGAAAGACAAGCCTTGGTAGTGGGAATAAAAACTAAAATTATAATAAATAATAAAGTATATAAGATTATATATAAAAAAACATTCCATATTACGTAATAAACAAGTGAAATCAATATGATGGCGGGCAAAATGTTATACCCTATGTATAATGTAGGTATTAACAAAATCTGAGATCTAATCAAAGTAGGCAAAATACGAAAAGGTGGACCTTGTGAATTGTGAATAGTTGCAATCAGTCTCGAAATTAAGTTAGGCAATGAAAAAAAAAATATAATATGAAGTATATAATCGTAATAGAGTAATAATGTCTGTGTACATGCGAAATAAACAATCTTTAGGTGTCAGGTTTTTCTCTAATGATTTTCATTATTAATTGTACCATAAGATACTATAATACAAGTTTTTTATATTAATATATTGATAGATGGCAAGTCGAGATTGGCTGCTTATCCATTTCTTTATTTCTGATTTGGATAGATTATGGGAATTGTATTGTTTTATTTCTTTACGGACCAAACCATATAATTTAGGACACAAGTAGGCATAGCTTCCTTCACTATTGTTAGGTTATGTATTTATTTATCAAATAATGTGCGTCTACGTCTAAAATTTGATACCTGAACGCCGGAAAGTAAATGACGTACGAATCGTAAAGATATCGCATCAATGTATCTACCATATCTAGTAATTCCCACTGTTCTAACATAGTATAAATGAAATATTCTTAAACTGCGGTTTTACCAGACACAAAATCTAAAGTGAGCTCTGATTTTCAGAAATTGTACTAAGCACAATCCTACATCCTCGCATGTTCCTTCCATGAGAACGTTTTTCACCAGATTTGAATTCAGTATCAATGCAAACTGTAGTTTGCAGAGGTGAGAGCGGTATCTCTCACTTCTGCCTACAGAAGCATTATTTACAGAAAAATGTTGGATTTTCAAGGTCACGTAATGGTTTTTCCCGATTAATTTAAAAATATGGCTTGAAGTTAATGAGATATTGTATATAATACAATCTTACAATGATAAGTAATCATTTGAGAAGGTTTTCAACTCGTAAAATGCTGTAATATTTATATTATATTATCAATATAGTAACAAGTAGACGGTTTTCACAATTTATTATTTTCAAGACTCTACGGTGTTGCCGATGCTAAAATTTTACCTGTTTATAAAGACCTAAGTCATATATAAATGTCGGATAAATACTTAAGTGAAACCAATAATGTAATAATGAACGTGATAGTAAAGTCATTTTTTACTTAAAAAGCATGCAATCGACTTTAGTTTTATTCGAAAATGGTACATTGTTAACGCATTAATAATATTCGTCAAACGTATAACCAACGTATCCCTAGTTAAACGGCAACACGGTAAAAGTATTTCTCTCCCAACTAATAAATGTCAGTCACAATAACAATGCAAGTGACGATGGCTGTGTTCAGGGAGCCGCTATCTGTACAATCAATGCAAACCATAGAGATATATTATTTAACATAGAGTAGACAAGTCCTATGCAGCACTGCTAGTGGATGTGGTCCATAGATAAAATAAGATAGAGAATATCGTGCTCGTGTCTGTCTTTGTTCCATGACGCATACAGAGGGAAGAGTTTATATTTGCGCATAATTCAAATTGAAATTTATTACAATTCTTATTGTCCTCTAAAAATAGGTCATTTATTATAGTACATTCTAATTCTAAATTTTAGATCATTTAAGTTGTCACTTTCATGTTTTAGGCCTATAGACGAATATCTATGTAGTTTTGTACTAGGTATAAGGTATATAAGCTGCTTTCTGTGATCGTAAAAAGGTTATTGCTTGAAAATATTTGTCATTGATTAATGACAAATATTTTCGTTCGGTTAAGGTTTCACTTACAATTTTGAAATATATATTTTTCATTAATAAGGAATCTTTATATAAGCGCAGTATTCTTTCTGTATGATGACAAATTAGATTGACCTCATTTGATGCAAAGTTTAACTTTTATCACCAATTTGTCAATTCTAATTTATCGGAATTTTCTAATACCAACAAAGTTAAACATTGCTCACAGTGAATTCTTTTCCTTAATGTATAAATTACAAAATCAGCGATACGTTTCATTATGTTGTCAAGATATTCTGACTGTTCCAGTATGTTAAAATTACTATGAAGCATGTCATCGAATAACAAATAATATATGTTTAATTTTGTTATTTTCGGCAGAATACGTTACCAGAAGTGTGAGATCTTGAAGTGCGTAATAGACCAATTGCATCAATGGATTCAATTCTCCGCATGCGCGAATTATCGGTCATAGAATACCTATTTCAAGCTTATCTAGAAACATTGGTCTCTGGTACATGTCATAGAACATAAGGAAATTGATAGAAGCGCTCACAGAGAGCCATTAACATGGAATTATTTGGACATAGGTATAGTACATTCTGTTCAAAAGAGTGACATTTCAAATGAAAGTGGCCGCTGAAACTGCCCGCCGCGCAAGAACAATGTTCGCTTAATGCAATCGGTCTATTGGCAGATTCAGGAATAAAGAATATTTTACTATTTTTTGTGTGAGAAGTTCTTCACATAAAGTAGGTATATAAATTTATTAAACAAATAATGAAAACTAAAAAGACAGTTCGAAGCGATATTGATTTAAGAACAGGCCTGCGAATAGTTTTATAAAACTGAGGTTGATTGTTGATTTAAATGCTTCACATTGGATTATTTAAATTTACTAATCTTAACTTTAACTTGTACCTACATCAATTTCTAATTGTTGTATGTAACTAATATATACTTTAATTTTTGTTTCCAATTTAGGTAATGATTTTTCACTTATACTCATCTTTCCAACTGTTTTACAAAACAGATTCTTGGTATTTAACAAATAAAAAATGTCATTGAAGTTTTTCAGGACTTTATGTATATTGAAGCATTTTCAAGTTCATTATCCTTTATTTCGAATTTAAGTTAGTTTACTGCAGCTGAAGTACTTGAACTTAAAACTCGCGCTGAGAAACAAAATTTATTTTTTATATTATTAGTATATTGTTTACCGTTTAATTATCAACTATTTCCCTATTTACAAATTATAAAAAAGTAACTGCTTCGGATTTCTATTTGAGTTTGGATGACGGCTGAATCGGATGCGGAGGACAGATAGGTACAGTAATCCACCAATCACGAGTGTTCAAAATAAAAGAGATAGATAATCCTGCCTTATTTTCTGTTTGTTTCTATTGAGGGTAGGCATTTTCGATCGACTTGCCTGCTGTATGTTATATGTTATCTCTATGATAGAATAGAATAGAATTGCGTTCACATTTTGTCATTTGCTGTCACAATGAGGTTAAGGAGTTAAGGTACAAATTGACATAAGAAAATTGACTTGTGGATTCATGCAGCCCAAATTAACGAGTAACAAGTAACAATTTACAATTACAAACTTCTTATTTTTCAATGGGAGTGTTCATGCAGCCAAGTAACAATTATCAATTAACGAATAAGAAGTAGAAGTTGGCTAACTTTTAACTTTCTTACTTTAATTAAACGAGGTGAACGCGGATTGGTCAGGCCGATGATGTAAATAACCTCACTTTTTGAAATATCTGTATATTTCTTTGGATACCATGAAAAACGATTCGGTATCTTCCATTTTTATTGATAATTGTTTTTTGATACTTTTTACTCGATAATTCTTACATGATGTTGCATAAATCCACACTTATTTTTTGTCTATGGAGAGACTCGTCTGAGAAACATTACTAATTGAAAATGCTGGAACCAGCGTCAATATATGGGATAAATTTGGGACATAATAGCGAAGATGGTTCCTATATTTTATTCGTATTCTCACTAAAGCTGGAACATGTACATATTGAAACTACTTAGCAGTAACTTAAGTACTGACTAGTATATCTCTTTGCCATACCATGACCATAATTTCAAACCTGCGCAAAGATCTCTGCCTGAATATCTGCTTTATGCTTATAATTTTCTGCACGTTTGTGCAACCCTCAATATTGGTGAGCATCTTGTTAGTTTTTTCACAGAATGGTCGTTCTAATATCATTGTGATAAGTAAAAATTACCACTTAAAATGTGTGTGTAATAAATTTTGGGTTAAATAAATAATATTTGTCATTAATTTCTTTAATTTTTGGTAAAATTTACGAAGCGTTAGTTTTTCGGTATCTCTAAAACTAGATTGAAAATAATTCCAATAATAATGAGGATTGAATAATTAGAATAAAAGCAAACGTAGACATACTAGTATAAGAGTATACTCTTGCAGAAGAATCATCGCGTGAAAATATTTCAGTTCAATTATTTATTTAACTTATCCCAAAGTAGAAACTTATCTCTCTCCGCTTTAGAAAACTGTCCGGATCATAAAAGATTATCGGTTTGTTATGTCAGTGTCAGTATGAAGTCTATGTCAGATATACAGTATTCCTGTCATTGTGGCTTGCAAACGCACACTCTCCACACACCAGCACTGCGTCAGACGATGAACTCTCGTATATTGAAAAAATATAGCAAGAACCATTAACTTTAAAGAGAAATAGAAACCTTTCCCTTACCCTCAGATAGGTAAATCAACTTTTATTTTCGTAAAAGTGTCAATTTATAGCATGGATAATATTTAGGTGGACTAAATTGCAAGATCGCCATTGACTGATGTAAGTAAAGGTTCGTATACAAGCTTTCGTGTCGGGATGTTGTGAAGTTAAGGCACATGCAGATTTGCATAACATTTGAAGTTAAAGTAGGTAAAATTTCATCTGGACAAGAAGGGGAGTTCATTATTAGCCGAGCTACATAATTCTTACCGCTTAGCTGGCTGAAAAACAAGACTTTAGATTGTGCAAGGATATTAAATATATCAATTTCCAGGAGATCCTAGCTCTTTATATGTAGTGGTGAGAAAAACTAAGTGGGTCTTAGAAATATTTATGAGAAATATAATAGGAATCGGTGAATCGCCCTATGCAGTTATGTTTGGATGTACCGCCAGGTTGGGTTGGCATCAATATAAGTTCAACACAGAATGACCAGGCTGGAGACCGTTTATTTGAGTAAATATTATATTATAGATAAGAGCGTGCGCATATTGAATAATTGAAAAAACTAATTTTGAATCTTGAAGACCTATCATACTGAAATCATTCAATAATTTCCTGAAGTGTTTAAAATACCATTCATGATAGAAAACTTAGCATAATAAACTACGAGTATTTCAATATAATATACATATTATAAGAACGAAACATTAGATATTAAAATATTAATATCTAAATAAATAAATTCAACATTTTTATTTGCTGGTAGTTACATCACCTTAATATTATACAACAAATGCCTAAAATAAAAGTATAATTCCTTGAATAATTGAAAATAGAAAATATTATCCGTTATTGTTCAGTTCAAAAGCAAGCAAGAATAAAATCGACATATACCAGAAACATTGAAGGAAATTTTGAGTGAATAATGTTCATTAACATTTATATCTTTCCTTTTCCTTCATACTGTAGGTATTTATAGTCTTATTTAATACTGTATGTCACTATTGTATTTTTAACTATTGATAAATATACCATTTCCTCTTTGCTAGTGGTTATAACATCACCTTAATATTAAAAAAAATTATACTGAAGTACGAGCGTTTCAAATTTATATTGTGAACTATTTCTAGATTATATATATAAAAATAAAACTTGTTTCTTTGTTGATAATTACAACATCACCTTAGTATTATTATTCAAGCCACAGGTTACTCAAAACTCAAATTCTGATAACAGCTGTTTTGCTCAAGAGAGTTTTCGATGTCTTTGACCGATTTCGCCAGACGGAGGAGGTACACAATTCGGTTGTGTTTGTTTTTTTTAGTATTAAGATATTTGTATACCTACACGTATTTAAAAATAACATGATTATTGAAAATTAAAGTCCGTGATAGCTAACCTATTTCCAAAATAAATCCATATCCCAATGTAAAACTTTTGGAGGAGAGACCTATATTCTGCAAAATTCAACAAAAAAACTCAAATCTTTTGCATATACTCAGTTAGAGCTGAACCACACCGATACAATTTTTGGTACTTATGTTGTTTTGTATAAGAATTTTATTTGAATGGTACATTTTCATCAAGTGATTCTATCGCTTCTCACCGCCCCCAAAATTCTTATAAAAAACAACATAAGTACCAAAAATGTTATCGGTGTGGTTCAGCTCTGACAGAGCATATGCGAAAGGTTTGAGTTTTTTTTTTAATTTTGCTGAATATAGCTCTCACCTCCAAAAGTTTTACATTGGGAATGTTTTTTGGGGATATGATAATAACTCGTGAAGAAAATCTATTATGTGACCATAACATTTCTTTTCATCACTTAAACCGGTTTCTCCATATCTTATTCATATCATATTTTATTTCTTTATCCACATCACCGTATAAAACTAAAAACCTCAATCGATTGTTAATATTTGTAATGCGGACTGAATACTTATAGATATTACTCTTAGTGCCGATTTCATAATGAATCCCTAACGGGAGTCTTCAATTTGTTTAACTCATACCTCAATGACGAAATAAAAAAAGTGTATTCTTAATCACTTTCATAACGCCAGTCACCTTATCTATCGTCCTTTTAAAGTAAATTTGAATTATATGTTCAATAAAAAAAAATATGAAATTTTTAATGTAGGATTTAAGTTAATGGGAGCCGCCGTGAAACGAAAGTGAAGCCAATTTCTCGTCGGCCGCTATTAGTTTCGACCTTACCTTGATATTTACAGCTTATTTTAATTTGTTAATCTTTTGTGCTATTTTTAATGAAAACGACGATTTTTTAATCTCAACACAATGGTGAAATGCGAGGCTCTTGGATACAAGAGTCGCTGTCGAAAAAAGAATATGGTGTTACGTCCATTGAAAACTTTAATATGGGACCATCTCTCAAATGAAAAGAATAGCCATCAAAATCTGTGCAAAAATTACAATGTAGTATACCTCCATCTATTGGGAAATCGTTCAAAAAACTTAATTAGTTGGTCCACTGAAAAATTCAAGATAATGTTAATTATATTGTTGTTAGTAATTTTGAAGTGGTGCAGTTGTAGGTTTTTTGGCACAAACTTCAAAAGTATCAGCATCCATAGAATAATTTTTTTTATAGTTTCCATTATTCATTAATAGTTGCACGTTCACATAGGTATATTCAATAAAATATGGCAGTAAAAATCTTGCAAATTCCAAGAACTATCAAAATCGGTGCAATTTAGGCATTGCACGAACGAACATACCATAGAATCCGTTCTAAATTAACAATACACTCACTGCTGAGTGGCCACTAATTTTGACCGACGAACCCCGAGCGGAGGAGGTATACAATTCTACTGTCTGCTTTTTTAGTTCGTGCGTGCCTTTTATATAGTAAACGAGCTCCGATTTTGATTCATTTGAAAGAAGAGGCTTGAGAAATGGTCGCAGATTCATAAAAATGCAAATCCGAAATCTTCTTCCCTGCGAATGGGTGGAGGGGGCAAATTTTCTCGAAAATCGAAAATATGAAGTGGTATAATTAAAGAGAAAGGGGACAATATCCGGAAATGTTTAACTTTAACATTTTTTCAAAAGAGCTATGCTTTTCTAGATAAAGGCATGCTAAATTCTCAAATATATGTATTTTTGTTAAGTGGAGAGGGCGACTTCATTCAAAAATTGAAAATCTGTGGATAATGCATGAAAGACATAATTATTTGTAGCAACATTTATAATGCACATAGCTGATACACATAGCGGAAACGAATGATTATTTTCAAAAATGTTCAATTTAAACATTTCTGCATATGGAATTTTCGTTAATTCTGTCATCTCGAATTTTCAATTTTCGAGAAAAATTGCCCCCTCCACCCCATTTGGGGGCGGTTTTGGAGGGAAGGAGATTTTGGATTTGATTTTCCTCAATATGTGACCATTTCTCAACTCTCCTCTTTTAAATGAATCAAAAATCGTCTAAATCAGAGTACTATGCAAAACGCGCGAATAGCGAAAAGCGATCTTACAACCGAATTTTACGCAGCGATGTTTTGAGATCTCAATAATAACAACTACAAGCAAAGAATATGCGTGGGAACGATTTTCGTGACTAATGTTACACTCAAAAGTGTGAAATAAATATTTTTTACAAAAAATTGGACCGACGTTATTAGTTGGTGCACTGAAAAATATAAAATAATTTTAATTAGCCCCGGTTGAATTAATATTATTTTTCAGTGCACCAACTAATAACGTCGATTCAATTTTTTGTAAAAAATATTTTCATGTTGCCGCCGATGTTTATTTCCCGCCAAATACACCCATTGTACGATTTTCAGGCGAATTTTCACGTTTTATTGTCCCGAGACTATGTATTCTAAATTTCATTTTATTGAGTATCGTACGAAAGGGTACAAAAGTTAATCTTGTAAATATCATAGTATATTCCTACAATAATCGACTTATATCGTAATAAATTCCTACAATAATCGACTTACAGCTGTCGAAAGTTTCTCAAAGATTTATATACATTTTGTTTATAACTTACGTCAGCATGTTTCTTCGAAATTATAAAAATCGACAAAAATATTAAGAGATTCAAAACCATCAATTATGTTACAAAAATTATTTTTCTGTTGGCTATGGGCCATCAGATACGTATTTATTATTGTTCAAATATATAAGCTATTTTTTAAAGGGTTGATGGGTTAATGGGTGTCTTATAAACTACTTGATTGTTGACTGAGTTTATTTTCCTATAGCTACCATAAGTATCTACTTAGTTATGCTATGTAAAGAAAGTAATAAAAATCGCGTAAAATTTCGGTATTCGGCTTTCAACAGATGTTTACTTTTCAAGTGGTCTGTCTGTTTATTTCAGGAACGAATAGACAGGTTCTATTGCTCTCTTTTCTGTATTTTCATACCGCTCTGACACAGAACGGGTATGCTAGTTGCTTGGCAATATACAAAAGAATGTTTTGCTTAAGATTGTAGCCTGGAAACTGCTCTAACGGTTGTGTTGAATTGAGTCCAGAACATTATTCTTAAGCCGCTCTACCACCATCTCAAGGGGCAACTCTGAGAAAAATTGGAATAAAAATTATGCTCATTAAACTATTAAATTTTCTAAATATTTATTCATATTCTGGCTGAACGATGCCTCCTACGTAAAAATATAAATTACCATCGTTGTTTTTATTGGCACGCTATAAAAATAAGTCCATTTTTATATACGCTGGAATTTGTTAGAGAGCGATAGGAAAGTCAAATAGTCGAAAACGACTTATAAAACTTTTAAGTCTTGTGGAAATATATTTTTGGTTTTTAATTCCATTAATGATTCTTCGTATATGCGAATATTTCTTCTATACTGTGAGTTCGTCTAAGAAGCTATCCTCCAAAAATATTTTCAGCTACTACAAACTAAATTTATATCAACCTGTCAAAATTGAATTACTCATATATTATTCTAAAAATTCAACAAAAAGCTTAATATCACACGGCACTTCAGAATTGTTCGTCCTATTAAACAGTTTTAAAGAGATTTTAAAAGCATAATCCGTGTTTATTATCGTATCAATGACCTAATAATTTTCCCACACATAATCAAGTTTTTTTTCTACGCTGTCATTCATCCAAATATTAGCCTTCCCACGATTATCACCTTTTTTATTTATAATCATATCAATATCAGTCTGCGGTACTTATGGTATCTGCAATCTATACAATGTGTATCTGTTATTTAACGGTTAAATAACTTTATGATTGGCCCAACTAGGCTCAACCATCACACCTCTTTGGTCGATTGACACGCGCCAGCGTCACCAACGCTGAGACACGCGTCAAGTCACGTGCCCTTGTTTAGGCTGTGGACGTATCAGACACATGTTTATTATCTCTTTAAATATGAGATAAATAACATTTTGGTGTTGGTATAGGATCTAATTATGTCACCAGATATATTATAGGCCAAGAAGTGTTATTTCATGGTTTTTTGAGTTCTAGAAGGTTGTGGGCTATAAAGTCCCTATTAAGGCATCTAAGTGGTAATTGTTATAGGCCTTTGAGGATTGTTGGTGTTGTTGCGTTAGTAAAAAAGATCTGAAAGTGTTTTCACAGAAGCATTTGGACGATGATCATCGAATTGGATCTCATGGGAATATAATCCAAAACAATCGTTAAAAAGTATCATATCTGATATGAGCAGATTATTGAGATACTTACGTCGACACGTGGCAGGCAAAATTTTAAATGTGCCACTTAAATTATTTTCGCTATACATGACACAGATTTCATTGTCCAAAATTTATTTTATGATTTTTTCAAATATTTCCAATCTTCCATTTCATGTTCTAATGTTTTTCTGTACTCGATAATACTATCTATAGTAATGTTGAGTATGTCTTCAAATACGTCATTTTCTTAATATCTGTAACTCTTAACAAAACATTTCTTTGATAATTTCCAATTTAACATTTTTACATAGCCATCACTACTAAAACTAGCTACGTATTTGTAAAAAAAGGTTGTAGTAATATTGTGGAGGAAGCTTACGTCCACATGAATAAGTAATTTGAACATAAATTTGCAGCAGTTCATAAAATTATATGAGATTTTCATAAAATGATTTCGTTGTAGGTGTTAGGAAAGTTCAGTGAGTTCACAAACCTAACTAATATTTCAGTCCAGCATCATCTTAACAATCTATACAAAGGTAATACATGCACAAAATTTTATCGCATTCCTTGTCATTTCTCGATGTTTTCATTATAATTTGGAACAAAGACTCCTATTTTAAATTACTTCTGAGAGACGTAACGCAATTTCTGGTACAATATTAAATTCGAGCGTGAGATGCTCTATTCGAAGTATTTTTTTTCATATCTGGAAGAAAAATAATAAAATGTCTATGATGTAATAATCGTCTGAATCGTATTGCATTCAACTATAGTTTTGTGCCAACAAAGTTCGCTATTGTATTTTGACTTAAATACTGACATTACATCATTAAATCATTTAGATAAATTCAACAACGTGGCAATTACTTTATTTTCTTATTTTACCATTAAGTGGTACTAGTGGACGAAAATATATGTGCTTATCTAGTGATTGTAAAATCATGATGCCTATAACATCTCTTTGTTTCAAGAATATAATATAAACAAAAAAAGATAATGGTCCCAAAAGAAAAGATGCCGAATACTGCAAATATTTGAATACTTATCTTTCATTTATACTCACCACTCACAGATGAGTTTATAATTGGCTAGAAGGCCTCAACAAACAATCCCAGAAAAAAAATTAAAGCTCACAGCAAATATTAGACACCAGTACAACATTCTCCATACTCTCCCGTTAATTAGATCGAACAAAGTATTTCCTATTTGTTATTCATAGAGAGACGCAGTCAAGTACGCGTCAAACCAATTTGAACCGAGACTCTCATACCCGTTTCAGGTTACACACTGACCTTAAATTCGATTGGTATAAGGGCGATAATCGTGAAACAGACGTATGTGGTGGTTCGGGAACACTAGCTACCAACTACCACCCTATTTCACTGCCAATAGCAATTATTTGCTCCCTTTGAATAATTAAATTTCCACTGTGCTCGATTTTCTGGCCATCTGTCCAAATCTTTCGTTGGATATGTGCACGGAAACAAGGGCATTAGAGGAAAAAAATCCTTGTTCATGGCTCATATTTCATCTGTTGATAAGGTATTTCAGGAATTTTGGGTATATTTGTTGTATTGGTATCTTTGAGAATTTTCGACAGCAATTTGTTATCAGTGAATAAGATATATATGTATATTGTGTGACATTGAAAATTGCAATACCCAGTAAAACATTTAATTTTTTGTATATTTTTTTCTAAACAGATGCTGCTTATGCTAATAGAAATTTTAAAAGTGGTTCCGTTTTACTACTTTATTCTCTTAAGATAAGTTTAAATAGCTTTAAAGTTCTTCAAGAAAATATTAGAAACATCAAGTTTAGAATAAATCTACCACAGAGCAAAGGCAACAGCGTCATAGAGGTACTGGTGCTGTCCAAAGAAGTACCTACAAATAGTGAAAAACAGCCCTTTAGAGCAAATGCTCTCAGACAACGATTTTCTATCTTTATGTCAGAAGCAGAGGAATGACAGGCTGCTTATTATAGGATAAAGACTCTAAGACTATCTCAACGATCAGTTAGCTTATATTAGTCTTATCGACCGCGTCTCATATTGCTGTTAACCCAAATACTTTGCGAGGTGAAAGTGCTTTGGTGTTGATAACATGTCTAGTGGTTTCCGGTATGGAATCGAATTGTGCTCAGTGAGGAGTTTCGATTTTGTTTTTGGGCCTATGATAAGCAAAGAATTTACCAAACAAGAAGTGAATTTTAATATTGCCTAGAACGTGAAAAAGTGTTATCCCGAAGAATTATGTTATGGAGTGCAGTTTTGTATAGAAGCAGACAGGTTTCCATTAATATCCCTTGAAAGAAACAAGAATTTTCTAGACTAGATGCACAATGCCTAAAGATCATTTGCTGTATTTAATACCAGACCAGATACAGCAGCAGCAGTCACTACCAAGTTTCTTCGTGACTCTCAAGTTAGCGTTCTTCACTGGCCAGCTACAGTTCCTGATCTTTCAAACGTGATACATTCATAATTACTTGATAGGTAGAAGATTGGGAATCTTCCTGGTTCATTATTGGACTTGAAGCGCCTAGGACATGAATTTGCTTGGGACACAATGCCTCAAAAAGCCTTGGATCGCCTCAATGAATATCGGTGGTTCGGAATCCACGTTAAACTGTAGGTCCCCTTGTCCGTGGTAACACTTTCAAGGCAGATAAGCCGCCAATGCTCGAGTACGAGTACGGCACTCACAGAAGAAGAATTAAATTGGGTCCATTCTGTGAGCAAACGCAAAATTTTAACTGCTTTTGAATCTGGAAAGCCCTTCTCTATTGGTATTAGAGGTTACCTTTTAAATCTAGATTTTTGTGGCGCAATTGAGTTAATTTTATGTAATTTAGAGTGCAAATAATGGTTCGACATAAATGTTATTCATTTTTTGACCGACGAACCTAAAGGGAAGAGGTACACAATTCGACTGTCTGCTTTTTTTAGTTTGTGCGCGCGCTGTACATAGTTAAAGTACTCAGATTTTGACGACTTTTGATTCTTTTGAAAGAGGAGACTTGAGAAATTGTCCCATACGAGAATGGAAAGTCTGAGACGGCAGAATTAAAGATAGGACAATATTCGGAAACGTTTATATTGAATTTTTTTTCAAAAGAGTTACAGCGGTGCTAAATCTCATATATGTGTGTTTTCGCTATGTGGAGGTGGTAATTTCTTTCCAAAATTGAAAATCTGAGGCAATAAAATTAAAGACTATATTATTTGTAGCAACATTTATATTGAATTTTTACAGAGTTATGGTTTTCGCGTTACAGCAGTGGTAAACTCTAAAATATGCGTATTTCCGCGACTATGTTTTTAGATTTCTGAATAATAACAAGTATAAGCAAAGAATATACATGGGTAATGGTATACGTTCAACGATTTTCGTGACTAATGTTACACTCAAATGTGTGAAATAATTATTTTTTACTAAAAATTGGACCGACGTTATTAGTTGGTGCACTGAAAAAGACAAAATAATATTAATTCTATTGGTGCTGGTACTTGTGAAGTTGGTGCCAAATGTTTTCGGTCTAGCTGCAACTGCACAACTTCAAAAGTATGAAATATTTTGTTCAAGTTCACCAAAGAAGATAATACGTTGCTTATATTTATTCAGAGATTTCAAAACGTCGCGGAAATACACATATTTCTCTATTCCCACTGCTGTAACTCCGAAACCTATGAATTTTTTCAAAAATGATTTGATGAAATTTTGACTTTGCCGGATATAGTTTCTTCTCTAATTATATCGTCTCAAATATTCGATTTTCTAAAAAAATCCACCTCCTTTGGGAGAAGTTTTTGAGGAAAAGCACCTCTTGAATGTCGGCGGCCACATATTGCCAAGATTCTCAGTACAACTCGTGGTTAGCATGTGGTGGTACTCTTCATGTGTAAAGTGAGCTGTGGAAGGAATGCGGCAGGGGCGTTCGTTGGCTTTTAATGGCTGTGGAAAATACGCGAAGAGTGTAGCACGCTTATGATTGGCAATGTGAAAATACTTCGTAGTAGCTTACATTTCTAGATCTGTACTATAATTTCTTATAATAGACCAACGGTGCTGGTCCTGAAATATTACCACATTACGGATTTTATGGCATATTACATAATATTATTAATACTAATATATTATTACTGAAATATGGATTCTTTATGAGATTTTTAAAGATTTTCACGCCAATAAAGTCGTTATTTATATGATTTCAGTGAGTACATAGATGATAGTCCTCTTTCGGGTTTACATAATTGGTCAAAATGGGACCCTATCACTCCGCTGTCAGTCCGTCCTTCTGTCAGCGAGCTTAATCTTATGAAACGAAATAGATAGAGAGCTTAAATTTTCAGAGAATGAGTATTTCTGCTGCCTCTACAACAGTAAATACTAACTTTGTCCATCCGCCTCTTTCGTCTGTGTGTAGGTTGTATTTCATGAACCGTAATAGATAGAGTCTTTAAATTTTCAGAGAGTATGTATTTCTATTACCGCTATAACAACAATTACTAAGTCCATCCATCCATCCGTCCGTAATAAATAGACAGGGGATTTTTTCTTTCACAATGGTAGGTACTGAACTCTTTGCGAGTTCGATTCATTCCCAGAGTTGAATGCCAATATAACGGTGATTACGTTATTTAAAGAATGCGAAAGAGATGCTTCCGTTTCCTTGAAATCTATTTCAAAAAGCTTTTATAGCAATGAAAAATATACTTTTTCTTTCTTCTGGAAAACAAATTGCCATTTCAGAAATTTTCTTCTACAGTTTGAAATAATTTCTTATTTCACCGAATTTTCTATTACCGATGCAACAAACAAAATTTTAAAATCTTCGTTGAACTATTATCCTGATGAAAAACTGATTTTATTTAAATATTCTGTCATTTTTTTTATTTCAGTTGAAAAGCCATTATCTAAATTTTCCTTGTGATTAAACAAAATTAAGCCAAGAATTAAAATAAAATAAAATAGGAAAATTTATATATTTATATATAATTTTTTTTGACCTAATTGACCTAATTATTATCAATGCTAAAGCTTCTTATGGATCTCGTCTAAGCTTTGAAGCTATAAAAAATCGAGATAACCGCAACAATAGTTTAGTTTTACCGGTGAGATATCAAAATAATAAATACCTATAGATTGTATAGGATATCTCTTAGGTACTTAAACCTATAAAACAACAATTCAACAATAAAAATTAACCAAACACATACCTCAGCCTAGTGAATCATAAATATTGTAATCCTCTAACGGGAGAATACTATCTCTCGCTAATATCCAAGCGTACCATGTACCTAAAATAATTTCTATTCACTTACAGCATATTCGGTTGGTCTAAATTTTTATTATCGGAGCTCTTTATCTGCCCCAGAGTCCCCTTCCGGGTGCCAGGAGCGCACCCAGGAGACTGGGGGTGGCTCGAGCGCGGTAATTCTGGTCTATTGTCTAGATTCCGACAAGAGATTATGGCTTGCATGGGGTGGCTAGTATATTCATGAACTACCACTATAGATACTAGGCCTTGTGAGTAAACACTCGTTTGTAGTAGAAATATTTTTGATGGAAATTGCTCATTACAAGACTATGTAGTTGCAAGCCATCGGAATAAAGGGTTGTCATTTCATATTGGCAGAAAATGAACAATTTGTATGTATTGTTTTCATAGGAATAGGGAACCATTTGTTACCCTGAATGATCCAATGTTGATAAGGCATCTCAATGTAACTATTTGTGATATCTGTCTTGATAGGAATTATTGCGGTAATGCAGAGCATTACTAATAGCTATAACTTTCCAACCGCTACCCATAGTATCTAGGTAAGGAAAGTAGGTACTTTAAATGTATAAGATTTACAGTGTTCGGTTTTCAACAGATGTATATGTCCCAGAGGGCTCAGTATTTGTGCTGAGCTTTTTTTTCAGTCTCCTATCGCTACCCTAAGTCGTTATGTAAGGAATGTATTGCAATAGCAAAGATTCATCTTTCGTAATAGTTTAAAATTTTCAGTGCCCGGTTTTCAACAGATGTTTGTGTTGCATCCCTGAGTTAAAAAAAACTATTTTCAGCCATTGGTCTGTCTATCGAACTGTCTTTTTGAGTCAAAATGATCTGGGGAACGGCTGGTCCGATTTTGTTGCTTTCTTTTTTGTTTTATAGAAATTGATACCGTTGGCCTTTGTCAAAGATGAGGCTTCCTGCTCGCATTGAAAAATGTGTTTTGGTCAAGACTGTAGCGCGTAAACGGCTCTAATGATTTTGATGAAACATATCTAATACATTCTGTATGTATGCTCAACTAAACTGTCAAATATTCGGTTCCAAATTCTGGTTAAACGGTTCCTCCCTTGTCAAAACTAAATATGAATTGTTGTTTGTTGTTTGGCACGATCAAAAGAGTGCATCATTACACAACCTGATCAGGCGATGTTTATATTCGACATAATTCATTTGAGAGCGGTAGGAAAGTCGTGTGGACACATCAGATCTATTTGTTTTATAGGCTTACGAAATCACGTTGCTATAAAAAATAACGTGACGTGAGTTCTAAAAAAACAGAAAAAATAAGAATAGAATGAAATCTCATATTTTCTACCTGTTTATTCAAATTTGGACTTAACGGTTCGTCTTGCTAGACATCGATCATTACCGTCGTCTTAGTATGTAAAAGCCTATCGGGCGATTTTAACATTCAGTGCAATCTGTTTGAGAGCGGTAGGAAAGTCATATGAGTGGGAATAACAAATTTTATTCTATTGGGTAGGTGGCAGATGTAATACATGTAAATTATATTTTTTTTCTTTTTTTTTAATTTATTTTGTAGGGTTTCTAATGAGTCATCAGTCTTGACTCTGTGCACATGCAGTTATTAAATTAGCTAGGTGCACTTTAAACATTTTTCTTTTTCGCCAGCTTTATAAGTTGTTTCTATATCCATCGCTTATGTAGATTTTCAAATCTTAATGAGTAAATTATTATTATTATTATTATTATTATTATTATTATTATTATTATTATTATTATGATTTCATTACAATTTGCGGATTTATTATTGAAAACAATTCATTTTACCTATCTAATCAAAGCTATTGTTTTACATAGTCAGTATGCTTTTAAAAATCCCACCACAAAAAGGTCGTCAGAGAAATTCTCCTTCTTCTCATTGTCTTGGCTGGCAGCCAACAATGAGCTATTACATCTTAGAATAATTAGCTTCTAATGAAGTGCGAGAATTGTGCTGTACGGCGCATGATAAGCGTTCTAAATCCCGCCGTTAAATCACGATTTGTTTAACAGGTGCGCACGTGCGGTGGTGGTTGCTCGCCCCCTTGACGCATAAACAGACCCATTCATAGGAGCCACCCTCCATGCTCGCTCGACAACACGACATTGCAGTGGAGTGCTGCATTGACAGATACTGTACACGCTTTCAATTTAAATTTATTCAAAAGGATAAAGTTGACATACAAGGTCAATCTGCCATCAAATTGTGATTGTTGTAGATCTGAATGTTTGTCAAAGACATATTTGGTCGTTATCACTTTTTTGTCAATAATTTCTACGTCGTTTATTGCGATTTTTTTATAGGATTCATATTTGGTTTTGAACGTTGCGTAGGTACATTAATTTAGACTTCATTGGAGTTACTCATAGCTATATAAGGTACAATTAAAGGAATCAAGTTTTATTTTCAGGAAAATAGCTTATGAATGTAGTTTTGTTATAGACTTATTATTTAACAAAGAATAGACAGGAAAAGGAAGTGAATCCTCCTCATTGAATAATAGTAAAATACCTATACATAATAATGACACCTGTATGATCTATAAGAAGATGAATACAAACAAAAAAAATTTTGCTTGGTTCAATTCTATAAAAGAAATATTGAAGATATGTAGCCGTATTATTCATAATCTATCTCACTTCGGGACTCGTTAGTTGCTATTGTAACAATAACATCAAACATCACAGGTCTAGGGTCAAAATAAACTAGTACCGAACTAAGATTGATTATGAAAACGAGTAATAGATTTTGTGCCGAAGTATTTAGGAATGGAAAGAATCCAAAACAACATTTTCTGAACGGAACGAATATGGAAGATCAATAACATTGAGCCGTTAGATCCTTGGCATTTATCAAGAAAAAGTGTATCCGATGACCGGTTTTTAATTAATAAACTGTATCTAGAATGATATAAATATGCAGCTGAATTTATAATCAAAACTTAGTGGATTTAGCATCGACCCCAAAAAAATGTGTTCGCATGTTTAGGACTTAAATCATAAAATTCTATATTATTGAAACATCACTTGTCACTTTTTGGAACAGAAATATCTTATTGATCAAAAATTGAAGGGACTACACAAACCTGAACTAATGTAACGATTACAAAAGAAAATCATACGTCTATTTGTCCAAAGAAATATTTTTGAGTTTCACTTAACAGACCTTAGCAACATTTGAAAATGACATAAGTGACATTAATATTTCCGCACTGTTTGATTTGAATCATTTTTAGTTGATTATCTAACGGGACCCATACACATCCGAACATGTCATTTAACTTGACACACGAATTTTCCCGAGCTCGTACCTTCGAGTAGGTTCAAAAGAATAATCATTGTTCATCAACCAAATCTACCATTTTAGAACGTGTGTTGATGTCTTGTTGATGAACTTGGACTGTTGTGTATGAGGCCCACTATAAGAAATCAAACACAAGAACATACAGATTAATTTAGTGTCTGTAATTATTAATGCTGCCTCGACCGTTGGCTCGTTTAACGAATACAATCATTGAATATGACATAACAACAATTCCCATCTGACTCTAACAAGGACATAGGTACCGAGGAATCGTTGTCATCTGCCATAGCCTACTTCGAATAACTTTTTTGGATCGCTCGATATTAATAATATTGGTATTGATAAAGTCGTATTTGAAAAGTTTATTCATATATTTTAACTTACCGGTATATGTTTTGGCAATCTTTCAGTTAGTTCTATCTTAAGTTGGTGCAAAGTTTATAACAACTGATGCAGACAAATTAAAAGTGTCTGCAGTCTGCAGTCTGGTGGCCAAGTTATGCTTAAGTATATCGGTTAACTATCATTTCAATGTTCTTGTTATAATGATTACAAATATGCTAAATTGATATATTATATATTATATATAATAATGAATACAGCATTTCATGGGATTCATGATTTGTACCGGGCGATGTAGTTGAGTGTCGTTGCAGATTACCGAAATAATAATTTTGGTTTTACTGTATAAATAATAATATTATATAAGGTAAACACCAAAAACAAGATAATATACTGATAAAGAAGAAGATTAACTGTGAACAATAGATAATCACAAGCATAGGCACTCGACACTAGCGTCTTAAACGAATATGGCCATATTAAGAATTAAAAAAAAACTTCAATATGTAGGATACTTTAGCCTATCTCAACTCCGTGTTGTTGCAAGACCTGTTTTTCATACGACCGTGATTTAGAGGTAAGTACATATTATTTATACATTCTTAAAGTGTTCATAAAAACGTCACCGAAATGTAGGTATCTAAATGATAAATATTTGATTGAAACTACATTGATTTTGAAAACAGTACAGTTTTTTTATTTTCTGCACTGAAATGCGGGACGACTGACCCGCCGCCCCTGGAATCAGTGCACAGTTTGACTCTCGGGCACTACAAAGTATAACAACTGAAGTATGGGTTGTTCGCGTGCGCTCACCCCGATACTCTTTACCATTGTGTTCAAAATGGCACGTAGAAATCTGACTGCCACTGTACATGTAGGTACAGGTCCGTATAAACATGAAAAAGTGGAACATGAATAAATAAAATGCATTTTTCACACTGTTAACAAATCAGAGTCAAGAAACGGGAACTAAGGACGCTTACAAAGATCTGGCAAAAAACAATCCAAGTAAGCTGTGGAAAATGAGAACGTGTCCTAACTAAATAAATATTTTTTTACAAAAAATTGGATCGACGTTATTAGTTGGTACACTGTAAAGAACAAAATAATATTAATTCTATTGGTGCTGGTACTTTTGGAGTTGGTGCCAACAACCACAAACTACAACGGTAGTACCGTAACTTGAAAACCGTGTCTGTTTTCAAAAAATGTTTAATTTAAACATTTCCGGATATGGTCCCCTTTCTAATTTTCAAATCCGGAAATTTCGATTCTCGGAAAAAATTCCCCTTTTCACAAAGCAGAAACACATATTTCATAATGTAACGCGGAAATCTTTAAAAATTTCCAATTTAAACGTTTCCGGATATGGAATTTTTTACAATTCCGTCGTCTCGGATTTTAAATTTTTGGAAAAAATTGCCCCCACCGACCCCTTTGGGGGATGTTTTTGAGGGAAGGGCATATCTAATATTTACATTGGCAGGCATACGGTCAAATTATATAACTCCTCCGTTTGTGAAGTCTGTCAAAAAATCAGATACGAATTAGCTCTCGTAACTCATAACATAACCCATAGCATTGGGTGTGTTTAAATCAAAGATAATCACAGAAATTCTGATGTCTAATGAGTTGATAAAATAAATTATTTAAAAGAAATTAACATAAAAATTTTGATTTTGACTTTACCTTGTCAATGTGGGTCATGATCAATTTCCTTATTACATTGCTGCAAACTAGGGTCGCTCGGCAGTTAAGATGTTTCACAATCAAATTAGATCTTTACAGTTTTCAAACCATTTTGTAAACTTTTCAAAAAACATTTGTCCGAAAGGCAGCATTCTTATAATACATGTATGATTTAAATCTATTATGAGATGAACTGCAGAAAATTCAAATAGCCAATTATTCATTTGAAATTAATTTTAACTAAAAGAATATGCTAATGATTCCAACAATCTGAAATTGAAAATTGAAGGACATTCTCATGAAATTAACAGTTCCTCTTTGATTGTCAGTGAACATTGTTCTTCAACCATTTGCACGAACTAAAACTATTCGGTTTATTGTCACTTAATAAATATTGGAGTAAACATTAGCTGAACTACCGAAATCATCTGGTAATACCAAACTGGCTCTTTCTCTCACGCACGCTTCACCAAATAGAACAATTAGCCACCCAGATCGAAATCCATTTATTTGTGAGCACCTGAACGCCCTGCGGCCATGGCCAAATTTGTGAAACTCATCAAATAAATCTCGTCCTAAAGTAAACAAAATAAAAATTAATCCTGCCCTGCGGCGAGCCACCTATACGTGCCACCATACGCATCCCCCATATATACCAACCAGGACTTTTGGGGTCGTTCTGCTCCGCCGATCAAGGCAGCTGCGATCTGCCATCTACCGTTCTTGTCCGTTTGAGTCGCTGATTTAGTATAATCATGGAAAAATTGCCGATATTAAACATGGTCACAATTTAGTATTGAATAAATAGAAAATTACACAATTACTATATCAAAATAAGTTATAACACATACTAGCCGCAACTAGCCCTTTTGCAAGTTGACAAGCCACATGAACCAAATATAAAAAAAAAAATCACCCATCATATCTTCTCTATTGCAATATACTTTAAAGGAACAGATAGTTCCTTGATTAATGTTAAAGTCATATTATGGTATCTTCACGGAAAATTTTGTCGAAATTCATTTAGTAATTTTACCGTGAGGCGCGGTCACACCTACAGATAGACAGATAAAAATTCTACAAGTTATTGTTTCGGGGCAACTTTCAATCTGAAATGTCATAACAAAATAAGCTTTTGAAAATATTACATTTACAGAAGTCATTCCATGAGGTGCTTACCGAAGTTTTTCTTGCTTTTTTCATGAATACTATAACCTAACCTAACCTAACGTAACCAAAACCTAACGTTACCTAACCTAACCTAACTCACTTTTAGCTCTATTCCTTGATTAACTGATTGTTTATAATCGTTTTGAATAATATGTCAAAATATGGTGATTTCCTCAGAAGTGTTTACTGTTGTTAGATGTCAATGAATTGAACCATCTTCGATACAATTTTATTCTTCAGAAAAAATCATATTATGAAATAGAAATTCCAAAAATAGCAACGATAGTAAAATTGTACTGAGTTAATCAGATAGAACGACCTATAACTACATTAAAATGGTTATCTTTTAAAAGCTTATTACTTTTATGGAAGAATATGTGATTTGGCATTGTTAAAGTGTAGGTATATGGAGAAGGAGTGCAGAAAGCTAATAATGAATATGTGTTACATTAAATTGAATAAATTGATTCGACCATTTTTCAGAGGATTTTACTACATATGTATATAGGAACGTCCAAAAGTATAGTCATAAAATCAAGACCTGACGTACACAATTCAATAATATAATTACTATAATTAAAACCTTGGAACTTAATGCGTGAGAGCAAAATTTCCCTGTACTATTAAGACTTCACTATAGTGGTGGTAGTGGCGTGGGGTAGGTACAATTCAGGACTCAGATTTATCGCGTTTAGTATATATGTGTGTATGCATGTAGTTTTGCTATGGTGTGGACTTTGGAAGGCCGAAAGTACCGGCGTGAAATCAGAGTTATTACCATTGTTTCCGCTTGTTATGGCAACGATGTAAATACGATACGTTTGGCCGGAAGTAATTGGCGGCTGCGACTTTTTCACATCTGGATTATGCCATTAGTTTTTTGATTTAATTACATGTTTTCTTGATTTTATCCAAATTGAATTTGTTGTAATATTTTTGCATGAAAACGAAAAAAACTCATCAAGGAAAAATGGGGAATTATTAGATTAACCCTTAATGAACTTTGTCTCAATTTAGCACTACAATTTTATTATTATGCCATAATAAATAAACAAAATTCTGCATTACTTTGAAGTAACAAGACTGTTGCTATATGATGAGGTGCTCAGCAATAACTCTTCAAATAGCAACAGCTCAGGGTCGAGATCACACGGATCTATTTTATAAATCATGCACCGTCATCTCACCAACTTGGTATTTGAAGTAGTTCCCAACCCATGAGTTCAATATTTCTCCCTGACAGTAACGTAGCTGTTAGGTGAGTCGGAAACATTGAATGATTAAAACTTGTACAGTAACTTCATCAGAATTAGTGAAAGCAACTAACAACACAAAAAGAAATTTAAACGTCTTTTAAGATTTTTTATAAAATTTCTCCAGATTTTAGAGGTAAAGGAGAAAAGTCGTCAAATTCCAACATAGGAATGGATTTATTAGATGATGAACGAAAAACTACAAAATAATATTTATTCTATTGGTAGACAGAAGACTCATGCCACCTACTTGCACTTATTTAACAGAAATTGAACAAAAATAGAATAGAATACTTTCAATGCTGGAAAACGCAAATAAGTCATGGGTCCTGTTAAGGACAATCAGAGTAAAAACCCTAGATTCCGTCGATCAGCTAAAATATAAGTATTACTGTTATACAGTCACATTCAATACAATATTCATTACAATTTAAAAAATACATCGTCATCTGATTAACTGTAAAATCTGAGAGATACGTTCATAGGTCTTCACTAAAAGTTCCACCCTATTAACTTACCAACCCCTCCCAGGTCGTACACAAAGGCCATTGTTACCTGTAGCTTATTCCAAATGACATATCAAATATTATAAGACTGCAGTGTCATCACCGACTGGGTCATTGCTGCAAGGCGTTCAACCGTGTGTACTGTTTTGAGATAAAACTTTTGTGCGTTTTTTATTATAACTACAAAGGATAGGGAGCAACCAAGCGTTGAAGTTGAGAAGAGATATTTTCGGTTTTTTAGTAAATCTATCAAAAAACGACAGATGTTAGCATAATTAGCATGCTAATGATACAGATGCAGGAATCTTTTATTATATGGGTTTTATTGGCACTGGTGATTATTGGTGCGTTTGAGGGGATTTCAATTATATTATATTCCAGATATATTAATTCATTTATATCGCCTGCATGTAGTGATATAAGCCTCTAGAGGTTACCAAGAAACATGGAAGAAATTATGAAGATGATTATTGAAAGGGAATATCTGAAACCACACTCAAAAGTTCAAAATAATATTTATCAAAGTTTGTTATAATAATAAACATGCATTGACGGTAATGTATTAACAAACGGAAAATTAGAAAGATTTTGGAATTTAGTAAGAGTATCAGTGATCAGTAGGTGTCTGAAAAATATTTGTTTTGATTCATGTAACTTCCTATGATGGAATCGGTCCAATTTTTTCAAGACTTATAAGTGATCAAGAACCCATAAAAAAGTTCAATGATAAAATGACATCATAGCTAAAGAATCAAATACGTATATATTTGAAAAAAAAAATTATAGAGTCAGACAGTAGGTAGTGGTAGCTCGAAAGACTTGATTTCATTTAAAAACAAAATTTGGTAACCCTGTTCTGAGATATATTTATTGCTTTAAAGTTGCTGAAAATTAACTCTATATTTATCTCTATTAAATCTTCTATTTACGAGAATAAATTACTTCCTTAAGGGGTAAGAATCTGTTTGATTTAAAAAATATTTCATCATGGTACGATCTTGCTGCGATGGTATGCCTCATACTTTTTTATGAATGTGGTTGGAAAGAAAATACAAACATTTATGTGTATGTAAATACGTTTTATTTAAAATAAAAACTATAGAATGTCTCATTATACAATTTTTTCCATATAAAAATTTCATCTTACAATTATCACATTTCAGACTAGCTTAAAATGGAAGTACACTTCTTTTGTATGACTAGTAATTATCAGATAAGAAAATTTTAATATACAATAAATATTGATAGAAAATAATTGCACGAAAACATAAAATAAATCATATGATATTTCACAATGAATTAATTATTCAATACATAGAAGCTTGGAAAATATCTCATCATTCATAACAATTGAGAACATTTTTTTTATAAAAGCAACTCATTTATCATCCAAATGATTTTGGATTACCGAATATAAACTGAGCTGCGGGATAAAAATTCCATACAAGGTTATTCCTTTATTTGCTTCTTATTATTCAAAGAAATTATGTCATTCATTTGAACAAATCGTATTTGTTGAAGAATTGAACAATCCAAAAAAAAATCACAAGTACTCAGAACCTAGGTTATGGAAATCGATGCTTTTACTTAATTCTGTTATTAGATTATTATATATTATATTAGATAACGGAAACATAGACATTGACAGATTGAAGATATGGAGGATACATCAGCCATCAAGTAGAGTGACTATTAACAAACTTCAGTAAATAATTATAATTTATATCGTTATATACGTTTATAAAGTACAGCTATCTTTTTGTAAAATTTTTAACATTGTCATCAAAAAACATAAACAGCCATTCCGAAATCCTTTCTTTAATTGTAAATGTCATTGTTGGCGTTATCAGAATGCTTTCATTAAGCAGTTCATCTGAATATACTCAGTGCCATATTCGATAACTTAGGACCGGCTTTATAATGTCCGGTTGACCGAAGATTGAAACTCAACCGAGGGTCAACCGTGACTTATTATATTACAAACCTTCAACCCAAGTTTGAAATGATAGCGACTGACAGTTTTCTCAAACATTTCAACAGTAGATTTTTCTTCAACCAGAGGTTGACCAACCGACTGTTGAGATGTCCTTTATAAAACTGGACCTTAATCATATTGGATTAGAGTAAAGACATAAATTCAAATTCTACCCGCTTACTAGGCCAGTTTTTGTTGGATTGTTCGATAAATTTAGTTATTCTTCAACATAATGGCTTTGATATGATGAAATAATGTGTGTTTAGACCATGCATCAGTTATTTTTAGAGCCATTATGTCGAATTGATTTCTATTATTCCTGGTTATTTTGTGAAAACATGGCCCGGAGCCAAATTTTCCGAAAACAAAATCTAACTACTAGGGTTAGGAAATAATGTTAAATTTATAATAAAATAGAGTACCAAAAGTTGTTAATGCCGTTGATGCAAGTACATGTCCTTGAGAGTAACAACTTAAGAATCATTTATTATTATTTAGAAATTTCTTAAACATGAACATAAAAATTAGTTCAAAATCCTCCTTCAAAAATAAAATTTGGTAATCTCCAAAATAAACTATACCAGAAGAAATTGTAAGTTCTAAAAACTATTAAACGTTACTATTCATACGCACAATTGCTTCTCTTTTTTAATAAAAGTTATGATGAGAATATTTTTCAGGCTTGATAGAATTAGAACAAATATCAAACAAAAATAAACATAAAATAGAACAGCATCACCACAAAGCTAACTAACTCTTCAAATACCCATTGTAATTATAACCAGTATCGCTCACATTATTATTATAAGCATACTGTCCATAATTCAAGCTAGTGTTCATGGCATACTCCCTGTACGGGCCACCAAGCGACCCCGTAGCATCAGATGGATTACTATAACCGAAACCACCTTGATATTCAACACAGCTTTCCGGACTGGACACTACCATATTATAATCCTGCATGAAGCTGGCATTCGTTATACTTCCACTGGTGACTACAGCATTCGTCATTTTTTGTTCAAAGCTTTTCGAGGTGATACTGTTACCATGCTTGCTTATCGACACTGTCACATTACCAACATTGACGACAATATTATCTTCAGAATCAGCGTACTTGTCAATGTCTTGGGCAGCTTGCGATAAAGCATAGATATAGTTGTGGGCGAAACGTAAAGTCTCGATCTTGGTGAGCTTGGTATCTTCGGGAAAAGTTGGCAGGACACAGCGCAGCCTTTCCAAGGCCTCATTGAGCATGTGCATCCTGTTCCGTTCTCTGTCATTTGCTTTAAGGCGCCTCACACGCTTTATCTTCATTATCTGTGTCGGGCTTTTTGCTCTCGTTACTCGATTTCTGCCAGTAGCGTACTTTCTCTTCGGCTTTTCCTTTACTGGAGATGATGTTTTTGTTTCGTCATTCACCAGAGGTTGAAAAAACTCCATCTCCTCATCTCTGTCGAAGAGGTTCCTTCTACAGTTCAAAGGTCTTTCCCACGATGGATATGGACCTGGTGGAGCTACTCGCTCTTCGAGACTGCTGTGGAAGGCAGCATTGAATTTGTCATATAGCTCCTGGTTATAGCCGAGGACTTTTTGTTTTTTGGGTGTTGTTTCATTTTCGAAATCATAGTAGTCACTGCGATCATCTGTGAATTCAGAGGATTCCGATTTGAATGACACTTCGAAACCAGAGTCACAGCTGTCGTCGTAGGTGAAATCCGAGTATTTCATAGCCTCAAAGTGGGTCATCTGAAAAATAAAATAAAGTTCTAAAAAAAACTCTTAACTATATTATAATTAAACTTCTCAATCATGGATTATTAGCTGTATATTTATATATTTATCTAAAATCTCCTCGTTTTGAGGTTCATAGTCGATAATTGATCAGAAAATAATTGTGGCTTGAAAACGAGTGAATCAATAAAAAATATTTTCGTTAGCATTTGAATATTGGCCAATTTCTTGGAATTTTTTTAAGACTTTCGATGGCTACCGTTTTGGAACTACAAAGTAAATCATGTTGATTATCCAAATGTATATTAGACCTTCAACGACTTATTTTTGTACCAAATTTAGTTACGTACAAATAATGATTTTTAAATTTCGGCCCTTTTTGTCCGACTTTCCAACCGGAGGAGGTATAGAATTTGATTGTACTTTTTTATTTATTATGTTTTTTGCATAGTAAACGTTCAGCGATTTTGATGACTCTCATTTTAAAGAGGAGGGCTAAGAAATGATCCCATATCATAAAACTTGAAAATCGAAAATTTGAGACGGAAGAAGACACCATATCCGGCAATGTTTAAATTGGACATTTTTCAAAAATGTTTACGGTTTCTGAGTCGCAGCCTTGGTCAGAAATATGTGTGTTTCCACGATGTTTTAAAATCTCTAAATAAGTATAAGCAAAGAATATACATAGGTACACACCCTTATAGGGTTTTGTATATTTTTTGTTTATGGAGCTAATAAATCTTTATCTCTCTATTTATCAAATCAAAGGGATCATCACGAATATTTTTTATTTTTAAAATGATTGTTTAAAAAGATATTAATGAAAATATACAACAAATTGCCGAATCCTCCCCGATCCCCGAATCAACTAAGCTTACACTTTTTTGTAGAAATAAAGAATATGGTCCTATAAATACTCAAAGTTTACCGGAAACATTAAGTGAAATTCAAATTAAGGACCACCACACACAGAAGCTCAACTGGCACATTTTTAGATGATTTGCGCAGCTCCTTTGTTTACCCGTATTAAACTTCAAAATGCAAATAAAATGTTTTGTTATCTTTCAACTCAACACAAATATTTGCTATGTAATTTAATATGTTTTTTTTATCCTTAATAAACCACAAAATAACACAATAACTTTGTAAGTTTTAAATCAACTCAAATATTGGCCATGTGAAAAAACTATATTTAGTTCAACATAGTGTAAAAAATTACTAGCAAAAATTTTATCAAGAAAACAACATCGGGTTCTGAAAATTTGTCTCTAACTTTACACGTAAATTCCACTTACCTTAGATGTTCCAAAATAACAATCCAAGACTAAAGGACACAATACACACACAAACCACTAGCGACTTGCGAGTTCCGGGAGAGTTTGATTTACTTTTTTCGCACACTGGGTGTTCCCCGTTCCCGAACTAAATATTTCACAGAGGGTCAGCCAGTTTATATGTGTCGGCCCATCTAGGACCCCTCCACCGTTTAGGCAAAAGGGGTGGTGCTCCACTCCATCGTTTGTACGATAGGTTCTAATTGTTCAGACAGTTTTTTTTTTATATTTCCGATGGTTAATAATACGACTTAAATCTCATCAGTCTGACTTTCGAATTTACTCACTCTATCGGTTACCATTTATTTTTATTATTAGAAACAGGTTAGTTGAAATAGTGAAGTTATTTTTATTTTCGGTCCTTATGAAAAATATACAAAATGCTTCAAAAGGAACAATCGATATCGAATTCCTAATAAGAATTTATTGTAATGGGTGCGATTTTTTACCAAAATAGAATCGAAATCGGTATTTAAAAAAAGGTCTTACAGCACCAGGGAGGTGCTAGGTTGTTTCCGCCTTATTTTAAACCACTGAATAAAAGTGGACGTGAACAATTTTAATGCCATATGAAATAATTAAAATGTTATTTTTATGTTATGCCCCAAAATGGGAATGACCCATTCCGCGGAATGGTAAAAAAGACGATATTCCTTTTTTTACGTACACTTGGTTTACAATTTTTCAATATGTTGATCACCAATCTTTCACAATCTGCTGACCAAATGTCTGATTTATCAATCAAATTAGTTAAACTTTCCATTGTTATTAACCTAGTTATTCGCGCACTTCCATTTAGTGAATGACATAAATATCAACTGAATTATTTACAATCTAGTGCTAAAATTATCTACCTACTAGCTATACAAAGCTAATACATACAGGTATAGAACTGCCAGTGATCCGGTAGAATTTAATGTATTTAACACCAGTTTGTTGTTTCTTCCAAGAGATGACATAGTCATCCATAATTTTCACAAATACTTAAATATTTCCATTTCTATACCATTAATTATTTATTGAAATTCTGTATTTTGCAATTTTTCACACGATCCGAAAAGATTTATCAAAATTGAAGGTTCGAAAAATCTTACCATTACAACAAACTTCCTACTGAGAAGTTATTATTAAAATCATATGTGCTTACAAGAAAGAAATTGATCATTGAAGTTTATGGCAAAAGTACGCTATCTCAAAATTACCAGCACCTATAAAAGTTACATTATTTTTTGTATTTTTCAGTCACCAAAAAATTAAGTAAGTGACTTTTTTATAAGAAATATTCGTTAAAATTGTAGCTTTGACATATCTAAGCATATCCACGTTCCAAGATCACTGGGAGTCAAATACAATGCTTTTTGCTGAAATACACTTTTGTAAGGGTACATACGGCAATATTTACCCTGGAATAAACTGGTTTGTTTGAATACTTAATTATCCAGCAACAAGCTTATTAAGTTTCTAATAATTGTATGTAAAAATTTGTCTTTCTAAAAAACACTGTAGTTTTAAACTAAATAGGTATCTTGTATCCTCAAGTGCCAAATTTGATATAAAATTAATAATTAGTATGAAAAAGCGTTTTATACAATATCGATGCTTTTAAATGATGCAGGCAAAATAATCAACTTTCTATTGGTTTTTCTCGAAGTATCTGCTCCTCACTTTATATCCTAATTATTTGTGAGCATTCGAAATAATGTGTCACTTATTTATGGATTTCTCTAACATTATCGGATTTATTGACCTGTTATCATCTTACCTTTCGCCATTTTTCAACCCTTTATCACCGTGCATAACACGTAGAGTATTTTCAACATCTGCCGTATTTAATACAACGTAAAAAACTCAAAGAACCGGTACTGCGTCGATTTTTTTCGAAACATTAAATTTCCGATCGTATCGAATTTCTTTCAAATATTTGTATTGAACATCTAACCCTTTTCTCCGCTAAAATGTCGAAGGATATTTATGGGCCTGAATACGCCCAATAATCGGTTTCTATTTCACGGTTAGTTTTCGATTGCAGTGTTAACAACATTTATCTACGTTTACCCCTAGGATATGGTAAATCGGCAACTAAATTCATAGGCTTGAAATGTGAAGCTGGATTTATATTGATATAGATTTCATGGAAGAACGCGTGAAATTTGGTTATTGTATATGGGTGTTAGTTTAGTTATTGTTGGAAACGAGGCAATGATATGATAGAAACGTGTTGATGTCAGATATTTGTCCGAATTCGCCATAATGAAAAAGTTATACAGGTCGACTGTATGTTTGCTTTTTTATGTTTGGATGTATGCGCCTTTCGTACAGTAAATGTACTTCGATTTTGATTATCTTTTTATTTGAAAGAGTAGTGATGGGAAATGATCAGATTAAAAAAAATATATTTATCTTCCCAATCGCATCTATACAACAGTTTTAGTAATAAAGTAGGTGAAGATTCAAGAAAGTAATCATCATATTTAATATATTTTCTGCTGTCAGACAAATATGTGAATTAAAACACGTTCGTGGAAGAAATGTCCCATGTACTGCTCAAAAACTTCCAGTAGGTAGGTACCAATGGAATTACCTATTTCGTGTTTGTCGTTTCCTAAATAATAAAGTTTTTATAAAAAAGTTATTTATTGTTGAATAAGATTGATTTGTTATATTTATACAAATCATTAAAATGCTTGTCAAATTTATAATTTGGGTTATGTTTGATTTGATTGTTTTTATAGTTAAAACGTACCTACCAACTGGTGACTAAGATAGTCATTTAAATGTATGAGATAGTAATGGCATAGATGTAAGTAACTGTAAAATATGAATTACACTTTGTTGGAATATCAAAGGAATTGAGAGTAACTATTAACAAAGGAATATCCGGGTAAGTTTTGGTTTCTAAAGTAAAAACATTATCTGCATTTTTCAAGTTCATCTTTAGCGGTACTTTCTTGGTTTTTATTCATATTAGTGTTTATCCCAATGCCCCAAAAAAGTGGGTTATTTCTATATGCTTGGAAACTTTAGGTATTCCAAAAAAATCTAAATTTCAGAGTCCATATGACTGTAAAGTAGATAAATAAATGTAATGAATCGGATTTAATTACATAATATTTTCAACTACACGGTTTTAAATATGTAATGTACGACTATGTATCATTTTTAACTAGGTAGGTACTTTACAAATTTTGGAGCTATACAGAATAAACAATATGACTTGAAAAATGTAATAAGACGTAGAAAAATAAAATTGATCTATCAATTTTCGAAGAAACACTAGCTACATATTGTATTAGTGTATCTCCATTCTCTATCTGAAAATTAATTCCTCACATTATTTGCGACGTTGAATTATCATACATACATCATAACAGAGCCGTTACACATGACAGAATGAATGCAGAAAAGTGTGAATGAATCGTAAAATAAAATAATCGTAATTCAACGACTTTGGTTCCAAAGTTATGTCTTTCTCTCATCTTATTTCCTTGTCTGTGTCATCACTCCAACATTTCCTAGGCCTTCCTTTCCTTCTTCTTCCAATCGGACACCATTCCAAGACCTGTTTTGGTAATCTTTCGTTTGTCATGCATTGTCATACGAGGTTTTACCGTATGAGCTGTTTTGCTTTGATGTCCAATATCGTCTCTTTTAAGACCATCACTTTTTTTATTCTTTCCCTTCTAGACCATCCCGCTGCCCTTTTCCAGACGTCCATCACAGTAGCTGTAAGCACATTTTCAGTTTTCTCTTTTATCTGCGACACTTCACTATCACATACTTATTATGATTCTCTTGATTCTGGAATCGTAGACTCTTTTAAAGTTTTCTTTTGAAATGTTCTGGTCCCACAGGATACTATTCATCATTGAAATAGCCTTTCTTCTAGAACTTTATCCAATGTTCCATCCCTAATTATCTGTAGGCCTAGGTACTTATATTCTGAACAGTAACCTATACACTTTCCAGTTCTATATTTAATAATTCGGTCAAGGGGTACGGTAGACTCGATTGAAATCTTACCTAAATAATAGAACATAAAAAAATATGATTTCGATATACAGTATACAGGCTGTTTCAAATTCGACTCTCACCATTGGGCTCTCGGAAACTATAGGGAATACGAAGATGATTAAATTGAGGCAAAGTTACGCATTTATGTGGTCAACAATACGCCGTTTAAAAAAATTGAAAATTTCGAGTAGTTCCGGAGATATCCGGAAAAAAACCGAATTTTTAGAAAATCATTCTATTTTTTCCTGGATTTATTTCTTAATGAATTTCTAAATAAATAACACATTTACATTGCCACTTTTTTCACTCTTTCCAATGGTGTTAATAGTTTTGTAACATGACGTTTCCTATATGTGAAATTATCATGAACTTTTTTGGGAGCCATATTGACATTCTACAAATTTGAATAGCCCTTTTTATTACCTTTTTGACGATGTATGTATATATAAGTTGCCTTGGTGTCCTAAAAATCCGAGAAATTAATTAAATGACGTTTATAAAGTAGTTGCCTTTGATTTTTTCAATAGGTGACACGTAAATGACACTGTATTAAAGACAATTGCTGACTCGTTGAAAATGGAGTTCTCCAATGACAAAAAGCGAGATATGATAAAACTTTATTACACGAATGATAGAAACAGTGTGAATACATTATGTACATGTATCCCGAGAGACGACAACCCCACAGATCTTTATTCAACATATTGGATAGAAATTTAGCTGAGCATAGTTCCTTTAAAAAACTGACAGGATTGATGAAAAAACTAAAGAAATCATTATTAATGAGGTATAAATAATCCAAGTTTTTCAAACGAATCAAACCCATCGCGAATTCTGTACATTAATTTGGACAAATTTGGTGGTGGTTGTCGTCTCTCGGGATACATCTTAAGATACACTTCCAATGTATTTATTCACACTCATCAGTTGACAGTGTCATTTACATGTCACCGATTGGAAAAATCAAAGCCAACTACTTTATAAAAGTAATTTATTTAATATCTAGGATTTCTAGGACAACAAGGCTAACCCATGATACATCATCAAAAAGGTAGTAAAAAGGGCTATTCAAATTTGTAGAAGTTCAATATGGCTCCCATTAGAAAAAAAAAGGTTCATGATAGTTACACATAAAGGAAACTTCAGATTACAAAACTATTAACACCATTGGAAAGAGTGAAAAAGTGGCAATGTAAATGTACTATTTATTAAGAAATTCATTAATAGATAAAGCCAAGAAAAAAATAAAATAATTTCCCAAAAATTCGTTTTTTTCCGGATATCTCTGGAACTACTCGAAATTTTCAAACTTTCTAAATGGCGTATTGTTGATAACATAAATGCGCAACTTTGTCCCAATTTAACCATCTTCGTATTCCCTATAGTTTCCGAGATCCCAGTGATGAGATTCGAATTTGAAACAGCCTGTATAACATATATATATATATATATATATATATATATATATATATATATATATATATATATATATATATATATATATATATAAAATTATATAAAAAATTCGGATTGTCGAATATTTTGTTAAATTCTCATGGTTTTAACTGCTCAATCAATGTCAATAGACTGTCAATCCCCCAATGGTTGGCGATAATTGTTGAAGATTTTACACTAAAAAATCATGCATGGACACAGGCAGATACCATACGCCACATAGATACCATAGGAACGCTAAAATAAGTAAGTATAAGATTGTGTATTATGTGTCACATTTCACCCGAGCGAAGGCGGGTTTTCATCTAGTTTTAACATAATCCTTTGGCTGTCTCTTCCTATAAACATATTTTCTATCTTTACTTCAAGACCCTACCTTTGATATTCTTCTATTAGTTTTTTAGTCAAGTAATCAATATTCTACGACGGGTAATTTTTAGGTGAAAATAGGTAAGTAATAGTAAGAGACGGACGCTGTTTTAGTATCTATCCCTATCCACTGGTTGTAATCTATAGCATTGATTTGTCAAACGATAAAACGGCCATCCAGCCTGAGCAGATACTGCCGAAAATGCATTTAAGAAAATTATCATAAAATTTTTAAAAAATAACTCAATAATCCCTATTTCAATTAGCAATTTATAAATATAAATATTAACCAAGTATTCATATCCCATACTTGGTAGAAGTGGCTGAAATAACGTCCCGTGATAAGTTGTCAATTTGGTATGTTGCGCAGTATTTCACTAAGTGTCTATTGTTGTATTTAAGCTTCCTTCGCCCATACTACATAAGGATGCGCAGCGTGATTTTGCGCAACCTACCGAAATGACATACGATATACCAATGTTTTTTGTGCTACTACCACTACTCGTGTTACTCGTCCTCCCTATATTTGTTCATGTATACGCCATACGTATCGAAAAATGTAGTCATGACGAACGGACGAACTGGGGAATCTCAGTAATGTGGTTTCCGGTTATACCAATTTGGTACGGAATCCAATAGGTTGTCTTGACTTTAAATATGAAGACCGTCAATTTTATATCTTATTTAGTACCAAATTTGGTAGTTCCAAAACTTCCAAAGATGAGAAAGCATATGTTTGCCTCATTTTTCTGCCTTTTCACTTTTTCCAGCAAAATAAAAGGACGCAGTGTTGAGTTTACGAACATGGGACATAAGTACCTTTAATTTCATACCTCAAGTAAGTCAAGACTATATGAGAGTAGTTCATCTACAGTAAGCTTACCCTTTACATGCCCCTGCCAGGGTTACGCGGCAGTTGGAAGATGCTGGATAGCATATTCGAACACGATGCACTGTCGTCTACCCATTCATATATCTTTTTATTGCAAAGCAGTATAAATATAGTTTTTTCAATTTGCCAAAATATTCTTCTCCTTTATTATTTGCTCAGCAAGTTTCCTATTTCATAAAAGGAAATATTAAAGCTATGAATTTCCTCGATCCTCGAGAGAATACTAAAAACGTGTATATCTAACATTATAAGTGTGAATTATTATTTTTTTATATCTTATTACCAGGAACATGTCTGAACCATAGCAAACGATCCATTATTTTGAGGGACACGCTACATAATACAAAAGTTACCGAGAAATGTAAATATTTAGTCAGAGCATAAAATAATGTATCTTGTAGGCAAAAATAAATTTTACATTAAGTATATGAAATTCAAGATTTTTAAGTATTTTACCATCAATTTGACATTTTCAAAATTCACCTTATCTGCTGGTAAGTATCGAGGGAATATTTTAAAATAATTATTTATAGTGAGTGGATTCATCAAAGTATCGTTTCTCTACTGATTTCAGAAGAAAATAGAGATTTTTTCTAAAAAGTGTGCTTTTTTAAAGCACAAATTGAATTTAAATCATAAGATATTATTTTTCATTTTTCATAACATTAATAAGCAATTCTAGTTTTTTGTACACGAGCACAATAATAGGGGTGTTTGGCCCTTACCAGCGATTACAAAACGATTAAAGTATTATTTCCCGCTCCAGCAATAATGTACCGAGATTAAGAGATTATCAGCATTGTCTCTTCGATCAGATACATAGTATGGAGATAGAGCTGCTTGGTAAAAATCTGCACAGGTGGTAAAGTTGTTCTTTAGGGTAGAATCCAACCACCATGCATAATATCTTTTATATGTATGCCTCGTTTAAATAACTTTAGAAATATTAGTCAAAGAGCTCTGGCGGTGCGTTATGGATATGTTTTTTGAAGTGAAGTCGAACATGGGTTTTTTAATTTGAATCAAAGTTTCATAAAGTTGATAGTAATGGGAGTTTGTTTAAATTACTGAAAAGAGACAATGTATGAAATTTTTAAAAGCATCTATATGTTATTTGCTTTAAGTAAATCTGTCCCAAATGCTCTGATGTTTTTATAATTTTTTTTTAAATTATATGAAGAATAATTTCAAGATAGATAACATTTATCTATCCAGTAACTTTATTATCTAGATTTGTAGTTAATAAAAATTGAATAATTGCAGAGGATCTAAATATATTGGAACAGCTTATATTTATAAAATCATCAGATTTCATTATAGATTTGCAACTAATATGAAGACTTCGAATATTCATCACTGGCACGAATTGGGAATCAATAACTCAAACTGTAAATGTATCCTAGATAAGATCGTTGTTATTTTCTGTGGAATATATTTTAGGTAAAAGAAGTAAATCTTGTGTTTATCCATCTTGACAGCCCCTAAGTCCATAAAATATATTTTTGGCATTTTTTTGCCAAGATGTTTATCATAGTTGAAACAGTTACAACTAATCTTCTAAAAGCCGTTGACATTCGTCTCTTGAGAAAAACAGGACAAAGAGTGTATGCTCAAATGAATTTTTATATTTTCTTCCTGTTGATTCATATTTTGGACAAGTGGTTCGCCTTGCAAAAAATTGAATATAATCATTGTTCTTTTTTTTGATTTGCTGGAATCAGACGATTTTCATATATGGGCGAAAAGAGCTGTTACAAAATCGTGATCAGTTTCTTTTAGAATCTTAGAGGATCATATTCTAACTTTATTACTGCAATGATTACGGGCATTCTTGAATTTATTGTGTCCGCATGCCAACATGATAAAAATAATAGATGAAGTTACGAGTGCTTACTGTATTGAGCATAGAGATATAAAAAATGTAGACGTATTACAGACAACATGATAATGTTATAAGGATTTTGTAGCAAAAAATTTTTATGAGATAATTTTTTGGAATGAAATATGTGAAAATTGAATTGAATGATGTTAATGAATAACAAGAAGCCCTCTGGCTGCTTTGCTGCATCTTTTTGAGCTGTTCGATGGAGTCTCGGATGAAATTTTTTCTTCAAAATGTGGGATTAGGCTAATTGGCTTTATATTTCGTTATTTATTACCAAAATCTATCAAATTTAATAGATAGTGCAGTGATTATAACCAACATCATACACAGTAAACGATATGGTAAGCTCTATTCGTTATTGACTAGCTTAAGTTAATAAGAAAAAAATATAATAAACTCTGCAGTCACTGGTAATAGGGATATTATATCTACATGTTATCTAGATGCATGTGAGTAATACAAGTGATTTGTCAATAATTGTTTCAAATTAAACAAATACGAATGTCAGCGAAAGATATTAATATTGTTGGCTTCTGTATTTTCTATATAAATACACGTGTTACCAGTAAATATGAAGAATATCGCTTTTTAATATACGTGTAAAGAGTTGTACACCTATGTAAATAATGAAGGTCTTCTAATTAATTCAGCAAATCCAATAAGTCAGGTATATGATATATCTATGCACCCATGAGCAAGCAAACTATCAATCTACAGATGCTATGGACAAACAAATCAGAATTATTAATATATTCAATACCCGAATACGGAATATAAGGATAATGAATATCTAAAATGATGGCTTCATGATATATTATTTACACCATTACCTAATACAGCGATTCTCAGAATCATTGCTTAAATACCGCATTCATAAATAAAATCTAGTAAGCAAAAATCATGCAAAAAAGTTTTTTATGTCTTCCGGAGTAGTAGCTGTTAATGGAGGGAAAAATTATCAATATATTAAAAAAGAGCTCGGCTAGATAAGAATGAAACAAAATTAATAATACTGAATAATCTAATTACGATAATCAATCAATCTGAAGAGTAGACTGTCACTGATTTTGAAATTATTATGCGGCTGAGCTACAGCAGTAATGTGATTTGATGTTTAGTATTGAAACATTTGCTCGTCAATCATTTTTCATCTATTAAGGATAGAAACAAAGAGACAATTGAAAAATTATTCCGAAATATGAGCTTTTCCAATTGCGCTAGATATGTTTCTTGATTGCACTTTGCAATAGCTATCCGAAATAAATTGTATTCCATCGTGAGTGCGTGAATTCTTTTGGTTGATTCTCATTTATAAGTTCAGATATAACACAGAAAATGAATCAGTATGATAGATTCAAGATCCATTGGAGAATATACCCCTCATCACATTAGTAGATTGTTAAGAAAAATTAACGAAACTAGAATGGAAAATTTTTGAGGAATGGGAGCAGATTACAGAGACAACCATGGTAAGCGCCCAAGGCGGAATATCTGAAACTAGATATCCTGAGGCCTCTAGATAGCTCCAATCGGTGAAACGCAATTTGTTCATGTCAAAATGTCATCAGTTCCTATAAATTTATCAAGACTAAGAAGGATATTCATATTATTCAGAAAGCATTTTTGATAGGTCTATAAGACTGATAAGATTTTATTATTAATTTTCTTCATTGTCGAATATACCTATTAATATATATTTATATCTTCTAACAACTCTTACTTCGTTTTATCATAGGTAGGTATGTCTAGTGCCACCTATCAACTACGATAATCAACCTCCAAATAGTTTACCGTTGACAGCAGTACTGCAGAGCCCTTCGACTCGTTAGATTATTGATTTTTACCCTATCACACGACATCTACCAACGTTAACAAGCACTATGCCACTATCTGAACTAACCAGTAAATATTATCGCTTATTTATTGATTTTCAAGCTTTTATTTGGTCTAGCAGGAACCATATTAGTGATTACAACCATGTAGCTAGTCAATTTGAGAAGACAGTTTTTCACAACAAAGAAAAAAATGCCATCAGACGCTGAAAGTGGGCTACAGCCCAACGAAGAAAGACCCCACACATTATTTGTGGCTCCAATACTAAATGTATCTTGGCCCTTGGGAGATACTAACATATCCTACACAATACCTTCAGGTAAGTTTGTTTACATTTTTTATTGACATATTATGTTTCCTACGATTCAAATTGGAAAGAATATATTGGAATTATGCTTAGAAGAATTCTCAAGTAGAATTATCATTTCAAATAAGCAATCTCGGTTGATTCATAATTCTTACAAGAATGAGCATTTATTAACAACTTACAGAAGAATATTGAATGACAACCACAATACATTTATACATAGTCTCAACTCTGTACAATTCTAATGTAATTCTTCAATAACTCACTAAAATTCGATCACTTAAAATGATTGCAAATATTTACTTAATGCAGAGCGACAAAACATCCAGTAGAATCTCATTTTTTATGACTTTGAACTATGCTTTTGAAACAATAGAGGGCTGAAACTTCAAAAGTACCATCACCAGTATAATTAACATTATTTTGAAAGAGCTCCAACTAATAAAGTCTACTTTGGTTTAAATATTTATTTCACATTTTTGAGTATGGTCACTATTTACTATTACTGTAATTCGGAAACCGTAAAATTTTTGAAAAATGTCCAATTTAAACATTGCCGGATAGGTATGCTCTCTTTTTTAATTCTGCTTTCTCAGATTTTCGAGAAAATTCTTCTTCTTATTCTTATTCATCCTCTTTCAAAAAAAGAAAAGCATTAAAATTGGAGCAAATTAACTAGGCGAGAGACGCGTAAGTCTGTCGAAAATTGTTTGAAAGAAAACTGCTAAGGAGTTAAACTGTGTGTCCCAATAACGATTGCTTATACTGTCTACTCTTTGAATAACATAAATGAATCTTGAATACGAAATTTCTAATTTGTAGCCCGTGTGGGGTCTGAGAAATTGTTGAGCACCTTTTTCACTTATTCGAAAGTAATACAAACTTTTTAAAAATGTTAACATTAAAAAAAATCACAATTAGAGATTTCAAAATTCGGTACATTTTTAAAAATTACTCAAAAAATATTAGCGTCAAAGAAATTTAAAAGATCCTCAAACAGCAGGAAATCTCCAAACAAAAATATCGACTCCCGAAACTTCATTTATTAACTATAAAGTATTCACTTGATTTGATGAGCTCAAAATGTCAAAGAAATAATAACTAGTTCAAAATATGACAGATATAAATCAATTATTTTTTCTTGTGTTTATACTTATTTGATTATTTCTATCCCAGGAACATGGTGGCCATGGTGCGATTACTGGAAAGATCCTCAGCATATTCTTTATCAGCTAGCAAACTTCTGTTTTGTTTTGGCATACTCTTCCACTTGTTCAAAGAGAGGTGTCCTCTTCATGCATTGCTGGTTAATTTTTGGTGAGTTCAAAAATAGAATATTAGCTAAGTTTCACAAAACGTGATCCAGAGCTGTTCTAAATATATTAATCTATTCTAAGGTTTGCTGCTGTTCTCAACATGGGCATGGAACATTATTTGCGCCCCTGATGTATTCACATGGAACTTCGCATTCATGCTGATGAACATGGCTCAGGTCTTCCACATCTTGTATCAACTGCGACCAGTGAAGTTCGATCCTGAACTGGAAGAGGCATATCACACTCTTTTTGAACCTTTCAAGGTAATCTTTGCTTGTTTTATTTGTGTATTAAATTAAATTTAATTACATTTCAGCTAACTAGATTGCAATTCAAGAGAATGGTCAGCGCCGATTTTGCACAAATAATGTCATTGCACGCCGGTGAAGCGTATGCAGTGCAGAATCTAACAAGAACTGATCGTCTTGGACTACTACTTTCTGGCAAGGTGAACATACGTTGATACATAATTTTAGGTATACTTATATTTAGGTATAATTATATACAAGCAATAATTATGATCCTAGAGTCAACAGGTACCGATGAATGTCTGAAATAGAGCAAAGGAAACAAGCTTAATGAAATTCCAAATCCAAATTTCTCTAATTCCAAACGATTAGGTCTATCTACTAAGCATTTAATTGTATTGTACATAATTATATTTGTTTCTGCCCATCCATCCATCCGTCCATTACGAGTGTACCCGTAGATAAATTTCTTATAGAAATGTACCCATTGCAATGGTTTGCATTTCAAATTTCTAAAAATGTCAATGGCATGATGTTAAGTGTCAATAAAGAAGATACAGATTGTTTACCCAGAACACATTGTGGGTAACTTTGAAAGATCCACAGTGCGAATTCACTACGGCTATCGGAAACATACGACGATTTTCGAGTACAAATCAAAAAATACATAACCTCAATTTAATGGATAATACCTACCTGTTGTTTGTTTTGTGTGTATACCCTTTAGGTAGGTACATATTATCTGTTTCAAATGAAATTTTCACAAAATAATGAGTGAGTCGATTGAAGATCTTAAAAAACAAGATCGAAGATGGTTAAAATAAACTTTACAAAGAATAAAATATTAGGTCTACACTCCTGTTAGAAGGAGACTATAAAAATATTAGCGAAGTTATTGAATGAAGCACAATAATTTTGCAGCTGGGGAAAACCACCTTCATCAAAACATTATCCAAGGCTGAATCGATATGAAGCTAAATATTTGAAATAATGAAAAATCGATAGCCAAAAGATACACTAGAATGAAAATATTGTTTATGTTCATCGTGAGCAGTTATTCGATATTGTGCATGCAGCCCACATAAATACAGTAGGTACATAAAGAGAAAAAGCCAGATGGTGAGAATAATTTTATTTTTAACTACCAAGATCATTTGACAAAATTTTTAATTTTAAGATCACTGAAAACGAAAACAAGTGGCTGAACACTTGGTAGATACTGCCTGTCTGGTAGGTTCACCATATACTTATCCTAGAAAGTGAAAACGGCCATGAAGTTGTCAACTCGGTTACTAATCTTTGGCCTGGTCTTAAATTAGTTCAGGGCCGTCCAAGACATTCACAAGGTCAAGTCTCCTTAGAGTGAGCAAATCAAGATGTTCGTGATATGTTAATTATATGAGTCAACGATAACAACATTCCAAAATGATCAGATGGGCTGAGATTCATACAGTCACACACGAACAAATCTTTTCAAAGAGGAATCGACAGAAGCCCTTATGAGGCCTTGTATGGCAGTAGACAAGTCAACGGTTTAGGAGATGTAGCTTAGACCTGCCCATAGATATTATTGATAAACTACAAACTGAAGAGGATTAAATGGAATTGAAAACGAACACAACGAAGTGAAGTGATGCTATATGGACAACAGAATTGTTAATAATTATTGAATTATCAAAATCATAATAATGTAGCATCAGAAACTGTGGACAACATTAACAATAATGAAGAATATTATAGCAATATACTTAGCCTGAGATGATGAAGTAGATAGCAACTTCAATTATCAGTCAAACCAAAGAAATAAAAGAAATTTGATTGCGAGGGATAAATCACATAAGATGCTATGTCTGTCAAACAAAAGATATACTTCTTTGCAAACAGGAACTAATGTTTCGATTCGAGTGCTAGATGTTGACAGGGGTAGACCAACACCAAGAAATGTCCTGAGTACTGATAATGGATCACTGGACAGATTATTTTCTAGAAATTAACTTCTTCAAGAAGATTCGAAATTCATGTTGCAATCAAATGAAACTACTTGTAAAAAAATATTGTAACGTTTAACCCTGTGCTAAGCGTTGTGGGGTGAGTTCACTTGCGTAGGACTCAAAAGTTCGCAGATTGCTTCCAATGATTTATTTTCAAACACACTGTACACGGCTTTCTGTTGTAGTACAACTGTCACTACTTGTCACTTTGACTATCTATACTGTCACTGTCTATACCGACAGAACTACTATTAACATCTGATTCCACAGACTGACTGTTATCAACTGACTTCATAAGACTGACTGACTCTGTCCCGTGATCGACACGGCTTTATATACCTGAATCATGACATGACATTCATCGAGAATGTTCTATGATTATCTAGATGCACATAATTAATTCCTTGTCAAACTGACAATAGTATGACAAATTGTACCTCACATATAGTTTCTGGAAGGATCTAGAATAAATCTACTGTAATTCTAGAACTACATAATGCAATATAAAAGCAACAACTATAGCAAACAAGGTAGTAGAATGAATAGCTAATAAACAAATATTAACCGTAAGTAAATGAATACCTATCCACGTTACACTATATTTGCGAACTGCAGCAAATATGTCATTTAAAGGTTCCGGCAAATGTTTTCTCAGATCCAACTGCAAGAGATTTTGTGGTGATAATAAATGTTCCTGTAAACAACGGTATAAAACAAGTCAAAATGTCATGGATCACTAATATTTTTATTTCACATACCTACATGTTTATAAATATACGTCTTAAGATTATTATGTATTTTTCGATCTTTGGGTATCTGGTAATATCTACAATACGAATGTCGTCATATGTTTCCGATGGACATCGTGAATTCGCGTTGTGCATCTTTCAAATTTGCCCACACTGCGTACTGGGTATACATAATGTACTTGCAACGCGATGTGGGAAATTAGCGAAATGCATAACGCGTTGTGGGTATAAATTTCGGTCATTGGTCGAATTCGGCAACTGAGCACCACATGTTTATAAAACTAACAATCTTTCTCATTGCAGAACCGTACGAAATGTAGGTTAAATTTATCAGGTAGGAATAGGCAATGACTAAATTTCATCTAAAATATGAATATGATCTGTAAGTACCACAACTTTTGTTTGAGGAACTTGTTGTTATTCTTGTGTATTGAAAACTATACCCAGGTATTCCTAATACTGGAAATTTTCGTTTTAAAAGACAGTAGTGGTTCTTTTATTATACCTGCCTCTGAAATGTCCCTGGCCCTAGCGTTAATGCTCTCGCTGCTGCCTTATGATGTTTCAAGTTGAAAGTATTCTTACAGAAAACAGAGATATGATCCATCCGCCAAGGTCCCTCAACTGAAGTGACTTGATGACTTAACCTTCTGAGGCCTCGATGGAGAACGAAACTAGCCTCAAGAATATGCTTCTTTTACACACTCCCTCTATTTTGAGACCGCGCCATAGCTTTTTCGACCGGTTGAGAACCAACTGTCCAATAACCTTGAACGTCAACACCTCGGACCTGATATTTCACAGTTCCTTTAAGCTATGTCCAGGAATCTTCATTGTACATTCGTTGTACATTTCCTCTTACTTGTGCTTACATTCGAATTCTCTCTTTTTCATGATATATCTTGAAAACTTTCAATTTTATTTATTTTTTATCAATTTATCACAACAGCTATTGTAGATCTAAATCAAACCTATACTTAGATACTAGTCCTTATGTCCACCTAAAACCGCTATTCTTTTTTTATGGCTGACATAAATGCTACTGTTCGACAGAGCAACATATATTTGAATATTTTTTTCAGAATTCTAAATGAGCTTTTGCAAAATTTGTCTTATTTCCTTAGAAAAAACTGTTCCCTTATAACCTTATAATTAATCCGATAAGTAGGATCTAATCTAGAACTTCGTCAATAATGATGACCCTTCTTGAACTCCTACCCTTCTTATTTGTTGAAGAAAAAAGCTTATAGAAGCTGAAAATTAATGTATAATAATTAATTTCCTGTACAACTCCACTCTTCAAGAGATTATCTGATCAAGAGCCTTGCTTTACTGAAGTATCTTATCGTAGAAGCACGTAATTATGCAATTAAAACTTCCAACTTCAATTTAAAACCCATACAAGGTGTTTGCATGTAAAATTCTAAGTGATTAAGAGGCATGCTATTCAAGCGAATCGAATTTATTTGAATACGAACTTGTGTCAAGTAGCATACGGAAATTAAAAACATTTATCTTTATGTAATCTTGATGTTCAACATTCTTAAATATGAAGTGCATTTTATTGCTAGCAGAGAGATATTGACCAAGTGAAATTCTCTCAGTAATTTGTTTTTAAAGTGTATGTTACAGTCAGTCATTTCTTATCATCGTCATCATATCCAAATATACGAGACGGATAGTTTATCACCACATCCAAACGACTCTGTACAGACATTACTCGTGGTAAAGTTGCCAGTGCTTCTTCAATAGATGGCCACAATTGGCTTCGCCAAAAATATTCAGGTTATAGCCGGAATCGATCTAATGTTTGTCCAAATATGAGAAACAACTAATCTTTGCCATGGCAGTCGGACGTGCAAACCACTATGCCAAGATGACCACCATTTGATTAAAGAATACAACAACCTATTACTGTAATTAGCTTGGCTTTGAATAATTATTCTGTAATTTAATCATTTTATTTTTTAATTCAAAAAGTTTATTAGTACCTACTGATTAAGAATCATTAAATATGATGGGGTTTTTTAAGATTTATGGAGTACGTACCAATGATTTTGTGCATAATTTTGAGTAGGTAGGTAACTCTTTCGTTTTATATTTTTCAACCGTTCTATTCATATTCTTAATTTAGGGACAATCGATTTATTCTCATTTTCACTCTTAACCAAATTGGAGGATTTCGGAATTCACAACTTTACTGTAAAAAGAATTGTGGTTATTTGTATAGACATTCAATTATCGACTTTTCGGTTTTTGCCCGGAGCGCAGTGGTTTTCAAGAGAAGTTGATTCTGGACGAATTTTACAAGGATGAATTCTAATAGATCGATAACCAGCACCATGGAATAGGTTATTTCAGTCATGAAAAATATGTGACTACTAAATCCTTATGAAATATTGCCAGAATGTTTTCTTCCCTCCAAATTGTTGACAAAATGGCATTTTTTAAATTACAAAACAATAATTAATGAATGTTTAGTTAAAGGAACATGGTTTGCCTAATAATGGGACATTAATTCTTTTTTAGAAAAAGTAATAACATACAAAAAGTTCTATTTGGAAAAACGCACTATTGCTACTTTTGTATGAAACAATCAAATAGATAATTTTGAAGGGCCCAATGTAACATAAAACAAATCTCTTTAAAGATAATTGTTAAGCAAGGCTCAAGTACCAATACTTCATCTTACTTACCACTGAAATGACAATCTAACCAAAACAAATCGATTAATTATTGATCGTAAACGGTTAGAGATGGGCATACGAATGTACCAAGCAGACATCATTTTCAGAACGATGTCATGGACCTCTTTCCTCAAACTTCTAAGCTACCATCGAATGTGAATAACTCTGTATATTTCAGAAATTTGTTTGTACGAAGTAATCATTTTATTGAGCTTTCTTTTTATAAATAACAATAATTTATAGTAGAGTTAGAACAACTTCTATGTATTTCATTATTTTGCTCGCACAAACAGATCATCATTTTCCAACCTGGCAAGAATTTATTTTCGTTTTTGCTTCGCGGCATAGATTTATTATTATATTCAAATCTGCCAAAAATTCGGAGGGAAGAAAATGTTCTGGCATTAGTTTGTCTGAAAAATGATTTGAAAAAACTCTCAAAATTAAAAGGCTGTTGATTTGACCGAATAATAGTTTTTCTCACTTTCTTTATAGTTTTGGGGTGGTTTATTCCAATAAATAAAACAAACAGACGAAATTATTACCAGAGAAAATGATTTCTTAGAATGATATTGAAGTATATTTTGCTGTTGATGTACAGATTATCAAATTATAGTTGATTTCTTATGCATAATGGTCAATATTTATTTTGTCGCTGCGGTAATAACTGAGGATAAATCGACATGAAAATCACAACCTTGATCATTGAGTGAATACTAATTTACCTGGAACATTGCCGCCAGGACAATAATATTAGAGTCGTGTAGAGCAAGAAATGTATTAATAACATTGCTTGACATTCTAGAAGAGTACAAAAACTCGGAAGTAACTCCGTGACGGGGTTGCCGATGTGGACGATTTCTTCGTGCTTTACTTCGAAATGGGCATGCTATGTGGTGGCTATTTTTATCGCAGGACGGTTTCTCATTTTGATCCTTCGAGCCTATTTGTCTGAAGACATTTGCATGACTTGATGGAAGAACATTTTATTTGTAAGGAATATAAATCGTTTCAGAATAGATAATTTTGGAATATTTTCTAACATCAACTGAGTGCTTAAATTTTTTTATGGAATATCAAAAGAAAATATAATAGTCTATTTTCTATTAAATTTATCATAAATATTCGGAATATTTAGTTTTCCAATTTTATTCTGTTGTTATCTAAATAAGACTTTTATTTTCAAACCTTCGTAGATGTACAATAAATGTGAAAAAATCGTTTGCGAAGACACAGGTCTGTACTACTATGAATAATTTTATTGCTTATGATTTTATATTGATAAATTGTTTGTTCTTGTAAATTTCACAAAATTTACTTGAATGAATGTGCTATTTTTTCCTAGATCATATTCACCCTGTGTTAACATCTCAAGATTAGCGCTGTTGCCAAATATCATCAAAATCATAAGTGTATAATACGAAATTTTCGGAGATAATACAGTTCAAAAACTTATATTAAAAAACGGAACGATGAATCGCTTTGAATTCTTATACATATTTATCAAGGTTTATTTTATAATAAAATAGCTTTTCATTGACATTTTTCGGGAAGTGTAAGCGAAAAAAATAAAATAAAATGTGGTGAAATAATACATTCGCACTATCTCACCTATATATATATATATATATATATATATATATAAGAGAACTATAATTCAGTATTACTGAGATGGATATAATATATCAAAATGATAAAGCTATTCACCTTTATGCTTTTATTTCATCGGACACAGTCATCCACCAGAAGCGGATCACGTGATTTCAAGCTTATTTGCTTTCGTCAGCGCCACATAAGTGGAAGCTGTATCCGATGAAATAAAAGCATAAAGGTGAATAGCTTTATCATTTTGATATATATATATATATATATATATATATATATATATATATCTGCCGAAAATGAATTTACGCTATAACTACCTTAACATGCCTCTTTGTAGCATAACCTAGGCATGTTCTATCGGGTTGAAGTCTGGAGACTGAGCAGACCAGAAAACCTCTAGAACATTGGGGAGACAGATTTTTGCTCCTTGTTGGGTAAATTTCCTATAGAAATGTACCTATTGCGATCGTTCACACTTTTGAATTTCGAAAAAATTTCAACGGCATGTTGTTATATGTCTATAAGTTAGTCCAAAAAAACATTTGGTTCAAAAGTTTATATATATATATATATATATATATATATATATATATATAAATATATATATATAAATATGGGATATTACGAGATTTGTTAATACGATAGAGGTCGCAGTTTTGGAGGTATCAAGTTCAAATTTGCTACAAAAATCAATCTCTCAAATATCTCGGCCGAGTTCGTTATTGGGCAATATCGGGTAAGTAGCTTCAAAATGGCGACCATTCAAATATCAATCAAAAAAGAGCCGTCGTGTAAATATCATCAAAAATAATTTTAGGTTATAGATATAATCAGTACATACAACTTTTGTTCGAAGCAATTTTCCATAAAATGCACAGATAAAAAAATAAAAATTAATAAAGAAAAAATAAGAAATATTGATAAAACATGAACACTCAATATAAATTTGATGTAATTGTACATTTTCTGGAGATCTTAATATAGACCCTGATTTAAAAAAATATATAGTATATTTATTGAGATGAAATAGGCGAAAAAAAATTCTGCCTTGAAGTGGAACGCGAACCCTGTCTGCTTTATATTCAACAGCCGAAACAAAAACCTCTAACCGCAAGGCTATGGCACATACGGAAATTTTTTGTAATAACATGTAGGTACACCAATGAAAAAGTTGTTAAAATTTCTATTCAATGAATTTTGAGAAATTTACCTTTCCGCTGACTACAGGCCATCGGAATTTTTATCTCTAGACTTCCAAACCTTGACTCATCTGTAAATAAGATATGGTACCACTGTTCATAATATGTATAAGTAGGATGAACCCTAACGTAGATATCTCGAGCACTAGCGCGTAACCCTAGTTCTTCGGTTAAATGAGGTCTTGGCAAGATTCCACAAGTGTCCATTCTTTAAATAATAAGCACAAACTGAATACTGTTGTATAAGAATTGAATTTGTCAAATGTCATATGGCAAAATATCGTTATTGGTTTCTTCCTTTGATACAAAGATGTATTTATTGTGCGAAATTACGTAATAATATCAATCTGTACATTGTATAAAAAGACCTACTTCGTTCGAAAACATTTATTCACATTCACAATAAACCTTTTTTGAAGTAATGTATTTTAAGATGAAAATTGTGACTCACTACATCAGAATTCTGACTCGTCTTTGCCAGACTATATGATCTAGATGTTGTTGAATTTCAAAATCTCATTGGATTCTGTATTGAAAATAATGCTTACTAGAATACGGTTATCTAATTTATAATAATCCAATTTATTAAATTGGTACTCAAATATCAACTACAGAAATCTTACGTAAAACACATAAAATGTTAAAAATCGAATAAAAATCTACAAATCCTACGGAATTTGAAATTGGTGCCTTTAGTCCTCCATCTACCGCGAACTGATTTTCATCTCGAGAACAACTCTAAATACTGATTTGCACTTTTTTATGTAAATACGTTTTGTTGGGTTTCTACTTATCAACACCTGACGAAACAAAGTGGTGTTTTAAGTTTGAGGTGTGCACATTTGCACATGTGAGGCATTGTAGCTTCTAAAGGGGTCGATTGATTTGGATTCAGATTTTTTATTTGAAAGGTGACTTGGTGTTTTCCAGATAGTTGAGTTTATCTTGTTTATCGGTCTATATGTCTGTGGCATCGTAGCTCCCAAACGAATGAACCAATTTTGATTTTTATGTTTGACTGGTGAAATGAAGGAGATATTGCTTAAATGTTCTTTTTTTTAATCAAGTCTAACGTGCATATCTGTCAGTCTGAATGAGGCATGAACCGAATTCTTCAATTTTTTTTCTTTGAAAGATGACTTGAATGAGACTGTTCTTAGTTCTTTTTTTTCGGAGGTTATTTAATCTAATATATTATTTTCTTTCTAAAATCTATAAATGGTTAGAAATATGATATTCTTTTTTGTCTTTGTAGGTGAATGTACTTTCCGATAATCAGTTTCTGCATCCAATTCTACCCTGTGAATTCTTAGACTCACCAGAGTTTGAGTCAAGCAGAAATACCGTTGATGATAAATTCAAAGTAAGTATTGCTAATCAAATGAATTTTGATCTTCCCTCGATTCGTTCCTTAAAAGCCTTTTTTGGCAGCTTATTGTTTTATAGAATATTTCCAATGTACATTTAAAAAAAATTATTAAGTGGCTAGTACCTATCACGCTGCATCTAAATATGGAAGTTTTGGTTCGCAGGTGTCAATTGTTGCATGTAGCACCTGTAGATATTTGTACTGGCAGCGCAGCTCCTTGGAGTACCTTTTCGTCAAGGACACATACATAGCGACAGTTTTGACAACGATTATAGCTAGAGATATTGCGACCAAATTGTATGCGATGAACAACAAAATAGTGACAGCTAAAGGGTCACATCTTGACATCAGACTACCGAGCATAACTTCGTCATTGACATCGGGTGGGGAGTACAAGTCACCAATACGGACAAAAAAAGCTAATGGAGGTAACAATAATGACTTTTCTAGTTTCAAATAAGACATGAATTATAAAATGTTTTAAGCGCAACACATTTTGAGATAATTTTATATGCATTTGATTTAGCATTTTCTTGGAAACATCTTTTTGAAAGGAATCTTCAGCGTATAGTGAAAATTCAAAATTTTCAGGTGTCGGCATGTCTCCTGATGCTTTCTCGGGTGAATCGAGGCACAGATTCAGAGAGAACGGAAGTGCTTCCCAGAATTGTTATTTGAGCGAAATGGAACCGCTCACTGAGCTGCCGTCTACGGATGATTTGACTTCCAATGATGTGGAAAGTTGGTTGGAGACTAGCTCCAAATATCATAGCTGTGAAATTGTTGATATGGACTGATTTATGGATATTATTTAAAATATATTAATAAAGATCTCTATCTTTAAATTATGTTTTTTTTATTTCCTGGTTGTGTTTATGCGCTTTTATAGAGCAAAAAGCCGAAGATTGTTTAAAATGCATACTTCGACAGAGCTCAAGGTAGTGACTGAAAAAAAGGAAAAAACTTTGAAGTGTTTTTTGTCTGTAATTATTAAAGTTTTTGTAATTTCGTCGTATTATAATTTTACTTAACTTTTGCTTGTTTCGCAGCCAATTTTCTAGACTAATTCTTTGTCTTCTCCATTTACCATGTATTTATAATCCATTTATTTGAAAATCATTTAAAACAAAATAGAGGTAGGTTCATTAAGACGTATTTTGATTGTGTGTCATAAATCCAATATACCAAAAAGTGTCATCCCACTCCCTTAATCAGCCGTATTCATAAACAAATCTTATTCCAGTACAACTTTAGTGTGTGTATCGATGAAATCAACTATGACAGTTCTGTCAAACTTAACTAAAATCGAGCTGAGATTTGTTTATGAATACCTGGATGTTTGTTTTTATACATATTCAGGCGTAGGTATTCATAATCGAAACTTAGTACGCTACAAAATTAGGTTTTTGACTCTTATGTCAGTGTTATGGTAGGATAGTGTTTTGTTTTTTATTTTAATACGGTACTGGATAGTACCGAATTAAGATTAGATTATGAATAGGCCTGATTATCTTTTGAGTTTCATTCAGTGAACTTTATTAACTTTCCGATAGGCATTTTTTGGGTGGGTGTGATATCAACATAATATAATTTTGACATATCTCCAAGCTTTTGAGGCACCTAGACACAAATACAAAAGTTCGAAAATGGGAGAGGCTAGACAATACGATAATTTGTTTTTATTTCTTATGTACGCGCGTTTTGCATACCTAGTAAAGGCACTTCGGTTTTGATGACACCGCTTAAAATGTGGCAAGTACGAGTGGAACTCATACTAAAAGTGTTCCGTACATTTATATTAGAGTAAATCATAGTAAATATAAGAATTCTATAGGAGAAATCATGAGTTAATAATAGAAGCTAGTGATTGCCAAGTGGTCCATCATTCATGAAAGATTAGAATTAATATTATTTTATACTTTTCAGTGCACCAACTAATAACGTCGGTCCAATTTTTTGTAAGAAATATTTATTTCACACTTTTGAGTGTAACATTAGTCGTAATCGTTGAACGTTCACTATACCATATCAATGAAGATAGTACTTATCCTATTACCCACGTATACTCCTTGCTTGTAGTTGTTATTATAGAGATCTCAGAACATCGCTGCGGAAATACGCTTGAATATTTTAGTTGTTACCATTTTAACACCGTTTAAACTCGTAAACCGTAACTCTAAGGAAAAAATGTTCATTATAAATGTTGCTACAAATAATTATATCTTTCATGTAGTATCGAAAAATTTTCAATTTTCGAAAGAAATTGTCCTCTCCACATTGCAAAAATACATATTTAACATGCGTCTATCTCGAAAACCGTAACACTTTTGAAAAAATGTTCAATTTAAACGTTTCCGGATATTGTCCTATCTTTAATTATACCAACTCAGATTTTCGATTTTCGAGAAAATTCGCCCCCACCACCCCTTCGGGGGCGGTTTTCGGAGGGAAGGAGATTTCGGATTTGCGTTTTTATGAATATGGGACCATTTCTCAATCCCCTTCTTTCAAATGAGTCCAAAATCATCAGAATCGGAGCTCGTTTAATATATAAAAGGCGCGCACGAACCAAAAAAAAATAAATAAATAAAGCAGACAGTCGAATTGTACATACCTCCTCCGTTCGGGGTTCGTCGGTCAAAAACTATTAGCACCAATTTCAAGAGTAACAATATCAATAGAAAGAATATTATTTTGTTTTATTCAGTGCACCGACTTATAAAGTCAGTTCATTTTCTTGTAAAAAAATATTTCCCAATTTTGAGTGCAGTATTAGTCATTAAAATCATTCAACGTTCACCAAAGAAGATAAATAATACATTTCTTGTAAATTATTAAGAGATTTCAAAACACCGCGGAAATAGGTACACATATTTCAGAGTTTACCAGTAATGTAACTCGAAACCGTAATATTTTTTGAAAAATGACCAATTTAAATGTTGGTACAAATAGTCTCTTCTTTAGTTAGGCCGGCTGATATTTTTAATTATCGAAAAAACTTGCCCCTATCACATAGCGGAAACACATATTTCCGACATTACCACTGCTGTAACTTTTTTAAATGTTCAATTTAAACGTTGCCGGATATGGTATCCTCTTTAATTTTGTCTTCTCAAATTTTAGATTTTTGGAAAAAATGCTCCTTCCACCCCCTTTGGGAGATGGTTTTGGGGGAAGGACATGTTCAATGGCAAACCAAATCTCAATACTCATCTTTCAAATAAAAAGAGAATCATGAAAATTGGAGCACGTTTACTACTGAGAAAGCGCGAAAATCAAAAAAAAATATATTTAAAAAATCATGCTGACAATCAGTCGAATTGTACACCTCCTCCATTTGGGTCTTGGCTCGTCGGTCAAAAAAGCTAAGCCATAATTAAAAATAGAAAATGCACTTATCCGGTATCTATTTTTAAAATATTGTAATGTTATTTGTTCTTATGATGATAGAAATTCACATACACACTGAATAATAAAGTCTATTTATTTAATATAACGAGAATTCACATATGTATTACCATTTATATTCACTATTGTTCACTACTAACTATTTACAATTTATTTCACTCGGTTGGTATATTCGGTTTTGGAAGATATTTTGTGTGGCATCGAGGATTTTCCATAACGGTGACTCAGAGAACGTCGCATTGGACAGTGGCGTGGGTAAGGGTATTTTTTTGCGTGAGGTGGAGGAAATCCTCCTTATGGACATCGTGTAGACCCTATACCCACTCAATAGTCTGAGGCTCTCCAGTTCATAGCTTGGTATACTCACTAAAACCTCCATCCCGCCTAGGTTTGTCTGACCATAACTGGTCTCCAGCGACACTCAGGCCAGTTGACCCATTGTTTCTAACCATCTTCTTCGACTGCGATATTTAAAGCACCCAATCCAGAATAACTGTATCTTATACAAGCCTGGGTATGACATTAAAGATTCTAGGTCACCTTTTGGTAACCCAAATATTTGTTGTCTTCTGCGGTCTAGGTATCCGCAATCGCACAGTAGATGAGAAACTGTTTCCGGTTCCTTACCGTATAGTCTGCATTTCAAGTCCCCGTTGTACAGAGTCATTTCGTTGAGGTGCACTTGGACTGGTGCATGACCAGTCATACATTACAATTTTAAGCTGGTTTCTGTTTAGCATCAGCATTTTCCTTGCTTTCTTTTGACATAGGTTTGTCTGTTACCTGGTGTGTCGCTCGCGTCCTTGTTTCTGTTTTTCCAAAACCCATTGGTTGACAGTTACTTGTACTGTGCGTTTAGGGACTCCTTGTATCATATTATAAATCTATACCAACTGTGACGTCACCTCCTGACTTTTGAGGCCTTAAGTGCCACTTGACTGTCTGTTATAATATAGATTTGCTTGTTTACAGCGGCTTTTCTGTTGTTTTCTCTTGCACATTCGAGAATTGTATATACCTCTGCCTAAAACATAGAAGTGTAGGTTACAATTCCATGGCTAATGCAAATACTTGGGTTCCTGGAAAAAAACACCTGAACCAGCACCTTCTTCAGTTTTGGATCCGTCAGAGTACCAGACTTTACACTGAAAAATTGTGCTAAGCTCGTTATCAGACCATTCAGTCCTTCTTAGTATATTTATCTTGAATGTATTTTCAATTGGTGAAGGTAAATTTATCAAGGATAAGAAAAATAGGAAGGTAATTTTGAAGTGACATAAATGGTTGTCAAAATAAACCAAATAGAAGGTCAGTACAATTTAATTTAAAATATGGGCAAAAAAACTATAGAAGACACCGAAAAAAGTAATAATAACGAGCAAATTAAACATTTGAAAGAAATATTAAAGCAAAAAGACGAAAAAAAAAATTACTAGCTGAAAAAGACACAGTTATTGAACTATTAAAAAAACCTAAATATCTTTATCGAAAAGAACTATGAATTAATAACATCAAATATAGTTGAAAAAGATACTATTATGGATTCACTAACCAAAATTAATGAATCTATAAAAGAACGAAATCTATCAAAATCAAAATACTCTAATATTTTGAAATCATCTCCGGAAATATCGAATTTTCCAAAAATAAAAAAACGGGATTCAATATATATCGAACCAAGATTGAAACAAGATTTTTCAAGAACAAAAAATGATTTAGAAAAGCAGATTGATATCAAAAAACTAAAATTGGGAATTAACTCAATAAGAAAATCAAAAAATGGTTGCATTGAATTAAAATGCTCTGGCGAAACCGTCCAAGAACTGCAGAAATAAATTAAACAATAAATACAAAACATCTATAAAAAAATTGATGAAACCAAAAATTAAGATTCCTAATGTTAAGTATGAAGAAATACTCGATAAAGAAGAAATTGAAGCAGCAATAAGAAACCAAAATAATTTGATAAATGAAAATGACGATTTTAAAATACAATTCATAAAATACTATCAGGATAAAAGAGTTTGTACAATTTTTTTTGATATAAATGGAAAATTATATAAGACATTTTTGAACAACAATAATAAAATTTATATTGGATGGCAAAATTTGACACTTCATGATGATAATGGTATTTCACAATGTCGAAATTGTCAAAGATTTCATCACATAAGCAAACTAAAAAAAATAAAAACTCAATTGTCTGCTCAGAATGTGGTGAAAATCATAATGTAGAAACATGTATATCCAATAATATGCATTGCAATAATTGTATTTATTCAAATGATAAATTTGGGAAAAAATATGAGTGGTAGATATGTATATTAAGTCAATTTTTTATTACAATTATTATGGATATATCTATCCATCCAAATGATTTTAGAATACCAAAAATTAAAAATGTGGAACTAAAAAATACTCATGAAATGAAAACATTTTTATCACTTAATAGAAATACTAATAATTTTAAACTTTTGAATAATAACATTCGTAGTATAAACAAAAATTTTGATGAATTTACTATATTTCTTGAAGAAATAGATACCTCAATTGATTGTATAGTATTAACATAAACTTTTATATAAAAATATTAGATACCCAGTTTTATAAATTAGATGGTTATATAACAATATATAATGATAGTATAACAAATCAAAATGATGGAGTAGTCATTTTCATAAAAAAAGATTTGTATATCTCACATAAACTTATTAAAATAGCTGAAAGTAATATAATTCAATTAAAAATAAATTGTAATAAAGATTCTATTTATATAAATACTTTCTATAGATCACCAAATATTTCAAATATTGAAACATTTTTGTATGATTTTGAAAATATGCTGGAAAAACAACCAAAAGATTATTTATAGAGCTTATTCTTAGGTGATATAAATGTAGATTTATTTAAAGAAAATGAAGATACACAAAATTATCTAAATATACTTAGCGAATATGGATTTGTTTCATCTATAAACTCTGTAACTAGATCGTTATCAAATACTTGCATTGATCATATTTTTGTGAATTTTAAAGATGACAATTATGATGAAATACACACCACTATATAACTTATACACAAATAATTATAAAAAGCAATAATATTAAACACTCTAGATATTACTCTCAAATTAACAACAAAAAGTTAATAAAATTAATTGAAAATGAATCTTGGTCAGATTTTTTGAATATAAATGATGTAAATTTCGCAGTTATGAAATTTTTAGGCATAATTCAAAATGCTGTTAAAAATTCAACAAATATAACTACAATTAAAAGTAAAGAGAGAAAGAGAAAACCGTGAATTACAAAATCACTTATAATCTCAGTGAATAAAAAAATTAAAACAATGCCCTTATAATATTACCTTAAGAAATCAATATACAGAATATAAGATTCTTTCTAAAATGATAAATCAAGTCAAAAATGATTATTACAAAAATAAAATAAAATAAAATAAACAACATCAATGACTCAAAAAAATTGTGGAATGTGATAAACCAATTAACCTCAAATAAAATGAAAGATAATGTCAAAGCAATTAAAAATTCTTCAAATGAAATCACTAATGATCCAAATTCCATATGTACAGAATTCAATAAGTTTTTCTGTAATGTTGGAAATAAATTAGTAGAACATATGAAACAATCAAAATTTAACAACTTGAATGAAATCCGGAATATATCAAAATCTACAATAGTCTTAGATCCAACTGATAAATATGAAATTGAAGATATTATAAATAAATTAAAAAATAACAAATCACCAGGTCCTGATAAGATAAATAATGAAACACTAAAAATTTTATGTAAATATATTAGTGAACCTCTTTCGAATATATTCAATAAATCATTATCTACAGGAATATTTCCAGAAGAATTTAAGAAATCAACAGTTATACCAACTTATAAACATGGAAATAAAACAGATATGACAAACTATTGACCGATTTCTCTAACATCAAATGTATCAAAAATATTAGAAAAAATAATTAAAAATAGAATTTATCATTTTTTAGAAAAGCATAAATTACTCTCCAATATGCAATATGGTTTTAGAAATAAAAAATCAACCCAAAATGCAATAAAAGATTTAACATGTCTGATTTATAATTCAATTGATAATAGAAAACCATCAATAGGTATTTTTTTGGATTTAGCAAAAGCATTTAACTCAGTCAATCACAAATTATTACTTGAAAAATTAGAACAGATTGGAATACGGGGCTTAGCTCACGATCTTATTTGTTCCTATTTATCAAATAGAAAAAAAAAGTTAAACTAAATGGTACAATAAGTTTAACACAAATTATATCATGTGGTGTACCCCAAGGAACTGTTTTGGGTCTATTACTTTTTATTATATATGTTAATAACTTTTTTTCAATAGAAACTACTAGTACAATTATTTCCTTTGCTGATGACACTGTCATTTATTATGAAAAAGAAAATTGGAAACACTTAAAACTTGAGATTGAAAATGATTTCATCAATATTATAAACTGACTGAACATACATCTTATTTCAATTAATTTTAATAAGACATTTTTTCTTCCTTTTTGTAGTTCTGCTAAAGGTATTCAGAAATTCAATAAAATCTCAATAAATTTAGAAATAATTATTTACTCAAAACAGGAAATTGAATATCTTGGTATTATTTTAGATAGCCATCTCAAATGGGAAAGACACATAACACACCTAGGTGCAAAATTAAGACGAATATTATTTAAAATGAAAATTCTATCAAATATATTGGATTATAAATATATGAAAATGTTGTACTTCAGTCTATTCAAACCATATCTTGAATATGGTTTAATAGGTTGAGGGGGGGTTAAAACGCATTTAAAACCAATTGAAATTTTATAAAAACGTTGCTTAAAAACAATATTGAAGAAAAATAGCAGATATCCAATTAATTTATTATATAAAGAAATTAATATTTTTGATCCAATAAAAATTTATTTCAAAACTCTTGTAGTAGATCAATTTAAGAATAAAAATGATCACAATATAGTTTGTCACTGTCATCTCACTAGACAGAAGCAAAACATCGTTATACCATTTAAAAATAAAAATATAGGTCAAAAAATTTTATGTACTTAGGACCAAAGCATATAATTATTTACCCAAAATTATAAAAAATATAAGTACAATCAGAAAATTTAAAAATGAGGTTGATAATTTCTTAAGAAGTAACTCTAGGGAATTCATCAGAAAAATTATTCAAAGGTGATAGAAGGTATATCTATTATATTCCATACTTTTATTTATTTGTAATGCTTTGTTTCTTACCAATTATTGAATATTTTAGCTATTAATTGATTTAAAAATATGTTATTTATTATTACCCTACAAACAGACTTCGCAGTCTCGTAGGTTTTAATATTGTTGTTTGTTGATAAAAATGTGAATTCTCAAATTGTCAATAAACGTTATTTATTTTATTTATTTAATGAATAGTCGTTTCGAAATGTGATCAGTTTCCATGTTTAATTCATTCCCTGTCACAACTTCGATAATACTCATGTGTCCTGTTTCAATGTTGACATTGACCAGTGAGTTACTTATTCTGAAAGCACCTAGTCTTGCCTCATCTTGCACTACTAGATGCAATGGAGGCAGTCCCAGGACCGTTTCTATTGCCGCGGTGGGTGTTGATTTCATAGCCCCGTGATGCCAAGACATGTAAGTCTTTGCACCTTGCTTAGCCTTAGCGAAGCTGTATTTTATTGTATTTTCTTCCTCCACACCAAAGAAGCATATGCTATGATTGGTTTTACTACCATGTTATATAGCCAGTGTATCATATGTGGCATAACTCCCCATTTATTTCCAAAGCAGCGTCTGGCCACCATTAATTAAGTCCCCGCCTTTTTAATGGTTCTATCTATATGTTGGTTCCAAGTCAGTTTCGAGTCTAATATCACCCCGAAATACTTAACTTCCCCTTTAATCTGTATTATTTCTTCTCGAAGTCTTAGGGAAGTGAGTCCCTCTTTTCTTTCGTTTTCGAGTGAATGCTAATATGACGGATTTGTGGGCACTGATATTGAGTTGTTCCTTGTCCGTCCATCTTGTTACCAAATTAAGAGCTTCTTGCATGCGATCTCTGACAATGGTATTATGCTTCTCTTGTGATAAGATGACTAAGTCGTCAGTTTATCCAAGGGCTCTGTGGCCTTTATTGTTTTGATCCGTGAGAAGCTCGTCCATTACCAGATTCCAAAGGAAGGGAGACCATGTGGACATCCTCTGGTCGTCCGAGCATCTACTGTCTCGCCCAATAACTTCGTAGATACCATCCTATTTTTCAACATGGATTCTATCCAGGCTATACAAGTTTCCTCGACCCCTCTGTGTCGGAGTGATGAAACAATTGAGATTATAGAGGTATTGTCGAAAGCTACTTCTATATCGAGATGGCCGCTAATAGTACCTCTTCGTTTTTCAAGGATTTTGCCGTTTCCTGTCCAATTTTTCCAGGTTTTAGTATAAATATGACCCTACCATTCCATTGTTTATGTATGTATCCGAGTGCCAGGCTACCTATGAGTAGATTACAAATTATTTGGTGCAGTGGTTATGTTCCCTGCTGCAGCAGTGCTGGATAAATCCCAGTTGAACCCGGTGATTTTTAAGGTTAAAATGAGTTAAGTGCCCATTGTGCTTTTTCATAGGTCACCACCTTTTTGCCACATACCAACCTTCCCTGGTTCCTCTGATAAGAGTTACCAAATCTTGGTTGTTCTCTGAGGCAGGTGTCTGTACTATTTGAACTCCTCTCCCATGGATGTGTATTGTCCTGTTTCATTTTTAAGTGAGTGAATTACTTTCAATTATTCTTTAGAGTGTATTTTTTGAAGTCTACATCCTCGCAGTATTTCCTCCATGAGTCTTTCTTTGCTTTTGTAAGCCTTTTTGTAGCGATTCAAGGTATCCTTGTAAAGTTCCCACCTTCCTGTGTGCTTGGCCCCGTTGAACTATTTCCGGACCATTATTATTAAAGGCAAAGATGACGATGTCACTTAATTGTTCCACAGCCACCTCCAGCTCACTGTTTGAACTTATCCTTGATGAAAATCACAGCAGTTTATGGCCGAGGTCTGTTCTGCATCCTTCTCAGTTCGTTTTCCGGAGATTTCGATAAGTTGTTGGTTCAGCGTTGCTGTTTATCTTGAATTTTATATATCTGTGGTCTGAACAACTCTTCACATCAGACAAATGCCAGTTTGCAATAAAATTGCTCACAAATGCAGCAGCCAGTTTAACATCAAGTACCTCCTTCCGTGTTCTTGTTGCAAAGGTTGGTTTATTCCCTACGTTGAGTATGTCGAGGTCGTTCGCCATCACAAACTGTAGTTAGTGACCACCCTTGTTGTTGGTGTTGGTGCTACCCCAGCTGGTGTAATGCGCATTCGCATCAGAGCCCATGATCAGCTGCAGTCCTTTATTCCTGCAGTCTCTCACTAGTTCCTCCACAGCTATGGTAGGTGGCGGTTGAGAATAGTCTAAGGGGAAGTAGGCTGATTCGAATACTACTTCCTTTTCCCCGCCTCCCACATTTATCTTCATTTTTACTGCCGTTAAATCTCTGGAGCATTATTTTAATATTTTTATTGATTAGTATGCATATCTGCAGGGTTCTGGGTAGATCTGCTATATATCAGCTCTCTGCAGGGTGCCGCCAGTCCTCTTATTCTTCCATGTCTCATCCATGGTTCTTCAATTAGAGCCATATCGATTCCTCCAATAGCAGCTGCAAGTCCTGCCGAGGGCACCTTGCAGACTTGTAGGTTTATCTGTGTGACTCTTATCCTTTGGATTTTTTCCCAGGACACTGAAGGTTGGCTTCAGGAGAAAGTGAAATGCTTGGAACTGGTTCTGCCTCAGAGTCCTGAATAAGGCATCATCGATGGAAAATGCCAGGATTTGTCCTCCTTCCTCCTCCTTGTTTGGGTACCATTACAATATTAACTTCTAAAAAGTTCGAAAATATTTACCTATAATGTGACATTCTTATAAAAATACTTAGGTACTTCTTATTTTCAAAATAAAATATTTTTCATGGACGAATACTTGCATTCACTTACTTTCATATTAATATATTACCATCTCGTGACCATGTTATAGGGCGATGGACGGGAAATCACTGTTATTAAAAAAATAGTGAGACCATACTAGGACTGAACCTGCAACACTTGGGGCTGATTGGATTGCGAGGCTCTACTGTCAAGACTAAAAAGGTCCTTCGTACCTTACAGAATTCCAGCATGAAGCCTAATATTATGTTTTATGCTTTATTATATGATTCTGTTTTGTGGTGATGACATAACATCGTTTTTGGCTAAGATGACCAATAATATATTTTTTTTAATTTAAATTATTTTTGACCGACTTCCCAAACAGAGGCGGTACACAATTGGGCTGTTTTTCAGCATGTTCTTTTCAAACTATGATTATTGGAGCGATCCCTTTGTTTATCCTGCAACCTGGGAAGATGAGACTAAATAAAAGCGCGACTATAAAGGTTCCTTTTGTAAGGAACCCTAACTAGAAATCCACCATCTATATCTCCCTATCCTGCAACATAACCTTTCCAGAGGCATTAGAGCAGGGTTGCCATACGTACGATAATTATCGTACATGTACGATTATTTTGGGCTGTGTACGATAAACGATAATGATACGTTATCGTATGCCTTTTGTACGATAATTTTCTATCAATCACAAAGTCAACATTTTATACAAATATTTCAATAGATATTTGTCAATGCCAGTGGTTCAACCTTATATCCTTCTCAATATCTACTCCTTTACATTGTCAAATTTTATTTGAGTCCGTAATGCTTATGTATTTTACGTTTTACGATACATCTTTGGGTCTTGTGCAGAGAGTATAATACTCTTTGGTGTTGTGTGTTGAGTGTGGTGGTGTGTGGCCATGGTACATAGACATTGAATATAGAATAACTAATTATTTGTACCATGATCTGTATTGGTGTTGCTTTGTAGAGTTGGTATTTGGAATTTTATTTTGTTATTTTTGTGGATTTTACGTAAATAGCTAGTGAAACTTTTTAATTTCTCAATTTTTAAATCTTACATATTTATATGTAGGTACATAATGCAAGATCCCTGAGACAGTGATAGTTTATGTTTAAATTATTTATTTTTTGTTTTTTATTTAAAATATGTGCTTCCAAATAGATATCTGTTCTATTTTAAGTGTTTTCTTTTGAGAATCTGAAAAAAGGATATTTTTGAACATCTTGGTTGAAAGTTATTTTATATTTCTTCTTGTAAGATAATTTTCTGCCAAAAACGATCATTTCTTGACATCTGTGCGATACTTCCATCACCAACATATGGCAACACTGCATTAAACTTAAACTTGTAAAAAAGGATAAATAATTCTTGCATAACGTCATATTATCGATTCAATCCCAAAGGATTGAAGGGTGTAAGAATTTAACGACCTCATAATCCGTTTATATTGTTTTGTTATAATGTGTCTAGGCGCCGATATAAAGTGCAAAATAATTGGCTGACCAAGTCGTAAAGAATTTCCTCGTTGGAGCTTATTATCAGACATTTAATAGGGAACCACTTTGATTCCGACACGCAAAAATTAAAGAACATTGTGGTCTTGTATAATAAGTGGGTATCATTGTTTTGTATGTATGTTATTCGTTATATTAGGGTATTATTAAATATAGATTATGACTTGGTTATTGATTACGAACAAGCAGATAGCTAATTTTCTATAGCAAGATAGAGATCGAATAAGGAGGCTCTTATGAGATTTATAACACAAATGTAACAAGACAGTATATCGAAAACAGTAAATATAAATTAGGTCATTAGTTAGTTTCAATTCATAATAACAATATGTTCGTACTAATGAGAATCGTAAGAACGACTAATGAAGTAGGTTGTAATCACATCACATCCTGGGCTTAATATAGTAAATTCAAAATAACATCCATACAAAATATAACAATCATTTTTACATGAAGCTGTTCAGAATTATTAGTCTACATTTTTATTTCAATTTTTGACGGACTTCACCGAAGCGTTAGGGATTTACAATTCAACAGTATTTGACTGACGAACAACCTCGAACGAGAGAGGTATACAATTCGACTGCTTTATTTTATTTTTTTGGTTCGTGCGCGCATTTTATATAGTTCACGAGCTCCGATTTTGATGATTTTTGATTCATTTGAAAGAGGAGCCTTGAGAAATGGTCCAAATTTAGAAAAACTCATATTCGGGAACTCCTTCTCTCCGAAAACCGCCCCCAAATGGGTGAAGGGGACAAATTTTCTCGAAAATCGAAAATCTGAGGTGGTATAATTAAAGATAGGACAATATCCGGAAACGTTTACATTGATCGTTTTTTCAAAGAGTTACGGTTTTCGAGATAGAGGCATGTTAAATTCTCAAATGTGTGTATTTTTGCTATGTGGATAGGGCGATTTCTTTCGAAAACTGAAAATCTGAGGGTACTGCATAAAAGACCTTATTATTTATAGCAACATTTATAATCAAAGTTACTGTTTTCGAGTTACAGCGATGATAAAATGGTAACATTTTTGAGATTTTAATAATAACAACTACACGCAAAGAATATACGTGGATATTAGGAGAAGGACTATCTTCATTGGTATTAGTGAACGTTCAACGATTTCAGTGACTAATGTTACACTCAAAAGTGAGAAATAAATATTTTTACAAAAAATGGACCGACGTTATTAGTTGGTGCACTGAAAAATACAAAATAATATTAATTCTATTGGTGCTGATACTTAAACTGAAGTTGGTGCCTAAAGTCATCAATCTAATTGCAACTGCACAACTTCAAAAGTAACAACACCAATAGAATTATTAATATTATTTTGTATTTTTCAGTCCACCTACTAATAACGTTGGTGCATTTTTTTTGTAAAAAAATTTATCATCACGCACATCTATCCTATGGTATTGTTCTCTGGGGAAACTGTTCCAACGCCATTACAATTTTTCGATTGCAGAAAAAAGCTGTTCGAGCAATCGCCGGGATCGGTCATCATGATCATTGCAGGCCTTATTTTATGAATTTCAAAATTCTAACAGTTCCAGCCATGTATATTTGGCATCAGCTGATAGAAATTCATGGAAGTAAAAACCGTCTAAAGCTAAACTCAGACTACCATCGGTATGGCACCAGATCGGCAAACCTAATTAGAACAAAAAGATTTAAATATAAAGTGTGCTCAAAAACTCACTGGATATCGAGCTGTTTAATGTTCTTCCTCAGGCTGTTAAAGACCTTGAACATAAAATTTTTTAAAATTTTTGTAAGAAATAATTGCTTAAATATGCCTTTTATTTACGTTCGGAGTACTTAGAAACTGTAAGTCCTAGTTTGTTAGTTTATAAGTAGTCTACACACCATTCCAGTATTCAATTTTAATTGTATAGTCTATTAGTTATTTTAATCTGTTGACATGCTACAATTGTAATTTTACAAAACGTAGTTAAATAAAGATTATTATTATTATTATTAAAGTCTAAGAAACGGCTTTTGAAAAAGTAACCATGTATGAAATATTACTCATTATTCTGCCCTAAACATTCACTGACCATGAGGATTATAAAGTATTCTAAATTGATGTGGATTGCAATTAGAACAATAATAAAAATTAGATGTAGTAACAGGTAACATTACTGTGTAACGTGCATTCATCGTCACTACATAGAAATAAATTAACAATGTTTTAAAATCCTCATACAATATTCCATTTTCTTAGATTGTTTTTTGGGAAAGTTGTGACCCTGATGATAATAAAAAATATGTTTCAAAAAATCCTATAGACTTTAGACGCTTGCTTTGCTAATATTGATATTTTGCGCAATATGGTTTTGACCTATATATGTCGATTTTCAATTACAGTCGCAAACACAGCTAATTTTGTTTTCTGTCATAGATTTCCTTTTAGAGGAGGATGATTAAATTTGAACAATTGTTATAATTAAATATTTGCTGTATATCTCTGTTCATCGATTCAATTTTGTTACTTTAACTTTAATTGGGCTTGGTAAATAGGAAGAAGTCAGAATAGCAATGAAAAATAGGAAACTCAAGTATCTAGGTCAAGTTATAAGAGGAGAACGATATTCTTATCTCTAACTCATCGTTGAGGATAAAATAGAAGGAAAAATGAGTATTAAATGAAGAAAGAGTAATTTGAGTTTGTGGTTTCGTCTTATGTAGGGTAATACTATGTAACTTGAAAAATAGAGAAGAGATACATAATTTTTGCTATGTTGCTATGTCACGCTACTTCGATATTCTTCCGGGTGCGCCCGACCAGCCACGTGCTACGTTCGCAAACAAAGAGAATCATTCTCTTCTTTAATTCACAAGTTTTCTAGATAATTCCTTTTAGTTATTTAGGGCTACCGTAAACAAAATTAGGATTTCCAACATCCGGTAAGAGAAAGAACTAGGAAGAGCAGACTTCAGTGTGAATTTGATTTAAAAAAATAGTCATTAAGAAACTTATTACATTTTCACCATATAAATTAATGAAACTTAGGGCCGATTTCATAATCAAATTTAATCTCTTATTAATTTAAATCCTAGATTAAAAATTTCATAATTTTTTTGGTTGGACATATAATTCAAAGTTATTATAGAAAAACGAAAGAGATGGTAACTAACGTTGTAGAAGTTATAGAAAAATGCAGAATTTTTATTCCGTTATTGAGATATGACAAACAAATTGGAGAATTAACTAATCTCCCATTAAGGATTCATTATGAAATCGGCCTTTATTTTGATTGTAGAAATAGAAGATGAAATAAAAAACCGGGCATTTAAATAAAAGAAACAAAGGGGTCTAGAAGATTTCAGAGGGAAAGAAGGAAAAATTTCAACCGTTCCTGAAATATTTGGAATAACTGAATATTGGTGATTGTGCTCTAATTTATTTTTTCATTGAATACTAGGAAAGATTAAATTATGCTTATAGAAGTAATGCAGTAAGACGAATATGACCGTATTGTTAGGTTAATTAAGAGATATGCTATTTGTTTTTTATGCCAATAAATTAAGGTAAAAACTCCCTCCACAAATAATTGTGTTATGTATCGATAATTAACGACAGAAAGACAAAGAAAAACGGTAAAAATATTATCGAATATAGTAGGGCACAACAAAATATATATATATCACCATCACCAACAATACTTTATTCTTCTTGGACATTTATATATAGATTCTTAAAGTTTGGATTTTCAGAGATTGTTACGATTTTAAGATTGTCATTGCTTGTTTCCCTTGCTACTAAATTTTGGGAGTTTCTATGAGACAAGCAGATGATTGCAAGATTCCGTTTGACCTTGAAAATTATCGTAAAACATTTTATGACAAATAAATAATAAAACAAATACCTACTAATCTCAAAAATATTATTCTCTTCTTTTATTTGTCTTCTACAGAACGTATATAAACGCATATAAATTCTGAAACGATCTCACCTGCAGGCTTTATACACATGACATTGTTATGTATGTGAGGAAACAGCTGCCATCGTATGAAGAACATGTTGTGGTGTGGATAATACTCTATATTTTCATGATCGAGACAATAAAAGCAAAAATATGCAAAAAGTATGCACGCCTAATGTACATAATTGTTATCGAATTTGCAAATCGCCGCCACAAAATTGCATGCAAACGGAAATGCTCACCGAAGGATATAAGCATATCTATTTATAACCAAGATCGCGAGCAGGGTGAAGGTTGTGGAAGCGAACAAAGGGTTTCGACAATGAATCTTTGAATTAAAAGACACAAGTACCCTGGTAATCGAATTTATGGGAACCACGATATTTTCACTGTAATACAGTGATATTATTCAAGTATTTACAGAATAAACAAACACAAAAACTGGAGAGAAACTGTAACAAAATCCCGAATCTTATCATGATGGAGGTAATTAAATTCACTATGTAATAAAAGCAGAACTATGGCTTTAAATGTAGGAGGAATCGAGTAAGATAAATGGAGAAAATAAACAAAATGATGAACATGTTGGATGTAACTTTAACACCCTATGAACCACATTCTTTGGAAAAAAGTATACAGTTTATTATAGAGTTTGAGTTACATCTCGAAATAATATTTGATAACAGAATATGAAAAATAGTTTTATTGAATGAGAAATTGCAAAGCTATTGTTTATCTATAGAATAAACCTATACATGCGGTTTTAAATTCGACTCTCACCATTGGGATCTTGGAAACTCTAGGGAATACGAAGATGGTTAAATTGGGGCAAAGTTGCGCATTTATGTGCTCAACAATTTGCCGTTTAGGAAGTTTGAAAAATTCGAGTAGTTCCGGAGATATCCGGAAAAAACCGAATTTTCGGAAAATCATTTAATTTTTTCCTGGTTTTATTTCTCACTGAATTTCTAAATACATAGCACATTTACATTGCCACTTTTTTCACTCTTTCCAATGGTGTTAATAGTTTTGTAACATGACGTTTCGTCTAAGTAAAACTATTATGAACTTTCTTTTTTCTTAGCCATATTGGCATTCCACAAATTTGAATGGCCCTTTTTATTACCTTTTAAAGTTAATTTATAAGTTGGCCTTGTTGTCCTAAAAATCCGAGATCCCAATGGTGAGAGTCAAATTTGAAACAGCCTGTATAGAAACTATAATGTATGTGAGAGGATGCACTGAGCTGGCTATACTTTATGTTCACATAGGATGAATTTACAAGTGAAGGAAGTAGGTAAACGAGAATGTAAAAATCCATACTTATACAGGATGTTTAACAAACATACGGCAAAACGAACAAAATAACTATTACCAAAAATTATATGGAAAATTTCTTAATCTTCAAGGTCTGTTCAAAATTTCCTCCAGCTGGATGCAAGAATCCAATCTTCTTCATACTAACTGCCAAATTCTTTCAAAAACACCTGGGTCGTTTCTTAATGAGTTACTGTCAACAATTATAAGATTTCTTAATTCTTTCAACTTTTACACTGGAGTAAAATAAACACTTTTGACGGCTTCATTAGAAATATTCCGTTGGGTTTAAATGCGAAGATTTAGTAGGTCATAAGTTACGTATACCACTAAATTGTTTCTCACTCTGTATCTTCAAAACAAAGTGGCTCAAACAAGATTACAGAGAATATGCCGTTGAATGTTATGTTTAATAATCACCCTGTATACATAGTATTTATGTATCTCATAGATAATTGAAGCGTTGAAAGGTCAATTTTGTTCTTGAGATTTTAAGAATTAATTAATTTTATACCGATATCATAGACTTATACAAACCTTTAAGATGTTTCCAAATAGTTGCGTTATATTGGTCGATATTCTCACATGCGTTATTCGATATCGATATAAAATTGCAGTTAAGTGAGAAGAACGCTCAACACATTATCGCAATAACGCATACTATACATTCTACATTCGGACTTGCACACAAAGGGTTCCGTATCATCGTACAAAAGATGTATACCTATTATGGTTTAAAAGATACCCAGAGCTATTAATATATCCGAGCGAAAACAAAAGTTTATTGTATGGGGTCCAAATAATTTAAAATTTTATTCTATTCTCATTATTTTATGATACCAGCTATATTTCTAATAACTTTTTAAGCATTTCATGTTTCTATCTAATACGATACAGATACAACAACGGTTAAGATCAAGCACAAGATGCCAACAAAATGACGGTCTTTTTATGGAGCCCCCATTATTTTTGATTTTACTCTATTTTTAATTTATTGTAATAGCGGCAATATAAATACACACCCTATGGAAATGTCTAATACGGTTTATAAGATACAGCCGGCAGAATGATGAACGGGCGGACAGATAGGGAGCCTTAGTAATACGGTCTTGTTGAAACCTTTTGTGTACTAAACCATAAAAATTAAATATAAATATATGATCGGAAAATTAAGCATAGGTAATAGGCAGAATATTTGTTTGTTCGTCTTTTATGTAATCCTATAGCATTCAATCCATCTAGATGAAACTTTGGTGAGCTCTTGGATGATGCATTCCTATTAATTTATCTAATTTTAATGAAAATTTGGAGGATTGACTGAACAAAAAATCATTGCCTTAAATTTATTCTCACTTGAAAATGTATCTACTATGTATAGTCACTTATTTTAAAAAAAGAGACATGACAACGCATGCCCAGGTAAAATAAAACGAAATTATATATAAGTAACATTTACAACTCTTAATTTAAAGTAGGTACGCTATTGATTGAATAAATATGGGTACAACCTTTACTGCCATCCACTCTTCTATCTCTAAACAAATTCTCAATCGTCTATTATTGTTTCAATATCTTTCAACTTCCGCAACAAAAGTGCTTTTATATCAAAATCATCCCATTGCTTAGCTGCTCCACCATGAATCCTGAGAAAAACCTAAAACAAAAGTACAAGTCGAGTGTGCTAGCGATCAAAGGGATTTGGGGTAAAATATAAATGTAGGTATTCGACATTTATAAGACGATCCTTTATGAAGGATATTTCTTGGATAAGATTCTCATAATTGCGAGAGATTAATTTGAAATAGGGATATATCTCTTTGATGACAAAATATAAAGTATCAGATATATAAAATGTCATATTCAAAAGGTCCATGCTAAATAAATTTCTAAGTAACAATATACTTCAAAGAAAATAAATGGAATCGATCTCAAAATTATTTGCTTTGATAATAAACCCCAGCAAAATGACATAACTGACATTCCTCTGACAAGTCAATTTACTTCCCGAAAATGAGCTACTAGTGTTACAAGAAATCTTCCGTGAGATATGGACACCTCCAAGACCCAAGCTGACGTCTATGATGAAGAGTTTTTCAACAACCTCCAACTAGCACGTACACTAATTGTCAAAATACGGAATAGAAGGGACAGAGAAATATGCAAAAAATGGATTGGCAAATTGTGTGGTCTTAAATCCGATGATGTGGTGGTTAAAAAGAATCGAAACGGCTTCTTCAAGTACATGTTATTGATGCTTCACAAGGCTGCAGAGAAAGAGGAGTCCTCACCACAATATGACAGCGAGGACAAACAACAAGACCAGCTGCACTTTGTGAGTAAATGGTCTGCAGATAAGAGAACATATATAGCTGTACAGCCGCTGCCTGGTAAGGGCTCACTCATCTACATGGCCGTGTCTTCAGATCCGTCCCTTGGCTGGGACCATCCTTGAGTCTTTCTAAACAATTTCGCTCTTCTACTTGGTTCTGCATCTCCATAAAATAAATGTTGATTTGAATAAAATATAAATAAACATTCATGAGCTGAGAATTTTAATTTACCAGTAGCAATGTAATGATGTGATTTCACGTTTTAACGTTCCTAGAGTCGCTATCAATGGTTATTTGGAGGATGTCTTGGTCGACTTAATTAGTTTGAAAAATAAAAAATAATAATAATTCTATTGGTATTGGTAATTTTGAAGTTGTGCAGTTGTAGTCAGATTGAAAACTTTAGGCACCGACTTCAAAAGTACCAGAACCAACAGAATTAATATTATCATGTATTTTCCAGTGCACCACCTAATAAAGTAAGTCATAAAAATCATTCAACGTTCACCAAAGAAGGTAAAATGCCTTGCTTATACTTATCTAGAGTTTTTAAAACATCGCGAAAATACATAATGTAACTAGTTTCCGATATAATGTCGACACCATTAGACAAGGAATGTGCGATTCGTCAGAGGTCGGAGCATCTTGACGAGTACGGACATTAGCGGGGCACGGCTGGTATGAGTATACGGCATACTGCTGTTGGTCACTAATACATGCCAAGGTCAAAGCTATATCCCGAAACATCTAGTGAGTTCACGCTATTGGTGGAATATTCGGGGCGATGCAAGATGTCGTTGGAAACTTCAAGATGGAGGGGGCTTGCCTATATATTTGAGAGGATTTGTTGAGGGGTCATTCCGGTGAAGTAGTTGAGAAAGTATGGTGAATACGGTGTAGTTAGTGTATATATAAATAGTGTATATAAATAATTCCCAGTCATGTCAATATGTCTGTTGCAATATATTTAAATATTACTACTGCTGTAACTCGGTAAACGTTACCTAATTTGAAAAATGTCTAATTTATATTGTGTTACTGGGAATAATTTCTTCTTTAATTTGGCCGTAAGATATTTTCAATTTTGGCAAAAGAATTGCCTCCTCCACTTTGCGGAAATACACATACCATTGCTGTAACTCGAAACCCGTAAATTTTTTGAAAAAGTATTCAATTTAAACGTTTCCGAATACTTTCTCATCTCTAATTCTACTGTCTCGAATGTTTCATTTTCTAGAAAAAAAAATTTCAGCACGTCAAGACAAACAACAATGGTTATGTAACAATTTTTCGCAAGATGAAACGTTTAGCCAGAAACTGAAGAAACATGTGGAAAATACAGAATTTTTGTTCTTTTTCTCATAGATGGCGCTATATGTGGGTGGTAAAGTGCTCTCAGAAGAATACTTTAGGCAAGTTTAATCAAAATCCTTAGAGCCGTTTTCGCGCTATAGTCATAAGCAAATCACGTTTTTTGGCTATATCTCAACACCCAGTGTATACAGGATTCTCATTCAGTGCCACCGGTGAGTGATATTGCTACCAAACAAAATAATAAAGAAAGCAACAAAATACACCGATCCGTTCCCGAGATAATGCTGTCACAGACAGACGGACAGACAGACAGACAGGCAGGCAGACCAATGGCTGAAAATACGTTTATTAGACTCTGAAACGTCAACATTTGTATGAATATCGATTACAATACTTTCCTTATACAGCTACTATAGTAGCGTAGGAAAGTAAAAAAAAACGGACAGTCAAATTGTACCTTATACCTACCTACTACGTTTAGGTAGTCGGTGAAAAAGGGCTATGCTTAGTATCAGCAAGCGGCCATCTCCATGGGATATAAGGAGAAGCCACTTGTCTTCACGCGTGTCCAGAACATGAACATAGGCCAAATTAAAGGTCCACACTTTTTAATTACTAATAGTCTCCGATCTGTTATTGGAGGAGGCTAGAATGATCTCATTAAGATAGTTAAGTTTGGTCGAAATTTTTTTGATGGGGTGCAATTAACATCGTTGCAAAATAACACTCTTCTAGCTAAAACTGAACTATGCAATTCGTTGTTACTTCCCTAATGCTACCTATGTAGCTATGTAAGGAAAGTATTTAATAGTCTGAAAGTTTCGGTTTCCGGTTTTTGACAGATGTTTAAGTTTCAGCGTTCCCTGAGTCCAAAATACATATTTGTCTGTGTCAAGGACATCTCGGAATCGGGAGGACCAATTTTGTTGCTTCCTTTTTGTTTTGTCATTATGTCGCTCATCGGTAACACAAATTGGGTATCCTATTCTCACAGTTGGTTAGGCGATAGCTGAAGAACGTGTTTTGCTCAAGATAAAGCCGATTTCGCGGCACTGTGTGATTTGGATAAAATTTGTCAAACGTATTTAGCTTGAAGCCCTTTACCACCGTCTAAAGGCACTTTTGTAAGAAAAACAGCACTACTTTTATACTGAAATGAACTGCTGCACTATCGCAAACAGTAGGTTACTAAATAGGAACAATCGCAAGCAATTTAAAAAATATGCATCGCTTACGCGGAGGGTTTGATGGTAAATATAAACAAACGTAATTGCGGTTCACAAGGTTACCAACTGAATAAGTATACCTACAGGAGTATGCAATTCGAAAAATTTAGATTTTTACAACTTCAATGACAACTTCACTTCAACAAAGCTAGAAAATGCCGATAAAAACTCAGCATATATAGATTTACCTTTTTAGGGTTCCATAGCAAATTGGTGAAAACGGGACCTAATTATCTACTTCAGACTCCGCTGTCCGTCTGTCTATGAGCGGGCTCTATCTCATGAAGCGTAATAGATAGAGAGAGCTGAAATGCTCAGAGAATATGTATTTATATTGCCGCTATAACAACAAATACCTACAAAGTCCGTCCGTTCGTCTTTCAGCGGGCTGTATATTATGAACCATAATAGGTAGACAGTTTAAATTTTCAGAAACTGTGTATTTCTATTCTTGCTATACCATCAAATACTAGGTCCGTCGTTTCGTCCGTCCTGTCATCAGTGAACAGGCGATTTTCATTTATTCATTATTCATTATATTAGAAACCGAAGCCAGAAATTATAAGCAAATCATGGAACGTGGTCATGTTTTTATAGGACGGAATAAATGTGGTGTAAAAGAATACTTAAATTTATTGCAATGTTTCAAATGCTGTAAACATGGACACATGATGAAGAATTGCAATAATTCTGAATTTGTATGTCGCAAATGTAGTGGCACCCATGAAACGAGATATTGTGTTTCAGAAACCAGCCTTTGTTCAAATTGTAAATTTACAAATGGGAGATATAATCTTCACTGGGAAACTAATCATTCATCAGGTAGTGTGGAATGTAATAATTATAAGCAAAAAATAGATCAATTGCGTTCAAAAATTGTATATGAATATTAACAATTTAGGGACCAAAATTGGTCACATAAATACTCGATCATTAGTTCCAGTTTAAGATCTTTTCACCAATATTTTGTTTCAAGGAAATTTTGACATTATGTGCGTATCTGAATCTTGGTTGTCTGAACATAATCCATTCTCTGTCATACAGATAGATCAGTATAAGTTTATTCGTAAGGATAGAGGCTCTAGGGGCGGAGGTTTGATAATCTACGTCAAAGAAGATAGATATTACAGTTTAGACTGTGTTTTGCGATATCCCTAATAATACCTTTCATGAACATATGTTTGTTGAATTAAAATTTGCCTCGGTGAAAATCATGCTGTGCCTAATTTATCGACCAGAAGGTAGTATTTTAGATTTCCGCGAAAACATAGATTATACTCTTCTGAATGTAACAGTTTCTTATGATCACATAATTTTTCTTGGCGATTTCATTATTGACCACCTCAGAGCGACAAATTCACTGGTTGAAGTCTTCTCGGCCTACAATTTTTCACAAATAATCACTGAACAAACCCGCGTTACAAAAACAAGTCAAAAATTAATTGATGTAATATACTGTAAGTGCCCATTTATAATGGACGTAAGATAGACGTAACATTTTTCTGTTTATAATGAACGTAAAAACTTACAACGCATGCATGAAATAATTTGACAATAATAACTTTAACGCCATGGAGTTGGAAATGCAGTTATTGGTTTTGTTATTACCAATACGTAGAATACAAGGAATATAGTGTGTAAAAAAATAACTAGGTAATGGAGTGTGCGTCCAGTAAACAGGGATCAAGAAAGGAAAGGTGAATCCCGACGTTTAATACTAGAACTAAAACTTCATGATGAAGAATGATTCTTTAAATTTACAAGAATGCGAACCGATACTTACCAACCGACGAATAATTCAACCCAAGAAATCCAAATGCCCTAAAAATGTTCCTAAATTTCCCATAAGCCGCACGTAAAGTTGAACATTGTCCAACTTTATGTCCGCCTAACGTTCGTCCGTAAGATCTTACGGTCTAACGTAACAAATAAGTGTTACGTTCGCTTATTGTGAACGATCCCATTTATTTTCAAATGTTCAACTTTATCCATTACGCATATCTTACGTCTTACGTCCATTATAAATGAGCACTTATAGGCCCGAATTAATAATCGATTCTGGGGTCATAAATACTGATGTAATTTCCGATCATTCTTTAATTTTCTGTACACTTGATTTAAGATATCCGAGACCTAAGCCTAAATTTAAAACTTATAGAGATTACAGTTATTTTGACAACGACCTATTTTTGACTGATCTAGGAAATACACAATGGAATATCATATTTTAGATTAATAATATTAAAGCAAAAATTATTTTTTTATCGGAGAACATCATTAGTTTATTTGCTAATCATGCTCCGTTGCGTACATCAAAAATTTCGAAACATTATGCCCCGTCATTGTCTTCGGTTGTAAAATATCAAATTAAACTTAAAAATAAAGCCCTGCAGAAATTTAAACGAACTGGCTGATTGGGAGTATTATCGAACCTTGCGTAACCTAACAGTATCCTCAATCAGATCTGAAAAAAGTGTTTTATAAATGATTTAATAGTCAAAAATCAAAATAAAAGTTTATGGAAATCCTTTAAAGATTTGAATATAGTACAAAGTAAAAACATTCCTATTTCACGTATGTTATGCGATCCAAATAATATCAACAAAGAATGTCATTCTGTTTATAGTTCAAGCGATAGACAAGCTGAAAGTTGCGCATACTATAATGATCACAGATTAAATGCAGAGGCTAATTTTAGTTTTAATCTAGTAACTATAGATGAAATTAATGGTATTATAGAGACTTTGAAATCTAATGCTTTGGGATATGATGCGATTAATGCTAAAATGATAAAGTTATGCAAGCATGTAATCTGTCCTCATATTACTCACATTGTGAACTGTTGTCTCGAGCTTGGTTATTTTCCTGATCAATGGAAAACTGCTATCATCACTCCACTATCAAAAGTACAAGATCCCAAAGGATGCAATGATTTGCGACCGATAAGTATTCTGCCTTCACTTTCAAAAATTTTGGAAAAAGCTGTATACAAGCAGATTTATAATTATGTGATAACAAATAAGATTATTGCACCTACTTAATCTGGTTTTCGATCTGGCTACAGCACCACCACAGCGATGCTAAATTTAATAGACAACATTATAAAAGACCGAGATGAAGGGTTGCTCACCGTTCTGGTGTCTTTGGATTATTCCAAAGCATTCGATAAAATTGAGCACAAACTACTATGTGCCAAATTATCTTACATCGGTTTTAACGACATATCACTTCAATTCTTCCAATCATACTTGAGCATCAGGTTCGATGCGAAAATGAATTTTCAGATTTAGGAGAAATCACATCAGGAGTATCTCAAGGTAGCATTCTTGGACCGCTTGTGTTTATCATTTACATCTTTGATATCTGTCTGCAAATTTCACACTCTCAAATTCAAAATTATGCTGATGACACTCAACTATATATATCATCAAAACCAAATGATATTTCAAACCTTAACTATAGATTAAACACTGACTTATTTTCAATATATCGTTATTTTTTGAGGCATAATCTAAATTTGAACTTGGATAAATGTAATTTTATAGTATTTGGTGGGAAAAATTTAAAAGAAAATATGACATCACATATAAACGTCACTGTAATTGAAGTTAATTTGAGACAATGTGATCATATAAAAATTTTGGGTTTTACGATAGACAAACATTTGAGATTCAGTAATCATGTCACTGCTATGATTCAGAAATGTTATATTCCGCTTAAAATAATCTATCAAAACATTAACGTTATAAATCATAAAGTAAGAAAAAGTTATGCGAAACACTTGTGATGTCTATTATCAAGTACGGTTTGGTCGTCTACTACCCCTGCTTAGACCTACACAATAAAAATCGTGTTCAAAGAATACAAAACTATTGCTGTCGGCTCATCTTTAACTTGCGTAAGCATGACCACGTCTCTAGAAAAATCTATGAATTGCGATGGTTGAAACTTGACTTATTATATAAATTCACCTTAGCAAATTTGATAAGACATACAAACACCACATCTACTCCTCCATATCTAAGTGATAAACTCGTACTCAGAAAAAGTCTTCATATTATGGTCCCGTTACGAAATATATGTGATTTGTCTTATAGGAAATTTCGGACTACTCTCTTTCAGCGTAGTTTCAGTTATAATTCTGTACTTATATATAACAAGATACCTCATTGGATAAGAGATATAAAAGTGTTACTAAATTTAAAAAAAATTATATCAATTTTATTTATTAATTAGTAAGGATTTGCTATGCTTTTAACTCACTCATCTTTTATTGTTTATTGTTTTCTGCTTTATTAGCTCCTTAATTTACTGTTTTCTGCAATATTAGTTTTAGTTTATTGTTCTTTACTTTATTTCTAATTTATAGTTATAGTCATTTGTAATTACATTTAATTGAATTGTAGGGTTCAGTTGAGTAGCCATTGGCTAGACTTCGCCCTTTTTCTTTAGAAAATAAAGACATTATTATTATTATTATTATATTATAATGCTTTATATAAAGTGTTCGATAATGCCTATCTAGAAAGCAGATTTGATCATTTTACATTAATGAGCAGATTTTAGGTGGAGAAAGAAAAATGTTGTTGAAGCTAGGCAGGGAGTCCCGAGAACAATTTACAATCGGTGACAAAGACAACTCAATTCAATGTTCGGCCCCCGTATCACGTAAAATTTAGCAACCAGTTGCAATCGCGTTGTTGTCTCAATGTTGCCACTGTCTACATATAGCCTATCAGACCCTCTCTATAAAATATTAGATAAATAAGTGAAAATAGCTGTTTTATAAAGAACATTATAACAAATAATTCATTATTCACAAATACATGCAATCGATGGTCTATAATGCATGCAATCAACTTCGCTTTAATAATTTTACTTGAGCATCAGCTTAGGTTCTACATTGAATGAGCGGCAACACTGTACAAAATTAACGCTTTGACAGCGACGATCATGCGATAGTCGCGATCGCGATGCAGTTGTTATTTACGTGATAACCCCGCGGGATTTTGGTGGATCGAGTTTCAAGTCGAATAGAGAATGAATCCAATCTAGTTTGAATCGAATATCAGCATCTAAGCCCCAGACTATAGATAAAATTGTATCAGTTTTCACGCATTAATCATATGAATATATTCATAAATTATATTTTTCATGCACCATCATCAATGATTAATCTGCTCTAACTACCCAAACTAAACTTAAACTAAAATGAACAAAATGAAAATGTTCATTTATTTTCGTCATCATAAACACAGTCACCATCAAAGCTACTCAAGAGAGAGAGAGAGAGCAAAAGTTATTAGCATTGTAAATTATGTACTTCGTCGATTATTTATGTAAAAGTGCTTAGAACTCTCATTACATTGAGGAATTACGTTCGACACTAGCATCACACTTGCAAATATTTACATTCTAATGGATTTATTACTTTAGATACCTATCTAGAATTCAGGAAAATATTACTGTAGAAATAAGGGGATTAGTGAGTGCCTATATTGGAACATCTGGAATAAGATGTGTTGTCAGTCACTTATTTAGATCAAACGCAGGATTTTTCGCCGAATGCTCAATTTTTTACACTAGAAGTAAAAAACGTCTAACCAGATGCTCTTGGTATTATGGTCAATAATCAATTAATAAATAAGTTGATAAATACAATGAGCAGAAAAGTTACAAAAATCATATAACTGTATTAGCTTATACTTTATAGGAATCCATTGTAAATTTTATTTTATTCTATTTTTTCCAGTATACTAGCAAGAAACTATACATATAATAAATTAAATCAAAATTCGCTGAAATGCCGATGCAAGATTAAATTTTGATAAAGAAAAGAAAGAATTTATGACACATGCTGATAATTAGTATTTTCAGTGAAATCTGTTCCAAATTTTAGATGCATGTTTTACGGCATATAAACTTGAGTTAAGTATAAATATCAAACTAGCGAAAGTTTATTTTACTTAACTCAGACAATTTATATGCCCTTCAATGATTCTGTACTTCTTTTTTATCGTTGAGTTGAAAAAAATATTTGTTGCTTCTTATAAATCTCGGAGAAACACAGAAATTTTTTATAAAAAATTGGACCGACGTTATTAGCTGGTGCACTGAAAAATACAAAATAATATTAATTCTATTGGTGCTGTTACTTTTGAAGTTGTGCAGTTGCACTTAGATTGATAACTTTTGGCACAGTTTTTTTTAAATATTTATTTCACGCTTTTGAGTGTAACATTAGTCACGAAAATCGTTGAACATTCACTTGTACCAAAGAAGATAGTACTTATCCTATTACCCACGTATATTCTTTACTTGTACCTATATGTTATTGTTTAGAGTCCTCAAAACATCGCGGCGGAAATATGCATAAGTATTTTAGATTTTACCAATTTTCCACCGCTCGAAAACCGTAACTCTAAGGAAAAAATGTTCAGTATAAATGTTGCAACAAATATTTTGGTCCGTCATGTAGTTCCCTCAGATTTTCAATTTTCTAAAGAAATCGCTTTACATAACGAAAATACACATATCAGATTTCAACATCGCTGTAACTCGAAAACCGTAACCGTAACCGTTACGTAACCGTAAAAATGTTCAGTTTAGAAGTTTCTGGGTATAGTCCTGTCTCATGCCACATAAGATTTTCAATTTTCTTGGAAAGTTGTCCCCTTCATCCACTTCGGTGGTGTTTTTTGAAGGGAAGGAGAATTCAGATTTGAGTTTTTACGAATATGGGACCATTTTTCAAGTCTAATCTTTCAAATGTAGAAAAAATCATCAAAATCTGAGTAGGTTTACTATATAAAATGCGTGCAAGAACCAAAAAAAGCAGACAGTCGAAGTGTATATATACCGCCTACGTTTGGGTTCGTCGGTCAAAAAATAGAATTATTGTGTAAGCCTGGTACCTATTTAATAGTTTTTACGATTCTTAATTATTTATTGTTATTTTATGCTTTCTAGTAGGTATATTATCTAATGAAATTGGTCCTAGCTTTTTTAAGTTATTTATATACTACTTTACCCATCATTGCATGTGATTACATTATACGATCTCTTAGAAAATTGGAACGATATTCTTCAATGCAATATACATACAAATTAGTGTACCTGAACATTTATTGTAATTTTGAATGTGGTTCCGAAAAAACACATGTATACTTACAGAAAAAAAATTCAACTGATCTTGTGGTACTTAAAATAGATACTTGAAAGCATTTGCAATATAGTTAAGTCGTAAAGTCTGGAATACCGTCAATAACTCTGGAAATAACTTTTTTGTGAAAAAGCGCTAATGTGTGTTTTTGATGAAATTTCCGAGCATTTCCTGATGCAGATTAATTTTCACAATTATAGAACCCAATTATTTTTTTTAAATACATCCTGTCATTATGAATTATGAATTATGAAAGATCACAGTTTTTCTGGTTTATCGCAATGTCTGAATACCGTACAATATTGAATTGTTGTGTTGCAAAAAAATCGAATAATTGATTATTTCTAATTTAAATCAGAAGTACCTACCAGTGAACGAAACAGCAAAAATGTAGAAATTGTTTGCTATACAACCACACAATTTTTTGAAGTCGGACTATCACAAAAATATGAGCTTTCATAATTTGCTAACAGAATCACTGTCATTTAAAAATAGTAGATTATATTATAGTCCAGTCAGAACAGTTGTGCTGTTACGTAATAGCATGACATCTTGATAGCATAACCTTCTGTCTGGACTATACTGCGAGTCAATAATGGTAGCTATTATTCTAGAGGAAAAATTCTGAGAGTATATTATTGTCAGAAGTATATTCTCCTTTATTTACGACTAATTTATACTTTTAGGATATATATTATACAACTAGAAGATTCTTAATTTTCATCCACGATACAAATTCACAAATACTACGCGTTTGACGCTGACACTTTTGAGTTTGTTTATTATTGTTTCCATGGTATTATTTATTATTTATGGTGTCATCTCTCACAGTAGGGATATTGCATGAACTTCCCTTGTATCGGACCTCAGATCGTGGAACTTTATCTAATAGGGTTACTTGAGAATTATTTCGCCTTGGATAACCCACCAAAAACAATTGACATACTAAAACAATGGATCCAACAACATGTAGGTAACGGGAGAATCCAACATAAATATCGATATATTCACGAAAATTAAATTTACATTTTACTAGATTTTGGTTTATTAATCCCTCATGATGTATGGCATTATATTGCAGAAGCCAAATATATCAAAAACTAATTTATGTATTAGGTACAAAAAACCCAAATTGCCGTAAAGCAAATTGCAAGCAAGCACAAAATATGCGACAATTGTTTGAAACCAGCAGTTTATGGTTGTCCCTGACTTTTTGCCACGGACTGAGATCAATGGAGATGCGCGAAGTCATATCTTTATAAAGTATCATTATGAGACTGTGCCAATTTATATATATAAGGCGGTGCTTTCGTAGTTTAATCACGACTGTAGTAGGTAGTTTTTCTGGGAACGTTCTTAATAATTGGATAGGAAAAGTATAAATTCGTGACAAGTTTCCTCAAAATTCGTACAGTAGATTTCGCCTCATGCTATGCAATAAAACTTAATAATTCCAAAGATTGAAATCTCTGTTGAAATTAATTTGATTGTGTAGCTCAATTTCTGTGAACTGGAACGGCATAATTTCTCATATATTCATCCGGAATATTTGTTCAAGTCATGCTGGATAATATATTGTACCCCAAACATGCATATAGAATAAGAAATTGAATTTTCGTATTGTAACTAGGATACGTGGAAACTTGCCATGCTTTTTCTATAAAGCTACATTGATTCATTCAAATAAGAATATTTTCGACCTTCTATGAATTTTCGCATGATTTAACTCGTAGATATTTTTCAGCTTCAACATAGTCATAATATTTGTCTTATTAAATTATAACATAACTTTTCTAAAAATTAAATAGCCTCCTAGACTGGAGTAATAGCTAGGTAAGATCATGTAGAGTTCAGCTCACAAAGAGTTCCGTACTGAGGATTTTCACGTACGTTTTCCTGAAAGCCTTTTTCTCTATTTTTTCAAAGCTACCAACAACTGACTTTTTAGAAATCGAAGAATAAGATGATCTTTGAACTTCATCGAGGAATGGCCTCTTGTGTAATGACTTTCACTAAATTGAAGCTTATAAATACTATTTGAGGGCCTAGTCATTGTCAGCAGCATTTAGTATTAAAATAAAAGTGACATATATAGTAATCACTTATTTCAGTTGTTGCTTTTTGTTAATCAAAATATCTTTGATAAACACAGTCTGTTTATCTTAGGGAGGCGACATCTTATCATACGCCCCAGGTGCCACCCACCCTAGCTACGGCACTGAATAACACCCCCGTATACAGAATATAAGAAACATATACAACAGATAATATAATAAATGACTCGTGAAATAAAGTAATAAAATATGAATGACACATAGTGCAGTTTCTATTCTGAGTTCTCGAGGTAAAATAGAAATGACATTCATCTTAACATCAAATAAAAGATTCAAGGGGTGTCGCATTCTTCGGTAACAAATTATTATGGTAATACACTGACCGATAAAAAAAACCAGCCACCAAAAATTTACGAGAAATGCTATTGAACATACATTCAAAAGTATAGGTAAATATTACTGCTACTACTTGCTAGAGTTATTGCTTTTCACATTTACTTTAGTTATTGACCATATACTGGGTGTTACAATTACATCGGATTTTTACGAAAATATTGTAACAATAAATATAAGGAAATTTTAGAAAGAACTGTGGAAATATATTTTCTTAACATTACCTTTTTTAGTTTATGTCAATAGCTCCATTTATATAGAAGATATAGAGAATTAAATAATAACGTGTTATTTCAATCGTAAGTCTACTTTAAATGCAGAATAAAATGTTGGTTTATGTCAAATAAATATGTCATAAGTATTTTGACTATTATTTTGAGTGTTTAAAAGGCCGGTAAGTAGTGAAGTGTTAAATATACCCGATGGCCAGGGTCAGGAAGAAAGCCGGCAACAAACGCAAGAGACGATCAATTTTTGATACTCAACAGTCTAAGGGATCGGAGAACAACAGCGGTTCAACTTCAACACCGCTTGCAAATAACAAGAGGCGTCCATACCAGTGAAAGAACGATCAGGCGAAGACTTGTAGAAAAAGGTTTGACCTCAAGGAGGCCTGCTACAGCACCCCAACTCTTAAACAGACATCGAAGATCACGTCTTCAATTTGCTCTTGAACACCAAAATTTGAATTTGCATCAGTGGAGTGAAATTCTGTTTACAGATGAATCACGATTCTGTCTCCGATCTCCTGACGGCCGAGAAAGAGTTTGGAGGAGACCAAACGAAAGGCATGCTGATGCAGGTAGATATTTCTAGAAATGCACGTTCTGACTTGATATTTGTTGAAAATGGTGCACTAAATGCTCGTAGGTAAGTGGTGGACATACTTCAAGAAGCTGTCGTCCCATTTTCCTACTTCATTGGAGATGGCATCATCTTAATGCGTGATAATGCAAGACCACATGTTGCTCGCATTGTAACGGAATGTTTAAATGAGGGATTCAAACATTAAATAGGCCTGCTTGTAGCTCAGATCTCAACCCGATCGAGCATATTTGGGATCAATTACAATTGCGAATTCGTCAACATCCTGTCATTCCGGAAACACTTCAGGAGCTCGGATTGACCCTTCAAAAAGAATTTGAAACTATTCCTCAAAAACGTATAACAAATGTGATGAATTCAATGCCACAACATACGACCAATGCAATTCAAGCTTGTGGAGGACATACTCGTTATTGAAAACTCATTAAAAGATTTTCTTAAATTAAAAGCAATTCTTTATTTAATAAACATTATTTAAAATCAATTTAGATTACTCTTTAAAGTGTTCTGCTACTGTGAGTAAAATTCCAAAGTAACTTTGACATCCTGTATAAGGGTAAAAACATAAATTACCTAAATAGAATCAGCATTCCTGACGAGTTAACCTTCAAATCAAAGAGCTAATTATTCAACCAATTCCATTGCATTATTTTAAAAATGAATTTAGGGATAGAATGACAAGTTATTAGTTAATTATTTATATCTTCTGTATAATTAGAAATATTGACGTAAACCAAAAAAGATAATGTTAAGATTAAGAAAATACCATTCCACAGTTCTGTTCCAATTTTTTTATTATTGTTGCTTACAATTGGTACAAGGTGAACAAGTGCCAAACATATCTAATGTTTGCTCAATGGAGACTTTCACATCCATTTAGTCCAATTTAATAGGATCTCCCGTCCATAATTTAATATACCTAGGTATTTTTATATCTAAGGATATATGTATAAGTTGTAGGATAGACAAAGAACAAAATTTCAAGTGAAAAAGTTTATAAATTTGTTTCAAACACTCCTTTGCACTTTGGTAGACAAACACGTTTCTTGTAGTTTGTATATATAAAATGCCATGTCAACAGAAACTTTGAAGCGCTCAAATAAAACAAGACACATAATACTATCGGAAAGTAAAATATCCGTAGGTGAAGGAAGATTCATGTGATGAATATCAAATAGAGAGTTTGATGCATCTGGAACAATCTCGAAAATAACTAAAATGATAGAGAATAGCATAGGAAAATGTAATTACATAACATTCTAGATAACCGTGATGAAATTTAGAGTATCTACGAACAGTCCAAAAATAAGATTATGAACTGAGTAGAAATATTTATTAGATTAGTATCAAACAAAAGCAAAAATTTCCCTCCAGATCTACACTTAAAATTAAATCACAACAATAAATCAGAGGGTTTTGTACTACGGATATTGTTGATGTTACATTATAGGCACTTCTAAGGCCTTTCGAAGTTTCGAGGTTGAATTTTGAAACTACTTGGTCGATCATGTTCATAAACGAACTCAACTAAAATAAAACTATTAGGTACTATTACTTATGATGCACTTGAAGGATTTTTTTCTTTCAACTTTCTTATTCTAAAATTTAACCCATATATTTAGAATTACATATATACATATATAAGTTTCAAAATATCAAACTTGTAACTCAACTATTGTCAGAGGCAAACACCGGTGGTACGTGGTCCTCCATGTGGGGGAATATCGATTCAGCGATTGTACAATGGGGTAGTTGACCAAGTGAAAGAGACCGGCGTGGAAATCAATGGGGAAACGCTCTGTATCGCGCTGGGAAGCAGTAGAATGGGGCGTGTCATAGGAGCGACATCACTTCGCGCTGCTGTTAGCATTTCGCGTGGAAATTCCATTTGTTTCCCTCGATTTTCCACCTGCTGAGAGACAGAGAGTGTGTTGTGGTGCTGGCGACTCAATGGAGACAAGACGCGTATCGTGCCCACAAACAGTGACCATCACAGAGAGTCACAAGACTTAGCATGCTGTGATCTGTCTGTGATGATGGTGATCCAGGTAAGCGATTTTTGGATACGACATTCCTCTACTATTCAAATATCATCTGGTATCTATCTACTGCGCTATATTACATGACTGAAAATTATTTTAAAATTAAATATCCTTGTTCTGATACCAGATTTTTTAAGCCAAATAAGTCAATTTCAACGTAATTACTGCCAGTAACGAGCCTAATTGATCTTATTGAGTTTCACACAAGCGTGTTAATGATGATGATGTTTCTACGATCTGAGATGAGTCAGCGAAGTACCTCTATGCTGAGGGCTTGCAAATTGTTCACTTCGAGTGTTTGTTAATATTTATGCCTCCTTTTAAGGTAGTTAAGACTGATGGACGTAAGTTTGAACAGTTGTTTTGTAGAGTGTAAGACTGAACTATGAACAGAACAATTCAGAATTGAGACGTATGCACTGGGCTATACCTGTTGTAGCTTTCTGAACAACATATGTATATTAGAGGATTATAATGATTTTGTGTTATTTTATGAATAATAGACAAAAAATATATTCAAACTTTTCTTCTCATCTGTCGATGCAACCAACGTGTTCTCATATAATTAAAAGATAGCAGATCTCTGTCTGTCTGTCCGTCTATCACATCCTATTTTCTCATAATATACTAAAGAAAAAAGTTCAAGATTGGAATGCGTACAGAATTTGGTGATAGCAATACGGTTGAGTAACATAAATAAATGAATACTGATACTGACAAATCTGAAATTTATAAGAAAAAAAATGTCAACTGTATCACGTGACAAAAGAATTTAATTATTAAATGTGAAGTCTAAAAATATTGAAGAAAATTGAATGCCCCCAATTATTTCTGTAACTACAAGGCCTAAAATTTAGAAACATAACGTACGCTCTTATTCATACTTTACCAGTAAACCTTGACAACCTCTTTTTCAGTAGAAAGGACTACTGGAGAATGCCTTTCTCTTCAAAAACATTTCGAATTTTTAAAAAAATAAAGAAAACATCAAAGGTTGACAGAAAAGATCATTTTTAGCAACAGTAAAATTGGGCATTTATAAAAGTCTACGGTTTCCAAATTTCCTAAATTTTGATATTGATTTAAGAAAAGGTTCAAGGTAATAATTTTCCATCATTTTGAATGAAAGCTTTTGCGAGACTTCCCAAAAACAAGGTTGACTACATTGCATGAAGCACTTAAAACTACAAAATATTACTAATTCTTTTGGCATTAGAATTATAAACTTAAGTATGACAAGAGATTAACCCATGATTTCACGAGTTTCACCATATAGACAGGTTTCACCATGATGAGAGGGGATTAGCGTTCTAATAAAATAATAAACATAGATGCAACATTGTTGCTAAGCGCACCGAATATTTCCGATCGTACCCTATAAAATGTCAACTGTATGTACGCTATATGCTATTTAACATGTGCTGCCATTAGGAGCTAAGCTCAATTGAAATAAAAATAATTATTCATTATTATTAGGTAATTATGGTTTAGATCATTTAGACAGTTTTTGGCAAATCTGTATCTCTATACTGTGTTATTTTAGTTTAAGGCTTAGCGTTTTAATAATATAATAGACATAATACGATGAAAGTAGTAAAATTTAAATTTAAAATTATTAGAGTTTTGTATACCTACCTCTTGCACAACATCAAAACCTCGATAATTTATACAATACCTACGTAGGTATAAGGTTTCCCTGATCAGATTTGGTTTCGATTAATGCGCTATCCCTAAGTTAGTAATTCTATTATTAATAGAATAAACATTATTTTGAATTTTCACTGCATCATCCAATGAAGTTGGTCCTATTTTATAAAAACTGTTTTTTGTATATTTAAACAGTCTCAAGGAATAAGATGAGGGTTGCGGGAAACTTTTACACGAAATCCGTGATCCGATGCAACTACACCTTTAAAAGCTCCTTTATGAGCCTCATCAGAAACGGGGGCCAGCAATTTCAAGGAAAAGCTTTGACTGTTTAGGCTAACGAGATGTTTTCTCACCTCTTTCCGAGAACACCATACTCAAGTCAAATGAGTCGGACTTTGTATTCATATAATCGAAGTTGTAGGAAGTTGTTTGGAGCACTAGATAACAATGCAATCTTATATCGCAGGAAGATGATAAGAGAAAAGAGAGAATTTTGTGAAAGGTCAAGGACTATTCATGATATGACTTCAGGAAATTGACGGCTCTGCTGCAACATGAACTTTTTCCAGTAATATAAGTTGTAATGATTTTGTAGTCATAGGTAGACAAGAACTCAAATTCGAATGCTATCCTAAATCTCATATTTCTAGTAGTTTGATAAAAATATTAGAGACATTTAGATAACTTGTCTTTTTGGTTATTTCGCCTCATAATAAGCTGAGTTTTGAGTCAGAAAAAAAAATGTTCAAGTCATAATTGGTGAAGATCTTGAAGGAGTAGTGGTTGTTTTCCTCCACAATTTCTACGACAATGGAAAAAGTACGATTTTGAGGTGCCGATTTGAACCGTCAATGTTTTCTACACAAAAAAGGTCGATACTATTGATCGTGAGCTCTAAAGTCGACCGTTTTCGAGAATAAATATTTTATACAAAATATTGGACCTACGTTATTAGTTGATGCACTGAAAAGTATAAAATAATATTAATTCTATTGATGCTGTTACTTTTGAAGTTGTGCAGTTGCATTTAGATTGATAACTTTTGGCACCAACTTCACAAGTACCATCACCAATAGAATTAATATTATTTTATACTTTTCAGTGCATCAACTAATAACGTCGGTCCAATTTTTTGTAAGAAATATTTATTTCACACTTTTGAGTGTACCTTACATTAGTCACCAAAATCGTTGAACGTTCACTAATACCAATGAAGATAGTACTTATCCTATTACCCATGTATAATTCTTTGCTTGTAGTTGTTATTATTGAGATCTCAACGCATCGCGGCGGAAATACGCTTGAGTATTTTATATGTTACCATTTTAACACCGATTTAACTCGAAAACCGTAACTCTAAGGAAAAAATGTTCATTATAAATGTTGCTACAAATAATTATATCTTTCATGTAGTATCGAAAAATTTTCAATTTTCGAAAGAAATTGCCCTCTCCACATAGCAAAAATACATATTTAACATGCATCTATCTCGAAAACCGTAATACTTTTGAAAAAATGTTCAATTTAAAAGTATCCGGATATTATCCTATCTTTAATTATACCAACTCAGATTTTCTCGAGAAAATTCGCACCCACCACCCCTTCCGGGGCGGTTTTAGGATGGAAGGAGATATCGGATTTGCGTTTTTATGAATATGGGACCATTCCTCAATCCTCTTCTTTCAAATAAACCCAAAATAATTAAAATCGGAGCTCGTTTACTACTTATATAAAAGGCGCGCACGAAACAAAAAAAAAATAAAGCAGACAGTCAAATTGTATACCTCCTCCGTTCGGGGTTCGTCGGACAAAAATCAACTTTTATGTTGAAAAAAATACGGTTTTGTTACTTGTTCTAACGTTTATATACATTTTGTTTAATTAGTGAATAAAAAATTGTATTCAAATTAATTTACTATATTTTTTCAACATAAAAGTTGATTTTTCTCTAAAACGGTAGACTTTAGAGCTCATGACCAACGGTACCTTTTTTGTGTAGAAAACATCGGCGGTTCAAATGAACGTCTCAAAACCGTAATTTTTCCATTGGCGTAGAAATTGGTGAGAAAAACACCCAATACCCCTTCAAAATCTCAAAAAAAATTCTGACTCAAAGCTTATATTATTATGATTGGAAAATGCTTACAAAAGCTGTACGATAAATGGTTCCGGAGATATTCACAAGAATCTATTTTACTTTTCAATTTCAACACCCTGTATTTCCAAAATGGAGCGTTTTAGAGGATAAGTTCATATAAACTTTTTTTCATATTTTTGGACGAGCTATCACATCCTGCGCGTATATTATGAAACACCCTGTTTATGTTACGAATCATTTGGTTTGTAATTTTCGGTTTTTATTTTTGAAAAATAATAAGTAGCTTGGGTAGAGTGGAGAAAAATTATCGTTTCGGGTTGTATTGTATTGTAATATTGGCAATATTGCACCACATGGCAATTTTGTTAATAGGCAACAGTGGCAATCATGATTCAGTTCGAATATGACAAGAGACAAGTGAACTAGTGTTTCTTATATTTATGATATAAGGTAAGGAATTTGGTAGGTACTGTTTTTAAATAACCTAAATGAACAATCTTATTTTGCCGAGTTTTATTGAGGAAGAAGTTGCGGTGAAATATATTAGTTTTGGGGTTACCCCATAGTTTTAAACAATTCTCAAATCATACAACGGATTCTTGAATCTTACTATTCTTGAATGCCACGTACATATCCGAAAACCAACCAAAATTGTCCAGGCATTAAAAAATGGTTACATCATCACCTGAACTGTGACAATATTTCAAATGAGCGAAATATATTTCGAGGGTTTTTATACCTACAAATAGAATACGTTTTTCGACTCTGGGACCTCTGAAACACGAATATCTGATGACAATCGGACACTAAAAATTTTACACGAATACAAACACTTCCATTACTAGACTACGTAGGGTAGGAACATAAAGAGCAAACATACAGTCGCATTGTGTCTTCTTGAAGTGACATATTCAATAACCCAGCCCCCACGTTTGCGTTATTAGCCAAAGAATAATCGGAATTCGTAAAAAATCTTCATGTCTTAGCCGGAATCGAAACATGATCAAATGCATGGATGTCCGAGTCGCAAGCCGCCTTCTCCTCTTACCTGTCGGTAAAAAATCATGAAAAAGATCTTGAAATTTTCAAATCACTAAATTATATATTCTCAAAATCTTGTATATATAATATATTTTCTTTTAATCATACAATAACAAAATGTTTCTGATTTTCTATGATTATAGCTACAAGAAGGTATTTTATAAGTATCGGCTGAAATTTAGCGAAAGTCAATATTTCTCATATGTTCTTTTGGCTGCATTGTTTTACAATATAAATTATATAGCTTCCTAAGAATACTTCAAGACTGTCATAAATGGAACTCCTATGAATTCTTCTCTGAATATCTAATAAGAAAATTACTATGTTTTTTTGTCCAACTAGGCGCTTTTATTTGTAAGCAGTACCTACATTAAATTTGAAGGCCCGAGAATTCGATGAATATTCTTTCATACATTGGTTGTGGAGCAGAAAGCTCAACTTTATTCAAGTAATATCAAGTACTAAAGTTGAGGGATGTTAAGTTTTCAATTTGTAACAATGGTTGATATAAAAAAAATCCCGCCACAAGATATGTGAATCTGAGTATGATATATTTTGTGTAAGACAAACAATGAATTCAATGCAGATTTCAAATAAGAATCAAAAAATAAGGGTTGTATTCTCAATATGTACTTTCTATAGAATACACTGCATATAAATACTTTATATTTTGAAAAAAACTCATATAAAGAAAATCTACTGGTCCAAAAGGAATTTTTGCATTATTATTAACTGATTCTTTAGCAAATTAGCTTGTTACATATGCTCCTCATAATACCGTATGTCCAGTTACGAAACGCATCATAGGGAATTCCCATGTAAATATTTTAATTTTTAATTGTATCTCCAATATAGGTTTTAAATGACCAAGGTTTGATTGAAATGATAAGCAAACATTAAAAAATAATTTATAACATTTGAACTTGAGTTGCATCATGTGAAAAAACGAACATTAATCATTAGACAGAATGAGTTTATAACCTATTTTTAAATATTCATTTAATGTTTTTGCTTTAGGTAATGCTTATTTTTTATAATGGAACTCATGTTTAAATGTTATAAGTGATTTTTAGAACGTTTGTTTATCATTTCTGTCAAACCTTGGTCATTTAAAACTTACATTGAAGATACAATTATACATACGGTATAATATAATACGAACAGTTGCAAAAAAAATCTGTAAAAATATCTGTCAGAAGGTAAATTCCATAAATTTAATGTCATTGTTTTTTCTGCTCTCTTTAAAGATTCCTCACAAAAGTTGTACAACAGTATTCATTTAGTACGCTACTAAATTAAGCGCGGAGGTTTAGGGCTACCAAAACACACAACTGACAGAACCTTCAATCTACGGTCGTAAATGAGGACTGTATATACTGCAATCTAACTTACCTAACCTTAAATTAGGTTTATGACTCTTATGTCAGTGTTATGGTAGGATTGTGTTTTGTTTTTTTATTTTAATACGATACTAGCTAGTATCGAGCTAAGATTGTATTATTAATACGGCTCATAATATTTTATAATATATACTTATTTAAGAAAATATTTTTACATGTAATCGATGGCGAGCTGCCGTTTTCTGGTAATTTATAACTTCATTTTAGTCAAAAGTTGCTAATTGTGTCGTCAACGAGTACTGAAAATATATATACTCTATTCAATCTAAAATCCAATCTATTTTATGATATAAACTTCATTTCTAATTGATATTTATCCATTTTTACAATTCCAACATTCTAAAAGTATCTATAAGGTCATTTTTGAAAGCTCTGGGTGGGGTGCTAGGAAACTGTTTAATTAATGGTACACAATTCGCGTTTGCATGTAGACTTGGGGTTGAAAGCTTGTCAATTATCTTTATGTTTCCAATAATACGCAAATAATAAATGGTATTTTTGCTCAAGTTTGCTTTGGGGGATCGTGAATGAAGTTAAAATTTTATTTTTTCCATCAACAGTATAGATATGTTAGATTTACAGAGGTATAATAATCACATTTAATAGGAAAATCTGGTGTTTCAAATACACATTACCTTCCTACCGCTCTCAAACGAATTTCTTCTAATAAAAAATCGGCTGATCAGGTCTTGGGACCAATAATTTTTCTCAGCATGCCAATACAAACAACAATGATCAAATTTAAACAACCATTTGACAATGCAGATGCAAATTTAGAGAATTTGATTCTTGCTTTATCTCAGAAATAAAGCTGATGATAAAGGGCTTTAGACAGAATATTTCACACAAGTTTCATCAAACTCGTTGGAGCCGTTTTCGCGCTACCGTTTGAGCGTAACACCTTCTTCAGCTATTGCCTAGCAACCAGTGCGAGCAGGATACCCAATATGTGTTACCGGCTAGCCTTATCAATTCCTTACAAAACCAAAGAATAAGAAAAAACGGTCCATTCGTTTACGAATAAAAGAAGAATCAAATCAGTGCACGTTTACGATGCAAAAACTGCATACAAAATAAAAATATGTGGCCAACTGCGTGTAGAACTCTCACATGAAGGGTTCAGTACCATTATAAAAGCAAAATTCTATCGTCTACCTATTACTGTTCATGCGATACAGACGGTTGACTGACAGAAGGAAGGATGAATCGACATAGTACCTATTCGTTGTTGTAGCGGTAATAGAAATACAGATTATCTGAACATTTCAACTGTCCACATATTAATTACAGTTCATGAAATACAGCCCGCTATTTTGTTGATCTGGTGGCAACAGAAATACATAAATATTCTCTAGAAATTTCAGCTCTCTAACTATTCTCTTTCATGAGATAGAGCCCACTGACAGTGCCTCTTCCTTCTCGGAAATCGATCAAATACACACTTCGGCAAAATACCAATTTTTGAAAGAATGAGTTGTAGTTTTTGAAAAACGTGTTTTGCTCAAGACGCAAAAAGTGCTCTGATATTCTTCTGGAAGCTCTTAACGACCCTCTTGTCAGAAAACGCTCTAATGTAACGTTAAATTTTCTGTTTATTCATATTCTGGTTCTTCTCACGTCAAAATTGAATATGACCATTTTTGGTTGACTTGAAGTGCTAGAAAAATTAATTGTCTGTAGATTTGAACGGAATTTTTATATCCACTGGAATTTCCTTGAGATGGGTAAGAGTGTCGTGTGACTCGACAGTGCACTAAACGCTTTGAATCATTTTAAAATTTATTCCCGATATACCAAGCAATTCACCTCTCTCAGGAATTTCACATAAGAAGACAGTATGTTTCAATAGCTGTTTTCCACGAGCTAATCCTGAACGCATTCAGCAGATTTACGCATGCGCACTTTAAATTTGGCTGTTTGAGGTGCCTAAAATTCTCATCCTGGATATAATTTAGAGTCCCATGTTCTTGGAGCATATCTATGATTTTATTTTATTTATTTGGATTCTTTACAAACACCATCTAGACAGTAATTACATGTAAATTTACCACTGTAAGCTAATATTAACATCCTAAAACTACAGAAAAAGAGAGATTAAAAAAATACATAGATAAAACATAGAAAGTGTAAAAAAAATAAATAAAAATAGAACATAAATTTAGAGCACAGCCTTTAGGTTTTGGAGACTAGTATTAAGCAAATCTATATGGACCTCATCAAGAATTTCATTTGTTATATTCATCATTTTATTGCAAGGAGATATACTATTTGGATCTATACTAAATATTTTTTTATTGTTTGGAATTCTTAAATTAATCTTTGGTACAGTAAAGCTTATATAATTGATCAATTTACAATCCTTATACTTAATATTATTTAAAATATAACAAAGATATATCACAACTTGCTATCGTCTTCTTTGTAAAAGAGATTTAAAATTAAAATAGAGGTAACGAAAAAATCTTTTTTGAACCTTCTATATACAATCAATATGTGTGGCTTCCGATGGAATCCAAATTTGTGACGCATATTCCAAATATGGCCTTACCAAAGCATTGTACAACCTGATTATCGTGGAGATATTAAATTTTTTTGTATTTCTAATCAAGAAGCCCAGAGCTTTTATAGATTTTCTTTTCATGTAGTAGAAATGATTATTAAATCTCAAATCCGACTGAAAGAAAATTCCTAATCACCTTGCTTTCACGTGTCACTATGACATCACAAATTTTATAGTTGTAGAAAATTGGTTTGGTCTTTCTAGAAAACGAAACAACTGTGCATTTTTTAAAATTAAAGTACATTTTGTTATCCAAAAACCATTTACTTACTTTATTGATGTTATATTGGAGCAAATCACAATCTGTCTTTGTTTTTATAATCCTATTAAGTTTGAAATCGTCTGCAAAAAGTAGTCCCGTGGAATTTGACAGACATTCCGGCAGAGTATTAATGAAGCATAAAAAAGTAAATTGCAAATTGCTTCCCTGCGGTACGCCTGAAGTAGCAATGAAGGGTTCTGATTCATAAGCACCAACTTTAACACACTGTACTCTCTTCGAGAGATATGATTCAAAAAAATAATTAATTTCTCTTGTAACGCCTAATTCAACGAGTTTACAAAGCAACAGTTCATGACTTACTTTGTCAAACGCCTTCTCACAATCCGTATGAACAACATCTAACTTGTTTTTATTTAAGATAGCTTCGGCTGCAGCTTCAGATATTATCGACAGATTTGTTACGGTGGATTTATTTTTCATAAATCCATGTTGAGAGTTTGAAATTTTGGGTTTGAGGAAATCATACAAATCGTCAAATAAAATGGTTTCAAATATCATAGCTAAAACATTTATTAGACTAATTGGCCTGTAGTTTTTAATCGCATATTTACTGCCACTCTTAAAAATAGGTGTTATTTGTGCAGTTTTTAGGAGTTCTGGAAAATATTTATTTTTTATGGAAAGATTAAAAATATGTGCCAAAGGTAAAGCAATAAAATCTGCTACACCCTTATATATATAGGCTGGAATGTTATCAGGGCCAGTTGATTTTTTTAGATTTAAGTTTTTTATGCTGTTAATGACTTTATATTCTGTTATAACAGAAAATTTAAAGGTGCTGCCACTGAAATCAGGAGTCTCATCTCGTATTACCGGTTTTTCATACACAGATTGAAAATGTTGCGCGAAAGCATTCGCAATGTCTATCGAATTTGAATATAATTTTTTATCATCCCTGATTTTAGCTGGAACGCCGCTTTTTCTAGACTGCCAAAACTGCCAAAATGAGGAAGGATCAGAGTTTAAGTTGTTTTCAATGTGTTTTTGGTAAGCTTTACACTCGTTCCTTGTTTGAAGTTTTATGTTACTCCTTAAGTTGTTAAAATAATAGCAAAAAGCTGGACTTACCCGTTTCTTTGAGATTATACGATGTAGATTATTTTTTTCTTTTATTTTACGTATTAAATCCATAGAAAACCACGGAGGAAATCTACGCTTGTTTCCAGAATTTTTAATTTTTTGCTTAGGTACAGACATGTCCACAAAGCCACACATACGATCATAAAAATACTTAAGACTATCGTCCACATCCGTTATTGCAAACAATTCACCCCAATTATGATTTTTAGTAAGATTATACAAGAGTAAGAAATTTCCTTCGGGATAGTTGTATACATACTTTTTTGATATAAAAGGTTCATCCTTCGTTCTTAGTGGTATTTGGAAAAGTAACGCCGGATAGTACACATCTTTGGCAACTAGTGTATGTGTTGGTCTAGTGAGAAATGATATTTCTATGTTGGTTATAAGCAGATCCAAATACCTATCCCTAAAGTTTTTTATGTTATTTAATTGTTGCAAATTATGTAAATTAAGAAATTCTCTTAATGTATTATTTTTATCATTATCACATATATCCAAAAGTGGAAGATTGAAGTCTCCTAAAATTAAAGTTTTGATTTGTTCATTGGCTAAAATGCTCCCAAATTGGTTAAAATAACTAATATAATCATCTAAACATGAATTGGGCTTAAAATATACAACAGATACAAGGATAATCATTTTTTTAAAACTTAACTTTACAAATAAACACTCTACCTTACATTCTTCTTGGGTTTCCAGCAATTCATATGAAAGTTTCTTATTAAAAGCGACTAGAACACCACCTCCTCGAGTGGCTGATGTATTTCTGTCTTTTCTTATCACTGTGTAACGATCATCAAACAATTCATCTGAGTATATACCATCGCATAACCATGTCTCTGTTAACCCTATTACATCGTATTCTTCGGAAATCAAGTTTGTGTAAAAAGTTTCTGTTTTGGTTCTGAGACCTCGAGTGTTTTGGTAGTAAACTTGGCCGTACTTGCTTTCAATGGCAGGTTTGTGTCGCATGAACCCCCTCCTCTTTACAATATTATAACCAACCTTACAATAATTAAAATTTACTTCTTCTGTTTATGTCAGTGATTGATAAGAGTGTGAATTTTATTTTTAGATTTTTAATTATTAGCAATGAAAAGTGAATTTGCAATATCAGAAGCATAATAAGAAAGTAAGGTGAGAAAGAATCAAACATAATTTTTGTTCTGCTAAGCAAACACGATTTTTTCAAGTTTGCAGATGATGATTTTTTTGGATTCAGACGGCGATAATTTGGGGAAGGTTATTTTACTTACCTTTGTAGGAATGCAATTGCAGATGCAGATGCAACTTGTGTTTGTGATTAATAATTATTGTGAAATAAATAAATAAACTATTTACTGCTTTAAATTATTAGTACTGATGGTATATGAAATAAGGTAGATATAAATAAATATTTTATAATTCTTCTTTATTAAAAAAAAACAACCGGAAAATGTAATGTTCCCATATTTTTCAAGTCTTTATGCAGGTACTTTATCCGAAAATAAGCAGAAACAAGATGAAATAACTGATAACTTATTTTGTCAGCCATGTAAAAAAAACAACCAGCCATATTGACAATATTGTTTTGAATATCTAAGACTAAAAGGTACGTGAAAATATATAACTTAAATAAAATATAAGCAAATAATAAGGTATTTTTAAAGCTGCGTATCGCTTTTAAAACAGGTAATAATAATAAAAACAAAATCAAATACACAGCTCTTAGTTAATATTCCGTGATACACAGATAGAAAGAGCACGGAATAAATTCGAAACACGTTCGCAGTGCTGAAGAAGTCTACTATGATAAATAAATATAATATAAATAAATAAAATATAAATACTTACATTGAATTAAAAATGTCCACATTAGAACCTACAAAAGCGTCAGCTTATTTACTGATTAATTCAAATGATTACATCGACAGATTTGTATGTTGACAGATAATATTTGTTTCATAAGTATGTAGGTACTTTTAACTTTGTCCGAGGTTTATCTTTTGGTTATTATAAAATTTCGGTATGCCTGCGTGTTCGCAATTTTTGTCTTCGAACGACCGATTTTAATGAAATTTGAGGTTTTACTTATGGTGTCGCCTAGATGGTTCTCTGCTATAGTTGGTCCCAGTATGTGCCGCTTTTGTCGAGATCATCAAATATTTTTTTATTTTGCGACCTAAGTTATTTTATACTTTTTTAGATTTCTCACATAAAAAATACCATCCCAAATTTTGTCTCTCCCAGCACCTACAATATTATTTAATATTTTTTTTTATTTATCAAAACTGGGAGTTTCTCTGAGGCATTTGTCTTACGTTTTGGTACCCGAGAGATACATCAATATGTACCCATTTGGCTTCCGTGTTTTGCGTCTCACTGGAGTGAGTAGGCGTTTCTAGAATCTTATTAAATTTCAACTTTTTAAGCAGCAGTTCGATAAATAAGATAATATTACGTATTAGTTGATTGAGTTTTCCAAATGGTTAATAAAGTAATGAATTTGAAATTGTCTGCAGTCTTATTTCCACGACTCCAGGAAATATCTAAATCTAATTAAATCTAGGTTCAACTCGGTTTGCGTGTGGCAGATATTATGAGCTAAGAGTGAAGTTCTAGACTGTGAGCAAAATTAAATTTCCACAATTTCATCAATAATAATTTTCTACCTGTTGCAACTACCTAATTCATTTTTGGGAGGCTCATAGGCTGACATGTTGCCCTGGGATACGTACATGCTTCTTTAACAGTTAATTCAACATCACAGCAAAATAACTCGATTTGATCTAAAATTAAGCTTATTAATTCTTTCAGTAGGTAAACTACCGTGAATACTATAAAAGGGCAATTGACAAATATTTTAAAATTCAAGAAATATCGTTTTATCTGCCAATACAGAAATCACATAAAGGAATAAATATTAAGAATTATTTCGGTAAAAATAAGGAACTAGCACCAACAAAGAATGAAAACAACTAGAACTGGAAATCAATAATATTACAAGAAGATAGGCAGATAAAAAGTACCTGTGAATATAACTGCCGCTGGTGAAGTTAAAATTACAAATTGTGGAGGTTTAAATTGGCCTACGGACCATTTATGATATAATTTTTTCTGTAACATAAGGTATTTATTTCAGGTTTAATTTTTATTCCTTGTTTGTACTTGTTCCTTAGATATTCTTCTTATTTTCAAAATGATAATTTTTATTTCTTCATTTTCGAAAATATCATATAAAACCATATTTCTTTAACACCAAAATGTTTTGTCAGTTTCCTTGTTACGTCAATTATTCTGACAGTTTATTTTTAGATAAATTCGTCTTATTTTATAACGATGTTAAATGCACCGTTTTAGAAATAAATCTTGTTATTCCGGTCTTATCTAAACATTTCGATCATAATTGGGTATCTTAGTATTAGATTGACAGTCAAAACATCCTCACAAGATGAATTACGTAGTTGCAACATAATCAAGGAAATAATATCAAGTTTCCTTCTTGCAATCTTCGTAGCTTATTAAACTTGAAGGGCGCTTTCTTATTGTTCTATATAATTTAAATCTACCACGCTGTCAATATTTATTCAAAATCAATATTCTGTCGACCACAAACAAATTTTAAACAAGTAATCGCTTGTTACATAAAAACAACCAAATCCTTTAAATTTTGAGATGTAACTCACGTTCAGGCAAACATATAAATATGCAAACGGAAAGGATTTACGTACTGTCCTAGGCCCTAGCGTATATGTATGAGATACCATCCATTCATTCATTCAATGCAAGCAGGCACCCGAGTAAGTCCGAGTGACGCAATAATCTATTTATCAATACCATACATTTCTACACACATGTACATATCTAAAAAAGCAGACAAGATCAAGCCACCAAATACCAGCACCAATAGAATTAATATTATTTTGTATTTTTCAGTGCACCAACTAATAGAGTCGGTTCAATTTTTTTAATTATATTTATTTCACACTTTTATGTGTAACATTAGTCACGAAAATCGTTAATCGAGCACTAATACCAAAGAAGATAGTACTTATCCCATTACCTATGTATATTCTTTGCTTGTAGGTACTTGTTATTATTCAAAAATCTGAAAACATCGCCGCGGAAATACTCATATACGAAAACTCTTTTTTAAAGAAATTTTCAACCTAAACGTTTCCGGATATTGTCGGGGCAGTTTTTGGAGGGAAGATGATTTTGGATTTGAGTTTTTACGAATTTGGGACCATTTCGCATCACTACTCTTTCCAAAGAAGAATCTTCCAAATGGGTTAACGTTTACTAGACAAAATGCGCGATCATACATAAAAAAAGCAAACATACAGTTGACTTAAATCTCACTGAAATCAATGAATCCAATTCTATAGAATAAATAAGTATTCCCATAAACCGTCATGGGAATTTCAATTTGTCATGTATTTCGTATATATTATATGTGTGAGCCCTTATCTATACTATAAAAGCCAGTAAAAAGTCCAGATTCTTTGTCACGCATACAAATCCACACCGTTCAAGGTATTATCACCAAATTTTGCACACGTCCTCTACGGGCTCTCGGGCGTGTCGTAGATATATTTTATTTTATTATATATCTGGTATTATCTTATTATTTAGGTATATATATATATATATATATATATATATATATATATATATATATATAATAATGATAGATGCTCTACACCTTTGTGCTTTTATTTAGTTGGACACAACCACCACTGCCTTCAAGCATCTTACCTTTGGAGGCACGTTAAGCAACTGACGCTTTCAACTAATATGAGAGTTCTTTTAAGTGGAGATAAATCAGCAGGGCCTTTTGCGGAAAAACTTTTACAGATTGGCGAAGGAAAACTTCCCATTATAACAGGAAGTCATAATATCGCACTCATAGCAGACTTTTGCAGCATTGTTCCACAAGTCGATCAACTTATAGAAAAAGTATTTCCTGAAATAATGGGTAGTTTCAGCAATTATCAGTGGCTTTGCGAAAGAACTATTCTTGCACCGCGGAACGATGACGTCAACAACATCAATTACCTTATCCAAGACTCTTTTCCAGGGACGACAATAACGTCAAATCGATAGATTCAGTGCCAGATCAAAACCGAGCAGTCCACTATCCAACATAATTTTTCAATTCATTAGAGCTTCCTGGCTTCCCACCACATGAGCTTCGCTTAAAAAAAGGTTCTGTCATCATATTACTTAGGAACTTGGATCCACCTCAACTTTGCAATGGAACAAGATTGGTAATTGAAAATCTGTTACCAAACGCCATAGAAGCTACAAAATTGACGGGCACTGCTAAAGCAGTAAAGCCATTTCTTCCGAAAATTCCCATAATACCTTCAGAACTGCCCTTTGATTTCAAAAGATTGCAATTTCTAGTGAGGTTGGCTCTTGCAATGACCATCAATAAATCGCATGGACAATCTTCAAAAATAGTTGGTCTTAACCTTTCAAACCCCTGGTTATCTCACGGCCAATTTTATGTTGCCTGTTCTCGAGTTGGTACATCACAATCTTTGTATACCTATAAATACTCTTAACAATGAAACACGAAACATACTTTACCCCAATGTTTTAGAAAATTAAATCTAAACCGTTAACAATCTGCTAATATAACTAGGCAATCAGAATGAAACATCAGCATCATTTGTGCAAATTTACAATTATTATTATACACTAGGTACTCAAAGATAATGGTTATTAGGTTAAATTAATGTTTATAATCACGTTTTTAATGATAAATCATATTTAACAAAGTTTTATCATATATTTACTCAGAGACATATTGATTTCATGTGTTTGTTGACACAGTATAATAACTATTATGAGTTATTGGTTTTGAGAATATAATATTCTGTTCCTCTGAAAGTTTCATTTTAAAATGCTACTTTTACTTGAGGAGTTAGGTACTATGATTTTTAATATTGAGAATCAGGTACTTTGTTTTGGTAAACATTTTGTTATCAAGGTCATATCAGGTAGTTTTTAGGTTCATACGACTGATAAGTTTGTAAGCGAATACTTTTAATTTACATAACATGCATCATATTGTAAAAAAATAATCATAGATTACTCATTATATTAATACTTTTTTGTTCTGATTTATGTTATGTATACTATTTTATAAGAAATTTAACGTTTACATTCATTTCCATAAATACATTAATCAGGGTCATTTTTCAATTTTGAATACATAGGTAAAATTACAATAGGAGATGTATATAACAGTTTTACAATACTCTGCATACGGTTCATTGCTCTTCATATAAAACAAGATGCAAGATGGATATAGAGGATTTGTGGAGCCAAGAAAAAGCTCCAAAATTGGCAAACAACGATTCACGTGGGCGAAGTACGCCGGCGAAAGTATTCTATATTTTTTCTAAATTCTATGCTCCATAGTTTCAGAGATGAGGATAGTATTTTTTAATTTAATTTCTTTAATATCTTCTAAGCCGTTTATTTTAGAATATTCTAATAAATCAAACTACTCCTTTTATTAGGGTTCCATACCATACTCTTATAGCCTCACTATTTTTTTGTCTCTGGTTCATGCCAAGGCCATATTTACATCGAGAAACATCTAGTGAGTTCGCTCTATTGGTGGTGTGTTCGCGGTGTAGAAAGACCTTCCCTGGAAGCTTCTAGATGGAGAGGGCTTGGAGAGGAGACGATTTCCTATGGAGGGAGTGGCTGCAGTACAGTGGAGTCTGGCTGTCCGGTGTAGTCGGGTCCCAAGTATGGGGCCATCAGAAATGGAGATAAATACCGCTCGATGTGGATATCAACGGTTGTAAATAGGGAAAATAGTAAATTTAAATTTACATAGTAGTAGGTATTGAACATGTGTGTTTTATTTTAGTGCAAATAAATAAATTTAGTATAAATAAATGGATTGTAACATAAATCAATCTAACTCATGTTAATATGCACGTTGCAAGTATAACATGCTTCCATTGCTCAATGATTGAGGCTCCACCTTTCTAACCCATCTACGCTATACTTCTATCATACGGTCAGCTGACTTTGTTCAAGTATCAAGTTTCAATTTTCTCGGTTCAGTAAATTCGGAGAAAATAGGCTGACAGATGTACGAACTGACAGACATCATAGTGATCGTATAGGGTCTCCATATTTTGTTTGGATATATGGAACCCTGAAAATTAACCTAAGTTTAGCCAAAACCAAATGTTGAAAAGCTCGTGAAAGACGAAAATACAAATAAATATTACTTTACTTCATTTTTATCGTAAAATATATATTCAAACAAACAAAGAAATATTCATTCTTGACTGATTTTTCTCTACATAAGATTATTCCTCACTCAAAACACCTCAGTAAATGTGCCTTTCGGTATTGGATAAAGTTTAATCAATATTTTCAACTTATAATGAGATGCTTTATAATCGGTGGCTAGCCAGACACTCCTTTTCCTGGAACTCGTATATTATAAAAACGGGAAACAACCGGCTTCACATGGCGTAATAACCACTCGGTAGCAGAAAAAGTTAGTGTCTCTCTGCATTTGCAGCAATAAAACCGAATGTAATGTATATCGGTATAATTGAAAATGTCTAGGAAGGATACATGCGAGCATACCATGTTGGGAAATGTCAACGATCCCGTGCATAAAAGATAGCTCCTGGATGGGGTTTAGTAGATATGCTATTCGATTAGATATATTGCGTCTGAGTGTTGGATGTATAAAAGAGATTCTCGGATATATGTAACATTGTGAGATTGTTGAATATATATATATATTTATTTATTTATTTATTTATTTATTATTATTACCAGATATTTTACAATAGTAAACCTACAGAGGTAGACTAATACCTGTGCGTAGGACTGGTGAGAAAATATATAATTAGGTACCTATATAAACTTCAACTAAAACTAATATAACATAAGTATTGATACTCTTGCTTAACTATTTTTCCCAAGTGCCAACTGTCTGTTATTTATATGAATTTTATTTTATAAACTCAATCAAAAATAACAGAACATAAAGATAATTATTTACTTGAAACTAAAACTAAAACTAATATAACATAAGTATTAATACTACTGCTTAACCATATTTTCCAAGTGCCAACTCTTTATTATTTATATGAATTTTATTTTATGAAATCAATAAAAAATAACAGAACATAAAGATAATTATTCTCTTTACTTTTTCGCTTTCTATGTTCTCATAGAATTTTGGTAATTTTTTTTAAGTACTAAGTATTAGACAAAATCCATTCTTTTAATTTTTTTTTTCTTGTGTATTCATTATTTAAAGTCTTGAGAGTGTTTGGTAAACGATTGAAGGTAATAATTGATCTTACATAACTACTTTTACTACTTACAGTTTTATTTCTTTCTGGCAGTTGCAAATTTTTGTTTCTCGTTATACTGTTGGATATTATAAACTTGATTTTTAACTCTTCATAGTGTTGTAATAAAGATTCCAGCGAAAACATTTGGTCAAGATTGCAAGGAATAATGTGAGCATCTAATAGGTTTCTATTGATAATTTTAAGGATTCTATTTTGCTTTCTTTCAAGTAATATCAAATTATTTGAATAAGCTCCTCCCCATGCAACGATTCCATAATTAATTATGCTATGGAAAAGAGAATAATATAAAATTTTCAATGTTTCAAACGGTATTATCCTTGCTAGTTTAGTGAAAATAAATACTAGATACTTGGTTTTTCCTAATATATAGTCAATATGCTTATTCCAACTCAATCTATAATCAAACATTATGCCTAGGTATTTACAAGAATCAAGTCTTTTCAAGGAGTAATTATTGATCTTGACGTTAATGTTTTCTGGTACACTATTGGAATAGTTCCCAAATGTAATAAATACTGTTTTTTCAATGTTAAGAGACAATTTATTATGGATAAGCCATTTACTTATTTGATTTAGATAGATGTTCATTTTGTTTTCAACCATTTGCCACGTTTTGTCTGATGAAATAACAGTAGTGTCATCAGCAAAAGAGACGATTGAACCCTCAGGCATATCTTTCAGTAGATCATTGATGTATAATGTAAATAATAGTGGACCCAGGACAGTTCCCTGAGGTACACCAGTATTTACTTCTCTGTATTCACTGTAGCATCCATTAACCTTAACTCTCTGTAATCTGTTTGATAGATAGCTAGAGAAGAGCTTATGGGCATTGCCCCTGATACCATAATTTGATAGTTTATCAAGCAAAATTGTATGGTCTACGGTATCAAATGCTTTCATAATATCAAGAAATGTAATGGCAATCGGTAGGCTCTTATCCATATTATTATACAACGTGTTGGTTATGAAAGTAAGCGCGTCCTTGGTACCTAAGTTCTTAAGAAAACCATATTGCTTATTGGATAGTATATTGCAACTATTTACGAAAGTCATAAGTCTTTTGTGGATTATCTTTTCAAGTATTTTTGCTAAATTTGAGATCAGAGATATCGGCCCATAGTTAGATGGTGAGCTTTTATCTTTTGATTTAAATATTGGTATTATTTCTGCTTTTTTAAGAGCGTCAGGCCAAATATGCTTTGTAATACATAGGTTTATCAAATATTTAAGGGGTTCAACGATATAACAAGACAGTTTCTTAAGAACTTTTGTATTAATGTTATCAACTCCACTACTCTTTAATTTTAACTGCTTTATAATAGTAGCAATTTCATAATTATCTGTTGGGAATATGAATATAGATTTTGGGTTCATAGGTGGTAGAGTTATTTTAGAATCATGTGGTTTTTGTATTTTTTCATTGAGTCTAAGACCTATATTACTGAAATAAAGATTCAGGACAGATTTCAATCGGATCAGAGATTTTAACTTTCCTATAGTCATCTATTATATACTTAATATCTTCGGTTTTGATATTTTTTCTTCCGAGCTTGAGATCAATGATCTCCCAAAGTCGCTTAGGGTTGTTTTTGTTAGCTTCAAATTGCCTACGTTCATACATAAATTTGGCCTTTTTTACAACTCTATCAAAAATTTTAACATAATTTTTATATAAAATTTTGTTACATATATTATTTGGATTACTTTTCCATAACTTGAATAATTCTCCTTTCTTAGTACTAGAGACAAGAATAGCTTTTGTAATCCATGGGGTTCTAATTTTTATATTTCTATTATTTTTATTTCTAGCCTGATTAATACATCTATTTAATAGGTTTATAAGTGCATCTGTTGCTTCATTTGGATCTTGTATTGACATTATTGATGTCCAATTTAATTTGTTAGCTTCTTTGCATAATTTTGTGTAGTCGATTGGATTTGAACTTATTTTGGGACTGAAATTACTTAATTTGTTTATTTCCAGTAAAAGAGGGTAATGATCATTGAAAAGATTTTCGACTTTGATAGCTTTAGTGTGAAGGGATTTTGTTTTTATGTAAATATTGTCAATACAAGAACCAATTTTAATGTTTTGGTCAGATGGTCTAGTAATTGTTTGGAAACCAGGTATGTATCCATTCTCCAATAAATTATTTAAGTGGTCATGACAAAAATTATCAGGATTAAGAAGATCTAAGTTGAAATCACCAATTATTAAATGATTTTTAAAACCTTTCTTATTTGTAAGAAATGTTTTCAAGTTGTTAATAAAATCTGCTTTGGGTAAGTCGTGGCACCTATAAAGAGATGAAATTACTAATTTGCTTTTATTTTCTAAATTGATATGCGAGTTAAGAATTTTTAATCTACCAAACTCGAGTACTTCACTACTTTCGATTATATTATCTTTAATAAACATCACTACACCATCGGACCGATTTAGTTTACTGTGATTATAATAAGATTTGTATCCTTGAAGTGCATAAAATTCGAAGAATTCCATTTCCCACGTTTCTGAGCATACAATTACACATGGTTTACACTCTAGACTCTCGATGAAAACTTGTAATTTAGTATGATTTTTATTTAAGCTTCTTATATTAACATGGAGGATAAAGTTATTGTTTTCAAGAGACAAATAGTCATTGAGAGTGTTGAGGTTGTGGAAAATGTTTTCTTTTTCTATTAATTGCTGCTGTATTTTTTCAATAATTTCAATATTTTGTTCCATTGACATGTCCATAATCTACCTTTCCTTTCAACATTTTGATTAGGTACTGGAACGTCGGACACTCAGGACTACTCGCCACATGATCAGTATTATGCATAAGCTTGTATTTAGAGTTTGCTTTAATGCAATTATTGCACCTTTTCACTACTTTAGGGCACTCACTAAGTTTATGATCTTCGCAACAATATTCACAAATAGTTTTATTTTTACAAGTACTACTTTTATGGTAATACTCTTGACAATTGTAACATCTTCGTATACTCAAATCTTCATATATTGGGTATCTTTGCCATCCCATATATACTTTTTTCCTCTCCATTAATTTAAAGAAAAAGTGATTGCTGAACATTCCCCATATATGGTCTTCTTATTTGTTTCTCTATTTATCTTCACATATGTTATTTTAAGATGTTCACTTTCTGCTATAAATTCATTTTGTTCCCTTAGGCTTTGCTCAATTTCATCTATAGTCGAATCATCCTCATAACCTATAATCTTAAACCTTGGAGCTTTAAGTTTAGTAATTTCTAGATCATAGTCTTGAAGTTTATTCTCTGCTTCCACTTTCAACTTTTCCATATCGATTTTGTTCGTACACTTTATTACCATGCTACCATTATTCAATTTTCTAGTGTTTTTGATTCCAATTTTTAGTTCAGCTGGTTTAATTTGTGCATGCAGGTGTTCTGCAGTTAGTTCAACGTTTTGGCTCTTCTTTGGTTTTATTATTAGGCTTGGGAAATTTTCTGTCGTGGTAGATTTGTTTTGTACAATGTCGCTAAATGATGGGAGTTTTACTTTTAAACTTGCTTCTAATTTATTTTCCAGTTCTTTTAGTCTTTGTTTTAGCAATGTAATGATGTCGTCCTTATTGTTTATTATTGTAGTTTTATCATTTATGGTTTGTTGGAGTATAGAATAGGTATCTAGGCAGGTGCATTTAGGGCAGTATAACTTCAAAACTCTTCCATTCTTTATTTCTAATACTCTGATTTCTGAGGCTGACAGGGCACAGCATTTTCCGCAGATTGATTTAGAGCACCTATCACACGTGAACACTTTGAAATTCGTAGCCTCTCCTTTATTGCATATATCACACTCCATGGTTGTTTAAATATGAATTATTTATATTTATTGATAAATGGACACAACAAATTTCCAAATTCACTAGGCTATTAGAGTGAAAATATATATATATATATATATATATATATATATAAACAAAAGAAGGTTTATTTTGGGGATAGCAGCAATAACGAAATTGAGTACTCTTTTTAGTAATTTATTCCAAGCTTTCGGGTAACATTGTACCCATCATCCGGGAAACTACAAAGTAATGGAATAGACAATATAACCAAAAAAATATAAAATCAGTTTTAGTATTATTTTCATACATCAAACTTACCACTAAGTGAGAATGTTTTCGTGGAAATTGATGGTAACGTAATCATAGAGAACTGTTCATTTTGTATAAACATAACAACATTTTTTATCCTGATTAAAAGAAACAATAAAATACACATTCACTAATACACATTTCGGGAACAACGGCCATATTATAATGATAACTGAAATCGATATCCATCAACTCAACAATGACATCTTTTACAACAAAAAGACAAAGAGAGAAAATTTTGAATTAGACAGATGATAGCAAGTTATTTCAGGAAAAATCCTTTACATTTTTGTTCTATGTCAACCAAATCTCAATATTCCTGTTGTATTCTATATTATTCATTCTATTTTAAAATTCTACATTAATAATCATTTTACTTAGAAATCAATGTTTTCCGTATTTCTTACGCTTGATTCCATAATCAGAAGATAAGCAAAAATCTCACTAAGATGACCTATATCTGATCTTCTATTCAGTGTATTGTCATTCATATATATATGTGCCATTTCTAGAAAAGCCCGTTTTGTGGTGTTTCTTTCAATATCTAAAACTTTTATCTGATCGTAGTTCATTTTGTGGCCACTTTTAGAAACGTGCTCTGCTAAAGCGCTTCTTTCAGGACGCAGTCTACAGTCACTTGCATGCAAACTAATTCGGTCTTTTAGATGTCTTGAGGAATGACCAATGTAGATTTTTTCACAGTTTGAACAAGGGATACTGTATACTGCATCTGATATCGATAGAACAGGAGTCTTGTCTTTGATTTTACTAAATATTTTATTTATGCATAAAACAGATCTATTAGTTATTTTAATACTCAGATGAGGACTGAAAATTTTATTTATATGAGGTGAGATATCTTTTATATATGGAAATCCAACATATGATATGAAATTGTTCTGTGTAGGAGGATCAATATTCATCACTGTTCTATTCATACTGTTGTTTATTAGGTTGATAGGGTAACTATTACTTGAGTTGTAAATCAATTTTTTAACCAACGATGTAGGGTATCCGTTGTCACTGAATAAGTTAAACAATATTTTTAAATTTTTCTTATGAAATGATTGGTCACTAATTTTTTGGATTCTATTCTTCATCGCCGTAATTACATTCACTTTTATAGAGTGTTTTTGATAGGACCAGTAATTTATGTAACGCCCAGAACTAATGGGTTTTCGGTACCAATCCACTAGCAGAAGTGTACCATATCTAATAACCTTAGTGTCAAGAAAGGATATTGAATTAAATTGGTCTTCGTTCTCCAAAGTGAATTGTATGTGTGGATCGAAGCTATTAAAGTACCATAATATTTCGTCCTTAAAATCATGAGGGAAGGATAACAGTATATCATCCACGTATTTTTTAATGAAAAAAATTTTAAACGGTAAAACAGGAATGATAATATCCAGTACATAATCCATTACATAAGCTGCTAAAATCGGTGAAATAGTGCTACCCATCGGTGTACCAAAGGTCTGTTTATAAAATTTCCCGTTGAACACAAAATAGTTACTTTCAAAAAGGAATGTTATTAAGTCAAGAAAGAAATCTTGATCAATAGAGCAGTGTTGAGCAATGTCACTCCATTTTTTCTTTATGGCCATATGACAAATTTTCAGATAAATATTGCTGAATAGCGACACCACATCTAAGCTAGCCAGAATATGACCCATAGGTACATGAGTATTGTTCAGCAATGTTTTTATTTCAAATGAATTACTGATATAGTATTCATTATTAGAATCATAAGCTTTAGTAAGGATTTCACAAAGAAAATTTGCAATATTTTCAGTTGGGGTTCCAATTGAGGCTAAAATTGGTCTGACAGTCATTGGCTCTTTATGTATTTTTGGTAATGAGTAGAACTTTCCTGGGTTACCCTTATAGCAAGTCAGTTGTTTCTTTTTTGTGTCAGTAATAAAGTTTTTCTTCCACATCGTTTTTATGAGATTATTACATTTATTTTGAATTGTAAGAGTAGGGTCTCTCGCTATTTCACAGTAAGATGAATCATTATGTAGTATATTCTCAGATAAATCTACATACTGTTGTCTTTCCATAATGACAGTAACATTTCCTTTATCCGATCTCGTGACAATTATATTATTGTTGGTTTTGAGAAATTGTTTTGTTTTAATATATAACGATTTAAAAATTGAGTTTTTATTTTTAACTTTCTGTGCTACATTTGTAATAATATTTGTTGCTCTTGCTGTAAGGATAGTTTTGGTGTGTTCATCTAAAATATGTGACGTTAGGTTGTCTAAGTCTGATAAAATATGTCTAATAGGAATGTCGGTGCCAATTTCGGGCTGTATTGCAAACTTGGGTCCTAACGCAAGAAATTTAAGAACATCAACAGGAATATTAATATTTGTGAGATTTTTTATCCATTGGTCTTTAATGTTAAGTTTTTTATTAATTTCATCTGTAGTAATTCTTTCTAATTTTCTTAAATTTCGTACCTTAGTTTCATGAAAAATTTTATTATATTTTTGTCTTTGAAATAAAGTAAAATTAGCGAACAAGTCATTATTAGCTAGGGTAATGATTTCATCTTTTAATTTTGATTTTTTTTTTGATTTTAATATACTTTTAAAATACTTCCCAGCATAATTATATATATATATATATATATATATATATATATATATATATATATATCGTGATTGGGGTTGTTGACTTGTCGCAAAAAAATACCTAGAATGTGACAAAGCTTATGCAACGAAAGAATATCACAATATCCTTTATTATTGGTACTTAAAAATCTTGTAGCTTGTTTTCAGGGTTCCTCAACAAAAAAGCGGAACCTTTTTAATATCAATAATGCCTCTGTCTGCCGGTATGCCATAGTAGATTTTTTCTAAATTTAGAGCTTCACTCAAAATTTATAAGCAAACCTATGAGGGAAGGGAATCCTCTCCAGGCGAGCTCAATTCGCACTTGACCAATATTTATGTTTAAGTTATCTTGAACAATATTATCGTGATATCATGTTAATGTGAATAATCATTTCTTTGTTTTTTTTTCAAAGCTTGTTCTTTTTCTCCATTGATCTTTGTTTTGATAGGATAAAATTTAATAACTTTTTCTTGAGAAAGTCAGTTATTTGTGAAATTTAATAAGGAATTGTTCGACTATGCTAAATTTGTTGGAGCAGAAGACAAGAAATATTTTCCTTCCGAATTTGATTTTACAGAAATATAATGCTATTTCGGTTTAAGAGATTTTAGAGATATCTAATTTTACATCGTCATAAACTTATTTTTTTTAATTGGACCAAAACAAACATATACCTATACCTATTAGATATCACATTTCATTACCAAAACAAAAATGCCCTTTTGTATTTTTTAGCATACAAAATTTGTATGTTGGTAATAACCAAGGAAATACGGAATAACTATACTCAATGTTTGAAATTAATTATTCTTAGTAACTGGGTGTCACCAAATAAGTGCAAATGTTTGTAGGGGGTCGTAAACAAAAGCTCTTAGACCTTCCCTTGAAAACTTCGCTTCCAAAAATTATATTTTTTCTTCTTGAAGTTGCTGATCATTTGAAAAATGAATGAAATGCCATTCTACGGGAATGTTCTACCTATGAAAAGGCTAACTGTGAATATTTTTTGGATTTCTATTTATTTCAAAGGGGTGAAAAACGCAACCCGTATTCAATGCAAAAAATTTGTATTGCAAAAACTTTTTTAACTCTTTGTTGTGTCCGTAAAGGCTATTTTCCCTAATAAAAACATACTTAAAATAAAACAAGTCGCTTTGATTTCTACATATGTAGTAGTTGAAAGTTCAATTGTGTCTTTTGAATCTTCAATATGAATAAATTACACTAATGCTGAAATGGCCGATATGCATTTTATGTATAGTCGTGTCAATGGAAATTCTTTGGAAGCTACACGGTTGTATGCAGATACTTATACCCAGCGTGTGATACCTCATCACACAATTTTTGCACGTTTTCAACAATGTCCCTGTGAAAGAGAGGCTTTTCAAAAACGAACAACTGATTATGGTCGTTCATGGCACTGGAAGAAGAGGTTCTTAATATGATTAAAAATCGTCGAGAATTAAGTACAAGACAAATTGCTAACACACTTAATGTTAAAATTTTTAGAGGATTACCATTTTGAATGAGTTCAGACAATTTTGTCGCAAAATTTTCGACACCAAGAAGACTTTTGTCAATGGAGTCTTCAAATACCTAATTAATCAAAATGCTCGATTTATATATATTATATATATATATATATATATATATATATATATATATATATATATATATATATATATAGTATATATTGATTTAATTTTTAGTCCTGAAGAAGAGAATAAAGTTTCTCGAAAGCTCGGTGAGCAAAAAGAATATTCTTATTTAAGCCCCTTATCGTTTCGGCAGAATACCCATATATAACTAATTGTGATGTATATATATATATATATATATATATATATATATATATATATATATATATATATATATATATATATATATTCAATTCTTATCTACCCTTAGGTGTTAAGGTGTATGTATTAATCTTGTATGAATTTTGCCTATGCTTTTCTGTCTAGCGCCATGTTTTTAGCTTCTATACATGTCTTATTTCTTTTCTTCATTTCTTCTTTAGTTTCTCTTTTTTTGTTTTTGGACTGACTTGGACGTTAAGTAATTAATTGTTGTTTTCCAAGGTAATAGTTATGGGTTCTATCTCCAGATCTTCTCTTATTTTGTTTCTTTTTGTAACCCCTTTTTTCCTATTGAATATTTCATCTCCACGGCTTGCATTATATTTTTGTTGAATTGTTAGGATCCAGCTTTCGCATCCAAATAATAATATTGGTTTGACTATTGTTTTGTATACTATTAGTTTTGTTTTCTGTGATATTCCTTTTTTCCAGATCAGTGTTTTATTTAACATGTAGTATAGTTTCGTAGCGTCCCCTATTCGATCATTTATTGCCTCTTCATTTGTTTCACTTTTTTGTATCTTTACATCTAGATAATTAAAGCAATATGTTTCTTCTATTCCATTGTTGTTTAAGTCTATGGACGTTTGTTCGTCATTTGCGCCTTATACCATCACTTTAGTTTCGTCTATGTTGATTTTTAGATTTATTTTTCTCAGTGCTGTATCCCATTTTTTGGTTTTGTTTGTTCATTTCTTGCACATATTATTAGGTCGTCTGATAATGCACATTGCGTTTGTATATTGGCTCCATATTTCTTTATCCTATTAGAAGCTTCATGACTTTATCTTTTACCTCTTTCATCACATCGTCTAGGTTTATCTTAAATAACGTTGGGCTTAATATTCCGCCTTGTCTTTGACCTTCTTCAGTTGTGAACTCCTCTGATTCTAAATTTTTCGTTCTAACATAATTTCTAGTAGGTCTGTATACGCTTGCAATATTTTCCTTCTAGTTCTTGTTTGTATTTCTTTTTTTCAAGCTGTTCCATATTATATTCCTCGGTATTCTGTCAAACGGTTCCTCTAAATCTATAAAAGCTAGGCAAATTTTCTTTGAATAGTTATTTTCTCTAATCTGCTTTGTGGTGAAGATATTATCCTGAATTCCTCTTCCTTTCCTAAAACCATATTAATTCTCTTTTATTACATGTTCTATTTGTTCTCTAAGTCTAATATCTAACAATATATCATATACCTTGGCGACTTTGCACAGCCAGGTTATTCCTCTTTAGCTCTGGCTGTAAACGTTTATTTTTTTTCTTATATATGGGTAGGATTACCCCTATCTCCCAATCTGATGGTATCTATTTTTCTTTTGCTGTTATGTTTAATAGATTGGTTAGTGCTGAAAGTCCTTTTTTCCCTAGGTTTAGTAGCATTTCTGTTGTTATTCCATCATGTACTGCTGCTTTACCTCTCTTTATCATTTTTATCACTTTTCTCACCTTACATGTTCTTGATCTTCTTCCTGTTGATTGTTCTATGTGTAGTTTCTGATCCCCATGTCGGTCCTTCTATATTTTTTCTCCGAACTCTTTTGAGGCCTTTTTTGCGTTATTAACAACTTTCTTTACTTTTAATCTTTGTGTTTTGTATTTATTGCAGGACTCATTGTTTCTGATTCTTAAGTAGTTTTTCCATAGTTTCTTTTTCGCCGTAATTTCCGTTTTAATCTCTTCATTCCACCAACTTGTTTTCTTTTTATTTTGTTCAATTTTTACTGTTCCGCACACCTTCTGTGCCGTCTTCAATATTATATTTTTAAAGTACTTCCACCAACTCTCTGGATTTGTAGCCTGTAGGTCGATTGTAAATTCTTTTTCTGTTAATTCCTCATATTTTCTTGCTGTTGTTTTTTCATTAATTTATTGTTTCGTATTTTTATTTTCTTTCTGTTCAGGTCTTTTCTGACTACATATTTGTTTTTTTCTTGTTTTGTGTTTATTCTGAATTTGATGCCACTGGGTAGTGAACTGTATAAAGTTCTGCTCCTCTTTTTACTCTAGTATCTAGTATTTCTTTTCTGTTTTCTTTGTTTATGATAATATAGTCTGTGATGGATTTTTCTTTCTAGCTTGGGACTGCTCTTGTGTACTTATGTATATCTTTGTGTTTGTAGAACGTGTTTGTTATTATAAGATTGTTGACCAGGCAGAACTCAATCAGTCTTTTCCCATTATTGTTTCGTATGTCTTCTCTGTGTTTTCAAATTCTGTTTCCGGTTTCTTGATCTTTTATTCCAACTATTGCATTTAGGTCTACTATTATTAGTACCTAATCTGATTGTTGTTTTCTGTATTGTTTTTAGTGATGCGCAAAGCAAGACCAAGACCAAGACCGATATGGTCTTGGTATTGGTCTTGCACCCTTGGTATTGGTCTTGGTCTTGCATCAAATCTTTAGTCTTGGTCTTGGGTCTTGGTCTTGCATATACGGTCTTGGTATTGGTCTTGCTGCAAGACTTGCAAGACTTTGCAAGACTCTTGCAAAAATTTTGATCTTTTTATAAGTGTGAAAAGTTGTTGCGATTCTAAACCGTAATTGCTTAATCCAAATGAAGAAGAACTCTGCAGATGTATGGGAAGTATGTAATTCATAATCTTATAAAATTGCCTATAATTATATTATCATTCGAAATGGGTAAATATCGACCGTATAAAAAAATTGTCATTGTCCAGAACAAACAGGCCTGGTAATGTAGAATAAGTAATGAGAATAAAACTAGGTGCCTAGAATTAAGTTAGGGCAAGTGAGATCCGTAAAAGTTTATAAATTAATAATCACCATTCTCATATGAGAATCGTATCTTACTAGCGTGACAGTCTGCTTGTGTTTTCTTGGTATCATCCGTCCGAACTGAGCACTCATTTTACTACATACTTCTACTTCATACTTCTATTTCATAACTCATTCTCTTGCTCATTCTACAATGGTTTTGTACCATTTTCTTTAATAAAATAGAAAGAATCTCTGAAAGCGATCAATAGTATTTCTGATAAAACTAACTTCTATTTTTGTCGAAAGCTTTTTCCAAAAAATGAAAATTAAAAACAGTTAGAGATTTAATACGCGCATTTATAAAACTAGGTATCTATTTAAAAAGTCAGTCGTGTGAATATCTCAGTTGAGTTAGTTAATGAGCATGATCGAGAAAATAGTTTCAAAATAAGGGCAATATAAAATTTCAAATATCTCCAAAAGTGGCCACTGGATAAATGTCATCAAAAAAATTCAGATTTATAGATGATTTTTACCGTTTGCTTAAAACATTCTGCGCGATAGATAAAATAATAAAAATAAAAAACCGTGTAGTTTACCTTCCCCTGGCTACGAACTGTCGGGATTCTTTGAAAACAGCTCAGTAAGTGAAATCCTAGAAGGGTTGAAATTACGGTATAGGTATAGGGTATTTAAGAATTTTTTGAAATCCGGAAATCCTGGAAGGGTAAAATGAACTCGCTTTTCACCCAACAACTTTTAATTCAATATTTTTAGAATCTGTAAAATAAAGATCGATCATAAGGGAGTTCAAAGATTAAATTAATTAGGTTATTTATTAGCGTTTCTTATCTAATCATTGAGTAAAATAATATGTTTCCTACCAATTTGGTGTTTGGTTACGGAAATGCAAGAGTCTTGCAAGTCTCGCAAGTCTTGCAGCAAGACCAAGACCAAGACCAGGTTAGTCTTGGTATTGGTCTTGCATCTCAGTATTGGTCTTGGTCTTGGGTCTTGGTCTTGCATAGACGGTCTTGGTCTCGGTCTTGGTCTTGCAAAATTGCAAGACCAAGACCAAGACTGCAAGACCAAGACCAGTCTCGCTGCATCACTAATTGTTTTTGTAAGTGTTTCCCAGAAGTAGTCCTTGGTATGTGTTCTGGTGTCTTCTCCGGGTCCATAAACTATCTGTCTGTTATTATCTTGTTTTGTTTATCAAGTTCTAGTTCGATTTCCAATATATTTTTGTTAACTCCCCTCCATCTTCTTATGTAGTTTCCGTTTGTGTGTTTCTTATGCATCAAATCCCTTCTCTTGCTCTCTCATTTTGATCTATTCCACCGTATATTAATAAGTTGCCTCCATCTAGAATTTTTCTCCATTTCCTTTCATTTTTGTTTTTGTTATTCATAGTATATCCAAATCTGCTTCGATGAATTCCTCTTCTTGTTCTCGTATTTTTCCTTGATTACTTCTAATGTCCATGTTCCAATTTTCCATAAATTTTCTCGTTATTTTTCTTTACCTTTTTTGATTTCTGTGTCATTATCATTTCCGCTGCCTGGGTTATTTTTAAATGCTTTTTTCGTATCATTGTCCTTTGCCTGCGTTGTGTTTTGATTACTATTATTGTTTACAAGTTTTTTCGAGTCTCTTTCTGACTATCTGTTTTCTGAAAACTTCCTTTTTATGTATTCCATAACCACTCTTCTTCGTTGACTATTAGTTTTTGGAATCCGATTTTTACGTTTTTATTATTTGCTATTTCCTCCCTTGCTTTTTGCCTTATTTTGTTTTATATTTCTTTTTCTGTCTTGCTCATGTTATCATGTAGATTATTGTATTTTTCAGTGCTTTCACTTTATTTTTATTCTTCATTAATTCCTCCTTATCTGTTCCATTTTTCATCTCTACTAGGCTACTAGTTTTGTTATTTAACATTCGTGCACCCTTTATTTCAATATCTATTTTTAGATTGTATTTCATAAAATCTTCTTTTTTCTCTTTTAGTAAGTTTTGATTACATGTATTTATCTCTTTTCCCTGTATCACAACATTAGTCCTTCTCTTCTCCTTTTCCCAGTTGTTTATTTTATTTCAGTTTCCTATATTATCTGTTTTAATGCAGCATTCTCATCTTTTATTTGTTTATTTTTTTCTCTTATCTTTTGTATTCCCTTATTATTTCTGCTCCTCTCTCATTTCTCTTATTTCTGATGTAAGGTTCTGTATCAAACATATTACTTTCTCTAACTTGTCCTCACCAGACATCTTTCTAGTGGATGTTCTTGAGATTCTTATAAAACGTATTACTCACTGATGAATCGAACTTTTCAAGGCAAGAGATTACAAATTTCCATAACAATCATCTATGGGCTGATTATAACCCACATGCAATTCAAGAAGATCGGTATCAATATGAATATTCACTTAACGTGTGAGAAGGAATTGTTGGCAAAAATATTATTGGACCGTATTTTCTACCGTTAGGGCTAAATGGTGAAGCCTATACGATGTTTTCCAAGAGTAGCTCCCATTTTACTTGAAAATGTTCCACTACCTATTCGAGCACGAATGTGGTTTATGCACGATCGTACGCCTTCCAATTTCAGCATATCTGCTCAACACCACTTGGATGACATATATCGAAATAGTTCAATAGGCGAGCTGGACCTCAACCTTCGCCTCTCAGATATTCAGACTTAATCCCCTTGGACTTTTGCATTTGGGGTCACCGAAATTCCTTAGTTTATACGACCCCCACTGAGGTAGGTGGTCATTTCGAGCAGTTTCTATAAGCAAAGGTCTTGTTTTTCTTTGTTTTAATGTACCTAATTTTGTTTTGCTTACATTTTTAAAAAGATTTTATATTAAAAACATGGTACTAGAACAAAACTTAAAACACAATTTTTTCGATTCCATTTTACAGAGTATCCGTTCAAGTTAAAAAAGTTTGCAATGAATCGTTCGATTCAACACATATTTTCAAATTGAGAAATTTTGTTTCGTTAAAAATTTCTGGTAAGAAATTAAATAGGGGTTTCATACTTCACCTCTTTTAAAGGTCAAAATTTAAAGAAACATTCATAGGTTGCCTTTTTATTGGCAGAATATGCCCACAAAGTGCAATTTCTTTAATTTCAGAAAAAATATATTTTTGTCACATTATTGGAAGCGTGTGACTTTTCAAGGGAAGGCCTAAGATCTTTTGTTTACAAGAAAGACCCCCATTAATTTTCGAAAAGGATTCACCTCCTAAAAGCTTTCGTACTTATTTTCCAATAACCTGTACAGGACGCAAAGCACCTATATCGCCTATCCTCAGTATATATGCATTTTTTATTTAATATGGATATTGGTGCTTATACAAAATCAATAAGCCAGCTTGTTTTATCTGTAGTAATATTTTTAGTCTTAATTACCCACATATTATGGTGTTCACAAATGAACATTGTTTTCTAAGCATAGGCGATTGAATTAACGTTGGTACACATAGTTTTGGATATATTTAATCGCAAAGATCAAAGTCATAAGATGTCTGATTTAGCGATCGGGAGTCCAGCAAAATATTCAACAATACTTAAAATCTTTCAAAACACCATAATTGTTGACAAATTCAAAATATTGACAAAATATTCTTGTTTTTGTAATCAAGCGCACTGCCTAATACACGGTGCGCTTTTATTTCTGTCATATGAATAAACTATGTTAATGGATTCTAAAACCAAAACGTCGTCGTGTTTTCCATTACAATTACAAAAAAATATAATTTTTTCTTCTAAAATAGCTCTTAAATCTTTGTAAACGCGTTATAATAGATAAAGAGAATGTTCAACTTTTTGCCAGTTTGATTGACCTCGTGTCTATTACCTTTCTCGACATATGATATCCATTAAAAGGATATTAAATTTCATCTTGGTGTAACGAATGAAAGTCTGGTAAAATTATATTAAGTCCAATTACAACGAGCAATGTTTATTTTCTTCGAAAAAATGGCCCTTAGAAGTTAAATAATCTAGCAGCTTTATGTATTTTTTCTTGATATTATAATAAACTAGCTTTCTCCCGCGTGCTTCGCCCATGTGGATCGTTGTTTGCAAATTTTGGAGCTTTTTCTTGGCTCCACAAATCCTCTCTCTCTATCTTGCATCTTTTTTTTATATGAAGACCAATGAACCGTATGCAGAGTATAGTAAAACTGTTATATACATCTCCTATTGTAATTTTACCTATGTATTCAAAACTGAAAAATGACCCTGAGGAATGTATTTATGGAAATGAATGTAAACGTTAAATTTCTTACAGGATAGTATACATAACAAAAATTAAAACAAAAAAGTATTAATATAATGAGTAATCTATGATTATTTTTTACAATATGATGCATATAATGTAAATTAAAAGTATTCGCTTACAAACTTATCAGTCGTATGAACCTTAAAACTACCTGATATGACCTTGATAACAAAATGTTTACCAAAACAAAGTACCTAATTCTTAATATTAAAAATCATTGTAACTTCTCAACGAAAAGTAGCATTTTAAACTGATACTTTCAAAGGAACAGAATATTATATTCTCAAAACCAATAATTCATAATAGTTATTATACTGTGTCAACAAAAACATGAAATCAATATGTCTCTGAGTATATTTATGATAAAACTTTGTCAATTTTAATTTATCATTAAAAACGTGATTATAAGCATTAATTTAACATAAGAACCATCATCTTTGAGTACTTACTGTATAATAGTAATTGTAAATTTGCACAAATGATGCTGATGTTTCATTCTGATTGCGTAGTTATATTAGCAGATTGCTAACGGTTTAGTTTTAATTTTCTAAAACATTGGGGTAAAGTATATTTCGTGTTTCATTGTTAAGAGTATTTATAGGTATACAAAGATTGTGCCGTACCAACTCGAGAACAGGCAACATAAAATTGGCTGTGAGAAAACCAGGGGTTTGAAAGGTTATGACCAACTATTTTTAAAGATTGTCCTTGTGATTTATTTATGGTCATTGCAAAAGCCAACCTCACTGGAAATTGCAATCTTTTGAAATCGAAGAGCAGTTCAGAAGATATTATGGAATTTTCGGAAGAAATTTCTTTATTGCTTTAGCAGTGCCCGTCAATATTATAGCTTCTATGGCGTTTGGTAGCAGATTTTCAATTACCAATCTTGTTCCATTGCAAAGTTGAGGTGGATCCAAGTTCCTAAGTAATATGATGACAGAACCTTTTTTTAAGCGAAGCTCATGTGGTGGGAAGTCAGGAAGCTCTAATGAATTGAAAAATTCTGTTGGATAGTGGACTGCTTGGTTTTGATCTGGCACTGAATCTATCGATTTGACGTTATTGTCGTCCCTGGAAAAGAGTCTTGGATAAGGTAATTGATGTTGTTGACGTCATCGTTCCTCGGTGCAAGAATAGCTCTTTCGCAAAGCCACTGATAATTGCTGAAATTACTCATTATTTCAGAAAATACTTTTTCTATAAGTTGATCGACTTGTGGAACAATGCTGCAAAAGTCTGCTGTGAGTGCGATATTATGATTTCCTGTTATAGTGGAAAGTTTTCCTTCGCCAATCTGTAAAAGTTTTTCCGCAAAAGGCCCTGCTGATTTATCTCCACTTAAAAGAATTCTCATATTAGTTGAAAGCGTCAGTTGCTTAACGTGCCTCCAAAGGTAAGATGCTTGAAGGCAAGCATTAAGTTCGTCAAGAAGTTCCTCGTTTGATCACAGGTAAGGTCTGGCGGAAGTCTCCTGATAGTAAAAGTACCACCCATGAGTTGATCAATGCCTCGAATGTCTCGCAAAGTTCGATCGAGCGGTTCCAAAACTTTTTTGTGGGTCATTGTACATTCGTCCCAAATAATTATTTGTGCCTTGCAAGAATGATGTCTCTTTCGAGAACGTCGATGATTTCGCGCATTGGTGACGGTAATCCTAAGTCCTTCAGAGATTTGTTGTTTATGGAAATACATTTATCTTCGAGTACATTCAGAGCGAGGTTATGTATTTGGTGGGAGTACGTTAATTCCGGGTCATTACTTGCACAACGTGCTCGATGAAGGAATTCTTCACTCAAATTATCTTTGTATTTTTCCCAGAAACCATTAGGATTGGAAGGTGCACATGTTGTAAGTATTATTGCAAAGAGGCTTCACAGTTGCGAAGTCTGACAGATTTCATTATTAACCGTACGAAAATCTTCGAAAAATGTAGGTCCCTTCACTGTGTGAAGTAACATTCTCAAGTAGAAACATTCCGCGTTGCTTGGATGGAATGTGTATACGCGGCTCAATGCTTCGCTCTCCTTTATATCTGTGCCGTGCGTTTTTTGATACGTGCAAAAATGATCCATCCACTACTGTATCCAGAAGTAAAATCGGGGTACTTCTGGATACAGTAGTGGATGGATCATTTTTGCACGTATCAAAAAACGCTGTCAATGTTGTGTTTGATGGATTGTCTGCCATTCGCCGGGCGTTTTCTTCTGTAAACTCTCTGACCATTTTCGAGATGTACAGCCAAATGCACCACCATTGGATACTTATCGTGAATAGGAAAGCCAAATATTCTCCAACATGCTCCATTACTACTAATTTAGCGTCCCATTTGAAATTGAGCGATTTCGTCGTTTCCGTTGGTAACTTCGAAAATGGTCATGTCGCTTCCCTTGTTCACGTACTTACAAATGTATTTTATCGATTTCACCGAATTGCAAAATTCCAGATTGATGTGGGCCTAGAATATCTTAAAAAGTAACGGCTTGTAAGGGAGTACACATCTGTTGTCAACTTCAACATCCATGTTCTTAACTTTGATAGTAGTTACGCTACCTCCGTGTTCTGGCGATCTTAGTCTATACTTCGGCCATCGTGGCCTGTTTGAGTTTCAGCTATTAATTCTCGAGGAGATTTTTTAGAACATCTACCTTCTTTCATGCAGGGAGATGAAGGGTGTAGCTCCCCGCATGGGCCGTGGATCATGTTAGAGCTGATTGTTTGATACAGGAGTGGATCTAATTGTTGGTTTGGCAATTCTGCCGGAATTATGAATGAATTATGATTCTGTCTGCATGATTTTTTGCTTGAGCCACACTAAAAGATGTGCATGAAGGAGACCTCTTTTTTGCCACTCAATGGTATACATGTAGCAGCGGACAGCTCCATAAATGCGGTGTTTAACTCTGACATACATCATCTTGTTGAGTTTTTGTTTGAAAATTCTTGCTGTTAAATCGTGTCTGTTAGATGCTACCTGTCTTTGTAGAAGAAGGCGTTGTATGTCCGGCTATTTCGGGTTACATGTAAAGGTTATGAAACGATGTGGGCAGCCGTAGTGTCGTACGTATGTCAAGCATTTTGAGTGTATTCCTGCATATGCCTGGGACTTCCTTGAAATGATGATGGCAATATTAGCATTCGACCAAGTTGTGATACATTCTAATCTTGAGCAATTGCGTCTCTGAGATGAACGTAATGTTCTGCACCAAGCTTTTTTTGATTCAGCCTGAGAAAAAGTAATCTTTCATTTTCGATTTTGGCATATATTTCAACTACATACTGCTGAAGTAGTCTACCACCACGTAGTAGGTAGTTAAAATTCATTGCCGAAACTTTCTGATTTGATGGAAGTTTGATCGTGGGGTTCAATTGAAGTACGTCAAAATGATTCCTATCCTCACCTTAACAAAATAGAAGAGGGTATTGCAATGCGTCGTATGATCTATGCGTTTCAGCGATTCGCTGCAGGTTACCTCCACGCTTTTTCAGTATAATGTCACGCCGATCAAATTGCTGCCCAATAATGTCAACAGCAACCTCTTTGATTATTGGAACGTTAAAACGTCCTCCATGTTCACCTGTAGGTGTTTTTTTCGGCCTTGATGACAACGGCATGGTTATCAGAGGGCATATTTTCTAATGCTGTTTCAAAAACTTTGATCAACGTATTATCTTCATGGTATAGTTGTTGCAATTTGAGATCGATGTCGCGATTAACGCCAGGGATAGTTTCGCATCCTCGATATGTTTCTATGTCAGCTTCCCCCATAAAATATATCTGAAGAAATTTCTCAGCTTCATCCGAAAGGGGTACAGGAACCCAGCTTTGTGATATATTTGTCCTTGGATCTTGAACGTTAGCATAAAACCACCTTCTCTGATTTCCTTCGCTCCAAACGACGTCATTTGGAAACAGCTGTTGTATTTTCGAATGTTTTGTAGAAAGAGTTTTGATTCTGGAGTTGTTCCTGATGTGAGCGACGATAACGGTTCTGTTGGATTTTTGAGAGGTGTTAAATTTATTTTTCCATTAGAGCAACACATTGAAGGAGTTTTTGATTTGAATTTCAGCGAAGAACAAAGTGGACAAACAATGGTCATATCTCCAATCAAAACCTTATAGTGTAAGTGATAATCGACATCTAGTTCATAATGTAGAGCTGCTAATTCCAGATTAATTGCCACTTCTTGGCATCACTGCAAATTTTCTTCGTTGGATTTATTTTGACGATGTCTTTTCTGTCTTCTTGAATCATTTGTGTCACGGCCAATAGATGGTCTTTTTGGGGAGGCATGTTGATATAATCAAAAGGAGGAGATCGTCGTAATCACACGAATGCGAATTAGAAAAATATAGCAGGACGACCAACAATTATGCAAAACCTGCAAATAATAATGTTCATAGACTATAGATATCTTATTGCTGATCCATAACTATAACATAATAATTGCAGACAACTAATCTTCGATCGAGGAGAAATTTGTTTTATTGCATGTGTACTTACTTTGATTCGAATCAATCAAAGCTTGACAAAACTTTGCAGTTTGTGTTTAAGGGAGTAGAAAAATCGTGGAAATTGACACGAAATGTCCAAAATGACACTTGGTTAGCAAGTATTAGATATGTAGAATAGATAGTTAGATATATTACAAATATAGATATACCTAAATAATAAGATAATAAAAGATATATAATAAAATAAAATATGTCTACGACACGTCCGAGAGCCCGTAGAGTACATGTGCAAAATTTGGTGATAATACGTTGAACGGTGTGGATTTGTATGTGACAAAAAATCTGGACTTGCTTTTATAGTATAGATAGACCTTGATACAGATTTTAAAGGATAAACTAGGTATTTGAAAATACTTACTAGAGAACCCTTTTCACACGATCCCGACTCACAAATGACCAATTTTTGATAAGAGTAAACCTGATATGATATTTTATAAATTAAATGAACGCACAAACAGAAACTCATATCACTTGTGCATCCATATTGGAAGAAAAAGAGACATTGCAACATATGCAACAAATCCTATATGCTTGCTTGCTGTCAGATGATTCCAAATAACCTCAAAACATCAATTTAAATTCTCCGTTTGGAAAGGGGTTCAGCCAAACTTTTCAGTCTCACGATCACGGTATAGAGAACTATTCTTTATACTGTGTCACGATGCCTTTAATTTGTTGACTGCGGTTTTTGGAATGGGCATTGATATCTTTGAACGAAATAAGCGTTGTCACCAGATGACGTTTGGCTCTCATTATCGTCAGCTATCTTGCGGTATGTCCATTCCAACAATACTTCTCTATGGATCTCGATGTTGATGTCTTTGACCTATAAATCGATATTGGGCATACCTACCGTTTGGCCAGAAGATACTTAGGATATAACATAGGATTTCATGAATACTTCTTTTTTTATTTATTCACTTACAAGTCAAATTTTGTTGCCGTTGAAAAAATCCCGATGGCCTGTAGTCAGCGGAAAGGTAAATTTTTCAAAATTCATTGAATTGAAATTTGAACAACCTTTTCATTGGTATACCTACATGTTATTACATTAAATTGTTGTATGTGTAATAGCCTTGCGGTTAGAGGTTTTTGTTTTGGCTGTGGAATATAAAGCAGACAGGGTTCGAGGCCACTTCAAGGCAGAATTTTTTTTCGCCTATTTCTTTTCAATAAATATACTATATATTTTTTTTATCAGGGTCTATATTAAGATCTGCAGAAAATGTACAATTACATCAAATTTATATTGAGTGTTCATGTTTTATCAATATTTGTTATTTTTCTTTATTAATTTTTATTTTTTTACCTGTGTATTTTTTGAAAAATTACTTTGAACAAAAGTTGTAGGTACTGATTATATCTATAACATAAAATTATTTTTAATAATATTTACACTACGGCTATTTTTTGATAATTTTTTTAAATGTTTGAATGGTCGCCATTTTGAAACTACTTACCCGATATTGCCCAATAACGAACTCGACCGAGATATTTGAGAGATTGATTTTTGTAGCAAATTTGAACTTGATACCTTCAAAACTGCGACCTCTATCGTGTTAACAAATTTCGTAATATCCCATATATATATATATATATATATATATATATATACAGGGTGGGGCACCGTATACGACACGGTCTCTCAAGGGGAATCCATACAATATAATGTTTTTATGATAAACGAAATAGATGCAGAATTTTTCTGGCCACAATCTAAAATTATTTTTATACATACAGGGTGATTCAAAAAAAAGATACATATCAAAGTTATGTTTTCTTAAATTGAATGTCCTATATTTTTTATTATTTTCGGATATAAGAGTCAAAATAAAAGTGAGTTTCTTCAGTATTCCCTATACCTATCTCTTTCCATTTTGAAAATATCCAAAGATTTGTTGAAATGTAAGGTATGAACTATTTTTCTATAATTTCCAAAGTTGCTCATTTTGAACTTGAGCTATACCTTCTATCATATTGATGAAGGTCAAGGTTATAGCCTGTATCATATTTTAATGTCAAAAATCATACAGGGTGTTGGAAAAATATGGTTGTAAAATTTCAATATAAGATATTGAAAAACTTCGTTATCTTAAATGGAACACCCTCTATATTATTACATATTTTAATGCAGAATTGAATCCTCTTTCGAATTGTATAAGGGTTCCCTATAACTAAACTCAACGAATTTCTTCAATTTCGCACTTCTCTAATAATTCTGTCTTATATTCCCAATGCCATTATGATTGGGATGACGTTTTAAAATAATCATTATTATAGTTAAATTCCATTATTATTATTACAGTACTAATTGATTCACGATTATTATCCAATCTCCTAGAATTTCAAAACTCATATGAAATAATTAACTGACGGGTAATGATACTATACTATTCTATTGCTGTCGGTTTTACCCTTAAAAGACAACTACTCCATTAATATATTTTTTTTTGGAATATCAGCGTTTTACATTTACATAGATACTGTGAAACGTAAAGAAATACCTATAAGTATTTATTGATAACGTATTATTATGAAAGCCCAAGGAAAAATGTGGTAAGTCCACTCACACTTCTTTTCTACCTCTCTCAAACAAATACTGACGAATATGAGAAACATACAGACAGACAGACCAATAGCAAAACATATGTTTGTTGGACTCAAAAAGCCCTGGAACGTAGAAACAGAGTACCGAAAATTTTACACGAATACAATACTTCCCTTACACAGCTACTAGGCGTAGCGGTATAAAAGTATTAAGAACAAGACATTTATTGAATGATATAAAAATAATAACAGTATAAAAATATAATAAAATAAGAAACACTAGAGTAAATGTTCAAAATGTCGTCCATTTTCTTGAATACATAATTGAACTCTCTCTTCAAAAGATCTTTTAACTTTCCTCAACATCTGTGGTGTCACGGATCGAAAAGCGGCTCTTATTCTCTCTTTCATATTTTCAGCTGTTGTGGGCTGGGTGTCATATACAATGTTTTTAATGTATCCCCATAAAAAAAAGTCCACACATGTTAGATCTGGAGATCTTGGTGGCCAATTTTGCGAGCCGCTTCTTCCTATCCATCTGTTTGGGAAACGCCTATCAAGAAATTCTCTAACATTCCTTTGAAAATGGGCTGGAGCACCATCCAACTGCAGCCACATCTGCTGTCTGATATTCAAATGCACATTTTCTAAAAGTTCGGGTAGTTTATCACGTAAGAATCTTAGAAATTTTTGTCCATTTAAAATGCCATCAAAAAAGTAAGGACCTATTAATTGGGACCCTAGAACACCCCCCCATACATTAACTGACCATCTATGTTGGTAATTAGTATTTCGAAAAATTCGAGGATTCTCATCACTATAATAATGGAAATTATGTCTGTTCACCAGGCCGTTATTATGGAAAGTGGATTCATCAGAAAACAGAATTGAATCTAGAAAGAGTTCATTATCGCCTAATCTGTCTAGAGTCCAAACACAAAATTCAAGTCTGTGATTAAAATCCATTTCATAAAGTTCTTGGTGTATCTGAATATGGTAAGGATGAAACCGATATTTTTTCAATATTCTTGAAATGCTTCTCCTACTAATACCTGTTTCTCTTTCTATTTTGCGTTGACTGGTATGAGGGTGTTCTATAACAGATCCTATGACCACAAACTCATTTTCTTCATCATCTACAATAGGTTTTAGCGTAGTTTTTTGTTTGTAGGATACAGTACCAGAATTCCGAAATTCTCTCAGTAACCGTTCAAACACAGCTCTATTTGGATGTGATACGGTTGGATATCTTTCAGCATATACTCTTGAAGCCAATAGGCAATTTTCATGACACTCACCAATTATTAGAAGCATATTTATTCTCTCTTCGATAGGATAAGTCTTCATTTTGCTTTATTTGAATAGTACACTGATTTAAATTGTATTTATAAATTAAACGCTTCAAAACTGTCAGTTATAAAACATTTCCATGGTAACAGCCTCAAAGCTGTCCAGATTAATTGGGTAATGTTCCTACTGTGATAAAGAAGCAAAATTCAAGAAATGCCTTGAGTTTAGTTATAGGGAACCCTTATACAATTCGAAAGAGGATTCAATTCTGCATTAAAATATGTAATAATATAGAGGGTGTTCTATTTAAGATAACGAAGTTTTTCAATATCTTATATTGAAATTTTACAACCATATTTTTCCAACACCCTGTATGATTTTTGATATTGAAATATGATACAGGCTATAACCTTGACCTTTATCAATATGATAAAACCTTTAGCTCAAGTTCAAAATGAGCAACTTTGGAAATTATAGAAAAATAGTTCATACCTTACATTTCAACAAATCTTTGGATATTTTCAAAATGGAAAGAGATAGGTATAGGGAATACTGAAGAAACTCACTTTTATTTTGACTCTTATATCCGAAAATAATAAAAAATATAGGACATTCAATTTAAAAAAACATAACTTTGATATGTATCTTTTTTTTGAATCACCCTGTATGTATAAAAATAATTTTAGATTGTGGCCAGAAAAATTCTGCATCTATTTCGTTTATCACAAAAACATTATATTGTATGGATTCCCCTTGAGAGACCGTGTCGTATACGGTGCCCCACCCTGTATATATATACTTTTGAACCAAATGTTTTTTTGGACTAACTTATAGACATACAACAACATGCCGTTGAAATTTTTTCGAAATTCAAAAGTGTGAACGATCGCAATAGGTACTATAAGAAATTTACCTAAAAAACAGAAACTACACACGACTAAAAATATGGATTTTAGCTTTGACACTGTATACGAATGATCGCCAAGTTTTTCTCAGTCAGTACTCGTCTAGGTATTTCATCCTGATTCCTACATCTCTAAAAGCCACTTACCTACATCAATCATACTCCCTAAAAATTGAAACTCCTGCACTCGCTTGCAATTTATAAGCAAACCTTAGGTGTTAATTATACTTATTTTAGAAGCAGCTTTGGTTGACTCAGCTGCTAAGTCATCATTTTAGTTCTGCATATCGTGCAACCTAAGCGGTACCATCAGCAAAATTCAAAGATTTGAAGCGTTAATTAGGTAAAAAGGGTTCCATACGATTCCTCTTGGTCAATTATGTTAATTGCTCTTCTTGACACTGCAACCATTACAACGAGAACAGTGAAATTTAAAAAAAAAATTGTTTTTATTGGGCATTTAAGATTTAAACCGTACCGATGAGTACCTACTATTGCTATCCTTTTCTCGATTTTAACTATACTTATGTATATGTGTTTGCTAGCAACAGCAATTCCATAACAAATTACTGTTTGTCTACCACAACACAAAATTAAACTTTAAATTAACAATAACGTCTGACGTCTGACAATTGCGACATAACCATAGACGATCTTCCAGAAAGTACCTACCTATATACCAGAGAACGAGACGTATACGCTCCATGCTCGTGCGTAATTCCAGTGACGGATCCCATTGTCGTTCCATATCGACAAAATAATGATCTTGGTTGAATGAGATTGAATGAGACAATTATAATTACCAATATTGGATCACACTTGGAGCTTAACAGGCGGCGAGATGTCTGCGATCTAAGTATGAATTCGAAATTTCAAGTCTCTAGACCGTATGGGGCCTGAGAAATCGCTGCGGAGTCCATTGATACAAGAACCAAAAGTAATAAAAACTATTTAAAAAGTAGAGAAAAATAAGTATCGAACTCCAGTTGAAGTTTCGAGCGGAGCGGACGCGTTTCCTTCCCGAAAAATAGAGCGCTTTAATGCCGTATAGCTTTTACTCATAATCAATAATTTCTGTCACACTGGAGAACTCAATGTGACTGACAACTCAACAATTATCCTCAGAGTCTATACAAGATCTATAGCAGCTTATAATCGACCTGTTCAGAATGCAATTTCGGGTAGATACCTACTATTCCTACCACCAAGTAGAATTTAATCCACATAATATTTTTAAACACGGTTATCTCTACTAATATATAACGAGTAAGGACTTTTCGAATGACAACGAAAATCTCGAAAACTACTTATCCGATTTCAATTAATTTTTTTATTGAATTTTCTATATCTGCGCGTATGACATAGGCTACATTTTATGTTGTTATAGTTTTTCTATACTAATATACAGGGTATTATATTAATAATGGGAAACAATTAAACTGGAGAATCTTTGGTTAAAAATAATAAGATTTAACCCAATTCACTTAGATAAAATGTGTCTCCTGTCTGAGTTACAGGGTGTTTTATTTAATTATTTAAAAATGATTTTTCCCCATTACTTTTAAACTGTTTGATCAATCTTTATCATGTTTGGCAGGAAGTTTAGAAACTGCAAACCTTAAATTATGGTAAATAAACTTTTCTGGCTAATACCAGAGGCGTACGACAGGGGTAAGTGAAAGGTTAACCCTTCCTAAATTCTACGCTACTGGCCAAATTGTCATTTTAGCACAATTTTCCTATTCTCCAATACTTTCCGTGTAAATAACATAGTCTCCCTTCGTAATGATAAAGTCATTATTTTTCGAGATATTTGAACTTGAACATAACGTTGCACTAATGCTCAATTTTAAGTGTATTTATCATAGCGATTTTTTAGGATCATAGGTTTGCATTTATTACGCAAATGAAACTTACAGTTGATTTTTTTATTTTCAATAAGAAATTCAACATACAATTTTACTTTTAAGTACGTAATTATAAAAAAGTATTTCTTCCATTTTTGCTGCAATAAATAATATGAACAAAATTAAAAAATATTTCAGTTAAGAAACTCTTTCATAAAACGATCTTCTAAATATAAAAATATGTTTGGCTGATTAGCAATAAAATTAGTGGAATTTACTATTTGGTACCATAGCTCTTGACGATTATTTATTTCTTGTAAGTATACCAATGTTTTCATATGCCCCAGAAATAGAAATCAAAGGGATTACCTTCGGGGAGGCCACGGAAATTCACTACTTCTGCCAATCCAACGATGAGGAAATTGCTCATCTATATAGTTCCGTACTATTAAAGGATAATGATGTGGTGCTCCATCGTGCATGAACCATGTCTCTTCTTCGGTCAAATGGTAATCCCTCTAGTTTGTCGAAAAGTCTAGTTTTTAGATACTACAAATAAGAGTTACCATTCAAATTTTCATGTAATTTATAAGGACGTAACAAACTAGCTCTAAATATACCGCACCATACATTAACCTTTAATTCATGATGGAAATGTGACTGTCGGAATAGATGCAATGAACGGAGTAAGTAAGCCATTTTTCAGTTCTTTGCTTACTGAAAAAAGAAAAACTTAGACCTTACCACTTTACACCTGGACAAAACTTATTACCTACATATTATCCTAAATTTTGCTCAGTGGATCTTAAATAGGAAGAAATAAAATCTTGATTTTATAAAAAAACATTATTTTTACTGACGTGGCCACTTTTACACGTAGAGTGGTTCTCAAATGGAGAAATAACCACAGTAGGGATATTGAGAATTCGCATCTATTCCGACAATTTTATTGCTAAACAGTCAAATATATTTCGTAAAGGTTAGAAGATCGCTTAGTGAAAGAATAGATAAGTTTATTGAGGTAAATGGGAGTCACATTGAACATCTGTTAAATTGAGTACTTTTAAATTTTGTTCATATTATTTATTGTAGCAAAATTGTGAAAAAGACTTTCTGATAATGACGTATCAGTAAAATTTTATGCTAATCTTCTTATTAAAACTAAAAAATCAACTGTAATTTTCAGTAACATAAGCCTAGAGGAAATCAGCTTGGGAGTCAAAATGACTTATTGAGTGGTAGGTACTTATAACTTATTTAGTGTTTTATTAATTATTCTCTTTATTTCCAGCAAAAATTTCGATTTGGTTGTTTTTTAATAATACCTAAAATGGCAAGCACGTTTCCGGTCATTTTTATTCTATTCCTTATTTTTACATAATTCTATTCACTTCAGACCTAAAGCACTTTGATAAAGTTTAATATATCTCTGTAATTTTCGATCATTTTCTTTGTATTTAACCTTCAAGAATGAAATAATTATAAAATAATTGTTGCAGCCACACGCACTTTTTTTATCCTGCATCTTCATTTGAGTAATGGGCATTTGATAACTTTTTGTTGTTTTGTAATTATCTCTACAGGATAAAGCGTAGTAATATACGGATAACCATATAAAATGTTCACTTCACGTTCATTCTTTTTAAGTTTGTAGTTATAAGCCCTCACTTGTCCCTAATAAGAAACCCAGCAAGCAAATAATTTTATACCTACTCTCCCAACAACGGAAATGGAAAAAGTATCGTATCATTCCGCAGTAAACTATAAAGAACTAAACATTCAATTAGGTATCTGCTTTCCTTCAAAAAAACGAAACACATTGTGAACGTATTGACTTCTTTTGTGTCAAATCTGATCATAAGCATCCAATAATATTAATTTTTCAAAAATATATTGTTCTAAAGCTCACTTCAAATTATATCAAATACAAGTATATCAAGCGATAAGGTAACAAAAAATGCAACCATTACATTCTAGAAATGAATAATTAAATGTGCTCTAATGTATTTGCCCCTGGAAAATACTCTGTTGCTTTTTTCTTATGACTTTTTAAAGCCACTTTCTGGAATTACAGATGGAAGTCAAGGGATTCCTGGATGAATTTTTCAAACGAATTGGGATTTAGGCATTTTGTTAGTTAGGTTTGGGATGGAAATTTCATAAGAATGAAAAAATATATAGATATACACTGAAGTTGTTCTTTATTTTTCTGTCTATATCGCCCATATGCTTATTACTCGTAATAAATTACTAAGTAATGAAGGCTCTCTTACTTTTTTTTCTCAAATGAGAGAGAAATATTGGATCTTAGTTACGTGTTCTGCCCTAAATTGTTGAAGTAAGTCAATAATCAGAGGTATATTGCCCTAGCAATAGTTGTTGTCGTCACTTAATTACCAGCCTGTGTTTTGTAACCATCATGTTTACCTATAATTCATATATGTAGATGATAATACAAAACCAATCTATAGTATAGCATAGATATTGTTCGGGAATTGAATGGTTTACCTATGCTTACATCACCACCCATGCAGAACTGGAACTGTCACTATACCGTTATGGTAGTTTTATATACTTAACGAAACACATTTTGATTCCAATGTTTTTCAAAAATTTATATTTTTTAAGAAAAACATTCATCTTTTGTTCATACATTATCCAACAAGCAATTGAATCAGATGAACATAAACCTATGTCTAAAAGAAAAGAAATATGTTGTTGAGATGACCGGTTACATACTCAATGCATAAAAAAAACAAGTTGACAAGTTCATAATAAATATTTTTTACAAAAAATAAAATAATATTAATTCTATTTTTTTGAGAATTGTTCCTATGTACGTAAAAACTCAAATCCCTTCAAAAAACAGGAGGTGAAGGGGGCAATTTTTCTCGAAAATCGAAAATCTGAGGGAACTACATGAAAGACAGGACAATATCCGGAAGCGTTTGGATTGAACATTTTTTTAAAAAGAGTTACAGTTTTCGAGTTACACTGATGTTGAAATCTCAAATATGTGTATTTTCTATGTAAAGGGGGATTTTTTTCGTAAATTGAAAATCTGAGGGAACTGCATGAAAGACCAGATTATCTGTAGCAACAATTATGATGATTTTTTTCCATAGACTAAAATATTCACTTATGCGTATTTCCACCGCAATGTCTTGAGATCTCTAAATAATAACAAGTACAATGATATTGTCTCTATGCATGCAATAAAAGTGCCGGGTATATTCCCATTATGTACACAATCCACAAGCAAATACACTATAGGATCGGACTTTATATATTTAATATGACATAAATACGTGTTAATTATTTCGTAGAAAAAATAATTAAATAATATTATATTGATATATTATGATACGAACCTGACAGTTTATTGCATGTTTATTGCCGACCTCTGGCAAATCGTCCCAGGTAAAAAAAACTTTGTCAACCATTTATTGTGAAAATAACTACACAAGCGAAGAATATATGTGGCTACTAGGATAAGTACTATCTTCTTTGGTATTAATGAACGTTCAACGATTACGATTACGATCGTGACTAATGTTACTCTCAAAATTGTGAAATAAATATTTCTTACAAAAAATTAGACCGAATTTATTAGATGGCACTGAAAAATAGAAAATAATATTAATTTTATTGGTGCTGGTACTTGTGAGATTGGTGCCAAAAGTTATCAATATATAACAGCCACTGCACAACTTCAAAAGTACCAGCCCCAATTGAATTAATATTATTTCGTATTTTTCAGTGCACCAACTAATTGCGTCGATACATTTTATTGGAAAAATTATTTATTTCATACTTTTGAGTGAAACATTAGCCACGAACGTTAAGTGATACCATTACCCATGTATATTATTTGCTTGTACTTGTTATTATTCAGAGATCTAAAAATATTGTCGCGGAAATACGCATATTTTAGACTGTACCACCGCTGTAACTCGAAAACTACAGTTACCGGTATGCTGAATCACTAAATTTTCCTCAATATAAATTCATCAAATATTAGAACCTCTTTGGATTTTTTATAGGTGTTTTGGAGCCTCTACCACCAAATACCTACAGTCCTAGAATTTATAGATGAACAGTGGGAACCAATTGTACCAAAACAATTTATACCAGGTGTCCGTAGAGGTTTCTTGGCAATGGCTGAGCGTGGTTTGTTGGCAGGTTATAAGCTTTCAGGGTTGAAATTTAGATTACGGTCTAATCATATTGTGGATTCAAGCTAGTTGACGCACATCAAATGCGTATGTAACGCTCTCAGATGTTATTTTCTCAAAATCGCCATGTAACAACAACACTATATAAACACTAGGTCATTTACCGTTCGTTATAGAGTTTGGTACATTGGAAATGCATGTAGGAGTGAATAGAAATGTTGAGTCATCATCCACACAAATTTGCTTAAATAGCTTCTTAATTTATCAGCAATACAAAAAAGACAACCTATTCGATTGATGATTCTGATTAACTTTTATGTGATTTAAGCACCTTCAAAGTTTATCGGTATTAGGGGAAAGAACTCATTACCAACCAATGGCTTCGAGTTTATTTGCTTTATATGTGGAAGCTAAACAATGGAAATGTCTGGTACGGTTTCTACATACATTATTCGGTAAACATTAGATATTTCTTGTTTCTATTTTGCTTATGTATGTATGTATGTATGTATATATATATATATATATATATATATATATATATATATATATATATATATATATATATAAATATATATATATATATATATTGGATAGTAGGGATGCAGCCAAATTTGGGTGGATAAATAATACTCTTTACATTTATTTCTGAGCTTTCGGAATCATGTTTATTCCCTCTTAAGTCAAAAATCTACAAAATAAAATGCAAATTGTTACATAATATATAAAGTAATCAGTAATCTGAAAAGAAAACAAAGGGATTGATATGTTCTAACTTACAATGTGTGAGATTTCTCTAACTGATGTTCATCTATTTTATGGATAATTGTAATCACAAACACAAAAAATGAACCAGCACAATAAACGATATATAACTATAATAATTACAAATAAAATATTCTCAATTAAAAGGTTATCAATTGTTGAGGAAATGAAATTAACAATCGAATCTATATTTTGTTTTGAACACTGTTAATCGCCTATTTTGATATTGTATCTTATCTATATTTAAAATATTTGAATATATTATATCAAGGTTTTGGATGTCAGATTTTTTGTTGTGGGCATTAGGCTCACAATGGATATGTGTAGTGATGCTGCGAGACTGGTCTTGGTCTTGCAGTCTTGGTCTTGGTCTTGCGAAATTGCAAGACCAAGACCGAGACCAAGACCGTGTATGCAAGACCAAGACCCAAGACCAAGACCAATACTGGGATGCAAGACCAATACCAAGACTAACCTGGTCTTGGTCTTGGTCTTGCTGCAAGACTTGCGAGACTTGCAAGACTCTCGCAGTTCCGTAACCAAACATTAAATTGGTAGGAAACATATTTTTTAGCTCAATGATTAAATAAGAAACGCTAGTAAATAACCTAATTAATTGAATCTTTGAACTTCCTTATTATCGATATTTATTTTACAGATTCTAAAAATATTGAATTAAAAGTTATTGAGTGAAAAGCGCGTTCATTTTACCCTTCTTGGTTATATTGATTTAAAAAAAATTGAGATACCCTATAAAGTAATTTCAACCCTTCTAGAATTTCCCTTAACGAGCTGTTCAATCCCGATAGTTCGTAGCCAGGGGAGGTAGGTAAACTACACGGTTATTTTTATTATTTTTTCTATCGCGCAGAATGTTAACAGCAAACGTTAAAAATCATCTATGAATCTGATATTTTTTTGATGACATTTATCCAGTGGCCACTTTTGGAGATTTTTTAAACTTGCAATTACTTTGAAATTATTTTTTCGATAATGCTCATTAACTAACTCAACTGAGATCTTCTTACAACTGATTTTTGAAATAGATACCTAACTAACCTAACCTAACTAACAAATCTCTACCTGTTTTTAATTTTCTTTATTCTCTTGGAAAAAGCTTTAAAAAAAGTTGAAATGAAGAATACTTTTAATCGCTTACACACAATATCCGCTCTGAGAGATTCTTTCTATTTTAATAAAGAAAATGGTACAAGACCATTGTTGAATGAGTTATGAAATAAAAGTATAATGCACAAACCTATAGAACCTATAGACTAAGTCACGCTAGTAAAATACAATTCTCATGCGTGAATGTTGAATAATAATTTATAAAATTATACCGCACTTAGATTTATTCTCAGTACTTATTCTAGAATGATTTGGTACCATTACAATACCAGGCGTGTTTATTATGGACAATGACTGTTTTTTTTATACATTCAATATTTATCCATTTCGAATGACAATATAATTATAGGCAATCTTATAAGATTATGAATACTTCCGATCCATATTGCAGGGTTCTTCTTCATTTGAATTACGTAAATACGGTTTAGAATCGCGCGAACTTTTCATATTTATAAAAATATCAAAACTTTTGCAAGAGTCTTGCAAAGTCTTGCAAGTCTTGCAGCAAGACCAAGACCAAAACCAAGACCGTATATGCAAGACCAAGACCCAAGACCAAGACTAAGGATTTAATGCAAGACCAAGACCAATACCAAGGGTGCAAGACCAAGACCAATACCAAGACCATATCGGTCTTGGTCTTGGTCTTGCTTTGCGCATCACTAGATATGTGCCATTTCTAAAAAATTTCTCTTAAATATATTTTTCTCTACTTCCAAAACCCTAATATTATCAAAGTCGGCTTCGTGACCTGTTCCTGTAACATGTTGGGATAAGGTACAAGCATCTTTCCTTAGTTTTGATGGGAGCGTATTCTAGCTGGGTTCTCTTGTTGTCATTCCAATATATTTTTTGGGCATCTAGTACAGTTGATCTCATACACTACATTCGTTTTTTGTTTAATATTAGTTTTATCTTTCATATTACTAAATAAGCTATCAACTTTTTTAATCGCCTTATTAGTAATAACAAGATTTCCTTCCTGTCGTAATATGTTGGCAATTCTTGGCGTAAGAAACTCCTCATACGGAAGCGAACGGAAAATCTTATTACTACTCAGAACGATTAACCATGTTATCACTATTAATGTTGTCATTGTCCCTTATTCTATTGGATGTTGAGAAAACTAGCTTATTAACAAACTTTTTGGGATAGGAGTTTTTAGTGAATAGTTTTGTCATTATATTTAAGCTTTCAGTTCTCAAAGAGTTATGGCATATTTTCGTAATTCTGTTCTTTAACATTAGTACTAAATTAATTTTCATTTTTTTGGTGTGGTATGAGTGATAATTAATAAATCTTCCAGAGTTGCATGGCTTTGTATACCAAGTAAGGATCACAGAGTTACAATCCGTACGTATCAGTTTAGTGTCAAGGAAGGGTACGGTTTTATCAACTTCTTTTTCTATGGTGAATTGAATGTTATGGTTATAGCTATTAAATTTTTGTAATATTTCTTGTTCCGAGCCATAAGGGATTGCACAAATAATGTCGTCAACGTACTTTTTAATAAATGGTAATTCAAAGATGAGTAGTGGTATGCAGTGATCTAGTAAGTCATCCATAATATACTGGGCAATTATTGGTGATATTTTGGCGCCCATGGGAGTACCTAATATTTGTTTATAAAACAGTTTGTTAAATGAGAAATAAGTGGTGTTGAAAATAAATTCATTAATCTATTTGAAACTTTCTTTACTGAGAGAACAGTGGTTATGCGCCAAATGGCAATCAATGCTGGATAAGACCAATTCAATTGGAATATTGGTGAATAGAGCTACTACATCTAAGCTAATAATCCTATAATTGTCCGGTAACTGAAAATCGTTAATAAAAAGAAAAAATTCAAACGAGTTTGTTTTTTTTATTTTGTGCCCAAAAAAATATATTGGAATAACAACAAGAGACTTACAAGCTAGAATACGCTCCCATCAAAGTGATATAAAAGTAAGGAAAGATGCTTGTACCTTATCCCAGCATGTTACAGGAACAGGTCACGGAGCCGACTTTGGTAATATTAGGGTTTTGGAAGTAGAGAAAAATATATTTAAGAGGGGCCTAATGCCCTCAACAAAAAATCTGAAATCCAAAACCTTCATATAATATATTCAAATATTTTAAATATAGATAAGACACAATATCAAAATAGGCAACCACCCGATTAACAGTGTTCAAAACAAAACATAGATTCAATTGTTAATTTCATTTCCACAACAATTGATAACCTTTTAACTGAGAATATTTTATTTGTAACTATTATAGTTATACATCGTTTATTGTGCTGGTTCATTTTTTTGTGATTGTGATTACAATTATCCATAAAATAGTCAGAGTGTTTCAAATCAATGAACATCAGTTTAGAGAAATTTCACACATTGTAAGTTAGAACATATCAATCCCTTTGTTTTTTTTCAGATTACAGATTACTTACATTATGTAACAATTTGCACCTTATTTTGTAGATTTTTGACTGAAGAAGGAATAAACATAATTCCGAAAGCTCTCAAATAAATATAAATAGTATTATTTATCCACCCAAATTTGGCTGCATCCCTACTATCCAATAGTTATAATCATCTTATCAGTCACGATCACTAATAAGTTTACATATATATATGAGAAAATCACTTAGGTATGTGTTATTGATTCCTGAAGCAGCTTGCAATAATCATGTGAGTGAATTGAATTTAAAAACCTGACCATAACTTTATTGCGGTAGTCTTCCCAAATAATAAAAGCTGTATTTAATGAAGTTTTTGAGAATTTTTTATTTGTTTTCCATGCTTCTGAAGTTCATTTCATATAATTATATTCAGGGTGGGCCAATCAAAACGAAACAAGGCCAATATTTCATATACCGTTAGTTAAAAAGGAAATCGGTCGGTCTCGTCGATTTTTATTTTCCGGGGAAAGATTTTGCTTATGTCACCAACCTTGTGACTTTTACCCCTTCGTGTGGGTGAGCTCCAACCCTAAAATCCTAAATGGGAATAGGGGTCGAGTGATATCTTATTTTAAAGGCAATCAAATTCTCTTCTCAACGCATCTTAGTTTTTCAAATTTGTTGCAGGCATTTTCGGAAAAATAAGAGGAGAATAATAAAATGAAAATAATTATCGCCTTCCGAAAAAAAAAGTACATCTGTTGATTTCTATATCAGGAAATAAGACTTTTTTTATTTTCAACTCTGTCTTCCCTGCTTCCTGCAGGCGTAAACTGCAACACATTAAATACATGGTATTGAATGTCAAATGATACCACAATTCAAACGTTATGAAAATCTCTGACAACATGGTGTTTCTGGAGGAAATAATTAACTTTGATATTAGCTTTACGGTATACTTAAGGTTATCATAGAAATATAAGACTTTAGATGTAAGTATCGTTTATTTATTGCTCATGATAATAAGTGCTCAAAGTGTTGCTCTTCTGCATCCATACAATAATATAAATTCTCTTCAAAACGCTCCCGGACATTATGAAGCATTTCTGGTGTAATGGCGCAACATTCATCGATGATCCGTTGACGTACATCATTTAATGACTGTGGCTGAGTTTTATAAATTTTACTTTTCAAGTGACCCCATAGAAAGAAATATAAGGGGGCCAAGTCAGGTGATCTTGCAGGCTACTCTATTGGTCCTCTTCGGCCAATCCATCTACCAGGATAAATCCAATTCAAATATTCACGAACAGCCAGGGTATAATGAGGAGGTGCACCATCTTGTTGAAATGTCAAATCTTCGGTATTATAATCATTATAATTTTTAAGTGTTTCTGTCAATGCAAGATAGACAGCGTCTTCCAATAATTGCAAATTCATCACTCCATTTAGATTTCCTGGGAGAAAGAAAGAACCAATTAAACAATCGCCATAAATTCCAACCCAGACCTTTAATTTCTCAGGATGTTGAGTGTGAGCCTCGTGGAATAGATTTGGATTTTCGTCAGACCAATATCTACAATTGTGACGATTAACAATCCTATTTACAAAAAATGAACACTCATCGGAAAAACAAGTATTGAACAGTGAATTCAGATTATTCATTATTCGTTCAGTCATAATCTCGCAAAATTTCAAACGTCTATCGAAAACATCTTCGTTTGTTGCACACTATGAATTTTGTAGGGGTGAAGATTATGTGTCTTTAAAATTCTTCGAATACTCGTACGGGGTACGCCACACACTAAAGGTAGTTGCCGGGTGCTTAATGTTGGGTCCATATTGATGTGGCCCAAAACAGCAACTTCCAATTCTTGGTTTCCCACTATACGTCGATTGGGAACGATTGGCTTTCGGTTTGCCACCGATCCTGTCTCCCTAAACTTTGCTAATAGTTCAATTACGTACTTTCGCTGAACATGTTTTCTGGATTCATTTCATTAAATACCTGCGCTGTAATATTAGCATATCTACCATTTTCATAATATAAAGGGTTTTCCAACAGTAGATGTCACTTTTAAAGCTGCCACTTTTTGACAATTGACTAGTAGAAACTACGCCATTAATAAAAATGGCACGATACCGTGCCGTATTAAAATTCACTATCAAAATGATTTTGGCAGGGACGGTTCGTAAAACTAAAACATTTTTTGGGTCGTCGTGAAGCACCTTGTCGGGCCACAATACAGAAATTGGTGGAAAAATTCGAGCTGTTGGGACAAGTTAGTGACGTGAAAAATAAAACCTGTGCACGTCGTTCAAGAACAATTGAGAATATTGCTGCTGTAGCCCAAAGTGTTGAAGAAAACCCAGGTTTGTCCATTCCTCGTCTTTCTTTGGAATTGGGCATTCCACAAATATCATTACACCGTATTTTGCATAAAGACTTGGGTTTTAAGGCTGATAAAGTTCAGTTAACACAAGAACTCAAGCCGGCCGATCATCAACAATGTCGTGTCTTTGCTGATTGGGTCCTTGAAATGTATAAATATGATCCGGAACTCCATCGCAAAGTGATCTGGACTGATGAGGCCCATTTACACCTCGGTGGCTATGTCAACAAGCAAAACTTTCGCATCTGGGGCTCGGAAAACCCAAGAGTTATTGTTGAAAAGCCTCTCTATCCTTAACGTGTTACTGTTTGGTGCGGTTTATGGTCCGGCGGGGTCATTGGGCCTTACTTCTTCGAAAATGAGGCTGGAGAAACAGTTACGGTGAATGTATTGTGCTATTCAGAGATGATTCATGATTTTTATGGCCGGAATCGGATTTTATTGATCTGGACAACTTTTGATTTCAACAAGACGGCGCTACGTACCACACAAGCAACGAAACCATTAATCTTTTACGGGAAAAGTTCCCGGACCGTGTTATCACTTAAAGAGGTGATCACAATTGACCATCGAGATCTTGTGATTTATCACCTTGGGACTTCTTCCTTTGGGGCCACGTGAAAGGTAAGACCTCAAAGATGGAATTCGTGAGGCTATCGAGGACAAAGGGCAGCCACTTTGCGATTTGGCTATGGAAAATTTCATAAAAAGGATAAGGTCCTGTCAGCGTGGTCCTAGTGGCTATTTGGCTGATGTTATTTTCGATTCTTACCGGCATACCTTCCTCTTTATAATGAAATAAACATCCGATCATTTATCTAAAAAAATGTAATTTTTCTTTGGATATCAAAATAACACATTTTATTGGAAAACCCTTAGGTTCAATCAACGATGCCCTTAGTGAAGTAGAATAAACCATTTTAGATCAAAATAAAGTTATAAATTATTACACACCAAACCCTGCAAAATACTAAATTTAAATAAATTGAGTGTAAATTATACAGTATGGCCTCCACTTGTGAGAATAAGGAATTTTACAAAACTACACTATTCAAAATTTTTCTACTCAAACATTAAATTCCACAGCAGGAAAACTAGGTATTGAGATTTGAATAATTGCAAACAGAGTGCGTACTACATTTTTCTTTAGCCGATAAAATAAGAATTTAAATTAATTCTTTTGAGTGATAAATGTAATAGAAAACATTTCCTTAATTTTACATTGGATCTGTTGAAAAGACAATTTGATGATAATTAAACTGATCCCATTTTAAATTAAAAGTTGAAGCTCACCCCTGCCGAGGGTTGAATAGACAAAGTTCAGAGTTAAGCACTAAAGTATTGTTTTAGAGAAAGAAATCAACAGATTTTTGCTTTTTTCCGTCGAGTAATGAAACCTTTTTTTTATCCATTATTTTCTCAAAAACGGCTTGATCAAATTCAAAAAACTAAAATCCTTTGAGAAGAGAATTCGACTACCTTTAAAATAAGGTATCACTCGACCCCTATTCCCATTTAAGATTTTAGGGTTGGAGCTAGTCAAAATCCTTCCCCCGGAAAATAGAAGACGGGTCCAACCGATTTCCTTTTTAACGAACGGTATGTAAAATATTGGCCTTGTTTCGTTTTGATTGGCCCACCATGTATGTTTCCGCTTATAATACCTGACATTTTTTATCTTTATACCTTCTTGCAGTGCTTTATGTAATGGCAGGGTAGAATCAACAAGCATATTATTATTATTGTTATTAAAAAATTAGACACCGAACTCCACCTATTGTATTCTAGAATCTTTTGGATAATGACCGAATAAATATCAAAATTTGTTTAGAGAGCTTTGTTCAATTGTTGGTTTTTTAATTTCTTCAAGTACACTGACCAGCGCCAAAGACCTATAGAACACGAAATGTTACAACAACTACTATAGTTAGTTCCTTAACTGTATTTGACAGTTATGCAACGATATGCTGCTTCTAGAAAAAAGATGGAGGGCTGGTTTTGGAAAAAGAAAGCTAAACATTTATTTTCAATGATTGAAATTATAAATTTACTGCAACACTGATTATGTCACCGGAACATGTCATGTTTAGGATATCTAATCTATTATTGGGTCATACTGATATAGAAATGCACAAACCTGCTCCAAAGAAATGAACTCATCAAATATAAAAAATGCCCAGGTAATCCTTTATTTGACCTGTTGGACAAATGTCAAATGGCAGAGACAGCACAATGTTGTCTAAACGTTTATGAAATGAAAAGTAATTGTAATTTCTGATTCAATATAAGACATATGCATTTTGCGCAGCATATTTGGGGCATGATTATACACATTACAGGTCTGAAATTTTGGCTGAATGTACAGCATTCCGCAAAATTTTACAAAAATTCAAATAATAGTTAGGAATAGAATTATCTTTCTTATCTTTCGTATTTGAAATAAAATTGTTATTCTGCATTTTCAAAAGGCAACCTATATGCGTAGGTATAGTCTCAAAAATATATACTTCCTGAGATATTTTGATTAAGTAAATATTTGAGCTAATGTAATCCCATTGAGATGAATTTTAGTAAAAAAAAGTATTCCAACTGTTATAATTAAGAATCTTTAGGTTAGTTACGAACTCTATTAAATTTACAAGAAGAGAGGAGAGAGCAAGGCGTCATCAAATGTCTCAGTTAAAGAATACCTGAAATACATCGATTTAGTATGTAAAAAAATATTCAGTATCTCAATGCACCATAAAGATAATATTATGAATAAAGCTTATAGCTGATAGCATTGTCAAATGAATCTAATATCAAATCAGTTGGTTCTTAGTTTCAATTTTAAATAAGGTCATAATCTTTTGTTTGTTTTATTTCAGTACCCTACAAAATTTAATACAGTAATAACTTTTGATCATAGATACGGCTGAATGTATTTTACTCATATTTGCATTTGATAAAGTTTTATCTTCCTCTATCGATCCCCTTAAGCTTTCCCTATACCTGAATTAGATTTTTTTGTAGTGATTTATAAAAATGAATTATGTATACCTTCTTCTGAATTTTCGATTCCGGTATCGCTTCCGTGCTCAAAATCAATCATAACAAAAATGCTGTATACATTTATATCAGTTCAATACTTAAAAACTTTTTTAGATATGTTTTATAAGATTGTACAACAACCTGAATGTACTTTTTAGCCCTGAAAAAGAGAATAAACTTTCTCGAAAGCTCGGTGATCAAAAAGAGTATACTCATTCAAGCCCCTTATCGTTTCGGCAGAATACCCATAAATAACTGATTGTGACATAATTAGCACTGCCGGACTTCCAATTATATATACTATATATATATATATATATATATATATATATATATATATATATATATATATATATATATATATCTTCTTTACAAGCGATACCCAATACTGAAAGATGATTATCTTTCTCTTGTATCAAATTATGAACAATAGAACTAGATCTCAAATCTCAAATTTCAAGTTCCTTTTAGTATTGTTAAATTTCAAAATGTCTACCTCAATATATATTGAAGCTATAAAAAAATTATCAGAGGATAATGTTGACAAATACTAAGATATTCTAATAATTGATTTAATTTCCCCGAATAACTTGATACCCTTATATAGAGATATAATAACATAATTTGAAAATAATATTATCTACCATTTAATTATATAGATAACAAATCCTGAGTCAGCGGAAGCAAATCAATATTCAGTAAAATACATTTAAAAATTATCACAGTACTGGAATAACTGAACTAGAAAAAAAAATGAAATACTTAGAGCTGCATCAAAACTTTCCAAGATACAGATAGGTGAAGAATAGCGGAAAGGTATCCAACCAAATACCAAATATATACGTCTCATGAAAGTAAAAAGCAGTGGATCCAAAGTGGAAAGTAATATATTAGTTGATAGTTTAAGATAAAAGATACAGAAAGACAACAAAAAGACACTTTGCAAAAAAAATGGCGAACTACGACGAGAAAAAATTCAAGATAATAATGGTATTATACGAATAACAGACAAACATTTGGTGTATCCACGAATTCCATGGTACCTATATAAAAATCTTCTAAAAATATTTCTTTTAGCTTGTCAAGACCCGTGTCATAATATGAGTAGTTTTTCCTTCTTTTTCACAGGGATACGCGTTATATCAGGTGGTAAAGTACTTGAAGCAGAATGTCCACGTTTCATCAAAATCATTAGGACCATTTTCACTCTAAAATCTTGAGTGAAATACGTTTCTCAGCTATTGCCTAGCAACCAGTACCAGCAGAATGTCCAATATGCAATAAAATTGGTCCCCGGTCCTGAGATAATCTTGGTATACAAAGACCGACAGTGGCAATTAAAGCAATGACTCAAAATATGTTTTTGGGACGTAAACATCCGAAAATTTCACACGATTGCAATACTTTCCTTACTAAACTTCATAGGTTAGCGATAGGAAAATAAAATGGGATAGGGTTAAAAGAATTAAGAAAATTCGATATCATAAAGAATATAAAGGAATAAACAAATAAGAAGATAAATAAATTACCATATATCAATATCTCAAATAAATACGTTCTGAATTATGACTACACCTTTTCCAACTGTAATTCAGAAAGCAGCAATTTAACTTCAGAAGATATCAAATGTAATTCAGAATAATCAATTAAATTTTAGAAAGCGTCGAATGCATTTCATATTAGTCAATTGTAATTCAGAACTCGTCAAATTTAATTCAGAGCTTATCAAATGTAAATTAGAACCTATCAAATGTATTTCAGAACATACGAGTATCAAATATAAATCAGAAAGCATTAGACGGGTAATTTGGAACATATGTATCAAATCACAGGTAATCGTGTTGATTATTTTTGTCAGTCATATTTGTGCATTGTTAGGTAAATTTCTTATAGAAATATACCTATTGCGATCGTTCACACTTTTGAATTTCGAAAAAATTTCAACGGCATGTTGTTATATGTCTATAAGTTAGTCCAAAGAAACATTTGGTTCAAAAGTTTATATATATATATATATATATTTTTTTCTTAGGTTTTCTTGGGATACAGGCTCAGTGGTTTGATTAACTTATTTTTATTTATTCTATACCATTATAATTAATTTTCATAAGAACAAAACGTTTCGACCATATGTGGTCTTTTTCAATTGTTAAAAATTAAGATTAGCTGTAATATAAAACAAAAATTTTTAATGTAATTTTTCTATGAATTGAACTAAAACTTACCTAAAATGCATAGTTCGTAGAAAACCAGATATATAATAAAAATTAAAATATAATTCTGTTTGGGTCGACCATTTAAAATTGAAAATTAAAACTGTATTCTATATAATTGTTGAGAGTTATATCATTCTAGCATCTTCTTCCAGTTTCTTTTTTCTTTTTTTTTTATTCTTCTTGTTCATTTTTTTGGAAAAAACTTTTTATATTTACTTTTATAACTGTTGTCTTTCAACGTGTGAATAGATGTTCAATTTGGAGCACGTTGCGAAAATAAAATGGTGTTGCCGGAAATATGTGGCAGGAAATTAAAGTTAATATTTATTTTTGACTTTTGACATTTGAGTAGACGAGAACATTTTTGTGGATTCATCTCGTTTTAGGTTTTGTGCTTTATAGAATATTATTATATATGGTACTTAAATTTTTAATATCGGTTTTTGAATTTATTGTGTTTGAATTATTTTTTATATATATCATTTCTAGAATTTTTCGTTTAAGTGTGTGTTTTTCAGTGGTTAATATTTTAGTTTCGTTGAAATTGAATTTATGTTTCTCTTGTTCTTCGTGATTTGTGAGGGCGGTTTTATTTTTCTTGTCATATTTATGTCCTTTGATTCGATTTTCGATATATTGGCATGATTCTCCTATATATGTGATATTGCAATCGTTGCATGGTATCTCATAGACAGAATGTGTAATTTTGTTTTTGTCTGTTTTGGCTTTTAATTTGGTGTATGTTTTTTTCAATAGGTTGTGAGGTTTGTGACTGACGGGTATGTTGTGGGTTTTGAATAATTTTTGGATGTTTTCTGATAGTTTGTCTATATATGGGAGTGTGAGGTAGTTATGGTTTTCGTCTTTTTTTGTTCTCATTTGTTTATTTGTATTGTATGTTGCATGAATTTTGGCGCGGAAAGTTTTATTTATAAGATTTTCTGGGTAACAGTTTTGTTTAAGTACTAATTTTGCCTTATCTATCGATTTCTTACGGTATTGTGGGTCAGAAAGTCTTATTGCTCTATCAGCCAAACTGTTGATTACTGCTTTTTTTTGTGACATGGGATGTTTTGATTTGAAGTGCAAGTATCTACACGGACCAAGTACTTTTGGTATCCCATTCTGTCTGTAAGTTATTGTTTCTGTGATGGAGTGTTAGATCAAGGAAATTTATTTTATTGTTTTTTTCAGTTTCAATGGTGAATTTTATTTTGTCATGGTATGAGTGGAAAAGATTAAGGATGTCATTTTCTTTATCTTGGGGGATAGCTGTTAGACAGTCATCAACGTATCTATAAAAGAAAGGAAAATGGAAATTTGCGGTCGGCAATATTTCATTTTCTAAGTCTTCAAGTACCAATTGCGCAATACAGCTGGAGATGGATGAACCCATAGCACAACCATAAATTTGTTGGTAAAATTTGTTTTTATATTTAAAATATGTCGATTTAAGTGTGAGTTCAATAGCTTTTTTAAATTCTGTTTGGGGAATGTCTGTGTATTGTTTAATCTCATTCCATTTTTTGTCGATGATTTTCAGTGCAAGGTCTATAGGAATATTTGTATATAAAGAGACTACATCGAGGGATGTAATGATTAGTTGTTGGGAATATATTTATTTTTCATCATTTCTTTAAAATGCCATGAGTCTTTTATGTATTACATTAAAAATTTTTGTTTTATATTACAGCTAATCTTAATTTTTAACAATTGAAAAAGACCACATATGGTCGAAACGTTTTGTTCTTATGAAAATTAATTATAATGGTATAGAATAAATAAAAATAAGTTAATCAAACCACTGAGCCTGTATCCCAAGAAAACCTAAGAAAAAAATATATCCAAGCTCAAGAATCTACATAAAAATCTATATATATATATATATATATATATATATGGGATATTACGAAATTTGTTAACACGATAGAGGTCGCAATTTTGAAGGTATCAAGTTCAAATTTGCTACAAAAATCAATCTCTCAAATATCTCAGCCGAGTTCGTTATTGGGCAATATCGGGTAAGTAGTTTCAAAATGGCGACCATTCAAACATTTTAAAAAATTATCAAAAAAGAGCAGTAGTGTAAATATTATTAAAAATAATTTAAGGTTATAGATATAATCAGTACCTACAACTCTTGTTCAAAGCAATTTTTCATAAAATACACAGGTAAAAAAATAAAAATTAATAAAGAAAAATAACAAATATTGATAAAACATGAACACTCAATATAAATTTGATGTAATTGTACATTTTCTGGAGAGCTTAATATAGACCCTGATTAAAAAAATATATAGTATATTTATTGAAAAGAAATAGACGAAAAAAAAATCTGCCTTGAAGTGGACTCGAACCCTGTCTGCTTTATATTCAACAGCCAAAACAAAAACCTCTAACCGCAAGGCTATGACAATTTTATTTAATAACATGTAGGTATACCAATGAAAAGGTTGTTAAAATTTCAATTCAATGAATTTTGAAAAATTTACCTTTCCGCTGACTACGGGCCATCGGGATTTTTTTTTGATTGTAAAAAGCAGCTATACACTTACCAATTTGCCAAAATGAACTTCAAAGACAATTGTGGAGTTTGTAGACCTAAAATGATAAGAAATACATCTGATGCTTTCTGTTTTACATTTGATATGTTCTGAAGTAAATTCGACGAGTTCTGAATTACAATTCACCAATATGAAATACATTTGACGAATTCCGAATTTCAATGGACCTATCTGAAATTCATCAGTCTAGTTCTGGATTTCATTTGACTAATCCGAAATACATGTGATGCTTTCTAAAATACAATTAACTATTCTGAATTACAGTTGACGACTTCTGAAATACAATTGAAAAAGGGTAGTGCTGTTCTACTGTTAAGCTTGAAATAAGAATTTCATAGGTTAAATGGCGAACATAATGCCTACATACTTGCAATATATCAATACGACGTTGGCAATAATGTTGTTCGAAATTCTACGTTAATAATGTTTGACACCCAACCACATTTATCATAAAAGGTTAATTATTAAGCTTGAACCAGTTATTAATTGGTTAAAGGCCTTTCTAAATAAGCGGCCGTTTGATGTGAAGTGTGGTGAAGCGATTTCTGACTTAAGAGATTTTCACAGCGGTGTACCTCAAGGAACTTGTATGGGACCGATACTTTTTGTCTTATATATTTCCGATATTGTAAAACATTTAAATTCATGTAGCAGCCAGTATGCGTATGATACCAATATTTATAACTTGGCCCACTCATCAACCAATTTACAACACGATATTGACTTTATTTACGATTGATGTACAAAACGGTTACTTAGCCTTAACATAAATAAATGTCATGTTATGCATTTTGGTAGAAGCAAGCTGACTTAAAATGATATAGGCACATAAAATCTATAGTTAGAAAGCATATTCCATAATATACTTAGTCAGGAAAGTATTTCAACCCTTGACAACCTTGATGTATCCCAAAATTTACAAATCATATATCCGGCCCAAGCTTGAATATTGTTATTCAGTTTGAAATCCTTATTATTCTAAGGACATTGATTTATTGGAACGAGTTCAAAGAAAAGCAACACAACTTTGTCATTCTATTCAGCACTTGAGTTAAGAGAAACGTCTTCGTAGTCTTATTCTAACTTCATTACGTTACCGACGCACTAGAGAAGAACTGATTAAAACTTTCAAAATTATAAATAATTACTATAACTGTCATATACCAATATTTCTTCATAGTTTCGAAGCAATTACACGTGGTCACTCTTTAAAATTAGGAAAGGAACTATGTAAATTAAACTGCAAAAAACTTCATCAGTATTCGAGTTGTCCAACATTGGAATTCGTCGCCTGGGAGAGTTGTTAATTCTCCAAGTCTTAATGTATTTGAAAATTGATAGATAATTGTTTAAGTTGTACCATATTATTAATTTCGTACATTGTTTGGCTAGCAAGCGTTATGCTTTAGCCTTTAATTCAAATAAATAAATAAATATAAAGCGAGTGCATTATAGTTATTCCCATTTGTTTGATTGCTTTTCAAATGTACTTATATAATTTTTATTTTACAGTAAATCGACATGGAAACATCTGTGATTCTATCAAGGACTTTCTCGTCATCGCACATCGTACCCGTCAAAACGACATTCAATCATCCCAGACTGAAACTGCGTCCAATAAGACCCGAAATGGCGCTGGACTTCAATCGAACTATCACCAAGTTAACAACATCTAAGCCGAATATTACCTTTTTCGTAGAGGCGAATCATAGTTATTGGAACAGTAGCGACTATTTTTATAATACCACAAATGCCTCGGAATTGGAGTACGACTACCAAATGCTGAACGGCACTGTTGAGGACGACTCATGGGGTATGTGCAAAGAGTGGACGCCAGCGCAGCACAACCTCTTCCAGACGGCCAATTTCTTCTTCGCGGCAGCCTTTCTAGTTCCTGGCAGCTTCAAGCAGAGCGTTCTTCTTGTGAGGTGAGCTATTCAATCCTGAATATTTCACATATATTTTATATTGGGTTCTTCTTCGAAGACTTTTTAAAAAACTTTATTTACTACAAATTTATTAATTGACTTGAATAATTATAATTTTAAAATAACAGGCCGAAACTGAGACAAGTACAATAAATTTTCTTATTAATCTGACGATCGCTCTTGGATGTCTCTTAAATAGTTTTTAGGTGCAAGCTAAGCATCTTCTAGAATGTTCTTAAACAATTTAGATTGCACCGTTGCAATTTCTAGGAAGAATATCCTATGTTACATGATATGATATGCTATGGCAGGAAGCTGTTATATGAGGTTTCATACTGTAAGGCAATATATTCACTTCAAAAGATGAAATTTTATAATTGTACGATTGTAGGTACGCGACTTTTACAAAAATACCAGCGACAGACTGTCGCGACGGATAAATCAAGAATATTAAATATTTATAATATAAAATATCTGAATATTTGTAATATAATAGCTACCTGAATATTTCTAATATATTTATTTATATTGACTTTAACAATTGAATTCTAAATATTGTCATTTCTTACTCTAATGTATATCGAGTGATCCAGAGAATTCATCCTTAGAATGCATTATTTGAATACCTATAGAAACTTGTCTTTACAAGGATCAGATAGAAATTAGTTTTCATGTCGTAAACATTGGGTGCGTGTAGAATTTAGATTATGAACGGTAGAATGAGAGTATATGGACAAAAGACTAATAATAATCGCACGTAACAATAATGGATTCAAGTTAATACCTGTAACGTCGAAAGTTCGTTTAATTACTTATTTATTTATTCACATATTTCAAAATGTAAATGCACACATCCTAATCCTAACTAATATTATAAATGCGAAGTTTGTTTGTTACGCCTTAACCACTGAACTGATTTTGATGAAATTTGGTACAGAGATAGACTAGCCCTCTGAGCTCTATGCCTGAATTTTAGGGAATTTTTCGCTATGTTTGTGTGTAGTATGTTACTGGACTGTTTTGTGACAGTCTGCCACTGCGACTGAGACTTAAAGGTGGAGGGTTACATTCCGGAAAATCCCTAAAACATATGTAGGAGACATTCTCATGCTGTTCTTTCTTGTTGGATGGATCTGGGTTGGTTTTCGGACTGTTTCTACGTGCGAGTAGGACTCCGAGGTAGAAGGGTTCCATACTCAAGACTTTTTATGACTTTATGTTTTCGTACCACACTCTACTAAATTTTTTGCTCGGGAAGTGCCGGGTAAAACAGCTAGTGATAAATTAATAAGGACATCAAATTTACAGTTACTTTACATTACAAAAATTATTTATATTTTTACAAACATATATATGTATAAGAAAACTAAATTTGTATAAAGACCACAAAATATATAGAAAAATTGTCATAAAAATAAATTATCTAAGGAATAAAAGCTTTTTCTGATTAGGAAATTTCTCATTGATTCAAAGATATATACATTGGGGATTATTTTATATATCTAATTAAGAGCTTACAATCTAAAAATATAAGTGTTTTTTTCGTAGAGCGTTGTGCGATAATTATGAGACTGCATTAGATTTCTATGGCGGGTATATAACAAAGATTATTATTCAATGCAAACTTATTTTACATCTTATAATTTAAGTGATATATATATATATATATATATATATATAAATGATCAATTAACGACGCTTTATTATAAATTTGATATGTGTAACACCAAAGAATGCGTCCAGGTGAGGCACAATGATGACTAAGCCAATATGTCACCGAAAATTCCGCATCAAAAAATAAATTTCTACACATATTGGCTTAGTCATCATTGTGCCTCACCTGGACGCATTCTTTGGTGTTACACATATCAAATATATATATATATATATATATATATATATATATATATATATATATATATATATAATTGGAAGTTTATTATTTGCTGAACAGTATTAAAATTGGAGAAGGTATATTGGGGATGCAGCAATCATAAAGAACACATAACTCAGCTGTATCACCAATCGACTTGTCAACTCCCAGACACTATACATACTAAAACTTTTATCTGCGAAACCATTCTTGAAAGAGCTAGTGTGGACCTCCAGAGTCACACCGATTAAGTATGAAAGTATCGTCAATCGATTTTTCGACTCCGAAAATCCCCTTTTGCTAATTTTTACCAAAATCTGCTAACCCTTCCTTGAAATAGCTAATGTGTACCATAAGGGTCGCAATATATTAGATATGTACAGATGTTCATTGGAAATTTCCGGGTAAATTATTAGAAACTCATATTAACATCTTTTATTTAAAAAAAAGCTCAAAGGTGATCCAGAATTCGAACCGAGGAACTCTAGACTAATACCCGGAAGCTTAACCATAGGACTATTTTTCCCTATGATGTTTTCGTGTTAATATTGCTATCTCACATGTAATCTGCAGAACTCGTAAAATCAGAATATTAATTGCTGACAATAATTTTTCTTGTTGAAAGAAAGAAACTCTATGTCTTCTCTACAATATCTGGAGAAGACATAGAGTTTCTTTCTTTCAACATTCTACTTCACTCTACTTTGAGATAATGGACATTTACCTACAATTTTTTTTGTGAATGTGAATACAACTAATCGATTCAATACACTGTAAAACCCATACATATGAATTTTCATCGAAATCGGTAGACCAGATTCCGAGATAAAATTTGCATATATATATATATATATATATATATATATATATATATATATAAGCATTGCTCGTTTAATATAATTAGATTAGGTTAGATAAGAACATGCCGTTGAATTTTTTTCGAAATTCAAAAGTGTAAATGATCGCTATAGGTACATTTCTATAAGAAAGTTATCTAAAATCATAGTTGCCTATTGAGAATATAAATAAAAACAAAATCGATGATTTTAAATTTTTTTCATGTATTTCATATATATATATATATATAATTGGAAGTTTATTATTTGCTGAACAGTATTAAAATTGGAGAAGGTATATTGGGGATGCAGCAATCATAAAGAACACATAAAGTTGTCCTAAGCTTTCGGAAATTTATTTTCTATCTTCAGAGGATCTACAAAGGTGCATTCAAAAAGATTCACATTAAAATGTTTTTAAAGTCTTGGTTATATTTAATTTAACGTTTCAACGTGGGATCCTCGTCTTTATCGAAATAATTTATTTATATTAATGTAGAGGTACTGACATTATTGAATAGGTCGAATAAACCCATATCAAAATTCTGAAAAATATCTAGAGAAGGAATTTAAGTACCTACAGGTATCCTTGATAAGTCTCGATTCGTTGTATCTTACAAAAAAATGCTCCAAATAAAATGGTCTTAATTATACCTGCCAGATATTTTTTGGGTCAAAATGTAATTTCTTATTCATCATACTTTTATGTTATGCCGCTTCTCAAATAATGTTTTTTTAAATTTTTGTCCGTAAGATATTTGTTTAGGAGTGATAAAAAATTATTCAAACTGTATTTGCTAGTTTCAATTGTTACCAATATATAGTTTTGTAGACCTACATATTTATAAGTGATATAAGTTTGAACCATTTTCTTATTGAAATTATTCCGATCGATTTCGAGCTATATTTGAAAGTGAGATTCTGAAGTGCCAAGTGCCAGTAAGTGCTAGTCGCTGGGAGTGTAGCTTGGCGCCTTCGAAAGTTGACTAATGTGTTGCTACACAGGCAATTAACGAAGGTGCCAAGTAGGCAGCGCAGCCGGTTCCACATATTGTCAACTTCGCTAGACGTAAGGCAACTCGCGAGGCTCTAAGCAAGACATCCGTCAGTGCGTTTGCCTTTGTTATAGTCATAGATAAATACCTTGATACCTTGTAGTAGCTAAATAAAATTATATATCACAATACTCTACTTTCTATGAAAAAAATGAGGGTTCTAAATTGCACAATAATCATAATCATAAATTTATGATCTTTGTTCCACATTGTACACTATCCAACCACTACTAGAATAGAGTCAAATCCATTAGACGATGTAATGAAAAGAGCAAAATAATATCCTGTGAATTAAATAAAGGGTATTTGCAGACAACACATAGTCTAAAAATCATAAAATTCGAAAGTTATGGAAGAGATGTAACGTCAGTTAAAGTTAAGTAGAATTCTTTTCACAATAAATGGTTGACTACGTTTTTTTTACCTGGGGTGTTTTGCCAGAGGTCGCCCATAAATATGTAATAAACTGTCGGTCAGTGTTGGATCATGATGTAGCAGTATAGTAATGTTTAATTTTTTTTTTTCTACAAAATAATTAACATGTATTCATGTCATTAAATATATTATATGAACATACAATCTGTATAAGATTACTTGTTTCCTAAATACCTCCATAATTATAATTAAATTACATACCTATAGATATTATATACCGAATTAAATATATAAAGATCGATCCTGTAGTGTAGGTATTTGCTTGTGGGCTGTATACATAATGGGAATACACCCGGTAGTTTTATTGCAGTCATAAAGACAATACCATTTATTGTGAAAAGAACAATAACTTACCTCGCGACACGTTGTCTCTTCGTACGCATCATAGGTTTCGTCGAAGAGGATGGAGTTGCCAGCTGACCACTCAGGCAAAATCCTCATACGTGGGCTCTTTGCAAATAATAAAACACCTTCTATATCCATGCCACTGCACAGATCAATTTGTTACAAGTAGTCCAATATTTGAAATGAATGTGGCGTTTAGTTAATATGTTGCGCTAAATATTATTTCCTTTAAGAACAGTTTATTTAAACTTCCATTGTACCATCTAGAGTCTAGAGTTAAGGTATCTATCTTATGCTCATTTTTAATAAAAATACGGTCTGCTCTATTGACGATCTTGGCATCATATTTCCAATTTATTGATTTTTACATAATGTGTAAATAAATTTTGTTTCATTTCGTAATATTTTACCCCATCCGATTTAGCACAAGAATATTTTTTCCTCAAAAAAATTTTGTTAATTTTTGCAAGGACTTTCTTCCTTTATCTCGGAAACAAAGGTTTTTCTCGAACAGACCACATAATACAAAACAAATTGTACTCTATATTTCTAATATTTTATGTGCCTGATATTCTAGCCTACTGCATTAGAGCCTGCCAAAAATCATGATAAGAATCATAGTCGCGATTTAGGCAAATTTTCATCCGTTATTCCACATTTTTTAACGAGTCATGTTCCAGTAAATCTGAATATAAATAGCTTTTCGGTAGTCATAAATATGTAAGTCTTGTTATAACTTGTTGTTAACAACGTCTCCACTTGATGGATGACTGAAAGTTCTATGACTATTTTTTTTATTGAGGGCTGATATTACTATTCTCAGCTCACCATATAGAAGGTCCTGGCAATTTCATAGGGGCAGTATTGCTATTTCTTAATCGGTAAGAGATGAAAGGGTTAAATTGGAGAAAAGTTAGACCCCTTAATTATTCCGATTTTCAGATTTTAAAAAATTCTGAAATACTTGAAAAAAAATTAAAATCATCGATTTTGTTTTTATTTATATTCTCAATAGGGAACTATGTTTTTAGATAACTTTCTTATAGAAATGTACCTATAGCGATCATTTACACTTTCGAATTTCGAAAAAAATTCAACGGCATGTTGTTATCTAACCTAATCTAATTATATTAAACGAGCAATGCTTGTATATATATATATATATATATATATATATATATATATATATATATATGCAAATTTTATCTCGGAATCTGGTCTACCGATTTCGATGAAAATTCATATGTATGGGTTTTACAGTGTATTGAATCGATTAGTTGTATTCACATTCACAAGAAAAATTGTAGGTAAATGTCCATTATCTCAAAGTAGAGTGAAGTAGAATGTTGAAAGAAAGAAAAATTATTGTCAGCAATTAATATTCTCATTTTACGAGTTCTGCAGATTACATGTGAGATAGCAATATTAACACGAAAACATCATAGGGACAAATAGTCCTATGGTTAAGCTTCCGGGTATTAGTCTAGAGTTCCTCGGTTCGAATTCTGGATCACCTTTGAGTTTTTTTTTAAATAAAAGATGTTAATATGAGTTTCTAATAATTTACCCGGAAATTTCCAATGAACATCTGTACATATCTAATATATTGCGACCCTTATGGTACACATTAGCTATTTCAAGGAAGGGTTAGCAGATTTTGGTAAAAATTAGCAAAAAGGGGTTTTCGGAATCGAAAAATCGATTGACGATACTTTCATACTTAATAGGTGTGACTCTGGAGGTCCACACTAGCTCTTTCAAGAATGGTTTCGCAGATAAAAATTTTAGTATGTATAGTGTCTGGGGGTTGACAAGTCGATTGGTGATACAGCTGAGTTTTGGTATATATATATCTTTCATATTACACGTTCATATTTATTTCAAAATCTATAACTTACGAATATGTGAACAATAAAAGTAGTATTTACCGATCGTAATATATTTTAACCAGAAATATGCACATTTTTTAATAAATTTAAATATCCTTAATAAATCTTATAGGCCCATCTTAAATCCCGTTTTACCCGAGCAAAGCTTGGTCTCCAGATATTATATTATGTCTATAAGTAAGTCCAAAAAAACTTTTGGTTCAAAAGTTTATATACGGGATATTACGAAACAGCCTTGAAGCATAACGCGAACCCTTTATATTCAACAGCCAAAACAACACCACAACAAGGCTATGACACATGCGGTTAAAAATGGGCAATTTGCGTATAATGACATGTAAATATACCAATGAAAAGGTTGTTCAAATTTCAATTCAATGAATTTTGAGAAATTTACCTTTCCCCTGGCTACAGGCCGTCGGGATTTTTATTTCATTAATATGTGTGTTTATGTATAATAACAACCTATAACAAATATCAGCCCTTAAATCGTGGTACTTATTTTGCAATAAATTATTACATTTGAAATATTCGCTAAGCTAATTCAAACGAGGTCAAACGCGCGGGAGCTGCTTTGACGTCACTACTTGCGTCGAGAGGAGTCGAGCCACCGCGGCCATGCCATTTGCCATTTGATGCACATTGCTTTTGTATTCTGGTGTTATATTTGGTTTGTTTATTCGATTTTAGTTATTTTTGTTTTGTATGAAATGGAAAACACTTATTATACGTAATTGTGCCACTGCGTTTTAGTACAAAAGTGAAAACTCCAAATACAGTTTTTATTCACGTAACCGAGGATGAAAATCGCCGTTCAAAATGGCAGAAGAAATGTAGCGGATATTTCTCTAAGGAACACTGCTGTTTTTTATGTGAAGACCATTTTTATGTAAGTATATTATTATATCCTGAATGATCATATACATTATTTCTCAAGGCTTTTTTGATCGACGAATCCCAAACAGAGGCGGTATACAATTCGTGTGTTTCCTTTTTTTTGGTTTGTGCGTGCCTTTTGTATAGTAATCGTACTCCGATTTTGATGATTTTTAATTTATTTGAAAGAAGGGGCTTGAGAAATGGTCCCATATTCATAAAAACGGGAATCCGACATCTCGTTCCCTACGTGGGGCAAATTTTCTCGAAAATTGAAAATCTGCGGTGGTATAATTAAAGATAGGACAATATCCGGAAACGTTTAAATTGAACATTTTTTCAAAAGAGTAACGGTTTTCGAGATGGAGGCATGTTAAATTCTCAAATATACCTATTTTTGCTACGTGGAGACGGCGATTTCTATCCAATATTGAAAATCTGTTTGCAGTACATGAAATTTAGCCATCCTTCTATCTTAATATCAATACTGTCCCTATGAAATCGTCAGAACCCTGTATAATCTCAGATGAAAATGTGAATATTTTGTAAAGTAAGACAAGACAATTTTTACAGATGCATTTTAACTTAGAAATTTGAATTTGTAATTTTTTTAAGACAGTATTAATAAATGAATAAAGAAGTGGAAGGAAGGTGCATGTGCGCAAGTTGACATCTAAAACGTGCACCAAGTCGGCCATATTGAGTAACCAAATATGAGTCATGTCGGTGTTATGGTTGTAGCGCAGCTCACCAATTGGTGAGCTGTGCTACAACCATATTAGTGTTCTGAATGTCTTGATAGTATTTTTTTGTGTGTAAAGTTGTTTAACTGCGATTTTGGAACAATATTTATTTGTATAGTTCTCTTATTTTGAATTTTGCGTTGATTCATAGTATTTATTTAGTTTAGTGGCATAAGTGTTTATTTTGGACTAGAAGCAAATATGGTCAATTGTGCAGGCTGTGGCTGTTCTAAAACTCGAAAAAATACAGAAGTTGGAATAACATTTCACCGGAAAGTACTTTTCCATTATTTTTTTAACTGTTTTTCACTATTTGATGATAAAAACATTTCCAATAAAATTTTAAACAACAGTGACATTGACATATCATAGGCGAAGGCATAGAAAATATAGCATCAACATTTTTTCACTTGTATACTATATGTTTTATTTCATAAATCAATAAATGTGATATTCCTTAGGTACATGATAATATAAATTAGGAATACCAAACTTTTTTTTCTTAATGACGAATCGTTTTACGATACGCTACTGGTAACCTAAGACGCCATATGCAAGAACCATCCTGGTCAACTGTCGAAATGCATTATCCTCCTTCCTTTCTTTTCTTCCTTCATTGGTATTAATACTTTGTGTGCTACATACAGCACTTTTCCCTAAAAGTTTCATTGATTATCTTATCTATCTTCTTATTTTGCCAATGCAAAATATACATGGAGCATTTTTCCAGTTCTGAGAATTTTATGTTTTTGTTAAATCCATCCACATCGTGATATAGAACGTGACTTTGTCCTTGTCCTTTCAAGAACAGTTCATTATGTAATAACAACGGATGTATATATTTATAAGAGATCCACCCTCAAGCCAAACACATTGTTCATTGTTAGTCAACAAAGTTACCTAACTAATCGTTAACATTTCTATATTACTTAGCGGAACATTATAATGTTAATATCCGTTAATTAATTTCAAACGCTACTCGTATCTACGCAGTTTGAGATTGATTATAACTTTGATATTGCCTCTCGAACGTCATATTATTATATTCTTTGTGATATATATAATCGATTATGGTATAACTAGAAATTACTTACCTAATGCTGCTACGCAGCTTTATCATCCTTTGTAGATGGTGCCCATTATGATGCTTAATCTTATAGATCATTTAGGAACAGTAAATAGATGGATCCATTTATACACAAACATACCTATACTTTTTAGCGACACAAAAAAGCTCAATCATACATAAAGTTTAATCCCGTCTCTTTACTTCTAATAAATATTTTTTACCAAAAAACTGAACAGACTTTTGTTGGTGCACTGAAAACTCAAAATAATATTAATTCTATTGGTTCTAGTAATTTTGTGCAGTTGTAGTTAGATTGAAAACTCTTGGCACCAACCAATTTCACACTTTTGAATGTAACATTAGTCGTCATAATCATTCAGCTTTTCCCAATGTTGTAACTCGGAATCCGTATTTTTTTTAAATGTTGCTACATATAATCTTTTCTTTAATTTGACCGTCGCATATTTTCAATTTTTGAAAAAGTCACCCCCATCACATAGCGGAGATACACATATTTCAGACTTTACAACTGCTGTAACTCGGAAACCTTTGATTTTATCGAATAATGTCCAATTGAAACGCTTCCAGATATGGTCTCTTCTTTAATTTTATCATCTCAAACTTTTGATTTTCGAAAAAAATGCCCCTTCCAACCCCTTTGGTGTGAAGTTTCAATATGGAAGGACATGTTGAATGTCAATTTTTTTTTTTTATCGGACCAATTTTCAATTGTGTCCTATGAAATGAAAAATAAATAATGTAAAGCGGAGCACGTTCACTATGTATAAGGCGCGGACACCCATAAAAAAAATATGCAGACAAGCAGACGAATTGTATACCTCCTTCGTTTGATTCGTCGGTCAAAAGAGTAGGAACCCTATTTCAGGAGCCTCACCTTGAGCCTGCCACAGTTTCGAAAAATTCACGCTTCTTCACTTGAGCATTTGGGCTGCTCGTCCATTGGAAACTTATTTAGGCGGCGAAAAAACGAAACTACTTTGATGAATTATAGGTACAATTATATTCACATTAAAAAATATAATGGAAAATTATATATTTATTATAATAAATCCATTATTATATTCCTAAACTAAAATCTTTTTTACATTCACTGTGTAATGAATTTGTCTGACCTCCATTATGATTGTCACAAAAATACGTTCTAAGAAAACCTTTGAAGAAGGGAGTTCCCCAGAGCCTCCTTTTCAAAGTTAAGATATTCTTTGTTCTCTCCGAAATTACATAGGTATCTACTTTTGGTGTGTATCTAAACCTATAGATAAGAGACAATGAAGAATTAGAATAAATATGGTTCGCTTGAACCATGATCAATTATATAATGAAATAATCACCCCATTTTTCGGCTATTTTGACTCCTTTATATTTTAATCAAATAAAAACTGGACAAATGTTGTGACTCAAGGATGAAGAGAACTTGAGTTTTGAGCGGCACGCTTGTAGATGCAAGCTCAAAGACGTTTGCAGTGGACCAGAGAAACACTACAAATGTGCATTCATTATGGGATCTACGTTTGTTGTCGCCCGTATACGCTTATTTGCCAGAGTACGCTTCCAATCGACGAACTACCATGGTTGTCTCTGACCTACCTTAGTTTCTCATATGCCATGGGCCATGGCTTCGGACGCTCGAAAAGTCGCTGCAGCTTCTATTTACTTCAGAAAACGCAAAAAACAAAAACGATAACATAGGTCGTGGACCAAAGAACTGTTTCGTCACTGGCATGATCATGCTAAACAACTTTTTGGAGATACGTTTTTTAAAAGCGTTGAAAGTACAATTACAACTTTCAACTAGATCAATTTAATTGGAAAGATACATTTCTAGAAGCCATATCAAGAGAGAGAGAGAGTGACCGTAACTCTTCACTTATGTGGTGAAACTCACGATGTTAAAAAGATACCATCAATTTTCAGAGATTTCAAGCCACTAAAAATAATTTCAATCATCATGGTGAACAGTATGGAACGATATTATTTTTCATATATTTTATAATTATTATCTATTGGCATACCAATATGTATTCTTTATCCTATTTTTCCTGATATTGTCTGAATAATTTATAGATTAATATTTCAAACTTTCAATTAACGTACAGAACTAGGGTAAACTTTCCTTTGAAAATTGCAATAACCATTTCATTCACAATAAAAGTCAAAATGTATTATCAGATTAAGTTTGCAAACGACAAACTCTCGGTGTAAACAAATCCCAAGGCTTATGAAGGAAATATAATCACACCATCTCCATAGATTTATACAGCAACTTGGTCCAAAGCTGAAAGTTACTTAGATTTTGAATATTAATGTAAATTATTACGAACTCTACATCAATTCTAGCTTAATCAGCTAAATATAAAGTTAGGTTGGTGCTAGTGATGTAAACAAGATGGATACAATCTTTGTGAAATATTACTCTGACCTTTATTAGTTAGAATAATAGATAATATTCATTATCTGTTAGTCTTTTCCCTTCACATTGAATGTCATTTAAATTAGGTTCAACTACCTTCAGACGGGTCTGAGCACAGGATTATACAATTTTTCGTATTCTATGAATTTCCAGAATTTCACATTGACGTATGTTGAATGTGAAAATTCGAATCTTGTTTTGCCCGTTGCTTTGCATATAACATACAAATAAATATTCTGCTTGTTATCAGATACAAGGAATGTCTTTTACATTGTTATTTGTATTAAATACAAGTAAAGCAAACATATAACCAAATTGTGTACTACGTACTTTTTTTGAGTCGTTCAATAAAACCACAAACCACCCAAAATTTGGATTCCGAAATTAAATAATGTTTCATTTACTCTAGCTGAACAGTGTAAACATAATCATTTTGATCAGTTGAGTCGATATACACCTCAAAAGTTGAGATCACCGGTGAGCAAAAGTCCTGTGAACCGATGTGACCAGCAGTTTGTCAGATAGCAAGACAAAATATTAGGAATTGTTTATTTATATCATTTATAAAATAGCGCAATGTACATTAATCAATAATTTCCAGAACTGACCTCTTACATTTCTATTAATTTCATTATGGTTTTCATTATCCATAATCCATATAATTATTTCTAATTATCCAATCTTACGGAACATCTTCTTTCATATCGATCGACATATTATGGAAGACTTCTGTTGCCACAATTATAATCCTAGCAGTCTCAAAGTTTAGCAGTTTACTTTATATGGAAATAATGAGCATTATTTCCAAATGTTCAATGTATGCTAGATACAAACAAGAAAACCGTTGCATTTTGAATTGAATACAAATAAATTCACCTTAACCTGCGAACATCAAATTATTTGAATGTCAGATTTGATATTTGAAGTTTCTAAAATGCTCCTTTACAGATTGAAAGTCCCGAAATCGTCACTTTAGTTTAAAGACCGATTTAAAGGGTTATTTAGCCTAAAATGTGTTTATGAAACGAACTATTCGTTTTAAAGGAAACTTTAAAATTAAAGGCTCCTTTAAGTTGATTATGAAACTGGCCCTAAGCCTTCAAAGTATAAAAAAATATTCTCTCATTGCGATATTAGCGTTGATAAATTTTGTGGTGGTCCTTGTTCAAAGCGTATACTTCAAAATTAACAAGTTACTTGTTTTGAAGTATCATTTTTCTTTTGGAGCTGTAGATGATGATGATGCAATATACCTTTTCTATTCTAAACAACAAAAACAGAACCCAGACAGATAAGGACTGTTATCTTTAACTCAATAAGATTTGGAAGATTATTAACTTAAATATTTATTAGTCATAAGAAGGACTATTAAAGCTAATAAATAAAGCTATAAAAATCAGGTGAAAATTTTCAATATGCACGTAAAAAAAACCTGAATTTATTACTTACATAATAATACAGAAGAGACTTATTTTTAACATTTACTTATGTTTCTTGATGTAGCCTATATTAGGTATGTGTTTTCACTGAGTCAAGTTATAGAAAGAATGGTACTTATACCACTCTATAGATGAAAGTATAGGTATCTGATTTCAGTAGGTTAGGTTAGGTTAGGTTAGGTTAGGTTTTAAAGATTTTAAAAAATTGGAGAAGGCGCTGGGTACCACACTAAATCAAAGTTAGTGAAGTGCGTAACCTCAGCAGTTGTTTCCTAGGAAAGAGCATCCCGTAATTTTGTTTCTGTGATATAATTTTCATTGAAAACGTCTCCAATCTCTCTCTAGTTATTTGCAACGAGTCTCTAGTCTAAAATAGTGCTGCTTTCTAACTGACGAACCAAACAGAGGAGGTTTACAGTTCTAGATACTGTTTGTCTGCATGCGTTTTTTTTCTCATGAATGTTCGCGCCTTATAAATAGTAAACAAGTTCCGATTTTCGTGATTCTCGACATTCAACATGTCCTTCACCTCAAAAGCTTCTCCCGAAGGGGGTAGAGGGAGCAAAAAAAAATTTAATACGATAAAATTAGAGATTGTATCTGGAAACATTTAAATTGGACATTTTTCAAAACAAACATAGGTTTTATTTATTTAAAAAATATGGTTTCTGAGTAACAGCAGTGAGAAAGTCTGAAATATGTGTATTTCCGCGATATTTTTAAATCTCTAAAGAAGAAGTATTATCTTCTTTGGTGAAAGTTGAATGATTTTGATGACTAATGTTACTCTCAAAAGTTTGAAATAAATATTTTTTACAGAAAATTAGATCGGCTTTATTAGTTGGTGTACTGAAAAATACAAAACAATATTACTTCTATGGTTCTGGTACTTTTGAAGTTGGTGCCAAAAGTTTTCAATCTAACTACAACTGCACAACTTCTAAATTACCAGTACCAATAGAATTCAAATTATTTTGTATTTTTCAGTGCACCAACTAATAACGTCGGTCCATTTTTTTAAATGTTTATTAATCTGATCACATGTCCCACTTCACCACATTTTCTATGGAAAAATCGAAGGAAAAACTAAATGAACTATGTTCAATTTGGCTACCAGTACAGAGTTAGGTGATTGCACGACTATTTTATAGCATAAATAACCAAATTTTGATATTTGCGGTAAATTTTGTTTGGCAAATGTCCATCATATATTAAATGAAAAAGCTCCTTTTAAATAGGTTATTCAAATATACCTTTTCTTGTTCCTGCGTTCCTAAATTAAAAACATTCCACTAACCAGTATAAATATACGTCATCAGATGAAGATTGTGCGGGTGTTACGCTGACAAATTCATATACTTCAGAGAAATTTTCAGGGTTTGATCAACAAGCTCCAGTGCAGCTAGCTCGTTAAAAATATTTAATAACGCAGGAATTTAGGAGCACACACTATATTTGGTTTGGAATAATTAATATAATAGATAACTGTATCTGTCAAATTTCTGAAAAGCTTGATCAAAAGAATTGTAGACTTCAACAAAGTATAAAACTTTACTTACCTCCATTTTGGCCGTTATTTCAAAACAACAGACACAATATTAAGTATTTATAGGCATAGATGATAATTATATATTCATAATAATAATTGAACAAACAAATCTATGCCTAATTACATTGCTATAAATAATCCAATAAAGTTGAAACTGAATATTTGTAATAATAATCAAATCATAATTAACATGAAAAAATTTATTATATGTACTAAAACTTCCTTGAAATTTACTGTGAATTTCCCAGGAAACATCCAAACCAATAATTCCCATTAGTCTTGAAAATACTCGGGAACAATATAGTGTATTCGTTTCATGTTTATTTTCTACTTCGAAATATAAATTGAACCATCCCACACGCAATGTTTTTTTTTTGTCGGATATAATAATTTTGCTTGGATTTCAACTTGACATCCATCATTTTTTATTAACTCAATTGCAAACGTAATTTCTCTGTTCCATTTATTTTACCAAATAAACTTAGAAGCAACTTCCACTGAATTGAAAAGTATACTTAAGTGGTCTAAGTTATTGGCAGTAAAAGTAAACTCCCTTAGGTGACAGCCGTAACAAAAGTTGGAAACGAAGTAGATTTTCCTGGTAGTGTCGTACCTAAGCATTAAATAGAAGGTAGTCGAATTGAGAGATTCTCTTCAAATTTAAAGTACATCTTAAAAATCAAAATAAGGTTTGTATCCAAATGTCATCCACAATTTACACTCTTACCTATATAACATTGAACATAAAAACCACATTATTATTGGGGATTTCAATGTTGATTTATTTAAACATTTCTTAGAGCTTGAATACCACCATACTTTAAAAATTGTACACGCCTTGGCCCAAAAAATGAGAAATTATGTATAGATAATGCTTACTTAAAGTCATCCTTAAATATTAACTCGTATAGACTAAATTATGACCTCACCGATCATTACGATCTATTTATAAGTGTCAAAGAGATTCCTGAAATCGAATTTAAATATATTGACAAAACTTGAATATTGCAACTATGTAAAAATACCATATGGGATGAAATACTTTGATAAATCCAAACTTTGTCCTTATAAATAAAATCACCGATATTATTACCAGTTCTACTGAAACTAAAAACTTGAAAGAATTAAAAAAATACTTTACAAAAAATGAATGACAACTACATTAAATAATACGCTCAAAAAACAGCAATACCATTAAAAATTAAAAGTTATAATAAAAAAGCAAAAGAAAAACATGGAATGAAACAAATCGACTCTATTGGAAATAATTTTAGAAAACTGTGGCAATATGATAATACTAGGTACAATTAGCAAAAAAGATAGAAAGCGAATAGACTTGATTGATTTGAACACAAAATCTAAAATTGAAGCAGACACTGCAGTTGCATCCTACCTTAATAAATATTTTTCTTCGATAGGTAAATCTTTAGCCTTCAAAATATTGCAAAAAATATGTTAGTAGAGTATGCCTAACTTTAAATCATTTTTTCACAAACCCATTACCGAAACTGAAGTGTTAAATATAATTCTTCAATTAAAAAATACAGCTGGTGGTATATGCAAACTCGATCAAATTGATGTCCCCATAATATCCAAAGCAATAGCGCAAATTATTCCACGGGTATATACCCAGACTATCTATTTTAAAGTAGCTGAAATAGTACCCGTCTTTAAAGCTGGCAATGAGCGTGACCCTATCAATCACAGGCCCATATCACTTCCTACTGTCGAATTTTACATATACGAATCTCTGACTTTCTTGATAAACATGAAATACTATCAAATTTACAGTTTGGTTTTAGAAATCATGTTGGTACCAAAGATGCTCTGACTCTGGTAACTGAAACTAAAAATCTAGATTTAAGCCTGGGAAGCTGGGAAATTACTCGTAAAACTGAATGATTACGGTATAAGAGGCATTACCCAACAACTAATAAAAAAATATTTAAGTAATAGAAAACAATTAAATAAATAATAGTAAAAGTGAACTAGTGAGCGTTGAAACGGGCTTACCTCCAGGTACTATACTTGGACCTCTTTTTTATTCGTTACGTAAATGATATATATTTGAAAGTATTGATGATAATTGTGAAATATTTTATTTCGCTGATAATACCGTAATACTTAGTAAGTCTACCGATTGGAGAGATGCACAATTAAACTTAGATAAACAACTGATAGATGTCCATGACTGACTAGTTGACAACAATTTGCCTAACTTTTGGTAACTATTGTGAAAAATATACCAGAAAAGTTTGAATTACAAATACACATCCAAACCATTAAAATGCTAAATAGCATAAAATACTTAGGAATATAATATACCGACTGTTATATGAGATGGGACGAACAAATTTACAAACTTGTTAATAAAGTTAAATACATAATATATCTAATATCAAAATTAAGTAAAATAATGACTCCTAAAGGACTTGTTAAAATAATTTTCGGGTCATACTACAGTATTGTAACGTATTGTATTATTGCCTGGGGGAGTGCAAATAGAACTACCTACAATTAGGTACTCTTTTATACAAATTTCACGAGAAAATTGCTAAAATCTTCCAAAAAGTAAATAGAGATGTAATATCACCCCTGACTTATACCAGAGGAATATTTTTGTCATCCTACTACATTACATGATGAGCAGTCAAACTTGTATGAAAAAAATAAATCAATTAGGTAGTAGAAATAAACCACTATGCCTACTACCATAATACCGGCGGCTGTTCCCCTTGCACGTTACAATAAGTATGTTTAGAAATTGCTAAAAAAAGATATGTTGCCATAAGTAATTTCAACAAATTGCCTAACAAATTGAAAAGCTTAGACAAGAAAAGCGTAATAGAATACAGATTGAAAAATGTCTGCAAAAATATTATCTACCCGAAAAATACTATCAAATTATCTCTATCATGTTATTCTGAGAACTGATTTTATTCTTTTTTCTTCTGAGGTGCATAAGTATACTTCTTGCTTTCAATGCAAACTGTAGTTTGCAGAGGTGAGAGCGGTATCTCTCACTTCTGCCTACAGAAGCATTATTTACAGAAAAAAGTTGGATTTTCAAGGTCACGTAATGGTTTTTCCCGAATAATTTAAAAATATGGCTTGAAATTAATGAGATATTGTATATAATACAATCTTACAATGATAAGTAATCATTTGAGAACGTTTTCAACTAGTAAACGGTTGTAATATTTATATTATCAATATATGTAAAACCAAGTAGACGGATTTCACAATTTATTATTTTCAAGACTCTACGGTATTGCCGGTGCTAAAATTTTACCTGTTTATAAAGACTTAAGTCATATATAAATGTCGGATAAATACTTAAGTTAAACCAATAATGTAATAATGAACGTGATAGAAAATTTTTTACTTAAAAAGCATGCAATCGACTTCGGTTTTATTCGAAAATGGTACATTGTTAACGCATTAATAATATTCGTCAAACGTATAACTAACGTATCCCTAACTAAACGGCAACACGGTAACTGTATTTCTCTCCCAACTAACAAATTTCAGTCACAATAACAATGCAAGTGACGATGGCTGTGTTCAGGGAGCCGCTATGTGCACAATCAATGCAAACCATAGAGTAGGCAAGTCCTATGCAGCACTGCTAGTGGATGTGGTTCATAGATAAAAGAGATAGAGAATATCGTGCCCGTGTCTGTCTTTCTTCCATGACGCAGACAGAGAGAAGAGTTTATATTTGCGCATAATTCAAATTGAAATTTATTACAATTCTTTTTGTCCTCTCAAAATAGGTCATTTATTATAGTACATTCTAATTTTAAATTTTAGGTCATTTAATTTGTCGCTTTCATGTTTTAGGCCTATAGACGAATATCTATGTAGTTTTGTACTAGGTATAAGGTATATAAGCTGCTGTCTGTGATTGTAAAAAGGTTCTTGCTCGGAAATATTTGTCATTGGTTAATATTTTTAAGGTTTCACTTACAATTCTGAAATATATATTTTTCATTAATAAGGAATCTTTATATAAACGCAGTATTCTTTCTGTATGAAGACAAATTAGATTGACATCATTTGATGCAAAGTTTAACTTTTCTAACGGATTTGTCAATTCTAATTTATCGGAAGTTTCTAATGCCAACAAAGTTACACATTGCTCACAGTGAATTATTTTCCTTAATGTATAAATTATAAATTCAGCGATATGTTTTATGATGTCGTCAAGATATTCTGACTGTTCCAGTATATTAAAACTACTATGAAACATGTAATCGAATAACAAATAACATATGTTTTATTTTGTTATTTTCGGCAGAAGTCGTTACCAGAAGTGTGAGATCTTGAAGTGCGTAATAGACCAATTGCATCAATGGATTCAATTCTCCGCATGCGCGAATTATCGGTCATAGAATACCTCTTTCAAGCTTATCTAGAAGCATTGTTCTCTGGTACATGTCATAGAACATAAAGAAATTGATAGAAGCGCTCACAGAGAGCCATTAGCATGGAATTATTTGGACATAGGTATAGTACATTCTGTTCAAAAGAGTGACATTTCAAATGCAAGTGGCCGCTGAAACTGCCCGCCGCGCATTCGATGAACAATGTTCGCTTAATGCAATCGGTCTATTGGCAGAAGCAGGAACTAAAAACATTCACATTATTAAGAAGTAACTTTTAAAAGGCTGAATGAAACTGAATCGAGGTAGGATTATTATTAAATCAATGTGTTCTCCTAATAAGCGCAAAAAACATTTCAACATGGTTTTGAGATAATTTATATAATAAAGAATATTTAACTATTTTTTGTGTGAGAAGTTTTTCACATGAAGTAGGTATATAAATTTATTAAACAAATAATGGAAACTAAGAAGCCAGCTCGATCCGATATTGATTTAAGAACAGACCTGCGAATAGTTTTATAAGACTGAGGTTGATTTAAATGCTTCACAATGGATTGTTTAAATTTACTAATCTTAACTTACCTACATCAATTTCTAATTGTTGTATGTAACTAATATATACTTTAATTTTTGTTTCCAAATCAGGCAATGATTTTTCAGTTATACTCATCTTTCCAACTGTTTTACAAAACAGATTCTTGGTATTTAACAAATAAAAAATGTCATTGAAGTTTTTCAGGAATTTAGGTATCTACGTTGAAGCATTTTCAAGTTCACTATCCTTTATTTCGAATTTAAGATAGTATACTGCAGCTGAAGTACTTGAACTTAAAACTAGCGCTCAGAAACAAACTTTCTTTTTTTCATTATTAGTATATTTTTTACCGTTTAATTATCAACTATTTCCATATTTACAAATTATAAAAAAGTAACTGCTTCGGATTTCTATTTGAGTTTGGATGACGGCTGAGTCGGATGCGGATGACAGATAGGTACAGTAATCCACCAATCACGAGTGTTCAAAATAAAAGAGATAGATAATCCTGCCTTATTTTCTGTTTGTTGACCGACGAACACCAAACGGAGGAGGTATACAATTCGACTGTGTGCTTTTTTTTTTGGTTTGTGCGTGCGCGTTTCATATAGTAATCGTACTCCGATTTTGATGATTTTTGATTCCTTTGAAAGAGGAGGCTTGAGAAATGGTCCCATATTCATAAAAACGGAAATACGACATCTCGTTCCCTCCGAAAACCGCCCCCGAAGGGGGTGGAGGGGCCAAATTTTCTCGAAAATTGAAAATCTGGAAGCGTTTAAATTGATCATTTTTTCAAAAGAGTAACGGTTTTCGAGATAGGTGTATTTTAAATTCTCAAATATACCTTTTTTCGCTATGTGGAGAGGGCGATTTCTGTCGAAAATTGAAAATCTGTTTGTAGTACATGAAAGACATAATTATTTGTAGCAACATTTATAATGAACATTTTATCCTTAGAGTTACGGTTTTAGGGTTAAATCGATGTTAAAATGGTAACAACTAAAATATCCAAGCGTATTTCCGCAGCGATGTTCTGAGATCTCAATAATAACAACTACAAGCAAAGAATATACGTGGGTAATAGGATAAGTACTATCTTCATTGGTATTATAGAATGTCTAACGATTTTCGTGACTAATAATACACTCCAAAGAGAGAAATAAATATTTTTTACAATAAATATTTTTTACAAAAAATTGAAGCGACGTTATTAGTTGGTGCACTGAAAAGTATAAAATAATATTAATTCTATTGGTGCTGTTACTTTTGAAGTTGTGCAATTGCAGGTAGATTGAAAACTTTTGGCACCAACTTCACAAGTACCACCACCAATAGAATTAATATTATTTTATACTTTTCAGTGCACCAACTAATAACGTCGGTCCAATTTTTTGTAAAAAATATTTATTTCACACTTTTGAGTGTAACATTAGTCACGAAATTCGTTGAACGCTCACTATACCATACCAATGAAGATAGTACTTATCCTATTACCCACGTATATTCCTTGCTTGAAGGTGTTATTATTGAGATCTCAGAACATCGCTGCGGAAATACGCTTGAATATTTTAGTTGTTACCATATTAACATCGATTTTACTCGAAAACCGTAACTCCAAGGGAAAAATGTTCATTATAAATGTTGCTACAAATAATTATGTCCTTCGTGTACTGCCCACAGATTTTAAATTTTCGACAGAAATCTCCCTCTCCACATTGCACATTTGAGAATTTAACATGCGTCTATCTCGAAAACCGTAACTCTTTTGGAAAAATGTTCAAGTTAAACGTTTCCGGATATTGTCTTATCTTCAATTATACCACCTCAGATGGTTTTCGGAGGGTAGGAGACGTCGGATTTCCGTTTTTATGAATATGGGACCATTTTTCAAGGCTCCTCTTTCAAATGAATCAAAAATCATCAAAATCGGACAACGATTACTATATGAAAGGCGCGCACAAACCAAAAAAAAAAATGCACACAGTCGGTCAAAAAATTGGACCGTCGTTATCAGTTAGTGCATTGAAAAGTATAAAATAATATTAATTCTATTGGGGCTGGTACTTGTGAAGTTGATGCCAAAAGTTATCAATCTACCTGCAACTGCACAACTTCAAAAGTAACAGCCCCAATAGAATTAATATTATTTTATACTTTTCAGTGCACTAACTGATAACGTCGGCCCATTTTTTTGTAAAAAATATTTATTTCTATTGAGGGTACGCATTTTAGATCGACGTGCCTGCTGTATGTTATATGTTATCTCTATGATAGAATAGAATAGCATTGCGTTCACATTCTGTCATTTGCTGTCACAATGAAGTTAAGGAGTTAAGGCACACATTGAGATAAGAAAATTGACTTGTGGATTCATGCAGCCCAAATTAACGAGTAACAAGTAACAATTAACAATTACAAATAGCAAGTAAAAGTTGAACTTCTTATTTTTCAATGGGAGTGTTCATGCAGCCAAGTAACAATTATCAATTAACGAAGAAGTAGAAGTAGGCCAACTTTTAAATTTCTTACTTTAATTTAACGAGGTGAACTCGGATTGGTCAGGCCGATGATGTAAATAACCTCACTTTTTGAATATTTGTATATTTCTTTGGGTACCTTGAAAAACGATTCGGTATCTTCCATTTTTATTGATAATTGTTATTTGATACTTTTTACTTGATAATTTTTACATGATGCTGCATGAATCCACACTTATTTTTTGTCTATGGAGAGACTTGTCTGAGAAACATTACTAATTGAAAATGCTGGAAATGAACCAGCGTCAATACATGGGGATAAATTTGGGACATAATAGCGAAGATGGTTCCTATATTTTATTCATATTTTCACTAAAGCTGGAACATGTACACATTGAAACTACTTAGCAGTAACTTAAGTACTGACTAGCATATCTCTTTGCCATACCATGACTAATTTCAAACCTGCGCAAAGATCTCTGCCTGAATATCTGGTTTATGCTTATAATTTTCTGCACGTTTGTGCAACCCTCAATATTGGTAAGCATCTTGTTAGTTTTTTCACAGAATGGTCATTCTAATATCATTGTGATAAGTAAAAATTACCACTTAAAATGTGTGTGTAATAAATTTTGGGTTAAATAAATAATATTTGTCATTAATTTTAATATTGGTAAAATTTACGAAGCGTTAGTTTTTCGGTGCCAACTTATCTCAAAAACTTGACAGCTAACCGATTTCCAAAATAAATCCATATCCCCAAAAACCATTCCCAATGTAAAACTTTTGGAGGGGAGAGCTATATTCAGCAAAATTCAACAAAAAAAAATGAAATCTTTCGCATATGCTCAGTTAGAGCTGAACCACACCGATACAATTTTTGATATTTATGTTGTTTTGTATAAGAATTTTGTTTGAATGGTACATTTTCATCAAGTGATTCTATCGCTTCTCACCGCCCCCAAAATTCCTTCCATGAAATTACAACTTGACGTATTATATTCATAACCCACATTTACAGTAAATCTGGACTCGAGCATTTCCATTTCCTCACCAGCCTGCATTTATGATTCGCAATATTAACGCATTTTGATCGTCATCGTCAATTGTAAATCTTTTCAACTTCCTTCTCTTGCCCCTGGTCAATAGTAACATGTGAAATTTTTGAAAAAAAATAATACATCAAGTTGTAATTTCATGGAACGAATTTTGGGGGCGGTGAGAAGCGATAGAATCACTTGATGAAAATGTACCATTCAAACAAAATTCTTATACAAAACAACATAAGTACCAAAAATTGTATCGGTGTGGTTCAGCTCTAACTGAGCATATGCGAAAGATTTCAGTTTTTTGTTGAATTATGCTGAATATAGCTATCACCTCCAAAAGTTTTACATTGGAAATGATTTTTGGGGATTATTATAATTACTAAAATTATAATATTGTATTGTATAATATATGTATATGCAATTCCGGAAATAGGTAACTATTAGGTATATTATTATTATTAAATCCAGATATTTCTATGTTCTTGGCTATACTTGTCGTTATACGGGGGTACTTTAATAAGCCAATTTTCCAGCTAAACTCAGAAAATGTTCATCTTACAACTGTGGTATTAAAATATCCTTGATTAAAATGACCAAGAAAAATTGGAATAAATAACTTTTCAATTTCTAGCGTTTCTGCTAGATGATGCAATCTTGAAGAAAAAATAAAATTCTATGAAATAGTCTCAATATTATAGAAGGACCTGTATGAGTATCTAAACTAGAATTAGGCCCAAATTCTGAACAAATCTTGTAAAATACATTTTTTCTGTATTTCCTAAAATAAGAAGGAAAGCGGAGAAGTTTTAATGAAGAAAGGCCTATATCTTTGATTTGCATAAACCAAATCAGACGAAATTAGCCTCATGTGGAACCAATCACTCACTTCTGGAACGAGTAGAGGGTAAAACATATTAAAACTTGTGAATACAATTTATGGTAAATTTCTATGAAAACAGATTTAATTCTTTCCGAATTGACGCAAACCGCATGTCATATAATTTGTTTAACTCGAAATTCATGTGAGAACGCATAAGATAAAAAAAAAACAAAAAATATATCCATATTTCCCAATATTAATATATTGACTACTAAATTATTAACTACAAAAAGTGAATGGGCTACGAAAGAAAGGGAATAAGTAGGTAATGAAAAGAATATTCACGCTGCGTTTTTATTTTGTTTCATCTATCAAGTCATACCGCCTGTTTGGTCGAGTTTAAAAGAATCAAATACTTAAATATTTTCCACAAATAAAAGTTCAGAAAATTTAGGTATGGTCACTGCCCGGCGGAGCACGTCTTTCGGACTTGATGCATAAAGGTCACACGGGGGACATCAAGGGAATACCCATTCGTTCAATGTCATGAAGATACCAAACATCCCCACATTATAATAATAATGTAATATATAGGCTTGGTAACCTAGATAACAATGGAAATATACCTATCTATCAAACCTAGTATCAAATTCAAACGATTTCTAACTTGGAAAATTTTGCAAGTCATCCATCCAGTTGAAATAGGTATCATATTACTTCTTGTTTAAGGTTTAAGTGTGAGCTACTACTAGTAAATCAGGTTCACTTATTAGTTTCATAATATTCTAGAATAATTAGGTGTTCTTATTTGTAAATTCTAAAAAAATACGTTTTAATATTTTTTATCTAAATGTGTCCCTACCTAACGACAATTAGGTAATTAGAACTAAGTGAAATTATCTTGCGCATGAAATTTTTGTCAAAATATGTTCATCCATTAAAAAAATACTAAGACATCCGAAGGACCGTCTTATTGGACCACCTGGTATATATATATATATATATGTCTGAATTTGTTTGATTTTTATCTTTTGCAACAACTACTTAGAAAGATACATTTTTCGCCACTGAAAATCGTGACGAATATGCTCAATATCCTTAGCCCTGAAAACTCAAATTACAGTAAAGTAGCTTATTCTTCTGAATAATGAATTTACCCTAGTGTAGTGTCAGACATCATTCAGACATAGAATAAATACAGACCTCTTAGTAACTTTATTATATACTATTCATTGAGCATTCAAACTATAGTATTCTTCCTGCAGATGGAACTTTTGATTGACAACATTCACTTGCACAGTAAAGTAGCCTAATATCAGATACCTTTTGTTAAACGTTCATTCTAATCTTAATGCATCGGAATTTCTAAGAAAATATTGTTTACTCTTTGTAAATAAATTAAGAAATCTAGAAAAGTAAGATTTGTTTTGCAGATAAAAATGGTCCTAATACCTGCCAGATAGGATAGAGAATAAAATTAATAAAACGGTTGATTTTCAAAACAAAATATTCCCTTTTTGGTGGAAACTTTTAAACGTATTACTCATTCAATAATTGGATATTCGCTACCAAACCGTTTCGAGAAATGTTCGGTAACGGATAGGTAAACATTATTATGCCAATATTGGCTATCAGATATTAGGCAAATATTCATCTCTCGGGTTTTCAAGCTTATCAAACAAAAAATATATATATATAATTTTCGATATGCACCCTTACATCAAACGAAAGACATATTACCTGCTTACTAAAATAAGCTAAGGAAACAAATTTAACTAATCTGGATGTCTGAAAATCACCTTACCGATTAGCATGTCAGATTACTCAGTAATTGATAGCTCCCACAAATGACATTAGCGCCATCTACTACTACAATATTAATCCGGAAAATATTCTGAGCTCTAAATTAAACTCCAGACAGGTTTCTTTAATTTCAGGCTACAGACATCTTTAAAATAGTATTATCCGATATTAGGCACCTCATGGATATTGAGTAATTTAACTCTGTTACTATATAAAATGTGGTACCTATTACATGTCTCTTTCACGCGACTGTGATTCTGGTAATACCGAACTACTGGTTGTTAGAATAGTTACCTAATAAATATCATAAGTAATAGATACTGACTTGAAACATATAACAGTTCCATCTTACTCTCAAACTGAACATTACGAGCAGGTGTTTCAAAAAATAATGTATCCTACATGTGAGTAAAGGGGGTCCGAAACTTACAGCTATGATACAAAATTCGCCTTTGCTCGTCGTGGCATAAACCAAACATTCTCATATTGGAATTTGAAATAAATATCTAAGTTCTTGTTGTAATTATCAAATATTCGTCCCATTACATAATTTTAACTTGTAGCAAAAACTATTTATTATTTTTGTTTCAGAGCACTGCTGTCCATCGGCTACTTCTTCCTGACTATATGGGGCGGCGTAGAGGTGTGTGCCCCCGACATTTTATTGTGGAACTTGGTCATAGTAGTGCTCAATGCCACCCACACGGCACTGCTGATATGGAAGTTTCTGCCTCCAACGCTTACACTGGAGCTTACGGAATTATATCTCAAGGTATTATCACATCACTGCTCTCTAGTGTACAGGGAGGGCGAGGTAACTTTATAACTAGGAGTATTACAAATAAACTGGTGGACAGCTGCTTTGCAACATGGAAATTTTTACCCAAATTCAAATCTCGATATTTTTGGAACGGAAAAAGATATCGAGTTGCGGAATTCGATTGGTTCTTGACCAACCCTTTGAGAACAAGTTCAGTGTTCAATCGGTATATATAATTTTATTTATACACATATACAGGGTGAACAAAGGAAGTCATGTTTTTTTATCAAAGTTTGGGGCTGTCAGATTCTCAATTTTTGATCTTGAAAATTTTTCTATACATCTTTTCATCTTTGGACTATCCTAAAAAAGTTACTTTTAAAATTTTTTAAAAGATGTTTATAACTGAAACTATGGAAGTTTCAAAAATAGGTTACAGTTATCCCTAAAAATGTGTTTCTCTTGAGAATGGGTTTTTCCCATACTGTTGCATAAAGAAGAATTTCTTGCGCCCGATAAAAGATTGGAACACTCATTGAAGGTTATCGCCTCCAGTGGCGTGCAGTAAAAATTTGCTACTTTGACATTATGTAATTTAAACCGAATTTATAAATTATACTATGCAATTAAACAGCTTAATGAACAAAACCAAGTTACCACTCTTAATATAGGCGTTGCTGTGGGGTAACACCAAAAGCATTTTTTGGTTTGGTAAGAAGTGCTAATAACAAAAAAATTGTTATTTTTCAAAATGCTATGATGCTGGCCAACACTGCTTTTCATCTTTTATCTGAATTTTTGTATACTTCTCATTCCGCATTAGCGTACAAGTCATCATTAGAGAAGATATTTTCCAATAGGTAATAAAGTATATTAAATTTGTAAGCAACATCAAGGAATTCATTGATTAACATTAACAGTATGTAGGTATAACATTTTAGAAAACTAAATTTTGAAAACCAGTTAAATACCTAAATAACAATGACAAAGCGAACTTTTTACAAAACAATATTGTTAGTGAGTACCTTGTAGGCCTGGCATATTCGTGGCATACTTTGCAGAAGGTTAAATAAATTATTGGGATGCGTTCTCCCACTCCTTTTGAGAAAATAAAATTATACTTTCAAGACTAGGTCGAGATCGAACCGAAAGACATTTATTGCGAGAAGTTATTCAAAGAGGGACCATTCTACTAACAATATTGTTTAAAATAAATGTTGCTGTTTTGTAAAAAAAATGTTTTTGTCATTTTTATTTAGGCATTTAACTGGTTTTCATGTTATTGTTTTCTAAACTGTTATACATATTGTTAATTTGAATCAATGAATTCTTTGATGCTATTTAAATTTTATCTAATAGATTCTATTATCTTTTGGAAAACATCTTCTCCAATGAAGACGCGTACGCCAATGCTGAACGATAAGGATAAAAAATTCCAGATGAAAGATAAATAGCAGATTATAGCATTTTGAAAGATAACGTTTTTTGAGTTGTTAGCACTTCTTACCAAACCCAAAAATGATTTTGGTGCTACGCCACTGGAATACACCGGTATATTAAGAGGATTAACTTGGATTTGTTCATCAGCTGTTTAATTGCATAGTATAATTTATAAATTCGTTTTAAATTACATAATATCAAAGTAATAATTTTTATTGCACGTCACTGGAGGCAATAACGTTCAATGAGTGCTTCAATCTTTTCTCGTGCGCAAGAAATTACACTTTATGCAATAGTGTGAGGAAAAATACCCCTTCTCAAGAGAAACTCCGAAAAAGTTCCTCTTTTAGGGATAACTGTAACCCTTTTTTTAAAATCATTTGAGTTATAGCCAACTTTCGAAATATTTAAGAAACTACTGTTTTAGAATAGTCCAAAGATCAAAAAGATGAAAAAAAAATTTTTAAGATCAAAAACTAAGAATCATATGGGCATCCGACTCTCACTGTTTACTAGACAATAGACGAAAGGAAAACCTGTAGCGCGAAAAAGGCTCGAACGATTTTGATGATAATTCTCTCCTAAGGCCCTTTACTACCATCTTAAAACCCATCTCTCAGAAACAGCAGGAAAAGAGTTCAAACAAACTGTCAAACTTAATCATATTCTGGCTGAACGGTTCTTCCTACGTCAGAACTGACTGTAGCACGTGGGCGAACAGCAAGATGTGGTCAAGATACAAACGCATTGACAATAAAAGCCTTGACGGATATTTTCCAGGAATTTTCAAAAAATACACATAATATATTTCTTAATGATTAAGTCACTCAAAGGCCCCTTTTAGCTAAACAAATAAATAAATAGTGTATGGCGTTATTTGCCAGGGAATCCTAGGGATCTTTAACCCTGTTTAACCCATTAGTGTATGAGGTTAGAAAAACCTGTAAAATATATATATTATTGCTATTATTTATTAAGTAAAACCAAAATAATATACTGAAAATATTGAAATAAATTTTTGTTCCCAAATAAAAAAAATATAGTTTTTTCCCTTTTGAGGGACGCCATGCATAACAGAGTATAACATAACGTAGTAGTGACATTTTCTAATATGAAATAATATAATAAATAATATAATAATATAAATAAACTATGTTGTATGATATGTTACAAAGCAATTTTTCGGATGTATCTTGCATTTGGATCATGTCAAGTTAGCCTTCTTTCCACAAAGGGCACAACGTCTGTCAGATTGGGAATACAGCACAAAGTGATTTATTTTATCGAATCGTATTTCTAGAGGGAATGATGGAGGTATTTTTCCTCTACTTGATTTTACCCCATAAGTATATAATAAAGTTAGTGCAATGTTCCTCCTAAATGATAGCAGTGAAGTACAGATAGGATCCTCCGGGTGGATTTTTTTCATGAGAAGCCAGGCATTCACAACACTCACAACAAACAAGTATACAAATATTGGCCACCACAATTTTTTTGTCTTATTCTTGTTCTGTAGTTTGAAACCATATTGTCAATTTTATCAATGCCTCCCATTCCACGATTATAGTTGGACACAACACCAGGCTGAGGAACATTTATTCTGTTTTTGGATATCGTGCAATAACGCGGTAATGTTTTATTTCCAGAGGTATCGAAGTTTGATACAATTGCTACAACCTTGTTATATTTTCACTGAATAATAAAGATCTTGAGACGCTTTCTTATTAAAAGTGCCTCACATTTCTTTATATCACTCTTGTGTTTTCTTGAGAGGACAGTTTTCCGCTCTGTTTTCTCGTAAGGTTCCTGTGGCGCAAAAACCATTTTCAGACAGAAAGCTCAATAGCTTCAGAGATGTAAAATAATTATCAAAATATATTTTGTACCCATGATTGCAAGGAATGTTAGTCTTATCTATAAGTTTTTAGAGCACGTCTTCTCCAACACCGAAGTCATGTTCGGTCTCCTTTTCCTGTTTAGCCATTAAGCTAGATTTAGTTCACATTTTTTTCGATTTTTGTCAAACTGTTGCTTGTTATAATTATGCGATTTTATAGTTCTTTCAAATGCAGTTTTCCTATCCTGCATTAACTGATTTATATTTTTTCCTTCTAATAAATATTTTGGAGAAAATCCAGTTACAGTGTGCTCTGTTTCATTATATTTTTGTATGCATTCATGAGCAATAGTCGTCCAGGAAAATTTATCCTTTTTTTTATTAATGCAACATCTTATTTTATTGACTAACTTTTGGTTTAATCTTTCATTTAAACCGTTAGAAAAAGGTGCGTTTACTGCAGTGAAAATAATGGGAATATTCTCTACTTTCAAAAAGTTCTTAAAATCTTTTGAATGTATCCCTGGATATTGGTCAGATAGAATCATGCCAATTTTATTTTCTTGTGTTACTTTCTTCACAAGTTTTATAAAATCATTGGAATTTTGAGTTTTTGATGTCAAAATGTTGGCATATCTAGTAAAGTGGTCCACCAGAAGGTGTAAATATGTTTTTGTCGAACGTGAACCGCCAAATCCACCAATAGTGTCTAGAGATATGATTTCAAAAGGATAAGAGGCGGGACCAAGGTGAGACATTAATCCAAATTTAAATTTCGCCCTAGATTTATTTTTTATGCAAATTTCGCAATTTTCACAAAATTTCTTTATATTATGTGTCAAGTTTTTGGCTATAAAAATGATTTTATTTTACTTTCCATTTGTTTTATTCCTATGTGACAGTAAATATAATGTACGTTTTTTTATAATTCTTTTACTAAATTCTTCAGTCAGTAAAATCTTTTCCTTATTTCCTATCTTCTTATAGTATATTTTATTCTTTAAGTTCAATTTGTTTTTATTTTGTTTTATATCTTCGTTTTTATCTTGGTCATTACGGATATCATCCATTTTAAGAAAATTTTCAATTTTTAAGACTTCTTCTTGATTTTCATAGGATTCTAAAACAGGGTTTCTGCCCAAACTATCAGCTTCTATATTATATTTTCCTGGGGAATATATTACATCAAAATTGAATTGAAATAGATAGTACGTCAGATCTCCCAGTTCTTCATCAGTACTTGCTTTAATATTCATTTTTTCTAGAGGTTTATGATCTGAAAAAACCGTAAACTTTTTCCCAATGAGCCAGTGCTGCCAATATTTTACCGCTTCTTTTATTGCTAAACATTCTAGATATATAGCCTTTTTTCGTTTTTGAGTATCATTTAATTTTCTCGAAAAATAGGCACAAGGCTTTTCTTCTCCATTAGGTTGTGGTTGTTTCATGACAGCACCTACGCCCTGTATACTAGCGTCTGTATACATATGTATTGGCAGATTTGTATCAAAGATTGTTAAGATGGGTTTCGAACAAAGAAATTTCTTTATAGTATCGAACGATTCTTGACATTTTTCTGTCCAGTTAAATTTTTGCTCTTTTCTCAACAAATTGTGTAGAGGATCTAATATGATATATTCGGTACATATTTCCCATAAAAATTAATTTTACCCAAAAACTGCCTAACATTTTTTTGTGTCTTTGGGATAGGAAATTTTTTAATAGCAATTAAATTATCTTTCAGTGGAGTGATTGTGTTATTTTTTATTATATGGCCTAAGTATTTTACGGACTCTAGAGCAAAATTACACTTTGAGAACTTTAATCTAAAGCCCTCCTTTGAAATAGCTTCCAACAACAATGATAAGTGTTTCATGTGATCTATAAATGTGTGAGAAAAAACTAAAATGTCGTCAACGAAATTTACAGAGAAATCTGATAATCCATGCTTCCTAATAATGTTACATAGTATTATTTGAAAAATTGCGGGAGCAGTTTTTAAACTAAACGGTAAACAGGTCCACTGATAATGGTTTTCTTGAGTAACAAATGCTGTTTTATTCCTATCTTCAATTCTTAAAGGAATTGACCAAAATGCTGAATTTATATCAAGCGTGGAAAAAAATTTACAGTTTCTTGTCTTTACCATTAAATCCTCAATTAAAGGAAATGGGTGTGATTGAGGAACTACAATTTTATTCAGATCACGAAAATCAATGCATAATCTAGATTTTTTTCCTTCTTTTTTATAGGCTAATGTTACCGGGGCTGCAAAAGGACTATAAGATTCTTCAATTAGTTTTTTATTTAATAATCTCGATACTTATTCTTCTATTTCATTTTTATCTTCAATACTACACCTATATGGTCGTTTCCTGCAATATCTATCAACTAATAAATCAATATGTGCTTCATAGCCTTTCACTGTACCTATATCATATTTATCTTTAGCAAAAATAGTTCTATATTTATAAATTAATTTATCTATTTCTGTTTTTTCTTCGAGGTTTATTTGATTTACAGATATATTGAAGTTTTCCGTTCCTATGTTTTCATTGAAGTTTATTTTGAACTCATCATTTATGTCAGCTTCAGTTTTCATAAGGACATTCGTGTCCTTATTTTTATCATTTAAGTTTTTATCTTTCTCAAGGTTTCTAATATTTTGAGTTATCTCTAAATTTTCATTTTGAATCAGCTCAAACTTTTGTATACAATCTAATCCAATTAGGAAATCATAGTCTTCATCTATGACAAAAATAGTAATGTCCTTTTCTTTATCAAAAATCTTTATTTTCACACCATTAATCGTTTTCAAATTTGCTTTTTTATTGTTATTATGTATTGGATTACCCTTTAGGGATAATAGCCTGGAAATTACTAAAGGCACATTTGATCCATTTGATCCAGGACATAAATGCCTAAAGTTTCTATTGTATCATTTATTGTTAATTTAATTTTGATTAATGGTGGAATTACTAGTTTTTTGGATCTATCTCATTTAATTCTATTTCCAATTCCGAATTATTAACAGTTCTAATTTTATCTCTTTTTTGTTGATTATTTTCTTTATTTTTAAACCAACACATGGATTCAGGATGATACCGATTTCCTTTGTTTTCTATTTCACAAATTCGGCATGGTCGGTCTCTTACATTTTTTTCATTAATTTTATTTTTGAAATCTACTACTTTTTAATTTAACATATTTTTATTCACAAGATGCTCTAAGGCCCTAATGTTATTGAATAAATCCTCAGGATCTTTTAAATTATTTCTATCAATTTTATCCGTTATAAAATTTGTTAACCCCATAGCGATTAGATCAATCAGAGTAGGTTTATCTATTGATTTATTTACCTCTAGTAAAAGTTTTTCTTTTTTTAATGCATATTCTAATAACGAGCCTTGTCTGTATCTAAATAACATCGCATACCTGATCAGCGACCAACCCTTGTCCACATAAGTGTTACAGAAACTTTTTTCCAAATTGACCAATCTGAACTTACTGTATGTTTTATAAGCATGGAGCTGTACCAGTCAAGACATGAATTATCTAAAAATAACCTAAAAATTTCAATTTTCTTGATATCTTCATATATTCCTAATCGAGTACACTCTGTTTCAAATGAAGCCATCCACTGAGATACATTTGTTGTTTTTCTAGTGAATTTTTCTATCACAAATGCATCTGTTAAGTTTCCCATATTTTGTATTTTCTTCATTACAGCGAATTTCTCAAGGATTCTCGATAAACCTTCTACTGAAGTTTCACCAAGAGGAGTCTGCTGCTCTGTTTCTGGTGTAATCTCCTCAAGTAAATATCCATTTAACTGCATATTTCCATCTTCATCAAAATAAGTATTTTTTATCTCAGGTGTCATTGAAATCCATACTTGTCTTTTTTCGTGTCTTCTTTGTAATGTCGCCTTTATTTTCTTTAAAGCTGGAGTTTTCATAATTGTATTATGATGTTCTATTGGTTGTAGTTTTTCCGGTATTGCAAATGTATGTTTATCGGCATTCATAATTGATGTTATGCAAATCATATTGGTTTTTGGATCTTCACTTGATTTCATAACAAATTCAAATCTTAATTTTTCCATTATTTTTCAACAGCTGTACAAATGTTGTTTTATAATATGCTTGTCAATCAAATATGTTTGATCCTAATAAAGCCAATGTGTTGCTCTAAAAGAAGAGAATATTTATTGATCTTCAAATCTAATAGTAATAAGAAACAACAATTAAAACTATCACTAATATCTTACCTAAAAGAAGAGAAACAACATTTAAAGCTATCGCTTCACAAACTTTTGTCTGTTTCAAAATTAATCAGACAATTGTCAAACTTTCACTTATGTGTCAGGGGTTAGTGTTAGTGTGCGAGGAGTTTAAACTTAATGAAGATATGTATAGAGATCTTCATTTCCATATATGTATATATATATATATATATATATATATATATATATATATATATATATATATCAAATGCTAGCATAAGTGCTCGTACATAAAGCACAATTCTTGTGGCCAAACCTAATTGGTTTCCCTCTGATGAATTGCTTGGCATAATGTTTTCCATAATACGGAATCATACTTTCATCGATGCTCAAATTCTCTTCAAGTCCTCCATGTTCTCGGAAATAACAGCCTCACACTTAGAACGTATTCAGGACCTAGGTGGTTTGGGTTAGCCTCATGTTTCTCATCGGATTTGTAGCTGTCTTGATTAGTTTCTACACCGTCTTCAGGAAGAATCATGTAAACATCAGCTTGTTCTATCTCATCCTCTTCAAGCAATGCCATCAGCTCATGCAGTGAAAGCCTAAAGAAATCTCAACTGACTTGCCTGCATAACGTCTCCCATAAGGGACTATAATATTTAGGGCTTTGTACGAGGAAGCTTAGAAAAAAATGATTCATAATTTTTATTGAAATCGTTAATTGGGTCAATTATCTAGAATATGCCAATAATAAAGATTTTTTTACCGTAGTAACTAACGCTTCTACTTACCCGCTTCGTGTTGTATTATACAAACTGGGATCCATACTACAATAAACAAAGCTCACAAAAGCAACCAAAATATCAAACAAGCTCAATGCTGTCCAAGATCACTCAATAGACTACAGAAATGATGTAGAACATTGGTTAAGTGGACAACAAGAATTTGTGAGCGCTGTTGCCAAATCAAAAAGAGTCCCTTAAAGGGGGCTTTATGCACTAATGGGTTCTTAGTTGGTAACGAGATGGTCCCAACCCAGGGGGACCGACGGCCTTACATGCCCTGTGAAGCACCAGAAACTGTAACAATAATGTAGGTCAGTATAAAATATAAACCCAATAATATTAGTGGGTATGTGAGGGGATAAATTTAACTTATCGTAACTATTCATATTCGTGGGATTTAATAGATAGCTACATACATGTAAATTTTTCGTATGTTTTAAATAGAAAAAACGTCCTTTTTTTATATTGTAATATTGTGGCCAGTGAACTATATCGCTATGGAAAAGGCACTGCCATGACAAGCCCGTGCACGGAAACGCTTAACGGATTCATTTGTGGAGGCAGAGAACTACGTGACGGACTCGGTATCTATATATAGACTGTTATGTCTTTTCAAATGAATAAATCTAGATACTGAGCTCTAATGCAATTAGTGATGCTGCGAGACTGGTCTTGGTCTTGCAGTCTTGGTCTTGGTCTTGCAATTTTGCAAGACCAAGACCGATACCAAGACCGTCTATGCAAGACCAAGACCCAAGACCAAGACCAATACTGGGATGCAAGACCAATACCAAGACTAACCTGGTCTTGGTCTTGCTGCAAGACTTGCGAGACTTGCAAGACTCTTGCAGTTCCGTAACCAAACACCAAATTGGTAGGAAACATGTTATTTTACTCAATGATTAGATAAGAAACGCTAATAAATAACCTAATTAATTTAATCTTTGAACTCTCTTACGATCGATCTTTATTTTACAGATTATAAAAATATTGAATTAAAAGATGTTGGGTGGAAAGCGAGTTCATTTTACCCTTCTAGGATTTCCGGGTTTCAAAAAATTCTTAAATACCCTATACCTATACCGTAATTTCAACCCTTCTAGGATTTCCCTTACCGAACTGTTTTCAAAGAATCCCGACAGTTCGTAGCCAGGGGAAGGTAAACTACATGGTTTTTTATTTTTATTATTTTTTCTATCGCGCAGAATGTTTTAAGCAAACGTTAAGAATCATCTATAAATCTGAATTTTGTTGATGACATTTATCTAGTTGCCACTTTTGGAGATATTTGAAATTTTAGATTGCCCTTATTTTGAAACTATTTTTTCGATCATGCTGATTAACTAACTCAACTGAGATATTCACACGACTGACTTTTTAAATACATACCTAGTTTTATAAATGCGCGTATTAAATCTCTAACTGTTTTTAATTTTCATTTTTTGGAAAAAGCTTTCTGCAAAAATTGAAGTTAGTTTTATCAGAAATACTTTTGATCGCTTTCAGAGATTCTTTCTATTTTATTAAAGAAAATGGTACAAAACCATTGTAGAATGAGCAAGAAAATGAATAATGAAATAGAAGTATGAAGTAGAAGTATGTAGTAAAATGAGTGCTCAGTTGGGACGGAAGATACCAAGAAAACACAAGCAGACTAAGTCGCGCTAGTAAGATACGATTCTCATATGTGAATGGTGATTATTAATTTATAAACTTTTACGCATCTCACTTGCCCTAACTTAATTCTAGGCACCTAGTTTTATTCTCATTACTTATTCTACATTACCAGGTGTGTTTGTTCTGGACAATGACATTTTTTTATACGGTCGATATTTATCCATTTCGAATGATAATATAATTATAGGCAATCTTATAAGATTATGAATTACATACTTCCCATACATATGCAGGGTTCTTCTTCATTTGGATTAAGCAATTAGGGTTTAAAATCGCAACAGCTTTTCACACTTATAAAAAGATCAAAATTTTTGCAAGAGTCTTGCAAAGTCTTGCTAGTCTTGCAGCAAGACCAAGACCAATACCAAGGGTGCAAGACCAAGACCAATACCAAGACCATATCGGTCTTGGTCTTGGTCTTGCTCTGCGCATCACTAAATGCAATGGAGACTCACAACAGACCTAAACATATCGCAGTGCGTTACGACGTTCAGCCACTCCAGCTAATCTGATATAAACATGTTATCATTATCATTATTATTATTATTTTATTCACTCCTTTGAACTTTTACAATTGGTAAATATATATAAATACAATAGATCATATCAGACTCATACATTGTCTCTAATGAATTGTAACATTGATTTCTTAAATACCTTAATTATTTTTTCATGTTTAATGTTTGTAGGCAGTTTCTTGAAAAACCGCAGACCCTTGTACATCACAGAACATTGAGCGCTAATTAGTTAACACCTCGCTAGTGTAAAGTCCCCAAGAGCTCTGAATATGTAAGGTTTGGGCCTCATTCATGAATTTCAAATTTATTATTTTCAGAAGCACTGAATCTATTATTTCAATAGAATTAAGTAGGTAGTCTGTGTTCAAACCTATTAAGTCTCCCTTATTATTAAATATTCTGATAATATCGGTTAGGGTTCTCTCCCCGCATATTGAAACCTAACTCTGGTATCTAAGTTTAAGGCTAGTGGTACATACTCTACTTGTGGGATAGTTCAATTTATTTCCTTAACACGGTCTATATAGAAGCTCACTTATTAGCTATTTGTAGAGGATAAGAAACTTCATTAGCCTCAAATGTCACCTCAGTGATGCTCCTATTATCAGTTACCAATATAAATTGTATTATTTTTCTCCATAATTGCTTCTTATCCCTTCTATTTATACAATTTATACTCAGATTTTGCTTTATTTATTTCACGGTTTTATACCTGTCTCACATAACCTATCCGCCTTTATAAATTGATCTTGAGTATGCTACTACTTTTTCTCGTTTTGTTTTTTCAATTCACTCATGTAGGACCCACAATTATTCTCTATATTTTTTTTTTGTTAACTGACATATTTTCTATGCCCTCTGCTATTATAATTTTATTTATTTAATTTAATTTTGTTGCCATTATATTAGGATCATCTATCATCTAAAATGCTCAATTCCGGCATTGTTTATAAAATTATCGAAATTTTCTTTACTGTATCTTATGATTCGCACCATTTTGTCCTTTTTATCTCTAAAACTCTTTGTCGCTATTTCTATCTTTAGAGTGCTTAAATCTTTTGTTATTCTAGTTGGACCTTTCACTAATTGCTTCAAACCTTGATCCATTATCCAATATTTAAGCTGTACGTCACCATATCCGTCAAGTTGTTTAATCTATAAATATTTTGTACAAAAATTTGGACCGACGTTATTAGTTGATGCACTGAAAAGTATAAAATAATATTACTTCTATTGGTGCTGTTACTTTTGAAGTTGTGCAGTTGCAGTTAGATTGATAACTTTTGGCACCAACTTCAATATTTATTTCACACTTTTGAGTGTAACATTAGTCCCGAAAATCGTTGAACGTTCACTATACTATATCAATGAAGATAGTACTTATCCTATTACCCACGTATATTCCTTGCTCGTAGTTGTTATTATTGAGATCTCAGAACATCGCTGCGGAAATACGCTTGAATATTTTGGTTGTTACCATTTTAACACCGATTTAACTCGAAAACCGTAACTCTAAGGAAAAAATGTTCATTATAAATGTTGCAGCAAATAATTATATCTTTCATGTAGTATCGAAAAATTTTCAATTTTCAAAAGAAATTGTCCTCTCCACATAGCAAAAATACATAATTAACATGCATCTATCTCGAAAACCGTAACACTTTTGAAAAAATGTTCAATTTAAACGTTTCCGGATATTGTCCTATCTTTAATTATACCAACTCAGATTTTCGATTTTCGAGAAAATTCGCCCCCACCACCCCTTCGGGGGCGGTTTTCGGAGGGAAGGAGATTTTGGATTTGCGTTTTTATGAATATGGGACCATTTCTCAATCCCCTTCTTCCAAATGAATCCAAAGTCATCAAAATCGGAGCTCGTTTACTATATAAAAGGCGCGCACGAACAAAAAAAAAGCAGACAGTCGAATTGTATACCTCCTCCGTTCGGGGTTCGTCGGTCGAAAACTAATTCTTAGGTGAAACCAGTAAATAAGTAATTCTTCATAATCCAGCCTCCCGAGGAACCATTTTTATTTTCCTACTGCTACTCTAAGTAGCCTAGTAAGGAAAGTATTGCAATCGTTTAAATTTTCGTTGTCCAGTTTTCAGCAGATTTTTACGTTTCATAGGTGAGTCTAAAAAACATATTTTCAACCATCGATTTGTCCGTCTATCGTCAGTCTGTCTGTATTTGTTAAATTATCTCTCTCTGCTTTATTTTTTGATAAATAGGTTATAGATATGGCTTGACGGTGATTGGGTATTCTGTTCAAACTTTTTGTAAGGCAATACCTGAATAACGTGTTTTGTTCAAGACTGTTGCACTAAAACTTGAATAAAACATTCTGCTTAAAGCACTCCACTATAACGCTTATGTCTGAGAAAAAGCAAAATAAAAGTTATGCTCTAATGAAGTGCAAAATTTTCTAACAACTGTTTATTCTTAGTCTGGCTAAACGGTTCCTCGTACGTCAGAATCGAATATGACCATTTTTGTTTGTCTCGGCCTGCTGAAAAATATTGATGGCCACATGACTTGATCGGACGATTTTTATATTCGATGGAATTCATTTGAGAGTGGCGGGAAAGTCGTGTGAGTTGACACATAAGACCTTTTTATATTTCATTTTGTATTTTACAATAAAATAAAAACAGTTAGTTACAAACATAAATTGAGAATTTGGGAAAACCAATCCCGTTTGGGTCACGAGCTATAATGTAAGTAATTTTGTAAATTGTGGTAGTAGGCCGATCCCCATGAGATTCAATAAAGCCATGTGCATTAAAGTTATCAAGCATAACAGATGAAGAAGTTTGCAGGACTCGGCCATGCATACAGGGATCCATTGAATAAATCATCATAATCCATGAGTGAAGGGACCTTATTGCTGAGCATATCAGAAATGAAATACGGCATAGCTTAGGTATTTATGAGTAGGTGCCTACATCTATTCAAGCATTTATACTTAACCGATATAGTTCAGTTATAAATATCTACCAAGTTTATCCACTCGAGATATATATTTTCTCATATTGTTGTAAAATGCAGTAGTAGGTATAAGAGTTTATTTTCTCCTGTTCCATGAGTGATTATTAGGAAACAGTATTTCTTAAACTATACTGATACCACCACAACGGCACAAAAAGGGAAGGGTCGAGCTGGTTTACGTCTTCATATACTCAAAATAGTGTTTTCGAGCAATTTTTCAATACTCTTGAGAACTGGATTTCTTTGTCGAACTCTTTTTCCCAGTACATTCCAGGAGTTTTCAATTGGATCCATGTCTGATGATCATGCTGGCCATTCTATTTGTGTTCCTAAATCCTCTTCATAACGCCGGTTTATATTTTGTTTCATGTCATAAAAATTGTTATGCACCTTAAGCTCACCTACATTCATTAAATACAAGGTAAAGCAAAACTCACGTGTCAGAGCGACTTGAGCCTGAGCCTCTTCGAAGTTCTGATTATTTAGTAGGAGAGTCGAGCTTAAGTATTTACCTACGTGCTTGAGTAATCACTACTGGCACCGACAGATTTTCACAATAAGCGCCTTATTACAAATGATATGAAAATTTTTCCACTTAACGAAGCAATAGCATAACATGAGGTGCCAAGACTTCAGTAATGTACCGCTTTCTTTGTTTGGGTATCTGTATAACGTTCCTATGGCGAGTATTATAAGAATTATTTTCTCTATTAGTTGGATGTTCTTTTATCTTAAGGTGATGACAGAATATGGTGACACTAAGTTTTATAAACAATGGTTTACATGTGTCATTCCTTTGTAGGCCTACGATTGCTCTAATTGCTCTTTTCATGTGTATGGGCATTTCTCAGATTATCCAGTCCAGATGGCATTGTACTATGGAATATTACATGATAGGCAGATATAGTGGCATTTTGATCATGGTCATTTTTCAGTTTTCTACGGGCATATACTTTCCTTGACAAGTTGATTGTCAGATTATCAATATGAATTTGCCGAATTAATTTTCTGTCAGACCATAATCCCAGTGTGTTTACAGCTTTTGTTTCTCTTGTTTGATTTTCAAAGTTAATGTTTTGGTTTTATTTTTGTTTAGACATAGCTTATTTGCTTAGAACCAATCTGATGTGTCCTAAATAATGTCGTTTGCAAGAGATGTCTCATCAGTGCCTGTTCAGCAAAAGTTGTGTCATCCGCGAATAAACAAGAGAAAAGTGGTGAGCTGTTTGGACGATCATATATATATATATATATATATATATATATATATATATATATATATATATATATATATATATAGATATATATATATATATATATATATATATATATATATATATATACACAAGTTTGTTATTTGCTGAACAGTATTAAAATTTGCAGAAGGTATATTGGGGATGCAGCAATCATAAAGAACACTCTATAAAGTTGTCCTAAGCTTTCGGAAATTTATTTTCCATCTTCAGAGGATCTACAAAGGTGCATTTTATGTATTAAGATTTTTTCTTTTTTTTTATATATACATGCAGTATCAAAGGTTTTACTTACACTTTGTTGAGATTTTTTTTTTTTTTTTTGGTTGAGTTGTTGATATATAAGTAAATAAAAAGATATAAGATCACAGGTAATGTACATTACAATTTAGACAAAAAACAAGTTATTACTAAGCACATGTCTCCTACGAACTAAGTCTAATGATCATTAATTTCATAATATAAATAAATAAAATCTAAAAAATGAGTTTTGGTATATGTCGTGGTAGTTTGTTGAGTTTAATGTAGGCAACACCTATATCGTATTTTTGAATTGTTATTACCTTGGATCCTATTGATGATTCCTTCTGCTCAAATTTTGATCAGTAGCGAGTAAATGGTAGTAGATCTCAGTCAAATGACTAATGTCCGTTCTTTTATTCATACTATGTGGCTCTTGTGATATAAGAGCCATTTCTATAAATAATCTTTTTTTAAGGTTGCGCTCGTTGTGCAGAATGTTGATATTATCATAATTCATTTCGTGCTTCAATAGATTTACATGTTGTGCAAGGGCACATCTTTTGGGATGTAGCCTTGAATCACTTCTGTGTGCCGTTATGCGACTCTCAATGGTTCTCGAAGTTTGTCCAATATATATCTTCTCACATGACCTACAAGGTATTGCATACACTACATTAGAACGGTTTTTGATGTCTACTCTTCCTTTCAATCGTGTAAAAATTGTTCTTATGTTCATAACCGTTCTGTTCGCTATGTTTATGTCATTTATCGGATGTAATAGTAACGAGATTATTACATCCGATAAAAAAAAAGAAAAAATCTTAATACATAAAATGCACCTTTGTAGATCCTCTGAAGATGGAAAATAAATTTCCGAAAGCTTAGGACAACTTTATAGAGTGTTCTTTATGATTGCTGCATCCCCAATATACCTTCTGCAAAAAAAATATATATATATATATATAAAAAGATGTTCTTGGGGATGCAGTCATATATTCAATAAAATTCTTTGATTGAAGCCGAGCTTTCGAGAATGTTTATTCTCTTCTTCAGGGCAAACTACAAATCGTTACAAAATTATTTCAACAACAACTTAATAGTATTATAAAAATACTTACAATCGTGAATTTAGAATAAATTAGCCAAAAACAGGAAAGATTTCATAGCCATCAATTACAAATGTCATTATTTATATTTGTCATGGTAACACAATAAGTAAGAAAGTATCTGGATTTAGTTGATAAAAATGAATATTACTGAAAGATCTTTATATGTTTGTAGCTATTTGAACAAGGACCACAATTAAATTAAAATTATTATCAAGGCAGATACAGGTTCAGTTTTTTTTAAATGTAATTTAAGAATATTGCATAAATACTTACATATATACCGATACATAGACTAAATTACTTTTATTCTGGGCTTGAACTGACAGTTAAAAGAAAAAGATATATTATATTATTTAAAATTTCTATATAAGTGTAATCATATTCTCTCACAATACGGAACATATAAACATGATTATTCTGAAAGTGCACTGATACTTATTCACTCAAAAGAGGCCGATTTCTCTCACTAATCAACCTCTAAATTTTTGGGTGAAATAGATGTTTTGAAATCCTAAAATACTCTTTAATGTTCTTTCAAATTTTCATAAATATTCAAAATAATATATAAAATCATATTCTCTCATAATATGACATGAGAATGAAACATTTTGAAAATCATTCACTTTTCCAGAAACAAGCTGATATCTCTCACTAATCACTTTGATCAACTAAATTTCTCTCACTAATAAGTTGATCTAAATATTTCTATTGTTTATGGAAACCTAAGATTCTAAAGTTAATTACTATAAAATCAGTTAAGACCAGTCCTTCATCTATATATAAGTACATATTACATACCTAACTATACATAAATATCTATACATATTAATTTTGAGATACATGTGGAGAAAAATTATTATAATTATCATTATATAATTTTAGAATATAAGAATAAATGGAACTAAGTCCTTTTATATCTGAGCGTTTATTCATAGTGTTATTATGTTTCTTAATATTCACCATTTCTAAGAAACCACGTTTAAAATAATTTTTCTCAGAACATAGTGCAATAGTATTATCAAAATCAATACTATGTTTCTTACTGATAGCATGTTCTGTCAAGGCACAAGATTTTTTATTTCGTCTAATATCACTTTTATGAGTATAAGATGTAATCCTTCCCGAAATATTTCATATATTGGTCACACTTCCAGGTTTTTTGTTTGTTACTCGATATGAGAATTTCCTCGCTAATTAGTTCTTTTTTATTTTATTACCATTTATAAGAATTTACATCCAACGTTTAATAAACCCAATTATAATATTTTGGTGAAATTGTACTCAAGCTCAAGCAAGTATACAAAGAATACTACCTACGAATTATTATGAAATCGCTGAAAAGAAATGTTTCAGAAAACGCAGATCATTTAAACAATAATCAATAAGGCGAGAGAAGAAGACAGGTTTTTAATTCATAAACAATGTTCTATATTTATATGCGAATCAAATGTGTTCACATTCATATTCTTGATTTTAGATTAGAATTTTGTTGATTGTTCTGCGCTGTCATTTCAAACGTCGTAGCAGTATTATTGGTAAATTAGACCTTCTAGTGGAGGCTGCGCAGAATTTTAAAACCGTATACGTAGTGAAAAACTGAAATACACACTTTTACACTTTTTAACATTCATGGTTATATTCAGTTTTATTGTAGGACGAACCGTTTAGCCGAAATATAGGTAAACACTTATAAAATTTAATTTTCCAAGAAATTCACCTTAAGAGGCTTAAAGGCAGACTATACTTGAGGAGAATTCCATCAAAATCTTAGCTATTCTCGCGCTACAGTCTTTAGTAGAACTCTTTTTTCGGCAACTAAAATGATCATCTTGTGCTACAGGAATGTGAGCTCGGTATCCAATATAGCAAAAATGCAAGCAATCAAATTGTCAATCCGTTCACAAGATAATCTTGGCATACATAGACAGACAGACAAAGACTAATGACTAATATATTTTTTTAAACTAAGAATCCCTTTAAAACTGGATATCCAAAATTATAATTGATTTCAATATTTTTCTCACATATAAGTTTATTTAAATGAACAATGTGATTACGTCATCAGGTGGGGACTTTCAAGTGAGTTTTTATCAACCTTTCATCATCATTTGATATTGAGAATGAGTTAAAGAAATGTTTGAAAATTATAAAGAGGGGCAAAACGGACGCAAGTTTATACTTGGAACCGACTATGTCTCCCTCCGATGGTTGCTTCAGTTGAAAAACCCAGAGGTTCAGGTGGCAAGATGGTTCGAGCGACTCCATGAGTTTGATTTCGATATAGAACATCGAGCTGGTAAATCTCACACAAATACAGACGCAATGTCACCGAGACCATGCTCAAAAGAGTGCAGATATTGCAGGAAGGTCACGAGGAGAACCACGGTAATTGCTGAGCACTGGACCCCTGAAGCTCTTCATGTAGAACAAGAGGCCGACCCTGTCCTGGACATGGTACTGGAATGGAAGGAAGGTGGAACAAGACCAACCTAGGAAGTGGGGAAGTGTCAAGAAGTATTGGGCACAATGGAATTCCCTAGTCCTCGAAGATGAAGTTCTGGGAAGGGTGTTGGTGGATCCTGAACAGAGAACCGCAAACCGATAGTAGCACTCAGAAGTAGGGTTCCTGAAATTTTATTAGCGATCCACATCGGCACAATGGGAGGGCACCTCAGAGTTACAAGAACATTGACCAAGCTGGAACGTTTTTATTGAGCCAACCTAAAAGATGATGTCAAGGACTGGTGCAGAGACCATTTGAACGCATAGCGATCGATTTGGCCGGACTTTTGCCTAAATTGGATTATGGAAAAAAGTATATCGTTGTGGTCATGGTCATGGACTACCTACTTCAGCAATTGGGTAGAGGCATATGCTCTACCATACCAGAAGGAATAGACTGTAGCTGATGCACTAGTCAAAGATTGGATCATCTGCAGATTTGGCGTTCCCCTAATTCTCCATTCCGACGAAGAAAGAAATTTCGAGAAAGTGACAAAATATCATAATCAAAGAAACAGGTGGGCAGGTGATATAATCATTTTCGATTTCGATTTGACAAAGTTGGAAATTTCAGGCATACCTATTTTCCCAAAACGTAATTCAACCGGCTGCTTAAATAGCTTGAGGTATGTACAATGTACATCCAGTCGTAGTAAAAAAGTAGGTGGGTAAAATAAATCTTCAATTTATTGATTATGTAAACAACACTTATGTTAAATTGTTGAAACACAGATATTATTCCAAAATATATACACGGTGTCCCTCCTGGAACTGCATTTACTGATATATAGAAAACTATAAATGAACAAAATTGGACAAACAATAACTATAGTGATGTTATTAGGGGCTACTCAGCTAGAATATTTTCAGGATTGTGGCACTTCCGGTTATACTTTGATATTTCAAATAGAACGTCCAATATATTTATTACATTTTTAGATTGCTTGGAATCTAATGACTGACAGGTAACTTGGACATAACAGCGCAGATTTTGAAATAATCACAGTTGTTTTTAATATGCAAACTCATATATATGTATAATGCAGTTATATTTTTTTATAATGCATTTTTATTAAATTAGACAATCTCCCAACATAAAAGGCATACATTTTTATTTATTATGTGTGATTATTATTGCTGAGGGTAACCGTTTGCTCATTTAAGCCGAACACACTCACTAAGAATGACAACTGATGATAACTAATTGCCATCTGACTATAGCAAAGACATGCTGAGACATCTATCTCATTTGAAAGGCCTACTTCGAATGACTTTTTTTTGATCGCTTGATATAAGAATGCCTACTCCGAAAATTTGTAGTTTCTGAAATAATTGGCAATTTAACATTTTCTGTGTAAGAACTCAACAAACATTTTAAGTTGTGCCACAAAAATCCAGATTTTAATGCTACTTGCCATAGGCATGCGATTTAAATATGTTCAAAGTTAACAACTCGTCTATCTGTACTGTATAACTCTTAGGAATTCAAAACTCTTTAAACTTTTTTGTTTATTTCTGTTTTTATACATATCTCTTAGGAAATGTATTACATATTCTTCAAATAACTTTTTCACATTCCTTATAGATAATTAATATATGTAAATCTTTTATTTGTTTAATTTAATTATCACTGCATGATAGTCACCAAAAATTTTAATATAATTCGTATAATATTGAAATTTAAGTGACACTTGCTTGACTTTTTTAACAGACTTCTTAGTAGATTCGAATACTGAAAAAGAAAATAAAAAATTAAAAATACAATCATGGCCCACTTCTAATACAACTTAGAATGTATATAGAGTTCTTACATAGAAAATTTTAAATTTCGGAAACTTTCGGAAGACTTACAAAATTACCTTTCTTTATCCTTTATTACTTATACAGTGCGTTCATAAAGTATGGAAACGCTTCAATAACTACTAAAATATTATCATATAGAGAAAAAGCTATGACAGGTCGATTTTTGATTTTGATTTTCTTATTTTATATGCAACCAGCATAATTTTATCCCCTCCACTTTCCATGTTATGACGTCATCATTAATTTTTTAAATGGGAATACCATAATTTTATATTATACACGGAAAACTGGTTATTTTCTGTGTTCAAAAATACCAAATACATGGGTATTAACATGAAAAAATATTAAAAACAGGGTGCTGAAAATTAATATATTTTTAATTGCTGCTTTCAATTTTATACAAATTATGCATTAAAAGGAGCATGCGTTTGAATGGGATTCCTTAGCAACAATTAATAAGTTTTTAGTTACCACTGCATATCAATATTATTGTTATTATTGAAAATTGAAAGCAGCAAATGAAAATATAACAATTTCTTAGCACCCTGTATTTCATATATTGTTATGTTAATACCCATGTATTTGGTATTTTTGAGCTCAGAAAATTGCCAGTTTGCCGTTTATAATATAAAATTATAGCCTTCCTATTTAAAAAAATTAATGATGACGTCATAATTTGGAAGGTGGAGGGGATAAAATGATCCTTTTTGCAAAAAAAAGTAGAAAATCAAAATCAAAAATCGACCTGTCAGAGCATTTTCTCTATATGTTAATATTTTAGAAGTTATTGAAGCGTTTCCATACTTTATGAACGCACTTTATGATAAAATAGGGGGTTTCCTCATAAAAACATATTTATGGCTTTTCTTATGATTTCTATTCCTAATTTATGATCATATTGTACTAATAATAATCAAAATGTTAAACAAATACTAAAGTCATTTTTTTTCTACAAGAAAACAAATACAAATTTAATATTGAAGGGATAGACTTAGCTATAGAACATCATGATATCAAGCGTTCCAGAAAAAACTCATCCCCAGTACGCCTTTGAAAATGAGAATATGACTTTGCTAATCACAGATAGAAAGCCAAAAGTGACAGGTGATGTTTCAATGAATTTAAATACAATTGCAGATGACTCGAGTAAAGACATGTTCTCATTTTCAAAAGCCAGTGGAGATGAGTTTTTTTGGGATCGCTCGATACTACGAAGATAAAATATACCCATACCCATCTCCAATGACATCAGAAAGTGACAAAAACGTCAGCGATAACCATAAAACGCATGTTTCAAACGATAATCTCTTATTTTGTGATGGCATACGATTTGGGTTGCGGTTATTTAGGTTTTTCTGTACCAAATACCTACATAATTAGTTTATGATATTTGTGGCTTCTGCATTATACATCATGAGGGAATAATGAACCAAGATCTACTGAAATATAAATTTAATTTGCCAGAATATGTCGATATTTATGTTCGATTCAGCCCTAGTATCAGGATAGAGCATTATACATAAAATGTGTTTAGAATTAAACGAAGAATTTAAAATCGTAGTAATGTATGATTCTATTTGAAATAACGAAGTTGGCATCTACTCCCGGTATAACCTGAAGTGTAACATTCTTGATAATATTTTAGTCAAGTAGGAAATATTTAAGCATCACTATAGTTCTCATTTATAGTTTTTTATACAGGGTGTTTCATAATTTATGCGCAGGACTTGAGGATGTGATAGCTCGTCCAAAAATATGCAAAAAAGTTCTTATTAACTTACCATTTAAAATGCACGATTTTCGAAATTGAAAAAAGTTCGTTTTTTGTGAATATCTCCGGAACCATTTATAGTACAGAAAACAGCTTTTGTAAGCATTTTCCACACATAACAAGCTAAGTTTTGAGTCAGAAAAAAAAATTTTGTTAAGTCATAATTGTTGAAGATTTTGAAGGAGTAGTGGTGGTTTTTCTCCTTAATTTCTACGACCGTGTTTTTCAACATAAAAGTTGATTTTTCTCGAAAACGGTCGACTTTAGACCTCACGACCAAAAGTACCTTTTTTGTGTAGAAAACATTGACGGCTCAAAGGGGCGCCTCAAAACCGTAATTTTTCCGTTGGCGTAGAAATTAGGGAGAAAAATTACAAGCTTACAAAAGCTGATTTCTATACTATGAACGGTTTCGGAGATATTCACAAAAAACTGGCTTTTTTTAATTTCTACACCCTGTATCTCGAAAGTGGTGCATTTTAGAGGGTAAGTTAATATAAACTTTTTTCATATTTTTGGACGAGCTATCACATCCTCAAGTCCTGCGCATATATTATGAAACACCCTGTATATTAATCGCTGCCATTTCCGGAGGCTCACCGTGTACCTATATATTTTGGAAATAAATTGATTAGTCATATACGAAGATGAGATCTAAGTAAATTGAGCAGTGGTGATGATGGAAACAGTCTAGATAGTGCAAACAAGTAGGTACCTATTCATATATATTTTTGTAAACATAAGATAAAATACAGACAACCTGTATGCTCACATCAGAGCAAATATGTTGCATATTTAATGGAGATTGATAAAGTCTGATTATATTGGAACAGTGTAACGAGAAAATATATAGCTACATATAGACGAGAAAATATATATATGGATATAGAAATTATTGGAATCGATAGATGGCACTTATTAATTTTCGAGCAGTTTTTGAATACCTTATAGCACAAATATTTGGCATAATTCAACTACCTTGATCATAAGATTGATTTTAATATGAAATTATCCTCTAATGCGAGCAAAACAGAGCATTATTTATTGCACTCTTTCTGAAGGTTATTAATTAATATATACTAACAAGAAAGAAAGAAATAGTAGAAAATCACAACTCTTATCCCATCCTATATTCACATTACCATAGATATTCCTCTCACATCTCTGAGAAACTGAGTATTATAGTGGGACAAGACAAGTTTCGCAAATGACCCCATCAGAACTTCACTGAAATAATGTTTCACGACCTAATTCCTCCATATCTTTTTCCTTTTGCTCGAACCCGAGAATATAAACCTTAATACTTCTAGCACGCCCTTGAGGTGTATATATACGTTAGTCGAATTTATGCCGGATGCGCTATACTAAAACCTACATCTACATGGCGTCAAATCTAGAAATGTTTTTTCAAATTATTTATTCTGAGATATTTCAAGTAAATTTTATGTAGAATGAGCACTATTGAGGTAGTTTTGAATTGAATAAAAAATCTGAAGAGATGAAATTTCGTAATATTGCACAATTGGACATTAGTGAACTATGGCAACATTGCAAGTTGCATTTACTAACCCCAAGTTCATCTTTTGAGAATTGGTTGAGAAAACAGAAATACTTTCTTCGATAGCATTTTCCGACAATCTTTTTGGGTCATAGATGCTGTCCGAAGCCCAAAAGTCAAGAGGAAGGTCTTGATCCAAAACATCCCATCTCCCAGAACAATCACGAATAAAACCGTTGTCCTACTGAACTTTATGAAGCGACCCGGGCCTAATAATATAAGGTTAACTCCACTTTATTATTGAAATAAAAAAATACAGGGTTGCTAATATTAAACTGAATCACCTGGTATAGTGGCCATGTTTGTGAAGCCACAGCAGTCAATATTGTATCTAATTCCTAAATCCGTCTACTTATTCTGAGATCGTCATACTATTCTGAAATACATAAACTCTCTTGAGAAAAATGTCATGTATACGTATTTATTATTATCTAATTTTTCACATTTTTGAATTTTGCCTCAAGTATATAACTTTTTCGATAGATATTATCAAAAGTTACGAAGATATGAGATACGACCTATTTCAAAGATAGCAGTGAAGCTTGAAAAGGTCTTGGTCGTAAAAAGAGTTTTAACTTTTTTATGACGTTAATTTAAAAAAAATGATTCTCTCGTATTTTTCGCCCGGTACATAAGTTTATTTATTTATCTAAGTAACCAGTTGTATAATATCATAGGTGGATTGGTATGCTGGAAAATGTCGGAAACTCAAACGTTTCTAAGTTGAATAATTGGCATTGAATGTAACTAACTGTTTGCCTGGTCACATTCATTGTTTAAAATATTTGACATAAATTATACTAATATTAGTAACTTTTATTCTGTAAAATTTTAGGTACTCAATATCTAACTTTCACAATAAAGTTTATAGACATTGTTAATTGTTGTTGAGGTTAATGTTCTTAAAATACCTACTTATAAGAAAGTCATTGAACAGTCCCTCATGAAATTTATTTCGATAATTTTCACCATGTTGTAGTGATTGTTTTCTCTTGGTAGGTTTTCAAGCCGCTGCGGGTGAGTAAAAAGCACTTCAAGGAGCTAGTGAAAGAGGCGAAGGTAATGAATCTGGAGGAAGGCGATATCTACGCAGTTGAGGACGTTAGTCCGGCCGACGAGAGACTATCGATTTTGCTCAAAGGAAGGTAAGTAGATTAAATGGAAATTGATGCTTCAGGAATTTACAGCTTCAATTTCTTCTTTCTTTCTTCTTTAAAAAGAAGCGTCTCTACAATTTTTCAGCGCATTTATCTAGCTCTTAGATACGCAATTTTAAACTCATCTGCTATCCGGAAACTACAAAATGTCTGTATGAACGCTGTTGATAGTAATTAGTAATTAGTTATCATTTCAACATATACCTAGTATGTAGTTGAGAAAAGTGCCAGATTATTGCACACTTTTTTTGGATTACTTATATCTTATAAATTAAGGACATTTTGAGATTAAATTTATCAAAAAAGTGATTTGAACTTAGTTTTTTATCTCTAAATATACAAAAAGAATCAGTCGAATAATTCTGTAACGTGAGATAAGAGAAAATGTTTCAATAAGAGAAATCTGTGAAATAAACATTAAAAAATATTTTTTTACAAAAAATTTGACCGATTTTATTATTTGCTGGACTTAAAAATACAAAATAATATTAATTCTGTTGGTGCTAGTTCTTTTGGAGTTGGTGCCCACAACAACAAACTACAACGGCACAACTTCAAAATTACCAGCACCAACAGTATTAATATTAATTTGTATTTTTAGGTGAAACAACTAATAAAGTCGGTACAATTTTTTGTAAAAAAATAATTATTTCACATTTTAGAGTGTAACATTAGTCATGAAAATTGTTGAACGTTCACTAATACCCTAAAAGATATAAGCTTAGCTACTAGTTATTTATTATTCAGAGATCTCAAATGTATACAAATTTTATGTGGAAAACTAATATTAAATAGACATTTCGATTTGAAACTTCTTAGAAGTAGGTACCTACTCCTAAAAACTATGGAGGCCAGAGGTATCTCTACTAAAAACAAACAAGCAGATAGGTATTTCTTGATTTTCCGAAAATCAGCCCCTTAGGAGTGAAATGCAAAATTATCTTATCTAGAACACCATGGTTGTCGATATTGAAGTTTCATGTAATTTATTTTGAAGTCCAATACGGTGTACATTACATTATTATATTATTATATTAAAACCCTTTAGTGGTAGCGGAGGCTTCGAGTTTATTGGATGGCATGAATAAAGTTTCATTAACTTTTTTTTAAAGGATTCCATCGATTGCCATTTACGAAGTAGAGGGTGCTTGCTTGTGTTGTAGAAAAGTAATCACGGATATTATTATAAGAAATCTCAAGTCTAATCATTATATTGTTTTTTTTAGATTCTTAAATATCTCTGTCAAAATTATCAAAAAACGTGACAAAAGACACCCTTATTCATAATATAAATAATATAATATAAATTATATAATGCAAGTAATAGAATATAATAACCTGGTTAAATTATTAATACATAATTAAATACAAGATAGAGAAAACAAACATATAGCTGTGAATGTGGATTTGCCAAGCAATTAATGCGCACTTGTAGAAGGACTCAATCAGTACCTATTCAGTCTGTTAAATAAGCCATTGACTGCAGTAACCATTTATATTGTATCTGACCCACTGGACTCTTTGACGGCTCTAGAAGAATTCAACAAGAGCGTGCCTTCTAGAACCGCCTAGAAACGAAAATTACATATTATATAAAGCGAAGATGACATCAATTGCGAGGCACACAACGTTGGCATTCTTTAAATTTATCTTAAATATTCTCTTCTGTAATTCTGAAGTTCATTGTTTAATAATATTAATTATTGACCATACGGAACTATAAAATTTAGACCCAAGCGACGAAATTTGCTTGAGAACGGAACTGATAGTAGGTCGAGGAACGAGTTGTCAACGATGGACTCGATAAGACGCCACACTGTATTCTCAGTTTGAAGTGCCTGTGCCTATTTCGCATCTGACAAATATCCACTTCTGGGTAGAAAATGATTTTTTGGAATATGAAAGTTTGATATGATTGAGATAATTCAACATTCAAATAAAGTTGTTAGATATCAAAATTTGAAAATGTGAAGATTTCTACTGTGAAATAAATTAAAATATGAATGACTCTAAGTCAACAGAGTAGACAATACGTAATACAATTACTGTGCCTACCAGTGATGACAACAACTACTCGATGAGCTAATACTCCATCCCGCAATGGATTAGGTACATCATCGATGATAGGTGCAATATACAATTCAATACATTTTTTTGCAAACTTCCGAATGAAATAAAAGCAAAAGGGTTAGAAGTTTGCAATATATGTATTCCATCATATTGCACCTATCAACGACGATGTAATCCAATGCGGGATAGAGTATTAGCTCACCGAGTAGTTGTTATCATCGTTGGTAGGCACGATAATTGTATTACCTATTGTCTACTGTTCACCTAGAGTCATTCATATTTTAATTCAGATACAACTTTAAATCAAGATAGTTCTGCTATTACTTACTAAGAATAATTCAAACCTCAAATATAATTCTTCGTATCGGTAAATATTATCCTAAAAGCCAATAATCCCACGGGACACCAATTAGATTCAAATCGTAAAATGTTCAATTTCCACGCTCCGCTCAACCAAATCACGCTTCATAACTATCGAGCATAAATCAGGAAAAGGACAGCGAGAGTATTTTAATTAACTGGGAAAATTAATAAAACGTGCTGAAATTGATATTAGCCGGTTTCAAAACTGCTATCCTAATCGGAGTACGAGGACTTTTTGCCTCTACATTGGTAAATCGGTAGATACGTAAACGCATTGGCATGCCGCGTGTATTGTGAGAACACCATAATCGATGAGGTTTAATCATGTCGATTTCAATTAATCGACATTAACCTTGACGGTGCAGAAAATTCGTTTCAAGTTTCTCGATAATCTGTTAAACTAATCTAATCTGTAATAACCTAGTTGACAGGCACACAAATAGATTTTTATTAAATTGAGGACATTTCTAATAATCCACATAGATACCTACCTCATTATATATTTATTTGATTGCACATTTACAAATACTATGAAGAATTAGGTAACAATAACCGATGAATAGCCTATATATACCTATACCTAATATACAAACATTAAGTCACTAAAGATAATTTGAAGACCGACTTTTGAAAAAAACTGAATATTTTTTTTGGTAAGACCTATTCTGAATAACTTTATTTCATTTTAAAGCGCTTTTTGGGCACTTCTACTACAATAAAATTTTGAGTTCAATTATTTTCCCAGTCGGTAGATGGCGCTTTATGACAAAGTCGCAGATTTTTATTTTTCCTTAGAAGGAACGAACGTCAAAAATTACAGTTACTGATGAAAATCGCAACTCGATATGATTATTCCTTAAAGGCTTATTTAAAAATATGTTTAGACCTTAATTTTGACGTAACAACATTAGACAACACTTTGATTATCAGTAATTTTTATTAAAGTTACTTATATTTTAGCTAACCTATTTTAACAATAACAAAAAATTTCTCTTCTTTAATTCTGCCTTCCCATTTTCGATTTTAGAGAAAAGATTGACCCCACCACCCACTTGGGAGCCGTTTTTGGAGGGAATGAAATTTCGAATTAGAGTTATTCTAAATATGCGACCAGTTCTCAACGCTCCTCTTTCAAATGAAACAAAAATCGTCTAAATCGGAGTATGTTTACTATGCAAAACGCGCTAACAACCATAAGAAGGAAAAATACAACCGAATTGTACACCTCCTCCTTTTTTGAAGTCGGTCAAATATACTTTCAACAAACAGTCTATGTAAAAATGCAACGCGTCAACGTTATTGCCTAGAGTCCTAGAGGATGTTTAGATAGTTTTTTATAAGCCTCTGACAATGAATTAATATTGATAAAGTTTGTTTTGGAATTTATCAGGTTTATCGATTCATGATTGCCTCTGGTCATGTTTATTGATCAATTTGTTTACTATTATATGTTGTTGCCACGAACGAACAATGAGTTCGTAAAATTAGTGGTAGCTATTCAGGTAGTTGTTTTTGAAAGATAAATATAATAAACATAACAACAGACTCGGAAGGTAATCAGCCGATTATAATAACGTCCAATTTTAGATACAACTTGATAAAGTACGACGGTTTCAGGCATATCAAACTACCTGTAAAGTAGATCATTGAATTGTGATGTAGATCAATTCAGCTATCAAATTAAAATTGACATGGAATTCGATTTTGCCACGCTATATTTTTATAGTTATCCGGATGCTTATGACAAATCATTTGCTTTTTAAAACGCCGCAATCTCACTGGCCTACCGTTTTGACTATATTGTTACCATACAGTCAAAGACCTGCCCGCGCTTCAAAGGGATATAAACCATAGGAACCAAATGCCTATTTGCCACGGGAACCCGTGATCTTATAGAAATATGCACTAGAAGATGCCCGAGAACTCTTCCACGCATACTGTTTATAGCACTTGTCGCTTGTATGTGAATTTATTCAATTTTAGCGCCTCATTCCATGAGAAGTGTAAAGTCAGGTTCATGGTCTAAGCTCAAACTTAGTTGCGCCTTATTGTTTTGTGAGCTTCAATCATTCAATTCAATAAAACTGGAGCCAAAGAACAATAAATTACAGATAGGTATAATCAGGTAATGTGATTTTATGTTTCCACAAGATAATTTCCATTGAAGAATGACTAGGACTATATTGTTCAGCACTGTGTTGTAAGTGAAGGTTAGTATCAGTTTTGGGATTTATCTTCGATCAAGTAAAGAAACCAACTCATAAAACCATCTATTTTTGACCGACTTCCCAAACGAAGGAGGTGTACAATTCGACCGTTATTTTTTATGTTAGTACGCGTGTTTCGCATAGTAAACGTGCTCCGATTTGGATTTTTTCTTATTTAAAAGAGATCAGCTTATAGAAATGGTCCCTTATTAAACAAGTTAAAATCCAGCATTGCCTTCCCGCTGTATTTGATCGAGTCTAAATTTGGTCTAAATTTGGTCTAAAAAGGTATAAAGGCTACGACGAAATTCAAAGAACTAAAATTTGAATAGCCTTCTCAATTCGTTCAATCCGTGAAGCACAACTTATATTGTCGACCGACGAACCACATCATAAGATATATATTTTTTACAAAAAATTGGACCGACGTTATTAGTTGGTGCACTGAAAAATATAAAATAATATTAATTCTTTTGGTGCTGTTACTTTTGAAGTTGTGCAGTTGCAGTTAGATTAATAAATTTTGGCACCAACTTTACAAGTACCAGCACCAAAAGAATTAATATTATTTTATATTTTTCAGTGCACCAAGTAATAACATCCAATTTTTTGTAAAAAATATTTATTTCAAACTTTTGAGTGCAACATTAGTCACGAAAATCGTTGAACGTTCACTAATACCAATAAAGATAGTACTTATCCTATTACCCACGTATATTCTTTGCTTGTAGTTGTTATTGTTATTATTGGGATCTCAAAACATCGCTGCGGAAATACGCTTAGTATTTTAGTTGTTATCATTTTAATACCGATATCTCGAAAACCGTAACTCTGATGAAAAAATGTTCATTATAAATGTTGCTACAAATAATTATATCTTTCATGTAGTATACACAGATTTTCAGTTTTTGAAAGAAATCGCCCCTTCCACATAGCAAAAATACCCATATGTGAGATTTTGAAATGAATGTAGCTCGAAAACCGTAATTCTTTTGAAAAAAATGTTCAATTTTTTTTTTCCGGATATTGTCCTATCTATAATTATACCACCTCAAATTTTCGATTTTCGAGAAAATTTGCCCCAGCCACTCCCTTCGGGGGCGGTTTTCAATGAGGTTTCTAATTTGCGTTTTTATGAATATGGGACCATTTCTCAAGCCTCCTCTTTCAAATGAATAAAAAATCATTAAAATCGGAGCTTGTTTACTATATAAAAGGGGCACACAAACCAAAAAAAAAGCAGACAGTCGAATTGTATACCTCCTCCGTTCGGGGTTCGTCGGTCAAAACAATAACCTATGCTGTGAACGAATTCCGAACGGAGGATGTAAGTAGATATACAATTCGACTTTTTGAAGTTATACTTCTTTGGGCTCGTTGGGATGGTGTGTTGGAAATCGCATCACGCTAAAAGTGAGAAAAATCGTCGATTATTCGTTTTCGTATACTTTTTGTACGTAATGGCTTTTAGAGAAAGTTTCAATAATTAAATTATATATCAAATTTCCTTATTAACTTATTGTTTTGATCATCCTGTCTGTCTGTCTGTCTGTCTATCAACACTATAACTCGGAAAATACTTAACCGATTAACACCAAACTTGGTACACAAATACGTAAGGGTAATACCTCCTATCGGATTGATTTTCAGCTGTCTATCTGTCTGTCTGTGTGTCTGTCAACACGATATCTCGGAAAATACTTAACCGATCGACACCAAACTTGGTACACAAATACGTAAGGGTAATACCTCCTATAAGATTTATTTTCAGCTGTCCGTTTGTCTCTCTGTCTGTCAATCAACACTATATTTCGAAAAATACTTGACCGATCGACACCAAACTTGCTACACAAATACGTAAGGATAATACCTCCTATGGGATTGATTTTCAGCTGCCTGTCTGTCTGTGTGTGATTGCAAGATTGAGAAGAAATTACTGACAATATATAATATATAGGTTTATTGTATAATAATGAAGTCACTCATAATAATATATTGAAGAGAAATATATTGAATAACAGAGAAAAATGTTTTATATTTCATTTATATATCTTGTCTGTGTGTGAGTGGGTGTCTGGCTCGACGCAGACCCAGTTTTTTTTGTATGTGCGCGCCATTTTATATAGTAATCGTATTTTGATTTTGATGATTTTTGATTCATTTGAAAGAGGAGGCTTGAGAAATGATCATCACATTCCCTCCGAAAACCGCCCCCGAGTCTAATTAAAGATAGGACCATCTCCGGAAACGTTTAAAACATTTTCTCAAAAGAGTTACGGTTTTCGAAATAAAGGCATGTTAAATTCTCAATTATGTGTATTTTTGTTATATGGAGACGGCGATTTCTTTCGAAAATTGAAAATCTGTGGCTACTACATGAAAGACCTAATTATTTGTAGCAAAATTATATTCAACATTTTTTTCTTAGAGTTACGGTTTTCGAATTACAGCGGTGTTAAAAGGGTAACATCTAAAATACTTATGCGTATTTCCACAGCGATGTTTTTGAGATCTTAATACATAATAACAACTACAAGCAAAGAATATACGTGGATAATAGGATAAGACTAGCTTCATTGGTATTAGTGAACGTAACTAATGTTACACTCAAAAGTGCGAAATAAATATTTTTACAAAAAATTGGACCCACATTATTAGTTGGTGCACTGAAAAATACATATATTATTTTGTATTTTCCAGTGCATCAACTAATAACGTCAGTCCAATTTTTTGTAAAAAATATTTATTTAAATGAAGAATCGAAATAATGAATGTAGTTAACAAAAAAAACGATCACCACTATCTTGGACCGACTTCGCAGAAACGACGTAGGTAATTGTGGATGAAAGCGCTTCGAATTGGCTAAGATTGAAAATTGAACATTTTTCACAATCATCGGTTTCCGAGTTAGTGCACTTGGAAAGGGGAATTTTCGAAAAAAATGTAAATCATAATGTACCTGCATATTTATTGAAAGCTTTGTATTAAATACCAATAGTTTCCATTGAAACTCAAACATGTGTATAATCAATAACATCTTACAAAAAGTAGGACGGGCTTTATTAGCTATTGCACTAAAAATACGAAGTAATATTAACTCTATCGGTGTTGGCACTTTTGAAGTTGGTGCAAAAGTCTTCTATCTAACTATAACTGCACCACTCCATATACTATACCAATACCAATAGAGTTAATATAAGTAATAAAGATATTTATTAACGATGAGTTTTAGTATATTTTGCAATAATTTTTCAGCCATTTCCAAGTGTCCGAATAAATTGAAATTTTGCATAAGTATTAAAAATGATGATGAAAAGACAATGAGTTATGTAGATGATATGACTTTATAATAATTAAGGGCAAATAAAAAAATACTTCATATCATAATGCAAGGTGAGAATCCTCAATGCTTTTTGACCGTCTTAAAAAAAGGAGGAAGTTTACAATTCGGTTTTCTTTTTTTATGTATGTCTGTTCGCGCCTTTTGCGTAGTAAACGTACACCGTTTTAGACGATATTTGTTTTATTTGAAAGAGGAGAGTTGTCCCATTTTCATAAAAAATTGAAAATATGAGATGGTCAAATTAAAGAAGAGATTATATGTAGCAACATTTAAATTATTGTAACGTGGATAGGTAGTCATGTACTTACGGTTATTATTCGTTCATTAGCTATTTATTCTACTACCTTGTTTACAATAACTGTTGCTTGTATATTTCATTATGTAGTTCTAGAATTATAGTAGATTTATTCTCGATCCTTCCAGAAACTATACGTGAGGTACAATTTGTCACACTATTGTCAGTTTGACAAGGCTCTAGAACATTATTATGTGCGTCTAGATAATCATAGAACATTCTCGATGAATGTCATGTCATGATTCAGGTATATAAAGCCGTGTCGATCACGGGTCACAGTCAGTCTTATGAAGTCAGTTTATTATAGCAGTTAATTGGAGACATAAGTCGAAAGTAGTTGAAACGCGATAGTCAAAGAGACACGTTGTGACAGTTGTACTACAACAGAAGATCGTGTACAAAGTGTTTGAAAATAAACCATTGGAAGCAATCTGCGAACTTTTGAGTCTTACGCAAGTGAACTCACCCCACAACGTTTAGCACAGGGTTAAACGTTACATTATACATTTTTTACGGTTTTCGAGTTAAAGTCTGAAATATATATACCTGCACCGCGATATTTTGAGATCTCTGAATAATAATAAGGACAAGTAGTGATGCTGCGAGACTGGTCTTGGTCTTGCAGTCTTGGTCTTGGTCTTGCAAAATTGCAAGACCAAGACCGAGACCAAGACCGTCTATGCAAGACCAAGACCCAAGACCAAGACCAATACTGGGATGCAAGACCAATACCAAGACTAACCTGGTCTTGGTCTTGGTCTTGCTGCAAGACTTGCGAGACTTGCAAGACTCTTGCAGTTCCGTAACCAAACACCAAATTGGTAGGAAACATATTATTTTGCTCAATGATAAGTTAAGAAACGCTAATAAATAACCTAATCAATTTAATCTTTGAACTCCCTTATTATCGATCTTTATTTTAGAAATTCTAAAAATATTGAATTAAAAGTTGTCGGGTGAAAAGCGAGTTCATTTTACGCTTCTAGGATTTCCGGATTTCAAAAAATTCTGAAACACCCTATACCTATACCGTACTTTCAATCCTTCTAGGATTTCCCTTACCAAGCTGTTTTCAAAGAATCCCGATAGTTCGTAACCAGGGGAAGGTAAACTACACGGTTTTTTATTTTTATAATTTTTTCTATCGCGCAGAATGTTTTAAGCAAACGTTAAAAATCATCTACAAATCTGATATCTTTTTGATGACATTTATCCAGTGGTCACTTTTGGAGATATTTGAAATTTTAGATTACCCTTATTTTGAAACATTTTTTTCGATCATGCTCATTAACTAACTCAACTAAGATATTTACTAGATACCTAGTTTTATAAATGCGCGTATTAACAAATCTCTACCTGTTTTTAATTTTCATTTTTTGGAAAAAGCTTTCTAAAAAAATTGAACTTAGTTTTATAAACCAGAAATACTTTTGATCGCTTTCAGAGGTTCTTTCTATTTTATTAATGAAAATGGTACAAAACCATTGTAGAATGAGCAAGAGAATGAGTTATGAAATAGAAGTATAAAGTAGAAGTATGTAGTAAAATGAGTACTCAGTTGGGACGGATGATACCAAGAAAACACAAGCAGACTAAGTCGCGCAAGTAAGATACGACTCTCATATGTGAATGGTGATTATTAATTTATAAACTTTATTAATTACTTACGCATCTCACTTGTTCTAACTTAATTCTACAAGCCTAGTTTTATTCTCATTACTTATTCTACAATGGTTTGGTACCATTACAATACCAGGCGTGTTTGTTCTGGACAAAGACAATTTTTTATACGGTCGATATTTATCCATTTCGAATGATAATATAATTACAGGCAATCTTATAAGATTATGAATTACATACTTCCCATACATATGCAGGGTTCTTCTTCATTTAAATTAAGCAATTACGGTTTAGAATCGCAACAACTTTTCACACTTATAAAAAGATCCAAAATTTTTGCAAGAGTCTTGCGAAGTCTCGCAAGTCTTGCAGCAAGACCAAGACCAATACCAAGACCGTATATGCAAGACCAAGACCCAAGACCAAGACTAAGGATTTGATGCAAGACCAAGACCAATACCAAGGGTGCAAGACCAAGACCAATACCAAGACCATGTCGGTCTTGGTCTTGGTCTTGCTTTGCGCATCACTAAGGACAAGCTAAGCCTTTATATGGGTAATAGGATAAGTACTATCTTCTTTGGTATTAGTGAACGTTCAACAAATTTCATGAACAATTGTACCGACTTTATTAATTGGTACACTAAAAAATATAAAATAATATTAATTCTATTGGTGCTGGTAATTTTGAAGTTGTACCGTTGTAGTATTTTGTTGTAGGCACCAACTCCAAAAGTAGTAGCACCAATAGAAATTATTTTATTTTGTATTTTTCAGTGCACCAACTAATAAAGTCTGTCATTTTTTTTTGTAAAAAATATTTATCTTATATTAGATCTAAATTATCTAAATTATGTAAATCTACGTAATTTTTTCCACCGGTTTTCAGAGCACAGCCTCCCTTGAATTCTACGTATTTTTGGTAATTTTATTTATTTGCCTAATGGAAGTCTTTAGAAATAATGACATCTTACCCATTTGGTTGTTGAAGTTGTTTATTGATAAAAAAGCCCATTTTATCTCAAGTATATGAAATATTTTATAAATCCGCAGATTGAGGGTAACATGCGACGATACACACCTCCACTTCATAAGCATGCATCAGTTTGTCGATTCCCCTGAATGGGAAGCTAACCATGAACAGTCTGACGATGTTTTCCAAGTGACAATCACAGCAGAAGAGGACAGCGTCTACTTGTGCTGGCCCCGAATGAAACTGGAACGAGTACTTAGGCACAGACCTATGCTCAAAGTTGTCTTCGAAGCCATAATAGGTTCGAAACTATTATTATATATCCTTCTAACATAATTTTATCGGTTCCAGAAATATAACTGTATTCGCTGATAGATCAATAATCCTGATTAGGAGAAATAAAAGATTTTACAATTTTCACCATATCACTAATTTTTATTATTTATTTGCGTAAAGCGTTAATTGCCGGAGAAGTCATATGAATATTTGATTTAGTCAGTGACCATGCTAGTCAGGCGACTGAACCAGCATCCATTTCATCACCGGTCACTCGTTCAAACACTGGCCGCGCTGTGCGCTGCTTAACTTCAATGATCGAAGCATATTAAATACAAGATCGAAGTATTTATGTTAACAGTATATGTAAAAACACCAATAAGGATTTAATATTTCAATAAGTCCAATCACTAAACTTACTCTGTTTAAGGAAAAACTGGATTTAATGTAATTATTAGTAAATATGCATGAACTGTTGCTAACATTTCGAGCAAAAAACAGGTTATGAGCCTTATTAGTTCTTTAAATTTTAAAACTGCAATCAAGAAACTGTCATCTATAAAATATTTTTTAATGTTCAACTTGTTAATAAAATCACTGGATCTGTTACCACTAAAAAATATTGGAAAAAGGAGAAAATTCTAAAGTTGACTATTTTCACATCGAATTTCTCCAAATTCCGACTGAAATGACAAGCCTGGGTGCCACTACAGTGCTGAAGAACCGTTTACTTTGATGGCGTATTATCAATATTTCATTATTTATTACTTTATTTTTACAAATTCGACTTCATGTATCGGATGTCCCTACAAACGTGTCATTTTGGCAACATCGCATAATGAATATATCTACAACATAAATAGCGGCAGGCTGATTTTTCCTTTCCCTTATATTTTTATGGCTCCGTTTTCGCTAATTATATCACTTTTTTCTTTAGCGGGTTATTTTCCTATTAAATTAGCCAAATTACTACCAAAAGTATATTACTAAACACCTATATTCCCCAACCAGCAACCCCATTCACTCCACCCTCCCGAAACCTTGTTGGGGCTTGGCGCCTTAAAATTTTCATTGGAATGAGTTTATATTACTAAGCAAAAGAATTGCCAACAATCCTTTGGAACCTGAAATAGGTACACATTCACCTTAATTCTTATCACAAATCAACTTATATGGAATATGAGTTCAGAAAGTAAACTTTTATGATAAAAAGAAGAAAGAAAAAATATGTTTTACACCTTAAAACAACAAATCTTCTTCAAACAAAAAAAAATAACTCGCAATTATAGCTAGGTACTTCCATACACACAGTATTTCTTTTGTGGTCGCGATCTATAGCGTTGTCCTAAATGAGCGGCAACTCGCGGCCCGCAAAGCTGACGCGTTAAAATCAAAGCAGTGATATAATAGGGAGTTATTGGAAATATTTTCTTTACGTCATGCAGTATGAAGGAGTTGCCTTATTTTAATAAGGTCGTAACTTTATTTCTCGAAAAAATAAAGATCTATTGGAACGCACTCTTTAAATTAACATTTTGTCTGAATAAGCAGCAGCAATAACTAACTTAATACTTTGTCAGCGTCTTTGCTTTGTTGTTCTAAAGTGATTTGGCTAATTTTAACACAAACAAACCAATTATTTGAAGGTTTTAATGAATTCATGTTTTTGTGAGGTGAGATTTGTTGAATAAGGGAAATAAGGAAACCTTAAATACTTACGGTAACTTGTCGTAAATAAAGGAAAGCAGTATTTTATTATGGTTCACTTATTAATTTCTTAAGGTGCGCATGCTTAGCTGTCATTTTAATAACGACCGTATTAAGGCATTTACCTTATAGCGCTTCCAATAATTCCCTAATATTCGTGTATCCATGTCCTCCGAAGCAACTACCGCGTAGCTTTTGTAAGGCGGTACCATAGAAATAAGAGTATTAATTCTATGGGCGGCACGGCTGGTCAAACTACTTAATATTTACGCCTTTGCAGCTTCATTCTATGCCTGTCAGCCACAGGTGTGTACCTACCAATCAAGAAGACTGGTACCAATCATGTCTGACAGATTTTACGAATTGTTAATTAGTAATGTCAAAAATTACCGAATCGACACCAATTGCAGCAGATCTTCAGGAATGAATTACAGATTTTGATCTTTTTTATGGCCTTATTTTACCCGACATGTTGTTAGCTTAGTTCTATTTTTTATATCATCCAGTTAGAATGCATTTCCAGCGCCTTAACCCACATAGCCCTCGTAACCCTTTTTAATAATTTATTTATTTTAATAATTTATATAGTGTTTTCGAGTAGAGCAACTACAAATTATTTGACCGACATATAGGTATTTAACCATTGTTCAGTGCGGGATCCTTTGTAATAATAGTAAATGCCGTCACGTAGGACAATGCGTTAGAGTGATAATGCGCCTATTACGGCCACCATTTTAAACACGACAAGCGAGCTGAGAAAAAATATCGTAATCGTGTGTACACCTGTTAGCATGGGCATAGTAGACCTGCCTATGAGCTTTCTCCATAAACACTGTATTACTTATCCAGTCGCTTGCCATGTTTAAACTGGTTGCGAAAGCGGGCGCAGTATATCCGTACCATTTGGGTAAAGGATATTTTTTCCATGCTCGCTTGCCTTGGTGAAAGAAGATAGATACTACATAATATCTTCTTTGCTCAAGCTGGTCGTGGAAGCGGGTTAAATTTACGTCCGAAAAATGTTTCTTATCGCCGACAATAGCTATGTAGTGCCGACAATACCTAGCGACGACGATAACTATTTTCTTTCAAACGCATCCAATCAGAACTTATAGAGAGATATTATTTTATCCAAAAGCTCTCGAGCTAAAATCTAATATTTTTCCCGTGTATAATACATTTTTTTCTGTGACGGGAAAAACGATGATTGATTATTCAAATAGATTACAGTATATTGAAGTCATAAGATTATCGAAGTAAAATTTGAGGTTTTAAGGTGGTAGGCGACAATAATTAGACATGCGTTGTTAAGGAAACCTTGAAAGTATTCAAATATATGTCAGTTTGATTGATATTTATGTGTATCTATATCTACACTTTTTTCCAGTGGGGAAGAAAGTGATACTTTGTCACCTGTCAACAGAGATAAAATGACAAACTTTTTTTCCCGTCACGGAAAAAAAAAAATTTAAGACCTTTCAAATTAGCTATGAGCTATGGGGAAGGGGGCGAAACAAATTTTGGTTTCAAGAAATATTCTCATTTCAAGAGATCCGATGTGGGAAGTTGGAAAATGTATAGGTAGTTTTGTCAATACCTATATACTCTAATTTATTATACTTAAGATTTTTTTAGTATTTTACTAACCTCTCCCTTTGGAACATGAAGAGCGAAATTTCACACTTCAGTGCTAATTGGTCTTTCATATTTTTTAATATTTTAGGCAAGGATATAACCCAGAAGCTTTATGCTTTAAACGAACATCTCAGTGGTCTCAGCGATGAAAGACAGAGAGACAAGAGAAATCAGATGTGGGCCAAAACTCATAGTCGAAGCATGTCTTTGGATGCTGTGAATACTGGCACAACAGGCTTAGTTAGATCTCAAGCTTACAAGCAAAGCCATAAGAATATCATGTTGAACAACGACCGTAAGTTTTATCAATATTAAATGTACCATTAGTAACAAACTCTGGCACCTGACTATTTACCTCCAGGTAACCAAGGTAAAATGGAGACGCAATGCTGGGTGCCATTGGTGGCAAAGCAATTTCCCGCTAAGTCACCCTTCAATCCTCAAAATTCATCGACAAGTCTTCGTATTCCAGAAGTGCACGCGACTCCCCAAAGAACTCGATCTCTGCGAAGATCTACACGTGAAGTGAAATTCGAGACAAGACGAAAATAAAATGTCTCCAATAATTAACTAACGATAGCTTAAGCAGAAAAATTGCTTTGTCGGGCAATATCATTTCTGATGTATAAATTATCCAGTGATGATAATTGTAAATAGTTAAACAAATGTTAATTGTTCAGAAATCAGGATGCTATAATTGTTTTTAAAATATAGGTACCAACCTAGACAAACTAGGTGTTTTCCATTAAAAATCCTATCATATATTCAAGGTGATTTAAACAATCATTATTTTTTTATAATTACGATATGCGTTTGTAGGGGAGAAACTGTAATAAAAGTGGCATCTGTTTCGCCTTATATTGAGACGATCTTTCTGTCATTTAGACTGAACATATATAAAAACAATGAAAATATGAACATTTTTTAAGCACTAAGTTAACAAAAATGTGACTGTCTACTTCTGCATAGATCCGCTTATTTCGATGTTAGGAATATGGTAAAATGGTAATACATATTTTGTAAAGATCTTTTGGAAAAACTCTAGTTAGGCTTTATGGATTTAAATTACCATCGGATAGTATGATATGACAATTTCAAACCATTGATAAAACAACCAATCTTAATAGAAATCGTTCAAATGACAAATAGGTAGTCAATAATTATATAAAGTATAATATAAATTTTGGCAAGATTACATCAGTCCAACAGAAATTGTGAAAAACAACCAAAAGTGGTAGAAATGTAAAAGGAATCATGATTCCTGCTATATAGTCGTCTAGTGAATACCATTTTTCAAAAATAAATTTTAGACTGACAAATATTCATTCCATAATAAATCCCTATTATCCAATCTATAATAGAATTTTGAATTCAATATGTAGGTTAGAATAATTTTCAGTTATAGAATATATTTACAAATCTAGCATCCTGATTTATATTAGAAATACAAACAAAAATATATCTCAATGTAATATAATTAATTAGTATATCCATATATAAAGATGTTATTGAAAAATATATTTATTCTTTATATAACCATTTCTAAAGGGTACTGTACTTATTCACCAACATTTCATCGATCCTGCTGATATGAGCGATAAGTAATACGTTTTTACACTCATATAATTTTCATATTTGGGCACCATTTCCAATAGAATATCTATCGCTCATATTACAATGACCTGCAAAAAAGCACCAGGAAAAATTCACTCAAATTATTCAAGATAACAATTGCTAACTATCAGTGTTTTTGACGCATAAACAAGTGCTGAAATTTTTATGAAATGAAAAGCTAGAATGGCCGCCTAGTCTGATAAATCAATTGAATTTAATATAGGTAGGTGTATCTAAAATTTTAATCTAAAGTAGGTAGAGGTTCAAACATCTGTGGTTCTTAATCTCCTAACAAAAGATCTAAGGATAAAGAAATATTTTAAGTTGAGTATTCTCTTATATCGCATATACAAGTAAATTCGAATCTTAGCAAGAATGACAAAATTGGAGAATCCAACTTAAGTTGAGAAAACGTGTAAGAGCTACCGCTGTGGGTGCAGCTTTTTGCAGGTCATTTTCTTTGGTTTCGTACCTACAAATAAGGTAGACTGGATTATAAATGGAATAGAACTGATATAGGATATTACGTGGATTTGTTAAAATGTGATGAAGATGTTGTCGAAAAGTTAGTTAGATAAAATATATAAGATACTTGGTCACAAGTTAAATAAAACTGAAAATAAATAAACAAGATAGATGCATTATGTGTTATGTGCAACCTCTACACTACGGTCTGAAAAGCAAGCTTGCCATCAATAGATACACTGTCATCAATGCAAACAATATGTAATAATATTATTCTTCATTAGGTGATCAGTCTTCCTATGAAGCCGCATCTTCATTATAATATTCTTTTGCATTAGTTTCCACTCAAAGACGCATTACATTCCAAACTACTAATTTATTTTCATACTATTGCTGCCAAAAAATGCTGATGGAAGTGATGTATTTTTGGAATATCTTTATTTGATGTTCTAAACTTTCTCCACTATATAAATATAAAATAAATTTAAAAATATCACAAAATAAATATAAAAATATAGTTAACTAACACTATATATACAATCTGACCACAATTTAAACTGTGCCTTTTGGTTTGAAATTGAATAAAAAAGGAAATGATCCAAATCAGGAATTTATAAATGCAAGATATTACCTACTCAATATTGTTGTAAATATTACTATTGTGGACTACTTGAAAACTATTGCTTACTAGTACCAATTTCTGTATAATAGTTGAGTAGAATCAGCTTAAGTATGTATTCAAGTTATTAAGCGTTATACACAAAATGACAATATTGGTAGACCAACAAAAAGTTTTAGCACCGTTATTGTAATATTCTTTGTTTAAATGGTCTTAAATTCTAATTAACATTCCATTCACAATCTGTCTTCCACTTAACTCCAAAGTTTGTTGTAAAACTCGCTTTTAAACTAGAGAATATAAAAACTTTTGGTTGGTCTACTAGTACCCAAGATAATTAACATTTGCGCTTCTGAGCACATTCTGATTATCGGGAGATCTGGGGCAGCGCTCTATATAACTCCACTCAAGCTAATTTAAATTGGATTTAACATGCCGAAGGTTGTCTATCTAACAAAATCACTACTAGGATATCTAGACAGGCATAAACTGAATCCATGCATATAACGAAAATAAAACAAAGCTGCATATGCTTTCAATTATTTGAATGTGATCATCTTTCCTTGCGTATAGCATATATACATTTACTTTAAATATAATTCTTGGTCAACGAGATATTCATAGTAAATAATCATTCATAAAAGTAGCAATACAACATCTTGCCACACAAATTCATATATATGTAATAGAAATGCACTGATTAAGAAACTATCTTTGTTAACAACTTCGTTTACTTAACGTTTCTCCGACTTGCCTTCCAAAAAATGTATGTTTTATAAATATTCAAAATAAATGTTAGTGCTGATAATGTTTTATATAAAACAGTTATGTATATACATGTTAGTATTGTTTATAAGTGTATATATTTATATTTGTATGTTTATATTTGTCGTGTTTATAATATAGCTCTATAATAAAGCTGTTTTTCCATAAAGGGGGAATTGTTCTTGATATTTATTATCCTGCATAGAATGTACTCAAATAATGTTCACATTTGTTTCAGTTTAACCGCAGATATTCGCGAGAAAACATCTATAGCAATTTTTTCTCCATCACTCAGAATGGTTACGAATGACAGGAGATGGCGGAATTTGATATTTATGTAATCTTTGTTTACCAGGGAGCTAGAAATATAAGTATAAAATATTTGCAAATGGAATTAAAAATGGGAAAGACTTTTGAACAAATGCTGAAATTATATTCAAGCACCTAATGGTCAATTTTTATTTGAGACTTTTTACATAAATTTATACATAAAATTTACAGTGCAAATACTTAGGAATCAGTCGAATCGTCAACTTTCTGTTTTTTACCAAAATTGTCATCTTCCTCATTCTTCCTTTTTATATTTGTGTCATCATTATTGAAAATACTTCGTTGAAATTCTTCAAACATAACCGCATCTGATAGCAAACTAGAAGATGCAACAGATTTATCTTCTTCAAGATTTTCGTTTCCATCTTCGGCATTATCCTCAATAATTATTTTCTTTGTTTCTTTTCCCCTGTGGTAATCATTTAGTTTAGCTTGAGCACTTGTAGATGTATCGGTTTTTAATATTTCCCTTAGTATCATTGTAGCGTAAGAGGATGGAGGTAAGTTAAATGACATCACCAAAGCCTTATATTTACCATCTATGGAAAAAATCAGAATACATGCTTGTTTCTTTTCATGGAAAATGTGAATCTAAATTTGAAATTTCTGACGTTAACTATACTTACTCTCTATACTTTCATTCTCAGGTCTACCTTTCAACTCTTGAAAATCTGACCTAATCAGGTCAGCTGTAGGATCATTATACATCATTATCTTCCAATTGAAGTTTTCGACTTTCATTATCATCTGCCTATAGTTACCGCTTAGATTATAAGTTCTAGAATTTTTGGAAACAGGCAAATCAAGAAAAGATTTTAAAACAAAAAGATGGACGGTTTTAATCGTCGCTTATGCGTTGCGTTAAACCAAAACATAAAGCTTAGTGCATGAAAGAAAAGACAAATATGAAAGAACTATTTATACTTACTTAACCGACTGTTTTGGCATATCTAAAGTCAGACCATGTTCTTGAAGAGCTTCTTTATAAAATTGTTTAAGGTTCTCTGGGTAAGTTACGTCATAACCCGGTAGAGGCAAAACAATATCATAAATAGAGTAATTTGGCAAATCTTCTGATGTCAAAGTTTTCACTTCTTGCCTTCGTATTCCACTTTCAACTTTCTTGTCATTTTGTTCAGTTAGTTCTTCATCTAATTCTAAGGAGAAATTTCATATAAGAAAAATAAAATACTTCAAATACCAGAAAACTATCACACCTTCATCTTCATTTTCCTCAATGTCCTCCGCTAAACACCCTTGCTCAGCTTTCGTAACCAATATCAAGTCGCCCTCAACAGGTACCATGCCAAACAGTTGCAGTCTTTTTGAGACCATCTGATTCCAAATTAGACTTTGGAAGGCGTGCATATAAAAGAGTCGTACGGCCCTAGGTACCTAAGAAGTAAATGATTCTGTCAATATACAACGCAATCGGGACTTTCATAAGGTAAATAACGTTGGTAAATAACGTTAAGGCAAGTATCATTGAATTCTCACTTTCTCCAGGGCATTGACATAATCTTTATCTGCACATTGCTTAAGACCATATAGAAGCTTGGCTTCAACACATCTGTTATCACTTCTATCCAACTTGGCTAAAGCTTGAGAAGCATCACTTGTTTCGAAATAGATTTTTTTTGCAACCGCTATATCTCCATTTTCAGCATATATGTCATCAGAAGTTTTAGGTTTTAGAATTAAATCTATCGCCTAAAAGTGTATTGTTTTACTAAAGAAGGAATGAGAACTTGAAGAAAATATAATGACATACCTCTTTCCATTTTCCCAACAATAGAGAGATTCCTATTTGGAACGTAGGTACTTCTTTGTCATTCCCAAATCTTTGAAGACCATAATAATTTATGAATCCTTTATTCTTAATATGTTCCATCGCTTTCTCGATTAACTCATTACTTCCAGTGACATTTCTCAACGCGATTCGGAAAAAATTACCTGCAAGAATAAATACTTAGCACCAAATCACAATATAAAAAAAATAATTTACCTTTTAAATCACCCAGCCTAAGAGGTACGTCCTTAAATTTGAAATTTCCAACTGTAATATCTCGATCCCTAGTTCTGTTCAAGATTTTCGCCGGAGGAACTTTCTTCACGCAGAACCATTGTGTTGTTATACCCCTCTTATCTTTTACACCGGCATATGTTACGTTTTTAGTGTCAATTTTCAAAGCACTACTTATTCGAAAAGATGCATCGACTGTATCGATACTTTTTTTATTGACCAAAAACTGTACATAAATACCTTTGTCCTCAGGCCAGGCAAATCGATTGTCACCTTTATCGCTTACATCTTTATTGTATCTTTTAAATACCATACAATTTTTGTTACTATCTTCAGCAGATTTCACGGTAGAAGTAATGATGGATCTGCCAAAGTGGCTTTGAATACATTGATGTACTTCTTTTCTATCTTCTTTTGATATCTCTCCAATATCCAGTGTTATGGGTTCTCCAGATTTTTCAGATGCAAGCTTCACAATTGCTTCCCAAGTTTCTTGAGGAATATGTTTACATGGACTCTCCACGACTTCTTTGTAATTGAACTTCACCATTTTCACAGCAAAGTCTTTGGGATAACTTGTATCGGTAAGTTTGGTGACATTTCCATCCATATCTATTTCGTTAACATGAAAATCGGAAATTCTAGCCTTTATTACGCCGGAGAATCCATCAAGATCACTCAAGAACTCAGTTATTCCAACTTCTTTTTCAGTGAGTTGGTTCTTATGCCTGTATTCAGTTTTTCTCTTAGGAGGGTCTCTAGTAAACTTTCTTCTGTTATTATAACGATGATGATTTTTACCTCCTCGAGGACCAGGCATATTTACAACCAGTTATGATTTAATGAATTAACATATAAACAAAACAGATATTAGCACAAAAATTGCATTCACAAGAACCAAATGAAAGAAAGGTTAGGATGCCGGATGCAGAAAACACTATCTCCGTCTATGGTTAAGATTCAGAAAACACAAAAATAAAGCTCAAAGCACAGAATACTGAAGATCAATTCTGAGATGGGCTCTATGGAGCTGTGTGAGTCCTGCCGGTCCTGCCTCTGAATCACTTGAGGGCGCTCAAAAATCATTGGTCCTGTCCACAGCAGTGTCTGTTACCAATCGATTAGTAATCAGTAATCAAAAAGTTGACGTCTTCAATGTGACAGCTATCAGAAAATCATAGTAACTTAAGCTATATTTTGTTTCAGATATTTCTCAATTCTATTATGGATCTCTATCGTTCCGTTTACCACATAATCTTTTTCATTATATACATATTGAATAGAAAATACGTTTTCTTCTTCCATTTTCAATTCCTCTAGTATGTGTAATTGTCGAATTAAATTATTTAAAATCATTTGACAAGTGTCAGTTTGACATGTGAAGCATCAGTAATCAGTCGTGTCCACAAGATACCGATTTTTGTTTACTGATTACTAATCGATTAGTAATCAGGCACTGCTGTGGACACGACGTATGTATAATGGGTTGCGGACCCACGGTCCGTAGCACTCTACGGAACGTGTTGCGGACCCTTGTTGAATTTATGGAAATAGACCTAACTGCATGGAATACCAAGGAGACATCGCATTCGGAGAGCTAGTGAAGCCAAATGAGAACTAAATCAATGGCCGCCAATGAACATAACACCATATTCTTTTTTCGACAGCGACAACAGCGACTCTTGTAGCCAAGAGTCTCGCATTTCACCATTGTGTTAAGATAAAAAAGTCGTTGTTTTCATTGAAAGATAGCACAAAAAAAAAGAAAATCAAAATAAGCTGTAGACACTAAGGTGAGATTGAAACTAATGGCGACCGACGAAAAATTGGCTTCACTTTCGTTTCACGGCGGCTATACAGAGCAGCATCTCCTGTCGTGTACGCACATTTCCCTACTTCAAGAAATAGACCAATTGCATTGATGTATTGTATTCTCCGCATCGCGAATTATCCCGCGTCGGATACATCTTACATCTTCACAAGGAGGATAGTACCTTCTATGGAGAGTATAGGAGGAGTGCAACATAGATAAACTATTTATATACGGAATAGTGCAATCTTAGTGTTGATATAAATATTTTATCTATGGTGTTGATAAAATGGGACCAATTCTGCTGTACCTATGGCGCTGCAGTATAGAATGTACTTCAGTTAAGTAAGGGGTAGCAGGAAGATTTGAACTATTGATGCATGAACAAATAAAGGTAGGACGAATAACACGAGTAGTGGGAGTAGCACAAAAAACATTGGGTTATGTCATTTCGGTGTATTTTAATATAATAATCATTTTAAAAATTCGATTGTGCTAACTTCACAAGTCTCTTCCTTTCGTTGTTCTATACACTATCACCAACCAGCGCTATACGGATCTTTTAGGAACCCTTATTAGTCATTAGTTCACAATTTTGGTACCCTCTTTTTAGCACACTTGCCTATTGAACATTGTAGTCCTCCCTACAGTCCATAGTACATTCTATCACAGTATAAAGAGCACAAATAGAATTAATTTTATTTTGTATTTTCAGTGCAACAACTAATAAAGTCATTCCAATTTTTTGTAAGAAATATTTATTTCACATTTTTGAGTGTAACATTAGCCATGATAATTGTTGAACGTTCACTAATACCCAAAAAGATACAAGTTTAGCTTGTACTTGTTATTTATCATTCAGAGATCTCAAAACATCGCGGCGCATATATACATATTAAAGACTTTACCGCTGTAACTCGAAAACCGTAACTCAATTTAAATGTTGTTACATATAATCTTTTCTTCAATTTGGTCGTCTCATATTTTCAATTATCGAAAAAAAGATTCTCTTCCACATAGCGGAAATACGCATCACATATTTCAGACCTTACCATTGCGAAACTTGGAAACCGTAACTCTTTTGAAAAAATGTTCAATTTAAAGGTTTCCGTATATGGTCCTCGAATTTTCGATTGTCGGAAAAAAATTGCCCCTTCCACATAGCTGAAACACATATTTCAGACTGTAACGCGGAAACCTAGAATTATTTTTTAAAATGTCCAATTTAAACATTTCCGAATATGAAATTTTCATCAATTCTGCCGCCTCGGATTTTCAATTTTCAAAAAAAGTTGCCCGCTCCACCTCCTTTGGGCGCGGTTTTTGGAGGGAAAGAGATTTTGGATTTGATTTTTCTCATTGAGAAATGGTCCATTTCTCAATTCTCCTCTTTCAAATGAAAAAAAATCGTCTAAATCGGAGTACGTTTAATAAAAAAGGAAACACAACCAAATTTTATACCTTGTCCTTTGTCAGTCAAAAAGTACCGGAACACTTTAATATCTTTAAAACCGCTTCAGTTGTAAGCACAAAATTTAGTATTCGGAGATTTATGAGCATGCAAAATTGAAATATGATATCTGCACTGGTGCCAGATCTACCACTTTTGCTACAGAAGTAGTGATTTTGTTTTCTTAAATAGAATATCCCATTTATTTTTATTGCATTGAATTGGGCGTAAATTTTCAGAATTTGATCTCTACTAGTTGCTGAAAAATGACAACACTGCATTTTCGGGATAACTACCGGAACATTTGAATATCTTCATACTTACATAATTTGGCATTCGGATGTTTTTGAGCAAGCAGAATTAAACTATATCGGCGCTGCTGTCAGATCTGCCACTTTTGCGCCAGAAGTAGTCTTCATTTCTTAAATAGAATGTCTCATTTAATTTTATTGTATTGAATTGAACATATTAAATTTAGTAAAATCCCAAATTTTCAAAATAAAAATATCTCTAGCAGTTGCTGATATTTCACAACAATGTATTTTTAGGTAAAAGCACTGGAAAGTAGCTTAAACAAATTTCATCATATTCATGTAATACTCCCAATAAAAAAATTATTTTATCAGAAATTGCAATGTATTATAGAAACCATTTAAGGACTACTTATAAAAACAATAATAACAGTTGAAAACAGAAACACATAATAATTTTATTCTATTTAAGAAAACAAAATAACTAGGTACTTCTGGCGCAGAAGTGGTAAATCTAGCAGCAGTGCCAACATTTTTTAATTCTGCTTTTCCAGAAATCCCGAATACCAAATTTTGTAAGTAAAACTTAAGCGGTTTTGAAGATAATCAGGTGTTCAGGTAGTTATCCTGAAAATGCGTTGTTGTCATATTTCAGCAACAAGTTTAAATAAAATTTTGAAAATTTGGGATCAAACCAAATTTAATACGCCCAATTCAATGCAATAAAAATAAATGGGGTATTCTGACTATGAAAACAAAATATTACTTTTGGCGCAAAAGTGGTAGATCTGGTACCTGTGCCGATATCATAGTTCAATTTTGCATGCTCAAAAACCTTCGAATACCAAATTTTGTGCTTGCAGTTGCAGTTTTGAAGATGTACGTTTTATTAACCTTGTATATAAAACTGAACGTTTGTGTGTATGTACCTTATTGTCTCTCACACTATTCGAGATATCCCAACCAAATTTTGCGCAAGTGTTTATCATACCTTAAGTAAGAGAACTGTCATACTTTCAGTGCCCGTGTTCCGTATCTGAAAGTCTGTTGCATATTTCTGAACTCTATGACTGGATTTTGATGGTCTTCTTACCATGTATGTATGTAGGGAGAATGGTATCAGAATGATCTGATAGTGGCTGTAAATGTGACTGGGCCTCATTGGTAGAGGGTTCCATACCTCTAATTCCAAAATAATTATCTCTGAACTCAGAGCTCTTTGGCTGAATTTTCGTGGAACTTTCGCTATATTTGTGTCATTAAATTGTTTTCTGAGAGTCTGTCTGTATATATGTAGATGGATCTTGTGTTCGGGCTGGTTCTACGTGCGAGTAGGACTCTGAGATAGAAGGGTTCCATACTCAAGACTTTTTAAGACTTTATTTTTTCGTACCACAATCTACCAAAGTATTAGGCCGGGGAGAGCCGGGTAAAACAGCTAGTATGAAATAATATTAAAATTTAAAATCGCATGCATTGTTCAAAAAGTTATTAAATTCAATTTTAATTTTTCACTTTAATAATCATTCACGAAAATAACTAATAATTAGAATTTTGGAGAATATAATATACAGTGTGGGCAAAATTAAGTTGGAACACATTTTAACTTAATACATTTTTTTGTTTTCAGGCCGATTCCAATAAAATTTGGACACAATATGAATTTGTCAATTCTTGAAAGGCTACTGTTATTTCGTATAAGGATGACACTACAGGGCCAGATCTAAGGCTTAATTTATATTGCAATGCTATTTTTGTCGTTGCAATAATAAACGGCTGTGATTATTAGTAAACATGTTTTGAGCTCAATCTGACCATTAAACATAAGCACACCAAATAAGAATAAAATACAAACGAAATTTTAAAAAAATCCTTTTTTTTCACCAATAAAATCAATATTATTTTTTATTTTTCAGTGCTCCAACTAATAACGTCGGTCCAATTTTTTGTAAAAAAAATATTTATTTTTGTTCATTTTTTATTTTCCTTTGAACATTTAATATTGAAGAACTGTACTTGAAAAAAGACAATAGCTTTTTAATACGAAGAAAATCGATATGTATATTCACGGGATTTGCATAACATAATCGGATTTTGAAAATCAATAAATTCAACATATATTTCTCCACAGGAAGGTACAACTTTTTTTCCAGAAAAAGAAGAATACCTAGTTTACAGATTCTTTTATACTGAACTTTTGGAATAAAGATTTTTCATGAAATCTGTAAAACATTCGAGTCATAAATCTATAGCTAGTTCCATGTGATTATGTTGTTTGTTAATTAATAAACTTTTTACTAAAAACTAGCAACGACTTTATTAGATGAGACACAGAAAAATACAAAGTAATATTTATTTTATTAGTTCTTTAATTGCAAAATCTGTACATTAGTATAATAAAAAAAGTCTGTACAAGTGTAATAGAACACGAAACAACCATTTTTTTTCTGTTTGTTTGTTCGCGTTTCGATCTAAACATACAGGTATGTAAGCATGCACATAGAACTTGGCTTGGAGCAGAATATAACTTAAATCGGATGCCAGGAAAATCACACATCCTTATTTAATATAGATTATATATTCTCAACTCATTAACCTAACAAAGCTTGTGATAAATGTAAATGACAAGTAAATAATAAGTTGGTATATTTATTTATAATAAATATACAATATTATGTTGACTATAATAGGAATACCAAAATTATGACAAATTTCTATGTAGCTCTCTCTCTACCTATTGAGATTTACTGAACAGCAACATTGCAAGAGATGGCATCAAAATTGACAGAACTTGCTGCAGCGTGAATTTGACCAGAGTACCAACGCATCCACTGGATTCTGGAGCTGGAGAACCGGCCGCTGGTGCAGCGGCATCACCTGCAGGAGCTGCAGCCGCATCCTGGCCATTGATTGGTGCAAGCAAAAGGAATAAGCACACTGCGGCCAGGTATATGTATAAAGTGGTCTTCATTTTTGTACTGAAAAAAGACAAAACCTGATCAAAAACATTACTGTAAAATAGACTCATTACACGCACAGCTCACTGTCTCAGTATTGAGGAATATATTTTTCGATATGATTGATATGTCACTACTAATGGTCTTATATGACATCCGACATATTCTATCAAAATATTTCTGGATCCTGTTAATTTGCTTTAGAATTTACATCAAATTAATAAATATTTGTTGTTATTGTACCTTTTTGTAATATGTATAGTAATTGAGGAAATCTAAAATTCACTTACCCTCACCCTTAATTCATGAAAAAGACTAAGTGTTAAGCTGAACATTATAAGATGAATATAAGATTCGAGAGCATTCAAAAGATTAACAGTGATAAAATATTTGAAATTTTACTCACCAAATAGTTATTGTATTACACCTCTCTGGAAAAATGTGGTGTTCACTTAATGGCAGATTTCAAATTTGTTTTATTTGTAAACTTGCCGGGCAACTGAAGTTGGTCGAAAAACAAAATCCATACAACTACTCTTTTTTGATAGTTAATAATAAATCTTCCATACAAAGTATATATAGATACAAAGTATTTTTTATTACTAAATAGAGATATTCCAATTATCTCAACAATTTGTTAATGTGTTTTTGTTGAAGTCATTTGTAAGTATGTAGTTATGTTATGAAAAAGGTTTATCTCACCTCAACATTCTTCTAGATTTTTTTATTATAAGAGATGATAAATGCATGCAAATTAATTTTCAATTTAATAATTCTCAGTTTCTCAGCAAAATAAATTAAATATCCTTTTAATAAAATAAAATGAAATAATGCGGCCAAGTGCGATACGTTTTATGTGATACAGATGACGGACAGACGGACGGACGGATGAATAGACTTAGCATTTGACTGGTCAATTGGTCATGCACCAGTCAAGGTGCATCTAAACAAAATAACATTGTACAACGGGGACTTAATATGCAGACTATGCGATAAGGAACCGGAAACATTTTTTGGTATTAACTTTTTTGCGCAGACTCAGAAAGAACACTCATAGATTTTGAGGTATTGAGGATGAGCTATTTCGCCTTATCTCATTCTCAACTTTGTTATGGTGTAGCCTTCTGGCGAAATAGTTCCGCAGCCCAGATTATACTTAGATTACATTTCATTGTCATAGAGTTTACGTATTGTAACGTGAAGACTTACCCAAATAAAGACACCCACACACACACAAATATCTGGAAGAACACTCTGCAGTCCCGGAAGCACCTCGATTACTCTCGAAGGATTATATTGAGAAATACATCCAGAACAATATTTTAGAACGAACGAGAAGTTTCGAGATAGGAGGTTAAGTGGATATAAACAGAGTTGATCACGGACGTTGACAGTTAGTGATAGATAGTCGGTCGGTCATAGATCATCGACAGTAGAAAGTCGTATATAGTCAGAGAAAAAAGTGTGAATATAAATAAATGTGTATACAGTCGTGTAGATTATTGGTGTAAATAAATAAGTGAAAATAAATCGAACCCAGTTTTAATATAAATTCCCGTTACATTGGTGTCAGTGTCGAATCAGTGAGCGACTGTAAAATTTTACAGACTTCAAGAGACTACGGTTTCGTGCAGATTTGAGTGTTTTCAAGACTTTTTGTGAAGATTCTTTATTCGTTTTTGTGTTAGTGTGAAGACTCTTTAGTTCGTTTTTCGCGTGAAGACTTTTTGTTCGTTTTCGTGTTGAAGACTTGGTAAACTGTATTGACTAATTAACTTTGTTAATAAAGACAATTCAAAATGAAATTAGTGCAGCTAACAGTGATATACTCAAAGAACAATTGGTGGAACGGGATTGTGATGATTCCGGTAATAAAGCGACCCTCCAGAAACGGTTAAGGGAGACTGATTGAAAATGGAGACGATCCTAATATGTTCGAGTTCCACTCTCCGGAAGAGCTGTTACTGAAAAAAATTTCTAGAAATAATAATGAAAATTTAGAGGAAGTAACCAGGACATTTGGGGTGAAATTCGATGAAGTCTCGAAAAATTTTGAAGAAGTTTCTAGAACTCTTCAAGATGAAATAAAAGATGTTTCCAGAAAAAGTGATGCGAGGTTTGAAAAAATTTCAAGAACAGTTGACGAAAACTTTGTCACGACATAGAAGAACATGGAGCAACTGCAACAAAAAATCAAGACACTGGAATCGGCAGTTAAGAATGGTAACTGCAGTGGGAGCCAGACATTCAAAGGCGAAGATGACTTAGCCGCAGGTAGTATGAGGGTTAAGCTTCCAAACTTTGATGAAAAGTGCTCCTGGTCAACTTATAACCTATCGAAAACAGTTTGAGTGGCAATGGCTAACCAGTGGACCGAAGAACAGAAATCTGTTTCCTTAACCACTGCTTTACGAGGTGATGCAGCAGACATCCTTAGGTCTATTCAGGCTGGCCAGGCAAACTACCATGTCTTGCATTCTAAATTGGAGAATCGGTATGGAGACAGACATCTCCAGCAAGTATATAAAGCACAACTGCGATTTCGGGTGCAACGTGCAAATGAGAGTCAACCAAACCAAAATTGCTAGAAGAAGCACTAGCTATTGCTTTGAAGCATGAAGCCGCTAGCCAAACTTCCTGAGGGCACCGTGTAAAAGCAATCGAAGAAGAAGACGAATCCAATAGAGAGTCCCTTTTAGACATGACCAGGAAGCTAGTAACAGGAGCGCAGTCAAAGAAGAGAGAGCCAAGTTGTTGGAACCGTGGTGAGCTAGGATACGTACGCCGCAGTTGTAAGAAGAAGGCGGCACAGTCGGAAAAACTAGAACGTGTCGAGATGGAAGAAAAGGTTTGTTCTATACGACGAACAACCATAGAAAATGACGAATCGCAGGCCGGACAAATGAAAGTGGCTCAAGAGAACGACCCATGTTTGAGAGTGGTCTTGGGATGGATGCGCCGTAAGGAGAGGCTGTCTTGGCAAGATATAAGCTTACAAAGCCCAGAAGTGAAAGCATATTAGATTAGATTAGATTAGATTCTTTATTGGTCAAAAATTATTACACCTTGGTGCTATGACAGGTCAATAATACATACAATGGAAATATAAATTATGATTAAATATTGTTATAGTAAATAGTAAAATTACATATAATTGTATAGGGTACATGACAGCATAAAATCAAAAACAAATGGCATATAAAAGTACTGATAAAGGTGTATTCTAGAGACAATATATTGTAGCTGTTCATTCTGTGAAGCTAAAGTCAGACATATCATAGTAAGCATTCTCTAAAAGGTGTTTTTTTAGCTTTCTTTTGAAACTGTTGATGGTTACATTTTTCAGTGATTGAGGCAATGAGTTGTATAATGGTATGTGGGTATGTTGAATCTCCTTGTAATTTCTAATCTTTGAGTTCTTGTTCTAATATTATTTCTGTTCCTAGTATTATACGAATGGTTATTTCCATTTGTGGTAAACTTATGAAGATTTTCATGAATATATAACAAATTGCAGTATATCACACATAATGGCAGAGTTAATATGTTCAACCTTATAAACCAAGTCTTACAGCTCTCCTTTTGTGATATTCCAGCTAGAGCTCTAATTGCTCGTTTCTGAATTATAAATATTCTCATGACATGAGTAGAAATGCCCCACGTTATCAATCCGTAAATTAAAGAACTATGAAAGATGGCGTGATATGCGTTATGTGCGGCTTCACTGCCGACTTTATTTTTAATCTGTCTGATTGCGTAGACCTTGCTTGACAGAATTTTTGCTAGATTGTCGATATGATGTTTCCAAGGTAATTTTGAATCGATATTTATACCAAGATATTTCATATTGTCTGGTGGATTTTGAGACAGTGATAGCATAACTGATCTGGTTTTGCTTTTGTTTACACATAATCTATTCGCATTGAACCAATCCGTTGCTTCTTGAATAACTCGCTTTTATAGTTCTAAAGATGGTTCATTGTTGTTTTTGTTTTTCCGAATTGCGAAGGTAGTGTCATCGGCGAAAAGCGTTGTAAACGTTGCCATGGAGTTTGGCAGGTCATTGATATATATATATATATATATCATGAAAAGTATTGGCCCAAGGACACTACCTTGTGGAACACCATTCAAGATCGGTCTTATGATACTGAGTTCATCATTATATAATACACATTGCTTCCTTTCATTCAGATATAGATTGTGTGCTCTGCCTACAAAGCCATAGTATCTTAGTTTTTCTAGCAGAATATCGATAGATACGCAGTCGAACGCCTTGCTCAGATCCAGAAATATGCCAAGTGTTGATTCTTTCTTTTCGAAGCCGTCAGTTATATACCAATTCGAGCACAGCTTTCGATGTGCTTCTTCCTTTCCTGAATCCAAACTGTCTGTCTGTTATGATATTTTTGTTGTCTAAGTAATTTATTATTCTTATTGACATTATTTTCTCTACTGTTTTTACGATGACTGGCAGTACTGCAATTGGTCTATAGTTTGAAGGAAGATTTATGTCACCTTTCTTGAAAATCGGAATTATCTTCGCAATTTTCAGTTTGGATGGGAAGATACCAGTTTTTAGAATTATGTTAATGATACTTGTAATTGGACGCAATAGCGCAGATGAGTTTTCTTTATATAAGGCCACAGAGTGATTGTAAATATCAAGTGAGCCTGAGTTTTTGAGGGATCTGATTACGTCATTTACCTCTGTAGCATTAGTTAGATAAAAGTGCATTGACATCAGCATTTCAAGGGACTTGTTGGAGGTATCTCGAGAATGAATTCTTGGGTGTGCTCACCTGATTATTTACATCACTGGCTATATTTACGAAAAAGTCATTGAATTGCTCAGAAGTAAGACAGGACGGGTGTTAGTGCAGTTTTTAGCATATATTTTTTTGTTTATAAGCTGCCAAATTGTTTTTTGTTTATTTTGTGATTTGTTCAGTTGATTCGTCGCCTGTTCTCTGTTCAGTTTCATAAGTAGTTGTTCGTAATTATATTTTTTGATTTGAATTCTAACTTAATTTGATCACAGTTATTTAACAGATTCAGCTGATCATTCAATTTCTGAATCTCATTACGGGCAGTAATTACATCTGGATGTGAAAAATACTAAGTATGTTTTTGAAACTAGTTTTGACTTTCATTGGTGGGAATGATATTTCCATGTAGTAGTTTAGGACATTATAGTAAATTTGAATCATCTCGTTTATCTCATGTTCTTCAAAGAGTTCATTCCAATTTTCATTTGTTAGTTTCTCAAATAATAAAGTTTTGTTGGCAACATTTTTATTCACAGTGAACTTGTATTTTAATGGATTCTCGCGTTCTGTTTTAATACTGAGAATTTGGGAATAATTGTCAGACAGATGAAAGTCGAAAGTTTCTGTTGCACAGTTATCGAAATTTGTGAATATATTATCGATGCATGATTTTGAATTACCATAAATTCTGGTGTAACCAAAAACTCTTTTGGACAAACCAAAATATGAGAATAGCTTGATCATATCTTGACAGTGATTGGAATTTTTGGCGGAATCAATGTTGAAGTCAACTCCAATTACTAGTTTAAACGTTTTGAACTTTTCCATAGTATAGTACAGGGTTATTCATTATATTTTGACACCCACCTACAGCTCTTATTAGGAGTTATAGAAAAAAACTTTAGATACAAAAGTTTTACGTTCGTTCATGTAGTATCTTTTGGTAACAGAGAAAATAAAAAATGACTTTACAACATTGTAAAAATTAATTGAGACATATTTTTTTTAATAGGAACACCCTATATATTATTAGCTCAAATGAAAGATCTCTTTGTTCTGATTTTAAATATATATAATTTGTTAACATTTGGTTCAGCCACTTTTGAATTATTTGAGTTTATAACTTATTTTTCCACAATTGGAGATCGTCACCCAATATTACAGTTTGTTGCTTCAATATTATCAAGTTGCCTCGAAAATGTCGACGTTTGTAGCTTAAAGTATTTTTTTGAAACTCAAATATTTCAAAAGTGGCTGAACCAAATGCTATTAAATTATATATATTTGAAATCAGAACAAAGAGATATTTCCTTTGAGCTAATAATATACAGGGTGTTCCATTGAAAAAACTATGACTCAATTAATTTTTACAATGTTGTAAAGTCAATTTTTTATTTTTTCTTTTACCAAAATATACTATATGAAAGAACCTAAAACTTTTGTCTCTAATGTTTCTTTCTATAACTCGTAATAAGAGCTGTAGGTGGGTGTCAAAATATAATGAATAACCCTGTACCAACAATATGGCAGAGATATTCTCCTTAAAAATATTTATCTCCACTTGGAGAGCGATATATAATAATTTTATGTTTTAATAGCTTAATGCAGGAAGTTTCAATATGCCTTTCAATATTATATCCATTTAAAGCGTAAATTTTTTTGGAAAGAAATATCATTTCTCATAAAAATACATACTCCTCCATGAAAATACATAGATCTCGATAAGGAAGTAGCTAATACATAATTTTCTATATTGCAGAACAGTGTCGCAGGAGAAGGATACGTCGACCAATTGAGAGCAAGAATGGATAAAGTCCATGAGTTAGCCAGACAGAACATCCAGCTTGCCAGTTATCGAATAAAGCACCACTACAATATTCGATCAGCTGATGGAGTCTTCAACGTGGGGGACCTGGTTTGGCTGTATAATCCCCAACGACGTCGAGGCCTTTGTCCCAAACTCCAAAGGCAATGGGAAGGTCCATATGAAATTATGAAAAGGATAAATGACGTCATCTATCGTATCCGAAAGTTACCAAGGGGAAAACCTAGAGTGGTGCACATAAACCGACTCGCACCATACGCTGGATCGAACAACCAGGAGGAAGCACGAGTGGCTCTTCAAGAAATGAACGTTGAGGAGCGAAATGTCAGTTTCAACGACTTCATGTCCAACTACGTGGTTTAAAAGAAGGTCAGACTCGGTGTGACAGTTGAGGTTCAACAAGACCTTTTCAAACTACCAGCCGACGTTTCTATTGCCCATTGTGGCCGAGGAATTGCTCTGGTGTTCAAAAGGAAGATTGGAAGAATGGATGAATTGTCAGCCCAACGGCCAAGAGTAGGAAAAGTTCTGCGACTAGCAGATGGTAATCGGAACCTCTTCTATTTGGTTACGAAGAAGATGTCTAGAGGAAAACCTACTTACAAGGACATCTGGCATGCACTGAAGAGCCTAAGGAATGAAGTCAGGAATTATGACATCAAGAAGTTGGGTCTTCCGAAAATAGGCTGCGGGTTGGATGGGCTAGATTGGAAGATTGTAAGGATCATGATCTTCCAGGACGCTGGTGTGCAAATTACCGTGTGTTGCTTCAATCCAAAAGGAGTGTACTCGGGAAAGACGATAGACTGTTACTTCTTCAACAAGGATGTTTGCCTGGCAGGAACCAAGTGCAGATTCCGCCATGGAACGGAAATCCAGCAAGGTACTACCAAGGATGATTCTGATCGGGACGATCAGATGCTAAGGAGGGGGCAGTTTAAAGTGAAGACTTACCCGAATAAAGACACCCACACACAAAAATATCTGGAAGAACACTCTGGAGCCCCGGAAGCCCCTCAATTACTCTCGAAGGAATATATTGGGAAATACATCCAGAACAATATATTAGAACAAACGAGAATATTCGAGATAGGAGGTTAAGTGGATATAAACAGGGTCGATAACGGACGTTGACAGTTAGTGATAGATAGTCGGTGGTCATAGATCATAGATAGTAGAAAGTCGTATATAGTCAGAGAAATAAGTTTGAATATAAATGTGTATATAGTCGTGTAGATTATTAGTGTAAATAAATAAGTGAAAATAAATCGAACCCAGTTTTAATATAAATTCCCGTTACAGTATTTTAGATTTTTTCTGCCCTGTTATAATGTTTTTTTTGCCAAACCATAGTTAAATAAAACTCTACTCCTCTACACATACTTTGCGATTTCGGATCCCTAGACCGCAACAGACAACAAAAATTTGGGTTACCAACAAACGACTATCTACAGGCTTGTACAAGATACAGTTATTCTGGACTGGGTGCTTTAAATATCGCACTGGGCTCAGGATCTGCGCTGCGAAGAAGATGGTTAGATGCAATGGGCCAACTGACTAAAAGTGTCGCTGGAGACCAGTGTAATGGTCAGACAAACCTAGACGGGGTGGAGGTTTTAGTGAGTATACCAGGCTATGGACTGGAGCGTCTCACACTATCGAGTGGGAAGGGTCTATTCGATGATCGATGTCCATAAGGAGGATATCGTCCACCTCGCAAAAAAGTATATTAGATGGTGCACTTGAATTCAAAATAACATTACCCAATTCTTTTGTTACAACTTCAAAATTACCAGCACCAACAACAGACTTATTTTATATCTTCAGTGGACATTTAATAAAGTCGTTACTAGTTTAAAAAAATATTTATTCCATGATTATTTTTTTGTTTTATGGGAAATAATTATGAGATCACTTTCGTGTCTGTATATCTGTCCATCTGTCCATCACATCACAGACTACTTTCTTTGAATCTTTCAAACGGAGAAAGCAGGAACCTAATTTAATATTTTCTTTTACAAAAAGTAGAACCAACTTTATAAGCTAGGGCAAACAAAACACAAAATAATATTAATTCTACTAATGCTGGTAATTTTGAATTAGCGCAGTTACAGGTAGATAGAAAAAAACCGGAAAAACGTTATGCACAATTGAATTGTCAAATTTATTATTTATTCATATTACGGCCAAAATGTTCCTCCTACGTCAAAATTAAATATGATAATTGTTGTTTGTCTTGACATGTTGAAAAAACTTGATCACTTGATCTGATCAGACATTTTTTGTTCGAATGAATTTATTTGAGAGGGGTAGGAAAGTTGTGTGAATGTAATTAATGTATTATTTGTTGTTTCTGGGTTCTGTAAATCCGATGAAAAAACAGAACCCTCATAGGGCCACTCTAAAGTCTGTCTATTTGTGAATTGATCTGTATTCATATCTGTCTGTCTACCCGCTATAGCCAATAAGCTGACCCATACATGGACAAATTGTGTCAATAAACGAATTCTGATCTTGGGGGTTGATTTTGTGGGAGAAATTTGATAATTTATGGACAATTTTTTGTGCCTCATGCAACACATTTATCAATTAAGTTATGCAACACATTTATCAACGTTAAATAATTTAACAAAGTTAAATATGTTTTTGACAGACGAACTCAGAACGGAGGAGGTATACAATTCGACTGTCTGCTTTTTTTGTTTGTTCGCGCGTTTTATATAGTAAACTTACTCCGATTTGGATGATTCTTGATTCATTTGAAAGAGGAGGCTTGAAAAATGGTACCATATTTATAAAAACGCAAATCCGAAATCTCCTTCCCTCCGAAAACCGACAATATCAGGAAACGTTTCAATTGAACATTTCTTCGATATAGAGGCATGTTAAATTCTCGAATATATGTATTTTTGGAACGTGGAGAGGGCGATTTCTTTCAAAAATTGAAAATCTGTGGGTACTACATGAAAGACAATTATTTGTAGCAACATTTATGATGAACATTTTTTCTAAGAGTTACGGTTTTCGAGTTAAATCGGGTAAATCTCAATAGTAAGAACTACAAGCAAAGAATATACTTGGGTAATAGGATAAGTACTATCTTCATTGGTATTAGTGAACGTTCAACGATTTTCGTGACTAATGTTACACTCAAAAGTGTGAAATAAATATTTTTTACAAAAAATTGTACCGATGTTGGTGCACTGAAAAATATGAAAGAATATTAATTCTATTGGTTCTGGCACTTGTGAAGCTGGTGCCAAAAGTAATCAATCTAACTGCAACTTCAAAAGTAACAGCACCAATAGAATTAATATTATTTTATATTTTTCAGTGCACCAACTAATAACGTCGGTCCAATTTTTTGTAAAAAATATTTATTAAACAGCGAGTTAGATGACCGATTTTCTATATAGTGCATGTAACCTTTTGACATACCTAAGTGACGTCATACTTTATCATGTGGCGAAATTAGTCATTTTCAAAGGAGAAACCCTATGGTAATACTTATGCATTTATAAAATTTATTCGTGTATATTATTTATAGAATTTTCATAGGTACCGCGGTTTCTTGGAAATAATCTAGGTATACATAATGATAATATTCAATTTTGATAATGATTTCTTTTACCAAACGAACCAAAGTAGAATGAAGCACATTTTGGAAATCTTTCAATAGAACTAGCTGACAAAAAGCATAAAGACCAGCTGCAATCGCGTGGTGATTCTGATGGCAAATATCGTTTTAGGAGGTAAATTTGACCCACGTCGTCTAGTTGTTTTAGCGTGAGAAGCAGATATTCAGCTGGTTGAAGACTCTACCTACTTCTTTCGTTGGGGCACCTATTCTGAACAATTACATAAACACATCCGTATAGCAATATAATATAATATGATAGATTATTCAATAGTTTCTATTAAGGTGAACAGCTTGCGGAAAGTTTCTTATAAAAATTAAACGATGAACGAATATGACGAGGTTACCTTTAATTCTAATCTAATCTAGATCTAATTGGATACGTACCAACTGAATTAATTCAAAGTTCCTAAAACTCTAGTTCTTACCCACTTCGAAAGAAGTTGGTATCCAATTAGATCTTAGTTCTTTTATTAGCTAATTCGTTATCCACATACTTGCAATGTTTTTTTCCTCTTGCATCTCTTTCACTTTTTTGGGACATCATTATTATTTGTCATGTATTTCTATTCAGATCATTTAAATAGATGGTTATACTTTTCTAATCTGACTACTTTTTTGCTTTTACGCTCTTCTTTTATTTTCCGTTATCATTTTATATATTTACTTATTTATAAACGGGAAAAGTTAAAGCGAATTTCCCATTCACTGTCTGGGATTTTTCAAACGTTTCCTATTTATTATAAACCTCATTGAATCAGGACAGTTTAATGTTCGTAGGCGATTATATTCTACGATAGATGTTTCCTGGTGGCCCAAAGTTATTTAATTCACCAGTTACTTACATCATGATTGGAAGTAGCCGCATTGATAACTTTCTCTTCTTTATTAGGTTATGGCAGCGCATAAAACACTAACCAACAAATATTAAGTTTTAGGGTTCCGTGGTGAAATCGTGACCCTATTAGGTTCGAAGACCCCGCTGTCCGTCCATCTGTCAGCGGGCTCTATCTTATTAACCGTAATAGGAAGAGCGCTGAAATTTTCACAGAATGTATATTTCTATTTTCAGAATAACAACAAATACTAAATACGTCTGTCCGATGGTCTGTGTGCAGTCCGTATCTCATGAACCGTAATAGGTAGAGAGTTAAAATTTTCCCAGAATGTGTAGTTCTATTACCGGTATAAGAAACCCCCAAATAATAATTTTGCAAGCTTGGAAATAATAATTTAAAAAAGGCCTAACATCTGTTTTTTTTGGATACGTACTTTAATACCGGAAGTCTACCGATACTCTGGCATTAAATATTTTATTATATTATGTGTCTAAAATTTGTTTCCAAATGTCAATTTTTCAACCGACATTTTCAAATGATACACCCTGTATATTATTTCACTGTTTAATACATAATGTAAGAATATCTAATTAGATACTTTTGTATTTGCAAGTGTATTGAAATTCGAATCCGTTTATAAGATATTTACCAAAAACCATAAATATAATATATAAAAATATTAAAAATTTAATTTCTTGTCTCTATCTAGATAGGATAAAGATAAGATAAACTTTATTTGATTATTCGACACAATGGTTTACAGCAAGTCAAAATAAAGAAATATTATTTATGGAAAATAATATGTAAAACATAAATTCGTGAACAATTACATGTGTTTAAAAATAACATTAAAAATATGAGTAATGAAATTTCCCAACCACCGTCGTACTATCTGACACGCAATCTAGTTGTTATTATGTCTGTGACCTATCTTAAGTTTAAAAGTTTATATTTTTTGACATTTATCTGTAGTGAGTCGTAGTCAGTCTTTTTGGTTTTTACTTTTAGTAGTCAGTTTGCTATCTTGACGTTTCATCATTAATCAACTATTATTATGTTGTTTTCGAGATACAAAACACAACAAGCGTTGGTTTAGCGAAACCAATCATAGCTAGCCGAGCTTTCAAAAGCACCAATCATTTATCAGAAATTTGACATTCGGTCAACAAAACACGTGTTGTGTTTCCATCTCGAAATCATCATTAATATAGAGGATCCTGCCCATGCTTCCTCCTATAGGTCATGTACCAATTAAGTTAGAAATTTCTTTAGTACGCAGACCTGTACTATACATATGACTTTATCTCAGGAAAAAAAATTCCCATATACAAGGTGCTAAGAAAAAGTGTGACAACCAAATTTTTTTTTTAAATGGCATGGTTGTCAATTTTTTTAAACCAGTTTTTATTAACATTTTCAAATGATACACTGTTTAATACAGAATGTAAGAACAATTACTTTTTGTAGTAACAAGTTTATTGAAATTCTAAACCGTTTATAAGATATTTAGCAAAAAAATATCCTTTTTACCAGTAAAGCAGAAAGAAAAAACATATCTGAGTAGCCATTTATTTATTTAAAAAATATTTCCGTTTTTATAATGGCTTATTAATATTTTTACAGAAACGCATTTTCATTTTAGAAGATGTTCAAAATGTCTTCCGTTTTGTTCAAGCAATTTATTTATTCTTACTTGAAAGTACCTTTCCACATCTCGGAGCATTGCAGGTGAAATAGTAGCAAACGCGTCGATTATTTTTTTTCGCATATTCTGCTCAGTTGTTGGACGCTCCTTGTAAACAAGTTCTTTATTTCAATACAATTTACCCTACTCTATAAACAGAAAAAATCAAGCTTAGTTAAATCGGGCCATATAACTGGTCCTTCACTTCCAATCCAGCGATTTGGGTAAAAGTTATTTAACAGTGCTTTGACCTGTAGCAAATAATGGGCTGGAGCTGCTTATACCAACTTCTTCTCCCACACGTGCCTGACTAATGTTTGGGTTTTCCGTAATCGTCAGCAAGGCTGTTAATTAGTTTTTCTCAGTTTTAATCGTTTTTATTTCTTCTTTTCCGCAGCCTACGCTACCTGTTGCAAGAAAACGCTCAAGTAGTCTGGCAAATTAGATATCTGAATTATAAAAAGTACAAACAAAGAATATAGGTACATGGGTAAAGGATCAGTGCTCTTCATTGGTATTAGTGAATGTTCAACAATTTTCATGACTAATGTTGTACTCAAAAGTGTGAAATAAATATTTTTTTTATGTTGGTGCACTGAAAAATACAAAATAATATCAATTCTATTAGTGATGGTACTTGTGAAGTTGGTGCCAAAAACCTTCTATCTAACTACAAATGCACAAATTCAAAGTTGCCATCACTTAAATAATTAATATTACTTTGTATTATTAGGGTAAGATTTCTGTTGATTTTTTAGACATACCTTTTTATTTTTTATTTTTTAGTTATAGTTTTAGATTATTAGCTTAAGCAAGCCGTTTCCTGAGAACAGGTTTCCTTCAGGAACTGCATATACATGTTTCTTTGATATATGTAAAAATTACTGGTCAAATAGATAAATAAATAACTAAATATTTCACTGCACCATCTAGTAAAGTCGGTCCAATTATTTGTTCAAACTAACCGCCATTCAAATATCTCCCAATACTTCTGGGATATCCTATATAGCTATTATCTTGAAATTTTAATTGAGCTCATTTGCCATATCTAGGTGATAGAGGGTTTTACAAGAATTTAATGATTTTATATATATATGATGAAGTTATACTCACTTTTATAAGAACATCTTACTGAAATCGTTACCCTGTATTATTCAATATCAATAAATGAGGATTATTCTCTTACGAAAAGAAGAATTTCGTGATTAGTCTAGTTTTGTTTCAAAATATCATGTTTTTGCTAGATTTCATATTAATAGTGAGCCTAAAATCACACACCAAGGGCCGATTTCATAATCAAATTTAATCTCTTATTAATTTTAATCCTAGATTAAAAATTTCATAAATTTTTTGGTTGGACATATAATTCAAAGTTACTTTAGAAAAACGAAAGAGTAACGAAAGGTAACTAACGTTATAAAAGTTATTGAAAAATGCACTATTTTTATTCCATCATCGAGATATGACTTAAGCAAATTGGAGAATTAACTAATCTCCCATTAAGGATTCATTATGAAATCGGCAATAAGTATATCTTTGTAAATAAATTCATAAATTATTTGATAGGTAAACGCGAAATTGGTATAGATACAAACAACCATTTGAATGGTTATTGGTGACATCGTAGCGTCTAGGCGGATGAACTCATTTCGATTTAAATTTTTATGTTTGAAAGGTGACATGATCGAAAGTGTTGTTAGTTTTGATGGAACAACGTCCTACTCTGACGTGATAAAAATTACCTGTCTATCATCGCTTTTTTCTTGGAAACTAATGCAATATCTCTATATTATTATGTAGAACGATACCTTAGCTAGAAGGTGGACATACTTAATTGAAAATGCATAAATTAACAGGTAAAAGAAAAATATTGTTGTAAAAATATATTACTGTACGGCATTATAGAAAAACGATGAGAGAAAAATATAAATAAAAGATAAACGCTTTCAAACGGGATTGAATTTTGTCTAAAAAATCAAAAATCGATTTAGTATATTTGCATTAATCTCAGATTTTTTGAAAAATAGGATTTGAAAAAGTTGTAAATCACTTCACATATTTATTGAGTCTCAGGTGATCTTGCAGCTACTCCAAATTATGAAAGATGTATTTTTTACAAAAACTATGATCGTCTTAGTGGATGCACGAAGAAATACAAAATAATATTTATTTTACTGGTATAGGCAAGTTATTTTGAAGGGTACCTACCAAAGATTATTCTTAATTAGCACTAGCAAAACTGTAAAGTTACAATTCATTTAATAAGCCGATCGATCCTCTTTTTGAGCGAATCCGCCAAAACGAGGTATACAATTTACCGGTATGTTTGCTATTTTTTATTTTTGAACGAGAGTTTTGCAAGTGTGCCGATTTTGATAAATATTTTTCATTGGTTAAGGAAAAGTTGAGACACGGTCCCTTATATTTTTTGACAAAATCCAATATCCTTCCCCCAAAAAACATCTCCAAGGTAGGTGGATGGGACAAAATGTTTTGAAATTTGAAAATTTTGTGTGACCGGATTAAAGAAAAGATCATTTTGAGCAAGATTTACATTGTTACTCATATATTATGAAATCACTGAATACATGTGAACGTTCAACAAGTTTCTTGACTGTTGAAATAAAATATAAAACAACGGACCGACTCTATTAATTGGTGATATACTTATTTATCTGTAACTGTAACTGTACGAGTTCAAAATTAACAGCGCCAATAGAAGCAACATTATTTTGTATTATTCAGTGCACCAAATTAAGTTGTTACTAATTTTTTAGAGAAAGTTATCTAATCGGAGTGAAATACGTAAGTACCTACCTATATAACTGTAATAGGGTATCGGTTGCAAGACCTGGGAAAGTATGATTCGATTTTTTGTAGGGTATCATCAAGCAAGGTGGCCTTCTTGATCGCAAACCCTTCACTATGATCTCAAGGCGCATCCAGTTATGCTGATATGAAATGTCATAGTTTACTTGTTTATTTATATTCTGGCTAAAGTGTTCATTTCAATGATAGAATTAGTAATACCACCAAAAGCTAAAATTTAATGTTCTTCCCTTTTCAAAATACAACATATTTTCCCCCTAAAAATACCACCTAAAGTGATGGGGGCTACTTTTTTATCATAAAGCAATTGAAAACAAAAATGTTTTGAAAAGTTGAAGTTAGTGCATTAAAAAAAAGAAATATTTTTCATGTTGTTGAATATCTACAGAACCGATAAACTAAATAGCTGATTTACTGCATCATTTAAATTTTTTATTTCTCCATATGCAAAATCATTAATTTTGCCTAGCTTCAAGTTCACGTTTAACGATTTTCATGTTAAATGCACCACTTGATATAATATGAGATAAATAATTGAATGCTCTGGAAAATACAAAATAATATTTATTATTCTATGGAATAACAAACAGAATACAGGGTGTCCCTTAAAGGTCTTTAAAAACTCGTACCTCTTATTCTTCAGGCCAGAATAAGTCTTCTGTAGTAAATTTACTTAATTTTTTGGCTAATGCGATTTCGACGAAATTTGGTACGTTGGCATAGGTTTTTAGGCTGAAAAATCACATGTAAAACTTAATATTAATATTAATCCAGGAGCGTAGAACTTGGGATTTTTAATCACTTTACCTTTTGGATTTCTACGCCAATTATTGAAAATGGTAGTAAACTTAAAATTTAGATTAAGTAACTCACTTACTATAAAAAAGCTACTCTTGATTAAACACGATTACTCTTGTGGTTTTCTCGAGATTTGTATTTTATTAATTATCAATCGTCGACAAAAAAATATGTTTATTGTTCGTTTCTGTAATTTCATCTAAATAATACTACTGTCAAATTTAAGACACATTATTCCTATTAATATTCAAAATTTTATCTTCTCAATTCATAAGAAATAATTTGTTTGGTTTATCATGGCCTTGCATTACACCTATGCCGAATATACCTATGTGTTATTGGTTCTTGGATATGGTCAAGGAAATGGTAAAGAGTTTTTTAGGATATATTCTGAAAGGTTTCCAAATTGCCGTACACCAAGCCACCCAACGTTTGCTGCCGTTGAGAGACGTCTTCGGGAGACCGATCGCTTTGCTCGTGAAACCGCTGATGGGTAAATGGCAGGCAGCGTTTTGTAAGGATACCTGACATTGAAGACGAAATTTTAAAACGCATTGAAGAAGGTCCAGAACTAAGCATCAGACTATTGGGTAGAGAAGTAGGAGTATCTAAAAATGTTGTTCATTGGGTACTTGAAGAACAATTGCTATATCCTTTCCATAAGTTGGCAGTTCAAGATCTCTTGTCCCATGATCCTGAAATGCGTCATTGTTTTTGTCGCTTTTTCAATGGGCAAAGGGAAGAGAATTCTTTATCAGAAATATTTTATTCACGGACAAGGCGTGTTTTACATGAAGAGGGTAACTAATGTCCAAAAAGAACACATTTACGCAGATGAAAATCCGCATGCAGTTAGAGTTAAGCATTTTCAAAACGAATTAAAAATTAATGTGAAGGCTGGAATAATCTTCTTCTTCAGCACTTCAAGGATTAGGCTTGCAGCCTGTTCCGTCCTCATTCTAGCCATTTTCTTCCGGGTCTACCAATGTCTCTTCTTCCACGTGGTCTGTAGTTACCACTTGTTTGACCAATCTGTCTTCGCTCATTCTTTCAATGTGTTGTCTCCATTTTTGGTGTATTCTGTCGTTAATTGAAAATATGTTCAATCCGGCCCTTACCTCTTCATTTCTTATATGGTCACTCAGTGTGAAACTTTTTGTCCTTGGAAATTTCATTTCGACAGATTGTATTCGTTGTATATCTTGTTTTCTGAGTGCCCAGGTTTCGCTTCCATATGTTAATACAGGTGTTGTCATCAGTTTATAGAATTTAATTTTTGTTTCTTTACTTGTCTTGTTTCGTACTGTTCTCTGTATGGTGCCACACATCATTTGGAATTTATGTAGTTTGTTTGTAACATCTTTGTCATATGTCATATTCGTAGCTTATGTCGCATCCCAAGAAATTGAAGAGTGATATTTGTTTGTTTCGATATCTTGGAACGAACGGGTTGTTTTCCTCGAAAAGCCATAACTTTCGTCTTTTTTTATGATATTTTTAGGTTATAATTCTTACATAACTGATTCAAGCGGTAGATTGCGTATTGTAGGTCGTCTTCTGTTTTTTGTAGAATTATTTGATCATCGGCAAACAGTACTGTGTTTATACATTTATTGGTGGGTGTTAGTCTTACTCCGGGATTAATTTCTTGTTTCCATTGTCTTACAGCATCGTCAATATATATATTGAATAGGGTTGGTGACAGGCTGCATCCATGTCTTACACCTCTGTTGATTGTTATTGGTTCTGTTCTGTCTTTTCCGGTGTTTATTATTATTTCTGTATTATAGTATAGTCCTCTTATCACCCCTATCAAATGTCTGGGATAGCCTCGTCTCTCCATAATTTTCCATAGTATACCTCTATTTACCCGGTCGGAGGCCTTTTCGTAGTCAATGAACCCAATATGGGTTTCTAAGTTATATTCTCTTCGTTTTTCGATTAATTGTCGTAATATGGTGATATTGTCGTTACAGGATCTTCCTTTGAGAAAGCCACTTTGTTCTTCTAGTAATAGCACATCAGCTATACTTTTTAGCCTATTGTTTATAATCCGGGCGTATAGTTTGTATGTAGCATTTAATAAACTTATTCCTCTATAATTGTTAAATGAGCTTCGATCTCCTTTTTTATATAATGATATTACTTCCGCCGTTTTCCATTTGTCCGGTACTTTTCTGTGTTTCCAGCATTCACCTAATAAATGTAGTATTCTCAGTTCCAACAGCGGGTCTCCATATTTTAGTAGTTCTATGTTTATGGTGTCGAGTCCAGCTGCTTTCCGGTTTTTCATTTGTTTTAGGGCTACCTGTAATTCATCCAGCGTTATTTCATCTCGAGTGTACGGAGTTTTATTATAAACTGAGTCTGTTGTTGAGTTAAGGTTTTGTTGTTCATTTCCATGTCTTACAAGGTTTTCTTCCTTTTCTGTCCATCATTCTCGATAATGTTTTATCCATGTATCTTTGTCTATTATGTGTGCTGTGTCCTTCTCTTGTTTGTTAAGTTGTTGTTTATAAGCTACCTCTTGTCGTCCGTGGATGTCGTTTTCTATATTTTATATGAATTTATCCCATGATTCTCGATGTGCCCCTCTGACAATATCTTTTGCTTTGTTAGGTTTTTCTATGTAGTTTTGTCTGGCTTCTTGTGTGTTGTAATAATAGATAATATTATTGTCCGACCAGTCATTCTTCCACAAACATTATCTGGAGAAATTTATTTACCATATCTTCAAAATACGTTGCCAGATTTGTCAGAGGATTTACCTCTACTTTGGAGAGATATATGGTTTATCCACGATGGAGCTCCTCCACATTTTTCTATAAATGTTCGAAACTACTTAAATCGACAGTACCCGAACTAGATGAGTAGAGGCAATGACACTCCTGTAAATTAGCCACCCCGTTCACCAGACTTATATCGTACCTGAAGTCTTTTGGATTTTGATGTTCTTTTCACGATGTATATAGGTATGTAGAATGTTATTATAATGATCTGGTACCTAGTGGATGTAAGTGTGACTGGGCCTCGTAGGAGGAGGGTTCAGTACCTGCAATACTCAAAGAAGTATCTCTCAGCTCTATGGTTGAATTTTCGTGGATTTTTCGCTATATTTGTGTGTAGTATGTTACTGGACTATTTTGTGAGAGTCTGTTAGTGCGACTGGGATTTAAAGGTGGAGGGCTCCATACCAGAAAATTCCTGTTCTATCTTGGTGCATGTGTGTGGTTGAGCTGGCTCTACGTGCGAGTAGGACTCTGAGGTAGAAGAGTCTTATACTCAAGACTTTTTATGACTTTATTTTTTTGTATCAGAATCTACCAAAGTTGGAATTACCATGTAAAAACAGCTAGTTTACAATTAAAAGGCTATTTTTGATAAAGTTCGATTAGATTCTGCAAAATTTAGTTCCAAATATAATATATAATTATCCAAAATAATCTTAATTTGACCAGATATTTTAAGAGCAAAATGAACTTTTCTCTCAGTCATACTAGGTATTTTACTGCTTTTCAAATTATTCAATTATTTATTTTTGTCCGTCAATTATTTTGTAGTTACGTACCTACCTAGCACATGTTTTCATTTTCCTTAAGTGTGATCAAGAAAATTATGCGAAAAGTAGGTACTTTCTATAATGTTCTTTTCTATATAAATCCTTTTGAAGTAAACTACATTTTATACTTAAGCTCTTTGTCGTATTGAGTTAACTTAATTCATAAAATTTCAACCCAATCCCGTGAGTTTTATAACATTTATAATGAAAAAATGATTTTCAAGTTCTAAATTCAGGACCGTGTTACAACCAATTAGTGATGCGCAAAGCAAGACCAAGACCAAGACCGATATGGTCTTGGTATTGGTCTTGGTCTTGCACCCTTGGTATTGGTCTTGGTCTTGTATCAAATCCTTAGTCTTGGTCTTGGGTCTTGGTCTTGCATATACGGTCTTGGTATTGGTCTTGGTCTTGCTGCAAGACTTGCAAGACTTTGCAAGACTCTTGCAAAAATTTTGATCTTTTTATAAGTGTAAAAAAATGTTGCGATTTTAAACCGTAATTGCTTAATCCAAATGAAGAACCCTGCATATGTAATGTAATATGCTTGGGAAGTATGTAATTCATAATCTTATAAGATTGCCTATAATTATATTATCATTCGAAATGGATAAATATCGAATATAAAAAAAATGTCATTGTCCAGAACAAACACGTCTGGTAATGTAGAATAAGTAATGAGAATAAAACTAGGTGCCTAGAATTAAGTGAGATGCGTGAAAGTTTATAAATTAATAATCACCATTCACATATGAGAATCGTATCTTAATAGCGCGACTTAGTCTGCTTGTGTTTTCTTGGTATCTTCCGTCCCAACTGAGCACTCATTTTACTACATATTTCTACTTCATACTTCTATTTCAACTCATTCTCTTGCTCATTCTACAATGGTTTTGTACCATTTTCTTTAATAAAATAGAAAGAATCTCTGAAAGCGATCAAAAGTATTTCTGATAAAACTAATTTAAATTTTTGCAGAAAGCTTTTTCCAAAAAATGAAAATTAAAAACAGAGATTTAATACGCGCATTTATAAAACTAGGTATCTATTTAAAAAGTCAGTCGAGTGAATATCTCAGTTGAGTTAGTTAATGAGCATGATGGAAAAAATAGTTTCAAAATAAGGGCAATATAAAATTTCAAATATCTCCAAAAGTGGCCACTGGATAAATTTCATCAACAAAATTCAGATTTATAGATGATTCTTAACGTTTGCTTAAAACATTCTGCGCGATAGAAAAAATAATAAAAATAAAAAATCGTGTAGTTTACCTTCCCCTGGCTACGATCTGTCGGGATTCTTTGAAAACAGCTCGGTAAGGGAAATCCTAGAAGGGTTGAAATTACGGCATAGGTATAGGGTATTTAAGAATATTTTGAAATCCAGAAATTCTAGAAGGGTAAAATGAACTCGCTTTTCACCCAACAACTTTTAATTCAATATTTTTAAAATCTGTAAAATAAAGATCGATCATAAGGGAGTTCAAAGATTAAATTAATTAGGTTATTTATTAGCGTTTCTTATCTAATCATTGAGTAAAATAATATGTTTCCTACCGATTTGGTGTTTGGTTACGGAACTGCAAGAGTCTTGCAAGTCTCGCAAGTCTTGCAGCAAGACCAAGACCAAGACCAGGTTAGTCTTGGTATTGGTCTTGCATCCCAGTATTGGTCTTGGTCTTGGGTCTTGGTCTTGCATAGACGGTCTTGGTCTCGGTCTTGGTCTTGCAAAATTGCAAGACCAAGACCAAGACTGCAAGACCAAGACCAGTCTCGCAGCATCACTACAACCAATCTATCTACAGAACTTTGTGCTAAAGAAACATTCCTTGAAACGGTTTATAATGATCACAGTAATATTTTGAGGGATTTTGTAAGGACCTTTTCAAGTGTCTCCAAAATGTCTTTACAAGTTGCTACATTGCTACCTATTTCTCAGATCAAATCAAAAATAACTCAAGCAATCCTACCTTAGTTCAAAGTAATTTGGGTAATTTGGATACGGTCCTGAAGTTAGAATATTAAAATGTTTTTTTATTACAAATCTCTTAACGCTGATGAGATTTTGCGGAGATTTGGTACGGTAAGGTGATTAAGCCCATATAAAATGTATGTATGTTCGTTCATAGACATAGAACTCATTTTTTTTAATACTTTCATCAATTCCAACTTCTATTAATTATAGGTAGGCACAATTATATTTTGCCGCTTCTCAAAGTATGTTTTTTTTTGTAATTTCTTCCGTAGTTTTTTTTCCAAGAAGGCAAGAAATAATTTGTTTCATAAAAGAAGTGATTAAAAGCGTTCTTCAAAATGTATTTTCTAGTTTTCTTCTCCATATAGGTAACACTTTGTAGGTATGCATTTATATGCATATATTTTGAACCATTATTGTGACATGATTCATTTTCTTGCATTTTGAATTGTTTTTTTAATGAATGAGCTATCAGATATTGTCAATATTTCTTCTTCTAAATAAAATCTAAATAAAACTTATTCCTTTCCTTCCTAACCTTTAATAACGCAAACAGAGGATAAGTTTAACGTTTGTATATGTGTAAGGCATCGCAGCTCCAAACAGATGAACTGATATTGCTTTAGTTTTTTTGTTTGAAAGCTGACTTGATCTAGAATGTTCTAAGCTTGTTATTTTTTTTATCAAGTGTAACGTGTGTATCCGAGTGTGTATTTATCTATCTGTCTGGAGTATCAAGTATCGTAGCTCTCAAACGGAAGAACTGATTATATTTTTTTTTAATATGACTTGATCAAGGGTCATCTTGGATTGTTTATTTTCTCATTTTATTCTCTGTTCATATAGAAATCTGAAATATGAGATTATAAAAAAATAAAAGTTCTATGTGTAGGTATATATTATCCATAGATTTGACGTGGATTTATTTTGCCCTATCTAACAATCTCATCGTACCAAATTTCTAAAAAATAACATGAGTCTTCAGAAATTCTGAACAAAAAAAAAGATTTTAAAATTGCAACTTCAGGACAGTTACCTACACGCAAACTCTCAACTTTAAACAATGATAAGTTTGCTTAATTCGACTTATTTTCATGCGGTAGAATTTTGTTATAATCTTTTAGAAACACCCTGTATTCGCGCGATATTCCTAAAGCTGAGGTTCTAGTACCAACAAGTAAATATTTAACTGTATTTTTAAGTGCATCCTGTAAAGAAGTCGGGCATATTTTTTCCAAGAGTTACTTAGGTATAAACCCAAGTTCTTATTCTAAATTGTAAAGATACTTTCAGAGAGCGCGAAAAATTATTGCGGCTACCAGCAAAGGGCAACGGCGTCTTTTTCTTTCTCTATTATCCCGGTGTATGTGTATTTTGCCGAAAGCCGATTCGCGTTTGCTGGAACCGACGGCGACCGAGAAACCCCATTGGTTAGGGAGCACGACAGATGCGAGGCTTAGGCGCGCGCGACCACCGAAAGCTCCGCATGTAAAGTGTGTATATGTGAATAACGTGCGTTCTTCAGTTGCATCCAACGTGCTTTCGTGCCGGTGGTGTGTATTGAGTTCGAACGTTTTTTTCGTTTTATTTACACATGGTCAGTTGATAATTATTATCAAACGATATTTATTTTCAAACTACTCAATATTACCGTGTTTTCAATCTTCAAATGACATAAAATTGTAGTCGCGATTGTGTAGAGTGTTGATATTGTGGAAAAAAATTATGTTGTTTTGGAATTTGAAGTAAACAAAGCTTTTCGCGAATGCAGGGTTGTTGTGCAGTATACAGGGTTTTTGTGCATTTCTGGTGGTTATATGGTTTGATAAATCATAGAATGAGCTTTCGGCATTTGGATATTTTTATTGATCAGTGGAAGTGTTTAAAATTTTCAGAATATTTATTGGGGGTATTTAATTTTTGAAGCTTGGATATATCAGGAGTAGGTAAAAGTTTATCTGATAACGACGTTTTAATATTTAATCATTAGAGAGTCTAGATGTAGACTGTTTCATTTCTACTAGTTTCTTGATTAAAATACCTACAAAATTTCAGAAATATTCTATAGGAACAAAAATAGCAACCTAAATATTAATTAAGTGTTTATTTTCTTGACAATCGGAAATATAGCTACCATTTCTCATTAATATTTGAAAATTGAACTCGCTGTTTATCAGTACAATTGAGTTTTTGGAAAAAATATCAAAGATACAGGTACCTAACTAAATATATTTGTTACAAATCTGGTAAATGTATTAATTGTTTTGATAAGAGCACCCGGAACCTGAAAAAAGAATTTCAGTTGCCTTATAATTTTGTTACTAGTTTTCTACAAAATTATTGGAATTAATAAAATATTCTGTTTTATTAAAGAACTGCTAGAATTTCAAAGCTTTATTTTTAATTCAACTAAAGAAAGAAAAAGAAAGGTTTATTTTTGCACATCACTATTCAGAAGTAGGTATCGTAGGTATTATTTTTCATCCCCAAGCAAACTTATATCTTGACTTTATCTCGGTTGCGTTTTGGCTTACTTCCACGCCTTAACAATTTATCTGTTACTTTTATAGCTTCAGTCACACCAACTCATGATTGCTTGGTTTACCTGCAAAACCTTTTTCGGCATCATGAACAGCTGGTATTTTTTTGCATATTAATTCGTCCTGGTCCTATCTTTATTCCACCATTATAGTTTTATGAATAGGTTTTCCGTATCACGTTTGTCATGGTGTCCTTTTTTACCTTCAGAAATACGCTTGTTTGTCTTACCTGATCATACTTTTCACAATCATTTTTTGTATCAAGACGCATACAATAGAAGAATGGATAATAAGATAATCAATGATAAATATAAGTACCTACCATGGGAAATTTATTTAGAAATTCCGTACTTGAATTAACTCGAATATTCAAAATTTTTCTCATCGGATAGCCTGGTAAGATTTGGGAATCATAAGTATGAAAAAAAAATAATGCATCGAGATTCAGTCTATCAGTAAATATTTCCTTGTGCTCCAAATCAATAGTGATACAGTATAGTGCTTTTTACGATTGTTATCATTGAGAAATTTGGCAGAAAAAATGTGAATTCTAATTGAAGAGAGGCGCCTAGAGATCGACCAAGTATTCGCGATTGCGCAGTTCCCACTTTCATCACTTTCCCTTTATGAAAAGGCGCTGCCGCCGCCGCCAAGTAGGGACGCCGCGAGAAATTGTTGGGAGCTTTCAGTAGCATTTGCGAGATAAAATCCAGTATAACTTTGAAATAGAGAAGCCTTATTTATGTTGGTTGTTTAGATTTACTAGGGGTACCTATACTTACATTATAAGCTGTTAATGAATTGTTCGTCTGTTAAAATATTTCGAATAATGCCAGAATAGGTATATATTGCATTCAAGTTTCTTTGATGTTGGGGCCTGCCATTCAAATTTAAATGCTATTGAGCATTATTATAAGAGAACAGATTAAATCTTCACAATGGAGAATTAGAATTGTCCATAGCCGTTCAGTTGCCTTCGAACAATCAGGATACCAAACCAGACAAACTAATTATCTGCAATGAGTTTGTTAATTTTTTGAATGAAATTGCGATCACGAAAATATCATTAATCGTTGTTTTCCCCCTAATCTGATCAAAAGTGATCTATCTGTGATACTTATTTAGAAGGACTAAATAGTAACATTTCTACAATCGAAAAAAAAAATCCTAGTTTGTTATTATTGTAAAATGAATGAGATTTTTATTGTTTATTTTGAATTTAATCAAATATTGTTATTAATTTTTATGGACAATTTTATTGAAGCCACTCACTCATATTACCTCACTGATTTTCTTGATACATTTGAAAATCTAAAGAAAAATAGGAATTCTCTATGGAACATAATTTGCCAGAGTTCTATGCACGACCATAAAAAAATTGATGACAAGCTCGTACAGAAACGTTTCTTGGGTTCGGCAGTTTTTCTGGGCCTTTTCCTCTGTAGAAAAGATTTACTATGTACGTTCTGGTTTGGTATCGATATAAACAGTACCAGTCTCCTCTTCAAAGAAAAAAATAATAGTTAAGCTTTTTTCAAATCCAGAGTGGCCTTCGACAAATTTACGGAAGAATCCAAGACATTTCATTTCAATTTTTTTTGGCAGGCGGAGATAAAATCTCTTTTCCCAACTACCGATGTTGCCGTTACGTAAATTTTATACGATTGTTTTTATTAACCCGACAGAAAAATCGCGCGGGAAATAAAAGTTTTTATGATCGGTGTGGAAGCGAAAAAAGGCGCACACTTCCCAATAATAAAATGTTTTGAAATCTATTGATTTTCCTTGATTGTGAATCATTCCCGAGTTAGGACGCTAAGAGTACAGTCAGAGCTGGAAATTTCGCATGAGAAAGAACGCTGGCTCGTGGCGATGTTGCCAGATATTTGCGATCGCCTTTCTCAACTAGAAACTTCAGAACTCACGCATCGCGTTTAAATGGCGAAACCTATCAGGTTAAGTGTATGAAGTTTTCCAAAATGCTTCATTGCAAGATTATTTAACATTCCAAAAATCATCATCTCAACATTTGAATATATTCGTTCTAGCGAGTGTCCTCAAACCGTTTTTAGGGTAGATAAAAGATAAAAGATAAAAAGATAAATGTTAATGTCGTGAGACATCTCTATTATCACGTTTGTTATGTGACAGCCAATGTTTAAAAAGCTTCATCCATTTGACACTCTTAATTGATTTCTGTGAGAATTCCAAAAAACTTGCAAATTCCCAGAACTGGCAACGCAGCAGTCGACCGTGACCTGGGCAGCAACAAGGAAATGCGTCGAATTACGCAGAAACGCGTCTGCGTACGTCCTTTTCACTCACATACTCGTCCAATGCTGCTGTTGCCTTGCTCTACGCGCGCTAGGATTTTCCTCCCGGAGGGATTTTCCTATCGCCCGTGACGTGTACATGCGCTTTTCGCACCGTCACCGTTGCCGTCAGAAATGAGAACCGGTCGGACGACGGAGAGAGGTGGTAAGGCGCGGGATAGAGAAATGGAAAAGGATGCGGTGAGAGCACAGGGGGGTGTCGGAATTGGTCGCGGTAGCGCGTGGATCAGGAGCATCAGCAAGGCAGAAGTCCTGCCGTTTACAAACATCCCTAATGTTGCAGGAAAATTTCTCGTCCTTGAATTTATACTTACTACCAAATACATAGTCGTCAGGGCGTTGTATGCTTGTAGCATATAGTATACTATAAAATGATATACAGATTCGTAATAAAAGTTTCGCATTATGGATTTTACCTTGAGTTAGAAAGACAAGTATTCTACTGAAAGTACTGAATAATCATTCCTTCTAGTGGTTGTCATTAGGTGGTACGCACAATGGCACGCATAGGATCAGTAAAATATTAACGACTGCATATGTACATACTTATCGGGAAATATATTTTGGTAACATCTTTTCATTGCATGTGAGAAATTAATTGTTGCACAGGATATTGCGAGACTCAAGTCCACACTTTATCTTTAGTAACCTATGCGCTGTCGTATTTCTACAGCTTCTCCAAATCCAAATTACTGTGACAGTTCAGTGACTTCCTCTTTATGTTGTAGACTTTTGGTTTAAACTAGAAACTGGTTATACCAGAATATCATAGAGCTAAAAATATCTCCATGAATCAAGGGAGAAAATTATCCAATTGTATGCCAAAATTCCGTCAAATCTACTCATATACGTGGAAATATCAGTCACCGATTTGGCAATTTTTGACTGAACAGGGTAGTTTATTTGAAACTTTATGAAGTAATTTGTAATGTTTATGAATATTTATACTTCTTCTATTCTAATCGTTAGAAGGTGGCTTTGTGTTTTAAATTTGTTTTTCAGTTGGTTATGGTAAAAAGAAATAGGAATTATTTTCAAAAGAGACATAATTTGTTAAATTTATCAGTCCGACAATGAAACGATTCAAACAAAATCTCTTTCCGTGCGAAAGTGCTTGATATCTATTGACTCGACCGTTCGAAAGGAAAAGGAAGGGGGAAGGATTTTATAGTTATTTCAGTTAAATACTTGACATTCCGAACAGGAAAATGTTACTATATATACACTACATCTCTTTCAACTCAATGTAAAACCGATATTGCGAAAATTTTATTCGGTTTCTGTAAAATAATTTATAAATAATGTACCTATACTGTAAGAATTCGCCAAATAGTATTATAGCCTAAAAATGGTTAAAATTAGACACGAACAACTCTATAGCCAAAGGATGGTGGGAGACTTCTTGTCGTCCAGTCCAGCATTCGTTCACGGAGCAAGCGAATATTGTAGTTGTAGATTGTAGGATCTTTATGGATAGTCTTTGATGATTCAAATTGACCATTTGAAATCGATACAATCATTCAGATCTTCTTATTCTTCTTTACCAATTTCAGCAATGTCTTTGAGTTTTATATCAAAATGAAAATTGAAGTCGGTCCATTCTTAACTGAAATAAGAATCCAAAAAATTCCTATTCTTACACTATGGCTTCTGTTGAGTAAAAATGTGAAAATTTTGATTTCTGTTCGATATTCGTAAAAAATGCGTAGTTTTCCCGTATCACAATTGGGAACGATGAGCTGGGATTTCCGGGTGTCAGGCCATCAGCTCAGCCGGCTCTGGCGTTTACAAACAACCTTTTTGTTTTCTTTTTATTCTCCTCGAGCGTTTGGCAACGGTTTGTCGTAAAGATGAGAGACGTGAGCATGTCTAGAGCTCCCATTCATAAGGATGGCCGGAAAGGCCTTCGGGTTGATAACACCTTGTTTGTGTAGCAAATCGTACCTGATAAATATGACTCTTTATTCTTCACTACTGGTCACCTATGTGCAAATATTCCAGAGTTATTTTTATATACCTTACATAGAAATTATTTATACCTTTTGATTTATGAAAAATAAACAACAATAGTTTGGGGTTGGTATTGTTATACCTAATACATATTTGTGTTTTTTAGATTTTATTAACAGAGTTATGCTACAATTATGGTATCGTTTACCAACCTATTTAATTATATATTACAAAAAAATAATAAAATAATATAAATAATATATTTTTATATTAAGCGAAAAGTTAATGTTTACTTCAAGTGATTCTTTGTTCAATTTATTATATTAGTTTCATATATTCTTTACATCAAATATTAACACAAATATTCTTTTTTTTCAGATATTTTTATAGAAGATGTATAGACGACATTGCTATTTTTATACGAAACATAACAGTACAAATACAAAATAGTACAAATAACCAAACGCCCATTCTCAGCGATATATATTCAGGATAACCAAGATGACAATAAGGAAGATTCTCCTTTGAATTCACGAACCTATCTATATCTATAAGCTAAGAAGAGTTATATATACAGGTAATATATAATACAGAGTTACAGATCTGAGGAAGATGTGCTCGAGTTAGCGATGAGCGAGACACTGAGTCAAGACCCAGACGGGCTGGGGGCTGTATACACCACCCTAGCCCCATCGTACCCACCGACACCAGCAACACCATCTTCGACAGTGCAAGACGCACCCCCAGGCGCCAACCTTCCTCCATTCTCCACCACCTTTTCATCGGACATGGACTCCGGTGGTGCGTTCAGCTCGGTATCCGATCGTCTCTTTAGTGATACCCGGTTACTGGATATATCCAGCTGGGATTACTACACCGAAACGCGATTACTCGATCGTGGTGACAATTCCTTGTCGATTATCACATCGCAGCCACAGTACCGGCCCTGGGAGTCAAAGCCAGTCGACGCTTCGACTGGCAACTACACGGGTACGACGCCCGTACATACGTTCGCGGACGCCTTTGCCCAGCAAAATGGCGCGCCCAAGTTGCCTTCCTTCCAATCACAGTTTCAGACGTTCAACGATCCTGTTACCACCAGTGAAAGCACTTTGACTACGCTTACCAATCTAACACCAGTGTCGCCCAACTCCTCTAGTCCGCAGAGTCAAAGTTTAACCACGTTGAACTCAAACTTTCACACCTTAAGTGCCGTGAATCCGCGTAGCTACCCGTTGGTACCGGCGCCAATCCAAGCCCGCGAGATCCCCTCCATCCAGCAACAGTTTCTCGACGAGAGGCACATCCAGCTATACTCCCATCCTCCTGCCAACATAGCCCTCAATAACACCCTACATCCGACATTTCTCAACAGCCAGAATGGAACCATCATCCAAAATAATCAACTGATCTCTTCACCTACTGTAGTAACGGTGATCAAATCAGAGCCTGATTTGAAGTTAACTGCTAATCTTACCACTCTGCATCAGGATTCACTGAAGCTGCAGAACGTGACAGGGCTACACCCAACGCAATTTCAGAACCCCATGACGCAGCTCAATAGCGATCAAGGCCTGTACAATGGCATCGAGAAGAAGATCAACGGTAACTTGACGTCACCGACACGTAATGACTTCCGCAAGAAAGAACGCAGGAAAATGCGCGCTTCCAGTCTGGAGAGCTCCGTTGATAGTGATGGTGCCTCCAGCAATATGGAGATTGGATCGGAGAACTCGGGCCAGGTAGCGGCCATTTCGAGCACGGCTGGTTTCAAGGGGCACCACATGCACGCTGGCAACTCCATGGATATGGATACGGACATAAGCGGCGGCAGCGTGGATAAGCAGGTGAAGAAGAAAAGGAAGCGGTGTGGTGAATGCATTGGGTGCCAGCGAAAAGACAATTGCGGTGAATGTGCGCCCTGCAGGAATGACAAAAGCCACCAGATTTGCAAGCAGAGGAGGTGTGAAAAGCTGACTGAGAAAAAGGTAAGTTTTCATTTATATCTATACCATTATTTATCTTCCCCTGACCTTATTAGGTCAACAGGTAGTTATCTGGGAACATGCCATTCTGTCAATTTTGGCAATTAAACAATTTATATCTTCTTGAAGCAGACAAAAATTTAAATTGTTTTGTTCAATGGAAATTTCAAAAATCATTATTTTGTTTCAAATTAGGATTATATTAAGGACCTACTAAAGGTCTGAGAGGAGATATGACAAAAAACCGAATAGTTCAAATAATAATCAGATTACTCATGATGCACAATAAAAGGACGAGTAAAAGGATCACATATATTTATTTGCAAGTTAGCGGATTGACCTGATTTCATGGTTTGTGTACCGTCAGGGATGGTTGGTACTTAGGAACAGAGCTTTCGTTGGCTAACTCAGCTGAAGTATACAAAAGTCTATGTAGAATGTCTTATCACAGGTTTTATCATTTATACATTAAAATAATATTGAATATTGAGAATTTTGAATGACTATTCATTGCTATCAGAGTTTTTTGAATGCCAAATGAAACTTTTGTGAACTGGCAGTAGTAACATTAGTAATATTATGAGAGTAACATGTGAATCATTTATATAATCTAAATCTAATTATAAAAATCTCTAAATCAGATATATACATAATTAGAGCTAGCAAATCAGATATCTCGCTCAAATTCAAGGGATTCTTCATACACAAGGCATTTCTCGTTAGCTAGACCTGGCAAACGGGAATCGCATTATGTCAAATTTACCAGGATCTCGGGCATTACACACTCGCAAATATACGTAGATATACGGGTATATATATACGCACATTCTCGTTGTGTATAATTGGAAGGGTCCAAAGTGCGTACGCGCTAAGGGATGTTCGGATGTACTATATACCATCCTGCTCGTCGACTTGCCATCTCTTTCTCTCACACTGTTGTCACTTTGCGTCTGTCGCACGCACAATTTGACCGAAGGGAGAAATCGAAAGCCTGCCAATTCTCTCTTCTTCTACATATGTGCCATTGCCATTCTTTATATCTGTCCAATTGGATTTTGAACTGAAGGGATAATACAAATATTTCACCAGAAGAATCGAAGATTTCATTGAATTTAAGGTTTATATCAGCTCTGTCAATATTAGCGAATATTATTGTTGTTTAAGCGCAAGACATGAAATTCCACATTTATTTCTCCCCAATATCGCCATTATTTACGATGTTCTGCATTGTTGATCACATAAAAAGCTGTAATCTCATTGTCTCTACCGAAGTATCTACCATAAATTCAAATCCTGTAGGTGAGCTGAAAACACGACGAACCAAACAAACTAACGACCAGCTTTTTATAGCGTCCTCCGTCTGGATCATAAATCTCTCTCGAAGAAATTTCCATAAACTAGACCAACAACAACAACCCTTTTTCTATTCAATCTCGTCTAGCCTGAATTTATTCTGGATTCTGGATGCTGTGGCTGTTGCTACTGAGTGGGGAAGATGTTACTACCATGAGAATATGCATCAACGCTACGTGATACATCTTGACCGTTAGAACCTGTACGATCAATTATATTATACTCGTGGAACGGGTTGTAGCTGGAATAATTAGTTTTTTATTTCTCTATAATACAAAATGACCATATGATAGGAATCAAGTTGTAACGTGACAGACAATAACACCCCTATGGATATGTATGTTTGTTCGGCAACGGAAAATCCATTGTTATTAAATTCAAATTCAATCTTCATTGGGAAATAAAAGAAGAGATGCTCTTGCAATGATGGAGCATGATTCCCATAAGTTAGATGGACACCCTATATCCCCATGTATAATGATGTTTTGGTCTATTATTTCTAGTTCTTTTACCTTAGATCCGATTAAATCAATATGTACGTTAAATTTAATGCAATTGATTTCATTTGCTGTACCTCATCTTCACACCTTTCATTTATTCCTAGTCCTGAATGCTTTCCTAACCGATATCTTTATTCGACGAATTTAAGCACTGCATGAAATATATATTTTTTTACTTTATTGTATCAATGTAGCTTGCGTTTTAAAATTTCACAAAAAAATGTCAGTGTTCGTGATCATATTTGACCTGAATGAAATAATATCAGTATAAGATAGAATACGATTTCCTCTGGAACCTCGTCTCATTCGCGCCTCATTTACCACCCTCGATTCGGCGCTTAATTTGAAATCTTCGTGTGATTCGAAATATCGACTTTAAGGTTTAATAGTTGGCACAGCTTCATCGACTTCTATTTCGTGTATATCAGCGCCACGAAATATCGAACTAGAAGAACATCTAAACAAATAGCAGATAGTGACATAGGATAACATCTTTACAAATAAAATTTTATTACGAGAAAATAATTCATGTAAAAATATAACGGTTATCTTTGTATACCTAATCTGAAATCAAAATGTTGATCCTACTGAACGAAACTATCCATTGGTGCATATAGCACAGATGAACTTCTGTCATCGTAAAAATCGTTATTCTACTGCACGATCGTAAAAACCTAATATGTTATAATCAGTATCATCAGACGTCCATTGTGAGCGTATTCTTCAAATATATTTTCGCCATTATGCGTACTAAAACAGTCGCCCGGCTACAATCGTCGACATCATACACTCGCTATTTCAAAAGCACTATTCGATAGGACTTGTGTGCGGGCTAACAGCTGGCCGGGTTATTCTTCCAAAGGCGCAGCTGTTACGTTGTCGTAGAAAGAGGACTACCTGGTTCACAGAGTATATATATATATATATATGTGTGTGTATGGCATATGCTGTCGAATTTCGTGTTTTTATAGACTTTCATGAGACGGTAGTTAATTGGGTCCCCCCGATGGGACTTATATATATACATATATATACCTCTGTAGGTCGAAGAAAAGTATGTTTAGAACTTTTAATGCCCCAAGATATGAAATCTTGCGCTTGGAACATTTATTAATAAAAATAATTAGTTGATTGTTATTTTTCTGAATGCATCTTTGAAGCCATCTTTTATATACATATAATAAAACAGTAGATCCCGGTCTGTCTGTCTATTGATATATCAAAAATGGAGAAGGCACGATAAGAGAAAGGTGATCGAATACAAAACGATTTTTTGTATGTTTGTTCGTGTTAATTTCCGAAATTACTGAACGGATTTCAATGCGGTTTTCACCATTAACTAAATGCCATGTGGAGTAAGTCGTGGGCAAAAGCTAGTATTTAATATACGAGGTATAGCTGTTGAAGCTCTTTATCAAGATGATTTCTGAAAAGCGTCAAGTTAAGTCGAGCTCTCATGGAAATGGTTTTGGACTTAAGAATGCTGCTTATTTTTCCGGTAAACTATGACTGAAGCCCTCTCTTCCATATTTTTCCAAATTCTATGCTCAGGCTTTGAGTTAAAGGGGAATTACCTGAGTATACCTACCTATATCTTAAGATTTTAGAAATATATATTTTAACGACAAGTCGTTTTGTCTGATCTGCACTTCAAAAATATTCCAACACTACTGCCCAACTTAAAAATCAGAATTATTAGAAGTTGTTGTGTTGTGTCACGGAATTCTTTATCTTTACTATGAAAATAGATTCGGACAGAATAGGCTATGACAGGAAGGCACAAGATTGATCTTATAAGTGTTCCATTTATTCATAAGATCTCCAAAAATAAATCGATCGAATCGCATGATTATAATAATAGGTCGGCTAATAGAAACTGCTCCTCAGTGAAGAGCAAGCTGTGTCCTTCTAATGCGCCTTGGCTTTACAATAAGTTAAAAAAGAAGTTTGCTGAAATTCAATAATGCTTTTATCGGCAATATTATAAATGTAAACAATAAATTTAATTTTACAAAAGATATAAACCTATTCAGCCTTACCTACGCCTACAAATAGGTCAAATGATCCGATATCAATATTTTCTATAACGTAATAAATAATGCAATATTATCTCTCCAATACAATAGTCCAATAAAATATCTTATTTGCCCAAAATATTCCTTCCGGTACAAACATGATCATTATTCACAGATGAAGGTAATTGAGAAATTATACAAATGAATCTCTTGTCTCATTCGAACGCGTTCTCCTTTCATTCTCAAAATCTGGTTTATCTCTGAAAACGTTGGAGCTTTTCCCAGGATCACACCTTCACCATCTTTCTGAACACACACATAGGTACCTATATATGTATAAATATATATGGACCCTAATCATCGGTCATAATCTTCTCCATAGGGTCCATCTTCTATAATGCCGCAATTCATTAATGTTGCCGCGACCCTTCTTGGCTCATCATCATATGTACGCAACCAACCTCAATCTCTTCATTTGTATGGCCCCGAAATGATTTTGGTGAACCACAAGTAAATGACAACCGGATGATAATTTCCATCCGGAAAGCATGATTGGATGAATAGGATACAATGAAAATTGTATTTGATGAAGTTTGTGAACAAACTCGATTGGATCCGTAGTGTATGCCAAATTTAAGTAGAATTTGTATGAATTCCTCTCGTATTAGTAACTTGAGAATAAATAGAGCGGAAGTGGAAACCATTAGATGATGCTCTATGAAGTACATCAACTATTCTGCTACATATAAATACATTTTGTTTGTTTCACGCGAAAAAGTTTGTAAAAATGCTATTGTCAATAATAGCATAAATATCTTTTACTTTTCATTTTCTTATTCCTAGATTATCCTTCACTCTGGATGAGACTATGATTTCAAATCACACACATCTTTCCATTATTTTACAGATTTACTTCAAAAAGTATATGCCGAGGGAATAACGACTATATTTTTTTTAAAAAAAAGGAAAAAGTTCATATAAGTTGATATATCTTGGATTGACAGACAACGAACAGCCTAAACCACTAGAAATAGTAATATGAAACTTGAAACCCCTCTCAAACTTCAACCCCTAAGTACCTATATTTATTGGGTTTCCATATACATATTTAAAATTTTTGAAAAAGTTTCTATATAGCTAACTCGGAATGATTTCTTGTAAATATCTTTCTCTTTTTTGAAGTCAGTTAAAAATATACTAGCGATTGCACGTTGATCGAGCTCGACCGTAATTTATAATATTGATAATAATAATGATTGAATTTAATTTTTTGAATTTTATTTCTCAAAAAATGCGATAGTCAAGAAGCGAAAGAAAGATAACTACGCTAATCGCTCACATCAGAGTATTTGGAAAAATAGTTCGATATAAGGATAAGACAATTAATTAATTTAATTTTCCTTCTCCGTATTAACTTTAGCGCCATATCACAAATTCCTCCCCTAACGCAATATGTTTAGAAAGTGATCCAAACAATTCACTTCATGTATATAGATTCAACTGGTTCATATTATAAGGCAAATTTGTAAGATATCTCGATATAATTGTCGATATAAAAAATCTGAATAATAATGCTTAATAAATTGCCCAGAATATCCTAAATTATATTCTATATTTTCAAATAGAAAAATCCATACTGCGTTTTCAAATAAAGTAATTGGCAATATTATGCAATAATGCACAATAAAAATATGAAAAAATCAAGCCTACAAACTTACTGAAATAAATTAAATGTTTAACAGTATCATTTAAAGAGTTCTCAAGATATAGTAGATATACAGATAAATGAAATGTTACCAATGTTCTTTATTATAAAGTCATATCTTTGTTAACAACATCATTTATGAAGATTCACAATAAGTTCGGTTTCGTTCGAATATTTTAACTTTCAAATCTTGAACAACTATTTAAATCTTTTTCCAAGGAAAGTTTTTCACTGCTACTTATGTTGCGCTGGTCGTTTTCCCTGTGAATATTGACTTTATACTTCGTGAGGGTGCATATAATAACTTTTCCAGCAGCATTATATTATATCGAATTATCGGTTCTGGATGAAATTTTTCGATGGAAAACCTTCGAATAAATCGCATCTGGACCTATTGTTGTACAGGATTATGAAAAGGATAAATCATGAAACCAATAGAATTTACGCTGGGCGTGTGGCGTTAAACGTGAGTAATCTTGCTGATTCATGTGTGTCTACCAACAGTCATGTCGGTAGTGAGGGGGTGTGGAGGTGGTATCGGGGGCGGCTTTTATTGGCTGTCGGTTTATCGATGTTCCGTTTGCGACATTTCAATTCTAGGCCGAGATATAAATCAAAAACATATTTGCACCGATAATGTTGAATTTACGATGAATTATTGTAGAACTTTGCCATAGAGTGCTCATCAGATAGGAAGGCGGTGATTTGTTAGTTTAATTTTTTGTGTCTTTATCTAATGAACGCTTATTCTCTTTTCATTTCAATGGGTTCTTACTAGAGAACGGAAAAGGGTAAGGGAATCACTATTCACTGGAGAAAATAAACCACAGTGTTATAGTAATTTGAAATGTCGATTTCCAGTATAGTCTACTATTTATTCTTTCTCAAAATTATTGACTTATAAGTAAGTGTAATGCGTTTGTGCCAAAATAATATAATTCAGAGTATGATTACTTATTAGTAAAAATTAGAATCAAAAACAACGAATAATCTGAGATGGAACTAACAATGATAAAAAATCATAGACCAAGATATTTCATTTTAGAATGCATCTTGATTTTGTTTTCGATTGACTTGATCGTTAGTAAATATTTTAGTGAATCGAGTTCTAAGTCGAATAGAGAATCGAATCGACTTTATGGTGTTGTACTGGTAAATCCTAATACTCCAAAAACAGCTGCCAGCGTTTGATCCTGAATCTCCTGTCCAGTTTATTGGTTTCATTTCAGTACAAAAGCTTTCCATGTTGTCAATGGATGCCGTAACTTTGAACTAGCGAGAATACTAGATCGAATTTAGAAACACACGCAAAATGTCGCAAACGAAGCAGTAAATATTGCAACTTCCTACTTCAAGTAACTGTTGCATTTTTTTCGTTTTACATTCAATTGAAGTGTCATCTGCACTACTACGTATTTATACAAAATGCCGGGAATCGGTTATGGCAATAGAAACTAGCTGTCGTAGAATAGATATTCCGTTGATCGCACCTTGTCCGGGTGCTATATATCGACACATATAAACAACACCTTCTCCACCTGAGTGATAATATAGCACGAGCCATTGTGTTCATTCACACACACTGTGTTTGTCCATGTGTCTCAGCTCTGATATCGAATAGAAGCAAAGAGAGACAGAGAAAAAAAGGCAGTGCAAACATGAGATAAATCATCCCAAAAGAACGGCGCATTATCGAAATAATATGTGAATGTGTCGTGTATAGTATCTCTCTCTATGGACGCTCTTCTAGCTGACACTCGGCAGCTGCATATTATGTGTGTGTGTGTGTGTGTGTGTTGCTGGGCTGGGGCACGCGTTCGAGTTTCTTTATCTCTTGATATTTTATATTATGTCGTTTGTTGTTTCATCTGCTCGCTTTTTGTGCCATTCAAAAATCAGGCGGCGGTCGATATTACCTACAATATAGAATGGCACGGAAAATGGCCTTAGGAGACTCTCTTCGCGACATTGTCAATGGATATTGTCGAGCGGCTAGTGACAGCTTGTTTTCGAAATAGCAGATACAATAGTTTCCATTATTTTTGTTGTTTGTCGAATTGAATGGATAGTTTTCTTCTGAATTTTGTCATATTGTGTTTTTGACACCTTCCCTTAAGTTAATAGGTACATGTAAATAAACGCTGTATATGATTTGTTTTGTACCTGCTTCACAATTCACGAAGTTCCATATGATTCCGAGTAATTTAGAAAAGAGAGGTTTCTTTTGTACAGTACCTACCTACGTGTTTGTCTCTGGCGCTTTACTATTACCAGAAACAATACGAGAACTTAAAGGTTACTTGATAAGTACCTACAGTTTTTGGAGAAAGACATATTAAATGTCGAATTTTTCAACGGAATCAACTCTCAATAATCCTCTTTCAAATGAAAAAATAATCATGAAAATAGGGTTATAAAAAGGCGCTAACAGACATAAAATATCAGACAAACAGTCGAGCTGTATACCTCCTCCGTTTGGGAGTCGGTCGAAAAAGCAACACTACTTCCATCCAGGGACTTCTAAAGGCAATTTTTATAAATATATACCTAACGCATTGAAACCTGTACCTATATGAAATTCATCTTAGGTATTGGTATCATTACCAGACTCAATACCAATCCTTAATATTATTTTTGCATTTTGCCGCACTTATGTCGTGAAGATAACTTCCCTGTTTATCACACTAGCACGTAAAATAGCTAATTTTTCAGAATATCTTCTCATTGTGAGAATAAATGACTTCACGCATCTTCTGGCTCATCGGTTACAGTTGTTAGTCAGGTAGTACAAACATTTACTATCTACTAACTAACGTTTGCTAAAGATGGCTGTTAATAATTTTGATTGGCAACATTCGCTACGTTTATCTTTATATATAAAATCTTCTGTTCGTGTGTATGTGACTAAACTCCTCCTAAACGGCTGAACCAATTTTAATGAAATTTTTTGCGAACATTTAAGGGGATTCGAGAATGGTTTAGATTCACAATTGGATCTGATAGACGGCGCCATCGTTGGTATGTCAAACGGCTGGACCGATTGGGATGAATTTTTTTATCGCAACAATTGTAAGATCGCTTGCGTCTCAATACAAAATGAACTAGAATCAAATATCGCAATAATTGCTGGTTCCAAAGCAGTTGTCACAAAAGTAATATAGGTATCCTACTCGTCAGTGGTGAGCAAAGGGGCACTGATAATCGGGATACTACTTTCTCTTCTGGGTAAATGTGATTGTAACTAATACATTCGTCCTTCAGTGAATTTGTCATGTAACCACAGTCATTGTCAAAAATAGCATTCCAAACACGGGTGGCAACTTTCAGGGGGGAATCCATCGTTTCTCGCCTTAAACGATTGCATCATTGCTTGGTGTTGAGGGTACGGGGTATAGATTATAGATCATGTGTTAATATCTCGATTATCAGATATTCAGCCCTCAACACAGTTGTAGTATAAAAATCTATTTTATACTACTTATGGCATAATGCAATGAAGCGAGGCCATGCTCTACTCTGGTATCGCCTTGACATCCGTTTGATCATGCTACTTTATAACCAGATATGTCAAGTGATCAGCTGATTTCAATCAATCCCGATATGGCAACGTTCTTCGGTCTCTGACAAACCGACTGGTTCCAATGTAGAATTCATCAGAACGCACTTATCCACTCTTTCAACCCTGTTCTAGTTCACTTATCATTTCTTTGTTCACACTATTCAAAGTGTCGATAATTCTTACTAGCAGACATGTTCAGCAAACACCTGTACGCCTGCCTCATCATTTTGTTCTCGTCAAAACATGTTTCCTCCTACACCACCCCCATCATGTTATCAACCCCATTATTTTTACCCTTTTGCGCCCACCATGATGTCCTTTTCGATACTCGGTCATGGAAAGCGAGAGTAGTAGTATCTATGTATATAGACTGTACGAAATGGAAAGTTGTCGTTGTCACTTTCAACGTGGTGTTGGTGTTGTTGTTTTCGTTGTCGTCGTCGCATAGAATCGTGTGCGAAATTTGGCAACATTTGGCATTTGCCGGCCAGGATTGATTTTTTCAATGACGGGGGTTGTTGTTGGTGGTGTTCTCTCGCCGCCGCTGGTGCGATATAGGGGTGAGAGAGCAGCGGGGTTACGGGGAAGGGGGGTGATAGTCGCCGTCGTCGCATGAGTCATCGTTGCACTCGTATCCTTATCGATCCATATTCTAGTAGTAGTACATGATGATGTGTTTGTTGCTGCTACTTGCTCTTCTTGTGAATCTTTTGTAGGTAGGTATATTATTCTGGATGTATGTGTATATACAAAGGAGTTGTTTGGCTCGTGTGGAGGAATATAATCAACGTTGGCGCGTTATGGTGAGCGAATGCAGGAGACTGGGCTAGCATATTGATGTAATTTGCGCGATTCTTCTTTGCTTCTAGAGCAAAGCACAAGAAGGAATTAATGAGTTTGCTTTGGCAAAAATATTCTCCACTGATTTAATTTCATTTCCATTGATGCTAACAAAGCAGCATGAAATCTATTCTATTATTTTGTTCATATCACATTTTGGAAGTGTTCGAAATAATACCTAAGTAAGTAATAATGAATGCATTCGCTTGACTGAAAGATCGGAGTAAACAACCAATGGTCCGGTCAAAACTTCAGCCCTTATTCCCCCTACAAATAAAGGTGAATCAAGAACACACCATAAGAATGTAAAAGTTTGAAATGCAAAGACCTACTATCAATTAGGAAGTTATTGTAATCAGCCAGATTTTCTCAAATTCTTATTTTGACAATTTACACGTTTTAAGATCCCTAAAGTACGATAAAATGATTTTTTAAAGAATGAATTTGTGCGTGTAGGTATGTAGTATGTACGTATGTATGGGTGTTTGTGATAAATGTTTCCGTCCGAATATCTCGAAAATGAAAAATAATATTGAGTATGGACAATTTTATGTAGCAAGACCAGATCACAGAGTAAATAGGCTGAGTTTTTTTTATTAATCGGATTTAAGGAATCCTAGAAAGCGAGAAAAGTTTCAGTCGTATGTTATCAGACATGTTTTTTGGTTGATTTGTAATTACAATTTCTGCCAATAAATCTAAACAAAAGCTTTTTCTGTCTCCTCATAAAGTTTGATACGTCTACCTACGCTAAGTGGAAATGTATTTTCTAACTTCTTTTATTATTCCTGAGCTAAAGAACTTATTCTGTGGTGTCACACGTATTTAATTTAAAAAAAAATTATTTCAATTTCATAACTGCATCTTTTCTCAAATCCGAAAATATATACCTAAACTCACATGTCTTCAAATAAATTGTAAAATAAATTTGTGCTCAATTTAGCAATCGTTAATCAGAGAGCGTGAGACGGTTTAAAATTCCCCAGCCCCACCCAAAAAAAATAAAGTATAAAATAAATTTTCAGTAATTCATCAAGCATTTTATTATATAATTCCCCTACAAAAGACAAAGATGTGAATAATTATCTTTTGAAATCAACGCCAGGAGGAAATATTTTATAAGCGAAAGAACCTCCTGTTCAACTTTTTCAATAAAGACCAGGTCAGTCCCGTTCCACGATATAATGGTTGAGAAGTAAAGGATTATTTAACCATTTTCGATAATTAAGCAAGGAAACTGTGAATTGAGATGCGATATTTTTACTACAGAAATAACATTGTCCGCTGACAATAACATACTGTATTAGTAATTCAGTGCTCACTGCATTAAAAAATATATAATATCCAATTATTTTATGAATCCTTAATGCTTAACGGGATCGCGTTCATAGGGGTTAGTTACTTCCTCAATTCAAGACACCTTGCAAAAACATTCCTGGCTCGCAATATGACAATAATGGCATTGAAACTTACCGTAGAGTGCGAACCTACGAAGTCGCCTAGAGGTATATAAGGTAGGTATATAGTAGTGGGTAACGTAGCAGAGTGGCGTATTTGACCGGAAATTCAACACGGCATATGTGTATGTGCCACATCCGTTGGATATAGACTTTTTCACCCGCCACACACGAACTTATATGTTTTGTGTTGAAACAGAGAAGCGGAACCCAATGAAATGAAAAATATTATTTGATTTACTTGTCAAACTCGAAATTAATTGTGGAAAATGTGAGTTTTCACAAGGTCTTTTTTTACCGAATTCATTAGATGATGTATGGAACTAACATTAATTATAAATATGGACTATATAAATAAAGAAATAAACATTTCTAGCTACAAAATATCGTCCCGATAAACCGATTGTATCAAGCGATCCGCTAAATACAGATAAGAAGCTAAAAGTGACAAGTAATGTTTCAATCAATATAAATGCAATTGCAGATAATTCAAGTAAAGACATGCTCCCCATTTCAAATGCCTACTGCGCACCAACAACTAAGTATATAACAAATATAGGAACATCGCGTAAATCCTACAAAATATGTTTACAGATAATACCCACATAATATAGAAATCATAAATATTTTGGAGTTGGTCAAAAGATAAATTGTTAGTTATTAGTATATATTCCTATGTTTTAAGTAATGGATCGATCCAACTCCATTATAACCATTTTACTATCTATAACAATCAAGAAATACAAATTTGTACAGAGTCGTTAAAACACATCGATAGTTGGTTCGAAGGCAACTTTGACAAAGAGACTGGAGAGTGACAATTACAACTAATTTTGATAACATATTTCCTCCTCTGGATGGTTAATTTTTGGATGGAAGTACATATATGGAATTTTTCAAAAAGAATGATGATCTTTCAATGGTCCTCTTTTAAATGAAAAAACAATCATTAAGCTCTGTCCAAACATATAGCCTGTTTGTGGGTTTTCTCTTTTTATGAAATCTTTGAAAAAATATCGATAAGGTATATGTTTATTATATATATAACATAAACCAATTTTAATTTTTCTTTCTCATTTTATAGGGCACTGCTGAGTGATGGTATAGTTATAGTTCGAACATTTTATATGAAAAAATTGATGAAAAGATCATCTCCAACTCAAATGATAATTTGTCAAAAGAGAGTTAGTGACTTTAGAAGGGGGAATATTTTTTCATAAATTATGTTTTCTATAATGTGGGTAGCAAAAATATAGATTTTTTTCCAATAAAGCTGATATAAATATTATGAATAAAATATAATGAGAAAAAGTTGAACGAAAATAGAACAACAACAAATAGTGCGGAATCGCACAAAATATATTAACGGAAAAAATAAAATGTAAGTATAACATCCTATATTTTTATCTCACGGTAACTCATACGTCATTGATTTTAAAATCTTGGTTTCTAAATTAATTATATATTATCTGTTATTCATACTTCATACTTTTTTTGATTCACACAATATTCCTACGACTGTAATTTTAATTAATAATATTATGTATGGTTATGTGCATCATTTAATAAGCCTTTTATAACTTATATTGAACATTTTCGTGAAAATATAAGCAATCTTCTCCAATAGATTTACACTTAATCGTGTTTACACAAGTCACATTGATCGAAAATCACATTTCAAACGGGTCAAAATTGTGAATTAACTTCTATTTAATCTGCTTAACCTGCCGATACACACTTCAAGTTCTACCTGAACCCAACCTGAACATGTTGGACCGTGGACGAAGCCCTTAAGATATACGTGTACCTATTTCTATACATTCACAGGCAGGCTCTATGTAATATTAGACAGTGTGGAGCTCTGGCATCAACAACCCCCTCCCTCTTTTCCTCTCAAGCACGGCGACCCCCAGCAACCCCTATTTGTGCTATGTGACGTCACACACACACACTCTCACCGTATCCGGCCCCAATCCATAATTTATGTGATACACAGTTTCGTAATTAGTCGGAATGATTTTGCTCTGGGCCCCTGAGCGCCATTTTGGTCTCAGTGTTATTTATGTTTTTGATATTTGCGCGCGCTCTCTATTTTTGCCATGTTCTGCGTCGTTAACTGTCGCGTTTCGCAATGCCGTTATTTCCTGAGGTGGTGTTGTTTTTCTGCTCCACTGTTCTGTATATATATTGTGAAAAAAGGGACTAAATTACAAACGATGATCTATATTCATTATGTTTAACTCTAATGTACAGTGAAACGCTGAGTTACATTTCACACCCTCAAATACGAATGTAATCTCGAACAAAATTTGACTGTTAATCTTTATTTGATATACGAGTATCATGACATTTGAATGGGTATGCATTAGAGTTGTAGATGATTTTATTCTTGTTTCTGTTTTTTAACCCAAATTATTTAGAGATGAGGTAAAATCCAAAACCACATTTTTTTATTATAAATATAATAAATTTATAATATTTCTAAGCTCATTATCTCGAAATATTTAAGTGCTGAACCGTCGTTGTAAATAATCTTTAGTAAGCTTGTCTCAATGCGGAATTTTAATTTGGTGTATTATATGTCTTGTATGTTTTCATAAATTAATTCTTATAACCTTCTTCATTGCTAGAGATTACGATGATTCGATAGCACTATATAGAAATTTATTCTTGAATATAGAATACTGTCATCAGATCACATACGTAACGAGATAAACAATAATTGTTCTAGATTCTGTGTACCCATATGAACCTCTGATTGTTTCTAGTTTTCTTGGGTGGTAAAATTAATGGACTCAATATAATGCCATAAAAACTGAATCAAATTTGTTTTAAGCATTTTTTCTTTGCATTGTTAAACATATTAACATAATATACATACATTCACTTAATGGTAGTATAGATGATTTAGTCATCCACAGTCAGCATGCCAGCGAACAACAACAATCTCATCTAGAGTAGCCGAGAGTTTAATTTAGGAAATAGATTGTTAAATCTAACCAGAGAGTTGACTCTTTGCATCCGAATGGATGTTTCCGCTCAGAAAGTATTCTCTCATCGTTGAATTATATAATGCTCTAGATATAAAAATTGCAGCTGCTAATCAATTATTTTAGGTGATTATTGTAATAATAATGACAATAGCTGTTGGTTCCGTTCAACTATTTACGGCTCTGCGGCTCTGTTCCTGTACTCCACACTACACAGAGTGGATCATTTTTATACATTCAAGAAAATTTGGAAATGTTCTTTAAATTTATAATCATCCCTCCGTTGGGCGCATGCGATTTCGCTTAGCGACAACGTCAAAACTTACGCATCTAGTTCTATCTTCCTAGAAGCTTCCTATTATCCATAAGTATCTTAGTTTTTGCGTATGGCCATAGTAAGGAAATTGCCCTAAAAATAAAAACTCAATGCGCCCGAAGTCACTTATTACCACTCCAATATAGAAAATCTGGTGTGACCAATCACAAAGCGACTTTCCTACCGTTTACAAACAGATTCCACTGAATATGAAAATCATACGATTATTATAGTGTTGAGTTCAAAATTCTCTGTTAAGCCGCAAAATTTTTATTTCGGTATTCTGAATTGCGCCTGGACAATCAACTTTAAATATTGCGCCCGACGGAGGATTAAAATTTGATAAGTTTCCGGTCAAATTGTACTTATTAAGAACACTCGATTCACAATGGTCTTCTACAGGTTTCTGCATATTATTCAAAATATATTTTTCAAATACAACTGTATTCAAAATGAATTCTAGCTGGGTACTAGTTGAGTTTGATACAAAACCTGTGGGTTTTGATATTATCTTAAAATGGCTTGACTCATATAAGTTGTTAGGTAAAATGTTCTTTGTGTGAAATACTTCTTTTGTATCTCTCTTAGTACAGCCTTAGGAGAATTAACGTCATACAGATTCCTTCAGTATCTAACATCTTCGAGATCAGCAACAAATTTTATGGATTCTCACCCCCTTTGGCCCTGTATGGCAATGCGTTTGTGTTTGTATGTAAAGAGTGCCGCAACAAGAGGAGGATTACCCCTTTCCAGATAGATATGTAGGTCAAAAGTGGTTTTTGGGGGAATACAAAGTTACCCCGCTGATTATTTAATCTATTGGGTGAGGGGGATCCATCCTTGACACTCTTTAACCTGTTACTTTGTTTGGACGACGAGTCGTGTAGGTGTCCCCATTATTATATTGAGCCGCTATGGAACCCTACTACTACTACCACAGTGGTTGGGGTAAGGTTTGGAGTGTGTATGTACGTATATATGTATCTGCATGCTGCATCAAGGGGGAGGACGATCAATTGGGGAGACAAGTAGGTAGGTAGATGTTTTTTGCAAGTGGAAAACATACCTGCTTAATTCCCGTAGCGTTTTTGAGAAAAGGGTGACAACTCTTTTGAATACATAATAACTGAAGAGAAAGTGACAATATTACCACAATACTTTTACAATCGAAAACAAAATTTTTTGGATTCTCTTGTTACTTTTTACTATTATCCAAAACTTTTTTTTGAATTTAATCAAAATTCTTTAGATTTCTAGTCGTCATGCAAACCAAATCATTGGTCTGTATGGGTTATTTGCTGGTTTATAACATCTGCTCCAGTTTTTTTTCATGGATCCTTACAGGTACTTTCACTCAGAAAAATGGAGTAAGTATAATGAAAAAAGTCAATTTGTAATGGACGGCTCATTCAAAATGTGGTCAAATTCTGAAGGCAAAAAATGTAACAAAAAATAATTCTACCTGATCCTGATTGATACTAAATTGAATCTCGAAGATAATAGTTGTACTTATAATATTTAAAGCTTTCTTTAGATGTAAAAAAACGAAAATCGAAATGTATGCTGTCTGTGTTTAAAAAGAAATAATGTACTTTTAACAGCGCCATCATTATTTGCACCCAAAGACACTTAGCTTCTTCTATGCATAGATATTGCTTCCATATACCTTCTCCATAGTTTTTTATTGTTGAATACAAGTAGGTGCACATTTCTAAATTGATATCTCTGACCGTAAATAAGACACTGATGGATTTGTCCCCTTTTTTGTAATGTTGCATCTAGTCACCTAATGACATTTGATAACACATTATGATTCTCCCCAAGTACTCTTCACTCGTGTGAAATTGAAGGTCTCGTCTTACTTATTGTTTATTTTGTCTATTAATAAATTGTCTCTAACTATCGTCTCTATTCGACAAAGGTGACCGTTATGTAAGTGAGTATATAGAATGCCTCGTGCTGAAGGTGTGTGCTAGTGAAGCTCATTGCACGTAAAAGCCTCCAAAAGCTCGAAGCATTATTAACTGCCGTTAACCGATAAGTTTAACGGCGGCGCTAAGCTTTCGTTAAGCTCACCGTGAAAAGGTAATAACGCAATTACCGCTCGCTTCGTGTGAAGCTTTTGCTTGCTGGTGGTAATTTGCAAAGGAAAGCTTTGTTTATGATTGTAATTATTTTGCAATTACAACAACGCATAAAATGGTGAATGCGCTTTGTCGTTGCGGTTAAGCCAGCTTATTGAATATCTTCAGTTGATATTTGTGTTTTGGAATATTATCGAATCAACAATCGTATTGATAATTAAAATATCTGATTAAAAAAAAAACAAGTAAGGGTAATATCTTACCTCGCGGTTTCTATATATTTATATTACAGAAAATCATAATAAATATTTGCAGAAAAAGTTATGAGTTGTGAGCAAATATCGATTTTAATGGTTGAGTCTGACGGAGTGAGAAATCACACCAGTAAAAATTGTGATCATCCTCCCTCACTTATAACTTTTCGACCTTGCGGAAAGATCGCGTGAATCCTTTTTCGCCACCCTCCTTATTTATGTTTATCACTTTTCATTGATTTATACTCCTATATACAAATAATATGCTTTTGACAAAAAAATATTGCGTTGATGATAGTGTTTGATCTTTTTCTAGACTCTAGACTGACCTTTGATGTCAGTGCTCAATTTTAAATTGAATTTCACGATTATTCATGATCATTTATGTCCATGTTGGAGTCAAGATTTTCCGTGATATTGGTTTTATGTAAACAAGTTTCTGTTATCTGACGCTTGAATGTTTTTTCACCCATGTCCAGAAAGTTAACTCTCAGTCGTTAACACAAAATGAACTAGATTCTCCTTCACGAGTACAATAATTGTACTAATAAGCACGATATGAGCCATTTAATGATTTTGGCATCAAATCTCCATATTAGGTATATTTAACTTTCTGTACAAACTGTGATTTTATCTATGATTGTAAATTATTAGCATCGTATTAACTTATTTAATAACAATTTATGTCTGCTTATTTTCAGGTAAACTACACCGTTTGAAAGTTACATTAACAGAAATAAAGTGGTGAGTAACGTAAACCCAGTTTTATTATTTCTTATTTATTCTATGATCTTCATAGGTTGATATTCGTATTTTCATTAGAAATATTTATATTAGGTAGGCATGTACTTACAAAATGCCCAGTTATTTTTTTAATTTATCTTATGATCAGTAGAGGATGCGATTTGTATTTTAATTAGAAATATTTAATTTATTGCGGAATTTCTTCAGCCTTATATTTTTTCATATAAATCAAGAATTCACTGAAAACACGAAACATTTTTATTTTTTCTTATATCGAAATTTCGTGATTTTACTTATTATCAGAATTACAATATCCGTCATAGAATTAATCCTATCACCCCCATCAATCAAAAGCCTAATTTCCACTTTGATATAAAAAATCGGATATTGCGCCGGCATCCTGCTGCCTCTCGAAATAGACGGAGTCGTTTTTTTCTGTAACTCTCTAACTCCATATAAATAACGAGAAAAAATGGAATCTGTCAGGCCTCGATAAGTTTTTCAGTTGTAAAAAAGCATGCCTTATTTGGTTATGGCCTCGACACAGCACGGCAACAACTGCAACATGTTTTGATTTCCTTATCGTATGGCAGTCAAAGCAGCTGCTGTTTCTACCCCGAAACGGGATTAAGCTCAGAGAAAGAGAGATATTTAGAACGATGTGTGAGCACGCGGTGAATGTATCTGAGCAGCATATCCGGCTGAAAACGGACTGGATTTCTCCGGATGGAGGTGATTTGCAAGAAGAATTTATTGATCTTTACAACAATTTTCACATCGGAAAAGAATTCTCACATTTGGTTCAGGTAATCGTCAACTCGCTGTTTTCTCCTCAAAATATCAAAAAGTTTTGTTTGATTTTTCAAGACACTACAAAATTAATGAGCAGATTTCATTCAATTTTCGAAAAATGAAAATTCAGAATTTTCTAACTTATAACTTGAAAGTTTCCCTCGGTCTCTTTTTTGCATAGGTTTCTTGCGGAAAATTTGATAGAATATTATGTGCAAGTCCAATAAAAATATATATTTTCTTTTGACCAATCACTTCTGTAATGTCAATTAAATTATGTGTTTCCTTCATTCATTGAAAAAAGCATTATTATTTATGAATTAAAGAGGCCCTCTCTAAAACGAATAGTAAAGCAGCAAATTCGAAAAAAAGAGTGCGAGATGGGCTCAGATGAAGACATGGTTTTCTACCTTCTAGTTTTTAGGAGGTTTTCCTGTCAAGTTTGAGTAAGGCGTTGTATTCTTAATTTTTTGCCAAAATGTTCATCCCTTTCCTTCTATATTATTCAAACCGTTCATTTTGAAATTTAAATCCCCTTCATTTGATATATCCCATAATTCAATAGAATTTGTTTTCAAACTTTTCAAATTGATAAAATTTTAAATTTCGAAAAATGTTGCTCCCTCCACCGCTTGGCGATTTTGATGAGGAAGGAAATGTTTTTGTGTGGTACCATTTATCAACACTTTTATCCAAGGAAAAAAGAATAATTAAAATATCGTTGCCTATTTACACGGCAAACGGCACGTACATACCTACCTACATAAAAAAGCAAACATAAAATTGAATTGTATACCACTTTCGTTTTTAGAAGTGGGCCAAAAATGATAGATATGTTTTTATGGACCATTCAGCCACCAAGTCTGACAGAATGAGAAATCACACGAGTAAACATCATGATCATCCTCCCTCACTTATAACTTTCCGACCTTGCTGAAAGATCGCGTGAATCCTTTTTCGCCACCCCCTTGAAGGAGAGTAGGGTGTATGTGGGGTGAGGAGAATCTCTTCCGGGTAGAGGGTATATATAATACCGCAAAGTCGTCGTATTATCCCTGGACGGCCATCTCGGTGGCCCGGACCGTCTGGGCTCCGTCTAGCCGACCATAACGACCGGGTATATATACGAGTAGTACTACGACTAAAAGGGGGCCGCCTTGCCACTGACCGCTGCCTCGGGCTTGACGGATGGAGAGGATCCCTTACCTTGCACAATATATTTAGGTACATAAAACGCCCATTTCTACAGAATAACAGAACACGTCACAATAATTATGTACAGTTTGTTTGCTGTTGGAATTGTCGGATAAAATAAACATTTTTAAAAGAATGCTGCCATCTTCATTAAATGAAATGATCTGAAAAGTACAGAATAAAATTTGTTAAATGGTTACTACAATTAGTATTATAGTGTATTACATAAATCATACCAAATGCATTTAACATATACTTACTTAATATAAAGTTTCTAATTTTTTTTTTTTCAATACGTAAAGGAAGTATCAACATCTTTAAAATTTTTATGATTTGTCATTTTATGTTATCTGCAAATTAATTTTAGAAATAATATTTTGTATTTTTCATCATTCATTCATCATTCGCTTTTTTTGGTGAAAAGTTATTTTTTTCATACTTCTAAATAATCACGAGGTGTGAACCACAAGGACAACTATTGATCGACTAATTAAATGAATACAGCAAGATAGGGTCAAGCTTTCAATGAATTCTCTTACTAGATTTGAATATGCCTAGGGCCCTAGTTCAGAGACCTCAATCTTTTTTTAAAATAATTCTCCCATTTACTGCTTGTGGGAAATACGATTTAAAAAAATCTATCTGGAAGCAGAACATTCCTGAATAAAGAACCGGCACACTTTTGCTATATATTTGTTTTTTAAAAAAACTCTAGGTCATATGACAATTGACAAGAGACAGTTGATCTTATTGGAAACTGCCATTGACATTTTAATATAGAAAACTGCATTACAGCTACAAAAAGATTAGCAATATAATGTTTGAATAGACATATATTTTCAGATATTTGTACCACTTTAAAAATAATAAATTGTGGAAGTATAAATTCTATCATTATTAAATGAACATATTCCCATATTGATTAGGCATAATGACCACAAGTTGCTGAGCACAATACAGACAAACACACACCCACACACATATATAACTTACCTATCTTAATGTGTAACCTAACAAGGGGGTACATCACATCGAGTTGCTCGTGCCGTGTGCCCCTGAATTTTCAAGCCCACGCCCCCTCGACAGATCACTCACTGTCACGCAGAGCAAGGGGTGCGTTGTTCGGTCTTTCGTACATACGTCTCTTACAGACGAAGGCAAAGAGATTGAAGACTGAGGAGCTGAGATTACGTCCCACTTGTCTTCTCCTGTCCCTGTCTACGACAAGACTTCGAAATTGCGGTCGGTTGCTAAACATTTTACTTTTTGACCGACTTCCCAAAAGGAGGAGGTATACAATTCGATTGTGTGCTTTTTTTTTTTTTTTTTGGTTTGTGCGCGCCTTTCATATAGTAAACGTACTCCGATTTTGATGATTTTTGATTCATTTGAAAGAGGAGGCTTGAGAAATGGTCCCATATTCATAAAAACGGGAATCCGACATCTCGTTCCCTCCGAAAACCGCCCCCGAAGGGGGTGGAGGGAGCAAATTTTGTCGAAAATTGAAAATCTGCGTTGATATAATTATAGATAGGACAATATCCGGAAACGTTTAAATGGAACATTTTTTCAAAAGAGTAACGGTTTTCGACATAGAGACATTTTAAATTCTCAAATATACCTATTTTCGCTATGTGGAGGGGGCGATTTCTGTCGAAAATTGAAAATCTGTTTGCAGTACATGAAAGACATAATTATTTGTAGCAACATTTATACTGAACATTTTTCCCTTAGAGTTACGGTTTTCGAGTAAAATCGGTGTTAAAATGGTAACAACTAAAATATTCAAGCGTATTTCCGCAGCGATGTTCTGAGATCTCAATAATAACAACTACAAGCAAGGAATATACGTGGGTAATAGGATAAGTACTATCTTCATTGATATGGTATAGTGAACGTTCAACGATTTTCGTGACTAATGTTACACTCAAAAGTGTGAAATAAATATTTTTTACAAAAAATTGGACCGACTTTATTAGTTGGTGCACTGAAAAGTATAAAATAATATTAATTCTATTGGGGCTGGTACTTGTGAAGTTGGTGCCAAAAGTTACCAATCTACTTGCAACTGCACAACTTCAAAAGTAACAGCACCAATAGAATTAATATTATTTTATACTTTTCAGTGCACCAACTAATAAAGTCGGTCCAATTTTTTGTAAAAAATATTTATATTATGACGAATACAAGTTTCTTCTAGTCCAAGGAGTATCGAAGATATTATAATAGAAATACAAGATTGTTAATTTCCAAACATGAACATCAAATATAATATGAAATCTTGAAAAGAATCCAATAAATGGGCAAATCCAAATAAAACCTAGGACATATTGTGCGGAATGAACAGCTATATTACAAATTAAAGTTCTATACTGCGTTTCACACTAAGAATGTAGTGTGGCCGAGTATAGGCAATGCACTTTAAATGGGAAATTTAACTTAACATGTAGTATTTTGTTTTCATTGTTTATTATATATTATTGATTATTGAACATGAAAATGTTGAGATAAAATCTAAACCCAAGCTGCTCACTGTACCTGAGACAGAACCTGATGCAAAAATCGCCATAAAAATTGCCCATATTCAGATTGAATCGGCACTTGAAGAAGAATGGGCAAATTGGTCTTATTTTGAATGAACCCCTATAGGTGCGGGTTGGTGTTAAAAGGTACTAAATTAATTGCATTAACTAATAATCTGAATATATCAATATGATTCTGGTATTTTCATTCAAAGTTACTAAGATTCGAAACTAGTTTCAATAATCGTTACATGACTATAAATAGTTATTATTATATACTGCAATGGCAGCCTAAAATAAAAATAGGTATACCTATCTACCAAAATCGGCCCACTTTCTGAAACTGAGCTCGCACTCCTTTATTAGCCCCCATGGTTCAATATTGGTGTTTTGATACTTTCGGGCTATTGTCGAAACAACACTGTATAATTTAGTAAACTTAACCGATCCTGTTGCAGCATTTTCAATAGGTACCTAAGTAAAGCTTCTTAATTATCTGTAGGTATAGTAGGAAGTTATTGTGATGAGTCCGAACATCCACAACTGCCATATTCCCACGCCTTGAAAAGGGCCGGACTTTGGCATAATTAAGTAAACAAAATAATCAAGTAAATAGAAGGTCGTCTTTGTTAATAAATATGCACGTTCGACCCAATATTTGCAAAAAGGGAGCCAATAACAAAAAAGGCAGCCAATAAAACGTATATTAAAAAAATATTGATTGATATAATCTCAGTCGTTAATTTTGTGAGAGAATTCTGGGCGATCGAGCTTTGATCGGGTAACACATAATTTAGAGTGGGTCTATAAGAGATACTCTAAAAGTTAAAAATGTGCATATTTATAGTTAAAATGTATTTCGATCGGTAAATATTGCTTTTATCATTCACATGTCTCAGAATTTATACCGATTGAATATGAAAGTATCGTTAATCGGTTTCTCGACCCCGAAAACCCCTTTTTGCTAATTTTTATGAAAATCGGCTAAACCTTCCTTGAAATAGCTAATGTATACCTTAAGGGTCACAATATATTAAATATTTTCAGTGAAAATTTTGGATTAAATTATCAGAAACTCGAAAGAAAAAATGGGTTTCGTTAAAAAAAAACTCAAAGGTGAACAGAATTCGATCCGAGAAACTCTAGGTTGATACCCGGAAGCTTAACCATAGGACTATTTTTCCCTATGATGTTATCGGGTTCATATGGCTATCTGACATATAGGCTGTAAGACTCGTATAATGAGAATATTAATTGCTGAAAACGATTTTTCTTGTGAATGTGAATACAAACAATCGATTCAATATACTCTAGAACCCATACATATGAATTTTCATCGAAATCGGTAGACCAGAAGCATATAATTAGATAAATAAATTAAAATTTTAAATGCTTTGTTCAAAATTAACTTGCAGCTGGTTGGGTACCTATTTCTTTTTATCAAGTTCACATTATACGTTACCTTAGTATTGTACATTCCGGGTATTCGTTTCAGTTATAATCCACAATTTTATTATTATTTATGATTATTGTCCTCCTCTGGTTCGTGTAATTAAACTGGGAGGAAAACTCAATGCTTGGACCTCGAATCCCTTCCGTCAATCAAAATATTTTTTTACGAAAAAAAAATCTGGTGTGTCCACTCACACAACTTTCCTACCGCTCGCATGCAAATTCCAGTGAATGAAAAATTTTACACTATTACAATACTCTCCTTACATAGCGACGATAATAGCGGTAGTAAAGTAAAAATCCTCTGGTCAAATCGTGCTACCACTCATTTTTTTCAGCATGTGAAGACAAACAACAATGGTCATGTAACATTTTTTCGCAAGATGAAACGTTTAGCCAGAATCTGAAGAAACATGTGGAAAATACGGAATTTTATTCAAGCATAACTTTTTTTGTGCTTTTTCTCAGGGATGGCGCTATATGTGGGTGGGGCAGTTTTAATCGAAATCCTTAGAGCCGTTTTCGCGCTATAGTCTTGAGCAAATCACGTTTTTTTGGCTATAACTCAACACCCAGTGTATACAGGATTCTCATTCAGTGCCACCGGCGAGTGATATTGGTACCAAACAAAATAAAAAATGAAGCATCAAAATACACCGATCCGTTCCCGAGATAATGCTATCACAGACAGACAGACGGACAGGCAGACAGACAGACAGACCAATGGCTGAAAATATGTTTATTAGACTTAGAAAACTCTGAAACGTCAACATTTGTAAAAATCTCGATACCGAAAATTTCACACGATTACAATACTTTCCTTATACAGCTACAGTAGCGTAGGAAAGTAATAGGACTGACCTTTAATTCTATGGGTGCTGATAATGTTGAATTGGTGCAGTTGTAATTTACTTTTGGTACTAACTTTTTGGCCAAAAATATGTATTTAGCAATAGTCATATAAATTGTTGAGTGTACACTTATATTCAGTGATTTCAAAATATAATCGTGACAAACTTTTTTTATTGTACAATTTAAACGTAACTGGAAATCCTCTTTTATTTAATCCCGTCACATCAAATTTACAATTTCAATAAATTTTAACTCTTCCAACCAAATTGTGGGAGGTTTTCAGGGGAAAGGAGATGTTAAACTCCTCTTACCACTGAAAAACGATTCATCAAAATCGGTGCACGTTTGCTATACTTAAAGAAAAGGCGCGTACATACATAGTGATGAATTGTATACCTTCTTCGTTCTGTCGAAAATACTTAAAAAAGAGTATTGGAGTGTAGGGATAAAAATAAAAATCTTGTATGTATGAAGTCTATAATTAATATGTCAAAAATATCACATTTTCTAGTCGATCTGGATAAACAGATTTTTTCATATTTTGAAACGTGCTTTCGATCAAAATGTATATGCGACTCTCAATTCCCTATCTAAAATTCCATTTTCATTTCTATATAGGTACACTGTTGAACCTGAAAATTTGTAATACCTTTTTACCCCATCCATCAAAATACAAGAATCGTAAACAGCATCCATTCAAGAGAAAAAGATATTATATTTACAAGCGCGCCAAAAGGCCTTTAGGACATAAATAACACCGTAGAAGCCGAGAGATAACGGCACCATCTCCTCCCCCACATTATTTTATCCTTCTCTCGCACTCGAGTTGTGGAAGAGAGAGTGGGAGATCCCGAAAGTATAGAAGAAGATTAACCCTTCGGGGGGCGTTCAGCGTCTCGATGGACACCTGCCGGTGCCGCGAAGACAGCCCAAGAAAGCCGGAGGGGCGAAGGTGTTCGGTCGCGTGCCACGGAGGCCGGCACACGCCAATGTGTGGGTGACAGGGGACCAGCAGGGGGAAAGGGGCCCGTCACGATAGGGCAATCCCAGCGGGTCCACGACCCCAAATAAAGGCAGCCGAACGTCATTTTTGGTCAGTGACACCAGCGAAAGTCGGTAGTCGATTGGCATGTCAGATCAGGCAGACGTATGGAGAGCTTTTGAGAGAAGGGGAGTCTCAATCGTTCATTGAGCAATATGAACATGGCACGATAGAATAAAAATCTGTTGAGGTAAAATCTTACTTGAATAAAGATAACCGGTGCGGTGACAACCTTCAGGATCGACCGCCTTTTCTTCAATACCGAATCTCATTTGACATACAGTTCTGGTAAATCTAGTAAATTTAAATTAAAACACTGTAATAAATAATATTGTTCAAACATGACAATTGTTTGGACACACTGTGCACTGTGCCTCTCTCAAATTTACATATACAGTCAAGGGATGGACATACCGATCGCATCGCGTGATGATTTTTGTTAGTTCCTACCGCGTTAAGAAAATTCGTTCCATAAATAATTACTTTATCTTTACCATATAGGCTTCACGATTTTGAATTTATTTCTTCTAAATTCAGCAGTCAAACATTTTCTTACTAAATACAAGTGAAACAAATACACTTGTCTCGCAGAAAAATGATAACAAAAGTAAAATTATAAATAAATTTTAGAATGTATTAATGTTTGAATTCATTGTTGGAATGTTAAATGAATGTGGATGTCAAGTCCTGTTCATTAATCACTTATAATATTAACCGTGAAGCTTCAATGAAACAAAAGTGTGTGTTATTAAGTAAGCAGGTCATTCTACTTCTACATTCTACAGAGTATAATGAAACAAAATACATCTAAGGCTTGTGAAATATTAGATATTAAAATTGAACTCAACAATCAATCATGAGTTTTTTACATTGATTTTTTGAGATGCAGTGCGTTCTTATATTAGATGTATATTTTCATTTCAAAGATTCATTGTTTGCGTCTCTATCTAGGTACCGACATAATAATATTAAATGAATGGCATATATAACTAATAACAACAGCTAATAAATATAAATATAATCATAATGAATTTGAATTCACTTAATTTGGCTTCCGTACTTGCGATTAAAAATAAAGAAAGATGACATTTTTTACTCGACCCATATGTGGAAATATAGAATAAATAAGCTAATTCTGATTTACTGGTTATTATTGAAATTAGGGAACTAAAAGGAAGAACTTTCTCAAGTGCATCATGTGTCGTATCACAGAGTTACTCGACTCATTTGTGTAAATATAATACGAAATATAACAGGGCTCTATCGTTTTGCAGTGAAACAGGAACATATAATCCTAAGTATGGAACTCTCTCTCATTCCGAGCCCGATCCGCTCTTGTTCGCTGGTTCATCCTCGTTGATCCGATTATTTGATATTTGTTTCTGACATAAATCATGATTGAATGACGCATAGATGCGAATCACATCCACTTCCTATTATTCTACACCATGGAATTATAAAAAAAATTCAAACAACCGTTATGTCATTATACAATGTTTAAAACTCTGAGATCAAGAGAATTCAGCTGGACTGGACACCTGGTGGTTTTTTCGATTGTGTTACTATTTACTTTTTGTATATACCAAATGTAGATGTGTGTTTGAAGGATCAAATTCTCCATGCATCCGTTCCCATTTTACCTGGGACCTTTTCCATTTTCTCTCTCTCAGCTTTGTAGGTAGTACCTACGAATATATACTTTGCTTGTTGGGCATTCATGAACTTGATCGTTTTGGTTTAACCTTTTTCATCCGGGATTCAGGTATATAAAGGTCGCATGCCATAGGTACAATGACCAGGCAAATGAGAATTCTTCCTTTCTATGGACATATTGAATTCATATTATATAACAGCCATTTATATTAAAGACTCACTTGAAATGATTAATGACTCATCATAATTTATATAAACAAATTTTGGTGGAAGTATAGCCTGGTATTTCATAAGGAGCGTGGGAAAATATGCGTATTTATTGTTTAACTAAGTCAAGAAAATGTCAACAATGGCATTTTTTTATACTGAATATCTGTTATTTAATCGTACTCTATCCATTTTTGAAATGTGCAGTACAGACACACCGGGATCTACTGCCTTTTTATATGTATAGATTTGATATTGCCAATTAGCCTAGAAATTATCGAACGATTCATTGTTCGTTTAGACCGACAAAATGAGAGCATTCTAACAACGGCAGCAGTGCCATTCCCAAATAATTGTTTTTTAGGAGAAAAGTTCACTTTCCAACAATTTCGACGAAAAAATAACTGTAGTACCTATAACAATCTGGAAATTAAGTAAAGGATAGATTCGATAACTTATTTTCTGGGAAATCAATTCTTCAGATATAAACAAGTTCTGATAATTGAAGTTTAAGATCTTTTCGAATATGAATCTTGAAAATAATCAAAAATAAAACTTTTTATTTGAAAAAAATATCGGTAATGTTTTATAACTCAAAAATCCAATTAAACAAGATGCAAATGATGTTAATAAAATGTTAAACAAGTAAAAATCGCTACATTCAAATACGAAGTGTCCAGTTGTCATTGCTTCATGTTTTGTTGTTCATAGATCACCGAATATACAGGGTGGTCCAAAATATAATGTATAAACTTTAACAGCGTATTCAGCAGATAAAAATAATTAAAAAATTTCATATAAACTTCTCTTCAAATTTTTTTGAGATATTTTATATGAACTTTTTTAATTATTTTTATCTGCTGAATACGCTGTTAAGGTTTCTCCATTATAATTCGGACCACCCTGTATATACTATATTCAAAATAGTGTTGTGAAATTCCAAAGAACTTTCGTCTGATATGCTGAATAAGAAATTACCTACTTCAAATGATACAGTTAGCTAATTATTTGATGACATTCAAATGTACAGATTGAGTCAAGTAAGAAATTTTATTGTGGTTGTCTCGACGTATGGTAATATAAAAGCAAAGATTCACTTCAATTATCACCAAAATTTTGTAATGTAGGCTGGAAATGTGTGTAGACTTATATTGGTTATGATCATAACATTAGTTCAGGATTGTGCATTTCTATCAATTTTGCTCAAAAAAATATTTCTGTTCCTAAGAGCTACGACGAGTAATGTTTCAATATTGAAATAGGTAAATATGAAAATATATGGTCCTAATTCCATGGTACACTTTGGTTCGCTCGATATTACATATGTAAAAAAGTACATTTGAGGGCAAAAAATTAGCTTTACTCGTTTTTCAGCATTGATATATATTTTGCCTTATCTGTGAAACTCTGGAATCGTGTTCTTGTTCTTTATAGGTAGGTATATCACAAAACTCTCCATTCCACTTCAAAATATAACGTTCAATGGTAGTTGTGGACCGTATTGTATCGTATCGTTTTCAAAACTGTTGCTCTTACAAAATGTAGAAATTTGGAAAAGTCAACCTGAAATCTAAATCTGTATGCATGTATCTATTAATACTGACATCATCAAATCATATTTGATATAAAAATATGTTGTTCTTCTATCATGGTACAGTTTTTTGTAACAGTTTCTAAGCTATTAAGTCAGCATAAAGGATAAATTGACCTAAGGTTGATTATTATGTTTCAGTATAAAGAGAAGACGAACGGTTAAGAAATGTCAATTCGCTAAGGTTTAAACGGAATACCATCGGTTCCAAAATAGGGACAGCTGTACCTGAAGAATGAGAAATAATTGCCAGCTTTTCTGTTTAGTCGATAATTTAGGTAAAATTGACATTTGTTCAAACCGTGCGCTAACATTTATGTGCAAACTGTTTGAGAGAGCTGGAAAGCATTTTTACATTCCGCTACCGATTTCCATGAGGTGACGTTCTAATGCTGAAACCGATTGTAATTTTTTTAGGGGGTTCCAAAAAAACTGACGGGCCAAATTTATTTAGTATTTTTGACCGACTTTAAAAAAAGGAGGAGGTATATATTTTTTTATGTAGGACTGTTTCGCTTAGTAAACGTGCCCCGATTTTGATGATTTTTGATTCAATAGAAAAACTCAAATCCGAAATCTCCTTCCCTCCAAAAACCATCCGAAGGGGATGGGAAGGGGGGCAATTTTACTCGAAAATCTGAGACGGCAGAATCCGGAAACGTTTGAGTTCTTTCACAAGAGTTACTGTTTTCGAGCTAAAGCAATGGTAAATACTGAAATATGTGTATTTCTGCTATGTGGAGGGGGAAGTTTTTTCGAAAATTGAAAATATGAGTCGGCCATATTAAAGAAAAGATTTTATGCATCAACATTTAAATTCGACATTTTACAGTTTTACAGTTACAGTTTTCAAGTTACAGCAGTTGTAAAGTCTGAAATATGTGTAACTCCGTCACCATGTTTTGAGATCTCTTATACATGAGTAATAGGATAAGTGCTATCTTCTTTGGCGTTAGTGAACGTTCAACGATTTTCATGACCAATGTTAGATACATTCAAAAGTGTGAAATAAATATCTTCTAACAAAAATTGAACGAAGTATTAGTTGGTGCACTGAAAAATTCGAAATAAGTATTAATTCTGTTGGTGCTGGTACTTTTGAAGTTGATGGCAAAAGTCTTCTAACTACAAATGCATAACTTCAATAGGACCAGCATCAATAGACTTGATATTATTTTGCATAAATTCGGTCCAATTTTTGGTAAAAAATACTTATTTAGAAACCGAAATAGATCTTAATAAAATCTTAAAAAGTATTATATCAATAACTAAGTTTTGTTGTTCATATTCAAATACATTATCAATATACCTTTATTTGAATAACATTGATCTATAATCCTTGGGATCGTTTTCAAATTCAATTGAATTTGAATCATTGATTTGATGTATGTATAAAAGCATATATATATATATATATATATATATATATATATATATATATATAATAAAATAGATTTTTGTTGGGGATGCAGTCATTTAATAAATAAAATTCTTTGGATTATGCCAAGCTTTCGAGAATGTTTATTCTCTTCGTCGGGGCAAACTAAAAATCGTTACAAATTTTTTTTTAACTACATAATAGATTATTAATTAAAGTACTTACATTCGTGAATTTATATAAAATTAACCACAAACAGGAAAGATTTCATAGTCAGCAATCAGAAATGTCATTAGTTATTTATAAATGTCATGGTAACAGCATATCTAGAGTTGAAAGTGTCTAGATTCAAGTTTTCTTAGAAAAAATCCAAATAGGAGTTATCTTTGTGTTTGTAGCTCTTTTTTAACAAGTCACACATTAAACTTAAAAATATTGTTTCGCCATTTGCTTTTTTGATAACACTATTTAAAATGTATTAAATAACATGGAAAATGTTTAAAATATTCTTACATGTTGATTTGTGAGAGAAATCAGCTTATCATTATTATTAGCTTCATTGAATGAATGAATGCTTTTCAGGATATTTTATATTGTGTATTTATCGTATTGTGAGAGAATACGATAAAGATGATATATGTTAATATTTCTCTATTAGATATATCTTATTTTAATAAATTTCTCAGGTTAATTTGTGAGAGAGATTGACTTGTTTTTTTTTTTTTTTTTGTTTTTTTTTTGTTTTTTTTTTTTTGTTTTTTTTTATGTAATTGACGCTTTCCATTATTCATTTTAAAGTTATGTATGTCGTATTGTGAGAGAATATGATTATATATAATTAACAAATAATCTGAATGCCTAACAAAATAGTAAATAATATTATTGACATAATAAACTTGAATTTATACTGCAATACCTACGAATTCAGATGGTCTAGTCTGTGTACGGGTATATATTTATTTATATTATGTGTTTCTAAGTCTGTTATGAATATATTTTTTTTTTATATATAATTGAATAATAACTTTTTCTTTTTACTAAACTTATATCTGCCTCAATATTTTTAAGTTTAATGTGTGACTTGTTAAAAAAGAGCTACAAACACAAAGATAACTCCTATTTGGATTTTTTCTAAGAAAACTTGAATCTAGACACTTTCAACTCTAGATATGCTGTTACCATGACATTTATAAATAACTAATGACATTTCTGATTGCTGACTATGAAATCTTTCCTGTTTGTGGTTAATTTTATATAAATTCACGAATGTAAGTACTTTAATTAATAATCTATTATGTAGTTAAAAAAAATTTGTAACGATTTTTAGTTTGCCCCGACGAAGAGAATAAACATTCTCGAAAGCTTGGCATAATCCAAAGAATTTTATTTATTAAATGACTGCATCCCCAACAAAAATCTATTTTATTAAATAATAAACCAGTCAAGAATTCAGAATCAAACAATTTATATATATATATTTATATTTTTATATACCTATTATAGATTCAATTTAAACTTGTATAATTTATAATTCCATTCATTCTCATAGATCTGATTTGAGAATTTTCAATTCTGATTTTTCTCATGACGCAAAGGTCAACCAACATATTATATCTTTTGTTTTTACACACGTTAATCTAGTCTATTAAGTTATCATAACATGCGATAAACAGCAAAGATGACGGATGTGACCATTTCATCTACTTAAGATCTTATTAGCTCACAAATCCAAGTACCTACAGTATGGAATTATTTGATTTTTATCACGTGACGTATAATATGTTTTCTCTTTCATATAGAAAGTAACATAGATATGTACATAGAAGCTGCAACTGAGCAATTCTCATTTTAAGAAAGGAAGACAAATTTAATAATAATAGTAAAACGGAATCCAAACCAAGGTGAATAAAAATCATACAAAGATAAATAATAGATTAATTAAGTCACGCTGCCAAATGAGTATGAGGGTCTAGGCGAACTTATGTCTGATCCATGAATGATTTAGAACATTTAAAAAAAATCCATAATATTTAGTTTGACTAGTGTGGTTTCCAGCTTTGGTAATGCTCATGCTCTTATAACCTGCAAGATAACGTCTTATGTAAAGATAAGTTTAGATATATCAGTTATTGATATTTGAGTTACCACTTTGCGCAGGTTAAATTTAATTTTTTATTTTTTTATTGGTCATCAAATTCAGTCTGTTTGTATGTTCCAAAATTATACCGTGAATGCATCGACTAATTTTGTGTTTCTTTGGGTTTTGTACCCAACGAGACCCTATTACTAAGCCACCACTGTCAATCCGTCCGTGTGTCAGCGGGATGTATTTCTATTACCGCTGTAAGAAGAAATTTTATTATTTCTTCATACATAAAAAATATTTTTTACAAAAAATTGGACCGACATTATCAGTTGGTGCACTGAAAAGTGTAAAATAATATTAATTCTATTGGAGTTGGTAGTTGTGCAGTTGCACAGTTGGCACCAACTTCACAAGTACCAGCACCAAAAAAATTAATATTATTTTGTACTTTTCAATGCACCAACTGATAACGTCGGTCCAATTTTTTGTAAAAATTATTTATTTCATACTTTTGAGTGTTACATTTGTCACGAAAATCGTTGAACGTTCACCATTATCCATGTATGCTTTGCTTGTATTGGTTATTATTCAGAGATCGTGGCGGCAATATGCATATTATAAACTTTACTACTCTTTTAACTCAAAAACCGTAACTCTTTGGAAAAAATATTCAATAAAAATGTTGCTACAAATAATCTGGTCATTAATTTTCCATTCTAAGATCTTCAATTTTCGAGAGAAATTGCCTCTTCCACATAGCGAAAATACACATATTTCAAATTTCAAAAAAATTTCAGCAAAATCTCGAAAAGCGTAGCTCTTTTGAAAAATGTTCAGTTTAAACGTTTCCGAATTCCTTAGTATCTCTAATTCTGCCATCTCGGATTTTCGATTTTCGAGAAAAATTGCCACATCCACCCCCTACAGGGGCGGGTTGCAGAGGGAAGGAGATTTCAGATTTGCGTTCTTATGAAGATAGGACCATCTCTCAAGTCTCATCTTTCAAACGAATTAAAAATCATCAAAATTGGAGTACGTTTACTATATAAAAGGCGCGCGCAAAAAAAGCAGACAGTCGAATTGTATACCCTCCTCCGTTCGGGGTTCGTCGGTCAATAAAATAATGAATTATCTCTTGATCTAAATTTTATCTATTACCTAGGGTAAATCTAAATTTTAGATTATCGTATTCAGAGTTGAAAGAAATAAACTCATGTAAGCGCGAAACATACAGAAGGGGATAAATATTCTACGCGTTCTGCCTAGTTGTATACTGAATTTGAACATGGCATCTAAACATGGAAAACCAAAATAGACATGGAAGGATCCGCATTGGGCACCCAAGGACGTAGCTGTGATATAAATGAACATACACACAAACATATAGGCAGGACACAAGCGGTGGTCATCATCAGCTGATCCTGCTTATCAATAAACGCCACCCCATAAAAGGGTGGGTATCTCCGACCGACTCACGGTTCTGTGGTCGCTGTATGCGGGACGAAGGTCGATTTTATTTGGGTTACGAGAGAGGGATACATATATACTACTACTACTACTATATATATATATACCTACACACACATACATGCACATCGTGACGTCCACGACGTTTATTCTTAGACGACGTCGACGATGCGATGCATCGCCCTGACACGTGTTGGTTGGTCGGTGTTGGTGTTGTTCTTGGGCAGCGCGTTTTACGCTCAACTTGGAATGACTGTTTGAGAGACGGGAGAAATGGATGGGTTGTGTGGACTTACTGTTGAGGAAGGTTTTTGATTGTTGTATTGTAAGGAAAATTGGAGCATTTCCAATGGTGCAAATGACATTAAAAATCAATAATAGTATTTTAGGTACAATAATTGTATATTACAGTGTGCCCAAAATTGTTGATTATGATAGATGTATTAGTAAGTATCTCAGAAACTTTAAGGATAGATGGCGAAAGTTTTGGATAATTTAATTTTGCCATTTAAATCAATTGCATCTACTCAGGTTTCTCGAATACTTTGAAGATACTAAAACAGACAGTTTTAACGTCTGAAGCCATCCATCATCAGCATTGTTTTAAAAAATTACCCTTTTAGTTTACCGAAAATATTAGAGAAAATCGGAATAGTTGGAAATGATTTGTAAACGGCATTGAGACACCAATTAAATTATTTTCCCATCCATGACCAATTCTGGTCAGAGTGCATAAAAGTTTGCAAGATGAGTCTAGGTATATGTCAGATTTACAGAAAACTAGTTTAGTTAGTATTAACGATTGGGGATTAGCGACAACCATACGAGTCCGGAAGGAAATTTGACATGTACCTAGAGGCGAATTTTGTTTCACGGTTGTGAGTTTTGCCCCTTCGTTGTGTAATAGCAAATATTTTTTATTGCAACACCTGCTTTCGATGCTCATTTTGAGAGAAGTAGATAACTGTTTATTATATATATTTAAGTCAGGAATAAGATATATTCTATGAGCCAACACTTGTTAGTTTATTTCCGTCTTTAACAATTCCATCACAGACTGATCTTGTCTATATTCAGTCAAGATTGACGTTTGGCATTATCTTAGCCACAGTCGCGTAACTAATTTAAAGGACTTGGCATCTATACATATACCTACTGGCTGTTCCAAAATTCAATACATTTGCCTGGCCAGGGTTAGAACGAAAATTGACAGATATATGGACTTCCATAAATATATTTATATATTTATATAGGAATATGACATTGACTGATGACATAATTTAAACCTGGCTAGGCTAATGCTTTGTATTTACGAACACACTGTTTATGAATAACATTGTAACAGGCCGATATCAGTACATTATAGATATTTAAGAAAAACTAATATGGGAGGGGTCTTTACTAGAGCAACAAAAGACAAAACAACAGTTTTTAGAATTTTTGTCTGACTGTATGTATTTACGCGCATCACGCAAAAACTACTGCATGGAATTGAATACAGTTTTCACCGATATATTACTTAAAATATAGGCTCCATTTTATCCTGTCTGTCTGTTTTTCTGTATGTTTGTACACCCATCACGCAAAAACTACCATATGGAATTAAATCCAATTTTCACCAATGTATTGTTAGAGGTCTAACTTAAAATATAGGTTTCAGTTTACCGCGTCTGTCTGTCTGTCTACCTGCTGAGTGTTTTCAATAAAAATTGATAAATCCAATTTATCGGATGCTAGTTTGAATCTGTCAAAGTACAATCTTAGATTTTAGTATTATTCACCAATCAGATTGATTAGAATGTAACCGTCTATATTGTTTTCATATCTAACTTAGCTATGTCACACTCAAGAGAAGTAAAATCCCGTAGAAACTTAGCATTTCCGCCCGTCAGGGTTTAGATATTGAATAATCAAGGTAGGTGTTATAAAAAATATTGCACTCGTATTTGGTCAGACAGAATCTTACTTCTGTCTGTTTTCTATTTTTGCAAAGATGACATATAAATAAAGGTTTTGTAAGTTGCGAAGTTGTTTGTAATTCTAGTAGAAATAGAAATAATATTGTTTCATATTTTTCAGTGCAATACCTAATAAAGTCTGTTTTAAATTTTGTGAAAAAGGTTATTTATAACATTTAAATTGATTATAATCGTAATGATCCTTAGAAATCCTTTTTCGAAATCAAAGCTTTAACACTTAATCTCTTTCGATACAGAAATTCTTAAGAAAGCTAGTTATTATTTTTCTTCGTTCATTTATTTATCTACTACCTATTTCAATGAAAGTAATTAACACAAAATTTATTAGGTTATAGGTGATGGGTCGAAAAAAAAACGGTGGTCATGTCCATCGATAAAAATTTTGAATGTTCTCCGCCGTATCATTTTTTTTTCAAAGTTTATTTTATTTTTTACCGACTTCAAAAAAATGAGAAGCTATACAATTCAGTTGATGTTTGCTTTTTTATGACTTTTCCCGCGATTTTTATAGTAAACGTACTATGTTTTAGACGATTTTTAATTTATTTGAAAGAGGAGAGTTGAGAAATGGTTCCACATTTAGAAAAACTCAAATCCGAAATCTACTTCCTTCAAAAAACCGCCCCCGAAGGTCGTGGAGTGGGCAATTTTTCTTGAAAATCTGAGAAGGCAATATTAAAAATGGGACCATATCCGAAAAATTGAAAAAAATGAAATTTTTTTCAAAAGAGTTACGGTTTTCAAGTTTCAGCAATGGTGAAGTCTGAAGTATGTGATATGCCTATTTCCGCTATGCGGAAGGGCATTTTTTTCGAAAATTGAAAATATGAGACGGCCAAATTAAAGAAGAGATTATATGTAGCAACATTAAACATTTTTTCAAAAGAGTTACGGTTGTCGAGTTACAGCAGTAAAGTCTGAAATATGTACCTACCTATATCTGCGCCGCGATGTTTTGAGATCTTTAAATGATAAATAACAAGCTAAACCTATACATGGGTGATAGGATAAGTACTATCTTGTATTAGTGAACGTTCAACAATTTTCATGACTAATCTTACACTCAAAAATGTGAAATAAATAATACTTTTTCCACAAAAATTTAACGACTTTATTAATTGTTGCACTGAAAAATACAAAATAATAATAATTCTATTGGTGCTGGTAATTTTGAAGTTGTGCCATTGTAGTTTGTTGTTGTAGGCACCAACTTTCACCAAGTTGTATTTGAGGGGTGGTGGTATCGGATTTGATTGAGGATGCTCGGATGTGATATCACAAGCCAACACGTTTTGTGATCATTGTGTAATATCGATCAGTAGCATGTGAAGATAATGAAATGAGTTGAAACTACCTATCCTAAATTAAACATCGAATAAATAGGTTAGCGGGTTTGAAAAACAAGACAAAAAACCATTCCAAAATATCGATTAATAGATCGATTAATAGATGCCAGACAATGTCTGCTATCCTCTTCCTTCTCTTCAAGGACCAATTCGTCACGTAAACTTCGGATATTTTGAAAAATAAACAAAAGTTTCAACATACACACCGAAACTAACAAGCCATCGCGAACCAACTGTTACCACGAAGATGGGACCAAAAAAGAGCTGGATAATACGGCCGCGGTTTTAATTAAAATTCGAGAACAGCTGGCGAAATAATTAGAACATAATAAATGCGAATGGACCCCCTGAATCCGTATGGGTATATCATAGCGGCCGAAAGGGCATCATGTAATATTGTGTTTCCAATATGTTCCATTTAGTGAACGATATATAAGGTTTTTTTCATTCTCATATGTAAACATTAACATACAAAAAATAGAGTTTAATATAACATACTTTTGAATTTGAAATGAATATCGGTTACGTTATGTTGCTGCTTTCAATAAAATGAAATAGAAGTTATTTTCAAATAAGTGATTCATTTAAGTATATCCTCTACACAAGTTATTTTTTAATAATCACAGATTTCTTATATCTATAGAACATATTACAATTTATGTTTTGACTTTTCTATCACACAAATCCTATTTATATTTACTCGCTTATATATTGTTATATGGTTTGTTCTGAAAAAAAAAACATAATTATACTGATAGCCCTGCTGTATTTGAATTTTTTGCTATGGATCTGAACGGCCGTTTCTAATTTAATTTGGGCTAATTGGTATTTATATCAATATATAGTTTCAAAAACATTACACTTGTTATGGTCAACAAAGGGTAAAACCACTCCATTCAACCTATTTGCTATTTACAGTTTTGTTTAAATTGAAATGCAATATATTTTTGACACTTTCAAAATAAGTAGAAGTCGTTTACAATGGAATAATCATGCTGATGCAATCTAAAGATTGGTGTGTTTTGTGGTCCGGTTAGTAGTTGTTTCGACATTAGTTACGAGGTCGTTTCAGCAATTGTATAATAATCTTATAAGACGCGTTCACGTTATAATCTATGGATTTTCCAGTTATTTTTTTGTACAGCTTCTTAAAACATTTATTCTGATAAATCATAAAAATAATGTATATAAACTTAATTATGAAATTTATCAGATTGATAATTATGATTGTTATTATAACTATATATATAGTTATTCTAATCAATTTCAATCTTACAATTCGGTAAGTTTAGATGTTTTCAGGCATACCAACTCACATGTGACGTATCAACTGGTTTTCTCAATAGAATCAATGTTTAGGTACTAAGTACATAAATAATGGTATTCTTTATGTAAGCCTGTGATAATAGGAACCTTGGTTTATTATTCCCTTACTAATCAGAATCAAATAAACCCCCTTTTGCACAGGAATTGTTGTAAATTTTTAGCTATTTAATTATAGTCATGGGCATATCATTGTCATCGAAACATTCTACATACTTATAATTTATCCATAAAATTAAAACGTATATATAATATAAAATAATCCTATATATCCTAATGCTGCTCTGGTAAACTGGCTGCTATATAACGGAGCATAGACACCGGCAGTGGGTGGGGTTTCGGCAGCTGTCAACATTACATGAACCACGTGTTCCACCACCAGGGCTGTCCAAACTAGTCTTCGACTACTAGTATACAACTATTATTTACCATTCAAGGGATGAATCCAAAGACCGGATGGATGATGCTCTCAATTTTTTTTCTCTCATATAGCGTTGATAGGATAAGAATGTAAGTTATTTGATATATATGGTAAAAGATTCGTTATTTGCTCCATATTGTACTTCCGGGGAGAAAAAGATATTTAGTTGATCATTGAAAATTTACGTCATAACAGAGAAGGTTTTGATTATTTCCTATCTGAAGATTACCTATCAGATTTGGTACTATAGATAAATTGAAGGTCAAATTTGATTATTTTCGACTGATGTAGGTAGTTGTGTTATTAGAGACGAAAAGTGCAACTAGTTATGAAAGTCTTGAAACGTATGCGAATTTAGAATGAGAAAGTATTCGGATAACGAAGATGCTTGGAAAAAAAAATATTCATCGACTGGGTAAATTTCACGGTTTATTTTTTTTATCATTATAAGTATCACTTTTAAGGAAAAATGCTCCAAACAAATTTGTAGGAGCAGATTATATCTATAACTCAAAAATATCTTTACTCAATGGCTAGTTATTGTTTTTTTTTAAGTTTGGTTGACCACCATTTTGAAACTACTGGTTCGTATATGCCCATTAACGAGCTCCATGATCGATTTTTACATTTTTTTCTAAAGTGTGAACGATCGCAATAAGTACAATTCGCTAGGAAATGTATCTAAAATGACCATTCCAGCCAAGTATACATGTTCAACGTAATTGTACCGATCACTAGACGTAGCAATTCCACATTCATAGCTAGATTTGCTAAAATTTTTCTTGATAAATCATGAAAATATAAGATATGAAACTTTTTTATAAAAAAATATAATATATGAATAACCTTATTAGATATTCAATCAAAACGAAGTTATATTTATCTAATCATAGTTATGAAGATATTGAAATTGAATTGCGATCAGATGATCATAATTCATCGTTATTACCTACCTATACCCAGACTGCTTTGTTGAGAGTTTAATCCAGATGCCTGCTAGACGAACATCCAGTAGGTATATAATATTAAATATTATGTGTGTTTGTGTTGTTTGGACAGCCCTGTGAAAAGGAGCGCACCTGGTTACATGGCTACCGGATATATAGGCAGACAGACGGTTTTCTGCCGCTTGAACCCAATATGGCATGTATATTCACACACATTTTTGATCCACATTCACTTGAAAGATGCATCCTTATATATTATAGCTACTACTAAAAGTAAAATTTATGTGCGATATCCCTGGCCGTCAGGATATGAATTTAAATAATTTATTGTCTGTCATTTCTTCAACATCTATATAATTAATAAAAAATACGTAGGTAAATTTTGAGATGATATAGAAGCTAATAAAGTTTTTATTAGGTATTAGAGTTTTTAAACAAAAAGCTGCCAAAGGAAAGAGCAGCTTTTTACCCTTTACCACTTGATTTGAATACCATACGAAATATTACTTTAATTTTAATTATTAGACAGAGGACCACATATTTATCAAATAAAAAATATACCTATTAAACCTGACAGACAGCGGGATGCCTCCTATCTAAATATGACTACGAAATTTCAAGTCTTTAGCCAGCCGGTATGGGCCCTGAGAAATTGTAAGGAGACCGACCTTTTCTATTTAACCGGAAGTTATAAAAATTGTTAAAAAAATGATTGATTGATATTCTAAACAAATAATAGAAGCTCACAGCTTCGACCAGTTTCATTCTTTCTCAAATTATGCAAAACATATCTTATCACTGATCAATTTTTATAACTTACATTAAAAGAAAATAGAATATACATGAAGATGCAAAAGTATAGCTCAGATTTTTTTCTTTTGTATGAACGCATATATGTTTTATTGTCTTTTTTTCATTTTCTCGACAAAAGTTTTCAAAGTAACTACAACTCGAAAATCGTAACTCTTTTGAGAAAAGGTTCAATTTAAACGTTTCCATATTTTCATTTATCTTTAATTCTGCCGTCTCAGATTTTCGATTTTCGATAGAAAATTTCCCTCTCCACTCCCCTCGGGGGTGGTTTTTGGAGGGAAGGAGAATTTGGATTGAAGTTTTTATGAATATGGGACCATTTCTCAAGTCCCCGCTTTCAAATTAATCAGTAATCATCAAAATCGGAGTACGCGCACAAACCAAAAAAAAGCAGATGGTCGAATTTTATACCTCCTCCGTTTGGGTTCGTCGGTCAAAAAGACAGAATAGTACGTAAGTATCAGGTATACTTCTGCTTTTTTAAGGACAGAAAATGGTTGTTAGGTCAATTTTTCTTCATGAAATGTTTGAGATAAAATGTTATTTAGGAATAGAAGAAAACTCAAAATAATACCGAACGGATTTCAGCTAAAATTATTGACGGGAATGCAGGAACACACCTTCTGCTCTTGATTGTTTTGATGATATCTCAACAAGTTCCTGAAGGAAACCATTATATTATTCATTTGAAGTAACGGGTAGTATAATTTTGAAAGAGAAAATTTAAACATAGTTCTTCATAAAAGTGGCCAAAGAGAAGGTATAACTGCTTTTCACCATGTCACTTGATTTGAGCCATACCATACTTGAGTTACCTACTGATAATTCTTACATTTGACAGAAAAACTCAGATTTCTCCAACACACACAAGGACATACTCTTAATAACGTTTGAAATAATTATTTGGGAGTTATCGCTAACGCTAGAAGGACCAGCATAAATAAATTTTCCCTTATTTTGACATCTACGCATGCGCAGACGTACTTGATTTAGTGTTAGTTTTATTATGGCTAGTGTTTGACCTTATTTATGTCGGAATATAGATGACAAAGAGTTTTAGCAAACAAGAAATGTAGAGCAGTATTAAAAACAGGGTCAAAAAATACTGCTCCACCGTATTCCGTCTAGTGAGATAAAACTTATGGTACATATAATTCATCAGGATTAAGTTAAGCAGTATTTTATTAACGCTGTTTTTAAAACTGTTCTACCTTATAAATCCTGTTGGCGATATCTCCCTCCTATGACCGTAACCATATTCTAGGTATACATTTATTTGCATCTCAATAGCTGCATGTCCAAATAATGATTTCCTATATGTATATTATTCTGTGGATAATATTTATTGGATCAGTATTAATCTTGACAAGCAGCGAGATGCGTCCCGTCTAGGTATGAATGCGAAATTTCAATCTAGCCCTTATGGGACGGAACAAATAGCTGAGGAGCCGCCTTTTTCACTCCACCGAAAACAGATAATAAAAACTATTTAAAACAGTGATCGACATTTTTCTATATATCTGTCATCATTAAAGTAGCAAACTATTAATTTTGTTGAATAACAACACCGATATTTTAAAACTACCTATATTACGATTATACATTTAGATCTACTTAACTTTAATAACAGGTCACAAATAGTGTACAATGTTGAATAAAACTATTTGACCAACAAAACTTTCTTGAATACCTAGGTAAATACCTATTCTTTAACAATTCCTCTACATTATGCTTTGTTTTTATAGCAATTTTCCTTCTATTCTGAAGGTCAATGTTTTCTATTTAAAACAGAATGTTCCAGCCGCCTATTTTTTGAATTTTATTATGAATGCTTAAGTAGGTACAGGTTAGTTAACTTATTATACTCTTCTTCTATATATTTCATTACAGCTTTTCTTTTCAGTCTGCATCTGTTTTTGTCCTAAAATATATCCACGTCAATGTTTCTCTCTCCCATCGTTCTAATAGATCTTTTCCCAATTCTTATAATATAAAACTCAAGTTTCACTAGCATATGCGAGTGTATTAGGTCTTCTTATCGTAAACTTCTATTAGGACAAAATTCAAAGTTAATCCTGGTACAATATTGGAAAAATCTTTTCGTGAATTAGGTATATATCTATCTTTCATCATAGAAGGTATTCCATACAACAACGGCAGAAAACTTTTATTGCCTGTCTGATCATTAGGTAAACACACACACACATACACTAAACGTGAAATCCTCCATTTCATTTCGATCCTCGATAAATAAATAATTTCCAATCATCATTCTGGGCACACTTTTAATTATTCCTATTCGCTCCCATTTGTTGTGGGTAAGTACGCAAAGATTACCTACTGCTGCGTGTACAGCAAAAAAAACTAATTAAAAAACGCAATAACACTCATCTCTCAGTCTCACTATGACATAACAGCCCTGGAATATAATGCATTCCTAGGACCGGAATTATTATTTTGTCCTCTTCTCTTCTGTGCAATACGAAATACGACACCACCACCATCAACATCAACTACGAATGTGCGTTTTGCGCTGTTGCCGTTTATTGCCCATCATTTGAATCTCTTGAGATATATGAAATAAGGGATGGGTGTACCTATATGTATTGTATTAATTCCCTTTGATCTGTTTGGCCCAAACATTGATGAGTCAGATTGTAAAAATATAGAAAATATACTCTTCCAAAGCTAGAAATCATGATTCTTCGAATTCAAATAATAAATATTCTCTGGACTGAGTGCCCCAAATGGTGTTAAATTATTATCATCTAAATACATATCTTTGTCAAATTTCATTATGGGCTCAATCGAATAATTACATAGTGTTTTACAATTATTTGAAAAAAATTAAAAAATAAAAATTATAAAAAGGTTGTTCTGTGATGTTTGGAAGGATTTACTATTTCCTAAAAATATTTCAACACTTCAAAAAAGTAAAGGTTCAGTACAAATATTTACAATGGTAATTTTTTTATGCGATTATTATTTAATGAAATATTCAACTCCGTAGGTATATTATCCTTATAAACTCCAAAAATCATGCAAACCGTTTTCTGTGTATTTAAAGAAAGCTGATTATCATTTTGCCAATTACTTACAATTGCTAGATATTCATTCATCACTGATTCTGTTTCTTCCTATTTATGTTCCTCACATACGATAATGGTATTATCCGTATGCGAAATGATTTCACTCTCAGGCAAATGATACGACAAACTATTTATATAAATAAAAAAAAGTAGGGGTCCAAGTATGGTTCCCTGCGGCACACCTATATCAAGGTTTTTGGGTTCGCTATTTGTTTCTCCCAACTTTACAGTCTAAACCCTACCAGATAAGTAACTCTCAATTAATTTCAAAGCGAATCCTCATATTCCCCAATGTCTCAATTTTTTTAGCAGTAAGTTATGGTTAACTGTGTCAAATGCCTTGGCCAAATATAAGAAAACTGTTATTATAGGCTTGCTTTTATCAAATCGGTAATAAAACACTTCAGTAAGTTTTTCCATTGCTTGCCCCGTATTTTCAACTTTTAATAAATCAAATTGCATTTTTTGTATTTTGATTTTTTCTTTCAGTGAGTCTTAAGATATTTCAACGATTCAATGGATTATTGTTACTATTAATTATACTTTAATTTAATTTTGAATAGTTTATTCTGGTATGTTTATAGAAATTTAGAAAATCATAATAAATCATTGAAAGTGTTTCTATTTTAATAATTTTAGAAAGCTTCCAGAATATAAAAATTATATGTTCTGTTTTACTTAAAATGTAACGTAGATATATGCCTATCCCATCTTATAGTCAAAAATAATATCTAAAAATTTATAGTATAAACTATACCTAAACATAATCTGACGGCCAGCAAAAAGTTGTATTTTATATATTTTATACATAATTTTTGATTTTGTTTTTTGTAATTTTTTTTCAAAAAGATCTTCCGCAAAAAGTTTAATTTGAAGAAAATGCCATTTAAATCGTGGATTGATGCAATTTTTTCTTACTCAATGATAGATTATTGTACCAAGTTTGGGTACGATAGTCCAAAATATAGTTCTTAAAATTCGTCCCTTCTTTATATTAACAAAAAAAGTGTTCTAGAGATTTTGGCCAAAAAATAATAAGCTAATTTTGCATGTGAGTATGTATCGATTAAAGGTATTAGGTACCATGTCGCTATCATTTTTGATCTCGAGATAATGTAGTAAAAAATCAGTATGTATACCGTACATACGGACATTTTCGTAACAACCATTTTATTTAAAATCTGGGTACCTTGAAACGTGGAGTTTTGTCAAAATTACAATTTCGGAAAATTGCACCCATTACAATAACTTTCTACTGGGAAGTTCATAATTACCAGTGGTGTTGGTCCATATTCTTTATTAAGGACAGCAAAGTTGTCTTTAGCTATGCAAAAAACATCTGTTTCCGAGGAGGTCGGTATCTATGGTGACTAATCCATGAAGAACTGGCAACGCTGGTGGTATATAGTTCGCGATCAGAAAAAATGAACGAGTTTAATGACCCTTTTCAACCACCCCTTGTATTTTCAGATCCGGTTTTCTAGATCCTTTTTCCATTCAAATTGAATGAAGCCAGGTTCCAATGAAATAAGGGCTTGATGTAGGTACAAAGAAAATGAATGATGGCCTAGAAAAAATCTTGTCTAGTTTAAAACAGTAAGGTGAGTTTATACAGTAAATAAAATAAAATAAGAAACAAATTGAGATAAAATAAGAAAGTTGAAAATGCTCATTTCCATGGGAGCGTTTATACACGAAATAAGCTAAATTAAGAAATAAGAATAAGAACTAAAGATGGCCAACTTTCATCTTTATTTCTTATTTTGTTTTGAAACTGATAATGCGCATGATCAACCACCAGAAAACACTCAACTTGCATACAACACAAAAGTTTTTGTCAAAAAGCTGTGATTTGATTGGTTCATTCTTATTTCTTATTTTATTTTCGTCATCTGTATAAACCAATCTTTTTCGAGTCTATTTTTATTTCAATTTTAATTTGTTTCTTATTTTATTTTATTTACTGTATAAACTCACCTTAAGACAAAAATTATTTACGTAAAACATAACACGTCATGATGTTTTTTTAAGACAAGTAAATATACTTGTTAATAACCAATACTTGATAAGTAGTTCCGGATAAAAAACACCTTGCGTTATCCCCAGTAAATAAAAGTTGATGAAAGTTTTGATCTTAAGTTTTACTTGGAATACATTTGTCTGGAATATTTCAGCTTTCTGCAAGGTAAACAAAACTTCCACCACCCGGCTGTCGGAAGTGGATTGAAAAACAAAGAAAGATTACAGCTACTCGGAGAGAAACTTTTAACGTTATTAAGAGTATTTTTTGGGTGTTCCTTAGATACAGCATAGGACAACTAACTTATTGGATTTTTTATAGTTAGTTTTTTCTTATCCACTCTGCACAATATAAAACGTGCCAATTTGGTAATGAAAACCAAAAAAGACTAACAACATTCGTTAAGGGAGAACAGATGTAGTTGTTCATTGGTTTTTGAATATATTTGAAGATATAAACTTGAATTCTTCGATATATTTATCCATATTTTTTTCTCATAACTGGAATACATATTCCTGAATGAGGCATATATATATATTAGTAAGGTAATATTTTTCACATGTAGAATCAAACAATAACCTATCTGAAAATTATTATCTAGTATTGACTAATTTTATAACAATATTTATAGTAGTTATTATGTAGAATCATTTTATTTTCTTTTTATTTATTTTTGTTTTTTGTTTTTGTTTTAGAACCTCTATCAAGACGGTTTCCTACGTGGTGAATCTAGAAGAGGGAGGGGGAAAGGAAGAGGCGGATCGGTAGGTTTTTTGTTTTTTTTTCGACTTCAAATTATGTTAGAAAATTAGATTATAGATGTAGACAATAAGCTATAAATAATATTTGAGATAAGCGATGTTTAGTGGTGCATTTGTAAGGTTAATTCATTCAATATTTGATTTCAGTTCTGGCAAATGTGATATTTTCTGAAAAAAAAGTCATAGTAATATTTTTTGAAAGTCCCCCAAAACAAACTAGGTAATTCGATTTGAATCATATGAAATTACTCTCAAAATATTTTTAATTCAATTCAATTCAAACGCATTTATTTTGTTTCGGTAATTTTTACAACTGTTTGTGTATTATATATTTATTTCATTTCTTTTTGTCTGATAGGGGGTATTTTTAGTTAATTATATTCCTCAGTTGCTCTTAATACGCACTGCAATGTTCACCATGGCAACAGCATCCCGTCTCGTAAACAAACAAGTGAAAGCTGTGCTGCATTTGCGTCAAAGTAGTGAAAGCTGCTTCGACACTTTAGATTCCCGATGCGCATTCTGGCCATTCCGAAAGCGTCGTTCATCCCCTGAATAAGAGTGGTAGTTGTGCTATTGATTTTCGGGTGGGCGCATGCGCGTTGCATCAAAGAATTCGCAATCACAAAGCCGACGCTGGAACAGAGGCCAACTGGAATGGATCCGATGTCTGGGAATAAGTTCTATTTTAGCCATATATAAGAGCCATATTTGCGAGTACGAGAAACGCGCGCTGGGATGTTCCTTTTGGTTCCGGAATAACGAGACGCGTACAGCTTTGACAAAATTATGCCTCCGGTGTGCCGGGTTGATAAGTTTTTAATGGCCGCCTTGCGCCCAAGGGCCCGAATTTTAAATTTTACAAATTTGAAATTGTTGAATTACAAATTCATCATTGCGGAAAATTGTCGGTTGCGCGAGGAGGTCGGTTATGGAAATTAATTTATTTTTAATTGGAAATCTGATTGGAAACTGGCCGGCTTGTGTCTCGGGTTGATAATTCTCTAGAATTGCGATAGGGGTTGTGGCAAAAATGCTTATCTACGCCGAATTTCGACCGGTTATGAGATTTTTTTAACGAATTAGCGGCAAGGGTTATGGAGGAATAATCTGTTCTAAAATCGCTAACCCCAAATTAGATTTTACAGTTGTTGAACCGTTCAATTTCAAATTGAAAGTGCTGATATATATTTTATGATATTCAGAAATAATTGCCTTATTCTTTAAAAAAATCTCATAAATACCTACACAAATTAAAAGTTCTGTTCAGATAATAGTATTCTAGAGTTTGAAAAATATTAATTAATTATCATTGATAAATAATTATTTATCGGATTTTTCTAACTCAACCAAATTTTCTCGACAACCATGTCAATCAGTAGAGATTGAGAAATCATAAGTAAATTGCATATCTTATTATCGGCAACCAACCATACGTATCGAGGTGCATCTCTCATACAAGTCACAAGCTTCTCTGATACCTACCTACCTAAAATAATATTTGATGTTTATGCACTAATTGATTTCGAATATTTTAGTTTTATCAATATTATCCATAAAATAAGATCAATAATTTCATTAAAACCGTGAAATACCTAAATCGTAGTTACTACTTTTATTTTTAATGTTGAAAGTTTGAAAATAAAGCACAATGCTGCAAGCTCTCGTGCATAGTCGGAGAGCTTCGGCAGTCAGTAGTCAGCAACTATCACGGACATACGACCAACGTTGGCTAACTCAGATCCACGAAAAATTGATAACTTTCAGGAAAAAGCACGTTGTTTTCCATTATAGTTTTAATATTCATCTAGGCGCAGTGGGGATAACTGAAACTGAAGTAAACACGGATTGAGAATGAATATACGGTTAGGTACCGCTTGTATGTTATGATGTTATAACGTGCGTTAACAAGTTATTAATTTTTCATACGTATTTATTGTTACGTGAAAATTTAAAGTGTTATTTTTTTCAACAAATAGGACATTTCCCAGATCTTGTGTATCTTCAGTATTCAATTATAAGCCTTCTGGAAGTTAATCGTGAATCTTCACCAGACGACGAGATTGAAATATACCTATAAAGGTTTCTTTGAGTTCAGGTACGAATTTTAGAATAATATAGTCGTATTTAATAATCGAGAATATTCTTGCAGGGAGTACCTATGTTGTTGCTGTCATAATATGTGCTTTGTTATGGATAAACAATATAGCGGTAGTTTGTGGGTAAAGTTGATAAAATTCATAAAGAGCAGGAACTCGTGTGTGGCCTTACGAACTTTATAAATAGATCAATATCCTGCAGCTTATAGGGGAACTGTACCTTGTAGGTATTAAGTGCTCGAGATGAAGTTTCAAATAGCTACGATGAACTCTTCACCTCTTGTATGTATCTACTGCCTGATAATAATTATCCAAAGACAACGATTCACGATTGCGCATTGCTGATCGCTTCATTGAAGATTATTTGGTATTTATATTTTGTATGTTATTGACCGACGAACCCCGAACGGAGAAGTTATACAATTCGACTGTCTGCAGTTTTTTATTTTTCTTTTTTTATGGTTCGTGCGCGCCTTTTGTATAGTAAACAAACTCCGATTTTGATGATTTTTGATCCATTTGAAAGAGGAGGCTTGAGAGATGGTCCATATTCATAAAAACGCAAATCCGAAATCTACTTCCCTCCGAAAACCGCCCCCGAGGGGTGTGGAGAGGTAAAGTTTTCTCAAAAATCGAAAATCTGAGGTAGCATAATTAAAGACAGGACAATATCCGGAAACGTTTAAATTGGACATTTTTTCAAAAGAGTTACGGTTTTCGTTTTCGAGTTAAAGGCATGTTAAATTCTCGAATATGTATATTTATGCTATGTCGAGAGGTCGATTACTTTCGAAAATCCAAAATCTTTGGGTACTCCATGAAAAGCCTAATTATTTGTAGCAACATTTATAATGAACATTTTTTCCTTAAAGTTACGGTTTTAGAGTTACACCGGTGGTAAAATGGTAACATCTAAAATACTTATGCGTATTTCCGCAGCGATGTTTTGAGATCTCAATAATAACAACTATATACAAGCAAAGAATATACGTGGGTAATAGGATAAGTACTATCTTGGACCAACGTTATTAGTTGGTTCCAAAAGTTATTAATCTAACAGCAATTGCACAACTTCAAAAGTAACAGCACTAATAGAATTAATATTATTTAGTATTTTTCAGTGTACCTAATAATAACGTCGGTCCCATTAAAAAAAATATTTTGTATTCTTCTATAAAAATTTATTTGCACAATTATTAGATAAAACTAATTATGATTCATTTATGAAAATATCTTAAGTCTCGGAACGTTGGAGTTGGAATGGTCTGCAAAATAAAATAAAATTAGTTTGTGTCTGGCTCGCATGGAAAGTGTTTTGTCAACATTGTGGAAAGCTCTATGTTTTTTTTCCAAAATTTCACGCTTAATATATTCGGTGATAATCTGTCGATTATTTAAGAATTTTGAATATATATTGAACTAGTCATCTACTTCATTTTATATGTCTAAATAATGTATGATAAGCTTGAGGAAACCAATTCTTTAAATTTTCTTACCACACAAATATATCCACAGTGCCTCTCAGAATCTTTATAGTGATCTTATTAATTCACTAGTGAGTTTTATTCGAAAATTAACTGAGCTTACCTTATAAAGCTATTGCTATTTTAGGATAGAATAGAATCAGTTGTTATAAGGATTTAGAGAGTGATAGTTTATGACTAGAGGTCTAATTCTCATTCCACCTATTTTAATTAAGAAGAAATTCAAAAGATTTAACTATTGTATATGTATATGTTCGGAATTATATCTCTCACAATTTCTCTATATTCGCCTTATTTTCCCAAAACTTTTGTAATGTAAAGTAACCGTCCACATTTTCATATTTTTTCGGCTTTCCGTCAACATTTTCAACCTAAATTCTGCATATCTGGGGTTAAGTATGGAAAATCAATTTCTGATTGGTGGAAATAGGTACCTACCTGAAAATGTACGACAAAGCTATAATCTATGCGACAAAACCACAGTTCGGATTTTTTTACAAATATTTGAGCAGACATATACCTACGGTAGATTATAATAAACCGGTATCATGTATTATATTTTACAAACAGACAGAGTTATGACACTTGCAACATTTGAAATGACATTTCAATAGCTTGAAAGTACACTCTGTGAATTGCAGAAAAATGCTATGCCCTGTTTTTTACAGATATCGAAAATAGTTCAGCTAATAGACATAGATAAACTGAAAACGGAAGTGCTGAAGGGGGTCTAGAAACAAACATTTTTGACCGACTTCAAAAAAAGGAGAAGGTATTCTATATACTCAGTACTGTGTCTTTCTCGCCTTGGCGCGGTCAACGGATAGTATCTATTTTCTTTGGCGCTGTAGACTATACCAACTAACTTGATACACATATTTCCCTATTTCGCCGACTTCAAGTTTTATTTGACGACAAAAGTTATAGTCCATGGCTTTCTCCAAGGTCCAGTCTACCAAAATTCATCAAATATGTTTATGCGGCTTAAGCCTGAAAACAAACATACTTTCGCATCAGCAAGTATACCTAGATCACTATACCTAGATTGCTCGTTAAATATATTAAGATTTTTTCATAGGATGTACAAAACCCTTAAAATACCAAATAACTATTCTATGACCATCTTAATAATGCAAAAACTAATCAAATTTTCATCTAATCAAGTGACATCATCTATTCAGAAAGATTTTCTATCTTTGTCTTCTCCCAAATCCCTAAAATATATTAGATTTTAAATAAATAATTTCACTTTTCCATATCACCTAATATACCTAATCATTATGTAATTTATTAAATTCAAATATGCCCTACTGATTGTAGGTATATACGAATGTAGGTATAGAATTTCTATGGGAAATGATCATACATTATTACATATTTCTCATGAGCTTTCAAGACAAAGCCGCATAAGCATTCCATTCAGCTCCTATTTAACCGAGTTAAAATAACAAAACTTCAAATTGTCAATAAACCCGAGGCCGATTTATTCCTTGTTGGGGGCACGCTCACGTAACACGTAAGCTAATAACGATTCTCGAGAGATCTCGAATTCTATATACCCACCTATCTACATTGTCACATTGTAAAGGGAGCCTTACAAAACTAGAGCTAATCATCATGCCCTCTCTTTCCAGACTCTCTAGCAAGCTCCCTGTCATTATTCTGTACTGACTTGCAAATTACCTGCAACACCTTCCCCAAGCGTGTTCATTAATTATGGCTACAGGAAAGGCACGTACCTACAGAATGTTCACCTTCTTATGGTGTTTCCATATATACATATATACACTGTAGAAGTCTGCACCGATCTGGAAGATCACAAAGTATTCGAAACGTCTTGACACAAACCAGCTAGAAAATTTATATGACGAAATTATCAATAACAAATGTGTGGGGTTTATACCTAAAGTTTCAATAAACAAAAAAATGGGAGTCTTAATCAAGTTGAACCATAATTATTATGTGAAACGTTGAATGGAAACCAACACACTATAAAATACGCCTTATACCTATAATTTACGCAAAAACGCTCAAACATGTTAATATTTAAATTTGATTGCACTTTAACGCCGATATTTTTAATGTCTTAGCGGAAATTGTGTATACTATGTACTTTTGTTAGTTATTATATGTACAAAAAAGCACTAGTTTCTGGCTCTGCTTTTAATTTTTCTAAAAGCCTTTTAGATATCTCCAAAACTATTAGTGTTGCGTATCATTTTCAAGAACCTTCTACTTAGAGTCATTCAAAAAATGTCTATTTTTCATTTTTTCCCTGTATCTCTGTGAGTGAAAATTTCGTGATCTGGGTTTCAAAAACTCTAAAAGGCAAAGGCTCTAACTCTTAGCTTAAACCGTTCGTGTTTTTGGAAAATGTTTCATTTTAAGATTAATGGAAATGATTTCTTCTTCAATTTTGCCATGTCAAATTTTCGTAAAAATTACGGATTTATAGAATTTTCAATATATTTGTTTCGATTTATTCTATCACTTTAAATTTCCTCGTGCTATTTTGATCTTTCCTATACTGCGTTATGTATTCATGTCTATTCCAATTTCAAACACCTTATTACCAACAACCTGATGAAATCGGTAGGTATATTCTTCTTTGTTGAGACGCATATTTTTTTATAATCATTTCTACCTCAAGAGCACCATTCATCTTCAACTAATCTATATCGATGCTAGTTTACTCGATATATTATTTTGGTATACTATTCATACGTCAATCATATAACGTATATCTAATAATAATTCCTTTTCTTTTCGCATTGCAGAGCTATCGTGGCAGAAAAACCAGCGGGTCGGTAGCACCGCTCACAGTACCACCCGGCAATGGTGCTATAGTACCGCCAGAGAGCAACAACGGTGGTTCTGTGGTACCTTCTTCGGTTGTGCAGTCATCGTCTAGACCCAGTCCGCAGCCAGCAGCAGTTCAACAGCCGATGCCTGTCCAGCAACAGCCCATGGTGAGTTATTAATTAATATCTATTTATTCAGAATCATAATAACAATAATAGTCATGGACTGATAATACTTTTTTATATCAACAAATATTTTATCACAAAACCTAATAACGACTTTATATTAGGTATTATTTTGTTTCCTTCAAAGTACTATCATTTAAGTCGGACCCAGTTTTTGTAAGAAAAGATTTATTTTACTTTTTGTAGTGGTTCACTAGTATTCGAAACCGTTGAACGTTCACCTATATTCAGTGGTTTCAAAATATGGCGGCGACAATGACAACAATTTTATACTGCCCTAGTACTCTAAAGTCGGTAAATTTTGATTCTTTTCCTACGTCCAGTTTTAATATTTTCGGAAATGATATCTTCTTTAAAAATATCAGATATTATCGAGAGTAAAAATTGTTCCTACCATCCATTTTTTGACTTTTTTAGGAGAAGAGAATGTTGAATTTTGAAAAGTTCAATGAATATGGGTCCATTTCATAGTTCTCCTCATTCGAATAAAAAAATTCAAATCGGAACACGATTGCAATACAAAAAATCTGGTGTGTCCACTCACACGACTTTCCTACCGCTCGCAGGCAAATTCCAGTGAATGAAAAATGTTACACTATTACAATACTCTCCTTACATAGCGACGATAATAGCGGTACTAAAGTAAAAATCCTCTGGTCAAATCGTGCTACCACTCATTTTTTTTCAGAATGTCAAGACAAACAACAATAGTCATGTAACATTTTTTCGCAAGATGAAACGTTTAGCCAGTATCTGAAGAAACATGTGGAAAATACGGACTTTTATTCAAGCATAACTTTTTTTGTGCTTTTTCTCAGAGATGGCGCTATATGTGGGTGGTAAAGGGCTCTCAGAAGAATACTTTAGGCAAGTTTAATCAAAATCGCTAGAGCCGTTTTCGCGCTATAGTCTTGAGCAAATCACGTTTTTTGGCTATAGCTCAACACCCAATGTATACAGGATTCTCATTCAGTGCCACCGGCGAGTGATATTGGTACCAAACAAAATTAAAAAGAAAGCAACATAATATACCAATCCGTTCCCGAGATAATGCTGTCACAGACAGACAGACATACCAATGGATGAAAATATGTTTATTAGACTTAGAAAACTCTGAAATGTCAACATTTAAAAAAATCTCGATATCGAAAATTTCATACGATTACAATACTTTCCTTATACAGCTACTATAGCAGCGTAGGAGAGTAAAAACAGGAAAGGACATTAAATAAATATTTTTCTGTGAGGGGAAAAAAGTTTGACATCTTGACTTTTTATAAAATGACTCATACTTTTCTCCCGGGTATATATGGGCACACATAAAAATAGCGTTTTAGCTAGCAATAATTTTTGTGAAGCTACTTTCGCTGCTTCTTCTAACTCCACTGAATTCGGACAAAAATCTAAATCAGACATTTTTTACAAACAAACAACCAACCAAGTTCGCAATGTTTAAATCAAATCACAAAATTAAATTGACAGATATTTGATTATTTTTAAGGTTTCCTTAGCAACGTCGGTCTAATTGTCACTATAAGTACCTTCCAATTTAAAACTTCAAATATTACTTCGATAATTATCACTTTAGTACTTTGTAATATTTTTCAATATTAAATTATCGAGCTAATATATATAATACTTTTCCCTTGTGTTATAAATAACTATTTCTCATTAAAACCAGGACCGACTGAATTAGATAGTGCACAAGAAATACGAAATAATATTAATTCTATTGGTACTGGTAATTTTGAAGTTATACAGTTATATACGAATATAAGTCTTTTGCCATCAATTTCTTATGTATCAGTGCCTATGGAATTTTTTTTTTGTATTATAGTGCACTGTTTAATAAAATCGGTCCTAGTTTTTGTAGAAAAAAGTTTATTTCACCTTTTTGAGTGAACTATTATTCATAAAAAAATTTCAACGTTGGTATGGCAATGATATTGTGGTATCTCGGAAGCTAATGATATTTTTTCAAAAATGTTCAATTTGGACATTGCTGGAAATTATCCGATCTTTTGCTTAATAAAATTTCCATGTCTCGAAAAAAATTGCTCCCTCCGCACACTCTTAGGGATGGTTTCGGAAAGAAAGACATGTTGGATTATTAAAAGCGTAATGCGGGTCAAGCTTTCAGCGCTCCTCTTTCAAATAAAAAACATCAAATTGACAGCACGTTAAACGAACAACCGTTAAAAAAGCAGACAAACAATCGAATTGTATATCCCCTTCTTTTGGGATGCTGAAATTTTGTCTCATTGAATAAAAAGTTTTGATATTTATCTCATATTAAACACCTTGATTTTTCTGAGACATCCATTTTGATAGGGTTATGTATGACCATTGACAGTCTCTTATTTAAATCCATTCCTTTATTATCTTCAAAATTACTGAGCGTAAAATTCTGAAAACTACAAAATCCAGGCCTTTTCTTCAAGTTTACAAAAAAACTTATGAAAGAATCGTATGTACGGAACCCTTTTCTGACGAACCCAAATCGCACCTGACCTTTTTGTGTATCTATTTAAGTGTACAACCCAAAAAAATAGTTGGAAGTATCGCTTTTCGCTTGCACATGGCTTGATTCATTGTTACTTATTTGTCATGGTAATTCATGGAAATCGATGAAGCTTATTTTTGACCGACTTCCCAAAAGGAGGAGGTATACAATTCGATTGTGTGCTTTTTTTTTTTTTTTTGGTTTGTGCGCGCCTTTCATATAGTAAACGTACTCCGATTTTGATGTTTTTTGATTCATTTGAAAGAGGAGGCTTGAGAAATGGTCCCATATTCATAAAAACGGGAATCCGACATCTCGTTCCCTCCGAAAACCGCCCCCGAAGGGGGTGGAGGGGGCAAATTTTGTCGAAAATTGAAAATCTGCGTTGATATAATTACAGATAGGACAATATCCGGAAACGTTTGAATGGAACATTTTTTCAAAAGAGTAACGGTTTTCGATATAGAGACATTTTAAATTCTCAAATATACCTATTTTCGCTATGTGGAGAGGGCGATTTCTGTCGAAAATTGAAAATCTGTTTGCAGTACATGAAAGACATAATTATTTGTAGCAACATTTATACTGAACATTTTTCCCTTAGAGTTACGGTTTTCGAGTAAAATCGGTGTTAAAATGGTAACAACTAAAATATTCAAGCGTATTTCCGCAGCGATGTTCTGAGATCTCAATAATAACAACTACAAGCAAGGAATATACGTGGGTAATAGAATAAGTACTATCTTCATTGGTATTAGTGAACGTTCAACGATTTTCGTGACTAATGTTACACTCAAAAGTGTGAAATAAATATTTTTTACAAAAAATTGGACCGACTTTATTAGTTGGTGCACTGAAAAGTATAAAATAATATTAATTCTATTGGGGCTGGTACTTGTGAAGTTGGTGCCAAAAGTTACCAATCTACCTGCAACTGCACAACTTCAAAAGTAACAGCCCCAATAGAATTAATATTATTTTATACTTTTCAGTGCACCAACTAATAAAGTCGGTCCAATTTTTTGTAAAAAATATTTATTAAAAAACAACTTAAAACAAAAGAACTTTTGTAGCCTTGAGAAAAACTCTAATAAGTATGAGTGTAATGTGGTAGATCGAACCTTATCTACATAGTATAAAAGGTCATCAACCTTAGTTCTGAGTGTACACCTTTTAATGCGGATGGGAAATGATTGATGTCCAGGGTGGCGGCGGTCTGCGGGCCGTCTCATCGTATGAATTAGCCCTGAAAAAGGGGATACATATCGCCGCCACGAGGACCCTCTCGGACCTCTTCATTCGGCAATTGGGGCTAGGTTGAGACAGGCCCGATGCGATTTCGGCGCCCCTTGGGGGAAAAAGAGCCGCCCCATACAACAACAACGACCTGCCTCAACGGTGGAGGGTAGAAAAGGCGGAGGAGACCCTTCAGCTATCAGACAGTGATCTCCCTCCTGGGTTGTTGCCGTCCCCTCGAAAACCAGCTGATGATGATAACCAGAATTTTCATTATCAAGGTTAAAGTGGGACGCATAATAATACTTCTTCTCTTCTCCCGAGTTTTGGTTGATGCAATCATTTGTTTCTTTCCTGAAGAATACTTTACTGGCGCAATAATTCAGACAATTGCCCACAGCACGCCTTCGCTTCGTACCACAACTTAATCAAAATAAAAATATTTTCTTTATGTTTCTTTAATATGAAAGCTTGTCTATGTGGATTTTGCATTCTTATCTAAGTTGAGTGCTTTTATTTTTTAGAAATCAAATGAATACCATAATAATATTTCTCTAATCTTATACCGATAATAATTGAGAATAATCTTTTGCCTAAATTAATTAATGGGACTTATTAGTAATGTCGATAGAATACTGCAGCGAGTAATGTTTTTTAAACAATGACACTCTATTGACTCTATCTATTTATTACAGACCCCAATGCCGTTCTACGCAGACCCAAACCGATTTCCAACTCCTGTTTGGCAAACTGATCCTTCTCAAGGTAATATATCTTCATTGTCCTGTGCTTTACGAACACTTTATTGAATCTTTTTTCAGGTTGGCAGGGTCAGTTCATCCAACAACTACCAGCAACTGCTCAGCCTATCGAGACTTACCAACAATACCCCAATGGTATCTACCAAACCACTTACCAACAGCCAACATTCGAAACAAATACATTTTACACTGGAGCTGTCCAGGTGCTAACTAATACCCGACCTCCTAGTGTACCTAATCAACAAGTGCAGCTAGCACCACCAAGACCTAGCTCAAATTATTCGCACACACCAAGTCCAAGCCCTGCTCAACAGTCGCAACAGCAGCAAACTTCCAATGGCAGACAGTATCAGGAATATATATCCCAAACACAAAACAGTCAGCAACAACAACAAAATTTTATTGCTTCAGCAAATACTCAGAGCGGACCTGATAATCAGAATGGAAGCAATTCGCGACCAAATTCAGTCAATGCAATTGGCAATCCACCAACTCCAAATCAAAACTTCAACCAACAGCAGCAGTCACAGCAACAACAGGCTCAACAACAACAGGCTCAACAACAAGCTCAACAACAGCAACAGCAGCAAATTCAACAGCAACAACAACAACAACAACAAATGTCTGCCACAGCATTCACTACCATAGCTAATTTCAGCCCCAATCCAACAGTGAACTATGTAAATGCGAATTCGGGAAACGCTCAGCCTGGGTATCCGCAAGTGAACCACAGCAGTCCGCAGCTAGCTTCACACAACTCTAGTGGTTACCCAGGCCAGGAACAGTATGGCGGACAACAGTGGCAAAACGAAGAGCAGCTAATGTGGGAACAATCACAAGTCAAAATGGAGCCTGGTTATGAACAAGATCATCAGAATAATCAGTACGGTATGCAACAAGAGATGAACAACTCTTCAAATAAAATGGATGGTAACGAAATACAACAGTCTAAAACATTTTCACAATCGGACAAGGTGAATCTGAATACTAGAATAAAAACGATGATTTTGAACAAACAACAAGAGAACAAAGTTGCCGAGGAATCAAAACCAGTAGAACAAAACTCTACCGGTCATTTTTTATGGTATAGCCACCATCAACACCTAAGAAAAAATTTAGGTGCTGATGGTGGCTCCCCCTATCAACACGATCTCGAGTCAAATAAAACTAGAATGAACACGTCTCGTATCTGCGATGCTAGTCATCAATTACCAATAGTTGACAAAAGAACCATAAATCCTAATATCGAAAACGATACGAGACTCGCTCAACAAATCAATTTAGAATATAAAAGTAGTATGTGCCATGGCGATAATGAGTCCAAATATTCTTTGACAGTTCCGTTAGACTATAATGGCTCATCACCTTTGACTCATAATCCATCACCGAAATATACTCAAACCATAGACTATAAACAAAATCAAATCGTGCCAGAGCATCATCAAGAAAATGATCATAATGGTAGCCATACTCCATTGAGCCATATTCCTCAACTGAAAAAGACTGATGAATTTCCAAATCAAATGTCACCTCGTCGTTATTCGACTCAACCTAGTGGATATCCCCAAGATGTAGGTGTAGATTATCACCAGAACTCAATTAGTAACTTAGATCCGCAAAGATTTAAATCTGAAACGTACATCCGACCTTCCAGCCGCAGTAGTATCAGATCATGTGATATAAACGATACAGGAGCACCCATATCAGAAAGTAATGCGGACCGTTTTCTGAAGCCTCCAAGTAGAAATGGTTACTTTCCCAATGTGCAGTCACCGAGTGATTATGCGAGCTCCCAAAAAACATGGGTTGATAATGGTATGCTGTTAACAAGACCAGTCACACCACACACACCAAATATATTGGAAACTAAATCAAATAAAATATATACAGAATCTCCTGGTGTACATTCCAATGCAATACTTTCACCTCGTAGAACTGCATCTCATTCTCCGAAGCCTAGAGATTCTTTCTCAAGACCCGTAACTCCTCAGTCACCACTCTCAAACTGTCATTCAAAGACTCAGAGTTCACTTGAATCATGTAATCCTAAGGAGAATAAACCAAACCAATCATCAAAGCTGAAAACACATAATATAGGACAGGGAGTGGAAATTCCCGATTGCGAATGCTTTTCTCCAGAATCCGCACCTTCAGAACCTGGTGCATATTATACACATTTAGGATGTGCCAACAATCTTAAAAGTCTGAGGCATGATTTAGAGAGTAGGACAGGTGTTAAAGGGACAGCATTGAGGATAGAGAAAGTTAGATACTCTGGAAAAGAAGGCAAAACAGCCCAAGGATGTCCAATAGCGAAGTGGGTAAGTAGAAATGAAATTAATATATCAACAAAAAGCTAAATATCCGTTCCCATTTTTAGATTATTCGCAGGCAAAATGTGGATGAAAAATATTTGGTAATTGTCAAGCACAGAAGAGGTCACATTTGTCAATCAGCTTACATTGTTGTATGTTTAGTTGCATGGGAAGGTGTAGACAACAAAAATGCCGATGAGCTTTATTTGCTCTTAAAAGACAAATTAAATAAATTTGGAGTTCCAACAAAACGGCGGTGCGCCACCAACGAGCCCAGGACCTGTGCTTGTCAAGGAATTTGTGAAGATAACTGTGGCGCGAGCTTCTCTTTTGGGTGCTCGTGGTCCATGTACTACAACGGTTGCAAGTTTACTAGATCCAAAGATGTACGAAAATTCCGTTTGAACATAAAGAGTGAAGAGACATATGTGGAGAATAAGCTACAACAACTAGCTGATCATTTAAGCCCAATTTACAAATGTGTAGCTCCCAAGTCATTCAGAAACCAAACAATGTTCGAAAACATTGCTGGAGAATGCCGTTTGGGCATAAAACCGGGAAGACCTTTTTCTGGTGTAACGGCTTGCGTTGATTTTTGTGCTCACGCTCATAAGGATTTGCACAATATGATTGATGGTTGCACTGTAGTTGTAACTCTCACAAAACATAGAGGTCTTTCTAAACCTGCTGAGGAACAGCTTCATGTACTACCGCTGTATGTTGCTGAGGAAACTGATGAATTTGATTCTAAGGAAAACCAAGCAACAAAGATTCGCAGCGGATGCATCGAAGTTTTAGAACGGTAAGTTTTGAAAAACTTACCTTACCTTACCTTATACTGAAGTATAATAGGTATGATTTTTACTTATTTTATTTTATTTACAGTTATCCTTGTGAAGTCAGAACTTGTTCAGTTCCTGCTGAGCCATGTTTGAGGCGTGCCAAAAAGTCTCAAGACCAGCCAAGTAGGAAGCGTAATAAATCTGTGACTCAGCTACCCCCATCGCCTTCATCTCCGTCATTCACACATTTCGTTGACGATAAAATTAGTAATAGTGAAATACAAAATGAGCAAGTGTCCAGTACAGTGTTAGGTTATCCTAAGAAATGTAATTGGAGGTACGATAATCATTCTAGTCCTAGTAATAGTAACTCTTCTTGGAGTTCAAACAGTTATCCATCTAGTCCCACTCCCGGCTTGCCACAATTGTCTCTTTTGAAGCCTCCTCATTCAACATTTGTCAACTTTGGTAGTCCCTCTTATTCTAATGATTACTGTAATCAAAACTATTACTTCCCACCCCCATATGTTTCTCCTACTCCGTTAAGGAGTACTTTTCCTGTACAATCGCGCTATCATCCTTTATATCAAGCAAACAATCCGTTCGATGATTGTTATTCTAGCAAAACTTTACCAACTTTGAAGCTCATTGATTCTCCTGTCAAAAACACAAAAACTAAACACATTGACATATCATTCACTGATAACGTCGAATGCTTTAAAGATGGTGAAATAGGTGGCGTAGCCATAGCCTTATCACATGGCAGTGTTTTATTTGAGTGTGCCAAACACGAATTGCATGCTACAACAGCGTTGAAAAATCCCGATAGACTTTCTCCCACCCGCATTTCTTTAGTATTCTATCAGCACAGAAGTATGAATAAGGCCCAACATGGTTTCGATGAGTATACAGATAAAATGAGGCGTAAACAGGATGCTGTTAAAGTTTCACCACCCGAGAAATCCGATACTGTTAGTAATAAGTTAGATCATAGTAATAGTGATGCAGGTACTTGCAAAGGTGACTATATATTAAGAACACCTACACTGCCCACCATGTCTCTACCTACCATGTTTCCAATGTATCCCTGTATAATTACAGGTCCGTTCCCGGAACAAATGCCCTAATTGTTCATCGAAAAACTCTATCAATTCATTCTTGCTTCCAATTAATAGAATTTTGAGATATGCCTTGAAAGTTGTTGATGATTGAACTTTTTGTCCATCTTATTGTATGAGCCAGATGAGAAGAATCCCTTTGATAAATAATTAAGTGAAGATATTTAATTAAGTAGATCAGCTTTTCAGGTGCTTTAAAAAATTCTATAATATTGTTACCATTATGACAGAGTTCTAGAGATCATGTCAATTTTGTTGAAACATAAAAACCAGAAACATGCTTCTCTTTTGGGTCAAAACAGAAAACTGCCTATTCATGTTGATAAAAATTTGGACTATTTAAAAAGACAAATATTGTAATATAGTGACCATACATACACTTGTTGACTATCCTGGTCTACCTCAGAAAATGATCCAGATTTTTACGAAAGAAAAAACCAGTGCCTCTAAAATCTCAAAAATTGATGGTTCACAAAGAAAAAATAGAGTACAAATTAATTAAAAACTACCATGCTAGATGATAGAACCAACGTTGACAAATAGATCTTAGAAATCGGATGTTAAATGCCGTAGCTATAGTTTGTTAATATAAGTTTTCGCTGTTGGTTAGGCAGTCTACACACACTTTAGATACTCGTTTCAAGCAAAACTTTGCACTTAGCTATATTTTCCATGGGAGTTGAATGTATTTTTTAAAATCTGCAGCGTTTTTTCTCATTGTACTAGCTTAGAAATTCCGGCAATACATTCAATTCCGGTTTAAATATGCTGTATGCCAAACCACGCCTTGAAACAGATTTGAAAAGAATGCTTTTAATATATTTTAACTCCGATATAGTTATAGAACACTGAACGTTCGATCTATCGCGGTTTTATTTTAGCACTTTGTAAATATACGGGAAAATATGATGGGGGGAATTAGCAGTTAAGTGAAGAAAATTTAATGTTTATCAATTTTTTTCTGTATAAAATAGAATTTCTTTGATGAATTTAGTCCACAATTTTGCCTTCAAACTGTGCATCACGTAAAAGGATATATTTTTTAATGAATCGTGGGCGCAGAGTTTAAATTTGAATAAAAAACTTTGAAAAATAAAAGTTGAGTCAGATCTTTAAATATGAGTATCCATACAGTGTTACTTCTTGATATTATTGTATGCATTTATATTTTCTAGTTTTAAAGGTATATTTTTTACAAAAAAGAAAGAAAATATTTATAGTATTTTTAAAAGCAGACAAAGTAACTGTATAGTATTAGTGTATAATCAGTCACTTTGGAGATATAAGTATGTTAATGAAGTAAATGATGCCAAATATTTAAGATATTTAAAAAATGTATTATTTATTATTTCCTGCGGTTAATCTTCCAGGCCAGTGTTTTTGGCAGCCACATTTTTTATGTAATATAAATAAACCTTAGTTTCTATCGCACCCTTATTTATTTATTTATTGAATTTTTTATCGCTTGTATTTCCTTGGCGAAATTTCCTAGATCAGATTTTTCTCTAGATTCCAAATTAAAACTTCAATAGAACCAAACATATATTGTGTGCAATAAACAAATATTACAGTATTATAAAATTTCGGAGAGAAAATACAAGTCGATGTTTATAGATTTTAAAACCTACAAGTAGAGATAGAACCAAAAATGTATATATTTTTTACACAATTTTTAGTGAATGTATCAATGGTAAATTAAAAAGCAATCTTTGGAATACTTGTACATAGTTTTTAAACGGATACTTGCACGTCTACGACAATTGATTAGCTCATCATTAATATTAGGCATCGTCAAAAATCAGCCATAAAATCACGATTAAAGCAATATTAATATAAAATTTCATATCATACGCGCATGTGTCCGTTCAAAATGAGGTGTTTTATTATGATCGAAATAATCATTCGTATTTTCTATAGACATAGATTTTTTTAGTTTAGCATTTAAGAACAAAAAATTATGTGTACTGTCTTGTGAATACATTTATATAATATTCGAACGTTGTTTTACTTCATAAGCTTTCCATACCGGTTTAAGTTGTGCGATGGAGTCCTTCTCAAGGACACTTCTGATTTTTCATTATTATTAATTACACGTCTTCTCATGACTTCAATAAGTCTTAAAAAATAATCGGGGTACCTATTATAAAACATTATGGGGACCAAATCTCAACATGTGTTTGTCCGGTACAAGGATAATTCGTGAAATAACAACTGTTATCGTTAATCTTGAACGTGTTATTTAAACTCTTTCGGCAACCACTCTGTGTTCCTTCTGAATACTGTCTTCAAAAACATATCAAAGAATTGTTTATGTAGATGAGGTAGTCATGAAGGACTTTCGAAATGTTTGTATTGTGTTGATGTAATATTAACTAATAATTCGAGAAATATTCGTTGGTACAAATGCAGAGACATTTGTTCTTGAATAATTGTATTGTATGGTATCTAAGTTTCAAATAATCTTAAATGTAATTTTTCTGAAAGGAAATTCCAAACATTAGTAGTCGGAGTCATATAGAACTTGGAAGACTAATCGAACATTTTATAAAACGTGGTAGTAACAGAAAATCCATAGCGGTGTTCACGAACTGGAAGGATCAGTTTACCTAAATATCTTAATCCTCAAAAACAGCATTAGTTCTGAAGTTTTTTCAGTTTAATACCTAGCGATAGCGATTATTATATTTATTTAATTTATGTACTAAAAATATTACTCAGAGATGATAAAACAGTATTATACATATGAAGAATGAAGTCTATTTAAATGGTTTTGAAAGCAATCAGCAGTCAGATGGAAAAGCAGAAAACATGAATTCAGTCAATTTGTCTTATATGAATATCAGGCAGACTTACTTATGGAATTCGAATTGTCACCAAAATATAGGTTCCTTATACCTATGTACCTACGTTGTAATGATTGGTGAAAAGTGTTTATTATAAACTCTGTAACTCATTTATGAATTTCTTTTGTATTTTAAATGATACTCAAACAAACGGAATCGTAAATGATGGATTTCAAAATAAAAATGATTCACAGAGCGTTATTTTAATATTAAAAAAAGGATAATATGTTGGAACTGAGGTCGTTATACGTAGAAAGCGTTATATCAAATAATTATAAAATAGAAGCTAGCGACTGTATAGTTTGCCTCAAAGAAAATTCTTCCATCTAGTTTTTGTTTCAGTGAATGTGTTCGGCCGAAATTACCTTTCAACGGGGCTCGCTACTTTGATATCCCTTATGAAAACCGGCAGCATTTCTCAACCAGAGTGCGCTTGTGCAGCAACGCTTGACAGTTGAAAAATACATATACGCTGGCTTGTTATATTCAACAATCAACAGACTTTTCAGTGATTTGCCTTATGACTCCCTGTTGTTCTTCTATGTGGTATGTTTAAGTAATTGCTTTAAGCAATTTCACGTATGTGTCAAGAAGACAAATATCATAATAGAATAATGTATTTCTTTCTATTTGGGGATTTCGATAAGTAATCTGTTGTAAAGATTCCTGAATTATATAGTCAGGAATAATACCATCTGGGAATTTCAGTTTACAAGATATCTCCTTCGGATATCTCGTTCTCATCTAGCAAGTATTCTATTTCATCCATTGTTCAGGCAAACTTTCATTCCAGCCTTCGTCGCCCAGCAGGCTTATTACATTGTTCCACACTTATTATGTATAATTCCTTAAAGTAAGTGGTCCTCTGGCGAAACGATTTTCAATTGGATTGTTTCACATACTTCATTTTTGGCTGGGTTGAGAGGGGCCAAAATTATCATCCCCCTCAATTAGTACTAATGTAATTATTGTAAATATCACAAAAAACTCGACTGTTAGAAATTCAATTTGATGATACTGCAGGAGATCATCTAGACAGTTTTAGATATAATTAATACATCGATTTTATACTATGTAATATTTTATATTCAACGTCCGGTCCGTTGGGACCCAAGAAACAACCAATTTTAAATATTTTAGTGTCTCGTGACCTAAGAGACAAGTGTTTTTTCTTTACAGGGTCAAGAATTTTCTTAATACCTTTATGATTTCCATGAAAGTCATTTTCCATTTCCATATCATCTGAAATTCTCTGTGTTCTTTCATTATCTCAATTATCTCACCTAATCGATTATTCACTCTATTTCTTGTTTCTGTATATTTTATGTAATATCTGGTGTTGGGTTAGCTTTAAGTATTTTTTTGCGAGATAGTAGTTTCACTTTTGGTTTGAATCAAGGCTTTTTCTTTCTGTAGTTCGTGTTGTCGTTGATAATCTTATAGACATACATCGTTTACCATTTTTGCCTGATGAATGCATGTACAGACTATTTTTCTAGATAGGTGGTTTCTATGTTTCTCCAATTTTCCTCTGTTCATGATTCGAAGACCGACTTTGTTGTTGAGATTTTTCCATTGTTCTCGTAGGCTGGTAGTCTTGTCACAGTGATTTTGCCGTTAACTAGACTAGGGACAGATCTCATGTTTGTCGATGACTGATATCTTCGATTTGCTCTGGTTTTATAGATATTTTGTCTATTATGGAAGATACTTATCTACCTCCATGGAATGTAATTTCAGCTCGTTGTATTACGTCGTTTCGGACTCCCATTCAGGTCAACTTTAAAACTATACTTTCTTGGTGTGCAAGTTATCAGTTAATTATTGCTAAGGCTCATGGAAATGGCAAACACTGACACGATATGCATTACGAATTTTATCAGTTTTTTGTGAGATTTTACTAATCTTATAGCAGTTGATGTGTATCTGAAACTAAGTCTTGATAGGATTCCCACTCTTGGTGGAGTGGTGTCTGAGTTTGTCTATAATTGATCAGGTTCTAGCTAGATTTCCTAGAGTTCTTTGGTATCAGCAAATTTATTGTCTTGCATAAAGGACAGGTTGCTAGACCTACCATCAAACTCTCATCCTTTATCTGGGCTTGGGACCGGCAGTGACAACTTCTGGGCTACTCAACTCTACCCCCATGAAAATGCCTTCACAAAATCTTGCAGGAACTGAGCGGGGCGCAAGACTTGATACATTCTCACAAACACACAGATCACAAAAAATAAGCTATGTATTGCTTTAAAATTCTGCAGACCAATACCTACCCCATTAATTACTCAGAAGATCTTATAACACTTTAATACCGCTCACGCATGACCTGATTACGTTATATCTGTAAAGGTTATTAAAACTTCAGTCGCTGTAATCCGCCTATAATGATTGCCTGGCTACAGTGATATGCATGGGAATGAAGAAGCCGACAGGTTAGCTAAAGAAGGATACGCAATGAACCTGGTCCTTCTTTCCGTTACTGACGCAAATATATGCAACGCAATAACATCCCATATAAAAAAGCAATTATGGATTTCCAGATAACAGCAGCAGTTATGAATATATTGGAATTGCTTTTACCAAAACCTGTCCACAACAACCTTTAAGGAGACAACAGTATCTACTTGCACAGCATTCTTTTTGTGTTGCCTTTCGTTTTCTCTTATCTCTTTTTTCTTAACCACTTACTTTCTGAAAACTTGACATGAACTATTATTTTTTTTATTTTACCATTTCCCCCCAGAGTTAACACATAGAATCATGTAGGCTTACACAAGAGTGATCCTATAAGGGCTATGTTACAATTAATGTACGGAACCCTAATAGTGATTACAATTAATGCTGTTTTTGACCGATTCCAAAAAACAAACAAAGCAAACAAATATGTTTGCTTTTTTATGTTATGTATGACTACCGATTTGGATAATAATTTAATTCAAAGAATTTTTAAATCTATATTTTTAATCCTCATTAAATATAAGGTTATATATTAGCATCCAAAAAAACCGTAAAAGGGGTCAATATTATGGCCAACCAATCACGATATTTATATGAATCATGATTCTATGAGTTAACTCTTGGGGGGAAATGGCAAAATAAAAAAAATAGTTCATGTCGTATATCAAGTACAAGAAATCTTAAATTTTGTAGCATACGGAACTCTTTCCACGCGAGCCGTCTCAAATTTTTGTTTTTCGAAAAAAATTGCCTCGTCAACATAGCGGAAATACACAAATTTCAGATTTAAGTACTACTTCTGTTACTCAGAAACCATATTTTTTTAAAATATAATAAAATTTTTTTTAAACATTGCCGTATGTGGTCTCTTCTTTAATTTTGTCTCAAATTTTTGATTTTCGAAAAAAATTCTTCCCTCCCTCATTTTGGGCAGTTTTTTAGGGTAAGGAAATCCTGGGTTTTAAATTTCTTTAATATATGAACATTTTTCAACTCTCTTATTTTACATAAAAAAAATCATTGAAATCGAATTACGTTTACTATATGAAGCGCGCGTACGAACATAAAACACCACCGTCGAATTGAATACCTCCTCCGTTTGGAAGTCGGACAAAAATAATTTTTGATACTTTAACTTTTGAAATAGCTGTCAAGACTCATCTAATCTATACGTAGCTGTAAATCTGATACTCTGTTGCGCTTGCAAAACTTCAAAAGTACCTACCAAAGGAATAATTTAATATTATGTATTTTTCAATGCTTTCAGGATTAGGAGGTAAAAGCTTACATTATTTTTATGTAATTCCAAGTTTCTTTTAAGGTGAATCGGAAGTAGTTCAGAAACGATGTTTGTCGCTAATTTATTAGTGTAGATTTGGGTTATGATAATAGAATTATTTCATCAAATGAGAGAGAATTAGAGAATCTCACTTTAATCTTTGTTTGAACAAAACTATTTGTGTAAAGCAGTGTCATACAATATAAACTATGTAGGTATTATCTATTGTCTGTCTTACAACATCAGCACATTATAGGTGTAAACATTTGAATGAACGTCTGTTCGGCATAAATCACTATGCATATTACTACCGTTTAGTTAGGCTTTGGTTAATAAATCCGGTTGCTTGCTGCATGTGGGCTTTGATCTAGATAAGCAAATTAAATATGTACTTGAGGCAATAGAAAACTGATTGAGGTATTCGCATTCCAGATAATTTAAATACCTATCAATAAAAAATCATTTTGGAATGTTCATAGGATAAGCGCTTACAGTATGTTTCAATAATCTCTGATATGAAGACGTTAGAAGTGTGATGATTTGTTTGTTTTTAATCTGAAATAATAATTTCCTCTAAAAAATGAGGATCTGCCAAACTCTAACTGAGTAATTTGTATTTCAAATATATGGGGTAATTAAAAATGAGTAAACTTTAAGGTCTTGGATGTTACTAAATCTATCGCGAATAAAGGAATTGTACTGATACAAGTGTCAAAATAAAACTCTCCTATATTGAAATGAAGTCAATACAATGTTATTAGTAAGGTATGCGGCAGAAAAAAACTACCATGGATTACGAACTTTTCAAACGAAAATGAGCCGCTATCGAAATAAAACAAACTGTAATTTGATCAATCATTTAAAATTTAAATCAATGCTCGAACATGCATCCAGTAATTTTTGGAGCATCTATTCCGCTTCTTCGGGATTATCATTGGTTAAAATGATGTCGTCTGCGTTATGGAGATGGCTAAGATTTATTTCTTTAGGCACGCTCTAGAATGGTTATAAATAGTTTAGTTAGTGTCCCTCTGTCTTAAACCTCTTTGAATTTCAATAATACTGCGGGCTTCATGTATTGTAACTGTCATGCTAGCCTTCTTATATATTTTTATATTGTAGATCAGTTTTAAACGTCTATATTGTCTACACTACACAATTCGATCGTAACTAAAGCTTTGTGCAAGTCTACAAACAGGAGGATTTTAATACCTTTCAATTGGTCATTTTGTAAAGGTTGTTAAGAAGGGTATGGGACGGTAGTTTTCGAAGTCTGTTCTGTCTCGTTTTATAAAATAATATAATAAATAATATTTTGGACAATGCTGGTTTGATTTCCTCTTTGGTGATATCTGGCTGTTCCTCAAATCCTTGGTTTATGACATCCTGTTGTTTTGTGTCTGTACTAAGATATACCATTTCTTGACGACGGCTTTTATACTATAGGTGATATACTTAACTTTTTTACTACGCTTATTAATTGTATTGGTTTGAAGTTGACAGAATAACTTTTTTCTGTTTGATTATTTCAGATTTACTTTCAGTAAGCCGACTGCGCAATGCATTCTTTTGTTCTTTTCTATCGTTTCTTGAACTATTTTGCTGCAGCAACTTCTAACTTCTCGTCTGATGGCCTTAGAGACTTCTTTGTTTTTTGATCGTAGTTCTTTGTTGTTGGTATTTATGCCCCCTTTCATTCTATTCTGTTCTCTGATCAGATTTTTCGTGGTCTGATTGTTTTTTTCTTCTTCTCTATCACTGGGACTTTCCTTTACCGTCTCGGTTATGGAACAAGATGGGCTATATATGTCTGGGTCTGAATAATCCTTGTCTTATAATGTGTTGGTAACATAAGTTTCAAATCCATAAATATCGTTTATTGTTGGTCATGCTCTTTTTGATATTTTCCGCAGCAGTTCTTCCAATAAGTTCGATATGAATCTTGCATCGCAGCTTTCTATGGTCAGTGCCTATTCTGCAGTTGTTTAGTCCGTTATTATAGTTGAATTTATTTCGGAATTATCGTCTGGGCTTTCCCATGCCCATATTCTGTGCGGCTTTTTATAGAAAAATATTTTCTCTCGGACATTTCTACTTTACCTAGACATGTCTCATCTTACCATTACAATTTCCACAGATTATGGTCAACTGAGATTTTGTGTCGTTCAGAGCTGATATTTTATATCTTCGTAGAAAAAGTCTTTGTGTGGGATTTCGTCAGTGCGTACACTTGTATTATTTTATTACTATATTTTGTGTTAAGTTTTATCTAGTATCAGGTGGTCTACTCTAGTAGAGATTTTATTGATTGCTTGAATTTGGTTCTTGAGGAGCTTGTTGATGAGGAAGCAAATTCCTTCTTCCGATTTGTTATCTTCTCCGGCGAAGTAAAAAGAGTGGCTGGATTTTAAAGTAATCAAATTTTCCCAGATAACATCCCATTTTATCTTTTGTATTTCAAGTTCTAATTCGGCTATGCTTTCTTCGACCCGATATGTTCTTATATTGAATGTGACCAGGTTTGGTTTAGTGATATTTGTTGTCCATAGTATTCATTCTCTTTGTTGTTTAATTGGTACTTTGTATTATTATGGATTTTCTGAAAAATTAACAAGATACGGGTATTTGCCATGATTCGCCACGCTGGGTAGATGTGTTGGCGAATGTTGGGAATATTAGGAAGGGAACAATAGGTTTGGGTAGGAAACATAAGATGGGATACTGGTTTTCCCCGTATGGTGTTAGCAGATAAGCCAAGGCTCGCGTGTGTGCAGGTGCGTCACGGAAATAGATCTATGATCTGTTGGGATTAAAGATTAGTACCTACCTGCTACCTATTAATTTGATTAGCAGATAAAAAATATATTTTGAACAGTTGTGCTGACATCTTTACCTAGTTCATTAATTGATGTGGTGAAGAAAAAGATGTCATGCTATGCGGTAACATCACAACTGTTCTGACTGGACTATACCAAGGATATAAGTAAGTTTCAGGTAGGTACGAAAATCACTATTTAGACAACGACCAACGCTAAGTCTTTACTAGTTAGTTATGTAAATTTGATACTCGATTGCAAAAATGCCATATACTGTATTTTGTACAATTTTACACTCATAACTAAAAAAATATCACTAGAAACTGGGACTGTTCTTTGAATTTCAGCATGAGGACTATCCTATCGGGTATTATTTTACATTACGACTGGTACTTCAGATGGAAACTGAACAGATAAGGTGTTGTAGATTTTCTCTGGATTTGGTAGGTACTTAAGTAGCACCTTAATGTCATGGAAAGAATTAAAAAAATATCAAGATAGATGGGCTGATGCCCTTCCTTATTCAGTGCAGTATTTAGGGAGGGTAGGATACATCAAGTAACGGATGGTAGGTTTCTATGAAAGCATATTATTTATCTTTCTATTTGCTAGGATGTATAAAGGTTTTTGTCAAACTTTCCCACTATCATGGTACATGAAAGTGTGCTCTTTACTCTGAGGTGAACTAATAATGACGTGCTGATATATATTTTATCGCTTTTTTGCTTTGATAACAAGAAATGCTCAAATACATCAACAAAATATGAATTACCCCGTATAATGGTAATATTACAATATACACGCATAGCTAATCATATCGAGTAGGACACATTAGCTACCGAACGGATCAGGTTCTGCTTCATGGATAACGCAGGTGCATGTGGGAATTCTGGATCGAGATAAGCCAAATGAAATAATCAAAAAGTAATAATAACTTGGTGTGTTAAAGCGTCCCACGTTCCATGTAATACTTAATGTTCGTGGTAAGTTAAAAAAATCAAGCGTGCTCAATTGACAACGACAAGTGAATTTATAATGCCATTGTTGGTAAATGTGATGGAAAATATGATTTCGTCATTTGGGTGAGTTGAAGACAATTTTTATGTTACTTAAACTTAGGTATAGATAGATAAATTATTAAAACAAAGCTACTGAAATTCGGTGTTGTAAATACTAAAACATTGTATGCTAGTAAATTGACGAAGATATGTAGTGTATAGTTTTATAAAAGTTTTACGTTAAGCTAACAAAGCATAATCAACGAATGAAAAAGCTCCAATTCATTTAAGAAGTAGCTCAAAGCTATTTGTTCAAACTTGGTGACGTGGGTCCTAGTTATAAAAAAAGATAACTAAAATGTCAGAAGATAATTCAGAAAGCGCTGCTTTGTGCAAATGAGTAGCCAAAGTTCCAATAACTTGACAAATTTCTTATTGCAGCTTGCTCATCATCTATAATATGTGGGTAAATAATAGAACCTTGGGAAAAATCTACATATTCCAGTATCACTAGAATGAATATTTTATATGTAAACGATTTCCAGAAAGGGTGTTTGTTTTTGTTCTAACGTTCTAAGGGGGCTGTATAATGTATAGATAACGTACCGTACCAGTTTCTGGAGTTTCAGTATCAATGGAGTTATACCCGGGAACGCATAGTACTTACCTAAATTTTGCGTGGGAGCACAGCATTACAGTTACAGTGATTCTAAAGTTACCGCTCAGAGGTTGCATTTTGCAGAATATCGTTGTCTAAAGTACCAAGTGACGATAGCATTAGAAAATGTATTATGATGTTCGAAAATATATATTATACGTAAAGGCTACTCAACAGGCAAACACAGCTGACAATAACAGAGTAGCACAAGATACATAAGTGACATTATAACTAATGAACAGAGAGTACAAAGAAAGAAAAAAAAATCATAATAATTATATGATCATGATAAGATATCACACAACTATATAACAGAGGTGGTTTAAATACTTAAATAGTTATTTAGAATTCGTTTTAAAGCAGGTAATGTTATAAAGAATAAATCTAAGTTCGGATGAATAAAACAAGCACTGTTCCAACTATGAGCACATCTAATGAGCGGAGAATTTGCCAAATAGTTCGATTGATAGTTGAGTATAGGTCTCGATCTAAGAACATAAGGGCTTGCATTGACGGATAATGATTGCAGGCAATAATCAGAGTCCAATAATAATAAGTTTCTTTTGAACACATTCAAGTCTGTTTGAGTTATTACGGTAATGCGGGTTCCAAACTACGGAATTGTATTCTAAGATTGGTCTTACTATACTATACTGTTAAACAGAAAGATCGTCGTTCATAGGTTTTTGAAAGATATGATGTTTCCGAAGAGGAAGCCTAAATTACAGAAAGCTTTGTGTACCACATTCTCTACATAGTTCTCAAAGGTCATTTTTAATTCTAAGAGCACACCTAAATCTTTTACTTCGTATTTGGGATTCAGAGTAGTAGGTTCCGGAATTGATGAAGTGAGTTATATTTCCTAGAAAATAGTATGCATTGACACTTCTCTATTTTGGGAAAGAGCTTGTTTTCCAAACAATACAAGTAAAATGATTGCATGTCAGATTGTAGCTTTTCAAAGTGTAATTGATGTTTAATAACTAGAAAAGAGAGGAGCACGTAGCTGCGGGTTAACACTGACCGACTTCGATCATCGAAGTTAAGCAGCGCAATACGATGGAAACGGCTTAGACGAGTGACCGTTGATGCGGGCGCGCGTTCGAGTCTCTGTCGCATTGCATTCTCCTCCTCTCGCAAGGCAACGGGAAACCAGAGAGAGTATATATTCCCTAGTACAGCTCTCTGGAAGGGTGTGGCTTTAAGATTTATCTTGGGACACATCGGTGGTTCGGAATCCACGTTAAACTGTAAGTCCCCTTATCTGTGGTAACACTTTCAAGGCAGAGAAGCCGCCAACGCTCTAATACGAATACGGCACTCAAAGAAGAAGAAGGATTTTAGCAAAATGATTCAGTAACGATAATATAGGTCTGTAGTTGGTTCCGTCACATATGTCACCTGACTTGAAAACTGGAATAATTGCGCAATCTTCTAGGTTTTGGGACATATTCCATCTGAACAGCATTTGTTGTACAGAAGAGACAGATATCTACTTAGAGCAGGACACGATCTAATAAAAAGAGTTGGAATTCTATCCGGTCCAGGACCTTTCTTAGGATTTAGATTTTGAATAGTCTGTAGAACATCTGATAAAGAAATATCAACCGGCAAGGGGGGGTCAGGAGGTTCTCAAACACTAGCAAAAAATAAGAAAATTTTTACAGATCCCGCCACTATCATATTTACAAATGATGTCATAGAACATACGATTGGGAAGAGATTTCACGTTTTTTTTGTTGTTGATATTATACCAGAAACTTTTAGTATCAGATGTCAGATGTTTTTTGATGAATATATTAGAATATTGAATATATTTACTATAGTCACTCTTGATACTCTTTTTAATCAATTGCTTTATAGCAGAAAATCTATTATAATCAGTTTTATCGTTGAAAATTTCTCACTTTTTGTGTAATTTATCCTTCAATTTAATAAGGGATATTGTATATCTAAAATACCGTAAAGGATAATCTGACTTACTTTTTTGCGAGGAATATGGTTCAATGATATCATTAATCATATTATAAAAAATCTCGGTACAGTCTTCCCAATCGCAAATATCAATCAGACTATCGATTCTGTCATAATTAACTTAACTAAAAAGAATATTTATAATATGAGTTACATATCAAGTTCTTAACAATTTTAACAGACATAACAATATCAAGAGATGGGTGATGACGATCTTCAGCTATAACTGGAGAGTTACATTTCTTGACAGTAATATTTGGTATAGCAGATAAGACAAGATCTAAGATTCTATTCTTACTATTATTGACGTGATTGAATTGTTTAATATTGTTTAGATGAAACATATCAGAGAAAGATTGGCTTAACAAATCAGTCGCGCCAGTGGGGTACAGAAAATTATTGATGTTATCCATTCTCCAAACCAAATTGGGTAAGTTTAAGTTTCCAATTATAACAATATCCTCGTTAATTTTTTTTTGCTGAAGATGCCATCTAACTTAGTATTAAAGGCTATAATATTATTCAGCGTTGCATGGGATGGGATATAGACAGTGCATATAAGCAAAGTCTTAACCCCATTCCAGGCTACCGATACCCACAAGTCCTCAATAATGTTGTTGGTATTTGACCAGGCGGAAACACACTGCACTGAAAGTTTTACAGGATATACGATGAATAAATGAATGAAGGAGTCAACACGACTTAAAAATTGAAACAGATGATCGACAATGCGACTATCTATATATCTACCACGCCATCAATAGGGATCAACCTAGACTTAGTGAAGCCTTCGTCATGGAGAACCATGACAAAATCATCGGCAAACCAAGCCATTATGGATTAAATAAAAATAATGAGCTCATTTAGGACCAACATTGGACATTTAACCGAGAGGTCGTAGGTTCGAGCCCACCTAGGAGACTTTTTCCATACATGAAAGATTCCTAAATGCTGCTTATCAAGGATATTTTCCGATTTTCTTTTAGCAGCAATATTTCAAAACAGAACTACAATCGTGTTGCGCACACCGAAAAAAAAATCCGCTCGACATCACTTGCCCCTTACCAATCCGCATTTAGGCAGCATGGTAATATACGCCTCAAAAACCCTCTGATCTGGTATGGTTTTGAATGGTATATCTCTTAGAGATATATCGGTGGTTCGGAGTCAACCTTAAGCTGTAGATCACTTTATCAGTTACAATACTGATAAGGCAGTGAATAGGTGGCCTGTTCAGAAGTGGACGCATAAAAAGGCCGAAAATGACTTACTCTGAAACATCTATTAGTGTATTGAAAATTAAGGGTTCTATTCAATACCGTTGAATAGTTAATTAGGAAAAACGAAAATTCCTCTATTTACAACAAACAGCAAAAAGCAAGAGAAGGAATTTCACTTGGAATGAGCATGGAATGCCAAGGATCTGTGCAGATGAAACCCATGTGTACGGAGTGTGAGGAATAGTTAAATGCACTTCATATAAGTGGAAAAAGGATGGATCAATCTAATTCCCTATATAAACTGCAAATCTCATACAACAGGCAGATCATTTTTCCTAGAGACCTCGTAGAGTGAAAATCAGTGAAATTCGAAATCAAATTATTCCCAGCTGAATCATCAAGGAAGAAGAAGAGGACATCTGTAACCAGACCAGACTGCACGTGTCATCGATAAATTTGGTATCAAATTGTATTGCCAGTGGCGTACCAAAACAATTCTATTTTGGGAGAATAAAATTCTGAAACCGGAAAGTTGCGTTTTCTTGTTAGTTTGACAAAGCCGAAAGGATCCCGAACTGCAATTCAGTTCAATATTATTGAAATACTAAGCCTTAAACTGTGGTCACTGTTTTAAACCCTTTATGATGTACCTAAACTACAAATATAATAAACCAAATTAAAGCATGTAGATTTGCCGAAGACTATCTAAATTACATAAATCTTAATTTATCGTATACAAAACCGTAATAATAATCATTATTTCTATTAGGCCTAGCTCCCAATGGATACGTCTTAAATAGCATATCGCTAAATAGCGATAGGAAATAGTATTTGTCATTCTATAGGGAACGACTGTTATATTATTCGCTAAGCCCTTCTCTATATTAATGAGATAGGTGATCAATAACCATAGATATCTGCGTTTTGATGTCTATGTAAACGACTAACAGTTCAGTTTATAGACCATGCTAACAGGGTACTAGCTATAGTTTATGTCAAAATCTTGAATCGCAGATGGTGTTGAAAAAAATAGTTTAAACTGAATATAAATAACTGCAAATCGATGTCATTCTCTCTTTCATTCCAGACTTGTTAAATATCAACAAAATACAAAAGTTCGGGAAAATCTTGACGCAGGACGCAGAATTATTCATGCATGTGAATTGTGGTTAAATTAATCATTCGAATTTTTTAGAGTCTATTCTGTCCAAAACTGGAACATTGTTGTGTAATTTAATTACCTAATATCAATTTTCTTATCAAGATAATAAAAAATACAACATAAACAATCAAACCATCAGAAGCATGCGCATTTCAATTGCACTCTTCAAAAAATTTAAATGCGCTTGCTTATAACATCAGAACACAGTTGAAAACAGTTTGAAACTGGTTCAAACTACTATTCGAACACTCCTTATATCTATTATCTACTATATCTGTTCCAGGGTAATATCCATTGCGTTTATAAAGTACCAGCTGTTACTCGTGGCTTCGTCCGCGCTACCTGCCAGTGAAAATCTTGTCGGAATCGGTTTAGCCATAACGGAGATTCGCCGGAACAAGCAGATAGACAAAAATTATCAGTGACACATATACTTACATATGAATGTAGTTAAAACCTGTTAGAAACAGACACTTCGCTTTTACTTATTATGGAGAAAAACCTCTGTCAGTCCAATCTTTGATTTTGACTTTTTATGCAGACAGCATCGTTTGACCATCTCCACTTTTCACCTTATATATTATATCCCAAATGAAAAGCTAATGATATTCTGAGTTTATAAATATCAAATACCTAAATGTTGTTGGAAATATTGTCAGTTGCATCGTCAGGTACAGTCCTTGGTAATCAACAATAAGTTCTTGGTTGCCACAGCATGCATAATATATGTCAATGCCTATTAGATTGATTGTTGAGGTGAAAAATTGATTTATAAATTTCCCAGAATTATATTTTCTTTTTCACAATTTACTAGATTCTTCAATAAACCTGAAAAATAGTTAAAATTAAGGTTATAATTAAAAGAAGAACGAATACAAATTTTGATATTAGGATAGAGTATTAGCAACAGGGGAGCGCGCCACTGCTGGCTAATACTGGTCGACTTCTTCGATAATCGAAAATAAGAGAAGGTTCGGATGAGTGACCGGTGATGAGCAGGTAGCGCATTCAAATCTTTGGTTGTCGCTTCGTATACGCCTACTCTTGCAAAAACAACGGAGAATCATTAAGTGTATATTTTTCTAGTACAACTTCTTTCCACTTGAAACTAAATAGGTAGGATATTTAGAGAGGGGGAAGAATCGCCTAAGCAGTAAAAAAATTCAAAACCGTCCCAATACTTAAGATTTTAGAACGATCTTGGAAAAGAAATAACTTAAAGGGTTATTCATAGTATTTTGACTCCCACCTATTATTATGAGTAATAGAAGAAAATTTCAAATAGAAAAGTCTATATTTTTTGACGTGATATCTTTGGGTTATAACGGAAATAAAAAACTTTACAGCATTGAAAAAATTAAATGAGTTATATTTTTTTTAATGTATATTATTAGAACACTAAATACAAAGCTAAATGTTTTCTACATAACCTCTTTGTCTTCGAGGCACTTGCGAGTAATAATTTGTTATTTATACAAGAGGTTATAAAATTTTGATTTTCAGTATTCAATTCTAATACTGCGTTGAAATTTTGTCTTATTACTTTTAAAGTTTAGGGTCTATAACAATACACTTTTCAGGTATCCCCATAAGAATATACCACACGGATTTAGATCCGAGCTATTCGCTGGCTATCGGCCGGTTCCGTGTCTCCCTATTCAGAGCCGGTATTTATTATTTAGAAAATTTCATACCTGTTGTTTTAAGCCAATCAGAAGCTTTGATTTTGACTGATTGCTATGACGACAATCTGAATTATTCGCAAAAAATTTCGGTCGCAAAATTAATAGGTGATAATTTCCCTAGCTTGACAGCTGCCACGTGCAGATGCCAGAATAACAAGTATTTTTGACAAATATTTACTTAAAAACTGTCAAAAGTTGTATTTACTTTCTTGGTATAAAATATTCTTACCGAATGTCTCGCGAGCTTGAATTATTCTCCGTACATTTTTTTCAGTTGCAATTTAAAAAAAAAACAAAAAATTGCACCTCAAAAAAAAATTCGGAAATTATTCAAGCTCTAGAGAGATTATATGTGATAATTTTTCACTTGTAAAACATTTTGGACCGGTGCACCATCTTGATGACATATTAAATTAATACACTATTGAACTGGTATATTTTCTAATAATTGTTATATTTCCATCTCCAAAAAGTGATATCGTTCACCAGTGAGAGATCCTTCATATATAATTGGTCCTATTACCATATTATTTAACATACCACATCAAACATCAATATATTTTTAGTATTTTAACAGTCTGTGTGTATTTTCCGTTCACCGTTGTGAAAGACGCCTCATCGGTAAATATTATTTTATTAAAAAAATCATCATCTTATTGATATCTCCTAAGCTCTTCATCCCAATAAAGCCTATGTCTTCTATTTTTGTCATTTTGTCGTTTAAATTTTGCACAGGAAAAAATCTATAGGGGTGATATTTATGACGTTTTAGCGTTCGCTGCTATATGACTTCCCAGACTTCTTTTGCACATCAGGAACCGAATATTATGGATTTTCAAAAAAAATAATTAGTTATTCAAAAAATTCTATAAAGGGAAAATAACCTTTTTATTTGACTTCTTTCTTCGGCCGTATAATCAACTTGATATATTTTTAAAATAATTTTCTATTTATGCAATATGGTTTAATCTTCAAATGGCATTGTTTAATTGTCATGATTGCGATTTTTGTAGACGTTTCCGAGGCAACTTGTTTATTTTTTGACCGACTTTCCAAATGAAGGAGGTATACAATTCGACTGGATGTCTGATTGTTTTTTTTCATATATATTTGTTCGCTACTTTTGCGTAGTAAACGTACTCCTTCACCTTGAAAATCCGAGAAGGCTGAATTAAAGAAAATTCCACTTCCGGAAAGTTTAAATTGGACATTTTTTTTAAATAATCACAGGTTTCCGCGTTACAGTCCGAAATGTGTGTTTCAGCTATGTGGATGGGGCAAATTTTTCCGAGAATCGAAAATTCGAGATTTTAAAACTAAAAAAGGGACCATATCCGGAAACGTTTAAATTGAACATTTTTTGGAAACAGTTACGGTTTTCGAGTTACAGCAATGGTAAAGTCTGAAATATGTGATAGGTGTATTTCCACGATGTAGAAGGGTCAATTGTTTTCGAAAATTCATAATATGAGACGGCCAAATTAAAGAAGATATTATATGTAGGTATCAAAATTTAAATTGAACATTTTTTCAAAAGAGTAACGGTTTCCTAGTTTCAGTAGTAAAGTCGGATATATGTATATCTGCGCCGCGATGTTTTGAAATCTCTGAATAATAACAAGTATAACTTAAGCCTTATACATGGTAATACTACAAGTACTACCTTCTTTGGTATTAGTGAACTTTCAATGTTCAACAATTTTCAATATTTCATTAAATTTATTTTTACACAATTGTTGCTATTTAAAATTTTTTACAAAAATTTGACTGACTTTATAGTTGGTGCCTACAACAACAAATTACAACTTCAAACGTAGCAGCATCAATAGATTAATATTATTTTGTAATTTTCAGTGCACCAACCATAAAAACGATCCAATTTATTGTAAAAAATATTTATTTAGCAACAATTGTGTAAAAATAAATTTAAACCCAAATATTTAAAAAGAGGTTGAACCAAATGCCAGCTAATTATATATATATTTGAAATCAGAACAGAGAAGACTTTCAATCCAATTAATAATATACAGGGTGTTCTATCTAAAAATATGACTCAATTAATTTCTTCAATGTTGCTAGGTGATTTTTTTATTTATAGTACCTATTACCAAGAGATACTACGTGAACAAACATAGAATTATTTTTTTTATCGCTCGTAATAACAGCTGTAGTTGGAGTCAAAATATAATGAATAACCCTATACGTGCAACAAATTACACTTGATGATGTGCGAAATGCAGATAGACTAAGAGTAACCCATTGGGATATACAACGTAGTATGCATGTATTCCTGATGAACTGACATTACCATTGTTCTTCCAAAGCCAACAAAGTCAGAGGAATTTTTATATTAAAATTTTTTGAATTAAAAGGTCAGATAATTTCAGATCGCAATTCTTATTCAAGGTTTTTAATCACACACATATACCTGACTGACTGTACTATTGAGCGTGGAGTGGTCGCTTGATGGAATTTGTATAATTTTTGAGAGAAGACAGGTAAGCAACCGGTTTGGCTTTGGCCGGGGGACGAAAGACCATCGTCGTCGGTGTCGGTGTCTGTTAGGGTTTCTCGTGCTCTCGGGATGATGATGTTGCTCAAGATGATGATGATGATGACCAAGAATAAGACGATGATCTCCTTTCGAATTTGCGACGATAGAGATGCCAACTCACACACAAAGACGAATGCTGTACACAAAAATCCGAAAACGAGTTGTATCGACATACAAGACACAGAATTAGCTTTGACGCAAAATAAAACGAATGTTGATTCTTACAATTATTATTCTGAGTTTAATAAAAACATTGCTTTTATACCAGATCTTCACTTGTTGGGTTCTTTAGCTATAACATGATATTTAACCCTACCCTTATTCCCTTATGTCCCTATTTTCCGAAGATAACAAAGTAAAAATCTTGAAAAAAATTAGGTGGTATAGTTTGACGTCTAGGTTCCGGGAAATTAATAAATATGTTATACAAAAAACAGAACTGACTTAATGAGTTGGTGCTCTAAGTGCTTTAATAGAAAATAAATTTTATTCTGTTATTTAAAATTTTTAAGTTGTGCAGATATTCTCTCCACGTATCGAGGCGGCAATGAATAGGAATAAGACTAACAGCTCTTGGGATGTTCATTTTTGCGACAGGGACGTGGACACTTCGCCCAAAAAGATATATCGACCACTTCGCCCAAAAATTTCGTAGTGAAAATAGTTTCCATAACCACTTCGTCCAAATCTCGTTGATGGGCACTTTGCCCAAAATGTCCACTTCGTCCAAAACTCGTTTGTGGACGCTTCGCCCAAAACGTCCACTTTGCCCAAAACTCGTTGGTGGACACTTCGCCTAAAATGTCCACTTCGCCCAAAACTCATTGGTGGACACATCGCCCCAAATGTCCACGTCGCCCAAACTAACTGAAAGTCCAAAATGGCCACTTCGCACATATTTATTTATTTTGATCGAACTCTTTTCGGGACCTTAGTAATAAGTTAATATTATAACTGTTTAAATTTTATTAGAAAAGTAGACCAGCATAAAATATTGTAATTCATCTTTACATTAACTAAGAAAAAGTCACCGAGAAATTAATATAGAAATTCATGAAATAAATTTAGATGATAAATATATTCTTATATAAAATAAGCAGCGAGTTCACTTTATTTTTCAACAAAATTATATTATTTAATACAAAAAATTCAAGGAAGTGGAATGTTAAGTTCATTACATTACTGTTTTTTTTTTAATAAAATTTCCAGTAATGTATGTGCTGCAAATAATCAGTATATAATTTTTTCATAGATCTTCAATTCAAATATGGTAATCCCTCTAAAGCAACTTGTTTTTTATATATAGTTTCTCAGATATGAAATAATGTAGCAAATACTTTAAACGACCTTACCTCTGTAAAAATACAGATACAAAAGCATTCGAAAATAAGCCGCGAAAGCTCTTTATAAATACTAATAAACAATAGTGTATAATAATCTATGGATATTATTGAAAATGAATGAATGAATATTATTCATAAATTATATAATAGGTACCTACTATTGTGCCTTGGTAATCATTGAGCAAAGTCTTCAAGAAATTAAAAGAAAACAAAAAAAACAGTTGACCCTTGAGGTCCACATTACAAACTTCTCAGTATATCCTTTACCTATTGCAAAAATGAAGGTAACTTGAAATCGGACGAATGAATGAAAATTATTTTCAATTGCAGTTCAATATTGAACAAGTTTTTGAGTTTTTTACTTTCGTAGGCCACTATTTTGAAACTACAAAATCAATCATTCTAATTATCTACATTTTTCTTATTAAGTCAACGAATGATTTTGCTACCGAATTTGGTTATTTTCCGAAAACTCATATATTATCCCAGAAAGTCCCATACATTACTGAAGATGTTATTTAAGAAAAAACAGTAATATATTGAACTTAACATTCCACTAACATGAATTTGATAATTTAAACAATTATAACATTAAATTATTATTAAGGTCCCGAGTTCGATCAAAATAAATAAATAATTTGTGCGAAGTGGCCATTTTGGGCGAAGTGTCCACCAACGAGTTTTGGGCGAAGTGGCTTTGGAAACTGTTTTCAGTACGAAATATTTGGGCCAAGTGATCGATATATTATTTTTGGCGAAGTGTCCATTGGGCGAAGTGTCCTAGACCTGTGCGACAGGGACACCAGCACTTTAGTTGACAGTTTCACGCAAGGAAAATCTCGGTTTATGACAATTACTTATTTATAGTCTTCCAATAATAATTTTGTAGTACCTAATATATACAAAACCGCATTCAAGATACATTGAATCAAATTAAATACAAATTATAAACTCATCAATCCGACTATTTTTCGCACATTCATAATGCTGTCAATAGGAAACCATAATTTTTTTTGAAAAATGCCGGAACACTGCCAGATAAAAAAAATATTTAGAAAAAAATTGCCCCTTGTGCTCCATTTACAGGAAGTTTCTAGAAATAAGGATATGTTGAATTTTCATATCATCTAATATTGTACCATCTCTCAGCAGTCTTCTTTCATATGAAAAATAAACATCAAAATCGGAGCACATCTGCTATTCGAAATGCGCAAATAGATATAAAAACGAACAAATGAATTACCTCCTCAATTTAAAAAATCGATGTCATCCTTAACAAATCGATTATTGTTTTTGTTGTTCAACAGGAACAAAATAAAATCAAATAAGGCAAAGTATATACTTATTAGAAAGCTTCATGGATAAAATGCTTGTTCACTGATTGGTTACTGAAATATAATTAGAAGATTTTCGGTTCAAATCAACGCCTTGCCTAATTGCCTAATAAAAATGTAACAGACTTCTAATGTTAACTTTATTATTTATAAAAATGTAGTTATATAGTTATAACTCATGATTTCTCTTATAAACTCTTTGTATTGAATACGATTTACAGTATAAATGCAAGAAACACTCGGTGTCTGAGACCTACTCGTACTTCCCACATTTTTTACATTTTATTAGAACAGGAAAAACAATCACTACTGCCTCAAATGTAGAGTAAGCCTATTAATTGCTTCATCTTCCAAGAAACGCTAAGATCTAAATTTAAATCAATCAAGTTGTGATCATGAATACAATTAAGTCTTAATTGAATATCTCACTACAGAAAAACTATACAAGCGTCTAGAACGAACATTTTATTAGAATGAGAGTGATCTTAATCATTGTTCTCTCATTCAACTTTAGTAATTATTACTCTAATGATCAAATTGTTGTTGAAATAGCAAAAATAATGAAAACACTCGCTCCAGTTCTACTCCTGCCAGCAGGTCAGGTCAAATTGACGGGAACAATAGATACTCGTTTTTCTTTACAATGTCATCCAATAACTGCCGTCTTGTTTCTTCTCTGCTATACCACGTTGACTGTACCATACTGCCGACCCGTCAAGCGGTCCTAGTCGCGATATTTCTTCACTTCTGTAACTTCTTCTTCAGTGTATCGGTTACCTCTGTCGACGGCGGTACAACAGGTAGATCGAGGTTGGCTAGTGGTACTAATTTATTTGTTTTTTTTTTCGGTGTGCGCAACACGAGTGCAGTTCAGTTTTGGTGTATTGCTGCTAAAAGAAAATCGGGAATTATCCTTGATAAGCAGCATATAGGAAGTTGATTTCTGTTTGGATTCGCTAATCTAGGTGAGTTTGCTATTATCGAGTGTTTAAGAAAATGAGGTTTTTGGACGGGTTATTCAGGTTGCTGGAACTAGTTCTGATTCTGGTGGAAGTTGTGGTCTTGAATGCCGGCGTAATGAGGCGGATTGCATTACAGGGGTTTCTCAATATAGTTTTAGTGGTGCAACCATTTCCGTCTTTTGTTTACGAATTGGATATTTGATAGACAGGCATGTTTTAGATGAGTGAGCGAAATTACTAGTCTGTCGAATAGATACAATGTTTTTGTATAGTTGCAAGGACATAATTTTGTTTTTCTCTATTTAGCTTTTTGAGAAGTTCCATCTTGTTTTTTGTGTGGAGACAAATTTGAGAAAATGAAGAATATTTGGAGTCTTATACTATCATGATAATCAAACATAATGTGAAAATTGTATCATTGTCAAAAAGTAAAAACATTGTCTCACTACAAAAAAAATAATTTCAAAGCTTTTCTCTGAAATCGCATAATGTATGTCTGATAACTTTTTGATGACCTTTTCATAAATCGTTGAATATATTCTGAAAGAAGAAAAATTTACGTCACGATCTAGTGACTTTTTGTTAAATGTTTTGATAGATATTTAAAAAACATTGTTTGATATAATATGAAATATTCCGCAGATATCAATGCGAATGGCATATTTTAAGACAACTGCGTAATTGCCGTAAACATGCCCCGATTCTCATCCTTTTTTAATTTGAAAGAGGAGTGCTGGGAGATGGTTCCTCATCATATCTAACATTTCTTTCCTTTAGAAAACTTTCCTCAAAGGAGATGGAGGGGGTATTATTTTTTTTCGAAAATCTATGCCATATCTGGCAACTTTTAATTTTCAGATAATTCAAAAAAAGTTAAAGGTTCCCGAGGAGTTAAGGGTCTAGGACAGTGCTGGAAGTGTGAAAGATTGAAAATAAACAAGCGTTCAACTATATTGAAGTCAAAATAGTGTAATATTTAATAAATATTTTGTAACAAAATGACTTTATTAGATGATGCACCGAAAAAAAAAAATGTAATAATTCTACTAGTGCGGGTACTTTTGATTTTTCCAAAAAAATGTTATTTATCTATAAGTATGAAACGAGATAATATTATTTTGTTTCTTCTAGTGCATCATCTAATAGGGCAAGGGCGATCCCTGTTTTTGTAAAAAAATGTATTAAGTAGGTATAAATATTTAAGACGACACATTTACAAGCACAAAAAAAACTTCGAACGCGTGTACATCTTTATATGATTAGATTAAAAGATGAATATTATAGCAATAACAATTTCACCATGTAACAACACTGAAGGTTCTTATTACACCCAAATTGATTTGTGGTTCGTATGAAATTGTTATTTGGATCAACTTTATAATGTGTAATTATATTCGTAGAAGATCCAACGTCCTGTATTAGGGAAAGAAAATGAAACAGACCATGAAGGGTTTTCCCTTGTTGCTTGTTTATGTAGATATTTATAATTTGTTACGCTTTCATTGTTCCTGTGGGAAAGGGGTGTTTAAAAGAATCAACATCGAATATCCTGTAGAAGAACTTGTATGCTAAGGTAGTTCATCAGATTTTCAAAGGCGAACAACTTAGGACTTTGCATTTTATCTTTTCAGTGTATCATTGAATCAAGGATCTCACTCAATATGTATTGAATCAAAGCTGACTCACTCATACAAACAAATTATAACAAATCATATTGCATTGAAGCATTAGGAGAATAATATATAAAGTTGTAGGTCATGCATTGACAAGGTTCCACCGGTTTTTCTTCCATTCAATAACGTGTTCACTCATCGGCCTCTACTACAATTGACAGTAGTAGTACCTACCTAGTATAATAGTTGTATGGCTGTATTCCGGGCACGTAATCATGTCAATGCTGAGAGAGAGAGAGAGAGAGAGAGAGAGAGAGTCTCGAAGCTATTGACTTTTGAATAATTAAGAGTTCATTAGTAAATAATGAACTGTTAATTTGGCATTTTGTGTCTTGTGTTTGAAAGCATGCCACAAAGAATGAATTTTAATCGCTTACGCGAATGTTAAAAGTCTCTCTCAATTTTAAATTTTGAAGCAAACATGTCAATGCTGTTGTATAAATCTGTCCAGATGAAATTTAAGCTTTCTTCGGCAGTGTGGAGATTTATCAGCTACTTGCAAATCACTTGGTACTTCAAAGCAAGTAGGCAGTTCTCGAATTGGGGACATTTGAAAACGAGGTCTGTGGAAATGGATACATTATGGTTTTCTTGTAAGTTCAGGTGTATATTACAAAGTAAGAGATGCCAGTCTTCTCTCTTTCTAGTTTTTGTTCAGACTAAATTATAAAAAAATCATTAAACATGTACTTAAGGGTGGTTATTCAGAAAACTTATTGTCTCCTTAATTTTCTAATGAGTCAAATGATATGAAATAAAAAAAGATCAATTTACATGAAAATCATAATTTAACAACAGTAGCTAACTCTGAATTGTCAGAAATATTTCAGCAAGCTTCTAGTGTTGCAAAGAATTGGTTTTAAAAATGGGCGTATCATTGAATGCTTACAGAACTGTTTGTGTATAATTTCATTGGTTTAGCATCATAATTTAAATATAAGCAGTTGGGTATTTTTTGTTGTGTCATACATTATGATAGGTATGTATGTTACGTATGATTGCTAGATGGAAGTCGATAGTCTTTGTGAACTTTGACCCCCACAAACAGAAATACAATCATCAATTATTATAAGATTATGTTTGAATATCTTTTACATTTTTGTAATAAATAATTTAATATAGATATTTCATCAGCATTGCTTTAGAATATAGATATAAACCGGTTCGTTTATATAGCTCAAATTTTTTCATTTAATTTGATATTCTACAAATATGCAAAAATATAATTTTGTTATAGCTCTGATATTTAGGAAAAGCATACCATCTTGTCGGTAGGTGTATGGCAGAGGAATATGTTATTTATAAAATGATATGAGTAGAATTAACCTACTTATAAAACAAAACAAGCAAATAAACTCAAATAACGATATTTACGCGTAATTATACCTACTATTCGGACCAAATATGTAGGTAGGAAGTTTTATCTATTATTCATAGATTATATATGTTGTACAATATACACAGCTATGTCGGACAATACTTTGTTCATTTCCTATATCAGTTTAGTTAATAGCTAGTGATGACAGTATATGGCAGAATGTTAAAGATAAGAATTTTAATACAAACTTTAGAATTGTTGTTCGCCTTCAGAGTCAGTGCTAAACAAAAATTTTAATAATTCATGCAAATTCATGAATTTATCAAATAAGTTGAATGACTTGAAGTGCGTGTGAATAAGCTATACATATATGTTAATTTTTATAGGTAAAAGTATATTTGTTTCGATAACCGAAGTCTGTAAATAAATTCATTATCTTTTAAAATGAACGGTTTTGAAGATATTGAAGGAAAAGACAAAAAATGACCATTCCCACATTTTCTTCAAAATCTCTTACCGTAAATTTTTAAAAAAATACAGAAGGGTTTTCAGTCCAATAATAATAGTAAATATAAGCTGGAATCCTGAGTAGAGAACCCTCTTCAAAAGAGTCTGCAAAATCAGAGCTGTATACTAGTTATTCAAGTTCTAAATCTAAAATGATAACATTGTAGACGAGCTAAAAAACTTCATGAATTTCCGTGAATCAGAAAGTTGAAGATTTGACAACTGACTAAGATTTCCGTGATTTAAGCTATAAAACAGTTAAATAATAAGTCAATTAGTTAATATTATCAGATGACATACCTATTGCACAGCTTACCTAACTAAGCTGTGCTTGTTGTGAGAATGGACATGGACATATATTCGAGATTGAATAGATCAACCAATTGCAATGGATTCGCGCGGATTCATTTTCATAGTAAATACCTCCTGCTTGACGGAGCTTGCAGAAATCGATCCCAATATATAGATACAAAAAAAACATCAGGCGTTTCTGAAACGTGAGAGGATTTTGTACGCCCCCATTTAATAAAAATCGTGCCAAAGTCGATCGCCATTTCGCTAGCATAGAAAAGGCGCGAGAACACGGTCATTTTCATTAGTATTTTTCAATAAAACAATGCCAAAGCTTTCACGCAAAACACACTTATAAGGCATATTGTTGTTGTGCCGTGCCAGGAAATAATGCTATGTGTAGCCACGGAATTATTTAATAACTTTTTTTTGCTATAGGTGAAGCATTCTCAGAACCTCGATTTCTTTTGATTTTGAACTCGTTCTGGTTAATTCAGACAGCCTACGGTGAATCCATATTCACTGTTTTCAATTACTTTCAATAGGATACATGATTAAATCACAATACAGTTTGGGAATTTCTTGTGGGATTTATCTTAATTCTTTTAACATGACAAATCTCGCTGATGCTCATTATTCAAGAATTGCGTATGAATTCTCAGATCAAACAATATTCGCCCACAGTGTGCCATGGAATTTTGGGATTATTTGAATCATTTGAAATCGCATAATATTTAAACATCTCTTCTATTAGGAGCAAAAATATTGACATGAATGGTCAATCTGCATTAATATAATGTTGAAAATTTCTTTACTCGTATATACATCTCAATATTTTTGAACCTCATTTGTATGGGCACCTTGAAAGCATTTGATAATATAATTTGTTGTTCATTTCCTGAGAGTGTTCCTCAATTACGAATTTCACTTCATAAGAATAGTTCCGTTCCAAAAGCTTCTAGAAATAAATAAACTGGTACAGAAGTAAGCAAAGCTTGCCTCAATTTTCTCTTGTATGTTGACAGTGACAGTGAAATCGCTAATAAAAATTTGAACTGTATTTGAATCTTTGTCGGTCAAATAGTTTTGAATATAAGACCCCACTCCAACCAGTTTTGGTCTATTGTGGTTTTCCATTGCCTTATAGTTCACTATTTAGATTTATACTTTTTAGCAGATTTAGCAGTCCAGATAACGAGTCCTTCACATAGCTCTCTGCCTTCGGTTTCTCTTCCACCAATAATTGAAACGGCACTCTTACCTGGGATTCACATTTGTAGAGTTTGCGAACTGCGGTTTCATCTTCTTCCTGGCAGGACCTACATAGGTCGTCCTCGTCCAGGCCCATATTGTTCATGTGCTTCCTAAGCCTACACTGTCCTGTCAGCATCCCTACCAATATCCTTATCGTTTTCTAACTTTGATTTTGTATTTTGTGGGACATTTTGGCTGAGGGCTTTTTAGAAATAATTTGACTTGTCTCTATCCTGTGGTTTCTTATCACAGTAGCAATGTCTTGATCCATTGATGGATATGTCTATTAATGAGGCATTTAGCAATTCCGCCGGAGCGCTTTGGACTTATCATGGCATGTTCCGCTCCCTGCTCTGCCAGATGGTCAGCGTTTGTGTTGCCATCAATTCTTTGATGCCCTGGTACACAGGTTAGGGTCAGTATATTATGACTGCCTAGGCGGCATTCACATATCAATCTTGATGTTGTTTGATATGAGTTCAGCGCTTTTAGTGCTGCTTGGCTGTCTGAGTAAATGACGATTCTTTGGCTATTCACCTACCGTCTTAACAGTTCTACCGCATACATCACAAATACCCATACTGAGTAATGAACTGCACATCAGATATAATAGAATAGGATCCCATGTATGGAAAAAAACATATTTTCAGCCATTGTTCTGTTTGTATGCCTGTGTGCCTTTGTCAAGATTATCTCGTGAACGGATAGAATGATTTTGTTGTTCACTTTTTTGTAGGGCATCACCTGTGTCTCAGATTGGGCATCAATGTTTTCTCCTCGATTTTGATAAAATTTGTCCAAGACATTCTTCTTAAGGCCCTTTACTACCATCTCAAGGCACATCTATGCGAAAAAACTATGTCCAATTGAGCTGTCAAATTTTCTAACTGTTTGATCAGTTCAAAATTGAATATGACTGTTCTTGTTAGTTTTGGTAGGCTGAAAAAATTAATCTTCGCACGATTTGACGACGGTTGGAATTTATCTGAGTGCCGTAGGAAAGACTGGACATAGATTTTTAATACCGAATTTATGACAAATTAAACAAAATCCTAACATAAAAAATACTAATTTACTCTAGCAAAGGCATATTTTCATATTCCGGTAATAATAAAATGTGTGGCCTAATGGAAAAAATATTTTTCAGATTTTTATGATTGAAATAAATCCCAGTTGCGAAAAAAATAATGTAGGTACCATACCTACAGGTATGGTCGTACCCAAGTCCATCGCGTCGATAAGTGGCGTTTAGGTGATCCCGGGTTTAACAGAATTACCTGTGCAGCTAACACTACAACACGGCAGAGAGGAGAATCCTGATTTCGTTGCACTATTCATAATCCAGTTCTCAAAAAATAGTAAACATCTAGGACATCTTTGAGAATAGAGGACTTAGCAGCAGCGAGTAAAGTAGACAAATTATATATAAGAAAATAAATTTATTTCCAGCTTTGAGTTGAAACTCTTTAGAGATTTATATCTGTCCATGAAAGAGTAAATTAGAATCTATTAACATAGTTATCTTCTTGTTAGACGAATACATAATTGTCGGTGTAATTTATTTGGCATGTCACTTTTCGTGATAGTTAAGATAACCTAATTTAAAAATCACATGCTAATAATGAGAAAAAGCTATATCAATATTATTTATAATATTTCAATGCCTAATGTTTTGTGACTAAATAATTGAAAAATCTCCAACTGAGAATTTGTGTAGATGTGCAAGAAATAGCGTATCCTTCGATAGAAACTCACTTCTACAGAGCAAAAAATATGATTTGATCTTGAACTGGACTTAAGATTAGCTTAGCTTGAAAAGTAACCGGTAGACAGAGTCTAGCAAACGCATATTTTGTTGGGTTTTTAACCAGCCTGAGTCTAGAAAATCATTGTTTCTAAATGAGTGACAATCATATTCAACTATTTATTTTCCATACCTATCTAATAATAATAGATATATGGTATTTATCACGAAGACGAAGTCGAAATCATCGAACTCAGCACGAATTCGCTATACTTAATATACTTATTACAATAAATAGAATGGAAATATATATTTTTATAAAAAAATTTACGAGTTTATTAGTTGGTGCACTGAAAAATATGAAATTAAATTAATTCTAGTATTGGTACACTGGTAATTTTTGAAGTTATGCAGTTGTAGTTAGATCGATAACTTTTGGCACCAACAGCAAAAGTACCAGAATCAATAGAATTAATATTATTTTGTATTTTTCAGTGCAATAATTGATAAGGTCGTTCGAATTTGTTGTAAAAAATATTTATTTCACACTTTTGAGTGCAACATTAATCACCAAAATCATTCAACATTCATCAAAGAAGATAAATATTAATTGCTTATAGGGACGTTTCAGAGATTTCAAAACACAGCAAAAATATACAGCAACTTTCCCACTGCTGTAACTCGGCAACCTATGACCTATTTAAACGTTGTCAGATATGAAATTTTCGATTTTCGAAAAAAAAAATATCTCTATCAAATGAAAGAATCAGGAAAGTCGGAGCACGTTAACTATTTATAAGGAGAGAACATCCATTGTATAAGTACCTCTTCTCTTTTGTTCTTTGGTCAAAAAGTTTTAAAATGGAGAAATAGAAATAAATTTCATAAAATATATAGGTACATGATCAAAATCCTAATGAAGTCGTAATTTGAATTGGAAAATAATAATATTATTTATATTATTGGATTGTTGGATATATCCAAAACTCGAATATGATTGAAAGTTGTTGATTTATAATCAGTCGACTTTTTGTTCCTAAGTGTGAAAGTAGATGGATTTAAAGACAAATTTTGATGGTTCATGTTGAAAATACAGGTTGGTCTAGAAAGATTCACAAGAATTATTTCTAAAGGCATATTTATTTGGTTGTTACTTTAGGCTATTGAGTTAGTATGGCTTAGGCACACTTTTAATTAATTATGGATTTGTCTTTACTATATATTTTAGAATGTATGCTTGGATTCTTATCAATGAAGAGATGAGCAGAAACAATCAAAATCCATCTCCGTTTGTAATGTTGATACTATATTTACTTATATAAGCAGTGATTGCCTTATATCCATCTTCAACCTACGCCGCTGGTATCTGAGCTTGGCAATGATTTGACTAATTTGCCGACACATTATTTGTAACATAAACAACACCAGTAGAAGAAACCGTCCTGGTAAATGCTTTCTCGTTTACTCTCGTATTTTTGTTCTGCACTTTCTTTACCTCACTTTTAATTCTCTGTATATATTATATACCTATAAACAATGTCGACTTGTCTGAGAAAAATTGCTACTAATTGGCAAGAGTATTTCTTATTTTAATTTGATTTATCGCCAAGTTAGTTTAAATTCACTCGCGATTTTTTTCCATGTTATTTCAACTGTATAAATACATAATTAAACATATGTGTAATATGAGAATAATTGTTCGAATGAAAAATTTGCATAGAAGCTTTATTTGTAAAGTAAAAGGTTGATTGTTCAAGCTTTTACGGTGAGAAAGTTGAGCAATGTTTTCTTTTGTTTTGTGCATGCAGTTACATCTTTGTGAAATAAAACGCTTGATACATTGCCAATATTTCAATTACTGAGACAACGATATGAGAATTGCAAACAAAGAAAAAGGTACAAAAATAGAACCGACTTCAATATATGTCGCCCTGAAGAATAAAAATAATATTTAATTCTGGTAGTCCCAGAGTATTATTTTAAATTTTTCAGATCATCTAATACAGTGGGTCCTATTGTTTGTTAAAAGTTATTTAATTTTTATGTTTGAATTAAATAAAATCGTTAAACGTTTCATATGCAAACATATTACATATTTGAAATGTATTTAAACTATTTCGTTTCGTTTATAAAACATTACCTATAAAGAGAAATAAATCAATCTAATACTTAATTCTAATTATATAGCTACCCTCTACCCCTTTTGAGGGAAATTGCTCTGGGACGGATAATTATTTTAAGAGGTTCAACATATTAACTTTCTCTTTTAGAAAACAGAAAGAGAATGATGTAAATCGGTGCACGTTTACTTTGCAAAACTCGGGACCAAAAAAGCAAACATAGGTACTTCCTTGTTCTGAAAAGCCGGTCGAAAAATACGGGCATTTGCGAGTAACACTGGTTTTTCTGCGACTAAATTCAGTTTAAAAAACAGAGAGAGTGATAAATTATGGTAATGTATTCTCTCTCTCTCTCTCTCTCTCTCTTTGAAATGGCGTATGTATATTTATATTTGTATCATCCCAATATAATAAGACAAAAAACAATAATAAAAAGAGCATTTTTTACATTCTCCCTTAAAAACTTAAAACCAATGTTTATCTACTTTTCTTTTCTTACTACTACGATTACCGAAAAGACAAAGTCATCACAAGCATTAATCTATTTTCTTTTTTCTTCTTTATACACACATGTCTTTTTTCTAGTGCCGTGGCGCAACATTCACAATTCACCTGTCAATAAGGTTCAATTCGCAATAGTAAAAAAAGTTGTTTTCTTATTTGACGCTATATCATATTTCTTATGAATAAACATTAGCAGAAGCAGTAAAATGTATGTACATTTTCTTTTTCCTCACAATCGGGATGTTTTAGGTGATAATCTTTATGATTATTAATAATGGTATTTTTTGGCAATTTCTTTGTTCATCCTTTATTTAAATCAAAACATAATAATGAGAAAAGTTTAGAAATAAAAGCCCCCAAAAATAAATAGACTTTTTCCGCCTCTGTAACGTGAGAAGTACAGAAAAAAGATCCTCTGTCAGGTTGATTAAGCTTTGTTATTACTCCTACTGAGCCCTTGTAGATATAGGAACAAAAATGTAAAATATATTTTTTTACAAAATCTAGGACCGACTTAATTAGTTGATGCACGGAAAAATACAAAATAAAATTATATTATTAATATTGCAATACAATACAGAATATGAATTCCATTGGTGCTGGTAATTTGTGCAGTTATAGATAGATAAGAAGACTTTTGGTACCAACTTCAAAAGTACCAGCACCAGTGAAATGAATATTATTTTGTATTTTTCAGTGCACCAACTAATAAAGTCGGTGTTAGTTTTTGTAAAAAAGTTTTATTTCATATTTTTGAGTGTATCATTAGTCATCGAAACTGATGAACGTTTATTGAAAGATTTGAAAACATAGAGGAAATACACATATTTCAGACTTTACCACTGCTATGTAAATCTGAAGCTCTTAAATTGTTTGAAGACCGTCCAATTCAAATGTAGCCGGATATGGTCTTTTCCTTGATTTGGCATCTCAAATTTACAATTTTCTAAAAAAAATTTTCAATCCAGTATCTCTGGGAGCAGATTTTTTGGGGAAAGAAAATGTTGGATTTTAAATTTGTTTATTATAGAGCCACTTCTCAGCACTACTCTTTCTAATAAAAAACATCAAAATCGATGTGGGCGTGCGTACAAAAAAAGCTCAAAGTCGAATTAAATTATGATAAAGTTCGAAAAGAATAATGTCGACAAATATGGTAGACAAAGAAAACAGATAATGAGTGAATTATATTCAATCGAACTTTACAAAATCTTGAAGCTAATATGGATTCATAAACTGAAACAAAACACCCAGTTCATATTGCACTCGTTCGCTCTGGGGCCATCTATTATATAAATAATATTAATATGTGAAAAAAATACTTTGGATCCGTTTTAAAGCATAATGGGCCGATTTCATAGTGAATGACGGAATAAAAATAGTGCGGTTTTCAATAACTTTTACAACGTCAATCACCTTATCTTTCGTTCTTTTAAAGTAACTTTGAATTATATGTCCAATCAGAAAATTTATGGAATTTTTAATGTGGGATTAAAACTAATATAAGATTAAATTTGATTATGAAATCGGCCCTTAAAGTTATATGGAGAAGGAATAAAGAAAGCTAAAATTAATATATAATATTTATTTTTCAATTTGGTGTAGAAAGTTTACAGCTAATCCGGATGATCGCCATCGCATTTACTTTATAATTCGTATTTGAAATTGGTATATAAAATTTAAAAAAAACACGAGGTAGGCAAAGTTGCCACTAGACCACCAGAACATTTATTTTCATATCATGCCATCGATAAATAAAAACGGCTGGTCAACGTAAATTTACTTCATTTAATTCAAGGTATTACTATCAGTTATTATTTCTAAATTTTATCTTGATGGACTTGTTCGCCAGACAGGGTCCAAAGAGTTATCTTCAAATATTAATATATTGTTACTTGGGTAGTTTATTATGTACTTAATGTTATTATTTCTTTTAGTTTGTATTTGTTCTGATTCCTTGTTTACAATAGTTATTGCTTGTATATTTCATTAAGTAGTTCCAGAATTAGTTGATTTGTTCTCGATCCTTCCAGAAACTATATGTGAGGTACACTTTGTCCCAATATTGTCAGTTTGACAAGCATCTAGAACATTATTATGTGCGTCTAGATAATCATAGAACCTTCTCGATGAATGTCATGTCAAGATTCAGATATATAAAGCCGTGTCGATCACGGGACACGGTCAGTTTTTTGTATCAGTCAATTGGAGACATAGGTCGATAGTACTTGAAACACGATAGTCAAAGTGACAAGTTGTGACAGTTGTACTACAACAGAAGGTTGTGTACAGCGTGTTTGAAAATAAATCACTGGAAGCGATTTGTGAACTTTTGAGTCTTACGCAAGTGAACTCACCCCACAACGTTTAGCACAGGGTTAAACGTTACAATAAATTAAATATTTTTCATTTTTAAATAACCCTTTCATTGTATTGTTAATTGATCTCTGTGACATATAAAATTTTCCGCTGAACGACCAGCTAATTATAAGTCAATTATAATTATCCAAATTGACGTCTCTAATAATCCTATGATATTATCAAACTTCTATATACATATATTATACCATAAGATAATAACATATTACGGTTTACATCCTTATTGAAATGTTTATCGCCGCCAAAGGCTACGTGCTTCTTCTGTTAAGTGACGGCTGGACTTTTTTTGGAATTGAAAAGGTTATCTGAATGACAGTCAGTTAGTTGGTTTGCATACATAACTTATTATTATTCTACTCTATGCACTTGAATATGGAAATAAACTTATGAACCACTGATGATACCTACCATAATAATATGCACATGCAACAGGCGAGTAGGAGCTTTTTATTGAAATGGCGCTTTAAATAGGAGCTGTAGTTTTGAATTTCTCATTGTCTCACTTACAAGCTATCAAATTAATAATGTCATTATTGTGATAAAAAAGTAGAAAGTCTTTCTTCTACCTACAACTTTTTTTACCTTCAACCTACACTTAAAAATTTAACCATAAAAAAACAAAATATATTCAAAATTAATTTGTGTTATTAAATTCCTATATGGAAAATTATGTTTTTGTGGGCCTAACTTTCACAAAATCTAATTTTGATATATCCCCAAGTGTCAAGGTCCCTAAAGTCGTTTCTTTAGGTATATTTGTACGTTCGTAGGTAATTTTTGTCTCAAATATATTGACATCGTCCTCCAGTTTCATTTGAGGCATAATAATGTAAATAAGAAAATATTTCCTATTCATTTTTCAGAATAAAATTTTGAGAATACAAAAATGCCCGAATTTTCTTATCAATAATTTGTACTTACTATCGTGGTTGATTAAGGAAATCAAAAATAACACCCAAAAAAGATTTTAAAAGAAAAATACTTCTGACTGATTATTCCATCAGTTCAAAGATATTATTTCCCCTCATAATTTTTATTGAAGATATCTTGAGAAAAACAAGCATGCACATAATAAAAAAGATTCATATGTTTTTGCCATAACTACATAATCGTTGAGGGTAGGGTTATCTTTTCTCATGTATTGCTATTATCGAATTTTAAATCCGGATCTGGAGGGTCTAGACTTTTCATATCTTAATGACATCAACCCTTTCAATTTTGATGTAATGTTTGATTTTATATAAATTTTTCAAGTTTCTATTTATTTCATAAAAATGTTGATATGGATGTTGATCTAATCGAGACATTTGAATATATTTCTGCCATCCTGATTATTCTAATTATTGACTTATTCAATAAAATAATAAAAATTCTATCAGACACTTGATATGAATTATATAATTTCCAATTCTTATAGGTAAGAGTTCAAAATAGAAGCTTGTACTTTAATTATTATATTTATGAATTTATGAATAACTTGAAAAAAATGGGGGTGACTTCATTAGATGAGGCACTGAAAAGTATAAAGTAATACATATTTATTCTACTGATATAGGTTAATTGAAAAGAACTGAAATACCATAATCTATAAGTAGGTAGAAGAATCTTGGCAGCTAATTCTAAGTACCTACCACCACCGGAAAAACAAATATAAAATATTTTTCTTTTAGTGCCACATCTAAAGACAAAAATTACTAATACTGATGTATAGAACTTATAAAATTATTCGAAATAATAAACTAAAGGCGGGTTTTTTCGGCCATTTTGATCTTAAATAAACGTGTTTTAGATGTGAAACCTTCAGAGAGCTTTATTGTGTTATATTGAATTATCTTCCTGAAGTGACAGCTAATAAATTTATGGGTGTTTTTATTATGAATGTATTTGTTCCAGATAAATAAATCGATCACAGTGATATCTCGTACCACACAGGATCAATCAATTGATTGTTGCAACAGAGAGAAAATTGCTAAATTTCTGCTAAGAACAACGGTTATCTCACAGCGACTTCCATTATTAGCATAAAAGGAATTCACTTAGTGTGTATGTAACCTTATCTTGCATTGAACTTGAGATCCGGTCTGCGGGAGATCATCTCTTGGGTAAACAACTAAAGCAATACCAAAAGAAAGGCGAAAGATTTTGATTCAATTTAAACAAAAAAGAAATATTTTTCATATATTCAGAAGAACACCAAACAACAAAATAGACAAAAAGATCATATTTTTTTGTCATTTATGTATTTCCTTGCAGATCAATTTACTTTTTTCAAATTTTCAACTAGGTACATATATCTAATATCTATTAACTGATGGCCTATTATTGTAAGAAGACACTAATAGTAACGATACATTATCATGTTACTATATTATTACAGCATAATCGTGGGAACGTCAAAATTTAAAGAAATACGAACCTAGAGCAGCTACAAAAGATTGTCATGAAAATATGAGAATGATATATATATATATACTATAATAGAACAAAGAATACGCAACTATAACGGTAACAAAAATTATGAATGAATCACAGCTATTAAAGATTGACTTCGAGATAATTTGTATATGAAATAATAGCGCATTATTTCAGTACTCACGGGAATCAAACATAATTCCAACTATCAAAAACAAATAAAACCTAAATGAATACACATAGCATAAATTAAAAAATATAATTTATTTATAGTACATGTAATTCACATGAAAAACCGTTAAGTATACGTTAGTTTCGGACTGGTACCTAATGGGTTATCAAAAATATGCATGGGCTTTATTGGAGAAAGGTTTTGATGCATTTGATAATGGTAAAATGAGAAGTATCCAGAATCATTATTTACCTACAAGATAGAAACACTTGTAACATCATCATCTTTTATTGCCTTTTTGTTTTTAAATTTGAAATTCATGTTGATTCTGATTCTGGTCTATAATCTGAATAGACCATGGATTCTGAACGTGGCCCATAAACTGAATATAGACCATGGATTCTGACAGCTTTCAACTGTTAGATGATAGTCATAGGGCAAGCGGTTACCGAAAAGTTTCGGAAGTGGTCATTGTGACCGGAGTCATTCCAAATGACCAACTGGCAGAGGAACTGGGTCCGTGGGTCAAACAAAAACACGAGGAGGTGAGATTTTACCCGACGGGCTATGGGTATTTCCGAGTCTATCTGTACCGGATTACAAGAGTCTCCAATACATGCTGCCGTTACTGTGGAGTAGAATCGGATGACGTGGACCATACGTTCTTTGTCTCTGAGCGATACCCGAAAGAACGTCTGCACTGGTTCCTAACAGTATCCTACTGGATATGCTTCGAAACGAGACCAGAGACTGGACGCCGTTGTTTCGTTTGTGGAGCTGATCTTAAATTGAAGGGACTGCTGCTTGGAAGACCGATGAGGAAGCAGAGAACTGACGGTGAAGGAGAAGGCAATTCAAATGGTTGAATAAAGGCCACTTAGCGCGATGTAATGCAAAAACGGTTCTGGCTTGGGGGTCGTGGATCCGTAGGTGTTTTCATTAAAGTGGTCATCAGCTTTGTCTACTACTGACAACCCCACACTACCAATGCGCGTCCACCTATGTTCTATAAATAAAATAAATGGACAGCTGTATTGAATGAATATCTAAATAAGCTAGCTACCTCTGACAATGGTACATTTTGCATGCATGTTAAAGCTTAAAAAGGCAGTAATACCTAATGAATTGGAATGTGACGTGAATTCAGGAACCCTGGTGGTCTAGTTGGAAGACGTTGTATTCTAACCGAGAGTTATGGAGTTCGAGCCCAACTAGGTCAAGGACATTATCCTTAAATGAAAATTTTCTTCCAGGGGTAGACATCACTTGTCCCTTACCAACCCGCATTGAGTCAGCGTGGTAAGGTACGCCTTTTAAAACCCTCTGATCTGGTTAAATGTTATTTAAGGTGAGGACATACAAAAGGGCTGTCGACGACGTTAATTCAAGCTTACCTAGTGATTTACTTTGATAGTCTCTCTCATTTTTCACGAAAACTAGGACCATTAAGGATATCTTTAGGGGTTTACAGATCTTTCAAAAATGTTTCCTTCCATTTTGATAAAAACTCCATTTGAAAGGTTTCGGGGTATAATATTGTTATCAATTTTGTCATTTTATATTATCGATTCTTAGGAAAAACCCTCTTTGAAGGTATTTGTGGAAATGCCGTAAATATATCAAAATAGAAAACATACATTGGAAATATCCTATACCTACATATTCCTTCAAAGTCAAATAAAAATTCTATCAGCGTCGTCTCATAGAAGTTTAAAGTAAGCATGTTTGTTTCGGGTTTAAAAATACGAAAACAATTATTTTGTTAAATTCAAATATAAAAATTAATAATTTTAGTGGAAGAACAGTTTTTATAAGAGAATGAATCATTATACCAAACTAGACTATAACAAAAAATATAAGAAACAGGTCTTTGCGTTTTCCATGCGGCGTGACAATTGCAAATGTTGCTTCAAAATATAAAGCAGGCGACCGACCCGTGGACTTTGTTTCTTTATGATACCTACAAGCAAATGTAAAACTAGGCGTATTATGTTAGGCTGCTTGGATAATACGTCTAAATGGATAGATATTAACTGAAATTATTGAATTTATCTTTAGTTAATTTGCAGTTGAATAAACAAAATTCATTCATCTCAGAAAACATTGAGACATCCCACCATCTAATCTAGATACAAATGCCTATAGTCATCGAAATGATGGATTCTTATGAATCATGCTCGTGTGTCCTCAGGGAGTAATTTTGACACTTCCATTTCGGAGAAAGCGCTCATGTTTTTAAAATAGATTCTACTACCGTCTACCAACTGAAAGCAACGCCTTGATTGATTAAAACAGCTTCTTATCTGTCACTATCTATCGATTCGATTAATTTCTTGATATACGGCGCATGCATATTATAACGTGTAGGTTGGTTGAATGACAAAGTACGTGATTGGTGACGTTTTCTTACGAGTTGATTTGAACAATAGAGATTTTTCGGACCCAGAATGACGGACATTGATTTTTAAATGAGATTAATCAAAGAATTGCTTTCGGTTTCATATCGCATGGTATTTTTATGAACGACTGTTTGTCTTAATAGAGCAAGGTTGGGTCGTAGAGTTGTAAAAGAATTATTACAGAAATTTGTATTCTTCACAGTCATGTAAAGAAAAAAGAAACCGAAACTTAGAAATATCTAAATTGAACGAAATTAACGGAACGGAATAAATTACAGACTTATATTATATTAGTATAAATCTAGTTTTCTACAAAAAACGATATTTCTTTTTTAAAAAATCACCATATCATCACTGGAAGAGTTTTGCACTCTGCACAGATTTACGTTGGCAAAAGAAAACTTTACACGATAATAATTACTATGTCTATTAGTGTTAACAACAGAAAATTAATATTCAAGTTTAAAATAATTAATATCTAGGTATACCTCATTCTTCTATGATGTCTATCAAAAGAGCTCTCGATAGTTAATTAAATAGAAGGATAAAGATTAAAAATAGAAATAGAAAAAAACTTTTATTTTTACCGATTTTCAAACTGAGGAGGTATATATATATATATATATATATATATATATATATATATATATATATATATATATATATATTGTTTAATACCGAATTCTGGACTGGTTTAATATTTGATAAAATAGATTTTTGTTGAGGATGCAGTCATTTAATAAATAAACTTCTTTGGATTATGCCAAGCTTTCGAGAATGTTTATTCTCTTCGTTCGTTCGTTATTAATTAAAGTACTTACATTCGTGAATTTAGATAAAATTAACCACAAACAGGAAAGATTTAATAGCCATCAATCAGAAATGTCATTAATTATTTATAAATGTCATGGTAACGGCATATCTAGAGTTGAAAGTGTCTAGACACAATCTAGACTAACATTCTCGAAAGCTTGGCAAAATCCAAAGAATTTTATTTATTAAATGACTGCATCCCCAACAAAAATCTATTTTATCATATATATGTTGTAATCGTATGAAATTTTCGGTATCGAGATTTTAACAAATGTTGACGTTTCAGAGTTTCCTGAGGCCAAATACATATTTTCAGCCATTGGTCGACTATATCGGAAACGTATCGACGGATTTTGTTGTTTTCTTGTTGAAACTGAAAGAGATTCCTGATAGCACTAGTTGCTGAAAAGAGCCAAGAAACTTGTTTTGCTCAAGACTGCAACGCAAAAACGACTCTAAGGATTTTGATAGAAAATTCCTTAAATATTCTTATAACCCTTTCACAGCGCAATCTCTAAGAAAGAACGGAAAAAAGTTATGCTTAAATTAAATTTAATATTCTCTCTCTGTTTCGGCATATTCTGGTTAAACGGATCATCTTGCGAAAAAATGTACCTAATATGACCATTATTATTTGTCTTGACACACTGCAAAAAATAAATGTTGGCACAATTATATCCGACGATTTTTTGGTTCAGTGGAATTTGCCTTCGAGCGGTCGTCGTGTGACTGGACCACCCTTTTTTATGTTTGTACGCGCACTTCGTATAGTAAACGTACTCCGATTTTGATGATTTTTATTTTATTTGTAAGAAGAAGAGGGTAGAAATGATACCTACTTAAATTCAAAATCTAGCACCTACTTCCCTCAAAAATCTGCCCCCGAAAGGGGCGGCAGAAACTTTTTTTTTTTTCGAAATTCGAAAGTTTGGGACGGAAAATTAAAGAAGAAACCATATCCAGCAACATTTAAATTGTATATTTTTAAAAAAAGATTACGGTTTCCGAGTTACAATATTGATACATTTTGATAAGGGATGTTTTGAGATCATTGAATAGTTATACATACCTACAGCAAAGAATATAATAGGGTAGGTTTTATCTTTTTTGGTATATGTGAACGTTGAACATTTTAACTAAAAATAGGACCGACTTTATTAGTTGGTACATTGTCACATTCAGACACGGTTAATTCTATTGATGCTGGTGATTTTGTGAGGAAATAGAATAGCTTTGGCACCAACTTAAAAAGTAGCTGTATCAATAGGATTAATATTATTTTGTATTTTCCAATGTACCAGCTAATAGAGACGATCCTATTTTTTAAAATGATTTATATTACATTTTTGACTGTTCCATTTGTCATTGAAATCATTGGAGTTACACTTATATTCATTGTTTTGAAAATATGCCGGTAGGAATCTTACACATTTCTAATACTGTAGTTTGAGAAATCGATATATTTTAAAATTGTCCAATTTAAGCGTTGCTGCAAACGATTCTTTTCTAGTCTCTCTCAGTCAGATAAAATTATCAGTTTTTGAAAATGTTTACCCCGCTACCCCCTTATGGGACGGTTCTTAGGGAAAATAATATGCTGGATTTATTTTTTAAAATATGTGGTCAATTTCTTCTTATTAATAAAAAAGTAATCATCAAAATAAAGCTTAGAAGTTAGGACTGTTTCATGCCCATGTGAAGTTCCAGTGACCGAACTCATAACTGTTCCATGTTTAAATAAAGATTTCATAAATTATTCTATGGATTATTTAAATAAATATTTATTGAATCAGTATTTATCTTGACTGACAGATGCCTCCGATCTAGGCATGAATGAAATTTCAAGTCTCTACCTTATGGGACCTGAAAAATCGCTGCGGACCCAACTATTTGAAAAAACAAATACATATCCGATGAATTTTATAGTTACCTCCTTCATTCTGGAGAAGTAGGTAAAAAATCGAGATGAAACCAAAAAAACAACAAACAACCCATTTCCCAAACGGAGGATTTATCCAATTCTACGGTTTATCTGTCTGTTAGCGTCTTTTAAATAGTAAACGAATACCTTCTTTCAACTGAAATAAGACTAGTTATTGGGAGTTGGTCTCGTTAAAAAAAAAAACGAAAATTCAATACAACAAAATCAAAGAAGAGACCATATCCAACAACGTTTCAATTGGACATTTTTCAAAAAAATCATATATTTCCGAGTTACAACAGTGGATAAGTCTGGAATATGTGTTTTTTCGCTATGTGGAGTTTTTTTCGAAAATTGAAAATATGAGACGGCCAAATTTACGAAGAGATTATATGTAGAAACATTTGAATTGGACTATTTTAGAACAATTTACGGTTTCCGAGTTACAGCAGTGGTAATATTCGAAAGATGTGTATTTCCGCGATGTTTTGAAATCTCTGAATAAGTTTAAGCAAATTATTATCTTCTTCGGTGAACGTTGAATGTTTTTGATGACTGATGACCCACACAGAAGTGTGAAATATTTTCCTTACAAAAAATAGGACCTACTTTTAGTTGGTTGGTGCTCGTACTTTTGAGGATGGTGCCAAGAGTCTTCTATCTAACTACAACTGCACAACTTCAAAATTACCAATAATGTTATTTTGTATTGTTCAGTTTACAATTAATAAACTCGGTCCTATACTTTTTATAATACCATCTTCCATTAAAGAATTTAGCATGATGGAATAGATTATTTCTAGTCCAGCGTGTAACTACATTCCTCATCCTATTGCTACATCACCTGTCTACTAAAAGGGGCAAGTAGTTCTCAGTTGAGCAATATTTCTAATTTATATTGATCTCGTCTAAGTCGTATAATAATACTAATAAACTGACTTTTCATTTGTTTCCAATGCCTCCTTATTTGGAAACTAACGATCAATTCATCCACACATTAAAATCAATTGATGGAATTGACTAAGTAATAACCAATTTTAAGAAGTTTAGAAGCTGAAAGTGCTACAGTGTTGTAATGATTATTGTTCAGTTCTTGAGGATCATGGAATATTAAGTAGTTAAGTTTATAGTCGACCATGGTCTGAATAAAATTTTCCATTATCTTTCATGAATTTAATGGAGTTATTTTCAAATAGTAAAATCGGGCGAGGAGTATAAAGCTAACTCAATGATCAAGGATCTCTAACAATGTTTATTGGAATTTAGCAGGGGGAACATCAAAACACTTGAGTACCTTAGTTTCAGTAGCACACACTTCTTATTTAGTAATTGAACAATTTATAAACAGTTATTGAAATTATACGTGTGAAATTCATACTTTGTGACCGAAGAACCCAAACGGAAGAGGTATACAATTTGACTGTCTGCTTTTTTTTTTGGTTTGTGGGCAAGTTGCATATTGTAAATGTTCTCGGATTTCGATGATTCTTGATTGATTTGAAAGAGGGGACTTCAGAAATGGTCCTATATTCATAAAAACTCAAATCCAAAATCTCCTTCCCTTCAAAAAATACGGCAGACTAAAGACCAGATTATTTGTACCAACATTTATAATGAACATTTTTTCCTTAGAGTTACGGTTTTCGAGTTACAGCTGTGGTAAAAGGATAAAATCTAAAATACTTATGCGTATTTCCGCGGCGATGTTTTGAGATCTCTAATAATAAGTTTCTTGTTTAATGTAATGTATATTATTGTTATTATTGACTAGCTATAATTGTATTTTGGTACGAAAAATAATGCAATAAAGGAATCTAATCCAATTTAATCTAACAAGTACAGGAACCAAATATACCTGGGTAATACGATAATTATTATTTTTTTGATATTAGTAAAAGTTCAACGATTTTCTTGACTCATATTACACTCAAAAGTGTGAAATAATTATTTCTTACAAAAAATTGGACCGACGTTATTAGTCGGTGCACTGAAAATTACAAAATAATATGATTTCTATTGGTGGTGGTACTTGTGGAGTTTGCAAAAGTTATCAATCAATCAACTGCAACTGCACAACTTCAAAAGTAACAGCACCAATAGAATTAAAAATTTTCAGAACACCAACTAATAACGTCGGTTCATTTAAAAAAAAAATTTTTCAATTCACATATAAAAGGTAGTTTTTTGCAACTTCCAGTTTGCAGTAAGCGGTGGTTTGTCCGTCAAATGCATCGTTTGGGATGCTAATTTAATTTCCTTAAGAAAATTTAATATACATAAATGGGGATTATTTAGCAAATGACGTTTTCAGCTAACTGCAAAAAATCTAAAATTATCTGTCTTTACAAACATGTTATATCTTATATATCTTATATAACTTGTATTATTCAATTATTATTATATCTAAATGAAAATGAAAAAATCTATGTTATGATCTAGTTTATACCACTTGTGCTTTCGTGTTGAAAGAGCTGTAGTAACCTTAATAAGCTTGTTGATGTAGAGAAGTCTAGCAATTAAATTTATAACACGATTGATTCCTTTTGCTGTTGATGAAATCGAATCGTATTGTTCTGGAACGTAAGATGCTAACTTGAATACTTATATTAGGTAACTGGATAACTACTACAAAGTATAAAATTAATATGAATTAAGTACCTATTGCCATTTTTAGATTTCGATTAAAATCAGCTGTGATATTAAAAATGCATTTTTGCAAATTCCTTATTAAATTTATCTTACCTTTAAATATATTATCGATTTCTCAAAAGAAAGTTATTGAGAAAAAGTAAAAATTATAATTTTAAAATATCACTTAATTTCAAGGTTCGCAGTTACGATGAACAATTTTAAAAGGATCTCGTATTGTCTGTTTTTGATAGACTTTTCAAAAGAAGAAGGTTTTGAATTCGACTGCATATTGCTATTGCTGAACTGATTTTGATGGTTCTTTTTTCATTTGAAATAGGATAGCTGAGAGATGGTCCATATTCACATATTCCATATTCAGTTTGATTAAGCTTATCCCTTCAAATAACAGATAAAAAAATATAAAAAAATTAAATATTTTTCTGCTTATTTTATAGAAAATATATTTTTTGATATATTTGTCGATAAATCTCACAATAGAGCTCTAGCTTCATGCAGCTAGAGCTCTGAGAAGCTGAGAAGGTAAAACATTTGTCATACTTATTTCTGCAACACGTGACTATAATTCTAAATATTGGCACATGGTGTGTATCAATATAAATTCAATGAATCTGTAGTAATTGCTTTCGCTTTATAGCATTGATTCATGAATTAACGAACCTTTAGTATAATCATGACTGCTATATAAAACCTTCTGTTCAAGTCCAAACGCTACATTGGCCCTTCGAGATCGTGATCTGGAGACGTAGCTATTTTTTGTTCATCGAAATCATTTTTTTATATCTTTTTATGATCTAGAGTATCTAATAACAACATAACTTAAAATATTCTTTAATGTTCATAAAATATTCTTTATAAAGAACATAATAATTAGGTATTTGAGTAGTGAGTTTATTGATAGAGCTTAAGAAACTTATTTGTGAGTTATTAATCACAATCACTAAAAATTGTGAATAAATATCTTGAATAAATTGGACCGACTGATGTTGTAAGTACTAAAATGTATGAAATAACAACACATAATGAAGGAAACATAAAAGAAATTGAAGTTGGTGCAAAAAATCTTTTAAAGCTTATAGGTACCTAAGTACATCATCTCTTGACACCAATTTTTTGATTATTCCATACTTTTCAGTGCTACTAAGGACAATTATTCAATCTGATGTAAGTGCGCACGCGCCGTCATCCAAAATATATACATTGCTTTCTCACATTCACATGGGTAACCGAGATGGCAGGCTTGGTAAACGCCTAGCTTGTCAGCGTGTTGGTGTGTGTGGTTGTGGGTTCGATCCCGCGCAATGGTGAACTTTTTTTCCTCAGTAATAAAATAAATAATCTCTAATGGCGGTCATGAAAATTAGGAATCTAAATGCAGTAACTTATCCCCTCTCCGCTAGATGGCGCTCATGAATTGTAGGAATCTAAATGCAGTAACTTACCCCCTCTCCGCTAGATGGCGCTCATGAAATGTAGGAATCTAACATTTGAAACCCCGTTGGAAAAATACTCTGTGTTCCGTGTCACATCTGTCACTGTGTTCCGTGTCACTGTCAATATGCTGTTCTCAGTTTGTGTTCTGTGGTTGACATGTCACTTCCGATCCAGAACTCTCCTAGTATATCTACTTGTTTGAATGAATATATTATAACTTTTCGTAAGGTGATATATTAAATACATATTTTTTTCTAGTCCTATTTTACACTTATACAATGTCACTACCTGCCCTATTCTATCGGATAATAGGAACTGATTTTCATTTGCAATCTTCAAGAGCAGGTATATAGAAGACCACATAAAATATCTTCTCTTTATCTAAATTCCTACATGTACAAGTTTGATAATTATCTCCATGAATAAAGTGACTCAATTAACAATTCAAAACAACAATAGCCGGATAATTACCGATCTCACATTTTTTTGCATATAAATCAACAACAACCATCCTAGGATCAATGCATTCGTTTCTCGACACACGAGAAAGAGAAAAATCTTTATCTTTTATCTTAATTGCCAAGACAAAACAAAAACACCTAACTAATTGTACTATACGATTCATTAGGATTTCGTGTTGTTAGAAAGCTGGTACTATTAATACGACGGATCAGTGGGAACCCTGCATTGTTTTGAACACCTTCAAGAATGAGCACATATATGTGTATGATAGAGATAAGAAAGTCACATTAGCCCTGGAGCCAGCTGCTGTATATGTGAAATGTTGGAAAATCAAGCCGCTGACTACTCAAATGATTTCCTCACTACTTTCCTAATTACTTCTCTGAATCACAGTTTGATGAACTAGCTTATACATAGGTACGGATAGACTTTTAAGTATCTATAACAGTATACAATTCATCAAACACACATTCGGCGTTATTAAAAACGATACAATGTGAAACTTTTGAATATAGTTCCTTTTGAATTGCATAAGAAAGCTAAATTCGTAAATATAAAAAAAGGTTATACGCTCGAGGGATCCCCGTCTTTTCTCTATTTCCTAATTTCAATTGATTGAGTTCATAAACAACTGACTTAATGTTTACATTAGGTAAATTTATTAGGAACAATAAATCAAAAACCGATAATTGTAAATCAGGTATCAATAAACTCAAGAATTCATTCATATACCATAAAACTTATTCAAACTATGCGCTTATCTCATTGATAATAATCACAAGTTTATTGATAGGAGAGGATTTAAATTGAATTCATCTACTTGAGTCATTAGAAATTAATAAACGTAAACATTTGGGTAATCTCCTCAATGCCGAGATCGATGGTAATAGTTACTTAATTAGTTTATAATATTAGTCATTAAGATTTATGTTAGTAATACTTATTATTTCTGTACACAATTATACATTTAGAATTAAGTTAATGCTATTTGAAAGGCACAGTATGCCGAAACAATTGTCAAGTTTTAATAATATAGTAGGGAAAATTTATTATACTGTTTCGATTCTAATTTAGAGATCTAGTAATAATCTAAAAAGATCGCCTGTGCAACTTTGCACGATGCTTGCCTATTCGAATCATTAATAAAAAGCGAGAGAAAAAGAGTAAGAAGAGCCGGCGAGAAAAAGTCACATCGAAGGAGCGTAACGCGTAATGATTTCTGCTACTTAACTCCTACCAGAAGCCGCCTCAAGAACTTCGTTCCAAAAAATTTAAATATGAAGCTGAATGAACTCTATTCCAGAAAGTTTTCTTCGCCTCCTGGACTATATATTAAAATGAATTGTCACTTTGTCTTGCAATAAACATACGCGCATTTGAATAGGCTGCCACTTTGATATAATGCACCTTTTTCATTGGCTTCCGTTTCCGTCCAGTTTATCCATTTTAATTAAGTTGTACTACATCATGTGACAAGTGCCGTGTTTTAAAAAACACATAAACAGTAGGTATGTTATTAATTAATATCAAGCGTTGATTGATTGTTTGAAACGAATTGATAATGATGACATATTTATTGCAATATGCTGAAAAGTTATAATTACGACATATACTTACAATAATAGGTATAAACGTCTCACAAAATCATAATAAATCTTAATGTATTTAGTTATTAGATAAAAAGTATATATGTCCTCGGAAATATACCTGTATGTACATGTACATGTGTGAAATTAATTTTATGAAACAGATTTCCTAGGGACTACATATATTTACTATGCCGCGAATGTAGAAATGGTGAACCAGCACATCGAAAATCTGCTGACCTTTTGTATGAAAGACAATGATAAGTCACATTGGAGTAAGTACATAAGACATCCAGCAAACACCTTAGGTACAAGGATTATATTTGAATGTATAACAAGAGTGTATCTATCGAAATTAAATGATATAATGTGGAACTGAAGATGATTTTGAGAAAATCATGCAGGACCTTGAACTAAATAAAACGAAGTTTAAAATTTTTAGGCGAATGCAGGAATGCAGGAGGGTACTCTATAGTTCACCAAATTCGATAGTCTGACACCGCCTTGACAAACGTTTGTCGGAATACCGCGGGTCCTCTGTAATGGTGATTTTCATATATTTCTTATATTTACTCCAATTCTAAGATTGGAAAATGGAAAATATCCTCTGCCTATGCCTCAGGCATCCATCAGTCCAAGGACTTCAAATCATAGCCAATAGGATCTTGGATGAATGTTAATTCATATCCCATGGACTCTGTAGCTGTAGCTGAGAGAAAAAGATTATTATTTGCAGGGCCACTCATTGAGAGTATTCCAATGACACGTGGGTTGATATTTCGTCATCAATTCCAGAGCGGGACTATACTCCGCATACCAGTACCCCCTTGGAAGTCTGTTTTCAGCCAAACTTGTGACCAACATAATGCGCCCAAGTGTCGAGCTCTTGATTAGGAGCTTTGACTGTTTGAGCTTCGGTAAGGTCTCCTAATGAACGAGATGCTGTTATTATTGTGAAACATTCATTCATCATTTTACTAAGTAAGGCTAGAGCTGAGTTGAGCCTAATAAGTGGTAATGTAATTTCAAAACCTCTTAGAGCCATTAGTGGCGCTTGACTGTGGGTATATATAATTATTATTCATTACATAATCTCTATCTACATTTTTCTGTATATCTCATCCTGATAAGCAGAGGCGAAACCTCGTTACCTAACATTGCACTTGTCTGTATAAATGATTACCTTGAGAAATGTGTAAGACACCGCCCCAGCTCTGTGGGGAATTCTATTTTCGGATATACCTACCCAAATTTAAGCATATCATTATTAGTTTATTATTAGCACCTAATCTTGAGCTTGGCACCTAATAGCATAAATTTATTCTGGTTTACTGATAAAAAATAAACTACCTAATACTACTACCAATAAAATAATTTTATTATGTGGGTATACAGTGTGTCTAAGATAAGGTTGGGATATTATTAAGATCTCAAAAACAATAATAGGTACAAATTTGGTTTCACAATTCTCTTATTCCCTAACAATTCAATAGTGCTATTGGTTTCCGAGATAATAAAAACGATTTTTACTTTTGTGCCAAATGAACCTCCGGAATATACTTAATTAAAACTACAGTTAATTTCAATTGATAAATTGATTAAAAATTACGAATTTATTAAGAATAAAGGTAGATTTTATGTCAGAAACATCCATTTAAAAAATCTTATGTTTTGTACAGTTAGGAAAATTCATTCATGCTCGTTATCGTAAAGAGTTAAGTACAGTCAAGTGTCGTTTTTGCCATTTCATCTATGACGTACCTATTTGGTAAAGAGGCGTTTATGTGCCTAGACTATTGAAATAAGTTAATTTTTACTCTATTGACCTCAAAGATTATTTCTTATTCCAAAAATCACCGTATGATATCTGCTTTTCTCCATCAACTAGTCGGTAACTTTTTGTATTTTCTTGAATGTTAGCTGGTGTTGTCCATAACGATTACAGAATCTTAGGGCTAAGGGGATTGAATCTAGCATTTCTTGATTTCAAATACCTCTGCGTTCATCTCTTTATCAAACTACACAACTTTTCTCCTATTCAAATGATTTTTTATAAGAAATAATTAATTCCAGCCTTCAACGAGATCTTCAAAACTATAAAAAATACATTTTTTAAATCAGACCCAATCTAGGAATTTTCATTTCCTCTATATTGTAAGCTATTATAATAATGACACTTTTGTTACCTTAATCAATACCACACCCAACTTCAGCGTGAAAGACCAATAAATGTGTTGCATGTCCTCAAGCTTTCATTCAATATGTTAATGATATAGAAAAGATATTATCTGTTGGTGATCATATTACCACTTATATAGGCAATAACTAGTCGACAAGAGTAAGAGAGACGACCAAGAGAATTCATCCAATAACACACAACCAATTCATCAAGAATAAAGTGGTGATTGCGAAAAAGTCATAAGCAAATCGGCTATGGAATTCATCGGTATGTGATTTTCTTGTAGATTCTTATTAGCTGTTGCATGTCGTGAGAAGTGGAGTTTTGTTTATGACACGGGGAGGTATTTCTTTATGTATTTCATGTGTCTGCCAGATGATGATAATGCAGGTTATTAAAACGAAATAATTCCATAGATTTAATACAGTAGAGTTGTAAGAAAAATTGAAGAACCTTCGAAAAGAAACAGAAAATTGATCGAGGCTGTTATGAAACAAGGAACGAATTCCCTTCTCGATCATATTTATCTACTAGTACGGTACGGCATTTTCAGTACTGCCTATTACATTCCCTATCTGTTGTATTGTTATCTCTGTAAATTATCTACTGATATACTAGAAGCCTCAAAATGGCAAAGTACAAATTTGGTATTTTGGGCGCTATACAGTCCTGAAATTTGCATCAATGGCGAGTATATCATATTTTCATTTTCTACGCCAATGGATCAAAATGAATTTATGTAAATTTAGCACTTCATTTATTATCATTTTTGTAAAATTTAGATTCTGATAATTGAATTAAAAATAAATTACTGAATAAAATATATTTTAACAAAAATTGGACTGACTTTATTAGTTCAAGTTTAAAAGTGTTCTATTTAAACGTTTCCGGATATTATCTCATCTTTAATTCTGCCATCTCAGATTTTTCGATTTTCGAGAAAAATTGCCAACTCGACCCCCTTCGGGGACGGTTTTTGGGGGAAAGAAGATTTCATATTTGATTTTTTTTAGATATAGGACCATTTCTGAATTATGTATGCTCTTTCAGATAAATCAAAAATCATCAAAATCGGTGTCCGTTTACTATATACAGCTCACGCACTCACTAAAAAAATACATAAAAAATAAATAGAAATTAATAAAAACTGTCATGGAAATAGTTTAGCTACCTATATACAGTGTTTATATGACGAAGAAAAGTAACAGATATTCTTTGAATAACTTTTTTATACCCTCTAAATCAAATCATTCTATTTAAAAAACCCACGGAGAAAAATTACAACCATCATTATTTGAAAAACGATGAAACATAAAAGTATGATTGACTCATTTTAATCGAAAATGTATCAGATGAATCTAAATTATGTTTAGTGAGTTAATAAAAAGTCAACATACCTATTCTTAAATATAATACAAATCTTATTAAACACTAAAAGAGACACAGAGTCTTATTGAAAATACTTATTTTATATTTATTTTCTACGGTAAATGCATAATCTGCAAAATTTTATTCTTTCATTCGTTTTTATTCCTTGGTGTAGAGCTTGGGAATATGAAATTTTAAGAAAATTAAGCTCCTACGCCTGTGAATAGATATTTTCGATAAATTTGAAATTTGTTTATTTTACGTATTCGGCAGTGTGACCGTACCAAATTTTAGTAAAATATCGTTAGAAATTTGTAAGGAAACAACTATTTTTAAAGTATAACTTTAGGACAATTTATGCCCAAAATACCCAAATATTTTCTAAGGTAAGTTTGCTTTGAGCTGATCAAAGCAAACTTTAGATTTCAGGAATAGGGGGTAGCATTATATGTATAAAGACCTTTCAGAGACACCTTGTATATAATGGGAATAAGAGTTAGCTAAATTGAAGAGCTTCATTATTTCAATTATGGATGTATATAGCAAATCCTGAATTACGTCAATTTATTATTCTGGAATGACCTTCAGCAAAAAATAATTGATTGAACCCCTAATAATGTTTATAACATCAAAGATTTTAAGTATAGATATATGTTTTTCTCTTGCATTCTATATTATTTGAAAGACTATACAAAAATTGTATTGTTTTCAATTTTATCGCAAAACAACTACAGAAAAATAGAATTATTTATTTGATAATGAGGAATGTTTGTTAATGATGTCGAGTGTTGTTTATATTGTTTATTCTAACGAGCCATTCAAAGTTGTCTTTATTAATAATTTTAATTGTGAAGTCAGTCCCATATATACCTACTTTCTTTATTGCAAAACAAGTGAAAGAATAAACTAGATGATTTTTATTTTTGACCGACGTACCCCGAACGGAGGAGGTATACCTACAGTTCGACTGTCTGCTTTTTTATTTTTATTTGCTTGTTCGCGCGTTTTCGCGGATGTTTTTTTATTAATTTGAATGATGAAGCTTGAGACATATTCATAAAAACACAAATCTGAAACCTACTTCCCTTCGAAAACCGCCCCGAAGGGAGTGGAGTTGGCAAAATTTCTCTAAAATCTGAGGTAGTATATTTAAAGATAGGACCATTTCCAGAAACGTTTAATTGAACATTGTTTTGAAAGAGTTACGGTTTTTTAGAAAGAGGCATGTTGAATTCTCAAATATGGTGTATTTTTGCTATTTGGAGAGCAATTTCTTTCGAAAATTTAAATTAATGGGTACTATATGAAAGATCTAATTATTTGTGAAAACATTTATAATGAACATTTTATCTTTAGAGTTACGGTTTTCGAGTAATCAGCTTTACTTCTTTTGAAGAGAATGCATTCGAAAACAAAATTCATTGAAATTTCCTTAGTGAAATTCAAGTGATTAATAATTATAATTTGTAATATTAACGTACTTCGTCATCTCTTATAATCAAATAATACTTAGATCTTAGCATATGAGTGAAAACTTTAATGGAGATTGTTCACATATTTATGTACATATACGACATTGTTCTATGAGTATCTTTTGAACACAATTTGTCCATTTACTTAGAAAGTATCAGATGAAAGTCTTAGATACGTTGATGATATTCATTTGAAGAAAGAGACCTGGAGAATTTCCTTTATCGTGATATTTCAAGTGTTTGAATTGAATTTGAATCATCTCGTAATGTGTGTTTTGTTATTGTACAGGGTATTTGATTATATTTACGTGGCTATCTGGAGCCATTATTTTTGAAGATAGAAAAAAATGTCTTATATAAAAATTGTAGTTTGTTTTCATATTACCTTTTGAAATTATCAGTAAAAAAATATCACATTTAAAAATGGAAAAATATAGGCAACTTCATTTTTTTTAACGAAACACGATAAGAATAAAAAATAAATAAATTATAAAAAATATATAAAATAACAAAATAAAATAAATAAATAAATTTATAGAACAACAATTTTATTGTTTCCGTGGCTTTCTTGATACAAAATATGTTTTTTGCAATTTATTTGAGTATATATATTTGAAATCAGAAAAAAAGATCTTTCGTTGTACTGCATAATAAACAGGGTGTTCTATTTAAAAAAAAAGTTGTCTATAGGTATTTTTAATTTTTTTAAATGCCATATTTTATACTGATAATTTTAAAAGATAATATGAGGAACAAACTACAATTTTTATATAAAACTTTTTTTTCTATCTAATAATAAAATAAAGGCTCCTGATGCCACGTTAATATAATCAAATACCTTCTATATAGGGCGGTAACCAGGGAGATTATATTTTCCTAGTGCTTCTTCTTTGGAATGGTGCGTCTTATGAATTAAATTGAGATACATTGGTGTGGAATCCTCCTTAAAATGTAGGTCCATTTGACTGAGACAAGAGGCAAGGAAGTTACCAAAGCTCCAGTGAGTATAGGCCATTTCAATAAACAAAGATGAATACAAATTAGATCGAGCATATCACAAAAGTAAATATATGTGAGAGTTCGCAAAATAACTTTGAATGGTTCTCAAAGAAAATTATTATCTTCTAACAATACACTATTTGTCGAATTTATAATAAAAAAAATTTCTAAGGTACCTAATAGTGGATTTTATAGACACAGCATCGTCTTAATAATACTGTAAGTGACATTAAGTAGTTCAATACGTCAATGTCAAATATATAACCATAGTATTGCACTACACAGAAGGGCTGTACAAATAATTATACTCTTCAGGAGGGGCTAAGGTTAGGTTAGGTTTACTCAGGAAGCACCAAGTCATTTCTGAATAGAGGTGAGGTTGACACTGTAGATATATATATATATATATATATATGTATATATATATATATATAATATATATATATATATATATATATATATATATATATATATGTATATATATATATATATAATATATATATATATATATATATATATATATATATATATATATATATATATATATATATATATATATATATATATAGTATATAGTAGGTGGAAGTACGGCAGTACGTGTTAAATAACAAAGTGTTAAAAAAATGGGAATTCTGCCGAAGTTATATGGGGCTTAAATAAGAAAACTCTTTTTGCTGTCCAAGCTTTCGGAACTATTGATTTCCATTCTCAAGGCTAAAAATATATATGGAAAAAAATATTAGTTTGGAATGATTTCACAAACTGAATTTGAAACTTACTCTGCAAGTGAGGATTATAATTTAAAGCGGTACAGACTGTACACAGTTGAAGAATTCCTCATATTGGTCTTAAAAGCTAATACAATACACAGTTAAAATTACACATGAAAACAGTAGTTAAGACAATATTTACAAGGTGTTCATAGCTCTCGGTTCTTTCGTAATTTCTATCATTTCGTGTATTTTTCTTTTGATTAAATTGGACTCATTGGCTAGAATGTACACACCTTCAAAATTTGGAGTATGCCGTTTCTCATGGGCATGTCTCGCTAAGGTACATTTATTGGTTTGACCATTTCTGTAATCACTTTTGTGGGAAGTTATTCTGTTTTTTAGTAGCCTCTGTGTTTCACCTATATACACTAGATCACAATCATGACAGGGAATAACATATACAACATTCCGTCTTTTCTCTGTAGGTATTCTATCTTTTATATTAGAAAAGTGTTTACCTAATAGATTCACATTTCTTTTAGCCACTATACAGTTGTGAATGACGTCCTTGATGATATTAGTTAGTTTTGGAGTGAGGTCTTTGATCCAAGGAGTGGAAAAATAACATATTTGTCCCTGTTGTCTTTGTGACGGATGATTTGTAGAAGAATCTGGGCGATTGATTCTTTCATCATGGTAAGAGAGATAATTCAAATAGCGACCGCTATTAGTAGGTTTCTGATACCAATCAAGTATGATGGTTTGATTTCGAGTACGAATACTTCTGGTATCTAAAAAGGGAACAGAATTGTTTTGCTCCTTTTCGATTGTAAATTTGAGGTTGACATCATAAGCATTGAAGATTTGTAGAACTATATCGTCAGAATTAGCTGGAATAGAACAAATTATATCATCAACGTACCTTTTGATGAAAGGAAATTGAAATGGTAATTCTGGCAAACAATTATCCAATAGATCATCCATTACAAAGGCCGAGATTATGGGTGAAATAGTGGAGCCCATTGGTGTACCAAAAACTTGTAAGTAATTCTCTCCTTGGAAAGTAAACACGGTACTGTCAAATATGAACTTTAAAGCTAGAAGAAAGGAATCTATATCTAGATTGCAGTGGGAGTGGATCTCATGCCAATGTTTCCTGATACTAGACTCCGCACGTTCATAGGAGATGTTGGTGAACAGAGATGAAACATCCAGGCTGATTAAAACATAGTTTGGAGGTAATTGAAAATTGTTAATGAACCTTGCATAGTGGAAAGAATCTTGAATGAAATAGTTGTTATTTCTATTATAGATGTTGGTTAAAATTTCTGTGATGTATTTGCACAAGCCTGAGTTCGGGGTACCGATTGAAAAAATAATGGGCCTGAGTGATAATTTAATGATGATTTAACCAACACCTATAATAGAAATAACAACTATTTCATTCAAGATTCTTTCCACTATGCAAGGTTCATTAACAATTTTCAATTACCTCCAAACTATGTTTTAATCAGCCTGGATATACAAAGACCTCACTCCAAAACTAACTAATATCATCAAGGACGTCATTCACAACTGTATAGTGGCTAAAAGAAATGTGAATCTATTAGGTAAACACTTTTCTAATATAAAAGATAGAATACCTACAGAGAAAAGACGGAATGTTGTATATGTTATTCCCTGTCATGATTGTGATCTAGTGTATATAGGTGAAACACAGAGGCTACTAAAAAACAGAATAACTTCCCACAAAAGTGATTACAGAAATGGTCAAACCAATAAATGTACCTTAGCGAGACATGCCCATGAGAAACGGCAGACTCCAAATTTTGAAGGTGTGTACATTCTAGCCAATGAGTCCAATTTAATCAAAAGAAAAATACACGAAATGATAGAAATTACGAAAGAACCGAGAGCTATGAACACTTGTACCGATTTACGTGGGCTCAGTTCTGTTTACTCCTACTTGATTTCAAAATTTTGCGCCAACAACGTAAATAATCGTACATAGGTTAGGATTGTTTTGAAGCCTGCATACATTTTGATATGAATACTTTTATGTTTTGAGTTCTGTGTCTTCTATGGTATCAATCGTTATATGCCCAGTGTACCGCTTCTATGTTCTGTGGAATCTTGATCTCCCACCCAGTTTTCGAAAAATTTGAAAAATACTGTTTAAATATTTTCCTCTACATTCCTTTCTTTTCCTTCAACCCCTTTCAGTGAATTAGTTGTTCTAGAAATGTTTTAATGTGTAATTTTAACTGTGTATTGTATTAGCTTTTAAGACCAATATGAGGAATTCTTCAACTGTGTACAGTCTGTACCGCTTTAAATTATAATCCTCACTTGCAGAGTAAGTTTCAAATTCAGTTTGTGAAATCATTCCAAACTAATATTTTTTTTTCATATATATTTTTAGCCTTGAGAATGGAAATAAATAGTTCCGAAAGCTTGGACAGCAAAAAGAGTTTTCTTATTTAAGCCCCATATAACTTCGGCAGAATTCCCATTTTTTTAACACTTTGTTATTTAACACGTACTGCCGTACTTCCACCTACTATATACTATATATATATATATATATATAAAATGATGAATTTTTAATGATTGGGGTTGCAGTCAAAATGCCAATAAAAATTAAAACTCTTTAATCAAAGTCGAACTTTCGGTAACGCTTGTTCGGGACAAAAATCGTGAGATTAATGAAATTTACCAGCTACAAACATTTGTTATTATGCATTAAAAAGTCATCATTAATTAGACAGTCAAGAATTCACAATTCATTTATATATTTATAATTTTTGTCTTGGAAACGGCTCTAACGATTTTGATAAAATTTGGTATATAGATAAGGTTAATTTTTTTAAGATTATCAATACAACTGGCTTTCTTCACAAAACGCCAGGGTGTTACCCTCGAGGTCCATAATTTTTTTCTCGAATGGTTCGTCGTATTTGAATAAAAATTTGCAAAAAGGGGTTTTAAGAGCCGACAAATCGATTGACCATACTGTAATTTTACTGGGTGTGACCCTCGAGGTCAACACTAGCTATTTCGGGAATAGCTTCACAGGTTGTGATAAAAATTTCAGTATGGGGTTTGGGAGTTGAAAAGGCGATTGGTGATAAAGATGAGTTCTGGTATGTATCACATTCAAGTTTATTTTGAAACCTGTAAATTATGAGCTATGTGAACGATAAAAACAAATATTTGATGTACCGATACGTTTTAACTAGAAATATGCACATTTTTGAACTAAGATTAAAGATCCTTAGAAACTCTTATAGACCACTCTAAATCCTGAGTTACCCGAGCAAAGCTCGGTCGCCCAGATAATATTAAACGACCAATGCTTATATATATACATATATATTCGTTTTCTGTAATTAATATTCTCATTTTACGACTTCTACAGATTATATGTGAGATATGAGAATGAACCCTATAACATCATAGGGCAAATATAGTCCTATGGTTAAGGTTCCGGGTATTAAACTAGAGTTCCTCGGTTCGCATTCTGATCATATTTAATCGGTGTAACCCTCTAAGTCAACACTTGCTGTTTTAAGAATGGCTACGCAGATAAAAGTTTCAGTATGTATAGTGTTTGGGGGTCGAGAAATCGATTGGTGATACAGCTGAGTTCTGGTATATTTCTCATTCATACTACACATTCATATTTATTTCGAAATCTATAACTTACGAATATGAGAACAATAAAAGCAGTATTTACCGATTGCAATACATTTTAACCAGAAATATGCACATTTCTTAATAAGTTTAAATATCTTTAATAACTTTTATAGACCCATCTTAAATCCTGTTTTAAAATTCATACAAATATTTTTTTGCATATTTTGCAAAATCCTGTCTTAGTCTTAGTGTTCTAAAAGGAACCCATATGCAAAATTTGAGACTTCTAGCTCTTGTAGTTTCTTAGATTTCGTGATAAGTGCCTGAGTGACCTTTCGCTTTTATAATATATAGATTAACACAAAGCTAGATTTAAAAAATCTTGATTACCTACCTATGCCAAATTGAAGTTTTTACACTATTTTTTTCAAGCCCAATACTTATTCTACGCGAACTTTATTTGCGTTCATTAATTAAAACAAGAGGTCGTGAGCGTGCATCATTCATCTTCAGGATATGCGCAATTGCAAAAATAGAAAAAAGGAATGGTGCCGGTCATCTGTGAGTGGAGGACGAGTTGGTACATCGATGACTGACTGACTGACACTTTTTTGCATAATTTTCTCATTTCTCTATATGGCATACAATCTCGATGAACGTGGGTACAGCTTATTATAACATGAAATCTGCAACTGTGAAGGTCGTTCAAAAGCAGCCTTCGGAGGAGGCATCTAATTCTGTTTACTTAAGTTGCTTGTACCTAATCCTGCAATATTGGCTGTGCGCCAACAGATTTTTAATAGTTTGCAAATCGCCCTCAAAGCGTATATTTGTTAGATAATTGTCCATCTGACGAATATTGACAGTAGTTGGAACATATGATAACTTATTAGAATTTGATAATTTTTGGTGTTTATATTCAAATACTTATTAAGGCAATGCTCTGTGCGTCACTCAACATACGTTTATAATGATAAGAGAAGCAAGTGCTCAGGAAATTTGAAATCAACCAAATATTTTATTGTTAATTTTAGGTTGGTACTAATACTTTTATATTGTTGACTAGATATAGATCATTGTATTTGATGTTATTAATAATGAAATATACAAACAGTACAGCTAGATACCAGCGTCTTTTTTCTAATGTTACCATATTAAAAAAACTATCCAGCATTCTCTTATATGATATCATATATGGATAAGTATTATTGATTCGTGCATCTTAAGCTCTCAGAATTTTTGGACATTTTGAATATGATTTATATTAACCTCGGCCTAAGGGGACTAAATTATTGCAGCATATTCAATAAGAGGTCTTACCAAACCATTATATTATTTAACTATAGAGCTGATATTCTTAAAAAGCTTTGTGCTTCTTATCACAATGCTCAAAATCCTATACGCCTTATTAACCATGACATTATAATAATAATTGTTAAAGATATAACTATATTGGCTGATACTTGATGGAAATCCATATTAGATTAGAATTGAAATATTAAATTTCCACTATTATATATTTTTAAAACACATAACAATTGTATCGGCAAACTGTAATGTTTAGTTTCCTAAATATGAACTAAACATCTTAGACATTAGTTTATAAATTATTACTTTATACTCATTTTTGATAAAGGTACAGTGGCCGAAACAATTGTTATCTGTTTTTAATATATATATTAGTGGAAATTTAATATAGGTATTGTTTCAATTCTAATCTGATTGTTAAAGCCCAAGTTGGTATGCAGATATACCTACTCCCAGATCCTTAGACTCGCTCTTTCTACACAATTCAAAATCATTAACTACGTAGACATGTTCTAAGAAGTTGTGCTTACGTGTGAGTGTTATGACTGCGCATGTATTAATGCTTAAACGTCATCTTATTATTTTCAAACCATCTAGAGACAGAGTATAGATCCTTTTGTAATAGTATTGCTGTCTTCTGGTTGAGCGATAGGCCTAAAGATCTACTAATATATAAATGCTAACATACATAAACAGGTGAATTTTCAATGTAATAGTTGTAATATACATCTCAAATATCGTATTAGAAACAAATACCTAGCCACTTTGTTAGGTTATAAAAAAATCCTTATTTTTGTATGAATGCATCGAATAAATTCCATCTGACCACATAATGCAAGTCCCCAAAGAATAGTCAGGAGAACATCTTCAAAGCGATCAGAAAGTTTGTAAACTGTCACAAAGAATAGAACAGATAAATACCTGTTTGCTAATCTTGAGACGCTTGGGTTGGAACGCATTTGGGTCACTGAGCAGAATCCGATATTGTAACAGTTCGCCATATTTTGTATGTAAACAAAAATAAAATCTACCTCTTTTTGTAGAGTTTTGCCACGAAGAATAAATAGCGTAACATATTAGAGCAGATTTGCCACTCTTCTCATTTTCTATTCTTTCTGATACTACTCGGGTAATCTTGTGGCATATTAGTATCGAGCGTCCAGTATACTGCATTTGGTTAGGTTAGGTTAGGTTAGGTTAGTGCATTTGGTTAATGTCATATTTGCCGACATTGTCATTTTGCTCTTTCTAGGTTTCTTCTATCGCAAATATTCTGGAGCCCCATTATTTATTCTCTTTTTTTCTTGCCCTTGTATACAAAATGGCTTTGTACCATTCTCAACAATTAATTTTCATTCTCTTATTGTGAAAAAACACCTTCTTGCGATCCAGGCAGTTTGAAAAATGCAAATTATTACGTGGCAAAAGAACACTTTTCTATTGCAGTGGCAAAACAACACGTGGCGAATTCCAAAATTGTGACTGTAAGCAACTGTTATGTCAATGGAACTAATAGCAACGAAGACATCAGGAAAATATTGCTGTTCCGAGTTTCAACAATGAGAAATGACATCTTTTAACTCTTATCTGGAATGCGAAGATGACATCTTAATTATTTGCACACCCCCAAAATGAAAATGTATTACGACACTTTGAGAAATGTCACGCTATAGAGTCGTGCAGAAATAAACTCCGGGTAATTCTCCGATCTCGGAATGTTTTGGTATTTGTTGAAGATAAACGTTCATCGCGATTTATAATAATGGAAGGAGTGGGTCGTCGATTCAGGTGTAATGGAAGTTACTTAAAGAACACAGCTATATATCGTTTTTTATTACCTATTAATAATGAGAACAAAAAGTTTATTGTTTTATTAATATTAAAGCTTCGCCTTTTTTGGGAAATGTGCTTCTCATACTTCTTGTTGAATGAATTATCGTGATATTGCGATAGCAGTTGAAGGACTGAGATGATGTTAGGTGGTCCCCAGAGTAACGAAGGACAATATTATGCAAAGTGACTGAAGAGTACTTTCTTGTTGAGAGAAAATGAGGGAATTTTCGATTGAGGACATGAGATACCACTTATAATCAGAATAAATTAATCTGAATTTGAAGTAACAGCTTTGTTTAGTCATTCTATAAAATATTATATACGTAGCATTGATAATACTTGTGTGAACAAGAAGTTGAATAAAAGATTTTTTCCCTGTTTATTGTAACGAGTTAAGTATATACAGGGTCTTGCACAAATATTTTTTAAAATTATAACCCTCAGTTCCGGGCACATTGAAAGTCATATAAGTACAGAAATCTGGTTCTATCAACAATTTGTATCACCATTTTAAAAGTAGAAGTGATTGTACCCTCTAATTTAATGGCATGAGTGTTTATTGTTATGCCAAGAGTCTACTGGCACTTCACTAAAGTAGAAGTTACAACAATTGATAACTTATTGCTATTACTATTCTACATTACTGTTTCTGTGCATAGTTTAGAACAAAATTCTGTATTAGAGAAGTGTCTCAATAGCTACAGCAGTAAAAAATAGTAATGTTTTTTTTAAGTTCTTTGCAATTACAAGTGGCACATGACATAATAAATTTCAGTTCTAGTAACATCCCTCCATACTGGAGAAGTTTATCACAGAAGAGAACCAATCTGTATTTCATATGAACCGACCGAATGTGGATGACTAATGAACGAATATAATAAACTCGAACCATTGTGGTATGAAGACCCAACAGCACCGTTAAAAGTAGAAGAAATTCTCAATTCAATAGTTATTTAACTTATCTACTGCCTTTTACTAATTGATGTGGATAAAGCTCATACAATAAAATAGTATACTTTCGGTAGTTCATACGCGTACCAATATATTTTTGACTGACGAACCCAAACGGAGGAGGTATACAATTCAACTGTGTGCTTTTTTTGGTATGTGCGCGCGTTGTATATAGTAAACATACTTTAATTTTGATGATTTTTGATTCATTTGGGAGGAGACTTGAGAAATGGTCCCATATTAATAATAAGTCAAATCCGAATCCTTCCCTCTGTAAGGAGGCAATTTTACTCGAAAATCGAAAATTCGAGACGGTAGAATTAAAGATAAGAAAATATCCGGCAACGTTTAAATTAATTTTTTTTCAAAATAGCTACGGTTTTAGAGTTCCAGAAATGTTAAAATTTGATATGTGTATTTTCGCTATGTGGAAGCGGCAATTTCTTTCGAAAATTGAAAATCTGAGAATGCCAAATTGAAGACCAGATTATTTTTAGCAATATTTATATGGTGCTGGTAGGTACTTTTGAAGTTGGTGCCAAACGTTTTCAATGTTACTGCACCAAAATAATTAATAGTATTTTGCATTTTTCAGTTTTCTTCTAGTAACGTCGGCCCATTTTTTGTAAAAAAATGTATTGAAGATCACATCGAAATGAGTAGAATATTTAAAAAAGTTTTGTCAAATAAAATAAAATTATTTGGGATTTGCGATAACGGTAAAACATTTTTGCTTTTTTATAATCATTAAATCAACGCTTATCGAGCATTTTTTTTGTATAATTATTAACAATCAATTAAAATGAAAATTTTTCAATTCCGCGTTGGCGGTACTTCCAGTGTCACCGTCTCCTCGTCTATAACTCGGTTAGAGAAACTCTTCTTCAATAAGTAGACTTTTTTGTTGTAAGCCGGTGGTGGAAAACTGAATACATTGAGTATGACCGTGGCGTGGTGGTTAGTGCGTCGGCCTGCCATGCATGAGAACCCGCTTCAGTTTTTTACGGTGTTATGCTTTGGTCACCTCGCAGAAAGCAATGGCGACTTACCTGTCAAGAGTATTCTGCACAGTAAAGCCTGTCAAGCAGTACCGTTTGAAACTAACGATAAACTATCGCGAATGGTCGCCAATACTGTTAAAGCTAGTGCACTTCAAATAGAGAAATGTAACCATAAGAAGTACCAAAATAAGGAAGAAAATATATTGCATCCAATTTTGAAAACACATCAAAATGAAGTCATAATTTTTGGGAAAATCTGTACCTATAATTCAAAACACTTCCCCAAAATGGGCCTTAGATGAAGTTTGTAAAATATCACATTGATAACTTAAGTAACAACTAAGCCACAGAAGACGGTATTTGAGATGGGGTACCCAGTTACGTTGTTTCTAAAAAAATGAGATAAACTGAATTTTGGCTAATTTTTGTCGATCAAAGGCTCAGGTTAGAACCTGTTGTGTGAGCCAAGCTTAACTTAGCTTATTTTTTGCCCGACATATCTCAACTTACCTTGAATGTGGTCTAGTAAATAAACGTGTATCCATCCATCCAAGTCAAATAATTTTATAACATTTAGGTATACAATTTTATTTTGGGATATGAAATTGCTGATTATTATATTTAATAAGTAGGTAATTATATTTCTCGATATATCCAAATCTGCATATCATGTGAGAAATAGTTACAAGTGAGTAATGCTCACCAAGGAAATCTCCAAAAAATAAAAGCCAGCTGATGAGATTCATACACAGATACAAACTCAAGTTTCATAACGCCTCTTTAAATATATCAATGCTCGCTTTTGTTTCAACTGTACTTTCTACGCGTTGATTTCACGCACCCTAAGGCTTAACGTTATTAGAGCCTCGACTCGAGTAGATATATTTAAAATATGAAATTCGTAATATGCGTTATTATTATGAAAGTAATTTTTCTAAATGTTAGGTATACAAGCAGTAGGTAGGTAATATGGTAATAACATGTCTGTGGAATCTCTTGTGAAGCAGTATCGTGCTCTTTCAAAATGAAGATGTTATTTCATTTGTATTATGATCTATTATCACACGATTTTGAAAAGTGAAACTGAGCCATAAAAGGTTAACAAAGTGATTTGCGATATCGGGATATCGCTTCCTTTAACTGTTATTAACTTAATGAGATTTTTAAGAATGTATTATTTTATTAAATGAGCAATCGTAAAAATTGTGAGGGTTTCTTGGTTTTAAGAACTGCTTGGTAATAGGACCTTTTCTATCCCGGAATAAATATCCTTTGCAATTAGTGTTTTTAATGTACCTACCTATTCATAACAACTATCTGCTAGGTTGAACCTTTTAATTTCTGACGTTGTTAACTCTTTCCACATTTCGGAGAAGTAGATAATTAAATCATTAGTAAACTAACATTGAATTTTTTTAAGAATCTAGTCAAATATACCTAAATTGGTTTCAATTTAGTAGCAAAATTACTCAAAGAGAGACTTTTCATTTTATTTGTCACATGATGTACTTGAGGGAACTGTTTTTTTTTTCATTTTTTTAATTGACTGCACAAAATTAACCCCTTGAATCTGAATTCGTTTAGACATTTACGATATAAGGCAAATACAAAATTACAACTTTCTCCGTTCCGTAGATTTGGAGAAAACAGGCTGTGACAGACAGACCACAGAAGTAATCTTCCAAGGGTTATCATATAAAATATATACTTATATAAAATATTGATACCAATTATTTTTATAATGAATATTTTGAGAGATAATGATGTCGGCTATGGACCTATTTTTATTCGACACATAATTGCTTAACGAATTCCTTCACAGGGTTTTTTATTTCAAGTACACGAAAGAGTAAGTTGACACAATGGGTAAATTATTCACCAGTCTAATATTGTTTTCATCCTTTGTTCAGAAATTGACAATAACCAAGATTTACATAAAGGTATTGAATAAAAACAAAAATGGCGGCTTTATATTTTTTGTATGATGTTATGTGCTTATCTATAATAATATTGTAAACTATTTTTTTGTACTCTAAAAAGTACGCAATATGGTACTAAGAATAAATATTTGGATTATTGCGTCTATTCCCGAAAATACTACAATCAATAACATATGTTACAAGTCTTCTAATAGAGGATACATACGGAGTGAGTCGGAGTAGGTAAAGCACACGGAGTTTATTGTTATGGTTTTTGGCACAGCACTAGTCTGGAGATAATGAAGTTCACCCAGTGGCCATTTTAACATAATCATTTTCATAGGCCTCTGGTTGGATCTCCTCCAGACTGGTGATGTACTACAAACCAAAAAATAAACTCTCAGTCAGAGAATGGTTGTCTCTGTGTCAGTGTAAATATTTGCTCGAGAAAGGGTGAGAATCACACGAGGAAGGGCGACTCTCGGCTTACCAAATTCGATTTTTTTGCGAACAATCGTACGATAAACTTTCTTTATGTAAATGAGCCTTTTATCACGCTAAAGCTATATATATGTCATTATAGCACAAATTATTTTTTATCTTAGGTACATTCTAGATTTGACAAATAATGAAATAGGGAGGCAGACTTTGTCAAATGCACAGTCGCTGCCATTTTTGCAAATCTCGAGCATAAGCTGGTTTATTCTCGTTTATTCTTTTAGGTTAATAATTTACTGATCAATTTCTTTCAGTCACTCATCATCACTTATAGTAATAAATACAGAACAATAATTTTTATAAATCTCGTATACTGATTTGCGACATCAATATCTATCAATCAACAATCGCATAAACAATAAATCTGATCTTCACATATTGTATATTACAGATATCTACCCATTGTCATGAGCTCTTACTATTACCTGTACCTGTAAAGATCGACATGGTCGATTTGAAAAGAAAACAACATGTGTATAACATTATATACGACATATTGTGGATTTGAATTATCACAATATCGCCATTTCGTATGGCATACCGACATAAACAACACGATAGAAATCACGCATATGATATATAAATTAATCTCTTGAACAAGGAAAAAAAGGATGTAAGAGAATGTGTACGATATCGTTTGACAGAATAGAATGCCAATATTATAAACACTTATGTAGGTATATTTATGGCTCACGAACAAATAGGCAGGAAGGGCTTTGTTATATAAGTATAATAAGCGAGTTTCAATTATTGGATCTTATAAAACTCCAACCAGATTTGAATCCAAGCTTTACCTACTCCTATTGAAAAATATGAAGAAATTACACATTGATATTTTTTTTGGAATTACAAATGTTTAATTGTGTAAAAGTATCAGTTATAAGTAGACATTCGGCACCATTATCAAAACTACCAACCAGCAACAATAAAGTAATAATAAAGTAAAAAAGTAAATATGGTATTTTTCACTGCATCAGGGTCGGCCCCAGTTTTATTAAGTACTTTACAATTTTGGTAGGCAAAATAGATACCAAAAAAGTTCAATATGCGGAATGATTATCTTTTTTTACTCACGTGTTTTAAGTTAGATACCGTTGAAGTTTGTTTGGGTTTCAATTTGTCATATCAAATTTTCGACTTTCGAATTCTATACTCCTTTTCTGAAGTCCTTCTAAGTCTAGAAGGTGAATTTGTTTTGATATACATAATATATATATATACCAGTTTGTAGGTTTGATATATATATACCGGGTGGCCAAATAAGCATGCAAAGTGCTGCACCAATCTCATGTGTGAGTAAATTGGCCAAAATAAAATGTTATATATATATATATATATATATATATATATATATATATATATATATATATATATGTTATATAAATAATTATTTTCAGATTTCTACTATGGCTTCTAGGGGGTGTAATCGCAATCTTGAATTTAAAAAAGTTAATCCCCAACAGAATTCGGTAGATTCAATTATGCGTCCGTGTTTCGGACATCTAACTATGTATGTGTACCAAATTTCAACTCTCTCCGTTTTCTAGACTATGTGACACACGGACAGACAAACAGACACCAGAGTGATCTTATAATGTAGAATAATATTTCTAGAAATGAAAAATGTCACTGAACGTTCATTTATTCAGTCACTCCGGACTCTTTTATCGCATATTTTTATTAATTGTTCAGCTTAAGGCATAATTATTTCAATATGTTAAATATTGAAATAATTAATCCCGGACAATCTGGCTCCTTAATATCCACTGTTGCTTACGCGATTTATCTTACACAAATATTTATATTGAAATGTTTTTTTGCAGATCGAATCTTGGATGTCTTGAATATATGCACTAAAGAATAGGTGAGTACTTTTCAAATGCGTTATATCTAGGTTATCCTTTTATAAAGGATGTCTTAAGTGACTGGCCTACTGAGAAAATTGGTTGCTTTTTGAGAAAATTCTTAACTACTGATTGCGATTCAAAGTCACCTCTGCTTATTTCGAATGTTATATCTTTTTTATTGCAAATAAACTAGTATTTTCTTATAGTGAATAGTGATTTTACTTCTCCAATCAACTTAACTTTTATGGACCAACTTGCCAAAAGAAGGAGTTACACAAAAAAATCGCCTGTATGTTTTTTTTTTATTTTTGACCTCGGTTCGCATAAAATCGCTTGATTTTGATGATTCTGTTTTCATTTTAAAAAGGATGATTGAGCTATAGTCCCATATTCAAATGTCCAGGGTTTCATAAAGCTCATCCCTTTGAATGTTATAAAAAATATTTAGCAAAAATGAAAATTTTCTTCATTAGATCTTGTAAAACATCAAAATTTTAATGATCTTTATTACATTATGCATTGTTATTTTCTTAATAATCTTAGTGCATCATCGAATGAAGTCGTTCCTAGTTGGAAAAAAAACAAATATTATTCCACTCGATCAATGAATGCTTTAATAGCTATATCATCGGCGCTAGTTAGCGCTAGAAAGAATCTGTCTTGCGTTAATCTAGTAAATTTTGTGCGATCTGGACGAAAACCAATTTTCTGTATAAAAGTGCAAGAAATCAACAGAAACTTTAAACTGGAAAATAATATTTATTTCTCATATTAAAGCTTTTTCTAATTATCTGCTTCTAAATACTTCTTGAATGGCTGTTTTTAGTATTTTATGTCTAAATAAGGTATAATATGTTCAATATACACATGAAAAGCAAAGAAATCAACAAAAACATTAAATTGGAGAATAAGATTTATTTCTCATATTAAAGTTTTTGCTTACTATTTGCTCCTAAATCATTTATTAAATGGCTGTTCTCAGCATTTCATGTCTGAATAAGATATAATAGGATATATTCATTAATTAAAGTGCAAAAAACAACAAAAACTGGAAAAAAGGTTTATTTGTCATATTATCGTTTTTCTTATTTTTTGCGCTCCCAAAACTCCAAAAACCTTCTTATATGTCTGTTCTCATTATTTTATATCTAAGCTATAATATGATAAGGCCACAAATAAAAGTGCAAAAAATTTAAAAAAACTTCAAAGTGGAAAGTGAGATATAATTCGCATAATAAAGTTTTTTCTTGTTTCTTGCCATTAAATCCTTCTTAAAAATCTGTTTTCAGCATTTTATTTCTTAATAAGGTATAATGTTCAATTCACACATAAAATTACAAAAAATCAACAAAAACTTATAATTTTAAAATAAGATCTACATATATATATATATATCTAAATTTTAATAGTCTTATTCATAAATACATATCTTTATAAGCTTGTATGCGGAACTCTAACAACTAAATTCATGAACGTTCAATGCAATAGCTATATTAACCTTCTTTGGTAAATAGGCACTCCTGCGCTCTTCTCCTTATCAACTTGACACAAGTTTATAAATTTTATTCGATTAATGAGAATATTACAAATTTAAAATTAATAAACTATAAAATAGTTGTTTGTTGACGTGTTTGATTGCAAGTAAATATTTCTCAGTTCAAAATTTTTATCACATAAAATAACCAACCTCATCCAATATTAATATGTTGATTGGGGTTATGAGCAAATGTCATGTTGAAAACTTGATGTCTGCTTAGCGCATCGTATCAGAAAAACAATGCCATTATCGGCGTGTTCCGTACTGCAAACCAGTAGACCAGAATGGGCGTCAAAACTTTGACAGATATATGGATAAGCCAGTGAAATATGACATTGACTCATGACATAATTTAACACAGGCCAGGATGCTGGTTTATATTACTGAACTTAGATATACGAGGTTTGCCCCTACTATAATAAATCCATCATAAACCTCAAATAGAGTATAGGGCAGTATGACCATAGAGTTAGTACTGACATTACTGTGTAGTAGAGTAAGAATGTCATGAAAAAATTTGAAGTCTTCGAAAAGAAACAGAAGATTGATCGAGGTTGTTGTTGAACTAGGAACCAACTCCATCATATTATTAGTACCTACGCTACGGCATTTCCACTTACAGTTACAGTAGTGCCTATTACCACAACTATAGTTCTTTATACTGTGCTATTACATTACCTTTCTGTTGTATTATTATCTCTTTGAGTATGACTGATTTCAGCTTATTTTGACTGAAGGCTCATCAGGAGGTTATATTTTAAGTCACATTTCTTAAACTTTTTTTACAAGCGTAGTTTTTCTTAGTGAAAATGGGGTAGGTACTTACTTGACAAAAATTTCATATATAGTGATCCCTGAGAACAGATACAAAAGTATGAAGAGCCACCAAAAATTTGGTGAAATTGAACACAAATACGATGGCATCCCCAGTCAGAAAGGCGAATACACAAGTCAAGGTTATTGTTTTTTAAAAGTCTGGTTGAAAGTAGAAATGTGCTCTCATCTTCAAATATTGCTTTTATAAATAATAATAAATAAAATAAAAAATAATTAATTCAAAAAGAACTTTTCTAGCTAAAAGGGGATACTGAATATGGCTGAAAATAATAAAGTAGCCGCTCTTGGTGTGACAAGAAGTGAGTCCTTACTATTTAAGTTTAGTTAAGTAGAGGACGTGCTTAAAAAATGACCACTACAAATTATCCAAACTAGAAGAAATCGTGAAGCACCCTGTTTTGTGGTTAATGTTTTGAATCTCCTCCAGAAGCCAGTGACTGAGCGATTACAAATTTATTGGGCCTTTGATACGCCACTGACGCGCGGCACCTTATTACAACATTATCCGCAGATTAGGAATAATCCGGAACCTTCAAGTCATAACGGCATCCGCGCGATTACTTTTTGTTATGTCGATTCACCTCCGCTACCGATACTTATCGTAACCCAAGTCCATTCTATCATTAACAATAATTCAATACTAAACGTCCTGTTTGGAATGTTAAGACAATGGGACAGGTTTAATTTAGTGGCAAAGTATCCGCAATGCCACCAATAGATTATAGGAAGTAAATAATAAATATATGTATGTATATGCAAACGCTGGAGGTTGTTGGAGAGTTTGACGAATTAATTTGTAGAGGAAACAGGTGCATTCCAAGAATTATCAATGGTCCATCATATATTGATCTGATAGAAAATGTTAATGAAGAATATTTCTCTGTATTGTATTGTATTTTGATTCGTTAAATATGAACTTTTGTTTGAGTTTTATTTGTAAAACTAAGTGTGAGTTGACCTATTACCTATTATTTACAAAAACTACAATGAAAAATACAAAATAATATATAAGTAGTGCAGTTATAGCTACTTAGAAGACTTATGAAAGAACCAATTTTCAAGTACCATCATTTTATATTTTTCTGTGCACCACATAATAAAGTCGATTAGTTATCAAAATCGTTGTAGGCTGAATTATTATATTAAAGGTGAGTTTATACAGTAAATAAAATAAAATAAGAAACAAATTAAGATAAAATAAGAAAGTTGAACATGCTCATTTCCATGGGAGCGTTTATACACTAAATAAGCTAAACTAAGAAATAAGAATAAGAACCAAAGATGGCCAACTTTCATCTTTATTTCTTATTTTATTTTATTTTGTTTGGAAACTGATAATGCGCATGATCAACCACCAGAGTACACTTAACTTGCAAACAAGACAAAAGTTTTTGTCAAAAAAGCTGTGATATGATTGGTTCATTCTTATTTCTTACTTTATTTTCGTCATCTGTATAAACCAATCTTTTTTGAGGTTATTCTTATTTCAATTTTAATTTGTTTCTTATTTTATTTTATTTACTGTATAAACTCCCCTTAAGAGATTTCAAAATTATGCACACATATTTCAGACTTTACTATTGCTGCACCTCGGAAACTGTTTTTTTGGGGGAAGGAAACTGGAAATTTGTTTAAATCGGAGCATGTTTACTATGTGAAATGAACATAAAAAAACTTGGATCGGCGTTTTAAGTTGGTGCACTGAAAAATAAGAAATACTTATTATAATTGCATTGGTGCTGGTAATTTTGAAGTGGTGCAGTTATGTTATAGGTAGATAGTAACTTTTGCCACAAAGCCCATCCTAGTTTTTTTGTAAAAAGTTATTTATTTCATATTTTAAGTGCCAACAGCAAATAAATGAAATATGGGACTTTTAATACCCGGTGATTCAATAAGGTTGACGAGGTACTGTATATCAGGATCTAATAGTCGTAGAAGTTTGGGAAAAAAATCCTTCATAGCAAATCGACCAAGGAAAATTGCTGGAAATACTTTTTAATTTTATTCGAAAATTTTCTTATATAAGTTTAGAAACGAATACTCTCTCGTTACTGCCACCATAATGGTCCATCTTTTTGATATATGATTTTTATTGTAGGACGAAAAATAAAGGCGGGAGGGGATGCTAAACTTTTCGGACTAGTGTCTATAACTTAAGTTTGACTTAACTTAACTTCTTTAACAAAGTCTAATTCACGAAATTAAGGTTTGGTGATAAAACCGTCCATGCTATTCTGGTTCTGGCCACCCGCTAGGGTGCGGGTTTTATAAAGTTAAACGTTTTTTTTAATTTTGCTCTGAAATCGCAAATGGAACCGTATGCATATTTTATTAGATTCGGAAAGTACATCAAATTTGCAACACAATATGTCCGAACGGCTTGACCATATCTTCATTCGTTTAAAAGTTATGACTTAAAGAATATTTTTTTTTATTTTAACGAACATAACCCCGCATCAACTACTGTGAGTTATTAGCAGGGGACAAAAAATACAATTATATTTTACAATACATGTTAATGTCTTCTAGGAATTTCAATACTTTATGTTGGTCGTGGTTGAGTATTGTTTTGATATAATCACAGAGATCGTTGGATTTTCTTTATTGTAGAGTGAGCATTCCACTAGAAGGTGCTTGATAGTGAGTTGTGTATTGCAGTTGTTGCAAAGAGGAGTTGAGGTTTTCTTTAAGATGTGGAGGTGAGTGAGGCGTGTATGTCCTAGTCGGAAGAGATTGATGATGACTTGATCTCTTTTTTTTGTTGGAAGGGGTACACATTCATTGACTGTTGGTTTGGTTTCTTTCAATTTTGATGTTGTTGTGTTCCAATTAGATTGCCAGAGATTAGTTATATAACTTCTTATTAGTGGTATATGATCTGACGATGGAAATGTGTTCTGTGGAGGAGTGTCCATGTTTGAAGTTGTTTTTCTGGCTAAAGTATCAACTTCCTCATTTCCTTTGATCCCTATGTGGGAAGGAGCCCATAGAAATATTATATTTTTTTCTAAGAGTGTAGTTGGTAGAGAACATCCTTAATCTTCAGAAGAATGGGATGTTGAGGTTATAACTGATTTAATCCGTCAATTACACTTAGTGAGTCGCTGATTATAATACATTTATTTCCGGGATCTTCTATGCACATTTTTAGAGCTTCTAAGATGGCTGTAGTTTCACCGGTGAAGATACTGCTTATTTGGGGTAGGCCTACGGAGTGGCTGTGGCTGCCACATATATAGGTAAGCCGCTGCATGTCCTTGTGTGGTTTTCGATGCGTCAGTGTAAATTTGGCTGTAGTTAGGGTATTTAGAATCGGTTTTCAGGAAGGCGGTTTGAATGAGGAGTGGGTTTGAAAATTTCTTCGGATTTATCGATTTTCGGTATATGGATTTGCCAAGGGGGTAGACTGATGTATTAATTATTGAAGATTTAAATTGATCAATGTCGAAACCAATGCGTTTAAGTCTTTCTCGAAATGGGATATGTTTTATCGATTTTTGTTCATAGAAATTCTGACATACCACACTCATTTTAAAAATGGTTGAAAACATGAAATTACGTTCACTTGAAGAAATTCTAGCAGCGTAGTTCAGAGCTAGTTGTTGGTATCGTAAACGTAATGGAGGTTCGCAAGTCGCTACTTGCATACTTGTGACAGGAGTCATTCGAAAAGCGCCGAGGGCAAGTCTTAAGGCTGAAGTTTGAATGGTGTCTAGTTTTTTCAACAAAGTTTTATTTGCAGTGTTGTAGGAAATGGAACCGTTGTCTGATTTGCTTCTTATTAATGTTCTGTTGAAGTTGAGAATTTGTGATGTATCAGCACCCCATTTAGGGTTTGATAGCATTTTGAGAATGTTCATTTGTCTTTGACAAGATCGTAATAGATTATCAATATGTATTTTCCATTTGAGAGCAAAGATCTGACCGAGAAAATATATTGCTTCTACTTTTTTTAAGATAAATCCTTTTAGCGTCAAATAAGTATGTTCATTATTTTTCCTTTTACTAAAAACCATGTAACGAGTTTTCTCCGCTGAAAACAGGAATCCAGTTCTGGATGTCCAATTTTCTATTTCATGGATGAAGTTTTGTAATATTTGGCTGGCTAGGAGAGTATTCTTGCTTTTTGTGTAAATAACTAAATCGTCGGCATATAAGTTAGCTTGTACAGGCGATCTCATTTTATTCAGAATACTGTTTATGGCTATTAGGAATAGGGTAGGACATAAAATAGATCCTTGGGGGGTGCCATTTTGTAGACATTTAGAGGTGAAGATGCTCTTGTTTATTCTAACCTGAATGGTTCGGTGTTTCAAAAAGTTGCTAATGAATGCTAGCATGTGTCCTTGGATATTCCAAGTTTGAAGGGTTCTGAGTATATGATATTTTCACGTGTTATCGAATGCTTTATTGATGTCAAAGAAAACAGCAATTAGTTTTTGATCAAGCAAGAAAGCCTCATGTATTTCCGATTCCATTGTTACTAGGTTGTCTGTAGTTGATCGGTCTTTACGAAAACCACTTTGAAACGGGGACAGGAGACTCTCATTTTCCATATGCCAAGACAATCTATAGTTTAGGACTTTCTCCAATAATTTGAATAAGCAAGATGTTAGTGAGATGGGACGATATGATGTGGGTTCATCTTTTGGTTTATTTGGCTTCAAGATTGGAACTATTATTGCTTTAGACCAGAGTTCAGGAAAGTTATGATTTAGGAATATATTGTTGTATAAATCTAATAAGATCAATTTTGCTTTGTATGGGAGTTTTTTTTACGAATATTGGGAGAATATCGTCTGGTCCAGGGGCAGAATTTTTTAAGTTGGAATGGCAGAATTCCAGTTCTTGCATAGTTATTATAACAATCCGATTACTGTATGAAAATACCTGACGCTTCTCTATCTCTTTTGAATTTTACGAACGTAGGGTCAGGGTTTTCGTCGCTCGAGTTGTATTGATAAATATCTGCGAGAACTTCATCTTTTTTGTTTGACACGAGTTTATTTTCATGTGAAAGTGTATTTATATTATGGAAAGTGCTTAAGCCCTTTAATCTACGTATTTTGTTCCAAATAATCTCAGTTGGAGTAGATTGGTTTATGGTGGAGATGTAATCCATCCAAGAGTTCTTTTTACTTTTTTTATGAGATATCGCGTTTTAGCACGAAATTTTTTAAACTCTAATAGGTTCTCTTATGTATTATGTCATTTTAAGACGCTTAGGGCGTGGTTACTAGGGGCTCTCGCTATTTTGATTTCGTTGTTCCACCAGGGCACTGGGGGGCGCCGACAAGTCTTTGTAATTCCAATTGCATCTGATGCGGCTGTTATTATTATATTGTTAAAGGCTGTAATAGAGTCGTGGATACTCTTGGAAGCAACAAAGGTTTGGACTTGATTTTCTACAGAGTGTTGGAATTTTTCCCAATTTGCATTTTTAATTTTCCAAGATTGATAAATTGGAATTTCTAATTTTCGTTTTTCGTTATAGAAATTGGAAACTGGTCACAGTCATGCGGGTCTCTAATAATTTTCCAGTGTAAGGAGGGTGCGATTGAGGGGCTGCATAATGATAGATCAATGGCAGAGAAAGTACCATTGAAGGAGTTAAATCTTGTAGGCTTTCCCGTGTTCATTAGAATTAGATTTGTATTATTTATCATATTTAGTAGAAGGTTACCATATTTATCTGTTCTCGAACTACCCCAAGATACGTTGTAGCAGTTCATGTCTCCTATGATTATTTTAGGGTTTGGTATTTGGTTTATTAAATCATCTAATTCCTGGATGTCTAATTCGGAGGGGTGGGGTAAGTAGATATTACAGATATTAATTTTTTTACAATAATTGATTGATACTGCGACAGCTTCCAAGTTGGTATTTATGGCAATTTGTTTGGATTCAACGTCTTTCCGCACGAAAATAGCGACGCCTCCACTCGAATGTTGAGCGACTCTATTTTTGAGAAAACTAGTGTAATCTTTATGGTTCACTGTTTCTTCAGCTTTGATGTGGGTTTCTTGCAGGCATAAAGTTATTGGCGAGAATTTGTTCAAAAGTAACTTCAGTGATTCGATGTGAGTGTAGTAGAGTTAAGATTCCATTGAACGATCAACGAATCAGCCATTTCAAATATCTAACTGAGAAAGTGGTTCGCCGTCGGTTTCTTCGGTTGAAGATAGGACTGAAAGAGACAGTTTCTTCTTAAGTCTTGTTATATTGTTTCTCAACGTCTTGTTCTCTATATTGGAGTAAATAAAGTTTAATATATCTGTAAGTTCTAATGTTTTGTCGGTGTAGTTCTGGCAAATTATTTCTGGAGTTTTTGCGTGTATGGTGTTTTCTAAGAAATCACATATTTCGGAGAAATTTAGTATAAGAGGGGGTGCTTTATTTTCTATTTTATCTTTTATGGAATTTAGAGTGAGAGATATGGTTTCTGCGGACGTCTTTGGCTTTTTTGTCTGTGTTTATTTGTTTTCGGGGTAATAAAAGGGGGATCGTTTGAATCTACTCTAATTTCAGGTGAGGTTGAGATTTGCCTCTTGGCCGTAGAATGGGATGGAACAGTTTGTGATAAAAGTGAAGAAATTTGGGCGGTTTTAGAATTGGATTGATTTGGAGTAGGAGTAGGAACTGGATATGATTCGTTGGATGGACTTACTTGACAGACGGTGTCTTCTGCAATGCTGGGGGCTTGTGTGATTTTCGTTACAGGTGTGGAATCATGTGGGTCCATATCAGTTTCGGGTGCGTGTGCATTAGATGAAACATAATTTACCTTGCAGTCTGATTTTCGGTGTCCTATGGTTTTACAATAGGAGCAGTTGAAGCTGTCTATGTAGAGGAAGAGACGATATAATGTGTCTTCATGTGTAACTGTTAAGGAATCTGCGATACTTGCATTTTCTAGTGGTTTTATATATACTTGTCTACGAAAACTCAGCACGTGACTATATTCTGATTCTGGCATACCGACTCTTAGATAGGTTATGTTTGAAACTGCAATCAAGCCCATACGTTTTAGCTCTTCTTCAATTTTAGTGTTTGGGATGGTGAGATAAATATTGGATATAACCAATCTTTGTGCTGGGGTTATTAGTCTTCTAACTTCCATTTGCGTTCCATTGATATTGATGACATTTGTAGTGTGTAAGAGTTCATCTACTATTTTTTTCGAAGATAGGTAGATGCATATTCTGCTGTTGGAAATTTTGGATGCATATAGTACATTTTTTGGTTGTACTAAGTTACCGATTGCTATAATGTAATCATGAATTTTTGCTGCATCTAATGATGAACGAATAATAGCTTGATCTCTTGTTGGTGTTTTCGGAGTACTTGCGATGTTTGAGTAAGATTTGGTGGAGGTATTTTGAGGTGGATTGATTATCTCATTTGAATTTTGTGCTCACATTTTCCCATTCCGTTTGAAATTTAGTTCGAATCCTGACCTGCTGCCGTTAGAATTTCGGCGATATGGTCAAGGCCGAATCTCTTCTCTGGGTTCCGTTGTTGTTTATAAATGAGAATATATCACACACTTTTATTGCTTGTTTAGTTTTTATATCCAGTACATGTACTGAGCACTTTAAATGTGTGACAGTGAAAAAGGCACTATTTGATACTTCTTATTTTCGCGTAAAAACACTTTGTTTACTCGGTAATCTGACGTACGTGGTGATTCGACCAGGGTCAGGACCGGAATTTCAAAGAATATTTTATTAACGAATTTATTAGAAGAATAAAATAGGTAATTGAGTTTTTTTCAGTTTCCTAGTCAAGCATGCCATAGAAATATAAAAAACAGTTAAAAACTTCAATCACATTTCAATTTAATCGCAATAATAATAATATAAAATCGTTTTTATCCAAAATAGGATTTGATATCTAGTTTTCATTTTATTTCCAAAATTACCTATCTAAACATATATTGGAAAAAAAATTAATTTTTTATACGATCGAAGTTATTACACCCCCTAGCGGTAGACGTATGAATTTAAAAAAATATTTCCAGCAATTTTCCTTGGTCGATTTCCTCAGAAGGATTTTTTTAAACTTCTACGAATATTAGTTCCTGAATTCCTGTACCTCGTCACCCTTATTGAATCACAGGGTACAATGATTTACTATTTTTTCTTCGAAAACTTCCCCTTCCCAGTCTCTGTAACTGAAATCGTTGAAGTTTTTGAAAAATGTTCCATTTATGTTCCATTTAAACGTTTCCGGAAAGGGTCTCTATTGTGAAGTTATAGGTACCTAACCACCAATTTCAATAGGTTTTTTTCGGTGCATTCCAGACTCTATTATTAGTGATAAAGATATATGAGATTTTGAAAAGTTTATTATAGGCCCATCTCTCAGCACTCCTCTTTCCATAAAATAAAGAATCGTCAAAATGGTTTTACGTTTACAATGCATAACGCTAGAACAATCATAAATAACGCAGTCAAGTGCGAGTCGAACTCGCATACGATGGGTTCTGTACTATTGTAAAAGAAAAATTCATTTGTCTAGCTATTACTGTTCATATGATACACACTGCTGAAAGACGCATGCACGGATTGAAGGACTTATTATTTGTTGAAGTAGCGCCAACAGAAATACACAGTCTCTAAAAATGTCAGCTATCTACCTATTTGGTACGGCACCCAAAAAAGCAAACAAATAGAAATGTATAAGTTATTCTCATTTAAAATGGAGAGAATGTCTGAATTTTTATGTAACTCAAATAATAATAACATATCGGTATTGCATAAATCTTCAGAATGGTCGATAAACCCTAAATTTGTACCGACTTCCCAGGCGGAAAAGGTAAACCATTAGAATGTGTGCTTTTTATTGGCCGACTTAAAAAAAAGGAGAAGGTATACAATTCGGTTGTAAGATTGCTTTTTATTATTTTTGTATGGCTGTTCGCGCGTTTAGCATACTAAATGTACACCGATTTAGACGATTTTTGTTTCATTTGAAAGAGGAGAGTTGAGAAATGGTCCCATATTGAGAAAAATCTAATCCAAAATCTCCTTCCCTCCAAAAACCGCCCCCAAAGGGGGTGGATGGGACAATTTTTCTCGAAAATTGAAAATCCGAGACGACAAAATTAATGAAAATTCCATATTCTGAAATGTTTAAATTGGACATTTTTTGAAATAATCATACGTTTCCGCGCTACAGTCTGAAATATGTGGAAGGGGCAAGTTTTTCCGAAAATCGAAAATTCGAGATTTGAAAATTAGAGAGGGGACCATATCCGGAAACATTTGAATTGAACATTTGAAAACTTGTATCTTGTACTTCCTGTATGTTGGTTTTGGGTACGACCGTAGATTCTTTCAAGATATAAAGGTTATCATAAAGAGCCTTTACTTTTAGATGAACCATTTCAAGGAGTCTTTTTTCCCAAATTGTATTGATAAGCTGGTATGAAATTTCTAAGAAACATATTTTGTAAAGCTTCAAAAATAACCTCTCGAAGTTTTATCGTTGAGTTTGCCGGTGAGTTGCAGAGCTGCCTTAAATCTATTATGAGCACAGCTTATTTAGATGTCATCATAAAACTTCTAAGATTTATTATGAACTGGGTTAACTGGGACAAATAACCTTCCATGTATATTTATTCTTCTTAAAATTAGAAAACCAATGTGTCGCATGTCCAAACTCTGTTTACACATGAACGCTTTGTTGATTTGTTTTCTTTTAGTCGTTGCCTATGCCTAACCTCCTTTTGATCTTCTCTTTGGCATTCCATTCCACGTATATAATATTTCATAATCTCCAAAGCTTTTATCGATTCATACGCACATATTTATGTTGAGAATAATTTCAATGATATGATTTTTAACCTAAATTTTCTTTGTGTATGATGTCTTCATATCCATTCCAAGTCCAAGATATATCTTGAATTGTGATTTGATTTATTTTCAAAGAGTTTTCATATTTCTACATAATATTAAATTTACTGAGTGTTTCTTAATGGTAAGCAAATGTTAAACGGTGTGATTCTATATGGAAAATTAATCGAAGTTGGGTGTTGAAATGTTTTCAATATCCATAGATTGAAATAATAAACCAATATTTTCTCCCGTATAAGAAAATATATATTTTTTAGATGATGTGATGAAATTTTGTTTTTATTCGAAGATGGTGCATTCGAGCAAAACAAACCAACAGCTCTTATGTTTATAATTGATCAGAGAAACAGGAAACTTTTTTGAGGAAGGCACCAAAGGCGTATAATTTTTATTTTCCTACCGCTACTTTAAGTAGGTACCTATTCTAGTAAGGAAAATACCTATTGTAATTGTATAAAACTTTAGATGTCTTGTTTCAACAGATGTTTATGTTTCAGAGATCCCTTCCAAAAATCATATTTTCAGCAACTGATCTGTCTGTCTGTTTATTGGTCTGTTTGTGATAGGATTATCTCGGGAACGGATGGAAGGATTTTGTTGCTTTCTTTTTTGTTTTGTGAGGTACCGATAACGCACACCGGTGGCAGATTGGGCATCCTGTTTACACTGGTCGCTGTGAAATAGCGGAAAAACGTGTTTCGTTTAAGACTGTGGTGCGAAAACGGCTATAACGATTTTGATGGAACATGGAGATATCTTCAGAGATCTATTATGCATTTCAATTAGGGAAACTCTGAATACTGTCGAAATCATAAATCATAGGTAAGCGATAGTTAAATAATTTGGTTTCTATTTGATCAGAAAATAGCGAATATAATCTTATTACATATTTCACTCTGAGCTACAAAGTTCCTGTACTAATAAAAGCATAAAATAAATCACAATGATCTACTTCTTCTATACATGTTATATTCGTTGATATGTCAGTAAAAAAACATGGATTGTGATTTGTGATCCTTACATCTGTCTAATTCTATTTATCGTGGTCTCAACAATTCTCCCATGAAAATCAAAATTAATCTTGATATCAAGTCGTTTCATCACGATATTTCTGTATATGATTCCGCATTTTGTATACAAAAACACGAATGGGTATTATTACGGCAGTTTTTTTTTATAATATTTGAAAAACATAAAAATATACAGTTAAGATGTTACATGACCGAGTAATCGGAAATTACAATGAATGTGCTTTAATAATGCAAACGATTGTACTGTGATTGTTCATATATCTAATAAGATAAAAATATAATTTGCTGCTGATGTCTAAAACCACAACAAATTATAAATTCAAGAGACGTTCTCCTATCAATAAAACATATCATTGCGTATAAGATGACGATAGTTATTGACCATAAAAGTAAATATAACCTACATTTTAGTAATATAGTCAGCTTTTTGTTCGATCATTTGATAGCTTCCTCGCAAAAAATTCACTTAAGTATCTTATATTTTTATTCTGTTATAATTAACATGGAATAGTGACTGAGAGCTGCCAATGATTGATTTATAATTACTTTTAAGTGGGTATTTATGGTTTTATAAATAAGAGAAATAAGTTTACTATGAATGTAAATCATTTGTTATATCAACCATCTGGAAATGAAGGAATTATTTCATTTATTTCTTGAATATCAACGACTGTTAGCGTAATCAATATCCCTGACGATTTCAACCTTGTCAACAAAACATGTTTTTTAAAACTCAAGTGTTCGCCGTGATTCAAAATCATTCGAATAAAAAAAGTACGCAGTTATATTGTATACCGCTTCCGTTTGGGTTCGTCGGTCAAAAATATACAAGATCGCATTGGTCATTTTAAAATTTAACAGAATGCTGATGTACTGACTGCCACCAGTTCAAACCAAACAGAAGTAGAAGTTTTGATTAGAATATTGACGTAAGCTCTTAAGCAGGCTATTGTAAAGACAACAAGAAAAGATAAAAATGTCCATAAAACTAGAAATTAGATTCCTTACATTCGAGTTATATCTCGTATTTATTCAAAAATGAGCGACCGAAGATCTATGTTCGTTTCGTTTATAGAATAGGTAGGTACTAGTTGAACCTGGCAGATAGCGTTAAAATATTTTCAGTCCTGCACAGACATCTAGAGTCGACTGAAGTTGGAGATAGGAGAAAATAAACGTAGGAATCGGAAATAAACAAGGTATGTAGTGTGATAAAAGTAGGTACTTTGCAGCATCATCTAGTGACGAGTTATGACATCAAAAAATGACAAATTAATTTATTTCAAGACTAGGCAATGTTTTAGGAGAGAACTCTATTATTATCATATTGCCGAATAGACCCAGAACAATATTCTTTCAACTGGTTGCTCTCATTATTCAAGAGATTTAAAATTCCTCATTAAAAAGTAATGTATAATTTTTTAAATCCATCAGCCATTTTTGAGCAATCGATAGAAACATAATGGACGAGCATACAAAGCAAAATTGGCATTTTTTTCTGAATATAGTTAAAGTAATAAAGTATAGTCAATTTAAGTAACCAGTTGTATTACGTCACAGATAAGTTGGTACGCCTGAAATTACCAATGTCAAATGATGTTGGAAGGTCAATAAAAAGTCCCTAGCTAATGACGTTATCACATAGGTCATTTAAATAGACTATACCTACGTAGTAATAAATAATTTTGTGAAAAGATAGGACCGCCTTTAATAATTGATCAGTGGTGCAGTTGTAGGTTATAGAATACCTTTGGCACCAACTTCAAAATTACCAGCACCAATAGAATTAACTTTATTGCTAATTTTTCATTGCAGCAACTAATAAAGTTGGTCCTATTTTTGGTAGAAATATATTTATTTCATATTTTTGATTGTTTCATTTATTCATGCAAATGCATTTATATTCAGTGATTTAAAAATATGGCGGAACATTATTGCACTTTCCTAGTACTGCAAATCGGAAATATGTGATTACTCTGAAAAATGTCCAACTTAAACACCTGAATTCTTTTTTTATGTCTTCTTAGTTAATATAACAAAATATATAAAATCTTTTTCTACTTCTTATTCAAACATATCAAGAGAGAAAGCTATAATGATTTATTTTTTATTACTCCTTCAGAAAACAACAGTGTTGCGCCTATCTATTTGTTCAAGGATTCTGTCCCGTGGCAAAGATGCTATCTCTTAGGTATATAGATCAATTCTGTGCCTCGAGTAGACCTCGAGTGATGGTAATTATTGAAAATCACAGTCGTTCAGCTTGCTTTCCGTCCATTACCGACCTCTTAGTATCTCTTGATACAACAATGATAGATTTCCTGTACAACATCTCGACTTCTTGTTTTGTCCAGTGTAGGTACCTATAATAATAATAAATAGGCATGATTGTTACATTCTTGTCGTACTGTGTTTGTCTTTCTGGGCAATTTTCCACCAATGACGATTTAGAAAGTATTATTTACGAGATGGCTTTAGTAGTCTTGGTAGAAGAAAACCTAGAAATTAGGTGCATTTTTATCATGTAGGTATCAATTTCTTGAAAAAAAGAGAAAAATTTCATCTCAAGGCGTTCACCTTTGAGTCTCCTGTGGGTTGTTAGAAGCTTTGGTGTTTATAACCAGCTCACTGTTTCAAGTTATAGATTATGTTTAATTTCGATCACTTATACAATTTAAAACTTTTTTAGTAATTATTCAAACTAACTTTTATTCTCCCTCCCATCTTGATTATCAACAGAAATTCTTCTATTGGCCATAACTTCCAAGCCAACTTGACTGATCAGAGCATCATAATGACTTTATTCGGAAAGCAAATAAAGTAGTAGAAGAAGAAATTATTAGAATTTCAGGGTGGCTAGAAAGTCAAAACACCTGATTTCTGGCAAACTATACCTAAGTTACCTTTATTAAAAAGATACCCGAACAAAACTTTCCGTAGTATTTTAGTTATTTTTAGTGACGTACTTAAATTTTCAACAGCTACGGTAATTCTCGGGATTTGAAGTCATAGGTGTTATTTCAAAATGGAACACCCTATATATTTTTGCATTTTCACTTTTTGCCACTTCTAGTATTTTAAATATTAAATACATATATATCCTATTTTATCATTATTTAAAACACTCATTTTTTAGGTAAAATTGGTTTTTCATTAACTTATAAATATTTAGTTTTCTTCTAAGGTTATTATTTTATATAGTATTCAAAAACGCACAAGTCGCATACCCACCAAACCCTATACCTATCATTTAAATTATTGTGGAAGTGAGTATCTGAAAATGTAAAAATGAAGGTACCTATTGGGTGCTCCATTTAAAAAAATATTGAAAAGTGTTCGGATATTTAATAAAACGTATACTTAGTTTAGCCAGAAATCAGGTGTTTCCAGCTGTCCGCCATGTACATATGTATGATGATTGTACCTTATTGGATATGTCGATTTAATTTTCACCGACTTCTAGATGTCTAAATATGTGTAGGTACCTTATTCGAAATTTCGCACACGTGATGAGCATCAAGTTAGCTAAGCACCTATCAAGAATCGACTCGAGAGTAGGTGGATAATTTGCCGCTAATTAGTCGTGAATTAGTTGTGAAAATGCCGATTTTGTCGTTTATTGTTTTTTTGTTTTTTTCGGATGCTTTGCTAACTTGATATAAAGTTAGCAAAGCACGGCTCCAAAAATGACTTTAAAGCGTTCGTAGAAGAATGGGAATACGATCAGTTTTTGCCGCTAATTAGTTGTGAAGAAATAAATTTCCTAAAATATTTTTTTTTTTTTTTTGGGTGCTTTGCTAACTTGATATAAAGTTAGCAAAGCACACCTCCAAAAATAACTTTAGAGCGAACGTAGAGTAATGGGAATAAAACAAAAATTTGCCGCTAATTAGTTGTGAAGAAACAAATTTCCTAAAATATTTTTTTTGTTTTTTTTTTTTGGGTGCTTTGCTAACTTGATATAGAGTTAGCAACTCACGCCTACAAAAAATGACTTTAGAGCGTTCGTACAAGAATGGTATTGGGATAAGTTTTTGCCGCTAATTAGTCGCTAATTTGTTGTACAGAAATTAATTTTCCAAATATTTTTTTTTTGTTTATTTTTTTGGGTGCTTTGCTTAAATGATATAAAGTTAGCAAAGCACGCCTTAAAAAATAACTTTAAAGCGTTCGTAGAAGAATGGGAATGGAATAAGTTTTTGCCGATAATTAGTTGTGAAGAAATTAATTTCCCAAACTATTTGTTTTGGTTTTTTTGGGTGCTTTGCTAACTTGATATAAAGTTAGCAAAGCACGCCTGGAAAAATGACTTTACAGCGTTCGTAGAATAATGGGAATAGGATTAGATTTTGCCGCTAATTAGTCGCTAATTAGTTGTGAAGAAATTAATTTTCCAAATTATTTTTTTTGTTTATTTTTTGGGTGCTTTGCTAACTTGATATAAAGTTAGCAAAGCAGGCCTTCAAAAAATGACTTTAGAGCGTTCGTAGAAGAATGGGAATGGGATAAGTTTTTGCCGCTAATTAGTCGCAAATTAGTTTTGAAGAAATTAATTTTCCAAATTATTTTTTTTTGTTTATTTTTTGGGTGCTTTGCTAACTTGATATAAAGTTAGCAAAGCACACCTCCCAAAAATGACTTTAGAGCGTTCATCGAAGAATGGGAATAGGATCAGTTTTTGCCGCTAATTAGTCGTTAATTAGTTGTGAAGAAATTGATTTCCTAAATTATTATTTTTTAGTTTTTTTGGGTGCCTTGTTAACTTGATACAAAGTTAGCAAAACACGCCTCGAAAAATGACTTTAGAACGTTCGTAGAATAATGGGAATAGAACAAGAATTTGCCGCTAATTAGTCGCTATTTAGTTGTGAAGAAATAAAGTTCCTAAAATATTTTTTTGTTTTTTTGGGTGCTTTGCTAACTTGATATAAAGTTAGCAAAGCACACCTCCAAAAATAACTTTAGAGCGTTCGTAGAAGAATGGTATTGGGATAAGTTTTTGCCGCTAATTAGTCGCTAATTAGTTGTACAGAAATTAATTCGAGCTCGAGATTTTATTTCTTTCCGTGATTCCAAAATGTCCAGCAAAGTGAATTAGAAATGCCAATTCATAGAATCTGAGAATTTTGTACGTTTTGAAAATTACTTTTGCTTTTTATTTTATGAATACATCAAGTGCTATGTTTATTTTATAAACTATTATAAATATCTGAATTACCATTACCTTTAAATGATTTTGTTTGGAAATAATACGGTTGTGGGTAAAAGAGAATTCGTCTCAGCATTAAAGATATATTTCTCTCAGTATATCAGTTTCTGAATTTTTCAACCAATCTTAACAAATTTCCTTAAAATACTAAAATACTAAAACAAGTACTAAAATTGAGAAAAATTCATCAAGGAATTAGGTACTTGGTGGAATTTCTTCCTGGATTTGTTGAACTGGGGCTATTATAATAATCACTTCCTATCACAATTCTTATTTCAAAATTCTCAATTTGATATAATGGCAGAGCTATATGAGGTTACTAAAAAGGATAATTTCTTCAATATTTATTCAAGATTCAACTTTGTGGTTGCAACACTGCAAGATTGACTTAAATTTTTTGCTGACAAAGTTTGCCTTCATTTTTTTAGGTTGCAATATTTTGGATACTACTCTAAAAGAATAATCATGCCTAGAGGGCGCCCACCTTCTGTCGAAAATAGTACTGTAATTCAGGCTATTTTGAATCACAAAATCGATATCATTTGTGATGATAAACACAATGATATTGCCTTAGAATCTGATCCCGTGTGGAGCAAAATTTCTGAAGAGCTTCTCAGTAAAGTGAAATCAAGGTCCCTATATTCTACGTTGTGAATAGTCGGTTCCGCTTGAAAAACTTGTTATTTGGCACGAATGAAAAAATAATAATTTTGAAACTTAATTTCTTCACAATTAATTAGCGAGTAATTAGCGGCAAATTCTTATTCTATTCCCATTATTCTACGAACGCTGTAAAGTCATTTTTCCAGGCGTGCTTTGCTAACTTTATATCAAGTTAGCAAAGCACCCAAAAAAACCAAAACAAATAGTTTTGGAAATTAATTTCTTCACAACTAATTATCGGCAAAAACTTATTCCATTCCCATTCTTCTACGAACGCTTTTAAGTTATTTTTTAAGGCGTGCTTTGCTAACTTTATATCATTTTAGCAAAGCACCCAAAAAAATAAACAAAAAAAATTATTTGGAAAATTAATTAACGACTAATTAGCGGCAAAAACTTATCCCAATACTATTCTTCTACGAACGCTCTAAAGTCATTTTTTGTAGGCGTACGTTGCTAACTCTATATCAAGTTAGCAAAGCACCCAAAAAAAAAAACAAAAAAATTATTTTATGAAATTTGTTTCTTCACAACTAATTAGCGACTAATTAGCGGCAAATTCTTGTTTTATTCCCATTACTCTACGAACGTTCTAAAGTTATTTTTGGAGGTGTGCTTTGCTAACTTTATATCAAGTTAGCAAAAAACCCCAAAAAAAAAATTAAAAAAATATTTTAGGAAATTAATTTCTGTACAACTAATTAGCGACTAATTAGCGGCAAAAACTTATCCCAATACCATTCTTCTATGAACGCTCTAAAGTCATTTTATGTAGGCGTGAGTTGCTAACTCTATATCAAGTTAGCAAAGCACCCAAAAAAATATTTTAGGAAATTTGTTTCTTCACAACTAATTAGTGACTAATTAGCGGCAAATTTTTGTTTTATACCCATTACTCTACGAACGCTCTAAAGTTATTTTTGGAGGTGTGCTTTGCTAACTTTATATCAAGTTAGCAAAGCACCCAAAAAAAAACAAAAAAAATATTTTAGGAAATTTATTTCTTCACAACTAATTAACGACTAATTAGCGTCAAAAACTGATCCTATTCCCATTCTTCTACGAACGCTTTAAAGTCATTTTTGGAGCCGTGCTTTGCTAACTTTATATCAAGTTAGCAAAGCATCCGAAAAAAACAAAAAAACAATAAACGACAAAATCGGTATTTTCACAACTAATTCACGACTAATTAGCGGCAAATTATTCACCTACTCTCGAGTCGATTGGTGACAGGTGCTTAGCTAACTTGATGCTCATGCACACGTGTTGTATAGGTATAATGATAAAAGTCAATCATAATGTTTAGTTTTTTCTAACAATAATTTTATCATCAATTTCAAAATCACAACTTGTTCTTATATATTTGAAAAATTAAATTTTGAGTTTAAATTAATGCTCCATAAACTCAGTTCTAATTAAAAAATGTCTATTACTTTTGATGACACATAACACGGATTACATAACAGAGGCTAGTAACAGTTTTATGATGCATAAAACGCTCAATTAAATTATACCTACTCATTGATGGTAGTAAGTAAAACAAGACTCGTGAAGAACATTTTTTCTTGGACTGAATCGCAATAGCGACCTGAACTACTTGCAACAAATTCGTGGCGCCTGAAATATTCACAGTAACGACGACGATGTGTCGCGACAGGCCTCTCTTGGACGTGCTTTCCTCTATTTTCATTGCACACCCGTTTCTGCAAATGAACACGACTCTAACGATATCGCTCTGAAATACATGGGCTGTTCTCAAAGTACTACATAATTCCTATGAAATCTTTTAAAATACGTCATGACTTTCCTACCGATCTCAGGCAAATTTCACCGAATGTGCAAATGGTCCGATTGACTCGAGTGAACATTATTTCTTTCCAATGTGTCGGGAAAAACAACAATGCTCAAATTATGTTTTCTTTGTACGATGAACCATTTAGCGGGAATATGGATAAACAAGCACAAAATAGGAAATATTATTGAGCTTGAGCAAAACATTTTCTTCCCATAATATGTGTCTTGTAAGGATAGTCAAAGGCTTCTATGAGAATACTATTTCATAGGTTTTCAATAATATACAAGCATAGCATCCTATGCAACAAGTGATCGGGCATATGGACAGATCAATGAAAATTGAAATATATTTTTTATATTTGTAGGATTTTAGAACGTCTTTTTAAAACCCGACAATACAAGATTTTATTGATTTACTTTACATTGCTCAGTATTACATTGCTCAGTATTACGAAAAGGTGGTGAAGGGCTTTAACCAGAATATTTTAGACAAGTTTCATCCATTAACTGTTTTCACTCTATAGTCTTTAGCAATTCACATTTTCGGTTATAACGCAGCAGCTAGTGCGAGCAAGGTTTTCATTATGTGCCACAGTTTCCGAGATAATTTTGACACAGTCAGTCTATCTGAAAATATGTGGTTTTCAATCAGAAAACCTTAAAACGTAAACATCTTTTTTTTAAAATATATTTCCATCGAATAGAAGTTCTTTTTTCTAAACTCTTTCTTTGTATTGGAGGTATGCAAATAAAATTGGATATACAATTTAGAAGGCCCTCGTAATATCCTAATCAAACCCGCGGGGTTATCACGTAATTAGCAACTGCAACGCGACCGCGACTATCGCACAATCGTCGCTGTCAAAACGTCAATTTGGTATAGTATTGTCGCTCTGTCAGTTTTGAGCCTAAACTGATACTCGAGTGAAAAGTAACAAAGTGAGGTTGGTTGCATGTATTTGTGAATAATAAATTAATTTAAATCATGTTCTCTATGAAATTGTTATTTTCTCTTTTTCATCCAATATTTCATAAACAGCGTCTAATAGACTTTGGCAACACTGAGTTGCTAAATTTTACATGATACGGGGACTAAACCAGACATCATGAAATTGTGTTATGATTCATGTCGGGAGATTTAAAACGATTCACAACTCGACTGCGGTAGGTACATGATTGATTCATTACGTAGGTACTTCTTGCTGGAGGAATTTAGGTAAAATGTGCTGAACTGGATTATAATGGACTGAGTGGCTTGAAATTTGGAACGATTCAAATTAGCCACAGTTCTGTTATTAGAATTGTTCCAGTTATAAAAATTTGATCTTTCACAACTCTCTTTTTAGTATGAATAGTGATTTTTCATCTGTAGGTTATAGTTCTTAGCAAGTTACGATAGTATCTATGACTTGACCTGGATATCATATGGTATATTTTTTATTTATCTTCAAATTGGCAATTTTGCTATTTTATACTGTACTTTGAGATTATTACCTTATGACCTAAATTGCTAATATAATAATCATTATACCTAGTTTATATATTATTATTTATATCAAATGCAAATGGTTATGGAGAAGCTCTTGGACGGATATTGACAGAAACCAATTTCCAATATTCAAAACAGCTGTCCAGTTCTAATCTGACTGCCTGGTTAAAGGTAACGTTACATTGTCTATTCAAATTAAACTTATATACGTGACCGGTAGATAAGCAAATTGAAAAAAATATTTCGTTGGTTTCTCCTATAAGGAGATTGAGGTTCCTCCAAAGTTGAAAATATCCGGCATATAATAAGGTCCAAGTCCAAAATGACGAAATTGTTTTAACAGTATCATATTCAACGAAATAAAAAATAGTTTATATCAATACTAATATATAAGGAGTTAAATCTTGTTAGTTTGTATGTAAGGGGTAATCTCCGAAACTAAAAAAGCAATTCTTCTTTATCTGCCTTATGAAATTTCTCTACCATACAGAGATCGCAGATTCAACTCACAAAATTGTTGTTCCAAATCGAAATTAAATAGCTATAACTCAATCTTTCAAATATTCTGGTACAGTTTATTATAAAAATGGTATTTTTGTAAGTGCTATATTAGGTATTGACATGTTTTCACTGGAAACGGGTTTAATCAGTGGTTGTGCCCACAGCAGTGTCTGATTACAAATCGCTTAGTAATCAGTAATCAAAAATCACTACCTTATGGACACGACTGATTAATGATGCATCGCTTAGCTCATTTGTCAAAGTGATGTTTGTCAAAAGAGTTGAAATAATTTAATTTGACATTTACACATATTAGAGGAATTGAAAATGGAAGAAAAAACAGTATTTTCTGTTCAATATAGGTATTTATAATGAAACTATATATATATACTATATAAACAAATTATAATGTGGTAAATGGAACGATAGATGTCCATAACAGCATTGGGAAATAGCTGGAACAAAAGATAGGTTATGCTGCATTATTTTTTACTGATAGGTGTCATATTAAAGACGTCACCTTTTGATTACCGACACTGGCTTATTCATAAACAATTCTAACTCGATACTAGTTTAATTTGTTTGTTAGGTACTATGGAAGCATTTATCTCATACGTTTCAGTTTTAGCTCAGCATAAGAATGCTGTGGTTCTAGTATCATACTAACCTAGTGCCAAGCCATTTTATGATGTTAGTTACTATGGAAACATTTATATCATACGTTACAGTTTCAGCACAGCATAAGAATGCTGTGGTTTTAGTATCATACTAACCTAGTGCCAAGCCATTTTATGAATGCGGCTGTTTGTTTCTTTGGTATACCTTTCTGTGAATCGGGTAGACACGTCTAGTTATATAATTCAACAAAGCTTTTCATTTCAGCTCTGATGTCGGAATTTTACAATTTAAAAACAAAGTTCTAAATAAATTTCAAACCTGTCTCTGTAGATATTTAGATTTATAAATGATTGATCATACTCACCATTCACATTGGTGCAGTAATCACTTACTTTCAAGTGCCTTCACGTTAAATCTTGCAATAATTATGCGATCATTATTATGAATCAGAAGATATCTTGACAGGATACTGAATTTAGTTCCAAAACGACAACAAGAAGAACATGTCGTTTTCCGCAAAAATTGTAGGAGAAAGCTCATTAAGCATGCTTGGCTTCATCACTGATCAAATAAAATAGAGACGAAGTCTATTATAAAATATGATTATATTACAGGTTCTGTTTAGATAATAGTGGCGTCTCAACAATGAAAAAGTCTAATGATCTATGAATAAGGAAGCAGTCGAAAGTAATGGAATGAAAGGAGAGGAAGCGTTCTTTTTTATAAAAGGATTGCTGAAGAAGAAAAACCTATGAAGAAAATGTCATGCAATACAAAGGTTTTTTTTTTCGTTGTACTTACATTTGATGAAATTGTTACTTTGTAATTGTTGATAAAAAATTATTTTACTGATTAGTACCTACTATATCCACATAAATAAGACCGAGAACATTATAACAATTATTATTTATAACTTATTTATCTGAGTAATGCTATTATTTCGAGTGGTAGGTACATTAAACAAATATCACAAGAATGGAAATTAAACAGGACTCGTTACTTCCATCTGCATACAATCTATTAAAGAGCAATGTTGAGAGTGTCATCAGTACTAAAATAATTGTTCCATATTGAGATCGTTATCGTTTCTGGGTCCTGTATCCATCTCTTTCTTTCCGTATGTCCAATGCAAGCAGGGATAATGCCATCACCCAATGTGCTTACTTCCATCGAGCCCTGCAAAATTAGTGCCCTAAGCGCGTGGGGGAGTGAATTGAATTCCACTGCAATCGTTGGGGTTGTTACAACTTTGTGCTTTGACGATATTTTGTGGTATATAGGAGGGAAATCTTTCACAGTACGCTAGGATCAGTAATCGATTTTATCACAGAAAATCCATCATATACATTACTATTATATATGTTATTATTTTTTTATGTTTTTGTGATCAGAACGTTTAGGTATATCACATAAAAAATATCTGCTTACATATGTCTAAACTCACTAAAGCATTCTATAGGATTCCTTTCTATGGAGTCAAGATATAATCTGCGATACTAATTAATCACCCATCATTTGTCCAAGCACACTTGAGTCATCTCATTAACGACTGAACAATGATTGACATATTTCCTATTCCTTCACTTTCTCCAATAAACATAAAACGGCCAACGACAGTGTCTGTATAGCAATTGATAGATGAAAAGATAATCTTTTTCAATGCCATCTCAAATGAGTGATTGTTTTACAGTTGACATTTATATAGAATCTGTAAACGATAATAAAACTATTACAGTGTAAAGGAGCGTTTTAGATGATAGACAACCTTGAACGATCCTTTTTCTGTTTTTATGTAAGGTGTATGATGAGGATCATTAACAAGATGTAGTTGCATCTCATTCTAGATACTTTAGATTCACGTGACAAGGAAATTATATTGTACAGTTTGTCAATTTTTTTCATATTTAAGATTTAAAAAAACTGCTTTTAATAGTTTTTCAACTGAAAAGCTAGCAAAAAAAATTTACATCTTCGTAGTGACTTTTTCAGTTCTACAAAATGGCATATAGAATATTTCCATTCCAGGTTTTGTTTTATAGAAACCATCATCCATTTTGTGTGTGATACGGATCGAAACAAAAGTGCACCCTATATTAAATAGCCCTTTTCACCGCCAAATCAACAATTTATCACCTTCTATGCCTGTGCCTTTTTAATTAAAATACCGTTTTGTGTTTTTTGTACAATTTTTATAAGAGAGCGATGCTTAGTGGAAAATGAAATGATTTTATGTGAAAAACTAATTTGTCAAGTATTTGTTATTGTGTTAAGTTGCGAGTTTTTTGGGATTGAATATTGCTTCTATATACCAGATCTTAGACCACGTGACTCATCAAAATTATATTTGGGTACTATAACTTTCAAACGGAGGTTGTCAACGTCAACTGGTTGACAATATTCTGGATTCCACAGTTAGATAGTGTTACATATGTTTAAAACATGATGGGCATTAGCTTTGACATCGGTCTACCTTTTCCCGAGATAATCTTGGCAAAGACAGACAGTCAAACAGACTCAGACTCAGGGATCTCTAAAGTACATACATTTGTTGAAAACTGAACGCGATTGCAATACTTTCGCTATATTTTGGAGTGCTGATAGGAAAATATAAAGTTGATGATGTTTAGAACGTCGTTTACTAATACATACACCGTTTGTCTCGTAACTTTTCAACTCAAATAAATCTTTTTTTCCTTAAAATCTTGAAAACCGGAAACATTCTGTATATACGACATAAAAAGATCCTCTATCACCTTTCTCGAGATTCTGATGCGATCCCATCTTTAAATTTGACACATTGTATATGTTAATATAGAATAATAATAATAACTTATCAAAGATAATAATACAACTTGAAAAACAGTGAATGAATATAGTGGAAATAAAACAATATTTTATTCATTTTCTGTCTTTTCACTTAAACTAATTAATTATAATTTAAATAAATGTACTTTAACTATGTGAATAGTAGGTATAGGCCTTACGTTTAAGTATTTTTTTAATACATTTTAGTAAGTATTTCCAGGCCTACGAACAGGTAATATTGTTACCTCTGTAGGAATTACATTTGCTCTCCTCTTGTAATTATTATCTGGATAGAATAAATAAATATCATATATCACTAAATAGAGAGTTGATGTAGATATCTCAAGTTGTTAATAATAAGTTTTGAAACGTTTCTACAATCATTTCACTACACGATTGTTTCTTGAACGGTATTCTAGTCACGAGCTTCTTTTTCCATCAATTATACGCAAAATTCCTTCGTAACGTTTAACAAATCCCAAATTTATCCTCACACTATAAACTCGACGATAAGAACACTGCTGATTTTTCTCGTTCTCTCCAGCCGCATCCACCCACCATCGGCGTCTTCTTTCAGCAGGAATTCCCCCAGATCTTGCCGCCCGCGACTCTCTGTCGGCTGCTAGAGATCTCGCAGCAGCCAGTTGAAGCTCCTTGTCAGTCGAGTCAGTGATGATCGCGTTAATATGCGGATTGCATCGGAGCGCGTCTAGCAGGAAAAGCTCTACATCGATGTCCCAGCAGGATTGGTATTCGAACTTTTGTGCTTATTGTTGTATAATACTGCCACTGTAGTGTTACAAACTGTGTCTGTGACTTTTTTTCGGATAGTGACAGTGGTTGATTTGTAGGATAAACACAAAGGTTGGTTTAATATGACACTTCATAAAAATAGGAAGCGATCTTCTTGACAATCTTTTGTAAAAAATCAATTGGATCTTCTTTAATGATGTATAAATATATATTACAGATAAAACTGAATGACGTATGCTACTTTTAGTAAGGAATTCGTTGAATCTCTTCAATATATATTTTCAGAAAAACCTATGCGCAAAACGGTAATTTCTGTTTTTATCGCATGAAGGTTTTATATATTGATAAATATGAAAAAAAATTGGACCGACGTTATTAGTTGGTGCACTGAAAAATACAAGATAATATTAATACTATTGGTGCTGGTAATTTTGAAGTTGTGCAGTTGCAGTTAGATTGAAAACTTTTGGCACCAGCTTCACAAGTATCAGCACCAATAGAACTAATATTATTTTGTATTTTTCAGTGCACCAACTAATAACGTCGGTCCAATTTATTGTAAAAAATATTTATTTCAAACTTTTGAGTGTAACATTCGTTGAACGTTCGTTTATACCATTATCCATGTACTTATTTCTTTGCTTGTACTTGTAACATCGTCGGGGGAATACGCATACTTTTGACTTGACCACTGCTGTAACTCGAGAACCGTAACTCTATGGAAAAAAATGCTCAATATAAATGTTGCTCAAATAATCTGGTCTTTAATTTGGTTGCCTCATATTTTCAATTTTCGAAAGAAATGGCCTCCTCCACATAGCCTAAAACATATTTGAGATTTTAACATCGCTGTAATTTGAAAACCCTAACTCTATTGAAAAAATCTTTTTTTAATTTTAACGTTTCCGGATATTGCCCTTTCATTAATTCTGCCATCTCAGATTTTCGATTTTCGAGAAAAACTGCCTACTCCATCCCCTTCGGGGGCGTTTTTTGGAAGGAGACTTTGGATTTGAGTTCTAACGAATATGGAAGTACGTTTACTATTTACAGCGCGGGCACAAACAAAAAAGAGCACACTGTCAAATTGTATAACTCCTCCGTTTGGGTTCGTCGGTCAAAAAGAAAAGGAGATGGTTTAATTTAAGACTTGCGTCTCTTAAGGGTTTATGAGAGTTTTCTGATAGTTTTTTTAAACAATAGCTGATATCAAGTTTGCAAGTGCTTTTAAGGTTCCCTACCCAACGGGTGCCAATTAAGCTTCGGCTCATCTCGGCTGTCTGTCAGTTCGTGCTGTACCTATTTCATGAACCGTAAAAGGTAAACAGTTGACATTTCCATACACTGTGTATTTTTGTTGTGTTTAGATTTAATAGAATAAGTGTTTTCGGATTTTTTCCGTTGGCCTTAAGAGGTACATAACATTTTCAATAAATAGAATACAATAGTTGTTAAAATAATAGAAATAATGGATATAAAACAAAATTAAAAATTAAAGAGAGTGCCATACAATAAGCTTTCGTTTTTGCTCGTTCCTAATAATGGCTATATCTTTTGAACCGTAATAGAAATACAGTTCTTGTACTATGATTAGGAACCCTTCGTGTGTGAGTCCAACTCTGACATGGCAATTTCTCACTAGTTTGCCAAGATCTTTGAATTTAAATAACATATTTTGTAGCCTGAGCGTATGCAAATTACATTGTTGTATATTAATGATGTTTTTACATTCAAGTGGTCTGAAAAATGTGCAAAGTTCAAAATATGAAGTGATACTAAAAACAATGAATACAATAGATTTGATATCCAACTTTTCTCTAAATATATTCCCTTCTCTAAAACTTCTATATAAGGTTAACAGCACAAGATACAACAAACAATTACTATGAAGGTCATCAGAATTCGTCGTACAAAAATACTGAAAGTTATAGAGGCCCGTGGTTTTTCGATGGTTACCGCAAATTCCAAGAAATCTGATACTTTAACAATTACATAACCCCGTACCTACTTAAATGTTAATTTTAGTGAATGTAGCCTACATTTAACCACAAATATTCCCCATTCATAACCACCAGGTTTCTTAAATAATTTATTTGATTAATTATTATTGAATTAATTATTATGAATAATTTTACAGATGGCGAAGCATAGAGGATAAATAAAAAATATGCAAGAAAATATTTTTTTTTCAATATTTTCTATTGATAGGTACCTATATTATTTTTTCCGATACTTAAAATTAAAATCGTAAAGAGGCTCGAATCGGTCGCATGGTGAGTTTCTCGTAGGGACTAAGGATTTTCGCCGATAAATTTTATATTGTCTAGAGTGTTTATTATAAGATTAAAAAAAAATTATTCATATGGAACCCTTTCATTTCATAGTTGAACTTGAAGAGTAAAAAAAAATATTTGTAGTTTCGAAGAAAATAGACTGTGAGAATCGGATAGACAGACAGATAAACACCAGATTGATCTGGGCTCTGTTTTCTCATCGGATGCAGGGAATCCAAGAATATTACTTTTTTCTGGAATTCTATTCCACTGAAAATAAAGAATTCATAAGGAAAATCTTTTTTTTTTCAATAAAAATAATAAATTTATTGACCACATTTCTGCCTGTTATGCACAAAAAGTAGGAAAGAATAAATCTATAATATTAAATTACCTTTATGAAAGACGAGAAGGAAGCTGATTAATTAAACCGGAAATGGCTTTTCGTATTAGTAAACAGTTTATGGTGGAATCAAATACCTGCGATAAAAATAGTGCTCTATTAACTAAATGTGTGACAGTAAGATATTCAAGTAGGTAGTTCATTCAATATGTATAGAATTGACACAGACAATATACCGTTTTGTCTTTTGTTTTATTAAATCACTTTTAGTAGACTAAAGAGGTCGAATTTTATGTGAATATTCTATTTACATAACATAACATAACATGTTTGTAAAAAATACTGGATCTTAAGTTTTTCTGAAAAATTGTTCAAGTATTACGTATATCTAATTAGGTATACGTGACATCGATGATTGTTGTTGACTAAAACCGGATTTTGTAACAGCTTTTGACGTCCGTGACCTCAGTTTGTTCTTCATTTTAACCTAAAAATCGACCTAATTTTATGTAGGTACATGAACATGATTATCATTTGTTTTACTAATGTTTGGTCTGCCAACAGATGGGCACGCAGTTGATGTTTCTAAAATCGATGAGTTAATAGTTCAATAGGAAATATGAATAAATGATTGAGATAGAGGAGTTCAACATTAATAATATCAAATTATCTTTTAGAATTAATCACCATTTATCACTTTTATTTATATTTTTAAGACGAAACAAGCCCACATTCGTATTCAAGGAATTGGAAAATTTATAGTGTCAGCAGCAAATTGGATATCATAAGATACATTTTATTCGTAGTTTTTATGTTTTTTGAAAGTTTATATGTTTATAGTTTATATATAGTTTTTATATTATTTTTATGAATCAATCGGTAAATTTTTTCACATTTATATAATGATAACTTTTTAAGAATTTTCTTTAAAATTTGGACGAGCCCCATCTCGAATCTGCTTGATCGCTCATTTCTATTACAGAACTCGATCTATTTAGTTCGGCATTATAGGGATTTTTGATTTTTGTACCAAATTTGGTCGCGATAGTACGGATAATAGACTATAAAATTCGATATAATTAACTGTATCAACAAAAACCAAAAGAATTCACACTCCATGTCTAGTTACCCATGGAAGGTAATTTTCGGTAACCAATAGATAATCATTGAAAAAAAACTCGTCAGGTTAAAGCTTGAATTTGCTATTTCTGTCAATTATTGTACAAATACTTTTTTGGCATAGTATTTATTCTAAAGCGATCTCTTACTTTTCCATTTAATCTATCAAAAATGTTGAAGTGAAATCTGTAATGACTATCTTTTTCAACTACAATTTTCGGATCCTCCTGGGAAATGATATAACAAAATGCGATTCTATAAGAGTTGTTATAAGCAATACAAATATATTTCTGAGTTTCATCGCTACTCAACGATTCCAAACTACTGAATTTTTCATTTTCAACTGTGAAAGTTATTGGCAGTATTAATAATTTATTCATAACATCAAAGATCATCGAGCCATCATTCTTGTTAAACAAACATAACCATATCCACTTCCGCATATTTCCAAAACAAACATTCCGTATCGCTAACTATAAATATCTCAAATCCCATAAGATCCACTTATATTTGACATAAAAAACCTCTTAAGGTGTCTTCCAGATTTATTCCATCGAAAATATTAATCACCCTCATGTTAATGCAACCACACATGATTGTTTCGTAACGAAATGCATCTCATGCTAAAAATCGATATTTATAGCATCTAATTGGTTCTCAGCAGCCATCAGAAGAATGTTGAGGGTTCATCAAGAAGCTTTTAAAATCATAAGAGAACCAGCTTTTGACCGATTCACAAGACATAACAGTTCTTGTGATTCATAATATAATGTAGGTATTTATGAGACTGTGAGTCAAAGGTTTAAAAATGTCTTAAGATATGTTGTGGGCTGTGACTTGGATTAGTTTTTTTGTATGTGGCGTGTGTTGAATGAAAACAGTATCGAATTCATTTGAAGAAACGAAAATAATACCATACCATGTATGGTAACGGTTTGTTACAAGATGGATCATATTGTATGTAGCGTGTCGAAGTAAAAAAAAACGGTAAAAACTATAATTGTCTATGAAAGTTAGTATTTTTGGCAATATATTAATAAACTGTTATATGATAGGATACTCATAAGCTTATATGTATAGATTGAAGATTTTTTTATTGCCCGGTTTTTGAATATGAAACGTTTGCAATTCGTTATTTAATCACTTTAGTTCAAATTGTACCGTTTTGCAATATTACTTCGTTACATCTGTGACTTCCTGTGCATGTATTTTCAACTTTTTTTAATGATGCCATTTTCTGTTTTTGTTGTACTTATATATTCTTTGATAAGTCGTAAGTTAAATAACTGCTCGAACAACTGAAATATCTGCACGAAAACTTGATTCTTGACTAACTGAAAACCAAGTACATTTCATACTAAAAGTTTTTGTTACAAAATCAAGAATATTTTCAAAAGATCTCAGCACAGCATTTAGTTTTTGTCTTTATTTTTGAATATTTTCAATTTTAGGAGTTTCTAGCAGTATTATTTCACTGCTTAAAATTAATTTTTATATTCCTTTTATCTATTAATTGGGAAGATAAATACAAAGTTTTAATAAATTTTACCACAAGTTGAATATATAAAATTGATAGAGTATAATCTGTATAAAAACGTATTGATTCAAAAACTTTAGTAGTTACAATTGTTATCAAATTTATTGAACCTACACTCATTGAGCAATTTCATAATATAGCAGTAGCATTCTTGGACATTCGTATTGCTGTAACTCGGAAATCGCTGAAGTTTTCGAAAAATGGTCAAATTAAAGGTTTTCGCAAATGGTCTCTTCTTTAACCTATTCTTGACATTCCTAAAAAAATCGGAGCAGGATAATATGCGAATCACGCATACAGATAATATAACAATCGAAATGAATCGAATTCTTCAGTTTTGAATTTTTGACCGACAAACTTGAACGGAGGAGGTATACAGTATACAATTCGACTGTATGTCTGCATTTTTTATGGAAGTTCGTGCTTTTTGCATAGTAAACGTGCTCCGATTTTGATGTTTTTTTTTCATTAGAGAAAGGAGTATTTATAATTGGTCCCATTGAAAAAAAATCAATATTAGAAATGCCCTTCCCTTCGAAAACTTCCCGAAAATTGAAATTCAAATGGCAGAATTAAAGAAAATTCCATACCCGGAAACGTTTAAATTCGACATTTTAAAAAATAATCATTAAATCCGCGTTACAGTCTGAAATATGTGTTTCACAATTTTCTCCGAGAATCGAAAATGCAAGATTGGAAAGGGACCATATCCGAAAACGGTTAAATTGAATATTTTTCTAAAACAGTTACGGATTTCGAATCACAGCAACGGTAAAGTCTGAAATATGTGATATGTGTATTTCCGCAATGTGGAAGTGGCATTTTTTTAAAAAAAATATGAGAAATTAAAGAAGAGATTATATGTAGAAAAATTTAAATCAAACATTTTTTCAAAAGAGTTACGGTTTTCGAGTTACAGCGGTAAAGTCTGAAATATGATAAATTTGTATATATGCGCTGTGATGTTTGTTTCGAGCGATCCAAAGAAACTTATCCTCAGTAAATCTTTGAAAATGAGAACATGCCTTTACTTGAGTCATCTGCAATTGTATTTATATTGATTGAAACATCACTTGTCACTTTTAGCTTCCTATCTGCGTGTAGCAAAGACATGTTCTCATTTTCAAAGGCCTACTGCGGATGACTTATTTTTGGATCGCTCGATGTAAGCTAAGCCTATATACATGGATAATAGGATAAATACTATCTTCATTGGTAGGTATTAGTGAACGTTCAACAATTTTCATGACTAATGTTACACTCAAAAGTGTGGAATAAACATTTTTTAGAAAAAATTGGAAATATATAAAATAATATGAATTCTATTCTACTTATGAAGTTGTGAAGTTACAGTTAGATTGAAAACTTTTGGCACCAATTTCACAAGTATCAGCACCAGTAGAATTAATATTATTTTGTATTTTTCAGTGTACCAACTAATAAAGAAAAAAATATTTATGATTAAATGCATCAATAAAATGGCATAACTTCATATTATCACCTAATTTTGGAACTAAGGATCGGGAAGACAGGTTCAAGAGAAAGATACATACACGTTGTCGTAATATGCACTAAAATCTTTTACGGTCAATGTCGTTTCTATTCATTCAACCGTAAAATAATCAACATTAGAAAGTAACTCCAATAAAATAATTCTTGTATTAGCATTAACGAAGTACTTGATAAAATCGTTGATCAACATATATAGGTATATATTCCAATACTATCCATTAATTTTGTATTAGAAAACGATTTTTTCTCTCTCTCTCTCTATGATCTGGTTATTTCGTATCACTTATTGGCTCTTTCAATAGAGTTATTGAGAAGAGAGAAGGAACCAATCAACAATCTAATCACATTTGAAAATTTGAATCTTAATCTATTATGCTATTTCGTTCTTCGTGCTTTTATATGTCTAGGAACCTATTAAACTATTCAATTATTTTTCTTATAATAATGGAAGTAATAGCTAATCATATGCCACTATAAAATAGCAACCACGAATACTTATCATATGCTTGACGGCATCTCTTTTGTATAATTTTGCGGAACATTGTTTCGTTAATCAAAGATTAATTCGAGTGGTCATAGTGATTGATTTAACAATTAGATTTTCTCAACACAAACTACCGTACTGACACTTGCAAATAATGATATACCAACCTACTATTGTGTATAGTCGGTCGGTTCTTTAATACGGTGTTGCATAATCGTCGCAACAAACAAAACAAAAATATTTTATTGTTGCAGTTGATAAAGCTATGTCCTAGAAATTTAATTTCGTTAATTGCTGAAAGTCAATTTAATGTACCTTTCAGCCGACTTTTCTTTGCTCAAGGCTATGCTGGACACTTCTTGCTTATTCGACCAAGAGAAAAGGCGATGTGCTAAGGGGGACACATTTCCCATAGATGTCGAGATAAGCCATAATGTAATGTTATAGATTATATATTTTATACGCTGCCTAAAAGCTTTATCAGCTATTTAAATTTTCTGTGGTTATCTCCTAGACAAAATTAAACCTTCGTCAAATCAATTTAATTCTATCTACCTAAGTTTATATGGTTCTTGATATCTGATTACAATTATTTTTAATCGAAGAACTTATGTATATATATATATATATATATATATATATACCTGTGATAGATGAGTACTAATTTTATTGATTATTTTTAGTTAGAACGAAGACTCCAGAGGGATGGATACAGAAAATCAATGGACCCAATATATTTTTTTTATAATACTTTATGTAATATTCAAAGTACTTGTACAGAGTTGATATCCATTGATATCACCTACATAATTTTACAATTTGTAACTTGAACTCAATAAAGCATTAAAAGTGTAGTCTTGTGATATAAACCACGCAAGAGAAATGGCTTTCGGATATAAGTGACTTAGGCTACATCGATCTATTTTTCGAACCATCAGTCTGCCATTGTCTTTTGTCCATGTATAACCGGACACCCTGTATAACAAAATAGGACTTAATTAATTCTATCAATTGAGAAATTGAAAATATTGTTAATTCATATATAATATTATTACCAGACAACAAATTATCCACAAATCATAGACTTTGAACGTAACTATTTTTCAAAAGTTTTATTTAGCAGGATTGAAGAGAGAATCATTAACCAAAACGTCCAAGTTAAAAAAGTGTAAGGTTGTTACCGCTTCTTTTTGAAATCACTGAATATAAAATATAAGAAAACGTTCAACAATTTGGATGACGAATCAACACAAATGTTAAAATAAATATAAAAAATAGCACCGACTTAAGTAATTGGTGCATTTAAAAATACAAAGTAATATTAATTGTAACAGTTTTGGTGTCTTCGAAGTTTGTACCGAAATTTTTCATCCAAGTGCACAACGTTTAGATTAGATTTAATATCTACAATTATTTTATTTTTCATTGCACCAACTAATTAAGTCGGTTCTATTTTTTTTTCAAAAAAAACATTTCTATTAACAACTAGATATTTATACTAGATTCTTGATATGCTATTTATTCGATAGCGCCATCGTGGAACTCAGCGGCGCATTCCATTGGCATCCATTGAAGGATGATAGTTCTCAATACATCGATCATTTCATACAAATAGCAAATGTTCCCTTTCTCTTCCATACCCTATAGATCCTACATTCTATATCTTGCAATATATGTATATTTCCATTCTTTTCCATTCACTGTCTTGTATATCTTTTTCAATAACGATCCAACATTATCTATATTCATTGTATGGAATATGAATTTTGATGTGTTCATTATGGGTGCTGAGATTGATATATTATTGAATTAAACATTATTATTTTTGCTATATCAGTCTGGTTTGCCTTATAGAATACTTACTTCTTGTGTGTGTATGACATATTGAGTAATGTGCATACATAATATTTGTATAATTTGAATACATTATCAGAAATAAATTCCTGGGCTGGTCACCTCGAAATGATCACTACTTGCATTCCCTATTCTTGTTGTAGATATATTTCAATTCTAATTAAAAAATCTAGTGGATTCAAACCTGCCTTTTCCTTATTTAACATATTATTTAGTTTCTACCATTAATAATAAAAACAACTGGAAGAGCTAATTAATCGTTTTATTTGATGTGAATATCACTTTGAATTTTTTTATGTATAATAATAATGTTTTTTTTTTCAGGTGAGGTGAGACAGTTATAAGAAACATAGGTAACGTACAAGAACAAGATATTACTGCGGATATTTTTGGGTCCTTTCATTTACTTTGCACTGTTAGCATTTTCCTAAATAAGGTATAATATGTCCAATCGACTTTAAATCGGAAAATAAGATTATTTCATATTTTTTGCTCATAATTTCTTCTAGAATGTCTGTTTTCAGCATTTTATGAATAAATAAGGTATAATATGTGCAATCCACACATAAAAGTGCAGAAAATGAACAAAAACTTTAAATCGGAAAAAAGATTATTTAATTTTTTTGCCCATAATTTCTTCTAAAATGTCTGTTTTCAGCAGTTTATAACTAAATAAGGTATAATATGTCCAATCCACACATAAAAGTGCTGAAAATGAACAAAAACTTTAAATCGGAAAATAAGATTATTTAATATTTTTTGCTCATAGTTTCTTTTAAAATGTCTGTTTTCAGCATTTTATGACTAAATAAGTTATAATATTTTCAATCTACACATAAAAGTGCAGAAAATGAACAAAAACTTTAAATCGGAAAATATCCACTTATTTAATTGGGCATACAGTCATTGCAGCTTGAAGCTCATTTATTAAGAGTCTGTTGTGATAATTATACCTTTTTTCAATTCTAACAATAATACAAAATAGTATTCTGTAAACTTTGATAATATCAACTTTTAAACTGTTCTAAAGAAGTTTATAAGTATTATGTAAAGCAACAAAATGCAACCAATTAAAATATTGTACCTACTTTTATTGAAATATTGTACCAAATTTTAAACTACCATCTCGAATATCATTATTAGTTCCTAAGAATAAAATGAGACATCCGTCAATGTCCTTCCGGTCTTCTCCCTCCAAACTCCATAGATGAAAATTAAAAAAGCTGAAAATTATGGTGGTTAATTTAGATATCTATTTTACAGGAAACATGAAATGCTCCACTCGGTTAAGATTAGTCAATCCTGAAGGCTAAGAACTTAACAAAATTTATTCCTATAATTTAATCTCTAAAAACAGACTTCAACAATTCCTTACCAAGTTTGTAAGTCAGGCCGATATTTTTCAGCAGTGATAGTTAAGATAGTCAAGATAAAAAGGCCTGTATGTTCTCAAAAAAAGTTAAGTCCAACAAACAGAGCATTATTGTCAAAGGAATTATTCAAGCAAGAAGATTCTATATTTTTTTGCTTCTAGCTTTATTACCAAAACTTACATGCTACTTTAAAGTGAGTATAACAAACTTTTAAAAATATTAGAAATTATTTCTGACTCTTTTATTACAGCTCAAAAATTTCAAGTCGGTTTTGAAATTGAAATTATAGATAATTATGTAAATTATCATAGGTAATTATATGAACCTTGTACTCTATATTTAAATGTCAGATATGAAATAATATTCACAATTTTCTAAAATCAAATATTTTTTTTATGTAAATAATAATAAAATACAACATTGATACAAAAAAACGCAACAACTTGGTAAAATTTGAGGTCTTTTCTATTTTTTTATTTTTTTAACAAATGATAGTTAAAATTACTAATTTCATCCTGCATATACTGTTTTGGTTACATGCTATTGTTTTAGTTAATATACAGGGGAAAGTAGTTGGTTGTTAATGTTGTTATATGACTCCATTTTTACATCAGCTACCTGTGTTGTTAATTCGTAAAAATTTTTTTAAACACCTTTTTTTATTGAAAAGCATTCCTTTCCTATATTTTGTTTTATATTTATTGCATCATTTTTTATAGTGAAATGAACTTGCCACCAAAAATTTACTTTGTTATTTGAAGTGATTTCTGCGTTGTTGCCTTGATTTATTATAATTAATGATATGTAATAAATCTCTAATCTAAGTACTTCACATAATATCGAATCTTTTTTTCTATTGGGGAATTTTTCATCATTTATTCCTCAGTAGAACTCAAAATATACTGCGACTCAACAATGTCAATAAGCCTTATATCATCTATTATCTGAGTGTGTCACATTTCAGAATTTTTCTCCATTTCAATGGAATCTCAACCATGCAATTTTGTAATCAATATACCTGTAGCATTTTTTATCAATGATTCACCTTCAAAGTGATACTGAGCTCACTGAGAAACATTCCAGATATATAGAGTTATTTACACAGACGCATATCGTTTTCCATGTTGACGATGCTGTTGATGATGATGATGATGATATTGGTGGCTGGGAACGGGATAGTAGGTATATTTTTAAGATCAACGATGCGAGGTGGTTGGTCACGTGTGCTCTTGTGTATTCGTTACAGTTTCCAATTGCGGAAGCCGACTATGTACACATATTGCGAGAATGTGAACTAAAAGAGGAAACACTATATCATGCGTACACGAGACAAGGACTAATTAAATATATTCCTCCTAACATTGAAACCAAATGAACTTTCGCTCTGTGTTTGTTCCTGCCATAAATAATTTTATTGTCTTTGAATAGTGTCAGAAAGCCTGGTCTCTCGTTGTTTTTGATGTAGCAACTTTTGGAAGAGTTTATAATTTTTAATATCTATCTTATCATAATTATTTGGCTTAGGTAAATAATAATCACCTGAATCCAAAGTTTTATATCCTAAATACCAAGAAAACGAGCTCTAATGTAATTCACCTAACCTTAATGACAATTTTATACTTAATACATGACACATTATGATGAAACTAAAATGATAACAGTATTACATAATTATTTGACGACAGAGAAATCAGGATTTGTAAGGCACCTCTCCTAGTAATACCTAATGGTACAAAGGTAGTGAGCGGAACTTCACGACAAGATATTGTACAGAATACAACGCATCCAACGGATTGCAGCAGAACAATAATCGCACGGCACTAAACTGCGCAGCTACGTTGACCAAATGATCAAAATTATTATTTCCAGCATCTACCTGCTTCCGATACATTGGTTTAAATCGATTTTTACAATATAAGTTCACAAGTACGTAGATGTTTTAAATACCGAGTGTCAGATACTATTCGCTATCGGAGTCGATATTGTCCTGTTTGGTAGGCTCTTATTTTCATATTTTTGGTTATCTAGGTAGTTGATCATTGATCAAGTTTGAGAGATTGTTATTTTCCTTTTCTTTCTGTCACAAAAAATCAAGAAGTAGTCATATAAACGCATTAAACTAGTCTTGTTAACCACATATGGATGTTATTATTCATAATAATGAGAAATTGTCCATAACCCATATCTGTCATAAATTGAAAGATATAATGTCGCCTGTGATGGTCAACAAACAACCATCACATGACACTGATAACGCTCTTTTTTATAGGCTCTTGCCATAAATGTATTTCTACTATACAGAGATTTTACGATGACTCGCTGTGGCCGTCGGTTAAATACAACAAATTAACTAATGTCATCCCAAACTGTCTTGCAGAGACGGGCAAACTAGCAAACAGAAATTGCCGGTAATAGTAAAATCACTTTGCTGTCGGCATTGCTTTCAAGTACCGTTTTGCATGTACAATTTCTCGTTGTTTATTGTAAATTGATTCATGACGTGTGGTCTGTTCGTAGATTCACACTATGTCACGGTATATTATATACGTTAAGTCGTATAATATTAATTAAAAGGAATCTGTATGTTAACTGTGGGGTAACCGTACAGGTGTTAGATGTATGTATACTTTTATCAATAAATTGTTACTTTTCTACGACTATAATAATCACAAGCCACATTGTGATTCATGTATCATGTTCATTCCGATGTCCTGAATAAATTAGTTTCGAAGAGCTTTTATTGAATTCATTTTGTTATTGTAAATGGCAGGAATATTTGTCTTAATAATTTAATAATAAGCAATGATCCTGAAAAAAACAAACAAACATACAAGTCTTCCTTTGTTCTGGCGAAGTTGGTCAAAAATTAGTCTGACTGCATTGGATGACCACAAAATGTTGCTAAAGAAAAAAAAGTTGAATAGACTCTTGGCATTTTCAAATTCTTATGATTTATGTGATATACACAAATTTTCATTCTTACTTATTAGAATTAAGATAATGGCTATTTAATTTATGTTAGGAATATATAGCAACATTAATTATTTTGACCGACTTAAAAAAGGAGGAGGTATACAATTCGGATGTATATTTGCTTTTTTATAGCTGTTCGCGCATTTTGCATAGTAAACGTAGTTCAATTTAGACGATTTTTGTTTCATTTCAAAGAGGAGAATTAAAAAATGGTCTCATATTTAGAAAAACTTTAATCTGAAATCTCCTTTCCTCCTAAAACCGCCCCGAAGCGGGTGGAGTGGGCAATTTTTCTCAAAAATTGAAAATATGAGAATTCAGAATTAAAAATGAGACCATATACGAGACATTTAAATTGAAGATTTTTTCAAAAGTGTTACGGTTCTCGAGTTTCAGCAATGCTGAATTCTGAAATATATGATGTGTATTTCCGCTATGTGAAAAAAGCATTTTTTCCGAAAATATGAGACAGCCGTTGTAATTTTGTTATTGTAGGCACCAGCTCCAAAAGTGCCAGCACCAATAGAATTAATATTATTTTATATTAATTTCCTACGCTACTAAATATAGTAGCTGTATAAGGAAAGTATTGTAATCGTGTGAAATTTTCGGTATCGAGATTTTTACAAATTTTGAGGTTTCAGAGTTTTTTAAGCCTATTAAACATATTTTCAGCCATTGGTCTGTCTGTCTGTGCGTCTGTCTGTCTGTGACAGCATTATCTCGAGAACGGATCGGTGTATTTTGTTGCTTTCTTTTTTATTTTGTTTGGTACCAGTTTAAATATATGTATATATATAAATATAGATATGTTGGATTTCTCAAATTTTCTATGGCACCATTCTAAAGCAGTCCTTTTTCAAGTGACAGAAGCACATTTACCAAAAAATGTATAATTTTAATTGACTACAGCATTCATTCTCTGTCATATGCTCTCTTGTTCAAATGAATCATGTTCTTACCATCCTGATTACTTCTTAAAAATTTATTTAATGTAATATACCTACCTAATAAGATTCTGCTATATATATATATATATATATATATATATATATATATATATATATATATATATATATATATATATCTGACTCCTGTATAATTTAACATCAAAAGAGTCAGGTCCCTAAACCTAGCAAAGCATAGTGAGCAGAATCCATATACTTGGTGCTTATAGTGCACATTAGGTGCTAGTTAAGTAATTAATAGCTCTTATAGTTTTTTTTGGAAAATGGCTGCTTTGCTAGCTTTAAACTAAAGCTAGCATAGCAACCTTTAAAAGTCAACTTTTTAGAAAAAATCTTTTTTCTGCTTGTAGAGCTGTACTCCGAAATTATTTGCTCTTATAGTTTTTTTTTAAATAGCTGCCTAGCAAGCTTTAAACTAAAGCTAGCACAGCAGCCTTTAGAAATCAACTTTTTTGAGAAAATCTTTTTTAGTGCTTGTAGAGCTATTTATGTGCTGTATTCCGAAATTACTTGCTCTGTAACGTGGATAGGTAGTCATGTACTTACGGTTATTATTTCTTTTAGTATGTATTTGTTTTATATCCTTGTTTAAAATAGTTGTATAGTTCATTAATTACTTCTATAATTAGTAGATCTATTCTCGATCCTTCCAGAAACTAAATGTAAGGTACAGTTTGTCACACTATTGTCAGTTTGACAAGCCTCTAGAACATTATTATGTGCGTCTAGATGATCATAGAACATTCTCGATGAATGTCATGTCAAGATTCAGATATATAAAGCCGTGTCGATCACGGGTCAGAGTCACTCTTATAAAGTCAGTTGATAACAGTCAACTTTTTTGAAAAAATCTTTTTTTAGGGCTTGTAGAGCTATGTAAGTTCTGTATTTTGAAATTATTTGCTCTTAAAGTTTTTTGGCAAATGGCTGCTCTGCTCAGCACGGCAACCTTAGAAATATTTTTTTGAGAAAATCTTTACTACTTGTAGAGCTTATTAAGTATTAGCTCTACAAGCACTAAAAAAGTTGTTTTCTAAAAGCAAAGTAGCCATTTTCAAATGAAAATAATTTCACTTCACTTAATTAGCATCTAATGTGCGCTACAAGCACTAAATACGTATTCTTATTTCTGCTCACTTTGCTCTGCTAGCTTTAGGGTGGTAAGAGAAGCTTTATTATATTCTCATTCCATCCCTTTTCCATATCTTATAGTTCAAATGAAGCATGTTCTCACCAGCTTGATTACTTATTTCCAATTCATCCAACGTATTTCGGGTAATTTGACCAGCCATGAGTAATTTTACAGTTTGACCAGTATTTCGTAGGCTCTTACCAACGCAGGCAATACCCGATCTTTTTGAGTTATAGAAAGCTCAAACTTCAAAAATATTTTCACCAATTCTTTTGCCACCTTCGCACCAATTTTCCTTTTTAAATGTTGAAGATAGAAAACACTGAGTAATGTATCCAGTATCGGCAAAACATTTTTTGCTCTCATCTAATGTAGGTACCTAATAAAATTCCACACGTCAATATGTATCTCGCTCCCTTATCATTAAACATCCAGAGAATCCTTATTATCTTTTAAGTATCATGTAAATTGTCATTTTGTTAAGATTTCCCACGATATACAGGTACCGTTAAATACTGGTAGATTTAACAAGATGTCGGGTACAACAATCTACCATGGTGGCTGGGCGCGGTCCATAGAGCACAGCAACAATTTTTGCAAGACCCAAAGAAATCGCTCCTTCTCGGGGGTCACAGGTCGTAGCCGGGACCGATTTCTCTCTTTGCTTGCACTCGGATTTTATTATGATTAAGACAGACCCAGTAATTGCAAGCATATCCAACCGATAAATCTTAACAATACTGTACGATTGTCGGAAGGGACACGATTACCTACTACGTGCTTGTTAGGTACTTAGTGTTCTATAAGCATTCATCAAGACTAATATTTGCTTCGATATGTGCACTATTGCTAAATCCATCTAAAACTAATCTTATTAAAGGGAAACCTATTATCATGATCGATTTAAATACTTTCAGTTATAGATGAACTGAGTTCAACTAAGCATATCGAAATAAAATCCTTAAATGAGAAGATAATCTAGCCGGTCAATTTCGATATAAATACTTTGGCTTTTATGTGACAGCCAGTCTTCTACAACAGCTTTCTAGTTTTTTATTGCACCCTCCGGTTGTTTATTTAGTTTTTTTTATTTCAATCTCATCTTATCGTATTTAAACATTATTTGATTCCGAATATTATTATACATTAGTAAATTAAGTGATCAAGAGAGAGAAATCAATAAAACCGAATACTAACATGGCTCTTTTCTCATTTGTGTATTTTAATCAGTAGTGAAATCTACTACCAAATACAGTAAATTCAATTTAGGTAATGACTGAATTATCAATTCAAACTAAACAAATTATAGTCATTTTGTTTTGTTTTTGTATTGTTTGATTTTGATATTTTTATTTTGCTTTGTCTACAAAATTTATATTTTTTCGACAATAAAGCATTTCTCTCTCTCTCTCTCTCTCATTGAATGAATGTAATTGCCAGGCATTTGCCATTTTCGACACGATTACTTTGCAAATATAATCATTATGTGTTTTGGTTGTTTGTTTGATTGGCAACCTCAATTTATCTATGAAATAATAATACAATTGGTGTATTTCTTAATAAATCCAGAAAAGAGAAATTTCGTTGAAAAAAAAGATTTACAACTTCCATTCAGAGAGTTATTGCGAAGGCCCGATTTTTCCCTATAATAATTTAGACATATCTCCACGTTTTAAGGTCCTTAAATTCAGAAGCCATCCTTTTAAGGAAGTGCGTTCTTGATTGTTTTGTCTTGAATATCTCGGGAACAAATAGTGATATCGATTCTGGACCAATTTCACTCAATGGCTTGCAACATAAAGTGATTGCAGAAATACATTATTACTAGTGGGTTTTTTAATAATAAAACCCACCTGTATGTACTGAAAAATGGCTGTTGCATGTTTTTTATTTAGTTATTAGTTCTTAGGGTTCCGTACATCCGATGAAAAAACGAAACCCTCAAGAAAACTCTTTGGTGCCTCTATGGTTGTTTATCTGTCAGTTTGTCAGCCTGTCTTCTTGTCCGTCTGTCAGAGCCTATTTTTACCGTATCTACTGATCAGATAAAATTGGAATTTGGTACTTATATAAACTAGCTTTAATAAACTAATTATTTTTTACGGGGTTAATTTTGTGAATCCATGTAGAAAACTTGAAACACAAAAGAATCTTCAAGCGCATCATGTGACATATCATATGAGGCTCGTTATGATTAATTCATATACAGTGCGTTTCAATGAAAACTATCCAACCTAAATAACTTTTGATAAATAAATTTTCACGAAAAACGCAAAAACACGCCAATTAACATTCCTAGGGGGACATTTTTTTGCATATTTAAACTTGGTGTAACTTTCATCCCCGACCACCTAGGTTATCCCCTCCATTTTTTTAAATGGAACACCCAATATTTTTTTGCGATTTTGAATTCCTCATCAAACATATTTCAAAAATGTATAATACTTAGGGTCCAAAGTAAATGATCTATGAGCTACAGATGAATTTTAAAATGGATGTTTCACAATAGGGTAGGTTGAAATAACAAATTATGAATAGTTAATTACTGTCTTGACTAAAGTCACTATATCTCTCAAAGTACCGCAATTGGTAAGCACCATGTACTAGAGAGAGAGGACAAAGTTTGCCTCCAAAATGGCGGATTTTTGACACTAGACAAACATCACTGCGCAGAGATTTGTGTAGTTGTTGCAGAGAACAGACGTCTCTGTTCGCTGACACACACACACACAGTTGTTGTCATGTTCTGGTAATTTGAGGCAGAGACAACCATTTTGAGGATTCTTATTCTTCTTCCGGCCACCTTTTGCCCCCAATATGGCGGCTTAATTGCGGTGCTTTGAGAGATACAGTCACTTTAGTATTGACAGTTAACTGAATTAGTTTGACGTTTTTGTTTTGTTCGTAAGGCGAAATTAGTGACAGTTCTACTTTCAACTAATAGCTCTCGCTGTTGCAATAATAAATTACTGAAATGGTGAACAGTATACAAGAAAGAGTTGAAATAATTGTAAGTGTATACTATAAAAATGATAATTCCGCAAGAGGTGCAGCTAAGCGTTTTAACACTACTCAACCCGAAAAAAAACGCAACACATAAGTACGCAATTGATTTGATGCGCAAATTTATGGACACAGGATCATTTGCTAACAAAATACACAAGCTAGAGAGAGTGGTTAACAACGAAGCAATGGAAGTGACCGTTATAGGACAAATCGCATTAGGAGACCAGCAGTCGCTGTCACAAATGTCTGATGAAATAGGTGTTCCACGTTCTACTGTTTCTCGAATTTTACATAAAAACAAATTTCATCCTTACAAAATTAAATTAGTACAAGATTTGCTTGAGGATGACTTTGACCATCGTATTCAGTGTTGTGATTTAATGAGTGAAAGACTTATTGGAAATCTAGATATACTCTCTAACATTTGCTTTTCCGATGAATGTACATTTTTCCTAAATGATTTAGTGAATAGACACAACATCAGATATTGGGCCGAGAGTGACCTACATATTATCCGTGAATTTCGCACTCAAACACCTCAGTCGTTGAACGTTTGGAGTGGGATTCTGGGTAATCACATTATTGGACCATTCTTCCTTGATCGGATTTTAAATAGCGAGTCTTATCTAGAATTACTTAGAGAAGCAGTTGATCCAGAAATAACTCGAATACTAGAACAAGACGGTACTCTATCAGAAGATTTACTTGTGTTTCAACAAGATGGAACACCTCCACATTATGCTTTACCTGTAAGGCAGTTTTTGGATCAAGCATTTCCCGGTCGCTGCATAGGAAGAAGATGTCCGATGATGGAGTGGCGACCTAGGTCACCCGATCTAACCCCGTTAGACTTTTTCTTGTGGGGGTATATTAAAACAAAACTTTATGCCACCCAACCAGATTCGAAAGATGATTTGCGAAAAAGGATTATTCAGGAATGTAGAAAATTAACTCCAGACGTGTTGCGCAATGTTAGAGAGGCATTTGAGAGGAGAATTTATCACTGCATGGAGCCCGCTGGAGATCAATTTGAATAACTAATAAAATAGTCTTTGAAACTAAACCTAAACTTTGTAATGGAACTGTTCATACGTTAAAATAATGTATCGATTACGTTTGCTATTGCAACCCATCCTATTGTGAAACATCCAATTTATAATTCATCTGTAGCTCATAGACTATTGAATTTGGACCGTAAGTATTATACATTTTTGAAATCTGTTTGATCAGGAGAATTCAAAATTGCAAAAAAATATTGGGTGTTCTATTTAAAAAATGGAGGGGGATGACCTAGGTGGTGGAGGATGATAGTTACACCAAGTATAAATATGCAAAAAAATGTCCCCCTAGAAATGTTAATTGATGTGTTCTTGCGTTCTTCGTGAAAATTTATTTATCAAAAATTATTTACGGTGGATAGTTTTCATTGAAACGCACTGTATAGTTTTCTTCATTATCCGGAAATGAAAGGGTTAGAAGATATTAAGAAAACAATACGAAAGTTGCTCCTCCTTCATGTCTCCGAAACAAGTTAGCTGAAAATTTAGAGAAAGAAAAAACAGAATATCCTGAGTTCTCAACCAAATTCATGCAAGCCCGACTCGCACATAACCATTTTTTATAAATTGAAAGTTTTAATAGAAAATATATAAAAAAAATTTCATCTCGAATTCTGAAGAGAGAATCGCACTATCATCTCGTCATTATTTGATGATAATCACTTGATATGTTCTTATAAAAAAAGATTTTTCTTTAACAGAAGTTGACAATATGGGTAAGGCACATCGTCATATTATTAAAGTTGATACTATTCCACTATTTTTCACTCTTAAACCTTAAACGTTCTTTCATGTTGCAAACAACCTATATATCATTCAGTTGATTTACTATTTTCGCAAGCTAATCTAATATGGCCTGCTGGATACTGTCTCAATCTTAATGTCTCAGTTCATTGGAATATATTCTTGTATACCTACATGAAAAGTGAATAGGACACGTGATACTTAAAACGTCCTCCCCCACATTAGAAAGTCCTTTAATGATCGCGTTCCATTATATATTTAATTTCTCCTTCGTCGATCTCTGTGTCCTTGCGAGATAGCGACGTGAATCTATTTCGGTTCTTCATTATCCGCCAATTATTCAGAGACATCCATGCTCTGCAGTCACAGAGAAGAAGTGACAAGCGGCACGTTTGAAAGGAGAAAGACATTTATTTCGATGAAAGGTCGAAGGTTGGCACGTTACGCTTTATTAGGTGACACCTATCGAAATTGCTGTACAATTATCCCACTATATCAACTTGTAACCCATCTTTCTTTGAGATTCGCTGAACTTAGATTTTTTTGTTTATCCGATTACTAATCTAAGTATGTTCAACTTCAGCCTAAATTCGGTGTTTGCAAAAGGATGTTACAAAATCCTACTATATTCCTGAAGCCCTAATAAGCTTATTCAATCAGACGTGCCCTAGTACAAATTAATAATTTGAAAATAATGTTTTTCGTTAAAAATGTTAAGATGACCTATATGATGTTGTTGATACATACGTTAACAAAGATAATACATAATTTTTTTTAGTTTTAGATTATTTGGACATTTCTTATTTTCACGCCAATAGATTGAAAGAAAATTCATTATGGAATTGAGAATAATTAACTCATTGATCGAAAAATATAAAATATAATTCGCTACATACTTTACAAAAAAATACTGAAGCTGAAATAAAAACGTAAAAATGGTTAAAAAATGCAAATAGTTCTGAAATAGCGATATTTGTGAACTGTCTAATAGTGAACTCAAAGGCAAAAAATATCAAAAATTACCTAAGGAAAACATCAAAATATAGAATTACAATATCATTATTAGATTAGGTGATAATTAGAATATTTGTTTGTTATTCAATTTTCTCATAAAACTATATTGAATTCTTTTGTAATTGATTCGAAGGCAGATGGAATCTTTTTTATTAAATAAACTTAATAAAATCTATATATAACTACTCGTAGCTTTTCATAAATTTCGTACATACTATCTAGTTATTAAAAAAAAGCTTTTTGTCTATCGATAGATTCTTGCATTATTTGCCCTACTTTTATAAATTTATAGCAAAAAATGATTTTCTGTCTGTGGCTCCAGGGTCATATGAGAAACAAATTAAGCAACTTTGTACTAAAATTCAAATCTGCTCAATTACAATTTAATAATATGAACATTCTATAAAGACACTTTAAAGATACCCAATATAGATTAACATTGTTATGTAGATATATTTAAAAAAAGCATCTTGATATTAGAAATTATTCAGTACTTTATGAAAGTGACGAAAGAATGTACAAGATTTATTAACGAAGAACTATGTTTAACTAAGGCGCTAAAGATGCGCTCTAGTTTAATCACATCCTCGAAATCCCACTCCAGTAGAACGCTTAACTAAGGATCCAAACCTGATAGATATAATGTAATTGCATCACTTTGTAGATAAAGGTACAATGTGCAAAATTAAATCTGATCAGGGGTTCAGGTATCGCACTAACCTAAAGTTAGTGAATTTTCGGTAAATTTGGATGCTGTAAGAAATAGCTTTCCATCAGTTTGTTTCATGGCCTTCTCAATTTATCTCTTGTCATATGGAGGCAATTGGAGACAATGTGGAAAAGTTAAAAAAGGCAATAAAAACTTTTTTATTTATGCATGCACCAACCGAACAGTGTTGTACCTACATAAATTCTATCTAACGTCAAATATCACACGACTAGACCGCAATTGCAGCATGAAAAATCCGTCTAACCTTATTAGGAGTTGCGGAGAAACCTCGACAAATGAATATCTAACATAAATTAACTAAATACATCCTTGTTCCCACAGCGGTCAACATAACCTATAACACTATCTCCAAACTTCATCGTCCATACTACATCGGTGCTGGGTACGGTCTACACGGGTCTATAGGTACGTTTCTAACTAATGAAAAGAGATGAATGGTTTGCGATAAGCAAAATTGCAATAATAATAATAATAATAATAAAGCCAGAGAATAATATTTCCGTTGTTCTGCGAATAGTGACACGGTTACACCTAGATACCTAGATGATATCGCGTGTATAACTTGAGATAGTTGCAGGAAGCGGAACCAAAGCTCAAGCATCAATATCTCGATCTTCGATTTAACAATTAAGTAACTGTGGAGAACTGTTTTGTTTGGAATAATTTCTCATAAATAACATCCTCGTCTTTGCCTTTGTGTCGTATGTACAAGTTTATTAGAAAAATGGTACCTTTCTTCAGTATAAAAATATCCTGAACTGAAACTTCATTAATTATATGTATTTAGATTTCTCAGTAGATCAGGATAAAATTGGTTGGAATTATTGGGTTAAAGACTGATCTAGAGAACTTTTTGAAAAGTTTAAAACAAATATATCTGGTGTGTTCACAAATCTGGCCGAATATGAAAATTGTCGGATAGACTTCTTAGCATGCTGAGATAAGCAACACTGGTCATAATTTTTAAGTTTCCGTACCTGAAAGCTGACAAACGGAATCCTTATGGCACCGCCTAAGAAGGCCCAAGGCTTGGTTGCATGCTTCTCTCCACTCTTTATCGTTCATGAATTGCCAGTCCCGAACCTCCTAGTTTCTGTAAGTCATTTTCCACCATTTGTATCCACGTATTTCTCGGTGTAACCCTTCTTCTTCTTCCAGTAATCCCTCTTGTTATTACAGCTTTGTTGGTGTTTGAACGTTATCTTTTTATGTGCCCTAACCAACTCATTCTTTGCGCTTTCGCTATATTGGTTATATAAGGTTCATCATACATTTTTCTTATAATGTCTAGATACATTTTTCGCTTTCGATATGTGATAAAGTCCTCCCACTTTGTTCCTTTTGCTATTATTTCTTTAATTTATTCTTCCCTTCCGTTATGAGTTATGTTCACCCCCAAGAAATCACTTACTTTCGCAAACTCGGATTGCGTTTGTTCGAATACTATTTACAGTCCTACAAAGTTTTTTCTTCATTTCTCCAGCACCAACCATTTGGTTTTACCCGCATTTATATCAATTCTTTTCCTTCTACTGTCTTTTGTTCTTGTAAGAATTACAACATTATGTGCATATGCCATTATTTGGATTTAGTTTGAATATATTAAACCATTTAATGGTATATTATTGTTTTTTTAGTACCCAATCTAGTAGGTACAATTTTAAACAGAGTGGTTGATAAAGGGCCCCTTGTTTAAACCTCTTGTGATAACGAGAGAGATACTGTTCTCCTACTTGCAATATTTCAGCTGTAATGCCAGTGCTTTGGTATTTTTGAATTGTCTATCAGTTTTTCTCATTTCTTCTGTGCTGTTCATCTGCTATCTTTGATGTTTCCTCTTCTACATTTTATAATAATATATAAATATAACTAAGGTAACTTCGGTTTCTCAGATAAAGCTCTTCTTTTTATGCACTCTTATTTGAATAAATGGAAACAAAGTGTTAAAATCGGTAATTGTTACTCAAATCCTTATTTAGTAACGTCAGGGGTGCCACAAGGTAGCATTCTTGGTCCCTTGCTTTTCGCTATTTTTATTAATGATATACCTGATTGCATTCGGCACTCCGAAAGTTTATTATTCGCTGACGACTTCAAGGTTTTTAAGTCGATCACTGTAGCTGAAGATTGTAAAAGATTGCAGGAGGACCTAGATTCAATCTTTAGTTGGTTTCTGGACCATAAGATGCATCTTAATATTGATAAGTGTCTAACTATCACATATACTCGTAAAATCAATTACATAAATAATACCTATACAATTAACAATCAACCACTACAAAGAAGAAACAAATGCAAAGATCTTGGAGTTAACTTTCAAACAAACATGAAATTTAATGACCATTATCATTATGTCGTAAATAAAGGGTATCGAGCATTGGGTTTTATTATAAGAAACACAAAACATTTTAAAAATACTGACACAATAGTAAGATTATATAACGCACTGGTCAGATCTCACCTTGAATACGCGTCCGTGGTCTGGTCGCCGGATACAGTTAATAACATTGATCTCCTCGAGAAGGTTCAAAAGCGGTTTTTGAGGTACCTTTTCTTTAGAAAGAATAATCTTTACCCATACCTCATATCTTACAAAAATATGCTAACTGAGTTTAACATTCAAAGTTTGGAAATACGCCGGATGATGAACTCAGTGTTGTTTATGTATTTTATAGTCAACAACATTAAATATAAGTCATGCAATTTTGTTAATAGCATACACTTTCATGTTCCTAAGGTTGGTTTGAGAATACGAAATTCAGGTCTGTTTCATTGTGATGTGTCAAAAACTTCTCCGATGACCTTAATGCAACAACAATGCAATATATTAATTATGAAGTATAATATTGACATATGCAACATAGATGTTAACAGATTAAAGCTTTATTTTTCTCTATACTAATACAATGTTCAGTCATTAGATTTAGTAGTAGTTGTATTTAGTGTAACTTAGGTAGATACTGTGGTTGCAGTTTTAGTTTTATTCTTAGTAGTTTCAGTCTCTTACTTGTTGTTATCAATTTAATTGATGTTTGTAAGACGTACCATAAAATAAATAAATAAATAAATAAATAAATAATTTTTCAAAGTATTCTGCTAACATTTCTAGTCTCTCTTGCAGGTCTCCCACCAGATTTCTTTTCTTGTCTTTGAAAAATAATAGTTTATTGTGGGAGGTACTTTTCCTTTCCTTTTTAACACCTTGGTAGAACTATCTCTCCACCCTTTCAATTTTCTGTTGCAAGGCTTGTGTCTTCATTTTTCTGCATATATGTTTTTCGCTGGATCTCATAAGTCTTTTATTTCGTTCAGATTCAGTTTCTATTCCTCCTCTCTTCCTTTTTACAGTCTCATCCGAAGTGTTATCGTCACTGTCAGCGCCACTCATTTTATTTATTCTCATTTCCCAAATCCTCGATTACGGACCTGTGCTCAATATGAATTTGTGACACGAAAAGGGGATCCGTCATCAAACAAGAAGTACCTACCTACATTTGAAATTGTGCACTCTGAATCTAAATGCCTATCTGGTAGCGGTAAAGCAGTTGCGTCTAATGCCACAGTTCTGATTTCAAATCCTCCAATCATAGCCTCGCTTTTCTCAATCATTAATACATTTTTTAATGATAATATGAGAAAATATAATACAAAAATATAATGGTTACTTATGAAAATATATTTATATATTTCTTTATACTTACCTACTGTAAAACCCCTGTTAACTATCACTTCTATAATGCGAAAACCTGCCTATTGGATGAAATGGAATCTTAATTTACTTCTACCCTTGTATATCGGTTAAAATCTAAGACTCCAAGGGTGGCCACTATTACAAAAGTTCGCTGTATTTTATATTTCTCATAAAACATTCTTGCGTTTATGCATAGCTGTATTATAAATGTACGGAACCCCCGGGATATGTGTTCTACTAGTACTTGCGATATTTTATTGAAGATGAAGAGTTCAGCCAAAATATGAAGAAACCGGTAGAAAATATTACATTTAATTTGAACAAAACTTATTTCACATGTATACCTATCTAAAAGAAATCTCATCATCAAAATCTTGGAAAAGTTTTAGTGTTAGTCTTGTGTAGAACACGTTTTTCCGTTATTGCACAGTAACCAGTAGCTAATGTTGTGCCACATGCGTGCGAGTGGTTCCCAACTCAATAAAAATGATACAAAATCTTGGCAAAGACAGAAAAATTAGACAGATAGACCGACAGAAAGACGAATGGCTGGAAATATGCTTTTTAAACTTCACTGTTAGAAATCTCGAGTTTCAAACCTGGTTGAATATGAGACTTTTTTATCTAGAGTCGATAATAGTTTTTATTTTGTTTTACTAGATGGCGCTCTTGATATAATAATGATACAATTTCCACTATTATTTTTAAAGTGGTAGAAATATCTAAAAAAATCGTTGTTTGTATTTATTAAAGATAGATTATGTCTTTTCTATCCGAGTTCCGCCCGGCGGTCAATCCCTTACCTGAATACTCCTTTTCAATGGATAAGATCCCCCAAGAGATTATCGGGGATTACGGGGTCGTGTACTAGTCGAATTATATGATCTATAAATGATAAGTAAAAATACATAGATAAGAAATATTTTTTACAGAAACTGGACTTGGTGTACTAAAAAATAAAAAATAATATTAATTTTATCGGTTCTGCTACTTTTGAAGTAGTTTGTTGTTTTAGGTACCAACTCCAAAATTACCAGCTCCCAAAGAATTAATATTATTTTGTATTTTCCATTGCACCAACTAATAAAGTCATTTAAATTTTTTGTAAAAATTATTTATTTTACGTGTCATGTTTAATTCTACTGTCTCAAATTTTCAATTTTCGAGAAAAATTGCACCCTCCACCCAGTTCGGTGCGGTTTTTGCGGGGAAGGAGATTTCGCATTAGAGTTTTTCTAAATATGGGGCCGGGCGGAACTCTGCAACGCCGGTACCTGCTAGGTAAAATTCCGTCGGAATCGTTTCAGTCGTAACGGAGATTAGTCGGAACAAACAGAAAGACAAAAATTATAAAAATTTTTGTTTTGTTATTAGTCACACAAATGTAATAGCTAAAACCTGTTATTTTGATATTACAAACAGCCCCCTCGATTTTATTTTTCAGTATCTATATGATCACACTGATATAGTTTGGAAATTGTGAAGAATAAAAAAATGTTTAGGGCACGCTTCGAAAGCGGTTTTACCACTTTATATACCAAAATTTTACATTATTACATACTAGGTAACTTCCTCACACAACTACTTGGGAAGGAACCATACAAAATATGACCAACCAATGTTTGAAATTCACTTTTGCAAAAATAAATTTATAATTATTATGTATTATATTTATTTATAAAATATAGCCTTCCTGTTATGACTCTCCTAATCCTCGAAAAGTATCTGTTGCAGACGTTGAGACATGTGAAATTATTTGATTAGATACTACCACAAACGATGAAGTGGGAATTATATGGTATTACAACGGTATTTCTATAAACGAGGAAGGTCGTTCGTGTTTATCTCAAAACGGTAATTATAACTAATAAGTTTGTTTTCCCATATTAATGGATGCAAATGTATTTATTCTTCTGCTTCGCCGTATTTTGCCCTGAGGCTCTAGAGCAAATGTTCTGCAATAAATATGTCAAAATGTATTGAACTACTTGCATCAATTTTTTTCTACCATTTCAAATGGAAATCTTTAAACAGAATCTGCTTTGAAGATGGAGTAGAACGTGAGAAACAATCAGTATATAAATAGTATTCATGAAAATAAGAAAATAAATTATAGTTTCAAAAAATATTTTTACCAAAAATTGGACCAACTTTATTAGTTGGTGCACTGAAGAATACAAACTAGTATCAATTCTATTCGTGCTGGTATTCTTGAAGTTGGTGCCTAAAGTCTTCTATATAACTACAATTACCTAAAATATTTATTTCACACTTTTGAGTTTAACATATAATAATATATTTTGTAGTCATAGTATAAATAAATAAAATATCCCTTTGGGAACTATTGTTGAGAATAAAACAAAATTAATTTACGAACAATCAATTTACAAATAATAATGAGGTGGCAAGAGTTTTCTATCCAAAATCTTTATGGTTTGCACCTTTAAATATTATTTATACAACAATTAACCAATAATTCTGTATTTTAATTTCGAAAATTAATATATTTTGACTGACGAATCAAGGAGATATAAAAATCGACTGTTTGTCTGCATGTTTTTTTTGGCAAAAATATTTTATATATCTGGTGTAGTCAGCCCTATTTTTTCAAATTTTCTCATTCGTATATTCGTATACATGTTACTCCGTACTCCGATTTTGATGCTTTCATTGGAAAGAGAAGTGTAGGGATGATCCCATATTAAAATTTTTAAAATGCAAAATGTCCTTCACCCCAAACTAGTTCCTCAAAGGAAAAAAATCATAATTTACCAGAAACGAATAGTGTGTATGAAGGTGGAGATGCTTGGTTTTGTTTGGTATTAGGATCTGAAATCAATATTCAATATTTTCATTGAAATTTTTTCATTAAAATGATGATAATATGTGGTAATTACTTACACATGCTCAAAGATATATGCCAGGAATTTGATTAGAAGATATAATTCTTACATTTCATATATTTGAATATTTAATACATGAGCAAAGGTAGGTAAAGGCGATCTTACAATACAATTAGTTATGTACATAAGTAATGATAATTATATACAATCCTACAATAAATCAAACCAATTATGAATTCTATATCCTTTGGACCCGTTGAAAAGGAAATATCTCATTTGTAATTTTACAATTCATTAAACTCGCTAATGAGCGCTTATTGAACATATGAAGAACTTAGAAAACGACCTTCTAAGATCAATACCAATTATCATCTAATACCTAATCTATTATGCCTGTCTTCAAGAATTCAACATTACGCAATGGACACATGCCACTACTCACTTAATTGAATATGTACATGTTACAAAAATCAAGAGGTTTACTATTGTTATTATTGTAGATGAAAATGGGATGTTTTAATGATTAAATTATGTAACATGCTCATTATACAATATTGTTGTTATTATTATGGCAAAAATAGGAAGAAAGAAAACAATTACAGGATAGCAATACGTGATGATGATTTTATGTAATTACGTATAAGTATTTATAGAAATATATAGCAAGAATTAAAAGATAAGAAACATACACTATGATACACTGTTATTATTACATCAACCAGCAATTTTATATTGGAGACAGTTATATAATTCTAAAAAACAGTTTTATTTATTCTTACATAAAAGAACATGCTGGAAATTATTCATTATTAGTACTATATATCCCGGACTGAAGCAAAAAAAATCTGCTTTGCCAATATTGTTTATATTTTAAAGTTATAAACAGCTTTTGTGATTTTGAGATTTGGTACCGTGAAATTGATGAATAGGAAAAATAAACCCATTTATCTATACCTTCACGTAGAACTTTTATGTTTCAATAATTTCATATTTTATTTACTACAATTTGATATAACATATATTTAAAAAAATCGTATATTTAGAATTTTTATATAAAATCATGTCTTATAATTCATGATTAGATGAAGTTGCTGATTTTTGCAATTTTAAAGTGGGTTTAGGATCATATCCTGAAAAAGTCGATTCTAGTATCGGCCTTGTTTGCGCCAACCGTTTATGATATAGCCGGACCCAGTACGTGTAAATAGGCCTAACTTATTTATTAACCTTTATACGGGTTTTGAACCTATTTCGGTGATTCGATTTGTTTATTTCACGCTACAGCTACATTGATAATTTTCCTTAATATTGCCGAATGGGCTGTCGGATGCATTCGAAAACGGTGAATGAAGGGTATGTCTGTCGGTAATTTGTGGTTATTTAATTTTAAAATCAATATATTCTTAAACAAAGCCTCTCTTGAATCAATTCCCCTTGTTCTATATTTTTGTTGCATCTAACAACTGCGAGTGAACTTGACTTGCTTCTCATCATAACATGAACTGCATGAAAAAGAATCTTGTTCATGCAGGCATTTCGTTGCCGCTATCACAGACAATAATTGGCTTGTTTCTTCGCTTTTCTCAGTGTCATGATTTATATATATATGCTAAACAACTACTACCAATTAAATTTTGTATCTGCTTGTTTGGCATTATTGTATGACCTGCAATTTTTCCAGTTCCTATCTTTAGCATTCTCTCTATCTCTACATTTTATTATTAAGAACGTTAATAACCTCACGATGTACTCAAATACGGCATGATTCCGCATCCATTTTACCCAATCTGACATAATTCATCTGAAACCGCGACCTTTTTTATTAGAGCGCCATTGCGATAACCGCAAAAGTAATTGCTTCATTTTGAGAAGCCGCCGCTGCTTTTTGCAACGACGACTAGATTGTGAACTCAGGGTCTCACGTATAAATGTTTACTCACCATATTATGTCCTGGTAAAAATCGGTTATTGTTGAAGTCACCCATTCTGAATATAGATTTAATTATTTTATAAAAAACACCATCAACGTTATTCATAATCAAAATTATAGTCTTCTATTTTACTATTTTAGTCTGATACTAAAACTGAAATGTTCTCTGGATGAGTAGGTACCTAAGGTTCTTCTAACAAACATGGAGCATTCGGTAAGATACCCTTGCCAATATACATTATTCAGAATCAAAGTAATACTCAAGATTAGTAAAGAGATAATATTCTAATTCTAATGTAGATAATTAATAGAATTGGTTGTTATATTTGCTCATTATATTAATATTTGTGTTTAGTTTAAATAGAAAATTTAGTTCTGCAAAAAGTTGGGGAAGAGATTCATTCCTGATGTGCGAGTTACATGCAATCCAAGTAATTCTGAGGAGAATCTCCTTTTAGATAAAATTGTAAGATTACCCTGCAGTTCTCAAGTCCTAAATAACAAATAAGTTTCCAAAGTTTATGATCTTGGAAAACAGAACAGATCTCACGAAGATATTTCACCTGTTTCATGTCTTTCTTCTCTAATTTTCCTGGTGTATTACTGCCTCTGTTGCTGTGTCCATGTCCATGCCCAGTAATGCGCCTGAGAAAAAAACAATGCCGAACGAGTTTGCTGCTGGTAAAAATTTTGCGTTCATACACAGGATTATATGCCGCACCCAGCGTGAGATCCGTACCTCTAGTTATATACCCATGTCGAGAAAGGTTCATTTTCAACGTGAGGAAGCGCTGGAAAGGCGAACAATATTTCATACACAGTAGACGAACATGGGAGGTCACATCTTCTTGTTCGCGGTCAAGTAGGGTATTATAATAATATTTTAGTTGCCCTTGTAAATTGTAAATGTTTAAATTTGTGTTCTTATCTGTTGTGTCCATCAGTTTGTCATTCAAATTTTAATTTATGCGAGAAAAATCAACTGACAATTCGTAGTCAACGAAAAAGATAATAAGACGATATTTGGCAAAAAATGCGAAGCAGATATGGTATCTATGTTCAATGAGAGGATATACTATCAAAGTTTACTTCCTTTAAATTTAAGGGTTTCAGGGACTGTTTTATTATTTTTAAAGTTCCCAGTCGAAAGTTAATTTTATTGTATCCAATTTTTATTAAACTAAAATATATTACCACATTCCAAGGTCTCTAGTCTGTTGTTTTGATTTTAAAGGATTTCTGTCTCTGTGTATGTATGTACAGTAGAGAACATAGGAAGAGAATGACAGATTTCATAAAAAGAAAACAAGAAATAAAGGAGAAGGGTAAGACTGCGTAGAGGACAAAATGAGCTGATATATAACTATATTAAAAATAAATTGAGAGCTATAATACCACCATGATTGTACCTACATGAAGAAAGAATTTGTGGAAGAAGCATGGAAATTCTAAAGTTTAACGAATTAAAAGGTATAAGCAATAGATATTCTAAGAGAAAATATAAACGATGGAGTAAGAAAAACCAACCAATTGATTGCTGGAGATGCTAAAAGCTGCAAAGATGATCTTAAAACAAGTTAAGTTATGCCCTCAAATAAAAAAGAGTACACTATATAGAGTGATGCGGAAGCAACGAAACGCTATTTATTGGAGACCCAAAGGAACAACTGAATAGACGAGTCAAGTATTTTAATGAAATGTTGAACGATCCCACAATCCCATCTGATGAATAAACTTATTCAAAGATAATGGAAGTCATATAGTGAACGACCCTAAGATCTAGAAATAGAAGTACCTAGAGTAGAAGAAATTATATTTCTTGATCTTCTCCTTCATTATTCCAAAAGAAAGTACTAGTTTATTAGTAGTACCTACTTATTATTTGAAAGAACATTTCAGTTCAGAAATTTTTCAAATATCTACTTTTTTAATTGAGCTTGTGAACAAATTCGTCTAAAATATTTTTAACACCTCTGATTTTAGTAAAGAAGTAAAAAACAATATTATTTATGTTGATAAAACAATAACTAAAAATGTTTAAAGCACAGTAACTATTTATACTGATCACGTAAGAATAATCAGGTTTGACCAACCTTAATTCAAAATAAGGCGATAAAATGATTTCTTCAGAGTATAAAATCTATCAACAAAATCTAAGAAAAAAAAAGATAATAGGAATCATCGATCGGTATTCACAAATTTAATATGCGACTATTTTCTTTCTACCCAATATTCATTTTTTCTTTCAAATGGCTCAATAAATCACATTACTTAATCGAGATATATATCTACTTACATAGAGAGTAGATCTATTGAAGCGTGTCATCATTACATCCAAATATGTGTTTATTGAATACAAATGCCATTCACTTAAAACTGTTTAATTGAAAGCGAGCAAATAGCCGTGTAAGAATTGTTTTGTAGAATTACAATCATTTTTTGCAATTTAAATCTTATACACTGGACGGACATCAACAATGACTTCATATAACACAAAAGATTATTTCGATGTATAAGCTTGTCCTGCGGAAAAAAAATCAATTATATTCTCCTATCCTGATTACCTACGGGCCAAAATCAAAGCTTTCAAATTATTCACAGTTCATTTGCCTGCACGAATCTACTTCACGTTATGATGACAATTATTTTAGTTTTAGATCAATGCTTTCCTTGGCATTTTGTTGGAAAATTAAACAACACGATTTTTTTCTATTATCATATCTAAGCTCCACTGCTAAAAATAGAAGAAATTCCCTTGAGAATTTTAAATGAAGAGACGATTGAGAATTCATATTCTTTGATTTTGATGACAAATGAAATCTGTGTAGATATTTTTTACAAAAATAGGACAGACTTTATAAGCTGGTGCACTAGAAAATACGAAATGTTAATTCAATGCAGATTACTTTTGAACTTGGTGCCAAAACTCTGCTATCTGACTCTAATGACTAAAATTACCAGCACCCAGCACAAATAGAATAAATATTGTTTCTTATTTTCAATGCACCAAATAATAGAGATAGCCCTTTTTTTCGAAGAAATATGTATACAACGCTGGTCAAAAGTCCTCTACCTCTCGTATCTTTTGAACGAATATAAAAATCTACTGGGTGGACCTAACCTAACCTAACCTAATGGCAGGTGACATTAAAGTCAGCCCTAAGGGTCAGCCTAATCTCAAACAAAATTACTATGACTCAACAGGTATTTTATTTACCTTTCAGACGTAGACGTCACTTGCCTTGAGGTCCCATTTAAAAGCATCGGTACTGTTGACCCCGTAACGTCATCTATGACTATTACGTCACGTATTACGACTAGCTGAGAAGCCTACATCTGTTTATTTCCACCCTTCAAATTTGATTATTTTAAGTATAAACGTTCAGAAGAAACGAGGGCGAAGCGTGGTTTTGCTGGCACTGTGTACCTGGTGTCTGATTAAGAGAAGTACCGGGCTGTATCTCCGAAACTAGGGAGAACATAGAGAGAAAACAATGTATGACAAATTCGCGTAAGAGAAAGTGCTTGAAATCAATTTCAAGTTTACTTCTATATCTCCAGGGGGCGTAATTCGCAAAGTAATATAAAAAAAACATTTTTTTCTAAAAATTGCCCATTATTATTACCACTAAATTTAAATATTTGTAGATCACAGATCATTTCGCGAAAGCTTGATCCAGTAATTTTCTCTCTATCTTGTGAAATAACAGCTAGAGGTGAATAAGAAAATCGTTGTTACTTTTGTACCGCTTTATGGATTTTGGCAAACTTTATACTTTTTGAAAGGGAATCCAGATTTTTGAAATACGATACTATACTTTTTAATAATTTATGTAAAAGAGCATTAAAACAATCCAAACCGTATTTCAATATCTATTTTCTATGTGAAATAAGGTAAAATATAGGTACCTATAGGTAATATACTAGTGCAATTTGCTATAAATAAACTTAACTAAATCGATTTGTTTTGCATAATCTTATATAGCAACTGCTGAAATATAAAGTAATTTAATTTATTTGATGAAAAGTTGTCAAGACAATAGCGATGAGTTTGTCGTCGTATCAAAATATCTAGCAGTTTTATAGGTAATATCCTCGGTAATATCACAGTTAAAATCTGTTAGACTAAAATAATTTTATAGAGATTATATTTGTCGTATTTTTAAAAAAGTTAAAATTAACTTTCTATCATATCGAAATGAACTGTGAATAGTAGCCTCATGTACGAAAACTTCATTCAGCATTTCTTTTTATTCAAATTGAATTAGTCTTAAAATATCTCGATTAATCTATTTACATTAATAACACGTGAAATATGGGGGGCGGGGTAGCAGTGGTAGAAAAGCCTAATTTAAGTATTTACTATATAAGATTAAGAAAACAAATATATTGAGGGCCGATTTCATAATCAAATTAAGTCTCCTATTAATTTTAATCCAACATTAAAAGTTTCAAACATTTTTTGATTGGAAATAAAATACAAAGTTACTTTAAAAGAACGAAAGATAAGGTGACCGACTTTGTAAAAGTTATTAAAAAATGCACTATTTATATTCCGTCATGAAGATATGAGTTACACAAATTGAAGAATTAAATAATCTCCCATTAGGGATTCATTATGAAATCGACCCTAAGTATTTCATAACCAATTGCACTATATTTTCTCTTATTTCAGAAAATAAATATTGATATGTGGTTCGGACTATTTTTCATTAGATTTAATGCTCTTTCAGATGAATGATTGAAAAATATAGTACGGTGTTTAAAAAATCCGAAGGAAAGATGAAAATTTCAAATTGCTCACACACGCCATCTAGCGCTCCTTAAATCGACTGATAAGAAAAGAGAATGAAATATATTATTGAGCAATCGATTCCCTTTCAAACAATATAAAATTTGTCAAAATCCATAAAGCGGTACAACGATTTTATCAAGTTGGCTTTCCCTATCACCCCTACCTGTTAGGTATTTTGCAAGATAGTGGAAAAGTTATTGAAGCAAACTTACTTGAAATGATCTGTGAATTACAAATATCTTAATTTTATGGCACAATTGTAGGTGAATCTTTAGAGTAAAATTAGTTTTCTTTGTTACTCTGTAAATTACGCCCCCTTGCGGTCGAGAAGGAAACATGAAAATAATTTCCAGCACACTCTCTTATGCAATTTGTTATATATTGTTTTTCTCTTAATTGTATTTGATTGGATATACCTATAGAGATACAGCCCTTAATCAGACTCCAGGTACAATAAAAAGATCAATTTTATAGTTTTATGGTTAATAACTTAGATTTAGAAGAAACGTAAAAGCTTCCATTTTTGAAGATATGCAGCCGTATTTTTAAATAAATCTTGTTTGTTACCATCTAAGTTTGATTTGTTTATGCTTATGGTATGTTTCATTCATAATTGAGGCATTGAAAGAAAGATCATCCGTATTCATAATTAATCTTAGTTTGATACTAAAACTGTCACGAGTGATATTATCGTTATCACAGTAACGAACAAATAAACTAGAAAAGTATGGAACTAAGTTTCCTTTATGAATAGGTAAACCTGAACTTTTTAAATCAAATTTTATTCATTAGCCAGACTGCCAGTTATTCAAAAATAGCTTATTCTATGACATTATTGTATGAACTCATACCACTGTTCAAATTAATTATCCACACCTTTATTCAGGTTAATGTATTATATCATAATTGAAAAACACCTTTCTAAAAATGTTATCCTTATTATTGGTGTTCTAAAAATAAGAATTGAATTCAAATCATTACGAAAATGCACATTCTAAGCAATAGCAAAGAAAAAAATACATCCAACATATCCGACAGAAATATGCAATTTGAGTTCCTCCATTTCTCAAAACAATCAAATGTGGTTTACAGGCTTGGCATATCATTACATGAGTTCTCGAATAACACGTTAGGCTTTTCAAAATTACATGGTAATATTCATAGCCAATTTCATCTTGTTCAAATAGAAACCATACATTTCACAAATAATTTGTGGAGAAACGTAATGCAATATGTCCATGCTTAATAAATAGCTGATACAAGATGAAATCGTTGAAAGAGCTATAGCCCCGCTAAATGCATATGATTTGTATTTCCAGGTTGGGAAACATATCTTTGAATAAATTTATAAATAAACTGAATTATTTGCAGATAATCAATTCTCCCTGATTAAGTTAAAGTTTCATCTAAATAACTAAAGAGTCAGTGAATATTTTCAGTAGACAATAATAATTATAACTAGTGTTTGCTCAATGGTCGAAATTCGTCCATAATCATTATTGAGCGGTTGAGGAAAATATACATAAATGGTTCGTTAAGCTTCCACTCTTTGCCGAACATAGGAAAAAAAGTACTTGTTTCTAAAATGTTTCATTGATAAAACTACGATTGAAAATTTAAAAAAATCGGTATATTTAGATTTTTGTACTGAAGCTTGAAAATAGATAAATAAATAAAACAACAATAAAATTGATTGAAAAACAGAGAGAGGGAAAAAAGGCACGGAACTATTTTGTTTTAGGTACATATTTAAACATAATATATAGGTACATTTTTATTTTGAAATCAATAAAGTTTCCTTTTATCACATTGAATCTGTCATTTTATATCAATACACATAAAATATAACCTGAACCGATAAATCCCATTCACGGGAAAAACATATCTAATGTATTTTTTAATTCTTTACATCCATTTCAGAAAATATAGCTCATATAGAAAAATCCGTTACTGGAGGTACATTTTGTGTGTCAGACTGGAAAGAAAAACTGGAAGTGCAATGAAATGAAACAGTATGTTATCAGTAATTCAAATGTACTAGCTTTTAAAATAAATAAGCGAAAAGAAGAAAATTTATCGATTCTTACTTCAAGTTTTGAGCATAAGAAAATATAGAGATTCAGTCAGAGCTTACAGAAAAACATTGTCTACGAAAATCCCAAGTATGGAACCATCTCAACGCGAACGACTTCTTTATGTATTTTCTGTTTCTAATATATTCTGCTCGATTCTCACTATATGACTATGCTTGGAATAATCAACAGAAAAATAAGAACTTAGGAACTTTATTATCTAATCAAATCAATCATGATGAAAAAATAACTTATTTAAAAGTAAGTCTCTTTATGGAATAATAGGAAAAATAGGAACCCATTCTTTTTTAAATAAAGGACCAAGCATTGTTTCAATATTAGCGCCTTTCAATTCTATAGTAGAATGTTTCACAAAGAAATAAATGCTTAGAAAATGTTGATAATAAATCTTTTGAATGAAGACAGAATCATCTATACTTACTATTTAATAGGAGTAACGACTTTTTGTATGACCACAAAAATCTCGAAAACTACTTATCCGTTTTCGATAAAAAAAAGAATTTCTTATATTTGCGCGGGTGACAGGCTATAGTTTATGTGTGTCTGAGCCTCCTAGGTTGAGCGTTCCATTTCTGTAATTCCCAAAGAAGTATCTCTGAGCTCTATGGTTGACTTTTTGTGGATTTTTTGGTATATATTTGCGACTGGAATTTTAAGAGTGGAGGGTTCCATACCGGAAAATCCTTAAAACATATGTAGGAAAAATTGTCATGCTGTTCTCTCTAGGTTCATATCTGTGGATTGATCTGGGTTGGTGTTCGGTCTGGTTCTACGTGCGAGTAAGTCTTATAGAAGGGTTCCATACTCAAGACTCTTAATGATTTTATGTTTTCGTAGCATGACTATGAAAGTGTTTGCCCAGGAAGCGCCGGGTAAAACAACGAGTTATTATATATGCAAAAACGTTGTAGCTTCTGTAGGTGCTTGATTAGGAGTCTATTTCCAGTCATACACAGATATTTCAAGTCAAGACCTAGAATAGGTATCTCGTCATTTGATATATCATATCAAATACCAATTTGAGCAGGAATCGGAAACACTCAAACACAGCAGCTGTTGAAATACTGCGTGAATGATGTTTCCTATTATATCACTGGCATCAGAAATGCCTATTATTTATTCATTATTACACACTTTTTATAATCAACAGCAATAAACGGTTGATCCTTTGCAAGATGTTAGAACAATCAAGGTTATCATCATCGAATGCTCCATCCAATCCAATCCAATCCTATTTCGTTAGCGTCATTAGAAACTTCAGAAGATTTAAACAACTTCAATATTTGACATAAAGCAGTGAGATTAACATTTTCTCAAGACATTCAACTGATAAAAAATTCAAAGACACAATCAATGTTGTTGATAGAACAAGTAATTACATGTGGCTCCTAATGAAACTAGATCTATGTTTGTGAACCCATCCGTGTTTAACTTTGCATTTCCCACTTCTACTTCTCTCAAAAAAATGACAAGAAAGATAATTTGTAGAAACTTTGACAGAGTAAATGAAGAAACTATCAGATTTACAGGTGTTACATTTCAATATAACCGATGGGCAAATACTTCTGGAAACTAATCTTCCCACACACATACATACCAACCTTTCTCTGCGAAAGACTTCTTCCTAACGCTACCTCGCATTCTGTCCATTAGCATATAGTATTACCTCAAAGATAATAATAAGCAATAAACAATATGAACAAAGGCAACAAGATTTTAACGAAGCAATCCAGAGATGGCACACTAGAAACGAAACTATACAGTGTATCCAAGAAAAGGATGGTATAACATGAGGATCTCGATAACGGTAATAGATACCATGTTAGTTAGAAAAAAATAATTGGTAATTTGATGGTATTCTATAACGTTGCAACAAAAGTCTTTTTGTTTAAGAGTTTTTACATTAGGATTTCACGAAACACTGTTGGTATTAAACAGAAGGTTACACAGAAGTCGTGATTATAAAAAGGGTCATTAAATAAGTTGATAACTTTTATATTGATACACAAAATTATTTAAAAGGATGTTTACATCTATAAGAAAAGAAACATATTCGTATTGTACTCGTATACCTTATTCTTTTGGGAACTTTAAGACAGGGAGGGTTTTTGTATCGGGTCTAGGACACTTCGCCCAGTTTCCAGAACAACTTCGCCCAAAACTCGTTGGGGAACACTTTGCCCAAAATGTCCACTTCGCCCAAAATTCGTTGGTGGACACTTCGCCCAAAATTTCCACTTCGCCCAAAATGTTCAGTTCGCCCAAACTAACTGAAAGTCTACAAAGCCCAAAATGGCCAATTCGCATAAATTATTTTTTCTATTTTGATCGAACTCGGGACTTTAGTGATAATTTAATATTATGACTGTTTAAATTTTCAAATTTATGTTAGTGGAATGTTAAGTTCATTATATTACTGTTTTTTTAATAACATCTTCGGTAATGTATGGGACTTTCTGGGATAAAATAGTTTTCGAAAAATAACCAAACTCGGCACAAAAATCATTCGTTGACTGACTAAGAAAAATGTAGATAACCAGAATGATAGATTTTGTTGTTTCAAAATAGTGGCTTTCGAAAGTAAAAAAAAAACAAAAAAATTGTCCAATATTGAAATGCAATTGAAAATAATTTTCATTCATTCGTACGATTTCAAGTTACCTATTTCTTATAGAAATGTACCTATTGCGATCGTTCACACTTTTGAATTTCGAAAAAATTCAAATATATATATATATATGGGATATTACGAAACTTGTTAACACGATAAAGGTCGCAGGAGGTATCAAGTTCAAATTTGCTACAAAATATCTCGGCCGAGTTCGTTATTGGGCAATATCGCGACCTTTCAAACATTTAAAAAAATTATCAAAAAATAGCCGTAGTATAAATATCATCAAAAATAATAGATTATTATATAATATAGATATTATCAGTACCTACAACTTTTGTCCGAAGCAATTTTCTATAAAATGCATAGAAAAAAAAATATTAAAGAAAAAATAAGAAATATTGATAAAATATGAACACTCAATATAAATTTGATGTAATTATACATTTTCTGGAGATCTTAATATAGACCCTGATTAAAAAAATATATAGTATATTTATTGATAAGAAATAGGCGAAAAAAAAATTCTGCCTTGAAGTGGATCGCGAATCCTGTCTGCTTTATATTCAACAGCCAAAACAAAAACCTCAAACCACAAGGCTATGATACATACGGCAATTTATATGTAATAACATGTAAGTAATCCAATGAAAAGGTTGTTCAAATTTCAGTTCAATGAATTTTGAGAAATTTACCTTTCAGGCCATCGGGATTTTTTTGTTTTCTTTTAATTTCTTGAAGACTTTGCTCAATGATTACCAAGGCACAATAATGTTGTATGTATAATATATGAATAATATTTTCATTCATTTTCAATAATATCCATAGATTATTATACATTATTGTTTATTAGTATTTATAAAGAGCTTCCGCGGATTGTTTTCGAAAGCTTTTGTATCTGTATTTTTTTAAATGTTAAAATTCCGTTTGGTAACAGAGATAAGGCCGTTTAAAGTATTTGTTACTTTATTTCATATCTAAGAAACTATATATAAAAAATAGGTTGCTTTAGAGGGATTACCATATTTGAATTGAAGATCTATAAATTTATATATTGATTATTATTTTTCTTAGTTGATGTGAAGTTGAATTACAATACCATTTTACGCTGGTGTACTTTTCTAATAAAATTTAAACAGTTATAGTATCAACTTATTACTAAAGTCTCGAATAGAGTTCGATCAAAATAAAAAAAATTGTGCGACGTGGCCATATTGGGCGAAGTGTCCACAAACTAATGCAAAGTGTCCACCAATGAGTTTTGGGCACTGGAAACTGTTTTCTGTACGAAATTTTCGGGCGAAGTGGTCGATATATAATTTTGGGCGATGTGTCCATTAAGCGAAGTGTACAGGTCCCTTTGTATCGGCCTTTATAAAAACAAAATTAATGATGGTTTCTGCAGAACAAAGCATTGATATTGTAGACAAAATTAAGTTTGAAAATATCTTGGAAGAAATACGTTCTTACAAAAATCTGTTTTTAGAACTCTGGAAAACCAAAAAAATACAACTCTTTCTCCATTTAACCGAACTCGTACCTATCTATTACTGCTTTCGTGAACCCAATGCTATCCCAACCTTATCTTGGACACACTATAAATCTCACCTAATAGGGTACAGACAACGACATTATTAATTTCACCTTTTAATTTCACCTTTTCCCGCGCCAAATATGGGCGCAGTACACTTCTCTCGAGAGCGCCTTCGTTTCTTTGTCGGTGATTAAGAGAGCACACTAAAGATAATGCATAATGATAAGTTGACTGACTTTTGTTAGAAATTGAGAGATTTAACGTAATTTCCACGCCATAATGAGGACCATCGAATCGGAAAATAAAGTTGGTAATCAATGGTGGTGATGGATGTCTTCAGCGTCGTTCATAGTTCGTTGGAACCATTTAAATAGATACATGGACTTTATATAGACTACGCATTCCTTGTCTCGCTAATAAGTGAAAATTGACCAAGAAATGTGAAAGGGATAGATTGATTTCACGACGAGTGATTGTCGTGATTGTCATTTAGTAGAATTCTGATTGGCTAAAATTAAATGTGTTAACTTTCAGGGGATAGGTTATGTTTATTGATAAACTAACGAAACAATGCAGTTAAGGCAGTGGACTTGCTTTGTTATTTAAATAGAACAGTCAATTTTGTGAGTAGATTGTGCAATCCATCCTCTTTGTCTAAGGATAAAACCATTGACAGAGAGACATGCAGCCTGTTCCTAAATACAAACCATTAGCCTGGCTCATGCATGGCCGGGCCTAAACTAGTGGGAAATGGCATAAAAGTGTGAAGATTGATTAGAGGGCCAGTGGTTGTCATTTTGTAGAATTCTAATTAACTCAAATAAGATGTGTGACCTCTCAAGGGATAGGTTGTTTTTTCATAGACCAGCGAAAAAAAGATGTATTAGCTGCGAACTCGATCTGTTTACTTTTGTGTGGATATTGCGCAGTTCATACTCTATGTCTATGCTTGAATCAATGAATTTGCCTAACATGCAAAGAGTTTAATATTTAAAATAATTTTGGGTCCTGTTGAGATAATTTCATGACAAATAACTAATAAGAAAAAATATAAAAGTCTAATCGAGATCTACAACAGCTGCTGGGGCAAGTAATAACATCAACCACGTGTAAGGTGGTTAAAAGACGGCGTTTGAAACTAGTTTCTTTATATTCTTCTCTTCTATCAAGAGGGCAATATTTGTCATTTTCAAATATGTCTGCCCTTAAATCAATGATCATTCACTACCAAAAAGTCATCCCATGCATCATTATATTCACAGGGTATCCATATCGCGGGCTAAAGATAAAACTTATTGAAAAAGAAGAGAATGTCACATATACTTTAAGATGCTCATTCATTGCTAAAAATCTCATCGCATACGCATTCTGGCGCTTGGAGCTATTTAAGAGCGTACCTACCTACTCATTGATGTCCTCTGGCGAATCAACTTCCAAACGATTAAATGTGATCATTACGAACACATCTAATCACGACTGCAGCATCTTTTATTTGATGTTGAGCACTATTTGCATGTTGATCAACTTTATCATCTGATTGGTCTCTCATTATATACAGCAGAAGTAATTGGACGTTTTTATATCGCGATTGTTTATAATGTTCATTAGGTGGATTTATCAACTGATAAATCAAGCCTTAATGTCAGATGTTATCTTTCGCATCTTTTGACTGAATGACACAGGTACACTCTATTTGATATAGGTACCTGATTTTTCAATTACATTAACTTTGCCATGCATAATTAGCATACTTGCTTTTCATGAGCGTCGATTGATAAGATCGGACATTTTGTCATAGGCAAATTTGACTTTATGGCAACGTCCATTTAATCCAGTTAACCACTCGCCAGGCAATACGGGGACATTTATATTTGATTCAAATCTTTCTACCATTATTGGCATAAGTCTCGTACACCTATGTTCATTTTCACCAACATTAGGTAGCTCCAAAATTTAATGGCTAAATATTAAGCATTTGCCTAGCGGCCAAAAAGCGTTTTCACCAACTGTTAGGCATCAACCAAGGACTCTAGGCGTCGCCTAAGGCAGGACATGGATTCGGCGATGCGTAATCCTCAGGACCTAAATTGACAATCTTTGGCAGTTAAGTGATAGTCGTCCACGCAAATTACTTGTATTTTGAATTATTCAAGTTTTTAGAATTATAACTACAGATTTGGTATAGTAAAACAGATAGGGCTTTGCGTTCTTATATCAGATCTTGATTGACTTGACCTACAAACAACGCTTGAATTTATAGAATTTTCTGGTAAAACCTCAGGACGCTATACCGTATACATCTGAAGGGATTCTATATTTATTTCAAGTTTTTTTTCAAACGATTTGTTTACGATGTAACTTTTGATATTATTCTATAAGCTTTTCTTCGTAAATTTCGAAGAAACCAATTTTTTCATAAATAATGAAGTTTACAATTGCTATTTTGGAGATTTGAATATCATGATACTCAATAAAATGTTTTAAAAATATTGGAGAATTGAGCTAAGATATTTAGCAGATTAATTATAAAAAGTCGTAGACGCAAGCTGACAACTGAACCTAAGAACCACAGGTAATTGTCAAAAATTTTGACACTTCTAAGCTTAGTAGCTACCTAGTGAAAAACAAATGAACAAATGAAGTTGCTTAGGCGCCGCCTTTAGTGAAAACGGGGGTCAGACCAGTTTCTGAATCAAATTATGAAGACTGTTAAAGCAGAGTTGTGATAAATATAAATAGATCCACTTTGTCAAATATGATAATTGTTTGTGCTTCATAGACTTGCCGATTCTTCATGATCGGGAAATAGGGGTTTAAATTGTAGCGTCAAATTGTGAGAGCTAGGCGACTTTTCTTTCCAGACAGGTTTCCTTATGATTACCCACTGAAAGAAGATCCGAACGCATGCTATTGTATAATAATAGTAATAGGTTGGTCACGCCACTATTTGCCGTGTAGCAGCAAACAAGGAAGCATTCAAATTTACTACATGTCACTGATTTTTTCCACAAAATCCGCATCTAACTGGCTGCATTTAATAAAAGACAATGGCCCCATGCTCTCGAATGGTCGACTCACGAAGATGCCGTAATAAGTTGTTTTTTTTTTCTTCTCCTGTCTTCCATCTCTACCAACGAATCCCAGGAAGTAGACAAACTTTAATTATTGCGAAATCGTGAGAGACATTTCATTACTTATATATATTTTGAGAGCGTTTTTCCCGTCTTTGCGAAGAGTGTGTATGATTTACGCGTGAGAGAATGTGTGTAAGGAGAATCGCAATGATAAAAGAGGCAATTAAGATTTCAATTGACGTGAATCGCAGGTTAAAAACGTTCATAGTCTGACTAATTCTTCAATTGATGCTGCGTATACTTCCTGATTAACTTATCGAAGAGATTTGTTCTGAGGATCACTCTTCCATATTAATAATAGTTCAAATTAGCCCTTTTAGTATTAAGCAGAAATATTATTTTATGTTCTCTGGTATTACTTACCTATTCGAAATGAAAATTATCAGTTATGCAGAACTTTGTACCGGAGTAAGCGTTATTCATTCAAGATATACCTACCATATCAACCATTATCTCTACTTATTTTAGTAAACTCAATCTCGAAATTTCTCTCAAAGTTTTCCGCTTCAAGAATTTTTTTTTTCATAATATGTTCAATTACAGGATTCACTAATATATCTATGGTCTGCGGGCAACTTCACTTTCCACCAAGACCCAAACAAATTTAACGGCACAATCCCAAAGTCGTTCGTTCTTCGCGCAAAACTGCGTATGTAGCTCTTAAATGAGGTTCAGCGAAATAATTCTTCCATCTTGACGTGAAAAGTTTTCAGAAAGTATTTCAATATAAAAGAGCACTTATGCTTTAATTAATATGATATAAACAATATTATGGTTTATTCAGCATCATAACACATAACACATAGTATATCGTTAAGTTATTCTTCGATCATCCAGATAGTCTCCAGACAGGTATCGCATATTGTAATGGATCTTTGAGGGTAAATATGATAAATATTTTTTTACAAAAAACTGGATCGACGTTATGAGTTGGTGCACTGAAAATTACGAAATATTATTAATTCTATTGGTGCTGTTACTTTTGAAGTAGTGCAGTTACAGTTAGATTGATAGTACCAGCACCAATAGAATTAATATTATTTCGTAATTTTCAATGCACCAACTCATAACGTCAGTCCAGTTTTTTGTAAAAAAGTATTTACTTCAGACTTTTGAGTGTAACATTAACATTGGTCACAAAAATCGTTGAACGTTCACGACTAATATCTTATTACTATTACCCACGTATATACTTTGCTGGTCCTTGTTATTATGTACCTAGAGATCTCAGAACATCGCTGCGGAAATACGCTCAAATATTTTAGATTTAACCATTCTACCACCGCTTACCTCGAAAACCGTAACTCTAAGGAGAAAATGTTCTTAATAAATGTTGATACACATATGATTGTCTTTCATGTGGCATCAAAAGATTTTCAGTTTTCAAAAGAAATTGCCCCTTCCACATAGCAAAAATACCCACATGTGAGATTTTAAAATGAATGTAGTTCTTTTGAAAAAATGTTCAATTTAAACGTATCCGGATATTGTCCTATCTTTAATTCTGCCATCTCGAATATTCAATTTTCGAAAAAATTTACCATTCCACCCCCTTCGGGGGCGGGTTTTGGAGGGAACCAGATTTCGGTTTGAGTTTTTACGTATACGCGACCAATTTTCAAGTCTCCTCTTTCAAATGAATCAAAAATTATCAAAATCGGAGCACGTTTACTATATATAACGCGAGAACAAACCAAAAAAAGCAGACAGTCGAATTGTATACCTCCTCCGTTCGGGGTTTAAAAATCAATCCTCTAATTTCTAGCACACATCCTTCAAAGATTAAATAACTCCTGAAGTTTTATATCCGAACAGAATAGTTACTAAAGTACCTACTTAAAGTAACTATAGTAATGAAAATGCTTATGAAAACGTCTCAAATTTGATAGGTAAAAGAATTAATCATTCGATCTAACTTATAACATTTATTTATTTATCAAATTAATATATGGATTTGTTTTCAACTTATTGAATTCTTCTTTCAATTCTAATTTGAAATACTTTTGGTAATACACACCTACCGGGATTCTGAAAAAGCTAGCGATTACTTCAAAAATTGTTTTTTTTTCTAATAATCTATCAGATAAGCTGTATCTACACGATAGGCCATTTTTTTAGAGGAAGAGATTAAAAATAATGTTTCCAAGTTACAAACAGATCAAAAGTTTTCAGTCGTTTCTAATTCTTGATTAAAATGCACTATGTGTTGATATTTCTTAGAACAACATAGCTTGTTGAATTATCAAAATCGGTTTTCCTATATTTAAACTTCAACACTCTCCGTGTTTTGCCTCAAGGAAAAATGGCTCTATCTCAATGGAATACCTAGAAGCTTTAAATTATCCTGTTGCATTAAAAAAACTGATATTTTCCATATTTTTTTATCACATCGATTAGAATCATTTATAATTTTAGACAAAGAGTTACTAATAAATGTGACTCATTACATAAACAATATTGACTTTTTTCTTTTAATATTTTTTTCCATGAAAAATTTAAGGAAAAAAATATTAATTTAATAACATATATTTGTATTACTTATATTTATTTAAATGATTTCTTATCTCTCATGTAATTTGAAACTTGAGATTTTTCACTTGATTGTTTTAGATCCTGAAAACAATATTTTATCAGTCATTGATTTGTTTGTCTGTTTTTTTCTTCCCAACTAACCATTCAATTTATTTATCTTATTCTTCATTTAATTACGAATCGATCTATAAACTGTGACAAATTATTCTCACAAGATATATATTCGCCGGAAACTATGTAACCTTGGCAAATAACATTTCATGCTCACCAAAAAAAAAATACCTCCACGAGTTTCCAGCCAAATAACTCTTTAGTCACAGATCATTTGCCACGTCGCCATTATTTCTGCTAATTGCTGAAGCTTAGTCGCTTGAATTTGTGTTGTTTTGTGAATGAACTGAATCAGTAGATAGATCATTTCATGTTCTGAGTAACGTTCAATTACACTTCAAGAAATAATTGCTCTATAAATTCGTAACGACTACACATTAGTCATAAATGAGATAGAATGTGTAATACTTATGGCTTTATGAGTGAGTTTAATTAAAATCGAAACTACACTTATAATTTATCCATTCAGGTAATAATAGGTAAGCATATGTGTTTAATTTGAGAGCGAATTTTAGTGTTACCTATACAGAATTTTAAACCTGATTTTTCTATGAAATCATAGCAACAATTTATCTGATTAAACTTAAAGGTATCAAATTCGCCACTCTGGATCATATTCATATCTCTAACTAAGAAGTAACAACGCCCTAAAATAACTAAATTATATTGTTCACGATTACGCAAAACCCAAAACTAATGACAGATGAGATAAGAAAATATTATATAAATTGGTTCCTTTATCAGTTTCATTTAGGATAGTAATTTATATTCTCTTTTGATCAACTTTATAAAAAGATGGAGGCAAACACTTCGGTTGTATGTTTGTTCGTGCGTTTTGCATAGGTAATAGGAGTGCATCGACTTTAATGATTATTTTTTTCCATTGGATGGAAAAGTACTACATATTGAACTTTTCAAAATCCAGTGTCCTTCTCCTCAAAACTTCCCCCACAAGCAGTTGCGGTTAAATGTTTGTGAATAATTGGATTGAATAAGAAATCATCGTCAGCAACATTTAAATTGGATATGTTTTCGAAAAATGTCAGCGTTTCCTTCCTAGACTAGAAATTTCCAAGAATGTTGCCGAAAGTACTGAAAGTTCCACATTTTTAATAACTAATGAATAACTGACATGTGAAATACATGATTTTCTATATAAATATTTTTTACAAAAAATTGTATCGCCTTTGTAAGTTGGTGCACTGTAAAATACAAAATAATATTAAATATTATTTTATTGTTACTTGTAACTTTGAAATTGTGCATTTGTAGTTAAATAGAAGACTCTTAGCATCAACTTCGCAAGTTCCAGCACCAATAGAATTATAAAGTAATAAAGCCGGTGCAATTGTTTGTAAAACATATTTATTTCACTCTTTTGATTGTAACATTAGACAGAATTATTATCCAAATCGGTTAGCATTTATTAGGAGAAACGCTTGATCATACATAAAAAAGCGGACATATTGTTGACTTGCATAACTCCTCCGTTTGGGAAGTCGGTCAAAAAACTGGGATATAACATATAGTTACAAAATAATATTTATTTGTAGCTTTTACAAGACGTTATTTATAGTACCCTCGTATATAGTTTTATGGCGAAAATTCCGTATCTGATTATACACATGGCTTGAAGAAAATTAGTTTGTTTTTTTCTAGATTCATATATAACCGTATGTCATAATCAGTCTTAGTTCGATGCTATTTTAATTTGCTAGTTACCGAGTTATTTACTATTGCAAACATAATATCAAACGTGACAGTTCTAATATTAAAGTAAACTTATACCGAACTAAGATTGATTATGAATATGGCTGACTTTCTTTCCCATAAGCAAATTAATTCACTAAAAAAGCTCATATGAATTCATATTCATTAGAATCATCCAAGCATCAATAACGATAACTCATACGTCTTCTAGCACATCAACACCGCTTTAATATCCAACCATCACCTCTCAACATTTGAATAAGAGTCACCGTTATAAGATGTGTGTTCTTGAGGTCAACGGATCCGCTGGACCTCTTCATACATTATCTTCATTATTATTATTATTATTTTGATCTTCTCGTGGAGGTTGTTTCGAATGCAGAAAAACAATATAACTGAATCAAATCTTCTATAAAAAATTTTCTAATAACGTATTATTCTGTAAATATCATTCAAATATTAGGTACAATAAACGATTCCAAAACATGAATGCCAATTCTCACATGGCGACGCAAAGCGGCGCGTCGCGTCCTGAAATTTTACTAAAAAGTTTACTTGCTTTCAAGAGGCGATAAAATTTATCGCGACGCGTTGCCTCTGCTTCGCGCCGCGCAAGTGAAATTTGAGCTATTTGAAAGCAAGTAAACTTTTGGAAGCAGAAAATTTCGCGACTTCGCTATGTAAGAATTCTCACTTAGTGTTGATACAATGAATGTTCAAATATTTCCTTGACTTTACACGAACTGTATTGGCTAAAATGAGGGGTAGTTTGCTACCAAAAACTCACCGCTAGTTCAAACGAATTGTTTTGGCAACTTTTCAAGTTTTGTACGGTAAAAATGCAAAATTCAGTATTTTGGTTAAAATTTTTAGAAAAAAGTATTCGTAGATACCTATATAAGCTATGCCATGCCCAAAATAGCATGCAGCAAGACGACAGGGTCCCAAACTCGGGTGGCGACTTGGCGGTGGAGAATTCTAAGGATCGTTTGTCACCTTATATGATTGCATCATTGCTCGGTATTCTGGGCATAGCTTTCCTTGATATTTTATTTTAAATTCTGTAATTCGTTCTTTTACTTTATAAATATTCAGGTGTTGCTATAAAAAAACATGAGGACAACGATAAGTTTTTGAGGCTAAAGAGGTAGGAAATGACTCCGTTTTTCGGTAAATTCAAACTGGTAAATAATTGCATCAAACCCATATTACACCCATGGTCTATAACTCAGTTTATAGACCATGTATTACACCTACTCTCTTTTATAGCATCATGCTCAGTACTGTTAATTTTATTTATATCTTGTCATTATCTTCTATATCATCAATGAGAAATCTTATAGATAATTGATTATTGCTCTGTCATTAGAGCTACAAAAGTAGGTATGCAAAGTTTAATTATGTTAGGTGACAAGAATTTATCCAAAAACAGATGCCGCGTTAATCTAATAGCTTCAATCAGAGCTTTGGAAATTAAGTTTTGGTTCGAACATTCAATTTCATTAAAGTGTTTCTCTTGTCAATCATATTGTTGGTCGTAGGAATTTAATAAATATTAGATAGAAACTTGCTTGTTTTTGCACGATTAGATATCGTCACGAAATTCAATAGACAGCAATACGATTTTTTCAAATAATCATCAACTTGTCAGCTTCCTTTTAAGGAAAGTACATACATAAATGGTGGATTATGTTTCATGAAATATTTAAACAATATTTGGATATAAACTTGGACAAACTACATTTTAATATTCCTATGAAAATTCAGTTTTCTTCGCTGATCATATCATTATTTTAAGTTTCTCATTACTCTGCACAAAGCTTAAATTAATTATACATTTCTGTTTCTAGGTAAGACTGTATTCTAGTTGCTGAGATTAAAATCGTGAGTAAAATTTATAATGGAAAATTAATTTCATATGATACATGTGAATTAACTCTTATTGTAGATGATGCATTGTTAATAAACTGCATATATTTTACAATAAAGATAATTATTATGATTTTCTATCGGTGCTTAAACAATATGTTGATGTGCTACATACGCGACTAATCTTTAATATAGTAATTAGGTCTTTATAAAAAGTGGTAGTATACCTATAACTCAAAAGTATATCTCCTTTTTTTAATGGAGGAGCATTCCATTGAACCTTTCAATATCCAACATGTTCTCCCCATCAAAACGTATTAGTGAAATTTTTTGTTAAAAATTTTTAAATTTTATTTCTCTAAATCAACGTAGATCTTATTTATCCAGAAACATTTAAATCGAACAATGAAAAAAAAAACTGTTTCAGAATTATAGAATTATAAATCTTAATAAATATTTGATATTGTAAATTATTAAATTGATAAAATATGAACTTTATTCCATTATTTACATTCTCTATTTCTTTATACAAATGTCTAAGATTACATTTTGCTAGCAATATTTCAACGAACTTGATAATTAATATATCACCTAAAAATTGAAACTAAATAACTTGAAATTCCTAGGACATTCCTAATGTTAGCTGATATAAATACAGTTATGGTTCTCAAATCTTGAAGAAGAAGTCTACGTGTATCATCATTACTCAATTTGATCGATTTATTTCTTAATCTTAATTAGTGAGTTTATATGAGGTTATCAGTTTTGTTTTCTTAGATAAATCAGCAAGTTGTAAATATTATCTACTAATGCCAATAAGACACCTGCTCGTACATGCTCTTACGTGAGCGAAACCCACATTCTAATTTACCTAAACATCGGACAAAAATCACATACGTCTTAGAAATTTCAAGTTTACTCAGCAAAGAGCAAGCAAATCACTATACCAGTACTCGCCTATGCATTATTTATTGAAGTCGTCTTAAAGTCGACAATTGAAACTTCATTAAATTCATCTATATTATTTTGGTCTTAGTTAACTGTTATTTTAAAGTTTATGTTTATTGATGAGAATCGCCTTATCAATGGCCAAAGTCAAATCACTCAAAGAGCATTTTCTTGTTTCTAAACCCGGAATAGACTTATTACGATTCGATTTGTACCCCGAAGCATTATTATTGAATAGATATATCAATTTGATAAGAACTACGAGTTAACTATCAAGAAGCTCGGGTATTTACAGTTATCAATCATAATTTATCGCTGATAAATATTTCTCGGCGCACAATGTACACACCTTAAGATGTAAAAAGCAGACCGCCGCCGAGATAAAAAAAACAGTTTCCTTTGACCTAAATATTGAATGGTTCGCATTTATGATCAATTATCCGCTAGTTTATTGAGGTAGGTTTATGTTTACGATTGCTATTTGTTAAAAAAAAATAATTTCATTCTTCTGACACAGAGGCTAATGGTAACATTCGGTAATTTTATTTCTTCCCTGTTTTCCTTATTACTAATTTAAATTAATTTCTCATTTGAAATATAAAAGAAGATAGTGAAAGTACCATGAGATTCAAATCATACATTCCAGAACCAAGCTAAACTCTCCACCCACCTGTTGTGTATTAATGAAAAGTATCCTCGTTTTGCCATTTTAAAATAATTACACATCGTGACTATATATTTCATGAATGCCAAAAAGATATACCAGCATGAAGACGTGTATGAAACCACTTTGAAACAACAGTAATTGTACAATTAAGCGACAGAAACAATTGTTTCCCAAGTTTTATCGTAACTAAGATCTTCTTTGGTGAGTAGGTACGAGTAGGTTTACAACTGACTTAGTATCACAATAGTGAATTGAAGTAAAAAATAATAATTTCGTCATGTAGGTATGTGTAGATGCATAACGTCTTATTAGAGAGCGTTCAGGTTAACAAATTGCACACATTGTAGAAAAGAGTGAACTCCACAGACTCAATTATTTCTTTAATTAGGAGAAAATTATTTACGTTTCTGAGGCGCATTACGTAGGCAGGGAAAATCAGTGATTTTGTAAAAATATGGATTTTCATTGAACATGAAGAATTTTAAGTAGATGTAACAGCGTGGAAGGGCATGCTCAAACTACTTATAAAAGTTGCGAATTATTTGCCTTCTTATGAATGATTCAAATATTTTAAGTTATTAAAATATTGTTCTATCAGTCAATAAATCAAGTAAAATATGCTCTATTGTCAAAAGATTATTTTTATACTGCTTTTCAAAAAGACAAAGAGAAATAATAAATTATGATAATCTATTACATTATATATTTATAATATATAATTTAATACACTCTGCCTCTTTTTAAACTGGAGTATCTAAATAAATATTTTCTGTTGCTGCTCTATCGCCTGTAAGATTCATATCAAAACATTATTTTCCTTCTCAATACTGATTTTTCTATTTTTTGAGACTATCGTTCTGCACCTAATCCTAAGAAAAAATATCAAAATCAGTTTACATGCAAAAATAATAAGTTACTAATATTACTGATAAGCAACAAGGAACTGAGTTTTCCTAGATTCATGTCAACGTATAACTATTCCCATCTTAAGCATAGTGAAATAAATAATTCGCTATGAATTAGGTATTAATATCACCATCATCAAATGTATTGGAGAATTGAGTGACATTAACAATATTCAAAGAGGTTCGAAAGTGGCATAAATATCAATGCTTTAAGTCTCTCATTTGAGAAGTCATGTAAAACAGATCGATGGCTGTCAATGTAACATGTTGTAACTGGTTGTTTTAGAGTTAGTTGAAGTTAATTGCATATGCCAATACACAATTTACAATAGATGCATTATAATAAATATACAATAGAATAGCTATTTGAAAACTGGGTTTATCTACTCCATCCAGTGTTGCAGAAATAGCAGCGAAGGTCCTTAAATATTAATTAATACCCTCTATATTTAGATCTTAGTTGCATTTGTATTTTTCGATAATAGTTAAATAAAAAAATGTCTATTGTTGGTTGGTTATTACTTGTACTCTGTATATGGATTAGTTTGAATAAACCTTTAAGTTTTGATATACTAACTTTGTACACCTTGGAGAAAATCTAACAATACAAAACTCATCCCAGATCATAAGTTAGGTAATATAAAAGGAAAATATAAAAATAGGCATTTGTAAAATCTAAGACCAATTCTTCTGAGATATTCAATGACTAAGGCGGAGTCGATGAAAATAACAAACCTAAAAGTGGGAAATTGTGCAGCATAAACTACGGATTAAATAGAAAACCCGTCACTCTTGACAGTTACTTTGATAGATAGCTTATTTCTTCTGACGTCTTTGACTGTAGTGAAACAGATGAAATTCAGAAAAATAATGAATTGAAAGAGATGGAAATGGCATGGAAGAAAATTGTTAACATATTCAAAGAAAATATAAACATTTTCTCTGTTGTTTTGAAAATTATACACTTTCTCCTTTAAAGCATGGTAAATCCAAAGTTAGATGGAAAAAATCGTATCAGAAAAATAGGCAGTAAAATCAAAGCTTTAGCCAATTATTCTTGAGAGATTAATGATACCTAAACAGAGGCAGATAGAAAATCAATGATTTAACGAGTATTCCAGTATCACACGTTCTAGATTGACGTGTGATCGATTCGAACGTTTTTCAGATCAATCTCCAAGCCAAACTAGTAGCTACTCAGAAATACACACACACATACACCGACATTGAAGTAAAAGTACCATTACGAGGATACGAACCAGTTACGGTCTTACTTTCTGCATTGTTCAGAAGAGAACCCAGCTGACCGTAATCATTCCACCATTGTTGGCGCAATTGAAATAGATATACCTACACTATAAACAACATATATGTAAATATATTTATTATTGCGGGCAACGAGTTCAGTTTTTCCCAGGATAGTATCCCACGTAGAGCATTGCGATCAGAAATGACGAAGAATAAGAAGAAAAGCAACCAACCAAGATCATAACGACGCTCATTTGAATTTCATATTTTTCGACAAATACCTGTATAATAAACTAGCAGATCTGCATAATTCGCATTTACAATTTTCCAGTTCGTGCTATTGGTTTTGTTTATTACACTATGAGAGTGAACAACGTTAATGTTGCAAGGTGATTGACATGAGAGTTTTGATTTTTTGCAATTCTGATGACTTTCTCACAGCAACATTGTTTATTCACAATTATGCTATGTAATATCTTGAGGATCGTATCGCAAATATTAATACTTATAATATATACTCTAGGTGTCGAATCAATAATCATTGAGAACAATCTCTTTCTGTTCATCTTTTATTAAACATGATTTAACTGTAACAAGTACGACTAAACTGGGCAGCGAATACATGGCTCTGGAATAGTATGTCTTGCTAACACTCTTTTACTAATCAACTCCTTCATCTAAAATATATTTTACAAAAAATGGACCGAGGGTATTAGTTTGTGCACTGAAAAATAAAAATAATATTAATTGTATTGGTGCTGGTTCTTTTAAAGTTGTGCTGTTACAATTAAATTGAAAACTTTTGGCACCAATTTCACAAGTAACAACACCAACAGAATTAATATTATTTTGTATTTTTCAGTGCACCAACTAATAACGTCGGTCTAATATTTTGTAAAAAATATTTATTTCACACTTTTGAGTGTAACATTAGTCACGAAAATCGTTGATCGTTCACTTATACCATTACTCATGTATAATCTTATCTTCTACTTGTTATTATTCAGAAATCTAAAAACATCGTCGCGGAAATACGCATATTTTAGAATTCACCACTGCTGTAACTCGAGAACCGTAACACTATGGAAAAAATGTTCAATGTTGTTACAAATAATCTGGTCTTTAATTTGGTTGCCTCAGTTTTTGAATTCTCGAAAAAAATTGCTCCCTCCATATAGCGGAAATATACATATTTGAGATTTTAACATCGCTGTAACTCGAAAACCGTAAGTCTTTTGAAAAATGTTCAATACATTTCCGGATATTATCCTATCTCTAATTCTGCCGTCGCAGATTTTCGATTTTCGAGGAGATTTCGGATTTGAGTTTTTACGAATATGGGACCATTTCTCAAGTCTCCTCTTTCAAATAAATCAAAAATCATCAAAATCGGAGAACGTTAACTATATACAGCACAAAACAAAAAAAATGCAGTCGAATTGTATACCTCCTACGTTTGGGTTTGTCGGTCAAAAACTGTACAATTTGAACTTCATGAACTACATGAATTTTCTTAAAGGGACCCTCTACCCTGGTTTCCATGGATACTTTTGACGAAGTTACGTCACCACATCGAATCTGCCTACCTAACGATTATAAAATAGCAAATATAGTTTGAGTATCTATTTACAAAATGACCCAACTAACACATCTCCACCTAAGACACAGCTCGAAACAAAAAAAGAGCTAATCCCCTCCATCTTGCAAAAAAGAGTAATATCCTGTTGATGAAACAAACACACATACTCATTCATGACACTAGCTCGACAAAAAAAGAGCTATCCTATCATCCCTTGGTCGCTATAAAAAAAGCAAACTTCTCCCAAAAATAATTGTACCAAATTACTTTATCAAACAACAAAATAATGATGATAAAGTCCTATAAGGATGGAAAAACATAACCCATCAACAGAAGAACTAACAAAGAAGAACATACTAGTCGAGTATCTATTATGCATTTTATTCATTTTTGACCGACGACCCAATCGGAGACGGTATACAATTCGAGTGTGTGCTTTTTTGTGTCCGTCCGCACGCGGCTTATAGCAGATGTACTTGAATTTTGACGCTTTTTTATCTCAAGGAAGAGAGTTGAGAAATGGTCGCATGCTAAATAAATTTAAAATCTAACATCTCCTTCCCCCAAAAAACTGTGGTTGATGCCAAAAGTATTCTATCTACCTATAACTGCACAACTCCAAAATTATCAGCATTAATGGAATTAATATTTTGTACTTTTCAGTGCACCAACTAATAAAATCAAGTCGGTCTTAGTTTTTGTAAAAAAGTTTTATAAAGATATTGGGTTTTCTCAGTTTGTACTATGCATATTTATCGCCGGTATGAAATATTTTTTTAACATCATGATTGAATTCATATTAAGTAATATGGATTTAAGATTTTTGGCACTAAGGCAACATTCTGAAAATTTAGGTTGTCTCTATGATCTAACTGAACAATGTTTCGAATGAGTATTTTTATAACACCTGTAACCTGTAACATATCATTATTTCCAATTTTTCTGCACTAATAGGTATGTAAATTAATGCATTCTCCAGTACCAGGAATTACTGTACTTTTCTTTAAATATGCTTTCAAAGTTTGATATTTCTCTCAAACTGAACTTTCAAATCAGGTGTCGCAAAAAATAATGTATCCTACACGTGAGCAAAGGGGCGAAAATTTCAATCGTGCTACAATATTCGCTTTTAGGTATATGTCAAATTGGTTTTCGGACTCGTGTGTTTGTCACAACGTATGGTCTCAATACGTCTTTGACAATGAATTTGACATAAACCTAGGCTCATGTTGCATATCACGATTGTCATATATTCGCCCCTTTACATGCACTTACCCAAATAGTTGTATTGTCATTCGCATTTTGTTATCACTGCCAGTAAGTACGATTAAAAAAGAGGGGATTTTCTCATAGATTTTTCTCTATCTTCGAGTGAAGCTTGTCTGTATTTATTTCTATTATTTTTTGTCTATATAATAAGAACCAACCTAAGAAGATGTTTTTTCGTGTAAACTAAATTGAAGAGTTTGTAATATTCATCATTATTCAACGGACGCTTTCAACGAATAATATGCATATTATTACCTACCTACCATATCTTATTCATTATTGCTTTATTTATGTGACTAGCTGAACCCTTTCGGACTGTATCTTGCTCACTTGCAGTTATAACAACCATCTATGAAATGAAGATGGAAAAATGCAAAGCGACACAATCTCGAAGACGATCACGTACCGACCTATTGTTATATAAAACCGTTTCCCATGGAATCACAGTACCATATCTCCACTTTTGTCGAGTTCATTACACCTTTACCCATGCGATGTTGTAGGTACACTCGAGTTTGTGTTTTTCAATCTTCGCCTTCTTATGTCTCTGTCTAATGTGTCAGCTCGAAATGTGGAAAGTATAAATTCCTACCGTAACGAAGGCTAATTTGAATTCGCTGAAATGGTTTTCAAATTCGACGAAATTGGAAAGTGCATGTAATTATGTAAACTTTGTTACCGTTGGCAGAGTTTATGTTTCATGTTGATATTGAATAAAACATATATCTTGTTGATCTATTCATATTTTTTTTTATATAGACTCCCATTGTAATAATTGTAATCTACAATACTATCCTCCACTTTCAAGAATAATCTTTATCCATTGCATGTTTTTCCGACACGAAAATTTCGATCTGTACTTTAGATAATCACAAAATTACAAATTGACTATAAGCGAATAAGTGATTTTCATTACTCCCTTAATTTTGTTTTCTTCCCAATTTCATAAAAGGAAGCAATGATGGCCATACACCGGGTTCATATAATGAACTCCCAAAATACAGCAAATACGAGTATAATTTCGATCCTGAGGGTTTCATACCATGTTAACATAGCAGTAAGTTGAATCTCTTAGAAATACATCAAATTCATAGTTTTCAGTGTTTTAATTATTATTATTATTAGTGAAGATAGTCCGGATCTTTACGCGACTGAATTTTGTAATAATTACGGTAACGTCACAACGGATTATTAGATTGTTAATTTGGCTATTTTTTAATCTAATGAAGAACCAGCTCCAAAAAAATCAATTAATATATACCACTTGTTATAAATTCATTGAAATTAGTCCAGTCGGTGCAAAAATTCATTACAGGCACTCAGCACACCTAAATACGTATATACATACACAAACACATAAATTCTAAGAATTATTATTATTTCAATCGAGACCCCCTTATAAAGTGAAGATGTGGTGATAAGTCAATAAAAACTTTGTAAAATCGGAACCATTACATTCTTTAATAATAAATTTCTGTCGAAACATGCTCAAACTCATGTTTAAATTATCATAAAAATGAATATTGCGACAAAATGTTCGCAAAAGATTTTTTTACTTTATCTACCAGCATATTATGAAAGGTATATATTATGTATTTTAATTTATTGTTATCAAGATGCGGTAGCTCACTTGTTAGTAATACTTTCTATCAAATAACGATGCTTTAATCAATATTGGGATTCAGTAATAAGTTGTTAGATAATTTTTCCTATTTCTTGGCTTGTGGATTTTCTCTTTGACCTATGGAATTAACTGAAAAACATTACGCTTTTAGCACACAGCTCTCGCCATAAACATTATTTATTATAATTGATTTTCAGATATATGGATTCTTACCGATACATACAAGTACTATATTCTTATGCAAAAAGGTTATGGTGATCTTTTTTCTACAACAGATACACTAAATACCCCATTTGATTGGAGGTATTAGTGCACGTTTCTGTGATATATTTACGAAAGACCTAAGTTTGAATTACTATAATATTACTATACAAAGGTTTCATTCTCCCACTTTTCATACTTTTCTGTTTATGGCCAACTTCATTAAAAAGAGGCGTTGCAATTTAATTGTATATTTGTTTTTTTTTGTTCAATTCAAATTTGAGCCTTTTTCCAATGTGAACGTGCTCTGATTTTGAAGATTATGTTGTTTTTCTAAAGATAACTACTTAGAAATGGTTTCCTAGAGATAAGCAGAAATTCATCATGTATTCCTCCAAAAAACAACACCCTCCAAAGTAGGTTGTGGAAAATATAATTTTTCGAAAATCTTAAATTCTACATGGCAAAATCAAAGAAGAGTTAATTTGTATTAAACATTATTCAAAAATTTAATTGTTTATTGTGTTAGGGGGGAGAGGGTAACATTCATATGATTTCTTAGCCGCAGTATCAATATTTATTAGTACTGATGAAGTGGTCGGTCCATTAGATGATGCAATGGAAAGTAAAAGAATTATATTGGTACACGAATCATAAATATAGGAATATTGGAGGAATAAAACAAAATTCATTTATAAACACTACTTTTTGAAAAAATTTAAAGTGCCAAGAGTCTTCTTACTGCCTTTAACTGACCTTCTTCTCTTGCATACATCTTCAACGGACTAGTTACTAGGTAGTCACAATAGACAGGCTCTAGCCTGGGTCCCAGTACATCAAGGATTCAAGGGCAATGAAAAGGCCGACGAATAAGCCAAGTAGAGAATCGAGCAGACCATTATAGAACCCCTGAGCTATCCTGTGGAATTGCTATATGTCACATTAAAGGGCATATCGAACAGTGGATCAAGACCAAGATGAATTGTATTTAAAGGGCCCTTCGCTGAAAAGGTCACGCGAACTCCTGAGTCTAAGTCGTAAAACGACGAAAATACTGGTGGGAATGCTGACAAAACAACATTTCAAGGTTTTGCGATGGAGCAAACCGCAGTACAAATACTTACAGATACTGAGTATGAAGGCCTGGTAGGGAATTTCAACGATTTCGAGTAGAGAGCCGGCGAAGAACTCTATATCTAGATTAATAAGACTGTTAAAAGAGTTTTAACTAGTACTGAGCTCTAATTCAATGGAGAACTACAAAATAGATCTAAACGGGTCGAAGTGGGCTAGGACAAAAAAATCACCATCTTTGTCGTGTCTATGGATACTTCTTATTTATAATTCGAATAGAAATACCTACTTATATATTATGATGTCGGTCTTATTTTTTCAAAAAGCCCGTTATTAGATATTAATTGTTTTAGCTAAGTTTTTTATTAAATATTATAACTATTTAACCTCTAGGTTTCCTTGTTCTACCATAAGTTCCTAAATTCGTCGGTATGCTTACTAGTGCATAATGAAGTATAGAATAGAGTATTTGGTTTTAACAGCTCAATTTAACTTTAACGGTTGATAGCATTCCTCTATATTACTTATGTACTGGTCCTTTTGCTGGATGGAATTAAGGAGCAAGGGCAATATATATGAATAGTGGTTTTCTTTATTGTTTTTTTAGATGTATTTTCTTCTTCTCCAGAATATCCTGAAAAGAATTCATAATTTATTTTGATGAATAGTGCAATAGCACTAATATATGGCTCCATTTCTCGCGTATCGCATTTTTGCAGAATCTCGTTTTTCAACTGGCTAATGATACTTTCGCTTCATATCAGCAATTTATGGAGAAAATTAGTTGCAGATATTAGAAACTTCCCTATGGAGTTATTAGGTAGACTAGTCTTACGTCGACTAACGGCCACATATCTACACAACGACTACCATTGAAGATGGATCTTCGCCAAAAGGATGATGTCTCGTGAAGAAATGAAGGGGAGAAAGTTGATACTTTAACGATTAGTAGAGCCACAGAATGAATAATAATAATGACAGATAATGATATAAATTGAATGATTACGGCACAGCCTTGATTTCAGATATATATTCCCTGCAAATTTACACTGATACTGTCGTGATTGTTCAATATTGATCAAGAAGCAGTAGTGGTAGTGACAAACCGGACTGTTCGGTGCCCCTCGAGATTGAGATATTTAATTTTATATTAAGAGAGTCGACAATTCCTGCAAAAAAATATTAATCGTTTGTCAAAGACTGTTTGTTTGCGGTGAACGACACGCTACAATAGCGACACCATTCGAGGCTAGTTTCTTGATTTGTGCGTTAACTGTCTTGCGGGTCTATGCACTGCTCGACTGCTTGAAAGAATTAAGAAGCTCATTTTATTGGACACGTAGGAATTATGGAAAATTAGGCATCGACCTTAATTGGGCTAGTAAAAAACTGGTATGATTAAGAACGGCCTTTTCTTTTTGTTGATATATACTTTTTTAATCAACCAGGCCACCAATGTTGACTGTTTTTCAACCACTATTTGAAACAAATAATAAAAAATTCAAAGTATCAGTATTTTGACCATATTTTCTGATAAAAACATTAACTTTCTACGAACCAATCTTAGTTTATTGGATTTCGAGTTAGTTCAAGAACTGCATTTTTTTTATTTTATTTATACAAAAATCATTCTTGGGTTTTGTAAAGATAACAAGATAAGTAAAACTCAAGAACTGTCTCAATAAATTTTGTAGGAATACTGTAGCTCAGCAATTTTAAATAAAAATGTCTTTTAATTTTTATCACAGCAAAGTAGAAATAAAATTTGAATCCATACTACAAAAAGAAGAACAGTTTGGAAAAATCACATTCATATGATTTCCAGGCTGACGCAACTACGAAATTTGACTAGTCATCTAAATAAGTAGTTTGATATATTTTGCAATTAGGAGTAACTATAAAATTTGAGAAAATATAATATCGTTATTTTAAGAAACCACTGTTAACGATTTTCAACACTCTCCTGGAAAAATCATAAAAGAGATTTGAATATAGAGATTTGAATATTTTTTTATAAGCACTACAAAAGATCATTACAAACATGAAGTTCCTTGTAGTTTAAGAACATTATCTTATTTTCTCATCAAGTCACATCCCAAGTTCACAGACGTCCGATTATGGACCTGAATGTTGGAAGTTTACGGAAACTATTTGTATGAAGGAGAATCAAATGGTATTAAAAAAAGATTTATCCTTTCTGAAATCTGTCATATGAAAAAAATCATCATCAATCATTCTTATATGATTTTATATAAACAGATTGTCGCACAATTTTAAGTGATGTAGAAGCACAGGGTATATCATCGCATTAGATAATGAAGAAAGCACTGAGGTATCATAGGTGTGTGTATTTAACATTTAATGACTCATTTTATTCAATCTAGTGAGAATCTTCCTGGGACAATTACAGATTTCGAATTACTTATCATTTATTTCTACTATATACATATATGTAATTTCTGTACTATAATTACCTATTTTATACAGCGAAAGTGTGAGAAACAATTTGATTGAAACTAAAATATCATAACATTGGCTATACATACCTATGTAGGTATAAGTATAGATATATTATGGTGCGCTGGATCGTATTTCTTAATATGATATGAAAAAAGGACTTTCCTATACATACCTATATGAGGCCCGACGGGTTCAAATGCGAGAGCGACCAAAATAAAACGATTATTAAAAATTGCTTTGTTTTTTTTATTCTTTCATCAACCTGCAGTCGATTTATGAAAGCCGAGAAATCGTTTTGGTTGCTGTGGATTCCATGAAAAAAAATAGCCAGCGGATTTTTCTTCGTAAGAATGCAATGTATTGTTGAATTGACATACAGAATATGATTTTATTAATCATATTCATACCGATCACGTGACAGATATTCTGGTTTTGAATAAGTATCACTGTTCTCATTTTTAAATCGGTATGCATATCACCTGTATCATATACTTATGTACTTTCTTGAATAAGAGACTTCAAGAACTCCAAAAATTAAAGCTCGCTTTTACATTTTATAAGGGTTTGAAGCTTGGAACTTCTCTTTTTGACCGAGTTCCCAAACGCAGGTATACCTACATTCTGATGACTGTTAATACAATAAAAACTGAGAAATATTTGTTTTTACAAAAACTAGGGTGGACTTTCTCAGTTGGTGTACTGAGAAATATATAATATTAATTCTATTCATGGTGGTATTATTGAAGTTGGTGCCAAAAGTCTTCTATCTACTAATAAATCACGACAAACTTGTCGCGGGATAGGTCCGGGTCGGGTTCTGGGCAGGCTCGGACTGGCCAGGTTCACAGGTCCGCGATCGCGGAGGGCCCCCGGCCAGAGGGGTCCCCAAAGGATACAAGGTACAAAAAAACTTTATGTCGAATGACGCGCATTTTGAAGTATTGTACGCAAAACCAAAAATCTAATCAAGTACCAATAGTCTTTAACTCGACGAAAATGACATTGATGTAGAATTAGAGTTGGACTTTAAGAGAAAAAGAACGTCAAAGAAAAAATGGATGCATGGTAAAAAATGAAAAGATGAAGCTGACTATTTCAACAGTTCAACAATACAAAATTGTATAGTTTGCCCAAATAAAGACAAGGATTCTTTTGTTTGGACCCCAAAAATTTTAACTCTATCTTGGAACTCGAAATATTTTCCACAGAAGCCCTACACAGTGTTTCTAAACTGTGTAAAATTGAAAGAAGTCGGTTGTTGTTAGAGCTGCGACAGTTTGCACAACAATTCAGCAACTTCATATCGGCACTAAGAACTACGGAGACAGATGCAGTTATGAAGAATACGGTTTGGACTCAACCGAAGAAGCGGAAAAAATACTGAAATTTACTGTTCTGAAAACAGACAATATTTCCACTGTTTGACATGTGCTTTTTCTGTTTTTGAACTTACTCAATCTGGACTGTTCACCAATCCGTATATTGAATATAAATTTGTTCTTTTAGAACTGAAAACAATATATTAAATTTCTACTTTTATATATTTTGAAAATACATAACAATAGTTTCGGCACACTGTACCTCTACAAATGTGAAAATATTTTTTTCCAAAGAGCCAAAAAGCTGGTTGCAGCTTCTTTTGAAGATATAACTGTATTGGCTGATACTTTATGGAAATCCATAATATGGATTTCCATCAAGTATCAGCCAATACAGTTATAAATTTTTTCTCACCATACCTTGTACCCAAGTCACATGTGAACGAGTTTTTTCTAAACTTAATATACTTAGTCAAAAATCGACTTCGGTAGCCTTTAGGCTAAGACCTTATGTCCAGTCTCCTTTTTATCAATGTTGAGAGGGATTTACATTTGGACAAAAATTAAATAATAGATGAAGTAGCTTTAACAAGTGAGTTGCTTACAAAGAAGCCGTTACCGTAGGGCTAGGGGAGTACAATGTCGAATCATCTCAGATAAGTTAAGTAGCCGCTTATATTCTAGTATAACAACATTGTATTTTTATTGCACAAATAATTTTGACAAAATTCATTAATACTTTGGTGTGAATAAAATACTCCGTTGTAAATATTGGCAGTTTTACAGCATGGGTTTTGTAGTTTTGTGGTATCCTGAGAATTCTGTGAATTTCTTATTTAAAGTTCACAAAAGTCAAAAATCATAATATTCGTATAAAAACCTATCTGAATTTCTTCTTCCTTATAAATGCCAAAATAGCGTAAAAAGCATTTTCAAGCACCTAATTTTCAAAACTTCCCCGTACCCCGGTAGAGGGCCCCTTTATAGGTTTTAGCTGAGGGCCCCAAATAATCCCAGTCCGGGCCTGGTTCTGGGTTCGCTAGATCGACCACGAATCTGAGACCCGACTGCGACTAATCTGCTGTATTGTCTTGTCCGTCTCTTCAACTGGGTTCGTGTCAGGTCTGTGTGATGTGTAATGTATGGACGACTGGAAGACGTAGATGAGTCGTAGGTTGGGTACGGGTTGAAGGTCGCATTTATCACATGTAATTGAAGTTATTATTAATTACATAATTATTTCTTAATGTTCATTGGGGGCAAAATTTAAAAACCAAAATTCACAAAGGCAAGTACCTACTACAATATTGTAAAATGGCCGTATCGACAATATGTAGTAGAAGTGTAAGTAACAATAGAACTGACCTCCAAATAAGATAGTGTGGGAATTAAAGTGAACTTCACGACTCCTATAAATACCCATATGGAGCTTCTTATTTCTTGATATCTTCTGTGATTTTATTTTACAGAAAGAAATAAACAATTGACTATATGTATAATTAGAACCACAATGGTGTTTTTAAACGTATTCTCCGCCATTTATCTATCACTAACAATGCCAAGAGCGTATCTATCGCCAGTTTAGCTCTGACAGAACAAAATTTCTGTGAAAGCTCTTAATTTTATCCAAATATTCAGGTACATGAAGTAATAAGAAAGTGGAGTAATAAAATACGAAATATTCCAATAGAGATCGAAATTTATAACATTACTGTTTTGAATTATCCGTATGGTAAAATAGAGAAAAGAGACTTGTTGGAAGAGCAGCAGTGCTGCAATCCTACAATCACTGCTGAAATTGCTGAGCCACCTGTCTCTCATCATGTGAAGGTGGCTTTCCGACCATGTCGGGCGGGCGCTGGACCGTTGAATAAACAAGCGAACCGCCAAGGTCACGGCTTATCCCGACTAAGCTACCGTATTGAATGGTTGTGGCTCTTCTTGCAAAGTGGAGACAAGTTAATTTGATGAAAAGTGGCTTTAATGATCCATATTGCAATTTTTAATTTCTGATTCATCAAACAATCATGACCAATTTTTGTTGTTGTAGATTTCCTGGATAAGCTTTCGTCAACGGGAATGATCGAATAAGTGTTGTCAACGTTGCGGCAGTCCAATGTTAAAAATAATTTAATGAAGTGACCATTAAATAGGTTAATGTTATTAAAAGTATTTTTAATTTGTAATTAGCACATACTGCAAAATGAATATTATTTGAAATTCATGGTACCTACAGCACAAAACCTTATATATAGATAGGAATAAAGGTTGAATTTCAAAAGATAGGTTGCCTAGTTGACGTTAAACAAAATGCCCATTTGATTTCTATACGATTTATATTTTAGTTTCCATCCGCAGCGATTTCAAAGGCTCTATGAAGACTAGAGACTTGAAATTTTGTATTCATGCCAAGATCGGACGCATCTCGCTGCCTGTCAAGTTTAATACTGATTCAATAGAGAATTATTAATAGTATCCGAAGAATAACATAAGAAATGATTGTTAGGGCATGAAACCATATAAATTTATGTTAAAAACAGTTCGCAGTCACTGGAACCCACCCCCATTAACCTCTAAGCTCTTATCATAATCTATAGGATAAGGCAGATCTGTTGATTTGTTTTATTAAGATTTTGATAAATCTGTGATTCTCTGTTTAACGTATGGTTCAAATCAAGTGTAGTTATGAAAAGCAGTTGTCCTTTTTGGCATGTTTTTCTTTGAAAACTCTCTACATATTTACGAATATAAAAGCACACAATAATCCTCTTAGAAACCAAAGAATTCGATTCTCGGAACCATGAAATATGCAGATATGTCAAAATTAACCCCGGAGGATCAGACATATTCGGTCAAGGGCGAGAAAAACTCCCCTGGAGATAATTCTGTTATTACCATTTTCGCATTTTTGAAACTTTGAGTGAAACCCTTCATTGTTTATTTATTTACGCTATTCGACCAAAATGCTTTCATTTAAGTTCATAAATACTAGATTTTTTCTTTATTATTCAGATGTTTCTGAGAAAATTTGCTTTGACAGACAAACAGGCTGTCATCAGAGTGATCTTACAGAAATTTAATTTGCGTATTTTGATACAATTACTTGACTTGAGGCAATTTCTCACGACATTCAGTTCATATCATCATTCAAAATCCCTCTCTCTCTCTCTGTCTCTCTCTCAAAACAACATCCGTCCCCAATAATAATAATAATAATTAATGATCCACTATTTCACATATTTATTCAAAGACACACTTCCGTTCTTACAAAAATGAAACAAAATATCCTCGTCAATCCATGGCTAACGTGCGTTCCATGAAAATGCTGTTGTAATAAAAATGGAAAGTTAGACATGGCCAGGACCATCATCATAGTCTGCCGTGGGAACTATATCGATATCAATCTAGTTTGATCGATATCTCTAATCTCTATATTACATCGATAGGTATTTAATCTAGGCGATCGATTTATCTCTTGCGTATAGGTTATAATTATGTATTCATTTTATTGTAGCTTGAAGTTTTTGAACAAGACCAATACAAAACAAATTTCTCTGTCTATTCTCATATCTATCCTTCAAGGTGTAATTAGATAGATTAGTATAGATTTTTACTCCAAAAAGGGTACACGTACCAACTCAGAAATTTTTTCATTGAAACTTTCGTTTAGGACCTAGATTATTTATTGGTGTTGATGTTTATTTGATGTAAGCTATCGATATTGATGAGATGTCTCTTAACGATTGTCAATGAATTGAGAATCATTCCCAATATATTATTATTCATTAAAGCTACAAGAATGTTTATGTTTTCCAAGTAGATAAATATTCAGCCTTTAATTGCTCCATTCTAGTTTAATTTGTACCTACTGAAGATTATGTCACGAAATTACAGAACATTTAATATATACTATATTTAATTAAGTACTTGCTTTGTAATAGTCGGGAAATATGCGTCTGGGAATTTCCAACAAATAAAAGAAATACATCATCTGCCACTATGTTTGTGAAAATTTATTCGCAATAGAATCCAGACAGACGTCATTTCTAATTTCCAGGAAACAATACATAAATATAGATAATTCAATGTTTACGTTAAATTAAATTCCTATTATGTTCTTGTCAATTATCAATTATTGTTAAGTTGGCAATATTAAACTTGATCTAGCTATAAGCGCTTTTAATAATTTTATTTAAAGAATCGGTAAAAATACATAAAGTTGGAGAATGTCTAAAATAATATAATATTATTATTGATGATTATTGATTGAAGTTTTTTTCTGTTTTACTTTTGAAAAATTCCTAAAAGAATAAGATCTTAAATTTGATTGGGATATCAAAGGTTTTTGATGCTATACATTGTTTCTTTGTAAGGTTTTGGTACGTTTGTACTTTGAGAAAACGAAGCCCTTATGAGATCATGCTCTTGTCTATCTGTCACATCTTATTTTCTCTGAAATTCTTGAACGAAAAAAGACTGCATCATGGTTGCTTCGCGTTAATAAATGAATTCGAGTACTATAGGGGTAGATTTCAAGGCGCAAATTAAAAAATTAGAAGAAGAACTATATCAAAGTAAATTATTTGAAAATAATTAAAAAAACAATGATTAATTCAAATATTTTTTCAATAAAAAACGCTTTAAGAAAAAAAGAAAAAAATTGACAGTTCCTACTTATCTCGGAAATTACAAACTGCTCCAATTTAAAAAAAAATAGAGTTTAAAAATCCTAGGTACAGAACCCTCCCTATAATAGCGTAAGTCCCACTGGACATGTTTGTTTTTGTCCTGATTAAACGCAAAGCGCACTTGCAGTTATGAATTTATTCTCCTGTTTATGTCTACGTATCTTTCTAATTACCAGTAAAAAATAAATATACCTATATAGAAGTATAATAGTAGAATTTTACGTATCCAGGCTCCTATTCTTACATGAAAACATTATATCAATATGTTTTCGTAATAATAATGTATACTAGGTACTGTCTAAAAGCTTTCTGCTATCGATAACTGCATAAACTGGTTATAATAATTAAATTAACACATTCTCCTAATTAACACGAATACTCCCAGCAAACATCAATAAAATAGCAATTGCGTGGGCTACTACGCAACGACTTGTAACCCGAGGTGAGACTGGTGTCTCACTTGGACAATAATAATTATGGATCAGTGATAATTATCGATGCAGCATAATTAACTAACCGTTATATATACATTGATTAGGTATATATAGATTTACTATTTCCGCGGATATGCAAATACGTTGAAATTTTACGCGTAACCGACTAACCGCTGCCGGTAAAATTATGAAAGTTTCAGCTCACTCACAGATGTGAAAGAGCAAAAAAAAAATAGTGATTTTCTCTTGGACTCTTCGATCAGTGACATCGACCTTACGGCTAGAATTACGATATAATATTATATTTTATTATTCAATCGATACATATATTATGTGTTACTGAATATGTGGAAGAACATTTCTTCAAGCAAGTGGAGATATATTTACTTTTATAAAATAATGTAAAATTATTTTAGTTTGAGTAGGTACTAGATTCTATTGATATAATCCGATTAAATCATACTTGAGAAAAATAAGTGCACAAATATGTACGATATATTAATAAATATTCTTTACAAAAACCGACCGACATTATTAGTTGGTGCACTAAAAAATACAAAATAATATTAATTCCATTGGTGTTGGTCCTTTTAAAGTTATGTATTTGTAGTTAAATTAAAAACTTTTGACACCAACTTCACAAGTACCAGCACCAACAAAATTAATTTAACTCGAAAACCGTAACTCCCAATGTTCCATTTAAACGTTCCCAGGTTATTATCCTATCTTTAATTCTGTCGTCTCAAATTTTTGATTTTCAAGAAAAATTGATCCCTCCACCACCACCAAAAAAAAGCAGACAGTCGAACTGTATACCTAATCAACACTAATAAACAGATACATTTTAAACAGATGCGGCGATTCATCGCTGAAGGGTTCTACAGATGACAATGGGCAGTACTTATTGCTGAAAATATATCTATGGGGTAATTAGCAAAAGCTGAATAATTAGGTATAGCCTGGAATATTTATACTTTTATTTTTTAAAGCTTAGATATAAACAACCAACAAAAAGGGGCAAAGTCTAGCCAATTGGAATCACCAAAGCTCTTGTTGAATTTCTTTTCAGTTGAAATTCTAATAATTCGAAAATTTTCAAAACAAAAATGATCAAGAGCACATCGTTGTTTTTTGGTACGAGAAATAATTTAATACATTGGTGTTTACATTCTACAAATTGCTACAGCTGGTCCACTGTTCTGAGTTCCAACAGGTTTTCACTATTCATATTATTCAAAATAGAAAGAAATAAAGATATCTCAAATTTATCATCGACAATTGTATAGAACCTAGTTTAATTTCAGTTCAGATAATATTGTTTAAGTGAAAATCAGTAGTCAGATTTTGATGGATCAACATGTTCTTCTTTCCTGGAATAGGCTAGATTCCACTTCTGTTCTATTTTCAACAGGATACCAGGACATATTTCAACATCTATCTGTTTGTGGCATCGTAGCTCTCAAACCAATTTTGATTTATATCTTTATTTTGGTAAAGTGAATTGATCGAGAGTGTTCTTAGCTAGGTTTTATTTGATTGAGTTTAAAATGTGTATCGTAGCTTTAAAACGGATGAACCGATGTCGATTCAGTGTTTTTGCCTGGAAGGTGATTTGATTGAAAATGTTCTTAGCTAGTTTTCTAACGGGTTTCTTAATCAGATGTATTTTAATTATTTTATATGATACTCATGGAAACAGAGGACATAAACCACGGAGGTCGTTCAGTTGTCATCAAATAAAGAGCTCTACTATCAGAGGTAGTTGTTTGTTTCCATGTTTTTGCATATTTATTCGCTATGAAACAATAAAAATAACGGTGTCTTAATATCCTAATATAGCTTACTATAACACCCACACTGGCAAGAGCGGGTACATAAATTTGCATTAAAAGTAGTAAACCTGATTATGATATCTCGTTGTGAACATATTTTTTCATAATGGAGATTAAACACAATCTGAAGCTAGCTTTTCCCTTGAGACAATGTGCTTTGGAAATGTACTTCTTCATACTTCAATCGCTTAAATAACAAAAGATGACGTCAATTTACCTTCAAATAATTATTAAAGAGTTATTCATAACACATACATTTTGCACTGATAGTTTTATAATTCTAATAACCCAAGCCAACAGCGAAATATTATACAATTTTTATTTAAAGTCATTTGAATGTAGCTGTATCCTCAGGCAGTGCCTGCCTGAGGGGCAGAAAGAGAGAGTCACAGATTGTGTGACTTCAAAATTTGCCATATATGCCGACTGCACATTGTCTCCAAGCTAAATTTCTATATGCCTACTCGAACTTGACTTTCATTCAACAATAATACGAGTTGCCAGTGTTTACTCGTACATAATATAATAGACGGTTAAATAGAAATTTTGCACCGTTGAAATATTTGTACTTGTACCAGGAAAATTTAAGTTTGAATATTGGTGTGGGTGGGATGGATAGTCTAATGTTTAATCTGAAGCTTTTGAAGTTCGTATCTAATAATATATCTATGTAATCTAATCTAATTAATAGTTTCACTCGAAAACTTGCGCCATGTCTCGTTTTTGTTCAGAGTTGAACAGGACAGTAAACAATTTATACCGGAATTGTCGGTTGAAGGGGAAATGAAGAGCAGTCCAAATAATTTAATCAAAGAAAACAGCAGCATATACAGAAAAACGTGCATTTATACATCCCGGAAGTTGAATTGAAGAATATTCCATTTGAAGGAAAATTTGGTCTTTTCTATCAAATAATAATAAAGTTATTCGCAAAAGTAGTTTTACTTTTGGAATGTTTTTAAGAAAATATTTTTCTTTCTTGGACATTTTAAATCGTCAATTGTTTCAAATTTGAAGATAGAGGCTGTGTTCAGGGAGTCGCTACCAAGGCTATGAATTCAAACACTACTGATGCTGTTTATGGAGCCAATTGTGTTTTAGTGATAGCAAGGCTCCTAGAAAGCTATTTTGAGTTTGTGTTCGCATTCTGTCATTCTCAAATTGCGCGGTGGTGCTGTCAGATAGAAGTTAAGGTGCACTAAATACCACTGAGTTGAGAACATTTACTTATTGTCTATGAAGAGACTGGTCGAAGAAATATTATTGATTGAAAATGCCATTCAGTCAAAAAATGGAAAAAACTTTCCCGCGGTAACTTTAGTATTGACTAGCATGTATACTTTCCAGACCATTTATTAAGAAAGTATTTTCATTTTCAAACTTACACATAGATCTTTGCCTGAATATCTGGTTTATATAATTGTCTGAGTAAAACCATCACTTTTGTGAAGCCCTCAATATGCGGTGTATATATAGTGTAACGTTTAACCCTGTGCTAAACGTTGTGGGGTGAGTTCACTTGCGTAAGACTCAAAGTTCGCAGATTGCTTCCAATGATTTATTTCCAAACACTCAGTACACGAGCTTCTATTATGGTACAACTGTCACCACTTGTCACCTTGACAATCTATACTGTCACTGTCTTCACCGACAGAACTACTATTAACCTCTGTTTCCACAGACTGGCTGTTATCAACTGACTTGACTCAATGACTTCACAAGACTGACTCTGTCCCGTGATCGACACGGCCTTATATACCTGAATCATGACATGACATTCATCGAGAATGTTCTATGATTATCTAGACGAACATAATTAATGTTCTAGATCCTTGTCAAACTGACAATAGTATGACAAATTGTACCTCACATATAGTTTCTGGAAGGATCCAGAATAATTATTCTATAATTCTAGAACTACATAAAGAAATATACATGCAATAACTACTGTAAGCAATGTAGTAGCATAAATAACTAATAAACGAATATCAACCGTAAGTACATGAACACCTATCCACGTTACAATAGTATAGTTTTTGCACAAATATACATAATTTTTGGAGAACTGGAAGAAATCAAATGCAAGTACAGGCATGAACACTCTTTATTGTAATTACTTTTTAGCCGGCTTATAACATAGCAAAAACATACCGGTATACGAGTATACTCTTGCAGCAGAATTAGGTGACTACTGCATCTTGAATTAAATCTGAGGTAGGTACCTCATCGCGCAAAAAAATCTCTTAAATTATTTTCTTAACTTCCCATAGAATAGAGACTTATCCTTCTACGCTTAACGAAATTCATGATCATAAAAACGAATATGACGAATATCGATTTGTTTTTTCACTGTCAGTATGACATCGATGTTAGTTGACATTATTCCTGTTCATGGAGCTTGCAAAGACAAACACCACCTAGACTACCTCGGAAGAATTAGCGTTCATAGCATTCAGTTATGACGTGACATAGCATTTGCAATTTGCAAACTATTTGATCTCCATAAATAGATGATAGTGCTAGATAGTGCAGATATTGCTCCCTAAATACAGCCAGAGAATAGCATAAGTGAAGTATGTCAAAGTCTAAATCAAAGGGGATACTAAATCAACTAAAAAGACATTATTTTATTTTTTGAAATCTGCAGATCGGAGACTAAAAATAGTGATTTGATTGTTCACTATCGTTTAAAATTGAAATAATATAATTTGAAAATAACGTAACAGTTTCCCAGCAACATGTGGACGAATATATCCGAATACAACAGATAATTTTTCGAAATTATGTTGAAAATAAACTAATTTACTAAAAGTTGTCTTTTAGTCAATTCGTGACAACGGCAAATCAGACATATCAGATAAAAAATTACCCATGATAGGAGCAGCTTTATTAATTACTGCACTGAACCAACTTCCAAAGTTCCCATTTAAAATAATTGTTCAAGTGCCACAACTAATGAAGTAGGTCCTATTTTTATTTCACATTTTGAGTGTTTCATTAGTTATGAAAAAATTTGAACGCTTATTTATATTCGAGTGATTTCAAAATATATCTTGCAGATTTCTAGTGTTGTAATTCCGAAATCTTTTCTTCAATTATACCGTAGATAGAATTTTCAATTTTATAGAAATTGTCCCTTACGCCTTAGGGAGTATTTCTGGAGGGGAACAAGCATCAAAATCGGACCTTTACTATGTTAAACGTGCGTACATACCTACGCCTCCGTCTTTTGAAGTCGGCAAAAGATTAGGTAATAAGCGCAACAAATCACGTCTACGATTAACATATTTCGAAAGAAATCACAGTCATTATCTATCAATCAGTATTTATGTTTATACATATAATTCAATTGTCTTTTCTATGAGGTAAGATTATAAAAAAAATCCCGATGGCCTGTAGTCAGCGAAAAGGTAAATTTTTCAAAATTCATTGGAGTGAAATTTGAAAAACCTTTCCATTGGTATACATACATGTTATTACATAAAATTGTCGTATGTGTCATAGCCTTGCGGTTAGAGGTTTTTGTTTTGGCTGTTGAATATAAAGCAGACAGGGTTCGAGTTCCACTTCAAGGCAGACTATTTTTTTCGCCTATTTCTTTTCAATAAATATATTATATATTTTTTTAATCAGGGTCTATATTAAGATCTTCAGAAAATGTATAATTACATCAAATTTATACTGAGTGTTCATGATTTATCAATATTTGTTATTCTTCTTTATTAATTTTTATTTTTTTACCTGTGTATTTTATGATAAATTGCTTTGAACAAAAGTTGTAGGTACTGATTATATCTATAACCTAAAATTATTTTTGACGATATTTACACTACGGCTCTTTTTTGATAATTTTTTTAAATGTTTGAACGGTCGCCATTTTGAAACTACTTACCCGATATTGCCCAATAACGAAGTCGACCGAGATATTTAAGAGATTGATTTTTGTAGCAAATTTGAACTTGATACCTTCAAAACTGGGACCTGTATCGTGATAACAAATTTCGTAATATCCCATATATATATAAACTTTTGACCCTAACCTAACCTAACCTAACCTAACTTATAGACATATAATAACATGCCGTTAAAATTTTTTCGAAATTCAAACGATCGCAATAGGTACATTTCTATAAGAAATTTACCTAAAACATTAACACATATTGATTTACTGGGAATGAAATTGAAACCGTTCTCGTTCTCTAAACATACTCACTGTTGACTGAACGCATCAATATGCAGCGTGTTCCTAAATACAAACCATTGGCCTACCCAGACTTGAATTGTGTTATCTGTCAATTTTCCACGGCCATTTTAACCCTGGTCAGGCTAATGATTTGTATTTAGGAACACACTGCATATTTACTCATATTGAACTGACAACGAATTTTGACCTAACCACAGATCAGGTTCCAAAACACACTGAGGATATTTTTTGAATTCCTAGATATTACTATACTGTTACTTAAAAAAAAGAACTACATATCTGTGACTTTAGCTGTTATCAACAGACTAGACTTGAAAATTTTACTTACTTTACAGGAAGATGCAATTTTTTAGGTGGATATTTTAGATGCCGGCCAAAAATATGATAAACCTTGTTTTTAAAACAGGCTACTTACTAAATTTCTTATCGTAGTCTATACTTAAGTCCGGAAATTGTATGCACAAAATCATCATTTCTTAGAAGTGCCCGCAATTGCCGACCCGGACTAAGGTCATTCTTCCATCCAGTTATCTGATCGTCTATGAGATAATTTAAAGCTTCCAGAACAGTACATAGCGAATTCTGCAAAATATTTAATAATCTTCTTAATTCCGAATCGTGCTTCTCAATAGAAGCAGTGTCAATGAAAACTTGATCGTAATATACAAGTCGCCTTTATGTAGCACTCTGATCTTGGAAATAGCCGTTGCAATGCCTCTTTCTCGTTCTGAGTAACTACACTCATTAGTAACCCTATCTAGAAATGTGTAGGGGCAGTTCTTAATTTATTGCATTAATTAAATTAAAATATCAACTTAATAAGTCAATTTACCAAGAGCACGGCACTGAACAGCAAGCGTAACATAAGGGTTTTCGAGCAGCACTTCAAACCGAACTGAAATTACTATTATGTACCGAATAATTTATTCCTAGTAGGTACTTATGGATCGGTGATATAAAATAAAAATATCAGTAGCAAACTCTTTCTTTTCCTGGTTGACATGCGCTCTACATATCTGTATATCACATATGTACAAGGTACATCAGGACCTTTAATTTAATACATGATTCCTGGCCAAAATATATAGGTGTATTTCGTCTGCAACGAACATGTCTTTTGCGAGCCCCTGCAGGGTTTCTAAAAAAATTGCATGAATGTTATAGGAATGTTTTGAAAATGAACGATTGAATAGATTTTTGTCAGAAATCTTTGAGGCTTGATAAACAACTCACCAAAGATAGATCATAATCGGATGAATGGCATAGGGACGCATGTAGTACAATTATGACATTTTTCAAGGATTTATTATGAAATCCGAATCTTAGTGAGCTAGGAAAACTTTTATTTTATATAAATCAATAACGACATTCATAGTGTAACGTTTAACCCTGTGCTAAACGTTGTGGGGTGAGTTCACTTGCGTAATACTCAAAAGTTCGCAGATTGCTTCCAATGGTTTATTTTCAAACACTCTGTACACGACCTTCTGTTGTAGTACAACTGTCACCACTTGTCACCTTGACAATCTAAACTGTCACTGTCTTTATCGACTGAAATACTATTAACATCTGATTCCACTGACTGACTGACTGTTATCAACTGACTTTATAAGACTGACTGACTCTGTCCCGTGATCGACACGGCTTTATATACCTGAATCATGACATTCATCGAGAATGTTCTATGAATATCTAGATGCACATAATAATGTTATAGAGCCTTGTCAAACTGACAATAGTATGACAAATTGTACCTCACATATAGTTTCTGGAAGGATCGAGAATAACTCTACCAACTCTAGAAGTAAATAACATGAAACAACTAAAGCAAACAAGGTAGTAGAAATAAATAGAGACTAAACAAATATTAATCGTAAGTACATGACTACCTATCCACGTTACAATAGTTTTTCAACAATTTTTCTGGTTCTTTGCAAAAACTTCGATTGATCTCGCAGGAACATTTGAAATAAAGCGTGCAGAAATTCGAGTTCATTTGAAATGAAAATAATATTTTTTTTAATTACATCGTTCATTTATGCTTATTTTTTGACCGACTTCAAAAAAAGGAGAAGGTATACGATTCGGTTGTATATTTGCTTTTTTATTTTTTTTATGGCTGTTAGCGCGTTTTGCATAGTAAACGTACTCCGATGTAGATGATTTTTGTTTCATTTGAAAGAGGAGAGTTGAGAAATGGTCCCATATTGAGAAAAATCAAATCCAAAATCTCGTTCCCTCCAAAAACCACATACAAAGGGGGTGGAGGGGGCAATTTTTCTCAAAAATTGAAAATCCGAGACGACAGAATTAACGAAAATTCCATATCCGGAGATGTTTAAATTGGACATATTTAAAAATAATCATACGTTTCCGCGCTACAGTCTGAAATATGTGTTTCAGCTATGTGGAAGGGACAAATTTTTCCGAAAATCAAAAATTCGAGATTTAAAAATTAGAAAGGGGACCATATCCGGAAATGTTTAAATTGAAAATTTTTTCAAAAGAGTTACGGTTTTCGAGTTTCGCAATGGTAAAGTCTGAAATATGTGATATGCGTATTTCCGCTATGTGGAAGAGCAATTTTTTTCGAAAATTAAAAATATGACACGGCCAATTTAAAGAAAAGATTATATGTAGCAACAGTTTAATTGAGTTACGGTTTTCGAGCTACAGCAGTAAAGTCTGAAATATGTATATTTGCGCCGCGATATTCTGAGATCTCTGAAGAATATATAACAAGTACAAGCTAAGCCTATAACTTTTTGGGTATTACTAAACGTTCAACAATTTTCATGACTAATGTTACACTCAAAAATGTGAAATGAATATTTTTTTGAAAAAATTGGACCGACTTTATTAGTTGTTGCACTGAAAAATACAAAATAATATTAATTCTATTGGTGCTGGTAATTTTGAAGTTGTGCCGTTCTAGTTTATTCGAGAGTTTATTGTTGTAGGCACCAACTCCAAAAGAACCAGCACCAATAGAATTAATATTATTTTGTATTTTTCAGTGCAACAACTAATAAAGTCGGTCCAATTTTTTCAAAAAAATATTTATTAGATTCTCAGAAAAGTTATGTTAATAAGGTTATTTATATTGTTGACATATAAATAATTATTTCAAGGATTTAAAAAAATGTTTAAATCATTCTTGTATGAATTAAGAAAAAATGTATTAATTTGTTTTTAATTGGGTGAAATATCATAGAATATGAGCATTAGCTTTGAGAGATGAAGACGGAACTACAAACACTGTTTCAATATAACAAGCCTGTCTGTCTATTTCAACAATTGTAACCAATAACAGCATTAAATGGCTCTATTCTGCAAAGTGCACAATACAGATAAATGTAAGTAAGACGCTACTCAATCTTCATTATTATTATTATTCAAAACTGTTCATCTGGAGTAATGGTAATAGCCCATTAACTTATTATCGCTCGTTTCATAAGCGCTAGCGAAGAAACCTCGTTGCAATTACAAATCTTGATGGCAAGTGAGGTAAATAATAATAATGAAAATTGCCGTTGGATACATAAACGTACTTACGCACAAGCTTCATCATTTATTTCAGCTTGATTTGCTCCAGTTGTATATCACTAACACGCCCGACCTGTTGAGTTTGAAGTAAAAGTAATTTCGGTGTGGTTTAGTTAATGAATGTATAGCTAATACGCTAAATGAGAGAAAATATTAGCTTGAGCTGCGAATATAATTATTGTGATTGCAATGCATTTGAATAGATGTTATCCTGAAGGTACATTATGATTTTTTCAGTGAATAAATACTTCAAATTAAATGAGGACAATCGTATATCCGAGTTTCGCTAGATTATCATAGTAAGAATCTTGTACAAAACTCAAATTCGTAGGTTTTTTTGATTGAAAATATGACAACTTCGAGTAGTATGTTAGGATAAAATATCATAGTAAATACAAAATCATCAGGTATAAATAAATTCATTTTTCATAAATAAAGATGTCAACCAGTGGAATCTGTTTTATTCTCAATAAATTATAATTTTCTTTTATTAAAAAAATTATATATTAAAGATGGACAAAAAGTTACTTTGTGTGGGAGCTGAACTCAAAATCCTACGACTTCCAGTAGTAAATATATCTAAACAGTAATAAACAAATCTATCTCAAATGACAAGATAATACAGGCAGGAGTACCACAGGGAACTATGCTTGAACCCACACTCTTTGAAAGGTATATACCTACATCATCATCATCATTATCATCCTGGTGCTATAGCCCTGCAATGGCCCCGACCTTCTTAGGTTTCTGACGCCATCCTTGACAATTCTGTATTCTCCAGTTAGTTGCACCGATTATTCTGTGTTCCTCTGTGTTATTGAATACTTTTAAAAGGGTCTAGTTCTTTAGCCCGAGCTATGTGGTCTCATACACGCATGATATATCAACAGAATAATGTTCACATTGAAACGCATAAACAACACTCCAGTATTGTATATCGACCACACACCAATACTTTGGAAGGAAGATTGTGCGAAATACTTGGTGCTTGTATATATCGGATTGACACCCTAAAACAATTAAACGATTGTTATGTATAACTAGCAGAGATCTACCTTATTACAAACAAAAAATCCTCTTAAAAAATGCAATGGACAAGGACACAATGGTGTCTCCACAGCAGACACCTGCTAGCGATCCAGTTAACGGCTGACAACATTATCTAACAGACTAGCCGCTTACACAATTTTCAAACTAACATATCATGTTGTCATAAATAATATATTTATAGTGTATATAAATACATTATCAAAGTTATTTACCACAATTTGAGAAAAAAAGCTAAGATAATAAGTTGATATTACATATTCCACATCAAATAGCAAACAGTTATTCTGCATTCTCAATGTCTGGTAAAGGTAGGTTAGTTTAAATTTCGTTTACTCTAGCTGTCAGATAAAATGTTTTGCTAATTGGATTGCTAGCAGCTCTAGATAGCATGTGTCTGCTGACACGACTATTAAGGGTTCTCACCTATCAGTTACGGAACCCTCATGTTCTTGACAAAAATTGTAACCAGTAATTTTATGAATTAATGATAGATCTTAGGAACCTTAACCACAGAATATATAACAACTATTCTGTGCCTTAACTACACCTACTCGAAAAAATATCATGTGCAAAGGTAATGGAGTAACTATTTGATTGCCAATAAAGTTTCAAATAAAAAAAATCTCGATGACCTGTAGTCAGCGGAAAGGTAAATTTTTCAAAATTCATTGAATTGAAATTTTAACAACCTTTACATTGGTATACCTACATGATATTGAATAAAATTGTCATAGCCTTGCGGTTAGAGGTTTTTGTTTTGGCTGTTGAATATAAAGCAGACAGGGTTCGAGTCCATTTCAAGGCAGATTTTTTTTCGTCTATTTCTTTTCAATAAATATACTATATATTTTTTTAATCAGGGTCTATATTAAGATCTCCAGAAAATGTACAATTACATCAAATTTATATTAAGTGTTCATGTTTTATCAATATTTTTATATTTATTCATTTTTATTTTTTTACCTGTGTATTTTATGAAAAATTGCTTTGAACAAAAGTTGTAGGTACTGATTATATCTATAACCTAAAATTATTTTTAATAATATTTACACAACTGCTCTTTTTTGATAATTTTTTTAAATGTTTGAATGGTCGCCATTTTGAAACTACTTACCCGATATTGCCCAATAACGAACTCGACCGAGATATTTGAGAGATTGATTTTTGTAGCAAATTTGAACTTGATACCTTCAAAACTGCGACCTCTATCGTGTTAACAAATTTCGTAATATCCCATATATATATATATATATATATATATATATATATATATATATATATATATATATATATAAACTTTTGAACCAAATGTTTTTTTGGACTAACTTCTAGAAATATAACAACATGCCGTTGAAATTAAAATTTGCGGCTTAAGAAAAAAAAAACCTGTAACTTTTTACAGGTACCTACATCAGTGGCAAAATTTTTATGATTTTCAATCATAATGCAAATATATGAAGTAATAAACGGGAGAACAAAGACACCGCTAGCCCTCAAAGCTTGTGCCATCTATTTACTTTAATCCAGCACTGATTAAGTGAAAAATAAATTACTCAGTAACTATTATGAGTTTAGGGAGTTATGGGTAATAAACTATCAAATTTATAAATACACAAATCAAAGGGTGATATCCCAGTGACTTTTGCTCAAATATCAATGAAGATCGTTTATGATCACCAACAAGATTAATAACTGTCTCGTCTATTTCCTATTATAAATATGGGAATAATAATAGAGATCAAATCAAGAAATAAAATAACTACATTTTCATCAGTCTACTTTGGTTTACGAAGAAGTTGCATATATTATTTAAATTAGCAACACTAACCATGCCTACCATAGCAAATTGATCATATTTCAATTAGCTTGTAATTTTATTTCATCCGCTATTAATTGATTATAAGAAACGAGAGGAAGAATATGCACAATTCTTGATACCAATATATCAATTAGTAGTCTATAAAATTTTAGAGAAATGATTACATTAATATATAATCAAACAAAATTATAATTTCGAGCATTAGGTTCAGAATAGAAATCATAGACAATATCTATTAAAATAATTACGTATCATTTTCCATCTAGACTTTGTGATCGTTCTTCATATTTTATGTCTGAAAATTTATGTTGCATACGAAGACTAAATTGAAAAAGGTACCAAATACATTATTGTTTATTGGTCAGCAACTGATTGATGAAAATAATTATTTTGACATAGGAGATAATTTTGATTTCCTTGCTCACATTACAGATGGAGAAAGTTTGCTTCAAAATAGATAGAGATAGTGTATAAAAAAATGATTTTAAAATTGTTTCCCGAATTTCCAATCAACTGAATTTGATCTCCCACCGAAACCCATAATTGAAGATATAAGAATATTTCGATTTTTGTTGGTTTCTATTTTTGTTTACGTCGAACTTTTCTCATGAACGTTATAACAAGCATCTCAATAATTTCATGTGTTTATTATAACTTCCACTTTTTATGGAAATTTATTAACAATCACCCTAAAGTATTTTATTTCTCTTTCAGAATGATCACCTAAAGATGAATTCGAGTCGGAACGGAGTTGATGGCAGTCTCAACTGCCGCGTGAGACTCGAGCAGATTTTGGCGATTGTTGTTAGAAAAGAAGGCTGCAGGGGCGATCCGGGAGACTTTTGGATGTATGAAAATGGGTATCTTTTATTCCAGGTAAGATAATTTCAAATTATAAATCTCAAAAGATGCTCTAATTGATCACAAAAATAGATTTATAAGAAAAGTTTTATATGAAATAAGCTTGATAATGAATAGTTGAGTTAACAAAGGTAACAGAAACTCGAAGTCATGAACACCGTTCATTAGCAATAGTTGCGCAGGAAGAAGCTTTATTTAGGAATATCTTCACAATACCTTCTTGATCACAGCTCTCCTGATATTAACTAATGACAGTGATCGTCAAATCAACAATCTATAATTTTGACCAGTTAGCCAGCTTTATTCGATAGAAACCAAATGCCTACCTCACGATTCGGTGTACAATTTTGAACCAAAGCTATTGTGACTTCTTGATAAGGTGTAGTAGCTCGCGACTCTACTTGAATGAACGAAAATTACAATCTACTGCTAAAGTAGCATTTTCTAATGTTTATTATCTTAATGATTGTAGGATTTCGGTTAGACAGCGGCAAATGCACCTTCCTGTCCCAAGAAATACGACAGACAATAATTAAAACGTTGAATTGGTTAATTACGAAAACATTCACAGAAACTAGGACGAACTTTATTTGTTGGTCTACTAACAAATACAAAATAATATTAATTCTATTGGTACTTACTGCTACTTTTGAAAATAGGTAGGTAAATAGAAGACTTTTGGCACCAACTTTGAAAGTACCAGCACTTGTAGAATTAATATTATTTCACATTTTTTAGTGTATAATAGTGGTAATATACATATTTCAAACATTGTAGTGTAGCTGTAACTAAAAATGTATAATTCAACCATTGCCGGATATGGTCTCTTTTTTAATTTTACTGTATCATATTTTCAATATGGAATCATTTCTTAGTACTCCTCCTTCAAATAAAAAAATATCATAAGAATCGGAGCACAATTATTAGTAGGAAAACAGAGCAAATGTAGAATAAAAACAAAATAAAGATGAGCACACACTCGAATTGTATAGCTCCTTCGTTCGGAAAGTCGGTCATAAGTATTCAAAAACTGCTACAGTAGGTACACGCAAAAAAAAGATTTCTTATAATTTAGAATAAAATATCGACGTTGGATGGACTTTGTGCTAGGTAAATCCTTTTCTGAAACTGCAAATCTAATATTAATTTCGACTGTAGAACTGAATGAATGAATAAATTTAATAGGTTTTTGAATTAAATATTTGAATATATCCCAGCTCAAACTGAGGCCGAATTTCTACCATCCTTATAACGAATTCAACTCGAATCAACCTTTCGTTAAAATTGGGCTCGTTTATCGAACTTTAAAAGAGTGCTAAATTATAGATATATATATATATATATGAATGATATATAATCAGAACGTGATGTTTTCTAATCGTTGACTAAAAACATGAAAGGTCATAATGAATTTATGACGAAGAAGTAATTCATCTTGAAATGTCACGCTCTTCTCTCAACGTATGAGGTTTTACTTAAACAACCATGTGCTAATGTCTAGTGCAATGAAATGACATTAAATATCCTAATCAAGATGCTTTTGTTGTTTCAAAAGTAAAAACTACATTTTGTTGATCAAAATCGTTTTAAAAACTCACTCAATTTCAGGAAAAAGTGCTGTGAAACATTTAGTAGCATTAGAAGGCTGTTTTTACTTTCCAACCGAATGTATTGTATTCGTGTAAAATTTTCGGTGTCTAATTCTCAACAGATGTTGACGTTTCATATGTCTCTAAGTCCAAAAAACACATTTTAGGACATTGGTCTGATTGTCTGTCTGTGACAAGTAGTTCGATTTTGTTGGGAACTGTTACCGCTTTTTACACAGAATGGAAATCCTGCTCGCACTAATTGCTAGGCAAAAAATATGTTGTGCCCACTCACACGACTACCAGTCTCATATAAATTCTATCGAATATAAAAATCGTCTGATAGTCTGATCAGATTGTACTACTAAGACAAACAACAATGTTCAATTTTGAAGTAAGAGTGACCATTGAGCCAGAATATGGCTAAATAGTTCGAAAATTCAACAAGTTCATTTGACAATAACCTGTTTTGCTTATCTCAGAGATACGTGATATAGCAGGTAGTAGAGGGCTTTATGCAAAATGTTTAAGACAAGTTTCATGATTAGAGCCGTTTTCGCGCCACAGTTTTAAGCAAAACACGTTCTTCAGCTATTACCTAGCAACCAGTGCGAGTATAATGCACTATCAGTGTTACCTGCGAGCTATATCGATACCCTACAAAACAGAAAAGAAAGCAACAAAAATGGTCCATCCGTTCTTGAGAGAATCTTGATAAAAACAGACAAACCAATGACTAAGAATATGTTCTTTGGACTCAAGAACATGTGTTGAAAAGCGGACACTGAAAATTTTACACGATTACAATACTTTCCTTACTATGTTGCGTAGAGTAGCGGTAGAAAGTAAAAATGGGGTTTGCTCAAGACTGTAGCGCAAAAACGGCTGTAACGGATTTTCATAAAACTTCCCTAAGGAATTATTCTACAGTCCTTAGCGGTGTATTTAATCTTTGCCTTAGCTGTCTGCTCTAAGACGAATCTCTGAGAAAAAAACGGAAAAAGTTTAGATCAAATTATTTTTTTATATTTTCTAAAAATTGTTTACTTATATTCTGACAAAATGGTTCGCCTTGCGAAAAAATGTAACATGACCATTGTCGTTTGTCTGTGTACCCTGAAAAAAATAAATAGTTGCACGAGTTAATGGGACTTTTTTTATTCGATGGAATTTGCATGAGAGCGGTAGGAAAGTAGGTTGAGTGGACACAACAGATTTTTCATCGACGAAATAAACCGAGGAGGTATACAATGCGATTGTTTGCATGCTTTTTTATGGATGTTCGCGCCTTTTAAATAGGAAAACGTGCTCCGATTTTCATGTTTCTTTCTTAATTGGATAAAGCACTATTTAGAATTGGTTCCATTAAAAATATTCAACATTCAACATGTCGTTCCCCTCAAAAACTTATCCCAAAGGGGATGGAGGGAGCAATTTTTTGAAAAAATCGAAATGGAGCGACAAATTTAAAGAAGAGACCATAGCCTGCACCTGGACATTGGAAATCATAGATTTCCAAATTACAGCAATGAAAAAGTCTAAAATATGTGTGTCGCCGCTATGTGGCGGTGGGGGATTTTTTTTTAGAAAATTGAAAATATGAGTCGGCCAAATTAAAGAAGATATTATATGTAGGAACATTTAAATTGTAAATTTTTCAAGAAAATACAGTTTCCGAATTACAGCAGTGGTAAAGTCTGATATATTCCGCGATGTTTAGAAATTTCTGAATAAGTATAAGCAAATTATTATCTTCTTTGGTGAACGTTGAATGCTTTTGATGATTAATACTACACTCTAAAGTGTTAAATAAATATTTCTTACAAAAAATTGGGCCAACTTTTTTAGTTGGTGCACTGAAAAATACAAAATAACATTAATTGTATTGGTTCTGGTACACTTTTTAAGTTGGTGCCAAAAGTTTTCAACTACAACTGCACAATTTCAACATTACCAGTAGCAATAGAATTAATATCTAAATATCTTTCATTTTTCTAATAGAGTTTCAATTAAGAAATGTACCCTATAGCATTTATAGAATCATCGATTACTAACTCATAAACAAGCTTCGGTATAATTCTTGATATACTCAACGGTAAATCACATATTTTGCCGATCTTTAATTATAACTGGAACATATTATGAATTGGATGTTTTTAATTCCTATTTATACCTAGGTAAAATTCATAAAGGTATAAACGGGACAAACGTTTTTAATACATTAAACAGATAAAAGCAGGTGATTAAAGGTACTAAATTTAATCTTCACTGACTGACATAATTAAACAATATGCAAGGCAAATCACATGCACATGTTTTAAAACCAACAGATTTCACCGAACATTGACCATGATCAGGCGCTGAATGTTGTAGATCATGCATTAATGATTTTACTTTCGGTTCCTAAATCGATTTCAATTATCTTAACTGTAGGCACCGATGTGGGTGGATCAATAAAAAAACTTTCTCTCCTCTGGGGATTATAATGTATGTTGAAAGTTTTCGGCAAAACAAGGCTACTAATTGTGAGCATTACATGCAGAAAGTAACTAGGAAGCTTTTATATACGATGGACTGTTTATTGCTTTGTGCGTAGCTGAGAAGCGTGCCTTTTAAAAAAATATCATTAGTTATTTGAAACAAGAACTATTGCGAAATATATGGCTTTCATAATGTTGTAGCATAAAAAATGGAAGAAATAGAAAATTTCAGCAAAATCCCAATCGGTAAGTACCTACGCCATTCATTTCTTTATAATCTGAATCTTATATATGACGAGGTAATGCTTGCGAAGTCATCCACGAATAACACTGCTATGTAGCACTTTATTATCAATATTATTTTTGAATTCTATTGGTGCCATTGTTGTGACACTTTCATTTTGAAATTTCAAACAATAAATTTCGCTACTAATAGCATCTTCCTAATTTAATTCCTAGTAGATATGATATAAGTGATGCTATTAGAAAATCAAGAACGTGCAAAAAGAGGAGAAATAATACGCACCCACTGTAACTCAAACCTTAAACCTTGATAATACAAACCTGGTTTGGCCTTTTGGTAATGGAGGTGAAGCGAGTGCCACTCAGGAGTCTATATTATACAAAGGAGCTCTCAACTAATAAATCAAGTCATTAATTCGGAAGCAATAACTTAGGATTCATAGTTTTAGATTGATACACAACTTTATTGTAGGTACAAATACTCCGAACTATACCCAGCTATTTAACTTAACCTAACCTAACCTTACTAAGAAACAGTAAGATTATCAAGTACATTTTTCGTGAAATTTGATCAAGCCCTAAGAATTAGAATACTGAACCATCTTTCAGCCGTCAGCTTTGAAATGAAAGATGAATCAACAAAATTACTGACCTTATTTTCGGTTGAAAACTCCAAAAAATGATTCCGAATATAATAAATACGCCTTCCACAGTATTAAATACAAATGGAGGAAAGCTTGAACAAATTTTTTACATGTATAAATTTTCGCTGCTTCAGATCACTACGGCCTGCTTCTCAACACAATCGCTCGCATTATAATTAACCTGCTCATATAGACGAACTCATACAAAGCAACTGGTTTTTACAAGTTTTGAAACAATAAGTATTCAATGATCTGAATACTTAATCAATACATATAATAGAGTACTAGAACCCGGTGGGTTTGTTCGTGGTAGTTTAATTAGTAAACTTTACTTGATTTGGAACCCAACTATTTGTACAAGTATCACAGGCAAGTGTTCGGTTATTATAAATGAACTACTAGATAAATATCTAAGTATAATAAACATATCATTCATTATCCCAAGAACAAAGAGCAGGATATAAATTAAAATTCAAAATCATTGTCATTATGTGACGGAATAGCGGCTGGTAACCGACATTCCTCTCAAACAGTAGGTATATATTATGTTTAAGGCGATTATAGCACACTTGAGCACATCAGCTTATTGTTTCGACAATAACAAATTATCTAGGAGACAAAGATCGATTTCATGAAACAGTTCAGATTATGCCGTGCAAGTCAAGAAAAAAAACATTATTACGACCCCATTAGCGACATTCCAGCCTACGCCAATGGTTTTATTGTATATTTTTTTATAGCTCCACTGACCTTTAAAGGTATTTGATGAGGAGGTGTCGGGAGGACGTGGTTTATGGCTGCATTTCCTTGTTCTTGAACAAATTAGGGTAATGCGATTGAGTAAAAGTCCGTGGGATCTGGCAATGATTTGAATAGTTATTATTATGGAAATTGTTTTGTATGCTGGTGATTTATTCTGGTATTGATATGTTCTCAGTGAGTGTTCTCTTTCGTTGTTTCCTGTGTCCAAAGCAACTCGGATGGAACGAGGTTTTATTTACGTGGAATCAGTTGCACATAATATATAGTATTCTTATCGTACGTTTGAGAGTAACCTAGAGGTTGAAATAACAATGAGTCTTTAAAAGAAAGTATATTCCACTTTTATTATTCTCTTGTTTTCGATAAACGTTTCACAATATTAGGTACATGATTACAGATAGATAATAGATCAAAAGCGATAAATATTAGAAGTTGGAGAAAAAAGTGAAGTAGATTAATTAGGGAAAATAAATATCGAAGTCATCTCCACAATTTATATTTTTTTTCTTAGGGATTGAAACATGTTTCGAGTCTATATAGACTCATCTTCAGTCAGGATATCTACAAAGAATATCTGAAAGGGTGGAATAATTAACAAACTAATATGTAGATAAAAAAGAATGTGGCACTATAGGTAATACAAGATAAATTTATTAATAAAGTGTGGAGATGACTTCGAGATTTATTTTCCTCGATAAACATTAGTTAGTTCCTGAAGACACATTATGATTAGTGCATCTATTGATTATACCGAAAATTATATTACGAACAATGTATATTTATTATTTATATTCAATGAAAATCTGTGATTAGGTATTATTTGGTTGAAAAAATATTAAGTGCTTAATTACTACGCCAAAAGAAAAGATGCCGAGTTGTTGATATAATAACTATCTATCTATTCTTGATGCTTTTACTATTTTTGAACGACCGATGTATGTATTTATATAGACCACGGCCTGTCAGATTGATACAAATATTAAATTTTTTATATACTTCAAAATTTATTAATCAGGTACCTACATACCGACGAATTTGGTCATGCAACAACTAAACCCATCTTTCATAGAACAATTGAAAATAGTCTTGAAGTTGGAACAAATGTTTAAGTTAGAATCTTTACTTATGCATTATAAATCATTGCAACATGAATTTTTGAATTCAGATTGTAAAACAAGAGATAAAAGTATTCTCCTACATAAAATGAATGGAAACGCTGGTATCAAGAAGTCACGTTTTATTTCAACGAAAATATTTAATGTACTTCCCTATGAATTAAAAATTATGGATGGGAAAAAACTTTAAATTAAAAAAAGATAAAAATTTTAATACTTTAGAATAATTGTAATTAAAAATAAATAGTAGAATAGTAGAGATAGTAAATATTAAATTTATGTGTCAATGAAATTAGGCAAATAAAGCCTAAAGTAGAATTATATTTATCAAATATTGTTTGATCACTAGATTTAGGTTATTAGTTATTTGTAATTAGTTTGTAATTTATTATGCCAAGCTGCACACAAATAAAATATCATCTCTGCAGAATATTGTTCAAACATTTCTTTAATGTACAATGTATTTCTTGGATAATAATAAATAATATAAATAAATAATAATAAATAAATAAAATAAAAAATGTATATTTCTATTACCCACAGTGAACGCTTTCAACTGATGTATGTCGTGGTACACTAGAAGAAAATATCTCACATATTTAGATGTAGATGTAGATAGGTATATATTTACGCTACCTATAGGTATCCAACTGTGATTCGGTTTGACATTTTTTCGTTTAGTACTTTCGGAAAATAAGACTGCGACAAACAGACAAACAGATAGATAAACAGATATACACCAGAGTTGCCTTCGAAAGGTTCTATACTCTCATCGGATATACAAAGCCCGAAAAATGATAATTCAGAATTACATTGTGCATCCGCCATAATTTGAAATACTTATTAGAAAATTGCCCTATCTCAATACTTACTATCACATTTCTCCAACATCATTGAGACACATTTATGTTATATTTTTTTATATACAAATCTGATACTCTTTCTCCAAATTGATATTTGATTATTCTTTTTATTATTCGAAATAATATGTGAATATGTTTCTTCGTTTAACCTTGACATCACGTTTAGCATACTCGACAGACTATGACAAATAATTCGATCACTATCATTATATCTACATATATGACACATTTCGATGACATGGTCAAAATTCAACCTTGCCAAGGAATTCTCAACTATAATACTATTTATAGATATACTTTGTTTCACGAATGATGGCGTCTGTCATGAAAACACGATAAACGAATCAATTCAACTGACGGGAGTAAATCAGTGTCGTAACAATATCGAGGTAAAATATGGTATTTCAAATTTTCTATACGCCTCAAGGAAGTTCATATAATTAGAGAAAACAAAATCTCGAATGATTAAATAAGTAATAATATGAAAGATTTATTATTAATAAGAATGCATAATAATGAATTATAAAATATAAATTTATTTATTTGAGTTCTCTGAAATATCACTTTGAATTTGTGACGCCTATGAAATAAAGATTGCGTTGCGTTCAGACATACAAGTAGCGGCTTATCATAGTATTTAAGGAGATAAGCTTGAAATTCTCATGTCGTAGCTTAGACCGACAAATGTAGTAGAGAATTTCATGATAATGAGATGCGATGAGAAGTATAGCGTGATGTACGTAGCTCGTGAATGATTACATACAATAGCCATAATTCGTGATACAAACTATATTTATTTTCATGTACCTATTCTTTTTCAAGGCCATCTAAAATTGCAAGAAGAACAACCAATCATCCCTTACTGTGTAGATTACTTCATAAGTATATTTGAATAAATAAAGAGATGGTTCCTGATTATTGAATATATTACTCGAAATTATGTACGGATTCTCAACAACCAGAGACGGTTGGTACCTAAGCAAATATCAGAAGAATCATTAGCACAAACTTGTCTTTTATAATATGATGGAACAATATTTGAACAGCTGAACTCTTTGAACAAGGCCATACATATACGTTCGGCATTATTGTCGTTTTGTTAGAAGCAATTAACTTTTATTTGTTTTCTGCGAAATGTCAATAGGTGAACGTGAATATCCTTCAAATATGCCGAACGATCAATAGAAGAAATCATTCAAGTATAACAATGACAGGTAACAAATAATGCAATTATTTGTCGTTGGCATTGCGATATAGGAACGGTTTGGAGCATATGTGATGTATTGACAGTAGGTACAGAATTATTACATTTGTATCTATTATATCTACAGATTTTAAAATGAAAAGTGGGGATGGTATTAGGTACGATGGCATTGAAATTGTATTTCCAAAAGCTAGATCTAAAGATGAGCTTAGCAATGATAATGTAATTATGTCTTACGGGGTTAAAAAAAATAAAACATTATGATCACGTATTTTAGGTTACTTACTAATTAAATACGATATTCAAATTTATGTGAGACAATCGCTTATAAAAGATCTAATCTCTTTTAGCTTAAAGATGATGGTGAATAAAGCCTTACAAATTTTCTAAATTCTCAAATAGTGTACAAGTTAAAAAAAATGGTTTGTCCAAGAAAAATATATAAACTTATGATACGCACAGAGAATAGGTCAAGGAACAAATGTAAAACATTCTTGTGAGGCATTAGAAAGAATTGCATTTAGAGATACCCGAGAAAAGTCTTATTGACTCTTGTTAGATTTATCGATATATCGCAGCTATTACTTCACTTTCTTATTAGCGAACAGATGTAGAAAGTTAACTGAAATACTCGATTGCAAGATTTTTTTGCTAGCGCTATTGGATATTTATTCGTGCGCATATATCGATTGTATTTACTACTATTTGTTTGACAAATATAGATGTTTAGCGAATGATACATTACTGAAACGGTTTCTCTGAAGTTCTGTCTTTGGATGAAAAAAAATGTCAACATATGTCATGTGTAGTCTCTACTTCATTGTTTGTATGTTTTTACTTACTTACTTACCCACGAATGACACATCAATAATAAAACAATCTGTTTTTCGGTGGTCTTATACCATGTCAGGTGGTAGAGGAGTCTTTGATATAAATTATTGTGCTGCTAAAATAATAATGATGTCATTTGAGAAAAATATTGGAGTTCTCTAAGAACTTAAGAAATAATATTTTCAGTTAAACTTTACATGAACAATTTTCATACAAGGAATTGAAGATATCCAGCTAAGAAATCAGTTTTAAGTTTTAAGAAAAGATTTTATTTCAGGTTTACTAGGTTATCAATTTGTAAGCACTGAAATAGGCACTCATATACCTAATCATTATTCATAGGTATCCAAAGTCCAATGTTTGTGACGCTTTCATGGTTTTTATGACATCATTGCTTAAGCAAATATAATTAATTCACTTAACTATAGTTTAGAACAAGTTTTATCTTGGAGAACACCGTCATTTTTATTAAAGGGCTCAAAATCAACTGCCGGAATTAATTTGACACAATAGTACCGGTTGCTGAATACCGATAATACACAAGCTCACAAAATAACAAGTAGCTAAGTTTGGGTTCACATCATGAATTAATCACTATCCACTTCACATGGATAAATGATGCGATCAAATAGTTATTTAAGAGCCATAAGACTATACAACAATCTTCCAAATGATCTAAAAATATTTTAAAAAAATAATACCAGAAAAAAATATTATTAAAGAAATTTATTGCAGGGAATAACATAAAAGGAGGATAAATTTATGTTTACATATTCCTTGTTTGTTTTTGTTAACATTGGATGACTATTTTATATTATATAATATTGAGTAATAATATAAATGTTGTTAAAAAAATTCTAATGTTCTCTTTACTATTATTATTATTCTTTATTCTATATACTTCTATTACTTTTTTCTTATCTTGAATTATTATTTTTTTTGATCGCCTTGGACAGGAGTCTATTTCATTTTATTTTTTTGGTACCAGTCCTACGAACATGTATTATCATATACTGTACTGTAGGTTAATCTTAATATTATATAATGTAGTTTTATAATTTTATGATATACTGGTTAATAAATAAATAAATAAATAAATTGACAGAATAAAATCGTACACAAGCGACAAACGCTTTGACGAAGTCACGGGCGTCTTCTAGTAATAACTATGTTTCTAATAACAAATATTCACGACAGGTGTTACAAACTGACTTTAAGGTGGTGGAACAGGTTAACTGCGATACCTATATAAATCACCAAAATCGATCAAATTACTTCTGATGGCAAAAAAGAACCTGTTCCATAATTATTTGATAGAACACCAAAAAAATATAAAATGAATTGTGCGTGTATCTTTCTTATCCACAATCATTGTGGTTCGTGTAAGAGATACATATTTGAGCGACTTCCCAAACGGAGGAGGTATATAATTCGACTGTCTACTTTTTTCATGTTCATTTGTGCGTTCGGAACATTTCCTTCCCTCCAAAAACTGCCCCCATATTAGAAAACATTATTTTGTATTATGTGCACAAATTTATAATGTCGATTGTATTAGAAAAGGTTTTGCAAAAAGCAACTGGCATATGTGTAATGTTTCAGTAGACCCACAAATTTGAAATGAATGAAATTTTCTAATTCTTTTAGAAATATATATTATATAAAGAGAAAGAATTTATAGAAATTTGAGCATAGAGTTAACAAATATCCCCTATAGGGGTAAACAAATTGTTGTAAATTCTGCGGATGTACCCAAAAGCTTTATCTAAATTTTTTACACATGTGAATATCGATATCCATGGTCTATTAGTGCATGGATGATATCAGCCCCTTTATCCCACTCAACATGTATACCTACTTATTGTTTTCTGCTGAATCGCGATCACTTGCATAGTATAAGTAATTTACTTATACTATGTTATGTCTCCTAAGGCCATAATGGAATTGGTACTTTGTTTATACTTTATACAAAAGGCTGACAGTCTAATAGTATGTTGTATTCTACACATTGACTGTATGCAAAAAAACTCATGATCGCCTTAATATACATATGAGCTTATCCGTGCAGGTAATCAGAATCATTTCCTCTGCACTCGGTGAAAAAAAGAACAATTAACATTCATTGGATCGCTATGCAAATAGGGCCTTCATTTTTTTTCCTGGCTACGTGAAAGGAATGTCGTTTTCCATATAACCAAGTACTATTTAAGAGAAAAGCAATTTGCTACCTTAGTGGTCTTGATAATGCTACGGAACAGTTATTTTTATGTGTATATTAATAAATATGCTAATCGATAATGTAATAATTTTGTTCGATATACGTTGTTGTTTTTGTAACGGCACAAAGTAAGCTCGCAGAACAAACAATTGAATGATTCATAGGTTGGTATTTTTTATGAAATGAGTATCTAATAAAAATTATTCCATTTGCATATTATGATGGAAGCCGTGCAGGAAAAAATAGCATAAACGATATAAATATATAGAAAGATTTATGGTTCTGTATTCAGTGATCAATTAGGTAGAATTAGATTGACGCAGTTGATAAAGCCTGATAAGGGGGAAGCCTCCTAACAGGCTGAAAAAGAATTAAAATTATAATGAAATACTTACACTCATTTCTTAATATTATAAAACAGCCCTCATTCCAATAAATTATTTTTGAATTAATTGAATAGTTGATAAAACTACCTAATGTATTTTGAAGGCACAGAAAAATCACCAGTGCAGTAATCAATAAATAAATCAAATGCATTCAATTATCAATGATAATTACCATTCATCTAAATCACTCTAATTAACCAGAACAATTGATCATTTCATATAATTATTTCGGAGATTAGTTACGCTTAACCACCAATTAATACAAATTTGTTTTTGTTTATCAATTTTCAATCAAAACAATTATCTATTTTAATTTAATTGTTGGACCTTGCAAGAACAAATTAGGCAGGCTGAAAATCACCAACTGATTTGATTAAACACGAATAGTATATAAAAGTCCTTGGCCTTTGAAAAGCTGGAATATCAATCATTGCAGAATTGTATTAAAACCTACTACATAATAATTAAATAAGTCATACAAGTTACAGCGTAGAGAATCTATAATTTACAACTCTAAAAAGTACCTAATAATATTAATTAATATTAATAATTAACTTATATCATAACACTTATGCAAACGTAGGAACCAATCTTAGAAGCAGTAACAAAATAACGTCGTGATACGATGAGAAAATGTTTCACAAATTCTTCTATATATCGCTTTAAAATTATTAGAAGATCCCGATAATCCATCTAATAAAATCAGTTATAGTTTTGTTAAAAAAAAGTTTTTTTAAGAAATCTGTCAAAAATAGAGGAGCGCTCTAAAACAAATTCAACATCTGGTAGTATGTATCAGCGGAATAAGTTCCTCAGTACGTATGAGGTTATCATTCAACCATTTAAGATTGATTACACATGTCATATCATCAACAATGTCAAATTCCTCAAACCGTGAAATTGTGGAAATATACCTCGAATGAAATTATAGTCCTCAGTCTATTATTGATACAATTAAAATCAATCAGTAACAGCTATAAATATAGGTAGTTATCGCCGTTTATTGCTATATTTCATAAAATATTGCACAATTGCATATAATCGTTCTATTTATGTGTGATTAACTTGTTATTATTAGGTAATTCCTACAGAAAAAAGAGCGAAGCAAAATTAAAGAGAATTTAATTCTATATTAGTACTGGACATTAATTTGTTAAAATACTCTAGATCACACCCGCCAATATTTTTTAGAATTGTTATCAGTCTACCCTTACGACAAATCGACAAATAAATATTAGGTATATATAAGAAACACATACAGTTTGTTTCACGAATCATGGCTATTGTGTGTAATCATTCACGAGCTACGTACATATCGCTATACGTCTCGTCACATCTCATTATCATGAAATTCTCTACTACGTTTGTCGATCTAAGCTACGACATCAGTAGCTGCACGTATGTCCGAAGGTAACGCAATCTTTATTTCATAGGCGTCACAAAGTCATTGTGACATTTCGGATAAATACTAGTTGGAATCTGAAAAAAAAAGTGTTGGTGTTTAAAGTGGTAATTCTGTGTTTATTATTTTTGATTACATTTCAGATAATTCAGGTGCATAAATTTATGTTTCATTACTCAAGCAATAATTATATATAAAATGTATTTTGTGTTTCTGCATTATTGTTGATAATAAATCTTTCATATTATGTTTGCTTATTTAATCAATCGATATTTTTTCTTCTAATTATATGTACTTCCTTAAATGCCATATTTTAGCTCGAAATCGTTACGCCACTGATTTACTCCCGTCAGTTGGATTGATCCATTTTTCGTGTTTTCAAGGCAGACGCCAACATTCGTGAAACAAACTGTATACAGAAATCAAGGGAGTAATCTTTAAAATGAACTTTTCAGTAGCTCGTATGTAACTACCCACTAGGCTCTGATTTGATATAACGACGGGCATGAATCCTAATTTAAACAAAAAATTGATACTAAATCTTTGAACTATTAGGATTACGTAAATCTGATCAAAAAACAAAACCCGTATAAAATAACTATTGTGTCTGTCTTCTATCCGTCTGTCTATTTTCTCTGAATCTGCTTAACAAAAATATTGTTAAAATTTGGTACTTATACAGTATACAGACTTATGGTACCCAATTTTAATGTGAATATACAAATTCTAATTTTAGATTAATTTTTTTTTGTCAAAATAGATTTTTCTGTGACATGTCAAATAAATGGGCTCGTTATGATTTATTCAAATATGCTTTATCGGAATTTCAAAAAAACTGCTTAAAGGAAAATACAAAAATTTACCAGTAAAAATCCACGGAAAAAAAAGCACGGAACCATCTCTAAGTAAGTCCGACACCCACTTGATCGATTTTTGTTTTTCATTTAAATAAAGCATCACAAAAGAAGAAAAAGTTGTAATAGACCTTATATTTTGTCATCCTATGGACCCAAAGAGTATTTAAGCGAATTCCTCACTATAGATAGGATATCTGCATTCAATTAAAATTAGAGATCTCGTAATCGCTGTCCGCATGGATCGTTATAAATCCAATTGAAGAATTTACTTTCGCGACTACCTCAACAGTCTCTTCGGCAATGTCCAATTAAATAAAGTTCCAGCTATAACAAATTTATTGTCGAAACCGAACGGCTTTTCCTTTTAATTCCCTAAAGCGCCCATAAAAGAGTTTGTTATCTGTTTGTATAGTTTCATTCCGATATACTTACAGAAAAGAATTGCTGCCGTACATTCTCCAATTTTGGAGTGAAAATAAATTCGCTTCTCTCTTTCTTATTGGCTTTGGCCTCTCGCCGCAAACAACAACAAAAGCAATTAAAGATTTTGTCTTGGTCAAGGTAGTTATTTTATAAAACCTGGAATTGCAACTGAATAAAAGTCCAAGATTATTGTCTCCTGGAATTGTCAAACCATTATTTTGATTTTTTGTTGAACAAGTTACTGAATCATCTTCTATTTTCTAGGGATTACTTTCTGCAAATTCAGTTTGTTGGTGGAACAACGGCCTGAATGGGGCAACGAAAAGTCTAGTTTACTATGGTTATGTCAATCCTGGGGCACTATTGGTAGGGTCAGAGCCGTGCGCACTGGAGATTCTCAGGAATGCCTGGGCCAGGCGTGTACTTCAACCACCACCTGGATACCAAATCGTCGCACTGGGTAAGTAGGGAAAAGTTATACATACAGGTTGAGTTTTTTTATGTTCAGTACAGGGATCTCGGCTACTATGGCAGATACGAAAAAGTTTAAATTGGCAAAGAATTGCAGTTTTGTAAGCTACAGTCGAGATCCCTGTACTAAACATCAAAAAAATTCACTCTGTATATCATAATTATATTTATAAACGAAACCACGACATAGTTATAAGATACTGTAGTTTTATATTGTATCATCTACTCGTACTACTTGGACTGAATATTTCTTTACAATAATAAAAATATATAAATTTGACGGGTGATGGTAATTTTTTGGGGTGCAATACAAAATTAGAAGACTTCTGGCACCATTTTCCGAATGTGTAAAGCAAGGTGTAACTATGCTCAGGGAATCAAAACTTGTCAATAACTTCTAAATTATTTTAAATAATTGATGATATGATTGATCGACTTATGCTCAAGTTCTTGTATGTGATGTCCGTTATGTCTGGAATAACATATTAATATGTTACTCTATTCTATTCATTTTATTTTATTTATTTATTTACACATATTCTGACAAAAACTTTTTTAATACTTGTGAACTACAATTTTACTAATTTTACTATTTTTGTTACTGCGACCTGTCATAAATGTATTTTGTGTACTTAGCATGATTAATAAAGTATCTATCTATCTATCATAATAACATAAAGAACTTGGCAGATTGGCAGCTGACGAAAAAGTTGCAGAGGCATAAGATCGGCAAAGAGAATAGAGATTGTTGTTTCTCATGTGATAATCCCAATTCTTCAGCAAATTAGCTCTGAAAAACTGACAAATACACAGAGGCCACAGAGGTAGAGTAAAATTAAACTTGTCTCGTATGTGTTACTGTTGTTAGCGAGCGGTGACGTAGTTTGAAGCCCGTCAATGATTTGTCTGTTTCAGCGGAAAGATTCAAAATTATTTTATTTTTTAATTTTTCTTTCTTAGAAATTGAATATGTTTGCTTAGTAAAATATATTTTTCGTATTTATCAAGGCTCGATCTAAAAGATAGGAACAGTTTGAAAATTTGGTCGACATCCCTATTGTAAAAGTTTACAGAAAAGCTGTTGATAGCAGCAGCCGCAAAGATGAGTGTGAGGAATGTATAGGAAATGTGTAGGAAGTATAAAGACATTTTGGATATTGGCCTTAGAGTTTTAGGACAGTTAATAAAAAAACAATATATTTTCGAGACAAAAAGGACTGCAATAGGAGATATTTATGTCAACAACCTAGAATTGCTAGTGAAAGAGTTATGTTTTTAAGGAAATATGGAGAAAACTACGAGTCAAAATTCGGAAAAGTAGTTTTTCTTGACGAAACTTGGGTAGAAGTGGATCTAAATAATGGCAAGAGGATTCAGTAAAATCAGTGAAGTGAAAAAAAGGTTATGTTTCGGGCACAGCTTACCTAACTAAGCTGTGGTTCGGGCAAGAGGTTTATCGTGCTACAAGCTGGCTCATCTCTCATCTAGTGGTTTTATAAATGGAGCCAGTTAAATTTTTTCATCCACACGCCGATTACCACGATAATACGATCTGTGAACTTCTTGAAAAATGGATCAGGGAAAAACTAATTCCAATTCTTGAAGAGCCCTCAATAATTAGCTTTAATAATGACCTATGCCCAATATCTCAAATTTGTTTTTTCTTTTAACAAGTATGGTAGAATATTGCCCTTATACTTGGTTTTCCTTACTCGACAATGCTTTTCTTCACGATTTTCCTGAATAATTCCCGTAAAGATCTTTATCGACATTCAGCACTTCTGCGGCTGTTCAATCAATCTTGTCAGTGTAGGTTTTCTTATTTTGAAATCAAATAAGTCAACAGGTTTAAAACCAATTTTTTGCTTGTCTACCATTTTTTTTATCAATTGCCTGCTCACATTTTAGGGTAATTATGGTAATTTAAAAAATAATGAGTTTTTTATAATTCGTTGTTAAAAACTTCGACTATTGAGTCTTTTATTTATTTGATTTTATCTCATATTTAATTATATTATTTACTATTATTCCTTCACTAAAAACATAGGGAATTTCGGATTTCTCTAAATATGAACGTATCGCTAACAAATAATTTTGGAACAGGTTATTCGTTGCCAATCTGTCATTAGGTGCCTGTCACTTTGAAGTAATCTTTAATCTATTTTATTAAAACTTACAGAAAGTTCCTAATCCGCCATACTGGTTATTACATTACTAAATTGTTTGGAACCTCTGCTCCTCGTGATTTGAATACCGCCTCTTTAAGTGGAAGGCGACTATACAGATTTTACAGTTGCTGTAACTAGGAAACCATTCATTTTTTTTTAAATGTCCAACTTAAATGTGGCCGAATATGGTCTCTTTTATTTCGCTTCTCAAATTTTTTATTTTAAAAAATGCCCCCTCAGCACTCCTCTTTCAAATAAACAAAATCGTCAAAATCGAGAAAAATTGAAAATAATATGAATTCTATTGGTACTATTACTTTTGAAGTTGTGCAATTGCAGTTAGATTGATAACTTTTGGCACCAACTTCACAAGTACCAGCACCAATAGAATTAATATTATTTTCTATTTTCAGTGCTCCAGCTAATAACTTCGGTCCAATTTTTTGTAAAAAATATTTATTTCAGTCTATTGAGTGTAACATTAACATTAGTCAAACGTTCACTAATATCTACCAATGAAGATAGTACTTATCCTATTATTCACGTATATTCTTTGCTTCTATGTGTTATTATTAAGATCTCAAAACATAGCTGCGGAAATAGATGTTATCATTTTACCACCTCTGTAACTCGAAAACCGTAGCTCTTTTGAAAAAATGTTCAATTTAAATGTTTCCGGATATTATCCCATCTTTAATTATACTATCACAGATTTTTGATTTTCGACCAGATTTTTTGCCAACTCCACCCCTTCGGTGGCGGTTTACAGAGGGAAGGAGATTTCGGATTTACGTTTTTACGAATATGGGACCATTTCTCAAGTCTCTTCTTTCAAATGAATCAAAAATCATGAAAATCTGAGTATGTTTACTATATACAAGGCGCGCAAAAACCAAAAAAAAAGTACATAGTCGAATTGTATACCTCCTCCGTTCGGGGTTCGTCGGTCAAAAAAGCCCACAGCCCAATTTAATACCTGCTCCGTATGGGAAGCATTTCAAAAAGATTAACACACGATTGCCATTTAAATACCAAATGCAATATGTAATAATAATAATCGATTTTTTACCACTGTGACAGGAAATATAATGATATTTAATAGATAGTTAATTGGGATTGGCGCAGGTTGCGTTGTGAACATGCCATCTAATTGTTAAATAATGATGTTGTCCGGCAAAGTCAATTCCATGCTCAAAAGAAAGGTTACTTTTTCTTATTGTTGTTGTTCAATGATTTAAGATGTGACGCTTGGATTTTTTGTTCAACTGAAACACCTCTTATTTTCGAAAGCGAGTTTTTGCAAGTGACAATCATGCTAAGATAATTGTTTATATATACGAAGTGAATGTTAATAGAAAAAATATTTACAGGTAACAATGAACAATTAGATGATTATTCATAAATGAGTTATAATTTTAGACTGAATAATTTTTTATTGATTTGAACAGAAGAAAAAGCATTCCTCAAGTATGGCTTTGTAAGTTAGATATTCTTGGATATTTACCGTTATACATTATTATAAAAGGACAGCCTAATCCAAACGAATTTTTGAATTCAAATTTGTTTGAATCAGTGTTATACTGATCTTACATCAATATTTTAATTTGATACCTTAAAGATGTTTTGAAAAGGTATTTAGGTAGATACATCTTATTTAATTTTAAGTATTGAATACTATATTTCATACCTCTGAGGTTACTGAACATAAATAACTTTCTTACGAAAACTAGGAACAACTTTATTTTATGGTGCAATGAAAAATAAATAAATATTTTTTACAAAAAATTGGACCGATGTTATTAGTTGTGGCACTGAAAAATACGAAATAATATTAATTCCATTGGTGCTGTTACTTTTGAAGTTGTGCAGTTGCAGTAATTTTTGGCACCAACTTCACAAGTACCAGCACCAATAGAATTAATATTATTTCGTATTTTTCAGTGCACCAACTAATAACGTCAGTCCAATTTTTTTTTTTTAAATATTTATTTCACACTTTTGAGTTGAAAATTAGTCACGAAAATCGTTGAACGTTCACTAATACCAAAGAAGATAGTACTTACCCTAATACCCACGTATAGTCTTTGCTTGTACTTGTTATTATGTAGAGATCTCAGATCATCGCCGCGGACATACCATTTAACCATTTTACCACCGCTTAACTCGAAAACCGTAACTCTAAGGAAACAATGTTCATTATAAATTTTGCTACAAATATTATTTGGATTTGAGGTTTTACGAATATGGGACCATTTCTCAAGTCTCTTCTTTCAAATGAATCAAGAATCATCAAAATCGGAGTACGTTTACTATATAAAACGCGCGAACAAACAAAAAAAAGGAGACAGTCGAATTGTATACCTCCTCCGTTCGGGGTTCATCGGCCAAAAAAAACAATATTCATTCTGTTAGTACTGTTACTATTGAAGTTTTGCAAGTTTTAGGGATAGGGATAAAATATCAGTTATCATGTACCTACCAAAAGAATAAATATTATTTTGTAAATTTCATGGGATAGTTTCCTAGTTTTGTAAGAAGTTATTTATTTAGCATTTTTCAATGTGAACGGAATCACATATAACCCTTTAATAAATATCTATGCACATACAATGATTTGCAAACTTTTCGAGTAGGTACTCTCCCGGCCAAGTGCTCTGAAACTATCAAAGTTTTTCAAAAATAATTCAATTCAAACGTTTCTATAAATCGTTTCTTCTTTGATGTTACCTCATTTGTAGGTGATTTTGGCAGAAATACATACTGAATTTATTATTTTTTTAATGTGACCATATCTCATCTCTCCTTTTCTCAATGAAAAAAGTATCCTCAAAATCAGAGCAGGTTCACTACTCCAAAGTGGCATTTATTCATATATAAAAAGCAAACATACAGTCGTATACCTCCTTTGTTTTTCGATATCGGTCAAAAATATCCAAATTCTACATTAATTAGAACCAGTCAATTTTTCAACGGTAAAAAATGAAGAATTCCAAAGTGAAGCTGGATAAACCCCTTAATTTGTTTTCTATTCCAATGATTACCTATTACTTATTAAATAAACAAAATTTTTGCCATTTGTAATAAATTGAATTACATCTTATCTGTAACTTCTCTAAAAAGCCCGATGCAACATTAACAAATACAAATAATAATTTTATATAAAATTGCAAAACATTCACTACTCTCTTATCACAAACGACGGTGTTCATAAACATTTTGTGCTAAATCTTAATGTTAATGTACCTTGGCAAACAGACCATTTATGTCGTAAAAACGATGTAGGTACACAATTGTTAAACTCTTTATTATCTTCACATCCGCTACAAGCTGAACTAAAATTTGTTTAAGCCGCGTGCTCATGGTGCGACCACTAACTCTGGCCCGCACTAGCAGGTTTGGGTTTTTCAATGCAATAGCATTCGATCCTCTGTCCTCAGAACGATTGTAAATAAATAATAAAAGATCAACAAATTAGGTTTTGCGGAGACGCGTGATTCACCCAGAGGCCATTTTTTAATATCTCAAGCATCGTCGCTGAGCATGATTTGATAATTAATTCTAAGTTGTTAATTCCAGAATCATTTTCGGATTTACAAATAAAGTAAGAATAAATATTATATCAACTAAATAGATTTATTGGAACCATTATTAAATAGAAAACTGGATACTAATTTACTATTACTAATGGTAGGCTGGATTAGTAACTTCAAATAAATAATCTTATTAAATTAAATTCATAGTTGCAAACTTAGCTTGATAAATACAGATATCGATTACTACTGATTCATATAATATTCTCTTTCGATGAAAATATCGGTAATAAACTTAATAATAATATTAAAAAGGCTTGTGGGTGAATCTCATTATCTCCGGACTGGTATATACCACAAACCATAAAATGTATGCTTTACCTACCACTTACTACTTAGGTACCTACCTATTTCTATCAAGTTACCGACTCAGCTTGGAAAGACGCTGGCCACTACGCAACGACCTTCCTGTCGTTCTTTTATTGTTTTCAATCGCTATGAAAAAAGATGGTTGAATACTATTGCATTAAAATTTCCATAACTGCTGTCGCGGGTTGATGCGGGTCGGAGTAGCGCCATGTGCAAGCTTCAAAAATTTAAAATTTAGTAAAAAATGTAGGGTTCATGTAGAGTAATTATTCTATTTTTGCAGAGGATTTGGAGCACTGTGAAACAATACCAGTCTCCCAAACACAATGGACGCCACTTCCAGAAGCAGTATGTGCAGTTGTTTTAAGGCTGTCCAGCCAAGGCAGACCTGCTGGTATTGAAACGATTCGGGAGGCACTGATAATAGCCTTTCCACATGTATCGCCCCCTAGCGAGCACGCCCTCTATGACACTCTGGTGCAACTCACCAAGGAGAGAAAACTCTACAACACCAGCAGTGGATATTTTATAGTTACACCAGAGTGAGTTGATCTTAATTTTTTTGTCTGCCAATACAGGGACGTTTCTAAAACGAATAAATACAAGTTGAAGAAATGCATTTAACAAATAATTTTCAACATCCAAATAAGCAGTTATTGCAATGCAAATAATTAAGCAGCAATAAGTGATTGAGCCAGTATGTTTTTTCAAAATTTCATAACATAATTATTTTTTTTGATGTTTATCAGTAGATCAGTAGAATCATAAACGTACATTTACTTCCAATGCCTCTGTAAAAAACTCAATCTCGCACACTCCATATTCTCCAAATTTTCACTTCTCCCACATCCCCCTAAAAAACTCAATCAATTTCTCTCACAAACCCCGTAAACACCAAAAAACGTATCCTTAAACTCTCCTATTACGTCAACATTCCATATTTTCTCACTCAAACGCCATATAACCAAAACTGTGTATGTTCTATGCTCTATAGTTTAAAATTTAGTTTCTCATACCAACAGCAATCTTTGTCAACAGTTTACACATAAATCTATATTGATCACTCACACCATACACACCAAAATCCAAATTGTATGTATCTCTCACAATCTTTGGTTACCTACTCCAAACATCCAACCTGCATATTTCACACGTAGGCCTCCTATAAACCAAAATATTATCCCAATAATGTTTATACCTTTTGGAAAAAAAAATCTTAGAGTATTCAGGTTTTTTATAAAAATAATTAAATATAAAAAATCACAGATATCAAGAAGTTTGAATACAATACGATAATATTTCAAGATCAAGAAATGTAATAGTTTTTTAAGTGATCACAAAATATAATTTTGGCAAGTGGTAGTAAATTGCAATCAGTTTAAAATCAACTGATAATGATGACCTTGTTTTAGGAGAAAGAGATCTCGTAGTCAGTCAAGAAATAGAAAAAGGGATGAAAATGTATCTGATGTCTACGTCAACAAAACCATGTTAATGTCTACAGAAGAAGCTATGGCTATGGTTCATGGAGATATGAGCACTATAAGAGATGGCAATATAACTCATCAATGTATACAGACAAATTTGGCAGATGTAATTTGCGGAGGTAAATATGAATCAATGATATTCTATTTCTAAACTATACTTCGCAACTTCATAATTATCTTGAATTGCTAAAGTTAAAGTTATTATTTTTAGGTAACGCCAGTGACAAAATTCTTTATCCAAGAAATAAACGGAGATCTTCCTCGTTCCCTTCACCAAGAAGTGCTGACAGACGTGGGTCTTTCCGACTTTGGAGCTCAAATAGACGATTAAGAAGGTCAGCATCTACCAGAACTATTGCGAAGCATTACGTTGACACCAGTAGCAGTACAGAATACCCCAACAGTGGAGATTCTACCCCTACACCAAGTATGTTCAATTTTCGTGTTACCAGATCTTTTTGGTTTCAAAATATCAATATACACTATTTACTCAATATTTGATTCCAGAAAAAGAATCTTTGCTGTCAAGACTGTTCAGGAGGTCTAAACGTTCTCAGTGCCAGATAGGGACATTCAGTGCCCAGTTCCCCCCAACTGAATGGTTCAATTCTAAGGCTATACATCTACATAACGTCGGAACTCAAACCACAGCGACAGAAAAGGTAAAATTAGTAAATCTAACAATTATGAAAAATTCAAGATAAAAGCGTAATGTTTATTTCCTAAACCGAAAACATACGAATTAATTTATTTTTCTCTCTATTTTATAGGAGACAGGATTGAACATTGTCGCCTACCTTGAAAACTGTGATATTGGCTCATCAAGATCAGCCACCCTTCCACGAAACCATCGAAGACAATTGTCCAGTGACCTGAACTTTGGTACTCCATGCACAGGATCCAGGGAGAACTCTCCACTCTCGAGATATGTGAATTCAAATTACACAACCAGTACATTACCGAGAAAAAGCGGTTACAGAAGCAAAGACAGTTCAAGAAAAGCTAGCAGAAGCAGTCTTGGAAAGTCCCAACTAGCAGTGGAACAGAAACCAGATGAAAAGCCTCCAGAAAACGAAACGAGAATTGAATCTCCTAAATGTAATGATAGACTAGCAGTTGTCAATGTGGAGTCCAATAAAACTAGTCCAAAATATATGACCACCAATTTTAGCTACGATGACAATACAAGTTCCACGGCTGAATCTCCTGTCAAAAACCTATCAAGTATCGACAATAGCGGACCAAGTAGTATAGAGTCTCACAAAAGCAGCAAAACTGGTAGCTCTTTGACTAGCGGCCCATCTAGCTTGGAATCTCACAAAACAGTTATAAACAGAGCTCTGATCGATCCTCCCAAAGTAGATTCCAGAAGCATCAAAAAACATTATAGAAAGGATTCTGGTAAAACTAAAACTGCCCAGAAAACCATATCTGCAGTAAGCCCAAGCCACTCTATGTCTCATAGCAATTCTTTTACCTTGCAAGTAACAACAAATCAAGGTGGCCTGAATTTAAATAACAAAACAAATGCAACGACGACAGCTACCATCAATGGCGGTACTAATAGTAACACGAAAATATTCGTCCAGAATTCACCAGTGAGATCTGTGATAACATTTGAGAATGGACAAGCAGAAAGCAACCCCAATGTCGTTATAATTAATGGAGATGCAGTTGAAGTGCCAAAAATGGACGCGACAAGTAGTGATAACTGTGATATAAAGCCATCAAAGAATACTAATCAGTTCAAAGAATCACATCAGAGCTTGAATAATTCCAGAGATACTATCAATTATGAGTCAAAATGTGATACAATGAACAATAGTAGAAAGTTGTCACTTCAAATACCATCAAAAGAAGGTTTGAGCTATCATAATCTGATTAAGAATGTATCTTCCAGAACACATAATCAGTACAATTCAAATTCTAATCCAGACTCACCAATTGCGAATACCTTCAGAGAATTCTCCAAGAATCCATTATTTACCAGCAGTCCTCCCAGTCCTACCAAGAGCTATGAAGGCATTCCAATGTTGTCATCAGGAAAATATATTAACAAAGAGGTTGGCTCAAAAACTTCCCTTGAAAAATCGTTCATGAGCTTGGAAACTAGCAAAGAGCTGAGTAAGAATATCATTGGCTCAGAACCAAACATTTGCTATAAAGAGAAAACCCTTACCAGGGAAAACAGCAATCAACAGTTCCCAAGTCTAAGTGACCTTTCTTTTAATTTCACTAGCCTTGCCGCTCAGAAGATTCTAAAAGGTGTCAGCATCAACAGTGTTGACACCCTGGTTGAGCTCAATATGGCTGCCAATGTTGAAAAACAGAATAACTGTGAAGTAGTCCATACTGATTTCGGTTTATTTTAACAGTTCTTTTGCCTACTTTCTCAATGTAAAGTTTGCAATAAGAGTAGCAAATAAAATTAATCAACAAAAAATATAAATAACCAGTCAATGATAGTGGCTTAACACCATTAGCAATATTTTTGATCCATAGGGAGTTTTACAGATATTTTTATATTTGTATTTTGTAATTTTGTATATTTATTATATTATGTAATTATGATGTATAATTTTTTTAACACATGTACAGATTTTAACAATAAAAACAATAATATCAACAGTTGTTTAAATAAGCCGTAGGAAAAAGAATGTAAGTAAGGTGAATGGTTAGTTGCCTAGCCGTCGAAAACGATCAACCCGAAGCATTACATATTTCCAACAATAATTAATTATCAATATGATAGATTAATAATGAATCACCGAACATCTGTATATATCTGCTTAATCTATATATATATATATATATATATATATATATATATATATATATATATATATATATATATATATATATATATATATATATATATATATATATATATATATATATATATATATATATATATATGTTACCGGCAATCTGTATAATCCGGTATTCTATACAATACCTAGGCAATGTATAGAATACCTAAAACGTTAAGGTAATGTATGACATATTATTCATTTTATACCTTCCCTAGGTATTCTATACAATACCGTGCAGCTGGCAATGTGTGTAAAAGACCCCAAATAACAATATTATATACTACGTGATAGTGAATTATTCCAAGTACTTCACGACGCACATCAAAGTATTGTCATGGCGGACGAGACCGAATGCTGAAGGAGTTTTCTAGACGATACAAAAATCTATCTACAATTTTGCGAACCGTGTCAGCAAAAACAAGAAGGAATGAAAAAAATTGTCTTCAAACCCATGCTTTCATCTGAATTTAATTCTCGCTGTCAAGTAGATTTAATCGATTAACAATCTCATCCAGATCGGGAATATAAATGTGTAATGGTCTATCAGGATCGAATCAGAATTTGAGCAATTATGGGATTCTCCAATCTGGTGCTGTGTTTGTACCAAGGAGGCAACGGGTGTTCATTCTTGTAGAACATGCAATAGACCCATTCATGTTATTTATGCTGCTTCGGAGAAAGATATGGCAGAAAGCTATGATTCTAAAATTGTTTGCCCTTTATGCATAAGAAACTCCTTTATTGTACAGAACCACATCAGTTCCAAAGATAATTTAACAGAGCAAGCGGAGAAAATGCTTAATTCTTCTCTAAAAAAAAATCCCCTGTGTCAATGGGTACCACTGTAAGAATTCCTGTTCCGGAGGTCGACATCACCACAACCTCGGTGATGGGACAGGTAAGGGATTTATCAAATGTACCTAAAAAAACACTGTGGTACTAAAAAGTGTTCATTTCATAAAAGTAAAATTTTATGTACTGTTCAAATCGAGGTACAAATAGTTCCTCATGAAAGAATAAATAAATATTTTTTTTTCTCACTCAATTCTGAGAAGCTAGTAGATCTACTTTTTATTTATACAATTTCTCTTATTTTTTTCTTACAATTTTTTTGTTTAACAAAGTTTTTTTTTGATTTTATTAAAGTTGATTTTAAAGAAATACATATTATATTTGTTCGTCATTTTTTCCCACCTGGGTAGGTAAATACTTACATAACATTGATAAGTTCATGCCAAAATCTGTTTATTTAACACATTGCCGGTGTACCACCAAGTATTCTATATAATCCCTTGACATTGTATACAATACCTAGGTAAAGTATATAATGGACAATAATATTCATTATATTTCATACATTGCCTATACGCCCCAGGTATTCTATACATTACCTAGGTATTGTATAGAATACCTGAATTATATAGATTGCCGGTAACATCCATTTAATTTGATCACAGTATTAAAATAAAACCTACATAGTCGGCCGCTGAACATCCACATTTAGATTGTTGCTGATAGAAACAAATTTACTGTAAATATGTTTTTAACTGACCTACGAACCATGATACAAGAAACTACCTACACACAGAGAATAAATAATCGGTAAGGAGGAAGCAAGTAGGTATATCACATTTATAAAGCAATAGTCAATTTTAATTTTTCAAACTGTAGATGTGGCTATATCCTTTACAAAAAATCTGTTGTTCCGTTTGTACGTAAGATCGAACGTTTTCTGTTTTTCTTTTAAACGCTTCTCATATCATGTACTGAAACCATTTTTGATTGATGTTTCTTACTTTTCAGTTTGTATTTTAGTTTCTCATATTGGGCTTTTCTTCTAGAATTTTTTTTGTCGTAGAATATGATGTTTTCCCAATGGCTTTTTTATATGTTCGCAAAGGGGTTCATGTTCTATATTATTCTGGTAGATTTTCTCACGGTATGCTCAAGGCTGCATCCACTTGGCAGCTCATAACTGAGGAACGTAAGTTTCTCTCGTTATACTTGTAGACTGTATGTTCTTGACAATATGAGTATTCCATTCGTTTACGGTACAGTTCTTTAATCAAGCTCTCTTCCGATCTTACTATTTCTTTAGAGGCTGACTGTAGAATAATGAGACATCTAAGCAAAAATATCAGGTCCAACTTCTTAGTTTTGGCTCGTGCGATAATACATACAGAAAAGGCATGTCCATTGTAAAGATGCCTTCATTATCTTTGAAAAGGAGTATAATAGATGGCTTTTGGAGGCCTTTTCTCTAAACGCGGGACCATCGCTTGTCCCAGACTGTTCTAGTCTTAGAAGCTATGTAGGTACTTCCCCACTGTTCTCACATTCAATATAGTTTTAAATGCTACAAATAGTTATTTATGATAAAAGGAAAAAGAGTACTAAAATCTACTAATATTTTTACCGTGTATAATACACTATTTTTTTCTGTGACGGGAAAAACGACGATTTAATAGTGGAAAAATATTACAATTCATTAAAGTCAGAAGATTATCGAAGTAAAATTTAAAGTTTTAAAGTGGTAGGCGACATTAGATATGCATTGCTAAGGAAACATTTCAAGTAATCAAATATCTGTCAGTTTAATTCTGTGTTTTGATTGATAATTATGTATATATATATATATATATATATATATATATATATATATATATATATATATATATCTACCCGGGAAGGCCCTCCTGTGGAGACTGGGGTCCTGAGGGGTTGCCTGGCTGCTCAAAACCCATGGGCAGGCATACCAAGGTAGATCCTCTTCCACGAGGCCGTTAAGAAAGAACCTCAGGGCAAACTCCTTGTTTTCGGGCTCTTGAGAAAAGAGAGAGACGCCGAAAAAGCAGGCAAATTATTTTACCTGCTTGGTCAGGTCACCTGCAAGGTGATCAAGTTGAAAGAGGGAGGTGAGAGAGTGACCATGCAAATGGACGCACGGGAGTCAGGTGGGATTGTCGACCCACCAATACAAGCCTGATGGCCAAAACCACCGGTTTGGCCATAGTTCAGGCAAACCAGCCCCGCTCCCGGAGGACGACTGTTCTCCTACGTCGGCACCTAGAGGCTGAGCAGACAACAATAGCTCTTATCCATAAACCCTGAGCACAGGCAACCGGGTATGTGGATGGAGCGACAACTGCTCCCAAAGGAAAATCTTTGTTGGAGCAATTAATGATAGACCAAGGACATGTGTTTCCCTTTCAGGTCATATTGAAGCCATCCTACTGACAGGACTGTCAGGACGCAGGCTGTCCAAGTGCACCGGGACTTTGGAAAGGGCAAAGAAGAGGTTATTGTAGCCTCATCATACCTGCCAATAGACGCCACAGAGCCACACCCCAGCAAGGAGCTGGCGAAGCTGGTGTACTTCTGCGAGCAGAGAAAAAAACACCTCATAGTAGGGTGTGACGCAAAAGCCCACCACTACGCTTGGGGCAGCGAAGACTGCAACAGCAAAGGTAGGGCATTACTAGAATACCTGTTAGGGACAAATTTGGAAATCCTCAACCAAGGGAACGAACCCACGTTTGTAGCCCCGCGGTATCAGACGGTGATTGACATCTCAGTCGCAAGACAAGAGATCTCCAAATCAATCGTGGAATGGAGGGTCTGACCACAAATTGAAAATAATGAGACTCTTAGCGGTCAAGACACCAAAAGAGCCATACAGGAAGACAGACAGGGAAGCGTACCTAACGCACCTGGAGTCTTCCATGGGCAATGATGGGGTGGTCACTCAGATAATGTATGTAAAGGACCTAGACAAGCGAGTCAACGCACTCACTGGGCGGATTATGAATGCTTATGAGCACGCGTCGCTCCGGAGACGAGGACAGCTCAGACCTGGCTCCGCCACATGGTGGAGCATGAGTCTTGAGATCAAAAGAACGCACCTGTGAAGACTCTTCAACAGAGCCAAGTCATCCCGAAATACGTCCAACTGGTAGGTCTACAAACTTATAAGAAGGAAATTCGCTCAAAGCAACGGGAACCATGAAGACTCTTCTTTAAAGAGACAGAAAGTACACCTGCAGCATCTCGACTGCCTAAGGTGATCTCCAAAGATCAAGTGGGCTGTGTGAGAAAGGAGGACGGTACCTATACTGACACTGTTATAGAAACAGCAAAAACACTTCTGTCAACACACTTCCCATGGTCGATATTACTAGGGAACGCTACAGAACTTCCTCAGAACTCGAGATGTCCCTCTGCGGAGGACTGGCAATTGGCGAAAGAAATCGTAAATCGAACCGGAACAATACAGGCGGTCAAGGCATTTTCCCCATATAAGTCGTCAGGTACGGATGGGACTTTCCCGGGTCTCCTTCAGTGGGGACTGGGAACTGTACTGGACGAACTGGTGGTTATCCTCAGGGCGTGCCTTGCAATTGCACACGTACCCGAGAAATGGAGAATAGCCAGGGTAGTCTTCCTACCCAAACCAGGTAAGAGTGACTACTCATCTGCCAAATCATACCGCCCAATTTGCCTTACCTCGCTTTTACTGAAAACATTGGAGAGGGTTTGCGACGGCTGTATCAGGGATAACGTCTTAACCCAAAGACAGTTACACCCCAATCAATTCGTCTACACACCAGGGCAACCTACGGAATCCGCTCTCCAAGTTCTGGTGGTGCAGGGCAACGTCTCTTTCTGTGAATCTCCACAAAGTAGAGGCTATGATCTTTACCAGGAAACGAAAGGTGGGCAACATAAAAATGCCTACACTAAATGAAACCCAGCTCAAGCTATCCAATGAGGTGAAATACCTAGGGGTGGTTATCGACAGAAAACTGACCTGGGGAAAACATCTGGACAGCAAGCTGGACAAAGCCAGTGCAGCTCTATGGCAATGTCGTAGAGTTGTAGGTAAAAGCTGAGGCCTATCGCCAAAGGTCACCCTATGGTTGTACACAGCAGTGATAAGGCCGACGATATGCTACGGTTCAATAGTTTGGTGGAGACGCACCTAATTAAAATTGAGAAGGACAGACTTGCGAGACTACAGAGATCTGTCTGCATCGCAGTCACTGGTGCCATGAGGACCACACCATCTGCTGCGCTAGAGGCATTGTTGTGCTTGCCACCCATCATAAATCTATATCTGGAGGGGGCAGTACTACTGACCGCCCTTCGTTTGAAAGATGGTGGAACATTAAGGGTGCACAAAAGCGTGAAGAGTAGTAGTGCAGCCATCTTGGAGGAGGGCCTCGTCAGAATACCACTCCTCGAGGCCAGCTCAGACCAAATTGCACGACTATTCAGCAAATGCAAATACCACTTTTGTGGGGAAGAAACAGACCCACGAACTGTGACGACAATAGACGTATACACTGATGGGTCTAAAAAGAAGGACAGTACAGGCATAGGAATCTTAAGCCAAGAACTGCAACTATCTCTACAACAACCGCTCGGGAAGTATGCCACGGAACATTACAAACGGAACTAATAGCACTAGCTCGAGGGGCTAATGAGGTCCGCATGAGCAAGGTGCAAGAACGAATAATACGCTTCTTCACAGACAGTATAAACGCCTTAATAGCACTTGAAAAGGGCAGGTACGACGCGTGAACCACGCTGAACTGCCACCGCGAACTGTTGGAACTAGCGAATGAAAGTGTGGTGGAACTAGCTTGGGTGCCAGCACACGATGGGAATGAGGGTAATGACATGGCAGATAAGCTGGTGGGTGCTGCTTCGTAGGGAACAATGTGTGGGCCCGAATCGGCAGTACCCATCACACCGCACATCATGGCCAACCTCATTAAAGAGGACACACACCTCAGACACTGTCAGAGGTGGAACTCATTTCTGGGCTGTCGACAGAGCAAGAACTTCATCACGGAGCCATGCCGGAAACGGGCCGAAGACTGCCTAGCTTTGCCCCAGGCCAAACTACGCTCACTTGTAAGCATCTTGACCTGGCATGCTGCGCTAAGAAACCTACATTCAATGGGTGTCATCGATGACCCGACATGTCGGGTATGCATGGAGGAAGAAGAAACAGTGGAGCATCTCTTCACAGAATGCCCCACTCTATCCGTTCGTAAGGCCATCCTAGGACTGAAGTGGCCGGATCTGACCAATATCAGACGCACCTCGCATGCGGATATCCTGAGATATCTGGACCAGGTTGTCGGGATACTCGCGGAACCTTAGGTCTGAGGAGCAAGGGGGAGAGGCACAATGGGCCGAAAATTATAAATTGATTACTCAATAGTTAGTCCTACTTTTTGGTTATAATACTAAGACGTCCCTTATTTCTGCGCAGACTAGTTGAAAGAGGCGCAATGGTTTAAAAAGAAATAATGCAATCACCTTAATCCAAACAAAGGATATTTTAATACTGTTAATACTGTTAAAACGGAGTGTATAATATACTAGTTATTGCCCGATACTCTTCAGAAAATGCAGAAGGATACCCTAACTGTATTCTCCTTCGTATAATTGGGTGTATATCTAGGTATTGGTATGAAATTTAAATAAAGCCACAACAAAACGCAACAGACAAAGAATAGTATGCAAATACAATAGATTATAATATATAGGATAGAGAAATAAATATAAATGTTTACTGTGTGTTATCCTAAGCATATAGACATATTATTCAGCCGACTTCTGGTATAACCGGAAGCACCAGAAATCTAAAAATATATAATTTGTTATTTTAAATAGAACACCATGTATATTTATATATATTTGGATTAACCTATTCTCATTCTTTATAAGTTCTTTGAACTGAATTGCAGTTCGGGATCCTTTCGGCTTTGTCAAAATAACAAGAAAACACAACTTTCCGGTTTCATAATTTTATTTTCCCAAAATAAAATTGTTTTGGTATGCCACTGGCAATATAATTTGATAGCAAATTTATTTATTCCACGTGCAGGCTGGTCTGGTTGCAGATGTCGTCTTCTTCTTCTTCGATGATTCAGCTGGTAATAATTTGATTTCGAATCTCACTGATTTTTGTTTTACGAGGTCTCTAGGAGAAATGAACTGCCCGTTGTATGAGATTTGCAGTTTATATAGGGAATTAGATTGATCCATCCTTTTTCCACTTATTTGAAGTGCATTTAACTATTCCTCACACTCCGTAACACATGGGTTTCATCTTGACAGATCCTTGGCATTCCATGCTCATTCCAAGTGAAATTCCTTCTCTTGCTTTTTTTTGTTGTTGTAAATAGAGGAATTTTCGTTTCTCCTAATTAACTATTCAGTCTTATCACACAAAACAGATGAATTATTTCTCTTATTAGAAGAACTTAATTTTCTAGAAATTATTGCCATTACTGAGCATTGGTTAAATGTTGATGAGCCTGTGTTTATCAAAAATTACGCTACAGTAACTAGATTTAATAGAAGTAATTTATCTCATGGAGGTACTATGATAATGTCTACAAACAGCGATTTTTCGGCTGTAACTAAATTCGATAATCTATTGTCTGAAAAAGTATTTGAATTTTCTATTGTCTATCATAATGCTTATGATGTTTATATTGTTTATATTTACAGAACACCTGACGCTGACTTGCATAAATTCAGTCAAAAATTACTGAGCTTGCTTGAATCCCTGCCTTTAAAAAGCAAGTTAATTTTGTGTGACGACTTTAATATTGACTTTTCCAATGTGTGTGCTGCTCAAGAATCTCTTCAGTCCATTTTCGACTCTTTTGGCATAATCATGCATGTTGACTCACCAACCAGAATAACTAAAACTAGTTCTAGTACTATAGACTATGTCGTAACATCTTTCGATCCAAAATTCGTTGACTGTACTATCCTTAATTCAGGTTTCTCGGATCATGAAGCAATACTAACAAAATTTTCGGCTAAATCTAAGTGCAAAAATGCTTCACGCAAATTATGCCGTATTTTTTCTGATAAAATTTTTCGTCATTTCAAGAACCTATGTCTCACAACAGAGTGGTTTGTCCTCTCTGACGATGTCAATATCGAATTTCCTAGATTTATAAAAACTTTATCTAACTTGGCATTCAAATCCTTTCCTCTTAGGCCTCTAAAAATCAAACAACATAAACCCTGGTCTACTAAAGGCTTACGTACATCTGCAAAGAACATGCGCTCATTATCTTACCTAAAAAAATCATCGGACAGCATCTTCTACCATGATTACGTAAAACGTTACAGAAAAATCTATCATAAGGCTATAAAAGCTGCCAAGGACAATTATTATAATAGGAGGCTGGCCAATTCCGGTAATGTTGCTAAAGAAACGTGGTCTATTGTGAATGACTTAAGAAATAAGACCTCTTCATCTAACACAATCTCTATTTCACCCGAAAACCTAAATAATTACTTTGCAGATGTAGCAAAAAATTTAAAGAACACCATAACTCCTTCCGATGACCCCCTCTCATTTCTTTCTAAGGCTAATATGAATTTACACAGTTTCTTCTTTACGCCCGTAGTATTAGCAGAGCTTAACAGTGCAATTGACATAATGGTTTCGAACCTGCCGGAATGCACATTGAACCATTTTATTACTTTAATTAACAAATCATTCCAAATTGGAGTTTTTCCAAACTGTCTTAAGACGGCAATAATTGTTCCTTTGCATAAAGGAGGAGATAAAGATCAAGCTTCGAACTATCGCCCAATTGCACTCCTTCCCACATTATCAAAGATCATCGAAAGATTGGTTAAAAAAAGGCTTCTATCTTTTCACTTTAAATATAATATACTCTCTACCCATCAATTTGGATTTTTAAGTAACAAATGCACAAATGATGCCATGTTTTCCCTCTTTAATAATGTATATTCAAACCTTGTCAATCATCACTCTATAGCAACAATTTTCTGTGATTTCTCTAAGGCTTGTGATTGCGTAGATCATAATATATTAACTAATAAATTGCAGTACTACGGTTTCAGAGGATTGTCTCTCGAATGGTTTAAATCGTATCTCAACAGCAGGAGTCAGATCGTGAGGGTTGATACGTCGATGTCATCTTGCAAGCCAATTGAATATGGAGTGCCTCAAGGTTCAGTACTGGGTCCTATTTTGTTTCTGATTTTTATCAACGACATTGCTAGTCTGGACATTAGCGGTGAAATCTGCCTCTTTGCGGATGATACTAGTTTCACGTGGAGCAACCCGGATATTACGACACTTCATAGGACTGTATCTAGAGACTTAGTCACGATTAAATCATGGTTTGATTCAAATCTCCTATGCCTCAACGTTTCTAAAACAAAAGTTTTGTCATATAAAAGTACATTGCAATCTTTTGTGCTTAATAACACCACTATTGAGGCCGTTGAATCTGTGAAATTCTTGGGGCTTATTGTAGACAACCGTTTAAAATGGGACTCGCACATCGATGCTTTATAGAAAAGGTTAAGTTCTGCCTGCTTTGCGCTGAGATCAGTTTCCAAGGAGCTCAACTTGTCTACTTCTAGAACAGTCTATTATGCCATTTTTGAATCGCACCTCCGATACGCCCTTCCATTCTGGGGTACGTGTTGTGCGACTCAATTTGAACGTATTTTTAAACTACAGAAGAGAGCTGTTCGGTATTCACTGAGACTTAGCAGTAGGACTCACTGCCAGAATTACTTTAAAAAATTCAAAATATTAACTCTTCCGTCCCTATTCATATTTGAATCTGTATGCTTAATCCGCAAGCACGTATCTTCTATTCCAGTGAGGCCATCTCACAACTATCCGCTTAGAAATACGGAGCATGATCTTTATCTGCCAACCCCTCGCTCAGAGTTAGTTAAAAGCTCTATACTGTACAATGCAAAAAAATGTACAATCATCTACCATTTAAAATCAAGTCCATAAGATCTTTTCCTGAATTTCGAAAGGTTTTGAAATCATACTTACTGGAGAGAGCCTTGTATGCAGTAAGCGACATTTTTGTTAAAAATTGTTAATACTTAATATTAAGCTTCTTACACCCACTGATTTAGTGAATATTATATGATGTTTTATATCCTAAGGTTCTTTTGTAATGTAAAATCATCTGTCACACGAAATTAAATCTATAACGGCTTTTCCCAGATTTTGCCAAACTTTCAATTAAATTACCTACTACCTAGATAATGCCTTTTATGCAGTTAACGACTTTTTCACTAAGGCACGTTTCTGCTCAGCTCACGCACTGGTTTATTGTTTGTACACAATTTGTTTTTGTTTTTTTGTGATTTAGTTAGTGTTTACTTTCTGAATGAATTTACAGCTGTATATTAACTTTATATTTTTATATTTTTGTTTTATGTTATATAAATTTATTCAATTTCAATTTAATTTTTAGTTTTGACTTTGTTTTCAATTTGATCCAGACGTAGCAGACATTTATTCAAACATTCATAGAACACTAGATTTTCGGATATCAATTTAGGATTCAAACTATGTGTAAACAACATGATGGAGTATGTTTTGCGGTCAAAAACAGTTGTTTACATTGTAGGGTTACTTTACTATGGCACGATAATTTTTCGACATTTTGAAGAACCATAACTTCATTTTTTTAAACAGCACCTCCCATATTTTATTGCTTAGTCGTCTTCGGCGTTTAATTTTACATCTTTTATACCCCATATGTCCTATACCTGAGATTGATAGTTTAGGAGATAATTAAGTTTTTTCTTAAATGGTCTTATATCTTGTCGATACTTACCTAGTGTGCCATGGACAATAAATGAGCATTCTCAATAAATAATCTTTCAAGTCAAACGACAAATTAATTATGGTATTGCGAGTTAAAATGTATAACAATAATGAAAACAATGTCTATATCAATCAAGAAATTCTTAATTTATTTTTTTGCGACGAAATTCTCAGTAGAACGTGTAGAACATTTAACGAGATCAGTTATCCACATTTACCTCGGATGACCAAAGGTAAATTTAGAAGAATTTAAGCATTTTTTACGTTTCGGAATAATTAATCATAATCATGTATTAAATAGAAAATAGTATATTTCTTGATTTGTATAGACATTATTTTTATTATTCTTATCCATTTTAATTCTTAGTAGCTTAATTATGTTTATTTATTTTCCATGGCATACTAGGTAAGAATTCTACCCATTCCACGGATTGAGAAATGGCGTTGCCCATACAGCGGAATGGGCAAATGTTAACTCAGTACTTACTACACCATTCCGCAGAACGGGGCAATGCTTTTTTTTTTTTTTTGGTTCGTGCGCGCCTTTTATATAGTAGACGATCTCCGATTTTGATGATTTTGGATTCATTTGAAAGAAGGGGATTGAGAAATGGTCCCATATCCATAAAAACGCAAATCCGAAATCTCCTTCCCTCCGAAAACCGCCCCCGAAGGGGTGGTGGGGGCGAATTTTCTCGAAAATCGAAAATTTGAGTTGCTATAATTAAAGATAGGACAATATCCGGAAACGTTTAAATTGAACATTTTTTCAAAAGTGTTACGGTTTTCGAGATAGACGCATGTTAAATATGTATTTTTGCTATGTGGAGAGGACAATTTCTTTCGAAAATTGAAAATTTTTCGATACTACATGAAATATATAATTATTTGTAGCAACATTTATAATGAACATTTTTTCCTTAGAATTACGGTTAAATTCGAGTTAAATCGGTGTTAAATGGTAACAACTAAAATATTCAAGCGTATTTCCGCCGCGATGTTCTGAGATCTCAATAATAACCACTACAAGCAAGGAATATACGTGGGTAATAGGATAAGTATTATCTTCATTGATATGGTATAGTGAACGTTCAACGATTTTCGGGACTAATGTTACACTCAAAAGTGTGAAATAAATATTTTTTACAAAAAATTGGACCGACGTTATAGTTGATGCACTGAAAAGTATAAAATAATATTACTTCTATTGGTGATGGTACTTGTGAAGTTGGTGCCAAAAGCTATCAATCTAACTGCAACTGCACAACTTCAAAAGTACCATCACCAATAGAAGTAATATTATTTTATACTTTTCAGTGCATCAACTATAACGTCGGTCCAATTTTTTGTAAAAAATATTTATTTCATTCTTCAATTTGGGGCAACACTATTAGGTAGGGGACTGTGTTGCCGTCCATGTCTCAGAATTTGATAGAGGTAGAGCAGATCCACCAAGCATTGTTGGCGTTAAAAGAAATATCTCAGAAGATAATAAATATCAAATTGGCACGAAAGTAGGGGTAATAAAATGTTGGATTGAAAGGAATGCTTTCGAATCAACTAAATATAGAGGAATTATGATCACGGATGTACCAGATCAAGTATTAACTTTGCGTGAAATTGTGCGTGCGATGTTTATAGGATCGGGCCAAGGATTTCGAAAATGTTCCTACAAATCTGGTTGCACTAACAATCGATGTAAATGTAATAAAAATAATTTGAAATGTAATTCTGCCTGCCACTCTGGTATAAGCTGTACCAATCATGATTAATTATATGACCTAAATAAACACTGATGTAGAAATAAAAAAAATATTATTTACTGATTTTAAATAAGTTCACTAAAAATATATTATTACATGAATATAATAATGTATTTGTCTCTCGATGTACATATTTCAAACTTTCCATTATCGATAATAATGGAATCTCTACCCTAAGAGTACACATATTATACACAAAACTTTCAAATAAACATTTTCCTTGAAAAACATTTTATATGACTCTACACTACTCATCACATAATTTCCTACAGGGAGTTTAATAAAATCATAATATTTGCAAGGATAAAAATCATATGTTTGAAATGATAACATTAATAAATAGTTTTTAATAAATTTTATTCCGCGGAATGTAGAATTCCCTGTTTGGGGCGTAACATATAGATAATAGAATTTTTAAGATTATCTATATAAGTGGCTTTCCTGACAAAACGCTAGGGTGTCACCTATCCATAAATCTTTTTCTTGAATGGTTCGGCAGATTTGGATAAAAAATTACAAAAAGGGGTCTTAAGACCCGAGAAATCGATTGGCGATACTTTCATTTCTCAACGGGTGTGACCCTCGAGGTCCATACTAGCTATTTCGGGAATGATTCCGCAGATTACCTACTACAGATACAAATTTCAATACGGTGTTTGGGGGTCGAGATGTTAATTGGTAACTCCGCTGAGTTCTGGTATAAGAAATCGATTGACGATACTTTCATTTTTTAATGGGTGTTACCCTCGAGGTCCAATCTAGCTATTTTGGAAATGGCTACGCTGATTGCGATAAAAATTTCAGTATGGGGTTTGTAGGTCGAAAAGGCGATTGGGGATACAGCTGAGTTCTGGTATGTTTCACATTCATTTCCAAATCTGTAAATTATGAGCTATGTGGACGATAAAAGCAATATTTAGCGATATAACGATCGCAATACATTTTAACTAATCCTTTGTTACCCGAGCTAAGCTCGGTCGTCCAGATATTTAAATATTAAATTTCAGCTAAACTTAATTTATTAACGTAGGTATATATTGTGCTTGGTAGCGCCACCTTTTGTAGATTACATGAAACTCACAATCCTATGTTGTAGTGGTGTTTGACTTGAATATGGCGGATGTCCAGTGTTAATTTATATATAAATTAATTATCTGTATATTTTTCCAGTCAGTTTTCTGATATTTTAATAGTTATTCTATGCGAAGAGGAATCCAACACGACTCTGTTTTATATATGTAGATGTATAGATATTATTCATCAGCGTGTTGTTTGTTTTCTAGGGCTTGTTAACTTCCCAGTTTAGGAAGTTATTTTAATTAGTCCGAATTTTGACAAATATCTATGTTTCAAGGCACCATAAGAAAACGTCTGTGTGTCCGTATGTACTAAGAATCTTGAGAACTTAAAACACTTGAGATACTTTTAATCGCGGAAAAATGTTAGGTTCCTGCGGGATTATCAAAAAATGAACTACAAGACGCATCCATTTGAAATTTGATCTACATGTGTCCTTTGGGACATTTGTTTGATTTGGAATAGTATTACATATAAAACCACAAGTTTCCGAGGGAAACGTTTAAGTATAGATACTTGGTTCCTGTGGTTTGTCCCCTGCGAAGCGGGTAGGGGCGTTTAGAATGTTATAAATTGTGACTAATAGTTAAGTACCTTAAGATATTAGCAAAGATTAAATACACCAATCTTTGTTATTAGTGTGTATTTTCGCAGTATTCTATCTCAAATCTGCAAGCATTTCATGTTCACTTTTCTACAGTGGTAGCACGATAATGTTGAACATTTCCTTGGCATTTTTTTCATTTAAATAGCAACAGCTTCTTTTACCTGAGTCGATGAAAAATAATTAGTATTCTTGTACTTATATGGTGTATCAGCATGTTTTTTTTGCTGTAAGACCTTTCTACTCATCAAATTTACCAAACGTATTGAAACTGTTGTACCTACCATATCTTTCATTAACAACACCCATTCGTATTGAATGGCAAAACCATTTTTTTAGAACGTCGGTTCTGTCGAACAGCATCTTGTTCACTGTTTTTAAAATGAAACTTTTTTATGATCGCCTCAAATTTTTTTGGCTATCAATCGCTTGTCGCATTACAGCCGGCCGCGGCGTGGGGATAGAGTGAAAAGCGCTCGGCAGAGCGATGATAACATTCAATTTACAAAGTTTACGAGCTCATTCGGGAGATGTTTCTACATTACTTACAAAATCAATCAACACCCTTGTCAAAGAGGTGTTTCTAATTTTTGCCCTTGTTTTATCCGAAACTAATTTCTGAGCAAATAAATATTCCCAATTACCACTGTATGAGTCGACAGAAACATATTAACTCTCGATATGGTGGAGTAGCTATATTACAAAACAATGACAATTCATTGAGAATTTAATCGGAAATGCAAGCTTATATAAATAACATGAGTATTAGTCAAGCAACTACATCCGAATGCGAATCTGCTGTGGGAGTTTTTTGTGCAGCTATTTGTCAACTTGATGACAACAGAAAACTTATAATCGCGTCAATTTATATTAAAGTGAATCAAAAAATAAATGATATCATAGATTTTCTAGGTTTCAATCTGGCTCCATTTGCTACTTCTTCGGCACTAATTCTCCGTTCATGAGAAAAATAGGTATTCATGAATGCCCATTACTTTATCTGGTGATTTCAATACAGATTTTAAGCAAGAGGAATCTGCTCCACTTACTGAATACTTAATAGAAGTATTCAATCTTGAAATGAAAAATGATAGAAATATACCTACCAACCACGAAATATGATACTACAATCGATGCGGTTTTTTCTAGATACATTGAAAAGATAGAATGTAAGTCAATGTTTACTTTACTTTTAGTTACCATAAATTTTAATTACATTTATAAATTGTAAGACTCGAGACGAAGATAATATAATTGAAATTCCGAATGATTCAATGATTTAAATAAATATTGTTCCCAGTTTTTATTCTGCGCTTATCATCTAAATGATTGTATTTATTATGTATGTACTTATTCCTTTTTTAATACGTACATTCAAATTAAAATTTATAGTTGAATATCTTCTCTACTATTGATTTCCAATTATTAAGTTAAGGTTAATGCCTAAAAAGGTTTCACTTTTTCATAAAAAAAATAATATGAAGTTAATACGAGAAAATATAATAATAGTTAATGTTGAAAATAAAACAGATTCTTGAGATTTACTTAGTTATTTATGAAAATATTTTTATTTATTTGTTAATGCCTAACAATTTCTCCTATAAAGTCCTTGAGTTTATTATGCTTTAAAATAATACGGAACATTTGGGGTATGAGCTCTACACTTACTCAACACATTTTTCAGGTTCCCCGTTCGACTTTTCTTATCAAATATTCTCCTTAAATTTTAACAGCAGAAGCTTAATGTCTCTCTCGTCCTTTAAAATTATTGAATTATTCCAATAATAATAGTGACAGACATACGCACCAGCCCGTTGAATCATTTTAAATATTTAAACATCTGAATTATTCCAATAATAATAGTGGTAGACATACTCACTAGCCCCGTTGAATCATTTTAAATATTTAAACATCTCTCATCACGTAGCACTTCTGGTTGGATTTATTATGGGGAGGTTGCTTGTTAACTGCGGAGAATCAAAATTGTGATCCTAGGACTTGATGATCATATTCCACAGCAATGAATATGCCTTCTGATTGCTTCTCTGACAGCATCCCACTATTGAGTACATCGGAAGTTTTTTCAGGAAACTCTAGTATGACTTGTAAGTATAATATTTTGCAATATTAACTTGGAGTTGAGTGATATAACAAATTGGCGCAGTAAGTAGGATCAACTCAACGTGATAAAACAAGGCCTACTTCAACAGAAAGTTTCCTCTCATTATCACGGTGGTTTCCAAACCTTCAAGTGAAGAATCAACAGCTCCAAAAGAAGAAGAAGAATTATTAGAATCTGAAGAGTAGGAGCAACTCAACGTGATAAAACAAGGCCTACTTCAACAGCAAGTTTCCCCTCATTATCACGGTGGTTACCAAACCTTCAAGTGAAGAATCAACAGCTCCAAAGGAAGAGAAGAATTATTAGAATCTGAAGAGTTCCAGGGAGGCGTCCTCACTCCTTTGCAAAAAGCATCGCAGAGAACAAGACAAATCCGATGTACATCATGTAAGTGAATTATCACGTTATAAATAAAAAGAAATATTTTTTTTCTAATACTGTTCGATTTTCTATTATTATTAGTACTTAATATTATTTTAAATATAAGTCAACATGGCCAATGAAAACAGAAATAATGAAGCAGAGATTGATCCATATAAGATTTCAGAAATATTTTGTATCGTACCTGAATTTGAAGGTGAATATTTCTCGGAACGTTTTTAAATGCATGTGATTGTGCATATATGTCTACTAGAGACCAAAAAGCTCTATTAGTGATTAATATTAAAAATAAATTGAAGGGAAGAGCTGCCCAACTAATTAGCTCTCGAAATCCTCAAACCTATACTGAAATAAGACAGCTTTTAAATCTTCATTTCGGTGATTCAAGAGATCTTACTTCACTTATTCAAGACTTACAGAGATTAAAGCAATTATCAAATGAGTCAGCTCTTACATTTTTCAATCGATTGCAAGTTTTAAATGCTAAAATGCATGCTAATATACAGGAATCCCTGAATTTGACAGCAGAACAAAAAACTGCTCAAGAAATGCTTATTGATACTGTGGCTCTTAATACCCTGTTAACCGGACTTGAACCTCGTCTTGGTCAACTTATCCGTGCAAGCCAGCCTGCAAATTTATTGGAAGCACAAATTCGCATAAGAAGAGAATTGCAATTGTCTTACTTTGAGAATCAAAAATTTAATAAACCTGTTTCCAATAATGCAAGCAAACCCCAGAATGTATTACCCAACAGAAAGCCCCAAGTTCAAATTATAAAATGTTTTTCATGTGGTAGAAATGGTCATACTTCTAATCAATGTCGTTTCCAACAGCAAAGAGCATCATCTCCAAGCTATAACCCAAATTTCAATAATAATTTCCAGAGACCAATGAATTTCCAAAATCAATCACAAAATACTGTGCAAAATAGACCGAATAACAATATTCCTACTCAACAAAGACCTTTTAATTCGCAGGGACAATCCCAGATAAGAATCCAAATTTTCAACAAAGAGCTCATTTAATCGGCTTTAATGGTGAAAACGATTCAGATTATTATTTCGAAAATAATCAAGATGTTTTTGAAAATGAATTTCAAGAAAATTATAGTAACTATTCCGAATTATCAGACTATTCTCCGGATTTTCAAAATTATGCACAAGATTTTGAATCTCCTGAAAACTCAAATTTCCAGGATTTTCCCATTTCTCAAATCAAAGACCATCCCCCAGATTGTCCAACAACGGAAAAGTCAATTACGGATATAACAACCCAAATCCAAACTTTGAATTTAGACAACATGAACCCGAATATAAATTTTCCCGAACATCTTTCCTTTTAAACCCATTTCTAACAGTTAATTCTAAGACTCTTTATTATATTGAAGATGCTTCAAAAAAATATAAGCTGCTTTTGATACAGCTGCAGGAATTTCGATTTTTAAAGAAAACACTGTTAAAAGTTTTCCTCAAAGATTTCCTGAATATGTAACTATTCAAGGTATAACTAATCAAAAAATTTTAATAACAGAGTCTACTCTTATTCCATTTGCTGAAAAAGATTTTCATAAAGTTTATATTTATAATTGTGTAATTGATTTGAATTCGAAACAATTAATAACGAATTTTAAAACTTTGCCTTTGCATAAAGTTATAGAAATTTGTACAACTGAAACATCAGACTTATCTCAAAATTATCAAAATAATTTGGAAACGGATTCTGAATTTTTAGCATTTGAAAAAATTACTGAATGTTATAAATTAATAGTTGAAAAAGAAATTAATATTTTTGACATGCCTAAAGACTACTCATTAGCTCATTGCGTAGCAGAAGATATGCAAATGCAAAAAGGTATTGCTGTAGAATTTAGAGAACGTTTTGGAAACATAGAAAATTTACTGAGTCAAAATCAAAAACAAGGTGGTCTTGCAATTTTGAAAATTAAAAATGAAGACACAAGCAGATATATTTATTATCTTGTAAAAAAACCAAAAAAAAAACAAAAAAAAAAAAGTTTCAACCGGAAAACCCACTTATCAGACTTTATGGTCATCTTTAAAGAAATTGAGACATGTTGGTAAAAACAATGTTCAAAAATTAGCTATGCCAAAAATGGGGTGTGGATTAGACAAGTTAGATTGGACGTATGTTAAGAAAATGATATCTTATCTTTTTAGAAACTTAGGTGTTGAAATTGTTATTTGTTCGCCAAAAATACAAAATAGAATTTTTATTGAACCAAGAACTGAAAAAAATTTCAAATTGAAATGTGAATTAACGAACACAGATGCAATACTTTTCGGATAAGCAATAGAAAATGTTAGAATTCCAAATGCTTTGGTACATGTAAATGAAGAAGGTGAATTCTTTACTTCAATTATTAATTCGAATGCTATTCCAAAAATTGTTGAATTTCAAAATTTGAATCTAGATCCCATTCCAAATTCCGAATGTTTTTTTATTTTAATATTTTAATTGTGTGGAAATTGTGTGGAAATAAAACTAAATTTAACCAATCTTTTGATAGAAGAACTATAATTTTGGACCAGATCATCTCAACGAAGAAGAGAAAGAAATTATTACAAATTTATGCTTAGAGTTTTCTGATATTTTTTATTTGGAAGGAGACCAACTAACATTTACTAATGAAATTAAACATTCAATTGAAACTAATAACGCGAGACCTATATTTACTAAATCCTATAGATACCCCCAAATTCATAAAGAAGAGGTAAAAACTCAGGTGAACAAAATGTTGGAGCAAGGTATTATACGTCATTCTATTTCGCCATGGTCATCCCCAGTTTTGGTTGTGCCAAAGATGCTTGATGCTTCAGGAAAACAACCGTTGACTATCGTAAATTAAATGAAGTTATGGTAGATGACAAATATCCATTACCCAACATCTCTGATCTCCTTGACCAACTAGGAAGATGTCAATATTTTACCACTGTTAACTTAGCCTCAGGTTTCCATCAAATCGAAATTGACCCAAATGATATATCCAAAACAGCTTTCTCGGTTGATAACGGTCATTATGAATTCGTTCGTATGCCGTTTGGACTCAAAAATGCATCGTCCACTTTCCAAGCGTCATGGACAACATTTTGCTTGGCATTCAAAATGAAAGATGTCTTGTTTATATGGATGACATAATAATTTATTCTTCTACTATTCATGAACATGTCTCTCGTCTGACTGAAGTTTTTATCAGACTTCGAAAAGCCAACTTGAAAATTCAACCAGATAAATGTGAATTTCATAGAAAAGAAGTCGCTTATCTTGGACATATCATTACCCAAGATGGTGTAAAAACAAATCCAGCCAAAATAAACTGTCTAGAAAAATTTCCGGGACCTAAAAATCCCAAAGACATAAAATCTTTCCTTGGTTTAGCAGGATATTATCGTCGCTTTATACCGAATTTCGCCAAAATTTCTAAACCCCTTACAAGACTTTTACAGAAAGATGTTCCTTTTATTTTTAATACTGAATGTAAATATTCCCTCAACGATATAAAAACTGCACTTACTTCAGATCCTATTTTGACATACCCTAATTTTGAAGAGCCATTTATTCTCGCAACCGATGCTAGTGTGTTTGCCATTGGCGCTGTTCTACCACAAGGTCCCATTGGTATATATCTACCTGTAAGTTATGCTTCTAGAACATTATGTAGTGCAGAAACAAAGTATTCGACAATAGAAGGAGAACTCCTTGCTATTGTATGGGCAGTAAATCATTTCCGTCCTTATTTATTTGGAAGAACATTTACGCTAGTCACTGACCATCGTCCATTAACATGGCTCTTTTCCATTAAAGATCCTGGAAGCAGACTAGCTAGATGGCGACTCAAATTAGAAGAATAGAAGAAGAGTACAAGCCAGGCAAAATTAATAAAAACGCAGATGCGCTTTCAATAATTAAAATTAATCATTTTAAATGTGCAACTTTACAATCTAAAATTTCAATTTTGGCAACTAATGAAACTAATGAGGTTACACCATCAACAAGTAAAGACCCTAATGATCCTATAGAACAACAACAAAGTGAAACACTTATAGAAGAACAAGATGAATTAATGACAGATGAATAGATTTATCGACCTTTACAAAACAAAATCAATAATCGATTATTCAAAAATTGAAACATCAAATGACCAGTTACTAGATAAGGCTCATAAGAATATTGTTATTTTATTCTGGCAAAATAAACTTGAAGATTTACATTATAAAATTATTGAAGATATTTTTGAAGAAAATTTTGATTTTCAGATGAATTCAGTAAATATTGTTTCTAGTAAGACTGTGAAAGATCGCAAGTATTTTATAATACCTCTTACTTACGATCCAGAGTTTGTAGTTCAACAATCATTTTATACATTATTTAAAGAACAAAGTAAATTTGATCCTTCAAAAATTTATTATATAGAAAATAATCTTGAGTTACCTATTTTATAAATATTCTCTTTTATTTTTGCTAATGTTGATTTAAAATTTGTAGTCTGTCAAAATATCGTTAAAACACCTGACCGTGATGAAATACCTATTATATTGGATCAGTATCATAAAGGCAAAAGTAATTTACATCGCGGAATAAATGAAACTATACGACGGATTAAATATAAGTATAACTGGACAGGATTAACGAAAGATGTGGAACAATTTATTAAAAACTGTGAATCTTGTCAAGAAGTAAAAATCTGTCGTAAGAATTTAAGCACTCTGGTAATAACAGAAACACCAAAAACCCCGTTTGAAAGAATCAATACTGATATTTTTGAGTATCCAACAAGAAATTACACTTTAACAATTCGAGATGAGTTAACTAAATTTACTCAAGCTAATCCTATTTCAAATAAAAAGGTTCACCAGTAGTAAATACATTATTAATATTCTTTCAACATTTTGGAACACCTTTGAGAATTCATTGTGATTATGGTCGAGAATTTGATAATTCATTAATAAAAGATTTGTGCACGCTTTACGATATAAAGCTTACTTTTTCTAGCCTTGGCCATCCACAATCGAATGGTTCTTTAGAAAGATTTCACGGAACACTTGTGGAGATGATCCGTGCACATAAGACAGAAAATCCAGACGAACATCCGTTTAATATTTTGCCATATGTGGTTATATGTTATAATAATCCCGAAAACAAAACAACTTGTTTTACCCCATATGAACTGATTTTTGGTCATACGTCTAGTAGACCACCTGAAACTCTGTATAATGAGAAGACCCTTATTTCCAAATATATACGTGACTTGAACAACAGAATGCAATATTATTATAAAATTGCACGAGCAAAAACAGCAAGTCAGAAAGAAAAACAAAAATTAGATTTGATAAAATATTTCAGGAAAGCTTCCAGAATATGAAGTAGGAAATAAAGTTTATCTTAAAGAATCTCTAATTAAAGATAAAAGTCAAAATTTGTTTAATGGTCCTTTTGAGATTGTGCAATTATTTGATAATTCTGCAATAGTTTTAAATCCACAAACTAATCAAAAATCAAAAATTAATTTCTATAGACTGAAACCCTAGTTATGGGAGCCACAAAGCTGACGGTATAAAAATCATCGTCCGTTCTCACACTAGAAGTGCTGACTCCGTGAGGCCGTCCGAAGAACCTTTTCACATGCGTTTACCCATAATACGTAATTTTATCCTATTATAAATATATGTAAATGTAGATCTAAGATTCATTATGTTCTTTGCTTTCTTGCTTGTAATAAAACTTTTTAAAAACTATTTTCGTTAACCGAAAACCATTATTGGCGCAGTCAGTCGTTTTTGTGCAGTTTTTGGCTAAACTACGGTAGAATACGTATTTTTGGACACTAACGCTGATCTTCATCCCTTGGCACTACAGAACCTCCCCAGTACCACAAGTGTTTGGTACACCTGAGGACAACGCAAGGACCCAAAGCAGAATCGCTCAACAGAGAAACAACGACAAAGTAAGTCCAAGTTCCTGTTATTTCCGTATTTTCTCCGTATAAGAAAATTTCATACTTCTAGATTTACTAGAATAATATACATAACCAACCTTAAAGGAGTAATAATTTATGAGTAATATTGACGATTTAATAGATAATTTTTCAACAACACTTAAAGTTAGTAACAAAATACCATATAGTAATAACGAACAAATCATTAGCTGCTTAAATATGCTTAAAATGTTTGTTGATACTATACCTAATTACGATGGCGATATTAATTTACTTAATAATTTTATACATGCTTGTAACTTCCTTTTTGATAATTTTGGAAATACAACAGATATAATGAAAAAAAATATTTAATTAGAGTTATTCAAACTAAACTAGTAGGTAGGGCACAAATTCTAGTTGGATCACGCCCAGAACTAACTATTTGGCCGTTGATAAAAGCGGCTCTTGAGCAATGTTTTGGTGACAATAGAAATTTAGAATGTTTAGAGCAAGATCTGTTCATGGCTAGGCCTAATAGAAACGACAGTTCTCTTGACTTCGGCAAACGCTTGCAAGTTTTAAGAAGCAACCTTGCACAGAAAATTGCTAATCAATCCATGAATGCTGCTACTAAAGAGATACATCTGAGACAATACGACCAATTATCCCTTAGAACTTACATTCGTGGTTTGCCTGCTCATTTGCAATTCTTTGTTAGAATGAAAGATCCTAAATCTCTAGAAGAGGCCATTACAATTATTATCGAAGAACAAAATTTTCAATATACCCAGAATCTATTTAGAATGCCTATGAATAATAAACTTGCTGCTCCTCAACCACCACAATATTATCAATCCCCTATGCAAAGAATTCAATCAAGCTATTCACCCCAACATCGCTTATCGCTTCCACCCACCACAAAATTTCATTCAAACCCAAAATTTACAAAGTCCAGGACCATCTCAATTTCCTGAACCACGTTTTCAATCCCAACCCATTCAACCAAAATTTTTCACTAATAGAGAAGTTTTCGGACCTCCTAAAGACGTATTCAAACCAACCGGAAAAACTCCAACCAATAAACCAGAACCAATGTCTACCAGAACCAGCTATACACTTCCTAGTATGAAGAAACATACAAATTCTAGAAATTATTTCAAATCCTCTGGTCCACGTAATTTTATTTCAGAAGAGCTTTATCAAATTGACGGACTGTCGAGAATCCTGAAATAACATACGATCAACCAGAGATTTTAGGAAACTATTTCGAAGGGTACGATAATACCGTTACAGAAAATCAAAACCCAAATTATGTCGAACACTCTGAAAATTTTCTAATAAATGCCCAGGAAACACCTCCCCATTAACAATAACATCCGAAATGTACACTGAAATTAATAACAGCTTACCTTACATAAAAATTCAAAACCTTCCAATGAAATTATTGATAGACACCGGCTGTTATAATTCTATCATAAAACCTTCTATTGCACAAAAATATTTTAGTGATTGTATCTATAATTGTCCAACACAAATAAGGACAGGCCTAGGAGAAAAAGAAGTTTTAGAGCTGATATTCCAGCAATGCCCGTATTCAAAAGCGATAAACAAATAACTTTTATTCTCTTCGATTTTCATAATTTCTTCGATGGTATTATTGGATTAAAAGAGCTTCAAAACCTTAAATTTTCGATTGACTTGGTAAATAAACAGCTTTCCAATAATAAAACAAATATCCCAATTTTTTTTAGGAACCCTGAAACAGAAAAATATAAGATTACCCTGAACTCTTTTGAAATTACTTTGCTCTATGTGCCTGTATCCGAATGTGATGGTGATATTATAGTTCCTGAATGTAAAATTAAGAACTTACATATTCCCGAAACATTAACAATTGCAAAAACGTATACGCAAAAATAGAAATTTTTAACAATAGCGATGAAATTATACAACATACTTTCGATAACCCTATAAATGTGTTGCCCCTCCCCGATTCCGACTAAAAGAACTTCAATTTCTTTCACATTGAACATTTTCTTCCAAATCAGAAAGAAAAAAAAGGCTAGACATAAAAAATTTAATAAGACATGTGGTCACATCGGAAGGTATACGTCCAAACCCAAAGAAGATCGAAGCCATAAAGAAATTCCCGTTACCAAAAACTTCAAAAGAAATAAAATCATTTCTCGGTTTATTAGGATACTATATAAAATTCATACGAAATTTTGCAAAACTTACAAAACCCTTTACCCATTGTTTGAAGAAGGGGGAGAGAATTGAACATACTCCCGAGTTTATACAAACTTTTGAATTATGCAAGAATATTTTATGTAATGATCCGATCCTGCAATACCCAGATTTCAGCCGTCCATTCAACCTTACAACAGACGCCTCGAATCTTGCAATATATATATATATATATATATATATATATATATATATATATATATATATAATAACCAAGAAGTAACTCCTTACTTGTGATATATAAAATCAAGTTGATTACTGGGAGGATAATAGGCTCAAAAAAATGATTACTGGCCATTAATTTGTGTATTCTGTTTATTGAATCTACGTTTCGAGGACCTGTTCCTCTTCATCAGGATTCTACAAAGCAATAAAAATATTTTTTATAAAACATTGTCTGATTCTAAAAAGTTTTATGAATATTTTCTTACCAACGACTGACATTTTTTATAAAAAACTTCACGACAAAACATATCTTCGGAGGAGACCCATTAATTTTTTCACATTTTTGTTCTAAAAAACTTTTCATTAGCTGAAGGCTGTACTTGATAATATGAAAATATTAATTAAAAATCAAAAGATACATTGAATGACAATTATTTACGAAAACATTCTTTAACATTGGATAAAAAACCTGTACATGTTTGTACAACTACATGCTGAAACAACACGAGAAGGCACAATGATTGAGAAGACTGAAAATTCTCTACATTATTTCATTATTTTTGGTTGTCCCCCACTAGTGAAACCACACGTGTGCAGCCATCTACTGGGAGAGAGCAATTCTTTGGTATTAAATTTTTAAGAAAATATAAACATTCTGCCTTATTATGAGTTTCAATTAAAAAATATATCATGTCATTTAGATGAACTATGTAGACACCTAAAAATTCATCTAAATGACATGATATATTTTTTAATTGAAACTCATAATAAGGCAGAATGTTTATATTTTCTTAAAAATTTAATACCAAAGAATTGCTCTCTCCCAGTAGATGGCTGCACACGTGTGGTTTCACTAGTGGGGGACAACCAAAAATAATGAAATAATGTAGAGAATTTTCAGTCTTCTCAATCATTGTGCCTTCTCGTGTTGTTTCAGCATGTAGTTTTACAAACATGTACAGGTTTTTTATCCAATGTTAAAGAATGTTCTCGTAAATAATTGTCATTCAATGTATCTTTTGATTTTTAATTAATATTTTTATATTATCAAGTACAGCCTTCAGCTAATGAAAAGTTTTTTAGAACAAAAATGTGAAAAAATTAATGGGTCTCCTCCGAAGATATGTTTTGTCGTGAAGTTTTTTATAAAAAAATTTCAGTCGTTGGTAAGAAAATATTCATAAAACTTTTTAGAATCAGACAATGTTTTATAAAAAATATTTTTATTGCTTTGTAGAATCCTGATGAAGAGGAACAGGTCCTCGAAACGTAGATTCAATAAACAGAATACACAAATTAATGGCCAGTAATCATTTTTTTGAGCCTATTATCCTCCCAGTAATCAACTTGATTTTTTATATATATATATATATATATATATATATATATATATATATATATACATATATACAGTATATATAAACAGTGGAGGCAAAGTATTTTTCGTGAACTTTTGTATAGTTTGAGGTCCGGCCTCAAATCAACAAATGTTAGTTCGGGGACAGTCATTCAATGATTAGTTTGCGGACATTTATCTTACGACTTCTATTCATTGATCATTTTGAGGGCTTTTAACCAATGATTATTGCTATAACTCTTATATAAAATTAGTTTCCTTTTGTACAATGATTAGTTTAAGGTCTTTTGTATAATGATAACGGTAAATTTTAATGGCACAAGAACTATGTCAGTCCAATATACCTCATTGCTAAATCAGAAATAGCTCATTTAACAAATCATTTTAAAATATGTAGAAGCCCAATTATTATCTATTTTTTCCAGTTTTGACAGTACGTCTCGTAAATATTTATATTGTTTAAAGTATTTATCAAGGGAAGAAAAGTATCTTTTGAAGTCAATTCTCAATTTCATCAATATAGTATAAATTTAATGTAATGTAAATGTATGAATGTGCCCCAGTTTATCAAGATTTATTCATTTTAAGACACAGATAAAGTTTTCAATTCAGTCTATGATTTCCTTTATTTAAACAAATGTTTAATTTACTCATTCCGAGAATATATTCTGATTTGTTATTTTCCAAATATACTTATGAAGTAAATTAGTCGTTTAATCCTCCATAAGTGAGATTTTTTTCAAGACAAACTTATATTAAGAGAATGATCAATGAAGAACTTTAAATACCAAGAATTCTTTGCCAACAAACAAAAATATGGAAAAACTTTAGAGCTAAGCAATCCACAATGAGATCTATTTGAAATCATTGGCCAAGAAACATCTTTAACAAAATTATTTATTTAAATATAATATTTGAGTCTTTACACAATAATATGAAAATAAATAAATCTACAATATTTGTAAGTATCGTATAAATTGTAGCCATTTTCATATATTCAAAGTATCTATCGGGTTAAATTTTTGATAATAAAGTACTCTTTGGGGACAACAGTCAATGTATTGAATACGGACAAATTTAATCATAGTGCTTAGAGTTAGAATTTTAATGAATAGTGAAAAAATGGGTTAAAGCTCTCCAGCTAATTTAAAAAACTCTGCTCAGGAATTATTGACAAAGAAAATCAAGAATCTGAATTTGAGATCATGTTGAAAACAGAAAGTATGTTCATATGCTAAAAAAATATGGCTAATCTTGCTTAGTATGTGAAAAGTCTAGTAATCAATGTTAACAGAGTAGACCAATTCCTCGTTAAGCAAAGTTGAGAAGAAAAAGTGATTTTGAATATAGCTTGAGGATATATAATGGATCTGTCTCCACCACAAATAAGTGACTATACATTACTAAGAAAAAAATCCTAGAGTAATTTTTCCTAAGTTCGAATCATATTACCGGCTTGTGCGCCACCTCGCAGTTTCAATGTTTACTATACTGGCGTCTTAAACTTTTCAAAGAAATAGAGGATAGCCCTCTCTGAGCAGGTTGAAAATGTATTCTCATTTTAAAAAGAGGTGCTGATAATTTTAAATATATTTATAATAAAGTTGTTAATCAATATAAAGCCTATGGTTATGAACACATTTCCTTTCCAAAAATAGAGAAATAGACACTTTTAGAAATAAAGTTTCTGTTTTTCAAATTACGAGTATATAATAAAAAAATAAATTTTTGATCAGTCTTATTCAGTTTGAACATGGATTGTATACTAGACATTTCATAATGGAACTGATTCAAAAAATATCTTGATAATAGTAATCGGGATGAGAACAATAAAATATTGTTCCATACAAATCAGTGCATTCCTTCAAGACATCTTCATATAAGAATATTTATAAAGTAGGTAGATTACATTGAGTAAGAGTATTTTTCCGGATGTTTTTTGATCACTGTATATATTATATCCTTCAAAGACATGACCTTGTTATATACTTTAGATCACAGGAAGTCACAATATAATCATTATATAGAAGGATGTACCCGAAGTATTATTCAGGGACAACAATTATAAACTTTCTCAATTTGTTTCTTGCCGGCAAATATCCTCTTAAATCCGATATTTTTGTTAAATAAACTATTATTTTTGATGAATAAGGCACTTTTATTGTGGCTATTTCATTTATTATTGTTGATTGTCCGACTTCCAAAACAAGTACATAATTCGACTGTATGTTTATTTTGTGTAGGTATGTGACCTTGGGTTGCATAGTAAAGTGCTTCAATTTTGATTGATTTAAAAAAGATAATTGTATATTAAAATTTTCTTCGAATTGTATGAAAAACATATTTCTATGAAACTAAACTTTTCTTGCTAAATATTGAAGAGCAAATGCTTTATTAAAATGTTTTTACTTGAAAACTTTTCAAATAGAGGAGAGCCCTCTCTAAGCAGGTTGAAAATGTATTTTAATTTTGAAAAGAGCTGCTGATAAGTCTAAATAAATTTATAATAAAGTTGTTAATCAATACAAAGCCTATGAATATGAATAAATTCCCTTCCCATTAAGAGAGAAATAGACACTTTTAAACATTTGAATGAAAACCATATCTCGATATTCAACTAAAGAATCCATTTCTCAGTCTTTGCCTGGGTACTCTACAGTAAAGAAAAATAATACATTTTTTTATAATAAGTTCCCTTTGGGGACAATATTCTATGTATTGATTGGGCACAAATTTTTCAGAGGAAGTATTCTACACAGACAGACAGATGAAACATAGGTTATAATATATAGGTTATATTTTCTTAGAAATGCAATGGAAAATATAAATGAAGTTTCTGCTTCTCAAATTACGAGTATATAATAAAAACTAACAAATTTTGATCAGTTTTATTATGTTTGAACATGGATTGAATACTAGACATTTCATAATAGAACTGATTCAAAAAAATATCTTGATAATAGTAATCGGGATGAGAACAATAAAATCTCGTTCCATTGAAAGCTGTGCATTTCTTCAAGACACTTTCATGTAAGAATATTTTATCAAGTGGGTATACATTAAGTAAGAATATTTTTCCAGATGTTTTTTGATCACTGAATATATTGTATCCTTCAGAGACATGACCTTGTTCTATACTTTAGATCGTAGGAAGTCACATTATATAGAAGGATGTACCCGAAGTATTATTCAGGGACAAACAGGCTAAAGTATTTTTCGGGGACTTGACTCGGAAAAATACGATAAACGCATCATATTATTTTAAGACATGTCCCGAAATAATACTTGTAATTCTACAGTCCCTAATATAAACGTTGTATACAAAAATTAGGGGGGTTCCGCAGATGGGCAAAGATTAACAACAAGCTGGCGAGACTGTACAGCAGGAAGTAGTTCCTCATTGCTTGTAGAAAGAATGGAGTTCTACCAAATTACATACTAGACAGCACTTGCAACTTACAAAGGGTGTTGGACGTAACCGATGGTCGTATATCTGGACGCATCAAACAGTTCACTAAGAGGTTAGAGCTCAAAACACTTTCGTTCAGAATCGAAATCAGCTTTATTAATATTAATAAATTTAAGAATGAACTTAACAAGCTGATTGAGTTCATCTCTGGAATTGTTCCTAATTACATTGTTAATGAATTTAAAAGACGACAAACCATCAGTTACAATAAGGTTTTTCATGATTATAAAAACAGAACCATGAATAAATTAAATCAACTTAAGACAACACAAATAACCAACATTAATACTAAAACTAATTGGGTGAAAAACTTGACCAACGAAACAATTCCCACTGACGTGCTCAATCTGTTGGTCTTGGACACAAATTCAGTTTGCCTCCTAAATTAGACCATAAGCTGATTCAGAACGTTTTGGCAGATACTGAGATTATGTTTGATAGTATAGATGATAACATAATTAGAAACATCACTAGATCAAGAACTACCATCTTGATCACTAATCATATCAATTTTCTCGTAGTCACGGTAACCAATTTGACGGAATAATTTCCAAATCCAAACATTATCTAAAAAATCATAGGGACGTATGGATTTTAAAAGCAGACAAAGGTAATGTCACAGTCATCATGTACAAACAACAATATATTGATCTCTGCAAACAGTTACTAGACAACACACACCGTTTCATGATGTGAATATATTACTTTTGTTTTTTTTAATCATTTTTTGGAATTTTAACCCACAAAAACTACTCCAAAAAGTGTTGAACATACCCAATGTTGTGCCTGAAATTATCTATCGTCTGTAAAAAAAAACCCAAAGAAAATCCCTTCATTCCAGTTCGAGATATTCGCAAAAAACATGAGTCTGTAGGCAAGCAAGCAAACAAGAAAATTAATCCGCACGATAACTCAAGAACGGAACCGAATTTCGACTAAGGGGTTTTTGCTGTTGGTTGGTATCCGCCCAAGAAAGAGCTCAATTTTCTTTGGTGAAGTTTAAATACTCTGGTGTCGAGTTACGGACGAAAAATTCTGTTCGTCAAAAATCTCTTCACTTTCTGGGCTAAACTAAAGTCAAAATCGTATAATTGAGCTAAATATATCAAAATAAGACTAAATATATCAGAATAAGACTAAATATAACATTGTCGTCAGATAAAATTTAAAATTGTTGGTACTTACAAGGAGTAAGCTAATCAGCGTGATTATGCCCATGAAGGCTTACTGCCTTCGTTACTAGTTTTGTTTATGTTCTCATGGCACACTGCATACTGCACACTATCCACGAAATCGGTTTCAATATACACATTTTTACACATAATAAAAGATAACTAAAAAACTTTGCAATTTATGTATGGATTAAGTTAGTGTGGATCAATACAGATAACAATATAGGTATAAAAATATAGTATATTTCTATAAAAAGAGAGATGGTTTTTATGTTAATGTTTCTGAAGTTCGTCAGGGTTTTTTACAGATGGTAAACTGCTAAGTTCACAGGAAGACGTTATCCAATGCCTTATTGTACTGGTGTTGCGCTGGACGAGCCTTTTCCAAAAAACAGCAGTTGTGGTTTGATCAACTAGCTTCTGTCCAGTGTACGGGTTTCGGGTATCATTTCGGAACGCAACAGCAGTATGGTGTCAGTTGATGACATGACAAACGACCATACTAGCCAGTAAACTGAATCGAATTTTGGAAAACACGCAAATTATCTGAAAAAGTATAGATTTTTGAGATAGGGGGATCTGCTAAAAAATGACTTAGAAGTGGGTGTGGAATTATCATTCGATGTTGAAAATATAGTAGACATTCCATTTGAAATAACGAGTTATTTGTCTACTTTGATATGCATGGAAATCACTGTAAGTCGACATTATTTTATCAAAAACCCACCACCGCGAAAGTTCATAGTGAAAATGCCCATATGATCGTAAAGTAAGTAATCTATATGTTGATTAGAAGACGCATTGCTTTTGCCTTTTATCGTCTCAATTTCAATAGATTCCAATTATTAAAACCCTCTTTTCTTTGAACCAATTATACTTATAAAAGAAGGGAGAGTCCCTATTACGCAAGAGAGATAAATCAGAGTTCTATTATTGATCTGTGATGGTATTGCGTCGTATTTGGTACTTTCATTTCCTCAGACTACGTGACCTACCTCACGTTAGAAGGAAATCAATACAGTGGCAGAATAGTTGTATCGTAGCTGCTCTATGGTGGGCTGGGCGCTGGGCCTGACCATTTTCCTTTCATTCAGGTGGTGAATTGAACAACATTTACATGATATATGTGAGAAGTTTACCTAACACAATAACTTTTTGTTCTTTCGACATAGAACTACTTGGATAGGAGGATATGAGCTAGCAAGTTTTCAATACTCTATGAAGACTACTGTAGAATGGATATAGATTTAAGCTATATATTATTTTTAATTACGTTAAAGATATAAAGTATATATCATAAATAGAAGATATTATAAATTAATCTATAGAATTTCGGAAAAGTATTCTCATCAATAAATTAGATAGAAATTCATAGGTTTAAAGTTTTATGCAAACAACAACAACAACTCAGTCGAGTTGGCCCCCATCTAAATGTAACTAAAACAGAAAGTGTTCATTTAATTGTGATAGAACTTTGCTGTGATGTGCTACAAAAATCTTGAAATGTGCTGCTTAATAAAGCTTATATTTTTGAATATTTTTATGGGGGCTAACTTGTGTATCAGCCCCCTTTAAAGTTGAAAATTTTAAATTATCCTAAGTGTAACCGATCGTGCTCGCATTGTGCTGATTTGTGCCCATAAAGCCAAACAAAATCCAAAATCGCAAATAAATTTTATGGGTGTTACAAATGTGGAGGGCCAGCTCCACTTTCAGTCCCCCGTTAAACTTGGAAATTTCTACTTAGGTGTATTTGGTGGTGCTCACGTTGTGCTGCATTGTGTCGGTAAAGCAAAACAAAAGTATATGCGGGTTAAATGTTGTTATATACCACATTAGACTCATCTACAGACCTGTACAAAGAAATAATTAACAGTAATATTATATATCTTTTTAACTTTAGGACAGCGAAAAGATCAATCCAAAGATGAATTCAAATTAGAGGAAAATTGGAGAGGTAGTGCCGTGGTTAAAAAAAGGAAAAGATCATCATATCTAGAAAACAATAGTGAGTTGTTAATGATTAATTTGAACAATTCGGTTCGTACCGTACCAATCTCACTATTAAGAAATGGCAATTATAGTGGATTAAAACCAGTGAAACTGAAAGGTGGTGGCTTTGATTCCATAATACAGCATTTGTGTTGCAGTTGGTGCGATCAAGAAAATTTCCTTAAACAATTTTCATACAAATATTGTAGCACAAACTATAAAACCATCAACGTAAAAACATACAATATGCGCGGGAAGGCATTATTGCACGCCCGTTAAGCTAGCATTACCACTTTAAAATTTTCTAACTGCAATATTTGCAAAAACTGTCGAAAATTAGTCGCAAATTTGTCGCGAAAACGAAAAATTTGTTAAATATCAGAATTTTGAGAACAGCGATGGTTCCAGTCATTTTGATATTTAGGAGCACGTCTTTAATCGTATCGAGCAAATGGATAAAAATATTTTTTACAAAAAATTGGACCGACGTTATAGTTGATGCACTGAAAAGTATAAAATAATATTACTTCTATTGGTGATAGTACTTTTGAAGTTGTGCAGTTGCAGTTAGATTGATAGCTTTTGGCACCAACTTCACAAGTACCATCACCAATAGAAGTAATATTATTTTATACTTTTCAGTGCATCAACTATAACGTCGGTCCAATTTTTTGTAAAAAATATTTATTTCACACTTTTGAGTGTAACATTAGTCCCGAAAATCGTTGAACGTTCACTATACCATATCAATGAAGATAATACTTATCCTATTACCCACGTATATTCCTTGCATGTAGTGGTTATTATTGAGATCTCAGAACATCGCGGCGGAAATACGCTTGAATATTTTAGTTGTAACCATTTAACACCGATTTAACTCGAAAACCGTAATTCTAAGGAAAAAATGTTCATTATAAATGTTGCTACAAATAATTATATCTTTCATGTAGTATCGAAAAATTTTCAATTTTCGAAAGAAATTGTCCTCTCCACATAGCAATAATACATATTTAACATGCGTCTATCTCGAAAACCGTAACACTTTTGAAAAAATGTTCAATTTAAACGTTTCCGGATATTGCCCTATCTTTAATTATACCAACTCAGATTTTCGATTTTCGAGAAAATTCGCCCCCACCACCCCTTCGGGGGCGGTTTTCGGAGGGAAGGAGATTTCGGATTTGCGTTTTTATGAATATGGGACCATTTCTCAATCCCCTTCTTTCAAATGAATCCAAAATCATCAAAATCGGAGATCGTCTACTATATAAAAGGCGCGCACGAAACAAAAAAAAAAAAAAAAAAAAAAAAAAAAAAAAAAAAAAGCAGACAGTCGAATTGTATACCTCCTCCGTTCGGGGTTCGTCGGTCAAAAAATGTACTAAAGTAGATTGCGGCAGAACAAATAAAAGTAAGATCACTTTGCATGAAAGCTAAATATTTATGGAAGTTACTGGTGGTACCTTATTACAATTAAAATCTTTACCTCCTGACAAAGAGGTGCAAAATTTAGAATATACTCTATACAGGGTGATTCATAAAAGGTGCGCAGGACTTTAGGGAAAGATAATTAGTCTAAAAATATAAAAATAAGATTCTATAAACATGGGTCTGCAAACGCACCGTTTTCCAGATCAAAGTTAAGAGAAAAACTATTTTTTCAGAATATATTTGGAACTGTTGGAGTAACAGCGCTCATCTCTTGCACACGTTTCAAATTCATAAATACCTTTATTTTAAGGTGCCGACAATTTTTTTTGAAAAAGTCAGTGGCGTAGATGTAGGGTATATTTTGTATTAAAACCCCACTAACTTCTAGGCCACGGGTCAAAATAAGGTTTTGCTTAATTTTTTTAGGACCGCCAATGTTTTATAAGCAAAAAAGGTACTCTTGCTCTATTACTCTAAAGTGATCCGTTTTCGAGAAAATGGTTAGTTTATGGTCAAAAAGATACATCTTTTATTTTATTTTGTAAAAATACTTTGTGTTCATAAGCTAGTTCTTTCCATGTTTTTGGTATTTCTTTCTTTTATGTTATTGATCATTTCAAAAACAGATCACTTTAGAGCAATAGGGCAAGAATACCTTTTTTGCTTAGAACACCTTGGCGGTTCTAGAAAATCAAACAAAACCTTATTTTGGCGAGTTGCGTAAAAGTTAGTGGTAAATACAAAATATATCCTAAATCTACGCCACTGCACCTTAATATGAGGGTACTTATAAGTTTAATACATGTGCAATAGATGAGCTTTTCTCTAACTGTTCCAAAGAAATTCTCAAAAATTATTTTTTTTACTTTGATCCCCTGTATCTCGAAAACGGTGCGTTTGCAGGCCCATGTTTATAGAAACTTTTTTTATATTTTTAGACAAACTATCTTCCCCTAAAGTCCTGTGCACCTTTTATGAATATATATGTTGGAGCTAATGTGCCAGCATCTCAAAATTCACTTGGCCATTTTGCCGCATATTTTTTGAGAGCGAATAAAAAATGGGAATGTTATGACGATTTGAAAGCATCGAAGATTGCTTATATAGACATAAAAAATACTGCTGTTCTTCTTTCCAGTTTACTGCTTTGTCTATATGTCTTGTTCTAACACTTGTTAGAAGAATTTGTATCCTTCATTTTGTACGTTTGTCCCTGTTATTTAGTTTACTTAGCAGAACTTCGAGTCTTTTGATATGAAATCTAAACTACCTACATTAAATTAAAGGTGCTAGCAAAAATTCACTTTTATGTGAAGGAGGAGAAGGAGAACCAATGAAGTTATTGAAAGAGGTGACACGAACTATAAAATGTTCCCGGATGCTATACGGAAACATGTATGTGTTAATAGTGATATTAATTATTTCTATGTACAGGTCTGTAAGTGGCTCATAACAACTTTTAATCCGCATATATTTTACTGGCACAACGAGAGCACGACCAAATACACATAAGAAAAATTGAATTTTCCAACTTTAACGGGGGGCTGAGACTCGAGCTGGCCCCCCAGATTTGTAACAGCCATAAAATTATTTTGCGTTTTCGGATTTTGTGTTACTTTACCGGCACAATGCAGCCCGACGCAAGTACAATCGGATACACTTAGGAAAATTTAAATATTATAACTTTAACTGGGGGCTGATACACGAGTATCAAAAATATAGATAAATATAGGCTTTACTAAGCCGCGAATTTCAAGATTTTTGTAGCACATAACAGCACAATTCTAGCACAAGTACCTAAATGACCACTTTCTGTTTTGGTTACATTTAGATGGGGGGGGGCAACTAGACTGACCTGATTTAATGTGTTTAGTGGAAATACGTCGGCGCTAGCTCCATAGTTTTACTGACGCTAAACATTTTTTTGGCTGAAACGCACTAGGTAACTAGATATTAGAGAGTTTTTGGATATCGTAAGTATGAATATGGTAAACGTTAAAATCACTTGGTTTTATTACCGTCTCTGAAATAGTGTATACGAAAGTATGGGTCGTTTTGGATAACGTTCGGTCCTAACGCTAACGCTAAACGGGTGTGACTCACACCGTGTGAGTGTGTGGTGTATTGGTATTTGCGGTATCATAACACAACACTTCTCTTAACAAACACAGGTCGTCAGTAATACTAAATCGCAAACTTTCTTTTAAAGCGGTCATGGTTCGCTCAATGAAATACGGGTAGATATTAGATATAGAACTTATAAAGTGAAATAAACCAAAAACGAACAACTTTAAATAGTTGTCTGTTTCAATTTCAACTTGAAGCTTGCGCGAAAGTATAACTGACAGCTCATACCAACAGTAAGCAGGTCTGCCTACAGAATATATACGATTTTCCTACTTACCGTTAACGTTAAGCCAACACGCTAACCTAGGCAGATTAGCTTAATACGGTAAACGCTATTTGCTAAACGCTAATCATAGTACACAATGCGCAAGCGCAGAAGCACGCCACGTGATTTTAACGTTTACCGTATTCGCACTTACGGTATCCAAAAACTCTCCATTGTTCTCTATTACTAGTTGACTAACGTTTCCGTTCGCTTGTTTTTTGACCGACGAACCCTGAACGGAGGAGGTATACAATTCGACTGTCTGCTTTTTCCAACGCCTCAGTAGGTAGCTATTTTCGGTCAAACGCCGATATTCACAATATTAAAGATTCGAAACAAAGGGATTATGGGATTATGAAAATTCAGTCAGTACCTATCGTATCAGCAATTTAGGAACTGTAACCGACAAGCAGACCAAGCTACTGTTCGATCTGGTTTGAGTTGCATATTATTATTATTATTATGCTGTTTCTGTTTTAATTAGTAATAATAGGTGTATTGCTTAAAATATAGTGTATTTAAATGAGCAATGTGATTACGTCATCACCTAGGGACTTTTTTTATTGACCATCCAACATCATTTGACATGATGAGTTAATATATCAGGATTGTATGAATAGTACAGTTTTGAAGAGTTGTCAAATCCTTATGTTTTTAGGTTAATATCATTATTTAATAATAATGTTACTTGTCAATAACAAACCAATCGCAATACAAGTTCGCTCAGTTATGTCAAATATTTTGAAAATCAAATGTGACAAATAATTATCACAGTCTATTAAATGATTAACTATTTATCCATTCTCTAATTCTTATAAGTATCAATTTTACGATTCTGTGACGTTGGTTGCTTAAATTGACTATATTTCATCGTCTTCTACAATATTTGATGGTATGAATTTGAAATAAAACAATCGTTGATTATTTTTGACCAACCAAGGGAGGAGGTATACAATTCGACTATTATTATTTGTTTGTTCACACGTTGTGTATAGTAAACGTACTTCGATTTTGATGATTTTTGATTCATTTGAAAGAGGAGACTTGAGAAATGGTCTCTTATTCGAAAAAACTCAAATCCGCTATCTCCTTGCCTCCGAAAACCGCCCAAGAAGGTGTCGGAGGGGGCAAATTTTCGCGAAACCCACATTATGAAAGACAATAATATTTGTAGCAACATTTGTAATGAACATTTCCTCAGTTACGGTTTTCGAGTTAAACGGTGGTAAAATAGTTAAATCCAAAATACTTATGCGTATTTCCGCAGCGATATTCTGAGATCGAGAGAGAGAACGATTTTTGTGACGTAATGTTACTCAAAAGTGTGAAATAAATATGTTTTACTAAAAAATGGACCGACGTTATTAGTTGGTGAACTGAAAAATACAAAATAATATTATTTCTATTGGTGCTGGTACTTGTGAAGTTGGTGCCAAAAGTTATCAATTTAACAGCAACTGCACAACTTCAAAAGTAACAGCACCAATAGAATTAATATTATTTCGTATTTTTTGTAAAAAATATTTATTATATCGACTACATCCATATCAAGTTCGATGATTCAGTGATTTGGGCAGTATAACATAACAGACATGCAGTCAAACGTAAATATTAATTCAATAATACACAGCATATCAATTAATTAAAAATGCTTGGGGTATTGACCTAAACGTAAACAATTTCCACGCTATCTTTCAATTTCTATTTCGCCCGAATCGGGTTTATTTTTTTAGATGGAAAATAATGCGACTTTCGTCATAATGTATTAATATAATAATAAAAAAATATATACCTACAAAATAGAAGAACAGAAGTACAGTTGGATAATCAATGAAATTCGTGAACAACAAAAGATATATTCAAGTTGAATGTTATATGCGCACTTAACTTTTGATCGACTTGTCTTAGTCTATGTTATATTATTTATACGGAAGTACCTAGTACAAATCCTGCCCTGAGCAGCCCTAAACACTGCTTATTTAACTAAAATGTGCAATAAGCTTGTAGAGACTTCTTGAGCAGCTAAAATTGCGATATAACAAAGAGGAGAATTGTGCATATGCGATATTTTCAGGAGAACGGTACCAATCGTATAATTGACTAACGTGACCATTTAGAAAATGTGACTCTGTGGATTAAGAGGAGACAGCTTCAACAAAAGATCTTCATTCGAAGATGGACATTTCTTCCTTGACTACTTGACGGCAGCTCTGGAAAAGAGAACTCCCTGGAGCAGTAACAGGAACTCAGATGGTAAATAGCATTGATTTTCTTTATATGATCTATTTTTTCTGACCAATTTCCGTGAAATAGATTTTAATATTGAAACAATAAACAAAATAGACATAGACTTAATAAATATCCAGTATAGCATTATCAACTTAATGTACAGCAAGAAATCTAAGAAGAGTATTTTCATTGAAATATTATTAAGTTAAAAGGCAAGGGAATGCCTCAAAAATAAACACATAACTCCTGGCATAACTCACTCAGAATTATACAGAGTGTTTCTTGATAACATTATTTAAGGAGTTTATAATTGGGACAATTTTTTAAAAACCTTTTCTTATATTTTTGATATGTCCGTAGATATTTTTGCAAAACACACAACATATTTTTTATTCTGGCCAGTGGCGTTCATGTGAGATTTACAATGAATCATTTTAAAGAGAAAAGCGATACGCCACTGCTTTTTCTTAAAGTAAAAAATATTTGGGAACTCTTTATGCCTCTCTGAACTAATCTGGTCTCATGATTTCTTTCGTCTTATATAAGGTTTTCGTTTAAAAAGAAAATCATTCATTTGCATCTCGTTCTACCAGTTACGCGAAAAAGCAATTTATATAAAAAAAATTAGTTACGGGAATAATTTTTAAACGGCAAAATTACATTATAGTACCTAATCTAATATATTGGAATGCCATACCTACCAAAGTTATAACAAAAAAAGATATATAATCAATAACCTTATCTACCCTAAGGTATTATGTATGCATTAATGAATTTTGCAAATGCTTTTCTGTCTTGCGCCATGTTTTTAGCTTCTATCCATGTCTTATCATCCCATTTCTTCTTTGGGCTCCCTCTTTTTTGTTTTTGGAATGAATTTGCCTGCAATATCTTTTTGACCTGTCTATCGTTATTCATTCTCGTTAAGTGTCCAAACCATCTTAATTGTTTTTTTTTCACGGTGGTCGTTATGTGTCCTATCTCTACATCTTCTCGTATTCATTTCTTATTTTGTCTCTTTTTGTAACCCCTTCTATTCCTCCTAAATATTTCATCTCCACGGCTTGTATTCTATTTTTTGTTGATTGATAGTCAAATCAATATTATTATTTGAATGCGAAAGCTGGACACTCACAAATAAAAAAAAAAAGATTTTTTTCTCCAAACTTAAGCACCTTATAAGTTTGAGACCTTTTGGAGATTTGTTCTCAAAATGGATCAAAAAATAACCTCATTAAACATTAGAAGGTTTTTTTGAAGAAACATTCTGCATTGCATTCTTTGTATCATTGAAATGGTATTATTATCAAAATATATTCCGTGGATATATTTCAAATTGCCTACTTGCTAGAGCTTGTTCGATACCCATTTCCACTGAAGTGTGAATACGAACAAAGGGACATTTGGGTTTGTCTTGTCTTGTCTTATCTGTACATAAGCAAAGGGATATTTACTCAGGACCGAATCGGATAGATTGTTGATGGAGAGAAACAAAGAATAATTAGCTAACTAAACATACTTGTAAATTTTAAAGCTCATCCGTTCGATATAATAAATATTTTTTTAAAGAAATTGGACCGACTTTATTAGTTGTTGCACTGAAAAATACAAAATAATAATAATTCTATTGGTGCTGGTACTTTTGGAGTTGGTGCATACAACAACAAAGTACACAACGGCACAACTTCAAAATTACCTGCACCAATAGAATTAATATTATTTTGTATTTTTCAGTGCAATACCTAAAGTCGGTCCAATTTTTTTAAAAATATTTAGGTATTTCACATTTTTGAGTGTAACATTAGTCATGAAAATTGTTGAACGTTCACTAATACCCAAGAAGATATAGGCTTAGCTTGTACTTGTTATATTTATTCAGAGATCTCAAAACAGCGCGGCGCAAATATACATATTTCAGATTTTACTGCTGTTACTTGAAAACCACATGTCAATGTTGCTACATATAATCTTCTCTTTAATTTGGCCGTCTCATATTTTCAATCTTCCAAAAAAAATGCTCTGGTACATAGCCGAAATACGCATATAATCGCTTTACCACAACTTACCATAACATATGTTATGGTAAGCTGTGGCTTTACCATTGCGAAACTCGGAAACCATAACTCTTTTAAAAATGTTCAATTTAAACGGTTACACGGATATGATCCCATCTTTAAGTCTGCCTTCTCAGATTTTCGATTTTCGAAAGAAATTGCCCCGTCCACCAGCTTCTAATGAAACAAAAATCCTCTTTAGAGATCGTTGTACAAAACGCGATAACAGCCATAAAAAAAAAGGATATTTACAACCGAATTGTATACCTTCTCCTTTTTATATCAAAACCAAAATCTGCGACTTTGCTGACTTTTTTTGTTGTGAAATACTAGGATCGTCTTATTTATTGTGTTCACCTACCTACAAATCCTCTATAATATTCAATTATTGAATATAGCGAGCCCATTTTTACAATAAACTCTTTTAAAATCTCAACCTTTCATGTAGAGAAGCAGGTATCAGATCAATTGACATTCAAAAGTGGCAACATTTCAGTCACTTCTCCGTCTTCTGATCTTCATATTTAGCCATCGTTCATCCATCTTTGGACATGGCCTCTCCTAAACTGTACCATTCTTTCCTGTTTTGGCCTTGCCGTTTCCAGTGCAAACCTACTTCTCTCTTGAAAACGTCTCCCCTTCTGATTTGCGGGCACCCGCTTTCCGCTTTATCAATGATCTATACATATTATGGTCTCTAGTGCTGGACTTCCGGACCACAGAATAAAGGTTGTTTTTTATTATTTGAATAGAATACTGCGTCTCATGTGTTGTTCTTTTGTTGCAGATTGTGATGTGACCTGCTTAACTTAATTTGATTCTTGCTTCATTTGCCGATAGTTCTCGATATTTTATTTAATCGTTTTTCCTTTTTAATCCCTTGAGGTGCGTATCTGTGACGTCGTAGCTCTCGAAACGAACAAACCAATTTTGATTTGTTTTCATATCTTGCCATCTTTCTCTATAACTATCTTATTTATTCTCTTGGTTGATGAAGTCCTCAGTTCGTATATTAGTTGTTATCAGCTTTTTTCGATTGTGTCTAAGGCTTCTATATTTTTACTATGATTCTTCTAGGTAGGTACCTAAGCTCTTTAAAATTAAAACATCTTTTGATTCACAGAAGGAGCGCACCGAAGAATTCCGATCGGCTTATTTTCATTTATAATCTATACAAATAAATCGAAGTGTCTGTTTGTAATATCAAAATACCAGGTTTCAACTAATTGCTTATGGAAGTATATGTGTCCCTTATAACAAAACAACAATCTTTATAATTCTTGTCTGTCTGTTTGTTCCGGCTAATCTCTGTAACGGCCGAACCGATTCCGATAGGATTTTCAGTGACAGGTAGCTAATGTTATAAGGAATAACTATGGCTATTTTTATTCTAGAAAAAAATATAGGTATACAAATAAATAAAATCGAAGTGTTTGTTTGTAATTTCGAACTGACAGGTTTTAACAAATTGCAAATTGAAGTATATGTATCATTAATAAAAAGGCAATTTTTTTATTTTGTCTGTCTGTTTGTTCCGGCGAATCTCCGTAACGGAACGGATTCTGGATTTTTAATGGCAGGTAGCACGGACGAAGCCGCCAGTAACAGCTAGTTTTATAATATGTTGAATAGGCTACGAACACTATTAGAGATCTTCAAAACTCGTTCAGCTTTAAATTCAATTACTAGCACAATTGTAAGCTAAGCTAGAGAATCGTTTTCATTCAAGAATTAATTCCGGAAGCCTCATCCTGGAAGTGTAAGCCTCGAGACGGTACTGAACTGTTCCCGTGTGCTCGTGCAGCAGGCGGTGCAGCAGATTTTTAGCCCAGTACCCCGGCAGAGAATTCTAGAACTGCGCCAGTGTCCCAGTGCGTTCGCGCCAACGTCCTCCGCCGCGTTCAAGTTTTCCCCGCCGCGGCTGCCAAATCGATAAGTCAGTTGACATCCGCTAGCCGAATCGGTAAGAACAGACTCCCCGTTTCAGCTATTGTTTATATTTACTACACAACATACCATCAACAGGCACATCTATACCATGACCAAAGGTGAGTTGGCAACGCTTTTTTAGAATGTGAAAGTCGTTGCAAAATAAATATATCTTCGGAATTTTCTTATCGCTGGCGTTTCCATTACAGATATCTCACCTAATTTTGCATCAATAACAATTATTGACCAAGTTAATATTAGATAGACTATTATCATCTATCTGTTGGCCATCAACAATGTCAACGTGGCATTCTCCAATTATCTAACTAATTAAAATGAAACATTAAATTTTGCCGGCATCTAGCTAGCGATGTTGCCATGTGCTTGTAAGCGATGGCGTGTATTGAATCTTGTCACAACCTGTTTTCCGATACAGCTGGTTTCGATTAGATAATTGTTATATAATAAAGAAGCGAAACTGGGTTGAAAAGTGGTTTTAACTTAGCGGACGGACTTGAATGTCTTTCTGCATTGTATAAATATTTGTATAGTAACCAGGGTGGGCGTGCGCGCAGCTTGTTTATTGACAATGGAGCTCATGGCGATTCGTGGAAATTTCCACTGCATAGTCATTTTATTCTCAAGACAAATGATGAGTATAACATTTAATATATTTTTTGTTAAATTTCCTATAGAAGTGTACCTTTTGCAGTCGTTCGCTCTTTCAAATTTCGAAGAAATTTCAACGGCTTGATATCTGTTATATGTTCTATAGAGAAGACCAAAATGTTTTTTTTTTCTTCCAATGTTTATATACCTATATCTACATAATATGAGATATTACGGAATTTGTAAACCCGATAGAGGCGTTTTTATATGTATATCAAGTTCAAATTTAGTGTAAAAATCGATCGTACAAATATCTGTCATGTTTGTTAACGGGCATGATCGAAATGAAAAAAAAAATAGCCAATGTCTAAATGAAAATATTTTTCTCTAAATAGAAAAAATAATACAAATTTTGAACCTTACAATTTACCTATCCGCTGGATACGATCCGTCGGTTTTTTAAATTATGTCTGATATCGGTCGTAATGATATCTTATCAGTTATTCATCTTTCCGCATCAAAGTTAATTTTTGGATTATGAAGATTTGAAATTAGGTATCCGGCTTAGATAAATATCTGACAATAAAAGGTATACTTTCTGATAAAAATATCCTCAGCATTTGCCAAATGCCTGATTTGTCTGAAATTATGATCTAATTCGAGTATCTCTTGAATTTCATAAAAATTACTTTCTGAGTTATTTAAGAATTATTATGGATGATTTTAGTTTTGATTTAAGTCCTTTCTTATATTACCAAATAATATTTGTACCAAATTTCCAATCTACTACTATAAAAATTTAAATTCAAAAATTGGTAAAAATATGAAATATTCGAGTTTTTTCTCAATAAAGGTATTATTTTCAAATTAGAATATCTTTCCATAAAATTTGTCCACGTCATTCAAACATAATCCAAGGTTTCTCTCCTTGAGTAAAAAAGTGGAGATGTTCTCTGCTCACAAATTTAGGAAATAGTCGTTGAATTTACAATCTACCAATTTATCTATTTATCCGAAAAATATAGATACCTATATATTGTCGTAGCCTTATAGCGAAATCCGTCTTCGTGTGAAAAGCCTAGGCATTTTGTAAAACGCCGGCATATAGTATAAAGAAATATTATGCTTTTTGCCCCAGATTTTACGAAATGACTAACACTTACTGTCACAGTGCGAAATAATAATCTCTACTCAAGAAAAACAAACAGAGAATGTTAAATTGACAATTATGTATTTCGCAATACACATTCTAATACAAGGTCTCCATTATTTTTATTGCTTCATAAATTATAAAAATAGATGAAAATGACTTTTGACTTTTCTTTTTAATTCTATCTTTATTCATCTTTTTAGATCACCATGTAGGTACTAATAAGCACAATATCAAACAAATACTAGTAAAGTCAATCTTCAACAAGAAAATAAACTAAAATCAAATAATAAATGTTTCCTTATAGGAAAAACTGTTGATTATGTATCGGTTTACAAACTTTATTTATTACATAAAATGTGAAATATGTCAGAAATAACGAAGCTCCAGAGAAAAGACCCGTATAAGCCTATGTAGCAAACTAGCCCCTGGCTTGTCACCACTCGCGTTGGAAGAATTTAAAAATGTAATAACTGACCTTTCAAATAAAACAACTGGCATCAACTTCCGGTGTAATCGGAAGTACCACATTCCTAAAAATATCTTAACAGAGTAGCCCCTATTAACTTTAGTACAGTTCTCAATTTTCAAATTCGGTTCATTTATAATTTTATTGACCGACTTCAAAAAAAGGAGAAGGTATACAATTCGGTTGTAAGATTTCTTTTTTAATTATTTTTTTTATGGCGTTTCGCGCGTTTTGCATAGTAAACGTACTTCGATTTAGACGATTTTTGTTTCATTTGAAAGAGGAGAGTTGAGAAATGGTCCCATACTGAGAAAAATCAAATCCAAAATCTCCTTCCCTCCAAAAACCGCCCCAAAGGGGGTGGAGGTGGCAATTTTTCTCGAAAATTGAGACTCCGAGACGACGGAATTAATGAAAATTGCATATCCGGAAATGTTTAAATGGGACATTTTTAAAAATAATCATACTTTTTCCCGCTATAGTCTGAAATATGTGTTTCAGCTATGTGGAAGGGGCAAATTTTTCCGAAAATCGAGAATTTGAGATTTGAAAATTAGAAAGGGGACCATATCCGGAAACGTTTAAATTGAACATTTTTTCAAACTAGTTACGGTTTCCGAGTTTCGCATTGTTAAGGTCTGAAATATGTATATTTACGCCGCGATGTTTTGAGATCTCTTAATTTATTATAACAAGTATGAGCTAAACCTACCTATAACTTTTTGGGTATTAGTGAACGTTCAAAAATTTTCATAACTAATGTTACGCTCAAAAATGTGATTTTCTATTTTTCAGTGCGACCACTGATAAAGTCGGTCCAATTTTTTATAATATATATATATATATATATTTCCGATTTTGTTGATTCTTTTTTTATTGGGAAGAGGACTGTTTTTGGTCATCAAATAACTTCCCCCAAAGGATTTTTTAAAAGCACATATTTCCGGGCTACAACACTAGGAAAGTGGAATATTGCTACTGAAATCATACAAAACAGTGAAAAAAAGTGAATCTTTGAAAAATGTTCTTAATAAATGAAACACTCAAAAATATGAAATAAATATTTTCTACTTTATTAGTTGGAGCAATGAATAATGTAAAATATTGGTACCAGTAACTGCACTCCTTCAAAATTACTAGCGCCGATGGATTTAACAATATTTTATATTTTTCCGTGCACCAACTAGGTTGATTCAAGAATAACTAATATTATACTACTAGTCTATATCCAGATAAACAAACTTAAATACTGTAATTACCAACTCGATACTATATTTATTGGTCACTAGGAGATACGAAATGTCATCATCGTTATTTCTAAGTTGCTAAAGCAAATGTATCTAATCTAGTCCCAGATTTGGTGATAATTTATTAAAGAAATTAGCTTTCCACTGCTAATCCATGGAATCCCTCCCTTCTAAGAAATTAAACCTATTTTTAATCTGCCATAGCTGATTTTTACATGAACTAATGACTTTATTGTCTTTCACAATTCTATATCTTGATGGACACTAAGAATTTTATCTATTGTCGTTGACTGAGTATGGTATTTCCTAGGAAAGTCAAATAAGCTCATAAATATCCTGGTCAAATCTGTCACGGGTTTGGATGAATCAGCTGTCAGCAATCTCAAAATAGCTAGGTAGGTACCGACAGAAAATAAAATCAGCTTTTGTATATAAACAAGAATATGAAGAGGTTATCAATCTGATTCTCTAATGAAGGTCTTGTTAGGAAATCGAAGAGACGTCTAACAGTAAAAAGTAAAAGTCGCAAAAATAAGAAAATATGGTAATACAGCTCTGTAAGTTATAACACTGAAGAAGTCAACTTCACGAATACAGAAATATCTCAAGCATTCATCAGTGAACAAGGTTCTTACGTATGTATATTCAAAGTTGTAAATATTTTTGAAAAGTTGAAAAATATAATATAATTTTGAAATTTCTCCTTGAAATTACCTTTGAACACAATAACAGATAATTCAAATATATCGAGAATAATCCCCCTCACTAAATCAGTTTCCAGTATACTTTACTAGAACTTGAAACTTTAATAAAATTATTAATATTGCTAATATTAGCTTCATTTAAAAATCCTTCCGTGATTGCCTTTATATAGAAAACTGATATTAACGCAAAAAATGAATTAACGCTTCGATGAAAGTTCTGAAAGGAAATGTCTCCAATTGTAGCCTTTGCTGGCAAATAAAACTCGTATACATATTTAAATCATCGATTGAATCTTCCATGAGGACTAGAATCTGTAAATTGAAGATATTTCTCAGTTTATTTCGTTATTAGCTACTTTTTCGAGCGTTCTAATAGTATTTGTAGGGAGGGCCACCATTTTGAAACAACTTGTACAATTTTGCTAATAAAAAGAACCCGCCCAAGAATATTACAGGAAAGCTTTCAAAATCAAATTCGGTCAAGATGGGCTGATATTCAATATCAAGTTATCAATTTAGATACGGTTTAGATTAAACTTGGAGTAGGGAAAAGTCGTGCGTACACGACAGGAGATGCTGCTGCAATTTTTTGTCGGCCACCTTTAGTGTTTACAGCTTATTTTGATTTTCATTTTTTGTGCTATTTTTTTATGAAAACGACGATTTTTTTATCTTAAGTCCATTGGCGGCCATTGATTTAGTTCTCATTTAGCTTCACTTGCTCTCCGAATGCATTGTTTCCTTGGTAATTCCATGCTCTAAGAGATTAAAATATATCTATTTGAGTTTTATTGTATCTAGCGCTAGCCTTCTGGGAAAGTTGCTTAGCAACCCAACATAATTTTGATGCGGTTGAATCACGCGAGTGCTGATTTCATCGGTTTTCAAAACACTCCACTTTCCCGATCGAATAATTTCTTCCAAGATTCTTTATTCCGTTTCTGAAAATAACCATAGATTCTTGCATCAAGATATTGAGATAAGTATGTATATCTTTGTAGTTCCAGTAAGGAATACTTATAATATGGGCCTATAAAATAGACAAATTTCAGATCTCGAGTTTGCAAAATTTTGTCTTATTTTATTCTATAAAACATCGCTTGGAACCTTTTATAAAAATGGTAAATTTTAGCTTTACTGCGGGTTTTCGGAAAATACCATAAATTTAAATTAATGAATTAATTATCACGTCGAAATATCCGACGCGGAGGGCGAAAACACGAAGAATAGCAGATGGAATCCCACACAGTCCGTTAACGGAATAAACGGTTCATAGACAAGTATGTACCTGACGAACTGACTGAGCGTCGGTGAAGGTACAAACATGCAGAAAGTTTAATTTTATATGCGCCTTGTGGAATTTATTCCGTTGGTTGTGTGGGTTTGTAAAGCGGAAGGTAAAAAAAATCCTCTAAAATTCCGCCGCTGGATAGTCCGTCTTTATTCCACCGTGTGGGGTGGCACTTAGTATATATAAGTGAACGTTTAATGGGTAAATGTGCTAAATACTTTTTTACCGGCTTCAAAAAAGAAGGAAAAAATAAAAAATAATATTGATTCTATTGGCACTGGTACATTTGGAGTTGGTGCCAAAAGTATTATCTATGCCTATTACAGCATAACTTCAAAATGACCAGTTAATATAATTTTGTTTGTATTTTTCAGTGCAATTTATAAAGTCTTTCCTATTTTTTGTTAGAAAAATTGTTAAACGAAATGAAATTGCCACCAACGTTTTAGTTGCCATAATCGCTTAATGAAACCAAAACATATATTGTTGCCTTTATATTAATTCCCTCACAAGCAAATATATAAAATTTAAATTAGGCAACAAAAAATTAAACAATGCTGCTAAAGACATGAACAAAAAAAGGAAAGGGAGGGTTCATAACAAAACACTTTGAATGAGTTTGATCAAGAAATTATTCCACAGATTGTTTTTAAATTAGGGTTATATAACAACATTTTAGTTCGCCCTGTATAATAACTAAAACAATAGAAATTACTAAAGACTCTATACGCAAGATGATATCAATTATTTTATCAAATTGGGCTAAGAATAAGGTATTTATGAGAGAATATTACCAAATATTAACTTATTGCGTTTTGAAGGAATTGAAAATACTTTTGTTACTTTACTTGTTTTCTGTCGAAAAATAGCAATATTCAAGCTTGGGCCGGATAGGTAGGTATATGTTTTGTAAATTTTGAGAAGCATTTGTGTTGTTAAAGGTTGAAACACTAGGTATATAAGAGAATGTTATTTCTTAGTTCATGAAATTAAACCTCGATAATAATTCATAAAACGTATTTTTTTCGTTGAACTTGTATATATAGGTATATATGTACTTACTTACGAATATTAACTCAAAAAAATACATTTGAACTCTCTTATTGATTAAAAATATATATTTATTTGAAAGTTTACCTGAAAAATGAATTAATATATTTTAAAAATTATTTGATATGGCGATATTCAACTAGAGCAGGCAACAGCGCATATTTATATAAGCTCTTCCCCTGTATTCCCACTGAACCAGTCTCAAGGTTTACTTATATTTTGCAGGTTTCTGAAGTGACGGGCGCATCCCAGTGAGCTAAGGCGAAGCGTGGGCCGGACTCAACCCCATGCTGAAATTTCGATTGGTATCCACGCACTTCTTGAAACAGCCGTAGATTCGTTATTATGTGTCGTGATTGGGATATGAACCCTTTGCTATCAAAGTATTTGTAACCATCTTCAGTGGTATATTTTTTCTATCTCGCATTCACTCATCAGTCAAGAATCTTTTTTCATTTAATTTTGATTTCTCGCCGAAAGTTGATCGACAGTGATTTTGGAAGTATTGTCATCTGAGGAACTGCTGGAAATATAAGAAGGTACGTTTGTATTTATATATGTATATGTAGTGTTATTTTAAGATATTTTTATTTAGACAATATGAAAATTGCCACGATAACATGATAGTAAAAGTACAGATATACGATTTAAAAATAATATACTAGAGCTTTTTCGAAAATTCAATTTTGTCAATATTTACAATTTGCATAATATAGAGCTATTTCGAAAATTCAATTTTGTCAATATTTACAATTTGCATATATGCTATATAATTTGTCTAGTAGACTAGTCTGTACCTACCAAACACTAATATTAGGATTCCTCCAAATTTTATAGAATTATAATTTCAAGAAAAAAATGTAAAATTTTCAAAAAAATCAAAAATGATTTTGGTCAATGTATAGAACAGGTTCCCACCGACTTTTGGCAAAATTTTCCGCTAGTTGTGTAGAGATATATTATAGAAACACATTCCAATTAAAATTTTAGCCCGCTCACTTCACATTGCCGAGAAAAAAAATTCTAAAGCTTACTATTTTCAAATCGAATTTCTCCTAATTGCGACTCATATGACAGACCTGTGCGTCACTACGCTGCTGGAATGTTTACTTTGATGGCGTATTTATATTTTATTGGTTAATTATTTATTTATTACTTTATTCCTACAAATTCGACTTACATGTATCGGGTATCCGTACAAACGTGTCATTTTGGCAACATCCCACAATTGCTGTATCTACAACATAAATAGCGGCAGGCTGATTGTTCCTTCCTATATATTTTTCTTATTGATCTGTTTTCGCTTATTGCAGTACTTTTTTAAATTATCGGGTTAATTTAGTATTATATTAGCTAAATTACTACTAAAAGTATATCATTAAACACCCCCCCCACCATAGCACCCCTATTCACTCCACCCTCCCGCAAGCTTGTTGGGGGTTAGCGGGATAAAAATTGAATTGTAATGTGTTCCTATAATATATATCTACACAACTAGCCAGAAAATTTGCCTAAAATCGGTGGGAACCTGTACTACACATTTACCCTGATTTTGACTTCACCGAATAATTAAATAGGTTAGGACAAAGATACAAACTTATCTTAATTTATGTTGATAATAGAATTACAAACATAGAAATATTACTTGAATCGAATACCATTTAAGTAACCACTAGGTAGTATTACGTCACAGGTGAATTAATATGTCTAAAATTATATATTTTGTGGTAGTTTTTTATAACATCCGTGGTTCAAAATATTTGGTAAACCTAAATAAACGAACATATACCTATTATGTTTGGTTAGGTATTGACAAAAAATGTTAAAATTTCATACGAATCATAACCTACAAACATAAAAAATACCCATATCCTGTTTGTAGACGTCAAAAATTAATCGATACGACAACCCTGAAAAACTGTATAACTGATAAATTTCAAAAGAAACTTTGACATTGTCTATGCGTTCTCAATGTCAAATAATGTTGGAAAGTCAATAAAACTCACTTATAAGTTCCTAGCTCATTTGAATAGACAATATTTTAGAATAGGTACGTTGTGATTATGACGTTAAAGGTCTTCTACCCGATTACTGATACCTGCTTCATGGATAGTTTCAAAATCTTTATGATTTACACAATATAATGGTGTCTGCAATTAGGCATAATTTATAGTATTCCTATAAGATCAAATTAGAATCATATGTGTAACGTTTCAAATGATGTTTTTTCTCAGAATTTTGTAATAAACGGTTTATAACATACAGGATACTACTACTACGTGAAATGTTAAAAAATACAGAATATATAACTTCACCCAAATTTTACAGACCTATTAGAAAGTTCGGAACTCTCTCCACGCGAGCTCAACTTGCACTTCACCATTTTTTTTGTGTTATCTTCCGTGATAAAATTTTCAACAAAAAAATCTGGTTCTCGTCTCTTGGCATGGAAAGACATGTTGCATTTTTGGAAGTTTTTCTGTGACAATCTCTCAGCAGTCCCCTTCCCAATGAAAGGAGTTTCATCAAAACTGTTTCACGTTTACTAGGTATGCAAAACCCGCTACGAAACCTAAAAATGGACACCAGCAATCGAACAGTTTGCAATATTGTAGGTACATCACACCAACACGATTTATGCGTGAAAGTATTAAATAATATGCAGCGGGGTTCACTTGTCGTGAACAACAGCGAAAGGTTGGTACCACGGATTCAAGTCAAGTTCAAGGTCCCATCTATAAAAATGGTAGTATGGTATGAAAATAAACGTTACGTGTGGTTGTGTCACTCGACCATTAAAACTATTTATTTTTGAACGCAGGTGTCACGAGACATTATATAGGTATTTTTAGATTCGAATGTGCTTAAATGGTACACTCTCACACATATTATTAATCAGAATCTGAATGGGGGTAGTGCCTCTGTCTACGTATTCTGGCCAGTCCTAGGCTAAAAAACAACAATCATACAAGTGACGTGTTGCTGCTTCATCATTTACTAGATTGCTATTTTGGTTCTCCATATACAAGTGAACGAGAATAGATGCTCAACCTGCAATTAGATAAATTTAGTAACAAGTAGTGTAGGTACTAGGTATAGAAATGGTAGAGTAAATCCTGTACGTTATATATTTAAAGTGCATTAAACTAGGTAGGTAATATGTCAGGATGGGAACGACCTCACCTTACATCTTTTGTTAGAAATTAATCCAAATGAATTAATACCCTATTCATTGGCATCTGTATTCCTGTCAGAAAAGTTGTGCTGTTACGTCATAGCATGATATCTTTATCTTTACCTTTACGACATACATAAATGAACTAGATTTTGGCTTCCGTATTTCGTCAGTACATGTGAAACGGAAGAAAGAAGGTAAATAGGTACATCCACAACGTATGTGTGAAATAACAAGAGATATTTGCATTTGCTTGTGCATTTGAAGAGGTAGAAAATAAGTATTTTTAACCAAAAATCGGAAAGACTTTAATAAGTTGATGCACTGAAGAATAAATACAAAATAATATAAATTCTATTGGTGCTGGTACTTTTGTGCAATTGTAGTTAGATTGAAGACTTTGAGCACCATTGAAATTGATATTATTTTGTATTTTTCAGTGCATCAACTAATAAAGTTGGTCAGTTTTTTGTAAAAAATATTTATTTCACACAAAATCGTTGAACCTTCACTAGTCAAAGAAGATAGTACTTGTCCTATTACCTCTGTATATTCTTTGGTTGTATTTATTATTATTCAGAGATCTCAAAACATGGTGGCGAAAATACACATATTTCAGAATTTACCTTTGCAGTAACTCGAAAACCGTAACTTATTTTGAAAAATGTCCAATTTAAATATCGCTACATATAATCTCTTATTTAATGTGGCCGACTCATATTTTCAATTCTCGAGAAAAATGCTCCCTCCACACAGCGGAAATACACTATTTCAGTCTTTATCATTACTGTAATTCGAAAACCGTAACCCTGTTGATAAATGTTCAATTCAAATGTTTCCGGATATGGTTTCATCTTCAATTCTGCCGTCTCATATTTTGGAGAAAAATTGCCTCCTCCCTGCCCGGTTTTTGGAGGAAAGGAGATTTTGGATTTGAGTTTTTTCTAAATATGGGACCATTTCTCAACTCTCCTTTTTCAAATGAATCAGAAATCATCAAAATCGGGGCACGTTTCAAAACGAGCGAACATACATACATAAAAAATCAATCATACAACCGAATTATATATCTCCTCTTTTTTGAAGTCGGTCAAAAAATAGAAGCACAGTAAGAAGAGGATTTGATTGCGTAATATTAATTTGAAGAGGAAACTCTATGGAGAATTTCGACGATTTAGTGAGAATGAGATGAAGTTTTACCAACATTTTCGAATGAGATACGAACAATTTTGTAATCTCCGAAATAGGCATACCTACTACATCCAGGTCTGGAGGAACAGAATCGTTTAAATAGTACTTTTCGGGAATCGATCGAGCCAAAAAGACTGGTGCTTTTTTTTTCTGGTAGGAGTTATTTAAACTACGTTTTTAATAATTTCCATTTATACTACATAATTTAAGTCTGTTCTGGCAAAGTCATAAATGTGTTTTGAGAAATCGAAATCATCCTTCATCCGCACGCATCGCATCCGCGGATTTTCTTTTTCAAAATATTCCGTTCCGTCCGATGGTTCCGTTCGTCCATCCGCTTCGTATAAATACGCGCTTACCTTTATCGCTTATTCGAGAAAACCCATCTTTAGGATTTTTAGGAACTGGCTGAAATATAGATAGATAATTTAAAACCAGGAGCAAACACACCTATATTAATTCATGTTTCATGTAAATCTGATTATTTGCATGTGTATGTACAGATACCCTATCTATTCAAACAGATTGTTGTTTTGACGTTTCAGTGGTTCCATTTTTTCATATAGGATTGACAAAAATTCTACATTATTCGCTGTTATGTGTATCTCCTAGAGATATTCCTAAACAAGTCAATATTTTCGGGAGTTTCGTAGATACATTAAAAATGTACTGTTATCTGAATTAGTTAACATAATTTATTAAAGTAGGTCGGATATTTTGAAATCTTTTTTTTGCAACACATAACAACTATTTATAAAAACTTTGTACTCACTATTGCGAAATTAAATTGAAAATTAAATGAATATTAATTTTCGTGAATGAAAATTTATTAACTTCCCTGAAGGAAGTTATTATAATGGGTCTGATTCTTCAAAATTGTAACTTTGACAAATCTCCATAGGTGTCTGGTGAATTTTCATACTAATTATTTGAAAAACCAAAATCTGAGGAGACATCTGACAACCCACTTTTAATACATGTAAACTTGTGTAGCTATAAACTGAATTACTGAATAGATTTTGACAAAATCTTTAGGCAGCTAAATTTTAAAATTTTGATGATCAGAATGATCGACCAAGTAAATTTGAAATGGCAGCGATCAAAAGCTTAGAGAAAATTCTAGGAAAAAAATTAAAAAAAATAGTAGAAAATATAGAACTCAAAACTTATGAATTTGATTTTTTGCTAGACGTCAGATCATTCATTCTCTCATTTATTTGAGGTGTTCGTTCACCGGGAAGTTCGTAGTGTAGAACTCAGAGGTCGCACACATATCCACCTATACCATACCTAATTTCAAAAATGTTTATATCATTGCTATGATTGGAGGGATAAGAGAATAAAGGTCAGCCATTCAAGACGTGAGTTTAGTAAGTTAGATCGTCAAAAAATATTTTAGAAAATAGTTGGTGAACTAAAAAAATACAAAATAATATGAATTCTATTCATTGAGATACCTACTAGTAACTTTGAAGTTGGGCAGTTGCAGTTATAAGTAGTTAGATATAAGACTTTTGAGACCAGCTTCAAAAGTACAAAAAACACCAATAGAATTAACATCTATTTTTTTGAGTATTGTCACCAAAATTGTTAAACGTTCACTTAGATACATTCAGTGATTTCAAAATATAGCGGCAACAATTTGGCACCCCCTAGTGCTGTGACTCGGAAACTGTTAAATTTCTTGAAAAATGTCGAATTTAAATGTTGTCTGGAATTAGCGTATCTTTAGTTCAGCCAGATAAAATTTTAAATTTTCGAAAAAATGTCCCTTCCACCCCTTTTGCGGAATAAAAAATGACAAAACTGAAGCACGTTTACAATGCAAAACACGCGAACACCTGTAAAAACATACAAACAATCAAATTATACGTCCTGTTTTAGGAAGATACTACAGAATGTAACAATTTATTATTTCACAACTTGTCTATAAATAAAACCGACAATAATATATAGGATCACGAAAATTTACATTGTTCTAATACATTCAACTGGGAAGTTACCTAAAGAAAAACTCTTAATATTTCAAAATACGAACTAAAAATCATGTTTAAAGTTCAACAAGGGTAAAGAAAATATAAAAAAATGATGTGAAATCAGTTAGACATATTAAAATGCTATGTACAAAAGTAATGCGAATGAAAATAATTAATTTGTGTCCAAAAGATGTCATGAACATTTTTGTTTATTGACAGACTTCCTGGAAAGGAATTTATGTTTGTTATTTTTATCTTTTTATATATTCCCCATATCCTTCCCAAAAACCACCCTCCAATATATGGAATAAATAGGGAAGACATAATTTCCAGTAACCTTCAAGATCATCATTTTCTTAATCCTTTTTTGTAGGTACCAGAGAAGCTCGACAGAAGACCCTTGACAGCTTCATAATTCTTATTTTTTTAACAATACACGTTTTCTCTATTTATATTTTTTTGATTCACACGATATTCTCAAGTTTGAAATTCTAGTTGCAGTACAATTGATACTAAGGCCCGATTTCACCAGTGAGATAAATCGAGATTAGTTCATTGTAAACGCGTTTAAAACGCTTAATTGAGTTTAGAGCTCCACTTCGCATTTCACCAGTGACAACTAAACGAAGTTAGAGCTAATCTCGTTTCCTTTTCTGAACGGCCGATTTTCTACGTTTAGCGCATCAAAACGTGTTTATAGAGCTGTCAGCTATCACTTCTGTCTTCTGTCCTTGGCAAATATTTTAGGTTATATTTATATAGAGAGCATTTGTTTTTATTTATTGGTGGTTTAATTGAACAATTGGGACTAAAAAAATGGAACGAGCGCTAGAACTTTTGACGAAAGTTATATGATGAAGAATCTAGCTTTCGTCTTCCAAGATGGATACGTGAAAGAAAAGAACCTTTCGATACACTAGATGACAGACTTCTTAACTACATAACGGCTTATGAATCCCAATTTGTATTGGAATCGATAGAAGAAAAAAATGAATTTCCCACAGATAAGTAAGTACCTACCAAAACTTGTTTAATTTCATATACGAGTATTTCGATTACTTGTACCTACATGTAAGTACATAATTAAACATAATATTTTTATTCAAGGAATCACAGCGGTCTACCATCAACCAGTTGCACACATTAAGGTTTCACGCAATTGGGTGAAATCAAATGACATTTGCAGATTTATGTGGATTTAGAACTTCAACTGCACATAGAATTGTCCACACAGTCAGTTCTGCTATTGCTGCACTCCACCAGACACAGACGGCATTTTATAAGAAAGCTAAATTCCCGTATGTTCTAGGAGCTATAGATTGCACTCACGTGAAGTTCCTCAAATCTCCAAGTCAAGCATTGTTTTTATTTTTCAATATTGTTGGTTTAAATACATATTTCATTATTTAAATACCTCTATTTTAGGTGGAGATAATGCATGCATGATTGGTGGTGGTGATAAATCCAGCTTCTTGGGACGCTGCATTAGCTCTGGGTAATATTAATTATGGATATATGGATGAAGTAAGAACGCCAAAAATCAATCCAAATGAAGTTATAACTATTTTTTTATAACTACTTTGCACAGTGAGTTTAGTCGAGTCGAAATATTTAAGAATTCAAGTAGTGTACAATTTTATTCATAGTTTGTAAGAAATTTGTTTTGTGAATATAGAATTTATTCTAAAATAAAGTGTTTATTACTCTGTATTTTTGTTTGAATGAATCTGTACTGGCACGAAGTCTAACCAGATTTGAACCAAAATTTAAATTTATTTCTCTATGATATATAATCTTTCGGCTGAAAGTTACAAATTTGACCGAAAATGCGGTTGTGGAGGTATGTATAAATATTTCTCATACTTTTGAGTCGAAACAATATTCTACTTAATAGAAATCGATGAAAAACTGATACGTAGATATTCCGATTGATGCAAAATTAGTAGGCAATTCTTTTGAAAGACTTTTTGTCAATTCAACATATTTTTGAATTAAATTTTGTAGATTATTTAATTCTGATGATTTTTCTCTTCATACCAAACAAACGTCCGCTGCTTGCTCATGACAGATCACAAACAAATTATGACCATGGGTAGTGAAGATAGAATCAACATTACGTCAAAACGAATAATAAATACCATTCTATGTTCTATAACTACACAGCACCATCTATTGAGTGATTTAATGATCTTGATAACTGACAGCAACTTCGTTTTCGTAATCACGATTAAAATGATGCTGGTGGAATCGCTTTGTTGGGAAACGAGATTTGTAAACGCGATTAGCTAATCTTAGTTTTATTAATCTCAGATTTCAAAGCAAATGGTGAAATCGGGCCTAAGTAGGTACATATTTTGTTTCGGCTCGAGTTTTCTTTAGAAAGCCAGTGCATCATCCTGAAAATAACCGATCTCGCCAATAAATTCAACATCAACACAGTCACTTATTATTCTTATAATTCTTGTTCCTGTTTATTATAATTACAATTCTAGCTGGATTTTACAAAAACTAACTTCAGCCTTGTATATTAAATGTAGATATATACATATCATATTAAATTATCAATAATCATGTTACCTGCAAACTTCCTCCTGGACATTTTTTCACCAAAACATTAATAAATAAATCAACTTAAGTGTTGTTTTGGATATTCTTATTGATATAGTTACTAACATATCACCATTTTGCTATTAAATATTGATATAGAACTAGTTTATTAAAAAGATGTACCTACAACTACTGTGACAATGAACAACAACCTTTGAAAAATATAGTGGAATCAATTAATTTCATCGTTATTAATCGAATGAAGAAGGTCATAGCGTATTCTGATTATTTCACTTCGAATAGAAAAATATATTTTCGCCTTGAAAGTTCATCTTTCCAGCACTGATTGTCATGGCGAAAGTATTCAATATCTGCAGCTTTGACGATAACGTCCAGTTTTATTTCAATAGTGCGTCAATTAATTTATTATCCAGTGCCATGGATTACTTTACGCACTGGTAGGGAAAGAATATGACTTTACATACGCACTGACTATTTTTATCAAAATATGCTTTCATACCAAAGTTTTCAAAAAGTAAAGTCTCATACGTATGGAATTTAATAATTCTGATGGTCAACATTAGCTATAATATAATAACTATGTCATGTTTTATGACTGCTAATGTCAATATGTCAATCAATCGAAAACAAATGATCATGGAATAACCAGTTTCATATTACTTTCTTGGAACATGAAATATGAACAATTGCAGACTATAGTAGCATGAACTCCTTTTGCATATTTTTTTTAATGATTCACCTTAGTTTTTTATGTTTCTTAGCGCGTTGTACAAGTAATTTGTATTTGTAATTCTGCATTTTTCATTGGAGAGAGGAGTGAAGGTAATTTTCTTTCGAAAGTTTATCTGGTAGAATTTAAGATGAATATTTACCGACATTTGAATTAAAATAAAAAAAAATCAAAAAATTTAAGGCTTTCCATGTTGCATGAAAGTGTAAAACTGTTGATGCTATACATATTTCGAAATAACTGAAAATAAGTGAACATTCTACAATCTTGATAACTAATGAAACTCTCAAAAGTATGAAATAATTTATTTGACACAAATTTATTAATTAGTTAGTATACTGACAAATACAAAATATTTATTCTATTTGTGCTGGTACTTTTGAAGTTTGTATCAAAAGTCTTCCTATCTATTCACGTCTACACAACTTCAAAATTACCAATATAAATAAAATTATTATGATTATATATTTTTCAGTGCACCAACTAATAAGGTCAGTCTTGTTGATTGTTTAAAATATTTATCGTAGTATGTATATATTTATTCGTTGATTATTTGTAATGGTAGATATCAATTTATATTTATTTTTCGCTTTTACTCTTCAGTGGTTTGACGCAATCGTTGACCACGAGTACTAACGATTGCAAACACAGGAAGCATCATATATAGGTATTTATACGCGGCCGCAATTTGCTATGTGGAGGAAACATATTTTTCAGCAATGACACAAAAATGGAGATTATTTCAGATTGATAGTGGAAGTTGAGGCTATGTGAATTACACAATACTGAACGAAAATTCATTAATTATCTAGACTGATATTAACAAAAGATGTATTTTATATGCCACTTGATGAACGTAGAGCAACAGAGCAATAGTATCGGACATTCAGACATCAATCTACGTGAAAGATTTAAAAATAAACTTTCAACTTTCCTACAGGGCTCAGATTCTAGAAGGTTTTTAAATCGGAAATATCTTCACAAATATGTCTATCTGTGTTGTAGATTTCCTATATACAGGGTGTTTCTTTAATGCATTTTCTGTTTGGTGTAAAAAAAATGTGTGAAAGCCAAGCTAAATTTAATTTATAAGCCTCGAATTTTCAAAATGGCAGCCGACGAAAGTTTTTAATAATTGTCCATTCTTTTAATGCCTAATAAAATATCTTTCAATTATTCATAGAATTTATAACGGCAAACAATGAGAATTACCAATTTAAGTATTTTGAAACAATGACTATAGCTACGCTATTAGGTGTAACATGTACGGCTATGCTATATCCTAATAATAATAAAAATAATATAACTTTATTCAGAATAAATAAATATAACTAAAAAAGGCTACATTATAGATGTGAATAAAGTAGTGTAGAGATAATAAGTGCAAACACTTGTTTCTCTTAAAAAAATATAGAAATGACGCTACAATAAGATACATAATATTCGATAAATACAATAAATTACAATAAATGCAATGGAATAAAAACAATTCAATTATATAAAACGCGGTATAGTTGTCTATTTCTTTATTTTTATTATGTTTAATTTTTAAATTTTGTTTTGTTGGTAATAGATTTTATGCTTCCAGTGATGGTGTTATACATTTTAGTGCCAATATAGGAGTAGCTCCTCTGTGACAGTGAATTTTTTACTAATGGCTGTATAAGTCGTTGACAACCTCTGGTCGTATACTGATGACTGGGGTGGGGTGCTTTATCAATACTGAAGTGATACGTTATAGAAGTATTTAAATAGAATAGCTGACAAATATCCATAATCTCTGATGTACTGTACAGGTCTTCAGTAGAATACTTACGCGGTTTTGACATAATTATTTACAGAACCTTTTTTGTAAGATTTCGAGTGGATTGATGTATGATCGCGCAGCGGCTCCCCATGCCTGTATTCCATATCTGAGATGACTCTTTACAAGTGCAAAATACAAAGTTTTCAAGTTTTCCGATATTAGATACTCTTTCATTTATTTGAAGATAAAAATTATATGTTGTAATTTTTATCTACCACCTTAGATGCCGATCTAGGTAAACGCCTAAATATTTTATTTCTTCCACTAACTGGATGCCGTGTATCTTACCAATTATGTTTATGTTGATTTCTTGTATATTTTTTATACTAGCAGCATTCTCGAGCAGCATTACAGCTGAATGGTAGAAATTTAGTTTTTTTGAGGTTCAAGGTAAGGAGTTTGTGATCCAACCAGTCTTTTATTACTTTGAGATCTTCCTCTACTTTCCTTCTTAGATTCAGCCAAATATGAGCTTCATAAAAAACAGCAGTGTCGTCTGCAAAGCCTATTATTTCTCCAGTTATTTGCAGGCTGAATAAATCATTAAGGTATAGATTGAACAGCATAGGTCCCAAGACCGTCCCTTGTGGTACTCCATATTCAATGTCTAATTTCTGACTTATTTTATCCCCCACTTTATAAGAATAATATAACTTTATTCATAAATAAACAAACAAAGCAGTAAACAGTGAATACAGGTTCAACATAACGGGAGTATCTAGAATAAAGTAGAAATACCGATAAGAGAGAGCACTTGTTTCGGCAAACTCTAACAACTTGGTTCCTTGAACTCATATAGCTTTTAAATAAATTCAATAACATCCCTCTAATACACATGTTCTCTAAAGCTTGAATTAATAACGTGTGGCTCATAGTGTCAAAAGCCTTAGTCAGATCAATAAATAGGCATCCACAGTTTAGGTTTTTTCCCCCAAATTGTTTATCAGACAATAAATTAAATTTATTTATGAATGAGGTTATTCTGTTTTTCAAAATTTTTTGGAATATTTTTGCCAAGTGACTAAGTAGAGAAACTGGTCTATAATTACTAACGGATGTTCTATCACCATCTTTAAGTACCGGCACAACAACAGATCCTTTGAAGTCATCAGGCCATATTCCCTTTTCAATACTCTTATTAATTATGTATGCTAGAGGAGTTGAAATATGGCATGATATTTATTTTTTTAAATTCTGCTCTTATTTCGTCAGTTCCAGGAGATTTATTGTTTTTCAGCTCATTTATCAAATTAAAAATCTCTTTTGCGTCCGTAGGAGCTAACAGCATAGTATTTGGCAGGATCCTTGACTTGCTTTCAAAGTGAGGGTCTTTTTCAAAATTGTCAGCACGGATTTTCCCGAAACTAACAAATTTACGACTGAATTCGTTTGTTAGTAGATACCCATTTTCATTCGCGATAGTATCAATATTAAATTTCTTTTTTTTCCTTCCACAGAGTTCATGCCAATATAACGATACTCCTCAGTCTCACGTTTTATTATCACAGGACACAACTCTCTACCAGAGCTGCGATTTCATTGTAACTCATCAGCACGACAAAGGTGGTTTTATGTCCGACGAAAGAAAAGTAACTGTCGATAGTCAATCAGTCAGTAAGTATGACTTATCATACTGATTCTGGAGTATCGTAATATTGGGACATTTTAAGATCATAAAATATATATAATCTTTAAACCTGTTATGTGTTGTACGTGAATTTATTTTATGTAGTAGACTGCCGGCCATCCATGAATTCCTAGGTACTCCTTATGTATATATGTATAACGAACGCATTTATCTTCTACTCTCTGCTTCCAACCTTGAAATGAGAAATCGATCGTGACGATTAGAGCAGAAGAGACATTGTCAACAACTAGATGCACAATATGTGTTGTTTCCCATCAACAACCCTGCCCTTCCTTTCGAAAACAACACCCCAAGCAACTGAGTTACGACGCAAAACTATCGACATCGATTTTCAGCTCAATATTCATATTATGTTTACTGAATGCTTATTAATAATTGATTTTAACCATCGAGAACATCATATAACGCCTTACAACGCTATTGAAAGTTGGATATGTTGGAAAGTTGAATTGAAACGCGGGCCCATCTGAAATGTATAGATCATGACATTGATTGGGTAATCAATACCAATGAATGTCTATAGATATGTCTGAACGATAGATTTTTCTTGTTGGTATCAATTAAAGTTCAAGTGGTTTAGAGATTTTTTTATTTGAACACGTAGAGTTTAAAAATATAAATTGGAACACGACATGTTTATTATAGTCCCGAGGATGCTTTGGTGTCTAGTGATAAATAATAACGAAGTTTGTGGGATCAAAGAAGATAGATAAGATACTACATAGTATAGTAAATTTGAGGCGAAAACCGAGTGAGCTTCGTTAACCAAGTGACGAGGGCGCTGCTACCTTCGAAAATGTGTATTTTATTTATTAAATAAATTCAATATACGGCTATCAGGCGAACAGAAACGGCTATAAGGCTATAGGTAGTTTTGTGTTGCTAGCGGGCTGGTGATTGCCGTTCTGGAGTGCCTAATAAGCTACCCGTTTTGAGGAGACGATACGTCTATAGTCAATAATATAAAACTCAGTATTTTATTTAATATTAAAACAAATTCTGTTTTGCGTTCTACTAATTTCAGTCACATACATATAGGTATATATATAATAAAGGATTCTGAATATGTTTAAGCTTGTAATAGAATTTTGTGCGAAAACTTTATTATTATTTATATAGCTGAAATTATTCGATGGAAACCAATCGGGAAGGTAGCAAAACATTTTCCATCAGGATTGGATGGGATTAAAGATGTTCATCGGATTGTTAAACATGTATGAAAATTAATTAGAGGTGATCGTTAAAATACTAACTACTATTGTATGATTAGAAAATTTCTCTATTTAGTCCAATATTTAAAATATTTGAAATCAATGATTGAGTTAGAAGCATAATATTAGTTGACAAATTTACATATTATGTACTCAGCAAAAATCTACACAGGACAACATATTAAAATAAATAAAAATATATTCTCAGTCTAATTGAAAGAAATTAATCGTAAATAAAAAATAATAGCTTCGTAAATAAAACAAAAATTCTTTCACTTAAAACTAGAGCATATCTTCTGTAAAATTGAGAAAAAAGTGGAAAAATTTGAAGCCAACAATTACAGTAACTATTTATGAGTGGGTTTAGATTTAGATTTATATTCATGCATGCATATGGTCTTATAATATAAAATGATGATATTATGACCAGAAATGACAACTGAGATGTAATGACACGGTTAGGTAGAAAGTATTAATAATTTTACTGAGTAATATGTAAATTTGTCAAGTGATATTATGCTGTTAACTCTATCATTCATTTCAAATATTTTAAATATTGGTCAAAATAGAAAAGTTTTCTAATCATACAATAGTAGTTAGTAAGTTAGTAAATTAACCATTACCTCTAATTAATATTCATACACGCTTAACAATCTAATGAACATCTTTAATCCCACCCTATCCTGATGGAAAAGCTTGCTTGCTACTTTCCCGATTGGTTTCCATCGAGTAATTTCAAGAAAATATATTATAAATTAACATATTCAAAGTTTTCGCTCAAAATCCTATTACAAGCTTAAGCTTAACCTTATTCAGAATCCTTTATTTTTATTACATATATATATATATATATATATATATATATATATATATATATATATATATATATATATATAAAGAATACTCTAATACAGTATTACTGAGATAGATGATAGATATAATATTAAAATGAGAATGATATTCCCCTGTATGCTTTTGTTTCATCAGATACAGGCATCCACTAGAAGCGGATCACGTGATTTCAAGCTAGCTTATTTGCTTTCGTCAGCGCTACCTAAGTGGAATCAAATAAAAACAACTGAAAGATGTCATAGGTGCATGACAACAACCTCTCAGTTGGACGCAATTCGCGCCACCTAGGTATTGATAGCTAGTTACGTTTAACGTAAAGTATATACTTTCCTATCCTACTGTAATCCTGTCACCTACTTAAGTTTGTACAAGAAGCTTTTCTGTTCAGTAGCAGAATGAGAAAAAGGGAAACACACAAAGTAATTTTATAAAGGTTATGTTTTTCATCAGATGTTCGGAGACGAAAAATCAGATGATCTACTTCATAGTTGAGTTGGTATCATTCAAAGGACCAAACGATGTGTCTAGTTATTATATTTAATTGTAATATTTTTATATTTTAAACAATAAGATATAGGTAATCAAATAAAAATAAGATTATGAACTGGTATTGGGTGTGGTATTTGTAATATCCTATAATAATTACTTATTTGTATAAATTATAAAACATCTAGAATTAATTTTTTGGAGGTTGCCTTAATCAGTAGTCAATAAATTTTTTTTTAAAAGTATTGAGTGATTATAAAGATGCATTGCTTTTTGGATAAACTTTCAAATTGAATTGGATCATAAGCCTTTTGAATGAACTTTAAGATACCATTAAAACTTTTAGTAATTAGGTTTTATTATGGTGAATAATACATTGATATCGTCTGAAATGTGGCTTGTCTTCTTTATAAAAATGCTTCTTATATGGAAATCAAGACACTGTTTATTGGAATTGTAAGAAACAATGTAACATCCGTACCATCTTTGTCCAGATGATAGCAGCTATTTCATATGATATTTTTTTCTCATGCCTGCTCAAATAATATAGCAACATTTTTATGGAAATCTGTTGACTATGCACTTTCTATCACGTGTTGGTACAGGACTTGCAGGACGACATAATTCAAGTTTTGCTCGTGCTCTTTATCGTTCAATATATATAGTTTTGGTTTTGCAAATGTATATTATTATACATTTGTACTAAAAAATGCAAAATATTAATAATTTCACTGCTGATGATTCTTTTGGAGTTTTGAGGTATTCGTAATTTTTAGTGCAGTAACTTACAACAACAAGTACCAGCATCAGTTGAATTATTAGGATTTGATATTTTTCAGTGCACAAACTAAAAAAGTCGGTCCTAGTTTTCGTAAAGAAGATTTATTTTTCAATTTTGAGTGTATATTAGTCATCAAAATCGTTGTATTAGGTACCTACTTATTATCTATGTATATTCTTTGCTTATATGTAGGTACTTATTATAACAAAAAAAATGCGGAAACACATATGTCAGACTTTACCATTTATTTAACTCGGAAACCGTACATTTTAAAAAAAAGAAGAATTCATATGTTTCTGGATATGAACTGTTTTTTAATTTGGCTATCCCAATTTTTTTGATTTTCGAAAAAAATGCCCCTTCTATATAGCGGAAATACAAATATTTCAGACTTTACGACCGTATTTTATTCGATATCCAATTTATATGTTGCTGGATATGGTCTTTTCTTTAATTTTTCCGTCTAAATTTTCGAATTTCGAAAAAAATCATCCCCGCCGCCTTTTAGGGACAGTTTTTGTGGGGAAGGAGATGCTGGATTTTAATTTTATTTAATAAGGGACCATTTCTTAACTCTCTTGAGTAAAAAAATCATCAAAATCGGAGTAGGCACGTTTACTATACGAAATGCGCGCAAACAGTCGAATTTTATGCCTCCTCCGTTTGGAAGTCGGTCAATAAAATGTAGGTGTTACAATAGGAAGAGAATTCTCTTTAGAGAGATGCCTATGTTGTATCAAAGAAAATGTTATATTGTATTAGGTTAAAGGTAAAACCAGTATTTTTGAAAGGAAATCAAAATATCTCAGGAGAAAATAAATTTTAACATCAATGATCTTATTTTGCTTTCATTGGAATGCAGGTTGGTTGTTTTGACCTTCAGATTCAATAACAAAACAATTCAATACTGTTTTGGTTAAATACTCAAAAATAAATTAGAGTAAAACAAAAAACAGCGCAGAGAAAATGTGTTTTATGATGTATATTATTATGTTAGTATTTTTAAAACAAGACGAAACTAACCAAAAAAACAAAATTCGATTTCAGGAAATTTAAAAAATTGTAAGAAAAGAATTTTATATAATAGGTGATCTAGCAGCAGTTTAAACTCAAAACGTCAGAAGCATTCGCAGGCGGTTGGAACCGTTTGAAAATGATCCAAACTGCTACTCCCAACACCAAACACCCAACTCCATAATAGGACTCATTACACTTGAGTTTGGCGCAAATAGCTCCTCGGTGCTGGATGCACCCCCGTAAAAAATGTCCTAAAATGCCATTTATTATTTGATCAGAAATAAATAAATTTGAAAAAATAGGGGCGATTTCATTCGATGAAAAAATAAAACAACAAAATTAATTGGGATGCTCTGTTGAGATATGTGTTCCTCGTTTATGGATGGGCCGTGATTTTCTTTTTCATCTAATTAATAATGGCAAGTCATTTCAATTAAGTTAAGGATACCTAAAGGCGATGTTTTTCAGTTAAGCACACATAAAAGCGATGTTTTTGCTGAAGATATTAACAAGGTAAAGGTAACAGAAACTTTCAATCAATTACGTTTCGCCAAGGATGAGATTCATAGGCGTAGTTTGAGAATCAAAAATTAGTCCAGATATTGAAGATCTATTCTGAATTAGTGATTTATTTTTAGCAACGTCAAGTATGTAATCAAGACATGACATTAGATATGTTTGTACAAAATCAATTTTACTTGTTTATATTTTCTCGTCACGCATAGTTCCTATCTCGAACGTGTAACATGTAAAATGATACGCTAATGGTTGACATTGTTTCTTGAAATATCCTTAATCGGTATTGAATTAAATATTGTTCAGTTGTTATTTCCTCTGTATCAATTTTAATCGGCAATTGTTCGAATGAAAGTGAAATGATGGGAAGTGTACCGGCATGCAGTCGAATAATTTTCATTATTTTACACAATTCTCACCGTTTTTTGTACAATTTTCTTTCCGAATATGGTGGTAAGAATTTTTATTATTCTAAGTGAACATGTAAAAGTGCAAAAATTGGCTAAAAATTGGTATTCGGCATTTTTCTACAAATATTGTTCAAACTTAGCTGCGCCATATTGTTTTGTGAGCTTGTGGATTAATTAATCAGCAATAAATTCACAGCCGGTAGCTACTGTTCTTTCAACTTAGCAGTTGATTTTGGAGTCCTACTGTAGAAACGATGGTCTTCTTCTACCTATATGAAATTTATCCAAAACTGTAATTTAGGGTATAACCTATCACTGTGACTAGTTTCAATAAAATATAAGGATTATTTTTCACGTTTATCCGAACTTCGAAAAAACCTCCAAGAGATTTATTATATGTATAGATTTTTCACATATTAATATTTGAACCAACGATAAATTCAGATATATTTTAAAATCTCACAATAGAGAATGATACCCTTATAGTTTTGCTTTTAACCTTCTTATCTCCCACCCCTGTAATCTCCGAAGAGTAAAACCTCTGAAAGTAGCAGGAATAGTAAAATAATCTATCTGATTTTTGTTGAAAAGAATTTAGATTCCATTCATTTTTCAAATATGCCATCTTGGCTCAAAACGATCATTAGGTCATCACCACGAAAATAAAAAACATATGTAATCATAAATCACAGAATTTGTAATATAAAGCTTTATAAATGGAATTTTTTTTCATTGAATAATTATTTATCAGTAACATATCGATGCATCTTCAAACAAATTAGGCGAGTTTATCTCAGCGGTAAGCGGTGGAGCGGTCTACTTGCAATCCTAGGAATCTGAGTTCGAATCCATAATATATTATTGTTTGATAGCCACAAAAACATGCTGATTTCTGTGACACAATGAGAAGTCCAATCGTGTACCTTTAGATTTTGTTCTATACCAAAATATACTACTAAATAAATTGTTATCTACAGTAAAATAAATTGAACCTATTTTAAACTAAATTATTCAACTACATAAGTAATATTTTGTATTTTGATGAATATGAGATTGTGAATGATTGTTCCACTCTTAATCTAGTCCAAGGTATTCATAAAAATGTACAAAATAGAGCTATTCAGAATTTAGATATTGATTGAAAAATCAACAACATACTTGACAGCATTGATATGAATGCTTTCATTGTGGTATTGAATAAGCTTACCTACAGGTAGAAGTAATTAATTATCAAGAATCTTTCTTATTGTTCAGAAAAATGTTATTCTTAATAATAAATATTGACATTGAAGCTCAAACGAAAAAAATCGGGACTATAAAAACTACTTAGGTATATAGATCTTGAATAGTTTTCCCAAAAAATGAGGGCTTATCAATACTAATACTATTTTAGATACAAGATCTGTCTCTCCGAAACTCATCCGACGAATTAAATATAAGATCCCTGACATTGTCAAATTCAGTATTATAGTAATAGCTAATTTTCCATTCCAGTTCAGAGGATGAAAGGACCGACACGAAGAGAAGACACTGCAGTTACGAAACTGTATGAGGCGAAGATAGCGAAGACGAAACGTATCGTAACAACAAGCTCTTTGGCAGTTAAAACTCAAGCTGTTCCAACTACCTACGACGAAGCAAAGGCCAGCTGTAAAGCCAGAAAACGAAAGGAGCGCCAAGAAAGTGTTAGCTCACTGTGTCAGGAGCGTAAAGTGATCAGGTCAAATTCAGAGGAGCGACCAGCTCAAAAGATGTACATCGACCACAAGACAAACATAAGAAGAGTGAGCAGCAGTGAGGACTTCCAAAGGTCCAACTCTTCAGAGAGGAATAGCGTGTCTCCACACAGGAGCCAGTGTAACGATAAAACCTTGGTCTATGAAGACTACGAACATGAAAAGAGAAGGTAAGGCAGATTTAAATGTATGATAAATTTAAATTTTACAATAGCAGATGTATTCTAGTGAATATTTGCAACATCTTTAACAAGTTTTTAATAATTATTTTATTTTTTATTTTCGAAGATCTCATGAAAGATTTGCGAGGCCCCTCACACTTAAGAGCAAAAAACATCCAAACAAACGACTCAGAATAAGATACGTCTCCAAAACCAAATACAAACCAGAAATAGTAGCAACAGAAACATCTCAACATTATAAAAAGACGCAAACAATATCTCAAGACTCACAATCCAACGAAAACGACGCCAAAGATCAAGATAAGATAGACAATTACCTTGAACTACTCAAAGAAGAACATGAAAGATCATCTAGTCCAACGCAGGCCGCCATTTCACCAGTTTTGGACTTGAAAACTTTGCACGAACAAGTAGACTCGTCAGAACCTATGCTTTCCCAGAGTAGGCAAGTCAACGAGAATACTGAAACTCTTCCAAGTCTGTCAATAGCTTCAAATAGACTACTATCATCTCCTAGAAACTCAATCATAGCCACACATAGAATATATCTTGATCCCGACATCCCCAAAATGATCTCGTCAATCGACCAAAAGCTCCAAAATCCAGTAGATGAGAAAATGCAGAAAATAAGCAAGCAAATAAACAGCTTAAAGAAGAAGATAAAGAGATATGAAGCTGATTTTGAGGCTAGAAATGGTTACAGACCTTCTCACATTGAAAAAATCAACGACAAGAATATTAAGAAACAGTATTCAGAATTGACAAAGCTGAAGAAAGAACAAAAACAGTTAGCAGAAATGTCCACCAGCTGTTCATTAATTCAGGAGCAGGTTCAATTGGAAAAGACAACAACAAGCTTAGAGATTACAGTAGAAGAGATCGAGAAGGTATGAAGTACAAATGCACATGTTGTTAATATTTTTCCTTGGTAAATTAGCAGCATTAAATAGAACATCTACATCTTCTTGTCTAATCTACACAACAGCTATATTGACTGTGTACTAAAATCTCATTAAATTAATTTTCATTTTCAGAGACTTATAGCGAAAAGAGAAGCTGCAGGCAGATGTTACAATACAGATGATATGACATCGGAACAACTAGTAGATGAAAAAGTTGCCATCCAGAAGGCCTTATTGTATCTAGAGTCAATCCATGGGAGGCCCAATAATAGAGAAGATCGCGACTTGGTCAGACCTTTCTATGACAGATATCGAACATTGAAAAGAATGCTGAGCAAGTTATCTACGGTAAGATAATTTTGCGTTAATGGAATAATAAAAGTGTTCATCACTCATAGGAGTTTCGCCTTTTATATTTATTTTTTATTTCAGACGAGTTCTACTGGTAATGAGTTGGCTACTATTCATGAAAATGAAACCATGAACTTTATAACACCGAATTCATCTTCTCAATCCAACGATACTGAAAGCGAGAAAACTACCATCCTCCCATCCATCAGTACAGACAGCAGCGATACCGATACATCAATTGGCGACAACCTTCACTCTTTACCCAGGTCAGAATTGATTCAACAGCTCAAGGTAGTTACCGAGGAGAAGAAAGAGCTAAGGCGAAAAATTAAAGACTTTGAGCTAGATGTGCAGGTAAAGACAGGTCGAATGATTCAGAAAGAAGACAAGGCACCAATCGAGACTATTTATGTAGCCTACAAAAAGACCAAAGCGAAGTTTAGGCTTCTAGAAGCTTTAGTTGGAAAATCGAAGTAACAGATATTATTGAGAACTTTGTACTTGTACATAAGCGAAAAGCCAATTGGCCTATAGTCCTTCATTTGTGATCCTATGTAAGCGTAAACGAATAAATGTTGCATGTATGATTCGTATTTTAGAAAACAGTTAAGTTAAAATATATCGATGTTGTATTAGAACCATGAATGACTTACTATAGAACATGTATAAATAAAAACTTCATAAACGGAAAATTTTAGCTAAAGTATAGAATAAATTTTGCAATGACATTTGCAACTTATAAATATAAAGAGAGTTAAGAAAACAAATGCAAGTACTCTGCTCTTCAAAACAGACTGTGAAACTTCAAGAGTCTACAAGAACTGCCCTTCTTGTATGAAACTTCATTTAATGTTAATATCAGATTTACAATTATTTGAGATGTTTGCGAGAAACTTTTTGCTCACAAAATGTAATATTTTGAATGTATGAAGTTTTATAAATATAAATATACATATGCTGAAGACTTGAAAAAGCGTTATTTATTTTGTTATTTTATGTTCTGCAGGCACAATTTTAGATAAAAAGCTGGTATTAGTTTGTAGCTTGACCGGCAAATAAAAGACATAATATGGAAAACGTAAGATTAAGGATAATAAAATGGCTTAACAAATATCATTTTTTTAAATTACAAAATCATGTCTTAAACCTGGAAGAAATTTTTTCTACATTATAATAAATATATTAAGAAAAATTTTATACAAAATTAATCAATTTTTGTATTGCATAATTGTTTTATATATTTGTACAATTGTTCTTGTTTATTATTTATTTTATATGCATTGTTTATGATAAATTTATGAATTTTTGACTAGTACTAAGAACTAATCCATAATTAAGTACCTAATTAGACTAAGCAAGCTATTTTCTATTTGAGATAAACTATAATTAATACATGTTTCTTTCTCTGACAGTGTAATATTTTATTTACTTACCCAATTCGATAATCCAAGAGAAAAAATCTATTATAAAAGAGCTCCTTATACCTAACACTTGAAACTATTTTTCAGCATACGACAAGAAACTATCACAATACTGAATTTTCAAATCAAACAGAATTTATTATTTCAATTTATATTTTGTATCTAACATACTTTCATTTGTGTGATAGCATATACAACTCTTAGATGTTTTGGTACAATTACTAATTATTATAGATTCACACATAATACATATTGTTACAACTAGTTCATTGCTAAGCAAGATATGCAGGTCAGCGACAGCTTCCATGAAAATACGCTGATAAATGATAATTCAGTTTATCTACTGCTTAAATTACAAAACACAATATACATTCATTGCCTTTGCAGGAATGGAAATACAAATACGATATGGATACTTCAGTAGATAGATAAGAATTAAAAAAATTAAACCGCAACATTGTTATTCAGCGACTTATTGTGCATTTTTATGTCAGTTGATAGTTGACGCTGGTACATTTGAGGGAAATAGGAAGAGTAAGACTGAATAAATACATTACATAAACAAACATGGTCAAGGTAATGATAACTATTATAGAAATTGCTCAATTTTTTCTTCAAGAGCTAACCTTCGTTTTTTCGGAAAAATCCCGGAATTCGATAGTAAACAATGAAATTTACTTGCTTGAAAGCTGTATGAGTCACGGTCGACGATATACTTTTTTCTCAAGATAATTCCCAGCCAGATACATAATATAATAAATAATGAGATCTGTGATCAAATAAGCGTGGAGATATATTTTATATAAATTTTGAGCAATAATACATAAAATACTCAGTACGATTTTTACTTAGTGTCAGTTAGGTGTTATCTTAAGTCTCCATCAAACACCGTGAGTTTTCAAAATGGTAAGTTGAAGTGGTCAGTGAGTTCAGTATAAGAGATTCAAAATATTAGAGTGATAAATATGATTTTACAAAATATAGGACTAGTTATATTAACTGATGCACTGAAAAATACCAAATAATGTTAATTCCATTGGTGTTGGTAATTTTGAAGTGGTGCAGTTGTACATAGCAGACCAACTGGAAAAGTATTAGCACCATTAGAATTAATATTACCTATTTTATATTTGTCAGTGAAGTGCTCAGTGCACGTACCAACCAATAAATTCGGGATTTCCAAAAAAATGGGGCCATTAAGCAACATGCACTCTTCTTTGCAATGAAAAGAGAATCAACAAAATCGGAGCATGATTACTGCAGGTACATAAAACGCGTAATTATACAAAATAACAGAAAACATACACATGAATTACACCTCCTCTTTTCGAAGTCGGTAAAAAATCACAAACGTAATCGTAATGGTAAATTTCTCTACTTTTGATTAATATTATTTATTTAACATACCTACATTTACATTTTCTATATTAGCACCCTATAGGTATATTTTTGTTAAATTTTCTGAATTTCGTCTTAGATCAATTATGATACCTACATGCAATCACTTTTATGATTGAATACGGTAAATAATCAGACTATATATTTTTATTATCTCATATCTCAACTTAGAATTTAGAATTTAAAAATATTAAAAACATACTGTAGATTGTAGATTTAAGGGGTTTTCATTGCACTGAGACTTTGAGGTCTAAAAAACATACTGTAACTGGTACATAAAAATGACTGGGAATTATTTATCTTCATAATTATTTATTTACACACTAAAATATCAAAGATTATTTATTATATACAATATTTATATATCTTGTATTACACTATCGACTACTATATACAATTTATAATCTATATTTACACTATTTTCAATCGTATTTGTACCGAGTGTTAGTTATTTATGTAGTTGATGGCCCCCTACTAGGGTCTTCACCTTACTGTAGTCTCCACCGTCCCGATGGTCTCTATCGTACCGCTGGTCTTCACCGCACCACCGGTCTCCACCGAACTGAATCACTCAACTGCACTATACTGACCGCTACAAATCCTCTCCAATATATAGGCACGCCCCCTCTATCTAGAAGCTTCCACCGGCATCTTCTAACACCCTGAACATTCCACCAACACCGCGAACTAGATGTTTCGGGATATAATATTGACCTTGGCATGTATTGGTGACCAATAGCAGTATGCCCACACTCATACAACCCGGGCCCCACCAACGTCCGTACTCGTCAAGATGCTCCGCCCTCTGACGAATCGCACACGCCTCTATTCCGAATGGCGTCGATACTATATACCAAATTCGTAGAATACTTTTTGAAATCAACAACATTTTCTCAGTATATTAAAAAAAATGTATCAATGTAATTTTTCATCCAATTTCATATGATAACGCCATTTTTAGAATCACTTCTCACAAATTTAGTAACAAGAAATTTGAGTAGAAGACAAAGAGCTCTTAATAAATATTTGAAAAATAATCTATAGGTTCTAAATTTTAATTTAAAAATGCGACTGTTCTGGACACTTGTTTCAATCAGAGAAAATAAAGAAAAGCTACCTTCCATTTCCATTTCATTGATTTTGTCAAAAATATCTTGAACAAATTGTTCGAAACTCTGATAATGTCGAGATGCTATACTGTTTGTGTAAATAATTTGAAATAATTCAATCACTGTTTGCTTTTTATACCTGGTGTTCCTTTTAAAGTGTTACAAGGTAATATCCAGAAAACTACTGATTCAAAAAGAATGAAATTTGGAGTGATGCTTCGCGACCTTCGGATGCACCATTTGGAAGCATCAGTGGATTTGTAACTTTCACCACCTTTTTAGGGGTAGGGGATAACTTTCAAAAATTAAATGGAAAGGTGTAGTTTTCTTTTTAAATTCGTAATCTCCAGAAAAAACTACATTTAAATAAAAATATAATTTAATGTCAAAATAAGTCAAAATAATTTGTTTCTAAACTAGAAACAGAAAGGACACTTTTAATATAAAAATCATATAAAACAAACTTACAAATCAAATGAAATTAAAAACAGAGATATAAAATTTAGAACTTATATGTAAGGTGCCTTTGGGTAATACCGCCCACCTAAGAAATTATGCTTGTTAGAAAATTGATTTTTAGAGACAAGGTAGAAAAAAATGCGTCATCTCCAAAAGAGAATATGAGAAATGGGCGATATTTCAACACGCCACTGGATTATCGCCCACGTGGTGTAAAATATCGCCCATAATATACAACTCACTCATAAAAACCTATTCCTAATGAAAAGAAGTTAAACATTTTAAAAATATGGGAAGTGGGCGATATTTCAACCAGTCACTGAAATATTACGTGGTTTGAAATGAATAATATAATTATAGGCAATCTTATAAGATTATGAATTACATACTTCCCATACATATGCAGGGTTCTTCTTCAGTTAAATTAAGCAATTACGGTTTAGAATCGCAACAACTTTTCACACTTATAAACAGATCAAAATTGTTGCAGGAGTCTTGCGAAGTCTTGCAAGTCTTGCAGCAAGACCAAGACCAATACCAAGACCGTATATGCAAGACCAAGACCCAAGACCAAGATCATCAAAATCTTTTTCTTCAACAGGTTCCTTAGGCTTAATAATCTTCATGCTTAAAACTTTTATTTTATTACTGGAACATTCACTTTGGGTATCCTTTTTTTGTTTAAAAGATCCGTTATCCTTTGAGGAACAAATCCGTGGAACAGGTTGGAATCATCCTGATACGGAACTGGATCGTTTCACTTGGAGCAGCTTGGTTTTTGTTGTTCAGAAGTCTTGTTATCCTTGGAGGATATCACTTGTCGACCACCAGATTCTGAAACATCCTGATGCAAAACTCGATCGTCCCACTTGGACCAACTTGATTTTAAAACTGTCGAGCAAAACTCCTTCGTTTTATTTTTGAAATTTATTAATGGAATGTCGTCATCATCAGACCACTCAATCTCTTGATTTGTAAGTGATGGTAAATATGCACACTCCGGAATGATGGTTGGGTCGAATGGGTATATACCGGTGGACCTGACACCGCTCTCAATATTGGCCATGGATAAGTCTTGTTGCCAGACAGGCTGGAAAATTAGCCCAAAATGGCCTTTGGTAAGCCTTCTGCTGGCTAAAGAATTTTGCTCCCAATATTTTAGTAGTTCGCTATACCAATAATGCTCAAAAAATCTAAATACTGCTTTGTCCATTGGCTGAAGCTCATGTGTGGTGTTCGAAGGTAAGCATAAAATAGACATATCATAGGTTTCTGCCAAATCAGCTACAGCCACATCCATATGGCAAGAAGCACCATCCAAAATTAACAAAACACGTCCAGATGGTTTGAGCTTTCCAAAATGATGGATCCATTTGAGAAATATCTCCATAGTCATACCCCCTTTTGGAGCCATTTCTATAACACTACCTGGTGGCAAATTGTCTCTGAATGTTTCTTGTTTTCGTATGCCTTTGAAAATTATCATTGGAGGTATTGTTTGTCCTGACGCGTTTACACATGCAACAACCGTGACATTTTCTGCATGTTCATTCGAAATCATATGAACACGTTTTGTTCCCTTTGCCGCTAGTACTGATTGTAAATGGTGGAGGGTTAAGCGACATCCCTGTTCGTCTAAATTGAAAATTTTATGTGGCGAATTCTTCAAATCAAATTGATGCATGATGCTGGAATGCTTCGTAAAATAGTCTTTTACAATAAATGGATTCAGCTTCTGCGCCCGTGCCCAATTCATTGATTGGGCCTTTCTTTTTGACAGTTCGGGATGTCTTCGCATGAATTATTTGTACCAGGTGTAACCCATTGCAGTTTCATCGTTAAATTTGGTGGGGATTTTATTTTTTTTGCAATAGCTGAAAACCTTCTTACCGACTTCGGTGTATGTGGCACCCCCATATTAGAAAGCCTTATTATGCGATTGGATAGACGCCATTCAACTTTTCCAGTTTTGATGTGATCCCTCAAAGTCGATCTTGGAATTCCGTATTCTTTCTCCACGTATCTTTTAGTACGCTTTTCTCTCAGCAAGCGACGACCTTCCTCCATCATCTCTTTTGTCCAGTTTCCTCGAATGCCTCTGCATTTCCTGATAATGCTGATTACCTGAAAATTTTGTAAAAACTCCGTTGAAGAGAAATAGCTCATAACTCTTTTTATGCATTTCCAACACATTTGTCCTGTTGATTTTACTTCACGATAAAAGTAAAACTTATAATTTCCCTAACCAGCAACTTCTTCCGACGTTCATTTAACATTTCTGTAAACTTCATATTCGCAATATGCCGACAAGGAGGAAAGGGTGTTTGCCCCCGCAGTAGTTGTCGGCACAGTTAGACGTCCTAGCGTAATCTAGTTATTTTAGCAATTGAATTCATATTCAGAAATATCATAATATGACGTACAGGATAATCTGGAATTAATCAAATCCACTGGCCGGTTGTTTAAATCCACCCGCTATACGTATTCAATGCATGGCTTATATTCTTCTCCACCGTCAGTGGTACGCTGAAGATTGATACTATTACTAGTTCAAAATAATTATTAGATACCGCTCGACGTTCTGCGGCAAATTTAAGTTAGGCAACAACCATGAAATCATGATATATATCTGGGAGACTGATGCTATGTTTTGATTTGTTTGTTAATCAATCTGATTCAAAAGTATAGTGAAAAAACGCAAGAAACACAATATGTCGACGAGAAACAATGGTTCTTATTGCGGCACCTTACGAAATTTAGTTTCAATTTACCAGGAAGGCAGGTTAATTTCAATTAGGTGACTTAGAGTCAATCATCTACCACCAGCACAACTTAAAAATCATCAGTGCCAATTGAATATGTTATAATTAATAATGGACTCATGTCGCTGCTATGGGAGCTATACCTACCATGAGGATCCTGTCTCAGGCAAATTTATTGCTCTTTTCTCAACATTTTTATATTCAGTAATTTAAAATTTCCAGAAAAATATATTACAGGTTAAAGAGAGGCAGCACTGTGTGCCGTTTTCCCATTTAAAATTCATTGCCTATATGAAAAATTAATTATCTCCATTTAAAAACAATTTATACACTACATAAGTACCTACCTACCTCAATTTAATTTTGAAAATACTGATTTAAATGATTTAAGCTTAGATACGAGCAACAGCCAATAATTTATTTTGTTAAATTTAATAACTGATCCAAATATATAACAATAATTTAAAATTTCACAGAAATTCCAATTACATTCAAAATAATTCGGGATTAACGGAGCACCATCATATACATGGTATAATTGTGTCAGACATCCAATTATTGCATAATTGCCATCAATTATTTTATTATTTAACGCGACTCTGTTACGAATCGGATCCAACTTTCTCCGACAGCGTCCACAGGTCTTTCTTGCTGATTGTTAGCAGATACGTCGCGATATCTAAAGAAGTTTGATCTTACCTTCTTTTGCTTGTGGTATGTGAAATAAATATTCAATTTTGCCATGGGTAAAGGTGGAGAGTTAGGAAAATGGGTGAGTAGGATTTAAACACTCAATAATCTATTAAACTATATTAAGTAGTCCAGAATAAAGTGAAAACATCTGTATTTATTTGTTTTTCATACACAAAATTAGTTGATATCGCATCAATAAAAAATAAAATCTAAAATTGTTATACCCTATTACAAAAAGAGAAAGAGAAATAAATTATGATAATGAAGGGATTCAATATAATGGTAGAACATAACAGAGATTCCTTTCCTTCGTTATCACAATTTAATACTCTCTCTTTTTGAAATGAAATATAGTAATCTAGGTAGTAAGAAAAGTGCATGTTCACTATCACTCAATAGAATTTGCTGCAAATTCAGTTTATGATGGAGTAACAACAATATGTTTTTATCAATATTTAATTTTCTAACAAAAGGTGTTTTGAAGGATAGTCGTGTCGTTGTAAACAGTTTTATTTAATATTCGAATAATTAGAAACGCAGCAATACGAAAGATCGAATAATGTTATCAACAGTACCGTAATAAATATTAAGCATTATATACTTATTTATTTCAGATATTCAGAAATGTTCCATACAAGCCATTAATTAACGCTGATTTTAATTTGCTAAATCGGTGTGAATGATTTCCAGATATCTAATGTTGAATATATTATCTGAAACTTATCGTGTATAATTTTTTTTATCTCATATAGGTAGCTGAATAATGATTTCTGAGTTAGTCGAATACTTGTTTTGCTTAAAACATTTACTTGGCCAGCATGGAAAGCATATATTTAATATGAATATTTCAAATCATATTCGTTATCGTGAGATTTTCAATTTGTCTTACATAAAAAATAGTGGACATATTGGAATTCGCATGTATACATAGGTGTTACAACATTGCCAATGGCATAATATGAGAGATCTTCAAAAAGTGTTACTCATCTTCGAGTGCCGCTCTCGTATTTGAGCGTACCTAGGCGTCTTTTCTGCCTTGAAAGAATCAACGTGGATTCCAATGCGTGTCTTCCCATCACCATTCATCCATTTCTGTCGGTCAAGAACAGCTCCTCTCAGAATGATTTAAACTGAACATAAATGTGCTTTCGATTTTCAAATTATAAGTCTAGTGTTCGAGTAAAATCTTATACATATAGGTATAATATCTATTTGTTTATCAGGAAATTCAAAAAGCTACCAACGTAAAACTGGAATACCAACACGTGTCCAGAGACAAAAGGGGTAAAATCTTGGGATCGGATCCCAATAAGAAGTTCCGAGGATGCACCATTTGGTTTACTGGTTTGTCTGGAGCAGGAAAGACCAGTGTATCTTTTTCAATGGAAGAGTTCCTCGTGAGTAGCGGCATTCCTTCATATAGCTTAGATGGCGACAACATGCGACACGGCTTAAACAAGAACTTGGGTTTCTCAGAAGAAGATAGACAAGAAAACATAAGAAGAGTGGCAGAGGTAATTCAGACATAAAATATTAAATAATATTTAGGATCTGGACGATAAAGAATTACCACAAAACACATCAAAAGTTTTATTATTATTGTGTTTCCACAACAAAATTGGCATCTTCAGGAGTAAACCTGTAACTAACGAAAATGTACCTACAATGTTTATCTTAAATATGTTATAAGATAATATCATCAAATCTTTATATTTACTAGCGACTACAAAATACTTTTAAGAACAATTATTTTAATAAAATCATTAAGCTGATGAACAACAAATCATTAGTCTAATATAGGTACCTTTTCTTAATAAATAATTAACCTATTTTTTGTAAAAAAGAAAAAAAGGCTATGTAGAATGGGGCCATTATCTTTATTGAGGACATTATATATTTCAGGTAGCAAAGCTTTTTGCTGATGCCGGTCACATCTGTTTGTGCAGCTTTGTTTCGCCCTTTACGGCAGACAGGAACATGGCCAGAGCTATACACGAAAAGAGCGGCCTTCCCTTCTACGAAGTCTTTGTCGATACTCCAATAGAGATTTGTGAGAAACGAGATGTCAAAGGACTCTACCAAAAGGCTAGACAAGGTCTAATCAAAGGATTCACTGGAATTGATCAAGAATATCAGAAACCTGAGCACCCTGACCTCGTCTTGAAAACTGCTAATGCTTCAGTTGAGGAGTCTGTCAAAATGGTTCTAGATATGTTAATGGAAAATGTAAGCTAATCCCGAAGTACTTACATTTCGTAATAATTTTGTATCAATGAATTGTAGGGTATTATACCAAGATCTGTAGGTACGAATAATATAAATAATGAAATCAATGGGCTGATAAAAGGACAAAATGGATATCATTTTGACTTTTCTGGCAACAACATTGACATTGTACCGGAATTGTTTGTACCCGAACATGCTATTAAAGAAGCATTAAGTGAGGCTGAAAATCTACCCAAATTAGACATTGGAATGATCAATTTGCAGTGGTTACAAGTTTTGAGCGAAGGATGGGCGTATCCTTTGAAAGGATTTATGCGAGAAAATGAATTACTCCAGGTAAATAATTATTCATAGCGAATGTAATGCTTTTCAGAAAGAGGAATAATTATTTTGTCATCATAAGAAATAGAAAATTCCTTTAGTTGGTTGGAGGTACCTTTTCAAGCTCGAAGGAAAATTTCCAGGTTCTGCATTTTAACAACATAGAAAATGATGGCATTCGCATAAACCAAAGTGTACCCATAGTTCTCGATATAACAGCTGCCGACAAGGAAAGACTGGAAGGATGTGAAGCAATCGCCTTACATTACAACAATGAATTGTATGGCGTGTTGAAAAGTCCTGAAATCTATTACCATCGAAAAGAAGAGAGATGTTCACGACAGTTTGGGACAAATCATAAAGATCATCCTTATATCAAGGTATGGTAAAAAATAGATTAAAATCAAGAATCATCTAAAAATTTGTATGAATGAATTATTAAAAGTTAGTTAAAAGTTTAGAAATAAGCATATTTTGTCTGTTTCAGCTTATTCACGAAGCTGGAGATTGGTTGGTAGGTGGTGATTTGAAAGTCTTCAAGAGAGTCAAATGGAACGACGGCTTAGATGGATACAGACAAACACCCAACGAGCTTAGGAAAAAATTTAAGCAAATGGGTGCCGACGCGGTATTTGCGTTTCAACTTAGGAACCCAATTCATAACGGCCATGCTCTTCTCATGACCGATACGCACAGACAGCTAAAAGAAAGGGGTGAGACATTGAAACTTGAAAGAACATTCTAAAAGTTTACTTAATACTGATAAACATTTAAAGGTTATAAGAAACCGGTATTGTTACTACACCCTCTGGGTGGTTGGACAAAAGATGACGATGTCCCATTGAATATCAGGCTCATGCAACATCAAGCTGTACTTGAACAGAATGTTCTAGATAAAGATAGTACCGTATTAGCCATTTTCCCAAGTCCAATGATGTATGCTGGACCAACTGAGGTAGAATGTCGTTAACTTTCTTTATCAGATAAGCAAGTACAAAAACTGATTTCAACCTATCTCTTACAGGTACAGTGGCATGCAAAATCTAGAATGATCGCCGGAGCTAATCATTACATTGTCGGAAGAGATCCTGCCGGTGTACCCCATCCAAGAGGTAAGGACGCAACTCCAGATGGTAACCTATACGAATCAACTCACGGTGGTAGGGTGCTCAGGATGGCACCTGGTCTAACATCACTAGAAATAATACCTTTTAGGGTAGCAGCTTACGACATGGCAAACAAGAAGATGGCCTTCTTTCAACCAGATAGAAAAGATGATTTCGATTTCATATCTGGAACGCGAATGAGAAGTACGTTGGTTATTGGATGAAAAAAAATTCACATCATTTCGATAACATGAAATAAAACAAACTAATGAAAAATGTCCATTATTTTCAGAATTTGCAAGAACTGGTGAAGAGCCACCTGAAGGTTTTATGGCCTCAAAAGCTTGGCAAATTTTGTCCGATTATTACCAATCCTTAGTTATAAAAACATGATTCTTGCTTTAAAATGAGTGTCAAATATCTGTAAATATGTATTGTGCTTGAATAAATGTATTTTTCTAAATAACACAATCTCAATCAACTTCTTAGAAATGTAATAGATCATCTCTCGTTTAAATACAATTAGAGCAAACCAGCAATCATTAGTGATAATTATTGTTGACATTACATATGCAACACTTATAATATTAATATCTGGAGAGCCTAGAATGACTTGGTGAGATATTCCAATTGTTTAGTAATAACAATAATAAAGCTAATGCAGCTCGGTTTGTAAATATTCCTCGAGAATAATAGGTATCATTATTGACTCGTGATATAATCAACTATTAGATGGATGAAAAATATTTAATAATGTAATAATAGAAGATAACAAGAAAACTAAAAAAAACACACCTATGTACACATATACGGGGTTGGTCAAATGTGTGTGAAATGTGCCAGAAAATGTTATGGAGATTAGAGATTAGATTGGTTGTTGGAGTGGCTGCACGACCTATTCCACCGCGACCAGTTTGGGTCTATTTTGGTTCTCCATTGCTTTAGAGTTCAGTATCTAGGTTTATCCTCTTTAGCAGACTAGTCTAGATATCGAGTCCTTCACATAGCTCTCTGCCTTTGGTTTCTCTTCCCCGAATAATTTAAACCGCACTCCTACCAAGGCTACACATTCGCATAGTGTGAAATGTGGTTTCCTCGTCTTCCTGGCAGAACCTACATAGGTCGTTCTCGTCCAGGCCCATGTTGTTCAAATGCTTTCTAAGCATATAATGTCCTGCCAGCAGCCCTACCAATATTCTTGTCGTTTTTCGACTTTGATTCAGTATTTCGCGGGACATTTTGGCTGAGAGGCTTTTTAGGAATAATTATGCTTGTCTCTGCTCTTTGGTTTCTTGCCACACCAGCAATGCCTGGTGCTTGACCCATTGTTGGGTATGACCTTTAATAAGGCATTTAGCAATTCCGCTGGAGTACTCTGGTCCGATCATGGCCTGTTCCGCTCCCTGCCTAGCTAGTTGGTCAGCCTTAATGTTGCCATCAATTCCTTGGAGCCCTGGGACACAGGCTAGGGTCATCCTGTTGTGACTACCTAGCCTATTCAGGGCCTTGTAGCATTCCCATATGAATCTTGATGTTGTTTGATATGAGTTCAGCGCTTTTAGTGCTGCCTGGCTGTCTGAATAAATGACGATTCTTTGGTTTTTCACCTTCCGTCTTACCAGTTCTATTGCACACCATTGTACCGCCATGATCTCTGCCTGAAAGGCTGTGGCGTAAATCCCTAGGCTCAGAGAGGTCTTATTCCTCTCTTGTATCCCGTATATACCGGTTCCTGTTCCTGAGTTGGTTTAGGGCCATCAGAGTACCAGCTGAGACTTGCCTTCAAGGGTGGTCCTGCTAGGCAGTCTTTCCTATCTGGTACGACTACTGCATATTATATTTTGAAGTTATATTGTGGGGCCATTTTATCCGTTGGCATTCCCAATATTGGATCAGCCTTGATTTCCTTATCTAACTCTTCGTAGACCTTACCGTGCTTTCGGCTTATTGGTATAACTCCTTGCTGTAATCTAGGACTGACAGATCTGGCGTTCCCTTGGACTATAATATCTAAAAGAGGTAAGTTTAGAATTACCTCCATGGCGGTAGTTGGCGTCATTCTCATAGCACCTGCAATACTTAGGCAGACCTGCCTCTTAATACCATTGAGCTGCCTCTTAGCTCCTTTTTGCCGTGTCCTAGGCCACCACACTATTGACCCATAGGTTATTATTGGCCTCACGACCTGTGAATATAACCATTTGGTCATCCGGGGGTTTAATACCCAGTTTTTCCACACATCTGTCTGCATCTTCCTAGGGCGATTCTGGACTTGTGTATGGTTTTTTCAATGTGTAAGCTCCATTTTAGCCTCTGGTCGAAAGTTACCCCTAGGTATTTAGCTTCTTTCGCAAACGGAATCTCCACCCTGTTAATCTGCGGCTTTTCTATGCCTTGTAGATTCCGTTTTCTTGTAAACGCAATCATTGTGGTTTTCCGAGGATTCACTGAGAGTTCCTACTCACTACATCATTCGCTAACTATATTTAGTGCCTGTTGGGTACGTTCTTTTTTTGGAATTCCTCCTCTGATGACTATGGCTAGGTCATCCTCGTACCCCAGGCAGTAAATACCTTGGTCATACAATCTGACCAGAAGAGTGTCTACTAGAACTGCCCACATAAGGGGCGAAAGTACGCCACCTTGATGACATTCTCGCTGCCTACCTCTGCCATGATGGTTGCATCTCCCAGGGAAGATGTAATTATCCTGCCCTTGAGATTTACTACGATCTACCCATAGTTTACAGGCTCGACTCCTTTCCTTTCCAAGCATCTTTTTATAGATGTGGTTGACGCATTATTAAATGCTCCTTCTATGTCTAGAAAGGTGACCACTGCTATTTTTTGTCATCTTTCGCCTTAGACAGCAGCCTATTTAGATCATCCATGGCTAGTTCTGTGGACCTGCCCTGTTGATATGCATACTAACGCTCGCTTAGGGTGCGAGCTTTCAGAGCATTGTCTCTTATGAACCTGTCTACAAGTCTTTCCAGAGTCTTAAGTAGAAAGGACATGAGGCCGATTGGTCTGTAGGATTTGGTCGTATGGTCTAGAATTTTTCCAACCTTCGGTAGGTAAATTACCTTCACCTTCCTCCATACAGTTGGGGTGTGTCTCCAACCTAGACCAGCTTTGAAGATTTTGATTAGGTGTGGTACTAAGACCTCTTTACCCTTCTGTCGTAGCGCTGGGTAGATTCCATCCTCCATGTTATGAAGAAGTTGGCAGTCCAAGCATTGTTGGATGAGCTGCGTGACGGTGAAACGAAGCAAGCCTTGATACTTGCACGTCCGGAGCGTTTGGTGGATGCACTGGCTTGTGTACTAGAATACGAGTTCGCGAAGAAGAGCTGCAAGATCCAAGCTTGCGAACGAAGTAAAGAAGAGGGCCAATCCCAGGAGTCAATCGAAGAAACAATAAGGCGGGTATAGAACTAATCTTTGGCAATGAAGAAACAGATTGGATGTTGGTATTGTGGTCAGTCCAGTCATGTCGTAATTCGGCATAAGGAAAAAATTACATGGAACAGCAATCTAAGGCGGAAAAACTGAGTGAGATCGAAGAGAAGTGGCGATCATCGATCCGTATCCGGAATGCCTCAAGAAAAGACTGCTCGCGTGACATCCATAAAGCATCAGGTGAACATTTTGTCTGTGAATGGTGTAAGGGGTAAACAGAAGTTGCTGTGTTTGAATACTGAAGCTAATAAAGCTATTGTTAGACCTGAAGCGGTAACAAGGAACAGTTATGCCAAACCATCTAGGTGGAGGCTGCGTACTGCTACGGGTGACTCTGCGAAAATCCATGTTAAAATTGAGATAAATATAAAGATTGATAACACGTATATTAGATCAAGCTTTGGTAGCAGACATAGAGGACGAGGTGATAGTTGGAATGGACATCAGGGGCTCGAATGGATTCCAACTGGACTTGAAGCGTGGCTCGTGGCGTTTCCAAGATGCATTCGGTAGTGTAAAAGAGCTTCAAAGGCAGAATTGTCAAGTCGGACAAGTATTAAAGTTGCAAAAGGTCCAGAGGAGGCCTCCTACCAAATACCATCCTATAGAACTGTCTGGGAAATGCTGCTGAGTCTCAGGGCTGACAACATTTTAAAACTGGCCCTCCCAAAGTTGGCTTGTGGACTAGACAGGTTGGTCTGGGGAATCAACAGGAACATGCTGAAAATTCTCTTCAGGTCATAGGAATAAAGATTTTAGTATGTTGCTGGAATACAGCGGGTGCGACGCGAAGCAAGATCGTAGACAGTTTTTTGTATCGCACTTCCCAGTGCAAGAAGGGTATAAGTTGCCGTTTTAGACATGGCCCAGAAGAGAACGTTTCGAGGGCGAAAACTCAAAAACGGTTTTCTTTGTGCAAGTAGGACTAAGTTGATGAGGCTGGTAAAGTCTCAACTATTTAAATGCAGAGACAACCATGGTTGTTTTGTATGCTTTCGATTATGATAAAGGCTGACTCCACAGCAGATAGCTGCTAGCTAGTGCTATCTATTCAGGCAGTGGCGTAGAGGTCAGTGGCTAGCGAAATTATCGTCCTGGGCACAACTTTTGTTAGCCGCTTACACAAATGTCAATCCGACATTTCATGTTGATTGTGTTGACCGCAAAAATATATTTATAGTGAACTAGCTTTCGCCCGCTTCTTCGTGCGCGTGAAAAACTGCATTCAATTCCATGCGGTAGTTTTTGCGTGTACAAACATAGATAGATAGATCTTTATTGGACATATACATACAATTATGCTTTGACAAGTCGATAAACAATACCAAAAAAATATATATATATATAATATATAGCTACATACATATAAATACATTTAAAATAACAATTGTTGTCATAAACAGGAGTCAGGTGAACTGAAAGAGAAAAATAATATAGTAAAATGACGCTTACAGTGTAAGATTTAACAAAACAACAAATTAATTTATTATCTAAGTTAATGGGTCAACTGAGAAAAATCGGTTGATAAGAACTCATCAAAATTGTAGAACGCATTTTCCACCAGGAACCGCTTAATTACTGATTTAAAACGTACACACTCGAGGACTTGGAAATCACATGGTAAAACATTGAAAAAATTGTTTGCATAATAGTTTATACTGTTTCTTGTTTTTGAAAGTCTCAAATAATCTTGACGTATCTTTATTACGTGTTGAGTAGGAGTGTAAACTTTCATTTGTCCTGTAGTTTTTTTTGGTTTATTTTTACATGCATAAGACATTGTAAAATGTAAGCACAGGGCAAGGTAAAGATCTTTAAATGTTTGAAAGCACCCTTACAGTCATCTCTATATTGTAATCCAGCAGTAATACAGACAGACGTTTTAAAATGGAACCTATATTTTAAGTTAAACCTCTAGTAATACATCGTTGAAAACTGCATTCAATTCCATGCTGTAGTTTTTGCGTGATGCGCGTACAAACATACAGACAGACAAAAACTCTAAAAACTTTTGTTTTGGCTTTTGTTGCTCTAATAAGGATCCCCTTATTATTTTTTTCTTAAATAGCTTTAATGTACAGACATCGACCTGTTACTTTTTTATTATATATTTTTATATTTTTATTTTATATGTATGATAATGTATGATGTTAATATAATAAAAAAGTTATGTACTACAATTTTATTAAGCAGTTCTAAGGAAAAGCAGAGATAACCTTAGCATAAGTATTTATTAAATATTCCACAGGAAATAACAAACAGTTATTTCTGAAGGTATGGTTAAGGTAGGTTATGCATAGAGTAATAATAGAGGTTATGTTATATTTCGTTTACGCTAGCTAGCTAGTTATTTCCATTGACTTAAATAACCCATGGACAAGCCTTATGCTATGCAGCCTGTACATTAATTTGCAGCTATCGTAAAAGAGAGAGCTCGTGGAGAGAGATGGAGCTAAGAAGGTAAAAAGTTGGTTATTTTGTATTGACAGTGAAAAATAGATTGAGGTAATAGCTTAGACCAAGGTCCAAAGAATACAAATAAAAGATGATTTTTATTCTTTGCCAAGGACTAAGACCAACCAAGACATAATACAGTTGTATATTGAGTCCATGGTACAAGGTACCATGATTGAGTCTTGTTAGAGAATGTAAATTAGTTTAATAGACATTGTAACATTGTAGATTAGGTTGAGTAGTGATTGTCTATGACAGTCAATTAGTAATATGGTAATAAGAAAATGTTAGAATCAAGTAACAGAACGTTGTCAAGAAAACAAGATATATAAAAATATCCCAAGTCAAAACTGTTGTTCAGAGAACTGGTGCTGTCACAAATATACGCTTCCGAAAGAGAGAAATCTTTATTTTATTGCTCATAAAAGGTTATGGACCCAGTATCCAGTGCACAGCGACCAGTATTCAGTGTATCGTAAGAAAAAGTTAAAACGAACAGATTAAAATGACGAATGTATATGCAAATGTGCCTATACTAACGGCCAGCAATTTTAACAACTGGAAGTTTAGAATAACTGCTATTTTGAAAAGAGAACAGTGTGCAGAAGTTATGGAAGCTGACGTGCCAACTAACAACGATGAAAGAAATGCATTTTTAATGAAAGATGATAAGGCTCAATCAATCATCATACAGGGGGTGTCAGATAAGCACCTAGACATAATTGAGGACTGTGAGACAGCTAAAAAACAATTAAAGGTTCTAAAAGACGTTTTCGTGAGAGTAAGCTCTTTCGCTAAACTCACTTTATGGAGAAAATTGTTTAGTTTAAAGACAAATGAAAATGAAAGTCTTGAAGATCATTTTCTAAAGTTTGACACTATAATAAGGGATCTACAAGACCTAGGATCTCAGATTGATGAAACAGATAGGGCATGTCACTTATTACTTTCTTTGCCGCCACAATATGATACATTAATAACAGCACTTGAAACTATCAGTGATGCCAAAATGGACTTTGTAAAGGCTAGGTTGCTTGATGAGGAACTAAAGCTTAAATCAAAAATTTTGGATGAGGAAAGAACAGGAAATAATTATAGTTTGAATACCTCTACAGGATGCTATATATGTGGTGATGAAAATCATTTTAAAGCACAGTGTCCAAGAAGAAATGTTCATGGAAGATTCCACGGAAGAGGTCGCAGAGGTAGAGGATACAGAAGGGGTTCAAATAAAGGGACAGAACAATCAAATTCAGCAGAGAACGATATTATGTTGGTGGCAATGAGTGTGAATGGTAAAACTGAGGCGTTTAAAAATAAAGACTTTGTGTTGGATTCAGGTGCTAGTAACCATTTTGTTAAAGAAGAACTGGAGCAATTTATGGAAAATATAACTGAACTTGAAGTGGAAATATCCGTTCACATAGCAAATGGGCAAGTTTTAATGGCAAAACGGAAAGGAGAATTGAAAGTAAGATGTCAAAATAAAATAATGACCATAGAAGCACTATTGGTACCAGATATTAAACATAATTTATTGTCTGCTGCCAAACTAACTTCCAGAGGACACAAGATAACAGTTAGTAAAAATTTCACAAAAATAAGGGGCAAGAATTTTGAAATAATCTGTGAAATGATAAATGGTTTATATATTTTAAGAATTGATAGCCTTGTAAAGGAAGCATGCAATATAACTATAGAAAACAAGGATCTGTGGCACAGAAGACTAGGCCATGCTAACAAGAATTCACTTAGACAGTTGAGGTTACCTGTTGCAGATAAGAGATGTAATATTTGTTCAGAATCAAAAGCTACTCGTCTACCATTTCATAAAAATGAAAAGAAATCTAAAGAAATAGGAGAACTGATACATAGCGATATATGTGGTCCTATAAATCCAGCGACAATCGATAATAAAAGATATTTTCAGGTAATTATAGATGATTTCTCTCATTTTCTCGTAACAAAGCTATTAGAGAAGAAAAATGAAGCAGAAAGGAATTTAAAAGAATTTATTATAGAGCTAGAAAGACAGCAGGGAAAAAGAGTAAAAAGATTAAGGATAGTTCAGCTCAAACAGCTTTAAGAATTTTTGTACAGCATATGGTATAAAATTGAAGTATACAATGCCATACAGTCCACAGATGAACGGAAAATCTGAAAGAATGAACCGTACACTCTTAAATATGATCAGAGGCAAAATTGGAGAGTCTGGAATTCCAAAATCATTGTTGGGAGAAGCTTTAAAGGCAAGTGCCTATGAACTTACTAGAACACCCACATCTGCACTTAATACAGGTCAAACACCATCCATGATTTTTAATGGAAAAAACGATTTATCAAAACTAAAAGTTTTTGGTTGTCGTGCATGGGTAACTAATATTCAAAAGAAAATAAGTTAAAACCAAGGGCCAGAAGGGCAGTGATGAATGGATATTGTGGAGGCGGTTACAGACTAAAGTATTATAATAAAATCAAGAGATATTAAATTCGATGAAAATATAATGGCATATTTGGAAAATCATGAAGAAACAAAGGGAGAAGTTAAAGAAGTTCAATCAAACAAAATAATATTATCAAATAACGAAGAGAATGACCATGCAGACATGGAAAATAGAGAATTGATAGAAGATGAAAGAGAAGAAACCAGTGAGGGTGAAATAGAAGAAGATGAGCAAAGAAACAATCAGCAAATATCACGATCAGGAAGAAAAACTAAAAAGCCTGCTAATTTAAATGACTATGAGCTGTATACAGCATACTGTTTACTAACAGAAACAAACGAACCTAGGACGTTTAAAGAAGCGATAGAACATGAAGAATGGAATGTAGCAATAGAGAATGAGTTAAGCTCACACGAAAAACTAAAAACTTGGACAGAAACTAAATTACCAGAAGGCGAATCAGCTATAGAAACTAAAATGGATATTTAAAATAAAAGATGATGGTACAAAAAAGGCAAGGTTAGTTGCAAGAGGGTTTCAAGAAAAGAAAGATGTAGAGTTCAGTTACTCACCGGTATGTAGAATTTCAACCATACGAATATTATTATCAATCTCAGTTCAAAATAATTGGAATATAAAACAAATTGATGTACCAACCGCATTTCTAAACAGTAAAATTGAAAAAGACATCTACAAATTACCTCCAGATGGAGTGAAAACAAGAGAGGATACAGTATTGAAATTAAATCAAGCCTTATATGGACTAACAAGTGCCCCAAAAGCTTGGAATAACAAATTCAATAATATAATGATCAACCTTAGATTTGAACGATCAAAACATGATGTCTGTTTGTATCATAAGTCAAAAGTGTTTCTTATTTTATATGTAGATGATGCATTAATAACAGGACAAGAAAATGAAATGGAAATATTTTTACAAGACTTAAAGAAGAAATTAAATATTAAAATAATTAAGTTGTCATCATTTTTGGGAATGAATATACAAAAAACAACGAAAGGTATCAAGATTATTCAAACAAAACTCATAGATAGAATACTAGATGAGTTCAACTTGAATGAATGTAAAAAGGTAAGCACTCCAATGGAAGTCGGTTGTGTAATGGAAGACACCAAGATCAAGGAAGATATACCGTATCGTCGTCTTATATGTAGCCTCATGTACTTAGCTGTAATCAGTCGACCAGATTTGTCGTTTGCAACATCTTATCTAAGCCGATTTTTGGACAAACCCACCGAACAATCTTGGAAGGCAGGAAAAAGAATACTGCGTTATCTGAGAGGGACTAAAATCTTAGGATTGGAATATTCAAAGGGTGAGAACAAATTGATTGGTTTTTGTGACGCAGACTGGGCTGGTGATAAACAATCTCTAGTGGATGTGTTTGTTTTTATGCTGGGAATCCAGTGTCGTGGCATTCCAAAGAACAAAACTGTGTCGCGTTATCATCAACAGGGGCTGAGTACATTGCAGCAAGTGCAGCAGTTCAAGAAATCGTCAACATTAAGGGTATAATTAGTGAGTTCGGGATATACCCAGAAACATTAATACATGTGGACAATATAAGTGCAATCTCCATGATAAGCTCTAATGAAAATTCAAAACGGGGAAAACATATAGACATTAGATACCAATTTATTATGGACTTATGTGAAAAAGGGGAGTTTTCACTTGAGTATATAAATACTAATTGTAATATTTCAGATATATTTACCAAAGCCCTAGGAAAACAAAAGTTTTGTACAGCTTAGAGCATCTTTATGTAATGAATAGTTTTTTTTAAAGAGCAATTTCATATTTTCTATAAATTAGTCCAAAAAAACATTTGGTTCAAAAGTTTATATATATATATATATGTTATATAACAATAACAAAGTATTATTTTAAATATTATTTCATAATATTATATTACATCCGCAAGACGCAGTATCTCACCATATCGTATTACATCTGCAAGACGCAGTAATATTGCACCATATCATATTACATCTTCAAGACGCAGTTTAAGAAGATAACAAAAGTGATAAGGATATTTACGTGCCAGAGATGCAGACCAGTAGTCAGCAAGTTACCATAAAGACCATTGTTAATTGTTTATCCAGTTCGGCCTCCAAAAAGACATTACTATGTATTTTATTTATAATATTCTAGAAGTTTCGATTCAACCTTAGGAGAAAAGATCCATTGTATTAATTTACGTTTCTTTTTATATTTCTGATGATTAAACATTTTTGATTGTATAAATACTAGATCTCCAGCTAACAGAATCATTCACAATTCACAATTCACAATAAACTTGTTCACTTACTTACTCATGTAAAGTTATTTGTATTTTAATATTTTTTGTGTTAATAAATAATTGTTTTTTAAAAAGTTAACTTGGAGTTATGTGATTTAACAAATTGGCGCAGTCAGTAGGATAACTTAACGTGATAAAACAAGGCCTACTTCAACAACAAGTTTCCCCTCATTATCACGGTGGTTTCCAAACCTTCAAGTGAAGAATCAACAGCTCCAAAAGAAGAAGAAGAATTATTAGAATTTGAAGAGTGGATTCTTCAACGTTGGTAAAACAAGGCTTACTTCAACAACAAGTTCCCCCTCATTATCAACGGTGGTTTCCAACCTTCAACTGAAGAATAAATAGCTCCTAAAAAAGAAGAAGTATTATTAGAATCTGAAGAAAAGGATACTTCAACGTTGGTAAAACAAGGCTTACTTCAACAACAAGTTCCCCCTCATTATAAACGGTGGTTTCCTAACTTTTGAAGAAAAGAACCGAACAAGACAAATGTACATCTTACTGTAAGTGAATTATCACGTATATTAATTTTTGAATTTTTTAACTGTTCGATTTTCTTCTATCATATTTTTATATATTTGATATTTTATATTTAATTAAATCAAAATGGCAAATGAAAGAAATCTAGCTCAAGAGGTTGAGCTTGAACCATTTAGAATTTCGGAAATATTTTGTATCGTGCCTGAATTTGAAGGTGATCAGATATTTCTCGGAACATTTTTAAATGCATGTGATTGTGCTTATAATATGTCTACCAGAGATCAAAAGGCTCTGTTAGTGATTCACATTAAAAATAAATTAAAGGGAAAAGCGGCTCAACTAATCAGCTCGCGAAATCCTCAGACTTACGCAGAGATAAGACAACTTTTAAATCTTCATTTTGGTGATTCAAGAGACCTTACTTCTCTTATTCATGATTTACAAAGATTAAAACAATTATCGAATGAGTCAGCTCTAACATTTTTCAATAGAGTGCAAGTCTTGAATGCTAAAATGCATGCAAATATACAAAAAACATCAAATTTATCAAATGAACAAAAGGTTGCACAAGAAATTCTTATTGATACTATGGCTCTTAATACTTTATTAACTGGACTTGAACCCCGTCTAGGACAACTTATTCGTGCTAGTCAGCCTGAAAACTTGTTAGAAGCACAAATTCGCATACGAAGAGAATTGCAATTATCATATTTTGAGAACCAAAAATTTAATAAGCCAGCTTCTAATATTGTAAGTAAACCTCAAAATATATTAAATGTTAGAAAACCCCAAATACAAACCGTAAAATGCTTTTCATTTGGTAAACATGGTCATACTTCTAATCAATGTCGTTTCCAACAGCAAAGAGCATCAGCTCCAAGCTATAACCCAAATTTCAATAATAATTTCCAGAGACCAATGAATTTCCAAAATCAATCACAAAATACTGTGCAAAATAGACCGAATGTTCCTATTCAACAAAGACCTTTTATTTCGCAGGGACAGATAAGACCATCAGTAATTCAAAAGAATCCAAATTTTCAACAAAGAGCTCATTTAGTCGGCTTCAATGGTGAAAACGATTCAGATTATTATTTCGAAAATAATCAAGATATTTTTGAAAATGAAATCCAAGAAAATTATAGTAACTATTCCCAATCATCAGACTATTCTCCGGATTTTGAAAATTATCCACAAGATATTGAATCTCCTGAAAACTCCAATTTCCAGGATTTTCCCATTTCTCAAATCAAAGACCATCCCCCAGATTCTCCGACAACAGAGAATTTAATTTCAGAAACAGTTACCAGAATCCAAACATTAAATTTCGAACAGATGAACCCGAATGTAAATTTTCCCGAACAAAATTTTCTTTAAATCCATTTTTAACTGTTAATTCCAAAAACCTTTATTATATTGAAGATGCTTCTAAAGAGTTTAAGTTGCTTATTGATACAGGTGCAGGAGTTTCTATTTTTAAAGAAAATACTGTTAAGAAATTTCCTCAAAGATTTACTGAATATGTAACTATTCAAGGGATAACTGATCAAAAAAATTTACTGAAAGAATCTGTTCTTATTCCATTTTCTGCAAAAGATCCACATAAAGTTTTTATTTATAATCTTAATATTGATGTTGATGGAATTTTGGGTTCAGATTTCCTAGAACATTATAATTGTATAATTGATTTGAATTCAAAACAATTGATAACTAATTTCAAAACTATACCTCTGTTTAAAGTTACTGAAACATCACACTTGTCTCAAAATAATCAAATTTGTGAACAAGATTCTGAATTCTTACAATTTGAACAAAATACTGAAAATTATTATAAAAAAATAGCTGAGAAAAACATTGATATTTTTGACATGCCTCATGATTATTCATTAGCTCATTGCGTGGCGGAAGATATGCAAATGCAAAAAGGCATTGCCGCGGAATTTAAGAAACGATTTGGAAATATAGAAAAATTATTAAGTCAAAATCAAAAACAAGGTCGTTTAGCAGGTTTGAAAATTAAGAATGCAAATACAACTAGATATATTTATTATCTTGTAACAAAAGAAACTTCAACGGGAAAACCCACTTATCAGACTTTATGGTCATCTTTAAAGAAATTGAGAGATCATGTTGGTAAAAACAATGTTCAAAAATTAGCTATGCCAAAAATAGGGTGTGAATTGGACAAGTTAGATTGGACGTATGTTAAAAAATGATATCTTATCTTTTTAGAAATTTAGGTGTTGAAATTGTTATTTGTTTGCCAAAGATACAAAATCGAATTTTTATTCAGCCAAGAATTGAAAAAAATTTCAAATTGAAATGTAATTTAACAAACACAGATGCACTACTTTTCGGACAAGCAATAGAAAATGTTAGAATTCCAAATGCTTTGGTACATGTAAATGAAAAAGATGAATTCTTTACTTCAATTATTAATTCGAATGCTATTCCTAAAATTGTTGAATTTCCAAATTTGAATCTAGATCCTATTCCGAATTCCGAATGTTTTTTAAATTTTAATTGCGATAATGAAAATAAAGCTAAATTTAACCAACCTGTTGATAGAAAAACTATAATTTTGGATCAGTTGCGTACAGATCATCTCAACGAAGAAGAATATGATTACAAAATTGAGTACAAGCCAGACAAAATTAATAAAAATGCAGATGCGCTTTCAAGAATTAAAATTAATCATTTTAAAGAATGTGCAAATCTACAATCTAAAATTACAATTTTGGCAAATAATGAAACTAATGAGGTTATACCATCAACAAGTAAAGACCCTAATGATCCTATAGAACCACAAAAAAATGAAACACTTATAGGATGAATTAATGACAGACGAATTTAATAGATTTGTTGACCTTTACAAAACAAAATCAATAATCGATTATTCAAAAATTGAAAAATCAAATGACCAGTTACTGGATAAGACTCATAAGAATATTGTCACTTTATTTTGGCAAAATAAACTTGAAGATTTACATTATAAAATTATTGAAGATATTTTTGAAGAAAATTTTGATTTTCAAATGAATTTAGTAAATATTGTTTCTAGTAAAACTGTGAAAGATCACAAGTAATTTATAATACCTCTTATTTACGATCCAGAGTTTGTAGTTCAACAATTATTTTATACATTATTTAAAGAACAAAGTAAATTTGATCTTTCAAAAACTTATTATATAGAAAATAATCTTGAGTTACCTATTTTAGAAGTATTCTCTTTTATTTTTGCTAATGTTGATTTAAAATTTGTAGTCTGTGAAAATATTGTTAAAACACCTGACCGAGATGAAATACCTATCATATTGGACCAATATCATAAAGGCAAAAGTAATTTACATCGCGGAATAAATGAAACTATACGACGGATAAAATCTAAGTATAACTGGACAGGACTAACAAAAGATGTAGAACAATTTATTAAAAACTGTGAAACTTGTCAAAAAGTAAAAATCTGTCGTAAGAATTTAAGCACTCCTCTGGTAATAACAGAAACACCAAAAACTCCGTTTGAAAGAATTAATATTGATATTTTTGAGTATCCAACAAGAAATTACGCTTTAACGATTCGAGATGAGTTAACTAAATTTACTCAAGCCCTTATTACTAAATACATACGTGATCTGAACAACAGAATGCAACATTATTATAAAATTGCACGAGCAAAAACAGCAAGTCAGAAAGAAAAAGCAAAAATTAGATTTGATAAAAATATTTCAGGAAAGCTTCCAGAGTATAAAATAGGAGATAAAGTTTATCTTAAAGAATCTCAAATTAAAGATAAAAGTCAAAATTTGTTTAATGGTCCTTTTGAAACTGTGCAATTATTTGATAATTCTGCAATAGTTTTAAATCCACAAACTAATCAAAAATCAAAAATTAATTTCGATAGACTGAAACCCTACTATGAGTAGTTTCTTTGGTTTCAGATTCTTCGTGCTGATAAATATTATATCAGCTCAATACACACTTAATCCTGTTAATAACACCGTTGGAATCTTTTTCCATGAAGAATGTACTATCAAAATTACGAATGAAAAATGGACACTTTTAGTTTACAAAGATCTGGCCCCAATTAAGAAAACAATGGAAAATAATGATAAAATACTTATAGAAATTTTGGATACTTTAGAAGATCCGTCTCCAAGGTTTATAGCTTTTAAGTCTGAAGTTCAAACACACATAAGTTTATTATCACAAATTTCGAATTCAATAGGTCAAAAATATAAAGAAATTATAGGAGAAACTAAATCTTATAACTCCAGGGCAAAGCGAGGTATATTTAATGGAATCGGAACTGTTTGGAAAACTATTACTGGTAATTTAGATGCATCAGATGGAGAATATTATAATGATTGTATTAACAAATTATCTCATGATGAATTTGAGTTGGAAAATCTTCTTAAAAAACAAATTTCAGTTACAACTTCTGTTATTAAAAATTTTAATAATACTATACAAAAATTACAAATTGATGAGAAGACTTTTAATGAAGATATAAAAGAAATTCAAAATACTTTGATGGATATTGCTGATGATGTCGCATTTTATGAAGCACAAATAAGGATATTGAATATTTGTGAATCACTAATGGAAAGCTATATTTTCTTAGAAGATTCCCTTAATACTATTTTAAATTATATCACTTTTGCTCGCATAAGATTATTACATAGCTCAATAATAGCACCTTCAGATTTAATCAATTCTTTACAAGATATAGCAAAATCTCTTATAAGAAATAATTTACCTTTACAACCGTATACGTCAAATATAGCTAATTATCTTAATATTATTGAATTAGAGGCATATCAATCAGAAAGTAAAATAATATTTGTTCTCAAAATTCCTCTCATTGATCCAGAAGCTTATATACTATATCGACTCTATCCAATACCAATATTAGATGATCGAACAGGTATCTATCATATTTTACCAACTACACAAAAATATATTGCGCGGGATGATTATTCACTGCTGTATTTGTCATTGCGAAATCTGGATAATTGCAAAACTCTTGAAAGAAGCATAAAAATCTGTTCTAATCTCCTCCCATATCCAATTGACAACGATGCAATTTGCGAAGCACAACTATTAAGAAGATTAACTCAGATGCCCAAGACATGTCAAACATCTCTTCTTTTTGTTAAAGATTATAATGTCTACCAAATTGATTTAAATCTATGGTTAATCACTGTTTCGGACCCTTTGCCAATCACGATTAAATGTGGAAATAAGGAAATTAAATCAGAAATTATTAAAACTAATAGTTTACTGAAATTACAACCTGAGTGTAGTGCCTTTATTGGAAGTACAAGAGTTCATGCTCAATACCCAATTGACACATACCAAGAAATCAAGTATCGAAGTCATCCAGTCACAATTGACTTTTGCAAAGATATTCCTGAAAAATTACAAATTCCTGAACTAGAACATCTTAAGTTGAACAAAATTGATTCCGAAGATTTGAATATTGCACAACACAAACTAAATCAGTATTCAGAAGAATTAGAAAAAATGATGAAACAATCTCCGATCAGTAAATATACACATTGGTTAACCATTTTAACCATTGTAGTAATAATTTTATTGGTAATACTTTATGTGACCTGTAAATGTAGAAGAAAGCATCATCGAATTGGAATAGCTTTAACCAACGATTACCCACCATCACCACCAGGACCAGGTTCCAGTATTTCATTCCAGCAAAGTATAAGAAGAATTCTTCAGAAAAGAAGAGCAAGTACCCATGTCGGAGAACCCATAGAAGAGAATATCGAATTAAATCCAAATAAATCATTAACTTAAAAAGTTGTTGCAAACTCCACCAACTTTTCTTAAATGGGGGAGTTGTTATATAAAGTTATAATTGAATTATTTTCTAAAGTCAAATAATAATAACAATAACAAAGTATTATTTTAAATATTATTTCATAATATTATATTACATCCGCAAGACGCAGTATCTCACCATATCGTATTACATCTGCAAGACGCAGTAATATTGCACCATATCATATTACCTCTCCAAGACGCAGTTTAAGAAGATAACAAAAGGATATTTGCAGACCAGTAGTCAGCAAGTTACCATAAAGACCATTGTTAATTGTTTATCCAGTTCGGCCTCCAAAAAGACATTACTATGTATTTTATTTATAATATTCTAGAAGTTTCGATTCAACCTTAGGAGAAAAGATCCATTGTATTAATTTACGTTTCTTTTTATATTTCTGATGATTAAACATTTTTGATTGTATAAATACTAGATCTCCAGCTAACAGAATCATTCACAATTCACAATTCACAATAAACTTGTTCACTTACTTACTTGTGAGTCAATATTCATACAGTCATGTAAAGTTATTTGTATTTTAATATTTTTTGTGTTAATAAATAATTGTTTTTTAAAAAGTTAACTTGGAGTTATGTGATTTAACATATATATATATATATATATATATATATATATATATATATATATATATATATATATATATATATATATATATGGGATATTACGAAATTTGTTAACACGATAGAGGTCGCAGTTTTGAAGGTATCAAGTTCAAATTTGCTACAAAAATCAATCTCTCAAATATCTCGGTCGAGTTCGTTATTGGGCAATATCGGGTAAGTAGTTTCAAAATGGCTTAAAAAAATTATCAAAAAAGAGCAGTAGTGTAAATATTATTAAAAATAATTTTAGATTATAGATATAATCAGTACCTACAACTTTTGTTCAGAACAATTTTTCATAAAATACACAGGTAAAAAAATAAAAATTAATAAAGAAAAATAACAAATATTGATAAAACATGAACACTCAATATAAATTTGATGTAATTGTACATTTTCTGGAGATCTTAATATAGACCCTGATTAAAAAAATATATAGTATATTTATTGAAAAGAAATAGGCGAAAAAAAAATTCTGCCTTGAAGTGGAACTCGAACCCTGTCTGCTTTATATTCGACAGCCAAAACAAAAACCTCTAATCGCAAGGCGATGACACATACGACAATTTTATGTAATAACATGTAGGTATACCAACGAAAAGGTTGTTGAAATTTCAATTCAATGAATTTTGAAAAATTTACCTTTCCACTGACTACTAGCCATCGGGATTTTTTTAACTTACAATCACTTCTATGTGTGATGATCCGACCTTTACGAGTGCGTCTCGTTTCACCGATATAAACCCCATTACAATCACGGCAATTGATTTGGTATACCACATTGGATTTTTCTGTAGTTTTGTAAGGTGTTTTTGATTTTGTATGTAATTGTGCAAATTATTTTGATTGTTCGGGGCGGGTAGGTTGTCGTGACGTGTGCGGGTACAATTGTTGAATAAAAGAGAGTTGATCCATTTTGGTGGGTAGGAGTTTTCAATTAGGATTGTTTTCAGTTCTGAAAGACATTCTCTTTTGTATTTGGGATGGCATAATTTTTCGACTCTGCTTTTAAGAGCTAATATCAAATTAATTTTCATACGGTTAGAATGATGAGAGTGAAAGTTGATATATCTATCACCGCTTATGGATTCTCGGTACCACCTTGTGTGAATGATGTTGTTAGTGTCTCGTATGAGGAGCATATCTAAAAACGGTATGGTGTTGTTGATCTCATGTTCTACCATGAATTTTGTTGTCTTATTTCTAGGAATAGATAGAATTAGGTCATCAACATATCGTTTGATGAAAGGTATATTAAAATTGGCTCTGTCTACGCAACTCCTTATTAAATCATCCAATACAAAGTTGACTAAAATAGGTGAGATAGTTGATCCCATTGGTGTGCCGAATAACTGCTAGTAACATATGTTCTCGAACATTAGATAATTAGAATCAAACACAAATTTAAGTATTTGGATGAATGTATCTAAGGTGATGTCACAACGTAAGCTTATCTCATCCCAATGTTTTGTTATACTATCTAGGAATAAGTTGAAAGGTAAATTTGTAAATAAAGATACAACATCAAAGCTTACAATAATATAGTTGTCTGGTACTTGAACATTGTTGATGAATTTGCTAAAACTGAATGAATCTTTTATATAGATATCGTTTTATTTGTTAAACGATAAAGTCAAGATATTAGTTAGATATTGAGCTAATTTGGAATTTAGGGAATCTATCGAGGAAACTATTGGTCTCATTGCTAATGTCGGCTTGTGTATCTTAGGTAGTGTGTACAGTCTAGGTGCAACAGAGTTATAAATAGTCATTAGGGAGATTTTAAGCCACACCTTGAGCATCATACGTTAAATCCCTTTATCCGCTATTAAAGTAAATACACTACGCTAATAACGTAGTTCAAAAATGAGTTTTCGAGCCATCCCATTCTGCCGCTATTTACACTACCTCCAATACGGACGGCAGTCATATGACATATCTGATGTTGCCATAGCATTCAATTTTATAAAATGTTTTCATTTAATATTCAAAAAAAACAGTGGTAGAAATGGTGAAAAATACAGATTTACTCAAATCTTCTTAATTTTACATGTATTTACCAAAGACTTTGGAGTTTATGATAAAACTTAAATATAAATTTTCTACAGGTGGCATCATGGCAAAATCAATTTCCTTTATTAAGGGAACGTTATTTCAACTTTAATAACGTAAAGCAATATCAGTTAATAACGTTTTCCCGTATTTCAGCACTATTGCGCATGCGATTTATAACGGATAAAGTATATTGCTGTTCAAATAGGTGGCTTAAAATCTCCCTAATGACTCAGCCTCGTTATCACTGATGGAATTGTTGGTTTTTAAAAGTGACACAAGTTTGTTGGCTTTCTGTTGTAATGTGCAAGTTGGATCTTTAGTAAGTTTTTTATAATATTGTTCGTCGGATAATAATTCTAAAGTTTTACTAACATAATCTGTTTTATGCATCACCACTGTTGCATTACCTTTGTCGCTTTTTACAACAATCAATTCTGGGTGGTTTTTTAGGAACAGTTTACATTTCTGAAATAATTGATTAAACATATCGTTTTTTCGATGATTGTCTTGAACATAGTTGGTAATGATATTAGTAAATTGTGCTCGAAGAAAGTTTTTATTGTCATTGTCTTGTTTATATACCTATTATAGATTCTAGATCAGACAGGATTTTAGCGATTTGTATTTCTTGATTTTAATATACCTTTCATCAAACGATATGTTTATGACCTAATTCTATGTATTCCTAGAAATAAGACAACAGAGCTATTAAACATCTTCAATAATTATAATAATCACCTACAATTCACGGTAGAACATGAGATCAACAACACCATACCGTTTTTAGATATGCTCCTCATACGAGAAACTAACAACATCATTCACAAAAGGTGGTACCGAAAATCCATTAGCAGTGATAGATATATCAACTTTCACTCTCATCATTCTAACCGTATGAAAATTAATTTGATATTAGCTCTTAAAAGCAGAGTCGAAAAATTATGCCATCCCAAATACAAAACAGAATGTCTTTCAGAACTGAAAACAATCCTAATTGAAAACTCCTACCCACCAAAATGGATCAACTCTCTTTTATTCAACAATTGTACCCGCACAAGTCACGACAACCTACCCGCCCCGAACAATCAAAATAATTTGACTATAGAAAACACAACACAACTTACAGACATTAAATACCATTCATTACCATACATTGAAGACCTGACACCTAAGCTAATTAAAATATTAAAGGGCATTCCTTATAAAATAGCATTAAAAAACATTAAGACAATTGCACAATTACAAACAAAATTAAAAACACCTTACAAAACTACAGAAAAATCCAATGTGGTATACCAAATCAATTGCCGTGATTGTAATGGGGTTTATATCGGTGAAACGAGACGCACTCTTAAAGGTCGGATCATCACACATAGAAGTGATTGTAAGTTAAAAAAGAAGTCCTGTACACTAATAGAACATGTATTAGATACAGGCCAAAGTATGAATTATGATGAAGCCAGTGTCTTAGTGACAGAAAGAAATTATTTTAAGAGAACTTTTTTAGAAATGGTCCATATCAAGAATAATCCAAACTGCCTCAATAAGAAAAGTGAAAAAGAAAATCCACAACAACATTAACCTCAATTAGGAACAAACAACAACAAATCAAAATAGACAGAATTCGACAACTGTCAACTGAAGTAATAATTATATTAACACAATAACTAATAAGTGACATGGACATACAATTTTTCGTTTTCGTATTTTATGCATAGTAGTTACATGTCTAATATCAAATTAGTTCGGATCGTATATTGTCGTTGAAAAGTTTGTCTTTATCCAAAGAGTATATATAGGGGTCTTTATCCCACTGCCTCCGCATTAGTAAGGTTTGCCAAATATGTGAATCACATTGACAGTGATTTTCACAATTAATTTATTTTTAATTAAAAAACAAGATTAAAATGTAGTGTAGTGTTTTAATTATAAGTATGAAGATTATTATGTTTTTTGTTGTAGCAGTTTTTTTGTTCAAAACTTCATAGCTGAGTAAGGTTTTTGTGAGGTTTTTTCTTTGTCCAATTCAATAATCAATAAATTATCTATTTATAGATGTCTTGAGAAAGGAAGAAAATACTTCCGAAAGCTTGACTAATTAGCAAAGAATCTACATGTTTTATTTGCCCATTCCGAAGAATTGACTGCTATCCCACTAATCTAATACATTGATCATTTCAATCAGTCAATAAAAGTTAACATTATATATATATATATATATATATATATATATATATATATATATATATATATATATCACGTGATCCGCTTCTAGTGGTGGTTGTGTCCAACTAAATAAAAGCACAAAGGTGTAGAGCATCTATCATTATTATATATATATATATATGGGATTTTGGTATCAAGTTCAAATTTGCTACAAAAATCAATCTCTCAAATATCTCGGTCGAATTCGTTATTGGGCAATATCGGGTAAGTAGTTTCAAAATGGCGACCGTTCAAACATTTAAAAAAATTATCAAAAAAGAGCCGTAGTGTATATATCATCAAAACTAATTTTAGGTTATAGATATAATCAGTACCTACAACTTTTGTTCAAAGCAATTTTTCATAAACTACACAGGTAAAATTATAAAAATTAATAAAGAAAAATAACAAATATTGATAAAACATGAACACTCAATATAAATGATCCCAATATAGGCCCTGATTAAAAGATATATAGTATATTTATTGAAAAGAAATAGGCGAAAAAAAATATGCCTTGAAGTGGAACTCGAACCCTGTCTGCTTTATATTCAACAGCCAAAACAAAAACCTCTATCCGCAAGGCTATGACACATACGACAATTTTATTTAATAACATGTAGGTATACCAATGAAAAGGTTGTTTAAATTTCAATTCAATGAATTTTGAAAAATTTACCTTTACGTTGACTACAGGCCATCGGGATTTTTTTATTCGTTGTATGTTCAGTGAAAAAATATTTATTGAGGGGCGTGTTAGAGAATGTAAATTAGTTTAATAGACATTGTAACATTGTAGATTAGGTTGAGTAGTCATTGTCTATGTCAGTCAATTAGTACTATGGTAATAAGAAAATGTTAGAATCAAGTAACAGAACGTTGTCAAGAAAACAAGATATATAAAAATAAGTCAAAACTGTTGTTCAGAGAACTGGTGCTGTTACAAATATAGCTTCCGAAATAGAGAAATCTTTATTTTATTGCTTATAAAAAGCCTATGGGCTTTTGTGAATTTAAAGTTTACTGAAGATTATTTATTTATTCCCCTCGGTCAGTAATACCGCTTCACTATTTATGTTTTACTAGTATTTATTTTTATCTATGATTGTTTGGTTTATAAGGTATAACTGTAAATTATTATGTCTTGTTGACGTTGGATCATTGACATGATACCCATTATGTCAATGCGTTGGATAAATATTCAGAATAATCATGATATACCTATGTTGATGGACAACGAAGCATCTGAGAATAAATTATTATGAGTGACCCATGTTCAACTCCTCAATAAAACACCAACAACAACAAAGAAACACAATCAAAACCTCCAAACCAAAATACAACAAAAACCAGCCCGCTGCAGAAGGAGTATGTTTTGCTGCATGTTTCCTTGACGGGAGCTAAGCATGGTGCTGTGCATGCTTCTGTGTAAGAAAATCCCTGTGTCCAACACTCATCTAGCTAAAAAAGCGCTGCAACATTTTTGACAGATTTTGGTAGAAAACGCTTGCGCTCTTTAAGCTACAGCATCAGAAATACCCCAACAGTTATTTTTAAAAGCTTCTTTATAAACCAGCTTACGAGCGCAAGACGTCTAACAGCAAATCCTGTCAAAAATTTTGCATCGCTTTCATAGCATAGCTAGTGTGTTGGACACAAGGATTGACATCGCGTGCACGGTTGGTTGCTTGAACTCGTGCAAGGATATTATAAGGAGGAGGAGAGTCTTGTTCAAATGTCAAAGTTAACCATAGCACTGCGAAATTGAGAAAAGGGGATGTTACTTAGAACATAAAATACCTTGATCTTATTGAAAAGTTATGAGTTTATGAGCGCCGAATACAATATAAAGACCTATCGAGATAGAGATATGTTATCGTATACAGTTTGAATCATCATACAACTTTGCATTATCATTTGAATCGGTATTTTTATGTTTTAAGCAACATCCCCCTTCAAATGCGAACCACGCGGCAGAAATTGGAAGCTGAACAGACTGGACGCTAACCGAACCAATTTTTTCACGTTCTTTTCAAGACCTTTCTGTATGACGGTGGTGTATGGTGTATCCCACTGTGTTAGGAAATATGCTCTCTAGAGTCGACGAGGTGGGTGTGGCTTAACTTCCCACTCTCTCGCAAGTACTTCAATCTTTCTCTGTCAGACTGCATAGCAACCGCTTCGAAATATTGAGATATTTTAATGTGTTGGTTGTTGGTTTGATGGATACAATACAAAATTACAAGTTATAAGCCATTTTTGTGATCCATGAGCTTATTCCTATCTGACACTTTAATTTTAATCTACTATAAAAATAATGGATTTTTATGAAGTCGTGGCTTACGGGCCAGTTTCATTAGTAAATGACTGGCTGGAAGTAGAGAAATCACAAAATACGTTTATTATTATTATTCATGTGGGGCCCCAATAATTAATTCACTGGAGAGAGTAAAATCTTTGATGAGATCAATAAAACAGCAACTGAGAGATTATTTGACCACATATCACCACAGTTTTAACGGATTTCATTATCTATGTAAAAAACCGTTTCGTTCGCTTTTGATCAACTACGAAAGACATCACGAATTATTGCTAGTTCAGACTCAAATTATGCAACTAGTAAATTATTCTAAAAGAAATAATTTTTGCTTCGTTGCATTTAGTTTAAACCTTGCTACACTATCTATAACTAGTATCATAAACATAAATAAAAAAAATCCCGATGGCCTGTAGTCAGCGGAAAGGTAAATTTTTCAAAATTCATTGAATTGAAATTTCAACAACCTTTTCATTGGTATACCTACATGTTATTACAAAATTTTATCGTATGTGTCATAGCCTTGCGGTTAGAGGTTTTTGTTTTGACTGTTGAATATAAAGCAGACAGGGTTCGAATCCACTTCAAGGCAGATTTTTTTTTTTCGCCTATTTCTTTTCAATAAATATACTATATATTTTTTAAATCAAGGTCTATATTAAGATCTCCAGAAAATGTACAATTACATCAAATTTATATTGAGTGTTCATGTTTTATCAATATTTGTTATTTTTCTTTATTAATTTTTAATTTTTTTTCTGTGTATTTTATGAAAAATTTCTTTGAACAAAAGTTGTAGGTACTGATTATATCTATAACCTAAAATTATTTTTAATAATATTTACACTACGGCTCTTTTTTGATAATTTTTTTAAATGTTTGAAAGGTCGCCATTTTGAAACTACTTACCCGATATTGCCCAATAACGAACTCGACCGAGATATTTGAGAGATTGATTTTTGTAGCAAATTTGAACTTGATACCTTCAAAACTGCGACCTCTATCATGTTAACAATTCTCGTAATATCCCATATATATATATATATATATATATATATAAACTTTTGAACCAAATGTTTTTTTGGACTAACTTATAGACATATAACAACATGCCGTTGAAATTTTTTCGAAATTCAAAAGTGTGAACGATCGCAATAGGTATATTTCTATAAGAAATTTACCTAAAATGTAATGTGGAAGATATGGGGTGCAGTCGAGAACACACTTAGTTCACTGACTGCAAAAAATTGGTGGTCTAAAATTCACTAACGCAAGTTTTGTTTGCTATTAGATGCAATACTGCGCATGGGTTAACTTTACTGCAAATGCTAAATTTGCTTTTCCCGTGGAGGAGGTGTAAACAAGTGTATTGAGAGTAGAAGCAGAGAACACTACCTCCAAAGTAGGTTTATGTATAGATGATCCAATAAAAATATTTTTTCATTCAAAATAATAGATATAATGGAATTAATCTTGTTGGATGAAAGTACCGGGACAAATTATAAATCAGTGACTAAAGAAGAATTTGATGGAGGTAATAATGTTAAAATTATACCTATTGATTTTTGACGGTTTTTTATGGCGTTGAAAATTCAATGCCAAAGGTAGTATCTAAATATAAATCAACAGTTCAATTTCCCTGTAACTAACAGTTTCATTGTTATCTATATCTTAAACAGTTTCAGCCGTCGCTCCTTCATTCACGGATTGCGATTGACAGCTTGTCGGTTGGAAACAAATTTGCATCAAATGCTGCCAACGACTAAATTTAATAAAAAACCGCTTGCTGTGTTTACTTCACTTTTATTGCTGCAATTACTTACAGCGTGTTCTCGACCGCACAAACGATGTACGACGTCGAGTAAATAGGTTAGGTTTTAGGATTTTAGGTTCCGTCACGGCGCAAACATAATAAGAATATGATATGAATGCTATGAATGTACATTGTACCATGATTTGAATGACATTTCACTAGTCACCGACACCAGCTAACAGCGATTGGCTCTACTCATTAGTAGACCCGCCCACCGACTCGACAATGTACGGCATGCTTTCTCAAACAGTAGTTGATTATCCTTATGTTTTCTCTGTTATCCTTCTTTTTATATCATCCTTGAACCGGTGCTATTTTCAGTGATTGTTTTCACGCATCGTGCCATGTCGGAGCTCTCGGAACTAGTCGAGTCGTACTCATAGACAAATATAAAGAGTTGTACTCAAAAGTTATGTTGCACATAATAAGATGTTATTTTTTATTGTTGGGACATTTTCTCTGTTGTAACAATGATTAGAAATAGAGCTTGATTAGAATGTTCTATATTTTGTATCATTTGTCACACTCATATTTTTCTGTACCGTCAGTTTACATACATGATTGCCTGCATCGTGTGAAGCCAACACAAGAAAGGGAGCCATCAACACACCATGCGCGGCAACATTTATCGGACCGTGCAGCAAAACAATCAAGCAATCATGCAGCAAAACATACTCCGTCTGCAGCTGGCTTAACAATTGGTGATTTCGAGATACAAAACGCAACTAGCGTTATGTTTAGCAAGACCAAACGAAACCTGCCAAACTTTCAAAAGCACCAATCAGGTATCAGAACTTTGACATTCGGTCATCAAAAAACGCGACTTGTGTTTCCATCTCGAAATTAATCAGCACTTCGCCAGGCGATGAACTTTCGTATATTGAAGAACTTTTGAAACCAAATGATGTATTTTTAATTGCATTTTCCAAAACTATAAATATTTAAAGATGCATATTGCCACATTGCCAGAATGACGTTAAGGCACAGCTTACATACAAATAAGCTGTGGTTAAGGTGACAAGTGAAGTAACGGTAATTTTAATTATTTAGCTCTATCTCTCTTCGATGGAATCAATAGTCTACTGGATGCATAGAAATAATACTCCTAGAACGCTTAATAGAGTGAGAAATCCCTCACGAAGAAAGAGAAACAGTAATAGGGTTTCAGATGATATACGCTTGCGCGAAACTCTATCTTATGTCCTAGCTGACAATCTTGCACCTTAGGTGGTCTAATTTGGAGCTTCCATTGCGCATGCGCAAATTTCAAAAAAGCACGTCAACGTTGCCGGATCTTTTGCTGTCATAAGATATAAAGTGAATATAAATGTGCATTCAGTAGGTCAAACTACGTATTTGAATTGATTGTTTTCTATGAAAGAGATTCACAGACCATAGAGAACAAACAATAGATGTAAAAATGATTAAAAATGTAATCTGCTTATATATCAATTCTATAAAATATGGAAGAACTTCTGCCGTCTTCTGCCCTGCCTTGTAACAATTATTACTAGAGGGTAACTTATATTGAAAATATTCTCCAATTACTAATTTATTGTCTTATATACAATATAATATACTTTGTAGTGTAGAGTTAGTTGCCTAAGCTTCGAAATAGAAGACTAATTTTATTGCTTTTGTCCGCATCACTCACTTAAATAGGCACAACTTGAATGTAACTTGTAATGTTTTTTCTCAAGCTTGCAAATTCAACAAAGACGAAGAAGATTTTGTTTACTATACAGAAGGGTTCGCCGATATACATATATCACTCGATATATATCAGATAAATATCATTGATATATATCGTGATATTTATTGGTTGATATTTATTTAATATCTTAAATAGGTTGGAAGATTCTCATATTATTTGACAAATATGCTAGACCACAGATTTTTAGGCGATAGACTAGGCAATTTGCAGAAAGAACAAGCTTATGCATTTCTGAACGATATTAACCCAGAATCTGTCCCATTCGTTATTGCCTTAACAACAAAATTAGATTCAGTAAAAATGAACTACTTCTAAAAGTATCATTCGTCAATTAACAGCAAAACATCCGGCAACGTTGACGTCCTTTTTTGAAATTTGGACATGCGCAATGGAGAGTTCTATATTAGACACCTAAAGTGCAAGATTGTCTATTGGCTTATGTACTTTTCTTAAGAGCAGTGTTGTCAAACTTGAAAAAAAATCCCGTTTTGGAAGATTTTGAAATAGAAAAGATTAAATATTATTCTTTCATTTATATAATAACAAAAACTTAAAATTTATCATGATTTAAATGAATATCAAAAAAAACAATATTTTCTTTTAATTAAGAGTACCTATACTAAAGCAATTTGTACCTTAGACTAGGCAACAATGCCATGCCATTCTTGTTGTTGGACGCCTTTGATATACCGGTGATGTGATATAAATTGTTTCCTGTGGTAAAATAAAATTCATGGAAGATGCCATCGATTAGACGTTATGTTTCATATAATACATAATATACCATGAATAAGCACCAAACACGACGTAAATTAATTACTCTTTTTGGTGTTAATGTTATTTTTAGGTAAATTTCTTATAGAAATGTACCTGTTGTGATCGTTCGCACTTTTGAATTTCAAAAAAAATAAACAGCATGTTGTTATGTCTATAAGTAAGTCTAAAAAACTTTTTTTTTATATATGTATATAGATATAGGTATATATGAGATATTACGAAATTTGTTAACACGATTGAGGTCGCAGTTTTGGAAGTATCAAGTTCAAATAATTTGGTACAAAAATCAATCTCTTAAATATCTCGGCCGAGTTCGTTATTGGCCATTATCGAGTAAGTAATTGCAAAACGGCGACCGTTAAAACATTTATAAAAAACAACATGCTGTTAATTTTTTTTCGAAATTTAAAAGTGTGAACGATCGCAATAGGTACATTTTTAAAAGAAATTTACCTAATATTAATAAAGAAATAATCTATGGATGATTAAGTTTTGAGAAATTTACCTTTCCGCTGGCTACAGGCCATCGGGATTTTTTAATGTTTTATTTTATAGAGTTATTATCCTCACCAGGACAAAAGTAGTTATTATTTGATTGAAAATTTCTTATCAATTTTAAGTACTTTAGTTCAACTCTATCTAAATTGACTTGAGAAAATTTAAATATTAGCTGATATTGAAATTAAATATATTGGAAATATCTTTATTTTCTAAACCAATATAACAAAAGAATTTATTTTTTAATAAACAGGCTTAGACCCCATAAAAACTTTCGGTATCGGTAGTAAAACGATCCAGTAAGGGTCCCTGATTTATGTATATAAATAATATATACATATATATTTAGTAATATTTATCTACCAGGTATATATACAACAGTGGCGATTTTTTTATTATTTTAGAGCCTATAACGATTATATAACACATTGGAAATGTTTTATAGTTAAAAAAATAAAAAACAATATTTCAGTGTGAAAACAAAACTTTTTTATTGACCCCTGTAGCACAGACAATCTATTCCATCACAGACGGCTCGTTCCTATACTTTAATGTGTTGCGCGGATTTTGGATGCTAGTATCGGCCGAAGTGGATGCAAGCAATTAAATTTGACTAGTAGTATAGCTATACAAAACCAGATGGCGCTGTCAAAATTATTCGCGCCTGGGTTCCAGCGTCTGGGACGAGCAGTAGTGGCACGTTAAGATGGTATTCAGGGTCCTGATATTCGTGCAAAAAAAAAATTTATTTGATTGATGATGAATATTTGTATATTGTTGACAATAGAGACTCTCAAAATTATGATACTCATTTTTTTGGACTGTGTTACACATCAATCAGCGCCCTTTATTAGATATTTGCGTAATAAAATGGACCATACGCTTTCAAATTTTCACGAAAGTTAGAGATCGGAAATTATGGTTTTCCACAATACTTTGTTTTATATGAATACATTATTATTGGCTGTTTTATGAAGAGATGAATAATATGAATAATCCTTGTAAATACCAGTAATTACTGGCAAATCGACAACGCTGCCAGTGGAATTAAGACGTTTGTTTGTTTATTAAAAAAAATCGTCCACCACCACGGGAATGAAGAGACAAAGAAGAGAATTCAGAAGTTTCGATGCTCAATGCTCAAATCTGTCCAACTTAGACAGATTTTTTAAATTCATTAATAGTCTCCACCCTTCCATTAAGTTTACTATATAAGTTTAAAGTAACAACTCTATTAATTTTTTAGATTTTGAAACTAGAATTAATGAACAGAAGAGATCATTTGTTAATCAGAAAACAGTTTGTAATTATGCATTACATCATATAGAATATGGTCATACATTTAATGATAATTTTAAAATTCTGAGGAATGTTGAGAATAAAGAATTAAAATTAAACCTATTAGAAGCATTAAAAATTATCCTATAGAAACACTCGGGTAATCTCCTCAAAGATTAGTTAGATGGGTTTTCCAGCCCTTTATTAGCATTAGAGCCTTAATGTGTTGTTAATATTTTACAGTGTATAACTAGGCACCTTAGTAGTGAGTTTGCAAAAATACTCTGTGTTTCGCAACAAGTTTTATTACTATCTTCTGTTATTCCTAATTTGATTTGTGTCTCGAAACCATGTCTGGTAACAAATGTGCTTATTTAAACTGCGGGAAATCCAAAAGGAAATATCCACAGTTAGTTATGTGTCGATTCCCTATCAAAAATAAAGAGCTTGTGACCCAATGGATCAAAAACTGTGGTATGTATAATTTTTTTATTCATTTGCATTACTATAAAAATAATATATTTTCAATGGATTATTCCATAATGAGTAAACCTATACAGATGATATGGCAAGTTCAAAATCAACATGTACGCCTGGTAAACAGAAACAACAAAGAAAGAGAGCTAAAAAAATAAGCATCGATAAAAACTTCTTATTGTTCTATATTAAATAAGTAAACTAATTGACGAGGTGAAAAGAGTGCTAGAAATAAAAAATATTATTTTGTTATCAAAAGTACTCACATATATATGAGTATAGTGAAATTATAATTTAATTCAAATTCTATTCATAAACTAGAAAATATTCTCCTGAACTCCTGAAGTTAAAAATAAAAGGGCGATGAAAAAATTTTTACTTTTTGAATTTATAATAATTTTGAATACAGTAAGATATACCTACATTATATCAGTTTATGCATAAATAAGCTGAACAAACCTTACGATGTTTTTGTATTGACGAAAGAATGAGTTTAAGTGTAATAATTGAATAAATATGGATTGAAGAAGGTGGTTTGTATATTGAAAAGATATTTTATTTTCTTTGCATATTGTTTATTTTTGAAATTACCAAATGAAATTATAATATGGTATGAAATGATATGAAAATCATTACACCATCGTTTTGGTTCAAGTTTCCATTATTATAAATTTGTTGATAACCTGGTATTTTGTACAAATTTTGATTATATATTCTCCAAAGTTCTGTAAAAACTATCAGTTCAAAATTTTCATTTAACTGATAGATGAATAGTAATGTCTCATAGAAATGTTTGGCAATACTTCATAATATTATTATGAGCAATTTTAAATTTATGATTTTTATCAAAATACTACCTTTCAAAACTTTCCACAATTTGTGTGTCAAAAGATCGTAATCTTCAATTTGTTTAATGAATAAGTTTATAAAAATAGATTTTTAGATGTTTTTAAATGATATCTCTCTCGTATTATTCTTATTTTCATTCATGGACATACAATTTTTCTTCATCTTCTATAATAATTATTTCTTACTACTTCTTCTCACAAATATTCTTTCATAACGATTTTTTCTGAGTTTCCTTGCATTTTCCCAGTAAAAATGTGTTTTTTTCTTTTAGTCCTTCATTAATAAATATTGTGAATTCTAATCCTGGAAGATTAATGTCGTTCGTTGTAAATTTTCCACTTGTTTGTAGTATTTTTTGGCTCTTTGAATGATATTATTTTTGATTTTATTGGTTGAAAGGGTGATTTTGATTATATTATTTGGTTTTCCAGTTAAAGAAGGGCCTCGCTTAACACTGACTATATCTTTATTTCTAAGTAAATTCTAATTCTTCTATAAATGGACTTGGAAATTTCTTCATCTTTCATTTGGACTTGTTTTCAACATCCTTAATTTCAATATTATTTTTTAGTATATTTTATTCATAAGAATCAGCTTTTGGTTTTATATGTTGCAATGGTTTTTTCATTTCATTGATTTCGTTCTTCATTATTTTGTTTTCTTTCCATAAATTATCTCTATCTTTTTTAGTTTTTTTCAATAATGTTATTATTCCTTTATTTACAGATAACAAATTTTTCTAACAATTTTCGTTAGATTTTCTAATGGTTGCGTGACTATTTTCAATTTTTGTGTGATACATTTTCTGCAAGACCATCTATTATACTTTTACTCTCGTTTTTTCAATTCTCTCGAATAAAACTCGAAACCCTTACTTTGTAGTTGGCTGCATTTTATGTGATACCATCCACCGCATATATTTTTACATTCTATAGCAGTTTGATTTGAATGTTATATTATCCACAATGAAAAACATTAGATGGTCCCGAGTCTTTGCTGTCTTGAGTTGAAATAATGAAATTTTCAAGTTTTTTACGAGTTTCTTCATTTACAGAAGGTGCTTTTTGGAAACGAATTATTTTGCGTCAATACTTTTCACCTTGTCAAGGGGTTTATTGTTTTTGTGATCACGTTTTACAGGTTGTTTTATTATTTCAGCTATTGTTTGGTATTAAAACCATAATGATTTCTGTCTTCGTTAAAAAAAGTTATAAAAGTTTAAGTAGGGAGAGGTTTTTCGTAAAAAAATCACGCATTAAATTAAGTGATTTTTTACGATTTTTTTGTTATTTTAGTGAAATGTCTTACAAATTGAAAAAAAAATATAGGGTGTTCCATAAGAAATAACAAATTGAGGTTATGTTACTTCTAGTAAGCAACACCCCTTATATTGTATACATACTTTAATTTATAGAAAACATGAAACCTTACAACTTTCCTGAAGATTTTTTTCGTAATTCTAATAGTTTAGTCAGTTTTATCCGAGGCGCGTGAGTTGGTACCATTGACCTCTAAGGTTAGAGGACAATACAGCCTGTATAGGGATTTTCAAATTTTAGCTGGTTTGTTAATTTCTAAAAACCATATCTTTGCCTTCTCTAATTTTTTTATTACATTTGAGTGCAATTAATACTCTGTATCAAAAATAGTAAGCCATTGAATTTAAAATATTCTGTGAATATATTATCGTCCAAATAAATGAGATGTGGGATGAGATGTCCATAAAAGATAACTTAGAATATTCCAAAAATTTTGACATTGTAGAGGGTTTTCAAGATTTAGGAAGCTTGGGACGTTCAAATAAAATTGGCAACCATGCGTTAGTATTCATGATAAGAGGACTATATTGCAATTGGAAATTACCATTAACTTATTACATAAATCAAAATGGAATTAAAAGTGACGATTTAGTGAAATTAATATTGACATGTATAGATGCACTTATTGATGTTGGGTTTGAACCTACTATATGTGTATGCGACCAAGGTACAAATAATCAAAGAGCATTGCGGAAGTTGAAAGTAACCACGGACCAACCGTACTTTAAAATAAGAGATAAGGTTAATTATTTGCGTGTATGATACTCTACATTTGTTCAAAAGCTTCAGAAATAATTTACTAAATGGAAACTTTCGTACTGACGAAGGAAGTGTATTATTTTCTGACATAGTAAAAGCATACGAAATAGACAAAACAAGTGCAAGTGCTAGAGCCATGGTAAGAATTACTGATGCTCATATCAACCCCAACAATTTCCAAAACATGTCCTGCAAGCTAGCTTTGCAAATTTTCAGTCGTACAGTAGCAGCCACTTTAAAAATACTGGTAAAACCACAACAACTGCAATCCGAACCAGCCATCTTTACAGCAAATTTTGTGGAATTCCTCAAATAATGGCAATACTGGATAAAGGAACTGAAGCATTCCAAAATATTGTAACGGGCATATAAAAAATGACTGGGGTCTATATATTTTCAAAGTTTTATTTATTTCTACACTAAGTATTTATATCACAGACTAAATATACATAACTATATACAATTTATAGTTCACTATTTATCTAACTTAACACTATTTATATTTACACTGCACTATTTACAACTATGTACATTTTATATTCAACTATTTACAATTTATATTCACTGCCCCAGACTTGCTCGTCTGCAACGGGCGATTACCCCTGACTGACTCGTCTGCAGCAGGCGACTGCCCCTGACTGACTAACAGACTCCGCAGCACTCTCCAATATATAGGCAAGCAGAATGGCCTCGTATTTTCTACATCCATCTTCCGATGCCAAGCGAGCTCTCCCGAACTTGCGCGAAGTTACTAGAAGCTTCGGGAATATGCCCAGGCATGCATGGCTGACCAATACCAATAGCGGTATGCAACACACCTCCCGGGTCCCACCAACGTCCGCACTCGCAAAGGTGCTCCGCCTTCCGACGAATCACATACGCCCACCATTATGGCACCGATCACCGAAGCCAAGTTCGTTACATTGCCCCCTCCTTAAATCTGATCGTCCCGATCAGAAACATCCTCAAAGCTCAGCCATCTTGTCCATGCAGGCAACACGACTTCTTGTCTACAATTGCCACCTACCTGGTGCCAATAACAACAGCTGCATTATTGTTGCCAACCATTGGCCCCAACAGCTTCGCCGTGACACTAACGGACGGACACTCACTGGTTTAAACCAAGTTCAACAGCACCTTCCTGTTGAACTTCACCACCAGGCTTCATTTACAGTCCAACATTGCTCTCTCATCCCAGATTGAGCCACTGCAAACTCGAAGCACTGGAATTTCCATGGCCAAGCCGCCATAATCCCCAGCGAGTTCAGATCGAAGCCGATCTCTTCATGCATCTCTCAGTGACAGAGATAGCAACAGCTGCATATCGTCACCAACCGTTGGCCCAACAGCATCGCCTTGACATTGACGGACACTCGCTGGCTTACACCGAGTTCAACGGCACCTTCCTGTTGAACTTCACCACCAGGCTTCATTCACAGTCCAACATGCTCTCTTATCCTAGATTGAGCCACTGCAAACTCGAAGCACTGGAATTTTCATCGCCAAGCCGCCTTAACCCCCAGCGAGTTCACATCGAAGCCAATCTCTTCATGCAGCATGTTATTTTCATTGAAACACGTATTGCCACATTGTGTTCTCGAATACACCACCTTGGATCTCAATGACAGATATGGCTGATTTTTACAATGGAATGTTCACGTTGCCATATACTGGGAGTGGATGCCCACAGCTACCACGGTCTCGTTCTCCATACCTAAGCTCAGCTCGATGACCATACCAGCTTCGGTACTGTCTGTATCTTCGGCTTAGTACCCAAAGCCCTTCTACACCGTCGGAATCTTCACTTCGTACCCATCCCAGAGCGATTTCTCGGTTGCACCCTCAGGAATCTTCTCACCAAGTCTAGCAAGCTACCATGCCATCCGGCCATGAATTACAGCTTTCAAACTTAAGTACATCTGTACCATTAGATCCCCTCCAGGACGCACTAGTCTACAGCCTTACACTCACAGCATCTCCACGTCCTCCGCTATTCCACAGGCAATTTTCGGTGACACCCACAGGAAACTGGTCACCAATACCCAACAAGTTGCCACACCACCCGGTAATGCAGCACCACTTGCGGGATTGTATCAACACCACCAGATCCTTACTATGGTTCCATGCCCAGCGTCGAGGACCTTCTTCATGATGCCATCGTAGACTTCTATCACTCAACCCACCAGATCCTAGCAGCTCTTGACTGTTCAGAAGATGACGGTAGCCAAACCGTTTAGGACCCTTTGGTTCAATGGTACCTAGACCACATGGTATTCGGAAGCTGGATACTGTCATCAAATTTCTGTTCAACCAACTACGAGGAGCATCTTCAGTACCGTACCCTGCTTTCCCATATTGTTCATATTTGTGATTCTCCAACAGCTCAGGATCGTCGCTGCAGCAGCTATAACAGCATTTATTTTAACATCCAGCAGAGCATCGATCTGCACCCGGTTATCGCAGCCAACTCTTTCTCGATAATGTTCGAAAGAGAATTCCGGAACGTTATCAAAAGTCACTACCGAAAAACCGTGAAGCGCGACACAGTTCCTCGCGAAATCTGCAGTCACATAGTTCAGTCCGAGTTATTCTTCCCAGTCACTATCACCTTTATATCCCGTTTGATACACCATACTACCCCACGCCTGACACCAATGTAACGGGCATATAAAAAATGACTGGGGTCTATATATTTTCAAAGTTTTATTTATTTCTACACTAAGTATTTATATCACAGACTAAATATACATAACTATATACAATTTATAGTTCACTATTTATCTAACTTAACACTATTTATATTTACACTGCACTATTTGCAACTATGTACATTTTATATTCAACTATTTACAATTTATATTCACTGCCCCAGAATTGCTCGTCTGCAGCAGGCGATTGCCCCTGACTGACTAACAGACTCCGCAGCACTCTCCAATATATAGGCAAGCAGAATGGCCTCGTATTTTATACATCCATCTTCCGATGCCAAGCGAGCTCTCCCGAACTTGCGCGAAGTTACTAGAAGCTTCGGGAATATGCCCAGGCATGCATGGCTGACCAATACCAATAGCGGTATGCAACACACCTCCCGGGTCCCACCAACGTCCGCACTCGCAAAGGTGCTCCGCCTTCCGACGAATCACATACGCCCACCATTATGGCACCGATCACCGAAGCCAAGTTCGTTACAATATAAAAAAAGTTAAACCGGAAAAGAAAAGAGGCCTCCTTCGTTTGAAGGTATAATCCAGACAATAAAAGGAATCAAATTATTGTATAATACGCAAAAGGCAGAGGGAAAATGTTTGTTTATATTAACCAGCCGAATAAACCAAGATCCTATTGAAAACTTATTTTCACTTTTCAGACAACGAGGCGGCGTTAATGAAAATCCCTCCGTGATAGTATTGAGGACAAACTTCAGAACCACAATTATTAATAACATGATTGCACCTTAATATAGAAGAATGTTCTGTTGAAACTAAATTAGAAGGAACAGATGGTAATGTAAGCACGTCTTCTTTTTCGTCTCTGACCAACTCATCTTCATCAATTATCCCACCTACTAGTCCATAAAAAAAACATGTCGTATTACTACAGGACTGTTCCACTCTTTACTATGCAGGATATTTAGTCAAAAAGACAATTGAAAAAGTGTAATACGTGTATTAGTGTAATGCAAAAAAACGATGTATTGAAGGATCCAAAACAATTTTTCATTCTATACAAAAACTATGAATCTAAGAGGGGCAAAACTGGAATACATCTGAAAGTACCTTTAGATATTATTTATAATGTAGTCAATTTATCATTCCAAACATTCAATAATAAAATAAAAAACGTAATTTAAAAGACTGGTTTGAACAGAATAGCGACTGTTTTGAACACAAAACCTTTCTGTTACAAACCTTAATTAGGACAAATTTGTTTAAATATTGTAAATGGACAATATTAAACAAAAATAAAGGGTTATAAGGAACACCCAAAAATGAAAATTTTGCAGCATAAATAACTTTCATTAGCATTAATTCCACACTGTTTTAAATTTAGTTTGTTTTATATTTCTTATAGTGCTTAATATTGTGTATATAATGTATACTTGGAACATGCTTATAAGAATTTTATATAGTTTATATTTTGTATATTGTTTTTTATTTTTTAATATTAACATTAACATTAAAGATCCAAAACAACTGCATTATTTTTTATATTAACTTGGTTTTATTTCATTGTTTTTACTTTCGAGTGAAAATTCATTATTATTTCGTATTTGATGGTTAGATAATATTTTTGTATTGCTTATGTTTTGTAATCGAGTTCGCAATATTAAAATTATCAATGAGACTATTGTTATTTTTTTTTTCATAGTTTCAAGATATTTCGAAGTTTTTGATAATTTTCGAAAATTCTGGGATAAATCGAAAATATTGAAAATTGAACATTTTTGTACATTTAATTTTTCTTCAAATTTTGTAAAATAGTTACGTATCTACAATTTTTGAAGTTTCTTTAATTTTATATACCTATATATGAAAATTCCTTTATTTTTCATAATGGGCCTTTCCCATCAAAATATTTTTTTAAATTGGTACTTATTTACAGGCACAGGTAAATAATCAAAAAAAAATATTATATTTTATAAATAAACATGGCATATTAGGTTAAAAATCCGGTCCGGATGTTGTCAATCAACATCTGGGAGGAGTGCCAACCCGGCGCGTCTCCAGGTGGCGGATAGGAGGGGGCCTCTAACGATGATTTTTATATGAGAAGGGGGCCTGCGGGGAAATAGGGCTCATTGAGACTAAAAACTCAATTGGCAGCTACGAATACCCTGCCGCGGACCAACTTCACCTGTCCCAGCTGTAGTGTCGTGTCTAAGGGAATTGCACTCAGATACAACGATGCCAGGTGTGCTTTCGAGCTAACCTCGAAACCACCCTGTCAAACCAACGCATCCTGGTCGTCTGTGGTCATGTCTCGCGGGCCAGTGATGCGGGGGGGTCTTGGCTTAACCGCCCGAACCAAGAGGAAATAACCTCATCCAAAATTCTAAATCCAAGGCGGGAAACCAGGCCGAGCGATGCATGGCTAGATAGAGGACTGGTCTCTACTGGTTTCGACCTTGGAGCACAAGGGGGAACTCCATTGTATTAACCCCTTACTCCTGCATGCGGGGCTCTGCAGAAGTGGACCGATTTGTCCCCAGCTACTCGTGGGAACTTTATGGAAATTTTATATAATCCCAAACTCACCGGAGGAGAGATGGAGAAAGCCTCCACCTCTTCATCCGGGCTCCCTGTAAAAAAAGGAAATGCCAAACGGCAAAGGAATCGTCTGCCGTTCGACCTGCCGAAACTCGGACACCCGGGCGGCAGAGACGATCCACTGAGAAAGGGTCTCAGTGGAGCAGGAGTGCGGAAGTACCTGCGACTCCTCCATCAGGGACTTGCACCTGAGGAGGCCAGAAAACAGGCTCTTCAACACTCCATACCACCTACTGTCCCGACCCCGAAGGTAACACCGACGGGAAAAGGGACAGGAAAGAGAGGCGCGGAGCATATCACTCCTCCGGAAAGGCCTCAGCCTAAAAAGCCGAAAACAGCTGCAGCAAAAACCGGATACGCTGCAGCTGCCAAGGCCGTAAAGGCTATTCGTGTGGGTATCATTCCCAAGGATTACCCTAGAGTAATCCTTGAACCACAGCGGCTCTCAACACTGGAGGTTACTCTAGTGGAAGAGATGTGCAGTGGAGAGGTGAAGGGAATGCACTTCACCGGTATACATTTCCGCTGTGGAATTATGCTGGTGGACTGCGGTTCTCAGGATTCGGCGGACTGGCTAATTGGAGTAGTGCCGGCCTTGAGGTCTTGGGAAGGACCCGAGTTAGTGGCGGTGGAGGAGAAAAACATCCCCAAACCCGTCACTGTGACGGTGTACTTCCCAAGAAGCTTCGAAATGGAGACGGAGAAAATCCTCCGACTCGTCGAAGTACAGAACAACTGGCTCAGTACCGGAGCCTGGAAAGTTCTCAACTCCAAAAAGGAGGGAACCGGTACTGTCCTCACGATTGGGATCGATCACCAATCAGGAGAGGCCCTGAAGGCAGAAGGGTGCTTCTTAAACTTTAGGTTTGGACGTGTGTCTCGGGGCTAGGACAGAAAAATAAACCTGCGGGAGGTCCAAAAGATGCGGAGATGCCCTCCACATCTACAGACTCCGGTGTGCAGGATAAAACTGCTAGCTCAGGTCTGGTCGAGGCCTCTGCTGGCTCTGTCAAAGAAGCCGGGACGGCAGAGAAATTCTCTGCAGTCCTGGGGGGAGGGCGCGAACCCATGCGGGGGTCGAGGCCATAACCCGAGTAGGGTTATGACCAGAGGTAGGAGTCCCCTCGTGCCTGTGTGATCATAAGAAACAACATTAATTACACATGTGTTTCAGAATTCATGACTCGGGACCTAGTTCCAATTCTAGTACACCTCAACACTGGGGGCATCAACCGAGACATAGTTATTGCATCTGCTTATTTTGCTGGAGACAATCCTGCAATACCTCCAGTCGAAGCTCAAGAGCTAGTGCAATACTGCAATAGCAGACAACTGCCAGTCATCATAGGCTGTGATGCCAATGCGCACAATGTTATTTGGGGAAGCACGAACAACAACCCTAGAGGTGAGTGCTTACTTGAATATCTCTTAGCTAATAATCTAGAAACCCTTAATGTGGGAACAACCCCCACTTTTGTCACGAGAGCAAGAGAAGAGGTCCTGGACGTAACAATTGCCAGCCTTACTGCCAGGAATAACGTATTTGATTGGAGAGTGATGGAGGAACCTTATCTCTCCGATCATAGGATTATAGAGTTTAGGATTGCGGGGGAAGTAACCTCACTGTCTCCAACTCGTTACCCTAGAAATACAGATTGGTCTAAATATAAGACCCTTCTGAAGCAAAACTTGGAACAGATCGAAAGTAATGGGGTCAAACACCCACACAGCGATCTGGATCAAGAGGTCGAACTGGTCAGTGTGGCGATAACGGATGCATTCCAATTAAGTTGCCCACTCTCAAAAGCTCGACCAAGCAAGGAAGCACCTAGGTGGAAAAGAGACGATAATTGGCAGGGCTACACCGAGAAGCTCACACAATACAATAAGGAGATCAGGAAGGCCAAGAGGCTTCACTTTCAAGCTTTTTGTGAAAAGATCACTTCGACTCCTACTGCAGCCAGATTGCAAAAAGTCATGGCAAAAGGGGCAATCAGCCCCTTAATGTCGCTAAAGAGGCCAGACGGGTCATACACTGAGGGAGAAGTGGAGCGATCTGCTCTACTTCTCAAAACACACTTCCCAGGAAGTGAACCCCTCAGTAGTATTGACGTAGCAATCCAAACCAAGAATCCTCGCAAGGAAGATTGGAGTATTGCTAAGAAGATATTCACAAGACAAAGGTTGGAATGGGCAGTCAACACCTTTCAACCTTATAAATCGCCGGGAGTAGATGCCATATTCCCAATACTCCTAAAGAAAGGAATGGAGAAGATCCTTCCCCATCTCCTGAAGATTACAAGAAGCTGCCTAGCACGGGGCTTTATACCTAGCATATGGCAAAGAGCCAAAGTAATCTTCATACCGAAAATAGGGAAGAAAAATGGGACTGATCCCCGATCTTTCCGACCTATCCGTTTAACATCGTTTCTACTGAAAACGATGGAGAAAGTAGTGGATAACTACATAAGAACAGAGATTCTGAAGGACAAACCACTTCATAAATGTCAGCATGCATACAGGGCGGGGCGTTCAACAGAAACCGCGCTGTATCAGCTAACTGAGGTCATTCAGAGTTCTCTGAGCAATAAAGAAATCGCAATGTGTGCCTTCCTGGACATATCTGGGGCTTTTGACAACACCACACACCCGTCAATCAGGGAGGCACTCACACGGCGAGGAGTGAACAAGGCCGTTATCAAATGGATGTATGAGATGTTGAAGACGAGAATAGCTGAGGCCCAAGTAGGTGATCATACCACCTCTGTTAAAGCTACTCGTGGAACACCTCAAGGCGGAGTAATATCTCCCTTCCTATGGAGCTTAGTAGTAGACGAGTTACTCCACAAACTCACGGAGCTTGGCTTCACATGTATAGGCTATGCCGACGACATAGTCCTAATAGTCCGAGGAAAATTCGCGAACACCCTATGCGAATTATTGCAGGAGGGCCTCAGAACTATTGAGCAATGGTGCTTGTCAGTGGGGCTTAGCATAAACCCATCCAAGACCACAATTATTCCATTTACTAGGAAAAGGAAACTTCCAGCTATGAAACCTCTCACTTTGAGTGGAGATATAATAAGCTGGAAGGCTGAAGTCAAATATCTGAGGCTACTGCTAGCAAAGCAATAAAGGCCTTAATGGCGTGCAGAAATCTGACTGGTAAGACTTGGAGATGTAACCCAAAAATACTGCGATGGATGTACGTCATGATTGTAAGACCAATAATATCATATGGGTCAATAGCCTGGCATGGCAAGGCAAGTCAGAGCAATACGAGGAAAACCCTCGATAGAATACAAAGACTAGCCTGTGTCTGTATCACTGGAGCCATGAGAACTTGCCCGACCAGGGCACTAGAGATCATCATAGATCTCATACCTCTCTATCTAGTGATAGATAGATTGGCCCAAGGGGCCATTCTAATACTATCTAGGGAAGGTTCAGTCATTGTGGGAATTCGGAATCAGAGAGTTTGGTCCTCTCTGTACAAACACATCCCATCAGCAAACCTTCCCAGTGATGTAATGATAAAGAAAATTAGCATCGAGAGAACTTTCACCACGGTGCTAAGTAGCAGAGAAGATTGGGACAGGGGGCTCACTACCCAAGCTCTCAAAAAGAATACCATTAAATGGTACACTGATGGTTCTAAGACCACGACGGGGACAGGCGCTGGAGTGTTTGGGAATCGCACCAAATACTCACTTGCGCTAGGCCGCTGCCCAAGCGTCTTTCAAGCAGAATTGCTTGCAATTGACAGATGCGTGGAGGTGAACCTTGAAAGAAACTATCAGAAATTTGACATTGCATTCTGATAGTCAAGCTGCAATTAAAGCACTGAACTCTCATACCATTGACTCTAAAATGGTATGGGAGTGCCAAAGGAAGCTCAATGAGCTAGGCAAGAACAACAGGGTCTACTTAGTCTAGGTTCCCGGCCACTCGGGAATCAAAGGCAACGAGAAGGCCAACACACTTGCCAGGAAAGGAGCACAAACTCCATTTACTGGCACAGAACCCTTTTGTGGCACAGATAAAAGCACCTACAAGAAGGAGTTTCTGGAGAAGGAAATAACCGTAAGAGAAACACTCTTGCGGGATACCCCTGGATTGGATCATTCCAAAAAGTTTCTAAAAAACTTTGATACTGCAAGATCCAAAAGGTATTTGGATCTCAGCAAGAACAAGCTACACCTACTCACTGGATTTCTTACAGGACACTGTCGCCTCAAGAAGCATCTAATGAGATTAGGTCTAGCAGAGGATGACGATTGCAGATTCTGCGGGGAAGAGGAGGAAACTCCGGATCACCAGGTGACGGAATGCCTCGCCATTACTAGCCAACGCAAACAGTGCCTTGGAATAGCAGCCTGCAGTAGTGAGGAAGTATCCTCCTTGAAGCCAACCCAGATACTGGAGTTCATTAGAACTCTGGAACTGGAAGGCGAGTTGTAGACCGCGTATAGGCGAGTAGAACTCAGGTAGGGGGCACAATAGACCTTATGGTCGCAGTGCAATGTAACCCTCTCTTAAATCTAAATCTAATAGGTTAAAAATTGTCACCAAATTCAAAATCCACTTGCGGTTACCTACCTACGTCACCCATAAGAAATGCATTGACGGCAACCTACGTCACCCAGTTTAGAGCGAATTCGATAAATCATAACTTGCTTCAATTTGATCTACATATTTACAAAAAGAAAAAAGCATTTCTCTCTCTCTCTCTTTTTTCAACGGTATTATTTTTGCAGCAGAAAAATTAAAAATCTCGTCACATAAATAAAATAATAAATAAAACCCAGGAAAACATTTGTAATTAGGTATGGCATGAAGAAAATACGAAGGAAAATGTTGAGCAGCCCAATTTATACATACCAAGTATTCAAGCAAGTTCATCCTAAAACTGGAATATTAAGCAAAGGTATGTGTATAATGAATAGCTTTTTCATTCACATTTTCGGACGTATTGTTGCTTAAGCTTTCCGTCAGCTCATTAAATAGAGATCAGAGTAAACAAAAGAGATCGCAAATAACATATAAGGAAAAACTGTTAATTTACTTCTACTAGGTAAATTAGGGTACCATGTTGTAGGTGATAGAACCAACTAGTACTCCGGTGAAGCTAAAAATATAGAAAAGTTGTTGAATGTGAATTTTATTCTCTATTACTATTTTAGAATCTTATTCTTATCATTTGTATCTCATTTATTTCGGTGTTGGTATGGCTCAGTGGCAAGAAAATGCCACTAAATACATGCTGTAAGGCATGATTGATAGTTTATAATGTAATGCTGTTTAAGATTGTCGTCTAGCTCATTATACAAAGAGATCAGAGAATACTTAATAGATTGTTTGTCTTGTGAACTCTTTACCGAGCATGCGTTTCTCATATCAGCCCAGATTTGTAATGATGTATTTTTTATTGCAGTGAAATGGTGGTGCACAAGGCAAAATCGAATGATTCCAGATGAACAACGGAAGAAGAAGGCTGTGGCAAAAGTAAAACACCTCAAAGGCATTTGAAGAATCTAGTTTCCGAGTCCTGGTGGTATAGAGAGAGTATAATAAGTGCATAAATGTGAGTATAGCTGAATTTTGCTTGTAATTATTTCAGTTTAATTGTAATATACGGTGCAGATGATTAAAATTTGTTTTTTTTATTTACATGTCTACTTGAGGGGCAACAGAAGAAGGCTGAAGGAGAAATGGAGGAATGCAAGGGCAGATGAAGTATCCAGCGTCCGTGTCCTGGTGGTGTAGAGAGCATAATGAGTGCATAAATGTGAGTATGGCTGAATTTTGCTTATAATTATTTCAGTTTACATGTAATATACGGCGCAGATGTTTAATTGTTTATTTTTATTTATTTGTCTAATTGAGGAGCAGCGGAAGAGGACTGAAGAAGAAGTGGAGCAATGCAAGGGCATATGAAGTATTCAGCGTCCGGGTCCTGGTGGTGTAATAAGTGGTTTACAAAAGCAGTTATTTGGACAGTGTTCTGGGTAATAATTTATTATAATAATAAGTATATTATATAAGTATATTGTTATAGTAATGTATGTTGATGTTCACATTGGCGACCTTCAAGTTATTAAAAAAATACTTCTAACTTTTCGTGTATTTATTATGACTTTATTAATTTCCCTTAGACATAGTGAAAGGAGTGAAACTTTCAGAAATTGTTGGAGAACACTTAATAAAAAATCTATGCTGCATTCATATAATGTTTCTTTAACTTTCTTCAACAATTTCTGAATGTTTTATTCCTTTCTCTACTTTGCGCTACTTTTATATTCCTCCGTTAATTTGAATATCCGATTTAAATCTGCCGCCACACGTAACTTCGTGAGTGAACCGATTGAGCGCTAGTGTACTCAAGGTCAAAACATGGTCAAAAAGATTAACATGGGAGTTACCATTCTCTTGGAGGTATGTTTTCTCTGGATTACATGCATCACTTTTTTACTGCGTCTGTGATTTTAGTCTTGAAATACAAAATAACCAAGTTTCTGAAAGCATTTACTATTCCAGGCAGCTGGCGTTAGAGAGCAAAAACAATAAATTCATCAGTCGACGACGGCACTGACCCCCCAACTCGTTTTATATGAGCGTGAGCGCTGATCTTGCCGTTTTCTCGGGCATCCTCTTGAATTCCTAAATATTATTTTCTATCAGTGGACCTTAGCGACATCTGTTGCGGCACTGTGTAATTAATATTTCCGCAACTATTAGGTCCTATATTATAGCCGTCTGTGTTGGAATAGGTTTTTATTTTGTTCTATGGAATAGATTGTCTGTGCCTGTAGGTACCGTTTGACATGCCTTCCTATAAAGGGTGTTCGAGCAGTAGTTTGGACCAGTTTCCAACTGTGTTCCGTGATTGTGGAGCATGCGCATATGAATTTCCGTCTTCTTAAAATTAAAATGCGCATGCCTCTGACGGTTTGAGTTTGGTTTGAAATCCTGCTCGAACACCCTTTTAATCATTCTTTGACACATGCGCAATAGTCTCTAAGCCCTATCATTTCTTTCTAATACATGGATTTGTTGTCTCTCTTTCTTCGTGAATAGATCTGCTTATATACTCTTATATAATAGTCTTCTAGGAGTATTAATTCTATGACTTGAAGTATAGAATTATGTGACTTGAAAGGCCGGTCCATGGGTTAATAGGGAATTATTGGAAACGCTAAGGCGTAACGTAAAGGCCTTATTATGGTCGTCCTTAAAATGACAGGTAGGCATGCGCATTGAAAAAAAATTATTAAGGGAACCATGGTACAATAAGATCAGTATGTTCCATTGATGGAGGGGTTTTCGTTCAGTTGGCGCACCTCATCCGAAATCCGCAATATCTGTTTCTTCTAGAGTATCATTTTACAACGATTTTTGTGTATATCATCAAATAATCTTTATATATTCATGCTTTTCATTTACTCTCTCACATTACGTATCAAAAGCAGAAATTATTAAATTTATATTTTTAATTAAAATTGACAGTATATTCGATTATACGGTGTAAATCACGTTATCTATGATGTTATAGCTGGTTATAGATATGAAACTTGACGAAAAACTTATTGATATTTTGTAGAAACTATAAAGTGGGAAATTCTTTATAAACTTTTTCATGAGTCTTCGATTCTATTGTTTACTTGTTGAGATGTTTTTATAGGGAGAGAAAGAGATGTTGTGTGTTTCCATTATCTTGGAGGTAGTGTTCTCTGTACAAGAGTGTTAGTGTTCTCTGCACAAGACACAATATGACAATAAATATGGTGGCTTTGGGATGACTCTTGGAAGACGAGGAATATCAGAGTAAATGCAACATCTCTTATCTATGGAATACCTCCAGCAGACTAATATCTTCGCAAAGAACATACCTGGTCTTATTGTACCTTGAATAGAACCATAATAAAATACTGCCTCCCTCTATTTATGACCAGTTACCGTAAGTATTTAAGGTTTCCATATTTTCCTTATTCAACAAATCTAACCTCACAAAAAACATGATTTCATTACAACCTTCAAATATTTAGTATGTTTGTGTTAAAATTAGGCAAATCACTTTCAAACAACAAAACAAAGACGCTGAAAAAAGTATTAGGCTAGCCGTTGCTGCTGCAAATCCAGTCAAACTATCAATTTAAAAAGTACGTTCCAATAAGTCTTTATTTTTTCGAGAGATAAAGTAAAGACTTTATGTAAGAATATATTTCCAATAACTCCCTATTATGTCAATGGTTATTCCGACAAAACTCAACCGACTGGATCATTCTTACAGCATGGAATTACCAAGGAGACATCGCATTTGGAGAGCAAGTGAAGCCAAATGAGAACTAAATCAATGGCCGCCAATGGACCTAATACCTCGCATTTTATCATTGTGTTAAGATAAAAAATAGTCGTTTTCGTTAAAAAATAGCACAAAAAATTAAAATCAAAATAAGCTGTTAACATCAATGTGAGGCCGAAACTAATGGCGGCCGGCGAAAAATTGGCTTCACTTTCGTTTCACGGCGGATATATAGAGCAGCATCTCCTGTCGTGTACGCAAGACTTTTCCCTACTCTAAGGGATCAATTAATCATTAACGCTAACGGATTTGGAGCAGAGAAAACATATTTGGAGGTAGTGTTCTCTGTAGCGGATAGCTCTAGCTAGCAGCACAGTAAGTCAGGAGTGGTTGTTGTCTTTGATTAGGTTCTGTCTATGGAGTGTAGAGGGGAGGAGAACAATCTCATATGGCTGTTTCGCTTGAAAAGTGTTCACAAAAAAGGATTAAATAACGTTTCAGAAAATGGCCAGAATGGCGCTAGTGTAGCAGAAGGTGTAAAATATTTTTGTATCTGTTCTTAAACCAAACCTGAAATCTTATCTTGACACTTGACATTAGTAATTGGTTATTTTCTGATCTTGATTGTCAAAAGCTCTTAAAAGTGAAAAGTGATTAATAATTAATGGTAAAAGTTTGTGCTTTACATAATACTAGTTGTCCCCGCAGACGTCGTAGTGCCCGGAAAAGCATTAAGAGATATGCTGACAGCAGCGCCACCTACCGGGTTGAATTGTGTTTTTAAATCATCCAGGAACCCATTGGAATATAAATAGAAAATTTCATCCCAATCGGTCCAGCCGTTTGACATATCGACAACGGCGCCATCTGTCAGGTCCAATTATGAATCTTAACCATTCTCGAATCCCCTTGAATACACACAAAAATTTTCATCCCAATCAGTCCAGCTGTTTGACATACCGACAACGGTGCCATCTATCAGATCCAATTGTGAATCTAAACCATTCTCGAACCCCCCTAAATATTCACAAAAAATTTCATTAAAATTGGTTTAGCCGTTTAGGAGGAGTTTAGTCACATACACAAGAACAGAAGATTTATATATATATATATAAAGATAGAGTGTGTATTGTGTGTTTTTTGATATATATTGTGTCTGTATTATCCATCTTGAAAATGTTCAATGTTACTGTCTACTCTCACAACTTTCGGCGCTCTCTTTGAAAAATGGTAATCTGTTACACCTACACCAGCGCCCTCTTAATTTAATGCTTTTTCTGGGCCATTTTTTTAGCACAGAGATGGTGCTCTTGGACTACATAGTTCTGTCTTAGAGCATGTTATGTACGCACGACTTTTCCCTTCTGTCATCGCTTAATAATTATCAGCCACTATAGTGCTCTAATGATACTATAGTCACAGATTAAACAGGGAAATATTTAATTAAATATTTATTTTGAGCTATAGTCAGAAACAGCTATGACTGTCTCTGCCAGAGAGAACCATTATCTGCTATAGTATCATGGGCCATGGGTAATGCGGCAGTTTAGGATTTCTAATTTGACGTAGGCCGGCCGCCGATGAAATGTTCAAGCACGGTTGCCAAGCTTTCTGTTCTACTTCGCCTTATATACTTTTACTTGTCAATGCTGGTAGGTCAAATAGCATATAACAGAACATCTAATTAAACAGAAGAAGAAATATAGGAGAAGGCTATTTCTCTTGTGTCATAAGTACTGTGAAATTTGAATCCAAACATAAAACATAAGGAATAAAAATATACCCTATGGTCCAAAGATGAAAATGTTATTGAGAAATATTGAATGTAAACTTCAACTCAAACATGTATGAATGAAATACACAAGAGTAGGGAAAGATTAGTAGAAATTTCTACTAATCTTGGGAGTAGGGTTTCTTTTTAATATTTATGATTGACAGTCTAAAATTGTATTTGATTTGATGAGCCGTAAAATACTAATTTAGAAAGAACAATGATGTGATGGTAATTAGAGTAAAGTTTCGTGTAAGATAAGCTACATCGAACTGATCTTCTTAACTTCTTGTTTGGTGGATTGGGTTATTTTAGTCAGTTTTACGGTTTCGTGTGTTGAAGAATCAGTTCTTCAATTATCTAAATGTTAAAACATTACACCATTAATACTATTTTGTATTTTCCAGTGCATCAACTAATGAATTTAGGTCGGTCTAAAGTTTTGTAAAATAACTTTTTTTTATAAATTTTATATATAATTTTTTGTACATAACTGCCAAATATCCCTTTTTTTCCTCACTAATTACAAGACCAAACCGACAAATGTCGAGGATTTCAAAACACGACTGAGAAATGAATGTAGATTGATTTCTCCCCAAGTGATTCGAAATGTTACAAATGAATTTAGATCCCGTTTGGGATATTGTCAAATAGTCAACGGAGAACATTATGAGCATTTGCTCAATTGAAATAATTAAATTCAATTAATTGCACTACTTGTTTGTTAATTTGTATATTTTCAACCCTTTCAAAACAGCTATTAAAAGAAGTGTTACCATTTTAAAAAATGAAGTGTGACGTCATAGCTCTAAATCGGGACACCCTGTATAGATTATTATTGTATTTAAACAATCACGATTGGAAATATCAATTGACGGGTCCGAGCATTTTCCAAAAAAAAAGTATTTGAACTACTGAATTTATTCCAAAATACAGACTCTCTGTATAAATGTAATAATTATTTAAATGTTATTTTTAGAATTAGTATTGTGACGTATCCGGTTTGTTATTTTTTGTAATGGCTAAAAGGAATTATTAAAATTACTATTTCTGAATCTTAAAAGATATGGATTGGAGAAAAATATATATCACATTTTAATTTTTTATTAACTACAGAGAAACATACAAAAAATTGTACAAGGTAAAATTTTATTTTGATATAGTAAATTATTAAATAGATTCTTCTATCACAAAATCACAAGGAACACTTAAAAAAGATTCTCCTATGTTATACTAAACAGGAAATACAATTTTTTCATCTACAAACATACGCTAGTTTAGAAAATTGACAATTGTGTGCTGTGAGAATTGAAAAATTATATTCTAGCAAATACATTATAAACAATATTTTAAATATTAAGAAAAGAGTACATAGGTACTATGATTTTTACATAAATTACTTAATATTGCTTCATTTTTCGGTGTTCCGTTTGATGTATTAGCGATTGTAGTTGAATTCAGATACTCCATAATATATCATCTAAATCTTCCAGCAGTCAATGGTTAAGAAGAATCAGTGAATGATGGAAGTAATGTCGGTCAACATGTAGATTTTGAGCTGAAATTTATTCTGACTATTGAATTTTATTCATGCAAAAAGTCAAACTCACCTTTAAGATAGGATCTATGCCCACATCGTTGATTATAACACATCAGAACATATGACAGTTGAAAGGGTGGATGTAACGAAGAACATAATTTTCGACGTAAATGGTAGATATTAAATTTAAACATAAGGAGTTCATATGTAATTTCTTCCATATTTATCAAATTTATAATCAATCCTCTCCATAATAATGTTCCTCGTTCCCTTACTGTTAATACTTCATGCTTTGTCTAAGTATCAATTATCGATTTCCTGCTCCTTTCTGGTATATACTCATGCTCATCTTCATTATCTAATTCGTGCTGTTCTGAGGTATTCAATTCATGCTTTTACGAATATAAAAATTTGACTCACCGTTGAATTAGGGGAGCAATGTGTGAGCCGATCGGTCAGGAACGACTTCCATAAAACACTTTCTCGAAACTCTTTCGATCCCACCAAACACCCAGTGCCCCTCCCGATACTGTCCACGACGATACTTTCGGTGGAAGAATTTCGATTCATCGATCTCCACTATTTTGGAGGTACCATCGTCATTCAATTCACCGACGGTTTCAACGTTGCGCTGCAATGATAATGCACAAATGTCCCTACAAAAATTCGCCCAATCCGTCATTGTATATGTAGCAGCTTCACCTATGCCTGCGTTGAAGGCGATAGATTCAATACAAAAATAGATTATTTGTCTGAGCGTTAGATGACTTCTCGTGGAGAACGAACCGTGTCTAATGCTCAGAATACGGCGACAATCTTTGCACTTCCGCATATATCGATCGCTTCGTCTTGGAATCGAGACGAAGGACATCGATATGTGGCAGTCAGGACACATGCAGCTATTAGCTAGTAACCGGCGTATCTCCAACCACCGGATACCACTAATGACCGTCATAAACGCTAGAACAATTTCGGGAAATGTTGCCCTTTTCGCCCGGATCTGATCATTGGTCATGATCAGTTGGTGTTCCACAATGGTGGTCTCTGCTGCAGCACCTGGGGGCATTGTTTCTGAAATGTAAACAACTGAATGTAAAAAATTACTCATCAGCCTGTTCTTAATTTCAAACCAGAGACATACAAACCATTAGCCTGTCCCAAGGTTAGTAGAGAGAATAATCTTGAGCCAGTGGCCAGGCTAAATTTTATTATCAGTCAATGTCATATTCCTATGGTCGTGTCCACAGCAGTGTCTGATTACCAATCGATTAGTAATCAGGTAATCAAAAAGTTGACGTCTTTAATGTGACAGCTATCAGAAAACCATAGTGTACATAAGATATATTTCGTTTCAGATATTTCCCAATTCTATTATGGACATCTATCATTCCGTTTACCACATAATCTTTTTCATTATAAACATATTGAATAGAAAATACGTTTTCTTCTTCCATTTTCAATTCCTCTAATATGTGTAATTGTTGAATTAAATTATTTCAAATCATTTGACAAGTGTCAGTTTGACAAATGATGCATCAGTAATCAGTCGTGTCCACAAGATACCGATTTTTGATTACTGATTACTAATCGATTAGTAATCAGGCACTGCTGTGGACACGACCTATATTGAGTCATCTGTCCGCTTTCGACGGTCATATCAGAGAACACCATGGTTGTCTCTGGCCATATAAAATCCTGTCTGCTAATGGTTTGTATTTCGGAACAGACTGCATGTATCATGTCATCACTTTGTGAAACATATTTCATATGTCAAAATTAGGTCATTGTCATTGATGAAACCCCCACTATTTTTTGTCAAGTGTCAATTGAAAAATGTACAAATAAAGTCCTAAAAATAAACAACCACCGTGAAAAAATTGTGCTGTAATTGGCTTTATGTTTTGAAGTTAACTTTTCATTAGTCCTGTGTAAACTTGAAAATAATTCAGATGAGTGCTCAGCCTAGCCCTGGTAACCAAACTGTTGAAAGGGAGAAAGTGTATATGTGGATCCTCGAATTAACTAATCCCGAAACAAGAGAGAATGCTTTGCTTGAGCTCAGTAAAAAGCGCGAGGTCGTTCCAGACCTTGCTCCTATGCTATGGAATAGCTTTGGTACAATAGCAGCACTGCTCCAAGAAATAATAAATATCTACCCAGCTATCAACCCACCCACTCTCACCGCTCATCAGTCTAACAGAGTTTGTAATGCATTAGCACTATTGCAATGCGTTGCTTCTCATCCAGAGACTAGATCTCAATTTCTATTGGCTCACGTACCACTGTTTCTCTATCCATTCCTCCACACTTCATCCAAAACAAGACCATTCGAGTACCTGAGACTGACCAGCCTGGGTGTAATAGGTGCACTCGTGAAGACTGACGAACAAGAAGTGATTACGTTCCTTCTAACTACCGAAATAATTCCATTGTGTCTAAGAATTATGGAATCCGGATCTGAATTGAGTAAGACTGTTGCAACTTTTATTCTGCAGAAAATCCTGCTTGACGATAGTGGTTTATCATATATCTGCCAAACGTACGATAGATTCAGCCATGTAGCAATGATATTAGGCAAAATGGTTATATCTTTGGCGAAGGAACCTTCGGCTAGACTGTTAAAACATGTTGTTAGATGCTATCTAAGATTGTCTGACAATGGCAGGGCACGAGAGGCATTAAGACATTGCTTACCGGATCAGTTGAGAGACAATACATTCAGTGTCTGTCTCCAAGAAGACAAGTCGACAAAACATTGGTTGTCGCAGCTGTTGAAAAATCTCGAGTCTGCTGCGGTCGCAGATAATCAGACGGTTGGTATGTCACCGTTGACGTCACAATGAACGAGCACAAGTATTCTTTAGGGTGCAATGGCTTTATAAACACTCAAAAAATGTGAAATAATTTTTGACTTTTATAGATGGTGATATATAATACTTCTCTGTACCTTATAATTGTATATTAAAGTCAGTTTCAATATATTCGCCTAGTTTTACTACATATACCAAATTAAACGCTATTATATGTTTACTATTTCATTTTGTTTTGTGAATCAACACATAAGTTGGAACAATCGCTAATGTATCTGACATATTTAGCTGCTGAACTTCTTTTTGAAGATCTGGGTATACAGACGTAAGTTAATTTCTTCGAAACAACAATCCATATTTTCAAAAGTCGAGAAAACTTGTTAGAAAATTATAGCGTTCACTATTATAATGCAAGAATAAAAGACAACTTCTATATTCCCTACACAAAAACTACCCTAGACTACCCTTTGAAATAATGTTATGTTCATCATTAATATTTTTAAAAACAATGTTCAAATAATTGTTCGTTCGTGAAAATTATGGCCCCTTGAAAGATTTTTTATGATGATGTGAATAGTTTATGATTTTATATGACGACTCCTATACATAGGTAAATGTTATAATGGAGATTAAAGAGCAAACAAGTAAACTTTGAATATGAATAAATAAATTAAAATTTATCAATAAACTTAATATCAGCATAATGGTGAGATTGGCTATTCTTCTTTAATACTTTTATATCAATAATGTAATATGTACACCAAATTGAGAAACTACACAGCAATTGCTAAAATATTTCTAAAAGCTATATAGATATGTTAATGATAAATTCAATTATTTTCATATAATTTATTAATCCAACACCCAAAGAATTATATAGATAGTCAAACAAAATCTGTGCGTTAGACATATGAAAAAAAACCGAATAATAATAATTGTTACTTGATTTGCCCGACACTTGATGTGACATTTCAGTATCTAAATACCTTGTAAAAATTTTTTATATTGGTAACATTCCTTAGTTTTGGTCAGGTATCAAGGTTTTGTAAGATATGAAAGTTAAATCCGAAAATATGAAAAATGTATTTGGTATAAAATATTTTTTACAAAAATATACGAATATAAAAATGAACGACAGTAAAAGTATATATTGAGCGAGGCATGGCAAAAATTCAAGTTATAGGCTTGTCATGGCAGGGGGTCTGGCATAGGCCTTCGGTATAAAACCGTATTTCCTCGTCTTGGGAGCGTACGCCCACAACCAGCCATCCACGGTTTGGTTGTTGAGGTCGGCATAAATCCAGTCGCCTCTACGAACTGTTAGATCATCGGGGGCTTGAGCTTTATAATCGTAGAGCATCACAAGCTCGGTGCCGTGATAACGGAGATCTTCCACAGTAGATGTGGTAAGATTGTGGGCATTTGTCTGGTTATTGAAGTTGCTGGAGCCATTTTGTGTGACAGGATTCATGTGACCTGTAACAAGAATGTAATATATAACTATTAAACTCGTTGGATTATATTCACTGTATCTTACCCTGTATGACATTGTCTGCTGGGTAGACAAATCCAGACGGAATGAAACCTTCTTGGCCATCGCTTCGAACTATCCAGTACCAGTCTGGATCTTCCCTATTTAAAACTTGGAAGAAAAAAATCCAAACGAAATAATTAACAAATGCTGATAAATAATTCAATAATATGTTACAGAAACAATAGTATTTGTTCAAGTACATATTCTAATTCAATGTGTAATCATAATTACTCACAAGTGTGAGCGATTACCTGTTACAAATTCTCCTCGTTCCACAGATACGTCATTCTCATCTCGAGCAATGAAGGTATATAGAACGATATATCGACCGGATGGATCCTTGGCGAATGGAATCATATCGGGCTCAGAATGAATACTGATTGGAGATGCAGCTCCAGTACCATGTTTTTTTCCTACAGAATCGCAGTCGCTGGTATCCACACCAGCCCCATCACTAGAAATAGCCAATTATTCAAAGATACCTGACTTTAAATGAAAAATAACACTGTTTATCAATATACAAATGTATATTAAAGAAGATAAAGCAGTATTTTTAACCAAATACCAATTATCATTTGATATTTTCTCATTTATCTCTACGTATTAATATTTAGAATTGATTGATTTAATGATTTTGAAAGAATCTTAAAATTTACCAGTCATGATTTGTATCCAAGGTCTCACCAGAAGGCAGGTGAGTTTCTCGAGGAAGTTTCTTCTTGATCGCCATATCGGCTAACTGATTGCTATAAGGAGTGCAGTAAGAGTACGGAATAAAACCTTCTTGTCTAGTGTCTAATCCTATTACATAGACCCAATCATTCTCTCGATACAAAATATTTACAATCTAAAAGCATCACAAAAATAGGTCATCATATACTGTAGTTCAGAAGATTTATTTCCATTACCTGTCCCCTCTTCACCTCTAATTCATCATCCACACAGGGAGTAAAATCATGCAAAACAACCATTTTACTATCTGGAGACAGTCCGTGCTCCTTTTCAATTCCAACTCTGACGAGGGTTTCAATGCTAGCTGAGCCTGTGATTCTGCCCATTCCAGGACTGACCCCATTGTTTGTCCTGGCTAGCTCTTTCTCCAAATCGACACTGGAGTCTGCTAAAGCGAATCATGTGAAAAAAGTCAAAATTTTCGAACAATGGTACTTACACTTTTTCTTTTTCCCACGTCTGATCCTAACAGGGCATAGAAATGCCATTTTTGTAGTTTGTTTACATACTCTTCAAAACAATTCAGGACACTCGTAGGTGATTTCCTTCGTATTTCAACTGATACGCATAACTATCAACGTTTTACTCTAGTTTTACTAAACAAAAAGATCGAAACAATTCAGAGAAAGATGAACTCAAACTCGTTACCTGTTGACTTATGTTTTTAGTAAATTTCTGGATGCGAACTGCTTTGTGATTGGTCCTTCAAGTTGAGCAACATTGGACCTGCTTGGGCTTGCGCGAAATTTGAAATGGATTTACAGGTGATTGTCCCCGAAGCGACAGGTTTTCTTTTGTGACGGATTCTCAGTATCTGCTCGTTTATCTAATCTTGAATTGATTATTAGTCATAAACGCTTCCATCTTTGTTAATAATGAACGTTATGTTTCTATTTCTATATCAATCGCCCTAAATGCTTGCTGAATTATGTAAATAGATATTACAAAATTGAGTACCATCTGATTTGAAATGTGCTATCCGAATTATTATATTACAAGCGGTTAACCCATGAATTAACGGGTTCCATCTTATAGAAAGGACTTAACGTTCTGATAATATAATACAGGGAAAGATGCGTCGTCGTTGCGGATCGCACCGTAGATTTTCGCAACTGTAGGCCCTGCGCGAAAGTAATTCGCCAATAGATGGCGTTAAATAGAGGTGAGAGGTAACCAGAGGTCTATGGGTGAACAACCGCCAAATTTAAAATCATTTACGTGTTGTATGTAAGTTTTGTCTCTGATGTAAGAATCTTTTGATAATACAAACACTGAAAGGTGAACTCAAAGGATCTCTTTATATACGAAATAAATCTGTCTCTAAAAAATAACAGAAATAACATACTTATTGATGCGGAATCATATTATTAAGGAGAAATAGATTAGGTTGATGTTTTGTTGGTCACCGCTATTTGAGTAAGTCAAAGGCAGAGGCGGCTCATGACATTTATAGCACAGGGAGTCAACTATACAAAATTATTAAAAGAATACAGCTTGCACTTTTCCACTCGACCCCTGGAAGTATTGCTACGGCACCTTACATTTTTTGTGGTGGGTCGTTCAAAATCATTGAGAGAACTAACGTTCTAGATTTGATACGCACCTACGTCAAAAATATGAATTTGCCATAAATTGTAGAGGAGGCCCTGTCTCCTCTGAGGAGCCGCTACTGATAACAATTATTATCAGCTTTAATTTGGTGTAATATATGTGTGGGTATTCTTATGATAAATGAAATAAAACAGTGATCACAGTTTAATTATACAAAAATTTCATCCGGATGACACATTTATATTTTTCATATAATATATCTTAATATAACTTAGAACTAAAATTATTATTTGTTTTGATACCTTAAATATAGGTACAGTTAAATTTATATTAATTAGTAAGGGATGTTTTATTTCACAATTTTATATTTGATAAAGGACATTTTAGATAAATACTTTTTTTACATTAGGACCGAGTTTATTATTTGGTGCACTGAAAAATACAAAATTATGTTAATTCTGTTTGTGCTGGTAATTTTAGACTGGTGCAGTTATACAGTGATAGAAAAATATTAAAAATTAAAAACAGTTAAATTTACCTATCCGCTGACTATGAGCCATCAGAAATTCTTTTGGTTAATTTATAAAAATGTTGTTTGGCGCTATGGGGATATCGATAGCGGCCGCTGACAAAGAGTGCGAAGATCTGGAGTCTGTCGGGTATCTATTAAGGAGAATTGTCGACATGAGGGACAGTGTAAAAGACATTGTGCAATAATAGAAGAGTTAGAGTAAGCTAGTGAGAATATTCAATAGTAAAGTGAATTGTAATTTTTTTATTCTACTGTTGAGTGTAAATAAAGTTTATTTAATAATTGGAAATTAGCTGTGGTCTCACTTATCTGCGAACCCGCAAACGCAACAATATTAACAAAGTTAATGAATGAAATGTTTGTATTTCTCGTTAAACTGCTTTGGATTTTTAATTTTTTTGTATCAGTAGGTAAGATGTTATAAAAATTGGGCTCTTGATATGTTAAAAATCTCTGATTGAGGGTCTTACTACTTTTGGGTACATTTAGATTCTATTGAGCTTTGCTGCTAGTTTCATGGGGGTGATTTACTTAGTGTTCTTTGTTTATGAATATATAAACACACCGATCGACCATACAGGGTGATTCAGGTTTTACTAGAATAACTTCAGGGATCGATGGAACTAACCAAAAAATAACGATAGTTTGTATTATAAACCATTCTCCAAAATCGCTACCGTTTGGAGTATAATGGCGCCAAAGTTTGAATAATTTTTCAGTGTTTATTTTCTTACTCGTAAGCCAGGTGTTGTAAATACGCAACAAGTGAGTTAAAATTTGATCTCAGAAAATTTTGTTTCAAAAAAATCTTTAATCAGCTTAACAAATTTATTTTTGGAAATTACTTTTACAGATTTCACTATGAAGTGTATTACAATAATATTGTAACTTTTAACCCTGTGCTAAACGTTGTGGGGTGAGTTCACTTGCGTAAGACTCAAAAGTTCGCAGATTGCTTCCAATGATTTATTTTCAAACACACTGTAAACGGCTTTCTGTTGTAGTACAAATGTCACTACTTGTCACTTTGACTATCGCGTTCCAACTACTTTCGAGTTATATCTCCAATTGACTGATACAATAAACTAACTATGTCCCATGATTGTCACGGCTTTCTATATCTGAATCATGATAAGTACATGATAAACTACCCACGTAACACTATCTTCTACCAACTAAAAAATAACAATATTGCCCAACGTAGCTGAGCAATGTCCGGAATTTTGTGGAATATCTCGAAAACTAAGCGACGTATCATAAAAGTTTAAGAGTAAGGAAAGTTAGTGAAATGAAGGGACATTTTAGAAAAAAATAATAAATTATCCAGTGGCGTGCGATAAAAAAGTTTTACAAAGTTCCGTGCAGTTGACCTCCAGAAAAACAACACCCTATATAGCAATTAATCTAAAATTTTGAACACTTATCAATTGCATTTAACCAAACACTTGCGTATTTACATCCCCTGGCTTACGATCAATAAAATAAAAACCGAAAAATAATTCAAACATCGGCGCCATTTTACTCCATACGGAAGCGTTTTTGAAATATGGTTTGTACAACAAACTATATCATTATTGTAACGTTTAACCCTGTGCTAAACGTTGTGGGGTGAGTTCACTTGCGTAAGACTCAAAATTCGCAGATTGCTTCCAATGATTTATTTTCAAACACACTGTAAACGGCTTTCTGTTGTAGTACAAATGTCACTACTTGTCACTTTGACTATCGCGTTCCAACTACTTTCGAGTTATATCTCCAATTGACTGATACAATAAACTAACTATGTCCCATGATTGTCACGGCTTTCTATATCTGAATCATGATAAGTACATGATAAACTACCCACGTAACACTATCTTCTACCAACTAAAAAATAACAATATTGCCCAACGTAGCTGAGCAATGTCCGGAATTTTGTGGAATATCTCGAAAACTAAGCGACGTATCATAAAAGTTTAAGAGTAAGGAAAGTTAGTGAAATGAAGGGACATTTTAGAAAAAAATAATAAATTATCCAGTGGCGTGCGATAAAAAAGTTTTACAAAGTTCCGTGCAGTTGACCTCCAGAAAAACAACACCCTATATAGCAATTAATCTAAAATTTTGAACACTTATCAATTGCATTTAACCAAACACTTGCGTATTTACATCCCCTGGCTTACGATCAATAAAATAAAAACCGAAAAATAATTCAAACATCGGCGCCATTTTACTCCATACGGAAGCGTTTTTGAAATATGGTTTGTACAACAAACTATATCATTATTGTAACGTTTAACCCTGTGCTAAACGTTGTGGGGTGAGTTCACTTGCGTAAGACTCAAAATTCGCAGATTGCTTCCAATGGTTTATTTCCAAACACCCTGTACACGACCTTCTGTTGTAGTACAACTGTCACCACTTGTCACCTTGACAATCTAAACTGTCACTGTCTTTACCGACTGGACTACTAGTACCATCTGATTCCACAGACTGACTGTTATCAATCGACTTTCTAAAGACTGACTGACTGACTCTGCCCCGTGATCGACACGATACCTGAATCATGACATGACATTCATCGAGAATGTTCTATGAATATCTAGATGCACATAATAATTTTCTAGAGCTTTGTCAAACTGACAATAGTATGACAAATTGTACCTCACATATAGTTTCTGGAAGGATCGAGAATAAATCTACTATAATTCTAGAACTACATAACGAAATATACAAGCAACAATTATAGCAAATAAGGTAGTGGAAATAAATAACTAATAAACGAATAACAACCGTAAGTACACGACTACTTATCCACGTTACATTATTATAGTTAGTTCCATCGATCCCTGAAGTTATTCTAGTAAAACCTGATTCACCCTGTATAACGATCTAATATAAAATATATCTTCATTGCACAGCACATGCGTAGGAAAAAGCTTTTCTCTAATTTATTATTTTAACAATATAATTTTGACAGCCCACCCCAAACTATTATGCCTTGTATATTATTATTAACAGTCTGATCGTCAACATCTCACGGATAATTTTAAACTTATGTATCAATTTTCGTATATTGTTTTTTATATTGAAGAGTGTTCGTTCCGTTTTAAATGTTTATCTATGATAATACTTGATACCATTGCTATATCATTTTGAAAACCATCAACACGTTTATATATGAAATAGACGTTCCATCAAAAACAATACCAGCAAGTGAATGTATATACCTAGGCAATAAACAATGCTGGACCCATGACTGTCCCTTTTTTATGCTAAGTTAATCACTGAGGATGTTTTTAGCCTTGACCACTTGCTTTCTTCTATCTGTCAGGTAAGATCTAAAATATCTAAAACACCGCCCCTGACACCATGATTCTCGAGAACAGCAAATAGATTATCATGAAGTATGGTATCAAAAGCCCTTGTGAGGTTCAGAAAAACAGCTATCCTTGTAATTCTGGTATCCATATTAGCTTCAACTTGACATCTATGGCTTTATTTTAGAAGGAAATGTCCTGACTCAATTACTTATCAAAGCCCAGTGTCACCCAGCCCAAATCCTTATACCTACCCAGAAAGCTGAAACTTTGCACAGAACAAGCAAACACCTATTTGGTGAATTTCTGAAAATCAATCCCTTTCAATTCAAATTTTCTTATCTTATATTTTGTTTAAGTATTCGATACCTACTTTGAACTTTAAAGATTAATTAGCTGTTCTAAACATAAAGTCAAATATAACTGATTGGCCTTTCGTAAAAAAAATAAGGAAAATTTTATTAAATGTGATAGCATAATACTTTTGACAGACCTCAATAAAAAAGACAATTCAGATAATTCAAGAATAGAGTCAGTCGTTAACATAATTTGAAGAGTTCTATTTTCTATTGCTTTACTCCCTAATACGCTACCTACAGTTTTCAATTTACAGTTTTCAATGTCTTCTGTACCATCCAGGGTTAGATAGTAGAAACCGTGTTGCTTGAATGAAGTAAATGTTATGGTATTTCGTGTTCTCAAAGATTAATTTAGCTCGAAAGAGTCAAGCTGATTTTAACAATTTTTAGTTATACATTTTTGTGGTTCGCTAAAAAACCACCGACGCAAACATAGGGGTGTGGCATCGTAGGTTCTAGACAGTAAACCAATTTTTAATTACTTTTTTTTTCTGTTTGAAAGGCGACTTTTTAGTAACCAGTTGTATTACATCACAGGTAAGTTGGTGAACCTGATTTCCTACGTTGTAGAATAGTGAAATACGACTTTCGTTTCAACCTCGGTAGAGTTGACGTCGTGTTTGAAGAAAATCTCAAATTTCCATGCGGGATGTACACGCTGTTAGAAGACGTGAGTGCTTGGTTTACGAGGTGGATAGGGAAGTCACTGCCGTGTTAATCGAGTGTAGTTTTGGGTGTGCATTTGACAAGAGGTTGATTTCTGTTGAGCTTTTGAGGTTAAAAGCACGTGGTAGCGTGGTCTGACTGAGACAGGAGAAAAACCTTTGGTAATATGAATCTGAATTTGGTTCAGTACAAATGAACCATTGGTAAAGTAAAGCCAAGAATCATTATCTTGAAAATCTCCAACGACAATCGACTGAAGCGGCCTGTACAGCCAGTCCCAGGATTACGAATTACACTTTCATTACCGGAGATGCAAGAACTTATATTTTATATGACCCTGTTTGAATGCAGCTTGACGTTCAGTGACAATGGAGACAAGAGAAAACTATCTCAAAATTGAGACTTAACTTTACACTACCGAACCTCGCGATAAATTTTTTCGAAAACTTCTCACTTTCAGATTTTCGAAAAAAATTGGAGTGGATTTTTGGAAAGAAAGAAAAACATGCTGATTTTTTTTAAAATGGAACTTTGCTCATCCTCACTCTTTCCAATTAAAAAATAATTGAGAACCTCCTCCTTTTTTGAAGTTGGTTAAAAATAATCGATATCGGAGCACGTTTACTATGCGAAATGGGCGTTCATCTAAACTCAAAAAGCATACATACAGGCGAATTATATACCTTACTTACTAAAAAATAATTGAGAACCTCCTCCATTTTCCGAAGTCGGTCAAAAACAGTTAATTGTTTACGCCGAAGTACACGCAATATGAAATATGTAATATGTTATCTATTAAAGTTATAGACTAGGTACTCTTGTGGTTTTTGCAAAATTTCTATTTCAACAATTCGCATAAACTTTTTCTCTTGTATAATAAATAACTATTATATAAATATAAGTAAGTGTACTCTCATTTATAGCAATACATCAATGTCAAGATGTCCGGCAGTTTAGAAATTTACTACTGAAATTGAAATTTCATTGCGTCTTTATACGTGTTAAGGTTAAAGTTTGAAACCACCTACGTACTTTCACTCAATCATCATGCGCTTTCATGGTAAATTTACGAGAACGCGTTCGAAATGTTGATACCGAAACACACCATAATACTTGATTTATAACACCGTTGGGGAATAATTTTAAGCAGGACTAAACTCACATCCGATGACGAATTCATAATAGATAAGTATTTGACCTTCTTCGACTACAACGGATATAGTGTTCAGCATGTTCTTTCGTTTTGTAAATCAAGTTGAAATTTCTTTATGAATCATTTTATTTATAAAAATTGGATTGTTCATCATCTCGTTAGAAGACAAGATAACAATTTCATATACCATACCTGCTTTCTGCTTAAGGAAATGTAATTATATATTTCCTTTTACAAAAAAAACGGTTTAGTAGGTGGTAGGTAGGTAGTTATTTTGGTGCTTAAAGGTCTTTAATTTACCTACAACTACACCAATTCAAAATTACTCGGTGCTTTTTCTCACTGAGTTCTTGAAAAAATATTTATGTGATATTTTTGATTGTTTCATTTTCATTAGTTCTCAAAATTGTTGAACGTTCTCTTTAATTTAGTGATTTCAAAATATAGCGGTAACAATCTTCACTCTTCTAGTGCAGTAACACGGAATTATTTTTTTTAATGTCGGAGATAAAAAATGTTGCCTGAAATGAAAAAATAATGAATAATAAAAAACATGCCCCTTCAACAAATTGGTCTGCTATAAGAAAATGGAAAAAAACTTAACAGCAAACAATTATTGACCTTCTTATTTTGAAAAGTCATTTAACAATTAAAATACAAAATTTTCCGATGAATTTTTGATTTATGAAAACTTGTGAAAAGATCTGAGAAACTGAGAAAAAAACAGTTACTTAGTAAAGATTGGTGTCTAGTATCACTTAATGTAGTCAATACTAAAAATAAATATTTTTTACAAAAAAATTGAACCGACGTTGTTAGTTGGTGCTCTAAAAATACAAAATAATATTAATTCTGTTGGTGTTGGCACTTTTAAAGTTGTGCAGTTGCAGTTAGATTGAAAACTTTTGGACTAAACTTCACAAGTACCAGGACCCAGGACCAATAGAATTGGTAAAAAAATACCATTAACCATGTACTCGTATATTCTTTGCTTGTACTTGTTATTATTCAGAAATCTAAAAATATCGTCACGGAAACACGCATATTTTAGACTTTACCACCGCTGTAACTCGAAAACCGTAACTCTATGGAAAATTTTTCAATATAAATGTTGCTACAAATACTGATCTTTTATTTGGTAGCCTCAAATTTGCAATTTTATAAGGAAATTACTCCCTCCAAATAGCGAAAATACACATATTTGAGATTTTAACATCGCTGTAACTCAAAAACCGTAACGCTTTTAAAAAATCTGGTGTGTCCCCTCACACGGCTCTCCTACCGCTCGCAGGCAAATTCCAGTGAATTAAAAAACGTCCTATCAACACGAACAACAATGGTTATATTAATTTTTTTTGCAAGATGAAACGTTTAGCCAGAATCTGAAGAAACATATGGAAAATATAAAATTTTATTCAAGCATAACTTTTTTTTTGCTTTTTCAGAGATGGCGCTGTATGTGAGCAAATCACGTTTTTTGGCTGTAGCTCAGCAACCTGTGTTTTTCATTCAGTGCCACCGGCGAGTGGTATTGGTACTAAACAAAATAAAAAAGAAAGCAACAAAATAAACCGATCCGTTCTCGAGATAATGCTGTCACAGACAGCCAGACAGGCGGACAGACAGACAGACCAATAGCTGAAAATATGCTTATTAGACTTAGAAAACTCTGAAACGTCAACATTTGTAAAAATCTCGATAACGAAAATTCCACACGATTACAATACTGTAACGGGAATTTATATTAAAACTGGGTTATATTCACACTTATTTCTCGGACTATTACGACTTTCTATGATACTATGATCTTTGACCGACTGACTATCTATCACTAACTAACTATCTCCGTGCTCCGTGTCTGCACTTGGTTCCTGCCAGGCAAACACCCTTGTTGAAGACGAAACAGTCTATCGTCTTTCCCGAGTACACTCCTTTTGGATTGAAGCTACACACGGTAATTTGCATACCAGCGTCCTGGAAGATGTATTCGATCATGCTCCTTACAATCTTCCAATCTAGCCCATCCAACCCGCAGCCTATTTTCGGAAGACCCAACTTCTTGATGTCATAATTCCTGACTTCATTCCTTAGGCTCTTCAGTGCATGCCAGATGTCCTTGAAAGTGGGTTTTCCTCTAGACATCTTCTTCCTAACCAAATAGAAGAGGTTCCGATTACCATCTGCTAGTCGCAGAACTTTTCCTACACTTGGTTGTTGGGCTGATAATTCATCCAGTCTTCCAAACTTCCTTTTAAACACCAGAGCTATTCCTCGGCCCATACGTAGATCCTCCGCTTCACAATGGGCAATAGAAACGTCGGCTGGTAGTTTGAAAAGGTCTTGTTGAACCTCAACTGTCACACCGAGTCTGACCTTCTTCCGATCTGCGTAGTTGGACATGAAGTCGATGAAACTGACATTTCGCTCCTCAACGTTCTTTTCTTGAAGAGCCACTCATGCTTCCTCCTAGTTGTTCGATCCAGCGTATGGTGCGAGTCGGTTTATGTGCACCACTCTAGGTTTTCCTCTTGGTAACTTTCGGATACGATAGATGACGTCATTTATCCGCTTCATAATTTCATATGGCCCTTCCCATTGTCTTTAGAGTTTGGGACAAAGGCCTCGACGTCGTTGGGCATTATACAGCTAAACCAGGTATCAAACGTTGAAGACTCCATCAGCTGATCGAATAGTGGTGCTTCATTCGATCACTGGCAAGCTGGATGTTCTGTCTGGCTAACTCATGGACTTTATCCATTCTGGCTCTCAATTGGTCGACATATCCTTCTCCTGCGACACTGTCCACTGTAGGTCTACAGCCAAATTCCAGGTCACAGGGTAGGCGTAACTCACGCCCCAACATTAAACTAGCAGGAGTCTGACCAGATGTTCCATTCACAGCCATCAGGAACAAATGGATGTACTGGTGCCAATCTCGCTGATGTTCTGAGACAACCTTAGAGAGGTGCTTGCCCATGGTTCGGTTCATCCTCTCTACCATTCCGTCCGATTGAGGATGCAAAGGGGTCGTTCTGGTCTTGTTCGCACCTATTAGTCTGCACACATCTTGGAACAGGGCTGACTCGAAGTTTCTCCCTCGATCCGAATGTATTTCACGAGGAACGCCAAAACGTGAACAGAATTCTTTCACCAACACCTCGGCGACGGTCGATGCTTCTTGGATAGGGTTGCGTACGCCTCTGTCCACTTTGTGAACTAATCCATGGCTACTAGGATATACTTATTGCCATTATCTGTTTCACCCAATAGAATCGTTCTCGAACCTTCTGCAGAGTCTTGCTGATTCCAAAATGCCCACCCGAGGCTCCATCATGTAGCTGACGTAGTACCTCCGGCACTTTGCTTCTTGGCACAACTAGTTGTACTCTGGATTCAGTGCCATCTTCAGACTCAAAGGTCCTATACAGTAGATCATCTCTTAACACAAAAGAGTCCCATTGGCTCCAATATGCTTCCGTTTCTGGACTTCGAAAGTTTATATCCTGCCAAGACGGCCTCTCCTTACGGCGCATCCACTCCAAGACAACTCTCAAACATTCTCTTGGGCCACTTTCATTTGTCCGGGCTGCCATTCGTTTTTTTTCTACGGTTGTTCGTCGTACAAATCTTGTCTTCCATCTTGACACATTCCAGTTTTTCCGACTGTGCCGCCTTCTTCTTACAACTGCGGCGTACGTGTCCTAGCTCACCACGGTTCCAACACCTTGGCTCTCTCTTGTTTGATTGCGCTCCCGTCACTAGCTTCCTTATCATGTATAAAAGGGACTCTCTATTGGATTGGTCTTCTTCTTCGATTGCTTTTACACGGCGCCCTCGGGAAGTTTCGCAAGCGGCTTCATGCTCTAAAGCAATAGCTAGTGCTTCTTCTAGCAATTTTGGTTTGGCCAGCTTCAACGCCTTCTGCAATTCGCTCTCTCTCAATCCATGTACAAATGTGTCACCGCTGTTTCATTTAGTAAGCTATCGGCAACTCATTTGCACGTTGCACCCGAGATCGTAATTGGGCTTTGTATACTTGCTGAAGATGGCTATCTCCATACCGATTCTCTAATTTAGAAAGCAAGACTTGGTAGTTTGCCTGGCCAGCCGGAATAGACCTAAGGATGTCTGCTGCATCACCTCGTAAAGCAGCAGTTAAGGAAACAGCTTTCTGTTCATCGGTCCACTGGTTAGCCATTGCCACTGCTTCAAATTGCCTACGATAGGTTGACCAAGAGCACTTCCCATCAAAGTTTGGTAGCTTAACTCTCATACTACCTGCGGCTAAGTCCCCTATATCTTCACCTTTGAGTGTCTGGCTCCCACTGCAGTTACCATTCTTAACTGACATTTCCAGTGTCTTGATTTTTTGTTGCAGTCGCTCCATGTTCTTCTCTGTCGTGACAAAGTTTTCGTCAACTATTCTTGAAATTTCTTCAAATTTCTTGTCACTACATCTACCAGCTTCCTCGATAGTTCTGGTCACCTCCTCAAACCTCGCATCACTTTTTCTGGAAACATCTTTAATTTCATCTCGAAGAGTCCTAGAAACTTCTTAAAACTTTTTCGAGACTTCATCGAATTTCTCATTATTATTTCTAGAAATTTCTTCAAACTTTTTCGAGACTTCATCGAATTGTTCATTATTATTTCTAGAAATTTCTTCAAACTTTTTAGAGACTTCATCAAATTTTTCATTATTATTTCTAGAAATTTCTTTCAGTAACAGTTCTTCCGGAAAGTGGAACTCGAACATATCAGGATCTTCTCCATTATCAATCAGATTGTCCCTTAACCGTTTCTAGAGGTTCGCTTTATTACCGGAATCATCACAATCCCGCTCCACCAACTGTTCTTTGAGTTGTTTCACGGTTAAGTGCACTAATTTCATTTTGAATTGTCTTTATTAACAAAGTCAATTAGTCACTACAGTTTTCAAAGTCTTTAACACTGAAACTAACAAAATTGTTCACACAAACACGAGAAAAAGTCTTCACATTCACACGAAAACGAACGAAAAGTCTTCACACGAAAACGAACTAAAGAGTCTTCACACTAAAACAAAAACGAACAAAAAGTCTTTACACCAACACGAAAACGAACAAAAGAGTCTTGAACTTAAACTTAAATCTAACAAAAAGTCACGAAAACACTCAACTCTACACGAAACCACAGTCTCTTAAAGTTTGTCCAATTTTACAGTAATTCACTGACTGATTCCACACTGACACCAATGTAACGGGAATTTATATTAAAACTGGGTTCGATTTATTTTCACTTATTTATTTATACCAATAATTACACAACTATAATATACACATTTATATTCACACTTATTTCTCGGACTATTACGACTTTCTATGATACTATGATCTTTGACTGACACTCCGTGCTCTTTATATATCCACTTAACCTCCTATCTCCAAGCTTCTCGTCCGTTCTAATATATTGTTCTGGAAGTATTTCCCAAAATATTCTTTCGAGAGTAATTGAGGTGCATCCGGGGCTCCAGAGTGTTCTTGCATGTTTCTGGATGTTTGTGACATTTGTGAGTGTGTGTTGGTGTCTTTATTCGGGTAAGTCTTCACGTTACAGTGTCAGTTAAGAATGGTAACTGCAGTGGGAGTCAGACACTCAAAGGCGAAGATGACTTAGCCACAGGTAGTATGAGGGTTAAGCTGCAAAATTTTGATGGAAAGAGCTCCTGGTCAACCTATCGGAAGCAATTTGAAGCTGTGGCAATGGCTAACCAGTGGACCGAAGAGCAGAATGCTGTTTCGTTAACTCGCTCTTCAGAGGTTCTGTTTTGTTTGTGCTAGTGACATTGCGATCGTTTTTGCACGGGGATGACATATTCAATTATTTTTTAATAAATTATTATAGACAGATCATTTCATTTTTTCTGCAGAGCTTTTACTTCACTATCCTTGGAGATTATAGGTGCAAGAAATCGTTTGCAAAAAAGTGGGTTCCTTTTGTCACCTTTCACGTACAGAACCCTAAAAAATGGCCAAGTGTGAGTCGGGGTCGCCCGGAAAGGTTCTTGTAGAGGTTTTCCTGTAAACTATATGAGTGAAGGCCTATTTTATTTATTGTTTCAAAACTCTACACGCAAGAGTTTCGGAGTGGAATGGTCAAATTTCGTATTTCCCTTTCGTTTTAGGATAGTGAAAACAAATATATTTGAATTTCTAATAACGAGCCTCTACTGGAGTCTAAATACCATTGCTCATATTTTTAATACCCTCGGGGTGTGAACAAAAGGACCGACTCTATCTTAAAGACCTTGCACATGGAGTGGGTCGGAGGGGGCGGATATATATTATTATCAATGATTATGCTAAATGGGTCTCATAGGCGTCTAGGTGTAATTTTTTTTAATTGTAATGCAATTATTTTGATATTAGTAACATAAGTTGCTCTTACTTTAGTGGAAAGATATTAACTGAATAAATTGAAATTGAAATAGGTCTCTGGGTGAATTTCATTATATTCAGTTTGCTGGCTGTACCACAAACCATAAAATAAAATCTACGTGCGTTATACGCTCGGAGCCATGCCGTATGCACGGTCTATTACGTGTGCCGGAACACGCATTTTTTTTAAGCACATGTATTTAAAGTAGTCGACAATTATCTAATCAAATAAATGGTTTCTTTACCAATTTACAAAATGATTTTATATCACAATAATTAGCCTCAAACTTAGACAAGAATAAATACTCAAGCATATTTCGTACAACACAGAAATGTAATTAGGTATGTATTTTGTTGAAGTAACTAATGCCCACCTCTAAATCAAAACGACATTTTCCAATTAAGTTACCCAACAATTATTGGGTACCTACATGTCTTATAGTACCACCACAGTAAAAGTATATTATAAGCATTGATGTCATTATTAACTGCATTCTCTAGTTTTTTTATTCTTCTAATAAACTCTCAAATAGAACGCCATTCTCTTTCAATTCCATCCATTTGATATACTTCTTGTACTTACAATGTTATATAAGACCAATAAATAATTATGTCAATATAACTTGGGACGGGACATCATAGAGATTGTTGAGTATTTTAATTTGTATAAGTATGTGAAAAGTTACGTTCTAAATTAAATGTGCATTTTATACGTCTTCATGGAAACACAAGTATTTTATATTGCCGATTATGAAATTTTTATTTAAGAATAAGAAAACTATTGAACATTTTCTATACATTATCTACATAATAATTCGTGAAGAAAATTCTTTGGACTCATAAAATCATAATAAATATTTTTTACAAAAAATTGGACCGACGTTATTAGTTGGTGCACTGAAAAGTATAAAATAATATTAATTCTATTGGTGATGGTACTTTTGAAGTTGTGCAGTTGCAGGTAGATTGATAACTTTTGGCACCAACTTCACAAGTACCACCACCAATAGAATTAATATTATTTTATACTTTTCAGTGCACCAACTAATAACGTCGGTCCAATTTTTTGTAAAAAATATTTATTTCACACTTTTGAGTGTAACATTAGTCCCGAAAATCGTTGAACGTTCACTATACCATATCAATGAAGATAATAAATATCCTATTACCCACGTATGTTCCTTGCTTGTAGTGGTTATTATTGAGATCTCAGAACATCGCGGCGGAAATACGCTTGAATATTTTAGTTGTTACCATTTAACACCGATTTAACTCGAAAACCGTAATTCTAAGGAAAAAATGTTCATTATAAATGTTGCTACAAATAATTATATCTTTCATGTAGTATCGAAAAATTTTCAATTTTCGAAAGAAGTTGTCCTCTCCACATTGCAAAAATACATATTTAACATGCGTCTATCTCGAAAACCGTAACACTTTTGAAAAAATGTTCAATTTAAACGTTTCCGGATATTGTCCTATCTTTAATTATACCAACTCAGATTTTCGATTTTCGAGAAAATTCGCCCCCACCACCCCTTCGGGGGCTGTTTTCGGAGGGAAGGAGATTTCGGATTTGCGTTTTTATGAATATGGGACCATTTCTCAATCCCCTTCTTCCAAATGAGTCCAAAATCATCAGAATCGGAGCTCGTTTACTATATAAAAGGCGCGCACGAACCAAAAAAAAAGCAGACAGTCGAATTGTATACCTCCTCCGTTCGGGGTTCGTCGGTCAAAAATAAATGATGTAGTAGTAACGCATGGTCCATGTTAGTAACGTACTTTTTTGATAAACAAAATGAAAAAAAATATAAATAATTATCAAAGAGGAATACTCTTTGGTAGAAGGACCTGAATAGTGTTCAAACTTAAATTTAATGAATTACGGTCGAATTTCGACAACTGGGCAATCTCATTATAATATATGTGTAAAAAACATTTGAACCATCAGAACATGAAGTTGAGTTAATTGATTCAATCTGAAAATTGAAATAATACGTGAGCGCTATGGGAATAATTTACAAGTTTAGTAGTAAATAAATCACAACTATTCAACGTCCCTAAAGCTAGCAGAGCAAAGTGAGCAGAATCCAAAAAACATATTTGGTGCTTGTAGAGCTAATTAAGTGCTATATTCGGAAATTAATTGCTCAAATTTTTTTGGAAAATGACTGCTTAACTTTTAAAAATGAACTTTTTTGAGAAAATCTTATTTAGTGCTTATAGCGCTAATTAAGTATTAATTAATTGTTGTATTCCGAAATTAATTTCTCCTATAATTTTTTGAGAAATGACTGCTTTGCTAGCTTTAGATTTAAAGCTAGCAGAGCAACCTTTAAAAATCAACTTCTTTGATAACTTCTTTTTTGGTGCTTGTAGAGCTAATTAAGTGCTGTACTCCGATATTATTTGCTCTTAGTATTTCGGAAAATGACAGCGACATCTTCCGAAAAACTATATGAGCAATTAATATCGGAATACAGCACCTAAATAGAACTTAATTAGCTCCACAAGCACTAAATATGTATTTTGGATTCTGCTCCCTTTACTCTGCTAGCTTTAGGGACGTAACTATTCAACCAATGTGTATTCGTTTTATTAGTATTAATCCCTCTGAAGCCAGAATAGGAAGTAGAGGCACAAGTTACCAAATAAGCTTAGGCAGAGGCATCATTTGAAAAGTCTTTCCATTTCATGAATGATTATTTTAAAATTATTGCACAAATTAACATTAAGAAACAAATAATTATGTGAGTGACGGAACAAAACATACTTATTACTTATTTTAGTGCTAATTTTGACGGTTCCAGCAAGATAGACATTAATATTCCAAAATCGCAGGGACGTGCGGATCGACGGACGGAATGGCAATCTGGATCACTAGATCTTAAGCAATTAGACTTCTTATGGAGATATGTGTGAAGAGGGTTTTTTCTGAACGCAATATTTAGTCCTTTTATAACGACACTCAAGACGAAAACTCGAAATCGGTGTTGCAGGAGAATGATGTCAATGGGGCTTTTAACAAGTTTTCATAACATCTTACAATCAAAAACAAAAGTACCCTGAGCTGACTGAATATTATAAATTAAGAAAAAGAGCTGGTCTCTTTCGCGATAAAATATTTTTATCTAAGACGCATACATGGTTCAGTTAATCCAAGATATTTTAAGAACTATAATCAACAAATTTCTTAAGTTAACAATAGATGAAAAGCTTTGTTGCTAACCGCAATGAGATTTTCTAAATTCAAAATAAAACTGCCTCTATTGATTAGAAATTTAAGGTCAGACTTGAATCGCCAACAATCAATTACAATATATAATGCATATGTGGGTTCGTAACTACACTATGGCATATTCTTTTGGGACCCTTCCAGTGCTGAAAAATAGTTATTTCTCTATCAAGGGCGTAAAACAGTCCCGTATGTGAGGCCATAAACGCCCGAAATACCTACAAAATTTTATGCACGACCATTTGAATGATTGTTTATTATAAATTAGGTATTACAAATGTGGGTTCAAGTTTCTATAACTCGATATTATTGTATCCTGTATAGGGTTATATTTTAAAACCATAATCTAGGTATATACCACGGTCGTACAAACCGGTCATGAATCGAAGCTCGAATTACATAGGTAGCAAGTGGGTCGCTTAGGCGTCTGGTTCAAATATCAAAGTCAACAATAGCACTGCGAATTTGAGAAAAGGGGATGTTACTTACAACACAGAATATTCTTATTAAAAAGTTATGAGTTTATGAGCGCAGAATATTATGATGGATAATATCAAGACCTATCGGGATTGAAATATATTAACGGAAACAATGTGAATCTTCTTACAACTTTGCAGCATCCTTTAAATTGCTATTTTTATGTTTCAAGCAACATCTCCCTTCAACTGCGAACCACGCGGCAGAAATTGGAAGCTGAAAAAGACTGGACGCTAAGCGAACCACATTTTTACGCTCGTTTCAAGACCTTTCTGTATGACCGTCGTTATCGTATGGTTTGTTTCACAAATGTTGGCGTCTGCCTTGAAAACACGAAAAATGTATCAATTCAACTGAATGGAGTAACTCAGTGGCGTGACGATTTCGAAATAAGATATTGTGTTTAATTTTTTTTAAAAGCTTCAAGGAATTTCATATTATATTCATTTCATATTAGGGAGAAAAACTATCGATTTATTAAATAAGCAAATAATATGAAAGATTTATTATAAACAATAACGCAGAAACGCAAAATACAAATCATTTGCTTGAGTTAGTAATAATTTATGCATCTGGATTATCTGAAATGTCACATTGACTTTGGGACGCCTATGAAATAAATCATTGTATTGTAGGAGATAAGCTTGTAATACTGATATCGTAGCTTAGACTGACAAACGCAGTAGAGAATTTCATGATAATGAGATGCGATGAGAACTACAACGTGATGTACGTAGCTCGTGAATGATTATACACAATAGACATCATTCGTGAAACAAACTATATATACATATTTGAAAGCATTACCATAGAATCTAAGTCATTAAGACTAGAATAGGGAGTCACCATTTTTATCTTACAAATGTCTTACAGCTTCTAGGATTGCTAATTTCTTAGTATATTTTTGAGGAAGTTTTATATTCAATTTCTACGAAATGGACAGTGGTGTCGATGAAATAGTTTCTGGTTGACAAAGAGCAGAAATAATCGAGTTACTTCGGCTTAAATATGCCTCAATACGTACTACAAATACTAACCATGGACGTTTTTTAGTAGGTTTTATAATAATGGAAAATATTCCATTCAGGCAGTTGGAAAGAACATATTTGTTCAAATTCCCTTTAAAATTTCATTCAATTCAACTTATCATTTGCCTTCTCCAACTTAAGTTGTTAATGATATAATTTATTTATTAAATTGATATTTTGTTTATTATACCAAATATTCTCATGGTAATAGATAAAGTTTATTTAATTTAATGTGTGTTTCGAAAAGAAAAAATCTGGTGTGTCCCCTCACACAACTTTCCTACCGCTCGCAGGCAAATTTTACAATATTACAATACTTTCCTTACATAGCGACGATAATAGCGGTAGTAAAGTAAAAATCCTCTAGTAAAATCGTGCTACCACTCATTTGTTTCAGCATGTCAAGGCAAACAACAATGGTCATGTAATATTTTTTCGCAAGATGAAACGTTTAGCTAGAATTTGAAGAAACATGTGGAAAATATGGAATTTTATTCAAGCATAACTTTTTTGTGCTTTTTCTCAGAGATGGCGCTATGTGTGGGTGGTTAAGGGCTCTCAGAAGAATACTTTAGGCAATTTTATCCTAGAGCGGTTTTCGCGCTACAGTCTTGAGCAAATCACGTTTTCTGGCTATAACACCGAGATTATACGGGATTCTCATTCAGTGCCACCGGCGAGAAAGCAACAAAATACACCGATCCGTTCCCGAGATAATGCTGTCACAGACAGACAGACGGACGGACAGACAGACAGACAGACCAAAGGCTGAAAATATGTCAACATTTGTAATAATCTCGATACCGAAAATTTCACACGATTACAATACTTTCCTTATACAGCTACTATAGTAGCGTAGGAAAGTAAAAAATCCTGATGGCCTGTAGCCAGTGGAAAGGTAAATTCATTTTCAAACTACATCAATAAAATTGTGTATCTTTTGATTATCTATGAATCTGGATTAAACTATCGCTTTCTCTAATAAACAGATTTTTAACAACATGTATGTTCAATTCACATTGAAAAACGTTTGTTATCGATGTCGGGATGGATACGCACAGGAGCCAGGTTCGAATCCGCGTGGCTGAACATTTTTTACTTTTCTACCGTACTATATAGTAGCTGTATAAGGAAAGTATTGTAATCGTGTGAAATGTTCGGTATCGAGATTTTTACAAATGTTGACGTTTCAGAGTTTTCTAAGTCTAATAAACACATTTTCAGCCATTGGACTGTCTGTCTGTCCGTCTGTCTGTCTGTGACAGCATTATCTCGGGAACGGATCGGTGTATTTTGTTGCATTCTTTTTTATTTTGTTTGGTACCAATATCGCCAAACTCGCCGGTGGCACTGAATGAGAATCCTGTATACACTGGGTGTTGAGCTATAGCCAAAAAACGTGATTTGCTCAAGACTATAGCGGGAAAACGGCTCTATGGATTTTGATTAAACTTGCCTAAAGTATTCTTCTGAGAGCCCTTTACCACCCGCATATAGCGGCATCTCTGAGAAGCACAAAAAAGTTATGCTTGAATATAATTCCTTATTTTCTACATGTTTCTTCAGATTCTGGCAAAACGTTTCATCTTGCGAAAAAATGATACATGACAGATTATATCTATAGTTTAGAAAGATTTTCGAATAGATTTAGTCAATGGTTACTCTTTGCTATTTTTTTCAAGTTTGACGCGTCGCCATTTTGAAATTATTTGTTCGATCATAGCCATTAACGAACTCAACCGAGATATTTTTATCCATTCGATTTTTGTAGACAATTTGAACCTGATATCTTCAAAAATGCGACCTCTATCGTGTTAACAAATTTTGTAATATCCCATATTGGTGGGCCAATGAAAACTTTACATACCGATTTAACGAATGTTAAACAAAAGATAGAAATACGCTCGGGCTCGTCGATTTTTGATTCGAGGGGGAACAACTTTGGTACTTTTTTCAGTCCCGCAGCTCCTACCCCCTAACGGGGGTAAGCACGACTCCCTGATTTTAAATAGGGATGAGGGGTATTGCTATACCTTATTTCAAAGATATCATCGAGTACTATCCAATCCTGACGTTTGGCTTGAAAATTTTCATCGATAACAAAATGACAGCTGAAATAGGGAAAGAGAAAATGAGAACACAAAGTGTACTTAAAAACAAAAAAAAAATTACTACCATTTACTTCCATGAAGTAAAATAAGTTCTGTTCAAAACTTTCCTGTACATTACGCAACATGTCGCGTGTAATTTGACGACATTAATTTATTATCTGATTTTGCAAATCTTCCAGTGAATCGGGCAGGTTAGCATGAATCCTAGATTTCAGATGACCTCAAAGAAAAAAGTCCAGAGGAGACAGATCAGGTGACCTGGGTGGCCACTCAATATGTCCTCTTCTTCCAATCCAATTTTGAGGAAAAGTTTTATCCAAAAATTGACGTACAGGTTGTACAAAATGAGATGGTGCGCCATCTTGCTAAAAAATATCGTATGATGGTCTTCTTCATTCTCCAATACTTGCACGAGGGCTGGATAAATAGTGTCTTCTAATAAATCCTGATAAATTTCGCCACTGCGGTTACCTGGTATAAAAAAGGGGCCAATTATGTTATTTCCATAAATACCCGCCCAAACGTTTACTTTTTGTACATGTTGTGTATGCACTTCTTGAAATAGTCTAGGATTTTCGTCTGACCAAAACCGATAGTTATGCCTATATACATTTTCTTTAATGTAGAATCTCATCCGTAAAACAGATATCGAACATGTGGTTAATATTGGTTATTGTTAATATTTTCACTGATCACTTCACAGAACTGGAGTCGACGATCAAAATCATCCTCAGGCAGTCCCTGAACCAATCGTATCTTGAAAGAATGAAATTTATGTTGTTTAACGATTCTCTTTATTGTTGTGCGTGCTACACCAGATGCGTTAGACAATTTCCTAGTACTGAGGGTCGAATCCATTGCTACATGAACTAAAACAGCCACTTCTATCGCTTCGTCTCTTTTTATTTTCGAATGAACCAGTAGCTTCAAATTTGGAAACTAGTTGCAAAACGTAAGTAGTGGAGACATTTCTTTCAAGATGACGTTCGTTAAATAAATTAACTGTTATTCGTGCAGAGTCGTCATTCTTAAAAAACAAGTTTAAAATTTCCACCCTTTCTTCTACGGAATATACAATTTTATTCTAGTGAAAACCACAAGCGAGTACTTATAAACAGATAACACCATGCCGTTGAAATTTTTTCGACATTCAAAATTGCGAACGATCGCAATAGGTACATTTCTATAAGAAATTTACCTAAAAGAAGTTGATGACAAAAGTTTTCAATCCAACTGCTACTGCACAATCACAACTCAAAAATTACCAGCACCAATAGAATTAATATTTTTTTGTATTTTTCAGTGCACGAACTAATAAAGTCGGTCCAATTTTTTGTAAAAAATATTTATTATTATTCAGAAGCTTCAGAGAAAATATGCTGTGACAGACAGTCAGACATCAGAGTGATCTTGTAAGAAATATTTCTTTAGTCGGATGAACGGAACACTAACACCCGATTTTTCGAGGAATATTTTCCAAATTGATTTATTGCGTAGATAATAATTTAATTTTTTGATCGATTTCAAAAAATAAGGAGTATACAAATCGATTGTGTTTTCTTTATTGGGCAATTTGTTTTCGAAATTTCAAAGTATGAGACGGCCAAATTAAAGAAGAGATTATATTTATCAACATTTAAATCTGACATTTTTAAAAAAGTTACGAGTTTTCGAGTTACAGCAGTGGTAAAGTGTGAATTTTCGCCGCGACTAATGTTACACTCAAAAGGGTGAAATAAATATTTTTTATTAAAAATTGAACCGACTTTATAAGCTGGTGCTCTGAAAAATATAAAATAATATTAATTCTATTGGTGCTGGTACTTTGGAAGTTTTGCAATTGTAGTTAGATAGAAGACTTTTGGCACCAACTTCAAAAGTACCATCACCAATGGAATTGATATTATTTTGTATTTTTCAGTGCACCAACTTTTAAATTCGGTACAATTTTTGGTAAAATATATTTTGAACATGTTTATGTGTAGCTATTATGTACGAGTAGAATGAATCAATAATCGATCTTCTACCCGTAATTTACCAAAGTTTAAAAAAAAATCCGACTGTCAGCAGGTAGAGATAAATTTCACATTTATTTTTATATTTTTTGAAAAATGATTCAGTTAAACGTTGTAGATATCTATAAGAAATTTCCCTAACATCTCAGAATCGTAGTGGTAGAGTTCAATGTAACCTTCATACTCTGTGGTTCAATGTCTAGATTGCAAAAAATGTGGTTTCTCAGTCTAAACAATTGGTTATGGGTCTTAGTACAGGTCTAAAAACTAGCAGAAATTTGAGAGGAGAGATGTTTTTTCTAGAAAATAGTTCTTAACTCGATGGCACTGAGATCGTAATTCTATGACAACCCTTATGGTCCACGAGGTATGAATAATATACATAAAAGAATGTATGTAAGTTAATCTAATATATTAATACGAGCAATTTTTGTATATAAAATCTAACTCGGAAATGGCTCTAAAGATTTTGAAAAAATTTGGTATCTAGATAAGATTCTACTATCTATATAGGTGTCACCCTCGAGTTCCACAAGCTTTTTCTAGAATAGCTCGGCAGATTTCGATAAAAAATTGTATAGAGAGGTTTTCGGGGCCGAGAAATTAATTGGTGATACTTTCATATTTAATATGTGCAACCCTCGAGGTCCAAAATAGCTGTATCGAGAATGGCTCCGCAGATTGCGATATAAATATCAAGGGGGCAGAGAAGTCAAGCTCTGGTATGTTTCACATTCACATTGCACTTTCGAGATCTACAAATTATAAGCTAGGTGAACGACAACGGCGATATTTACCAATCGCAACAAATTATAACTAAAAATATGCAATTTTTTTAACTAAGTAACTATTGAAGACCCACCCTAAATACTGTTTCACCCGAGCAAAGCTTGGCCGCCCATATATTAATTCTATAACATACATAGAGGGAGGGGTAATAACCACGAACTGGGAACGGAACTTTGAGAACTCTGTCAGTTATAATTTTTCCTTAATATGTTATCAAAAATTTACAAAAGAAGGGAATAATGGCTTTATCTGCCAGTGTTAAACAGTTAGCTTAATTATAAAAAAAAGTTAATCCGTTGTATAAATTTATTGTGTAAAATCCTTATAGAAGGCAAGACATATCTGGAAAGATTTGTTAGTTTCATTTGAATTTAACATAGTATAATTATCGTAATATACAGTGGAGTATCACAGGAAAACAGAGCAGCTGCAGGAGTTGGGTGCATAATCAATAAACAAATTGAGGAGCAGATACAAAACTGGATACCATGGAATGAACCCCATACTGACAGTAGAGATGACAAATAACATGCCAGATAAGATCAATAATAATCGCTTATGGGACAAATGAAGATGATAAAGCCACCAATAAAGATAAATTTTGGAACGAGCTGACAAAAATAATAGACCAAAGTAATGGAAAAAAATATTTAATAGGAGATACCAATAGCAGAGTTGGACAACTGGATAGTGAATACAAAATTTGGAGAATTAACTAGAAATAATAATGTTAGGAGACTACTTGATTTTTGTCTCACAAACGATTTTATTATAACAAACACGTTTTCCCTCATAAGAATATAAACAAATATACCAGAGAAGTATAGAGTAGAAATGAAAAATCAATAATTGACTATGTAATAACAGAAAGCCAGTACAGAAAAACAATAATGGATACAAGAGTTAAAAGAGGAGCAGAAATAGTGACCACTATCTAGTAATAACGACAATACGGGAGAAAATCGAAAACAAAACCCTTCAACTAACAAGGCGCAAAGAAAAAGCACACATATTAAGTTAATAAAGTCTTATAAACTTACAGATAAAGAAGTAGCAGATAAATACAAAAACGAAATAAATATTGAGTTTATAAATAATAACATAAGTACGGAAAGTAGAAACATAGAAAATGACTGGGGAATATTTAAATATATAGTACTAAGGAGAGCTGAAAAAGTATGTGGAGCGAATAGGAAAAACAATAATAGGAAGCAGACGGCATGGTGGATGGACGAGATTAAAAATCAAGTAAAGAAAAAGAAGGGAGCCTGGAAATATTATTTGACAAATAAGACAAAAGAAAGTTACGATATATACCAAAAAGAAAGAGAAACCATTAAAACGATAATAAAGGCCTCCAAGACCAATCAATGGAGAAAATTTGGTGAGAAGATGGAACAAGACTCTAAAGGAAACCAAAAACTATTCTATCGAGCACTTAAATCGTTACGAACAGAAAAACAGCATTATACGCAAAGCATTAGAAATAAAAATCGTCATATAATAACAGAAGAAAAAGATATTATGGAAAGATGGCTAGTGTATTTTATAGATATATTACCCAGAATAGATGACACCCTAGATACTCTCTCTGGGTCACGATGGTTTTCTACACTAGATCAGAAAAGTGGATACTGACAATTCACTGTGATGCCGTTTGGACTATGCAATGCTCCCGCTACATTTGAGAGGCTTATGGAAGCAGTTTTGAGAGGACTGACATGGCAAACCTGCCTAGTGTATTTGGATGACGTAATCGTGGTAGGAAAATCATTTGAGAAACACTCGAAGAATTTAAGAGAAGTTTTCCAACGATTACGTGAGGCCAACCTGAAGCTGATTCCTAAGAAATGTTATCTGTTCCGACGTGAAGTAAGATATCTGTATGGTCGCTGCTTTGTAGTCAGAACTGACCATGCAGCGTTGAAGTGGCTCTTGCAATTCCGTAATCCTGAAGGACAAGTGGCAAGATGACTAGAACGTCTTCAGGAATATGACTATGACATCGAGCACAGGGCAGGAAAAGTTCATGGAAACGCAGATGCTTTATCCAGAAAACCGTGCAAACTGCACCCACTGCTCGAAGACGGAAGAGAAGTTTTGCCCTATACGACGAACTATCGTAGAGAATGAGGAGTGGCAGCCCGAACAAATGAAACTGGCCCAAGAGAACGACCCATGTTTGAGAGTGGTCTTGGAGTGGATGCGCCGTAAAGAGAGGCCGTCTTGGCAGGATATAAGCTTACGAAGCCCAGAAGTGAAAGCATATTGGAGCCAATGGGACTCTTTTGTGTTAAGAGATGATCTGCTGTATAGAACCTTTGAGTCTGAAGATGGCACTGAATCCAGATTTCAACTAGTTGTGCCGAGACGCAAAGTGCCGGAAGTACTACGTCAGCTACATGATGGAGCCTCGGGTGGACATTTTGGAGCCACCAACACTCTGCAGAAGGTTCGAGAACGATTCTATTGGGTGAATTGCAAGGAAGACGAGAGACATTGGTGCCGTAAGTGTGAAGTGTGTGCAGCCAGCAATGGACCACTTGGCAGAAAGCGGGCACCTATGAGGCAGTATAATGTTGGGAGTCCCATGGAGTGAGTTGCTGTGGATATTGCGGGGCCATTTCCTGAAACGGACAATGGGAATAAGTATATCCTTGTAGCCATGGATTACTTCACAAAGTGGACAGAGGCGTACGCAATCGCGAACCAAAAAGCATCGTCCGTCGCCGAGGTGTTGGTGAAGGAATTCTTTTCACGTTTTGGCGTTCCTCTTGAAATCCATTCAGACCAAGGAAGAAACTTCGAGTCAGCCCTGTTTCAAGATGTGTGCAGACTAATAGGTGCGAACAAGACCAGAACGACCCCTTTGCATCCTCAATAGGACGGAATGGTAGAGAGGATGAACCGAACCATGGGAAAGCACCTCTTTAAGGTTGTCTCAGAACATCAGAGAGATTGGGATTAGTACATCCATTTGTTCCTGATGGCATATCGGGCGGCTGTGAATAAAACAATTGGTCAGACACCTGCTAGTTTAAAGTTGCGCCTACCCTGTGACCTGGAATTTTGCCGCAGACCTAATAGGACAATGTCGCAAGAGAAGGATATGTCGACCAATTGAGAGCCAGAATGGATAAAGTCCACGAGCTAGCCAGACAAAACATCCAGCTCGCCAGTGATCGAATGAAGCACCACTACAATATTCGATCAGCTGATGGAGACCTGGTTTGGCTGTATAATCCCCAAAGACGTCGAGGCCTTTGTCCCAAACTCCAGAGGCAATGGGAAGGTCCATATGAAATCATGAAGAGGATAAATGACGTCATCTATCGTATCCGAAAGTTACCAAGGGGAAAACCTAGAGTGGTGCACATAAACCGACTCGCACCATACGCTGGATCAAACAACCAGGAAGAAGCACGAGTGGCTCTTCAAGAAAAGGATACTGAAAAACAAGATGTCAGCTTCAACGAGTTCATGGCCGACTATGCGGATCGGAAGAAGGTCAGACTCGGTGTGACAGTTGAGGTTCAACAAGATCTTTTCAAACTACCAGCCGACATTTCTATTGCCCACTGTGTAGCAGAGGATCTACGTATGGGCCGAGGAATTGCTTTGCTGTTTAAAAAGAAGTTTGAGAGACTGGATGAATTGTCAGCCCAACGACCAAGAGTAGGAAAAGTTCTGCGACTAGCAGATGGTAATCGGAACCTCTTCTATTTGGTTACGAAGAAGATGTCTAGAGGAAAACCCACTTACAAGGATATCTGACATGCACTGAAGAGCCTAAGGAATGAAGTCAGGAATTACGACATTGAGAAGTTGGGTCTTTCGAAAATAGGCTGCGGGTTGGACGGGCTAGATTGGAAGATTGTAAGGAGCATGATCGAATACTTCTTCCAGGACACTGGCGTGCAAATTACCGTGTGTTGCTTCAATCCAAATGACGTGTACTCGGTAAAGACGATAGACTGTTACTTCTTCAACAAGGGTGTTTGCCTGGCAGGAACCAATTGCAGATTCCGTCATAGAACAGAAATGCAGCAAGGTACTACCAAGGATGATGCTGATCTGGACGATCAGATGCCAAGGAGGGGGCAGTGTAACGTGAGAACTCACCCAAATAATAAAAGACACTCACACACACACACACACACACAAATATCTGAAGGCCTGGAAGCGTTCCGATTGCTCTTGAAGGAGAATGTTGTTAATAACATCCTGGAAATCCAGAAGCACCGAGAATGTGGGGCCCTGACGCTAGCACACAGGAGGGTCGAGGACTGGTGTCACTCGAATGTTCCAGAGCTTTTTAGGTTAGATATATAATGCCGACGGCAATGACATGGAACTCAGTTAGTCATAGATAGTCGGTCGGTAATAGATCATAGACAGCAGACAGCCGTGTATAGTCAGAGAGTTGAGAGTATTCATACAACCTTGAATACAAATAGCGCACTAAGCGCTAAGCCATGCTGTGAATATAAATGTGTATATAGTCGTCTAGTTATTAGTGTAAATAAATAAGTAAAAATAAATCGAACCCAGTTTTAATATAAATCCCCGTTACAATTGTAATATATATCTATTACAAAAAATAGAGCGGACTTTATTGTTGGTGCACTGAGATTACAAAATATTATTAATTCTAAAAGCCCTAGATATTTAATGAAATGTACTTTATTAATTTTTCTGCCGCTACATGGTTGTTTCGAGCAGTTGATCCTATAGATTGACAGAGATTGGAAACTTGGTTGACCGTCACTATGTGCGGAGAACGCTAGAAATCTGCTGTTTCCCACATTCAATGTTAGTTAACTTAATTTTAACCATTCGTTAATAGAACAGATCCCATTTTCGGCCTTTCTGCGCACATCCTCCCAGTCATTTCCGTAAAAGACCAAAGCAGTGTCATCAGCGAATGACACAATGTGTCCCTTAAAGTTTTTAATAAGAATAAGTGGGTTGCCATATGCAAGAAAAAGAATAGGTCCTAGTACAGTCCTTTGTGGTATTCCCCTGTTTATTTTTGCTCTGGAACTATAATGTTCCCCTATTTTCATTCTCTGGAATCGCTCAGATAAGTAGTTTTTTATCAAAGTATGAGCCATACCTCTGATACCTAGGTCATATAGTCTACTCAACAATTTTTGATGTGAAACCGTATCAAATGCTTTCGCTAAATTTAGGAAAATGGTGAATAGTGATATCTTTTTGATTAATATTTAAATTACTGACAATATTGTCAAACCTATCAAAAATAGCATTTTGTGAATTTAATTTTTCTCTAAATCCGAACTGCTGTTTTGATAATATGTTGTTTTTGTTGAAAAATTTCATTAGTCTATTTTTAACACAGTGTTCAAAAATTTTAGGAAAATTATTAATAAGGGAGATGGGTCTGTAGTTGTTAGGATTGCTGGACGATCCCGATTTAAATATTGGAATTACTATTGACTCTTTCTATTGAAAAGGCACAATACCGCTATTAATTATGAGATTTATTATATGGGCTAATGGTTTCAATATGTAAGGGTGTATCGATTTTATTAGACCGGAGTTGATTTTATCAGGTCCTGGAGAAGATTTCTGTTTCAATTTATTAATTATAAGAATAAGCTCGTTTTCGGTGACTGGTTATAAAAAGAGAGATATTTCGCAAATGTTACTATCCTTGATTTCATTCTCTGGTATATCATAACTACTGATCTTCTCAGCCATATTATCTCCTATTTCCTATGGTTACAACATTGCTGAAGAATTAATATTCTTCAAAAATAATCAATCAAAGCAATATGCAAAGTGTATTTTTTGGTAGTATCTACCTTCAACCAAACTATTTTTGTCGGTACCGCTTTGGTCAATAACATAGTAGCAAATTCAATTTCAAATTTCGCTATTTACCTACTCATCAAATAAATCTAGATTAAATTATTTAATGATTTTGAATAAATTTGTACTTCACAGCATGCATCATATCCGGTTCATTATTCCAGCCGTGAGATATCACAAATTATAGATATGTCTTCTCACTTTCTTCATTTTGAATCATTAAATTCAACGAAGACCTTGTTTTAGAATCGCATTGTCGCCTTGTTACAGCCCAGCGAACGAATTCAAAGCAAGGACAACAACAGTTTGATCTATTTTATTGTACAGTCAATAAGTAAATTATCATGTAGTTTAATGATTAGATTCGTATTATTATTGTCTAGTGAATATTACACAATTCAGGGCACCTGTCAACGGAAAAAGCACAATGATTTGTTCTTTATTAATTACATTTTTGTGGGCTCTGCAAGGTTGCAGTAAAAAATAAATGTATATTTCCAAGAATAACATAGAATGAGTGCAAAACTTATTATACAGAGGTTCATATAGACCTACAAATCAGAACAATAAGATGAATTAATAAAGTTTCTCTTCACTTCGCAGGAAAAGTTTTCTTTCGTTAACACCTACTAGCTATCTTACTGAAAAATTTGACAGCCATATTTGCAAAAAAATGTTCTCACTACAAAAAACTATAACGATTGTTAATAAATTTCTGAGAAAATCTATAAAAATATCGGAGTATATTTTTTTAGGCTTCTATTTCAATCCAATGTAATTTATAAATTTCACTTTGCTAAAGAATTTTACTATAGGTAGGTAGGTACCTATTTGTCTTTTGTAGATATCTGATATTACCTAAGAGTTTAAAATTCTTATTTCAATAGATTACATATTATTTCGTGTACTTCGTGAAAACAATTTGTAACTATATGTATTTTTTAAGTAAGTACCTATAGGTAATCAGAATAATTCAATCTACCCATTCTCTTTGGTTGAAATTCTTGGGCATGTTCCAAGAACCATAAAAATCAAGAAGTCTGATATTAATAACAAACATATGACACCTACTGTTTACAGCAATTAAAGTACAACATAAAAAAATCTAACACATACTAGATTGTGATCTAGATACCTAGGTAGATATGTTATTTATGCATAAATAATATAAAGATAATGAATTACCTTCGAAAGCTATTTGCATAATCCTGGACCGTGTTAGTGACCAGGATGTATTTCAAATAATTTCATAAACCTCTCACTTTATAATTAACTACTCAATCTTTTTAATTCATTACCGATTTCAATTTGATAAATAAATGATATATTTTATGCGTATATTCGTAGTTGAAGGACTGTGAATGTGAGGACTTGACAGGGATAGATCCCTTTGTAAAAAAGCAATGAGTAGTTATATAGCCCCTAATCTTGAAAATAAACATCAAAATTTTTGTTTGATATTTCATAAGCAATAGGAGGATATTGGATATTCACTACTTCAACTTTATTTATATTTTGAGAACAATAAACATGTAATTTGACGAATAAGTTTGCATAAACGACTATCCCTACTTTCGGAAGACTGCACACAAATTTTATTCTTATATGATAATATAAACACTTAAACTGCTTCGATTCACGATACAAATCTTAATTGTTTATGTACCTGTATTTCATTCAAATACCTAGGGATGTTTGGACTTTCTCCGTTCTCAAATACATAAATATAGAAACATTAAAATGAACATCACTGTCAGTAAGTAATTTCTATACTTACCTATTTTGACCGTATCGACAAAATATATTTAGGTATGAATAATAATTGTTGAGACAAACAACAATGCTCATATTATTTATTTTTAACGAGACGCAACGTTTAGTCAGACTAAGAATAAACAGATAAAAAATACGAAATTAAATTTGTGCATAACCTTTTGGAAAGAAGTTCTGCAGCTTGCGGTAGGAGTTTTTTATTTAGTTTGGCGCATCAACCATGACAGGTTATTATCGCGTTACGATAGATATTACAAAACAAAGAATATATTTCAAAGTTTAACATTAGCATAAGATAACATTGTTCAAATCTCATTGTAAAGATTAGTGTCCGTCAGGTATCTCAGAACATTTTTAATCGAATTGGTTCAGAGGAAGGTGACACCATTGTCTGGATGCATGCAACTTAGTGCACTCAATTAGAGTGTGTTTTACATTCTGCAGATGGGAAGGTCGATCCTTGATAGAATAACCTGGGATCTTCTATCGCTCGGGGAGTTTGTTTCACAGAGTTTTGAGTAATGGCATATTGGATATGAGTTTTGAAGTTTGATACTACTTAACTTTCCATATCAGATACTGCCCTGACTGCAGCCTGGTCTGCTACTTCGTTACCGGTTATACCGATGTGACATGGTAACCAAATGAAGTGACACTGTTTCCCTTTGCCAGTATGGATTTATAGATATCTGTAGTTTAATTGCACTAACTTATTAGGTCACTGGGGTAGATTATTTGGATTGCATAGGTGGCACTGAGAGAGTCCGTTATAATCAATGAGTGACTGCTGGATATTTTCTTGCTCTGCGTAGATGTGAGTCTGGTAAATTCCATATAGCCTACCAGTGTAGCTACTGGAGTGTTTACTGAGACCGAAAATTTCAGTGATATTATTGCACCTGAAAGTATCCCCTGTGCCGTCGTTCATTCTTGAAGCGTCTCTATAGAAGTGTGTAGCTGTCGGAAATTGTTGAAGATGCTCTTGAGATGGGCTCTGACGATAAAAGGATTAGTATCACCTTTTCTGAAGCGGGATATAGTGGTATCAAAGTATGGATTGTTTATAGTCCATGGGGATGGGAATGAAATGGATAGTGGAAAGCAGCGTGGGAATGTTATTTGCTGTTCATCTTTATATCTGTTTATTCTCTCATAGAGGGGAGAGCATTTTCATCTCTGACACATTGCAGAATATTTTGTGGAGATTGTATTGGGTGTTCTGGATTTGAGGTTATTTTGTCTGCATATGCTAGGCTTAGGTAATGCCTATGGTGGTGAAGACTAGTTTCTCCACCCTCGCAGGGCACGATCTTTACTGGACTAGTGCAGAAAGCTCCCAGTGCTATTCTTATACCGGAATTGTGAACCGAGTTTAGAGATTTGATAACTTATTTGATTGCAGAATTGTAATCGGAGCATCCCTAGTCTTCGTCTAATCAAACAGAAATCAATCTCTAAATTAATATTAAAACACTGACTGACAGTACAGTAAGGGGCTGGACATAACATCGATCTAGTCATTGAGAAGATTACCCGAATGTTCACATTTAATAATGTCCAATAACTCATGTAGATTCAATTTTAACCCTTTCTTATTGGTAGATATGTACGATTTTTAAATTAACATTAAATGTGTGATTATTACAATTGAGATGTAGCACATGGTTTGAATTAGTTCTATGGTATAGGTATATGAGGAGTTCTAGTGCTCATTGATACGATATTGAAAATTTCTGCCAGTTTGACCCATGACCTACGTAAACTTTCGAATAATCACCAATAGTGAGTTCATAAACGCCTGATTTACAATTATTGGGAATTTATGCTTTATTGTTCTTGATTAATTTACCTGATTATATCTAATAATGAGATTATTGTGCTGAAATAATTGTCATATTTGAACAATATACAATATACCTACCTATTAATGAAAATTTATAGGATTTCCATCAAGTAATAACCAATACACTTATTACTAGCTCTCTATATAAAGTGAAATTAGGAATTGGAGAAAAAACGAACTTCGCTCCTGACAGGGCTCCTCCAAACACACAACTTTTTTTCAGAGATGTCTTTGGTTAGGTTGTTCAAGAGTTCTTGATTATTTTCAGATAAGACTCATCAACATTGAGCTTCAAAACTGTACCTAACAGTACCTAGTAGTTTTTGTAAAAAATATTCATTTAGCAGTATTATAATATAAACTTTTAAAAAAGACAAATATAGAAAAATGATTTATACATTTTCAAAGTTGGTCAAAACGAAAGCGACAAAAGCTTCTTCTACGGATGTTCCGTTGATTTGCATCGCAAAAAAGTTAACGTTAACCGATTTCAAGGATATATATTTAATTTGAAGGAGAACGAGTTTTGAAAAATGTTTTGGAGAAAGGACACAATGGATTTAAAAAAATCAGGTACTTGACTATCTCTCTTATTTGTATCTAAAATCTGAAAGCCATCATCAAAATAGGTGCATATTTACAATGCCAAACGCGTGAATTATAATAGAAAGAAACATAGGTACCTAAATTTTGGTGAAACAATCTCGGGCATATAGTGTATATAAACTATATAAACGACGTTTATCTACTCCTATAAAATTATAATCATACAACTGCTTCTGAGCAATTAATAGTAGGTATCCATACGTATAAACAAACAGCGTGAGTTGTAATAACACACTATTGAGTAATAATTATAACATATATAATTGTTATAACTATTAGGATTTGTGAATAAAGTTCTTTCTTTGTACCTGCATCTTATAGTATACATATATTGTTGACTTGATTGTTATAAATAGTTGAGGATAAAGTATAGTACCTATTCAACTTGCGGTAACGATCATACCTCTCTTGATAAATAATTTAATTACAGGACCCGCCTTTACCTGCTTAGTAATGATCAATATAAGCGCTTGTTAAATAATATACTATTAATTATAGGGATTCATTTTACTGGACAAAGAAAAAGGAGGAGGCATTCAATTCGACAATCTGCTTTTTGATGTTTTTCGCACTTTTGACGATTCATGTTTCATTAGAAAGAGGTCCCATATCTTTTGTCAAAATCCAATTTCTCCTTCCCCTCAAAAATACCTCCAAAATCTTTGGAGGGGGAAAATTTTGTTGAAAATTGAAAAGTTTATCTGGCAAGATTACAGAAAAGATAATTTCATTTCCGATTTTTTCTAAATCGGACATTATAAAGAAATCAAGTGCAAGATTGTTGCCGCTTCATTTTGAAATCACTTATTATTTTAAGTAAACTTTCGTCAATTTTGATGACTAATGAAGCACTCAAAAATGTGAAATACATATTCTGTATAAAAAATATTCTAATGGGACTTGTACTTGTAAGTTACGTACCTACCAAAAATCTTCTAACAACTCATAACTTCACAACATGAAAATTTGCCAATACCTTATTTCGCTTTTTTCAGTGCTCCAATTGTTTTATTATTCATTTATATTTTGATATATGGTATTTGTAGATACAGACTCATTTTTGAATTACCCCGAATAACTAAATTTTTGTTAGTTTTAATTTTTAATATGAATAGAATAATTTAATTTTGTATGCACTTTTAGTATTATTATACATGAATTTATTTTTCTTATTTCTGTATCCATTTAGAACGTTCATTGATACATGACAATGTAGCTCTTTTGTATTCGCAGTTAATTGATTCTATTATGAAATATGACCAAAGATGATATCGTAAATACTCACTGTCAAATATAAACGAGATGGAAGAATGGCAACGAAATGACATCTTCAACTTGTTGGAACGGTGGTATCAAATAAGGAGTTATTACCGCCTTTATTTTTCTTTTTGATTACTGACTTTTATATTAACAACAAAGCACGATAAATAGTTTAGTTGATTCTAATGTAAATAATCTGTTATCTTGTAAAAACGAAATTTTATGAAATACTTCAATATGATTAGGTATTAGCTATTATAAATTCATGCACTTATATGTTCGGTCAATGTACAAATACCAATTATTATAATAAGTTGATAGTTTATTAAATGATTCATTCATTATTATTAATTATTCCTCCCTCAGCTCAGTATGTGTGGGAATACTATGGGCTACCACGGAAGACTAGGTGTTAAATTGCATTTGTACTCTTCTACCAGATATTCGTCCTTAAGTGAAATATGATGAAACTTTTAGCAATTTATTTCACAAGAATTATTAATAAGGGACGTTGAAATACTATCAAAATTTTAGTTTAAATATTCAGCCGGACGAATAATCCTTCTAGCATTCTTGTGTACACCTAAACTGTCAATTACAAAAAAGATGAATACATTCAAAATAAGTTATATAGAAGTGTACTGTATCTATTATTTGATAATACTTATAGTCGGTTCTGATAGGCGAACTGAATTTTAAAAATGAACAATGTTAACATGCCCTGAAATTGTTATGACACCAAATAAATTTGTTAAAATATATAAATAGGTTTTTACAATTATTTTCATCTCATCGACTTCTTTACTATACAACACCAACCATTCGTTGTTGAAGAGAAAAATACATTTCCATATCATGTTAGCGCAATCATATGAAAATATTTATGCGGGGGTGAAGCGCAGTCTCTCAAATGAAATATAAGAGATGAACCAAGATATTAGTAACTCATTTAAACGAAAAATCAACCCGTGAATGTCCTGCATTAGCTCTCCATTGAAGAAAATTAAATTGTAAGTACCTAGATCAATACAAACATCAATATTTAGTTATTAACATGCGAATTCAAAATAATTCCCATTTAATTTTTTTAACAATTCAATAACATGTCGAAGAAAATGTGTACATCATTGCCAAGGCTCAGCCCCTTGGTCATTGTCATTATGTCCATTGTAACGTCTGGAAACGGGGCACCCCAATTTGTACCAGCTCCAGTGATTCCATTAGCTATCATACCAAAGAGAATAATACCGAAACCAATAATAGCAAAGTCTATCATTCCCAAGCCTCTAGTACCAATAAGGGTATATCCAGAAGAAGACATTCCAACGCCAGTAAGTAATTAGAACAGTGCTTTTCACTGGAACTACAAAATCGTTATTTTAACAATGAAATTCATCTTTTATTCCAGTATGAATACGAATACAAAGTAGAAAATGCAGGAACTAACACGTACTTTGGGAAAAATGAACTTGGTGATGGAACTGGTTCAGTAACAGGCTCCTACTATGTCTACCTGCCGGATGGAAGATTGATGACCGTGGATTATACGGCCGATTCTGAGACAGGCTTCGTGCCAAGGGTCAGTTTTGCAAGCCAAACCACCTATCCAGGTGTCGTGGTACCTAGGGTCTTGTAAAGTATTCATTTTATGTTTTGTGAGATCATAATGATACTGAGAATGGGAAAAATAGACCCTTGGATTTGTTCTTATTTATGCTAGCAATAAATTGGGTTATAACTATGTATTTAGGAATTATGCTTTCTATTGCAAATAAAGTATTTCAACTGATTTTTTAAATTATTATCATGACATTATGACGCATTTTGCATAGTAAATGTACTAAAAGATTCTTTGACTGTTGAGAAATGATTCCATAAACAAAAATTAAGAAATAATTTCCGATAACCTTTGAATTGGGAAGAATAGAAGACTCACCAGCTAGAATACATTTTTTTTTCAATACATCATCTAAATAAGACAGTCCTAGCTTTTATAGAAAGTTTTTCTTTCTTCACATTTTTAAGTGACAACAGAAAATATATTAAATATAAAACTTCAATAAATACGTTTAATAATTCATAAATAAAGGACTCTCGAAAACGCACGAACATACATACTCACGAAATAAAAATAAACATGCAATCGAATGATCATATTGTGTGGAAATAAAGTACCGGATAAATTCTTTATTCCTCAAATTAAAGATATTTTGGCAACAACCTCAGACACATCGACTTTCAGTCGTGTCTCGTATCTAGTATTATGCCAGCTTGTGACCTCACCCGGGTTTGATATAAGACGTCATCGATTTAATTCTTACAGCCAATTAACATTTATTGTTTTGAAGATACAAACATTTTAAAATCATTACATTTGAAGATCTGCAATAAATTGAAAACAATACATTAAGTACTAAATTGACAAAAAATAAATAACAATAACAAGTATTTATTTGTAAAAATAAAAATAGCTTTTTGATTGTTTTATATCTTTTACACTATTATTTATCCAGAAAACAAAATTATACGGTATTCCATTTGAAAATTAAATCGATCGATCACAAACTTGAAAAATTGAGAATTTATCCGTAATTTTTATATAAATGTATAAATCCTCTTTTTCTATGCACGGTTAAAAACACCTAATATGTAAATAATTATAAACAACAAAAATATTCAATTGCAAATAAAAGATTCGAATACGTTAATGTTTTTTAAATTGATAGAAAGAATTTAAAACAGTTGAGGTATTTAATCATTACTTGCTATGAATAAAAGAATGAATTTAGACGAATTATTCCGCAGGTTGTTGAAAATTAGGTGTAGCGATCAGAAATCTGAATATATGTCCCAAAAGAATGAATAGTTTCAAAATTTTGAATAGCAATTTAATCTGTTAAATATTTATTTACGTCTGACTTTTAGTTAGGTACCTATAAAGTTATTCTTGAAATTAAACAGTTATCCTCATGGACTTGTTCATAATACCGATGTAGGACAGGTAAATATAAGAATATGGGTAGAAATTATTTGAACAATAAATGTTGTAGTAAAAGAGCCATTAAAAATGCGATAAAGGCTTATAACACAACATTAAAGTTGTACCTATTATTTGTTATTATTATATATTCTCTAACGGTCGAATTTATAAAAAATCACCACATCCATAGTATATTTAGTATTTACAAGAATAACATACAAAGCAGAGTATCTATTTTTTTTAATGATAATATAATTCATGATTTTGAGTATCGATCAACTTGACATGATGTGCAGATACGACAATTCGTCGAATCGAAATCAATCTATCAAGTAGATACTTTAATACTACTGAGATCAAAAGAATAATGGGAATTCAGTGATTCACTATTGATACCTGTCAATACCAAGAAGTACTTCTTTGAGATTTGAAAACAATATGTACCTATTAAACTATTAAGTGAAGGTTTGAAATGTTATTCACTTCTTACAGTTCGCGAAGACTAACACGACTAAAACCATCTATTTAATCAGATTAGATGACAAACACGCCTAACCTACCGGTATATGCCGATATCCAAGTATTATTCTTTTCTATAACAGAAGACTTTCTCATCTGTTTGATTGCCGTGAAATAAATTTTACTAACTTTGTGAGATTAGTTGTAAACCAAATAATGCACTTTAGACTGCAAATGATGGTAGGAGTGCGGTTTCAACAATTCTGGGAAGAAAAACTGATGGCTGGAAACTACATGGAGGAGTATGTGTCTGTACCTAAATAGACTCGTATGCATTATAGGAAGGATGAAGCTAGATAGTGAGCTCTACTTAATGAAGAACTTCAATAGATATGAAAAAGTCTCATTGGGATAGGGCAACATGCCATTCCAGAATCAAGCCCGATTTAATGTAATGTGTGCAATCCTCTAGGTCCACATGGAATTTCTCATACATACATACTACATACCTAAACATAAGAATTTCGTACTATGGTAACATATGAAAGAGTTAAAATGATAATTTTAATGTTTAATTACTATCCTACCGCTACCCCAAAATACCACTAAGGAAAGTATTGTAACCGTTTGCTAAAATTATGCTGCGAACGGATGGACCAATTGTATTGCTTTTTTGTACTGTAGGGTGCAGATAACACAAGATGGACACCTTGCTTGCTGTAGAACATGTTCTGTTGGTGTCTGTAGTGGGGTAACTTGCGTCTCGATAGGAAATACCAGGAAAAAGGTATTAGCAACTGAACAGCTTATCTGAATATATCTATTTATCTGTTTACATTGGTTCGCTGCAAAAAAAATTGATTTCACACGATTTGATCGGACGATATTTGAATTCGCGATTTCCTTGAAAAATCGAATGAGTGAAGTTGCACTAACATATTTTTTATAAATTTTCGACAACAGCCGTTTTTAAATTTTCCTTGTCTATCACTTACAATAATGATTCTTTTAGTGATTTTTAAATAGTTTTTATTCCTTTGGGTTCTTGTATCAATGGACTCCGCAGCGATTTATCAGGCCCCATACGGTCTAGAGACTTGAAATTTCGAATTCGAACTTAGATCGCAGACATCTCGCCGCCTGTTAAGCTCCAAGTGTGGCCCAATTTATATTTATTTTTATAATATTAATTATAATAATCTCATTCAAGCAAGATCACTTTTTCTTCGACATGGAACAACAATGTCGGACAATGGGATCCGTCACTGGAATTACGCACGAGCATGGAGCGTATATAGGTACGTCTTTGTTCTCTGGTATATAGGTCCACTCTGGCAGATCGTCGTATATATTATTACTGTATGGTTATTGGTGTTGTGGTAGACAAAGAGTAATTTGTTATTGGAATTGCTGTTGCTGGCAAACAGATATACATAAGTATAGTTCAAATCGAGGGAAGGAGAGCAATAGTAGGTACTTATCGGTACGGTTCAAATCTTAGATGCCTAATAAACACTATTTTGATTTTTTTTTCAAAAATTCCACTTGTGTATGATTTTTTTTAGCAAAATTTATTCAAATCTACTTCCAAAGCATAAAAGTCAGTCAGTAAGTTGCTACATAATTATATATCAAATGAAACTAGCCTGACATCGATATCATTCTCGGTTCTTGAGGCAGTTGAAACGAAGAAAATATTTTTTTTATATCTACATAACCTTTTGAGAAGATTAATTATTATCAATTTTGATGAAAAAAAACTTTGACAGCTATAATGAACAATTAACCATTAAAATTCTGCTTGAAAGTAAAAATATATATTTTAATGAAGTCTAGATAGGTTTTTGTATACGTATCTGATACAATCATAGAACAATAAATATAAAAAAAAATGGACCAACTTTATTAGTTGGTGTACCGCAAAATATAAAATAATATTAATTCTATTGCTTCTGGTAATTTTGAAATTATGCAGTTGTAGTTAAATTGAAAACTTTGGGCACCAACTTCAAAAGTACCAGAACCAAGTGAATTAATAAATATTATTTTGTATTCTTCAGTACCGCAACTAATAAAGTCGCTCCATTTTTTTGTAAAAAATATTTATTTCACACTTTTGAGTGTAACATCAGTCATCGAGATCTCATCGCGGAAATATGTACAGTGCATCCCATTTTGGTTGAGACAGCCAGGTATCTCCCGTTGTTGTTGAAGATATAGTCTTGCGGTTTTCGCGGTCCTGTGTCACTTTTTTGTGAAACACAAGATGGCCTAAACAGATTTTGCCTGACTTCTTTTGTTCATAAGTTACAGCGCGTGTTTGAAAATTTACACTTTCTGGACTCCCCACAGATCTACGAAGTTTCTCAGCGATAATGTCAAATTGAAAACTTATCCCATAGAGAATTTTATGCAGAATCCAATAGCGCACGCAATTAATGGATTTTTTCAATGGAACACCCTGTATTTTATTATCTCATTAAATTTCTTATTTCTTTTCCTTTAAAACGATTTATATATATATATATATATATATATATATATATATATATATATATATATATATTGATTTTGTATTCTTGACTGGATTTATAATAAATAAAAAGATGTTCTTGGGGATGCAGTCATATATTCAATAAAATTCTTTGACTCAAGCCGAGCTTTAATAAATTAACAATGACATTTGTAATTGATGGCTATGAAATCTTTCCTGTTTTTGGTTAATTTATTCTAAATTCACGATTTTTGCCCTGAAGAAGAGAATAAACATTCTCGAAAGCTCGGCTTCAGTCAAAGAATTTTATTGAATATATGACTGCATCCCCAAGAACATCTTTTTATTTATATATATATATATATATATATATATATATATATATATATATATATATATATATCCGACAAAGGCTCCAGATCATTCGAGCGGCTTCTGGTCTTTGATTCGAAAGCCGCCACTGGACGCTTCTCGAAATCCCTTTGTCGGCAAGATCTCGCGCTTTCTTCAAACGGATGCCGCCACTTTGTAGCCAATACCGGCGGCTGTTCCCCTTGCACGTTACAATACAAAAAAAAGTTCCAATTAACGGAATATTACTTGTGAATTCCATAAAAGAAACAACAACAATACTTTTCTCAATACGTCTTAATGCACTTAAAATTATTGCGGGCCGTCTTTGTAAATTCTGGAGTAAGCTTTGTGTTTTGTTAGTGAATTAGCGTTATTGTTTTTGTTTCTTTCATGGAAAATCCACAAGTAATATTCCGTCAATTGGAACTTTTTTTGTATGAAAAATCATGGCCCACTATAAAAATTCAGTTTTTTCGTGATTTTGGAGCATTTTTAAAAACTTTATGATCATATATTATTTTGAAGGAAAAAAAAGGAATTTAATGAGATAATAAAATACAGGGTTTTACATTGGAAAAATCATAAGTTTGAGTAGTATATCCATTACCATACCCAGAGAAATATAATTGCGTGCACTACTGGATTCTGCAAAAAAATATCTATGTTATAAGTATAAAAAGGGTGAATTTTCAAAAACGCCCTGTAACTTATGAACAAAAGATGTTAGGCAAAATCTGTTTAGGGCATCTTGAGTTTCACAAAAATGTGACACAGGACCGTGAAAACTGCAAGACTCTCCTGTGTGTTCCTAAATACAAACCATTAGCCTGGCCAGGCTTAAATTATGTCATCAGTCAATGTCATATTCCTATATTTAGTCCACATATCTGTTTTCGACGGCCGTTTTAACCCTGGCCAGGCTAATGTTTCGAATTTCGGAACAGCCAGTCTATCTTCATCAACAACCGAGATACCTAGCTGTCTCAACCAAAATGAGATGAGAACAAGTTGTTTTCTTATGGGAACACACCTTATTTGAAGAGATAGAAAATTTTCAATTCCCGCTTCTGCACCTCGAATTTTAGGAGAAACTCACTGGTTTGAACGAAATTTGGCTAGCTTCAACCATTTGGCCGGTAGAGGGCGTTTGTGAAAACTCTGCAATTTAAACAATGCCACGTAATTTTTTTATTTTTAAAGTTAAGTTAAAATTGAAAAAAACATTTCTGAAGCAACTTTTTATGCAAAATACGGAAATGTTAGATGTTTTTATACAGGGTGTTCCGTTTACAAGTTACTAATATAAAATTTAAATTTTCTTATGAAGCACCCTGTATGTTTTTATACATTTGAAAGGAGCTAAAGATTACCTCTTCAATAATGTGGCACATATTAGATTTTGCTCTAATAGTTATGGAAATATTTAGGTTTTTATGATTCCGAATTGGCGCTGCGCATCAAATCGGTATAAATTAATTTTGGTTGTGCTATATAATCTGTTTTAAAATTGCTTACAAATTATCGTAAGCGATTCAATTTTCATCATTTCATTTTATCCATACTTAGGTATCTATTCGCCACGGTCTGAGTGGCAAAAGTAGAGAGTACTTGATTTGCTATTCTTTATAACGTAGTAGGCCATGAAATGAAATGTCAAAATTTTGCAACTATCAGCAAAAAAAAGGTTTATTTGCTAGTTTACGTCTTGTTGATTGTTTGTTATATTTATAATAATTTTTATATTGTTAAGAAAATGTTTGAACACTATAAAAAATATGACATGATAAAATGTTATCATGATGCCAACGAAAATTCTAACGCTGCCGCTAATTTATACCCTGAAAGGTATCCTGAACGTAGGCAGCCCGCTGCATTTTTAAGCGGTTAAAAGCAAACTTAATTCAATTTGGCTGCTTTGAAAAACCAAAAAGCAAACCTGTTATGAATGCCCATAAGATGGCCTGCAAAATCTCCCGACTTGAATCCCTTAAATTTTTTTCTTTGGGGAAAAATCAAAAATCTTACATATAATGAAGACAACCACTAGAGAGTTTCTAGAAGCTGCAGTGCGAAGAGCTTTTGAAACTTTAACACCTCTAGAACTCCTTAATGCCTTAATGCCGTCAACAATGTTAAAAAAGGTGTCGGTTGTGTTTGGGCCAGAACGGTAGGTAGTTCGAACACTTAATTTAGGTTCATAGTTTATATTTAATAGTTTTCGTTTTGCATTTATTCTTTTATGTTCCGTTTTTATTGTTATTACAATATTTATGATAAATATTATTAATTTTTTGTTTTTTCTAGACTTTAATTTAAATACAACCTGATACTGATACCTGATATCTGTCGACTGCTACTTATATGTTTGGTAGACAAAGCAAACTATATTGTGCGAATATGCGACAAAAAGTCAATTTGTATGCAATTTCAGAACATATTAGAGTAGGTATATAGCACAGCCAAAATTTATTTACACCGATTTGATGCGCAGCGTCAGTTCGGAACCATAAAAGCTGAATATTCCTATATCTTGCTTTATATCGTTGAGAAGGTAATTTCAAGCTCTTTTCAAATATGGAAAAATATACAGGGTGCTTCATTAGAAAATTTTAACTTTATATTAGTAACTCGTGAACAGAACACCCTGTATAAAAACATATGATATTTTCGTTTTCTGCATAAACAGTTTCTCAAGAAATGTTTTTTAAACTTAACTTATTTTTATTAATAAAAAAGTTACGTGGCATTGTTTAAATTGCAGAGTTTTTACAAATGCCCTCTGTCGGCCAAACAGTTACAGTTAGCCAATTTTCGTTTAAACCAATGAGTTTCTCATAAAATTCGATACGCAAAAACAGGGGTCAAAAATTTTTTAACTCTTCAAATAAGGTTTGTTCCCGTTAAAAATAACTTGTTTGACCCACCCTGTAAATATATTTTAGATTTTCCCACTGTTATAACTAGGAAACCGTACATTTTTTTGAAAAATATCCAATTTAAACATTGCCGGATATGGTCTTCTCTTTTAATTTTGTCATCTCAAATTTCCATTTTCAAAAAAATGCCCCCTTTGGAAGAAGTTTTTGAGGGGAAGGATATGTTGAATATAGAAAAATATCTTGAAAATCGGAGCACGTTAACTATTTAGTAGGCGCGAATATCCATAAGAAACATGTAGACAAACAATCGAATTGTATATCTCCTCCGTTTGGTTCGTCGGTCAAAAATTCAAACAACATTGAAAAAGCAAATGTATTGTCGAGTAGCGTACCTTTAGAAGAAAGCAACACCCATTATTCGTATTCAGATCAACTACGGCACGCACACATAAATCAGTCATCATGAAGTGTCTCGACAGCCCCGGAAAAACCTTCGCACACACGTTCACCAGAGGTCTGTGGTGTGACCGACCCATGGAGGACCACATGGTCCATCCCACCACCAACATGACTGAGGCAAGCGCGGCTGCAGCAGAAGTTGGTTCTTGTACATGCAGGAGTCGATGTCGATGACAGTCCACAAACGAAGAAGTCGGTGGACGGTATATAGATACTCAGGTGACGACGTCCAAGGACATGTCTTCGTGGCTACGCGTGCGTTAGTTGCTTAACGCGATATATTTTTTTTTCTAGCACGCTTTCTTTCTTACCGGCAAAGTTCCGTTGTTTGTGTTTTGAATAATCATCATCATGAGGTTTTGCGTGGTAAGTAGAGAAACTTGTACCTAACGAAGAAGATAGATAATCCATCACCAAAAATATTCATTTTTGTTTTCGGTAATATGCATACGCTATTGTGCATATTATCTTGTATGGAAGTAGTTTGACAATTTACCAATTACCACTAGTTCATCCAATAACTGATACATAGTTCTCTTATTTTCTCAACATTAGTACGTCAATTTCAGAAAATTCAAAAAATGTAGTTTCATGAGTACTACAGCAAATGATAGAGCAGAAACTGATAAGAATATTTTAATTCTTGAAATTTTTATGTTCCTAATTCAACAAAAACAAAAATTATTATCAATTTATCAAGTTCTGATTTTTAGGGTATTCCTTACTGTCGCTCAGTGTATCATTTGCGTTGGGTTTTAGCGGATTTTATATGTTTTTCTATCTCAAATATTTTTCGGCTCTTATAGATTTGAAATATGCTTATTACTCTATACTTAAGTATTTTTAGTTTTTCATCTGCAAATCACTTTAAACATTGTATTCAAAATAGTCATTATTGCGATATTGAAAAACCTGTTAAATTGATCAAGCCTGTCAAGGCATTAATTTCTGCTATTAGAATTAGGTAGTTTACACAGGTCTTTTAGAAAAAAATGTATCTATTGTGAAAAAAAACTATGTCATCTTACGTTTTCGGAATCTTAACTCCTTTCTAACTCAAGGCTTCAATTATAAAATTGTCTCCCCGTCTTGATTTACCCTTGGGTCTTTTAACGAGTGATTCAGATTGGTTTGCTAACTTAGGGAGTCTTTGGACTGGCATCCAGTGGAGTTGTAATTTTTTATGAGAGTCAGGAGGAATTCAATATTGAGGAAGTATTTTATGTTTTGGTTTCCGATGAAATTTCTTCTTAAAAAAATATGAAAACAAAATTATACAAATTCAGACTTCGAATTGAGGTAGGTACATCATACATATCATGTTTAGTTATCAAAACCAAACACCTCATACATTGTATATTGAGCTTAACTGTAGCGGAAAATTCAGGTAGAACTGAAAAATATGGTCATAAAAGGAGAAACCTTCCTCCGTTGAGGATGAAGAAACAAGGGGAAGATTGTATTTACACCTACTTTTTATTTAATTTTATTAGTGTTGTAACCCTATGAAGGTTTTTGCTTTGGTTATACATTCTCGGCAGTGAAATACAGGCAGGTGTCCCAATGAGGTCAGCAAGGTGGGATAATAGGAAAAGCTTGAACCTTACTACTTTGAAAAAATCTTCTAGAATGGCCGCTAGGTAGCGTAATTACCATGGTATAAAATAAAGTTAAGTTCAGTTTTACCGGAAATGGAAATTTCATGAAATTCTGCTTAATTTTGGTCCTTAATCTTTTTCCGTATTTTTGATTATAAGGGTAGGGAGCGTTATGATAATTTAACGAGTTTAGTCTTGTTTGAAAGATAATTCGACGCTTATTTCATATATATTTCATATTTTTATATAGATACAAGAAAATGTGGCCCACATGTTTTCCCAAGTTGAAAATATATTTATTTATCGCCTTGCAGACCTATTGTCGACAGTGTTTGATTCGAATATTAAGTTGACAATATTTCTAATGTTTACCTACTATAATGTTTCAATTTTAAATTCTTCTCTAAAATTTTATTATTTAACTATCAGTTAATTTTTTGTAAATTTTATCATTAAAAAATATTTTTGGCTGATTGGTTTGATTGTAGCAATTACTTTTGCTACAATATTTTCTCAAAAAGTCGACAATTAAATTTAAAAACTATAAAACAGATGTATTTTATTTACGGCAATCTAAGGATAAAAATCCTGCTCGTCCTTGCTGGATTTTTCTCAAGTATGATTTTGCTCTCATCTAAGTTATTACAAATCCATTACGAAGTTGAAAGTGTACCTACTCCTTGATGCTCGCTCACATATTTCTGTTTTACTTTTAGGTATATCTTTCGGAACTGGTTCCAATCAGTGTACATTTTCAAGAAAAAAATGTTTCGATTCAAAACAATAAAAACACGTAGATTAGCGAAACCTCACACAAATTCCATGTCCTAAGTCCTAAATTGTAATTGTCCAGATTAGTAAATATATGCGTTGCGTTGAATGCGTGATTCGCCACAAATTTTTGCGGTGCAAATTTGGCATCTTTTCCCACATAAATATTTCTGTTGTGTGCCGTGCGTTCTTGCTTAACATGTGAGTGATTATTTTACTTAGAACAATGTGCGCGTTGCTTGTTTTTATAGGTTAGGTTCTCGTTCAATAATCTGGTACCATAATAATAATTTATTTATTAATGGGCTAAATTTAGCACAGTGCTATTCTTTATGTTGATACGGATGCTTAATCCAATAGTGCCTGGTTTTGTTTTTCTTTTGCTCTTATTTTTTCTTAATAGGATAGTGCATAACTATGACAGCAGCCTTTTTGCAATATTATCAACCCATCAGAAGACATAATCACAGATTCAGAATTTGTGATAATCAATAATTAATGCGTTCGCGAAAAAATACGTCCACACATTGATGTCTTGAAAAAAACCGACAATCCACGGATCGCGTGCGTTGAATACGGCGAAAATTTTTGTATGCGTCCATATGCGGCGAACAGGTCCACACTTGCATAAATTTGTATCACACTCACAAATTTGTGCCGAATGCCACGCACAACGTAAATTTTTACTAATCTGAATATTGAATGAAAAAATGGACCGACTTTATTAGTTGGTGCATTGAAAAATAAAAAATAATATTAATTCTCTTGGTGCTGGTACTTTTGAAGTTGTGCCGTTGTAGTTTGTTGCTGTAGGCACCAACTGCAAAAGTACCAATAGAATGATTATTATTTTGTATTTTTCAGTGCACCAACTAATAAAGTCGGTCCAATTTTTTGTAAAAGTTATTCATTTCACACTTTTGAGTGTAACGTTATTCAACGTTCACTTATACCTACCAAAGATTCCATTATCTTTGCTTATACCAAAGAAGAACCCTTGTATCTTTTTGCTTGTACTTGCTACGAGTATTATTTAGAGATCTCATAACATCGCGGCGGAAATACTTATGTACACATATTTCAGACATTAACACTGCTGTAACTCGATGGAAAAACTGTTGTTACAGATAATCTGGTCTTTCATTTGGCATTCTCAGATTTTCAATTTCAAAGAAATTTCCCCCTCCACATAGCTGAAATACATATTTCAAATTTTAACATTGCTTTAACTCGAAAACCATAAATCTTTCCCCACCCCACCCACTTTTTAGAGGGAAAGAGATTTTGGATTTCAATTTTTCTAAATAAGAGACCATTTCTCAACTCTCATCTTTCAAATAAAACAAAAATCTTCTAAATCCGAGCACGTTTGCTATGCAAAACGCTTGAATAACCATGAAAAAGCAAACATACAACCGAATTGTATACCTCCTTCTTTTTTCAAGTCGGTCAAAAAGTACTATTTTCAGAGTAGATCGTACAGAAATCCACTCAAAGCAGACATACTATTGAATAACATTGAATAATTAATAACACGGATTCTCTAATTAATAATGCTTTTATGTGTTCGAATTTAGGACATTTTCAGGAATATTTTTTTATTGTACTTAGGTCTTAGAAGGGAAATTTTGTACAGTTCTTATTATGGTACACATCTCACCCAGCTTAAAGTCGAATATTCTTATGTTTATAATTTTCATCTAGTGTTTATGAATGCGACATATCAACAACATGAATTCGAGAGTATCTATACTAATAAATAAAATCGAAGTGTCTGTATTGATATCAAAATTACTCGATTCAAGTAATTGCATATAGAATTATATGTGTCACTAATAACAAAACAACATTTTTAAAATTTTTGTCTATCTGTATGCCTGTCCGGCTAATCTCCGTAACCGCTGAACCGAATCCGACGGAATTTTCACAGGCAGATAATGCGGACGAAGCCGCGAGTAACACCTACTTTCTAATAAATTAGACATAGACTTATGGATACTATACGTCTACAACATAGACATATGTGTTTATATGTCTGTGGTTTACAACATAAAAAATACAACCAAATTTCTTAGGAGTCACTACAAACCAGAAACATTGTTGAGTCCATTCTCCAATATCTTTCATAAGAAGTCACTCATGTAGCTACTATACTTTTAATTATTGGCAGTGACCCATTACTCTAAACTTAAAAATCATCATGTCTAGATTACCTGGTGAATGTCTAGGACTAGATTTATTTTTTTCTATTATCCACAAAACTGAACCGAATTATAATAACAACGAAATATAATCCTTATCAGTAATATTGGCCTGATACCTTGAGTATTGAGTAGCTAGCTAAATAAGTATCTATTAATCAATAATTTTAACCGAATGAATCATTCTAAACGATATCTTCAAGTCTTCCATTATCATTTTCTCCTATATGTACTCAAACAAACCATGAATGTAAAAATAAAATCAACAATAACATGTTCCACATCTATTGAATAATCATGATTTACACTACATTATTGGATGGGCCCAATTTATTTGAATGCATAACTTGTAAAAACCTAGTAAATATCCATGCAATGCAATTAGCTCACACATAAAGAATAAAAATATGATTTTTCTCATTCTCAGTGCACTCCTCCTTCGAAATAAAATCTTCATCTCACAGTTTCTAGGTGTATTATGGAAGACGATGAAGTGATAAATTGATGCAATGTCATGTTACGAAGAAGTCGTGTTAAAAAAATTGACATGATTTCGAGATGTGGACGATGAGATAAGTTCTATCGTTGTAACATTTAGTACTATGATGATAATAAGATTTAAGATGTATTACGACAAAGGAGCGCCCAATGACCCAATTGTAATAATTCTGAAGACAGTCACGATTTGCCTTATGAGCCACGAGTTTGAAAACATGAGATGTTTTGTAGAGTATTTAAGCTTTTTTCGTTCTGTGCATTACTCACGTCTTTCATTTTTAATTGAACAGGGATATCTTAGATTGATCACTTGCTTTTACTTATAACTTATTAAAAATATGTATGTTTTTTCAGATGCTAGTCACTATCATTAAATTATTATAGGGTACCTATCCACTTAGCGGAATTTAAACTCTTTCAGTTACGAAAATGTACAATATTTTCTATCTGGATAAAGCAAGTGATTCAGGTTGATTTCGCACCCATGTAACAAAAAAAGTGTAATAAAGATAGTACTTATTCTATTACCCATGTATATTCTTTGCTTGATCGCCCCGGTAATTTACATATTTTATACTTTACTACTGCTGTAACTTAAATACCGTATTTTTTAAATGTCCAATTTAAATTTTGCTCCATATAGTCTCTAATTTAATTTTCAATTTTCGAATAAAATTGCCCTCAACACATAGCGGAGACACACATATTTCTGACTTTACCACTGCAGAAACTCAGAAACCTATGATTTTTTTTAAATATCCAATTTAAACATTGCCGTCTATGGTCTCTTCTTTAGTTTTGTCATCACAAATTTTTATTTTTCAAACAAAAAATGCCCTCTTTAACCCATTTAGTTTTTGTGGGGAAGGAAATGTTGAATGTCGATTTTTTCCAATTCTCAATTAAATGAAAAAAAGAATCATGAAAATCAGAGCACGTTTACTATTTATATGGCGCGAATATACATAAAAGAACATACAAACAAACAGTCGAATTGTATACCTCCTCCGGTAGGTTCGTTAGTCGAAACAATTGTAAGTCATCAACTGTAAAACAGAACATAGGCTACTTCTTAAATATCAATTCGAACATCTTTTTGGAAGCACGATTCAAAAATACCATTTCGTTCCACTTTCCCCACTATCAGCAGAAATAAATGAAAGCATTCCATATCATTATTTTTCATTCACAATTCCCAGTATTCTGCTAATTATTAATTTATACAATAATAATAAACTTAAAGAGGAACACCCACATAAATCACGTGATCTCAATTAAAATTTTCAAAGGCAACTTTTATATAGTAAGTAATGACCTTGAAACGTTCACAAAGCAAATTAAATGAATCACATATTCAGTTAGGTAAATCTGAAATCTCTGGCTTCAGTGTGAAATTAATTATCCATGGTATTTTCGTTATAAAAAGGTGATTACTGATTTCCGTCCGTCCCGAGAGCCGGGAGCATGAATATCCTATCAATAAGCTGGATATACGGATGAGTTTGCGTAAGGGTATAATTTATAGTATCACAACCTTAAGGTGTAGCTATTTTTGAAAATTGCCAGTTTTGCCCACATAACGTACGATCTAGCCAAGAAGATACTGGTGATAAAATATAGATAACACAATGAAAGGTAAAATTTTGTAAGATCCGTAGACCTAGAAAAATTAAAATGTGGTAAGTGAAAATTGAATTAATACCCTGAAGGTTTCGTACATTTATATTATGATTAAGTAAATAGTAAATCTTTTTAGGATAAATTAATTAAAGGTATAAACAAATAAATCAAATACATTTTAATAATACAGACGTCACCCACAGGAATTTGTTTTATTAATAAATATTTTTTACAAAAAATTGGACCGACTTTATTAGTTGGTGCACTGAAAAATACAAAATAATACTAATTCAATTGGTGCTACTACTTTTTAATTTGTGCCGTTGTAAAGAACCAGTACCAATAGAATTAACTTTTTTTTCAGTGCACCAAGTCGTTCCATTTTTTTTAAATATTCATTTCACACTTTTGAGTGTAACATTAGTCACGAAAATTGTTGAACTTTCACTAATACCAAAGAAGATTGCACTTATCCTATTACCCATTTAAAGGTTTAGCTTGCACTTGTTATTTATTGACCGACGAACCCCAAACGGAGGAGGTATACAATTCGACTGTGTGCATATTTTTTTTTGGTTTGTGCGCGCCTTTCATATAGTAATCGTTCTCCGATTTTGATGATTTTTGATTCATTTGAAAGAGGAGGCTTGAGAAATGGTCCTATATTCATAAAAACGGGAATCCGACATCTCATTCCCTCCGAAAACCGCCCCCGAAGTGGGTAGAGGTGGCAAATTTTCTCGAAAATTGAAAATCTGCGGTGATATAATTAAAGATAGGACAATATAAATTGAACATTTTTTCAAAAGAGTAACGGTTTTCGAGATAGGGGCGTTTTAAATTCTCAAATATACCTATTTTCGCTATGTGGAGAGGGCGATTTCTGTCGAAAATTGAAAATCTGTTTGCAGTACATGAAAGACATAATTATTTGTAACAACATTTATAAAGAACGTTTTATCCTTAGAGTTACGCTTTTCAAGTTAAATCGATGTTAAAATGGTAACAACTAAAATATTCAAGCGTATTTCCGCAGCGATGTTCTGAGATCTCAATAATAACAACTACAAGCAAAGAATATACGTGGGCAATGGGATAAGTACTATCTTCATTGGTATTAGTGAATGTTTATCGATTTTCGTGACTAATGTTACACTCAAAAGAGTGAAATAAATATTTTTTACAAAAAATTGGACCGACGTTATCAGTTAGTGCTCTGAAAAATATAAAATAATATTAATTCTATTGGGGCTGGTACTTGTGAAGTTGGTGCCAAAAGTTATCAATCTACATGCAACTGCACAACTTCAAAAGTAACAGCCCCAATAGAATTAATATTATTTTATACTTTTCAGTGCACTAACTGATAACGTCGGTCCAATTTTTTGTAAAAAATATTTATTACTCAGAGATCTCACAACATCGCGGCGCAAATATACCTACATATTTCAGAATTTACTGCTGTAACTCCAACACCGCAATTCTTTAAAAAAAATCAATTTAAATGTTGCTAAATCGTCTTTAATTTGGCCTTCATATATTTTCAATTTTCGAAAAAAAAAAAGCCCCTTCTACCCTCTTCGGGGGAGGTTTTTGGGGTGAATGAAGTTTTGGATTTGAGTTTTTCTAAATATGGGACCATTTCTCAACTCTCTTTCAAATGAAACAAAAATCGTCCAAATCGGAATATCTACGTTCACTATGCAAAACGCGCGAACAGCCATAAAAAAGCAAATATGCTACCGAATTTACTTACCTCCTCCTTTTTTATTTCGGCCAAAAAGAAAACTGTGCCTATGGTTGAGCTAATTCGCTAGCTACCTGAATTTGAAGTGCTCTACTCTGTTTTTTCAACTACATTTAGTAGAGATAATTTTCTTTTTCCTGCAACTTAGTCATCAGAGAGATTTGGAGGCGAGATCGGACAAGAAAAAGCGAGTCTTTAGTTTTTTTTGTCACCTATCAGGTATGGAACCATAATAATATTGACAAAACTTGTCGCTAGATCTCTTATAAATCAATGGAATAGGTACCTACTTGTAAGTGAATTTTAAATTATTAGGGACATAATGGGCATTTTAACAACTGCCAAACTTTATCTTAAAACGACTACATTTATTCGATACAGTTTAGGAAATAAATAAAAGTTATCGTAGAACGGAACCTTTATGTAGTAGTATGTTCATTGAAAATTTATATTGTTGATCTTTTATCTAGATGTAGGTTTAACTTTGATTTGCCACATGTTCTTCCCGAGGACAAGAGGACATAAATGAAATATACATTCAAATACAATTTTTGAAATGCTGATTGACAAGCTTTCTAGCTATAAAATCCCCGCTGCAAAAAATATATCGACGTACCTAGACGCAACAATAATCGGTAATGATCATTAGCGCGATAAATATTAAAATTGGATTTATTTTTGCGTGGAAGTGATGAAGTGACAGAGCTTTCACATTTTTTCTTTTCTTCTGGAATGCTAGAGATGAATCAAGTTATTAAATTGATGAATGTTTAACAGTAGGCTTAAAATGAATGAAACTTTCGTTGACGCGCAGCCTTGGCGTTTTCTATTTGTCTTTACCTACCAAATCGATTTGATTTTGGAGATATATACAAATATTTACTTAATTACGACATCCTGTCAATCAATATTATGAGAGTCTTGTACCTGATTTTGAATAAATACTAATAAATATTTTTTTTAAGAAAAGTTGGGCCAAATTTGTTATTAAAAATTCAAAATAATCTTTTATTAGTTCACTCTTAGGTAACTAGGAGACATTTGGCATCTTCAAAGGGATCAGCTGCTATAGAATAAACATAATTTTGAATTTTATTGTACACAATTAATAAAGTCGGCCCTATTTTTTCAAAAAAATATGTATTTAACATTTTTTTGTCTTTTATTATACATGGAAATTGTTGAACCATAACAAAAATATAGCGATAATAATATTGCACTCTCCTATTCCTCGCAACCCATAATTTTTCTTAAATGTTCAATCTCAAGTTTGCTGGAAATGATCCTTTTTTATTCCTGCCAGATAAAATTTTCAGTTTTGGAAAATAAATTGATCCCCCACCCACTTTGTGCGTAAAGACATATTGGATATAAAAAATACTATACTCCTCTTCCCAATGAAAGAAGAATCATCAAAATTGATGCTCGTTATTACTAGGCAGGACGCGCGTACATACATAAAAAACAAATATACAGATTAAGTCATACAAAAACTAGGTCCGAATCTGTTAGATGTAGCCCTAAAAAAATAACAAATAATATCAACTACTAGGGATTGCATTGCCCAGTGGTTGAAATTCGAATGTAATTCAAACAAAAAAAATGGCAGCATGTTAACAAATGACTAATGTAATGGGCTCGGACTAAATTTAACGGAAGTTAACAAGAGCGTTAACATGTTTTAAAGTTAACTTAATAGTTACTATGTTCAGCAGATTGTTAACTTCGTTAATTAAAGATTAATGAGTTAATGCCCACCTTTGTATATCGATAACTATAAACGACTGGTCGACGTATATTTGCACTATTCAATTCAGTGTATTTGTAACACATATTGTGTATAACAATCAGGCCTAGACTTACAAGAGGTATAGTCGGGGCAAGTGCCCAGGGCGGCAATTTTTTTTAAGTCGGCAAAAATTTTGAAAGTGAAAATAACGACCTGTACACTGAGTTTCCAAACTTGGAAATCGCCTATCGAATATTTATGACATTAGCTGTAACAAACTGTATCGCAGAACGATCGTTTTCATGTTTGAAGAGAGTTAAAAATTTCTTATGCTCTACAATGACTTCTAATAGGCTCAATAGCAGCTACTCTATGCATCGAATCCGACGTACTTCAACGTTTAGATTGCGAAGATTTAATCGACCAATTCGCATTTCACAAAGTCAGACGTGTTTGCCTGTGAGAAAAATGATGTAATATAATTATGAGTCACCCTTAGACTAAGGGTCAAATTTATAATTGTTAGAAGAAAAAAAAAACAAATGTTTTTGGAATATATATCATATAATAAAGTTTCTGTAATAAATTAGTTATTTTAATTTTGAAGAATAAAATATATAAACTATAAGTTTAAGTAAAATTCCAGTATTGGAGCGGATTTTTTTCCAGTGCCCAGGAGTGGCATTAACTTTAAATCCGGCCCTAGTGACAATAAAGGTGGGATGGCTACTTATACATAATCGTAATGTATTCATCAAAACGATCACAATCATATACACACATAATATATATATATATATATATATATATATATATATATATATATACATATATATATATATATATATATATATATATATATATATGTACTAAATGACTTCGGTCTTTACAGTAGATAGATGGCTATAACCACACATAGCCATAAACTACCAACCATGAAAACAACTACTCGGTGGACAAAAGCCCCATCGCCCATCCCGCATTAAATTATATCATCGCTGGCAGGTGCAAAGGATCGAGATCTATCCCGATACCAATTGCGGTAACTTCTAACACCTTTTTGTTTCATTATCTATGGAACACATCACTTTGGAGCCAAGAACTGGATCACTGTGATTTCGACCTTATTAGGATCTCATTAGCTGAACATATGGCTCGGGATGTGTCCAAAGAGTCAGAAAAACTACTACTGTAAAGACCGAAGTCATTTAGTACATATCTTTCAGTAGCGAAATCTTTACATCTTTTCACATTGATACGTGGGTCGCGTTCAACTTTAACTTCCTAGGTGGCGCTGGAAGCGGCACGCTGTTTGGTTGTTTGCATCGCTTGTCGATGTAGAACCAGCAGTTTTCTGACTCTTTGGACACATCCCGAGCCATATGTTCAGCTGATGAGATCCTAATAAGGTCGAAATCACAGTGATCCTGTTCTTGGTTCCAAAGTGATGTGTTCCATAGATAATGAAACAAAAAGGTGTTAGAAGTTACCGCAATTGGTATCGGGATAGATCTCGATCCTTTGCACCTGCCAGCGATGATATAATTCAATGCGGGATGGGGCTTTTGTCCACCGAGTAGTTGTTTTCATCGTTGGTAGTTTATGGCTATGTGTGATTATAGCCATCTATCTACTGTAAAGACCGAAGTCATTTAGTACATATCTTTCAGTAGCGAAATCTTTACATCTGTTCTTATATATATATATATATAATATATATTATATATATAATATATAATATATGTGATAATCACATACATTACATTACAAATAGCTCACTTAAGTTTAATACATTTTATTTATCCACTTCTCTTTTTGAAATGGAAAATTATTCCTTTTAAGAAATATCAGTCAGATATGCATTTGATGTATCGATTGGCATATTGTAATAGGGCTGAGAAAAGACGACTTAACACAGAGCATGTGCCATACCGACGTTTTCAAATGAAAACACATTCGGTAGGCTTCATAACAGGCTGCCGAAAACAGGATCTTTCCGGCCGGTACTGGCAGACCATGAAATATAATAACTTTTTGTTTGGAAGAACATGTGTTGATTCCTGTCGAGGAAAATGCAGTTGCGGTACTCGAGGAATTGCATTAGAAGAAGGCGTTGATCATATGACTGTGTGGATGATTTCAAGACAGCTACATTATCCCTATCACCAACAGCGAGTACAAGGAGTGGGCGAAGTTGACTTCCCACCGCGAAAAGCCTTCTGTGTAGATGTTGGACAATTGTGCCAACGATACTCTATTTTTGCCTTATTGATTGGGTTGGGGTTGGTAATTTTTTGATAGGACTTTTTTTCTTTCCTGGAAGACTTAATGGCCAGATATATCTTAATTGTTTAGAACAGTCTTTTCAAAACTTGTTGGTAGATATTTCCCTGTATGTGATGGCACGTTTACCGTTCGTGGATGACGGTGCGCCAACCAATTTCAGTCTCTTATCAGTTGAATTTCTAAAAGCAGAATATCACGAAAGATGAATTGGCCGTGCAGGACCTATAGCGTGGCTAGACCGTTCTCCAGATCTCAATCCTCTAGACTTTTTCTTACAAGATCATCTAAAATCTTTTGTGTATTCAACACCAGTTCAAGAGGCTCGAGGATTTGCGACAGAGAGTACAAAATGGATGTCAGCAAATTCGGAATAAACGGCGATCACAACAATGCGTTGATGTCATTGGAAGGCACTTCGAGTATATTCCATAAGTCCACAAGCTTGGTTGTTATAATGTCCATCTGTATTTCATTTCAGAATATTTTCTTTTGAGTCGTTTGTGAGTTAAAATCAAGTTCACTTATATTCAAAATATAGCGGCAGCAATCTTCCACATTTCTAGTGCTACAATTTGGAATACGAAACGGTTCGAATTTTTCGATTTAAATATTGTTAGAAATTATCTTTTTCTTAATCCTGTCAGATATAATCATCAATATTCGAAAAAAATTGCCCCCTCCACCCTTTTGTGGGAGAACATGTTCTCTAACAGCACTCCTGTAACAAATGAAGAATTGTCAAAATCGGAGCACGTTTAGGTAGGTACTTTTCAAAACGCCCTAAGAGATATACGAAAATTAACGAAACGAAATTGTTCTGGTTACAAGTGGAGATACAATATGATTTCATTGCATTGTCTGGCCTTATCTGAAATAGTGTTTCTCCCCGCATTATTCACTATATTGGCTTGTTACAACTGTCAAGGGCCAGTTTTATAAAGGAATTGTCAACCGTCGGTTGGTCAACCGCTGGTTGAAGCAAAATCTACAGTTGAAATGTTCGAGAAAACTGTTAGTTGCTGTCATTTCAACCTTGGGTTGAAGGTTCATTATACAGAAAGTCACGGATGACCCTCGGTTGAGTTTCCTCGCTCTACCGGACATTATAAAACCGGCCCTAACAGCAACTTCATTTTCGGATAACATATTTTCAATACAATTATTATAAAAGCTTGGAACCAGATAGCTACCATGACCATGTTTTTTCTCCAATTAATTATATCAGAGCATATCATAATGCAATGGAACTGATTAAAAATAAATCATTACCTAACAGTCTTCGTAGAAGATTTGTAGTAGTTTTCTTGTCGTCTGAGAAAAAATATAAACGAGCATCCTCATTAGCACAAGATAACACTTTACGATCTCATTTCCAATTCTAATACATATTTGCATGCGTCCATTCTATTTTATCGTGTTTACATTTAATTATCATCTAACCAGAGCACGTCAATTAAACAAACATATTTTATAACTGTAGTTAACGTGATATAGTTACTAAAAGGGCTCTATAAATTTCATTTGAATGTTTTGCTCAATGCAAAACGCTGTTATCTACCTACATAATATTACGAAATTGATTAGCATGACAAACATATACAGGGTGTCCGCGCTTTTTTAGCAGGGCTTTTACAAATTGTAGTAGAAGTCATTGGTAACAAAAAACTGATATATGACATTTATGTACAGAGTGTTGGATTTGTCTTCCCCCTTTTTCATTTTTTAAAAATTTTGCAATTTTGTCTGTATTAATGATAGTCTTTTTTTTCGTAGTCTAATCTGTACTACTCTTTCCAGTGACGCCACAATAATAAACCTATTTGATAAAAAAATTAAAAAAATGTAGTAAAGTGCTGTTTTTTCTTAGTTTTATATTTTTTTAGATTAAACGTTGAAAAATATAACTTTTCGTATCAATTGTTTTTTCCTATTTCTGTTCGTTTAAAAATAATCAAAACTAGTCACAAAAAAGGATTTAGGTACTTGTTATCGCTTGCTGCCACAAGTTGGTGATGGATTACTGACATTAGTTGATTTCTCAAGTTGCAAAGGTACTAAAGCAATGTTTTGATGTTTGTTAACTTTTTTGATTTTAGATTTCATAAAACAATCAATTTCCTTTTCAACACTCTGTGAATTCAATACCACGAATCAGGGCATACATATTTGTAGGAAGTTTTTTTGTTAACAATGACTTCTACTAGAATAATTTGGGTATGAAATTCCTTCTAGAAAAAATGCAGAGACCCTATAATAATACCATTGATTGAATTTGTGTAGAGCCACATCAAGGCGCATCTCTGAGAAAAAGCTAGAAAAAAGTTATGCTTAAATAAAAATAATATATAATACCTTCATATTTTAGCTAAGCGGTTGTTTAACTTTTTTCAAAAGATTACGGTTTTCAAGTAACAGCAATGGTAAAGAATGAAAGATGTGTATTTCTGTTATGTGGAAGGGGGCAATTTTTTTTCGAAAATTGAAAATATGAGATGTGCAAGTTAAAGAACAGATTAGGTATATATAGCAACATTTAAATTGGACATTTTTCACAAACCCTACGGTTTTCGATTTACAGTAGTGGTCAAGTTTGAAACATGTGTATTTCTGCCGCGATGTTTTGAAATCTGTGAATAATAATTACAAGCAAAGAATTATACATGGGCAATAGGATAAGTTCTATCTGCTTTGGTATTAGTGAACGTTCAACGATTTTCATAACTAATGTTACACTCAAAAGTGTGAAATAAATATTTTTTACCAAAAATTGGACCGATTTTATTAGTTGGTACACTAACAAATACAGAATAATATTAATTGTATATGTGCTGGTACCTACTACCTACTGGAAGTTCAAGGCAAGCATTTTAATCATCTCCTTTATTCAAATTATTATTTTTTCATTACTATAAACGAATAAACAATATTATAAAGATCTTAGTGTATTGTAGAAACACTCGTTGCGCAAATTATATAATTTCTAATGTGATTTTTTAGATAATGTCTAAGACATTTCAAACGACTTATCACCCCTTTTCTACACCCTATTAAAAAAATGGGGATTAAAACTCTCACCCAAAGACGGTTATATAGGAATTAACAAAAAAACACGGGTTCACATTACCTACTTAAGTATAATTATATATATATCAGATTAATATCTTGGGTGATAAACGATCAGTATTAAATTTTTATAGTTTTGTAATAGAGAATACGTTTATTACACACTCACGAACGCATAAATAATAGAAGTGTTATTGCAATACGTGAATTTATTAATCTACTTCTGGAATTTATTATTGTTCACTGACTTTATTGCAAACGACTGACAGTAGGGTCGTGCAGCTCAGCTTCCGTGTTGTATTGCACTGCGGAAATTAAAAAAAATTGTTGCTTATTTGGATACCTGTTTTCATGAAATCGGTTTAGTGATAATCAATAAAGTAATCAATTTTGCATCACTGGTTTAAAAATATATATAAATAGAGCCTCGGTGATGAGTACCTCCTTTTTTCTACTCTCTGGTACCTACATAATCGGTACTCATTGCAAAAAGGTCTAACGGAGTCGTCATTTAAGCTCGATTCATATTATAAAACACAGAATGATCAAAATTTAGTATCAAATATACAAATTTCAAAACACTAACAATTCTATCAATTTTTTATATCAATAAAGTGCAAATAAAATCTTCACAGTTTGATAAACACACAAGTCATTAAATACGAAAATACCACAGCTTTTATTTTTCTCCTTATAACTTCAAATATGTTCTGAATGGGCAACATGCAGTATTTTAATTTTCGCTTTCATTTTAAAGAATACGATGTAAAAAAGCGGTTTTAAACTGACTGTTTAAAATTTCGCGCGAAAGCTGAGCTATAGTTCCGATGACGTCATTCATGTCTGTCACTCATATTTGTTCGTCGCCCGGAGGTAAGTAGTGTTCTCTGGTTCTTCGTTGGCTTTCATAAGTATTGCATTGTATGTAGTAGTATGCAGGTAGTAATAATAATGTTTTGAGCCATTGTGACCATCTACTTCAGCAAAGTTTTTAAATAAATGGTTTTTAACTGGACCTTCTGATCCAAAATTGGAGTCTGCTCTTATGAACCTAGCTTCCATTTTATTATAAAATACAATTAATTTTGTAACGAAATGATGTTTACCGTCTCACAAGTATAACCTCAAACAAGTTGCTATCATAATTCATAAAGAGGAAATATGCATGACAGACATGAGTGACGTCATCGGAACTGTAGTATCGTTTTCTCGAGAGAATTGAAATAGTCAGTTTAAAACCTTATTCTTTTGAAATAAATTATTGTACTTTGACTTTTTAATGCATTTGTGGTCTATTCTACAACGGAATTCTTTAACATGAATTCAAAAATACTTATATTGCATGTTGTCTATTTGAAATAGGAAAAAATGAAGTGCTTTGAGATTGATAAGTACCTACCTACATTTGTACCTGAATTTTGATAACTCTGTAAATAATAATGTCAATCTAATTTAGTTTACGACATCTTAGACCTTTTGCAATAAATATAAGTTACCGAGGTAACTATTGTCTACATTTTCATCATTTTTTTAAAGAAGTGGTGAAAAACTGATTTATTTTAGTTTTAGTTTTTTAGTGAACTTCACAGAACCAATTTCTATAACATTTTATGACTATGTAGGTACCCATAAAATGTAGGTACCGAAATAAGCGGAATGTAATTTAAATACATATTTTTAAAAGAAATTGGACCGACTTTATTAGCTGGTGCACTGAAAAATTCTATTGGTACTGCTGATTTTGAAGTTGTGCAGTTGCAGTTAGATTGAAAACTTTTGGCACAAACTTCTAAAGTACTAGAACTAATAGAATTAACGTTATTTCGTATTTTTCAATGCACCAACTAATAAAGTCGGTCGATTTTTTGTAAACAATATTTATTTCAAACTTTTAGTTGTAACATTAGTCATCAAAATCATTCAACGTTAAACAAAGAAGATGATAATACATTGCTTATACTTATTCAGAGATTTCAATACATCGCATAAACACAGAATAAACAACAACGCGGAAATACACATATTTCAAACTTTACCATTGCTGTAACTCGGAAACCTTTTGTTTTAAATGACCAATTTAAATTTTGTTACATATTAATCTCTACTTTAATTTGGCCGTCTCAGAAATTGCTCCACCACATAGCGAAAACACATATATTTCAGACTTTTCCACGGCTGTAACTCGGAAACCTATGATTTTTTTGAGAAAATGTCCAATTTAAACGTTGCCTGATATAATCTCCTTTTTAATCTTGTCGTGTCAATTGTTAAATTTTCGAAAAAAAAACTTTGGAGAAGTTTTTGAATGGGAGAGCATGTTGAATATAGATTTTTTCTAGAAGGGGGGCGAACTCTCAATAGTCTTCTATTAAATGAAAAAAGAATCATGAAAATCGGATCACGTTACTATTTAAACGCGCGAAATATATACCACCTCCATTTGGTTCGTTGGTCAATAAATATTTTTTACAAAAAATTGGACCGAAGTTATTAGTTGGTGCACTGAAAAATAAAAAAATAATATTAATTCTATTGGTGCTGGTACTTGTGAAGTTGGTGCCAAAAGTTTTCTTACTTTACTTCTTACTCCTTACCTCAGTTCATCGTGAATTTTTACGAATGTTACCACCGTTTTAACTCGCTTGTGGTTTTCACTAGAATAAAATGATTTATTTCGTAGAAGAAAGGGTGGAAATTTTAAAATTGTTTTTTTAAGATCGACGACTCTGCGCGAATAACAATTTATTTATTTAACGAACGTCATCCTGAAAGAAATGTCTTCTTTACTTACGTTGTGTCGCCACTAGTTTCTAGCTACTGGTTCAGTCTAAAATAAGAAGAGGGTGCATGAAAGAGACGAAGCGATGGAAGTGGCTGTTTTAGGTCATGTAGCAATGGATCCGACCCGACCCTCAGTACTAGGATAATTGCTGGTGTATCAAGCACAACAATTAGGAGAATCCTTAAACAACATAAATTTCATAATAATAAATAATAAAAATAAAATAATCAATATTACATGTTCGACATCTGTCGGTATTGGTCAGACGAGAATCCTAGACTATTTCATAAAGTGCATACTCAACATGTACAAAAAGTAAATGTTTGGGTGGGTATTTATGGAAATAACATAATCGGCCCCTTTTTATGTTTATAATATATTAATATATATTGAGGTAACCTCAGCGGCGAAATTTATGAGGATTTATTAGAAAACACTATTTATCCAGCCCACGTGCAAGTATTGGAGAATGAAGAAGACCATCATACGATCAATTTTCAGCATGATGGCGCACCAACTCATTTTGTACAACCTGTACGTCAATTTTTGGACAAAACTTTTCCTCGTAATTGGATTGGAAGAAGGGTACATATTGAGTGTCCACCGCGGTCACCTGATCTGTCTCCTCTGGACTTTTTTGGGGTCATCTGAAATCAAGATTTATGTTAACCTGCCCGATTCACTGGAAGATTTGCGAAATCAGATAATAAATGAATGCCGTCAAATTACACCCGACATGTTGCGTAATGTACGGGGACGTTTTGAACAGAACTTATTTTATTGCATGGAAGTGAACGGTGGTCATTTCCAGCCTTTAATAAACTAATAGAAAAATAAGTTTTTTTTTGGTTTTTAAGTACACTTTGTGTTCTCATTGTCTCTTTTCCTATTTCAGCTGTAGATGAAGTTGTTCCTCCTCGAATCAAAAATCGACGGGTCGCAGTATTTTCCCATCTTTTGATTTACATTCGTTAAATCGGTATCTAAAGTTTTCGTTGGCAAACCCTGTATATATAAAACAAAGTGGTGCTAGTTACACCATTTATAACTCAAGATTGGCTGGACCGTTTGTAAATATCTCTTATTTCTTGGATTCATCTTTGCATAGAACTAAAATATAAAGGAAATATCAGAAAATTAACTGAAAAAATATGCAGGTAATTAATTTTTATATAAATTAAGATTGGACATCCGCCATATTCCTTGCCGATATGTCAAACATAGATGTCGTACGACACTAAAATATCGGATCGTGAGTTTCATCTAATCCTCAAAAGGTGGCGCTTCCAAGAACAATAAATACGTTAAAAAATTGAGTTTAGCTGAAACTTGATACTTAATACAGCACTCTTGGTCGGTAAAAAATTCGCCGAGTCTGCTTGTTAAATATAAAGAACGCTACCCATAACCACATCTTTACCGCTCTACCAAAGAGCTTATATCATAGTTTACTATAAATTCATAGCTCACAGAGTCGTTGCATGGATAACAGATATTAACAATGAAATGGACAATTAAACTAGACTAGAATGCGTTTTCCCAGATCTTTAGTTACTGTATTTCCATCCCAGAAGAAGATAGACAAATATTACATTCCTAATGTCACTTCTTATAATCGAGAATTCATTAAAAAATATTAATTTTGATGAATTTTTCAACATCCTTTTGTAATAACTCCGAAGTTCTTTTTCCTGATTTTTTTTTCAGGATTATAACGAACGAAACAAAAAATAATTAGGCTGTTTGAATCGTGAGTTATGGTCTTGGACATTACAAAAATTTAGTAGAAAAAGCACTCAGTTTTTCACCAATTTTCCGAGCAACTTTGCCAATCTTTCGTTTGTCTTTCCTTAAAACCCTATTTGGACTATTACGAACATTTTTCTAAAAAAAAATTGCCAAATCGGTGAAGCCCATAAAATATACAATATCCAAGTCGACTAACAAAAGAAATAAATAAATATGCAAAATAATATTTTATATGGTGCCTCTGTAGATCATCATGATAGTATAATTTGTTGATAAATTTTACATTCAGTACTGCTTTTATTCACTTTTCCCAACTTATTCAGCTAATAGAGATTACAATATCTTCCAAATTGATATCTTTTGAACTTTTGCTTCAGGTGTTATGGTTATTTACAAGATTTTTGGTAAAAGGACACTCCCACTGTAGTCCAGTGTATGGTGCTGAACCATGTAGTTTTGTGCCTGCTCCCCCGGGAAAAACACCACAATGTGCAAGACCGGGAATGACCTATTGTGAATACATTGATCATTATCCCGAGTAAGTATACCTACAATCCATTCGGAATTCTTTTATTTATTGTTAAATTTCATTGTTGTCCAAATAATTTTTATAAATGCTGCTTTTTAAGGTAGCAAATTTAACATGATCGTATATAACATAATAGAATGGGAAAGACTGTTTCAAAATTCGTTCGTCGCAAAAATGTATAGAATTAGTATAATGGCTGAAATTAAATATTGAAATCATTCACCATAGCCTTGCTTTCAATCTCATTTCTACATTAAAGCTGTAGGTATAAATTAAAATTTCTTTAATGGCAAGAGAGCAATTTAATAGAATATTTGGTACTTATATGCTTCATTAACTGTTTTATTTGAAAGATTTTTTTCGAATACGTCTATATTCCTTGAATTTCGACCTTCAATTACACCTTGTAATTTAAATGCAATACTGGGCGTATCCGCCCTTTGGTTTCAATCAATTCACACTATTGAGACTGTAAAAATATTTACATTCAAGTCGTAAGCAACTTAACAGAGTTGAGAATTACCTATTGTAATATATCTTAACGCTTCAACACTTTCCCTAATTTGAATTGTGATTTGGCGCTGAATATATCAAGCTCGAAATCCATTCATTAAAAAATAGCAAAGAAGGCTGATTCATTTCTCGCCTAGCATCTTAACAATCATTACTTTGTTTGACAATAGCTAATTCGACATAATGACAAGCTAAATATTACACAACATAATATTCCTGAATCAATATTAACACCTTACTAAGTTTTGTCAACTTATGTTCTGATGTAACAAGTGAGATGCTGCTAACGGTAAATTTAGGATGCTGACCCGTTATTGTTTGATTGGTACCCACGTTTTCAAGCAGAATAAACAACTAATTCAAAAATGAAAGTATGCTCACCGGAAATAATTTCAGATAGATATGTTATGTTTTTACATGTAGTATCTTTTGGTAATAGCGGAAATAAATAACATCACTACAACATTGAAAAAAATCGAGTCATATTTTTTTTAATGGAGCCCCCTGTATATTATTTGTTAGAATAAAAGTCCTCTTTGTTATGATTTCAAGAATATATATTTTTTTGTCAGTTTGTCACTTTTGAATTACTTATTCTTCCACAATTGTTGCTATAGAAATAATCAAGTTGCCTCGAAAGCGTCTGCAATTATAGTAATAATGGCAACGAAACAATGTCATCTGAATATTAAACCATATTGCATAAATGAAAAAAATAAAAAATATATCAAATGGTTATTTTTTTTAAATAACAGCTTTGCAGTTTGATATGAATATCATCAAATATATGCGGACAGAAGGATCCCGACAACAAATACTATCATGAACGTAATTAGGCGTTTCTAAGAGTGCTATAACGTTCAACGAAAGAATAGGACAATCGAAATAAATTTAGATGAAGAACTTGATATTTTACTTTACTTTCAAGGTAACGGAATTATCCCTTTGTAGACTTTTAAAAATATCTATCTCTTTTTTAGAAAATCCAGAATATTTAGAATTGAACACAGAAAACCCAAATTCTACTAACTCTTGTATAAATAATAAATTATTACGTAATATTCGGAAGTGCTTCGAAAACAAAGAGGGCTATGTAGAAAACCATTAGCTTTTTATTTGTGTTGTCCTTGTTTTTCTTATAAATTGTAATGCTTTAAAAATCTGTATGATTAAGTTAAATATTGTTAATATTTGTTATACGGTTTTCGAATTACAGCAGAACAGTCTAATTTTGAAGTTGTGGCGTTGAAGTTCGTTGTTGTAGACACCAACTCCAAAATTATCAGCACCAACAGAATCAATATTACTTTGTATTTTTCAGTGCACCAACTAATAAAGTCGGTCTAATTTCTTGATATTGGTTATGCCTTACTGGGTACTCTTTGTGGCATTTTTGATGTGACACAGTATATGTATAGATTACATGCTTACATTCAACATTGTTCTTACCTAAGGCTGACTTCTCACTTCCAGTACTTGTTTCTTGTTTGCATAAAAGCTTCTATACTCGAAGGTATTTGAGATATTTGGTTTCCTTTCAGCAGTGTTTTATTAATCTGATAGTAGGATGTTTAAGTTACAAAGTTGCCAGAAAAAAACCGATAAATTTTATAGTTCGAATTCTATACAAGGCTGTGCTAAACAGGTTTGATAGAATCAATATTTGCAAATTCGCATTAACGAAAATAAAACTTACGCATAAAACTATTGAATAAATTCCATAGCAATCATCAAGAACTTCCTTACTGCTCTATTCCATCGAATATAGAAATCATATGATCGTCGTGTGACCATTCATCTTCTCAGCGTGTTAAGACAAACAGTACGGAATAAAAAAGAAAGCAACAAAATTGGTCCATCCGATTATCTTTACCCAAACAGAGACAGACCGATAGCTGAAAATATGTGTTTTGGATTCAGGGACCCCTGAAACGTTGACATCTGTTGAAAACCAGACACCGTATATGTTACACTATTACAATTATTTCCTTACTAGGCTAGTAAAAGTCGGATATGAAGTTATTATGAACATCTTCTAGGTTTACAGTTTAGAACATCTGAGTTTTCGAAACAGCTATAATCATTTTATTAGAATAGAGACTTATTTCCTTGTCTTTGTTTCAGTCAATTAATCCACCACCTCGTTGATAAATGGATATACGATCATAGCACCCTACTAACTAGCGAATCGAAGGAAGACTTCTCCTCTTATGTTTCACCTCCAACACCAAGCCCCGTATACGGACCACCAAACTATCAGCCTTATGGCCCCCCACCGAATTTGGTCCAGCCATCAGTGGTTAACAGGTTCTACCCAGAGCCCATCTACATACCAAAGCCACCATTCCCTTTCCACGACAATGGTGTCACATATTTGCCTCCGAAGACTAATTACACCTTTAGTGGCAGAAACAATAGAGCTCAAACGCTAAATTTTAAATATACCAATAGCATACCACCACCTATGAACAGATACTACCATCAACCTATCGACACTTATAATGGATTTTTGCAGCAATTTCCACATCCCAACCACATATGGAAGAGGTAAATATTTCCGAGTAGAAGTTAAACAATGCATTGCCCGTAGTTTTATATACTGACTCTTGCAGTAGTGAGTTAATTCAATTGGTTCAATTCAAGTGGTGAATATTTGTTATAATATCTCGAAAACCAAAGATTATAGCCACGTCGAACTATGTTTAGTTGAAGCTTATTTATGTTAATCTGATTATATTTTGAAGCAGTTCTTGTTAATTAAATAATTAAGTTTTAAAAGAAATACGACCGATCTTAAAATAAGTCACTGAATACAATTTAATTCTATATTATCAAGTTCCCATTTAAATTGTTAGAAAATGGATAAATTTTATAAATTTATATTGTGTAGTATTGTAACCAAACCTGGTACGAAAATCAATCAAGTAAATATTAAGATAAATAATCAGTATGATCAACCATGTATTTTCAAAATGGCAGCCATAAAAAAACTTTGGAATTTTGAAAGTTCAAATTATGTAAATTTCATCAGAAATATGGTTTGTCAATTAATGTAGTTTCTATTAAAAATGATATATATATATATATATATAACAAAGTGTTAAAAAAAATGGGAATTCTGCCGAATGTATGTAACTAATTATATTTAATTACTTGACAATACTTGGCGGAGATCCTAAAAGAAATATTAAAAAAGGTTTTTTTTCGATAAATGTTCCGATTCTCATTCATAAAATGACAAATTTTTGTTTGCTTTGAATTTGGATAAGTAACATACCTATTCTTATATTATTCTGTTAAAATATTTTAAGTTTTGAATTTTATTTCATTTGGAAATATAAAAAGTTATTTATCACAAATAGGTATTTTGAGGAAAATTCTAATTACGTTACAAATTACTTGCGCTATTTATCAAACTAATGGGCCGATCAACTATTTTACATAGATAAATAATATATATTGGTGAGATACAAAGAGAAACAACCATTCCTAATTTATGGTGCCAATAAAACTATTAGCGACTATCACATTCTATTAACACGTTAATTCAGTTACAAAATGGTTAGCCAATACAAATAGTAATGATATGAGTGAAGGCACCTTACATGACCCATTACTATATTATGATGAAAAATATCTTAAATAGATATTGAAGCTATTGATAGATGCTTGTATATTTTTGATAAACGAAACTGTCATGATGAAATAAAAACACCGTTTTCATAAACAAATCTTAGTTCCATACTAGTTTGATTTGTTACAATGTTAAAGGTAATATCATACGAGAAAGCTTAAGTCTCAAACTAAACTCAGATTTGTTTGTAAATACGGCTGAAAAATTGTGGCGACTTCATGAGATAATGAGCTTGAAAATTAAAAACATTTTTAAATAACACAAATAATACAAAATCAACTGAGAACATATACAAATTGAAAATTCCGAATTCAAGAGGAGAAAATTGGGTCAAAATACTTATAAATACCATACCACAAAAAAAAACATAGTCCCGATAAAATATAGTGAACAAAAATATATAAAAGAATATTCGCGCGGTGGTGGATCATACCGCTTATTTGCTTATCTGCGTATTATTCGTTATAATAAATAAATTACTCACTATTTAATGCCTTACCATAACTACATGTTTAAAATTAAGTCTATAATTGGCTACAAAAGTTTCAATTCGGCCATCTGAAGTACGTATCCGTCTAAGTCTTAACAATAACACAACTGTGAACACAATCCATTTCACCCCTTCTGTAATCCTACCACATAAAAGTATTGTTAAAAAAAAACTTCCCAGTTTTTGGAATTTCATAAAGATTAAAATTGGCTCACATTGAGGACTTACTAATTATGAACATAATCCTGTTTATTCTAGAAAGGTGGAGAACTACGGCAGACTAAAACGATCTCTTAGGCTCAAAAGATCTCAAATTTACTATCACGAGAAACTTGTTGAATCGAATTCATCCATGAATGGTACTCTGCACAGAAGAAAAAGACAAGCCAGCAGTGGAGAGCAATTGTGCAGAACCAGATCCCAATATATTGTACCTAAAGCAGCTCTGAACAACAAAGGCAATTGGATGTATGTAGTTAATATGCCTGAAGTTGACAACAGACTTGCACAGTTAGTGAAAAGTGAATCATGCGTGTAAGTATTTCCACACTATTTTATTCCAATAAAGTTGAAATTAGTTTTGACATCATGTAACTGTTAGATTACGTGATCATATAGATGCTAACATAACAAGTCAACAATTCAAGCTATCGACTTGACAACACAACCAAAGATGTTATTGGACCTTCTTTAAGGCCTTAAAGAGACTGGAGGTTGTAGGTCCCTCAATGAAGGGCAATTTCAATTTGAATGGCCTCGCTAAACTTGGTGCCAAACCACCCCAATGCTCACAGAACCCCTTACCGGGATCTTTAACAGCATGTTCAAGCGCGAACATGGACTATTATTGTACATACGGTTGATAAATAAGAAAGCATGGAGGGCTGCACACAACGCAGATTCTCTGTCCACTATTCCAATTCAAAAAACTGGGGAAAACAAATCCAAAAACTGCCTAGATGAGGATTCTGCTGCGCATGGGCTATGCTGCGTACTGTCAAGAGAAGACGCCACATGCTTTATGCTGTGGCTATACTATCGACCAGCACACTCCACGCGGTTCCAACACCGCACAATGATAATAGTGTTAGGTAGTTTGTGTACTTCTCTGTTTAATTTAATCTCTTGATTTATTCCAGATCTCAAGCCTGCAGTGGAATCTGCAGCCTGCCAGACGACTATACGTCGAGATGTGAGCAAAGATACGCCCAAAAAAGATTGGTAGCACTTGAGCCAGGCGGAAATCAACTATACACTGACCTTTTCTGGTTCCCAAGTTGTTGCGTTTGTGTCCTATCAAATACTTGATCTTGAATAGTGTGTTAACTGTTACGAGATTGATGAACCGATTTAAATGGTGATATTTTTGTCGGTGTGCTTGTGTGCTGTGATCTATGATATAAGATATGGTCTGCATCACTTATACATTTCGAACATTCCAATAATGTATTTATGGTTATGCAGAAAAATATATTTTAGTATATAATGTGTACAGGTTTTATATTTTGTTAAATAAAATATATTAATTTAATAATGTGTACACCAGTATAAAACGCTTTCATTCTGTAATAAATGCTAATGAACGAAGTGAAAACTATTACACAAATTTGTTACTCTTGCGTAGGTACCAGGTACATAGAATAATAATTTAGAAACATTATTCTTGGCAATGGCGATTTTTCTGCTATGAATAAGTTAGATGAATAAGTAAGTTATAGTTACGCGATAGAAATAGCTGATTATGGTAACATGAATACGATCTCTGTCAAGGACCATCCCAAAAAAATATCATAACATGATCACGATCTACATCAATGATGCGAATATGTTTTCACAATTTTAGTAGAAACTTGAAATTGTCAAAAAGAACTTTCATTTTTCTTAGAACTCAAAACATTTGTCTAAAGATTTTACCCAAATATATTAGTCAAACAATGAACAAACATTCCAAACAAATAAGTCAAATACAAAAAAAATCAGATGATTAAAAGGTACGAAAAAATATTTTTCATTTATTTTAATAAGTATGGTAGTTTTTTTTTTTCATTAGTTTTGAAAGCCCTGATTAACTCATAAGAATACATATCCACTGAAATATCAATAAAAAATCACTGGTAAAATTTTTACACATTTTATTACTCCTATAGTTTTCACATTGAGATACAATTCATCAAATTTACGTTAGATTAAATATATCAATAATTAAAGTCGAGTCAGGACTATTTATCTTTATAAATGCAATCATTTCTAAAGTCTCTTCTCTTATATAAAATTTATATATAAATTGCATAACACTTTAAGACATATTATTCTTGGTACCTTCCTTCAAATTACTATATAAATATATAAAAAATTAAAGCTAAAACAATGATTGGGTTATATTAAATAAATCAGAAAAGTTACTCCAATCTCAGGTTAGTGAACTTGATGTTCTGTAGAACTTAAGGAACTAGGGAGGAAACATAATGACAATAAACACCCACAAATGTGTTTTTGAATATAATAAATACCCTTCTTCGACAGAAATACTGTGAAATTATTTAGATAAAACCTGCTCTGTCTAGTTGAAACAAAACTTCTTGATATCAAATACAAATCCAGGCAATAAAATATTATAATTTACCCAGATGAAAGATCTAGCCAACCTGTTATAAAAATGAAATTGTGAGATTTCTGTGCAATAAACTTTCGATACAGAAAAGCTGACAGACTTGATCCACACTGATTAATAAATCATTCTCCTTTAAAATCCCCACTAATCTTATCGTAGCTCTTAACTGCTGCATACTGGAACCTGTAAGATCTGAATTTTCTCAGGAATAAGTTTGGGAGTTTGCAAAAGCCTTTTTAAAACCTTGCAGATAAATATTGGTAGTTTTGTTGAATATTCTCTCGTTCTAAACTTTATCCTTTTTATTATTTAAAATATTTTCATTGCATTTCATACTTCTGTAAAAAAATGATGGTTTGATATATCTAGACTAGGTTCACAATTTTTAACAAAATCTTGATAGCAGAATTTCAGTGATTCTTGGAAGGTATAATCAGTCTTCCCAATTACAACAGAATGTAGTATTATCTAAAATTAGATAATCAATTTTCTTATGAAAAACTACATAATTCAAAACGTTTTCATAATTTTATGAAACTTGAGTAATTTTTTTCAACTTTTCCATTCAAAGTCAATCAAAATAATAGTTGGTATGATTTTCTAGGTGTATGTCATGAAGGAAATTCTTATAGACATGGAAGATTTCGAAACAGTTCTTTCAAATACTCTCGCTAATATATCAGTATTTTAATTATCTAGCAACCAATCCAAATACCAAAGGTATTTTATAGTTTTAATTCACAGAAAATATTTGAATAATTGTTGAAACACATAAAAATAAAACGAAACAAATTATAGAGAAAAAAAATTCTTAGGTTTTCACCACACCGATTATTGCACATATATAAACAGTTTTAATTTGACAACAATATTTTTCAAAAAGGAACACCACGTAAGTGTGTAGATATTTTAAAATATCTAATATATGCTTCCTCGTACATGGAATCCCTCTTTGATATGCTACTGCTACATAGTTACATTTATGTGTTTCCTACCTTATAACAGGAACAAGATCAATAAAAATATATATCGACATGTCAACATAAACAATATAAATTCTCTATACTACATAAACATAAAATAAATTTAAATAAAAAAACATCAATGGCACATAAATAAATAAATACATACGATTTTACATAATGTATCTCCTCTGCCTCTTAGACGCTAGGTACTAAGATATTTCGATTTTCTAAATTCTCTTTCAGCATATGGAAGAGTTGTAGCTGCTGTTCAGGTTTCAGATATAGAACTTGTGTCAATAACTTTTGTGGACTATCAGTTTGAATGAAGCTGCTAATATAGACATTAACGAAAGTGGCCATCAAAAACTGACAATCGAATCTGTCCATAATACCTCCATGACCGGGAATAACATCACCAAAGTCCTGAACGGATAACAACACAGATTGCAGATTTCTCAATTAATTATACACATGCTCAATTATACCTTTATTTTGAAAGCTCTCTTGAATCCGGATGCAAAGAAACCTCCAAAAGGTCCAATCACACTGCTGAAGATTGAAAGCGACAATGAATGAAGAACAAATGGATAAAGAGAGATTGTATCGGAGAACCCAAACTGCAATAAGAGAAAACGATAACAAAACGAGTTTATTAATTTTGTTATTAGTATCTTACTATTGACAAGAAGCTCAAAAACGATGGTAACTGGTATGTGGTGGGTCTGAAGAGTACTCCAGGTTCACATTCCATCGTCATTCTGCCTAAAGTTTCACTATATTCTATGGGACATACAAAATACGAATTCTGGCACATGAAATAAGATATCTGAAACAATTAATTGAGTTGGAGTACGAAAGAAAAACTTTTTTTTAATTCAAACCTATAACAAAAATAATTATTATTCTCCACTTACCAGACATCCAAAAATGACCGTAGAAATACCACCACCAATAAATCCTTCCCAAGTTTTCTTTGGCGACAATTTAATTAGTGGTGTCTTCCCGAAAAAGAATCCAAACACGTATGCCATGATATCATTACATATTATCATCGAGACAGGTACTATAAACCAAATCAACCCTTCAAATATATTTTTGATTATCAGATAAGATTGAGTCACAACAATCAACAACGCAACATGGGTCCAGGCAAATAGAGAGAATTGTTTCATATAGTACTTTTTAACAAGACTTAATACAAAAAGTACAAAGCCACCACAGTACAAACAGAACGATATGAACCTATGGTAGGTGACCAAGACTCTTAAGAAGTCCTGAAAAAAAAAACATTAATACATATTTCCTTTCTGGAGGGTTGATGTTAAAAGACTTACAGTCCTATTAATAACTACTCCAAAATATTCGACCAAGCTTTCTCCATAGAAGAAATAATTTGATGTAATAAGGAAATACCAGGACAGAGATCTAAACCAAGGAAGTCCATGGATTCGGTAAACGGAATATCCAATATTGATGATTTCTTGGAAACATTTCACTTGAACAACCAGCGTCTAGAAAAAAGATCAATAATAAAAATGTGACGAGGTAAACATATTCACCGACTGTAGAGTTTCGTAACACCTGGAGCCATTGTTAGATTTCAATAAAATTAATATATGATCAGACGCTCTGTTCATTCGTAACTAGCGCAGAATTAACTGTAAATTAAAACTTGAATATCAAATATTTTGCTGGATTAAAGATTAGAAGTATGTTTTTACATACAGAACGTATATATTATACATACAGAGCATTTTGCTTATCAATTCACTTCAACATCTCTTTTTTATGTTTCTTCGAGTAGATTCTGCTTGTAGATCTGCAACTGACACTGTTTTCTAAAACCAAAACACATCAGAAAATTTAAACAAAAATTTTCTTCATTTGCATTATGTGAATTATCCAACTGAAGGGCTCCTTATGAGTAATTCCAATATACAATTTTTTAGAATTTTTAAAGTAAATGATTTAAATAGATAAGAAAAAAAGAAGAAAATTCACGTGCCAACCACCTTGTCTCCGAAACTATTGAGCTTAAAAATTTGATATAAAAATCTGGTGTGTCCACTAACACGACTTTCATACCACTCAAACGAATTCCATCGAATATAAAAAACGTCTAATCAGGTCAAGCGACCATTAATTTTTTCAGCGTGCCAAAACAAACAACAATGGTCACATTCAATTTTGACGAACGAGGAACCATTCAGCCAGAATATGAATAAACTTCATTTGTATATAACTTTTTCCTGATTTATCTGAGACATACGCGTTATAGCAGGTGGTAAAGGGCTTTAAGCAGAATGTTTTAGACAAGTTTCGTTAAAATCGTTAAAGCCTTTTTCGCGCAACAATCTTGAGCTAAACACGTTTTTCAGCTATTGCCTAGCAACCCAGAATATACAACCTGTATCATCGGCGAGCCATATCGATACCCTACAATTCAAAAAAGAAAGCAACAAAATCGGCCCATACGTTCCCGAAATATTTTTTCCAGAGACAGGATGATATTATTTTTCTATTTACTTATTTATTTTAATTAGGGTAATAATTTAATAATTTAAATCTAGTTTAGAGGCTTTTGTGAAAAAAGCACAAAAAATAAATGTTCGCAAAATGGGGTGTATTTTAACATAGCTTTTAATAAAAGTTAGATCGAAAGCACTACTTTTAATAATTTTTTTATAAAAAATGACAAAAATGTTGCTATCAGGACAATATTTTGCAGGAATTGTCATTTTGGGGCTGTGTTTTCCGGCCAAAATAATCTGGAATCATACTCGTATTTCATTTAACGCTAAGATTCGGAAAATTATTGCTGAAATATGCTAAAAGTGAGGTTCATGCTGCCAACATAACTTTTGTAATGTTTGATTATTGTATTAATTTTATTTTCATGAATAATTGCTTTAGAACGAACATTTTCAGAATTTGGTTAAACTTCAATATTGATCGATTTTTCGTCCTAAAGCAACTACTCATATTTTTTTCCTTTTTTTAAATAGCGCTTTCCGCATCACTTTTATTGAAAGTTAAGCTAACATACACCCATTTTTGGAAACATTTAATTTGTTTTTAAACAAAAGCGGCTCAATTAGACTTTTAGCATTTAATAAAATATGAAAATAAAAAAAAACTTGAATGGAAAAAACATGAGTAGAACAAAATGAAAAAGAGTAAATGAGGAGTCCTCCTCTAGCTCATGCTTTCTAAACATAGTGATTTTGTATCAGAGATGCAAAACTACCTTGTACAATATTATTACATTCTTCTAAAAGAGCTTCATTAATTTAATCAATTATTCATAATATTTAAAAATCAATTTACAGTTAAGTTGTGTACTTTTTTATTCATATCTAGATGTTGCCGCGTCTTTGTCTGCGTGAAATTTAGTTTCATCTTAATATCCTTAAATGAGGGTAACTAAATATTTTGACAAAATCCTAATCTCGCTCATTTGGCAGAATGACTTGACTACCGCCATACTACGACGCCTAAGTTATGAACACTAAACTTGATATGGTTCAACTTTCAGTACCATTACAATATAATTACACTTCAGTCAACGCCTGTCAGCTGAATACCAATATGTAAATTTTGAGTTATCTAGAGCAGATCGGAAGTTGAAAGCTCAATATCTTTAAGCGAGGATATTTTTTTCCGATTTGAGCCTATTGTCTGCTCTAATCCAGGCTCTATTTATCCGTGAAAACAACATTAAAAACCCTTCAGTAATTTCGAAGATTACCACGAACAAACACAATGGGCTCTACTGTTTTATTACATAGCCGGCTTATGGGGTGGGTATGTTATTTTATGTTGAAAATGTCTAATTGATCGAGAAATTATTACGAATGAACAGGGCTTAACATCAGTTTTTATTTTATTGTAATAAAACTCTAATATTACTGAATAGTCTTTTTATTATATTTGGAAGGCATTTTATTACTGAAAAACTTACCGTAATCATAAGTGCTAATGGTCCTCCGTAGATAACAATCAAAAAGAATGTTAACATGAGAAAACTGAAGATTCCCCTCACAACCCAATTCTTCCATTTATCCGGCAAGTCTTGCAGTATTGTATCCAGCAAAAGTGGTGCTTTGTCTGTACCGGTTGGTATATTGCCTGACAGATCAATGCTATTTTTCCTACCATTCTTATCATCTTCACTATCAATCTAAATAATTTATGTGAATTAAATATCTTCTGGTATATTATGATCAAATTCTAATTTAGGTACAGAATATGTCTTTTTCACATTATAAATCATCAGTCCACCATATAATAAAAACGGATCAATCCAACCCTGTATGAGTTTTAAGAGTACAAACATTAATGCACTCAACAATAATAATCTAATAATTTTAAGGAATGATTGCATGACGATTCATAGACCAAGAGAGATAATAGGGGCATTGAAAGAATCAAATCCCATATGTTCATCAAATTATTCTCATCAAAATCAATTAATTGTGTAAAAAAAATAGTTGGCATACATGTACAGCGAAACACATAAGCTTTGAACCTTTACATGTGACAAAAGCAGTCTTTTGAGAGGTCTTTAACAGACATGTGGAGAAAAACTGAATCAGGAATAAAAATGTGTTCTTTGGCCTAATAATATACTATGTGTGCCTCTTGATCCGACATGTTTTAAACTCTAATGCGGTCCATGGAAAAGTTTTCTCAACACAGTTGATCACACGACATCAACACAGATATTTAAATGGTGAAGAATATGGTTGATCAACGTTTTTTCATGGTCTCCAGCTCGGGAATCAAGTTGACGGACACGTTGAATTATGTATGGGCCCCATTATTCCTCGTTTTAAACGTAGACCCAAGGCTTGCAGCACCTTGGATACGAAAACATATTTACGTATCGTAAATGAACGTGCGTTATTGGACGTACAAATTAAGCGTATACTCCGTTTCTCTCCGTTGAAAGACAGGAATTGGGATTTTCTTTGATCTCAATGAATAATTTATAAATTCTTCTCTATACTGCTGCGCTGTGGCGTCGCAGTTATCATGATAGAACCGAGTGAGTGCTTAAAATATATTTTAAAAAGATAGTTTTGGTGAATTTCATCATATTATGGAATTATGGAGGACTTGAGTACGAGCCACGGGCTTATCTAAGCGCGTTCAAAATGCGGCCGGCTGTTTGGATGTCTAAAAGCCAACCATCGGTGTATTATTTAATATTTGCCAACGCATTCCGCTGCAGGGACGCACCATGACTCATTTCTCGCGATACACGTATATTTTGATGAAAATTCATTTGGTAAACCTAGAAAGCTACTTTTTTATACTTTTCAAATCTATTATCTATGACTTATTCCTTAAAATCAATGACTAAAGAAGCATAATTAGTTCCAACTTGTCGCCTTTTTATATAGTGTGCTGAATGTGTATTATAGCTCATGATAAAAAACACACATGATAAAAAAAACTTGTACTTACTTCGCTATCTCTTAGAACAGCTTGAATGTTCTCCCTACTACTGCCATTTGTATCGCTTTTGGTGTTTTCTTCTGCCTATAAGGAAACACCATTATTATTATGCTAATTACATTCTGAGTTCAAAAACACAATAGTTAATTGAAATGAGAATTTATATTTTTCTTCTTAATTGAGTATTCTTGTTAAAATACATCTTTTGTATTTTGTTAGCAAGGATGTTTCTTTTATGTCAAACTACGTGTAAAATATAGAGTACCTATCATCTTGTTTATGGAGTAAAACAAGCAATTTGAGTGTGAACCTTTAGGTCCCTACTATGACCTGCCTTGTAAATCTACAATTCAAATCAAATGAGGACAATCAGTTTTTGACACTAGTGGTAGCTAGAAATTATATGAATGATACAAAATATGGGCACCCACTTTAAATTTCATTATAAACGTTAAACATTCTGAAATTAATATATAATATATATAACAGTGAGTTAAATACGTACACTGCGATAGGCAGAGTTTAGACAATAACTTCAAAAGTAGCAGCACTAATATAATTAATATTATTTTAAATTTTTCAGTGCTCCAACTAATAAAGTCGGTATTAGTTTTTATAAAAAAATATTTATTTCATATTGTGAAGTGATCCTCAATCAAAATCTTTGAACGTTTACTTATATTCAGATATTTCAAAATATAATTATTGCAATATTGCATTTTTAGAAAAACCACCCCTTTTGAGATTTTTTTCTGGGGACGGACATATTGTATTTTAAAAAGTATAATTTGAGACCATCTCCCAGCTCACATCTTACTAAAGAAGAACCAAGGATTCGTGGTTTTTAATTCTAATTTCTTTTCGGTATATAAAAAATGTAGCTATAAAAATTAGATAAAAATCATTAGACGCCTAAATTTGCATAGAATATTAATTTTGAAATTTGGCAATTTGTCCAACTGAGAGAAAATTTGAAAAAATTGATTTATATATAATCGTAATTATGCAAAGAATGAAACCAATCCGATGTTAATATCATTTTTGTTTCTCGAAATAGTCGAGCGTAAAATTCAGATATGAACATACCCACAGACATATGGAACTGAGAAATGAATAAAAATTGTTTACAAAAAAGGACCCACTTTATTAGTTGGTGCACTGAGAAATTCAAAATAAGGTTAATTCGAATTCGATTGGTAGGTACTGATAATTTTGAAGTGGTGCAGTTGTAGGTTGTAGGTAAATAGAAGACTTTTGGCACCAATTTCAAAAGTACCACTAGCAACAGAATTAACCTTATTTTGAATTTTTCAGAGCACCAACCACTCAAGTAGATCCTATTTTTTCTGAAAAATTTCACATTTCCGAGTGTATCATTAGTCATGCAAGTTGTTAAACGTTAACTTATATTCAGTGTTAAAAATATGACAGTAAAAAAACTCCACTCCCTTTGTGGTGAAGGAAACATTGAATTTCATTTTTATTACCTATATGGGAACACTCCTCTTTCCAATGAAAATTACAATACTTGACTTATACAGCTACTATATAGTAGCGTAGGAAAGTATAGTTTGAATACTCATTGAAATGGGGTTTCGTCATACCTTGTCTATCTCTTTTTTTTGTTTGTAAACTAGGTGAAATAAAATTTTAACGTCATAAACATATGTCTTGGATCAGATCAGCTGATTGTTATTTTGACGTTTGTTCTTGTTCTCTTTGACGTTTAATTTCAAACATTTCTTTTAGAAAGTGATTTAGCCCCTTTACAAATAAGTCAGTGTCAGTGTTTTGAGGTTAGGAATTAAAATTTAATTTAAATTATTTACGACATGCGTAAAATGACAAATGACGTCAGGAATCGTGACATAACCCCACTCGATGGGTATTCAAACTATAAAAATCCCGATGGCCTGTAGCCAGCGGAAAGGTAAATTTCTCATAATTCATTAAACTACATCAATAAAATTGTGTACCGTTTGATTATCTATGAATCTGGAGTAAACTATCGCTTTCTTTAAGAAATAGATTTTTAATACCACGTATGTTCAATTTACATTGATGATCTGCGATTGATATGAGTATATCGATGTCAGCATGGCTCATCGGCTTGGGTTTCTGGCTGATACACGGGGGGATCCAGATTGGAATCCGCCTGGCTGAACATTTTTTTATTTTTATTGCTTATTTCTTATAAATATCCTTTTTTGATACAATTTTCAAAACCAATGTCTAAATTACCAACCCTAGGACAATTATTACTAATGTCATACTGAGCTTCCATGTTTTTAACAACATTAAAAATATTTTTTCTGTAATAAGGATTTTCTCGAGGATTCTCTAAATTTCTCAAGAAAAAACACGGAGATCCTTAATAATAAAAAAAGTCTATAGGCAGTTGTTTCCTGAGGAGAACAGGAATTGAAAATTCTGATTATTCAAAAATTAGTTATTTAGGCTCCGGTAACTCAAAGTTTCATTTACATAAACTTAAATTGTTAAATTGGAGAAAAGTTGCGTAATTTAGACCTCTTCAATATTCCAGTTTGCAAATTAAATAAGAAATAAAAGGTTTCTGAAATATTTGGAAAAACTGAGAATAAGATTGCAAAGCTTCAACTTTGCATATGCAACTATTGCACCAATATGAAGATGATGGAACTGTGAGAAATACTCTCTTTTTTATTTTCAAAGATATGCTATATTACTTTTGTTTTTATTATGGACGCCATTTTTGTTTTTTATACCATACTTATACTTATTAAATGAAGCCAAAAATCTTCTTTGCAACAATGTCCAACATGTCGACACTTAAAGCCAGAAAGACATATAAAAATGATAAATATATAATATTTACAAATGTGGGTAGGCCATGTTGATGAGGAAACAAAATACAAATTTTAAATTCCATGACAACAGTATAAATTCAAAAATCAAATTCATTATTGAAAAATAACAAATTTATTAACAACAACAACAAAGATATTAAGAACAATTAAATAAACATAAATAAATAATCAAATAAAAAAATAGTTAAGAACTCAAGTATTGCTGAAAGTGCCGGCCATTATTTTCAATGCATTTTTGGGTTTTTAGACATAACTGCCCCACTATACTCGATACAATTTCATGTGAAGTAATTCTTTGATGCCATTCTTCAACACTACTCACTTCTTTCTGATAAAGTTTATTTTTCAGGAAGCCCCATAAACACATATTATAATGTATTAAGACAAGGCGATCTGGCAGGCCAACTCACAGGATCATGAGTTGCGATCCATTTGTCAGGAAGACTTGGGTATAAAAGATCTCGTGCCTCTGCAGAGTGATGAGTTATGCGGGTCACAACTATCTTGCATAAACTTTTTAATATTTCGCAAGGTTGCAAGAAGTATTTCTTCCATAACTTCTGTTAAGAAATTGATGTAGGCGACTAGATTCAAAATTTCCTCAATAATTTTGGGTCTTTGATTTTTAATAATTCCACACCATACATTAATGCTATAGCAAATTTTAGGTCTAGTCTGCTGCGTTAAATGAGGAGATTATCTATCGCATAAAAATGTTTTTTCATTGAAATCTCTGAAAGAAATTTCTGAATTGATACTTGTGCCAAGAGTTAATTTCATTGTGTGTATTTATGACACCATATTTTCTTGGCGCTTTCGAAACACATCCAAATTCTGTTGAAATTGAGTAAAGTGTTTTCCTTCTTGGTGTATTTACCTCTGGGTACAATCTAGCATATTCTCGCACTGCTATATCAACATTTCTATAAAATCTAATATAAACGCCATATATGTATATGTATATTTTTTGACTATCACAATAACGCACCATTTTCTACAATCCAAAATATTTGTACCTTTTCTCTATGTCTTCCTCGCTTTAAATGATGACATGTTGTAATGGTATAAAAAACAAATATAGCGCCAATAACAAAAACAAAAGTTGTAGGTATAGCATATCTATGAAAATAAAAAAGATAAAACATTTCTAACAATCCATTATCTTCATCTTGATGCATAAACAAAATGTCAGCTTTCCTGTCCGAGTATCAATCGAGAAAATAAATAAAACAAAATCGATGATTTTCAGTTTTTTTTTCAAAATATTTCAGGAACCTTTTATCTTCTTTTAATTTTCAAACCAGCATATTGAAGACGTCTAAATTACCCATCTTTTCTCCAATTTAACGATCCTTCTACCTCTTACCGTTAAGAAATAGCTATGAAATCGTCGGGATTCCATAGATATTGTAACGTGAAGACTTACCCGAATAATAAAATACACGCACACATACATTCCAGAACACCCGGAAAGAACACCACTCCAGAAGCACCGAGAATATGGGGCCCGATAATAGCATACAGCAAATCGAAAACTGATATCAACTCGAAGCTTCGAAACCTTCTTAGGTTAGATATATAAATGCCCGCGTCAAACACGGACAGTCAGTCAGTCATAGTTAAAGAAATGAGTGTGTTCATAGAGCACTAAGCGCTAAGTGATGCTGCGAATATATATGTGTTTATATAGTCGTGTAGTTATTAGTGTAAATAAGTGAAAATAAATCGAACCCTGTTTTAATATAAATTCCCGTCACATTGGTGTCAGTGTGGAATCAGTGAGTGACTGTAAAATTGGCAGACTTTAAGAGACTGCGGTTTCGTGCAGATTTGAGTGATTTCAAGAATTTTTGTTAGATTTTAGTTTAAGTTTATGTCTCTTTTGTTCCTTTCTGTGTTAGTGTGAAGACACTTTAGTTCGTTTTCGTGAGAAGACTTTTTGTTCGTTTTCGTGTTGGTGTAAAGACTTTTGCTCGTTCTCGTACAATTCAAAATGAAATTAGTGCAGTTAACCGTGAAACAACTCAAAGAACAGTTGGTGGAGCGGTATTGTGATAATTCCGGTAATAAAGCGACCCTCCAGAAACGGTTAAGGGACACTTTGATTGAAAATGGAGAAGTTAGTACAGGTAGGTAGGTAGTATGAGGGTTAAGCTGCCAAACTTTGATGGAAAGTGCTCCTGGTCAACCTATTGAAAACAATTTGAAGCTGTGGCAATAGCTATCCAGTGGACTGAAGAGCAGAAAGCTGTTTCCTCAATTGCCGCTTTACGAGGTGATGCAGCAGACATCCTAAGGTCTATTCCGGCTGGCCAGGCAAACCACCAAGTCTTGCTTTCTAAATTGGAGAATCGGTATGGTCATCTTCAGCAAGTATAAAAAGCACAATTACGATCTCGGGTGCAACATGCGAATGAGAGTCTGCAAGAATTTGGGGGGGGAGGTAGCTCATATTGTGCGGCTAGCATATCCTACCGCTGCCGATAGCTTCCTAGATGAAATTGCGGTGGACACATTTGTAAATAGATTGAGAGAGAGCGAGTTGGAGAAGGCGTTGAAGCTGGCCAGACCAAAATTGCTAGAAGAAGCACTAGCTATTGCCTTGCAGCATGACGCCGCTAGCCAAACTTCCCGAAGGCACCGTGAGCAATCGACGAAGAAGACCAGTCCAACAGAGAGTCCCTGTTAGACATGATAAGGAAGCTAGTTACGGGGGCGCAATCAAAGAAGAGAGAGCCAAGGTGTTGGAGCTGTGGTGAGATAGGACACGTACGCCGCAGTTGTGAGAAGAAGGTGGCAGAGTCGGAAAACTAGAATGGGTCGAGATGAGGGGGCAATCGTCGACCTGCAGAAATAGTGCCCCAGTAATTACGGTCAACATGTCATTTTCTGGCGGAGCCTTGAGTTTATATATCGATGGTCGAATCAATGGAGAAGACAGAACACTCCTAATAGACACCTGTGCAACAAGAACAATAGCAAGGCCAGAGACCATCACAGATCATTCCCGGATATTACCAACAAATGTCCAACTCAGAACAACGACTGGAGAGATAATAAGAACACATGGTGAAGCGAGCATGACCATCAGCATTGGCAAGATCATCATCAAACACAGAGTTTTAATCGTTGACATATCTGATCAGTTTATTATGGGAATGGACCTTTTGAAGAAGCTTGGGGCTGTGTTGGATGTCAAAAATGGTGTCTTGAAGGTCGACAATGAAGAACTGCCCTTTCTCGAGGATAACGAAGATGTTGTCCGATTGATAACGACTAGTTACGTAATGATACCCGGCTACAGTGAAAAAATATTGATGCCCAACCCGGACGGATACTGCAAACCTGGAAGTCTGAGACTGGTAGAAGAAATGAATAACAAGGAATTTCTGACAGCTAAAGCTCTTGTTCGAGTAGGAGATGTCCTTTCTGTCAGAGTAATGAATCTAAAGCAGAGCCCCATCAAGTTGAACAAGGGAAGTATGGTTGGAAATTGTGTTCCTGTATCAGCGATATGTTCTGTAAGAACGACTAGTAAACCATCCAGGACCAGATATTCGAAAGAGTTGGTTGATGTGGTCATCAAAACTCTCCAGGACTTAGACGAGAAACATTTACGAAAAGTGAGAGATATGCTTGTGGAATTGCAGGACGTATTTGCGACAGCAAAGTTTTGTCGAAATCAGAGAGAAATTATTGCGTTACCAGAAGGGAACTGTTGGGAATAGCGAAAGCCTGCGAACACTTTCATAAGTATTTGTATGGTCTGACCATGCAGCGTTGAAGTGGCTCCGGCAATTCCGTAATCCTGAAGGACAAATGGCAAGATGGTTAGAACGTCTTCAGGTATATGACTATGACATCGGGCACAGGGCAGGAAAAATTCATGGAAACGCAGATGCCTTATCCAGAAGACCGTGCAACTATAACTGCACCCACTACTCGAAGATGGAAGAGAAGCTTTGCCCTAAAAGACGAACAACCGTAGAAAATGAGGAATGGCAGCCCGGATAAATGAAACTGGCCCAAGAGAACGACCCATGTTTGAGAGTAGTCTTAGAGTGGATGCGCCGTAAGGAGAGGCCGTCTTGGCAGGGTATAATATATTTACGAAGCCCGGAAGTGAAATCATATTGGAGCCAATGGGACTGTCTTGTGTTAAGAGATGATCTGCTGTATAGAACCTTTGAGTCTGAAAATGGCACTGAATCCAGATTACAACTCGTTGTGCCAAGAAGCAAAGTGCCGGAGGTACTACGTCAGCTACATGATATGAGCTTCGGGTGGGCATTTTGGAATCACCAAGACTCTGCAGAAGGTTCGAGAGAGGTTCTATTGGGTGAATTGCAAAGAAGATGTGAGACGCTGGTGCCGGAGGTGTCAAGTGTGTGCAGCCAGTAATGGACCACTTGGCAGAAAGCGGGCACCTATGAGGCAGTATAATGATGGGAGTCCCATAGAGCGAGTTGCTGTGGACATTGCGGCACCATTTCCTGAAAGGGATAATGGGAATAAGTATATCCTGGTAGCTATGGATTCCTTCACAAAGTGCACAGAGTCGTACGCAATCCCTAACCAAGAAGCATCGACCGTCGCCGAGGAGTTGATGAAAGAATTCTTTTCACGTTTTGGCGTTCCTCTATTCGGACCAAGGAAGAAAACTTCGAGTCAGCCCTGTTCCAAGATGTGTGCAGACAAATAGGTGCGAACAAGACCAGAACGACCCCTTTGCATCCTCAATCGGACGGAATGAGAGGATGAACCGAATCATGGGCAAGCATCTCTCTACGGTTGTTTCAGAACATCAGACAGATTGGGATCAGTACATCCATTTGTTCCTGATGGCCTATCGGGCGGCTGTGAATGAAACAACTGGTCAGACTCCTGCTAGTTTAATGTTGGGGAGTGAGTTACGCCTACCCTGTGACCTGGAATTCGGCCGCCGACCTACAGAGGACAGTGTCCAGGAGAAGGATACGTCGAGAAGTTGAGAGCCAAAATTGATAAAGTCCACGAGCTAACCCGACAAAACATTCAGCTTGTCAGTGATCGAATGAAGCACCACTACAATATTCGATCAGCGATGGAGTGTTTAACATGGGAGACCTTGTTTGGCTGTATAACGAAATCGAGGCCTTTGTCCCAAACTCCAAAGGCAATGGGAAAGTCCATATGAAATCATGAAGAGGATAAATGACGTCATCTATCGTATCCGAAAGTTACCATGGGGAAGACCTAGAGTAGTACACATAAACCGACTTGCATCATACGCTGGATCAAACAACCAGGTGGAAGCACGAGTGGCCCTTCAAGAAAATAACGTTGAAGAGCAAAATGTCAGTTTCAACGACTGCATGTCCAACTACGCGGATCGGAAGGTCAGAATCGGTGTGACAGTTGAGGTTCAACAAGATCTTTTCAAACTGCCAGCCGACGTTTCTATTGCCCATTGTGTAGCGGAGGATCTACGTATGGACCGAGGAATTGCTCTGGTGTTCAAAAGGAAGTTTGAAAGAAAGACTGGGAAAAGTTACCTCTTCTATTTGGTTACGAAGATGTCTAGAGTAAAACCCACTTACAAGGATATCTGACATGCACTGAAGAGCCTAAGGACTCAAGACAGGAATTATGACATCAAGAAGTTAGGTCTTCCGAAAATAGGCTGCGAGTTGGACGGGCTGGATTGGAAGGAGCATGATCGAATACATCTTCGAGGACGCTGGCGTGCAAATTACCGTGTGTTGCTTCAATCCAAAAGGAGTATACTCGGGAAAGGCGATAGACTGTTACTTCTTCAACAAGGGTGTTTGCCTGGCAGGAATCCGCCATGGACCAGGAATGCAGCAAGGTACCAAGGATGATTCTGATCGGGACGATCACATGCTAAGGAGGGGGCAATGTATCACGAAGACTTACCCTTACTGTTGACTGGTATAGAACATTATTTATGGCATGTGTTCAGTTCTCAATTTTGAAATTCGGATCATTCATAGCTTTTTCTGTATTAATCGATGCACACCGTGTATTATTTCTCAACGGTGTTTTGTTTTTTGTTGGTACGCCATATCTCAATTATCTAATACTTTAACAAAATTTAAGATTGAGGCGACATTTTGAAGATTACGTTCCCTTTTAATGACGAAAATAGATAAATTGCGTAAATTTGTTATTTCCACAGAAATCAATATTTTAAAAGCTTTTTATGAAGCTAAATACTGTAGAAGTCGCCATGTACTGAAAAGCTATTTAACTAAAATGCATGAAAGCTTTTTGTTTTAGTTTTAGAAATATTCTTTGTACAAGTCCAATATATCACGCAAAGTATTATAAATCGCATAGAACAAAATATAATAATTATCTCACAAGCGTGTATTCGCATTTCGTGAACACGATGTTGTGCGAAATATTCGCACGAGTTGACTTTATTACCATTATCCACACAATAAAAACAATCCCGATGGCCTGTAGTCAGCGGAAAGGTAAATTTCTCAAAATTCATTGAATTGAAATTTTAACAACTTTTTCATTCGTATACCTACATGTTATTACATAAAATCGCCGTATGTCATAGCCTTGCGGTTAGAGGTTTTTGTTTTGGCTGATGAATATAAAGCAGACGGGTTCGCGTTCCACTTCAAGGCAGAATTTTTTTTTCGCCAATTTCTTTTCAATAAATATATTATATATTTTTTTAATCAGGGTCTGTATTAAGATCTCCAGAAAATGTACAATTACATCAAATTTATATAAAGTGTTCGTGTTTTATCAATATTTCTTATTTTTTCTTTATTAATTTTTATTTTTTTATCTGTGAATTTTATGGAAAATTGCTTTGAACAAAAGTTGTAGGTACTGATTATATCTATAACCTAAAATTATTTTTGATGATATTTACACTACGGCTCTTTTTTATCATTTTTTTAAATGTTTGAACGGTCGCCATTTTGAAACTACTTACCCGATATTGCCCAATAACGATCTCGGTCGAGATATTTGAGAGATTGATTTTTGTAGCAAATTTGAACTTGATACCTCCAAAACTGCGACCTCTATCGTGATAACAAATTTCGTAATATCCCATATATATATATATATATATATATATATATATATATATATATATATATATATATAAACTTTTGAACCAAATGTTTGTTTGGACTAACTTATAGACATATAACATCATGCCGTTAAAATTTTTTCGAAATTCAAAAGTGTGAACGATCGCAATAGGTACATTTCTATAAGAAATTTACCTTAAAATGATGACAACTTGGCTTTCGGAAGTTACGTCAGGAACACATATCAGTTTGGTGTTTTGTGGAAAAATTGATTTTAGTGTTACACCAAGTGTTCCGAAAATCAAAGGTTATTCGAGTAACACTATTATCTTCGGCAATAATGGTAAAACTGAATCTCATGTTAATATTCAATTTCATATAGGCAATTACTGTATGTACACTTGATTGTGAATAGTTAGATGGTTTGTTTCTCATTATTAATGACTCGATTAATGATTATTGATATAAAATACTGTTAGGCTGCGAAATTTTCCAACCTGATAACCCAAAGAATAAAATAAGAAAAAACTATGACCCCTAGTTATGATTATATAAGCAATAAGCTAGGAAAAGTAACGTAGGTACTGGTTAATGCTATGAACCATATTAAGTAAATCAGTAAACACTGTTTTTAAAATACAAAAAAAAATAAATACGCGAAAGGAAGTAATGCAGTTGTGGATACTATAATTATTGATATCAAGAAAATCATATCACATTCTAAATATCAATGATGGGCGATTATTAAATGAACTTGCACATTGATGATATCCACAACTAACTGTTCAGGAATTCAATAAATAGCATACATAATCACTAACTAAAATTAATACATTTTCGTTGGTATTACGTACCTCTCTGGTTGTGTGTTGATACCTTGTAGGTATACCCACATTTTTAATTGTTTTAAAAATAATAAAAACGTCATGATCGAAACGATCAAGGAAAGCAAGCATATGGTATACAAAAAAAGCATATGCTGATAATATAAACATATACAGTGCGTTCATAAAGTATGGAAACACTTCAATATCTTCTAAAATATTAAAATATAGAGAAAAAGATCTGACAGGTTGATTTTTGATTTTGATTTCTACTTTTTAATGCGAACAGCATCATTTCACCACTTCCACCTTCCAAATTATGACAGCATCATAATTTTTTTTTAAATGGAAAAGCCATAATTTTATATTATGAACGGAAAACTGGCAATTTTCTAAGTTCAAAAATATCAAACACATCGGTATTAAAATGAAGAAATATGAAATACAGGGTGACAAAAATTAATATTCTCAAACTCATTTATTCATTCAAAACTAAAAACATCTTTGAATAACAAAAAATCCCAGTAAAAACTTGTGAAACAATTAATAAACAGGTACCAGTTATCACAACAAATGTTCAAATTGTGCCTCTTGAGTAACTTGACCGTTTCCAATGCGAGCAACGAATTCCTGACTTACATTTGTCAACATTTTTTGTTGTATTTTGGCTTGATTTATTTCCTTAAGTTCGTCGCAGGTCGGTTCACGTAAACATTACTTTTCAAGTAGGTAACTCCAAAGAAAAAAGTCAAGAGGGGTTTGGAGATCTTGGAGGCCATTCAATAGATCCCCGTCTTCCTATCCAGCGATTGGTAAAACTTCATTCAGAAGTTACCTTACCAACAGAGCATAATGAGGATTTGCATCATCTTGTTGTAACCATATATTGGGGTCTATGTCACCAAACTCATAGATATTTGGATATATTACTGTTAAAAATGGAATTAAATATGTGCGCAACATTTATTTTTTGTGGATACTAGGTATGGACTTCCATCATCCAGTTAGGGTTTTCAGTTGCCTAATATGTATATACAATTTTGTTTATTCACTATTCACTGAACCACTTGAGCAAAAAGTTGCTTCATCGGAGAATAGCACATTATATTCAATGCCATTATTTTCGTTACATATTCTCTGAATCGTGCCACAAAACTCTTGGCGTGTGTCAAGATATAATTTGGCTTTCCTCAATACTTTGTGAACAGCACCACGGCAAATCATACTATTGTGGGGATAAGGTTGTGATTGAAGAATAAGGATTTTCATCAACTTCTAATAAAATACTCAGTTGGGTATCTTCAGAAACGGCCGGTATGCCACTTTTATATTTATCCCGGACATGCCCTATTTCATTAAATTTACGCTTTATTTTACTCACTGTGGACTTGCTTTTGGGATTTCTTTCTGGATATATTTCATTGACAATGTTACATACTTCTTCCATACTACTTTTACGATCACCATATCGTAAGTGATTCATAGTATCAGAAAAGTTGTACTACCTCAGAATTTATTAAATTGAACAATCAGAAATCAATATTTAACTTGAAAATACAATCCTATAATACCTAATAATAATAATAATAATAATAATAATAATAATAATAATATGCAGTAGTAACTAAGTTATTAATTATTGCTAAGATCTCCGATTGAAACACATACTTGTTCTTATGCACTAATAGTGGTTATAAAATTGAAAACAGCATTGAAAATATATTAATCACCCTGTATTTCATATTTCTTCATGTTAATACCCATGTGTTTGGTATTTTTGAGCTCAGAACATCAGAAAAATGAGAGCTTTCTATTTATGATATAAAATTATGGCCTTCTATTATAATAATAACGATGACGTCATAATTTGTTGGAGGGGGGAAGGTCGAGGGAATAAAATGATGCTGTTCGCATTAAAAAGTAGAAAATCAAAATCAAAAATCGACCTGTCAGATCTTTTCCTCAATATGTTAATATTTTAGAAGTTATTGAAACGTTTCCATACTTTATGTAGGCACTGTATAAATATATGAACATAATTGTTTACGTAAGTAGTCCATTCAAGTTTTTATATATAATGATCTAGACCCGGTTTGAACAACAACAAGCGGCCCGCGGACCTGTCACTAATACTTTAAAAAACGTACCTATTCTAATATCTATCATCACATTTTTATACATTTCGTCATGTGTCAATTTATTTTTCAGAATTAGGCAACATAAATACATATGAACTGTGTTCATCCACCAAATATATTTTTTAATAATATGATATTTCAAAAATGTAGTCTTCCATGTATGACCCAAAGCCCAATCTATCAACCTCTACCAAAGATTAATCTAATCTTTGCCTCTACTTTATAGAAAACCGAAAAACACAGGTCGATATTAAAGGCATGGTTGGTCAAAATTTAACAAAAGTATTTTTTGACGAACTTCGCTCAGATATTAATGATTCTTTTTCATTTGAAACTGACTACTTGGAGAGGACCCCATAAAAAATAAGAATTTCAACATGTTTTTCTCCCCAACAACTTGGGGTGGTAGGAATAAATTTCCGATTTTTTTATAAAATTAAAGAAAAAATCATTTGCCGCAAATTACATTTAAATCGGACATTTTTCATAAAATTCAGTGGTTACAGCATTGGGAATGTGCAAGACCACTGCCGCTATATTTGGAATCACTGAGGTTTTAAGTAGAAGTTCTCAGTGATTCTGCTGGCTGATGACCACACAAAAATGGGAAATAAATATCTAGATCATATAATGAAACAAAATTCAAAATAACTAATAATAAATAATTAATTCTATCGGTACTGGTACGTTTGAGATAGGTGCCAAAAGTCTTATTTTTACCAATAACTGCACATTTTAAAAATTACCCAGAATGCATATTACATATAGAATTACTTAGGTAATATCTACTAAAGACGGTCCAAGGTTTTATAAAAGAAATATTTTATTTTAATACTCTTCAGCTGGAGAAATAAATAAACAATAAAATGGCTAGCGTGGTAAGGGTTCCGTACTTGCGACATATTCTTTTTTTTTCTCATTTCTATGCTTAGGTAGGATTTAAGTTAGTAGTAGTAGTAGGAGGGGGGCAATTTTCGTATATTTTCCGTAATTTCTTCCATGACATCCATTCCAGGATAATGAAAAAAATTATATTTGAATAATTATTCATTTGATATTGTCACATAAGTTTTTAAGAATTATTTATTTTCATCTTATAATTAACTTACTCCACAAATTGAACCCTAAGTAACAGAATTCGTTTATTAAAAAAATGTATTTTTCAGTCTACCAAATGATAAAATTTTGTCAATTTTTTTTCAAAAAATTTTTTTTTCGACATTTTTGAATATCTCATTAGTTATAAAATTTGTTGACCGTTCACTTAAAATCAGTAATTTCAGAATATAGCTTCAGCGATTTTCTTCTCAATGGGACCAATGGACCAACTCTCAACAGTTCTAATTGAAATGAAAATGGAATCATCAAAATTGGAGCACGTTTACTATGCCTCCTCCATTTGGAATTCGGTCAACAATATAGGTACGTCCATATTACAATCACCTAACTCTATTTCCGTACCTAGGTACCATATTTCAACTTTCTCTGTTTTGTTGATTCAGCGAAAATAGGCCGTGGCAAGAAATACAGAAAGACCCTAAAAATAGCTGGAATGATGAGTGAAAAAAATAATCTCCTTTTTATTATCCTTAGGACAATTGGAGATTCGTATTTGAATTCAGGTGAGTATTTCACTATTTTGTTGGTCGAAAACCGGAGGACTAGCCCAATTAATACTTTACAAAACAAAAATTGAGCTTCAGAAAAAACAGTACCATTTTTTTTAAATTAATTCAATAAGTATTGGTACCTAATACCTACGTAAATTTGGATCTTTTTCAGCGCGATTGTGCGACATATTGTAACATATTTGATTTGAATGTTAAACGATCCGAGTCTCAAACTCTATTTGTTTTGACGACAACGATGTGTTGTGCTAAACACAATGCCTGAATGTAAGGATCGATATTTTAATGAGAAGAAGTATCTCTTATACAGGCGCTAAATATAATTTATCGATCATGGGATCTAAGAATACCAGGTGAACGCTTCAAGCGGATAATGTTGATTTCCAAACAATGTTATTGCATGAAGCCTTTTTTGGAAACCCATAGAAGAAACACCGATAGCTGCTAAAATTAAGCCAGTTAAGACTCAGTTTGAAAATTTTCTGCTTCTGATAATCTCGTTTTACTTAAAAACATAAAAAAGATTTGGTAGATATACCTATCTGAGACTCAAAATAATAACGTACCTATAATAATTCTTTATAGTCATAAAAACATCCTTGGTGAAAATCTTGTAGCCCTTTATTGGAAAACCCACCAAGATAATAAGCAATACATTATTAATTGACACATATTTATTGAATGAATAACTTGTTTTAGTAGGAAGAAAAATTAACATTTTTCACATATAAAAATTACTATTTGTAACTCAACGTCACTGACACTTGTTCAATTAATAACATCAAATGCTAGAATAATATCTATTGAGTAAATTAGGTCATGTCGTGCAATTGCCCATTATTGAAACGAATAGCTTTATCATAAATTGGAAATCATGCAACAACTACTTTTAACAAATGTATTATTGATCAGCTAATAAGTTTAGGATCATCATCACTTGTTCCATGCCTTTTAGCAGGAATTGTAGAATTTTTATGGAGAAATTAATTTATTATTATTTATTTACTTATAAACATCTACATAGTGTACTGGAATATCGGAAAACACCACCCTAATGGTACATACCTATATAAGTTTTTAGTTAGGTATATCATTACTGTTTTATACGGTTTTATAGTACCGACCGAGGTACCGACAAACGTGAATGTAGGTACATTCCTGATAAATATTAATTAGAACTTTTAATGAGAGCTTATTGTTATTAATGATAAAGCGATAGTTTCCAGAACTTCAAATTACCACATAATAATACCAAATAATGCAAATTTTCTTGATAATACAACATGGATAGTATACAATAAGTACCTAGGTACCTATATAAGTATGAATATATTCTTGAAAAGCGTCAAAATCTCTTTTTTATTATTTGTAATCAAATCACTTTCAGAATAAAAGATGCATTTAATGCGTTATCTCGTCTAACTCGGAAAAAATGTATGGAAAGGAAGATTTCAATTTGTAGTTATAATTGTGTAAGAGAAATTGAACCTGAAAGTAAAATAATTAATGATAATATCTAATGCTGCTAGGTTCTTAATTTTCTAAAATTATTTTCGTGTGAAGAGAAACAGCTACCATAGATCAAGTTTATTTTAAGTAAAACAAAATGTAAATAAATGGATATACCTACATATCAAAAGATACATGACTTACATTTTCAGATTCTGGAATTTTTACGGCATGACGTTTTCGCAAGTCGTCAGTAGACATCCTGCCTCTGCTGGTTGATGGATTTGAATATTCTGCAGTCACAATACTTTATTTCTAAATCTAATTTATGAACTTGCCCGTTGTGTATGTTGAAAATCAATAAGGCTTATTTTTCTTCAGGTTGCAGTTGTCGATTTTACGCCATCTATAAACATAAATGCCGAACTCAATTATAAATTAGGGAAAATTCACTAACACTAAACATATATTTTCATCATTAACGTCAAATATTTAAGTTGAATACGGCAGTTTGAATGATTTGATCACAATGATACTTGTAACTTTGTAACAACGCAAAAAATGGGAATTAAACTTTTTACAAACAACTATTTGCCAATGTTTTGAAAGCTTATCATCCAAAAGTGACAGTTGACTCAGTTGACAATTTTGACAGTAATTATAAAACCATGGACATATAAGATAAATGTCCTCTTGTCAGAGAACACATCTCTGTTCTCTGCTGTTGTCATTGGCATATAATTCCAAATTCCAACAGTGCCAGATTTATAAGATAGTACGCAATAAAACATTTTAATAACAAGACTTTTTGTAATAGAATCAAAGCTCATATAGAATAAGTTGCAACAAAAAAGAAGAGCCAGAAAAAGCATGCATAAAATTGTTGTCACTATTTTATTGTGTAGAATAATTGTTCTCTTCGGCAACGTTGATATTAAAGTATCCTTAGTGTCTGCCATTTGATGCAAGCAAGACAGCTGATTTTATTTTGCAAGTGACAGTTATTAATCAAACGATTCCTACGTTTTTTAAATTATTATTTGTTAGTCATTTGATAGATATGAACGCTCAAAGTACCTTAGCGCGATCATAGCAATGTTTTGATGCGTAACAAAACATATTTCCTCGCTGAAACAAATGAATTTAAAGTATCACGTATGAATAGTTACTTGAACAATTTTAACACTGAAGGTTAGCGCGTTTGATGAAATGCCTCAACAGTTTATCAAAGTTAAGGAAAGTGCAACGGCTGTGTCAAATTCAGCCTTCACCGGTAGCGTCAAAGGGCAAGACTGGGACTCCTCTTCGAATTTATCGAATTCCACTGGAGACATCTGTAGGATATGCCATTGCGAGGCCGACTCTGAAAATCCTCTGCTATCACCCTGCTACTGCTCTGGGAGTCTAAAGTATGTCCATCAGACCTGTCTTCGACAGTGGCTAGCAGCATCAGATACCAGGTCGTGCGAACTGTGCAAATTTAATTTTATTCTTCACACCAAAATCAAACCTTTCTCAGAAGTAAGTTGTCTTATGATTGTTATTTTTATCAAAAAACATATCCCTTGATGAACCGATCTTGCAATATCAAGCCATTAGAAAAAAATCCTCGAAAAAATCATTGTCTACAAAGAATTTAATCTGTAATGGACTTTTTGATGATATTTTTTTAAATTGTTAGACAACGCATTGCTTGATAATAAGAAAACATAATGAAAAATTAAACTCATTCATGAAAAGGTTGAAATTATTGTTCATAATGAATTTATCGAGTCGTTTACTTAATTCTGAATTAGGTAGGTACATATCGAAATTTGTTATTAAATGGATAGTCTGCTTTTCATTATAGAATAAACCTTACTTATTATAAAGTCTATAGGTAGGTATACTTATTAAAACAAATTGAGTACCTACTCAATATTGAATCGGAGGAGAATCAAACAGAGATGTTTGTTGGATTAATGCCAAAATTACGTAACATAACATTGTGGAAATAGTCGTGAAAGCCGACAGCATTTTCTAATAAATAATTTCAAATCTTTAATAAATTTTGCAACCTACAATGCTGTCTTGTTCTCATTTCTAGGCTATCAAATTATTATGTACCTAGGTTCATTCAATATTCTCCAGTAGCCAGTTGAATTAGTATTATTCTAAAAACCTATTTCCTATCTTGGATTTCGAAAATATGTTGTGACATTATTTTGTAAAGGAGATATTTCAACAAAATTTCAAATACGTAGGTACCTATCCTACATAAATTTTATAATGATTGAAATTAGATGTACTTAATAAAAATGTTTATTTCGTTCACAAAATATGAAACAACTAATTCAAATGAATACTTCGATAATATAAAATTGTTTTTTAAAAACTAGATCCGACAGTATTGGTTGGTGCACTGAAAAATACAAAATAATATTAATTCCACTGGTGCTGATACTTCTCGAGTTGTGCAGTTATAGGTAGATAGAAGACTTTTGGCACCAACTTCAAAAGTATCTTCACCAGTGGAATTCTAGGTATCTAATTTTATAGTTATATAGAATAGTGCACCAACTAATAAAGTACGAACCTATTTTTTGTGGAAATGTTTTATTTCACAGTTTTCCGTGTATCATTATCATTAGTCATCCAAATCGTTGAACGTTCACTTATACCGAAATAGTAACTATCGTATTACCTATGTTATATTCATTGCTTATACTTCTTATTATTTAGAGATTTCAAAACATCGCCAATACACACATATTTCATAGTTTACCACTGCTATAACTCGGAAACCGTACATTTTTTTGAATTTCCAATTAGAATGTTGGATATGGTGTATTCTTTAATTTGGCTTTCACAAATTTTCGGTAAAAAAAATCCAACTCCACATAGCCGAAACACATGTCCTTAAGGGCGGTCCAGATACAACGTCTTACCAAACGACTTATCGAATCAGTCGTATCAAGTAAAACGGTACGTGTAGACCACAAAACAGACACAGAGACAGTTACCAAAAAAATAAACTCTTTACGCACCGTTTACAAAACAGAACGCGCCAAAATAATGAAATCCACTAAAAGTGGTGCTGGTGGAGATGATATCTACAAACCGACGTTATGGTAAGGAGTAAAATATTTTAACAAATGGTTGTAAGTTTCAGTGTCCATCCTCAGGTAATTATACCAATCATCTGGATCAAGTTCACATAATACTCTGACATGAGAAAATTCATGTCTTTTTAACAACCATTCCCTCGACCATCTTGATCTTCGATTTTTTTGTTTATTTCTGCTATTTATTGCATTGCAAATAGCATAGAGCGACCAAAGAAGCGCTTCTTTTGTACCTTTTGTCGAACGATTTACATGAACGTTTGATCGTTTGGTAAGACGTGTTGTCTGGACCCCCCTTTAAAGTTAGCGTTAGCACTACCATTATCGAATTTCGATTCAGCGAGAAGTCGATTCAGTGTCGCTTATTTATCGTAACTTTGTTATGGAAACTAAAAATGATAAAACGTTTAGCCAGAATCCGAAAAAACATGTGGAAAATGTGGAATTTTATTCAAGCATAACTTTTTTGTGCTTTTTCTCAGAGATGACGCTGTATGTGGGTGTTAAAGGGCTCTCGGAAGAATACTTTAGGCAAGTTAAATCAATATCCTTAGTGCCGTTTTCACGCTACAGTCTTGAGCAAATCAAGTTTTTTGGCTCAGCACCTAGTCTATATAGGATTTTCATTCAGTGCCACCGGCGAGTGGTATTGGTACCAAACAAAATAAAAAAGAAAGCAACAAAATACACCGATCCGTTTCCGAGATAATGCTATCACAGACACACACGGTCAGACAGACCAATGGCTGAAAATATGTTTATTAGACATAGAAACTTCTGAAACGTCAACATTTGTAAAAATTTCGATACCGAAAATTTCACCCGATTACAATACTTTCCTTATACAGCTCCAAATCCCGGTTGTTCACATTGGCATGAAGAAAGCCTACCATCATGAAGCTGCAGTTGACATCAGGTAACTTAAACCGGTGCCCTATGATTCAAATTCGCCTGTAAAAGATACAACTTCCGGTAAAATTCTCAACTATATAAGTCCAGTGCCCATAGCCCGTGCTGTCCAAACCATACGGAAACGAAGCAAACAACTTGCTTCTATTGTAACGAGCGATGGAAATATCTTGGCAAAGAGACAAAAAAAATCCGAGAAAGAAAAAAAGGAAAACCAAAACATAGTGAAGCAAAATCAAAAGCTACAGCAAAAACTACAAGACAAAGTGCGAAGAAAAAGTGCGTTCTAGAATCATCTAGTGATGAAGAGGCAGAGGCATGTGGAGAAGAATATAGTCAAACAACGAAAAAGGATTGGATTGAGTGTATGAAATGCATGTGATGGATGCACGAAAGTTATACAAAGTTTGTGGACCTCTGTGATTATTGTGGGAGAAATGAAAAGTAGTTTTCGTATTTGTAGTTAGGGGTACAAGACTGAGACTGTTATTTGCTCAGAATTTATATCTCTGTTACTTTTAAGAAGAAATTATATTTATGTTGATCAAATTGATTATCTTTATTAAAATTTGTACTGAAAACGTTCTAAACATTATTTTCCTGATGTTTTATATCAAACAATGAATGCGTCATCTCACCTATCACACCGCGTCATCTTTCCCATACACATGGCAACATGAAGAAAAAATTACACATAGAAGCCGTACGCTTTTTTGTGGTAGAATATCATAAGATAATATGCCACCCTTTTAGAATAGTTATTTACATTATTTTTGTCTGTGACTGGAAAAACGATGATTTAATATCGAAAAAATATTACAATACATTAAAGTCAGTAGATTATCGAAGTAAAATTTGAAGTTTTAAAGTAGTAGGCGACAATTAGACAAGCGTTGCTAAGGAAACCTTTAAAGTAATCAAATATCTGTCAGTTTAATTCTGTGCTTTGATTGACATTGTAACGTGTAAGGGGAACAGCCGCCAGTATTGGCTACAAAGTGGCGGCATCCGTTTGAAGTAAGCGCGAGATCTATGCTGTGGTTGGAAATATCGAAAGCGGCGTTGACAAAGAGAGCGACGGCAGCAGGTCGGCATCTACTGCTAAAATGCCGACAAAGGAATTTCGAGAAGCGTCTAGTGGCGGCTTTCGAATCAAAGACCAGAAGCCGCTCGAATGATCTGGATCCTTTGTCGGATATATATATATATATATATATATATATATATATATATATATATATATATATATATATATATATGGGAGAATTGTCGGCATGAAGGCAGAATGTAAAAGACAGTGTGAATAAACAGAATAGTCCGAGTAAGTTAGTGAGAATATAGTAAAGTTAAGTTGTAATTTATATTATTTCGAGTGTAAATAAAGTTAATTTAATAACTCTAAATTAGTCTCACTTATCTGCGAACCCACATAAGCAACAATATTTATGTGTATATATATCTATCCGGGAAAAAAGTACTCACTTTTTTCCCGTGGGGTAGAAAGTGATACTTTGTCACCTATCAACAGAGATAAAATGTCAAACTTTTTCCCGTCACGGCAAAAATAATTTCCTTATGTTTTTTCTGCATAGTACCGGTTTAAAATCAAATTTGAAACAGTGCGTCATCTCTTCTAGGTTTACCCAATATGAATTATGAATATATTGTAAGTTGTATTAAGCCGGTACCACATGTCGCGCGATCCACGTCGAACCAGCTGGTTTGAAAATTCAAGGCACAGTTGCCTTTCTGTATTCTATATCAAATCTATACTTAGGTATATAATAAAATTGTAACATGTCGATGTCTGTACATTGTAGATATTTGAGAAAAAATAATATAGGGGGTCTTTATCAGAGCAACAGAAGCCAAAATAACATTGTTTAGAATTGTTGTCTGTATGTTTGTTGAATGCAATTTTCACCGATGTATTACTAAAGGTCTAACTTAAAATATAGGCTACATTTTATTGCGTCTATCTGTCTCTCTGTATGTTTGTACACGTATCACGCAAAGACTACTACATATAATTGAAAGCACCGATCTATTGCTAGAGGTCTAACAGAATATAGGTTCCATTTTACCACGTCTATCTGTAGGTTTATACACTCAAAAACTACGGCATGGAATTGAATGCAGTTTTCCACGCGCACGAAGTAGCGGTCAAAAGCTATTACATAATAAGTTTATGATATTTCTGGCTTCTGCAATATAATATTGTGTATTATGAGGGAATCTCTAGATCTAGTAAAATATAAATTTAGTATGCCAGAATATGTCGATATTATGTTCGATTCTACCATTATCAAGGGCTGACGACATGCACGTTGCGGTCTAAAACGCGTTCCGCTTTCACCAGCTGAGCATATCTTGTTTGTCCTAGTATCATGCTCTGTGACTTTTCCAAAGACTCTCAGAGTACCTTCCTAGACCTAGCTAAATGTGTTTGTATTTACTCCCTCCGAGAATATGTGGCTAAGTGAGCTTGTGAATTTGGCATCGAAATTGCAAAAATTTATTTTTTTCGTATAGCATGCGATTGTATCCATTTAGTACCCTACTATACCGCAAATATATTCATCTGTACCCTCAACCTCTCTGCGTAAGGAATGAAGCTAAAATCGTACAGATACCGAAAATGCAAAAATCCAATTTTTTTGAATGGGTCTGTACAACGTTGTACTCTACTGTACCGCAATTATTTTTGCTTGTAACCTCAACCCATCTGCCTACTGCAAAATTATTTTGATTGTGCCCCCTCACCCCTCTGTGTAGTGGATGCAGTGAAAATAGTGCAAATACCGAAAATGCATATATCCACATTTTTTGAATGACCCTACTGGTACAGACTTTCTGAAGCCTAGTTTATTCACTTTTTATTTCATGTTCTCATTCTCATTTATTACAAATTTCCAGGGAATTTTATCAGATTCTCTTTTTTTAATGGCAAGAAATTGCTCTCTGCTCAGACGATTTGTAACATTTCAAAATGCTCTTATTCGGAGGAGGAGGAGTTTTTCTTCAATCTAACCAGCTTTATGTAAACCAGGTTGGTCTTGGATTATTTTGTCCGATTATCCTTGTAGAAGAAAACTTCTATTGTTTGTATTTGTTTAATTTAAAAACGATTTTTTATTGAGTTAATTCGACTGGAGTATACAGAAAAATCGTGCAGGTACCGAAAATGCAAAAATACAAAGTTTTCGAATGGTATGCCTGCAACTTGGTATGCTACTGTGTCGCAATTATTTTTGTTTGTACCCTCAACCCATACGCCTACCGCACAATATTTTGGATTGTCCTCCTTAGCCTTCTGCGTAAGGGATGCAGTGAAAGTAGTACAAATACCGAAAATGCAAAAATCCAAATCTTTTGAATGACCCTACTGATACAGACTTTCTGAAGCGTAGGTTATTCACTTTTTGTTTCATGTTCGCATTCTCATTAATTCCAAATTTCCAGGAAATTCTATCAGATTTTCTATTTCTAATGGCATGAAATTGCTCACAGCTCTGATGATTTGTAACATTTCAAAATATGTACTCTTATTCGGACAGGAGGAGGGGGTATTTATCCAATCTAAACAGCTTTATATAAACCAGGTTGGCCGTGGATTCTTTTGTCCTGTTATCCTTGTAGAAGAAAATTTCTATTGTTTGTATTTGTTTACGTTAAAAACCATTTCTTATTGAGTTAATTCGACTGGAGCTAAGTATACAGAAATCCCCTGAACCTTTGTCATGTTCTTTGCCCTACTGGGTTTTTGATTAGAACTAATTAAAATATATCTATCTGTCTATTCTCTATTGCTGTTTCTACCAAGTCAAAATCTAACACAACAACAGTTGGTAATTGCATGATGGATTCGTCAGGTACTACTTAAATGGGTTTACAGTTCTAGAAATTTGGTTTCTTGCAACTGGGGATTTTGCAAGATTTTCGCTGCATCCTTTACGCAAAGGGGTTGAGGGTCAAACAAGAACAATTGCGATACTACTACTATATGGCTCTAATTTGAATATTTTCAACTTCTATCTTCTATCATCAGAGCTGGCTAAACGCTATTGCATTGAAATGTTTTGAGATACTGGCTTAGGTAGATTTTTTAATGCAAATGTACAATCGTTCGCATTTGAGATTTTCAATAAAATTTATATTTTATAATTAAATCAATTAATAGATTGATGGATTCAAGTTTATTCCAAAGTCGAATTTTTTTTTTAAACCTAATACATAACATAGGTATATACTCATGGGTGTTTTTAATCTTTGTTCATGATATGGCACCTAAATTACTGAACACAGTTTCGATGATATTTATTAGGGTACAAGGCTAAAATTACCATTTAAAACATATTAAAATTCCCGTAAACAAGTTGGGTATTGTAAAATAATAATTGTTTAACGAATAACAAATACCTACATAATACTTGCTGCACAGTATTTATTTAAGAAAATTAAATTTTCTTGTTTAATCGGTATTGAAAAGAAATGTATAATTAGGTATAACTTAATCAATTTGAATTAATGCAGTATTCCTCAATTAGCAACACTTAACAACTTAACACCCATGACCTGACTAAATAATTTGATTGTTGTTCTTTGTATAAAAAATCTGAATTGTTTGACCTTATTTGTCGCACTTAAACTGAGAAAAAAAAGAGAATACGCTATTTATACTAATAACTTATTATTTTAATTATTGTAAGGAGTTTGCTTAATTCATCTTTTACATTAGAGTATGAGTCAACTTTTTCAATGAATAAAAATAGTGAAACTAAACATATTTTTCTTATCTTGTTTCATGTTTTGCATTAATATTTAATGCCGTTGCTAATTATGGAAGGTATATGTCTATATTAATATTTAGATATTATATACATATTTGAGTACATATTTAGATAAGAATCTATAATATTGGAATGGCGTCAGCATTTCCTGAACTACAGCTTTTTGACCGACTTCCCAAACGAAGGAGGTATACAATTCAACTGTTATACAGCCGTATTCATGGAGCTTCCTTGGGGAATGAGGATTTCTTGTTCCTTATTCCTCGTTTCATTAACATTCTTCATCAAATAAGGAACCTTATTGGCTCTTTATCTCAAGGAGGAATCTAAAATGAGTTCAAATATGCATCTTTGTCATCATCAAAAGCATTACTTTGCCAATTTTCACTTTGATATCTAGCACAGTGTTGTGACACAGTTTTTATTCAGTTTATTATTAATTCAAAATTGTAGAAATCACCCTGTGACACTTAGTTTTTATTCAACATAATTTATTGTTGTAAAAATCACCCTGTAAATATTAAAAATAAATGTCGTTCTGTATCCAGCTGACATGAAGTGAAAATCGCGTAACAACCAAAAAGGGTAACTTTGATAAATAAATTTCCACCAGCAGCACTAAGCAGATCAGCAGTATAAAAGGCGTGCTGCTTCGCACTAAAATTCAGTCAATTTCTTCGACTCATTCCGAAAACATCTCATGTCAGCTTCTGCAGGTTTTCCATATATACCGAGAGTTTTATTTCACTACTAGTCTTGCTATCTTGTCTAAATTCTCTCACGCTAATTTTAACTTTCAGGACTTATTTGGGCTTGTTCCCCAAGTAGTCGATTCTAGTAGGAGAGACTTCTCACTCTTCTACACTCTCACTTCCTTCAGGGCTTAATTGGGCTGGTTCCCCAAGTAGTCGACTCTAATATTTCAGGACTTACTTGGGCTGGATCCCCAGGTAGTTGACTCTAGTGAGAAAGGCTTGTCGCCTCTCTTACACTCCTACTTCCTTCAGGGCTTACTTGGGCTTGGTCCCCAAGTAGTCGACTTTAATATTTCAGGACTTACTTGGGCTGGTTCTCCAGGTAGTTGACTCTAGTGAGAAAGGCTTGTCGCCTCTCTTACACTCCTACTTCCTTCAGGGCTTACTTGGGCTTGTTCCCCAAGTAGTCGACACTAGTGAATAAGGCTGGTTCCCTTACTTACGCACATCTTTTACCTAACTAGCTTTTAACCTCTGTACCTGGAGGACTTCTTCTTAGTGAATACGCGAAATTATTGTCGAGACCTTCTGTGTAGGACTGAGACTCCATACACTTGAGTATATAAAACTATTATTTGACAATTGATACACTCCACTCGACACACAGTTTTCAAATAAATGAATATTATTTATTTTTGAAAACAACATTTTTATAAGTACATCTAGCTTCTAGCTCATTCTCTAAACTTTGACTTCTGCTATTCCCAGTTACTCCAGGACCAATTAGTTATAGGACAACCCTGTGTAAATATTTTTACTTCAATGTAGGTACATAATAAATATTTACAAATACATTAGATGACTACAATCTAAAATAGTTTGATAACGCTCAATAAATACCTACGTTAGATAAGACGTCTACACATGTACCTAAATGTAAAGAAAACAATGAGATAACCATTTTATTGGTTATATATTAATTATTACACTATGCTGCAATAGTAATTATTGAATGTTCTAAAAATGACCTTTACGGTTGTCGGTTGAAATTTTGCGACATTGTAAATACATAATTGTATAAGTTTTTAGGTCAATCGCTCCCACTTTAGAATTTCGAAAAAAAAATCAACGGCATGGTGTTATATATTAATAAAGAACATCAAAATGATTTTTTTCTTGGTCGATTAACATCAAAAATATTTCTCAATTATAGATATGATTAGTAACTACAACTTTTGTATGATTTATTTTCTAAAATTGATATAAAAAATAAAAATTAAAAACCGTGAAATTTACCTATATCCACTGACTACGAGCCATCGGATTTTTTAATCAAATGCATTGTCGAGATGTTCACAGAGTTTAGTGATTTCATGAATTTTTTGTCGGACTTTCCAAAAGCAGGACGCCTTTTGCTCTGGATACGTGCTCCGAATTTGATGATTCTTTTTTCATTTGGAAGAGGAGTATTGAGAATTGCTCCCATTGAATAAAAATCAATATTAGATATGCGTTTCCCCTCAAAAAATTCCCCCAAAGGGGGTGGTGGAGGCAATTTTTCCCGAAAATTTAAAATCCTAGACGGCAGAATTAAAGAAGATTCGGAAACGTTTAAATTGGACATTTAAAAAAAATAGTCATAGGTTTCTGAGTTATAGCAGTAGTAATGTCTAGAATATGTGTTTCAGCTATGTGGAGGGGGAAAATTTTTTGGAAGATCGAAAATTCGAGATTGGAAAATGAAAAAAGAGACCATATACGGCAAAGTTTAAATTAAAAAAAAAAACATAGGTTTCCGAGTTACAGTATGTAATGTCTGAAATATGTGTTTTGGTGGGGCATTTTTTCGAAAATCGAAAATATGAGACGGCCAAATTAAAGAAGAGAAAATTAACTACATTTTAAATGGACATTTTTCAAAAATGGTTATGGTTTCCAAGTTACAGCAGTGGTAAAATGTGAAATATGTGTATTTTCAACGCGATGTTTTCAGATCTCTGGATAATAACATGTCACAAGCAAAGAATATACAGGGGTATTAGAGTCAGTATCTACTATTTCCGCGATATTTTTTGAAATCTCTTAATAATAAGTTTAAGCAACGTATTTATCTTCTTTGGTGAACGTTGAATGATTTTGAAGACTAATGTTACACCGAAAAGTGTGAAATAAACATTTTTTACAAAAAAAGGACCGACTTTATAAGTAAATTCACTGAAAAATACAAAATAATATTAATTCTATTGGTGCTCGTACTTTTGAGGTTGTGCAATTGTAGTTAGATGGAAGACTTTTGGCATCAACTTCAAAAGTACCAGCATCAATAGAATTAATACTATTTTGTATTTTTTAGTGCACCAACTAGTAAAGTCGGTCCAATTTTTGGTAAAAAATCTTTACTATTTATTTTGTATTCTAGATCTAAATAATACTATGACTATCGTGTAAAATTCGGTATCCAGTTTTAAACAGTTGTTTACGTTTCAGACATCCCTGACTCTAAAAAAACATATTTTCAGTCATTTGTCTGTCTGTCGATCTATCTGTACTAAGTATGTGTATTGTGTAGTTTCTGCCGTAAACCTACAAAAAGACATTAGTTCTTATTAATAATTTATTAATTAATAATATTAATAACCAGCAGGTACCAATAATAATTAATATTATTTCATATTTTTCAGTGCACCAACTAATAGAAGTCGGTTCCATTTCTTTGTAAAAAATATTTATCGATTTGAAGGCACAACACGTAAAGTAAAGGCGGTATAGTAATTGAATCGAACATAAAAAATGCTTTATCTCCATGGTATTTACATTTTTGAGATAACAAACAAGGTGCAGTCACATTTGATATAATAAAGTGACTTGTTTTATGACTAGGGAGTTGAAGTGCGCATACTTACGTACTTTATTGGTTGGTGCTCTGAAAATTACAAAATAATATTAATTCCACTGGTGCTGGTAATTTGGGAGTTCTACAGTTAGAGGTAGATACCTATAAAAGACTTTTGGCACCAACTTCAAATTTCGCCCCTTATATTATCAAATTTCGGAAAAAATGTCCCCGCTGCTCCTTTCGGGTTCAGTTTGGGGAAGGAGTTGCAGGATTTTAAATTCGTTGGATATGGGACCATTTCTCAATTCTCTACTTTGAAATAAAAAAAACATCCAAATCTGAGTACGTTTACCATCGAGCAGACGTACGAACATATAAAACACTGTCGAATTATATATACCTACTCCATTTGGAAAGTTGGTCAAAAATTGTTGTAGTAGTAATTTCCATGCCTACTTGAGGATCGCTATTAACTATTTCATATTGTTCCTTAGTCTGTGGTCCTACGTCGATTGTGAAATTCCTTATTTTACAATTATATTATGCCGCCTGCACACGGCGCTGCTCCGACCCATGCGAGCATATAAGGGCTTTTCAATGGAACAGCAGTCTCCAAGACGATTGTAATCCATAAAAGATCGAGAGATATGTTTTTGCGTAAACGCGAGCACCTTTCTAAGATGAGTCCGTGTTTCGAATGACTTATTTCAGAACATGAAAATATCTATTCTACATTATATTTCAAATGACATCGAAATTTTTCATGTCTTTAGCATAAGCGTATAGAGGAGGATTTGATAAGTAATTACCATTTTCAGATGGACATGCAAAGTAAATATAAATGTTATATCAAGTTATTGAATTTATTGGAACCACTAGTAAACAAGGTACTAATTACATCATCCAAATATTATCGGTAACTTTGAAATATTTAGCAACTGGAAGATCGCTGGAACAAAATGTAACATGATAAATAATCCTGATAGTCGTATATTAGATTTTAGGACGGATTGGAAATAAATATGTTTCTACATGTGGATAGAATTGCATATCAAGTTTTATGGCTGCGACTATTCATCTTCTTCAACCTGCCGAGACAAACAACAACAGGTATTGGCATATTCAATGTTATTGTAGGACGAAATGTTCAGCCAGAATATGAATAAACAGTTTGAAAACATCCGCACAACTTTGTTCTTATTTTTTTTTTTGAAATCCTGTCCTGGATGGTCAAGGTCCTCCAGGAGAATAGTTAAGTCAAGTTTCATCAAAATCCTTACAGTCATTTTAGCGCTTCATTCTTCTGGCCCCTATCTTTTGCCACAGGCGTGCATGAGCGGCAGTCCACAAAAAAAACACAAGAAAAAAAAAGGTCAATTCCATTACCAGATAATCTTGCTACAAAAAGACATATAGAGCAATGGCTCAAAATATTTTTGGATTGACTCTGTGGTCTTTGAAACAACGTAAACATCTTTTGAAGAACGGGACACGGAAAATTCGACCCCATTAAAATACTTTTGTATGGCTACTTGGGGTAGCAGTAAAAAAGTAACAAAATTTTGTTCACAAAGAATTGGACCGAGTTAGTTGGTGCACTGAAAAATACAAAATATTTCTACTGGTAATTTTGAAGTTGTGTAGTTGTAGTTAGACAGAAGACTTTTCAAAAGTACCAGCACCATAGAATTTGTATTATTTTGTATTTGTAAAAAAAATATTTCACACTTTTGAGTTCACCATTAGTCATCAAGATAATTCAACAAAGAAGATAATATTTTGCTTATATTTATTCAGAGATTTCAAAACATCGACGAAATACACATATTCCAGACTTTTACACTGCTGTAACGCGGAAACCGTTTTTTTTTCAAAGTCAATAAAATAAATACATATAATCTGTTCTTTAATTTAGCAGTCTCAAATTTTCAAATTTGGAAAAAATGCCCCCTCCACATAGCGGAAACACATATTTCAGACTTTAACAATGCTGTAACTATGAAATTGAAAAATGTCCAATTTATAGGTCCCGGATATGGTATCTTCTTTAATTTTGTCGAATCAAATTTTCGATTTTCGAGAAAAAAATGCCTCCTCCATTCCATTTGGGAGAAGTTCATGTTTAATGTCGATTTTTTCAATGGAACCAACACACCATATTCATTTTTCAAATGAAAATCGGAGCACGTTTACTGTTTAAAAGGCGCCAACATAAAAAAAGTAGACAAACAGTTGAATTGGTATACTGGAAATTTTGAAGTGGTACAGTTGTAGCTAAATAAAAGACTTTTGGCAGCAATGTGAAAAGTAGAATTAACATTACAAAAAATTAAAACTTGGGATAATGAAATTGATGCATGAATACTATATTTTGGAGTAAAATTGACAGATGGAACTTTCAAGACGGCGACTGGGCGCCATCTGGGAAAAAAATTGAAAAGGGGGTCTTATGACCCATCTTTAGGCAATTATTAAATGTTCCGCCATTTTGTAGTAGGTGAAGATATTGACTTTATATTTTAGGGTAGTGAAGTATTCGTCAGGAGCTTCAAAAAGATGTGTCACAAGACCCCCCTTTCAATTCTTTCCCAGATGGCGCCCAGTCGCTATCTTGAAAGTTTCATCTATCAATTTTACTCCAAAATATAGTATTCATGCATCAATTTCATTATTCCAAGTTTCAATTTTTTGAGTTGATTAAAGAAAATCGAATTTTTCGTGTCCATTCTTCAACAGATATTTAATTTGTTTCAGAGTGCTGTAACTCAGAGACCCACGATTTTTTTGAAAAATGTTCGATTTAAATATCGTTGTGAATAATCTTTGCTTTAATCCTGCCAGATAAAATTTACTCTTTTCTAAAAAAATCCCCTTCACTCCCTTTGGGGTTACTTTTAGCGGAAGGACATATTGGATATTAACAAAAAGAAAAAAATGGGACCAGGTCTCAAGATTCTTCCTTAAAAATCACAAAGAATCATCAAATTCAGCTCACGTTTACTATCAAAACGCGCGAAAATATATGTTTATCTCCTGCTTTTTAGAAGTCGGTGAAAAAGCATATGAGTTTGTTATTAGACTGAGAATTGCAAAAGCAGAAACATAAGGATACTAATCTTATTATTATTTAATTAATGTACGTACTACGTACCTACAGCCTACAGATAGTGGGGAATGAATCTCAGTTCTGTACTCAAAAGGTGCCAAAGGTCGCTCTCGTACGGTCGGACTATTGCCTCCGCTAAACGTTCGTCCGTCTGTCAGCAGTTGAAATTATTTATCCTGTATTTCTATTGTCCCTATAACAACAAACATAAAATTAAAAATAAAGCCTCATACAAGAAACGTGTTTCTTTGGCGTTTCTTGTTCGATCTTAACAATGACTGTATCCTTTGAACCGTACTTAATAGGTAGACAGTTTTTGTACGATGGTATGGCACCCTTCGTGTCCAATAATGAATATCTAACTTGAGTTAAAAAAAATCCCGATGGCCTGTAGTCAGCGGAAAGGTAAATTTTTCAAAATTCATTGAATTGAAATTTTAACAACCTTTTCATTGGTATACCTACATGTTATTAAATAAAATTGTCATAGCCTTGCGGTTAGAGGTTTTTGTTTTGGCTGTTGAATATAAAGCAGACAGGGTTCGAGTCCACTTCAAGGCAGATTTTTTTTTCGTCTATTTCTTTTCAATAAATATACTATATATTTTTTTAATCAGGGTCTATATTAAGATCTCCAGAAAATGTACAATTACATCAAATTTATATTGAGTGTTCATGTTTTATCAATATTTTTTATTTTTCTTTATTAATTTTTATTTTTTTACCTGTGTATTTTATGAAAAATTGCTTTGAACAAAAGTTGTAGGTACTGATTATATCTATAACCTAAAATTATTTTTAATAATATTTACTCTACTGCTCTTTTTTGATAATTTTTTTAAATGTTTGAATGGTCGCCATTTTGAAACTACTTACCCGATATTGCCCAATAACGAACTCGACCGAGATATTTGAGAGATTGATTTTTGTAGCAAATTTGAACTTGATACCTTCAAAACTGCGACCTCTATCGTGTTAACAAATTTCGTAATATCCCATATATATATATATATATATATAAACTTTTGAACCAAATGTTTTTTTGGACTAACTTATAGACATATAACAACATGCCGTTGAAATTCTTTCGAAATTCAAAAGTGTGAACGATCGCAATAGGTATATTTCTATAAGAAATTTACCTAAAACTGATCCTTGTCACAGGTGATTTTTATAACTCATTATTTTCGTCTTGAAAGAATTTAAGATACTAGTCAAGAATTAGAGTGTTATCCTCGTATTTGTAGGATTCTCACTTCAAATTTCTGCAGAGCTTATCTTATTATTTTCAATTTTTAATTTAAACTCTTTTATAAAAATATCTCAATTTATGATAAAATCAGAAATATAATACCTAATATAATAAAATAATAAACATTATAGTTTATAAAAAGGCTATAATAACAATCCGAACAAAAAGTAAAATAATAAATTTGAAATATGAATGACTTAATTTGATTATACAAAAGAGATGTTTGACCATATGCTCGTTATGAAAATAGTAAAAAGCACCCCACACTTTCAAATTGAGCCTTTTTTTATCTATAAATAATTTTCTTAAAAAGTTAAGGTAATTACAACAATATCACTGAAGTTTAAGCGACTTCTTTTTTTATTTAAAATTCTTGTCAACTGCGAAGCATGACTGGAGCGCATTCGCCAAAACTCAAAAATTGTCATGGGTCCTTCATATGAGATGAAATTTTCAAGTCAATCGGACGTCTACAAGTTGTGAAAATTACGTTGAAAGAGTTGGTTTACATACATAGATATAGATACATACCATAGAACATGATCTCTTCGATTTTCAGAGTTGTTCAATTGTTAGACGAGTTCCATTTAGTGATGCTGCGAGACTGGTCTTGGTCTTGCAGTCTTGGTCTTGGTCTTGCAAAAGTGCAAGACCAAGACCGAGACCAAGACCGTCTGTGCAAGACCAAGACCCAAGACCAATACTGGGATGCAAGACCAATACCAAGACTAACCTGGTCTTGGTCTTGGTCTTGCTGCAAGACTTGCGAGACTTGCAAGACTCTTGCAGTTTCGTAACCAAACAACAAATTGGTAGGAAACATATTTTTTTGCTCGATGATTAGATAAGAAATGCTAGTAAATAACCTAATTGATTTAATCTTTGAATTCCCTTAATATCGATCTTTATTTTACAAATACTAAAAATATTGAATTAGAAGTTCATTTTAGTCTTCTAGGATTTCCGGATTTCAAAAATTCTGAAATACCCTATACAGTAATTTCAATCCTTCAAGGATTTCCCTTAACGAACTGTTTTCATGTTTTCAAGGAATCCCGACAGTTCGTAGCCAGTGGAAGGTAAACTACACGATTTTTATTTTTATTATTTTTTCCATCGCGCAGAATGTTTCAACCAAACGTTAAAAATCATCTATAAATCTCATATATTTTTGATGTACATTTATCCAGTAGCCACATTTGGAGATTTTTTGAATTTTAGGTTGCCCTTATTTTGAAACTATTTTTTTGCTCATTAACAAACTCAACTGAGATATTCACACGACTGAGTTTTGAAAGAGATAATTTTATAATTGCGCATTTTGAAACATTTTTTAGCAGTTTTTATTAGTTTTTTTGGAAAAAGCTTTATACAAAAGTTGAAGTTAGTTTTATAAACCAGAAATACTTTTAATCGCTTTCACTCAATATCCACTCTGAGAGATTATTTCTATTTTATCAAAGAAAATGGTAATAAACCATTGTAGAATGAGCGAGAGAATGAGTTATGAAATAGAAGTATATATGCTTGTAATAAAATGAGTGCTCAGTTGCGACGGATGATACCAAGAAAGCACAAGCAGACTAAGTCGGACTAGTAAGATACGATTCTTATTTAAATGGTGATTATTAATTTATAAACTTTATTAATTAATTAGGCATCTCACTTGCCTTAACTTAATTCTATGTACCAGTTTTATTCTCATTACTTATTCTAGATTGGTTTGGTACCATTACAATACCAGGCCTGTTTGTTCTGGACAATGACAATTTATATATACGGTCGATATTTATCCATTTCGAATGATAATATAATTAGGTATAGGCAATCTTATAGATTATGAATTACATACTTCCCATACATATTGCAGGGTTCTTCTTCATTTGAATTAATTAATTACGGTTTAGAATCGCAGCAAATTTTCACACTTATAAAAAGATGAAAATATTTGCAAGAGTCTTGCGAAGTCTTGCAAGTCTTGCAGCAAGACCAAGACCAATACCAAGACCATATATGCAAGACCAAGACCCAAGACCAAGACTAAGGATTTGATGCAAGACCAAGACCAATACCAAGGGTGCAAGACCAAGACCAATACCAAGACCATATCGGTCTTGGTCTTGGTCTTGCTTTGCGCATCACTAGTTCCATTACAAGTGAAGATGATAAAAGTGTGCTAAAAAACGAATTAGTTGGCTTATTTAACTATTCAAATGTTCCTATTTATTTATTGATGATCTCTCCTATAAAGCCCTTGTATTTTTTATGCTTTACCATAATATAAATGTACGGAACCCTCATAGTATGAGTGCTACTCGTACTTGTAACATTTATTATTATTATGAAAAATCTTATTTACTTCTCAAAAACCACATTTTAACATTTCAACAGAAAAGTTCACTACAAAAAAGATTATTAAATTGTCCAATTCCACTTCATTAAATATTTAGGTGCAAATAGAAAATCCAAAAGACCCCTGCTTCGTTTCTCAAACAATACAAGTGTGAATTTGCTAAGACCTTTTGATTTCTATTATTGATAGATAATCTGCAACGAGGATTCTTTAATGCAATTTTTATTACTAAACTCGGATTTTCAAATTCCAAGACGAATATTATAATGTAAATATGTATCTTCTTATATACCTACAGCATGCACAAAAAGTTACGTATTTTGCTTATATTTCAGTTCCTGGCAAGTTTTATCAAATACAACATGTTATCAGCATGAATAATAATCAAAACATACAAGGTCTCTCGTAGCTTTATGTTCAAATATATAAAAAAACTAAAACTTGTATATAAATGTTTATTTGTTTCAAAGCCTATGAGTATTATTTGAAGATAATAATAAAAATTAATTCGTAGAGTAAAAAATTGATTTTATGAATGCAAGCTGTGTCCGTAAGCCAACAAATGCAGTAGATATCCGTATTTGGCGCTTTTTTTGTCTTAGTTGGTCAGCAGCCTGCTGAATACGCCCAATAATTCTTGCCTTGTAATTGGCGCACTAAATATTTCATGTACCTTCATAAATAAAAGTCAAGGGGATTGTGATCAGGCGAACTAGTTGGTCAGGCAACAGGACCACCTCGACCAATCCATCTTCATCCAATAATATTTTTTTGGGTTTTTTCACTTGAAAAGAAGTTTACCCTCCCAACATTTGAACATAACGATACGGTACACCTTGTATACTTTATAAACTATTTATTACTGCTGAATAAGTCAGATATTTTTTCAATGGCATATCCTGTATCTACAGGCTATTTCAAATTCGACTCTCACCATTGGGATCTCGGAAACTATCGGGAATACGAAGATGGTCAAATTGGGGCAAAGTCAACAATACGCCATTTAGAAAGTTTGAAAATTTCCAGTAGTTCCGAAGATATCCGGAAAAACAGAATTTTCTGAAAATCATTTTATTTTTCTCCTGGCTTTATTTCTTAATGAATTTCTAAATAAATAACACATTTACATTGCCACTTTTTTCACTCTTTCCAATGGTGTTAATAGTTATCATGATATTTTTTTTTTCTCATGGGAGCTATATTAGTCTTCCACAAATTTAAATAGCCCTTTTTATTATCTTTTTGATGATGTATCATAAGTGGGCCTTGTCGTCCTAAAAATCCGAGAAATTAAATAATTTACTTTTATAAAGTAGTTGGCTTTGATTTTTCCAAGCGGTGACACGTAAATAACGTTCTATATTAATTGACTCCAATAAAGAAAACCGAGATATGATAAAACTTTATTACAATAATAATAGAACCAGTGTGAATAAATACATTGGAAGTGTATCTTAAGATGTATCCCGGAAGACGACAACCACAACCAAATTTGTCCAAATTAATGGACAGAATTCGCGATGGGTTTGGCTCGTTTGAAAAACTTAAGATTGATTATACCTCATTAATAATAATTTCTTCAGTTTCTTCATCAATCCTGTCTCCATATTTTTGTCTGGGTTTTTTAAAGGAACCATTCTCAGCTAAATTTGTATCCAATAAGTTGAATAAAGATCGGTGGGGTTGTCGTCTCTCGGGATACCTACATGTTAAGATGATATACTTCCAATGTATTCATATTGTTTCTATCATTCTTGTAATAATGTTTTATCATATCTTGTTTTTCTTCATTGGAGAACTCCATTTTCAACGACTCAGCAATCGACAATAATACAGAATGTCATTTACGTGTCACCGATTGGAAAAAATCAAAGTCAACTACTTTATAAAAGTAATTTATTTAATTTCTCGGATTTTTAGGACAAAAAGGCTACTCAAATTTGTGAAATGCCAATATGGCTCCCATAAGAAAAAAAAAGTTCATGGTAGTTTCACATAGACGAAACGTCATGTTACAAAACTATGAACACCATTGGAAAGAGAAAAAAGTGGCACTGTAAATGTGCTGTTTATCTTGAAATTCATTAAGAAATAAAGCCAGGAAAAAAATTAAATGATTTTCCGGATATTCGGTTTTTTCCGGATATCTCCGGAACTACTCGACATTTTCAAACTTTCTAAACGGTGTATTGTTGAGCACATAAATGAGCAACTTTGCCCCAATTTAACCATCTTCGTATTCCCTATAGTTTCCGAGATCCCAATGGTGAGAGTCGAATTTGAAACAGCCTGTATATTTTTTCTTTTTCACGTACTGTATTAAAGATGTAACTGTCACAGCCACATTGTGCTAAGTTTATTATTTCGAAAGTGAAGTGGGTATATTAATTTTAACAAGGTATGGTTATGGAAATATTTTTATTCACAAAATAATCTACAAATGCTTTATATATGTCGCAGCCAACTGGCTTAATCAGCCATCTGACTGATTGTCTAGTCTTTTGACTGAATGGCACCCTCTAATCAAATGGCAGAATATTGTTTAGTCATTCAATAAACACCAAGGCAAAACCTTTTCCACGATAATTGACTCTTTTGACTGGAGCAGGCTTGAAATTCATAAACTACTTTTTTGTCCATGTCGTGACCAATTTAATAGTATAATAGAGAAGAGTACTATTAAAAAGCCGGTAAAGTTTTAACGTTGTTCTAATCTCATCATCATTTTTGTCCTCAGATGACTTCCCTTGCTTATTTGAGGGCAAGGTATTTTGAGTAGGTATGTTATCTTAATAGTTTTCTACTCTGTATTATATAATGTATATGTATATAGCTTTTTACAAAAATTAGATCACCAACATCGGGAAAAGTAGGTACGATATCTGTAGCGTTATAATTTTTCCGCTAATTGATAAAATAAAGCGAAAACAAAGAAACAAATTCAAATGACTTTCCCTTGCTTTCGAATAAGAATATAAACAATCATTTTGGAATTGAGAGTCATGAACATTTGAAACCTATCTCAAATTAGGATCAGAATGCTGCCGGCATATTACCATTCTGGCTGCATACCATTCAGCCAGTTAACTGGTTAACGCCATTCAGTCAAATTACTAGGCAACCAAGCAAATAGCTGATTAAACCAGTTGGCTGCGACATATACCTGGGTATATTTATATAATATGCCCAAAATTTTTTCATTCTTATATTAAGTACCCAAGTTATAACCAGCTGAAACCACATCACGTCATTGCTCATTTGTTATTTTATTGCTTGTTATCAGTTTTCTATTTCTAAGATCATCCAGACTATCACTTTTTGATTCGTAAATAAAATTTGAAAAAACTTATGGTGATAAATCGGGATCACGCTTCTTCCTAAGTTTTGAAAAACTTTCAGTTATACTCATGAAATTTCAAAATAAGTAACGATAGAAAAAATGTATTTTGCATAAATTAAATATTTTCTTTTTATACTTTCAAACGGCCTTAATTTCTGAATGGAAAAAGTTAGCATTAATGTGGTTAAAAGAAAAACACAGGTATATGTGATTTATTCTGCAACCGATATATTTTCAAATTATTCATTCTGATAACTTGTTTGGTTCTATAAAACTTGTTTTTGAAAACAGGAATCGAAATACGTATAAGCAAGTTACTTTACATTTTGTACACATACAACATGTCTGTCATGTGTAAAAAAATCTAGATGATGACGTAGATGCGTTACTATTTTTTTGGATAGACTATATTAGCATGATTTTAATTAATTTTTCAGTAAACACCTCAAGGACCTACTAATTCATTTTCAATAAATTGCAGTGGCGTATTCTGGAAATGAGCAGCGTAGAAAGGAGAAGATTATTATGTGCAATTTTATTTCATTTTGTGGCTGCTGTTTGTGTGATATGGTCTTTGTTTGTTCTTATTGATAGGGCAGCAGAAGAAGTCAGAAAAGGATTAATTGGTAAGATTTTTTTCTTGGCTATTTATTTTATTTTACACTATTTCTTCTATGTAATTGGTCGGTTACATGGCGTTTGTTGGAGAACTATTCCGTTTTCAAAATACTTCGATTCTTTATTAATTACATTTATATATCCAGCTCATTATATTATCATTATATGTAATGTTAGTTTAATAAGACCTTTGTTAGGGTCACACAATATCGCAACAGTACGAAGCTAAAATATTCCGCATTCAGATCAAGGGTCTTTCATACAGGAACAACACAGATGTTGAAGCAAAAATGTAATTGTCGTTTTCCTTATGTGCAGCTCTGCCATATAAGGGTGACAGATAATCATAGTTTTGCTAATCGTGGAAACTATGACCTGATTAATAATGGTAAAGAAAAGACTTTCGAACTTAGGCCAATATATTATGCAACTTTCATACAACTACATCTTTCATTCGTGATTTTTGAGATTTTTTTATTTATTCATTCTCCATTCACCCTTCCTTTATGAAAAAATAGCTTTTTCTAACACGTTGCTCTTTTAGGACGGCACTGGATTCTGAGTATCTTAGCTTTTCTCTAATATTTAGAAATGCGAAATATTGAGGATAAGTCAACTTCTCTCTTGTCCGTGTCGTGCGCCTCTAGTATTAACCAGAAACTTTTATTCAACATAATTCAGTGTGATAGTACTTCCTACTCCTGTCCAGTATAAGGATAGGGACAGAGAATCATTTATCTTTGATAGGGATGCGACTAACATAGTCAATTTAAGGAGGTAACCAGTTGTATTGCATTACTGGTAAGTTGATACCTCTGAAACTTTTAAAGATGTAAAATCGACACTGATTAGAATCAGCTGATTACCTATTTAATAGATTACGATAATCATTTACTGATTTAACTCGTATTCCTTCCAAGAGGAAGGGATAGAAGAATAGAAAATCAACGTTTTCATTAGATGAGAAAGAGTCAAACATAATTTTGGGCAGAGATTTCAATCTGTTTCTCTATTTATTCTTCATTTCTTGCATATATTTAATCTCTATCACCACATTTTTAGATTTTTTCTACAATTTCGAAAACATTTTATGTATGATGTTTAACCAATGACCTAATAACAGAGATAGACGGAAGTGTAAACAATATATTGTGTTGACATCATCCCTTGTTCGGCCACGCCTCGTCGCATATCAGCTTTCCCCCCACTATTTAAATACTTGGTGTTTTGGTTGTTTTTGAATATTATATTATATTCTTTGGTTTCAAAAAATGAGTAGACGTTACAAAGTGTGCAATAAAATAGAATCCACGAACCCAGAAGTAACTTTTCATCGGTAAGTAGCCTGTCTAAATTAAAATTTAGTAACTTATATATTTGAATTTTTAAATTATTGACATAGAAACGTCAGTCATGGGCGTAGTAAAGAAATTATTACCTTATCATTGTTATTTTATTAAAGAGATTTTTATTTTGTTTACGCTTTGCAAATCCTAGACTTTAAATAAGAATTATACACACCTATATAAACATGCAACTTTCGGACATTGACTTTTTTTCACCAAGCTCCAGATTTATTTTGTGGTATTAATTATTTCGATGTAAGTATAGCAAATGAATCCTAAAAGAATGAGAAGCCACTGGTGTCATATTTTCTATGCGAAGAAAACGAGTGCAGTGAGGCGGGTTTTAGTTAAAACAGTTGTATCCCCCCTTCTGACCGCTTCCACAGCACCCCCCTGGCGCGCAAAGATGTTGTCAACAAACAAAACGTATTTTATCAATGAAGTGTTCTGTCTATCTCTGTTAATAGGTCATTGTGTTTTACCGTTTTTGACATATTTCAAATTTTATGTAAAAAATCAAGTTTGCAGTCCAAAGCATAATAATTATCAATCTTTCCTATGATAAAGCCTTTAAGATTTTTTGAGTTGATTTCCTTGTAGAAGAGTATTTTTATGATATTTTGATAATAATTTGAACAGAGTATCTACAGAGTGATTAAAAGAGAAGCTTGAAAACTAGATCCAAAAAAACGTTAGTTTTTTCAAAGGCAGCTTTGTATAATGTTGTCTATACCGAAAATTAGTAGTTTTTTAAATAAGTGGCCATTTTTTATTTTTCTATGTAAGAATGCTGCACATCTTTAAAGTTGTGTTAAAAGTGGGCCATAATTGTAATAGCAAATAATAACATATGTCAATATAATACTTTTCATTTGCAAATGTTGAGTAATTATCATACCGACAAGACTTAATTATACAAATGATGATTATTTGAATATAGTATATAAAATATGTTATGAAAAATTATAGAAAACCTCAAAACCTCCATTTAAAATAACAAAGTTGGCATCTACTTCCGGTATAACCGGAAATGCAACTAATATGAAAATATCTTAGACGTATGTCCCTAGTGATATTAATATGTCACCATACTTTCAGATTGTAATTATCGTTTGCTCACAATCGGTTGATGTCTTTTCCGGAGAAACACCCTGTATAATGTATATTGTATGTTAGGTATTTCAACAGTAAAACCAATATTCAATTATCTCTATAAAATTTCATGATATTATTAAACCTTTATAGAATATACCTATCATAAAATTGTACATTCGATTTTTAACATAGACTTTTTTGGCAGAATTATCTCAGCAATCGAATTCAAAATTCTCAGAACACAGCTTTACCTTAGAGTTTTAACAATAAAATACAGGAATTTGAACTCATTAAAATTTTGAGATAGAATATATCACATCTTTTGGAAAACTTTGTATAACCAAGTTAAGTTTACATAGTTGAAATCATATAGATTCTGAATTTAAAATAAATTACAGGGTGTTCTATTTAAAGAAACTTATTGATCTAATCATGTAGGGGAACAGGTTGTATTGTCTATTTTTTTCTTGAAATCACGTTAGCTGAGGTGAAGATTATCTTACCAAATTGGCCGGAGAATTACAGGGTATGCTTTTTAATAGTCACTAGTGCTAAGGCAGCCTATATAAACTCAGGGCTCCAGTCTTCATTGAGCAATGTAGCTCATTGGGATAGCTTACTGAGCCTCAAAACCCATGCTCCTCAGGAGGGGGGGGGGTTGTCTGAGTCTTAGAAAATGCAATATTTTTGTATTTTTATATTAAAACTTTCTTTTTTCAGCATGGCCTTTTTGGACGAAGCTTGTCGTAGTATCTGTGGGATCGACGGGTGGAATAGTTTTTATGTATATTCAGTGCAGACAGTACTTACATCTATTCTCTCGATGGAAAGCTCACAACAGGTACAGAAATTCATTTATTTTAGTTAATTGTCAATACCAGTGCTCAACCTGATTCTAGGATTATACTTGTTCAAAATGCACCCGAAAAGCCTTCAGCCACACCACCATCTCCATACTTTCATCGGGATAGTAGACAGCCTACAGTGCCGTCTCAAGTGGTCACTATTGCCGAGTACAACCAACCTTCGTCTGTGACAAATTCAAATTCTCAAAATGATATGCAGCTTTGCTATGTATTTGAGAATGAATGCAAGGTAAAATCAGAAGATAATCGATATTAATTGAATGATGTGCCAAGAAGAACTCGTTTCCCTATTTTATTATATGCTAATAATTATGTTTGGAAAATTTGAAAAGAATAAAAAAATATGTGAAAGGGAAATATTTAATATAAAAATTAAAAAATATTGAAATAATTTATCAGTTTATAAAAATAATACATAAGTAATTGATTGTTTAATTATTTCCGAATACATTTTACTCCCAGATATTTTTTCTCGTAAATACAAACGTATTCTGGTTGTAGATAAGGCTTGTCTTTGTGATTACGTAGAGGTAAATAAGTAAATGAATGTTTCTTCATCATTCCAATTGCAATTGTAAATTATATTGTAGGGTAACATGCTAGTTGCATTATAGAATATACATTAATATTATTCAATAGATGTATTGTTCGAAAATTTCGGTACATTATTTCAACATTCAATAAATACATAATTAATGATTTTATCATTTATCAATAAATGGACGTTGAACTGTTTGATTACTCATAAGGATAAAAAATCGATAGCAAGTGCAATTGTTTTGTAATTGTTGAACATTTTTATATGAATATATATTAAGGGCCTCTAAAACACCTTCACAAAATACTATCACATCACTGGTTTAACCAAAATTACCTTAGTACAAAATTGCATAGTTTGGGCTCTAGAAGGTCCTGAAGTAATACTTTAGAAATTGAATTTTCAAACGATCACTGGATTAGATTAGGAACGTAAATTGATGAAAATTTCTTTAGACTGGTACCTCAAAAAATGTTTTGATTTCTACACAAGTTTTGGTCCCTTTCTGATGTCTTTACCTGTTTTAATACTAACCTACATTGGAGCGTATGAATGCAAATAAATTCAACTATTCCATGAAGTTCAGGTGTGGGACATTCTTCATTTGAGTAAAATTTGAGAGTTGTCAAACTTCTAGAGTGTGATCAGGCACATTTCATATAAGCAAATCCACATAGTTTCCCGACTTCTGCCCGATGTGAGCATATGACATTTATTATTCTTGAAGTCTCTTGAGATGAAATGAGTCTCTAGCGGGGATATAAAATTCCCAGTTCACACACCCAACGTTGAACAATGTGTGACAGAAGTCTCAGGAGAAGTTTGCGGAACTAAATCATGAGTATAGAGATAAATCCAATTTTAAACTACTTTTAGCTAAGAATTAGTGAAAACGAAGAGGTTCAGAATGATTATTTGTACAAAACTTAGTCTCACACTCTTTCGTACCGCTTTCAAAATAATTTCGTCAAATTTAAAAATCGATCAAGTCGTACGAAAATACATATTTTTAGCGTGCGGTGAAAACAATGGCCATATTAAATACTGAATATGAATAAACGGTTAATTTGGCAGCTTATTCGAACGTAACTTTTTCCGTTTTTTCAGAGGTGCGCTTATTGAAATGGTGTTGAAGGCCGTCAAGAAGAATATTTAGGATATGTTTCAACAAAATCGTTTATACCGTTTTTGATCTGCTATACTAATTTTTCAGCTATTGGCTTGAAACTAGTGAAGCAGGATGCCCATTAGGTGTCACAGGCGAGCGGTATTGATAACCTACAAAATATAAAAGCAACTAAACCGGCTCATCTATTCCCGAGATAATCTTTACCCACGACGACAACTGAAAATATGTTTTCTAAACTCTGGAAACCGTATGAAGTAAACATCTGATGAAAACCAGACGAGGAAAATTTTGCACGATTACAAACAAAACATTCGGAGAGCACATAACTGCGGGTTAAAGGCCGATTCTTCACCAAGCAACGGCAATGAGCGAAGCAGCGCGGCGCTTCAAAATCTGCTCACAATAATTTGCGTGTTAGACTAGCCATCTCCGAAAGTCGAAGTGAATCAGCTCAGTTTTTCTTTACATAACTACTTGGGGTAGCGCGGTAGCGGTAAGAAAAAATATTGATGAAATAATTTTCTTGAAAAAAAAATTCAATTCACATTCAATAAAAAAGACAAAAAAAACAAAATCATGTAAGTTTTTTCCCTGGAATTGGGCTTTCATTTGAATGTTTTCATCAAAATTTCATTTATAAACAAACATAGAAATGTGAATTTTCCAAATTCCGAGAAACTTTAAAATATTAGCGAAATAGACACAATATATAAACCGATTTTGCCTTATAGCCGTATTTCACTAACCGTTCGTTTACGAGTATCAAATTGGTTGACGGTTACTGCTGAGCTGATTGGCGGAGAGTACAAAGTAAATCAGCATTATAGCGTTAAACAAGTGGAATTTGTAAGAAAATAATTGCTTTTATTAGGCATTAAAGCGTACAATTACTTTTTACTACTTCACTTGATTTGAACTATATCATACTTGTCTTCGAATACAAAATACTCAAAGAATATTACGGAGTCTTTATCTAAAATGTAACTGGATACAACTGTATAAGAAAATTAAGCCAACTATTTATGATATTTCCGATAAAGGCACGTGCGCGTTTGTGATATATCAAGCGAATCCTTCGCCTAAAGGAGGGGCATTTCTATTCTAACGCTTCTAACTTTGCAATTTTCACAAATATCACGTAACCAAATATTTGGAAATTGGAAATACGCAATAATACTCAGCTAAATAGTGAACATTAATAACACGAACCTCAAAGAATAAGAACAATAATACGAAACCATCACACGGTTGCAATATACATACGCACTTTAAATTTGAGAAAATTCACTTTGGACTTTTTTAGCATAGGACGAAACGGCTAAGGGAGTAGTTGCTTCATGCACACGCGTAGTTCCTGTTGACCTTGAAATCATGATATTTTTCTGGGCGGCTGGTGCTTTGTTTAGTAATCAATCTGATTGAGCGTTTATAGTGATATTATGCAATATTGTCACAATGTAAAGTTGTAGGTACTAACAGTTGTTGAGGGTATTCAGTGTCGGAAGGGGTGTCCTCGCAATAGTTGTTGCCAGCACAGTTAGAGATGACAGCGTACTCTAGTTGACCGAAAGTAATAAAAACATTTTTTTTAAATAGGCAATAGGCTCCACATAGTGTGCACTTATTTAAAAAAAATAGTTTTTAGTTATTGCAGTACAGGTTTATTCACGGTGAGTGGTCTATTAGAAGTCACTTCCGGAAATAGATACTAACTTTCTCATTTCAAATGGAAAATATTTGTATTTGAAATTTTGATTCTATACTACTTATTCTATACTCTTTGAGATATAGATATTTAGATTTTATTAAAAACTTGTACAAAAACGGGCTAATATTATAAAGTAAATACATTTCACAGTGATGGATTGTTCAAGCGAGATAGAAGCTCGATCAAATGTACAGTGTTAAAAAAATTGGGCTAAACTAGAGCACTTTCAACATGAAGAATATCGATTATTTCAAATGGAACACCCTGTATTTTATGTTAGTATTACATTTCTTTTTTTTCACACTATCGATCCATATTCACATTACCTATACCTAAATCGTAGGGTTTTTGAATTATGAGAAATTTAGAAAAATATTATTATTATAGTGGACCATCAGAACAGAAACCAAAACATGATAAGATTAAGAAAGATTTAATTATAATTTTTCTCATTTTGGCTATTAGGCAAGGACGCGAAATCACAATACAGTCACTGATAATGTAAATGCTCTTGTATATTTCAACGATTATTCGCAAACCTCAATTTGCAGCACATTGAATATATCTTAATTGTACATTAGCTGAATTAACTTTTTAAAAGCATTAAATACATAATTTATATTCATTTCACTTAAAGATCTGCATCTTGGAAATATTGGATATCGCACTTACTTTCCCAAATTTAACTGGAAAACTTATGTTTTATGTAAGTATACGAAGTGTTAATTTGTATTAAAGAATAATAAAAATATTGACATTATTCATTAATTGAATATAAATATTCTTTAAAATACAACAACAAACTACGTGTTTCAATATTACAGATATCATAAGTATATGACGACTCATGACATCATTTAGTACTGGTTTGCATTACGGAACACACTGTAAATGATTTTATTCTTATGGCACACTATTTGTTATATAATTTATACCATTTTTTTCCAATTTCTCGTATGTCAAAAATCTTAAGATTTAGGCAAAGGTGTTTTTAATCTTTGATTTAGGTATAGGGGACGTTAATATGAATAGATAGTGGAAAAAAACTGAATGCGATTCAAACATAAAATACAGTGTGTTCCATTTGAAATAGTCGATTTATTTCATTTTGAAAGTGCTCGATTTTGACCTAGCCTAAACATAAGACTTATACTTTGTTATAATGTATAAGAATATGTATCAACTGCAATTGATCACAGTGAACTTATGTATTTTATAAGCTAAGCCAGTTTCCGTTAAAATCAAATCTCAAAAAGCATAGATTTTTGAGATAGGGAATTCCTATAAAAGTTTGCTTAAAGAAGGTGTAGAATCACAATTTTGAATAAAGAATATAGTATTCCATTTAAAATAAGGAAGTTGGTACCTACTTCCGTTATAACCGGAGTTAGAGGTATAATGTTCTTATTAAGCCTCTACTGCAAATTCTGACTTGAAATATATATACTAACTTCTAAATCGACACTCCCCGTGAATAATTTCGATATTGGTTAAATGTACAACAAACATTTCCAAATTATGACTTTGAGGACCGTAACATAAGCAAAGTTGTACCAAGCTAACTTTGTCTAAGGTGGCTTAAGGCCGATTCTCTTAGATGAGATTTTGTGAAAATGTTTTGAAGACACTAGGTACAGAGAATATATATATATATATATATATATATATATATATATATATATATATATATGTATATATATATATATATATATATATATATATATATATATAATAAAATAATAGTGTAACGTGCAAGGGGAACAGCCGCCGGCCACAAAGTCGCGGCAGTCTTTTGATGCAAGCGCGAGATCTATAATGTGGTTGGAAATATCGAGAGCGGCGTTGATAAAGAGAGCGACGGTAGCATGTCGGCATCTACTCCTAGAATGCCGACAAAGGGATCTCGAGAAAAGTCCAGTGGCGGTTGGGAAATCAAAGACCAGAAGCCGCTCGAATGATCAGGCGCATTTGTCGGATATATATATATATATATATGGGAGAATTGTAAATTATTCTCACTTATCTGCGAACCCACATACGCAACAATATATATATATATATACAGGGTGGGCCAAACTCCTGTATTTCTTCGATATTGGCTGAACTATAAGATATATCATAAAAAATTTGAACAAAAGTTTATTGATGCAGCCTGTTCCATAACCTAAAAATATTTAAAATTATACAGGATGTTCTATGAAAAAGTTACAGGGTGTCGACCTGTTATTTTAAATAGAACACCCTGTATTTTATATGATATTTTGATTAAGAACGTCTTTACAAATACATTTTGTCTGAAACTATTTTCTATATAATGAACAGTTTTAGAAATAAACTAGTTTTTTTACAAAAACATAAATCTGCAGAAGGTCTAATGATGAGCTGTCATGTGATTATCTTTCAGTATTTCAATAAATTTTTAAATGATACAGATTTACCATAGTATGGAATTTCTTCCAGCAGTTTTCGTTACAAAGTATGCCGTAGCACTTCTCAGTAAAATAATGGTCAAATTGAAGAACTTTGAAGTACGATAACTTCGTTTTTTTAAATGGAATGCTATATTTTTCAATATTTAAAAAGAAATACGATTTATTTTTAAGTCGTTTCATATATGATGTTTCTAGAGTCAAATTAAGCCATTTTCTTGAAATTTTAGATTTATTCAAGAAACTACCAAATTTAAATAATTTTAGTACTAGCCTATTCTTGATATTTTAATAAGTGACGTTTCTGTCAGAAATTTACGTACTTCATAAAAGTCTTAAATTTGTTTCCAGTTCCTGTAATTTTCAAAAGTTTCTAATATAAGTTTTTGGTATTTCGTTAAGTCCTCTTTTGAATAGTTTAAGTTCGTTATTAGACACACCATTAATTTGTGGTCGATCTACACCAACGGTTCCAGACCCCAAATAGTATTTCTTGAATCAACAAATACCTATTACGTTTCAAATAAAAAACTGTTAAATTCAAAATAAAACATATGTTTCTTAGAAATAACAGGAAGAAATGCCCGAAATGTCCTCTTTCATGTACCTAATAAACACACAATGGGAATAATTGTTCCACATTTATTTCAAAATTTTCCCATATATCTACTTAATTTAATTTAATAAATATATATTTTTTTTAATTGGACCGCCTTTATTAGTTGGTGCACTGAAAAATACAAAATAATATTAATTCTATTGGAATTGGTAATTATTTTGAACTCGTACAGTTGTAGTTAGATTGAAAACTTTTGGCACAAACTTCAAAAGTACCGGAAACCAATAGAATTAATATTATTTTGTATTTTCCAGTGTACCATCTAATAAAGTCGGTCCAATTTTTTGTAAAAAATATTTCACACTTTTAAATGTAATATTTTTCAAAACATCGCACAAATACACCACTACTGTAGTTTACTATGCAAAAGGCTCGAACATCCATAAAAAAACATAGTCGTTTTTTGGGACAGATTTAAAATAATCCAGCCAGTTGAAAACAATAATTAATAATAGAGACTGTGTCGTATACGGTGCCCCGCTCTGTATATTAATAACACATAACAATGTTTTCGGCACCCACTACCTTCTTCAATTATATGAACAAAGTAAAGACCAGAATATTTGTATCAACATTTATATTGATCATTTTTTCCATACAGTTATGGTTTTCGACTTCGTAAAGTACGTAAGTCTAAAATATGCGTATTTACGCAACGATGTTTTTAGATTACCGTGTAATAACAAGTACAAGCAAAGAGTATTATACATGGGTAATGGTATTAGTTATAAGTGAACGTTGAACGATTTTTGTGACTAATGTTACACTCAAAAGTGTGAAACAAATATTTTTTACAAAAAAAAATGGACCGACGTGCACTGGAAAATACAAAATAATTCTATTGGTGCTAGTACTTGTATGAAGTTGGTGCCAAAAGTTTTCAATCTAACTGCAACTGCATAACTTAAAAAGTACCAGCACCAATAGAATTAATATTATTTTGTATTTTTCAGTGCACCAACTAATAACTTCGGTCCATTTTTTTGTAGCAAATATTTAGTTTATCAAATTACTATCAATTATCATTAAATGCTGGAAATATTGTGAAATATATATTAAATTTATGAATTTTAAAGAATATTAATGAATATATACCAAAATTTTCCACACCCAATGTCCGAAAATACTGAGCTGAAAAAAAAATAAAACTATAGGGCTTCACTCAATGATCACTGGAAAAATCTCAGCATGCAATCGTACTTGACTGATTTTTCAATAAACAAAAACCTAATTCATTCAATTTAATGAAAACATAGAGTTGTTAAATATCGAATGTTATATTTTTTATTCTCGAGACAGTTGACCAGACATACAAAAATTCTAGGACCCATTTGAAAAAATTACTCTACGAAATATTTTAATGAAAGTAGGTGCTTATCTATTCAGTTTCTGCAACCCGTAGCCCCCACATGATATTGAATGTTTCAAACTATACCATTGTTTTTCCTGTTACTTGTAGGTGAAAGGATGCAGTAGCAGTGCTTCATCTATCCAAAAAGCTGACGTGCACGTAGAGGACCTATGTAATACGCCTCATAATGAGACGGACATGTGTACGGAATCGTCAAGAAACAACATATTAGCTTTAGACATTGAATGTCCGACAAATAGCCGGAAGAAATATTCATTGCAAAGTTCACTAAAGACTGATGTAGTGAAAAAAAATAATAGTTGTGTTTTCAAATCTTTGCCTAACTTAAATACCAGTAGCGAGAACCTACTGTTGTAAGATAGATCTTATACTTATTTTAATATTATAAAGTGATAATACAATAAATAATTTATTATTATTGTCCTGAAAATATATCTCTTCTATTGTTCCAAAACCTCTGTATTAGAAAAAAAGCAAAGAAAACAAACAAATTCTGAGATTGATTACATTTTTGCTGTGATAAGAAAATTCAGAAAGGTTGGAATACATCTAACAAATGCTATTTATTTAAATTAACAATTATGTAGCATAATATTCTAGCAAGTCTTTATCTTGTGGTTTTAAAATAACTTTGTCTTTCAAATTAACAACCCAACCGGGATGCAGACCATAATATATTTGTCTGGGATCTTTTCTTTCCATAAGCATTTCATAATCAGGGTCATTTTCAATCCTTGGTAAGGTATATCCATACTTTTGAGCAAGTACTAATCGTTCTTTTGAAACTTTCTCAGGATCAGCCAAATAACCTCTTTTTGTTGGATCTGTATAGTATTCAATAGCATCTGCAGGTGGCATCATCCGTCTTGGTATTGGGACACCTGAAAAAGTATACATTTCGCAATATCTGTTTTGATAGTCAATAATGAAATTACAATTTATCTATTCACATACTTGCCTACCTCTTTCAAAGAACTTTTTAGTATTCAACATAGCCTGCAAACTGTGTATATCATAGTACGCGGTTGTGATGACACCTCCAGCTCTTTCGATAGCTGCTATCACTAGCTCGCTAGCCCATTGAACTTCCAAATTTATTTTGGCACTAAATATATCTGCTCCTTCGTCAGTCAGTTGAACACCGAACTGGTGCTGATCTGGGGCCAATCTAAACAATCCTGTATTCAATATTGCTACTAAATCTACTGGTTTAGTTGAATCAATTCGATTAACATCGATCAACTTCTGCAAATCCAACATCGATAATGGTGGATATTGTCTTTTCAAGCTACAAAATAAACAACTACAGTTGTATGCAAAGATAACATCAAACAATTATCTTACTGGTGACCTTTGTAATACGGCTCCCAAGGAAAGCGTAAATAGAAAGGATTGTTACCCGTTTCATAACCTAATCTCGTGAAATTTTGTCTTTGAGTAGAACCTTTATTTCCACAACCGTGATAGTCTCCACCATGCTGACCTCGTCCTCGCCTAGGTCTCTGGAAATATTGATGAAATAAATAGAATCAAAATATCAAAAATTTCAAATCCTACCTTGACAGCACCGGGGTTATTGCGGATATTAGCCAAGCATACTCTAGGTAGAAATCTTAGAAGATTGAGGGCTTTATCACTGCTCTTTGACATTTTTTTCTTTATTCAATCGCAAATAAAACAGTTTAAGTTTATTCAATTTCGCATCTCTAAATTAGAGGTTATGCTAAATGCTCAGAAAACATGAGTGATGAGTTTTATTCGACAGCCTAAGCATGTCTCACTACTAGAACAGGTGTTCTCTGACTAGGACTAGAATAAATTAAAATATACTAGCAATCATAGAATTAGTACTCCTCTATGCCAGCCACAGAATACTAATAAATTGCCAGCAATGTTGGTAGTGTTGGGAGTTTTGTAGCCACAGAATACTAATAGCTAACGTAAAATCATCGTTTTTATTAAAAAATAACACAAAAAATAAAAATCAAATTAAGCTGTAGGCACCAAGGCAGATTAAATATTGATGTCCTAATCTGTGCCAAGAGCAACCGTTAAATTCAATATATTCCATTTGGAGGTCACATGCTCCAACAAATCAGCGGAGAGCGCGCGACTTGACAGAATTTCAAATGTATAATGTCAATCAATCCGAGTATCCGAGACTTAAATTGTCATATCGTTGTGTTCTGCTGCGCAAGTTTTCTCGGCGGCATTTCTGTTTTGATCCTTGATTGAGCAGTTGAATTTTATGATCTTAGCGACAAATAAAAAGCAAGATTTACATTCGCAATGCATTGAAAAAGTTTTATTAACAAATCCTTCTTGATATTGTGTCAACAGTTTTTACTTCTGCTGTGTTAATTATAACTTGATAACATTTTTACCGAAAGATGGAAGCGAAAGGGTAAGTTATTTTTCCCGCAAAACCTATTTCACTCTCTATCTAGGATGACCAGCTAGAAACTAATTTATACATACATTTTGCCAGAGACAGCAAATTGTGCCAGATTTGTGGCAAGAGATTCTCATCTCCATTTAATAGAAATAAACATGTTAGAGTTGTTCATCTTGAAATTGTGCAACCCACGAGGACCAAGAGAATAATCTGCACAATTTTCCCAAAAGATCAAGTCTTTTCATTCCACAAAAGCTTGATTGAATATTTGACTCATCATCATCAGTTATGTATTGTAACGTGGATGGGTATTTATGTACTTACGGTTAATATTTGTTTATTAGCTGTTTATTTCTACTACCTTGTTTGCTATAGTTGTTGTTTGTATGTTTCCTTATGTAGTTCTAGAATTATGGTGGATTTATTCTGGATCCTTCCAGAAACTATATGTGAGGTACAATTTGTCATACTATTGTCAGTTTGACAAGGTTCTAGAACATTAATTATGTGCATAATCATAGAACATTCTCGATGAATGTCATGTCATGATTCAGGTATATAAAGCCGTGTCGATCACGGGACAGAGTCAGTCAGTCTTATGAAGGCAGTGAGTCTTATAAAGTCAGTTGATAACAGTCAGTCTGTGGAATCAGAGGTTAATAGTAGTTCTTTCGGTAAAGACAGTGACAGTATAGATTGTCAAGGTGACAAGTGGTGACAGTTGTACCATAATAGAAGCTCGTGTACTGAGTGTTTGGAAATAAACCATTGGAAGCAATCTGCGAACTTTGAGTCTTACGCAAGTGAACTCACCCCACAACGTTTAGCACAGGATTAAACGTTACAGTATTAAAATATATATTCATAATTTTAGGGTTGTTGAGGCGTTTGAAGCTTGGAGAGCATTGGACAACCGGGATGTAAATAATGCTTGTTGGTCTAGAAAAAATTGCGCAAATGGTGATACAGACATTTTTTAATGCTTGTAATAGGAATGACGTATCTATCAGGTTTTAATTTTGAATATTAAGGGGTTTTTTAATAAATATGTTGCTAGGATTTGTTTCAACTTGTAAACACCGCAGTATGAAGGCTGGAGGCAGTATTCGCGCTCATCGAATGTGTCCGTCAAGATTTCTTGTTAGAAAATCGATGGATGGTATGATAACTATCTATATATCAATAACTTCAATATTCCTATATTTTATTACAGGACAAGTGTCGGTAAAATTTACAGAAACACATGTGGGACACAGTAATGAGCTACAAAGTAAACGTTTAACAAAATTAGAAGAAAATCATATTGTTATGCAGTTATCGGCAGGTGTCACAAATGAGAGAATATTACAGGATGCAAGGAAGATTGAAAATGGGGAATTGAAGAGAATAAATTTAATCCGAAGAGCAGACCTTTCATATCTTATTGCAAAGTATAACATCGATAATAGAAGACACGGGAAAAAACCATGCACTTTTATTCAAGAAAATTGGTGACTACATCTTCGCTCTGTGTGGGTTGTGCGTGTGCATATGCTACGAGATTTATATAATTCTTGAAGAATGTGAATTATTTCATACCACACCAATGTCCATAATTAAGGATATCAAAATTATGCAATTGTTCACTGGTTCATGATTTCTTTACTCTAAATATATATCGACATAGAAGTGAAGATTAAGATCAATTTTAGGTGAAACTTACCCTGGGTTGAAATGTGAAGATTTTGCTTTGGTATTTATGAACGCTATTATGGAGAAGTAGCTAAAAGATTTCAAGAGAATTTGTATAGATGGGACTCATGTACTAACCGCAGGAATTTTGACATGACGACAGTTGTGGTTAAAGATGGAAACAATATGGGGTTCCCAGTGGCATTTTTACTTAGTAATCGATTAGATCAAACAATTCAAGAACATTTTCTTAGTGCTCTTCAATCTAGATTAGGGGAATCAATACAAACCGAATATTTGATGAGTGATGATGATCCAAAATATTATAATGCGTGGACAAAAGTTATGGATTCTGTAACCAAGAAGACTACTATGTAAGTGGCACGTAATGAAAAATTGGAATATTCAAGGAAGAGCAAAAATCAAAAACGAAAGGAATCGGAAAGCAATGAAAAACGAAATGCGTAAAATACTGACAGTCACAAATATAGAGAAGTTTATGGAATATAGAGATAAATATCTAGGAGTTTTAGAAGAAAATCGTCAACATGATTTTTTGAAATATTTGCAGAAGTGAGCATTAATAAATGTTGAAAAATTATATAAAAATAATATTTCTTTTCTAGATATTATTTCTGAGTGAAGAAAGGGTAATGATGTGGACTCACTGCTACCGAGTCAGTGCGGGAATTAATACAAATATGGCCGTTGAAAGCTTGTATAGATTCTTCAAATACAATAAAATGAATGAGCAGTGTAATATCCGGTAAATATATGTCTAATCAAAGTATTTCTTCGAGTAGCATTGTAATGTTTCTCTGTAGGGTTGAGAAACTGTTAGACTTATTAGAAGAAACTGTTGACGATAAGATGTGGAAGAATATCATTCAGACGGAGCGGCCAGATTCGAAAAGTTATCAGCATAAAATTCAAGAGAAACTCATAAGAAGGCAGAAAATTTGATAGATAGTGTGGAAATAACATGATTCGAAAGTTTCAAAGTGAAATCTTCCTATGAAAAGGATAAGTATTATAATGTTGTTTTAAATGAATTATGCAATTATGATTGTATGTTAGGTTAATCAATTAACTTTATTTACACTCAAAATAATATAAATTACAACTTAACTTTACTATATTCTCTCTAACTTACTCGGACTATTCTATTTATTCACACTGCCTTTTTCATTCTGTCCTCTTGCCGAAAATTCTCCCATATATATACCCGATAAAGGATCCAGAGCATTCGGGCGGCTTCTGGTCTTTGACACGAATGCCGCCACTGTACGCTTCTCGAAATTCGTTTTGTCGGCATTTTAACAGAAGACGCCGACTGCTGCCGTCGCTCTCTTTGTTAACGCCGCTTTAGGTATTTCCAACCACAGCATATATCGCGCGCTTACTTCAAACGGATGCCGCTACTTTGTAGCCAATACCGGCGGCTGTTCCCCTTTGCATGTTACACTGCTCCGTCCCTTAAAGCTGTTTGCCCCGAACAGCTTCTTCCGTTTGCCTCCAGACCGGTGGATTATCTCCTCGATACGGACTCAGTCTTTCCACGTGCACCACTTTTGGCTTGGCTCTTGGCGAAAGTTGGATCCTGTACACCAAGTCATTAATCTTTTTGACAATGCGATATGGTCCTTCCCAAGGTCTTTGGCTGGTGGCTGGTACAACCAAACTGCATCGCCTTCATTAAAAGAGTTTAATGACTGCCTTTTGTCAAGTCTCATCTTCATTTTGTCGCTCTTCAACTGGAGCTTTTGTCTGGCAAAATCGTGGACCACTCTAAGTCGCTTCTGTAGGTCAGCTACATAATGTGGAAGAGACACTTCTTCATGATCGTCGGCTGATGGTCTGCCAAACATCAGATCTACGGGGAGCTTCATTTCTCTTCCAGACAAGAGCATCGATGGTGTATAGCCAGTAGATTCATGCTGGGAACTTCGGTAGGCCAAGAGAAAGAGAGGTACCAGTTTATCCCAGTTACGTTGGTGCTCATCCACAAATAGTGAGAGGTATTGATTGATGGTCCTATTATGCCTCTCAACCATTCCATCTGACTGTGGATGAAGTGGGGTTGTTCGTGTTTTCCGTATTCCCAGCAACCTCATTAACTGCGACCATACTTCGGATTCAAAATTTCTACCTTGATCGGTATGCAGCTCCAAGGGTACTCCGTGTCTGGAAATCACGTTTTCCAGAAGGGCTTCGGTCACTGTAACTGCTTCCTGATTCGGCATCGGCACTACTTCTGGCCACTTCGAGAAATAGTCCATGGCAACCATAATGTACTTATTTCCAGAATCTGTCGTAGGGAATGGTCCTGCAATGTCCACCGCAATTCTTTCCCAAGGTTCACCTGACAGATACTGCTTCATTTTCCCTCGGGATCGTGTCTTCGGACCCTTCTTAGAAGCACAGAGGTCACACCTTCTGCACCATTCTTCCACATCTCTTCGACAGTTGATCCAATAATACCGCTCTTTCACACGTGCCAATGTTCTATTTACTCCAAAATGGCCTCCACTGCGACTACCATGCAGTTCACGAAGTACTTCAGCTACCATCGTTCGGGGTACAACGGTTTGATACACAATGCTCCTATCATCTGGACTTTCCCATTTACGAGTGATTAAGTCATCCCGTAAGCACAACGAATCCCACAGAGCCCAGTACCCCTTGACTGTCTGATCAAATCTGGATATTTCTTGCCACTCAGGTCGTCGCTTTTGGTCTAGCCAGCCCCGTACTATCGTCATATCTTTATCAGCGATTTGTTCTCTTTTAAAGTTGTCTCTAGTGATTTCGTCGGTATTTTCCGTTTCCTCATTCCTAATCTGCATTTGTTGGATATGTACAACATCTGTGGCTATTTCTTTTTGTTCCTGTCTTTGACAGAATTTACAGGAACTGCCACAAGGTCTTCGTGACAAGCTGTCAGCGTTGGCGTGACTTCTTCCTTTTCGGTGTTTAATTTGAAAGTCGTAACTCTGCAGTTTCTCCAGCCAACGCGCTATCTGTCCCTCCGGATTTTTGAAATTCAGCAGCCACTGTAGTGCAGAGTGGTCTGTTCTTACTAAAAATTTCCGTCCATAGAGAAAACTGTGGTAATGTTCTATGGATCGTACAACCGCTAGCAGCTCCTTCCGAGTCACACAGTAGTTTCGCTCTGCTTTTCCCAACGTTTTGCTGAAATATCCAATTACAGCTTCTTCGCCATCCTGTATTTGGGAAAGAACAGCTCCTATTCCACCTTGTGAAGCGTCAGTGTCTAACACGAACAATCTTTTGTCCAAGGGATATGCAAGAACAGGAGCACTGGTCAAACGATTTTTCAGCTCAAGAAACGACTGTTGACATTCTGGTGACCAGTCAAAGTGGGTGTTCTTTTCGGTTAATTGACATAGTGGCTTCGCAATTTTCCCAAAATCCTTAACAAATCGGCGGTAGTAACTGCTGAGTCCCAAAAAGCTTCTGACTTCGTGCTTGTTCTTTGGTCTGGGCCAATCTCGCACTGCTTGGACTTTTTCTGGATCGGTCTCAATTCCTTTCGATGATACGACGTGTCCGAGAAAGTTGACTTTTTCCTGGAATAGAACGCATTTCTTTGGATTCAGCTGGAGATTAGCACTTCGGATCTTGGCGAATACTTTCTTCAGATTCGATTGATGTTCGTCGAAATCTTTGCCAATCACCATTACATCATCCAAGTACACCAGGCAGGTTTCCCATGTTAGTCCTCGCAGAACTAATTCCATTAACCTTTCAAAAGTGGCAGGCGCATTACATAATCCAAACGGCTGACATTGAATTGATATAGGACGTTTCCAGCTGTAAAGGCCGTTTTCTCTTTATCTTCCTTGTTTAGCTCTACCTGCCAATATCCACTTTTCAGGTCAAGAGTTGAGAACCACCTGGATCCAGCTAAGGTATTTAAGGTATCGTCAATTCGGGGTAATGGGTAGCTGTCCTTCTTCGTTACATCATTTAACCTCCTGTAATCCACACAGAACCTCGTCGAACCATCCTTCTTCGTCACCAGCACAACCGGTGATGACCAAGGACTGCTGGATTCTTCTATGACGCCATCCTTCAGCATTTCTTGAACCATGGTGTTAACTTGCTGTTGTTTTAGAAAAGGAAGTCTTCGTGGAGGTTGGCGAATAGGTACAGCATTTCCCGTGTTGATCCGATATTCGACTAAATTCGTTCGCCCTGTAATTTTTCCTTGCACGAAAACATCAGCTTCTTGCTTTACAAACTCGATGGCCTTTTTCTTTTCCTGTTCGCTAAGATGTTTCCAGGTCTTCTTAAAACTCTCCATTAGCTCTTGGGACAAATGTACATCTTTTGAAACGGATTCCTCTTGCTCACATCTTGTTACACGGGAGACTGGCGAACAGGTACCGATTACTTCCCCTTTCTTCAAAGTCATTCTGTTTACAGTTAAATTGGCTACCCTCACTGGAATAATATCGTTGGAATTAACTAAGCACCTAGCCAAAAGAGCCCCGTTCTCTTTGTTCTCGTTTGGTTCAAAAACCATAGTGTTAACTCCTTCCAGTTGTTCTTCTAGGTGCGCCTTCACGATCTTCTCACTATTTCCAGGTATTCGTATATCTTCGGTAACGATTATTTTAACAGGACAGTTCTTGTTCGAAGATGCTGAGAAAAATATTTCCTCGTTGCCCACTCTTAACATTCTGTTTTTAAAGTCCACTGTGATAAAATTGAAGGTTTCCAAAACGTCTAAGCCTACTATAAATTCATCCATTATGTCAGCCACGATTGCATTTATCTTTACTTGTGCATTGCCAATTTCCAAAGTGGTGGTGGTCTCTCCAAAAACATTTATCAAATTTCCTTTTGCAGTTTCCAGTATTGGCTTGATGTTGTGCTGCACGATAGATTCTTTGGAAACCATGTCGGGGCGTACCACTGACCTTGTTGCCCCGTGTCGATAGTCAAATCACATTTCTTGCCGTTGATAAAACCTTGGACAACGAGGCTCTCACAGCTCTTCTTGATGGAGTACAAATGTAACTTGGGGGCTTGATAATCAGTGGTCGCCAGCATTCGCCCCCTTACACTGGCGAGGTTGAGTTTTCCTGAAGTCGGGTATTCTCTCTCTGAACATTTCGTTCTTCAGATCTGGGTCGTCGCCTGCAGTTTCTACTCATATGTCCCTCTCGGTTGCAATTGTAACACTTAATCACTTTTCTATATCCAGACTCCTTGCTCCCACGAGAGCAGAATTTCTGGAACATCGCCTCCAACTTTTTAAAGAAATCTGCATTGTCTTGTGGTTTGTCTGACACCCTGACTTCTCTTAATTTGCTGCGATGATTCATAGAAGCGTTTTTGGCAGCTTCGTATTCCAGTGCCTGGACAACTGTTTCGGCTAAGGTGTTATGCCTACTTAGTCTCAACGCTTGCTGCGTATCGATATCTCGAACTCCATCAATGAAGTATTAGACACTAATTTGCTCGATGAATTCGTCCGGGGCCTGTGGATAAGCCAGTCGTACCATGCTCTCAATGCTACTGCTGAATTCCTGCAGTGACTCCGTTGAACCTTGAATTCTGCTCTTCAGCTGGCTCTGATACACTTGGCTAAGATATTTGTTGCCGTATCTTAATTCCAAGGCGCCCGCAACAGCCGAATAATCAGTTTGTTTGGCTTCAGGAATGTTTTGAAGTATTTCAAGCGCTTTTCCTCGCAAAGCCAATACCAACGCTGTTGCTTTCTGCTGCTGATCCCATCTATTTGCATTAGCTGCTGCCTTAAACTGACGTTTGTACATAGCCCAGAATATTTCGCCGTCAAATGTTGGTGGTTTAAGTTTTTCATTGGCTGTTGTGATCGCCGACGTGTCCATTTTGCTGCTTTCGTCAAACTCTTCTCGAACTGTACCAATTTTTTCTCGAACTGTTCCAATTTCTTCTCGAACTTCTTGTTTTACAGTCTCGATTTCTTGATGGACATTTCGGAAAAATCCTGCAACCTGCTCGAAATCTCGATTGTTTACTCGAAAAATCGGAGAATAACTTAGTTAGCTGTTCTTCCATTTTTTTCTGTCTGCTTACGGGTGTTCACCATAGACAAAAGCCTCTTCACTCACTTATCCCTCTTCTAACACCAAATTGTTGCGTATGCGGGTTCGCAGATAAGTGAGACTAATTTAGAGTTATTAAATTAACTTTATTTACACTGAAAATAATATAAAGTACAACTTAACTTTACTATATTCTCTCTAACTTACTCGGACTATTCTATTTATTTACACTGCCTTTTTCATTCTGTCCTCTTGCCGAAAATTCTCCCATATATATACCCGATAAAGGATCCAGAGCATTCGGGCGGCTTCTGGTCTTTGACACGAAAGCCGCCACTGTACGCTTCTCGAAATTCGTTTTGTCGGCATTTTAACAGAAGACGCCGACTGCTGCCGTCGCTCTCTTTGTTAACGCCGCTTTTGGTATTTCCAACCACAGCATATATCGCGCGCTTACTTCAAACGGATGCCGCTACTTTGTAGCCAATACCGGCGGCTGTTCCCCTTTGCACGTTACAATATGTAAGCATATCCATGCAGTAGCTTTGTTCGAGAAGAGAGGCGATTTTGTTTTAGGTGCTTCGGCTGCGGGTGCAACAGGTACATTTCTATAACAAATTTACTTAAAAATAACATTAACACCAAAAAGAATAATTAATTTTCGTCGTGTTATGTGCTTATCCATGGTATATTATATATTATAGGAAACATAACGTCTAATCGATGGCATCTTCCACGAACTTTATTTCACCACAGTAAACAATTTACATCACAACACCGGTATAAAAATAATCATTAAAGGCTTCCAACACCAAGACTGGCTTGGCATTCTTGCCTAGTCTAAGGTACAAATTACAAAATGCTTTTGTATAGGAACTCCTAATTAAAAAAAATGTTTTTTTTATTCATTTAAAGCATGATAAATTTTAAGTTTATAATATTATATCAATCAAAAAATAATATTTAAAGGTAGGTATTTACTTTCCCCTTTCTATTTCAAAATTTTCCAAAACAAATATATAAGATAGACTTTAGCGCCAGCGTATATCATTCGAAACCCTATTACTGTTTCTCTTTCTTCGTGAGGGACTTCTCACTCTATTAGCCTTCTAGGAGTACTAATTCTATTGTAACGTTTAACCTTGTGCTAAACGTTGTGGGGTGAGTTTACTTGCGTAATACTCAAAGTTCGCAGATTGCTTCTAATGGTTTATTTCCAAACACTCAGTACACGGCTTTCTGTTGTAGTACAACTGTCACTATTTGTCACTTTGACTATCGCCTTCCAACTACTTTCGAGTTATGTCTCCAAGTGACTGATACAATAAACTGACTTTATAAGACTCACTGCCTTCATAAGACGCATAAGACTGACTCTGTCCCGTGATCGACAGGGCTTTATATACCTGAATCATGACATGACATTCATCGAGAATGTTCTATGAATATCTAGACGCACATAATAAATGTTCTAGATCCTTGTCAAACTGACAATAGTATGACAAATTGTACCTCACATATAGTTTCTGGAAGGATCGAGAATAACTCTACCAACTCTAGAAGTAAATAATGAAACAACTATAGCAAACAAGGTAGTAGAATAAATAGCTAATAAAAATAATCACAACCGTAAGTACATGTCTACCTATACACGTTACACTATGATTGTCCTTCTCTTAAGCTGCCTTTTGTGCACGGGAGAGATTTAGAGTGGCGGGGAAACTTTAATGTTCACGGTATTTACAGCTTCGGTTATTTGGGTATTGGAGATTTTGACTTGACAGATAGATGAATCTTTTGCGACCATCCATTTTCTTCATTGCGAAGGCTAACATCTTAGAGAAATGACATCGGTCACTATATTCTAATTACCTTTTTCCTGAAAAAAACATTCTTAGTATTAAATATTCTATTATTTGAACTTGATACTTCCAAAACTGCGACCTCAATCGTGTTAACAAATTTCTTAATATCTCATATATATATATATATATAAACATTAAGTTAAGTTTTTTTAAACTTACTAGACATAACAACATGCTGTTTATTTTTTTTGGAAATTCAAAAGTGCGAACGATCACAACAGGTACATTTCTATAAGAAATTTACCTAAAAATAACATTAACACCAAAAAGAATAATTAATTTTCGTCGTGTTATGTGCTTATCCCTGGTATATTATATATTATATGAAACATAACGTCTAATCGATGGCATCCACAACACCGGTATAAAAATAATCATCAAAGGCGTCCAACACCAAGACTGGCATGGCATTGTTGACTAGTCTAAGGTACAAATTACAAAATGCTTTTGTATTGGTACTCCTAATTAAAAAATATATATTGTTTTTTTTTGATATTCATTTAAAACATGATAAATTTTAAGTTTATATTGATATTATATAAATCAAAAAATAATATATGAAGGTAGGTATTTACTTTCCCCTTTCTATTTCAAAATCTTCCAAAACGGGAAATTTCTTCAAGTTTGACAACACTGTTCTTAAGAAAAGTACATGAACGAATATATAAGATAGACTTTATTACTGTTTCTCTTTCTTTGTGAGGGACTTCTCACTCTATTAGCCTTCTAGGTGTACTAATTCTATGATTGTCCTTCTCTTAAGCTGCCTTTTGTGCGAGTGAGAGATTTAGAGTAGTGACGAAAGGCTAATTCGCCCACGCCATACCAACGTTGCCAGATGTACGTGAATTAAGATTTGTCATCAAGTTAGAAAAGTGATGTTAAAATACAAGGTTTTGTTTGGTCTGTCTACAGATCGTAGGTTTTGATTACTTTTGTTTTGAGTTGAATGTTGATCAGAGTTTTCAGTTGATTTCTTGAGTAATCGCAACAGAAAAAGAGTTACAATATACCAATAATACGGTTAAACTTTTGACTGCTCTTCTAATATTTGACAAAAATGCCAATTATGTGCAGCATATGTGAGAAAACCTTTGCAAACCAGTCTTCCCATAATAGACATATGAGAGAAGTTCTCAAAACTGATCCAAAAGCGTGTTCCTATGGAGGTGATAGCAGATGGTCTAATTGTTGTTTGGAAGAAAATTGCAATAATACTTTCAGAAATAGGAAGTAGTTATTTTGTCATGTAGAAAAAAATCATTCCTTACAATTTGAAACATATCATTCTGTCATGGCGAGTGTGAATGGTAAGCTACCTTTAATTCTGAAAAATAACTTGAAATAAACACATTTGATTATTGTTTTATAATTTGAACATTGGAAAAATGAAATGGAAAAAGTGAATGACTGCTATTATGTTCTAAAAAGTAAAGCAGCAAACACTATTGGAGAAGTTTTATACTACAACTGTAACAGGAGTAAAACAAGTAAATTTCTATATTTATCTTGCATTCATACATTCATAATAATTTCATAATGATATAACTATTCTTATAGGTTATATTGCAAAAGATGTAGCACAGAAAAAGAGAATGTAGAAATGTCAAGGTTCATGTATAATGAACCACTCATGCACCAGTTATATTAAAGTAACATGTGAAGACAGGAAATGTCACATTGAATGGCAGAAAACTCATTATGGTCATGATTTTGAGCAAAAACACATGAGACTGCCAAAGCCTGACAGAAACTGTATTGCATCCAAACTTATTTCTAGAGTAACTACACAAAGGTAAGTTTAAGTTATTATTATCACTATATATGTTGAAAACTAGTACCTTCTTCTGGGTATCTATTTAAATATTTTTTTATTAACAGAATTTTGGAGAGTACACGAGATAAAACTGGAGATCCTCTGAAACGCATAGACCTCTTAACTGCTAAAGATGTCAGAAATATTAAAAGTAGTTTTAACATTGAGTCAAGAGATGGGAAAAAACATCCTAATGATGCATTATCGGTTGATCTCTGGGTCCAAGAGTGCATGTCTGTAGAAGAAAATCGAATTCTGTTATACAAACCGCAGGGTCAGGATCACAGTTAGTTAGAAAATAATGATTTCTGTTTAATTCTAATGAATAAATTCCAAAAGCAAATGATCCGAAGCTTTCCCAATATTATAGCTGTAGATAATACACACGGGTTGAATGGATACGATTTTGATATGACATCGGTTATGGTGATTGATGAATTTCACCATGGGTTCCCAGTGGCTGAAATGTTTTCAAATCGGAAAAACTTTGTCATACAGACAATTTTTTTTACCTCAGTTAGAGAATCAGTAGGTATGTAGCATTTAAATGTTTAATAATATTTTTTTTGTTTTTATCAATTTTATGTAATCAGCTTCATAGTACTTGCACCACACCTCTACATTAGATCCTAAAATTTATGAACTTGTTTCAGGAACTGTAAATTGCAAAATATTCATGTCAGACATGGACGAAACATTTTTCAATGCGTGGCTTAACACAATGGGAGGAAATGCGGAACATTTGTTTTGCTCATGGCATATATTTTGACAAAAATAAATAATAAAGAGAAACGTGCAGAAACTTATAAAATTTTGAAGACCTTGCAGCAACATACATCAGAAGATATTTTCTTCACATCACTACAAAATGCAATAGGTCCTTTGCTAGATGACACTGAAACAAAATGCTTTGGAGAGTACTTAAAAAATACATACAGTCACAATATAAGGAAATGGGCGTACTATTTTAGGCAAAACTCCTCAATAAACACGAATATGCACTCGGAATCAATGCATAAAACAATTAAATACTTCTATCTAGAGAGAAAAACTGTCAAACGCTTGGATAAAGGACTTCATGCAGTAATTAGATATGTAAGAGTGTTGAGAGAATCATAAGGCTAACAAAAGGCGAGCATACCAAAAAGTCTCGACAATGCACAAAACATCATAAACAAGCAGTACAGGAGTCTCACAATTATGATGTTATAAACAATGGTTCTACATGGAGAATCCAGAAAAATAAGTCATATATTGTTAATCACTTATTAATTGAAAAGTGCTGTCGAGAAATATGTGTATCCTGTAACATATGTAGCCATATGTACTCCTGTGACTGTCCATTTTACAAAAAGAGGAACATTATTTGTAAACACATACATGTATTGGTATCAAAAAGAAATATTTGTGGTCAGTTGGTTTGCCATGAAAATGTTACTGAAACAGTGACACGCACTGTCTGAAAGCTTAGCCACTCTATCAAGGGAAAATTTCAACAAAGAGAAGAGTATTGGAAAAATAAAAAGTCTACTCGCAAATTTAGATAACTGTAATTATGAGAAACTAGATGACTCAGTAATCAGTCAAATTCATCAAAATTTGTTAGTTGTCAACAATTTAACTACATGCATCAGCATAATCACCAAAGAAAATAAATTTGAATGCAAAAATAACATTAACAAAAGGATTATCAACACTCAGCTAAGATTTGTCTCTACAAAGAAAGAACGAGTTTCGGCCAGTACTAGTTTAAAGAGGGCTACTGTTAGTGAAGTGAAAGAGATTCAAGAGAATTTGAGGCATACTCCAGAAGAACCTTTCATTGTGCAAAGTACATCCGCGCTAAATGATCACCAGTATTAATTATTTTTAAAGTTGTATAACATTTTATTGATGGGACCTTACATATTAATATTCTAGTTATTAAGGTTAACCTATACTATAGGTAATTATACATATTTGTTAAAACAAAATAAATATAAATTCTTTTTCACTTTCCTAAAATAGAAATATTTCTATTTATATATATATATATATATATATATATATATATATATATATATATATATATATATATATATATATATATATATATATATATATATATATATATATAACTGTTAGTTAGTGGGGATGCAGCCAATTCAGGTGGATAAATAATACTCTTTACATTTATTAGAGAGCTTTCGGAATTACGTTTATTACTTCTTCAGTCTACAAATCTAAAAATATGGTGTAAAATGTTAACATAATGCGAATAAACTCTAATTCATTAATACAATTAAAGTAAACAACAATTACAAACAAATGTTTTTTTTATAAATATATTTTATTTTATTTATATATAAACTTACTATGTGTGAGATTTTTTTTTTTCCAAATGTTCTTTAGTCATACGTAACAATCTGATTGTTCATCTTCGATACAAACACAACAATTTAAGCTAGCACTATGGGTAATTATGAAATTATATAAAACAATTATGACATATCACACTCCACAGTGTGACATAGATTCGTCTTACTTTAGATTTACATTTCAGAATGATTAAAATTATAAAGTGTTCCTTATTTATAGTGAAAAAATGTACAATATGCAATATAATGTTCTCATGGGAAAATGCCACTAATTGCGTACTATTCACGGATTCCATAGTCAGCATACTCGGGACAGTGTAATCAGAAGAGTTTCTGGATATGTTATCAGTTGAAGTATGATATGTTGAAATATGATATTCCTGGTACTGCATTGTCATCATATTGTTGTGAAGTCGAGTTCATGGGGTTAGCAGAGTCAGCAATATTGGTTGATATAACAGCTCCCATCATTTATAAAAAGTTGGTGCTGTGCAGTAACTTTTAAGGTAGATTGGATATTCCAATGGTAGGAATTTCAATTACTTCATTATTTTCAATGTTAGGTCTTCTTCTTGGAAGTAGACTTGTAATTCTTTTGAAGGTGGATGATTTTTCTTCATTTTCTTCTTTTTTTCCTTTGAATTTTTTCAAAATTTTCATTATGATATAAATAGTAATGATGCATAGAATAGATCCTATAGAAATATAAGTGAACCAAGATATATTTTTGGTCACGAATGGTTCGTTCATTAGATTTTCTAATTCTTTTGAATATTGCTCTAGTTTGTGATTTGCAATATCCAATTCTTCCATGTTTATTTCATTTAGCTTTAGTGGTTCTAGTTTAGGAATGTTGATACCTTCAACTAAATTATCACAACATTCGTAAGGTATTATTACTGGATGAGAATTATCGGCATAGTCGGTAGATTTTCGACTTTCTGCTTGGATTTTTGTTATTCCTAAGAGGGCTTGACATTCGGAGGTAAACTTCACAATTGAGTTCTGCATTATTGTTACAATTTTCGTGTTATGTTCAGGACAGTTCATGGTTATTTGAAGTGGTTCTGCTACGATAACTACCCAAACATTGTCTTTGAGTTTGAACACATTGTAGCCTTGACTGTAGATTACGGAACTTTCACAGGTTTTGGGCACATTTTGACGGTTTTTCAATAACTGCGCTTCACACACTGCATTGTTGTCTATGGGGTAAGCGTACAAGTTGGGACGCAACTTCTTATGTGGACCTATTTCTTTACAATTATTATGCTCCTTTACAGGAATATACATTAGAGAATCATCATTTCGCGCAATGTATTTATGACTAATTGAAAGAATATGATGAAGGTCAGTTCTTTTATCCAAAATTGGAATAGGAAACAGATGATATAGAGTATAAAGTTGTTGTTCAACTAAAGGTATTTTCAAAATGAAGACAATTTGGTTAACTTGTAGATATGCTTCAAGCTCTATTAATTGAAGATATTGTGCAATTTTAGAGATTTTTACTGGTAAAGGGAGATTATTTCTCACAAGGTTTTGTGATATCTCTTGAAGAGCTGATACCAAGTTTTGTGGTGAAATAATTGAAGAGTGAATTATTTTCAATCTTGCAAATGTTACTGCATTTATAATGTCATTTAAATTATCTTCAATAATCAAATAACTTTTCATTAATTTTTCGCATATTTCCAAAAAGTTAAGTTTGGCTTCAACAGTTTTAACTTGGTTGTTAATATCATGAATTGCTCTTTCAATTTTATAAATATCGTCATTAAATGTTTTTCTATCAATTGTTAAATTTTGTATTGTTTCGTTGAAAGTTCTAATTAGAGAGGATGATACTGAAATCTGATTCTTAAGAAGGTTTTCAATGTGATGTTGATCATTTTTTAGTTTTTCTATATTTTTTGTATAAAATTCACCATCTGTAGCATCTAAGTTGCCTGTTATGGTTTTAAATACGCTTCCTATAATGTTCACTAAACCTCTTTTAACGCGTTTTGTATCTATGATGATTTTGTTAAATTTCTCTTGTATGGATTTAGATATTTGTGTTAGTAAATCTACTTGTGTCTGTACGTCAGAACGAAAAATATTCATAGCGTGATAATCTGGTTTTAAAGTATTACGTATAGTGTCCAAAATTATGTTGTTGTTTTCATATGCAGCTAAAAGTCCTGTAATGTTCTTGTGTACGAGTAGAGTCCACTTGTCATTGGAGATGATAATTCTTGTTTCATCGTGATAGAAGACTCCTATCGTGTTGTTTATAGGATCAATTTGAAATTGGCAAAAGGCCATATTGACCAATAGGGGGTACCTGAAAACATTTTAGTTTTCAGAATATGGTTTCATACGGTCGAAATTAACTTTTGTTTGTTGATTAGTATTAGAATTAAGTAAAATAGCTGAATTATTGAAAATTTCTAAAATATCGTATGGACCATTAAATTTATTCTGTAACTTGTTTTTTAGTTGTGACTCTTTAATAAATACTTTATCTCCTACTTGAAAATTTGGAGTATTTTCGTGTACATGCTTATCGAAACGATCTTTAGCTTTCTGTTTCTTGCTTTCAGTGCGTTCTCTGGCTATTTTGTAAAAATGTGAAAGTCTGTTATTCAGATCTCTAACATATTTTGTTATTAATTCTTTTTCATTGTATAGCGGTCTACTTGAAGTATCTCCGAAGACTAACTCATGAGTGAAATGATGAGTTTTATTTGCTGAATTGTTGTAGCAAATAACTGCGTACGGTAAAACATTAAAGGGATGTTCGTTAGGATATTCGGCGAGATTGACTAATCATTTCTAACAGAGTCGAATGAAATCGCTCGAAAGATCCGTTAGATTGCGGATGTCCTACGCTGGAAAATGTCATCTTTATGTTATACAATGTACAGAGGTCTCTAAGTAGAGAATTATCAAACTCTCGGCCATAATCGGAATGTATTCGAAGGGGAGTGCCATAATGTTGAAAATATAAGAGAAGGGTATTAACTACTGATTTTGCAGATTTGTCTTTGATAGAGTAAGCCTGACTGAATTTTGTGAGTTCATCGCGTATTGTTAAGGCATAATTTCTGTTAGGAACTTCTAATATGTCTATATTAATACGTTCGAACGGTGTTTTCGGAGTTTCTGTGATTACGAGTGGTCTGTCGAGATTTTTCCTATATGCTTTATTTTTCTGGCATATTTCGCAAGTTTTTATAAAGTTCTCAACGTCTTTTGTCAGTCCGTTCCAGTTATATCTTTCTCTTATTCGACGAATAGTCTCGTTTATTCCTCTGTGTAAATTCATCTTCCCATTATGATTTTGGTCAATGATAAGGGGAATTTCGTCTGTATCTGGAGTTTTGGTCTGGTTTTGAAAAATTTTAAATTTGAGTTGTTTCTCTGAAGTAATAAATGATAAAATTTCTAGTATGGGTAAATCGATACTAGTTTCAACACAGTATGTCTGGTTGTCCTGAAAAAGGTCTGGATCTTTGAAAAGGGCTCCAAATAAATATTCATTTACTGTATCTGGATTATATGGTATTGCTATTATAAAATATTTTCTATTTTTCACAGTTTTGCTAGATAATACATTAATTTTAAGTTCGAAGTCGTAGTTCTCTTCAAAAATATCATCAATAATTTTTTCTTGAATTTCGTTCAGTAGGTTTTGTCTAAGAAATGTAAGAATATTTTTATTATTCTTATCTAGTAATTGTCCGTTACTTGATTCTATTTTCGAATAGTCCAAAAGGGATTTAGTCTTGTATAAATTTACAAATGTATCAAATTCTTTATACATGTTTTCTAGAAATTCAGGGTTGTTCTTTTGATCTTTGGGGATATCTTCATCTATGTTTTCATTATAAGCAAAAGTTGAATAAGGTGTTAGATTGTATTCAGATTGAAATTTTGACAAATTTTGGATATGATTAACTTTAATGCGGGAAAATACATCTGCATTTTTGTTTATCTTTCCGGGTTTGTACTTAATCTCGTAGTCGTATTCTTCGAGCTTTAGTCTCCATCTTGCTAATCGACTACCTGTATCTTTTACTGAAAAAAGCCACGTTAAGGGACGATGGTCTGTGATTAAAGTGAATTTTCTTCCAAAGATGTAGGGTCTAAAGTGTTTTACTGCCCAAACGATCGCAAGTTATTCTATTTCAATGGTGGAGTATTTTGTGTCTGCTTTGCAAAGAGTTCTTGATGCATAAGCTATCGGAAGATCTTTACCAATTATTCCTTGAGAGAGTACTGCACCAATCGCAAAAGCGCTTGCGTCTGTTGTGAGAATGAAAGGCACTTCGAAGTTTGGATATATGAGCACTGGGGTAGAGATAAGGGCTTGCTTTAATTCGTCAAATGATTGTATACAATCGGAATCAAAATCGAATGGAACGTCTTTTTTGAGAAGTCTGGTTAGTGGTTTTGAAATTCTAGCGAAGTTTTCGATAAATCTTCGGTAGTAACCGGCTAAACCTAGAAATGATTTTATGTCTTTTTGGTTCTTAGGTGTTGGAAAATTTATGATACATTCAACCTTAGATGGGTTTGGTTTGACACCATCTTTAGTAACAAGATGTCCTAGATAGGCTACTTCCTTGCGGAGGAATTCACACTTATCCGGTTGGATTTTCATATTGTTCATTATGTCTGAGTTTCGTAAAAACGTCAATAATGTCATCCATATAAACTAGACAACGCTCATTTTGTATACCGAGTAATATATTGTAGTTGAAAAATACTGACATTTGCCAAGTTGATCTAAGAGGTCTGAAATATTTGGCAGCGGATATTTATCGTTAATTGTGATTTCATTGAGCTTACGATAATCTACAACTACTCTCCACTTTTGTTTGCCTGATGCGTCCATTTTCTTAGGGACGACCCAAACTGGAGATGAAAAAGGTGAACATGAAGGTCTAATAATGCCTTGATCAAGCATTTTATTGATCTGGGATTTAACTTCATCTTTGTGTATTTGCGGATACCTATTAGACTTGGTGAATGTTGGTTTGTCGGAATTAGTTTTAATGGAATGTTTAATTTCGTTTGTAAAAGTCAATTTGTTTCCTTCGAGGTAAAATATGTCTGAGAATTCAATACACAGATTTTTTATGAGCTCTGATTCTTCATTGTGTAGATGCTCTAATCGAAGTTGGTTACGTATTTCGGGAATTCTGTCTTGTTGTATGTCGTGTTCGTATTCGCTAAGATTGTTAATAGAAAACTGCTGTATAGGTTCTATGTTAATATCTGAAAAATTAATTTCTTTAGGAATTGCGTTTGCGTTAAGAATTGTTGTTATGAATTCGCCATTTTCATTAACTTTTACTAAAGCATGCGTACTTTTTCTATTTCTATACCTGTTAATAATGCGTCAGTGTTTGATAAATTGCATTTCAATTTATAAACTTGTTCGATTCTTGGTTCTATTCTAATTATGTTAGTTGTTCTTTCTGTGTTCTTGGTTTCGATGTTTTGTACATTATATGAGGCTTTGTGAAGTTGAACGGTTTTAAAATTTGTTTCTAATTCTCTAGTTTTGATGTTAATTACGCAATCATAATGTTCGAGGAAGTCTGAGCCTAGAAGTCCATCAAATTCTATATCTAAATTACAAATATAGACTTTGTGTGGATCTGTACGGTTAAAAGGAACGAGTGTAGATTCAGTAATGTGAACTTTTTGATTAGTGATTCCTTGAATTATTACATTCTCTGGAAATCGCTGGGGAAATTTTGGACAAACGTGAGGTTTAAAGATAGAAAGTCCAGCTCCGGAATCAATGAGAAATTAGTGAGTATTTAGTGTGTCCCACTGGTAGATCAGGTCTGGTAAATTCCGACTATCTTCCAGTTGCTTTTGTTTAGTTGGATACAGCTTCCACTTATGTGGCGCTGATGAAAGCTAACAAGCTTGAAATCACGTGATCCGCTTCTAGTGGTGGTTGTGTCCAACTAAATAAAAGCACAAAGGTGTAGAGCATCTCCATTATTATATATTATATACTCTTTCATTTATGAAATATAGAAATCTTCAACTATATATACATATATATATATATATATATATATATATATATATATATATATATATATATATATATATATATATATATATATATATATATAGACCTACCTTCTGAAAACAGTTGACTTTTTCACACAAAGTATATTTTTTAGCACTTGGCAATTGGAACACAAAAATAAAAATAAAATCATATACTTAGGTATAAGTCAGTTTCGTAAGTACAAATAGACTTGACGAAACATTCTTTAATTAGATGCCACTTGATATTATCAATTATTAAATTAAAATGACCGAGCAGGATTCACTTGAAAAAGTTTGATACGAATAATAAGTTATGACTGGACAGAACACGTATTTCAAATTTCCCGCCAAAGAATTCATCACATTGTGGCAACATCGGTATGGTTTGGGCGAATTAGCCTCTCGTGAGTAGTGGGCGAAACGTCAACGTTCACGGTATTTACAGCTTCGGTTATTTGGGTATTGGAGATTTTGACTTGACAGATAGATGAATCTTTTGCGACCATCCATTTTCTTCATTGCGAAGGCTAACATCTTAGAGAAATGACATCGGCCACTATATTCTAATTACCTTTTTCCTGGAAAAATCATTCTTAGTATTAAATATTCTATTTACGAAAAAAAGCAATTGATGAAGACGGTCCATCAGACGATGTTTGTGGTTTGATCAAGTGCTCTTCTAAATTTGAACTTGTTTTTCTAAAACCGCAGTCCTCAGTTAATATTTATAAATTTTATCTAATCTGAGGAGATGACAGCAAGCCAACGCCAACAAACCAATCGAACTTCTTGGGTATTTGGAGATTCGGCGATTTTGACGTTTCCTATGGTCACGTAACCATAGTCGTGCATACACGACAGGAGATGCTGCTCTGTATAGCCGCCGTGAAACGAAAGTGAAGCCAATTTTTCGTCGGCTGCCAATAGTTTCCTTGGTCACAGATTAATATAAATATTTACTATGTATCTTGGTGTTTACAACTTACTTTGATTTTCATTTTTTGTGCTATTTTTTAATGAAAATGATCTTAATACAATGGTGAAATGCGAGGCTCTTGGATACAAGAGTCGCTGTCGAAAAAAGAATATGCTGCAATTGATTTAGTCCGAATGCGATGTCTCCTTGGTAATTCCATGCTCTAAGCTAAGCTAAGCTGATTACCAATCGCTTACTCAAGAGTATATAAAGGGAGGATGATTAACTCTTTATCCTGTTCCATAAGCAGCAGTGGCTAAAATCATATAATTAAACTTCTATACCGCTAGCATTGTGGTAAAAAATACGCAAAAATGAAGCCAAAGTCCTGGGGATAGCTGGCGATATGCGCATGCGTCATGAACTTTTTTGGCAAAGAGGAGGGACCTTACCATTGGCACAGCTTATTTGGTAAACTGGTAAACTGTGATGTTACTATGGATACCATATGATGTGACTCCATGCCACTTCTTCTTTCGCGCATGCGCACTAAACTCGCAATCCCCATACTGAGCTTCACAAAAAATTCAAGGAACAAAATTATAGGTATATAGAATTATGTGGGCTAAAATAACGTCCCGTGATAAGTTGTTAATTTGGGATGTTGCACAGTATTTCACTGAGTATCTATTGACACTCTGATTTATGCTTCCTTCACCCATACGACATAAGGATGCACTGTGCGATTTTGCGCAACACACCAAAATGACATACGATAACCCATCGTTTTTTGTGCTACTCCCACAAATCATGTTAGTCGTCTTCCTCATGTCCTCATTCTTCATATTTGTTCATGAGTTCATGCGCTTCTTACTAATCATAATAAAAACGTTGACGTCTTTAATATGACAGCTATCAGTAAACAATAACCTACCTTTTGCTTCAGCTATTTCCCAATTCTATTATATCTATCGCTCCGTTTACCACTTAATTTTCATTATAAACATATTAAACAGAAAATGCTTTTTCTTCTTCCATTTTCAATTCTTCTTAAATGTGTAATTGTCGAATTAAATTATTTCAAATCTTTTGATTTGACAAGTGTCAGTTTGACAAATGAGTTCTGAGCTAAGCGAGCGATGCACGATGCATCAGTTATCATTTATCAGATCAGTCGTGTCCTCAAGATACTAATTTTTGATTACTGATTAGTAAGCGATCAGTAATCAGGCACTGCTGTGGACACGACCTATGAATAGAGCATTGTCTTATTTTGTCAAATATAGGGTGCGGTCGAGAACACACTTCGTTCACTGACAGCAAAAAATTGGTGGTCTAAAATTCACTGACGCAAGTTTTGTTTGCTGTTAGATACGATACTGCACATGCGTTAACTTTACTGCAAATGCTAAATTTGCTTTTCCCCTGGAAGTGGTGTAAGCAAGTTTGGAGGTATGTTTTCTCTGAAGCAAGTGCATTGAGTAGAAAACGCCATATTGTTGTTTATGTTCAGAGAACACTAACTACCTCCAATTTATGTTAACCTATTTACTCTGTGGTTTATGTGTAGATTATCCAATAAAAATATTTTTTCATTCAAAATAATAGGTATAATAGAATTAATCTTGTTGGATGAAAGTACCGGGACAAATTACAAAGTAAAAGTGACTAGAGAGGAATTTGATAGAGCTCATAATGGTAAAATTGTTTATATTATTTTTTACGGTTGGTATGGCGTTGAAAATTCAATGCCAAACGTAGGACCTTAATATAAATCACCAGTTCAATTTTCCTGTAACTAACAGTTTCATTGTTATTTATATCTTAAATAATTTCAGCTGTCGCTCCTTCATTCACGGATTGCGATTGACAGCAAATTGACAGCTTGTCGGTCGGAAACACATTTACATCAAATGCTACCAATTGACTAAAATAAAAAGCCGCTTGCTGTGTTTACATCACTTTTACTGCTGCAATTGTTTACAGCGTGTTCTCGACCGCACCCATAACGTGTAGTGAGTAGTGTTCTCTGATATAACCTAAAATTATTGCTGTGACAGAAGGTGAAAACCCGATTGAATTTTTTATCAGCTCTGAATAAAATGTTTCTTGATTTTTTTGTGCTTTCTATTGTAATACATTATAATAAATTGGGCAAAATTTGCGTGGTGAAAAGTTGTCCTAGTAGGCATAAATTGAAAAGTATAAATATGATTCACCTCAGCCTCTATCGTACTTCCAGCCTACAGTCTGTATAATATTTTTTTTAATTTATAAGCAAACAATTGATTATGTATCTTATTAAGTTATTTCGTCCTTTTTTTCTCTATCCTATTCTAATGACATTTAGCGCCTTTTCAAAATTTACTCTGCTGCTACCGTCGCGCCACCCTTATTTAGCACATTTTAACGGACACTGGACACTACTTTTTCACACACTGAGACGGTTCTCCTTACCTCTACCCTCCATCTCCAAAAGCAAGCTAACGTTATTAAAACTTTAATCCAAAATCGACTGTCCTATGTACCTATATATAATATACGTATAATATAATATATTTACTATTTTTTATTCTCTTGCACAAGGACTTAGGATATTATTGCTTATACTTGAAGTACTATAATTAATTAGCAGAAAACACCTACCTCCAATTAATTAGGTATATTACTTGTCTTTGTACATTCATTTGAGTTATATTCAATTTTATTCTGGTTCGTGTATAAAATTATGGTGCCTATGGTCCTATGGTAGTTCTAGTGCTTAGTTCACATTTCTATCAAAGCATATAAAACAGAGAACACTTCCAATATAAAACAATTATTTTATTACATCCTTACAGGTAACAAACTGTTGAGATCTTCGAAATGCCTCAAGAGTTTTATATTTTACAATGTTTTAGTTGCAGAATCTTTCAGGTAATTTACAAAATTTTAATTTTTTCCATCTGTATAGAATCGTTCGGAAAATACGAAATTTTAGATTCAGATTGTGAAGCAAAAGCCCAAATGGGAGTGTAAAATGTGCAATGAAAAACAATCTGTGAAACAGGTATAAACCTTTAAATATTTTTTTATTTTAGTATGACTCCTATCGCGGCTATTTTTTTCGTTTATTTCAGATTTTTTTCAAGAGTACCATGGCCAAGGAATGTAGACTTCACGTACAGCAGTTCAATGCAAAATTCATTCAGCAGCTGGATTTTATTTCAACTACCTTATATGAAGATCAATCATTTGCACAAAATGTGGATCTGACGCCTAATCTTGATAATTGTGTTATTAAACAATTAGATACACAAGGCTCTAGTAGTAAATGGATAAAATTTGTACAAAACGATGAAAGTAATGAAAAAACATTAAGTCGTGTTGAAAAAATAATGAGCCCTTCACAAGAGATATTAACAAATAGCTACGATCTGCCAGAAGATTGTGATGATTTGAAAAATACAGTTTTTAAGAAAAGTACAAATTTCAAAGAGTATGAGGGTAAAAACTTAAATTGCCTGAAGAAACCCAATCCGAATACTGAAAGGTTGAATTTTGTCGAGAAAGATAATCAATATTTAAAAGAAATGGACAGCAGTCGTCCATCAGGTACAAATCATGAACATTCGTTGAATAACGATAATTTTAATTCTTATGAAGTATACAAATCAAGATTTCAGAATGAAGGTAATATTGCTTCAAATGACAACAAAAAGTATGTGAATATAGATACCTCCTCCGTTCGGTGTTCGTCGGTCAACAAAAATAGTAAGTGGTTAAAATATATTGATGAAGGCGAGATGAGCTGGAATCATCTTGTAATGAATAAAATCGATATTGTGAATGCAGAAAGCAGTAAAACATGTGAATCAACTCTGCAACAAAATATTCCCTCAAGCAAATCTGATGATAGGAATTCCAAAACAAATCAATCATATTATGAAATAAAGAATAGATTTAATACATTTGCCACAAATTCGTCACTACATGTCAACAATGATGTCAAAAATGGAACGAACGAAAATAATTTTGAGGATTCTTCTTCTGAAGGTATCCTCAAATTGAAGTGTAGGCGTGATAAAAACACAATTGGTATACAAAATCAAGAACAAAATAATCTTTTTGACAATACAGAATGTCTGCATGTGGATTTTTCATTGTAGAAATAAAACGATGTATGATCGTAAAATGTTTTATTGTTACAAGTGAATCAATTTACGAGCAAAATATCATATGCTTGAAAGCTTTGAATAAATAAATATAAACTAGAAATTTCTTGGCATGATAAACAACATTTTGAATGAGGAGTTTTTAATTGTTCAAACAGATCTTTCCAGATGCTTAAAAAATAGCCCAAAAAATTATATTCTACCTGAAAGTTATTAACAATTCAGAAGCATTTTCATATAATTTTAGATTAGAGAAATAGAGCTGGTAAAACAATTTCTCATTGATAGTATATATTTACAGCACAGATTTCTAGACTAGAAAATTCAAAACGTAAAGGCAATATTGTCAAATTATATTTACATAATTGATTTTTGTTTGGTTCCTTAGAGAGAACAGTGTTACATATGGTTTTGATCAATAGAATATCTGATATGATAAGTTGATTCATATCACTCCTAAATAGTCATATTGATTCTAGGCTATGATTATTTCACTGTTTTCTCATTTACAAACATAAAATGAGTTACTATTGCTTTCTTAGCTATATTGCTTTTGGGGTAAATATACACTATAAAAAATCGACATACAGAAGAAGACTATTCAAGATAGAATTCCCTTTCAGGAAACTAACAAGATATCTATAAAAATAGCGGAAGGTAATCTCATGGAAGTTATTGCAGGTACCTACATTTTCTATGATTGTTTTTTTCAATATTTGTATTTCTAAGTGACAAAATTTCATTTGTCAATTTAAAATTAATGTTCACATAGATACACAGAAAGCACTAAAGCTCCTAGTGAATTAAATTAATACAAACGAATATATTAATATATAAATTAGAGATCACATGTATTTTACATAAATGTTTTGTGGCAATTTTGTCGACAAAACAATAATACCTGGTCACAATTGACCACAAATTCATTCTCAATACAAAATAAAATGATTCAGTCGACAAATTTTACCTAAATATTAACCAAAAATTTGTTCAGTCGGGTTGCGGGTCCATGGTTCCATTCAAGTTTTTCTTCTTCTTCTAGTACCAACTCTTTTTAAAACTACCTTCGTAGTTGTACTGTTTCTGCCTCTTCCTCTCATGTCGAGTTTGGCCATACGTTGATCTGAAACTCTTCCTTCGTTGCCAGGGCCTGTAAAAATTATCAATCAGCATTATGAACAATTCATACTTAAGACAAAAGTATCCAACTGAGAATATTTTTATTTAAAGTCATAACTATCGACACGAAGACCCTTAATGCAGGGGCGATTCACGTAAGAATTGTTTCTGAGCAGAGCTTTTACTCGATTACACCTAGGAACGTTTTACTTCAAAACGGTTGAGAATATTTTTTATACGGTTTGTCTTAACACCTCTAATACTCTGAGCCATTCTCATTTTTTAACTAGTCGTAATACTCTACAGACAAGAAGAGATGTGTTATTCTTAATTTTATTTAGTTTGCAAGGTATTTTGTTTTTAAATTCTTGGAGTTTTTTTGGCACCATTCAAACACAAATGTACTCAGTATATATGTACTAGCATATATTGGAGCTATTCAATAGATTTATGGAAATAATGAAATAATTTTGGTAATACCAATTATTATGAAAAAAATATTATTTAAACTTTTAGATTTACTTTGAAGGAAACGGCCGCTAAAGTTTAATATATACTTACCTACATGTATCGAAATTTTTTATTTTTGAATTAGTATGTACCCAGACCCTTAGGCCAATTTCAAAATTTCTCTTTTGCATTTTATAATATTCATTATCTACCATCGAAAAAATAACACAAGTAGATAATTACATTCTTTGTATTATTATTTCTCCTATATCCGAAATTTTCGCGACACGGTAGTTTTAAACATGACTTACTGTTCAGCTGAAAATGCTAGGATGATACATTCTTATAGCTTCGGAAACAATTGTAAAAATAAAACACATATCGTGCTCAAGAAAATTATATAAATAAAAATTATTATACATATATAATATTATTATTTATCATATAAACAAAAAGGTGTAGAAATAGATGAAGTGATGTCTTTCTTATAAAACGAGTAGGTAAGCTGAAACATAGGATGCAAATATGCATCATGCTACTTGTATGAGATGAAGAAATGTGAGTCAACAATTTTTTTGTCACTGAACATAAAAGTATGTATTAGGTATGTCTTCTACTTTATGAAAGCATTGAAAGAGTGCCAGAAGATCTTAGAAGCTGTTCTAAACTAGATCATTCCTTATTACTTCATTGATATTTGTCCAGGTGCGAAGCAAGAAACATTCACTATTCCTCTTGTAAAGCGAGTATCTTTTTGGAATGTTTCTATTACTTACTTATTGTTACTTTGCAAAAAGTATGATCGATAAGGGTATTCCTGCACTAATGGAAGGGTCCTGGCAGCTGTTTTGAATCAGTTTTAATAAATATAGTTAACATCCACTCATAAATAAAAGCAACGCACTTTTTATTATTTTAGATATTGAAATAGAAGTGAACATATAGAACTCCTTGAAAAAATTAATTACCTTCATCTGGAAGTCGCCGTTTCTTGTAGTGTTGTTGATTAATCGAATGTTGAGGTAATACATTCGCCCTAGTTCTATGCTGAGTGTTGTGTTGACCGACTGTACAAGATTTACCTTTGCAAGCCACCAATTGGGCCAGCAGGTGATGTAGATAAGAGCGCTCTTCCGGTTTCAAGGTATCTAATCTGTTTTGCAATTCGAATGGATCTAAATAATATAAAATAATCCCGATAAGTAATTTATAGGTATACTTTGAGGCAAATCGTTTATTTTTGATTTGTACTCACCTACTCGGAGATTGTAAAATGTTATCATCCCAGTGGTAAATTCACAATACAGAAAATTGTGAGTAGAATTGATCGTTCTAACGCAAGAATAGGTATTGTTGTTAGCATTCATACAGAAACAGAAAGGACCTGCTGTCCATTGCGGAGCTGTTTTCCAGTGGTCATTGTCGTGATGGAAGCAGTTCATTCTTTCATGGCTGCATTCCTTCAAAAAATAACACGCTATATGTGCTGAGCATACTAAAGAAGATATGTAGTAAGCATATGAAAGTGTACCAAGTATGCTGAAATTGAAACCAAAACTAATGCAGCTTCTTTAACCAAGTGACGGGGGCGCCACCGACTAAAAACTGTATTTTGTTCATGTATATATGTAAGTCATACATTGCATTATATCTCAGGCAGGCAATGATGGCATGTGTTAGAAGCGGTTTCAGCTCGAGATGTCGATTGTAAGTCACTGCTCGCCTATTTTCACATCAAAAACAAACACACTGCAGACGGTGGCGCTCCCGATACTTGGTTAAGGAAGCTACATTGATTTTCGCCTAAAATTCACAGGACATGTATAATATCCATTTTTTTTTCAGCATATGTCTTACCTTTTCAAGCTGATCTCGTTTCCTCTGTTTACGTAGTTTTCTTTTTAACCTTTCCTCTTTCAAACGGCGTTTCTCTTCCCTTGCTGCTTCTCTTTCATCATGGAAATGTGGATCTTTGATTTCGCAATGGCACAAATTTTGCTTAATCTTCTTTCGTGGAGTTGTGGGTATAGGCTACAAAATAAATGAGGAACTGTAAGTTAGTTCACAAAATCTCATTTCACTTACCCTTCTTGCTGTAGGAACCCTTTTTGTTGGAAGAAGCGAGGTGTTTGATACTCCTGGAGGTTTGGTCATGAGGTACATTCTATGATGACCATGTCTATGTGGATTAGTATGATCCATAGGAGTTGTAGTTGATTCAACTGATAAATCAGATGAGTTTGCTAAATTGTCCATTACTGTGATATTTCCAATAAATGGTTCTTCCGAAGGTAATGGTGTTTTAAATGGTGGTCTTTTCTTTTTCTTATTGACTCTGGTAGGGTGGTCAAAGGGTATGGGTCTCGGTATGTTGCCACCAGATACACTATTACCTGGTAGGGGTATATGATGACCAGTAAGTTCATTGAATATGCTCAATTCTGTTCCATTCATGTTGGACATTTGATCTATCGGTCTAGTGTTTTTCAAATGCCTTCTTATTTCCTTCAAGGTTTCCAGCTTCTGCTTAAGTGTTTGTATTTCATTTTCAATTTTATGTCTTGATCTTCGCCATGTTTTTTTATCTTTGTATATTACTGTGGAACAGTTAATTTTTCCTCTAGATATAATACAGCCAGGATTGGAGATTGTATTGAAATCCCAGTTGGTTTTCAGAGGTGCCTCATCTTCAGAAGTATTTGTTTCTAACTGCAAACGAGTATATAGATTAATCGATTCGACTACATAGATATAACACACCAGTCATTACCTTCAAACCGTGTATTTGGTCTTGAACTTCCTCCATCGCGTTCTCAAGGTGCACTAATGTATCTCTTTTCTGCCTTCTCGTAAGCTTATGTGACTCATCATTCAGTATTAGGTCGTTTGAAGTTATATCTCTTTTGATCCTTCCACCCTTCATGTCCCTATCTCTCTTGGTTATATTTTGCAGCTGAAATATATAAAAAATGAAGTCTCCTTGGATTGAGTAAACTGATATATTATGTAACTTACTGGAAATTTCTTATAGACGAGACCATCAGGAGTAAAACAAGCACATTTTCGATAAGTTCTATCAGCTGGTAGTGGTATTGTTGAATGGACTGCCATCTTGCATTTGTGTCGTCGCCATCTTCCGTCGTCATTTTCGCAATACCATTTCTGTCCCACTTGGCAAGGTAACGCCATTTCAGGTCTCAAGCATTCTATGGCAAGTCTCTGAAGCTTTGAAGGCATTGGCAGGACAGGTGCTAGTCGATTGTCCAGTTGCATTTTGCCTAGAGTTTAAATAGATGCGTTCAAATATTAATATGTTGCTGGTTTAATTTGGTTAGTATATGTAACTTCGATTTACTGTCAGCAATCATTAAAATAAACAGTTGTCGTTGTACGAAAAGAAATAATACACTCGTGTTGAATAAACTGATGACAGTATAGCAAAGCCACTTTACCTTCACCCATATTAGTTACAGCTAGTTGAACGTTATCAGTGTTGGTCTTCTCTTCTAAATCTATACCATCGTTCAAGTTATCTAACACCTCATCGTCATCCTCTTCCTCATCACCTTCACTATCGAGACCACTCTCGTTCCCTATATTTTCATCCTCGTCTTCGTTATTTACTGAATCATAGGAATTCTCCTCACCTGAGCCATAAATTGGTAGGCTTGGAAGTGCTGACGTTTGTCTTAGTGAAAAACTTGGAGTAGTACTTGTATAATCCATCGATGTTTCGATCGGCTGTTCGGTGGTCGAGTTTCTTATATTAGCTGCTGCTGAATATTTATTGAGACGCATTAGTTTTGCATCGAGATAGGGCGTTTCCCTCCGTCCAGAACTGGAAAACATGGTATTTGCAATCCGCATGTTCGAAAGAAATGCAAAACAAGAATAAACAATACCTTTCAATCAGAAAAGTGTCTGGCCATCGCAGCTTCTTCCTCTTTGGATTGAGGAAGAGAGGTAGTACTGAACGTCCATCCATATGTGGAGGTGGTTCAACTCCTGCCATCTCTAGGAATGTTGGTGCCAAGTCAATGTTGAGCACAATGTCGTTGACAACGCTACCAGGTTCAACACCTGGACCACGTACCAAAAAGGGAACTCTAACATCGAATTCGAATGGAAAACTTTTACCCTGTAATAAAAGTTACATATTAAACAAGCTATCATATCGTGTCATACTAATAATTAGGATTAAACTAAATAGAAAACATATCCTCTTGATTATTTTTTCTAAGCTGAACATCACATGTTGTGATAGGTACTTTTTATAATTTTATCGAAACATCTCCTTTTCAGTGTACGCGTAGTTTAGCTACATTGAGCTGCTTAGATATATGTGGATATGTGGATGAGTGCACAAAAAATTATCGATATATTTAAACGTTGCGATGGATCTAAACGACTTTTTTCTATTATTATATATTCCTGTGTTCTTCCTATTCTACTAGTTTACATCTGGAAATATTTTTTTTACTTTTTTTAATAGAACTCCATGAATTTTTATTTCAATTTCTATTTTTTGAATATCTCAATAAGTTTGGGTTTTGTTCCTATAATTATTCTTATGTTATAAGCATAAGCGCAAGTGGATATTGCCAATCTGATCATTTTTTATGACTGTGCATCTCCATGTTAAAGTAATTTATTTTTATTAGGCGTTATTAAAAACATCTTCTTCAGGCCAGAATAGCAAGTCCTATTATGCTCACGGGGCTGCGACAGAACAAAAATTAAAATGTTTCCACAGAGTTATTACAAAGATTTCGAGTGAAGAAGAAGAATACTTACTGGGTACATAGTAAAGCGACAGGAACAAGAGAAGAAAGCCATATATAGCAAAGAAAGAATTAAGGCAAAAAATGAAAAGGTCTAAGCCTTTTACAAGATGAGGAAAGACACAATATAATTGGAAAACACTCGCTACAAATTGTTGGTTGTCAACATGTGTTAACGCTGTCGTGTCTCTTGCCATATGAATACGCTTATTTCAATATATGGTGACACAGGCACAGGTATACCTAATACAGGGATACTCATTAAGCGCCCCTACTCTTTAATCTCATAATTGAAAAATAATAAAGGCTTTGAAAGGAGGTCAAAGTGTCTGCTATGCGGATGACGCCATCCTCAAAGCAGAAAGTGAAGACGAAAATTAGTTCAACTTAGTATCAAAAAAGTTAAACATGGTAGTTGGGATAGCAAGAGACAAATCGACATCAGGTAGGAGAAGTGTGGAGCTAAGGATATATTAAGAAAGAAGGAATATTTCTAAAATTGATGAATAATTTACAGGTATTTTGAATAAGGCTGAGCTATTCTGGGGGTTTACTCTCATTTACATCAAATTCTGAATCAATCGAATTAGAATCGAAAGCAATTCACTATCGGTGCCGACACGATGGTGTATCGAATGGAAATTAATAAAATACCAAATCAGCGGCAAATACAATTCATTTCACACAACGCAACTCGATTTTGTTTTCAACCTAGCTGTTCAGAAGTGAAGATTTTGGTTGATCGACTAGAGAAGCTAGTCAAGTTCGAATCGAGGTTGAGGTGTAAGCCTCCTGCTTTTCTAAAAATATATTTTTTTCACCAGAATAAATCCCCATGGAATTTAAGTATATGAAAATGTTTCCAATATAGAATAGCCCTATGAGGATGAATTAAATTTTAAAATAAAGAGCAATTGAGATTATTTTGCATATGATTGTGTATATAAGAAAGGAAGAGACAAGTTTAAGTCTAAACAGGAACGAGAGTCAACACCATTCGCATAATGGTTTTGGTTGGCATCATCGATAATATCAAAATTCTTGTTGCTTATATTTCTGTCTAAGAGTAAATCCGGAGACACTGAAATAAAATCTACTAGCGATCTCATCAAAAATATTTGTGTTTTATTTTCTGGTTTGGTGATGTGTTTGTTATTCTTATCTCCATTCAATAATAGCCATTTTGTAACATTCTCAGGTATTAATTTCTTCTGTTAAATTAAGGCATCCTTTCAGATATTAACCCTTGAATCATGACTGAAGATGAGTCTACAGAAATTGTCTCAATTCCCAATTCAACCCCTAACAACTCGATTTTTATCAATAAAGTGTAGAGATGACTTTTGCCTTATTTCACTCAATTAATTCCACTATACCTACTTTGCTAAATGGAATTTTTTGTACAATTATATTTGTGGTTTATATCCATGGGGACTATTAGCGCCAAGGGTGAACTGACAGTTCTTAATCCGCGGTTACATGGCAAACTAGGCTAATCACTCCAAGTTTCAAGAAGCAGAGAACAGTTCCTTTGATTCATATCCCTTTTTTGGACTAGGTAGGTAACTATACTGTGCGAACGCAGACCAATACAAACATTTGGGTAGATTGGAAAATTCTCTCCCTCTTCTCTTGCCGCGTGCCGACTACATATAGTTTGTATCCCAGATATACTCAAATTCTATTAAGAATTCGAATGAAAAACATATAATAGGTTCCCCAACTTTAGTGTTCTTTTTTCCACGGCTCACTTGCTGTAAAGAATGTTTATTGTGACTTTTATAGTTGCAAGTTATTACTATCCAAAATAGTTATTTAGTGCATTCCAGGCTATTTTCATTTCAAGATATATCTACACAACGAACACTCACACAAGTCATGCTAATGTAAAATTGATTCTCACTTCTCGATAAAACATAAAAAGTATCCAACAAATATTTCTTTGGAACCTTTTAATGACAAGCTAAAAGATGTCCTACCTACTTTCTTTCCTTAATAACCATAACACCAAAATAACATATTATCGACATAGCCAAAGTGGCTTCGAGGCCATAATTAGTAGGGAAATGAGACAATATGCGACATCGGAATAAATCGTAAACATTTTACGACTCACTATAAGTATTTAGTTAATATTATATTTACACACATACCTACCCATCTACTTGGCCATCTTAGGTTTGTGTGTATTTTGAAAGCGTTGACTTGCTGTAGTTTTCTATCTTAAGTATGTATATTCAATATATTTATGGCGCTCTATTTAGTTTGATTTGATCATCATCAAAAGGGATTGTAGCTAGATGATATTTTATGTTGGAATTCTCTGTGTGGCTAAGCAAGAAAAGTAAATAAGTTGAACATACTCAGAAGGTTTGTTATTGATAGAATCAAATAAAAATTATCCACCAAATATTATCTAGTACATCTATCAAGTTACTGTGATGTTAGACTATTTTTATTATATAAAAAATAACTAATCCCAATAAAACTCCAATTGTTTTAAGAATTGATCAATATGCTACAAATGATTGTTTTGATATTTTGTTGATATGTTTGTTTTATAATAATTTTCAGTTAAAATTTATCAACAAAACTTAAATTTGGTTTGAAATTACGTCCAAGATAAAGATATTAAAATGTTTTGGTTTTGTAGCTATATACATATGAATTAGAATGAAATATTAATGAGTAATGTATCTAGAACTTGCCTTCTTATCTGTACTTATATAATTATTATTATTCTGATTCACAGTAATACCTGAAAATTGTAATAATTTTAGTAACTTATTTTAGTTCATAGAAATATTTTCACTGCTGGCCTGATAGTAGGAAAAAAGTGGTCAAGTGTGAGTCGAGCTGGAATCAAAAAGATTCCGTAGGTAGGTACTTAGTTTCTATTATTTTGTATTTTTCAATGTTTATCGCTTAGTAAGTAGTAGGAAGATGTTCTTTCACTCCTCTTTAATTTTCTAATTTGCCGATACCCCCAGTAGGTATCTATCAGAATTCGTTTACGCTTAATGACCTAACTCTGTACTTATATGTACCTACCAAATTTAAACTTTTCCCGACACGTTGTTTCAGATAAAATAGCCTGTGTCAGACAGGCGGACAGACAGATAGACCCCTTATGGATTTTATAAGGGTTCCGATTTTCCAATGAGTTGAAAAAAATACATTCGTATGATGTACCTACTTAAAATAAATCCTTTCATATGATGTTTTACGTTGTACACTTGCAAAGATTGTTTCTTGTATTTTTTTAAATTGCTCCACAAAACTAATCTTCGAACTAGAGTTAGGTTATACTAAAGATTAAATCCACCCAAATCTTGGGATATACCTTCTTGTAATTTAGAGGAAAATAGGCTCTGATAGACACCTGACAGATATTATTGTTTTTCAAGAACGAAATTTAAAAACTTTTCGTTCAGTAGTTTTGGACAAAATATGCTACGACAGATGGAGATACAGACACTGGAATGATCCTATAAAGGATCCGTTTTTTATTGGATGTACGGAACCAACGCTACATCAGATAAGTATTTTGACGCACTTGGTGAAATTACCTAATTCAGAATATTTTATAAAAGTGTTCTTAATTACTTCTCAGAATTTTAAATTATCTGCATTGATATTTCAGATGAGGGAAAAGCATAAATAAGTTCTACTAATGGTGAAAATAACAATTATTAGCAGTGGAAGTTTTTTAGCAACTTATTATTATTACTATGGTTTTTAGTGATAGGCGACGATTAGAAATCCGATGATGTTGTGTAATGCAAAAATATGTTTAAATTTTGCCAGTCCTTCATTTCACATTCTAGACAGTTTTGAAATTGGTTTACTGATGATGCCCTCATTGTTTCACTCTTGTTACATTTTTCCTTGCTAAGATTTCGGTTATTCCCTCTAGTATTGGTGAGGTTAGTAGGTAGTATGGCAGAAGTTTGAACATTTAGTATTTTGTTATGTTTCAATAAGCTATCCCCTTATTCTTCTGTCTTTCAGAGTGGTGACGTTTAGAAGATTCAGTCGGCTCGCATAATGCAGGTCTTTCAGTCCATTTGGTATTTTTATGATAAGGGTTTCAAACAAAATTGCCATATTCTAGCCTTGGTCTTACATAAGTTTTATACAAGTTTAAAACTATTTCTCTGGATAGATCCTTAAATGACTTTTGAATCAGGTAAATAATGGAGTTGGCTCTTCTGTCATTTTAGTAATGTGAATGAAGTTCCCATTTCTAATCTCATGTAAAGGTTGTTCCTATTTTTTTTTTGTTTTGTAAATTTAGTGTTTGTTTAAGTAGGGACGCATACGTAGGATTATCTCAGCTGATGTGTAGAACTGTGCATTTTGAGTCATTCAATGGCATTTTCCAATTTAATGTCCACTCTTTGATGGAAATCAGATTTTCTTGAAGGTCAGCATGCTGTATTGCACTATAAGTTCGTATCATCTGAAAATGATGTAAATTCAGTCTTCAGTTCTTGATATAGGTCACGTAAATAGCCCAAGAAAAGCACAACTGAACCCCGTAGTACACCACTAAGTACCTGGTGTTTTTCTGACATTACTATGACTATTATAACTTGAAAGGTACGTCCAGAGAGGAAGCCTTCTCCAAGCAGTTTGTGGACTAAGTAGGTATTCAATTGATGTCTTGTAAAACGCTTTTTCTAAGTCAAGATAAATTACATCAATTGGTCCATTGCCATCATCTGTCTACCTGTTCAATCTGGTTAAAAGGTTTGTAAATATGGATTTATTTGGGAGAAAATCACTAGAAAAATCATGTTTATGCGTTTGCGCAGTATGTCCTTCCAGGAAAAGCTTGTAAGTTCCTTGGCAATGATCTTTTCCAAACATTTATAGAGGGCGAAGGTCAGGCTGATTGCTTTTTAGTTTTCCGCCAATTTCTTATTACCCTTCTTATATATTGGAGTGACCATCGCTCTCTTCCATGGTTCTGGAAACTCTCCAGACCTAGATCTCCAATATTGTTCATATGTGTAGCTAGAGACTTTGTAAGGGAATGCATAACATTTTAAAAATATAGAGATGGAATCTGAACAAGACCGGGACTCGAATAAAGCTGGTCTGATTTTGTTGCATTTTCCACTTTTCCGGTGCAAAATTTATAATATAGGAAGTGTTGGTGTTGAATATGATAAAAAAAGAATAATTCATTTGTTTATTGAATTTAATCAAGAATTTCCTGTAAACACTGGGTGTAAAACAGGAAGGTCTAGTCTAATAAATTTGGTGCTCATCCTTCAAAACTAAAATTGGAAAATTATAAAACTTGGTGGATGCGCTTACACAAAATAACATTTCCTCAAATTATTAAGTACCTACCTACATATTTCATTGAATAAAATATATCAAATCGTATCTCTTGCACATCTCAAGAGGAATCAAATAGTTCAGACTTATCAAAAAAATATGAGAAAGGTACCTATCTATAATATGATGACTCAAGAATACCAAAGTCATTTATATGATAGTTGATTCCGATTTTGGAATAGCAGTTTGAGTAGCTACTTACCTATACGTATCGTAATAAGTAGGACGACAACATATTTCAATGAAAATAAAGTAGTCTTTACTGCGACTGCTTCTTCAGCAGTGAATGAGATTTCTTTTATTAATATGATCAAATTATTATCGAGACGACAGAAACGTCAAGGTTAATGAGAATAACCAGAAGCCATATTAATAGAACAAGAATTAAGATTTTCTGATTAGGTATAATATCAGTTTTTCTCTTTTGCTGTTCACTTATTGGTTTTCTCAAAAACGGCCTGGCATATCGCATGTTCTCATTCGCTCCTGTATAAATCATACGCTAAAACCAATTACCCGACCAGAATCCGATTATGCTGATGCTAATAAATTCACATTTAATTAAATCCTCTCAAAAATGCAAATAATCTGAAAAAGGAAATACCCGCCAGCGTTAATGGGAAACCAAGGAATTTATGTACATACCGTGAGAGTTACGAGACGAGATTCTCTATAACGATAATACCCAAAGAGTGTAGTTTGTAGAAAGAAAAACTGTTGAATAGAGCAAGTTTAAGGTAATTGATTGAAGTTGGAGATTAGCATTCGAGTCATACGCGAGAAACGATCGGGAAAGAACTTAGTGATAAGAACGGTGTGAAGAACGAGATGTTCAACGAAGATTTATCGAATAAAGATTTTTAAGTCATGTGATTCAACACTGAAACTGGTGTATCCACCCAAACTACTTTCCTATGGCTCCCAAAAAAGCTAGTGTGTCCACTCAAGAGGGCGTTCCTACTGCTATCAAACCCAATATATCGAATATAAAAATCATCACATCTGAAATTTTTTCATGTTTTCTTCACAGATGTAAGCCTTGTTAGGGTGGTGAAGGGCTTTAAGAAGAATGTTTTAGATAAGTTTTATCAACATCATTAGGACCGTTTTCAAGCTAAAGTCTTGACCAAAACACTTTTTTGGGCTATTGCCTAGTGTAAGCAAAATGTCCATTCTAATATGTCACATGCGAGCGGTATCTTTACTCTGCAAAACAAAAAATAAGCTACAAAATCGGTATATCTGTTACCGTGATAACACTGTCACTCTGTCCCAGAACGACAGGCAGATCAATAGCTGAAAATATGTTTTTTGGACTCAGGAGATCCTAAAATTTTATATGATTACAATACTTTTCGTATATACCTAACTAGTTGCGGTGATGGTAGGAAAGTAATATCTTGAAAGTTCGTAGGTTTCTTCATACATACGATGAAAATACACAACTATTATGTGATCACTCCTGTGTCTGTCTGTTTGTCAGAGCTTATTTACGCCAAACCTTAAAAACGCAGAAAGCTGAAATATGTCACTGATAACTGATGTTTGTTACTGAGATCAAATTAGAAAATGTAAATTTTCTTCAAGGACATCATGTGACATATCAAATGAAAGAGTAATTTAAATATATACCTACATCTTGGAAGATATTAAGAAAAATATTCGATTACGCACCTTATCTACGCAACTCGTAAATTAATATACATATCTCGATAAAAATTAAATTTTGATCGTTGGTATCGTTGAGAACTGCTGGATCAATTTGGATTTTTTATTTAATGTTAGTAATAGTTCAAATAAGGTTTGTAGGAAATAAAGCATTTAATAAGCTGCCTGGAAAGATGGAGAATTAGGTAGAAACTGAGTGCTTTTTCAGTGGGATTTGTTTATGGACTCCAGACCAGAACTAACTCTCCGAATGATAAATATGCGTAATTCGTTTTTGCATTCTTGATCGTAGTTTTGGCAAAAATTAAAAAAAAATCTGGGACAATTACAAAGAAAATACTGAAAACTCGGACAAACTTCAAAAATTCTAATTCTAATATGAACTCTCGATCATGACTGATGATAGGAACGGCATTCTTTTTTGTTTTTTTCGATATGCTATCTGGTTAGAAATAAATCGTGTATAAGAAAAAGGCTGCGATAAACTTTTGGAAAAACATAGATTAAAAAATATATATATTTTTTTGATTTCGACCGCCCAACCAATACGTTTTTCACTTTCCTACCGCTACTCTAAGTTGCTTAGTGAGGAAAATACTGTAATCGTGTAAAATGTTCTGTATTTTTTTAAGAGTTTTAGAGGTCCCTGAGGATACCTTAAAATATCGTTTCAGCCATTGGTCTGTCTGTGCCAATCTCGGGAACAGATGGGCCTATTTTGTGGCCTTTTTTGATTTGTAGAGTATCGATATGGCTCACCGGTGACACAGATTGGGTATTCTACTCGTACTGGTTGCTATAGGCAATAGCTGAAAAACATGCTTCGTTCAAGACTGTGTCGCGGAAACGGCTACAACAATTTTGATGGAACTTGTCCAAAACATTCTTCTTAATTAGTGATGCTGCGAGACTGGTCTTGGTCTTGCAGTCTTGGTCTTGGTCTTGCAATTCGAGACCAAGACCGTCTATGCAAGACCAAGACCCAAGACCAAGACCAATACTGAGATGCAAGACCAATACCAAGACTAACCTGGTCTTGGTCTTGGTCTTGCTGCAAGACTTGCGAGACTTGCAAGACTCTTGCATTTCCGTAACCAAACACCAAATTGGTAGGAAACATATTATTTTACTCAATGATTAGATAAGAAACGCTAATAAATAACCTAATTAATTTAATCTTTGAACTCCCTTATGAATTAAAAGTTGTTGGGTGAAAAGCGAGTTCATTTTACCCTTTTAGGATTTCCGGATTTCAAAAAATTCTTAAATACCCTATACCTATACCGTAATTTCAACCCTTCTAGGATTTCACTTACTGAGCTGTTTTCAAAGAATCCCGACAGTTCGTAGCCAGGGGAAGGTAAACTACACGGTTTTTTATTTTTATTATTTTATCTATCGCGCAGAATGTTTTAAGCAAACGGTAAAAATCATCTATAAATCTGAATTTTTTTGATGACATTTATCCAGTGGCCACTTTTGGAGATATTTGAAATTTTATATTGCCCTTATTTTGAAACTATTTTCTCGATCATGCTCATTAACTAACTCAACTGAGATATTCACACGACTGACTTTTTAAATAGATACCTAGTTTTATAAATGCGCGTATTAAATCTCTAACTGCTTTTAATTTTCATTTTTTGGAAAAAGCTTTCGACAAAAATAGAAGTTAGTTTTATCAGAAATACTATTGATCGCTTTCAGAGATTCTTTCTATTTTATTAAAGAAAATGGTACAAAACCATTGTAGAATGAGCAAGAGAATGAGTTGTGAAATAGAAGTATGAAGTAGAAGTATGTAGTAAAATGAGTGCTCAGTTCGGACGGATGATACCAAGAAAACACAAGCAGACTGTCACGCTAGTAAGATACGATTCTCATATGTGAATGGTGATTATTAATTTATAAACTTTTACGGATCTCACTTGCCCTAACTTAATTCTAGGCCCCTAGTTTTATTCTCATTACTTATTCTACATTACCAGGCCTGTTTGTTCTGGACAATGACAATTTTTTTATACGGTCGATATTTACCCATTTCGAATGATAATATAATTATAGGCAATCTTATAAGATTATGAATTACATACTTCCCATACATCTGCAGAGTTCTTCTTCATTTGGATTAAGCAATTACGGTTTAGAATCGCAACAACTTTTCACACTTATAAAAAGATCAAAATTTTTGCAAGAGTCTTGCAAAGTCTTGCAAGTCTTGCAGCAAGACCAAGACCGTATATGCAAGACCAAGACCCAAGACCAAGACTAAAGATTTGATGCAAGACCAAGACCAATACCAAGGGTGCAAGACCAAGACCAATACCAAGACCATATCGGTCTTGGTCTTGGTCTTGCTTTGCGCATCACTATTCTTAATGCACTTTATCAAAAAAAGAAAAAGCATGTTAAAAGGTTATGCTAGAATGAATTGTAAAAGTTTCAGTTTTCTCTTCCTCGTGAGTCAAAATTTATTATGACCGTTGTTGATTGTCTTGGCACGCTGAAAAAAATTAATGGTCATGCGACCGGATCAGACGATTTTTTTTTCGATGAAATTCGCTTGAAAGCGCTAGGAAAGTATGATTAGACCAGTTTGTTTCATTTTTAATTTGTTTACACATTTCCAATAGCTTATTTAGAAAACGATAAAAAAATAAATTTACATATTACAATTTGGGCAGGACAAATTCTATTTAGCTACCATTTTCATAAAGATGTGTTTTCTTACCTTTATGAGCCCAAATTGTCCAAGATGATAGCCATGATCGGACGTGTATACTATATATGTATTACCCAACTCTCCAAGTTTGTCCAATTCCTCGACCACCCTTTGGACGGCTGCGTCAACTGATTGCAATGTCTGCAATCGCTTAGTCATCAGCAGATCAGTAAACTGCTTGTGAATTGGTTCCATGTTCTTGGTCACCTTCAGAATCCACTGCTTGTCCGGATTGGGAGCATGATCATAGGATGGTGTACTGGAACAACAGAACAGTGTTTTAAAGATCACATGTTATTGTTTTTCATTACGGCCATAGAAAATAAATTTTAACGTTCTTAAATTTCAAGATTTTGGTACCTAGGATCCATATTAATATCAATTTTTAGTTAATATTCGCCTTTTTGACCGACTTCCCAAACGGAGGAGGTATACAATTCGAATGTCTGCTTCTTTTCTCGAAAATCGAAAATTTTTGACGGCAAAATTAAATATAATACCACATCCGAAAACGTTTAAAAAGAACATTTTTTCAATGAAGTTAAGGTTTTCGAGTTACAGCAGTGGTAAAAACTGAAATATTTATGTGTTTTGAAATCTCTGATAATAACAAGTGAAAGCGAAGAATATACATTGGTAATAGGATAAGTACTATCCTTCTTTGGTATTAGTGAACGTTCAACGATTTTCATGACTATTGTTACTCTCAAAAGTGTTAAATCAATATTTTTACCAACTTTATTAGTTGGGGCACTGAAAAATACAAATTATTATTAATTCTATTGGTGTTGGTATTTTTGAAGTTGGTGCCAAAAGTCTTCTATATAACTACAATTGCACAACTTCAAAAGTACCAGCGACTGATACAGTCTGACCAATTTATTTGTAAAAAATATTTATTATCTTTAACTCACAATTTTTGCCATCAGTACGTTTGCTCCAAGGCTCAATGAGATATTCAACAGAATTAACTATCAGATAGGTACCTACCTATATATTCGTTAAGTTAATTGTTGCAGGATAGACGTAGACAAAAAATCCATAAAAAATATTTCAGAAAAATATTTGGTAATTTGATTTTTAGAGTTGCGTACTCCAGATGAAAAAATGGAAACCATATAAGATCAAGATGGTGTACGTCCGTCTCTTATAGTCTATTTTCTCCAAATATATCTACTGAACAGGGAAACTGTGAACCCAACCAGAAAATTAAAGAAAAAAGCAAGCGCATTATGTGACCATCCTTCCTTATCTTCGAAACTGCTGATCCTACAATTTTGAAAAAAGTATTGAGAATCCTAAGTACGGAACTCTTTTCAAGCTAGACTGACTAACTAAACTAATTTTCAATATTAACTTAAAAATTTATTTACATTTGACAGATGATTTAGGTATCTATTAATGAATAAGTTTACTATAGCAGGATTTTAACAGTTGATAAAACTTAAAATTAAGGCAAATAAATAATATTAATTGACTGTTATGATGAAAATAAAACAAATTCTTCAGGTTGACTTTTTGATTAATGACAATGCATCGTGCATGTAGGTATGTACTTAGTAGGTACTTGCAATTTTTGTATCAAGTTGTGCAAGATATGTTTCATATAAATAATATATTTTTGACACTTTCTTCAAATCTATCGTTATCAATGGAATTAATACCTATTATTATTATTTTTCAGTACATCATCTAATACAGTCACTCCTAGTTTTCGAAAAATATTAATTATTACCTACACATTTTTGATTCTCTTCAAAATTACATTGAACTTATAATAAATAGGTATGTATCTAAAACGTTTTTTCGTTCGTAAAGTACCTACACCTTTTATGGTTTCCGGGAATGATGTAATTCCCAATATTGTTGTTAAATAGATGAAATCTTGAAAATTCTATTTGCAGTGATTGAAATCATTATTCATCTATTTCAAAACTCATCATTCTTCTATTAACAATAATTGAAAGCGATGCTAGCCACTCCAGAACGTACAACCAAGTGCTGTGCAATAAAAAAACGTAAGAGGAAAAACATTGCAACCATCAAGTGCGGCTCTTCAGAAGTTACAATCCGCTTCATCAGATCCAGCCATCTGAGTTGCTTAGTTCCCACGAAAGAAAAACCAGTAGTAATGGCCGAAACAGACGATGACGGTCAAGCGAGATTTATATATGGGTAAAGGCCAATGTCAAATTAATGTCTTGCTTATGAAGGGAGCAAAAACAGATGAATTGCAGATAATCTGTCTTATGTAGGGTGAATTACGAACGACAAGCAAAACCAACTACAAAATAAAAAATGTAGGATTTGTAATAAATTACTGGTAAATATAATTATATGTGGGTTAGTATTTATGAAAAAGAAATGTTTACGAATAACGTGGGATCTATCTTCAAAATTTGATTTATATTTTTACTTTCTATCGGTACCCTAAGTAGCCTAGTAATGAAAGTATTGAAATCTTGTAACATTTTCGGTGTCTAGTCTTCAACAAATTATTACGTTCCAGATTTCCCAAAAAACATATTTTCAGCCATTTTCCGTGAAAAGATTATATCGAGAATGAATAGACCGATTTTCTTAATTTATTTTTTTTGCAGGGTATAAATACCGCTTACCGGTGACACAGACATAAACTTGCCTAGAAGTTCTTTATTACCTGCTATAAGGCAGGAAAAAAATTATGCTCAAATGAATAGTCAAATTTTTCACTCATATTTTGGCTAAACTGCTCCTACGTCAAAACTGAATATGACCATATTGTTGTTTGTTTTGTATGGAAATTGTTTGAGAGCAGTTAAGAAAGTCGTCTGTGGGCACACCATAATTTTGACCGACGAACCCCGAACAAAGGAGGTATACATTTCGGCTTTCTGCTTTTTTTGGTTCGTGCGCGCATTTTATTAATAATATAGTACTAAACGTTCTCCGATTTTGATAATTTTTGATTAATTTGAAAGCAAAATGGTCCCATATTTATAAAAACGTAAATCCAAAATCTCCTTCCTTCTGAAAACCATCCCAGCGGGGTTATCATGTAATTAGCAACTGCAACGCGACCGCGACGATCGCACAATCGTCGCTGTCAAAACGTCAATTTGGTACAGTGTTGTCGCTCTGTTAGTCTTGAGCCTAAGCTGATACTCGATTGAAAAGTAACAAAGTGAAGTTGGTGGCATGTATTTGTGAATAATAAATTACTTTAATTCATGTTCTCATTTGAAATTGCTATTTTCTCTTTTAAATCCAATATTTTAAAGATAGTGTCTAATAGACTTTGGCAACACTGAGACAACAATGCGATTGTAACTAGTTGCTAAATTGCTAAAGGGTGTGGAGGGAGCAAACTTACAAATTAAACATTTTTTCAAAAGAACTACGGTTTTCGAGTTAATGCGATGTTAAAATTTGAAATATATTTTCGCTATGTGGAAGAGGCAATTTCTTTCGAAAATTAAAAATCTGAGAATGGAAAATGAATGACTAGATTTATAATATGCGTAATTCCGCGACGATGTTCTTAGATTTCTGAATAATAGCAAATACAAGCAAAGCATACATGGATAATGGTGAATGTTCAATGATTTTCGTGACAAATGTAGCACACGAAAGTGTGAAATGAATATTTTTTACAAAAAACTGGACCGACCTTATCTTTGTACTTTTCAGTGCTCCAATTGATAACGTCGGTCCAATTTTTTATAAAAAATATTTATTAGAAACGTTGCTATACAAAAAGTGAATATTCTGGTTTGGGAAACATTTCTCATTAATGTCTTAGTAAGGTAACTTTTGTGCACTTGGGTAATTCTAATAACCAATCTATTAATAGTTGAGGATCGACGATCATTAAATCCTAGTGATTGAGACATAATAGAAGGATTTATGGCGAAATTATAAGGTTAATTAATATGGTTTTTCTTCAGAACAAGTCAAAAATTATAAAAGAAACAGTCCTTGCATTGTTTTTTTGATTTATACAATACATTCTGTTCCTCACCATTTTGACGATTTATCACTAGTGGCTTATACGGTTTTGAATGCCTAATGGCACGTTCTTGATAAAACAAAATCCAATTCCGGTGGCCTTCTGAGATATCCATCGTCAGAAATTATGGATTAAGATCAAATATTTTTGATCTGCTTTTTTAGAGTGGTTATTGAATTAATATTTATTAACAATACACAAAAAACGCCATAATATAAATTCAAGCCAGAAATAAAGCTTTTGATTATATGGATAATTGTTATTCATAATGCGTTCCTTGTACATTCAAAGTAACCATAGAATCAAATTTATGGACAAAATTCTATGTCTCCATCCACTCGACATTACACCTTGGTAAACTAATCGATAAATTATAAATCGAACAAGTTTCAATTGGCTATAAATTCTACTAGAGGATATACTCGATATACATCAAATATGTCACTAATACTGCATGCGATCATAAAGCTGTATAATATATAATATGTACTTTTTCTGCTGAATCTTTGTGGCGACCAATTATCTCATCAGAATCACGATATCAACCAAGACAGAGAACGAGTATTAAGGGAGAAAAGAGATACACAGTAAAGCGGCAGAAGCTTTTTCATGATCATTTCAAGAATATATTTTAATGCTAATAAGACGTTCACTTCGTCGTCGCAGCTATAATGTATGCATGTTTTAAAGCAAATGTTCCGCTAATTCGTTTGTTGGTACATGTGATTAGGCATTCGTTATTAAGACGGTTATTTGCATAATTGTTTTATAACAACTATGATATGGAGAATGCTACATAGATGATTGATATATTTATTTTCTTGCAAATATTCATAAAATATAGTGTAGTATATAAGAGTAACGATGATGAATGATGAACTATGTTGTAGTTTTCTTAGCGAAAACAGAACATCAATTAGCACTAAGGGATATTCCTAAGTTCATTTTACAAACGTTAAATTGAAATTATGTGATAGATTGCTGTTTTGTAGTCCATTATCCCCAAAATAGATTAGATCAAATAATTTAAAAAACAATTTAAAACATTGAATCTACTTTTACAAACTTTCTTTGATCAGCAAGCTTACATACATAGGATTTGATTCACAATTGGAAATGTTCTAATCACGATCTTGCGGCTAAAAATATGAACATTTAACAAAAATTATTGTACCTAGAGAAAATATTTCAAAATATTGTATGCTTAGGGTGTTTTATTTTATAAATTCAAAGATGATTTGTGCTCAGTATTTTACAAGTATTTGTCTCACCCCTATCATACGACAGGGATTGTAGTGTACCTAAACAAATCAACTGCTTGCTTTAAAGTACCAGGAGCAAATTATTGGGTAAATTTCATATAGAAATATACCTATTGCGATCGTTAGCATTTTCGAATTAAAAAAAAACAAAATGCTATTTGTCAGTAATGAACTCAAAATTATGATTTTCCTAAAGAAAAAGATGATTCTTGAGGATGCAGTCATTTGATAAATAAGCCGATCTTTCGAGAATGTTTATTCTATTCTTCAGGGTAAACTACAAATAGTTACAAAATTATTTCAACAACAACTTAATAGTATTATAGAAAAAACTTGAATCAAAGGATTTTATTTATTAAATGATTACATCCACAAGAATCATCTTTTTATTAAATATACAATGTAAAAATACAGAACAAAAGTTTTGAGAAAAATTAAGCATTTACACAAGATGTATTTCTTAGCTGCAACAAGGAACCCTTTTGAAAACATGTACATTGCCATGAACTAGCTAGCTCATTAATCCACCTCCATCAACGTTCTCTCAAACTGGAGCCGTTTGCTTTTAAAAAACCCACATCGTCCTCCTAAAAACGTAGACGAAATAGCGCTCGTGCACTTAACCCAAAACGTCAAACCTAACAACACGGGCCGACTACTACCAACCTCCTTTCTATACATCTAGGTCCTCGATTTTCTGGTGTAGGTAGGTACTTTGAATACTCTTTTGGAGAAATGGGGAACAAGCTATCCTTATCTAACTTTCCTATACCCATGGCCAGAACAGCTCTCGGGCTAGGAAACGGGGTCAAGAATGTCGAGTCCTAATTGTGTCTTCCTGCTACCAGAGCTGGAGCCTGGTTAATGTCGGAGTAATGATCAACAAGTCAAGATATAAGTAGAAGCAGGGAAATATAGGAATGTGGCAAGGGGAGATTGTTTGAGTTGTTATGAAAAAATATTGATATATATGAACAAGTTGAATGTAAGTACCAAATAAGCCGTATGTATATAGGGAAAAAGTAAATCTTTACGTTTATTCACATTCAAAATGTTCACCTCCACTCCTCCGTAAATCATTTCGAAATTTCTCTTACTAATATTTTAAATTTGCATTTCCACAGCAAATTGCTTCTTCTGCCAGCAATGAAATGTCAAATTTTCAATCTAATCTCTTGTACAGTCACTTGGAAAAAAGGCAACCTTGTTACAAAAAACAAAGATACGGGAGATTAGACTGAATATTTTATAATTAATTTCTTATGGCACTCCAATTCGTTGTGGAGATGCAAATTTGCATTTTTTTACTTCCCTATGTACTTCCGTAAAAATGTAAATGAGAATGATAAACAATTACCAGGTTTAAAAATTGAATGTACGATACTTATTCAATTTCTGATTATTTGAATTTTACACGATATTATTGGAATAAACTTCATGAAGTTCTCATTATTCTCAATCAATTGTTATCTTAAATATTATCTGAAAGATTCAGAGAGTAATAAGTCATGCTAATTATGGAAATACTTTGAAGAAAGAATGAGTCGGTTAATTGGCTCATGGCTGATTTTATTACTTGTGTGTGTTTACAAAGTTGAGGTCGACGTCGACAACTATTAAGTAGTAGTTATTTGTTATGAATAAAAGAAATGAACATGTAACGAATAATTGCGAAAAAGCTATTTTCCGAAATATGTGGGTATTACCAAGAAAGAAAAAAAAACATTTACAAATGTTTATCCAATATTTCAGTATATAATTTTAATTAATAGGTACAAGTAGTTGATTATCCGGACGTCAGTTATAAGGTTTCTCTATTAACCTGATTGTTATTGCTTCAAAAACTGTACAGTAGCATCACTTCGCGCGGCTTCTTCGATAACGAGCATTTAGAAGCGACGCTGCGAAGAGAATCGGCAAGGGTTGCATTATTCTTTGTAGATTTGCATATGTGAAATATGTCGTTTTCTTAATGTATTCAATTATTTGGTTATCCAGATGACTTTCAACAATTAGTCTGGATAATCGAGTGTCTGCCTACTATTTATGAATTGTAGAATTGCCCTATAATAAAATTGTATACAGTAGTTACACAAGATTTGAAAGTGATAATTTAGGTACACTTAAATTAAGATACAACATTCTAGTTTCACGAAATTAATTCGCCTTATATCTAACGAGTATACAAAAAAAACTTATTGATTCACTGTGGAACATTGTGAGAACCAACTTCATCCATCTCCAGCAGAACAAAGGGGGCTGGTATTCTGGGACACTGGGGCATTACGTGTTTGATTTGGACCAGTTATAAATTGCAAGGAACAAGTTAGTGCTCCTTCACACTATACACTGTTTGCTCATACCACAGATTAGATTGGATGAAGACAAGAGGGGGCTTCCTTTAACAGTTTTCAATTGTCGCAGTTCAGTAAATTAAAGGCGTGAATAAGTTCTGAGAATTCAACAGTTCTATTGATGAAAGATAATTACTTTGGAAGTCAAGCAAATATTGTTTGAACAAATCAGGTTACGACTTGCTGGTATAGTAAATGTAATGTAAAAGAGATAAGAAGTAATAACCAAAGCCAATTATGTATTTAAAAATGAATTGGGAAAACCTTTATATACCAACTATACTCGTATAGGTAGGGAAGATTTTTCGGAATGAATGAACCCGTTTATTATCCTATCGTTATAAACAATTTTTTTTAATATGTCAATATTAGGTACCAATCAATTGTACGTTCCAATAAAACAGTAATAATTTTTGATCGACATTCTTAGAGCTCTTTTTGATATATTTGAGCATAAATAGGTTGGCATATATATATATATATATATATATATATATATATATATATATATATATATATATATATATATATGATCGCTTACTATAATAAGATATTAATAACTGGCAATACAACACAAATCGCTATACACTTTATATTTATATCTCAAAGAGATATCTACTTATTAAACACATACATATAGATTTACGCAACCCCTTGGAATAGATTTTTTCGCCGCCAATAGATTTCAATCGCCTTAATCCTTTGGACCGGGCATAATTCTTCCTAGTTTGCAAGTTTTCAGAAGAGTTCGCCGGAGATTATTTCCAGAATTTGCTAAAGAAAACGATGGCACGTATACTCGGAAAAGATAAAAACTCGCTAGAAGCGAGTGGAAGATCAACCCAAGTTTTATCTAGCATTTCCAGCAGGTTTGTACGTAAAATTCGTGAACATTTAGCACCAAAAGTAATTGGACTGATACTTAAAGGATGAAATAAGTGAGGAAGTGCATTGAATCTTGGTTGTAAAAGAAGCGTCACGGATCTAGAAGACGACGATAGAGATGGTATGCTTTTGTAAGTTTCTAAAGCTAAACAAGTACCTAAATATGTATGATCTTGCCTAGACACATTATGTAGATAAGGAATGGGAAAAGTTGAGGCGTATTGGATAGAAATAGAGCAGAACGTAAAGTAAGTTGCGACTTTGTACATTTTATCTTAAAAATCCCAGCAAAGCGTAGTCAGCGGAGGAATAAGTAAGGATTTTTGAGTTAAAAAACTGAATAAAGTCTTCATAGGTTAAAATGGTTTCGAGAGCATCATTTTACTGAAAGAAGTACAAAATCATCAAGGATAGTATGAGATTTTCTCAATAGAAATGGATAAGCTTTCTGGAAAGAAGTAATAAGAAATATTATGTACTATGTAGACCAGCATTGAGAATTTATTCTCATTTCAACATGAATCTCTGACAAATACGCAAGCAATTTCTCTCTACATTCATATTTGTGCAATTATTTTCTATCCCTAGCTCGAATAAAGGCGCAATGCATCTGCTAGTATTATCCCTCAGCGGATAAGTAGGCATTGCCATCCAATAATGACAGGCACATTAATACTTGGATGCAAGATGCAAGGTGCTATGCAAACAGTTCTAGATTCGGTATGCAAACCGCTGCGAATGGCGGTAAAGCCAAACGTGTTCGAGGAAGTTAGTAGATCAAACGTCCAGATAAATAGCTCCGGGCGGGTATACACACTCCTCTTCACTGTCCACAATGGGTTCAGATATACATAGGTATTTACAAATTTGATTTGTTTAATGAGGACAAGAGATGAATTGAGATTGAAAGATATTTCTTGTAAGGATGCGTCTACAAAGCTTGTAGGGAAACATGGGAACTTAATGAATTTTGATATGTCGAACAAGTGATTGTAGGTATATGATATATTACGTTGTGTACAAAGTTTCTGAACTGAAATTTGACATTTGACAGCGCCTTTTAAATGTACATGCCTTGTAATACATGGATTTTGAAGAGATCAGAAAGATAGGTATTTTGAAGCGATCTATCATCTATGTTGAGAGAATAGAATAAGTCAAGAAAAGAATTGGCGAATAAACGACTCTAAATTGATTTCAATAATTTAAATTTCAAACGATATTAATTAGAATAGAAGTAAGGAAAATCACATCATTCTGAAGTAATTATCCCAGAACTTAAATTATAACTCATTTAAATAGTTGCAATTTGATAAAAACTATCAAATACACAATTATTACGTGGACGTAAACAACTATCAGAGTGGACGGCAGACTAGAACAGAGACGCATACAATTAATTCTACACGATAGGTATACTTACTTATATTAGAGTGAGGACGCGTGGGTTAGAACAAATTTATTTAGCAATCAGATATTTTTGTTGATTTTTGCCCCCCAAATGGAGGTCTGCATTAGTTTTTTTTTTAAGTTCATTCGCGCGTTTCGCATAGTATATGTGGTCCGATCCTTTTGATTTTTTTTGGATGAAGAATGCTGAGAAATGGTACCCCACTAAAAATGCAATATTTTTTCGAATATCGTTAATTTGAGTTAGCAAGAGATACCATATCCAGCGATATTTAAATTTAATATTTAAAAAAATCTCGGTTTTCGAGTTATATATGTATATAAATATATATATATATATATATATATATATATATATATATATATAATCAATAACCTTATCTACCCTAAGGTGTTAAGGTTATGCATTAATCTTGTATGAATTTTGCCCATACTTTTCTGTCTTTATCCATGTCTTATTTTTTTTCTTCAGAATTTCCGCCGTCGTATCATCCCATTTCTTCTTTGGTCTCCCTCTTTTTTGTTTTTGGACTATCTTTGCCTGCCTTATCTTCTTGACCTGTCTATCGTTATTCATCCTCGTTAAGTGTCCAAACCATCTTAATTGTTGTTTTTCCACGGTGGTCGTTATGGGTTCTATCTCTACATCTTCTCCTATTCTGTCACTTCTTATTGTCTCTTTTTGTAACCCCTTTTATTCCTCTTAAATATTTCATCTCCACGGCTTGTATTTTATTTTTTTGTTGATTTGTGGGCATTTTGCTTTCGCATCCAAATAATAATATTGGTTTGACTATTGTTTTGTATACTATTAGTTTTGTTTTCTGCCAGATCAGTGTTTTATTTAACATGTAGTACAGTTTCATAGCGTTTCCTATTCGGTCATTTATTTCCGCTTCATTTGTTCCACTTTTTTGTATCATTACGCCTAGATATTTAAAGCAATCTGTTTGTTCTATTTTCTTGTTTAAGTCTATGGACGTTTGCTCGCCATTTGCGCCTAGTACCATCACTTTAATTTTGTTTATGTTCATTTTTAGGTTTCTTTTTCTCAGTGTTGTATCCCAAATTTTTAGATTTTGTTGTGGTTCTTCTTCATTTCTTGCACGTATCATTAGGTCGTCAGCAAATGCACATTGCGTTATGTAGGTATATTGGCTCCAGGTTTTCGAGTTACATACTGCAATGTGGATGAGGCATTTTTTTTAGAAAATTGAATATTTGTGACGGAGACATTGAAGAAGAGACCATATCCAGCAATATTTAAAATTGACTTATTAGTTGGTGCACTGAAGGAAACAAAGTAATAATAATTCCACTGGTGTGCAGTTAAAGGTAGATAGAATAGTTTTGCTTTAGTTAATTATCTCATCGTACAAAACGATAATATTTCAGGTAATTTTCTGTTGTGTACGAAAGAACAATATACCGTACCGAAAGGTACGTTTACGATTAGGATGATTAGGCTTTTTATATTGAATAAAGTTGGACAACATTTTTATTTACGATTTGGATGTTGCGAATTTCGTCACTGAAATATTTTAGCTCTTAAACCTTGATTTTTACCTTAAATTTCCAAACAATAATGTTCTTGTATAGAGAATATGAAGACCTTTTAAAGGATATACCGCATGAATCCCTACTGCCCATTTGAGAAATTTGGTTATAACTGTCATTCAAAGAGAGCTCAATGTAGAGAATTTTTGGTTGCAGGATGATATTCTATATTCTAAAACTGACATCACCATAATTACAGAAATAATCAATTTATTCAATTAGGCTGTTCCACACTGTAGATATAATAACATTCAGATAGAATTACTGAGCAACACTGATCGATTTACATTGAACCCCAAAGTTGTAATCTATGCCTGTACTATATGTATTCTCAGCTTAGTCCAGAGATAAGATCTAAATTGCAACGCGTTCCCAACAATAAACCAAACCGTCACGGCGCGTTAATTCACAAAAAAATAATAATGCAAACAACCACACAACATACATTAATATTTAGCAGCTTGCAAATTTCGGCTTCTATCTGTTGTACTAATGGATGGATGTTTCTTGGAATGAACTTCCCGAAAAATGCATTCAGATTACACGACAAAAATAAAACATAAAATGAAAACAATAGAATAGAGGTTGACGTTTTATTAGTGCAGACTCAAATGTTAAATATTTATAGAATTATATTTGAAATTGTAATATAATAGCTTGTATGGCATAGCATGTAACAAAATGAAATCAGATGAAAAGGTCAATTATATCTATCTACACCATTATTTGTATTCCGCAAAAATCTGCTCCTAGAAAATTTTAACACGTAAGCTATAAAAAAGGACGTGAACGATTTAACATATACTTATCCAAAAGTAACATTGAATTAGTGTGGTACCCAGACCCCTTGATATATTTTCTTTTGCATTTTTACTCTACAAAATTCAATAATTATTATATTCTTTCTGTCAATCTTAGATCCGAAGTTACAAGCGTTCTCTTGGAGTGAAATTTTAGGGTTCCGATGTGGTTAAACGTGAGTCTACGTTTAAAGGATTTTCGAGATTCTTATTTATGTCTGACGTTAAAAGTAAACTCTGGTTTCGAAACATAGACTATTAATTAACATTATAAATGACAAGTCATAAAATTATCAGATGCAGACTAGAGAATAGATTTTTAGATTTTAGGTCAATTATTGTTCCTATATTCGGTTTCTAGAATTATACATTTTGCTAAATGGATATTATCGAGAGCTATGATGACTGATATATCATACTCCTTTCCAAAATATTCTATTTTTTATCTGCTGTAGCAAAGAGGAAGATATTTTTATAATTGTATTCTAAAAAAAACATTTCTTTCCTTGATCATTGGCTGAGCGTAACTAATATTATATAGGTAGTTTTAAATGGAATCAAATATAATGTTAACCAAATCACTGACATGCGACAATCACTTATCAATGACCAAATCAACCGATACAACCATAGTGTTGTAAACCAGAAAATTAAATTAACATCCAAAATCCTTATAGGCACCAAATTATTATATATCAGAAAATTGAACCAAAATAGCTAATATGCTTGGATTTTAAATTCTATATTTCCATCAATTTTACTAAATGTTAACCAAACGCAGACCTAACAAAAATGGTAGATTTTTCTTATCCTTCATATTAAGGGGATAAGTAAAAATCTAAAACAGGCTATACATTTGAAATTGTATATGCTATAAAATATTGTAAACATTGTTATCCTATTCATATTCAAAACTTAGTAGCTACTAAAATTTTAGTATGAATACGTGTGTGTGTATTCTTTCTAAACAAATACAGCAGTATTATTTTGTAGATGTAGTATATTTGGTAGGCTCTTAAAATGTGTAACATTCTACAACCCATATTCATAGTCAATCTTAGATCGGTAATAGTTTAGTTCGTTCGTTAATTAGGTACTATGGTAACAATAATATCAATCGTGAAAGCTCTAGTATCAAACTAAACAAGTAGTTACCGGAGTAAAATTTATTATAACACTGCTGAATTTCTTACCAACTTAATTTACATATTTCTAAGTCAAAATGTTCACACATCTTCCTCCACAAGTCATCCACCAACAAAGGAAAGCATTGCAAGTAGGTACAATATTAGAATACTATAAAGCAACAACTAGTTACATCATTAACCAAAGTGCTTCTACGCGCTTATTTCATGCAACAAGCAATTGTAAAACCCTCTTTGATGTTTGATGTTACACACCTTAATGCACAAATGTCATCCTTGGTGTTGTTGCGCAAGGCCCTCATTAAACGATATGCGTTGCATTACGGACTTAAAATAACGCCATTCGATCATTAAGAGAGACCGGAATGAGAAAAATTATTTATAATAACCGTGAAAGTACTTAGCTTGTACCAGAGGCGAGATTAGGTTCTTGTTGGAAGCACTCACGTGTCTTCTTGGATACCACAGTTATAGAGTCACAATTCATCGCGGTATGCATGAGACAAACTTTATAATGGTACCTTCACACGTGAGATTATTTGAGTTTGGTTTGCAAGAAGTCAGTGTCCGAGGCATTTCCTTACATCGTTAAATCTGACAATATTGAACTAATATATTATACCTACTAGAGCGTTATCAACACCTTTTCCAACTGTAATTCAGAAAGCATCAATTTAACTTCAGAAGATATCAAATGTAATTCAGAATAATCAATTAAGTTTTAGAAAGCGTCAAATGCATTTCATATTAGTAAATTGTAATTCAGAATTCGTCAAATGTTTTTCATATTAGTGCATTGTAATTCAGATCTCGTCAACTTTAATTCCGAACTTATCAAATGTAAATTAGAACGTATCAAATGTATTTCAGAACATCAGAAAGCATTAGACGGGTAATTTGGAACATATGTATCAAATCACTGGTAATCGTGTTGATTATTTGTGCATTGTTTTTGATTATAAAAAGCAACTATACACTTACCGATTTGCCAAAATGAACTTCAATGACAATTGTGGAGTTTGCAGACCTACAATGATAAGAAATACATCTGATGCTTTCTGTTTTACATTTGATATGTTCTGAAGTAAATTTGACGAGTTCTGAATTACAATTCACCAATATGAAATACATTTGACGAATTCCGAATTTCAATGGACCTATCTGAAATTCATCAGTCTAGTTCTGGATTTCAATTGACTAATCCGAAATACATGTGATGCTTTCTAAAATACAATTAACTATTCTGAATTACAGTTGACGACTTCTGAAATACAATTGAAAAAGGTGTAGTAAAACAAAAGCAATATAATTAAAAACTCTTGACGTTGCCAAGGTAACCGTTAAAAATTACACATGTTCCGTAATAATATCAAAACAAAATGTCATTGACCCTGTCAACGCATACATATAGCTTATGCACGAATTTATTTTGCCAATTTCATCGCCTCAATTACCCATGTAAAGTTATTAATAATAATACATGGTGTGAGCCCAAATTTAGCTGCTCATTGTTTTGTGAGCTTAAGTATTAACATATTCTGCAACAGATGTCACAACCGGTACTATTAATTAATTAATTAATTAATTAATTCGGACAGTTGACTTTTGAGCCCTATTGCAAAATTGAAGTTATTTATTCCAGGGTAAAACTTATACTAAAGGATATGAGTTATCATTATGACCAGTTTCAATAAATATATGTTATGTTTCGTGAAGTACCTATTTGAATATCAAAAAACCCCAACAGATTTATTATATGTATAGATAAGAAGTAACACAGAAAACTCCCTTACTAAAAGTAGTACGTAAGACTACTGATACAAAAAATACGAGTATCTCGTGAATCAACCTGGAGATATATCTAGGAAATAAATGAATGGTTCGTCTTGATAACTTTTTTATTTTTCTAAGAAAATAGTTAACTACCTAAATAAATCACCCGTTATATAACGAAATTCTCCGTCATAATCATGTTTCAAAATATATAATAATATTAATTGAAAGAATAGAAATAATTATAGTCCTGTTATTGTAATTATGTAGGTAATATTCAAAATATTAACAAACAAAACAATTGAGTAAATCTTGAGTCGTGACTTTACTATTCAGCCATGTGAAAAATTTTATTTTTAAGATTAATTTTAATCGTGATTTGGTTAGATTTTCACGTTTTCTTGATCAATAAAGTCCGCCAAATTCAGTAGGTAGGTCGCGGTGTGCAGATAGAGCTTCCATGCCATCGGCATAAAATATAACAATTTTTAAAAACTATAAGCAAAGATTGTATTTAATATAAGTGGAACGCAGTTAGAATCAAAATAGTTAAGTTGTTATTGCGGTGCACTTCCATATGCATCTATAAAATATTTTAATATATAGTAGTAATAACACAGTTTCCAACTTATAAACAATAATAAAACGTTTCACGGTGGCCATAGAGGTCGTAAGTATACGTGATCCATATAATGACGGCTATTCTATTTCTCAGAAGAATAAAAATTAATGTTATCTTTAATATTTATATAAATATCTTGTAAATGCAATCGTATATTTATAAATTGATATATTATACCCATATATAGAAAATCAGGAGGTCTGTAATGATTGCATATATACATTGAATTTTAGAAAAGACATACTGTTGGTAAACATCAATTAAACTGTCTCGATATCTACTAGTATTATTAAAAACAATTATAATAGTACATTTTTCTTTGTATTATCGAAACTAAATAAGTTTGTGATTCTATTAATGCACAAGTGTTCTCGTAATCTGTTATTTTTTTCCGCAAAAACATTCGGTTCCGAGAATTATAATTTTGTTCTTCGAATTGATGAAACGTTTGACCGTTTGAATATTCAAAATTAAACAAACCAGAAACCTGTTGATAAATATTCCCTCTAATCTTTTCATAATCATCGTCTCTAGAATGCAAACAAATGCATCATTTGAAATTTATTAGTAAATCAAGTTTATAGATATATTGTTAAATCAAAAATTATATCTATCTCAGTTGGGTTACATAACACTAACATAAAAAGGAATGTTACTTTTATATGTTAGTGTTATGTAAATTACAAAATAAATTATCTCTACAGAATTCTTAATATGATACACAGATTCTCATATAATTTTTCGGACTTGTTCCAAAATAGTTCTAAATCAGACAATTGTAAAGGGCCTACAGATGAGCTGAAAATTTCAACCTGACCAAACAATTCGGTTAAATCAGGCACCAATCGTTTGATTGGTCAGTGTACTAACGTCATAAAGTAAGTTGTGCAGTTGGAATTATTCCTTCACAAAAAATGAGATTGGTTTCAACATTACATAAAGTTCAGCCAGGTTTCTCTACTACTAGATGAAAGCTTTAAGTTTAGTATCACTTTTATCCACTATTTGGAGTTATCTACAGGAATGTCAGATTTCAAGCATAAACAGGTCCAGCGCCAAAGTGAAAGTGGGTTTGACTTAGGTTCAGTCTGGTGTTAGGCCTACTGCCCAATTTAACCAAATTGGTCCCAAATGCCTGACTAAATCTGTTCTACTTTAGGCCCAAATTACTCATCGAAAAATGGATTTTAAATATTTAAGATGAGACTTTTTGATATCGATAACAGTCGCACATGCGGTCTAATTGTTACAAATACTTCATTGTACTCTCTCTACGGGAAAATATATGAATAAAAATACTTCTCATAAAAATTGTCAATTTTTTTTATTTCATTCAGGAATGAAATCAGAACAGGATAGAATTCGATTTATTTAAAGGAAGAGCTGCTATTTTATGGAATTTGCAACGCTCCTGAGGGTAAGCAACCTCTGAATTTATTCAAAGAGCACCACATATTATAACATGCGAAAAGAGAAGAGTAGAAACATGATGGCACACAGGTCGAATGTAGAGGCATAATTCATGAGGCCGCCACAGCACTTACTCTCCTCTCCAATGGCCTCTCGCATACGTGAAACAGATGAATAAATAATACTCTATATGCGTGCATGCATCTATATATTTCGTTAGATAGCAGCACTGCAACATCGAAGTGATAGAATGCAGTGACAGTCCGATATGTAGGTATATTGGATATTACAACAGAAAATTTAAGCTCGTAGAGAAAGCTCCGTGAAGTGGGCACCCCCAAATTTGAATTTGAGAGGGAGATTTCTCACATTCAATTGTCCATCATTGGTCCATGTTTTTCCACGAAAAAATTTCGTTTGTCCACCTTTTGTTAAAATTTTATATGAAAAACACTTTTTTTGCTGAAAATTGCTCAAAAAGTGAAAAATCAGAAATATGCCTGTTTGTCTCACTTATTTATTTGTCCAACGTTTGTTTTTTGTCCAACAAAAGGTGGACAAACAAATTTTTTTCTAGACAAACATGGACTAACGGTGGACAATTGAATGTGATAAATCTCCCTCTCAGATTCAAATTTGGGGGTGCCCACGTCACGGAGCTCATACAGAGACCTATTTACTCTATGCATAAAGATTTAGAAGTTTTGCAAGAGATGATGTACTTATAAGTAGTTAGGTTAGGTTAGGTTAGACTATTGGCACCAACTTCAAAATCTTCATGATCACTACTTATGTGTTGTTATTTTATACTTTCAGTGCATAATCCAATAGAGTGTCAGTCATGGTTGTCTTAATTAATTTCAGAATTTTGAGTGATAGGAGCTAATAAATCACAAATAAGTATCTTGTCTGAAGATGGTCAAAAACCCACTCCCTGGGCAGCGTGGAAACGAGTTGTATCAATTATATCATACAGAAAAACACAAAACAATATTCATAGATAAAAATTATACAAAGTCGTGATATAATTAGTGTGGTTATTAGTAACATAAGAAGGTGAAAAAAAAGGTAAGAATGTGATTTCGTTGGACAAAATAAGGTGGAATATAACCGTATACCTTACTACTTCTTAACCAGGTGTAATGTCAACTGTCAACTGTATATAAATACGATCGCCATGGATTTTTGTAAATTGGTAATAGACTCAAATATAAATTCCAACAGGAGTCTTCACTAAATTTTCGTAATATTTTTCATGAAATTGAAGTATACATTTTTCGAAAAACTATATGCTCTACAAGATAGGATCAAGTTGATACGATGAGCGTTTTGGAAGGAATAAACTTGATGATGAAACCCTAAAAATTTGAATAAGGGATCATCTCTCAGCTGTCTTCTTTCAAAATGAATAACCATTAAAATCGGTGCACGTTTACTACGAGAAACGAGGTTATATACCTTCGTAAAATAAAGGTAAAATAATTTTATTTTATCCCGGTGATCCTAGTCAGGATACTAGGAAAAAGTTATTAAATTCTTGTATTTTTATCGGTCCTTGATATGAGCTGAAATTTTCAAGATAATTGGACGTCTAAAAAGTGTGGAAATTACGTTGAAAGATTCCACTACATATATAGATACAAGTTAAACTAAAAGACGGTGCACACGGCATGGATCAGAGCGGGTCTCCACCATTATAAATTATTATGCTAAATAGGACTCTGGGTGAATCTCCTCTGGATCTGTATCACAAACCATGAAATTAACTCTTTATGCTTTACTCGCTCCGACCCACGGTTTGTGCACGGTCTCTAATAGAAGCGTGTTAAACATAAATATTTTTACCAAAAATTGGACGACTTTATTATTTGGTGCACTGGAAAATACAAAATAATATTAGTTCTATTGGTGCCGGTACTTTTGAAGTAGTGCAATTGTAGCTAGATGGAAGACTTTTGGCACCGACTTCAAAAGTATTTACCAGCACCAACAGAATTAATATTATTTTGTATTTTTCACTACAGCAATTAATAAAGTCGGTCTATTTTTTGGTAAAAAATAATTATTTCAAACTTTTGAATCTAACATTAGTTATGGAAATCGTTGAATGTTTACTAATACCAAAGAAGATGGTACTTATCCTATTACCCATGTATATTCTTAGCTTGTACTTATTATTCAGAGATCTCAAAACATATCAGCGGAAATACACATATTTCATACTTTACCACTGACGTAACTCGAAAACCGTAGCTTTTTTGAAAAACTTTTCAATTTAAACGTTTCCGGATATGATCTAATTTTTAATTTTGCCGTCTCCGATTTTTGATTTTTAATAAAAAATTGCCTCCTCCACTTCCTTCGGGGTGGTTTTTGAAGGGCAGGAAATTTCGGATTTGAGTTTTGATAAATATGGGTTCATTTTTCAACTCAACTCTTTCAAATGAATCAAAAATTATCAAAATCAGACCACGTTTACTATGCAAAACGCTCGAAAAGCCATACATTAAAAATAAATGGAACAGCAAACATACAACCGAATTTTATACCTCTTCATTTTTTGGAAGGCGGTCAACTAAAGACATTCAGTCGAGTTGTATACCTACTCCTGAATGCTGTCTACCTGGAAACTCCTTCATTTCTTGAAGTCAGTCAAAAAATGACTGTTGTTTAAGGTTTCAAGAATATTCGATGGATAGGTTTTATTATGAATGAAAAGCTTTTAAATACATAGTAAAAACTATGGAGGAAGTTTTGTAATAAGTTTTGAATACTTACTGATGCGTGGTAGTATTGAAGAATAAATGGGAGTATTGTGGTGCAGAATCTTCAGGTCCATGTGGGGCTGGAAACGACATGGTTAACATGACTGGTTTGTGTTGATACTGCTTCTTGGAATGCTTCAGAAATGCTATAGAGTCATTGGCAATTAAGTCTGGGTAGTAATCCTGTAAACAAATTAAATGGATGTAATATCTCTTGCAATTAAATTAATTACACCTATGTATTTTCATTCATCAAAATAGGGAATAACAATACATAGAGAAATTAAACTGAATCAAAAAAGATATGTAATAGCAATATAAAATATTCATAAATATTTTTCTCATGTAGAATGGATTTTTAGTAAAATGTTATCGAAGATTTAAATTATTTGTATTCCATCAAAAGATGATGCGAATTACCATTGGCCGAATTCAATTCTTGTTAAGTCAAGCATTGTAGAGCGTGATCAGCGATGGGTGATTCTGCAATCTACTTCCGCAAAACATATTTCATATTGGAGAGCACAAGATCATTATTTAAATCAGAATCTACTTTTTGTAGCATGAATTTACAGGACAATTGCCAATTTTTTATCGAAAGATAAAATTAAAGTTGAAATGTTATGGCTTTTTGACCAACTTCGCAAACGGAGTTTGTACGCGCGATTTGTACTCCGACTTTGATTTAATTTTTTTCATCTGAAAGAGATGAGCTCAGAAATAGTCCCATATTAACTAAATTTAAAATCCAACATTTCGTTCCCCCAAAAGGGAAAAAGGAGCAATTTTATCGTAAATCGAAAATGTATGACGGTAAAATTAAAGACATGTCCAACAACATTTGAAATTGCCATTTTTTAAAAAATTCTATAGTTTCCGGGTAACAGCAATGGTACCTACCTAAGGCAAAGATTAAATACACCCCTAAAGTCTGAAATATGTGTTTCCGATATGTGGAAGGAGCTTTTTTTGAAAATCTCATTGACTAAATTGAATAAGGGAACATATGCAGCAATATTTAAATTCGACCTTTTTCAAAAAGAAAAAAGTTTCCGAGTTACAGCAGTTCTGCAATATGTGTGTTCCCCCCACAAAAATGTGAAATAACAATTTATTACAAAAATTATGACTGATTTTAGTAGTTGCTGTAATGAAAAATATAAAATAATATTAATTCCACTAATGCTGATTCTTTTGAAGTTGATGCCAAAAGTCTTATATCTAGAACTATGCATATGTTCCCTTATTCAATTTAGCCTCAAGGTATAATTATGCAATTTCAACAGAGGTATGCAGTTGCAAAGACTTGATTGAACATTTTAATGAAAAGAAATTGATTCATTTTGCTCGTAAACATTCGTTTGTATATTTAATCTTCTTATGCATGGCGACTGAATTAAGAAAAATAATTTATAATGATCAGTTAAAGTTGATCGCGCACCGATGTCAAACATGCATTTGATTTTTAATTTAATTTATAATTATTGCCGTTGTTTCGATAATAATATTTACGATATTAGATAAGAAACTGGTTCTTTTATCCAATGTTTTTCCTTTGAAAATGAAACATTTTATAACGCTCATGGAAAATAAGAATCAAATATATTGGTGATGATGTAGATAATTGAATTTGGAAAATTGGTAATTTAATATATTATTTACATTGTCCATTATCTTTTCATTCATTCATGAAAAGTCAACATTTTATTCGGTAAAAATCGTTGGAAGCTGCTCAGACTCTTAAACCTCCCCCATTCCATATTCCATTATTTGTTTGCTCGCTTTATCGTTACCAAAAATAATTGACAAAATATTGCTTTATCCAAAAACCAGTAGATCCATTTTCTCGAAACATTGGATCCTTTGTTCCGCCACACTAAATTCCAATATTATGTTACATTGTTCCTAACTATGCCAAGCATGTCAAATTAGACGTTTCGTCGACTACCTCTACTGTTTCACACCGGCATTGTTTATCTTGGGAGTCTCTCTTCCAGTTCCCAATTGAGTAACGGGTAATTGGTTATCGTTATCTAAAATTCTCCTCCTAGGTTCGGAGTGCGTCGTATGTTTGGTGGTGGTGGTATAGCTGTGTTGGTTTGGTAATCCCTGTGACATGTTTCGGGACGTTGTCGTACAGGTACAGATGATATCTCTGACAGAGGCTTGTATAGTGAGCTAATACTCCAGTGGAATTAGACAGTTGGCCGACCACTGCCAAGTTGTATTTTTTTTATCTTTCCATCGAATGTTTGAATAGATGAACTTTGTATTTCTTTATAACCAGAAAACATTGACAAATCTCATTGGCATATAATTCATTTACAAAGATCACTTTACTTTTTCAGAGAGAAGAAAAAGTCGCAATTTTGTTGTGATAGGGGAGCGTGGGGTAAAACATAATTCGGCTCAGGATAGGACCTTGGACCCCGTACTATTTCCCATCATGCCGCGGACACGGGGCACAATGAGAATTTAGGTTTCTCATTATTCTTCCTAATTGTGAAACAATTAAGCAATTAAACCTATAAGCCAAGTGATACAAGATTTAATTACAAGTATTGCTTTCTTAAACTTAAAACAGGTTTCAAGTCAATAATTTCAGCCAAAAAATACAATTTCGTCTCATCCAATATCCAATAGTTTCACACCCGCTTCTCTCCAATAGATTTATAGATTATATTGTAAGTTACGATGTTTCTTTTGATTCCATACAACGATGAAGTGCCTTAAAAATAAATTTGAAATATATAAAATAATTTGAGACAAACAACATTGTTTCCATGCAATTATGTCCAAAGACGAACCGTTCAACCAGAATATGAATAAGCTGAAAAGCATTATTATTTGTGCATAATTTTGACTTAGTTTTTTTCAGGAGAAATATTATGATTTTATCAATATCAAGACAGTCTTTATTTAGTATAACACATTTTTGGCTACGACACAGCAACTACTGCAAGCAAGGTGCCCACCTTGAATAGGCGTGGAAGCACGGTAGGTACCCTACAAAACAAAAATGGAAAACTAAATCGGTATATCCGATTACGAGATAATTACGAGTGAGACAGACATTATCAATGACTAAAAATATATTTTTTACACTCTAGCTCTAAATGTAAAGATCTTTTGGAAAATGGTAAAGGCTCGATGACATTGAGTTGAGTAGTCCGGCTTTCAAATTTTCACCTAGATAGTTGACAAACTGCTAGTTCGATAGTTAATATGATGACAATGGGCGAGTTAAAAAAGCAGCTAGCAGACTAGCTCATAGAAACAAGTACACTAATTTACCCGATAAGGTACAACGACAATACATTTCTTACCTATCAATTTCGGGTTACGGTAGAAAAATAATCGAATGGATCGAAAGACAATAATCCATGAAATCGTAATTTTATCACAGAAAGTTACAACTATTCAAAAAATTGTATACGCACAACCTGAATCAAACAAAATAATATCTGATAATAAAATGTCGCTTAATATTTGACTTATGATTTCACGCTAATTGGAACCGCAGTTTCCGAATTAATAAGACAAGTAGATATTTATAAATGATTAAAAAAATATTGACTGTTGAGTAAAATACCATAATCAAAAGCATCTATCATTAGTTCTGCAATCACATTTAAAAAATGTCAATTAATTAATTAGACTGCTTTTGAGAGATGCAAAGACGTATCTGCAGTTTGGATAATCCGAAAATCCTTGCTAGAGTAACACTGAGGTCGATTATTTCACGTTTTAAAAAGTAAATAAACCAGTCATCAAATGTTCCACCGCTGATGACGAGCTGTTGAAGGATATGTAACACGATATGATACGTGACAGTTATTTAGGTAACGAGGATGTCAAGAATATACATATCGGTAAGCATGTTACGGAAAAATATACAAGACATACGTTTTTAGGAAGCATGTGTCCATCAATCGGTCCGTGTAATCTTTTTTGTTGAAAATGTATGTATATGAAAAGGAAATATAAAGAATAAAAATGATATTCAAAAACTAACGTGTCAAACGGAAGAAATTTAATAACTTATTGATTAATAACAACTGTATACAACGCTCTACTCTCACTACTCTGTGTGACATTTACGTACAACGTCAAACGTAAGTAAGTCAGTCAATTAAAAACAACTACTTTTTATGGAATACCAAATTTTATGTTATTTTCTTGTAATACATAATAGTTTTTTTTTCTCTCAAATTGAATTTCGAAAGAAGGTGTCGCAAAAAATAGTGTATCCTAAATGTGAGCAAAATTCGCTTAGATAATATATATGTCAAAACGATTTTCACATATTCGCCCCATTTACACACATGCAGCATAAACTACCTACTTACTTTTAAATTGGTGCCAAGAGATGATCAGCTATAGAAGCTCTCAGTCCTAGTTCTTTTCGAAGTTGTTTGGGTCACAACTTTCAGTGATCGTGGTTAATAACTCATAAAGATGTAATTTTGAAGCTTTTTATCAATAAACTTAGTTCCAAAAGAGCTGATTATTATTTTCTTGTTATTGAATACTAAAATATTTTTTACAAAAAATTGGACCGACTTTATTAGTTGGTGCACTGAAAAGTATAAAATAATATTAATTCTATTGGTGCTGTTACTTTTGAAGTTGTGCAGTTGCAGGTAGATTGGTAACTTTTGGCACCAACTTCACAAGTACCAGCCCCAATAGAATTAATATTATTTTATACTTTTCAGTGCACCAACTAATAAAGTCGGTCCAATTTTTTGTAAAAAATATTTATTTCACACTTTTGAGTGTAACATTAGTCACGAAAATCGTTGAACGTTCACTAATACCAATGAAGATAGTACTTATTCTATTACCCACGTATATTCCTTGCTTGTAGTTGTTATTATTGAGATCTCAGAACATCGCTGCGGAAATACGCTTGAATATTTTAGTTGTTACCATTTTAACACCGATTTTACTCGAAAACCGTAACTCTAAGGGAAAAATGTTCAGTATAAATGTTGCTACAAATAATTATGTCTTTCATGTACTGCAAACAGATTTTCAATTTTCGACAGAAATCGCCCTCTCCACATAGCGAAAATAGGTATATTTGAGAATTTAAAATGTCTCTATGTCGAAAACCGTTACTCTTTTGAAAAAATGTTCCATTTAAACGTTTCCGGATATTGTCCTATCTGTAATTATATCAACGCAGATTTTCAATTTTCGACAAAATTTGCCCCCTCCACCCCCTTCGGGGGCGGTTTTCGGAGGGAACGAGATGTCGGATTCCCGTTTTTATGAATATGGGACCATTTCTCAAGCCTCCTCTTTCAAATGAATCAAAAATCATCAAAATCGGAGTACGTTTACTATATGAAAGGCGCGCACAAACCAAAAAAAAAAAAAAAAAAAAAAAAAAAAAAAAAAAAAAAAAAGCACACAATCGAATTGTATACCTCCTCCTTTTGGGAAGTCGGTCAATAAAAAATACTGCTAACTGCGATTCGAACTCTCACACGAACGGTTCTTTACCATTGTAAAAATAAAATTCCACTGTACCTTAATGTTCATGAGATACAGATGGCTGATAAACGGAAGGACGGATGCATGGATTTAGAATTTTCTGATGAAGCGGTAATAGAAATACAAATTCTCTGAAAATTTCAGTGCTCTATATTGCGGAGTCTCGGTCCCGTTTTAGCAATTTGGTACGTAAGCCAACAAGTGATTTCGATGGAAAAAACCTTAACGGCAATGCGTTCTATGGATTTTGCTTACTAACTTAATATCTCGACCGGCCACAGCATCTTTGAAATTTCGCCAAACACTTTTTGGTCAAACTAAAGGTTACAAAGGAGTAGGTAGTGATTATACAAAAGAGTCTTTAATTCATAAATCAACGCATTCAGGCGAAATCAATTACTTCAGATTTGTCGGTTTTATATTGATTCACAACATTATTGTGCAAATTTCGAATTATGTATCGACAATTGTTTCAGAAATAAGTATGACATTTTTCTACTACAAAGCCATGAGAATCATTGGGATTTTTTTAAGTAAAAATATTTCAAGAAAATGCGTGATCTAAAACTTAAACATAAGAAATTTAAATTTTTGAATGAATGATTTTTTCTCTAGCATTCGACGGGCTTTTTCGAGGGAATATGCTTGATCAAACCCGGATAATTTAAATATGGGACCATCTCCCACCAGTTTTCTTAGAAAAGAACAATCATCAAAATCGGTGCAAGTTTCCTACGAGAAACGATATGTAAAGAAAAACAAAGATACATTTGACATATATACCTTCTTCTTCTATTGGGAAATCAGTGAAAAAGAGCGCATTGCGCTTTCCTCAAAATAAATGCACGGATCTCTCTTCACGCGAGGCCTACTTGCACTTTTCATTTTGTCATTCATTTAGTATCTATTTCTTCAGTAAGCTTTGAACCTCTAATATTGAAATGGTGTTGTTTGGGAGAAATTATATCACCTGTAGGTGAAATGGAATGATGTCCTCCAATTCTTATACAATCAACTTGAGAGAAATTGAATTAAAATTATCAAATGGAAAAACAAATATTCTCATCGCAGGAATCTGTATATTAGGTATTACCCACGAAATAAAAATATATAAAATAAATATAAATAAAAAAATAGTTGACTTTCGTAGAAATCAAGGTATAGTAATTTTTTGATCAAATACTGCTGAATTATGAATTGCTTGCCTATATTTTATTGTCTATTGTCAATATTGTTACTTTATTGTAAAAATCAAAACTGTACATTGAATTAGTTATCATTTAAATACTTAACTAATAAAACCTTCAATATCTCTTCTATCGTTTGGCAATCATTGACCGACGTAACCTGAACGAAGGAGGTATACAATTCGACTGTCTGCTTTTTTTAATTCATTTAAAAGAGGAAACTTGATAAATGGTCCCATATTCGTAAAAACTCAAATCCGATATCTCCTTCCTTCTCATTTTCTCGAACATTTGAGATGCCACAATAAAAGATAGGATAATATCCGGACACGTTTAAATTAAAAAAAATTTCAAAAGAGATACGGTTTTCAAGCTACATTCATGTTAAAATTTCACATATGGATATTTTTGCTATGTGGAAGGGGCGATTTCTTTCGAACACTGAAAATCTCTTGGTAGCACATGAAAGGCAATGATATTTGTAGCAACATTTATAATGAACATTATTTCCTTAGTTAAATCTAAAATACTTATGCGTATTTCCGCAGCGATGTTCCGAGATCTCTACATAATAACAAGTACAAGCAAATAATAGGATAAGTTCTTTGGTATTAGTGAACGTTCAACGATTTTCGTGAGTAAAGTTACACTCAAAAGTGTGGAAAAAATATTTTTTACAAAAAATTGGACCAACGTTATTAGTTGGTGCATTGAAAAATATGAAATAATATTAATTTTATTGGTGCTGGTACTTGTGAAGTTGGTGCCAAAAGTTATCAATCAAACTGCAACTGAGAAAAAGTACAAAAAAAGTTATGAATTAATAAAATTCCATATTTTCCACATGTTTCTTCAGATTCTGGCTAAACATTTCATCTTGCGAAAAAATGTTACATGACCATTGTTGTCTGTCTTGACACGCTGAAAAAATGAGTGGTAGCATGATTTGACCAGAGGATTTTTACTTTACTACTGCTATTATCGTCGCTATGTAAGGAAAATATTGTGATAGTGTAAAAATTTTCGTTCACTGGAATTTGCCTACGAGCGGTAGGAAAGTCGTGTGAGTGAACACACCAGATTTTTTATTATACTGATTGAATCACTGCACACTTCCGTGGGTATCGGGTATAGGCATTGGTTGGTGAAATTTGTAGGTATATTCTTTTGTATTCTTTAATATTTAAAGTCTTATTAAATATGTATTTTAAATAAACTCCTATAATTAATCAGCTATTTTGTACCCTTTCAACCTTCCACGTATTTTATTGCCTATTAAAATCGTAGTGGTATAGCACAAAGCAACATGAACGTCGAAAATATGTATTCGTGGTTTGTGTGCCCGCAAGAGATCAGTTATACCTACCAGCGGCATATGAATTGGCCCTAAATCAAATTATTACTACTCTCATATTATGAATTCTGCGAGCTTTATTCAAACGTAATTTATTCAGCATGGAAGCGCCGAGCAATTTGTACAATCGACATATAAATAAATATAATAAGATGGAATAAGCGTGATAAATTTCAAACGCATTGCTAGTACACAAAGAAGTCAATTGTGTCATGGTGGTTATCTGTATAATTTATATACATATACCTCTACATATAAATATGTGAAAATGCATAGCGATCATAAATTTTGAGATGACGTTTGAATGAAGTTAACGCCCCAAGTGACGATTATCCAATAAATAATATGATGTAAGCCCACATAAAATATGAAATGAATAAATGAAAAATGGCAGAACGATTTTTTCTACACACATTCATAGTACGATTTGATGAAGCCATCGACATTATAAATGGTTTGATAATAAAGCCCTCAAAAGATTAGCATTGCAAAAACGTTTTATAATTTTTTTAAGGGAAGAATATATGGGTTTCTCGAACGCCATTTTGACTCCCAAAAACATAGGCAATTGAAAAAATGATTTTCCAGTCGGCTGTCTGTTGAAAGCATGATTCTTCTTGACAGTATAAGGAGGGAAGGGGGCTAAAATGGTTAACCTAAACCTAACCTAATTATTCTAGAGTTGGAGTCGTAATTAATATAGGCTTACGTCTATTACCAAATATATTCTCATCAACTTCTATATCAGTATCATAAAACACATATTTTTAAGTCAATCAGTTAACTTTTTATTGAAGGCTAGAAGGTGACCGACATTTTGTCCACGAAATACTGTTTTTTGAACGACGAACCCCGAACGGAGGAGATATACAATTCGACTGTCTTCTTTATTTTATTTTTTTGGTTCGTGCGCGCCTTTTATATAGTAAACGAGCTCCGATTTTGATGATTTTGGATTCATTTGAAAGAAGGGGATTGAGAAATGGTCCCATATTCATAAATACGCAAATCCGAAATCTCCTTCCCTCCGAAAACAGCCCCCAAAGGGGTGGTGGTGGCGAATTTTCTCGAAAATCGAAAATCTGAGTTGGTATAATTAAAGATAGGACAATATCCGGAAACGTTTAAATTGAAATTTTTTTCAAAAGTGTTACGGTTTTCGAGATAGACGCATGTTAAATATGTATTTTTGCTATGTGGAGAGGACAATTTCTTTCGAAAATTGAAAATTTTTCGATACTACATGAAAGATATAATTATTTGTAGCAACATTTATAATGAACATTTTTTCCTTAGAGTTACGGTTTTCGAGTTAAATCGGTGTTAAAACGGTAACAACTAAAATATTCAAGCGTATTTCCGCAGCGATGTTCAACGAATTTCGGGACTAATGTTACACTCAAAAGTCTGAAATAAATCTTTTTTACAAAAAATTGGACCGACGTTATTAGTTGATGCACTGAAAAGTATAAAATAATATTACTTCGATTGGTGATGGTACTTGTGAAGTTGGTGCCAAAAGTTATCAATCTAACTGCAACTGCACAACTTCAAAAGTACCATCACCAATAGAAGTAATATTATTTTATACTTTTCAGTGCATCAACTAATAACGTCGGTCCAATTTTTTGTAAAAAATATTTTCATCTCATCGCTATTATTTTGCGTTCATCATCCATGTGAACCCAAACTTAGTATCGCCCTACAGCACTGACATAACTTATTTAACATGAACCGGGCATTGTCATCACAAAATTGGGTGTTCCATGAAAGAGACAATTAGGGAATGCGCAGTAATCCATTTCCCAACGGAATATATTTAAAGATTCTGTGTGCTTGTGGATACTTACACTATGATGTCTCTCTGGTATCTTTCTTCATCAATTTTCTAGGATAAAAATATCCTAGAATATGAGGATATGAGCTAAGTATGAGTATGACCAGTTAGATTAAAAATCCACGTGGCAAGATACCATAGACAAAAACCTCAACTGATGTTATTATTTGTACAGATTAGAATGATGATTTAGAATTGGTATGAAACTCGTGATATTTTATCTTTGATATTATTGATATATCAATTAGGGGCTACAGTTAACTAAAAGTTTATCTAGAATTCAACGTAATGAGTTAAGAGCACAGTTGGAGAGAATAATTTTAATTCGTAAGTAAATATTCAGTTTCCATTGTGTAAACGTTGGCACCAATGAAGTTGAAGATGAATACATTAAAGATTCATGTTTTAATCAACAGTCTCCGAGAATTTCAAGTCATGGAGGTTTTCGTTTATTTACTTTATGTTATTAATTTCTTCATGAAAATGAAAGTTAATTGACAATATATTTTATAAGTGCCATACGCAATGGACGGGAAGTGAAGAGAGGTCACGTGATGTTAAGCAGTCCAACAACAATCAAAATAAGTAAACCGAACGTTGGAAGATTTTTCATTAGCTGTTAAGACATTGTGTTCAAATTTTGGTGTAATAAAAAGTATTATGTTTGTACAATACTGAGCTATTTTTCTGTGTATTTTTACAACACATTGGGCAGAATTTATTAGTTGTTGCACTGAAAAATTGAAAATAATATTAGTTGGTGCCTAAAACAACAAACTACAACGGCACAACTTCAAAATTACCAGCACCAATAGAATTAATATTATTTAGTATTTTTCAGTGAAACAAATAATAAAATTGGTCCAATTTATTGTAAAAAAAATTTATTTCACATTTTTGAGTGAACGTTAGGCATGAAAATCTTTGAACGTTCACTGATAACAAAGAAGACAGTAGTTATACTATTACCCATGTATTATAGGCTTAGCTTGTACTTGTTATTTGTTAGTTAGAGATCTCAAAACATCGCGGCGCAAATATACATATTTCAGACTTTACCGCCGTAACTCAAAAACCGTAAATAAATTTAAATGTTGCTACATATAATAACAACCGAAATAAAGATGATATGTCACTTCAGTTTAAGGCATATTTGGTTTGGTAAGTATTAAAATTTTGCAAACGCCATATTTTTTTACTGACTGTCTGTATGTTTATCAGTCTCAAATTTATTTTGGGAACGCAAAGCCCGATTCTTTTGAAGAGTATTGATAGATACCGCTTCGCTGGTGACAAAATGGGCATCCTGTTCGCAATGGTTGCTAGGCAATGGCTAGCAAGAAAGATTGTGGCGTGAATACGGTACCATTCTGATGAAAGTTGTCTAAAATATTTCTCTTAATGTCTTTTACTACCTGCTACATCGCGTATCTCTGAGAAAAAGCAGGAAAACAGCTATGAAATGTCAGATTTTCAAATTGTTTACTAATATTCTGCCTAAATGGTTCCTCCTATCTCAACACAGAGTATGATCATTGTTGTTTGTCTTGTCACGCTAAATGGTGATACGATCAGATCAGATTTCTTTTTCTTTAATAATTAGGACGTCCACCTTTCGAAATATCTCTTACGACGTCGACATAAGGGTCTTATATTCTGTGGTATCTTACACATTTTGCAATTCTATCTTGGTACAGGATAAACGGGTCTGTCCATTATCGTCTTTCTGATCTAACCACATTCTATTAGGGTAGTGCTTCTTATTTGATTTCGGAAAGTTACCTCTTTTATCGTTATCAGTGTATTCATTTCATCACTCCTCATAAGTTGTATCGTTCTTGATGTTTTAGCTCCATTTTCCGTTAGGTACATACATAAGAAATAATCTTACCTGATCAGATGATTTTTATATTCGATGGAATTTGTAGCAGAGTCGCGTGATGGTGCTATTTCAGAGCAATCACGTTCAAGGAACTCTTTTTTGTTAAGATAATTTAGATGAAATTTTCATATTTGAGGGTATAAGTAGGTAGGCACTCTAGATTGATTTCTAAAGATCTAATATGATTTTAAAGAGTTTTATCTGGAGCTTTGATATTAGAAGTACAAATTTGTTTCAGGATCAATTTAGAAATATATGTTTTTGTCAATTATTTTTTTATTTTCCAAAAATCATCCGTGAGTATCGTCTTGTTCTTGTTAACAACTGGTAGGTATTTTGAAAAAAAACCTCGTTTCTATACCGATGCTCAAATTGTTTTCGCAGAATACCTATAATGAAATATATCATAATATTTGGCGGAGGTGCATTTGAATCATTTCAAAAAATTACTTCCTCCTATTCGATTTTCTTGTTTGGAATGATATGAATAATATTCATGCCCATATAAATTCAGCGTTCAATAAACCTCGATCGATTCAATCGATTTAATAGAACAAAAATCTTCTAGTATTCTTTAAATTTGAAAATAACTTTTTTATTAGTTTAGTACCAATACTAGTTCAGTTTAACTTTTCTTAGGAAAATGGTTTACTAATTACCTGTTAACTTTCCCATTACTGTGGACACGATCATTTATTTCGATCTTAATATCCGAGGTCGGTAGCTTGGATGATAGCAATGGCGCGTTCAAAATGTTGTAGTGCAGATTTTTTTCATTGTAAAGTTTTTAATTCCAATATAGATTATTTCTTAATAACTCTATGGTAAAGTCAATGTATTTCGAAAACATAAGTAACTTCAAATGATACACAGGCAGTTTTTTTCTCCCTTTTCAGGGGTTACAGAGGCCGATCATATTTTCAATGTCAAAAAGCGGGTAGAGTGAATCCAGAATTTGTAAACTGATGTATTTTTGACCGACTCTAAAAAACGGAGGAGGTATAAAATGATTTGATTTTATGTTTGCTATTTTTATATAGGAACATTCCTTTTACATGGAGAACGTGCATCGATATGGCCAATTTTTTCCTTGAAAATAAAAGTGTTCAGAAATGGTACCACACTACAACAAAATAAATCCAATGTTTCCTTCGCCATGGAAACAATTAAAAATGTGGAATAAATATTTTTTACAAAAAATAGGACCGACTTATTTTATTAATTTGTGCACTGAAAAAATCAAAATAAGGTTAATTCTATGGTGTACTTTTGATGTTGGTGCTTTGAGTCTTTCAATTATTTCCAGGGGCACCACTTCAAAATTTCCAGCAATAATGGAATTAACCTTTTTCTTTCATAATATTGTATAATCCTCAATTGATTCCAACAGTTTTCCATGATTTTCAAGCCCCTTGCTACTCTCGAATAAACTAGCTCCCGCAGAAGACAAATGAAATAAAATATTTTCAATTTGGATATCATTTCATTCTTCTTCTCTGGATATGTATGTTCCAGTCAAAATTGTATCAGCCATTTCAGACGGACAAACAAACAGACAGACAAAAATTCAAAAACGCTTGTCTCGGATTTTTGACGTGCAAATGACCATATGAACCCAAAAAAAATATATTCCAAAATCACAGGCACACATTCGAAGTTTATTTACACCAGTATTAATGTCTAAATTTATTTAAAATTCCGCCGTGTATTTTTCGTAAAACCACTTTTTGATGGTTAATTCACGTATACAGGGTAAACAAGTTACTAATATAAACTTAATTTTTTTAAGTAAATGAAAACAACTATTTTCGAATCTTCCTTCGATTTCTAGTTAGGTAAGTAGTTTTATGCCATACCTAAACACAACAGTTATTGAAAAAATTACGTGTAAATATATCAATTATTTCTGCCGATTTATTTGTGAATCGAACAAAATATTTCGTTGTATACCTATATCTTCTTTGTTTCAATTATGGTATGTTCACTTGTCACCTTAAAATTGTTATGACAATTTCACCTCAAATAATGTAGTTGTAGATTTTTTTTGACAAATATGTAGTACCTACCGATTGATATGTTAAAATTTATTTTTTTCGAACTGTTGAGTATAGATATATGTTGTGGTACATAATAGAATTTGATGCAAATCTGACAAAGTATCTAAATAAAAAAATATATTTCCATTTAAAAAAAAAATATGGTCTTCGACTTATTTTTGGCTACCCCATATATAGGAATTTACCATTAAAGAACCGCATAAAAAAATAGAAATCAACTGATTCAAGAATTCTTATGAAGAAACACGACTGAATTGTAAATGAATTTAGACATTACTGTTTATTACTTTTGGGACTCATATTGATACATATATTCTATTGTAATTTTTCGATAGATTAGATTAGATTAAGTTTAGGACATGGAACATAAGACATAGGTACTTAGAATTCGAAGCAAAATTCAAAAATTATAAGGAAATATATATTTTTATTTGAAAAAATTATGTTGACGGTCATAGCTTATTTTTGGGCTAATCTGTATACATCCAAATGGTATTCTAAAAATATATGACAGACTTTTAAATGAATTAAGATATTACTTTATTACATATTATTGGGACACACTATTTGGATACATATATAGATATAGGTGTATAGATACTAGATACGGCTCATTGGATTAATTGGCATTCAGCAAAATCATTCAACGAAATATGAAAGCCGGAATTACCTTGATCTCCTACAAGAAAAGAATAGCACTATTTCTATATTAGTCTAAACATTTTTTTCTTTAAAATAATCAAAAAAATCCCAAGTTAACGAAAATGCGTTGAATCATTTGCTCAAAAAAATGTCTTAAAAAAAAATGAATGCATAAAACCGATTCTCGTTTCATCAAGGCAGTGTTTACGTAGCAACGACATTTAGCTTATGAATACCTAAACGTGTAATATATGTAATTTTCGTTGAACATAACTTTTTTCTACTTTTTCCCAGAGATTTGCCTTAAGAAATTGATTACACTAGAAAAAAAAAGACAAGAAAATTGGTCCAGCCTTTCCCTGAATATTCTTGCAGACCAATGGCTGAAAATACGTTCTTGTCCCTGAAACGTGGAGATCTGTAGAAAACCGCATAACTAAAATTTGACTTGATTACAATACTTTCCTTACATACATACTGCGGATAGTGGTAGGAGAGAGTAAGAATAAATTTTGAATCTCAAAACCAGTATAGGTACCTACGTACTGGAAATTACTTCATTTAGAAATAATTAACGTAAGCGAATTGAAAACGGTTATAACCTAGAACATGTTAAAATTACACCAGTTCTGAAATCTGGGCGACTCTTCGCGTGATAATAATGAATCACGCAAATAGGTGTAAACTTTGCACGCACACGTGAAGCTTGTGTGTAACTGAGAATTGAAGAAAAAAAGTTTGGAAAACAATCAAATTGCTCAGCCCTCTCAATCTCTTTTCCCTTGTACATACCATACAGAACAAAACCAAGTAATTGCCACCGATTCCCTATTCCGAGGTAATAACAAATATGTGTAGGTACCTACTACGTTATTTGCAAGGACGATCGGTTAAGCGATGGCGCGAAATTTATTCGGTTAATTCGGATTTAATTAAGCCGTGCCGATCGCACTACTCACTGTTCTGCGTTTAACGGCAATACCGATGAAAGGGGTGTGTTGAAAACATAAGGGGTGCATGGGTGAATTTTCGGTTTGCGATATGGCAGATTTAGGAACGCAGCCTAATTGGATTCTATGATTTAAGCGTCGCGACAATACGGTATGAATGTTTTTCCCTTAACCAGGTGGAAAAAGGAAAAAAGTAATTGATATACAAGAAACATGAGGATCTCTTTTATATCAGAGGTGAGCTTCACTTAATGAGAATTGTATTTTCCAGATAATATGATTTATGGTAGGTGCGGAGGGAGTAGGTTATAGTAATTTTTTCACTAATTGTTTCGTGTTGAGAAAAGTGCTCCCCATATTACACGCTACTTTTCGTTCATAAGTCAGTTCGCTGTATCAATCTTTAGAAAACACAGACGAATTGATGGTACAGACTGTATAGTATCCCTTAAAAAACTATACCAAGATACATAATAATAGTAATATAATAATATAATAGCTCAAAGTCAGACATCGTAGCTGCCGAAACTTTCTTGACATAGGTATATATTTTTTTACAAAAAATAAGACCGAATGAAATTTATAAAGGTTTCTTAGTTCCTTGCGGGGGTGTTACCTAATTTTCAAGCTAAGTTTCATAGAAATCCGGCTCAGTGCAGAGGGTTCAGCTTTATTAATTTTTGGAATTTTAAAGTTATACACTGAAATGTCTGTTAGCGACCACCTCTATATTCAGGCGACCGCCCTTTATGAACGAGTACACGAATTCACCGTCTTTACTACCTTTATTCTAAACCCCTCTATAGCGACATAACGAAACATAATGGGAATTATTAGTACTTGATAATGCTAAAATCCCCCTCCACAACTGGCAATGAGTTTTCGATAATTTTCATTCTTACAGGCATGGATTGTTTGGACCGATAGTACCGCAGGATACGTGTGTAGTCCAGTCAGAACAGTTGTGCTGTTATGTCATAGCTTGACATCTTTATCCTTACGACATCCATTAATGTACTAAATGTTCATGATTTGTCAAAGCATGAGTTACTCTGATGGTCGGCTTAGCTTTATATAGCGATCTAACTGAATTTCACATGACATCGATCGAGCTTAGTCTAGACGATTTTCAAACTGACAATACTATACAAAAAGACACCATTGAGAAATAATTTTCCGAATTTCCGATGGACAACAAAATCACAATTTCCATAACTCACAAATCGTAAAATATACAACATCACCAGTCCTACCATACCATTGATCAATTATTTTGAATCCAAAATATCACAATGTTTGGCTATCCCAGGGGAAGCAACAACGCCGCCTCTGTTTATGCAACGAAAACGAAAGAGACCGTCGAGAGAAGTATCTGAAGCGCGTTCAGTCTAGGTACTCCAGGGTACAATTTAATTCCCGGATTCCGGCGATATTATCCTGGAAATAATTAATGAGAATGTATTGCATAGAAGAAAGGTTTGATAGATAGGTGTAGTTGTATGTACGAGTAGAGAGAGTGATTTGTTCAATAAGTGCAGTTGGGTTTCGTTTCACTGAATTTAAAATAGTTATTTTTGTATTAAGTGCGTAAAATGAGTGTTTTTTCAATGCCACATGAGCGTGTGAATTTTCTCGCGTTTGATATGAAAACACGAAATACAAACAACATTTTTTGTACAACTGTTAAAAAAACTTGGCATTTCTGCATCTCTATTGATATAGACAAGAAGACTGGAAACAAGGAGATTAAACTCACCCTAAAAATCGTGTAAAATTTCATACGCATATCTTTAGCAAATGCGTCTTTGCGCGCCATGCCGTGCGCAACAAGCGGCTCTCACAAAAAAGACAGCAGATCAGATCATGATCACGAAGATAAATAAAGAGAACAAATATTTAAGGTTCTTCATCAATGTTCGTCGTACGCAACTTCTGTAATCTCATTTGGCTACGTAGAGAAGCATAGGAAGTTTACTCTCCTTGTTTCCAGTCTTCTTGGATGCAGAAAACTTCACGGTTGCTGGAAACCTGCCTCCGTAGCAGAAGCATATATAGAAGATAGTTTCAATAACAAAATTGAGATTTTTAACAAAATATTGAATTGTCCATCTGCTTCCAAACAAATTAAAATATCTGACAAAATTGTGGAATCAATTCTTCAAAAAATATCTAACGTTTCTGATCGGCAGCAAAATGGAACATCTTCGGAAATTTATGTTGGAAGTAATTGTTCAAACTTTACTATCAAATATTATTCCAATAAATAAAATTGTTTTATGATGGATAATTAATTAATAAAATGTTAAAAATAAATCCTTGAAAAAGTGATATTTCATGTTTATTTTGTGAATTCTTTTGGCAGTGAAAAAAGTAAACATTCACACATCAATAGAGTTGCAGAAATGTCAAGTTTTTTGACAGTTGTATAAAATATATTTTTTTCCTTAAATGAACGATTACTTGACCATAAATCACTAAACTTTCTCATTGAACTTTGCACATATTTTTTGGAGTAGGTAAATAAAAACAAAAAAGAGATAGGTACAAAATAATAAAACAAGCATTATGGAAGATATTATGAAACTTCTTAATATTTCAGACAGAATAGAATTCAGAATCATCTTAAATGCAATCAATCATTATAGTTTCTGTTTCAAACAACGCCAGGAAAGGTGTATCTTTAAAAAAACTAAGCAGGTAGTAGCCATTATCGAAACCATATAATTTGAGGCAATTTTGTAGTTAAACTATCAGCACATAATTTTGGAAGCTAATGTTTTTCAGTTCAGGAGTATTATTAAAAATAAAAGGTAGGTTCTGCACCTGCATTGTCACTATATGGTACAAAAATAGCTCGAAACAACTATGCACTAAGTAATTAGTGTGTACGATTGACAAAAAAGGGTACAAATATTTTGAAAATATAAGCGTGGTTGTCTCTGGCATGGTACATTAATGAATTAGCTACTGTCATGGTGTCGATGGTGTAAACATGGAGCCTATAGTTTAAGCGGAGATACATCTTCGATGGAAATCTTGGTGAGAATAATAATACCTGGTGGTGTGGCGTGACTGCGCTGATTACCCTTAAGTTCCAAATATTACAAATTATTAATTATAGGAACAAACCCTTTTATCTCGCGTTTTACATCCTAAAATATATGTAACGTCATTGTTCTCGATTTATGGTTGTCATATAATTATGTTTTGTTTTATAACCCTGAATTTTAATTCATTTTTTATTTAAAATGTCTTCTAAAATTGAAAATATTTTGCTTAGAGACCAGAATAATATGTTATAACTTCTGATTAGTATTAAATTTATATAAAAATGTGATAGTAAGTAATTGAGAATACCGAAACATTGGCCAGAATTTACATTATAGAAGTATTCAAGTAGTAAGTGAATCACAAAAACAAAACAGTTTAGATTAATAATTAATAACGAAAACAAAACAGAAACAATGCACGCTCGAGAACGGAGTGAAAGCTACCGTTTTGTCAGAATATGTACCATCTCATAAATCATCAATATATATTCTTTACATCATTAAGATTTACAATATGCATCGAAATAGCAGAAATATTTAACGAACCTTTCTTGAAAGTCAATAGTCAACCAGTCAAACATAGTAGTTTACGTGCCTAACTTCTGCAGACTCTATTATCTCATCTCATAAATGAAATAATGTGTTTTATTCGTCCAATTTTTATTTAATAATTCAGTAATAAATATATATCTCATTCAATTGGCATATGAAAGATTCTGCAGTCTACATCCGAATCTAAATTGATGACAGCATCCTTTTTGCTTCATTTTAGGTGTGTAGAGCAAATAGCGTAGTCTAAGCAGTTGACGTATGTCTACAATATTTGTAGTGTGTACCATACTTTTCAAATAATGTACTGTACTGGGTGAAGTAGATTCTCCGGTCATATCTCAGGAAATATTGATCGTAAAACATTGGGAAAAAAATATTTAGCAAAAAAGTCAATGAAAATTTCTGGAAATAACTTTCAAGCTTCTTATTTTACCGCTAGAGGGCGTAATCCTCAGAGGAAAATTGAAAAACCATTATTCACAAAGGTATGCCCATAGTCTTGAATAAGAATAAGGCTTAAATTCTGAACATATTCTGATGAATACATTTCTCCTATTTCTTCAAATAATGGGTGGGGAAAAGATTGGGAAAGTGTTTAGGCAGACATACTACACCTAAAACTTTGGTTTGGTTAAACCGATTTCAACGAAATTAGCTTTATGCGGAAGAGCATCAACCAATGACATATATAGAGTGATTCGATTTAGTTTCCATTATCGTAGATAGGTGGCACCTAGAATGTTATGCGTTATGTCAGGAGCTATGATTTAAGGTAGTACTTCGAAAGATCTTGATGTCGAATTAGATGTCATTATTTTTATTAGCCAAGCAGTTATTCAATTATACCAATCTTGCAATGTTTTCGTTACGAACTTAGCTTTCTTTCACATTTATGTTTTTTGCTGGAATTCCAGTTTACTTATCTAAGACCTACTGTAAATAATTAAGCTTTTTTGAGAGAATAATTTTTCAAGCTTTCTTCAACGATTAAGCTCTATAGCGGTAAAGATAGAGACTCGAAATTTCAAGTGACATTTGGCCGTTTTTGTCAAAGATATTTTTTCTCCGAATTGTACGGTGAATATGTCCACCCGTTACATTCATGCTCAAAAATCCTTAGATATTTTATAACTAATTCATTTAGTTAATGCCTTAATAATATTATGATATTTAGATTAGTTCCGCTTCTTGATGAAATAGTGGGATAAAGCAACATTCATTAAAAAATATTTTTACTCTGCAACATCATCAAAAATGTGCAGTCAAGTGACTTAGCCCTCAAAGGGCATGCAACTACTAGGTAGGTATGGCTATGTAGATCGCTTTTACAAATCCAGCTCATTCGACTTATCTGCAAATACTGACACAGAAAAGCCATTAGCCTTCAGGCCGCAGAAGCGATTACGATGAATGTTATTAAATACGCAAACGTGACCTACCCCGGCACCTCTTTGAATTCGTGGTATTCGTATTGTTCGGATTTCCAACATTCTAATTTGTGATCGTATAAAACAATGAAGTCGAGTAGCAAAATTTCTATGAGCAGCGGTTCGATATCAAATTCTCAGAAGTGTCCAATGGAAAATTGATTGAGGTAAGAATTCGCAAGAATGTATTCCGAAATTGTAAAGAGCATACATTCCAGATTTACTTACTTGACAAGTGACTGTTGTGTACCATTGTGACAGCTTTTATACGCGACGCTTGACACAAGGCACACCTAAACCAAATAAACATCCTTCAATTGGATTCGAGCCAAACTGCCACGACGCTAATTCCAGTATGTATCATTTATCAAGAATTTACTCACAGGTGCATAACTCATGATCCTACGCTAATGCTGTGTATTATTTATTAATAAATACAAATTGCTGAAAATTTCGCTGAATACCGAATCCGTTTCTAGGAATAACATGATACGTTAGTTTGCAACTGGTTTATTTATGCCAGGAAAATTTATACGCCAATTGGGTTTGTTTTGAATGTGAAAGCAATTTATCAACATATAAATTTTGAGGACAAATTATAAGCAAGCAAACGCCATTTGAAAGCGAATGCTTCCGTTTACTTAACTCCAGATGTACCTACTACTACTCACGAACCTTTTTATAGTTTGTTATGATAGCGGTATTCATTGTCTGTCTGACTACTTAATGCATATTGGAAATATAGTTACACTTGATTTACATAAACTCATTTCGTAATATGTAATTTATAATTTAAGCAACATCTCTTTAATATTGGCTTTTTTCAATTATTTAATTTCAAGACAGAATGCTCGGTTCTTTGTTTCTATCTCTAATCTTGTTTTTTTAACTCTTTGATCTTTACATTTAATTGAAATTTCTGAGAATACGGATAACTATTTGATATCCAGCCCAAATTCACTATCAGGTTATAAGGATATATCAACAAAATGTTTTTTTTTCTAAAACAAGCATTTTTCTTCTGAATTAAGTATTTAGTATTATATTATTAGATGATGGTTTCTCAGCACTGAATCATACAATTACCTATCAAATTAAGTCCCCATCTAAATACTATATAAAATACTAAGATTTAGGTATCTGAGGAAGTAAAATAACCAATCACTTCAGTGATGAAGTAATAAGTTGATAAGTTGATCAAGAACATCTAAAATGTTAAATTAAGCAGCAAAGTCATAAATTATATAATTTTAATCGATATGTGTACAACATGAATCAGAAATGACAAGATTATGGAGTGAAATGACGAAGTAATACAAGAAAGATTAATTTGAAATAAGCTCGCTTAAATGGATGTGTCAAACAAATGTGCAATTATAGAAAGATCGACAAAGTTTTTCTTCTTCTATAATGAACTAATTTCCCAACAGTCAGATCGAATCGGATAATTAACTATGGATTCCAATTCTATAAGCGGAATAAATTTGTGAGCTTACTTCTTATCGTCATATCCATTAGATGATCAAGAATTCTAATAGGTAGGTTTTTGCATCAATATCAATATAGATTTATGCATATCAGATAGAACCTTGATGAAAGATGTTAAACTAAGTAAGAAATAGACAGTAGGTACTAGTAATAAAAAAAGACAAATAAGTACAAGTTCAGCATAACCGGTAGTTTTTGTCTTTTATTCATACTCACAACAAAAACAGATATCGTTAGATTTCCATACATTACCTTATATTATATCAATATCTTAATAATTTATATTTGTTTCTGATGCGAGGGCTCAGAGAGATGTGTAATAAAATCCGTTCAGTAGCTCTGAACTCTTGAACTTCAAATCCTGATCACATGCAATATGCACAAAATAGACCTTTCAACTATTTTATTTATATGTGTAGATATTAATGCTATGACATAAACGTACAAGGTTCAAAATACCAATAATTATCATCCATCGTCAGTTTCTCAAGTTGAACTCACATAATTTATAACTTCTTTGAAAATGAATGCGTGTGTTATGGCTTTATTGCCATCTAATATTGACTAAATTGCTCAAAGTAAATAATCTCTCAAATAGTCTGGTTGTATCTTAAGTAGTTATATTTGATGTGTATTATATTCCTACTAATCTATCCACATACAATTTTTATTTAATGGAAGGCCGACCTTTGCCCACATATTATTATTTCGTATTTGTATGTTACTGAAATACTGAAATACATAACATCTATAGAATTAAACGTAACCTAACCCTATATTACATCATAAACTGAGTTATAGACCATGAACCATGATATTAGATGACTTCAAGTTCTTTTGAATGAAGAAGAAATGTTCATCATCCACTCGCGCCTTGATAAAGTTACTGGTAGGTCCCTGAATTTCTTTATTACTAATGGGAGCAGATGGCTAGCTACAACCATAACCACTAGTAGGGGGCAGCGTATAGCTAAGTCGGTGTAATAATAAAATAATAATTGTAATTGTTATATTTTTGTACTTCAATAGAACAGTGTCATAAAATGTAGTAAAAAGTCCATTTCTCGAAGTGGAGTGATGTTGAAGTAGAAGTAAAACTCAACACAATTTTTTTTTTCAATCTTATTAAGGTGGGGGTGTGAGACATGTTTCGAGCCTTTAAAGACCCATTATCAATCAGTTGGTTATGGAGAAGAAAATATTATTTCTCACATCAGAAAAACCGGGGAATAATAAAATAAAATTTGATTCTGACTTTTTAAAAAAAACAAACTTAATTAACTTACATTCTGAAATAAAAATTAATTCTAATAACAAATAAAATTAAAAAAATAAAAGTTACATTCTACGTAAAGTAGACAGATCTGTAGAGCTACATATTTACTCGTTGAAGGTACAAGTAAGAAGAGCTTCTTACTTAAATAAAATTTGGAGATGACTTACGAGTTTTAATTCTACTTCAGACAGAATGCTCGGTTCTTTGTTTCTATCTCTAATCTTGTTTTTTTAACTCTTTGATCTTTACATTTAATTGAAATTTCTGAGAATACGGAACTTAATTAACTTACATTCTGAAATAAAAATTAATTCTAATAACAAATAAAATTAAAAAAATAAAAGTTACATTCTACGTAAAGTAGACAGATCTATAGAGCTACATATTTACTCGTTGAAGGTACAAGTAAGAAGAGCTTCTTACTTAAATAAAATTTGGAGATGACTTACGAGTTTTAATTCTACTTCAGTGTTCATAAACCTTAGGCACTTTTAAATTCATGGCAAACTTATACAGTCATTTGAAAAAAGAAATTACCATCGTAATTTTGACATATTATGGCATCGTTGAGATAGTTTAATGACTTTGTTTAATAGAGTTTGGTGCGCAAAATATTTTTTTTGTTGAAATACAACAACAAATAAAATGCTTACCTTGTGGTAATCAAAACCATGCTTAATCTTCTTTCCATTCATGTTGATAGAATAGTTGTAATATTTAGAGTTCATGATCAAACCACCCCATTCTCTCCAACCGGGAGGTATGTAGGAGCCATTATACTTATTCAAGTATTTCCCAAAGTAGCCTGTAACAAAGAATAATAACACACATGATTTACGTTATATTATGTAAGTTCCGTGTTTAAAGGTAGGTACATGAATAACCTCAACATGTCTTACAAAGTTTGCAAGATCTCTAGAACATTCTGATCAATATCCAAATAACCAGTTGATATACATATAAAGGAAAATATTGACCCGCAAAAAACAAAGTTTGAATTACGGGCATGGAAAGCAAAAATGTTCCTTAAATGAAAATGTAAATGAACATAAGTATTCTATGATAATTATTTTCATTTTTTTCATTTATTGAAAATCTTTTTGTCACCATATGTTTGACATTTTTGTAATTCTGCTTTTCAAGCTCTTCCAAATGTATCGTACGACCCTCGTTACTATTTATAGAAAAAAAATTAAAATACATTACCTAAAACTAAAATTGTCAGTTGTATCAAATATACAGGGTTGTCCAATAAGCGCGCGAAGAAAATGTTCTATATAAAAAGTGTTTCTTTTCGAGTGTTCTTTCTACGGAAAATAATTTCAAATATGGCGGACTTCCGGATATACCGGAAGTAGACATCAACTTCCATATTTTAGATAGAACACCATGTACATTTTCATTTGACGTTTGTAGTGCTTCACAAAAATAGTAATATCTCGGAAACTAAATCTAAACATGAGGTTTACGCTGTTGCAAAGACCGAAAAACTTAGTTATGTTTTAAAGTAGCATTACTTCAAAAGAACTGTAAATAATAAGACTAGAAATTTTCAAATTTGAAAAGTTGGAAACATGCATAAGTCATTTTTTTCAAATGGGATGGTATGTTAAGTTTCATATCCGTGAATGCGAAATTTAATTCTCTTTCGATTTTATTCAGGCATATTTAGGTCTATCTCTGTTGGTTTTCAAGGTATTAATTTCAATTATTCTACAACGGTACGAAGAAAATGGAAAAATACTAGGCGGCATGGCTCACAGTTACGTCAAAGGAGTTTTCAAATTTAATAAAATTTGTTGCGTGCTGTAAGGGCTCGTAATCAACATGAAACATGCCACCCAAGAACTAATTGATATGATTTATATCCTTGGAGAATGTTCAAAAAATTGTCTTCACGCATCCCGAGTGTACGGCGAACGTACTTATGTTTTAAAGGTAGCATTATTTCAAGAGAACTTTTAATTTCAAATTTGAAAAGTTTGAAATATGCAAAAATATTTTTTTTCAAATGGGGTGGGATATTAAATTTCATATCCATGAATGCAAAATTTAATTCTGTTTCGATTTTAGTAAGGCATATTTACGCCTATCTTTGTTGGTTTTCAAGCTATTAGCGATTTTATTCTACAATGGCGCGGAGAAAATGAAAAAATCGTAGGCGACATGGTTTAGTTGGTGAAAAACCAGATGAAAACAAAATATGACAGAGATTTTATTTGTACAGATTTATTTCAATAAATATTCAAATTGCCAACCATTTTACTGTAAACACATATTAAATCAGTTAATGATCTACAGTTTTCTTCACGAATCTTGGCTATTGTGTGTAATCATTCACGAGCTTTCGAATATTCTCCAATAATATAAACCATTACCATTACAGCACGCAATCATTTTTATTAAATTTGACAACTCCTTTGACGTAACTGTGAGCCAGGCCTCCTAGTATTTTTCCATTTTCTCCGTACCGTTGTAGAATTATTGAAAAAGCGTTAGTAGCTTGAAAACCAACAGTGATAGACTTAAATATGCCTTAATAAAATCGAAAGAGAGTTGAATTTCGCATTCATGGATATGAAACTTAACATACCATCCCATTTGAAAAAAAAGAGTTTTGCATGTTTCAAACTTTTCAAGTTTGAAAATTTCTAGTGTTATTATTTGCAGTTCTTTTGAAGTAATGCTACTTTAAAACATAACTACGTTTTTCGGTCTTTGCACCAATGAAAACCTCATGTTTAGATCGTTTGTAGTTTCCGAGATATTACTATTTTTGTGAAGCACTACAAACGTCAAATTTTCTAAAGATTACCGAATAACTTCAAATGAAGACACCGTAGACCACAACTATGCTTAAAACAAAATCGATGCTAAATTCAAAAATATGAAAATATACATGGTCTTCTATTTAAAATAAGGAAGTTGCTGTATACTTCCGGTATATCCAGAAGTCCGCCATATTTGGAATTATTTTCCGCAGAAAGAACACTCGAAAAGAAACACTTTTTATATAGAACATTTTCTTCTTATTTCAACGGCAAGATAGCTAGAGACCACCGCGCGCTTATTGGACAACCCTGTATATGTATTTTTTAAATAGGATCGACTTTATTAGTTGTTGCTCTGAGATTCAGATTCAGAGATTTCAAAACATCGCAGAAACCGTATTTTTTTAATAAATATGTCCAATTTAAAAGTTGCTACAAATAATCTCTTTTTTAATTTTGCCGTTTCATATATTCAATTTTCTAAAAAATGCCTCCTCCACATAAGGTAAACATATATTTCAGACTTTACCACTTTTAAGTGTCTAACATAACTTAATATTTCACAATCAAGGAAATAACATCTTAAATAAGAGGGAAACATCGATCAAAAATATGTGCATGCTAATTAGGAAGTTGATTTCAAATTGCACATGTACCTGATGCTTATTAGTTATAGCAATAAATGTCAATAAATGTACTTACTATACAATACCCTATCATTAAATTCAAGGTGACTATCCAACGTTCAGTTACCACTTTTGGAGACGCTACTGAACCACTGCCCTTTCTGATTGCCCATATAAAGCCGAAAAACGGGTTTTTTGAACAGCGAGGGCAACGCTATCAAAAAAAAAATACCTACTTCAACGGCAGCACTGCTCTTGAAGCAGCAGATTTATGTCGAATGCAATTTGCAATTTTATTGCGGATTAAAGCCATATTGTTCCGTTTCGTTATATAGAGGCGGCATGATACATTTGTATATCAAAAATACGAATTTATTTTTAATATAGGAAGCCTATAATTATTTAAAGACATTGCAATTGTAGATAGAAGACTTCTGGCACCAACTTCAAAAGTACCAGCACCAATAGTGTTAATATTATTTTGCATTTTTCAGTGCCCGAACTAATAAAGTCGGTCCAATTTTTGGTAAAAAATGTTTATATAATACCGAAATTGTGAATATATTTTTATTCATATTTATTAATACTGATTCGATAAAATATTAGGTATACATAAATCATGCATTAAATAAAAATATATTTCTTATATTACATAAATACATTATTACGAATCGTGAAAACATCACTTCTTTATCGAAGTCACTATTGAAAGATTGCAGATTTTTTAATATGAACTTGAAATATTCTGATTAATTCATTTATAATAATTTTTTTTTTACAAAATAATGGACCGGTGTTAATCTCGAAAATCGTTAAACGTTCACTAATACCAATGAAAATAGTAAATACTTATCCTATTATCCACGTATGTTTTTTGCTTGTACTTGTTATTATGTAGAGATCTCAGAACATCGCTGTGGAAATATGCATAAGTATTTTAGATGTTACCATTTTACTACCGCTGTAACACGATAACCGTAAATCTAAGGAAAAAATGTTCATTATAAATGTTGCTACAAATAATTTGGTCTTTCATGTAGAACACACAGATTTTCAGTTGTCGAAAGAAATCGCCCTCTCCACATATTTGAGAATTTAACATGCCCCTAACTCGAAAATCGTAACCCTTTTGAAAAAATGTTTAAACACGGTTTTTGTCCTATCTTTAATTATACCACCAAATTGCTCACTCCACGGAGATTTCGAATTTGCGTTTTTATTAAAATGGGACCATTTTTCAAATGAATCAAAAATCATTCAAATCGGAGTACGTTTACTATATAAAACGCGCAAACAAGTAAAAAAACAGACAGTCGAATTGTATACCCCCTCCGTTCGGGGTTCGTCGGTCAAAAACATTATGTACCTAGGCTAACGATTGATTTGACTACTCATCAAATTTTCGTATCGGAGGCTATAAATGAAATCAATTCTTAAGCAGTAAACTCCAAAAAGCTTATAAAAAAAGTTCATAAAAAATGCGGCTGCATAAGGTTAGCAGAGTTGTATTGGCAGTTTTCTATGTACAGGCTGTCCAGAATAAGATTCACTACCCCCTTATCTCAGAAACTATGAGAGATACGAAAAAAGTATTGAGATAAAATATTTGTGAATTTCTTTGAATTTTTTATTTTTATTGCTGCCATATTCACAGGATGTTTCATATATCTGATACAGGTATGAACTCTCTTATTTTAAATGGAACACCCTATATATTTTTGGATTTTTGGATTCTTCGTAAAATTTTAGGTTAAATTTGTGTAATAAACCCTATAAGTACCTAATATTTATAGTTTTTGAGATTTTATCATTTTTGTGAAAAAATGACAGTTGCAGATGTATGAATATCATTCATACCATAAAGTAAATAGTCACTATCATAAATCTAATGAGCAGAGGTGAAAATTTGTAACCAAACTAGAAACAATCTCTGGCAATATACAGGTTGAGTACGAAAGCGATGAAAACATTGAATTGAATATTATCAACTATCTCCGATTTTTTAAATGCAAATCCCATTTTTTCTGTTGCACTGTATTCTACGTCTTAAAATAAGAGTAATTTCAGTTACTTCCCTATACCTAATATCAGTTTCTGAGATATAAGCTAAAATTTAAAATTCTGTAAAACATGTGGTTCATGTTCGTTAATGTAGGGGTTGCTATGGAAAGAATGACATCTTGATTGCATAATAAAATGTCAGACTGTCAGTTTGGTGTGCTTTTGTAGAACCTGACCACTCTATCATAGTGTTAAAACATGTATTCTGGTATATATAAGCCGTATAAATTTGTAAAGCTAAAAGAGTTGCAGATTGGTGATCAGGATTGTCGACTGGAATTTTGTTGTACCTTGAGGACCGTCAGTTTCAACACAATGACTTTGCGCGTATCTGTTGGACTGACAACGCTATCTCTACCACCACAGGGTGTTTTGATAGGAAGAATTGTCATTTCTGGTCGTGAGCGAATCCTAAAAAGTATAAAATGATCCAGGATCATGTTTGGTGTGGTAAATACAAGGGACATATATTAGGACCTTTTTTGGATCAAAATTTTAGGAAAATAGAGGACATGCAGCTCATCTGTTATAATTTTAATATTTTATTAAGTTTTGAATTCGAATAATTGTTCTCTATATAATTTGAGATTGCCCTAAACGACATTAAGTTTTAAGGAACCCAATTTATTAAATTATTGGTCATTTTGCCGTAACAATCACTCGTTAACGAATTTTATTCAACTAGTGCACCTAGTTATATATTTTGCTGCGTTTGTTCTGTCAAAACATACGCTAATTTGTTTCTCATTTTATATTTTATAACGCTGTGATTTCTTAGGCATTGTTCGATTCACTGAAAAATTGATTTGTCTTCTTTCAACGAAGTAACCTTGATAATTTTGAAGGCAATATTTCTATTGTTAATAATAAAATTTTCAAGCAAATCAAACCTTCCTTGATCAGAATACATTATTTAACTCTATGATAGAGTGGTCAGGTTCTACAAAAGCACACCCAACTGACAGTCTGACATTTAATTAAACAATAAAGATGTAATTTTTTCCATACCAACCTCTACGTTAACGAATATGAACCTCATGTTTTACAGAATTTTAAATTTTGGCTTATATGCCAAAAACTCTTGATATTAGGTATAGGGAAGTAAATTGAAAATACCCTTATTTTTAGACGTAGAATACAGTTTGGAGTTTGCTTTTAAAAAATCGGAGATAGTTGATAATATTCAATTCAAAATTTCCATCGCTTTCGTACTCACCTTGTATATTGCCAGAGATTGTTTTTAGTTTGGTTACAAATTTTCACCTCTGCTTATTAGATTTATGATAGTGACTCTTTAATTTATGGTATGAATGATGCATTATGCATACATCTGCAAATGTAGTGAATCTTATGCTGAACAGCCTGTACAAGGATCATTCTTGTTCGAATAGAAAACATAATGTTTTTTGTTAACGCTTGATTTTACTTGGTAGGTACTTATCCATTTCTCGTACCTGATGCTTTGCATGAAATCGATTCTAAAGTAGTAAGCTCCAATAATAAATAAGATAAATTAATATTGCTGTTCACATAATGTCTATCGATTTTCTGGATAATTTTCATTTGATGTTATTTCTGGTCAAGCGAACAAATTCATCTCGTGTGTGGCGGATGTTAGATGCAGAAGTGTCCGTGCATAATAGTACATAGATATATCGAAAAACCATCACTGTCCGATTCGTCCCTGTTATTATGGTTTTGGAATGGCCAGCCAATTGTTTAAGGCCAACATGATTGTCATGTTTCGATTGTGTAACTCAACGGAACAAATATCGGTGTAAACACGCAGCACAAATTCTATTAAACCGAGAATAGCCTTTTTTCGTGTCCCTATTTTTGTACTATTCATGATTATATACTAGCACAATCACAGTATAAATATTCTTTGTGGAGAAAAAATATTATTTGACTGAGATATTATTACAATGAAACAATGAAAGATCAATATGAAAGGATAACTTCTACCTACCATACCAATAATAAGTTTCAAAACGACTTCTGCTTCTGCTTTTTTTGCGCGCTGTTTATAGTAAACGTACTCCGATTTTGATAATTTTTGATTCATTTGAAGGAGAAGACTTGAGAAATGGTCCCATATTCATAAAAACTTCAGTCCTTCCCCCCAAAAACCGCCCTGAGGGGATGGAGGGGCCAATTTCTCTCGAAAACTGAAAATTTTAGATGGCAGAATTAAAGATGAGGCAATATCCGGAAACGTCAAAATTGAGCATTTTTTCGAAAAGGTTTTCGAGTTAGAGCAGTGGTAAAATCTGAAGTATTTCCGCCGTGATGTTTTGAGATCTCTGAATAGAGCTTTTCCACCGACGTCACAAATATGGCCGCAAACAGCTGTTCTGGAGGTCAACAAAGCCACTTTGCCATAAGACACCATTGTAAGTTTTGTTAGTTTTCACGAAAATTTTTAAGATTTTACTGCTATATATTTACAACAAAACCATAAAATTATTAATTCAAGTAATCCTGAAGGTAAGCATTTAAAATTTGAGTAGAAATAATTAAGATTAAGTATGTTACTTCAGGAAATATAATTTGATATACTTTTACTTAGAAAGACCTGTAAGACATAATAATCATGTAAAATGGCAAAATGAATTATATTTATGATTAAAAACAGATTATATTTTGTTTTATTGATAAAATACTACAAAAGTATATATAGTAAGATGGGAATGCTTCAAAAAATGTTTCTATTTCAGATTTGTTATGTAAGTAGATATTTTGAAGGACTGGATTTTGAAAACGAAAGAAGATACCTATCTTCAGAAAATATAGTTGATTGGAAATGTTGATTCTTATATATAAAAGAATACAGACTTCGATGCAACAACGAACAAGATGCCAATCGATTATGAACATATGAACATTATAATATGTTAACGAATTAGTGGATATTTTCGAGCAGTAATTTTTCTCACAAATCGACTGCCACCAAATTTCTTTTTTTCAGATGAAAATATGGAGGTACTAAATTACTATTACATACCATGTTTAAAAGCTAACTACCCCACCACCAATTGATTGTATACAAATAAAAATAAAATTATATTGTTTCGATGAATTATTATATATTTTGTATCTAATAAATATAATATAAATGGAATCTTAGAACTATGTTCCTTCTTTTTTAACCCTAGTGTACCTCTCTCTCGCTACTTTAGGGGTTGTTTTTAATTTGGATCGGGTGAAACCCGTATGTAGTGTTGGGATGTAATCCGGGATCTCCTTGTTTTCAAAATTTTCTGGCATTTCTTCAGATATATTTGGTGAGAACAAATTACACGGCTATTTATATAAGTAATTGTAATAACTAATTATATTTATTTAAATTGATTGAAATACATAAAACACATTATGTATGTAATAAAAAATGCATGCATTAGAAAAATAATAAGATAAATTCACCTGAAACAAATTATTTGCCATTTGATTTTGCTCTCTGTTAAATCGTCTCTATGTAAGGCCTGGATCTAGGATTGCCGACGAGCTGCACGTTCTTGAATTAATCTACCTCTAATGCCTTTTTCCGATTGTAATATAAATACTTTTTTATCATCGGTTGCGTTTACTATTGTTTGCACAACTCCACAAAAATGTGGCAATTGAACATAAAAATAATGTTATTTAAGGGATTAAAACTTCGGTGAGTACCTACTTTTTTAATAATTAATTACAAACTCTAGTTTTCTCAAACATATAATCACTCTAAAGCAATTCTATTAGTGTTAAAATACCTTATTATTGATCTGAGTGTTTTGAAACTGTATAAAAACAACTAAAATAAAGTAAAAAGTACAATCTTAAAATTCAAACTTGCGATTTGTTGACCTCCAGAACAGCTGATTTTGACAGTAATTCAAATGGCGCTGACGTCACGTGGAAAAGCCTTATAATAACAAGTACAAGCAAAGAATATATACATTATGGGTAATAGGATAAGTAATATCTTCTTTCGTGTTAGTGAATGTTCAACGATATTCATGTCTAATGTTATACTTAAAAGTGTTAAATATATTTTTTTTTTAATTGGACTGATTTTATTTGTTGATGCACTGAAAAATAGAAAATAATATTATTTCTATTGGTGCTGGTACTTGTGAAGTTGGTGTCAAAAGTCTTCTATTTAACTATAAATGCACAACTTCAAAGTACCAGCACCAATAGAATTTATATTTTGTGAAAAATAATTATTTTATGTATGTAACATCGTTTCGCAAAGTAAACGTGGAACGATGGTTCTTTTTGCATTTGAAAGAAGATGGCTGAGAGTTGTTTCTATATCATAAACGCCCTCTGAATGAAGGAAAACATATTTTACATATATTGTAATTTTCTTATTTCTATCTTCGAGATCGTATAATATATTAATTATTAAGAAAGCAATGATTTGGTATAACAATAACTTTGGATTAAAAACAAGGGCCGACTTCATTAGATCATTTATCAAAAAGTATCAGATATCAACAGGTAATGCAAGGATCATAAAGATTTTGAAGTTGATGCAAAGAGTATATAGCTGTTACATCGTCGCCTAGAACCAACATAAAATTCTTTATGATTCTTGTATGTGTTGTTATTTCATACTCTTTACTTAATCATCAAATAAAGTAAATCCCAGTTTTTCCTTGAAAGTTATTTATAAACAAATCAGATTTTAAAGTTAATATTTACGTATATAAAACGTTGATACAATCAATAATCAATTAGATCCTGAAAAGGTAAATTATCTAGAGCACAGGGCATACTCGACATTTTAAGCGTATATTTGTGTGGGTGTTCGATGTTATTTACTCATTATTATCGAACATTCGGTAATGATTGGTAATGGCAACATAAATACTTTAAAGGTCTGTACTAGAGCAACTTAAGTGCAGATAAAATAGTACATATTTGGATTTTACATTATTAAGATTTCGAAGAAGACTTTTAACATTATTTATAAGATTCTCGACACTTTCAAACACAAACATTGACAATTGAATAAATTTAAAGTTCATTACTATGTATTTTTTCAAGTAGGTACGACATGATTACAAAAATAGATAAACTAAGAGGTGGTGTAGCTCACAAGGTCCAACTTTCTAGTGAGGATAATAAAAATGAAAAACGTGGGCATAAGAGCCTTATTTCAAAATTATCTTATCTTCTTTAAAAAAGATCTATTTATATGACGTCAAATGGCATCCGGATAAAGTAAGTAGCTCGAGAGCTAAAATCTAATATTCTTCCCCAGTATAATACACAATTTTTTTCTGCGACGGGAAAAAGTATGATTTAATAATGAAAAAATATTACAATATATTAAAGTCAGAAGATTATCGAAGTGAAATTTGAAGTTTTAAAGTGGTAGGCGACATAAAGACATGCGCTGCTAAGGAAACCTTCAAAGTAATCAAATATATGTCAATTTATTTTTGTGATTTGATTTATATTTATGTGTTATATATCTACCCAGAAAAAAAGTGAGTACTTTTGGGAAAAGATACATTGTCACCTGTCAACAGAGATCAAATGTCAAACTTTTTTTCCGTCCCAGAAAAAATTGAAGCTCGGCTAAACTAATTTATTCTAAATTCACGACTTTTGCCCTGACGAAGAATATAAACATTCTCGAAAGCTCGGCTTAATTCAAAGAATTTTATTCATTGCATGGCTGCATTCCCACGAACAACTTTTTATTTATTATATATATACATACATATATAAATATAGGAAATTTTTAAACTCAATACAGGTCGCATTTTTCCAGATATCAAGTTCAAATTTGCTACAAAAATCAGTCGTACAAATATCCCAGTTGAGTTCGTAAATGAGCATGATCGAGTGGTTTCAAAATGGCGGTCGATCAAATAAAAAAAAATCTCAATTGATAGCAGTTGATTAAATTTCATCAAAAATATTTTTAAGTTATAGACATGATCTGTCCCTATAACAAATGAATTTCTAATGATATGTAAAATCTAAATGTCTACCATCTTCAGTAACTACAAATTTACCATACAGTCTTCGAACGTGACTGGTAATGTGTCTTAACGTATTATGCACACCTATACTCGCTATAGTATAAATAAACTTCACGCATACATGAAACAGAAAATATGTTTTTATTTGAACAAGTGATGCGCCATATCATCAGGTAAGTACCTAATTTGTTCACACACTCTTCGTTATGGGAATTAGAATAATAGAATACTAACATCAGTCATTCTCACAGCCTTAAGACATTCCACCACAGCGATATTTGAAAGAAAACTGACTTGAAATGTAAATGATTTATTTTATAGATCATTCAATAAAATAGATTGTTTTCGGGATGCAGTCTTAATATGTAAAATTCTTTGTAATGTTCGAGAATGTTGAAAGTCTTCATCAGGGCAAAATTCATGAATTTAGAAAAACTTGATTATTTATTCATTTATATATCATAAAGACAAAAAGGCCTAAGGTGAAATATAAACAATTAGGAGAATATCTCAAAGAAGGTGTAACATAGCAGTCCTGGTTCCCATCAGAAGAATACATCGACATCGAAAGAAAGTGACAATTATTTTATTAGTGGTATTTGATCGCAATAGCTTTCGTTCGTTCTCACACTTACCTATTCGATTCCTAGAATCGCATTTGCCTTTTTGTGTCTCCATTCTCGGTACAGCTTCTTGATTATATTGCGATTTCGAATATCATAGAAAACTGGACTGAGCGATCGAACAAAGTGTTTTTCCTCCTCTTTTTCTCCATTACACTTCTATACAACGTAAGAGTGGTAAATGAATTATTGCTGCTCGATTCACTGTTTTTACCATACAAGAAATAAAGAATAAGGACTGGATAAGACATGAACCAGTAATAAAACTTTGTTTCATTTAGAGAGGCAAGAGAATGCGTGTATGTGAATTCGCCACGGCTTTTTTGTTTCTCTCCATCGGTTGAGAGTAATTTGATGCGATTCGGAGTTAATTTGTTGAATCAACTGGCGTGGAATTACTTCTTAATGAATATAGGTAATTACTGAAGAAAATTTTATTATTATGATTTTTTCTTTATGAAGACATAACTATTTTTTATAACAATCAAGATTGTATCAAAATTAGATATCAAATAAAGCATCTATGAATAATTATGTTCCATGTTTCAGCAATACAAAATTTTTCTGCTACATAATCAAGGCTACCTATATATGTGTTATTCATTTTCTCGTATTTTTTCATAAACAAAGAACAAAGGTCATACGCAACTCTGACTGACCCTCTTACCCAGAACATAAACCATAAACAATGATCCATCTGAAAAAATAGTGATCCACCACTTATTTCTTCCTTCAAAAATCTCCTCCAATGTTATTGAGGGGGAGTTTTCTTAGTACTTAAATTGAAAAGTTTATAATGCTATAATATATCAAAATGCTGGTTTACTTCGAGTTAGGAGAGGTTATTGCGCATTGTTCAAGCCAACTTTAAGAATTGCTTGAGCTTATGAAGCAAGTTTTCTTTCAAATACAAACTGCCAAAGACGTTGCTTCTTTCTACTAATAATATTTCAACTAGTGTCCCGACTCTGAACTTATCTGAACTTCACAAAAACCGACGCCGCTCAAATATATATGTATATATTTATTCCTGTTCATTTCTTGTTGCATATATTCACTTTTCATGGGAGTTACTTGGAAAACGATTTATTATGTTGGAGCCTGTCCAAACTCTTGTAAATTCGTGTACCTAATGAGGATACGAGTGTATTCATTATAGTAATAGAAAATCTGACTAGCATGAGAATTGGTAGCTCGTGCATTCTACAGATAATTAGATAAAAAGAATAAGGGGTCGACAGGACTGTCGTTTTTTATTATGCTACAAGAAAGGAAATAGGTATGCTGAATTATCAACGCTGCATCTCGGTGAGGATGAGTATTAATTGGGGACTAAATTTTAGTGAGATTTTATTCATGAAACAGGTTATTTATGAAGTTCCTTTCAATGATGGTATGCGAGCACTAAGATAATAAATTAAAAAGTTATGTGGTATGTTCAAGAATAGTTCTATTTTCATTCAAATTCATGTTGATTATTGCTCAGATCAATAAAGGTAGCTTTTTTCATTGGCCATATACGGGATACAACAGAGAAAGCTGCATCATTATAATTCAATAAATTATTATAAAACTTATTTATTCCGCCCCACATTTAAAAATAAATATTATTCCATGTCTTAGGTCATGTCACATTGGAAAAAGGCCTCCTAAGAACATTTTTAATTATTGTTGTTTTCAAAGCCAAATTCATTTCACCTTATCACTACAGGTGTGTTTTTGAAAATGGCTGCCATCTATAAAATAATATCATATATCTATTATCTATTGTAGCAGAACAATATTTACAAAAGTGTTCGCACTTTGACTATCAGATGGTAAGGACAATCGTTAACCCTATTCCGTTGCTACAAAAAATATATTATTTATTTATTTATTTCTGGTAATTTTCATCGTATCCGGGGTATGTAATGTAACCTGAGCATCCTGTGCTCAGGAGCCAATATAAACATTTAAACAAAAAAAAAAACAAATTCTAATGAAATAAAATATTAAAATTTGTTAAGTTTATGAGTTTTATAACAAAATATAATTAGTAGCGCCATCTATGATCGTCCTATGTACAACTTTATTACCTGTGATGTGAATAAAGTTAGTCAGTTGTTGCCAAGCCAAACTGCGTATCATTTATAGGTTATGGCCTTTAACAATTTTTGGTGAAAATACAGTGAAAAATGTCGTCAAATATTATTGCAAGCATTGATGAGCTTAGAGGCAGAGAAAATTATGAAGATTGGGCGTTTGTGGTGGAGAACTACCTCATATTGGAAGGGCTGCAACAGTGCATCAATAATGGCGGAGAAGCAAACGACGCGAAAGCAAAGGCCAAGATAGTTTTAACTATAGATCCCAGTTTATTCGTGCATATTAAGAGTGAATCAACTGCAAGGGGCTATGGCAGAAGCTGAAGAAGCTGTTCAATGATAATAGCTACACGCGGCGCATCGGGTTGCTTCGAAACCTCATATCTATTCGTCGAGAAAACTGTGAAACAATGTCTCAATATGTGACTTCGCTGCTAGAAACAAGTCAACGATTAAATACCACAGGTTTTAAAATCAGTGACGAGTGGATTGGCTCTTTATTGCTAGCCGGATTGCCTGAAAAGTTTGAACCGATGGCGGTCGAACATTCAGGGATTGAGTTGCGGCCGACGCCATTAAATCGAAATTACTCGATATGGACGACGGAAGTGAGGTTGGTACAAGTTCTACACAGAATGCGTTTGCGTCGAAAGGTTGGCAGTACAGAAATAAAAACCAAACGCAAGCGCATAGACAAACGTCATCACAAAACGTAAAATCAAAACAGTACGGTCATTTTATGAACAAGTGTAAAAATACTCCAAAAGGAAACGAATCTAATGCATTCAGTGCTGTATTTCTCAGCGGGAACATCAATCAAACGGATTGGTATGTTGATAGCGGTGCCAGCTGTCATCTAACATCAAAAAAAGACTGGTTGTTGAACACAACAAATCAACACCAAGTGCAAGATATTATCATCGCTGATAAAACGAGGATTTCTGTTGAAGACTGTGGAGATGTTCAAATATCTACAGTTGTTGGAGATACCGAGCACGAGAACACAGTGTTGGGAGTATTATATGTACCAAATTTAGCTACGAACTTGTTATCTGTCAGCAAGTTAATTAGCAACGGAAACAAAGTGACATTTGATGAGAGGCACTGTTATATTTATAACCAAAAGAGTGAGCTAGTGGCTACTGCAGATTTGGTTGGAGGAGTGTATAAGTTGAGAATCAAGCAAGTGGATTGTTTGTTGACTTCAGTGTCCGGAAGCGTGTGGCATAGAAGATTTGGTCACTTGAACAGCAAAGATCTTAAAGTGATGAAAGATGGTGCTATTAAAGGAATGTCATTCTTGGACAAGGCTCAGGTCAGTAAAACAAACTGCGTAGTGTGCTGCGAGGGAAAGCAGGCCAGGTTACCATTCAATCATGTTGGTAACAGAGGCAAGAAACATCTTGAGATCGTACAAGCAGATGTACAGAAATATATCCTTTTATTTGTAGATGACTTCAGTCGGATGGCTTTTGTATATTTCTTGAAGACAAAAGATGAAGTATTCTCACAGTTTAAGGCATTCAAGACACTAGTGGAAAATCAGACAGGTAGAAAGAAAGCTCAAAGGGTTCAGGACAGACAACGGTAAGGAATTCTGCAATAAAGGATTCGATAAATTCTTGGAACTTGCTGGAATTGTACACCAGAAGACTTGTCCATACACACCAGAACAAAATGGTCTGTGCGAGCGGTTTAACCGTACAGTGGTTGAGAAAGCAAGATGTTTGTTATTTGATGCAGGATTGCCTAGGCGTTTCTGAGCAGAAGCAGCGAACACTGCAGTTTGTCTGCGAAACAGATCAATCGCATCAGGATTAAATAACAAAACGCCTATGGAAATTTCGACCGGAGCTAAACCAGATGTCAGTAATCTACGTATATTTTGAAGTAAGGCTATGATACACATACCGAAGGAAAAACGGTTAAAACTGGACAGAAAAGCAACTCAGTGTATTCTTGTCTAATCAGACAATGTAAAGGGTTACCGAGTTTACAGTCCCAACAATGACAAAATAATAATTGCGAGAGATATTGTTGTGATTGAGGAGGGGATTGAACAGAAGCAAGATAAAATCCACGTTGACATTAATGAGAGCACTGATGATATCTTTCCAATGAAAATGGAAAGAGAAGAATGTATCCAAGAAGTGGGGGACATGGAACACACAATAAAATTGGAGGATCAGGAGCAGAAAAGAAGTGAAAGTTCTGATAGTGATAACGAGGACTTTGTGGACTCCAAGGCAGAGATGACGGGGCCAGAACCAGCTGGGCCTGGGAGAGATCACATGTCTCAGACAAGGCTACCCAGCGAGTCTCCAGTGGAGGTGCCAACTAAGCGTATTCGCAGACAACCTGATTGGTATAGTGCTAATTATGTGTGCAATGGTCAAAGCAGTGATTTAAATGCCTGTGAAATAACAATACATGAAGCGTTGAACGGACCAGAATGTGAACAGTGGAAATTAGCCATGCAAAGTGAATTTAACTCTTTTCAGGAAAATGATGCCTGGGAATTAGTTGATATTCCGGCCAATGACCCAATTGTTCAATGTAAATGGGTTTTTAAACGCAAATTAGATGTTGATAATAAAGTGAGGTACAGAGCCAGATTAGTTGCTATGGGCTTCACCCAAAGGTCAGGCATTGATTTTGATGAATGTTTTTCACCTGTTGTCGGACTCTCAACATTGAGATTGTTATTCGCATTGGCAGTTCAGCTTAACTTAGATATTTGTCATAGATGTTAGTACTGTATTTTTGAATGGTTTTTTAATTGAAAAAGTTTACAAGATGAAACCACGAGGTTTTCAGGATAGTAATGATAATGTAAACAAAGATTTGAGATTGAAACGTGCCATTTATGGCTTGAAACAATCAAGCAGGGCATGGTATCAAAGAGTTGATGAATTGTTACAATCTTTAGGTTATAGAAAATCTAAACTTGAACCATGTTTGTTTACAAAAATAGATAAAAATGTAAAAACAATTATAGCATTGTACGTTGACGATTTTTTTGTATTCTCAAATAGTGAACAGGAAACTAGTTTTTTTAAAGAAAGTTTGTCATCTAAACTTAGGATGTGTTCAAAATTGTTTGGGAATGAGAGTGGTTGTAGATAAAAAGAATAGTACTATAACTTTAGACCAAGAAAATTATATTGAAGAGTTATTGTTAAAGTTCAATATTTCGGATTGTAAGTCTGCAGATACACCGATAGAACCTAAACTGAATTTGACAAAAAGTGAAAAATGTGATAAAAAGTTACCTTATCAGCAAATGATTGGTTCACTTATGTATATAGCTGTACTCACAGCTTCCTGATATTGTATTTTCTGTAAATTTTTCAAGCCAATTTAATAACTGTTATGATGAGGAACATTGGGCCTATGCTAAAAGAGTGCTAAAGTACTTAAAGAAAACTAAATCTTTCTGTTTAAAGTTTTCAGCTAATGGTAATAGTAAATTAGAAGCTTTTGTAGATGCAGACTGGGCCAGTAATATAATTGATAGAAGATCATATACTGGATATTTTGTTAGGCTGTCAAATTGTGCAATATCTTGGGAATCGAAAAAACAACATACCTTAGCATTGTCTAGTACGGAAGCTGAGTATATGGGTATTTCAGAGGGTTGCAAAGAAGCAGTGTATTTGCAAAATTTATTATTTGAATTAACTAATGAAACTTATCCTATACCAATATTTAATGATAATCAGTCAGCCCATAAGTTGTCAGCCAATCCTATTCATCATAAGAGATCCAAACATATAGATGTGCGGTATCATTTTTGTAAAATTGCTAATAAAATTGTAAACATTAAATACTTATCTACCTCAGAAATGCCCGCAGATTTGCTTACTAAGGGTTTATGTAAAACGAAACATTATAATTTTTTGGAAATGTTTGGTTTATTTGATAAATTAAAATAATTTAGATTGTTACAAGATATATTGCAAAGATGTATACTGATATTTGATAAGTATACTGTGGTAAATCTATGCATCTATTATTTTGTTAAGTGGGGGTGTTAAGTTTATGAGTTTTATAACAAAATATAATTAGTAGCTCCATCTATGATCGTCCTTGTACAACTTTATTACCTGTGATGTGAATAAAGTTAGTCAGTTGTTGCCAAGCCAAACTGCGTATCATTTATAAAATTAAATAATTACGTTGATAAGTTTTTTCATTTATAAGAAAATGAATTGTTTTGATATATAAAAGAAAGAAGTACAAAACAATTTTGTATATATATATATATATATATATATATATATATATATATATATATATATATATATATATATATATATATATATATATAATATCTGAAGTGTGCTTTGATTATATGCAAAGAGATTTAATCAAATTAGTGTATTGTTGGCTTCATCAAGTTTGAATTCACGTTTGTCCGCACCACACCATAATACTAAACCATAAGTACTTTAAAATACTATGAACATAAGCACAATACATTATTTCTGAGCTTACTAGGAAATTAATTTAACTTATTTACAATGTACAGGAAATACATAATTTTATTTATCACGTTGGTTATATGCAGATCCCATTTAAGATTATAATCAAGCGTTATGTCCAGGTATACTATTCGTTCTACTTATGGGTTTTTCATTTATGTTGATGTTGATACCACCAGGAAAACTATCAGTCTATTAGCCAAAAGTGATGAACTTTGTTTTCTCACCATTGATAGTAAGTTTATTACCATGTACCAATGCTAGGTACCATTATATCATCAGCAATCACCAATTTTAACTGATTTAAATTCACTATTAATCGAAATGTTTGCTTTTTATCATCCAAATAGCTTATCAGTAATTTTAGGGCAATACCTCGTATACCTTTCAATTGTCCAGCTTATTATTCAAGGTCTTGTGAATGAAAGCCGTTCAATAAATGCAGCAATAACAGCTTTATCAAAATCACTACCATTGTGTTGTACATGTGTTTTTAAGGAACCTCTTATGCTTTATCAAGAATTTGCGTAGCCGAATATGAATATTTTTTTCAAAAAGCCAAGCAGTTATGTACAAGTGAACGTCCTTAAAAATTTGAATTACTTCTGCCTCTTTAAGAGCATCAGGCTAGATACCAGAAGAATAGCATTTATTAATTATTATAATTCTAAAATGGGAGCAACATAGTTTCTAATTGATTTTAATACTTTAGTTTGAATATTGTCGATGCCGCCTCGTCTATCTTTCAAATTATTAATGGTATTGATAATTTCTTGGACACTGAACTGAATAAGGGAATATAGAATTATGGTTTCTATGTGTTAGGCGCATTTCCGTTGAACTTACTCGGCTGGAATGTAATTTACTTTCAATATTTTGTCCACTATTTACAAAAAAGTCATTGAATTCATTTGTATTAATTTCTGGGTAAGTTATGACAATGTTATTTTTTTTCTCTAAAATCGAAAATCCGAGACAGCATAATAGAAATCCAGCAATGTTTATATTGGACATTTAAAAAAATACGCTTTCCGAGTTACACCAGTCTGTACAAAGTCTGAAATATGTGTGATTCCTCTAGATTTTGAAATCTTTGAATATCAGTGGGACCGGCTTTATTAGTTGGTGCACTGAAAAATATGGAATAATATAAATTCACTAGTACTTTTGAAGTAGTTGCGAAAAGTCTTCTATATCTGCACAACTTCAAAATTACCATCACAATGGGAATTAATATTATTTAGTAGTTTTTTTAAACATTACGTGATATAATAATTTACCTCTCTTATCTTGGAATCAATTATTTTGCATTCTCCGAAATAAGTATCATCCCAGCACGCCCATGCCCAATAATTACCAATAAGTGTGGGAGAAAATTAGAATCGGAAACTGCTTTTCTGGCGGGCGTAGATAGTAGTTGTTGGTAATCGGCTTTATGGGTGTAGGTAGATGTGGATTTGATTGTGAGCTTGAATTTTTCCGCTCTGCCCCTTTCATTATGACCGGCCGAGCGCCGACCGACGCACGTTTTCAAGAAAACATTCATTGAATGAGAGAAGGCAAAAGAACGATAAAAAAAACTCTAATGAGCCCACAGTAACGGCATATTATCGTTCGATTTCCAATCAAATTATACTTGAACATCGGCCCCATTCTGATGAACACAATTGAGCAAGATGACGATATGGAGAGAATTTATTAAATATTGGAAGGTGTTTTGATTTTCAACACGCCAGTAAATCAGAAATTTAACTTAGCATTTCGTAATCGGTGAAAATGAGTCATTTGTTTTCGTCGTAATTGTCCACATTTATCAGGATATTACGCTTGGTCAAGTAGGTACACGGTCTTACATGCAATTTTAAAAACTATCAATTAACATTCGAAAAATAACTCTAGAGACCTACTTGAAATTAATCACTTGTAGAATATTTTTCCCATCATTTCATTGAGTTTCGAGCGATAGCATAGATTCGCCGGTGCCACGCACTTTGGCACTCTCAGTATTGCTATGATAGGGAAGGTGCCTCTAACTTATCCGGCAAGTTATTTACCTACTGCATGTGGGAATTTTTTTGTATTAGATAATAAATCTAATGTAATAATGTATGATTTATCACGTCGAAAAAATAAGCAAAGAAAAATTTTTACTGATTGACTTCAGAATCTGTATACGTTTTTTGTGAAGCTCGTAATAATATATGGGTAGATATAAATACAATTTTCTGCTATTAATAAATAAATGCTCATACGTTTTCTACAATCTCTTAAAAGCATGACAATAAATCGCACAATGAAACCCATTTCGTTTGATGAAATATTTAAATTCCCAACAGTAATAGAGCTCTTTAGGCAGGCAAACTTCATCAACGAAGCCAGTGGCACTGTGGCCCCATTCATTATTTCAGCTGCCAGGAAAATGTTCGACATCGTAACATTAATTGGAGAAAGATGCCGAGGTTAAGGGATTATTTGAAGTTTAGTATTTGCGCATTCTCTATCATTATTATCTTTGGTATAGCGAAAAATGCAACCAGATGAGCTTGATAGCGAGCCGTTTGACTAATTTATTTTCAAGAGTTATGGATTTTATTTAGGTTCTTAATTTTATATGTACTCTAAATAATATCAATACAAGTTATTTTTGTTACCACCAACATTATGCCCTAAAATAATTATTTCTTTAAATGATTTTTAAATTTCTACAATAACTAACAGTTTGGTAATTAGATCAGGAAGAAGCATGAAAAATCTAAATGTTAAATGATCTAATATTTTATTTATTTTTAACTACTTATTTGATTAATATTATTCAGTATGAATAAAATTGATTTACTACTTAATTTAGCCATATTCACCTATAAATGGCTACAACACCAACAAATGGATAATTCTATTCTCCAAGCCATCTCCATTCACACCTCGTTAATTATTCTCACTTTGAGAGAAAACTCTACGCGAGATCATGAAACTGAATTAATTAAAAAGTTAACTCTAGAGGTTAACTAATTGCGTTCTCCTCTAGTTCTTTTTGAAAGTCATTAATCATCAATCAGAGCAACATAAAGGCACTCGATTTTTTTTCGTTTCGGTAGGAGGAAGCTTTCAAAGATCTTCAGGAAGAAATTATTGCATGATATATGGATAATTTTGGAGTGTCAGAAATTATACGACTGACAGTTACGATGACCAAGTGTGGGCGCCACACAAACTGCTTTTATCTATGGAGGCTAAGAATGTTATTTTAATTTGAATTTTTTGAATGAAATGCCCACCTACGGTCGTAAAAGGCAATTTTACCTACTATTCCAATCAGAAAATAGTTGATTATTATAATTTATAACCAGAATTATCTAAATATATCATAAAAGTGCTGAGAGATCCATTCAGTAAATTATTTTTGTTATATAAGGCATCAGAGATCTCGATACAACAATATTTACATCTATTGAGGAAATGTTTATGAGTGTTTTTTCAAAACACGGAGATAAATTGATTAAAGATATGGTTGCAGCTCTGCATAAATTTACAATTAGAAATGTCTGTTTTAAACAGAGTAACCACATGGTCACTGAATATTAAGGCGTGCTTCTCCAAGAGGAAATCGCAATTAATGCTATCTAGACAATATTTCCTTAAACTTTCCTTGAAGACATCTCTAAATCAGATGCATTTATATAAATGTCCAGTAAAGTGTGTATAATTACCAAGAAATGCATCATTATTAACAACAGACAGAGATTACGTGCTAATCTCTGACTGGAGGGGGCGCTAGTATCGGGGTCGATCGTACGCCTGAAGCTGTCAGTTTTTCCCGGCGAAACCCAAGATAATAATTGAGCCTTAAGGAGTTGCCATCGATAATAATTATACATCAAACAAGCTATTGGCGAGGAATTCGATATGAGCTATTAGAAAGTTTACAAGATGATTACATGCAGAAATAAAGTTATATTGCAGAATCTATTAAAACATCTCTGTATAGCAATGTAAAGGTACGTAGAAAGTCGAATATACTTAATCTTTTCCAGTGGAGATTTTTACAAATCAAATTTATTGCACTAGGAATTTTGTACTGAATTTCCGGCTAAACATAATAAATAAATTGTATAAGATAAAATCTACGACTACGACAACAATCAATCAATCGAATATAAATGTAGAAACTGAGTCAATTTGAGAAGAAAAAAGTAAGTGCGAGTCGGTGTCACGTAGAAAGGGTTCTACACTGATTTTCGATTTCAGGATAATGAAAACAATATCTGAATAACTCATAACGAGGCCTTTCATTTAATAGGTCATAAATGCGCTAGGAAAAAGTTAAGTATACATTTTTTTATTTACTACTCTGTAGTAGTGTCAAATTTTAACTTTCTCCGTTCAGTAGATTGGGAGATAATAAACGGCGGCGGACGGACAGATAGACACCAGAGTGATTTAATAATGATTCCGATTTTTCGTCCACAAAAATCGATCAATTATAAGTCGGGTTCGGTAGGAGAGGATTCCATATGATTTTCGCATAGGTTTTCCTGTAAAATTTAAGTGACTAGGTATCTATATATTTTTAAATTTATGGACAATTTTCGTCATTTTTCCTCAATATTCTCTAAAACATTTATTTGTGAGTTCGGAAAAAAGAATTTGAATCAGTCATAATAAGTCCTTTCATTTATTCATTTGATCAATATGTGGTGCACCTGAAGAAACATTTTCTTTTAATTTTCAAACCTTATATGCTTAAGATCGAACTGTTATTGTTTAGTAGTTCCGAAAATAGGCTTTGACAGATTGACACTAGTGTATGGGTACAGTTTTTTCATTGGATTTACGAATATTCCAGGAGAGCGACTATAGATTAACAGATCTGTTCTACTCTTAACAAAATAATAATCTGGATAAATTAAAATAAAATATAAAATGTCAAATTACATAGTATAATGTTGCTATTATTCAGTTTAATAATTTATGAGAAAACCTACAGCAGTGAGAGACATTTCAAACTTTCCAGCTTGACAAGTGTTTGAAATCTATTTTAAGACTGTTTGGAACAAAATTTCACAAACAGTTTGTTTCACGAATGATGGCTATTGTGTGTAATCATTTACGAGCTACGTACCTACATCACGTTATGCGTCTCATCGCATCTTATTATCTTGAAATTCTCTAGTACGTTTGTCGATCTAAGCTACGACATCAGTATTTCAAGCTTATCTCATTCAATACAGGGCGCTGCTGGTATGTCCGAAAGCAACGCAATCTTTATTTCATAGGCGTCACAAAGTCAATCTGACATTTCAGATAATTCAGGTGCACACTTTTATATTTCATAACTCAAGCATTACATGTGTATTTTGTGTTTCAGCACTATTGTTGATAAGAAATGTTCTATATTATTTGCTTATTTAATCAATCGATATTTTTTTCTCCCTCATAAGATGATCTTCCTTGAAGCGTATAAAAAAATTTAAATACAATAACTTTTTTCGAGTTCCAAAACTCGGATAGGACTTGAACGGTTCTATAACTGCGCAGAACTGCTTACGCAATCGTTCAACACCTGGAATTGTTTTTGGATAGTTCAAGAACTAGCAGCAACATAAAAAAACTCTAACACGGAATAAGTCAACTAATTCAAGAAGAATACATCAACCTCAATAAATCAGATGCTCATTCCTTAGTTAATTTGTTATTAAATGATTTCATGATTTGTCTCTGGTTTGTTGTGGCGTGTGATCGTTTTGTTTATGGGTTTATTATTGTTTGTTATTGATTTCACTTATAAATTTCCATAAACCTACCTGGATCAAAATAAAATGGATAGTGAATGTAAGTGAAATTCACCACTTACATTCACTTAATTATCGCAGATTATTAGCAGTGTCTCTGTTACAGAGAAAACGTACCTCTGTTATTAGGTTATTAAAAAACATAGAACGAACATGCCAGAGAGTACTACCTGGAACATGCCCATGTTATGCGCATGTGTGAACAATAAGCGAAAAACAGTTCTTGCTCTAATCCTGGGATCATTTCTGATAGTTCTGGAACCGTCCCAGACTACTTCCAATTTCAACCCGAACGTGAAGCGTTGGTTCCAGTTCGGTAAAACATGTATATTTGAACTGCGCACACTCCTGACGGTTCTGACAGTTCTTATACGAACCTGAAAAAAACTCATATCTTATCTCGAAATCGTTACGCCACTGATTTACTCCCGTCAGTTGAATTGATCCATTTTTCTTGTTTTCAAGGCAGACGCCAACATTCGTATAACAAACTATATCTAGGTATAATTCCAGATACTAATCGATTAAAAAAAGTATACACTTCACATAACATAGTTCTTTTTTTCTCGTTCCTTTTTGAGGGAACATCATGAAAAAATTCAGCTTAATTATACAAATCAGGTTTCTTAGAAGTAATGTTATGTGTTTATATTTGAAGTGTAGCATAGATATGAGTACGGTATTTCATGATTTCCAGTGCAATTCCAGTCCATCTGGTTTACAAAAATATTCGAACTCGAACTCCACAAAGTATCTATAAAAAAAGGTTTATATTTTCTTTTATGCTATAATAAATATTTTTTTACAGAAACAAGCATTGATTGTATTATTTTGGGCACTGAAAAACATAAAAATTATATTAATTCTATTGATACTGACTTACTGACAATTAAGAAGATGAACAGTTAATGGCAGATAGAAGACTTTTGGCATCCACTTCAAAAGTACCAGCACCAATGATATTAACATTATTTTGTATTTTTCAGTGCAACAACTAATTAAGTCGGTCCTAGTTGTTGTAAGAAAATATTAATTTCATGTTTTTGACTGTTTCAATAGTCATCAGAATCATTTCAATCTTATAACTTCGAAATCGTCGATTACAAAAAAAGTCACATTCACAATTCTAACGAAAACTATCTTTAATTCATTCTGTCAGAAAACAATTCATTTTCAAAAACAACTGCAACAATAACTACCTTAGTGGGAATATGAGGGACATTTTGGATTTTTCAGGCCTCATCTTTCTAATTAAAAATAATGATCAAAAGGGAGCATGTTTACTATATAAAACACGCAAACATGCATAAATAAATATTATTTATAAAAAAATTTGACCGACTTTATTAGTTGGTGCACTGAAAAATACAAAATATTGGTGCTGGTAATTTTGAACTTGTGCCGTTATATTTTGTTGTACCAGCACCAATAGAATTAAAATTATTTTATATATTTCAGTGCACCAACTAAGTTGGTCCATTTTTTTGTAAAATAAAATTTTCACACTTTCGAGTGTGTGTCGACATTAGTCATGAAAATTGTTGAACATTCATTGATAACAAAGAAGATAGTACTTATCCTATTACCCACGTATAGGCTTAGCTTGTAGGTACTTGTTATTATTCAGAGATCTCAAAACATCGCGGCGCAAATATACATATTTCAGATTTTACTGCTGTAACTCGAAAACCGTAACTCTTTCGAGAATATGTTCAATTAAAACATTTCCTGATATGGTCTCACCTTTAATTCTGCAGTATTATTTTTTCAAAAAAAATGCCCCCCTCCACCCCCTTCTGGGCGATATCCTGCAAAACAAAAACGAAAGTAACAGAATCGGTCCATCTTTTCCGAGATAATCTTGGTACAGACAGACAATTAGAAAAAAGACCAATAGCTGAAAATATGTTTTTTAGATTCAGGCAGCCTTAAATTTAAACATCTGATGAAAATTGGCTACCAAAAATTTTAAAGAATTACAATTTTTTCCTTAGATACACAGCTACTTGGGGCAGCAGTAGTAAAGAAAAACATAGGTACAATGAAAATTGTAGGTATACTACCTTCTTTTGGCAAGTTTGTAAAAAATAATATATTTTCATGACTATTGAAATATAAAACCAATTACTCATAGGAAAGTTCTGAATAATCGAAAATAAACAAAAACACAATCCAACACATCCAAATAGGAAAATAATCTTCATACTCTTCAGCGTCCACTCATCTTTCGTTACGAATGATGTATTTTAAGGATGCCGATAAGCAGCAACAGTATCAGATTCCATCATATTCATATTAACAAGTATGTGAGACTTTTTTATATACGTTGTCGTGCGAACGCGTCATTCACAAACAGGCAGGAGATGTTGCGTAATAACGACGCCACCGTGTTTGTCCCATTCATAAGTTTCTCGCCTGGGCGTACTACAGGTAACAACACGCCGACCTGATGCATATAAACGCGCACGCACACGCATAAAATCACACACACACATACATCGTGGGCGGTAGAAGATTTATCGGACTTATGGATGGCTTCTTCACGGGCTTGTGCTCTTCAGATTCGGTGGAGAGTGTGTGGGAGATGGAGCTCTTCGTGTGGTGATGAGGAAGGGACTGGGTGCAAAAATGACATAGGAAATGATCTACTTCCAAATTTTCATCATTAGATCGATTAAGGTTCGTTAATTGCTTCCATTCTCATTCGAAACACACTTGCAAAAGGCCAATCAACCGAATATGGACTACTGAATTATTTGATTTTAACAAAGTCAGCTAACGTAATCTAGGTCAACTGATGATAGCTGGTCGTACATGAATAGGAATTCTGTGACATTTGGTCTACCGTCTACCAACACGTCTGTCCCCTTTTTCACTGCAAATGACGTATGTTTAACTACATGATTGATTTGTCGGTTTCAGAACTCGATATTGTCGAAAGTAAGCCCCATATCTTTCAAGGAGTAATTGATTACGATAATGGATTGTAAATTATTTAAGAATCATTTCATTTACAGTATCGTTGGTTAGCTCTTGGGCTATCAGAACACATCTTCAATATAAGCGCATTCTTGAGGAGGCGAAGACAGGTGCGGTAATTCCGGATGCAACTCGAGATTTGTGAGAAAGTACTTGTTCTTTGATTGTGTCTAATTTGGGCTGAGAATACACGTATTAGTAAGGTGTGTAGTGTGTTTGTATTTATGTGTGGGTTGTCTGTTTACTGTTTAACACGTATTGAAAATGAATGCTTTTTTGACCGACTTCCCAAAAGGAGGAGGTATACAATTCGACTGTGTGCTTTTTTTTTTTGGTTTGTGCGCGCCTTTCATATAGTAAACGTACTCCGATTTTGATGATTTTTGATTCATTTGAAAGAGGAGGCTTGAGAAATGGTCCCATATTCATAAAAACGGGAATCCGACATCTCGTTCCCTCCGAAAACCACCCCCGAAGGGGGTGGAGGGGGCAAATTTTGTCGAAAATTGAAAATCTGCGTTGATATAATTACAGATAGGACAATATCCGGAAACGTTTAAATGGAACATTTTTTCAAAAGAGTAACGGTTTTCGACATAGAGACATTTTAAATTCTCAAATATACCTATTTTCGCTATGTGGAGAGGGCGATTTCTGTCGAAAATTGAAAATCTGTTTGCAGTACATGAAAGACATAATTATTTGTAGTAACATTTATACTGAACATTTTTCCCTTAGAGTTACGGTTTTCGAGTAAAATCGGTGTTAAAATGGTAACAACTAAAATATTCAAGCGCATTTCCGCAGCGATGTTCTGAGATCTCAATAATAACAACTACAAGCAAGGAATATACGTGGGTAATAGAATAAGTACTATCTTCATTGGTATTAGTGAACGTTCAACGATTTTCGTGACTAATGTTACACTCAAAAGTGTGAAATAAATATTTTTTACAAAAAATTGGACCGACTTTATTAGTTGGTGCACTGAAAAGTATAAAATAATATTAATTCTATTGGGGCTGGTACTTGTGAAGTTGGTGCCAAAAGTTACCAATCTACCTGCAACTGCACAACTTCAAAAGTAACAGCACCAATAGAATTAATGTTATTTTATACTTTTCAGTGCACCAACTAATAAAGTCGGTCCAATTTTTTGTAAAAAATATTTTTACTATTTATAGGGGAAACTCAGCATCGTATTTCAAGTTTTCATTTCAACAGTCGAGAAAATTATGAATAATGAAATAAACGACATTATAATCGTCTATATTTGAATCATTCCACCTTTGAAATGTTTTTTGTCATGACGTCAGTTATGTCAACCAATTAAGGGCAATAAATTATCGGTAGCTAAATTCGCTTTGTATTAAGAATGCTCAAACTTATTTTACACAAAATAATCAATTACATAGACATCTGATGAAAACATAGAGAAACAATAATAAATCGAATCCTTCGTTTTCATTTAAATATACATAGGTACATGTAATGCAACAAAACGTGGAAATTGATTACATGCAATCGGCAAGCTGCCAGCCTATTTCACAGAATGCTTAATATTTTCTCCTACATCAGTATTGTCTGTATTTGAATAATAGAAAATAAAACAAAAAAATTTATCAGTAATTCATACAAATTACAAAAGAGTAATTTTTAGAAAAAAAAAATAGTTTTTATGAGGAATTAAAACCTTTAAAGAAAAAGCTATCAAAGAGTACCATCTATGCTGTTTACCACTTCACTCGATTTGAATCAAACCATACTTATTTTCGTATACTACAGGTGTATCAAAGACGTAGAGAGATACGGACCGTATCAAAGACGCACATGGACATACCTGCTCAAAGAATATTACTGACGTTTGATATAAAAGTTGACAAAACGAATCCACAGATTGTATAGATTAGAGCTTAGAGGTTTAGGGGGTAGTTTCAGTGACCGAACCCATAACTGTTCTTTGCACAAATGTACTGATATGTTCCATGTCGCAATAATCATTTCATAAATCAGTCCAAATCTATTCTTGACTCGATTGAAACCTTACCTGAATAATAAAACACAAAAAAAGAATGATTTCGGTATATATAACATATATCCGCAAAATTTCGAGTATTTTGTTAAATTCTCATGGTTTCAACAGCTCAATCAATGTCAGTAGACTTTAACATAAATTGCACATGTACTGTCAATCCTCCAATGGTTGGAGATAATTAACGAAAAATGTTTTTTTCCAACTAATATGTAAAATAGAGAATATTTGTGATTATTTCTTAGAGCTTAAAACAAATAGGTTTACAGAGAATAAACCTTGAAAGGCCTTTATTTTGTTAATTCATGTTTGTTTGTTTTGAAAGTTGATTTTAAATAAGAAATATTTATGTAAAAACTTTTGCAGTTTTAATTTGTTATAATTATTAACCACAATGAACAATGCTATACGAATATATGCCTTGCCTAACATTCCTTGAAAACCTATAACTACAAAATATCTACCTGCATTTTGTAAAAGATTGTGTATTATGAGTCACATTTCACCCGAGCGAAGCCGGGTTTTCATCTAGTATTATAAAATTATAACAGGCCGATGTCTGTACATTGAAGATATTTAAGAAAAAATAATATTAGAGCAAGAGAAGCCAAAACAACAGTTTTTAGAATTTTCGTCTTTCTGTCTGTATGTTTGTACGCGCATCACGCAAAAACTACTGCATGGAATTCAATGCAGTTTTCACTGGAGTATTACCAGAGGTCTAACTTAAAATATGGACTCAATTTTACCGCGTTTGTCTTTCTTTTTGTATGTTTCTACAAGCATCACTCAAAAATGAATGGAATTGAATACAGTTTTAAACGCGCACGATATCACGGGCAAAAGCTAGTGCATAATAAATTATTCATTATTGGATTAGCATTAATCATGACTGGCAGCGAGATGCCTTTGATCTACGTATGAATACGAAATTTCAAGTCTCATGTCCTTATGGGGTCTGAGACATCGCTGCAGACACAATTTTTCGATTTGACCGAATATAATAAAAACTATTTAAAAATCCTACATAATTACACTGTGGAGGTTTTTACGTGCTTCTGTTAACATCATTATCTGACTTCCCAACATCTTCAAGAACCTCAAATTACAGCCCAGCCACTCGACCGTTTTCATAAACAAATCTTAGTTCGGTAGATACTTCATAGATTAGGTTTATGGCAAAAATGTGAAGGAATTATATTATCGTTACGATAGTAAAGTTCAAACAACCTAAATTAGTATCGAACTGATTTGTTTATGAATACAGCTGACTGTCTTTATCTATCTGCTCTTTCCAAGTATTCAACAAAATACACTTTTCGGCGTAAGACATGTAACTCATGATAGGAACCGAACGTGACGTTATATTCAATCATGTGAGCAAAGTTGGCCATTTTCAGGGGTGTTTACTATAAGTCTGTTGAATTACTTCCAACTAATACAAAGTTACTATTGCATATTCTTTGTAGGATTTTCATACCCAAAATATTTAAAGTTAGTTATCTAAAATTTAGGATTGAAGCTAAAAGCGTTTATTTAGCCTGTTTAGATCGTGGTGAAGAAAAAAAGACAAAAACGAATCAGAGATAAAATATTGTATTTTGATTAGAACAATTATTAAAAAGTTATTATATATCTTATTAGGTACTATTATAATTTTTTAATATTATAATACGGACTACAAATAACAAAACAAAAACTCATATTCTTACGGTAGGTTTAAACCACTCTACTGGCATCTAACAAGTCGCACATTCCTCTCCATTGTCCACTGATTCTGATTTTTTTTAAATTATACCCAAGTCATATAAGGACAACAAACAATTCCTCATCCAAAAATATATCCTTCTTTTTGTGATGTCTCTGTTTCGATTCGATTAGTCTCTGTATAAATGGAAAACGTTTTCGTCTGCACACTAACTCATTGGTTTTTGCGTCTGGGATTTAAGAAACGTGCACGCAAGTCACTTGCACGTCATGCACAAATAAATGATGAGAGTACCAGAAACGACGATGACGATGAGTCAATCCCTTTTTTGTTGGACGATCCACTGCGTACAACAAGGCGCATGAGATCAGGTGGTCTTGGTGTCCAAATAGATGATTTGTGCACGTCTTCGACGCAAACGAAGAGATTAATACAGCCATTGTTTATTACATTTGTATTGCCCAATGCCATTTACGGAGACGATATAGCGGTTATGGTCCAGTCAAGTTAATCCTCAGAATCGATAGAGATATTCTATTAATGCTGATGTAATTGTGAGTCATTGTACTTGATCTATTATGGCAGTCCAAGACTACTGCAAAAGTCAGTCCTCAATAATTAACTGTTGAAACCAGAAGACAAACCCATTTGTAGATTCTGAGCTAATGCAGATACTAGTAATAATTCATGTTTGAGAAAAATGTAACTGAATAATAGTAATTAAAAAGGCATTTATGAAACGATGGATGAGTAGTATAATTTATTTAATTAATATCACCATTATGTCTTATTAGACACGATATGAGATTCCGATACACATAATTATGTAAGTAGATTTCAACTATCTAAGACAGTATATTGAAACATCTACATAAGTCGAATTAATGCCAACTAAATTAAACTAATTTAATATAACATATGTATTTAATCACCGGATATTGTTAATCATTCGATCAGTAGTTAATATCGATACCAAAAGGTATTTATAGATATGAATACAGCCGATATATTTAATTATCTCACATATGTTTATATTGAATAGTTGTTTCATGTAGTTTTCAACTATAAATAATTAACATAATTAATTAAATGAGTTCTGAAAGTAGAAATCACCCAATACCTATGAATAATTATAATATATCAGGTTTAGTGATAAGCCAAGTGGGACTACTGAAACAGATGGAAGAAATATTTTTCTACTCTATAAAACTCAGGAATATCGCGTGAATGGAGACAAATTTAATTTTATTAGGTATATTCAGTTGTGCAAGTGATAAAGTGATGCTGTAGGTAAACAGAAGAAGAAAGAAGAAGTTGATGTTTATTATTTTGTATTTTTCAGTATCATCATCTCATAAAGTGAGTCCTAGTCCTAGTTTTAGTGAAAGCAATTTATTACATTGTCTAGTGGCAAAATAATTAATAAATATGTACAATGAACAAGAAATAGTGCGAATCTGAGAGGCAATGTAACTATAATATGCAAAATACGTGTAATAATGACTTAATACATTTTATCCACCACATGACAGTTATAACATTATTCATTATTAATGTCATTTTAGACATGTAAACTATCAAATAACAAAGTAGTGAGTTATAATCCACTCACGTTCATATTTTATAAGTGGCAATCAAACAAACAAACTACTACCAAAATTTAAAAAGTCACTGACAAGTCATTCTGACATTGATAGGGTACTGAGACGCAAGTAGCGTTGGTTTGATCACAAAGCTTATTAATTATTACCTCATAAAAAACGATTTATTCCACTTGTTGGATAAAACAGTGTATGCCACTCGTGTGTTATTTTGTTATTTATCCGAAGTCACTAGAGAATTTATACCAGTCGGCCTGACGACTTCGTGGAATTAAAATTTTCTCGCGTGGCTTACTTTCAACATAACACACTAGTGCCATAAATAACTATTATTTTTATCTCTCTTCAAGTTTCAAGTAATTTTTAAGTCTTTAGTCCATGTACAAGGAAACCATTACCTCTATAATTTTTATACTGATCAATGAAAAATATTAAATAAATATTTTTAATGACTTTTTGTGGGATGTTGGTGTGCCTAATTTGTTTACGGGGCTTTTAAGCAGCAGTTTCACTTCAAATTAATGTAAACCAACAATGAAATCCTTTTTCCTTGAAGTAGTTTAAAATAAGAGGGAACATCAAAATCTAAAGCATATACAATAGTTTTGCTATAATTTATAGATATAAAATCTGCGAATGGAAAAGGTAAATATTACAAAACGGACTACTGCGTGATGTCCATGTAAATGAAATAAATAACCACCACATGACAGTTATAACAGTCATTATTAATGTCATTTTAGACATGTAAACTATCAAATAACAAAGTAGTGAGTTATAATCCACTCACGTTCATATTTTATAAGTGGCAATCAAACAAACAAACTACTACCAAAATTTAAAAAGTCACTGTCAAGTCTTTCTGACATTAATAGGGTACTGAGACGCAAGTAGCGTTGATTTGATCACAAAGCTTATTAATTATTACCTTATAAAAAAACGATTTCTTCCACTTGTTGGATAAAACAGTGTATGCCACTCGTGTGTTATTTTGTTATTTATCCGAAGTCACTAGAGAATTTATACCACTCGGCCTGACGACTTCGTGGAATAAAAATTTTCTCGCGTGACTTATTTTCAACATAACACACTAGTGCCATAAATAACTATTATTTTTCTCTCTCTTCAAGTTTCAAGTAATTTTTAAGTCATTAGTCCATGTACAAGGAAACCATTACCTCTATAATTTTTATACTGATCAATGAAAAAAATTAAATAAATATTTTTAATGACTTTTTGTGGGATGTTGGTTTGTTTACGGGGCTTTTAAGCAGCAGTTTCATTTCAAATTAATGTAAACCAACAATGAAACCCTTTTTCCTTGAAGTCGTTTAAAATAAGAGGGAACATCAAAATCTAAAGCATATACAATAGTTTTGCTATAATTTATAGATATAAAATCTGCGAATGGAAAAGGTAAATATTACAAAACGGACTACTGCGTGATGTCCATGTAAATGAAATAAATAACATATAACCGATTACACTAAATGATGAATTAAAAACAAAATAAATATTTCTTAAAAAAAATTGGGCCGACTTTACACTTGGTACATTGAAAAAGACAAAAGAATAATAATTATATTGGTGCTGGTACTTTTGAAGTTTTGCCGTTGTAGTTTGTTATTGTAAGCACCAAATCCAAAAGTATCAGCGCCAATAGAATTATATTATTTTGTATTTTTCAACGTACCAACTATAAAGTCGGTCCATTTTTTTTCACACTTGTAGTGTAACATTAGTCATGAAAATTGTAGAAGGTTCACTAATACCAAAGAAGATAGAGATATATACATATTTCCGACTTTACTGCCATAACTCGAAAACTCTTTCGAGAAAATGTTCAATTTATATCTTGATACCTACATGTAATCTCTTCTTTAATTTGGACGTCTCATATATTTTTTTAAATAGCCCTTTCCACATAACGAAAATACACCTATCACATATTTCAGTCTTTACCATGGCTGTAACTCGAAAACCGTAACTGCCTCTGCTACATAGCTGTAATACATATTTCAGACTGTAACGCGGAAACATGTGATTATTTTTTAAAATTTCCAATTTAAACGTTTCTGGATATGGAATTTTATTCAATTCTGCCGTTTTGGATTTTTAATTTTCGGGAAAAACTGCCATTCCTCTCTGAAATGAAAAAAAATCATCAAAATCGGAGCACGTTTACTATCCAAAAGTCACGAAAAAATATAAAAAAAACATGAAGACATACACTCGAATTGTATACCTCCTCCGTTTGGGAAGTTTGTCAAAAATGGTAAGGACTGTGTAGTGAAATGTTCCAAATGTATCAAATAATAAGTCAAGAACCTATTTACTGCAAAAGTAGTTCAACCACGTAGGATCATTTGATTCATTAGGAAGTTACTGATATGGGTTTGAAATCCGCTGTTTTCCATCAAGTCTATGAAGCATTTTTTTTATTGAAAAAAGGCGAATTTTAAGATTCATATCTGTTCTATCAAGACCAAATTTGGTAAAAATATAATTCGTTTAGATAATTTACGTTTTAATTTTTTCGCACCTATGAAGTTGGTTTAATACCCCAAGAATCGCAATCCTCCGACATATATATATATATATATATATATATATATATATATATATATATATAATTAAATAAATGAGGAGCTATCCGTACCAGATGACCATATTAGAATATGAATAATAATTTCATGCCTAGCTGGTAAATTGAACTTACACTTCGTAGGGTGCCGCAATAAAAACAAGGTTTGTCGTCTACATTTTGCGTTTGTATGCGTTTTATATATATATATATATATATATATATATATATATATATATATATATATATATATATATATATATATGTAACAAAAACAATTCGGTAGGTACCCACCATAAATATTTTAGTCATTTGGAATAGAGGAGAAACTCATAGATTTTTGCTTGCATGCATATCTGAGCAGCATTTCACATAAATAAACCACCACTGGTAAAATGTCTTCGGAACTTAATAAATTATTTACTTGACCTCTATTTATGAAGATTTTTAATGCATTTTCTGTACCGTTTGCCAAAGAACAAAGAGAATGCCTTTACATTACTTTATGATGAACTATCAAATGTGAATGTAAATAAAGTAATTTTCATTTAGCATATCTTCGAACAATATTTTCTATCAAAACCAGCATTACGGCTGTCACCATACTTACTTCTCACTGAACTTGAACTTGATGAATTTGAGAAGCACTTACGCACGTTATTGAAACTAAAGCGCTATTCAAAATATTTGAAGCATAATTTGAATGTTCTAAAAATAATAAATTGTAAATATGTTATGATATTTGCTAGAACCAGATACTCCAAAACAACAAATAATTCATAAGATATGTAGAATTCTTGACAAAAGCGGATTATAGGTTAGTTTCTGGTAAGTTTAAACCATTTCAAACGCTGTCTTAAATATCTTAATTTTTATTGTTTATTCATTGACGATGTCAATAAAAAAAGGTTCTAGGATATGGAAACCAAAGATTATCTAGATCATCCTGTGTTACTAATCACAATATATCATTTGGAAGGATTACAAAACGTTTGAATTTATACATTTACATTTTCTGTACAACAAGACCTGAGTTTCCAAGTTCAATGTACCTACAGATTAAAATGTTTTAAATTTGTTTAGATTGCTATAACCCTCGTGTTGATAGTATGATATAAATTCTGATATGTTTTATTTCCTTGAAACAAAGTAGCTGTCAAGAACAACACGATTATTTTTTGTGAGGCTTTGTTTACATTACCGTGATATATAAACAGCATCATCTATTTATGAAACCATCAACCATTTCAAAGATGTGAATCATGTTTCTCTCTACTTGAAACATTTCTATCGGTGCAATATAAACCCTCTGGCCAGAATACCAGAACACTTACACTATCGTCTTTCAACGCTGAATACAAATTATATCTTCCCATAAATTTATCCACTATGCGAACGCGAAATGCGTCCCATCACACCGGGCTGTATTATTCTTTTTATTTTTCTCCTTAGTGTTGCTTCGATAAAAACTGCAACATCTTGAACGTTGACCCCTAGGAGACTATCTCTTTCTGCATTTCTTGTATGGTTACGCGAACCATACGACATTCTCTGTCTGCAGCCATGGTAGTACTGATTCCGAGAAGAGAGAAGATGCAGCAAATTGTAATTCTGTAAGCGAAAGATAAGACCAAAGCTTATGCAACAATCGACGAATGAATGTTTTCCTGGAGCGCTGACAAATCGTCTGCGACGACAATTTTAGCTATCTCGATTGCACTTGGGTGCTTCGAAGACATCGATTTGTTCGAACATCGAAAGAAACTGATTGACAGACATAACAGTTACAGTGGAAGGAAATTCATTGACCATGCTTTATAATGTATGTTAATGATTCTAGATGAATATTCAAGACTCATTATATAGATTAAGGGTCTTTCACTTAATAAAATCACTATGATACGGGATGATTGATTTATCTTTATGTTCTTTGAAGTTACATCCAACAAATAGATCAATGAGAAAATAGATTACTTTTATCTCATAAATATATAAAATAGTGTCTCTAGAGCAGATTCAGGCTGTTTTTTGACCGACTTCAAAAAAAGGAGAAGGTATACAATTCGGTTGTAAGATTGCTTTTTTTATTTTTTTTATGGCTGTTCGCGCGTTTTGCATAGTAAACGTACTCCAATTTAGACCATTTTTATTTCATTTGAAAGAGGAGAGTTGAGAAATGGTCCCATATTGAGAAAAGTCAAATCCAAAATCTCCTTCCCTCCAAAATCCGCCCCCAAAGGGGGTGGAGGGGGCAATTTTTCTCGAACATTGAGAATCCGAGACGACAGAATTAACGAAAATTCCATATCCGGAAATGTTTAAATTGGACATTTTTAAAAATAATCATACTTTTCCGCGCTACAGTCTGAAATATGTGTTTCAGCTATGAGGAAGGGGCAAATTTTTCTGAAAATCGAAAATTCCAGATTTGAAAATTAGAAAGGGGACCATATCCGGAAACATTTAAATTCAACATTTTTTCAAAAGAGTTACGGTTTCCGAGTTTCGCAATGGTAAAGACTGAAATATGTGATATGCGTATTTCCGCTAGTACAAGCTAAACCTACCTATAACTTTTTGGGTATTAGAGAACGTTCAAAAATTTTCATGACTAATGTTACACTCAAAACTGTGAAATAAATATTTTTACAAAAAATTGGACCGACTTTATCAGTTGTTGCACTAAAAAATACAAAAGAATATTAATTCTATTGGTGCTGGTTCTTTTGGAGTTGGTGCCTACAACAACAAATTACAACAGCACAACTTCAAAATTACCAGCACCAATAGAATTTATATTATTTTGTATTTTTTAGTGCAACAACTGATAAAGTCGGTCCAATTTTTTTGTAAAAAATATTTATCTAGGTTCAATTTATTTTACAATCTATAACCTCCCCTTACACAAATATTATATACTAGACTTTTGATTTTTCCGGGTGCCTAGATAAACAAATGAATGAAATTCTATTATGGCCTTAAATAATATCGAAACGTTCAAGATACTGTCGGATTTTATAAGTATCTGTGATGACAGTGGAAGCGAATATTCTGCTTTAGAATCTTTTTTTTCGACTTTTAATATTTTCTATAATATGTAGGTAATACAGACAGTTAGAGAGCTAATCAACTAAATGGTGTCAGTTTCAAGTGCAGAGAAAATTATTACTCAGCGAATTTATTAAATTAAATTGTGATTAGATCAGAATAATGAAATTCTTGAGATCTCATGAATCGTCTACGAGTGTTCGTTCAAGCATTTCCTTTGTGAAAAGGGCCTTAACTAACATAATCTTACATTTAATTTTGAAGGCATTCCTCAATAAAATATCTCGCATTATATAATCAAATACAATTTAAACATGACGTTCTAATAAGGAAGTAAGTAGGTATATACATATACAGAAGCGTAACTCCAGATGCTAATAAATCAGAGATTGTATTTAACAGAGTGGACAAATAATTGCTTTTATTATAACAAACGTTGTCTAGCAGTTGCAGTTTGAGAGAATAACACCATCATAAACGTCAAAACATTGAATTTGATAGTGAATTTATGAGTTCCATCGAATAAAATAGATTATAAGAGTTGTATAAGGTAATTGATAGCAACTCGAACAACAACAAAAAACTGAGCAATAGCAATATTAATCAATATTGCAATTCCAATTTAATTTTCAATCAGATCACAAGTGGTTATATGAGTATCTCAATATATTAATCGATAATCCAACGAAGAAAATAGTTTCTTATTAGCTATATAGAAGTTTTTCTCCACATTAATAAAACAAAAATAAACTTTAATTGAATAAATATTTCAATCAAAATGCAGCCAATTAATCAATATCCTCACAAAGCGTGAAAATGAATTTTTCATACTATTTTAAAAATAGGACAGTAATCATTTACACCATCGTTTATGTTGAAGAGTTTTCAGAACTTTTGAGTTATAGAATTCGGAGGATAGGGTGGATGTATTTTCAGAAATTTTATACCATTAATCATAAATATTGTATTATCATCCAAGTTTGTGCTTGATATTCTAACAAATACGATTGGATTCCGATCAACGACCATTAAAATGGACAAAGGTATTTTGAGAAACATTTTGTTCAATGAATTTATTAAAATATTTGGCCTAGACTCTCGGCGATAGTTCTTAGGGTGCGTTTATGTTGGAGCTGCCATAAACGATAACTGCGGCGATGACAACGAAGCAAACAAAAAGGATTTCATACGTAAGTAGGTGTTTATATTGAAGCGATGCGTTGAATCAGGATTTGCAGCAGAGCAGTGATAAGAACAGCGATAAAAGTTCAGTTTTCTTTGCCTTTATCGAGGGTGATTAGCATGAAATCACTCATTCATGAGCGATTGTCTTATTTGACCCGCCATTTGGTATCAAAAATATTGTTCGTTCTGAGGGTTAGTTATTACAGAGGGTTTCACAGCATTTGAAGTTGAAAGTGTTCCTTAATTCCTCTAATATCGCCGCAATTGTCGAAGCTCCACTGTAAACAAAGTATTAAACGCAATGAATTTTGCACAGCTCTCGTCGCCGTTTTGATCGCCGCTCTTATCGTTCATCGCAAATCTCATAAACGCACCCTTAGATACGTTTTTTGATTTCTTTAAGGTAAGTACATATAATGATATTCTGGTGTTACTCCATTTATTCCATATTCTCCTATTCAGCAAAGATTCCGGTGAATGTAGCACCTGCTCATAAGAGATAATCTAAGCTTCTATTTTAACCCGCTTCCCAGAGATCATTGGCTTGAACACATATTTAAGGTATACTTTATTTAAATCGTAAGTACCCATTAAACCGATCAGGTATGATTCATTGGAAATGCGGAATGTGGTATAATATCTAATGACTGACAAGTGTATGATATCGCCTCAAGAGAATTGCCTGCAGGGCTGCCGATCGATGTCGAAGTCGTTTCGATTATCTAATGAACGAACAAGCGTGGAAAATCAAACTGACAAGTAGCTATCGAAATAGGTATGGTTGTTTAGATACGTTAGTCAAAAATAAAAAGGTTGTACATTCATCGTGGAATGGTGAATTTATCAGAGATGTGGAAAGCTGATATGATTTGGATAAGAATCAATCATAAATCATAAATTACATTAATTAATCGTTTTTCTATAACTCTTGTCGATAATTCCAAAACTGTCGTAAAGAAAGTTCAAATCACTCGTATTTATTCAAACGGATATTTTTACATCCTCACTGTAGGCATTACAATATTTACCTACCTAACTATAAAAAAGGAACGTATAAAATTTTCTTGCATGACCAGAAGGTTTGTCATCGTGCCAAATTTAATTTGATCTTCCTATTCGTTTGGCACGTCGATTCTTTTGACGCCTCAGCTATTCCATTCATTGCCCCCTTTGTTCGTATTGTTTTATTTTCTATTAAGGAAAATTTGCAGGCACTGGACATACCTTACAATCCAGTTTCTTAATATAGCTATCGAAATTGACTAAGCTAGGAAATCGAAAATTCATTAACAATTCTTAATAGTTAACATTTTCTGCTTCGTCACTAGATAAATACGTTTTATATTCGAACATCCTCGGCGATTTAACAGGCGTTCAAAATTGGGCATTGTATCGGATCTAACAATTTACAAAAGGCTTAGATTGCCAATTTGAGTGACAACAAAATCACCACATCCTTTTCCATATCTACAATGGTTGCTTGTAATTGAAAATGGACCTTGAAGTATGACCTTTCTTGCTTTATCATGCGCAGAGGTTGAAACTAAAACTCATCTAAATATGAATTATTGTTTTTGACTCGTGTTTATTTTATTGCAATTTCAAATATATTTTCCAATAATATTTAGTCCAATATACAGCGCCGTTTTCTCGGAATGGTTACTAACACACTGAATTTTCTTGAGTATCCATATTAGAAGCCCAACTTTTCTCAAAAGTTCTTGTTAGTGGTATAACTTATAAACTGCACAGCCGAAAAACATTTCAACTTGTCGATTTTTCAGATGTTTTTGAAAAGTAAAAACCATTTGCCATGTAAAATCGATTTTTTGACTGAAGCGTCCCTCATTTCCCAAATATCTAGATCAGAAAAAAGGTATGTTCATGTCCAATCCACACAGAAAAGTGCAAAAATTGAACAAAAACTTTAAATAGGAAAATAAGATTATTTAATATTTTTAGCTCATAACTTGGTCTAAAATGTATGTTTTAAGCATTTTATGACTAAATAAGTTATAATATGTCCAATCCACACATGATAGCGCAGAAATTGAACAAAAACTTTAAATCGGAAAATAAGATTATTTCATATTTTTAGCTCATAACTTGGTCTAAAATGTCTGTTTTCAGCATTTTATGACTAAATAAGTTATAATATGTCCAATCCACACATAAAAGTGCAGAAATTGAACAAAAACTTTAAATCGTAAAATAAGATAATTCAATATTTTTAGCTCATAACTTCTTCTAAAACGTCTGTTTTCAGCATTTTATGACTAAATAAGTTATACTATGTCCAATCCACACATAAAAGTGCAGAAATTGAACAAAAACTTTAAATCGGAAAATAAGATTATTTAATATTTTTAGCTCATATCTTGGTCTAAAATGTATGTTTTCAGCATTTTATGACTAAATAAGTTATAATGTGTCCAATTCACACATAAAAGTGCAGAAATTGAACAAAAACTTTAAATCGTAAAATAAGATAATTCAATATTTTTAGCTCATAACTTCTTCTAAAACGTCTGTTTTCAGCATTTTATGACTAAATAAGTTATAATATGTCCAATCCACACATAAAAGTGCAGAAATTGTACAAAATCTTTAAATGGGATAATAAGATTATTTAATATTTTCTTGTTCATAACTTCTTCTAAAACGTCTGTTTTCAGCATTTTATGACTAAATAAGTTATAATATGTCCAATCCACACATAAAAGTGCAGAAATTGAACAAAAACTTTAAATCGCAAAATAAGATTATTTAATATTTTTAGCTCATAACTTGGTCTAAAATTTCTGTTTTATGCATTTTATGACTAAATAAGTTATAATATGTCCAATCCACACATAAAAGTGCAGAAATTGATCAAAAACTTTAAATCGGAAAATAAGATTAATTCATATTTTTAGCTCATAACTTGGTCTAGAATGTCTGTTTTCAGCATTTTATGACTAAATAAGGTATAATAGGTCCAATCCACACATAATAGTGCCTGAAAAATTTGTGAAAAATTGTTAAGTAATCGCATTGTCCTACAAACTGAACGGTAAGTAGATACGATTACAGCTTTGTTGTTACTAGAAAACTAATTTTAGTTTGTCTTTATTGGGAATAGAGGTTGGAACACAATTTTACGAATGTTTTACCAAAAAGTGGATGTTAAATATCAATTGGTTAGAAACAGATTTCAAGATTATTTTTAATTATTTTAATACAATTATTTGCTTTATGTAGATATTTTTTTATTATTATAACCAAATTTTTATTCATTTACGGTCAGAAAACCAACTGAAAATTAAGACTGAGATGGCACATTCCTACGTCGACTGATTTATATTTTATAACTATTTAGATCAATAGAAAGTAAACATAAAAAAGCTTTTCTTGTTCAAATTATAGCCGAATTCACTATGAGTTATGAGTAAAAATCATCGAGAATAACCGAGATGAGCGAACTATCGACGAAAACATCTCGAAATCGCCCACTGATAAGGTTGACTCTCCAGTCAAACTATCTATTTCGAGGAAAAGCTTTATTGTCTTTTTATTCGCATATAATCAACTTATGTTTCACCACTGGTAAATATCCAAGCTTATTGAAGAATGCGCTTATTAAAGCCATACATAAAAAGGAAGCGAAAGACGTGGAAAACAACTATATATCTTTATTGTCAAATATAAATAAGATTTTTGAAAAATGTACTTATAATATACTTATTTCGTTCTTAGAGACTAATTCTATATTGTCAGATAAACAGAATGGTTTTCGCGCAATATATCAAGCTCTTGAAAAAATCCTAGATTCATTAAATAATAAATATCCAACAGCAGCTATGTGCCTGGACCTTTCGAATGCATTCGACAGCGTTAATCATGATATTCTTCTTAGTAAATCGAACCTAAATGGAATGGCCCTGGCGCTGCTTAAATCATATTTGACAGGAAGATCTCAACAGGTGGTGGAGTATAGCAAATGTGGCAATTTGTTAAAATCTGAAAAAGTATTAATAGCAAAAGGTGTTCCTCAAGGCTCCGTGCTCGGGCCAATTTTAAACATCATTTATACTAATGAATTAACTAGGGTATCGCCCGAATGTATGTTTTTTTATGCAGATGACACAACCCTAACTTTCAGTGAAAAAAGGGAAAAACTCTCAATGACAAATATAAAAAATACTTTGGAAGATCTCGACGAGTACTTTGCAGAAAATGACTTAAATATGAGTAAAACACAAATAGTATATTTTGGAAACAGAGTGAACAACAAAATTAACATTACCTATAATGAAATTGAGGTTGTGTCATCTGATATTGTTCTCTTTTTGGGCGTGCACATGAATCGTAGATTAGATTGGAGGGCACACATTACTGGGGTTGCCCAGGGAATTGCCAGATATGCTTATTCTCTTAGAATTATATCAGAAAATGTGGGTATGGATGCAGCTACTACAGAATATCATGCTTATATACAATCTAGATTAAGATATGGTTTAGTATACTGGGATAATTCCTCAGAAATAGATAGAATTATCAAAAGTGTTGTATAAGAAATATATATGGAATGAAGCATACCGAAAGCTGTAAAAAAGCATTCATTGATAAAATAATACTTACGCTTATAAGTCTTTACATCTTGGACACAGTTATGTTTGTAAAGGATAATATAGATTTATTTACAGACTTTGATATAAACCATGATCATTACACAAGAGATAAAATCATCTATCATGTAAAAAGTGTAATTTCTCTTGTATACAAAGAAACGTCAAATACTCAACAATTAAAATATTTAATTCCTTTCCGGAATCCATCCGTACACTGCCCAGTAAACTACGTACTATAATAAAAAATATCTCTTAGTTAAATAAAAAATAAATGATTTTTTCAATGACAAAGAAAGAAAGAATCTAAGTAGCTAGAAATGAAATATCTTAGAACTCTATGTTTATTTGTTATCTACAACTATGTTTAATTTATTTAGTATGTTTATTTGTTTTACAACTATATTTATTTTCTTAGTGTCTTGGTTCCACACTATTATAGGGTTTTGTATATTTTTGTTTGTTTTTGGAGCTAATAAATCTTTATCTATCTATCTATCTATCTATTAATATTAAATTACCTGAGGAATTAGCAATAAAATTTCGAAAATCGCCCAATAATTGTCATATATTACGCCTGTGTAGTTCATAAGCTACGATAACCGAGAGTACTCGCCGAATTAATTAGGTGCTCACGTGAATTCAAACTTTGAGTAGGTATTATAACCTTTAGAAACCGGGGAGCGCTTTTCTATCACTAAAGTGGAAATCCTCGAAAATATGATTTTATATTCTTTAATTCAGGTTTCAAATAAACTAAATTTAGCCTCTGGCATAACTGAAAATATTAATGCTACACCACCAAACATTCCTCTCCCAAGACCAATCATAAAATTAATAACCCTGATACTTGTTAGGTAAACAAAACATTGCGTTTTGTTGTACCGTTTTCTATATATAGTATCAGGACCCCATGTGTCGCCAATTTTTCCACATTTGTTTATCATTAGTTGCATGCTCCTTTTTGTTCATTGCTACCATTTGAAACTCCAGCACTGCAATAACGTCTAGACGATATACCAATAAACGGCCAGCGCCTTTTCACGATTATTAGACTCAAGTCACGTGAGCTAAGATGTATATAGTATATAGTCCACAACAATGGGCGATGAACTCTCAATACCCTTTTTTCACTAAATGCAGTTTCGAGCAGAACGAAACGGTATATTGCACTGGAAATCGAGACTAATCTATATAGATATGGTGTATTTGTTTTATAGATTGCAAAACAACAAAAACACTATTGCTCGCTGAATGGAAGATGGTGAATAATTCTTTAATTTATTCTCTTGAAAACTGAGAAGCATCTATCTGATTTATGTGCTGCTCAAGTATCAGTTATCTTGATTAAAACGTGCATAACAAATACTTTCGTGCTTGGATTTTGATTGCTCATAAAATAGATAAGTAGTCATAGCTCCGAGCTTGTTCATTTCAGCAGGTCGTTGCATTCGTCTGTTTAGTCATAAAACTCCAAAGTGCAGATTTACCATATCGAGTAGCTTCCAACAAGTCGACAGCATTGTTATGATAATGCGACGTTGGCAATATCGCAGACCCCGAAATACTATATCATAGTGCAGCAAAATATTCCTGTTTTTGTGAAGTTCAAAAATCTCAGATACAGGCAATAAATTGACAAGGAACTTAGTATGGAAATATTCTGTGATCTTTTTGAATTTTTTTCCAGCAATATGATATTTGAATATATTATATTGATCAATCATTGAAATAGATATTGGAGATTCATAGGCAAGAAAAAGCATTGTTGAGAACACAAATGAAAAATAAAATTTTCTTTAAATAATGTATAAAGCACTAAAGATACTACTTACAAATAGATTTGTTAAAATTGCAAGGCTTTTGCTCACGAGCGGGATTAAGGCGCAGATGAGAAAAATGTACCTACAAAGTAGGTAGTAGATTTATTCTCGAACCTCCAGAACCGATATGTGAAATACCTAAATTTTCTCACAGTAATTATCAGTTTGACGTCATGTCAAATTTAGCAATGTAAAGCAGCGTCGAGCACGGGTTAGAGTCTGTCTATGGAATCAATCAGTCGATGTGATGAGTGAGTAGTTTAGTCGGTACAGACGGTGACAGGTAATTGTCAAAGTGACAAGTCATGACAAAAAGTACTACTACGGAACGTGGTGTCCAATGTGTTTATTTGAAAAGATACTCATATTTGAAAGGCACAGTGTACCAAATTAATTGTCATATTTAAACAATATATTACTGGAAATTTATTATTGTGTTTTAATTCTAATTTAGAGATCTAGTATCAAGATTATACAACCAGATATCCACAATACAATTCGAATATGTATACTCGCACACATACGCGCACACACACTCGAATATAATAGGACGATTGTGAGCATAAAGCTTTTTCCTTTCGTGACAATTTCAGCTAGTTGACTCCTACCGCCAAGCCGCGTTAATAATTTATTTTCAAAAATGGAGAAACATATATCTATTTATAACAAGAAGTTTATTAGCTAAAATGACATACAAACAAATAATGAACATGAATAATTCACGAAGGCAATTTTACGATTTCAGAAGTAAAAATTCTTCGGCTTCGACTTGCCTGTTCTTTTAATGTGTGTACACTTTTTTAAGAAATATCATGTACCACCACCAATAGAATTGGTATTATTTTGTATTTTTTGTAAAAAAAGTTTTATTATAAAATTTGGAGTGTAACATTAGTCATCAAAATCATTCAACGTTCACCAAAGAAGATAATACGTAACAATACTTATTCAAATATTTCAAAACATCGCTGAAATACAAATATTGCAGACTTTACTACTGCTGTAACTCGGATACCCTACATTATTTTGAAAAATGTCCAGTTTAAATGTTGCTACATATAATCTTTTCTTTGATTTGGCCTTCTAATATTCTCAATTTTCGAAAAAATGCCCACATCATAAAGCGGAAACATACATATTTCAGACTTTACCATTGCTGTAACCCGGACACCTATGTTTTTTTATATGTCCAATTTAAACGTTGCCGGAAATGATAATTGCCCCCTTTGGGAGAAGTTTTGGGGGGAAGGAAATCGTGAATGACGTTTTTTCAATGGCACGAACTCTCAATAGTCTTCTTTCAAATGAAAAAAGAGGCATGAAAATCGGAAACTGTTTACTATCTAAAAGGCCCGAACAGCCATTAGAAAAAAAAACATGCAGACAAACAAGCGATTTGTATACCTTCTCCGTTTGGGTCGTCGGTCAATAAAAGGGGACATTGTCCTACAATTTAAATAATTTCAATTATAATTGTGGAAAAAATGAACTGTTATCTACCAAAAACTAAGTACTTTTTTCAAATTTATCCGTAGTATGTAGAAAATAAAGTTAGTGTAAATATCTGTTTCTTGGCTTTCTCCAACAACAGAATCTTTAGTGTATATTGATCAATAAAATATTTATTCTAAAGCCTCAGTTTCCTCCAAAAGTCGCAGCCGCCAGCGACATCGAATTGGTAACTGCGATCGAATTGTCACAACCCTACCTGTTTTCCTGGGATAGCTCCACTCGCTGCTACCCACTATTATTTATCAAGTTGGTATGTCTATATAACAAATAATATTTCTAATGTTGTTGAGTTATCAAACGGAAGAGGAGAATCTTCTCTTCTTATTAACATGACATCAAGAATAGAAAAGGTCAAAAGTTGATAAGATGTTTCGGCTGAGAGGTATGGAGGGATTTCAAGCAATTCTCATGAAAAATCATTTACAAAACATCAATTTAATTATTAAAACACTGAAAGACAATTATTACAGCTCAAAACTACCTGTTTCAATATGAAATTCGCAGCGGCCAGTCGTTTGTCTGCTTCCAGAGCAAGCAAGCCACCGCGACTGAACGAACAGCGAACAGTTGTCGCAGCGACTTGGTAGCAGCTACGAAAACACAAACATTGAAATACAATGGAGAAGTCTCGAAGACTCGGTCGCAGTCGCCGGCGACTGCGATTTGGTAGCTGCGACCGAGTCGTCACGACCCTGTTTTCCTCGGATAGCGCTAGCGCTAGTCGCTGTTGCCCACTACTATTTTTCGGTTGTCAAGTTGGTCTGTCTATATCAATAACAATGAATCTAAAAAGTCTGTCCTACTAATATTGTAGAGTTATCAAGCGGAAGAGGAGAATCTCCTATTTTTATTAACGTAACATCAGGAACAGAAAAGGGAAAAAGTTGATAAGATGTTTCAAGCAATTCTCATCAAAAATCATCTGCAAGACAATGAGCCGAAATTCAAAGAATTCTTAGGAGTTGCAAAACATCAATTTAATTATTAAGACACTGAAAGATACTTATCACAGCTCAAAATCACTGGTTTCAATGTGAAATTCGCAGCGACTGCGACTGCTTGTCTGCTTCCAGAGCAGGCAAGCTACCGGCGACTGAACAAACGGCGAATGTTAGTCGCAGCGACTCGGTAGCAGCTAGGAAAACACAAACATCAAATAACAGCGGAGATGTCTCAACGACAGCCAGCGAACTTTTGGAGGAAACCAAGACTAAATTTCCACAATTTGAGACAGGCTTACGCTGACTCCACTGTACCATTAATTAAAGCTCAAAATCCACAAAAACTATTTTTGCCAGGCTTATTTTTTACTAAAGAAATATCAGATTATTATTTCCTATTTAATATGTACAACTACTTTATTATCAATAAGAAATAAATATATTACAACAATTAACATTCGTAACCTTGACATACCACGAGCACGTGTTATGGAGAGGTCGATCCATTGACAAGTTAATTTATTTTCTCCACGGGTCGTTCATCATATCTACACACACATACACAAACACATGCATTTATTTCCAAATTTGTACAATATCATTAAATGTATTTTCTATACTTTTGTTTTATTTCAATAATTATATTAAATCAATTCAATATGAGTCTCATTTGAATCATCATCATCATCAACTCCAAGAAATTAATATATAGATAATATATATTGCAAACTAGCTTTTGCCTGCGAATCTGTGGGCGTGGAAAACTGCATTCAATTTCATGTGGTACTTTTTTGTGTGATGCGTTTACAAACCTACAGACAGAGAGACAGACGCGGTAAAATGGAGCCTATGTTTTAAGTTTTAAGTGAGCTTAATTTATATTGCAGTGCTATTTTTATCGTTGCAATAATAAGCTGTTGTTATTATTAAACATGTTTTGAGCTCAATCTGACCATTAAACATATTCACACCAAATAAGAATAAAATTATACTAACGAAATCAAAAATATTCCTTATTTTTCCATTTTTTTAAGAAGGCTGCATAACGCAATGCCAACTGCATGGCGTCATAATGTCAGCATTATTGTATTCACGTTAGCCATTGAATACCTTGTCAATGTCATGTTTTTGAAATGGTCCTAAAATTTGCGAAATGATAATAATCATAAATGTAAAATAAAAAGTAAAACATTTTCAATCATTTATTATGACCAGTAAAGATTATTTATTAATAAAAATAAACTTATTTTACAAAAATTCATTGTAAATATGACTCCCTTAACTATTGAAGACGGCTTGTAACCTTCGCCGCCACTGACCTATGGCTTTGTTTACAATTTCCTGAGGAAATTCCTCCCAGCAGAACAAGATTCTTTGTTTTAATTCTTAAACATTGTGGATAACAACATTTTCATGAACCATGGCTTCTAAACGGCTCCAAATATTATAATCCACTGGATTTAAATCCGGGCTGTTGGGCGGCCACAAACTTGGTTCAATAAAATCAAGGCAATTCTCCCGAAGGTATCGAATGGTTGCTCTAGAAGTATGCGATGGAGCGCCGTCTTGTTGAAACGTGTAGTCGTCCGAAATCATTTCCATTTCGGGAAGAAACGTCGCTAAAATGTCCGTTTGGTAAACATTTGCATTTATTTTTGCTCCTGCTTGGACAAAAATAATTCTTGTTGTGGCCTTGGCACAAGTAAGGAAGCAAGTGGAATTTCAGATTTTTTTTGGACATCGGAGTATACACGGTTATTTTGTGGATTCTTTGGCTGACGCAAGGAAAATAGTTTTTAATAGTTTTTCGTCTGTAAACCATATTTTTCCAATTTGTTCTCTTGTTCGAAATCTCCTTAGTAATGCTTGGCATCTTTCAAAGCTTTTATTCTTGAAATTAGGTGTAAGTTTGTGACAATAAATCTTTTTGAAGGGTCGTAAGTTGATGTCTTTTCTTATAATATTTCTTACTGAACCGCGTTTTATCCCTGTTATTTTATTAATTTTTCTTGAAATTAATAGATACCTACAGTTCCAGGCTCAGCGTTTTGAAAAATTTGTCGTACTTGTTCGATATTGAATTGACTTCTGCCTCTTCTTTTCTTCCTCGTCCAAGCTTCATCATCAAATAACCGTGAGTTAGGTTTAAATGCTTCAAAAAGTAGCTCACTGTACTAATACGCCAATTACGATTCGGAAACATTTTAACTACTTTTCTTGCACCGTAATTGTTTTCGTGTAAAGCTTTTATCAAAATCTTATCTGGATTTGACAACCCCATATTTTAATGAATTGACATTGAATTGAAAACATGACATTGACAAGGTCTGGCTAACATGAATAAAATAAAACTGACATTATGACGACATGTAGCTTTCTAAGAAAAATGGAAAAAGAAGGAATATTTTTGATTTCGTTAGTATTATTTTATTCTTATTTGGTGTGAATATGTTAAATGGTCAGATTGAGCTCAAAACATGTTTAATAATAATAACCGCATATTATTGCAACGACAAAAATAGCACTGCAATATAAATTAAGCTCTCAGTTCGGCCCTGTAATGTCATCCTTGTACGAAATAACAGGAGTCGTTCAAGAATTGACGAATTCCTACTGTGTCCAAATATTATTGAAATCGGCTTGGAAACAAAAAAGATATTAGAGGTTAAAGTGTGTTCTAACTAAATTTTGCCCACAGATCGGTGAAAACTGCATTCAATAATTATTGTATGCAGTAGTTTTTGCGTGATGCGCAGACAGACAGACAAAAATTCTAAAAACTGTTGTTTTGGCTTCTGTTCCTCTAGTAAAGACCCCCCATATTAAATTATTATTAAATATCTACAATGTAGGTACAGACATCGGTCTGTTACAATTATATATGTATAGATGTCACATTCAAGTTAATTATTTGGCGCTGTTGGATAGGTGATGGCCTACATGTACAGTGCATCCCATTTTGGTTGAGACAGCCAGGTATCTCGGTTATTGTTGAAGATAGAACCTTGCGGTTTTCGCCTTCCTGTGTCACTTTTTTGTGAAACTCCAGATGGCGTGAACAGATTTTGCCTAACTTCTTTTGTTACAGAGCGTTTTTAAAAATTCACACTTTTTCGATTCCCACAGATCTACGAAGTGTCTCAGAGATAATGTCAAATTGAAAACTTCTCCCATTGAGAATCTTTTGCAGAATCCAGTGGCGCACTCAATATTTTATTTCGGGGTATGGTAATGGAAATACCACTCAAACTTATAATTTTTTCAATGAACACCCTGTATATTATTCTCTTATTAAATTCCTTATTTTTTTCTTCAAAATAATATATAATATATGGACATGAAATTTTAAAAAATGCTCCAAAATCACTAAAACATTGAATTTTAATAGTGGGCTATGGTTTTTTCAGACAAAAAAGGTTCCAATTGACGAAATATTAATTGTGAATTTTCCATGAAAGAAACAAAAACAATACTAACCCTAATTCACCAAAAAACACAATACTTATTTATTGAATTGTTCAATTTGATGTCCATTTTCCACCCATAATTGACTCACTTTCTCAATGCGTTTTAATGCATTTAAAATATTAAGGGCCGTCTTTGTAAATTCTAGAAAGCTTCCTCTGTTGTTGCTCATAATAAATAAACATAAAGTTATCAAAAATGCTGTAAAATTACTAACACATTGAATTTTAATAGTACCATGGATTTCAAAGTCTTACTACAGGGTTTATTATTTTTATAGTAGGTCACAGGCGATACAAATATTGTTATTGCCTTTTGGAGCATTGTTTTATCAAGTGATTGTGGAGGAATCAACAAATCTGCTGTCATGAGAATCAAATAGGTTATTCTTTTGAGTTTGTGCTTGGCAATTTTGTGAATTTGTGAAATTTTATAATGGCTTCAAAACATTTTTTGAACAACAAAAAATTTGATATCATAAAATGTATCAATCTGTACCATGAAGATGTTTACGAAGCTTTAGAACCATATTTAAACAGGTAAGTTTTAAAAACAAGATGTCATACAATGTGTTATTGTGAAATACTAGTTTACCTTTTTAAAGATGACTCTAATGCTTCGTGAACATTTTCATGCCACTGATTGATAGCTGCATTTTATGATATCACATTTTTTGTTGTTCTAAATTTTTTTTAATGCCATTATAAAGTTAATTTATTATTCTATGCCAATAGAACACATCAAAATTGATTCTCATGACAGCAGATTTGTTGATTCCTCCACAATCACTTGATAAAGCAATGCTCCAAAAGGCAACAACAATATTTGTACCCTCTGCGACCGACTATAAAAAAATCAAAAATAATAATCCCTGTAGTGAAACTTTGAAATCCATGGTACTATTAAAATTCAATGGGTTAGTAATTTTACAGCATTTTTGAAAACTTTATGTTTATATATTATTATGAGCAACAACAGAGGAAGCTCTCTAGAATTTAAGGCCCTTAATATTTTAAATGCATTGAAACGTATTGAGAAAGTGAGTCAATTATGTGTTATAGAGAATGAACATCAAATTGTACGAAGAAACCATAGCCCACTATTAAAATTCAATGTTTTAGTGATTTTGGAGCATTTTTAAAATTTCATGTTCATATATTATATATTATTTTGAAGAAAAAAAAAGGAATTTAATGAGAATAAAATACACGGTGTTCCTTTGAAAAAATTATATGTTTGAGTCGTATATCCACTACCATACCCCGAAAAAAAATATTGAGTGCGCCACTGGATTCTGCATAAGATTCTCTAAGGGTTATTGGGAATTTTCAAAAACGCCCTGTAAATTATGAACAAAAGAAGTTGGGCAAAATCTGTTCACGCCATCTTGAGTTTGACAAAAAAGTGACACAGGAACGCGAAAACCGCAAGCTTCTATCTTCAACAATAACCGAGATACCTGGCTGTCTCAACAAAATGGTATTTTTGATACAGAGAAATACACATCTGAAACATAAAATACAAGCGTCATTAATCGCAGACAAAATTTCTTTTTTGAAAAATTGCGCCATTCTCAAACTGCGTTCGAAACAATCACTTTTGAACATCCTGCCACATTTTGAAGTCTCCAGAGGGGCCCCCTTGCTCCCCGGAGCCCCTAGGCAATGAACCCTACCCCTCGCCACCAACACCTGTTGTTTAACAGTAGGTACCCCGCTTGTCATATAACTCAAATGAATTGTATATATCCTCCGTTTATCGAGGTGGCTCAGCAACGTGTTGTTTGATGAAAACATGGTCACAGTTAGTATCGCATTATAGTCATTAAGTCAGATTCAGATATATAGTATCTAATAATGCTTAAGTTTTTCTTAAAATAAGTCAACTAGAAAATTTACTGTACCTTAATTATTTGTACTTAATAATCTACAACATTTTTCGCTCGTTAATATATGTACCTACCATTAATCAGATTGCTATTAAATTTCAGTGACTGTGTTCTGTACACGCCTGCGAAGTCTTCAACTGAAGAAAGATGTTTGTCTTTCTATTTGTTGCCTTTACGTTCCTATGCAATCCAGACCATTATACAGGGTGTTGGGTAAACATGCGGCAAAAATTCAAGGGGTTATTCCTTGTCCTACTCTAAAAATATTTTGACCTATGATGATTTTCTAAAAACCCTTTTGTTTCGAAGATACAGCGTGAACAAAATTGTTTAACAACAATATACAGAGATAGCTGGATTGGTCGAGGTGGGCCACACTCATAGCCTGCTCTATCCCTCGACTTAAACCCCCTGGGTTATTACGTATGAAGGTATCTGAATTCATTAGTTTACGGTACTTGCAAAATCGTATAATTGCTGGGTGTAACTCAATTTGAAATGACCCTGGTGTGTTTGAAAGAGTTCGGCAGTCAATGACGAGAATATTGAATGCTTGTAGCCAGACTGGAGGAAGTCATTTCGAACATTTATTGTAGTTTGAGCAACTTTACATGTACTTTTTGATAATAAAATGTTGTTATTGTCGCAAATTTTATTCGCCCTCTATCTTCGAAACAAAGGGGTTTTTAAAAAATCATCACAGGACAAAATATTCTTAGAATAGGCCAAGGAATAACCGCTTGAATTTTTGCCGCATGTTTACCTAACACCCTGTATACAGTTTAGGTAAGTTGTTCTGTGGGTGTCCATGAAGGTTCTGCCTAAGCAAATGAATATTAGGCCGGGCACAGCCATGTCTATATAACCATGGGGCACAACTAGTGAAATACAAAATCGAAGACCAACTCACAAGTTTACTACTTTTAACTGTAAAATGAATCACTGAAATCGTTTAACTTTTACAATGCAAAAAATGGTAAAATAAAAAGAAGCAAATTTTAAACATCCAGCTAGGTATATTTGAAATATGTAAAAAAGAGAATTTCATATTGGACAAATAAGCTCAAGATTTAAAAAAAATCTGATGCAATTTGTATAATTTATGATGATGTTGATAGCATATTAATAACGAGTGTCAGAAAGAATATTAAACAATGTTTGTATTGATAAGTTTTAAAAGAATATTTATTTTTCTCCCACATGGTTTCTACTACAAAGTCAAAAAAAGTTTTCTCGTGATGACAAAAGAAATTATCTTTGAAATGTATGTCTTCTCTCTATATCTCTTCCAAAGAGTTGCAGACATATCTTTGTTGAAGAAACACGCTAAAAAAACAAGTGAGAAATACACAACCACGCCCAAATAGATTTCTGTGTTATCTGACATGGCCCAAAAATGGTATGTGAACCCAATTCCTTCCACCTATCATGTTACCGGGTAATCCAAAACTGAAAATTTTTTTTCGTATTTATTATATACCTATCTCAATTTATCCACGAAGAACGTTCTCCCGGGTGTCATGTGTTGTAATTAATGTCTGTTACGGGGAGGTTAAAGTGTTCAGCGCATAACATTCCAACATGTCATCATCAATAATCGTGAAAGAAAACATTGGTAGATTTAAATATATCTATACAAAGGATAGGTTACTATTTTTTTGCCCTGCCTCCTCTATAAGTATCAATATAAATTGAAGGTGTTGTTTATAATGGATATCTTGTTTTGTGTGATGAAATCCGTCATGGGTTTAGTTTTGCGCTGCAATGAAACGGGGATACAATAGGTTATTTATCAAGTCTGAAAAGGGAACGGGTGTCGTTATATTATGCAATTCGATTTGTCGCTCTCAAGTACATAAAATTTTATGATTTTATTATACTAGCTCCATTTTTTTGATTTGGACAACAAAAGAATACTTAATGCTACTGAAAACTCTGTACTTCCACCAATTTGCCAACATAAAAGTCGATACTGAAACAGCAGGCAAAATTCCTATAGTATATTTTTTTATAAAAAATAAGACCAATTTCAATAGCTGCTGCATTAAAAAAATCAAAACAAGTTTAATTTTATGGTTGTTGGTAATTTTGAAATTGTGCAGTTGCAGTTGAAAACTTTTGGCACCAACTTCACTAGTACCAGCACCAATAGAATCAATAATATTTTGTATTTTAAAGTGCACTAACTAATAAAGTAGGTAAATTTTTTTGAAAAAAACATTTATTTCACACTTTTAAGTGTAACATTAGTCACGAAAATTCTTGAACGTACATCAATATAAATATATATAAATTATTAGCTTGTACTTGTACAGATTTTCAATTTTCGAAAGAAATTACCCCCTCTACATAGCGAAAATACACATATTTGAGATTTTAATATCGTTGTAACTTGAAAACCGTAACTGTTTTTGAAAAATGTTCAATTTCCGGATATTGTCTTATCTTGAACTCTGTCGTCTCAGATTTTCGAGAAAAATTGCCCTCTCCACTCCCTTCGGGGGCGTTTTTGGAGATTTCAGATTTGAGTTTTTACGAATAAGGGACCATTTCTCACGTCTCCTCTTTCAAATGAATCAAAATTCATCAAAATTGGAGAACGTATACTATATACAGCGCGCGAACAAGTGATTTAGGTATTAGTCATAAAAATGGCTGAAATAAGGCGGTAATAATCTAGCCTATTCATATTGCTGTAACTCAGAGACCCTTGACTTTTTCGAAAATGTCCAAAAAACCATAAGCCACTAAAAATATTTTTCAAAAAATTTTGCCTCCTCTGGCTCCTTTGGGGGAGGTTATATTGCCATTGAAACAAAAAGTACTAGAAGAGAGAACCTGAACACTGGACGAACATGGATGGGGCAGACCTGTTCCGAGGAACATCTAGCCGTTGCTACTATAGCCCTTAAATTACTACCCTAATCGGAGTAAAGATGATGGGTTATTGAAGCAGTAGCATCAAAAAACAGAGAATTTTCAGATAGGGGGCTGAGACTCATATGATATAAGTTAGCGTTATTTTTTTGTAAATATAAAATTTTATTGATTAATAACTTCTGAAACGGCAGGCTTTGTTTTACTCATCCACGCTAAGATATTTTTGACCTAATCCTCCAACATACTCTTAAATCTAAATATTTTCATTTAGTAGAAGACAGAAGCCAAAAAATGCTAGTAAGATATACCGCAGATAAATATCATTGTTCTAAAAGAAGTTATCTAAGTTTCAAATGCTCTATAATCCTAGCTTCTATTGTTGACTTCTAAAAGTTTTCAAAACAAAAGTTTTCAAGTATTATTTTTGGTAATACGCCAACTATGCAACGTCATCACAAACAGAGATACTCTTAGATGCCCACATGTTTTTTTTCTAGAAAATATTTATATGCATTTGTCAAGTCGAATAAACCATTACTCACCGTAATATATATGGAAGTGTTATTTTTTTGTCTCTATGCAAATATTCACAGAAATAATATAACTGATCGTACGCAATGAAGGTTACCGAATTGTTTAGTCTGAAGCTATAGGTATTATTCCAGATACCTACACCTTAGCTGCTAATACGTTTATTCTTTGGAATATGATTTATTTCTTGTTTATATATTGCGAATAGCCATCGTGATAACAAAGTCATTAGTAATTACAATGCAGATTATTAATCAATCTCAACTTGGGGAGTGAGTATTGAAATTTTAACAGAATTCTCTCAATTATGGTGAAGCCTATAAATCATAGATATATAGAAAGTGAGAAAAACAGTCAGTAAAATGATAAAACAAAACCTATAAAAACAAATCCTTACCAGTTCTATATCCAGCATTAGAAAGATAAGTAGCAAAGGACCTTGTCTCATGAGTAGCCTGCCATTGGGTGCTGGAACAGTTGTCATTGTTGGTGTACACTTGGTGATTGTGCACGTACATCCCCGTCAACAGCGAAGACCTTGAGGGACAGCACATTGGGGTGGTGACGTACGCATGTCTAAACTCAGCACCATGATCCCTAATACTTTTCAGCGTCTTTGGCATAAAATTCAGCGAGCCAAGCTCAACATCTTGATCATCAGTGAGGATCAGAATGATGTTCGGTTTATGATTGTTTCTGGATGAGGTCAATGGGGAATAAACCTGAGACTTTCGTTGTCGGCGGTTGACATACCCTTCACAGGAAATGCTAGCTACGAGTGTCATCAGCACTACGAGGAGGCGAAAAATCAAAGCTGCCATGACAGCTCTAGTCTTCGTTGTTGATTTATTTTGTATTAAAGAGGGAAAGTTTGGAATCTCCCGGTTTCGCTTTATATAGTCTCGTCTACGCCATGGTATTCAATCAGATCCGATGTCTTCTAGCCATTGCAAACATTTAATCTGTAACAAAACGAAACATATTTTAGTTTAATTTCAAAAAGTCAGATATTCTAATATATTTTTTTTAGGAATTCATAAGGGATAGATTCTAATTTTGATAATCAAATAAATAAATTACATGGGAATCTATTAGATAGGATGAATGCTCTTGATTTATTTGACTTGAAGAGTCACTATCTCAAATACCAAATTTATCTCTTAAAAGAGATTTATTTTACAAATATCTAGGAGACATCTGTCCAAATGATAAATTGTCGAAATCATTGGTTTGTGCTGGCATAGATGGTAATGTCTAGGTACCTATATGAAAAAAACTTTTCAAAATCTTTGAATTTATATAAATTTGAATTCTAATTAATTGTAAAATAACTTCTAAGTATTATTTTATATATTTTAAAGTATGAATCACAATTTAGATTTACTCTCCTTGTATAATGCTTTGATTATTGTGTTAATTTTTGATTAAGTTGTTATTGAATCCACAACAAAATTCAAGTATTTAATTGATATTTGTGAGAAGCTTTATAATTTCTGACTTGGTTTTTGGAGGAGAAGGAAGGGGACAAGTTAACAAAGCTTCTACAATATCAGGATATCCTGAGGAATAACGACGTCCACGGAAAAGTGAAGAACAAAATATTATATATATATATATATATATATATATATATATATATATATATATATATATATATATATATATTTTCTTATTCAAAGGCTTAAACCTAGCTGGTTTTTGGCAATTTTCCTTACAATCACTGAGCCAAATTAATACCTCAATGCCGCTCTATAACCTTAGGCCTGCATCAACTTTTATAACACGATAATATATCACGCTCATTAACCCATTAACGGCCAACTGCATACCGCATCAAATTATCATTCACAGAGCTATCAAAATGTTAATTAAGAAACAATTATTGTTTATTTTCTAAAAGCCGATTAATAAAACGTTTCTCGGAGCATTATCAATTATTATTATGCGACCTATAAAAATAAAAATGTTAGATGGGATATTCTTGCAGTAGATGAGTCGCAGCTGGGAAAACAACGTTGTGGTGCAGCTACGAGTAGGATTTTTATTTCCCATCGCACATTGTATTAAGTATTATGCCAATTTGTGACATCATCACTGTTATAACACACAGTTAGCTGCTGGGTTAAAGTTCAAAGTAGAATAACGTGAAAGCTATTACCAACAATCTGGCATGACTTAAAGCATAATTTCATATTTTCAAATAATCAAATTCTTCCTAATATCGATTGAGATTTCAACAGTTCGTTCTTTTTAGCAATTTTGATATTTTTTGTTTATTAGAAACCTACATCCCTATTCATCTAAATTAAAAATGTTGAAGAAAACGAAACTCATCTGAATGAAAAACTCGGATTTTCAACTTCATTTTTGTATTTAGAAAACTAGTTTTATTCTATATAACAGACAGATACTAAGATTATTTTCCATTTGTTTCAATAATTGTGGACTGCTAGAAAAAGTACCTAATAATAAAAGTAACTCTTGAGATCCGCTAATAGCCCTGAAAAAAAATCATAAATCTTGTTCGTATTTGAAAGTCTGAATGTTCTATTCTATTTTATTCCAGCAGCTACGCTAATCAACCTATTAAAATTTTCAGCTTTATTGAGCAGCACGTCTAAAAATACAATAAGACAATTATTCCGCATGTCATATAGATTACTTCGTTCCTCAACCTCACAAACCTCGTAATCCAGATTAAAGTGACATGACACGTTAACACCGGTAGGTACCTACAATAAATCTATTTATAAATAGCGACTTGACAGCTCAGTTTGAAGAATACACTTCCGCAGTGTTACCGAGGCTATAATCGTGTTGATCTTGGCAAGATATATCAAAGTAGATGTTGACGATTCTTCTTTTCGATATGGTAAACGTGTGGTTGTATCAAACAGGCTATATAGTTTTTAAAGAACATGTGGATTTTACTAATGTTTCTTTTTATTAAATAGGCTCTCGTGATAATTGCAGTGCGCTCAGCAGTTTCAGAAATAAAGGTGGGAAATATAATTTCTCGTCTTTTTCCTTTAAAATCTGTTTACCATAAAATTCAAAAAAGTATTCAGATTACTATAAACGGTCCTTTCATTTAAATTCTCACAGGATCCACTTTGAAGAAAGTTTTTCTTTAAATTTTCTAAATTTTACAAAAAAATCTAGCTCCAGTGTCTTTGCTCAGAACCTTCAGAGAAAATATGTTGTGACAGAAGAGGACAGACAGACACCAGAGTGATCTCATAATATTTTAGTAGCAATTTCTTCAACTATAAATAAATATAAATTAAAGCAAATTCCTTCTGGTTCTTTACAATCCAATTCGTAGAAACATACATTAAAAATCCAATTACATTTAAATAATAATTTTTTCAATGTTCTTTGTTCTTCTATTACTAAAAAATAAACCATTAACATTTCCAAAAGCATCTTTTATGCTTAAATATCTCCAGTTCTAGTGTCTATAATTAAAAGTGAGTGCATTGCTCCACTTTGGACAATTTGCTACATATTTTCAATGGAACCATTTATATCTGTAATTCGAGTGTGTACCTATTGCTTCAGATTTTTCAGATTGGTTGTGGTTAGAAATTGATCATATACGGTTATTAGCTAATATAAACTAGAATTCTCAAGTTAATTATAAAGTTTTAACTGTCATCTTTACATATACTAATAACTAACTTTGATAATGATTTATTCTATTAGCCATATAGTTTCGATACGCAAAATATCATTTTCTTATTGAAAAAAGAAGTATAAAAACTGTTGTATGAACTTCCTAAAAGATCATTACCTACTTTAAAATACAAGTGACTCATACAGTTTTCTCTACAGAATTTATATCCAGATTCCAGATAAATGTTCATACTTTTTTAATAAATCAGAGTGCTCTAAAAAGTTCAATGCCATCTTAATCGGGCAGTGAGCTTTTTCGTGCAGAGAAATAAACATTTTCAGAGGATTAGGTTCTCAAAAAAAAAACAAAATGTGTGCAACAAAATGCAGTGGAAAACTTCAACATCAGTATAGCTTGTTGGAAAAGCAGGGGTTTTAAATGAGCAACCAACTTCGTGAAAATTGAACAATAAAAGACCGCCGGGAATTGGCTCACTCTCTATATTATTTCGGTCGATGCACCGACCGTTCTTCGCCAAAGTTTTTATACCAGTAGAATTGTGATTCTGATGTTATATGTTTTTTTTCTAGAATATGTGAACTAAGCCTCTTCCATATATCCGCTGTAAAGTATTATTCGTGCAAATTTATTTCAAATGTATGTATGTATCACATATTTGTTCAACTGATCTCCAATAGGCAAGTTTTATCGGATAAATTATGTTTTACCCAGGAACTCAAATGAAAGAAACTCCAGAACATGAGTACATGGAAAAATAATAGTTTTACCCGCATAACGCTTCTGACCGACATTTATTCTATACATTGCATTATTGTCCCCTGGATCTAAAAATTTTAAGTGCAAAGAAAGTGCTTAAGTTTTTGTTATATATCTGGAACAAAAGGAAAGTTTACACAATAGAATATTTTGGTACAACAAAGCAACAATACGAGATGTTATCGTTACAAAATTATAACAAAAATAACTAAAATGAAATTAACAATACAAATTCGTAAGCAGACAAGGTAAGTTGTTAATGGATAATTTAGATTCATATTGCAGAAGGATAGCGATACAGTTTTTTATAAAGCAATAAACACTGGTCTAAGGCAGAGTATACTTTGTTAAATTCTGTCATCATTGTTATAAAGAATCAAAACATCAACATTTATAAAATATGTACGCAGAATAAGCAATGAAATTCATGTGTCATTTAGATACTAGAACATACTTATTTTAATCTGCTTGAACACATCACTTCGAAAAGGGCAATTTTACTACTTTACGACATAATGAGAATCAATCGACACAGGTGAATTCCACTGTCATTTACACCATTAATTAAGATAATTTATAAAATTAATGTTAAACAAACCTCCTATCTATAGTACTAACAAACTACATGAAGAATCAGGTATATTGGACTTGAGGCAATTATTGTATAAAACTCAAAACTGTAGGGCAGAGATCTTATCGTTTTTTGGGCCCCACAGCATTCATTTACCTACCAGAAGACATACAGAAAACCGAGTCATTTTTGCAACTGAAAAAATCAATAGATATATTTATATCAAGTATTCCCGTGTAAAAATTTGTGAAATTTTTAACCGGAGAAATTAGACTGCTGCAACAAATCTGCAAAAATAAAATAAAACAAAAACATAAGTACAAAAAATTGTTTCAGTATTAGATAATTATTCATATCTTTGTGATTTTATAGTTCTACTTATTTTTATAGGTGCATGATCTTTTATCCATGTGATCTAGTGTGATCTAGTGTATATTTGACTGTATGTTTGTATGATTTTTTTGATTTTTTATTCAAGTGATATTATCTATTGAAACTAATACGATATACTTTCTTTTTTTATTTATAATTGTACCTATCTGTTTCTACATTTGTGATTTTATAGTTATTCTACTTTATTTTTATTATTGTATGATTACCTCCTTATTCCCTTTATGTAAACTTTATATTATATTTATATTCTCATTTCAGTATAATCTCTTTTACCACATAGAAGCAATACTTAATGCTTCTGTAGTCTATACCATGTTTGTGCATTTAATGTAAATGTATGAATAAATTATTATATCATATATATATATATATATATTATTCAAGAAAAATGAGAAAAAAATACAGGAAATATTTTAACTCTAAAGTCAATTTAACAATGCAATTGAAAAATACCAAGTTATGGTAGCTGTCAAAAAGCAAGTTGTCAATGGCATTAAATATTAGCATCTGAAAAATATAGGTAGGTACATATGTCACAGATGAGACAGAGTGTTTCTAAAAACAAGGAGGGTTCATTTTCACATATAAAGGTCTTAACTTTTGAACTTCATTGTGCAAAAGTTTTTTTTGGTATGGTAGGTATTACAAAATATATTCAGATTAGATTTATTTTATTGTTTTAGCGTTTAAAAAATATTCCCTTGAATACATTATTTTTAAAGTTACATAAATTATTTTTTTCTCGTAAATGGTCTAACGCGATGAAAATGAATAAATTTAATTGTTTTGAGCGAAAATCGTATCTCAAAAACACCGTATTTGCTCATAAAGTAATGACAATTTCATAAATATTTTTTTTAGAAAAAGCAGTGGCATATCCTGTATGAACGCCACTGGAAACGATTAACGCATAGAAGATGCGTACCACGTTTCACAAAAAACATTTAGGGTCTCAAAATGGACCCAAGAAAAACCACCTTGAATATTCGTAAGTATATAATTGACAAAGATCCTGTTTAAGAGATATATGAAAGCACGATCGTATTCGAATGCAATGTCAAAATTTCATAGCAACCGTTGAATAACTTCCGCAAAAAGTTTATTTCAGTAATGTAAAATTTGGAATAAAATAATTCCATGAATATTCCAAATATACAATGTGTCAGTAGGTATGTGAGATTGCTATGAATTGTTTCCTTTTTTTTCAACTCTATATATGAACATAGCGTCTGTTCCGTTTCGTTTGCCAGAAGAAGTTTTTGCCAATGCCATTAATAAGAATATTCTGGAGCACTATATATAATTTAGGCTCTCTAAACATAGAAGAGTTACATTGTATTGCGTGCAGCAATATCAATCTGCTGTTCTGTTGGAAGCAAAATATGTACTTGTGTAAAGACAGATAAGTTAGACTAAGGCATCCTAAAAGTATGATTCACATTTAGGAAATTACAAGAAAAATATCTATGAAAGTTACCTGATCTAAGCAAATTTGACCATTATGTACCTACTTTTGTGTACACTAATAGATCTAGAATACTATTTTCAAAGATACAGTGAAGCAACCACTCATTTTTCAAATTATTATAATTTCAGGAAGATCTATTCTGCTCGAGATAGAAATTTTTCATATCGTGATATCGGGTTTTCATCAGCAAAAAAGGAATGAGTTTGTAAGGATTGTTGTAGCATGGATATAATAGCGAGCAGATCCTAGTCACTGTAAAATTGTCGAAAAAAAATCTTTTAGCATTTAGAATGTAGGACACTAAATGTGAATTGCGGTTTCTATGTTATTCTCAAGTATTTAAAATCTGTTCAGTTAATGATTTATCAAAGATGTGTGAATATAGAATTCACCGGCATGTTAGTTAGATTAGTTAAAACTTAAACTACGTATAGGTATGGGCGAGGTATGATATCAGACCGCGATAAATCTAATAGCACATTTTTCATTTAGATGATAAATATCGATATTTAAATGAAATGATCGGTCAATATAATCAATGGACTCGTGAAATAATTAGATGAAGGTGCGGTACCGTTTTGCAATAATCTGACTACGAGTCGGAAGAAAGTGTTATGGGATTATTTAACATATCTACATCTACATCTAAATTGTGTTGTAGGTAAAAGTCCATTGTCTCAAAGTCGAGTGAAGTAAAATGTAGAAAAAAGAAACTCACAGTCATTCTAAATTGTGTTTTGTAAACATTGCAAAACTGTCAAAAACTAGATATGTCACATATATGAACCAAAATTGAAACATGCAACTTTCAATGAAATGAAATGAATGAATTTTTAAACAAAAATATTTCAAAAATATACTTAAAGAAACGTACCCATTCTATACAATTGCATCTTTCCGAAAATAACGGGAATGACTATGGGTTACTGTTATTTTAGTTGAACGGAACATTTCCATCACTGCAAATTTTCAGAATGGAAATGTGACGGTCCAATAGGCCGATTACAGTCAAGCACCCTTCATATGTATTTGTCTATGATTTGTTTCAGTGCCAGGATTTCATGTTTGGAAATCGAATATAAGTAACTGGCAATTTTTATCTGAGTGTGGTTCTCCTCAGATTTGCTTAAGGAATCATTTTCCCCTTAGATCTCTTCTAAGCTAATAATAAAAAACGTGACTATGCTATAGACGTCATAGGAACGCTGAGCTTACATTTTTTGTGAGCTTCTACCACATGTAGTAGCCGAAAGAAATTAATCCACAAATAACAACTTCTATGGTCGCCTTGACGTGCTACCATAACTCAGCATTTACCCGGACGTGTATATTGGAAATTGAACATTTTAAGGGATTAAGTCATTATTGCGAGACGTTCCAACGATAACCCGTCATAAATACCGGATTAATATCTGCTTTCCGCTAGTCGCCTTGAATTATTACCTCTTTCGCCATTCCCTAGTTTCTTGTGCATGGGTAAATTATCTTAAACGGATCTCAGATTTAATATCTCTTTAGGGCGAATTGAAATTCAATTGACTTCTAGTCGATACGATAAATCTCGTATCCGACGTTTTACAGTATATGTGTGAAGTCGATAGAAGAATATTTAAGTGAGTTATTTACCAGCATAATCATTTAATACACCAGGATTATTGCAGCGTGAGAAGAACCAGCTTCACTATATAGAGATGCGGTTTTTTTTATAAAAACAAAGTTATGTAATATGAAAATGGTTGATTAGATGGAGAATTTTATCATAATGGTTTAATTTATTTACTCGCTATCACAAAGCAGTTGTGGTTTAAAAAATAAATATATTCTAAGTCGTACCAGAGATTTGGGATTCCAGCATGTGTGTATAGTTGGGCAGTATGTCATCCACATTCACTCCCTAATAAACTTCACCGAAAAGGTTTTTTCACAGACTATTTTCAAAAAGATGTCACTTGCCTGGTGTGAAATGAGTGAGTTAGTGCTAAGATATACTAATGGCACAGCTTACCTATTGTTAGATAGGCTGTGCTAATGCCAACTAGAAGAGTTCAATCATGAAAATAAATAAGGCAAGCGACATGACCAGAGAGTTTTGTAAAGATTGAATGTTGAAGCAGATGACCCCTCGTGGAATTTCTTCTTCCAATCATTCTCACCTATTAAGTCTTTTTTGAATTATTTGTAGAAAGTAACAATGGAACTGGAAAGCTGATAATAGGGAATATACTATGATCCAGTATTTAATGATTACATAATTATGTAGATGTAAGTGAAAAAGATAAAAAAAATTCCCACTGCCTGTGATGACTTATCAGAGCAAATTTGATTTTCACTTTTATATTTCAAGAGATGAAAACCTCTTCCTGAGACAACAAAACATAAGCTATTGGTATACCTGTGGTTCTGAGCAGAGATTACCTTGCGATCGAACAGACGGACTATGTTACTTTCTAAGCGCTGCAGATTTTGATAAAACTTTCTTCTCGAGGAACATATCTGGGAAGAGTCTGAAAAGAGGAAAAATCAATTGTCATATCTGCTTATTTACATTCTGGCTAAACGATTCACCTTGCGATAAATATGAATATGACCATTGTGGTTGGTCTCAGCATGATAAAAAATGAATGATCACACAAGATAACTAACGATTTCCAGATTCTCAGTGGAATTTGCTTGAAAGCAACAGGAAGGTCGTTTTAGTAGATTCCCCAGATATTTCAATTTAATATACCTACTAGAAGGAATCAGTGAAAACAATTCTAGAAACCCCTTACCAAATCCAATATTTAGGGGAAATAAAAAATATGCTTCCACGACCAATCAGAAATGGAGCTTTAACAATAACAAAGTGTTTTGCTAGAAAACTGACGCTGACGATGTCAGATTATTTGGCGAAACATATGTCAGATGAAAAAAAGTGGCATATATTTTTCTAGAAAGTGCTTTTTCATTCTAATGAAAGTCTCGTCAAAATCGGTTAAGCCGTTTCAGAGATTAAAAATTGAGATCTTTGAATGTCTAATTTGAATTTTGCATAGTTATGTTCCAGAATGTCTGTCCCAGGAGAATAAGATGTTTCTTACAGCATATGCCATTTTTGAACAATTATGAACGGACAATCTGATTATCTTGAAAACTGTAATTGTCATTAAAAACAGTAGGTACAAGTATATTTTTCGGAATTTTCAATTCGATATTTTATTAGTGCTAATTTAAAATAGAAAACTTTATTACAAAAAAGTTACAATAATTAAAAACTTATTATGGAACTAACATTTTTTATGACGTATGTATACTGTTGACTGAGTTAGAAGTAAAACAAAATCTTTTCGAATTACAATAATCAATTGCTAACAACCTGAATTATTAGTATTATTTCTAATATGGTCTATATTCAATTAAATAGCTCTTGCATAGGAAGAATAACTCAACATTGTTGGTTTTATTGCTCATTAATCTATACCGTGTTTCTGATGAGTTTCCATCCAAGTGATATTTCATAGTTGCTATGTTCGGAATGTTGCATCTGAATGCATTCGTTCTAAAATTAATTCTATTTGATTATTATGACTCTATAGTCCAAGATCCAGCCGAATGAAAGGGAAAAAGATAAATGGACAAGTACGTAATATACAAATACCCCGATTTTGACAATGCGATAAAGTATGATGTCCAAGAAGTTATGGTTAGTTTGCTATCTAAATCATAGAAATATAAGAAATATAAGATTGCTAGACTGTGGGTCCCCTAATAATAATGGGCCATTATTTCAACTAGTGACTACCACAGCAGGCGCTAGATAAAGACGAATAAATTTTTTTTACAATAATATTAATTCTATTGGTGCTGTTACTTTTGAAGTTGTGCAGTTGCAGGTAGATTGGTAACTTTTGGCACCAACTTCACAAGTACCAGCCCCAATAGAATTAATATTATTTTATACTTTTCAGTGCACCAACTAATAAAGTCGGTCCAATTTTTTGTAAAAAATATTTATTTCACACTTTTGAGTGTAACATTAGTCACGAAAATCGTTGAACGTTCACTAATACCAATGAAGATAGTACTTATTCTATTACCCACGTATATTCCTTGCTTGTAGTTGTTATTATTGAGATCTCAGAACATCGCTGCGGAAATACGCTTGAATATTTCAGTTGTTACCATTTTAACACCGATTTTACTCGAAAACCGTAACTCTAAGGGAAAAATGTTCAGTATAAATGTTGCTACAAATAATTATGTCTTTCATGTACTGCAAACAGATTTTCAATTTTCGACAGAAATCGCCCTCTCCACATAGCGAAAATAGGTATATTTGAGAATTTAAAATGTCTCTATGTCGAAAACCGTTACTCTTTTGAAAAAATGTTCCATTTAAACGTTTCCGGATATTGTCCTATCTGTAATTATATCAACGCAGATTTTCAATTTTCGACAAAATTTGCCCCCTCCACCCCCTTCGGGGGCGGATTTAGGAGGGAACGTGATGTCGCATTCCCGTTTTTATGAATATGGGACCATTTCTCAAGCCTCCTCTTTCAAATGAATCAAAAATCATCAAAATCGGAGTACGTTTACTATATGAAAGTCGCGCACAAACCAAAAAAAAAAAAAAAGCACACAATCGAATTGTATACCTCCTCCTTTTGGGAAGTCGGTCAAAAATTTGGACCGACTTTATTTGTTGGAGCACTGAAAAATAATATTAATTCCATTGGTACTGGTAAATTTGAAGTTGTGCAATTGTAGTTAAAAAAAGACTATTGGCACCAACTTCACAAGCACCATAATGAAGTGGGTCACATTTTTTGTAAGAAATATGTATTTCACACTTTTGAGTGTAACATTAGTCATCAGAATGGTTGAATAATAGGTACCAAAGAAGATAGTACTTATCCTATTAACTACGTATATTCTTTGCTTGTATTTGTTATTATTCAGAGATCTCAAAATATCGCGGCGGCAATATGCATATTTCAGATTTTACCACTGCTTTAACTCGAAAAACGTAACACTATGGAAAAAATGTTCAATTTAAATGTTGCTACAAATAATCTGGTCTTTAATTTCGCCGTCTCAGATTTTCAATCCTCAAAAGAAATTGCCCCCTCCACATAGCAGAAATACACATATTTCATATTTTAATGTTGCTATAACTCGAAAACCGTAACTCTTTCGAGAAAATGTTCAATTTAAACGTTTGCAGAGATTGTCTTATTTTTAATTCAGCCGTCTCAGATTTTCTATTTTCGAGAGCCTTCCACCTTTTCGGGGGCGGTCTTTGGAGGGAACGAGATTTCGGATTGGAATATGGGACCAATTCTCAATACTCCTCTCTCAAATGAAGACAAAAAATCGAAGCACGTTTACTATGCAAAAGGCGCGGACATCCATAAAAAACATGCAGATTTACAGTCGAATTGTATACCTCCTCCGTTTGGGTTCGTTGGTCAAAAAATGAAAAGCACTCAATAGATTATAGACAAAAAGTGAAATTAACGGACCACCGCCAAACTATCCAACTCGCATTTTACTAGTATGATCTAAATAAACACTGTGCCTACTACATCATTTAAGGACTTTTAAGTGACAATTAGACAACTAATAAATAAAGTATATTTATAAACATTATTGATTTAACAGTTTTAAATAGCTACCTAAACGATTTTCCAATCGAATGTTTCCCAATGTCACATTGTTATAATGAAGTAAAATTCAGTGACAATTCCGTCTGCATATCTTTCGAAAAAGCGTCTGTGCAGGATGGCGTGCGCAACAAGCCACTATCGCTTAATGTAGACGTTAGATTATATAACACTTGAGGTTTTCCGGCATATTCGGCGAACAGTCTATTTTTGTAAATTTTCCGTGATATTTTTTAAACCTTGTATTTACAGATGTTTGATCAAGTATATTTAAATTATTTATAACATAACTCTTAAATATGTCAAATAATGATGCGCTTGAAGAAAATATTTCTTTCAGCTTTCGTTCTGCCTGACAGAATGAAAATTTATCGGTTGACGCGATTTGTCCATAAAGCGGTCACCTAATTCAAAATAAGTAATTAACTTGAACTTGCTTCTTTCATTAGATTCGGAGAAAATAGGCTGTGACAGACAACAAAGTAATCTTATAAGGGTTCTGTTAGTTCATCGGATCTACGGAACCCTAAAAACATATTGACGCAGTTTTGTAATCAAGGATTATTTAACATGTCACTTCTCTATCTTCAATTTGATGTATCATATATAAAATATTATTAACGATCTGATGATGTGAACCGGAAGTGACGTCATATTTCGTTGTACAGACAAAACAGCATTTTCAATGGTGACTTTTCCATTCTACTAATCACTCACACAATGCATGTTCTGATTTATAGAATTTTTATACCGCCGGCTCCTGGACTATAAGTATAATTCTGTATACATTCTTGTGAATATCACAAACGAGACTGATTAAAATTTCAGGTAGATGACTATACCAACATTTAGATATCATAAAATGCGCAATATCTATTCTCCTTAACAATTTCACTTTATGTGTAATAAAAAAGGGAATTGCTTGTATAAGTAGTGGATTTATCGAAGACTTTATGGCTTCCAACAGTTGTCAAATAAAATTAGGAATGCTGGTGCACTCATAATATATTAACGATAGAAAATAGTATTCACAACTTTGTAATAATTAAAACTAGCCATAATTTTCTTCTAGAAGCAGATAGGTATTTCGATAACAATAAAGGCGTTATAAATAATCTGTAACTAGGTCTGAATATGTTCAAAACAATTTTTTCATTAGATTAATTGAAAACCACATCAGTTGCTCCAATCACAGTCAAGCTGGAAATCGGTTCCGGATAGACAGTTGCAACGAAGCCTAGATATTCTACCCAACAGTGATTTTCTATAGAAAACATATAATATAGTACTGAAAGAGTGTCCTATAGATTATGAAAGCAGCAGTGAGAAGCATCATCTTCAAACATGAACACGTATAGCAAACATGCACATCCATAAAATGCAGACCCTCAAGACATTATGTCACTGACAGAATAGCACTCCAGCTAGAGAATTGCGGCAACGTAGAATTGTAATATATACATACATATAAATAAAACACTAGCGAAGAGCGAGAGATCCCCTCTCTCCAACAACAGAACCTCTCAAGAATAATATATGAAGGCGATAGAAGTGCTATGAGCTTTCACACCCTCTCGCCATTTCTGACCGCACAAGGAGAACAAGGGATGGACCGCCGACACAGGGACAAGAAAGGTCGTAATTGCAGTAATAAAAGCTTTAATTTCCGCCATTCCTAGCAGGTGTAGAGGTACTCGAGATTATTTACAGCCCTATTCAATACAGCACCAGGCGATAACTATCTCCATGCCAGTCGAAAAGAGTCACGTGAATGGAATATAACAGGATGGCGTGGGGTAGATGTCGTTCATTGTCTAGAAATAACAATTCAAACATCAATAGAGGTCAGGATCTAAACCTTGATATATTTCATATGAATTCTTCTATAGGCCAGATGGAACATATATGGAGGGATGATAAAGTCAGAAAAATAATTATTCATTCAAATTAATGCAAACAATTTCGTAGATTCTTCCCAACATGCTTAATACAGTCTACTTGGTTATAAGTTACAGATGTCTCTGTAGAAGAATATCTAATTATTTCTTGTATAATATACTTCAATTCGAAAAAAACAAATATTCCTTTGATTTGGCCTGTTAACCTCTCGAAATATTTAAATTAAACACAATACAATGTGAAAATACTCGTTAGGAATATCTTGTATGTTTCTGAAAAAATGTCGAGAAAGATTACGCATAGCATTAGGATCAGTCAAATTGGAAAGGCTATATAGGTAGTTCCAGGATAGATACTGACCGGGAACATTCGCTTGTAATGTAACATTGTAAAAATCGTTCTTGAGCATGACGTTATAAGTTTCAATAGCACATTAATTTGACATACAGTAATGCTCGTCTTGACGTATTCGGTGATATAGGTAATGCTCAAATCTGAGCATTTCCATTACACGCAAATGCTCTGAATGTTTTTTGAAACTAAATGGAACGAAGTTACTTAATGCAGTTTGCGGTAAGAGTTCACGTTACGTGCCCTCGAACCGACTTTGTCTTCTATCTGGTTCTATTCGCGAACAGCCAGTTGTATAACCCTAATACTGGACTCTAAATTAAAATTAAAACACTGTAATAAATTTCCACTCACATAAATAAACATGACAGTTGTTTCTCAAATGTGAGTTTTATATAAACTCTAAGAGGATACGTGCCCACGGAAATAATAAGGATGGTTAACATAAATCTTAATGGATAACATAATAAACCAACTAGGAAACTTTATATAAACAGTAAGGAGCTAGATATATATATATATATATATATATATATATATATATATATATATATATATATATATATATCTTAGGAGATTACCCGAATGTTTACGTTTATTGATTTCTAACGACCCAAGTAAATTTCACTATTCCTTGTTTTTGGTAAGAAAATTTTTAAAATTGTCATTAAATATGTGATTATTATCATGGAGATATAGCAGATACTTTTATGTTATATGAATGAGTTATTGTGGTGATTGATACGGGTTTGACGATTTCTGCCATCACTTTATATTTTCAAGTTCAAGAATACATGTGGATGTACTCGCCGGGAGCTTTGGTGTGTAACGTGTAACAGTTCAGTTTTGAGCAGTATATCAGTGAATATGTCAAGACGAGCGTTACTGTATGTCAAAGTAACACCCTTATGGCATAAGACTGAAAAACTCGACGATTTCAGGTGAACAAGTGCAAAGACATCATTGCATGATTGTTGATATTAAAACACTTGTTTCCATAAATAAATCCATAACTAAAATAAACAGGTTCTCATTAAATAACTCTTCATAAAAAGTAGAACTGGCTTTATTTGAAGAAGCTCAGAAAAATACTGAATAATATATTAGTTGTGTTGGTATCTACTGCTACTTTGAAGTTGTGATATTATATGTATATAGAAGACTTTTGTCCCCCACTTCAGACGTACGAGTGTCAGTAAAAAAGTTGAATATGCGACCATCCTTAGGTACCTACTAGGTATTCTACTACTACTACTATGAAAAATTAAAATCGGTACAAGTTTATTTAGCAGAGCTCACGAACAAACATTTAGATAGAATTTTAGATATACATTATATACATGTATATAGGACATATGCCGACGACAAACAATCGTTCTTATTCGACACTCTACGAAATGTATGTTTAATTTACTAGGTAGGCATTGATTTAAACTCATTTATATAAAGCATTACAGGCTTTTTAGGCCCTTGGTTTTTTCTGTCTACATATCTTCTACCAATTTTACTATCTCCTTCCACCCAATTCGATCCTGTGCTGCCCTTCTTCAATTCTAACTTCGACATTTTCAACATCTTCTAGAACCGCATTCAACCATTTCTTTTAGGATGACCCCTTTTCTTCTTTCCTGCTTCCCCTTCTATCAAGGCTCTTCTTGCATGTCTCCCAGCCGCCATCCTTTCTAGGTGCCCCAGCCATCTGACTATCTGAGCCCTCACAAATTATCGTATACTTGGGTGACCGTACATGTCCTTTACTTCTTTATTATATCTTTGCCTCCAGATGTCTTCATCTGTGTTATTGCTTCCAAATATTTTCCTCCTTTCAAAGACTTCTAATGTTATTTCCTCTTTTTTGAGTACCCATATGTCGTATCCTTAACAAAAGTCGGTCTAATTATTATAGTTCTATATAGTTAATCTGATTTTCGCTTCTGTCTCTGCCGCTCTGTACCCTTTCCTTATCCTTTTTTGTATTTTTTATTTCTCTTCTTTATTGGTACTAGTCAACGTCACTTCCAAATATTATACTCATTTACTTTCTCGATGTTGTAGCTTTTATCCCCGATAATCTTAAAGACATAATAATTTTATTATTTATTTCATTCAATCTTTCATTCATTTCTACGAACAGACCTCTATATATCATTTTCAAAAAGACTAGTCTACTTCGTCTGAATGGAAAAAGAGTTAGTTAAAAAACACGCTCGATTTTTATCTAACAAATTCTCACATATACTATAGTAGGCGACGTCACATCTCTCCTGAGGACATAAAGTCCTAGGCGTCTGACGATGGCGCATTCAACTATATACACCAACAAAACAAATGAATAATAAATATACCACTATATACTGTCGTCGCCCTGTGTGAAACATTCAGTGAATCGAGAATACTAATCTGGGCCGTCATCCATAAATAAAAAGGAAGTCTCCCGGTTTGAAGGCAGTTTGACAGCCAACACTGGGACCAACTTCAACACAGCATTATGGAGAGTAAGGGAACATATATTTAGGTTACGGTGAAATTTTCGACGAAAATTGTAAGATCTCTTCTATCTGGATGTCTATAAAATTAGAAGATTTGGTAATCTGTTGTTGAGATAACTCTCTGATGAACTATTTCTAGCTTCTTTACTCGCGACTTCCAAGATAAGCTATTTCACTACTTAATCCAGATATCAATATCGGTGAATTTCACCAGACTCCATTTGGGTGACCAAAAAATAATATCAAGCTCCTTGTATAATTTATGATCAACCCGATATCGTATTTCGGGATTTATGCGTGTTACACTACCAATGTTAACTCGGATGTATTCTCCAGATAGTTTTCACACCACGTTTATTTATGACACTTTAAGATCATTACCGATGCATGCAAGCTGGATAAATTTATTTTTCTATTTTCAAAACTAATTATATGCATTTTAAGAAGCGGAGGAAGTTTGGTCTGGTAACCACGGTGTGAAAACATTTATGTCTAATTTTTATCACATCACATGCGGGAAGCGCGTAGTATCATCTACTACTACTCTATAAAGTTTGTTTACATAATTGTCGTTGAAGTATTGTTCGTATAAGAGTTTTTAGACAAGACATCTTTATATGCAATGTGATAGTTTAATCAATATCCAAAAAAGGTCATCCACAGTGTGCCATGGAATTTAGGGACATGTCTAAAATTAAAGAAATGCACATTCCTAATCTAATTTACATACCTACGTAATGATTAAAAGAAATACTGAAAAGGTCTAGATGTAACATCCAAATTTAAAGCTCTTCCTCACACCTTAAAAACATTTGATAGTTAATAATTGAAGTGAACAGTTAATTTCGTGATTGTGTTTCTTAGTTTACAGTTCGTTTAAATCACTTGGATATTCTTACCCTAATTACTCCTCAAAAGAGATAAATTGTTGCAGTTGGAAAGCTTCTCTTAGTATTCTCTGTTATGTACCATAAGTAAAATTACTTACTTTAATAGGGCCGGTTTTATAATGTCCGGTTGACCAATGGTTGAAACTCAACCAAGGGTCAACCGTGACTTTCTGTATTATAAACCTTCAACCTAAGGTTGAAATGCCAGCAACTGACACAAACATTTCAACCGTATATTTTGAAAGGTCCTTTATAAAAGTGGACCTTAGTGTATTTGAATCCTTGTCAGCTTAGTCTAGCATCTTCAATTAGAGCAAGTAATCTCTTATTTGGCTTACCATAATGCAATTGTCTTTCTATAACAACTATAATATTTATAACGAACTAAGCAAATTCCAACGAAACATTAATTTATAACTGTTCTCATTGTAACAGTTCCAAATACATATCTGTAAATAAGATGAAATAATATCAACTATCTACTTGTTTGACTTGCAGTCAAGTTGCATGCATTTTTTATCCGCTTATTCCATACAGATATCCTGATTGAGCCGCAATTAGCTTTCTGGGAAGCAGACTGTGCTGCCCTGGTGGTCGATCTCAGAATTCGAAGCAATTAAAAATTCACAGACGTAACATATCTTTTATTTCGTTTGAGTTTTTCTTTCTGTTAGTCTCTTGACCAATACAATAATAAATGAAGCAGCCTGAAGACAGTTATCGCATTCAAATGAATTTATGGCAAGTAACCTACTTCAGATTTATTGTGATTATGTTTGATTCGTCCAATCAAAAATGTAAATATTTTTATCATGCCGGGACGTTAAATTTGCTCTACTCAATTACTGCTAAGATGTTTTATAAAGGCTTAAAACATGTAAAGTAAGTATATTTAAACGAGCAACGCATCTACGTAATCACCTAGGGACTTTTTAGTAACTTATTTATTGACCTTTTAACAATTTTGACTATGATAACGTTTAGATAATGTATAAGAAATTGGTTCTAGATTGTATGAGTTTGAATAAATCAATTTTGCATAGTGGTTCAATAGATTCATCATTTGTCATGCTTATCCGAAAAGGGTCAAACACATCAATAAATAAATATTTTAGAGTTCAACACTACTTACCTTCTTATATTCCAATAATATGAAATCATAATTTATATTTTAATTCAGTAATAAACAAAAGTCATAGAGCGATGGAGCATTTATTAATACCAAAAAATTGACAGATGACAGGTAATCGGCAGATTCTAATTAATTTTAATTTTAAGATTTGCAACATCTGAAATATCAGCCATACCAATCCATCTGAGGCATAATGCCACTGGTTACTTAAATAGATTATAGATTGTTATGGTTAATTTTTATAGTTTGTTTCATTTGGTATTCTTCAACATTGTTTTCCAAATATATTAATTATTGTGTTTAAACGATACACTGCGAATTACTTAAGAACAAAATTTTCGCAATGACCTTCATTATTATTATTATCCGGTTATCACGTAGTTTTCTTGCTATTATTATTATTATACCACCTAGATGGAAAATTCATTTAGTAAGACTAAAAACGAGATTAATTCAATGATTAACAAAACCTTTAAACTATTTTTTATACAACAGCCTCATACCATTGTACGGTTGCATAACACACAAAAATATCATTATTTTTGAATGTTTGTATAAGTCTACTATTTTTCAGAGAACCTCTAGCTCAAAAATTAATAACTAGGCCTCACAAACTGTAAGAAGTATACTTTGGTCAGGTGACGTCAGTGCTCAGCCAGTAAGACAATATGTAAGTAAGGTTCTTCGTTGTTATTAAAATATTGGCACCAGAACTTTATGGTACTCAAACTGGATAACATCCCAAATATATTTATGTATTTCAGAAAGAGAATATTTACATATTCATATTACAAAAAAACAAAATAATCTCAAGACCCATTAATGAGTATACTAAAAACCCGTAAAAATGTTGGACACGTTTCTATATAATCATATTCAAAGTAGGTACACAATAATATTTCTCCAGATAAGGTCTTTAAACTGAAACATCTCTTAAAGTTGTATTAATAAGGACCGTGTTTCCAAGATCACGTCTTACCTTTATACATAAAAAGATGTCTTGATTATATCTCTTGGGATTTCATACTCTCCACAAACTGGATAAGTTGTGAAAAATTCTGCATGCCTTCTAAAAATGGGAGACAGCCTGCTTATAGTAGACGCTCTTACCATAAATACTTACATGTATTAGAGATTTGATCAAAATTCTAAATATATTTTACTCAGATCAAGTTTTTATTCACATACTTCAATGGCGTAGAAAATCGAGTCCGCATGTTTACATTCCAGTAATGTACCTTTCTTTTTTTGATTGACTTTCCAAAAGAACAAGGTATAATTCGACAGTACCTATTTTTGTTTTTTATACACAATATAACCTCGTTTCTCTTAATAAAAGTGATTATAATTCTTTTTAATTTGGAAGAGGACACCTGAGAGATGATCCTATATTTAAAGTTTTGGGGTTTGAACAAGATTATCCCTTCGAATGCAAGAAAAAAAATATTTTTTGTCAAATCTTGTAGAACATAATATGATTTCTTGAATCAATGGTAAATGAATATGACCTAATAAATCTAACGCTTTTGTAGTTAGGGCTCTGAGAAAGTCCAAAATTCATTTAAATCATTTCAAAAAAAGCTGCGTCTAATGTTTCCAATTTTTTGATACAGTTGTATATGAATAAAAGCTACAAATCTAAACTAAAGGCCTTCCCATTTATGATTACATTTCTGAAAAAGGGCACAATTACGATACCTTTATTACATCATATTAAAGTATAGAACTTATTAGAGTATCATTCCAGGAGACAAGAGAAACTTTAATAGTGCTGCCTTTCTTTTGTTTGAGCCCTCCGTAACTCCGAAGATAGGAAAGTGCAACCTCTGAAAAATTGGGTTGGGTATAGTTTGATGTGTAGGTTGCAATTGATTTGTCTTATAAAGTTAGTTGAAGAGAATTTAAATTCAAAAAGATACATTTTTTTAAATGTCATCTTGGCAAAAACGAACATAATGTCATTGTCACAAACACGAACAAAACATAATCATATAAATAAATAAAATGCATACATATTGTCAATATAAATGGAATGCTTGTTCATTTATATTTTAGCTCTACTGCAATGAATAAAACGTATCTCAGATAGAAAAAGTTAAAGGCATAACTATTCAGCCCCAACTGCTAAGGGGGCAGGTTCAGTCCCCTGCCAGGGCTGAACTTATTTTTCAATCTTTAATATATTTAAAAGAAATAGTGATAATTATAATATGAGAACATAGAATAATATTTATATTTATGAAAACATATATGTATAAATACAATTGTTAAATAAATCATACTATAAAATCCTTGTATTTGCAGGATTAAACAAAATATAATTTTCAGCAACGTTTAAATTGGGCATTTTCTAAAAAATCAGAGTTACAGCACTAGGAACGTGCAGTATGCTTACCGCCACTAATAGTGGAACTGTGCGTTCAAAAATGTTAATGAATAATGAAATACATAATCAAAACTGCCAAACAAATATTTTTCACACAAAAAAAAGGAACGACTTTACTAGTTGGTGCACTGAAAATTTCAAAATAAGGTTAATTCTGTTTTGGTACTCATACTTTTGAACCGCACCAATTGGGCTCGTGCGGCATCTGACAGTTGGAAGCGATTGGAGGAAAAACAACCTCACTGTTTACATCGCGTCAAACGGAATTCGTAGTTATATGATAAATGATGAGTTATTCTTTTGTAGCTTGGATTGTGTGTTGTGGACGTATTTGTATTAAAAACATTTGCGAATTAGATGTTTAGTAAAATATGCCGAATTTTTGCCTTGTCAATTGTTAAAGTAATGTTGCACGGAATGCAGGTTTAAAGTTTTTTAGGTAGGTACATCTAAAATTATGTTGAGACTGAATTAATTGTTGACTAATTCTTCCCTATTTTAGAGTGCCGGCTGTAAATATTAAGGGGGGAAGAAATATAATGACCTAGGCAAAAAAAGAGATCGTTGGATTGCTGCCATAAAACGAGAAGACCTTATTGGAACCAAAATAAAGTCGTGTGTGTTCGAAACATTTTATTTCTGGTAATGTAATATAATTGTCATCATTCTTAGGCAAACCTGCCAATCTGTTAGATACTAGTAATCCAGACTGGATTCCAACGAAATATATGGGCTATGGTAAAAGGAAAGACTTGCGCAAAAATGCGATATGACCATCAGCAAAAACGGAGACAGGTGGTATAAATATGTGTGGGTATCGATAAGGCTTGGTGTATTGTGTATGTTCCAGAGTGTTTTTGTTTTGTTTGCTTTATTTGGTGCATAGAGCTGTTTTACTTGGTGCTTAGGGCTGCTTTGCTTTCCATACCAGAGTTAATATATTTTTTTGTAGGATGATGGACATCATAATGTAGAAGCAAATCCCAGCAATAATGTAAGATTGGTTTTAGATGCAAGCAAGAACAAGTAAAAAAAATGTAGAAAATATTCAATGGAATGCTACCAGAATATCAACTCCATAAAAAGAATACAGAATTTGCTTTCATTGATAAGATTGTTAGAGTGTGTTGCATTTGCCTCAATTTATGTCCCATCTTCTATTCCATTAGATGATTTTTGGTAGGTACGTGACCCAGCTAATTATTAATTTTTAATGTTGCAGAAAAATAGAAACGTTGCTGCGAGAGTGGCATCAAGCATATCGGACCTTCGGACAAAGGCAGTCCGAAGCCTTTATAGAAGGTTATTCCATAGACATATATTTATGGGTCCTTCTAACTCAAAATTAGCAGTAGCGACCAAACAAGTTTAATGTATATTTGTTACATTAAATATGTGTATGTTACGTATATGCGATTCCAAATATAGTATATTAATAAGTTATTACATTGTAATATTATAAAAGTGAATAATATAAATCTCATTGCACTTCTTTGGAAATAAAGATTATTCATAACATATTCCCTAGTAATTGATACACCTACCATCCTTGAAATCATCAAATTCATTGTTACTTGTTTATTATTGTTACAATCTAAATGTCAAATGTAACAAATATCTACTGTACCACTTGCCTATCTATATTTTAATTAGAAATGATAAATTAACAGTTATATGGTATAAATAACTAAATCTTGAAATACTATCTTTTAATAATCGTTAACTTTTACAGATCATATAGGTACGTGGACATACGTTCACATATGTAGGTACCTACTAGTACAATAATACAGGTACTTGAAGGCACTAAAACAAACGATTTAAATCACTTGAAATGTTTAAGGAACACTCAGGCCACCTATTCTTATGCTCCTTTTAATGAATTCATTTAAAATGTAGTAACACTCATTTGACAAGAATTCAAAAATGATGGTATTATATTTGCTTTTATTCAAGTTTTTAACTCGCAGCGGCCTCTAAGAGATGTGACTGATCTAGATTCATACCAGTCACTTTAGTTAGTTCGTTTAATTATATCAAATAAAATTGTTTAAAAAAGTTATAGGTATTATAATCACACATGAACTACAAAAGATAACTCATCATTCATCATGTAACTAAGAATTTTGTTTGACGCAATGTAAACAGCAAAGAATACCCTTTGGTAAACAGTGAGTAGTGAGGTTATTTTTCCTCCAATCGCTATCAACTGTCAATTGCCGCACGAGCCCAATAGAATTAACCTTATTTTGAATCTTGCAGAGCACCAACTAATAAAGTATGTCTTATTTTTGGTGAAAAATACTTATCTTTCTCCCAAAACGATCACTTTTTTGAGAGAGAATACTCAGGACGTTGTGTATAATTTGTCTTAATATTTATTCAAGTTTTCCTGTGTGATAAAATTAATGTCTATACCTACTACATTTCAAAAAGAGGGAGAGTAATAAATCGTGATAACAAACGAATAGTAATTGTATTATGACGTTTATACGTCAGAATATATATCCCTTCATTATCATAATTTATTAATCTCTCTATTTTTGAAATAGTGTATAGTAGATACTGTTTAAGAGGCTTGTGAGTTATTTACCTACCAAGATCACACAAAATTGTGATATAAATTAATTAAAAAACAAACAAGGACCGACTTCATTAGATTACAAACACTGCAAATAATAAAATAGCAACATTTTGAAGTTGGTGTCAAGAGTCTTCCATAGCCGTTATATCTCCTCGCACAAATTTCAAATCTGTAATATTATTTCATTATATGTGATTAATTCACTATAATTCATTCATCATCTAATGAAGTCGGTTCTAGTTTATTTAAAAAATATATTTATTTAGATTTCATTGAGGCACACCATTGGAAAAATTAAATATTCTTTGAATTGAATTGAGTATTCTCATTTAATATACCAATTGAACGATTCTTACCACAAAACTCTTTAGAATAACATCATCTTTTTCATAGGATAACAACTTATTATAAAATAGTCACGATTGTAAGTATTCAGGAAAAAATATGCTATCTGCAGAATGAACCGCAAATCCTATTAATTTTCTTCATGTGAATTACAAGATTGTCTCGTAAATTACGAGATGCACAAAAAGTATCGATCATTACCTTCCTCAACATGGAAAGGAAACCACCGCGTGGAACGACATCGTATATATTATTTACAAAATGTCTCTTTTGTATGTTAATGTTGAACGTCGTTAACTTTATTGATATTTGTTAAAAATGACGATCGTGTAGGAATGTTCGCTTATAAATCTGCATCGTTCTCTATACCAGTATGAAGAATAATAAGCCCAATTATGGTAATAATCTTCTTGTCGGATATCTTCAACAGAAAACACAGATGGATGAATAAACGTTCTGAGATTTGATACGCCCGTCAATAAGAAAACGCGGCAGATGTTTTGCGATACTATCAAAGTTTTTAATTATGCTCTATCCAAGTCACTCCTTCGCACCACCTCAATTACCATAAACGATGAACAACGATTGTTCTTTGTTGGTTAAAAAAATCATCATAATGGCACCGTTACGGCTAGTGTAGGAAGACGGTTGCCGAGGTTGGAGTAGATTGTTTCGTTTGAGGGGCTATCGTGAGGTTAAGACAACAAGGAAGTTATGCGATATAGTATAACCAAAGATTTTACTTTGACATAAGATAGTAAGATAGCAGTTTCAGTTGAGCAGTGATACTAAGTTGTTCAAGTAGTGCTGGGATCAGCCCAAATGCAAGAATTAACGTGATATTTTCAAAAGTTATACCTATGACTGCACTCAGTTACAAAATGTCAGGATAAATATTTTTGAGGTGAAACGTATTTAAGGACACATCTTATTGAAGATGTGCTCTAATAATATATTTTACTGGTATTGAAATAATTTTGTTGCAATTGTTGCATATAAACACAAAAGTTATCTTTCTTTATCATGCTCGGCGAGAATTTACCCAAGTATAGTAGCCTCCAAAATATAGTGGCAGACTCTAATCTCTCTGACATCATTACAATTAATATTTCAAGTGGTTTATGACTGTTTACGACCATCTATATAATTAGGTACTTATGAGCCGTATTCAGGAAAATTTCAGGTATTTTGGTACAGTACTTTTCTACGCCTATATGACTTGTTCTGTATTTTAATTTCATTTTCACAAAAATGTATTTGAATAATAATAATTAAGTTTCAATTACTTATACAATTTAATAACTTACAAAGTTATTCGTTACCTGTCATAAGCTTGTAAATTACCACCATATCACTGCGTTTTTAACCGCATCGAATTAATATGGGCGCAGTTGAAAAGAATATATATAATATATATTTTGAGTCCAAGATTTTTCAGTTAAAATATTTCTCATTCTTAATGACAAACCTGTATATATTATATACTAATATTAGAGTAGCATTACATTTCTGCTGAGTTAAGTTGAGGTAGAAGAATCAACGTTTTTCTGATGAATTTTAAATATATATTTGATGACTAAGCCCGCTCTCATGTTACTATTTCAAAAACGGATATATTACAGGATCCTTGTTGTATTACTGAGAAAATCGCCTTAGATCATTGATGTCTACATGAATTGACTGGTTTGGATAAGTTGAATTATTGGATAAGGGTCAAGTTAGTTCCGAGTTCCGAGATCTTTATCAACATCTCTCAGCTTATAAATAGGTATATAACTATTCCATTAAACTGACATAGATTACAGTTGTTTGTTTTAAATTATATATTAATTTCATTTGGGATGTAATTTTTTATGACAAATATAATAAAAAAATACAGGGTGGACCAATTTGCTAGTCAGTAATTATAATAGATAAAGATATATACCCGTATTCATTAACAAAACTGTTTCGGCACTAGCTTAGTTTTATACTGCCACGTTATCATGGTAACAAACAAACAAGCTAAACTAAGTAGTATCGAACTTAGAGTTGTTTATGAATATAGCTGATAATTTTTGATATATATTTGATAAACGTTATATTTTTCTGTTTGTCTTATATCGCTGTTATTATTGCAGGTAAGTGTAAACTATAAAGACATGGTGTAGCCAAATTTTTAGTTTATAGTACGGTTGACAAATTGTTATTAACCAAACATTTTTTTAATGCAAACCATATACCTATTTTTGTGATATTTGGTTCAAAGGTTTTTTCCATAATGACTGAGTTATAATTATTTTTTTCCTTTCTTGTTAAAACAAGTTTCTAATTTTGCTCGCAGAATTCTTAGTAGGCGGCTAACATCATTAAATATTTTAAGCCTTGGAAGTTATTGACATAGATTATTTGTGTGCATAATTAACTAAACAATATTGATCTGTATAAATAAAAGTTGTGTTCTGTGTAAACACTCAACAAACCAAAACAAGACAGAAACTCTAGTTCTTATATTATGAGTAGCATTTAGTAAATGCACAATTGCTAATCCTTACAGATAAAATTTGTCTCTATGCAGCCCCATAAAAATATATCAGAAATCGTTATCGCGATCTTGGTGTTCATCTTGAATTTTCATAATCAATATTTTCCTATAAAATACGCAGGTAGCTATTGGAATTTAAGTTTCCAAAAACTTCATAAGATTCGATTGCCTAAACGGTTCTGCATTATTTTTCAGCGGTAAAAACCAAACCAACATACGAATAATCCAGAACTTATACTGGAATCAGACAGAACTAGTAACAAAGGCAGTAAGCTTTCATGGACATATTCAAACATATTAGCATACTCTTTGTAGAAATTTGAGATTTTCGACGATTTTCCTTGGAAAATGGTCCAGTCCTAGAGACTGATTTTTTTGGGTTTTTTTACTAACGATAGATAATTTCAGGCACAACATTGGGTATATTCAACACTTTTTGTTTGGAGTGGTTTTTGTGGGTCAAAATTCCATAAATCTGATTTTCAAAAAACCAAGAGTAATATACTTATTCACATCGTGAAACGGTGTGAATATGAAAAGTTAAAGTTGAGAATGAACATACAGAGGTGTACGACAGGGGTGTTTACTCTCTTCTCTACTGTTCAACCTTTATAGAGAAGCAATCTGTCAAGAAGCTCTTGAGGATTTGACCGAAGGCCTAGTCATTAACGGCATAGTACTAAATAATATATGCTGATGCACTACTGTATTGTTGGTTGAAACTATGGAAGGCTTACATTAAATATCTAATAGGAGGAGTAGAGGAGTCATCATTGCATCAAATATGGCCTTAAAATTGATTTAAGGAAAACTAAGACCGTGATAAAAACTCAAACACCCAACAATCAAAAAGACTTAGTAATTAATAATACAATGACAGAACAGATTTCCTTTTTATAAATATCTAGGTACCTACTAGAAAGTTTCTCTGAAATCAAGATGTACACCTTAATCTGATGATATGTATGCTTCGATGCTATGTATTTTCTTTGCTTTGATATGGTGTAGAGTCCTGGCCGCTGAAACAAAATAACATTAAGTCCATCGACACCTTCGAAATATGGTGCTACGAACGAATTCTAAGAATTTCATGGACAGAATGAATAACAAAGACCGAAGTGATCCAAATGATAAAAAAGATTGTGAACTAGTAACTACCATCAAAAGAAGAAAACATCAGTATTTAGGACATGTCATGATATGATGAGAGAAAAAAAGTATCATGCAGATAAAAAAAGAGGAAGAGAGGCTACAGAAGTGTGGATCGACGAAAAATATCAAGGCTGCAAAATTTAAGAGAGAGGTGTGACTGCAGTTCTAATGAATTTTTTAGAAGAGTAGCTGCCAATAAAGCATATTAGCCATACTGATGTCCAATCTCCGCTAGGACTGGTACAAGAAGAAGAAAACCAAACCAAGCATGTTGGTTAGTCTGTTAAGGCCAGTCCAGACGCTACGTTTAGCACACTCTTTTGTCTACATAATTCAACAAGTTGCAAATAAAATGTTGCGTGTAGATTGGAAAAGTGCGCAGTACTGAATCCGCCGCGAAGACGGTACAGTTGCAGCGATAACTGAGCTAGAGAGCATAGACATTCCGGATCTGTGCGGACAAGTTCGTGCATGTAGACGGTAGCACCATTTTCCGATTCATTTTGTTCCGCAGTTTCATTCGTCAAGCGACAATGGGTGACCTTCGGCAATGTTCTCGAGAGTTTCTCACAGAATTTATTGCATTACACGAAAGTTATGCATTTGGCGTGTCAAATCCAATGAGTATAGTGACAGGGATAGAGTATTATGAGAGTTTAGTGGAAAAATTCAAACAAATTGATGCAACCGCAAACAGAGAAACAGTTGTAAAAAAATAATTCTTTCAGAAGTAAGGAATTGGCAAAAGATAATAAATCGATTCGATCTGGGGCTGGCGAAGACGAAATCTACAAGCCATCTCTCTGGTATTTTGATTGGTTATATTTCCTAAATGATCAGGAGACACCAAGGCAGTATATATGTCCATTCTCAAATAGTTCCGCCAATCATTAGGTTCAGTAATCTAATATGGGAAAAGTGATGCCTCTTTAGAAGCCACTTGTACTACCACTTTGAATGCCGGGTACTTCTGAGTCATTCCTATATTTTTTTTAACGAGACACCATGCCAAAATTGACCAGAGTAGTACCTCCTCCATTGACGATATCACACAAAACTGAGCGTAATATACAGATATTTCTATACCGTGTAGACGCTCTAAAAATTGCAACATTTTCATTCCGTTTTAAGACTGCACGTACAAAACGTGCAAAACGTAGCGTCTGGACCGGCCTTTAAATATGTCAGCACCAGTAGTCATCTGAAAAAATTTTGGTTCTTTTGATAATCGTGGATATGGTTTGTCCTTGCTCATAGAACTCTTTTAAAACTCTGTCACAAGCCAAGGTTTATTTTTATATAAATCTTCTTATACTTCAATAGCTATTTCATACCATTATATTTTTTTTCTTACAGGAGACCGAAAACAGTTCTTTAAATACTCGAACGCGCGTACTGTGTAGCAACAAAATGTAAAGCTTTCTGCTCTTTTTTCTTGGAAATTATCTGATTACGACAGTAGCCTACTAACGATTTTACAAGAAATAGAAACCTGTTCTAGTTACTAGAAAACTGATAAAAATAATTACATCTCAGTTATTATTCAAAACAAGCATACCAAACTATATATCGATGGAGACATAAAAATAATTTTCATTTAAAAATAACTAGTTTAGTTAATAATTGATTACCCGCACTCTAAACTAAATTTTGGTTACGCCGCTGATCTCACTACAAAAAGTTTTCAGATTTCACTTACCTACAATAGCAATTGAGTTATAAGACTCATTCGGAGTTGAAATAAATTACAAGAGAAAATTTGAACATTGCTGTTAAGTTTATTGCAAAAATTGATGTCGAGAATGTGCCTTTTGTTTTTTTTATTCATTATAATTACTGAGATATCTCATACTGATTGGTCCACGTTGTAGAAAGACACGTGAATGGAAAAATAAAATACTTTGAACGGTTTATATCAATAATTATCTGCTATAATGGAAACTTGCACACGCAATGGACGCAAATGGACCCAAATATTTCAAAAACCGGAAACTCCTTGCAAAGTGAACTCCATCAAAGGCGATAAATTATTCTCGGTATAAAAAATTCAAAGTTTGACATTCTAAAATGCTTTTAACTATACCTGGTTCATGCTAATAGAGTCAAATTGCAGACAAACACTAATGGCGCCTACATACATTGCAACGGAAATGCAAATTTTAGCTACAACTTTTCATTTGAATCGGTTAGGTAGGTGATCCTACCTAAAATGACGTACAAATTTGTCGATATACCACATCATCTACTTTTACTCATTTAAAGCCTTTCAAGTTGTTTATGTAGACATTATAGAATATTAATCTACAAGCACGCTACATAGCTTGGTATTGTGACAAATTCGTTAAATTATTGGATTTTAAATTACAGAAAGCATTGTCATTTACTTCAGCTCAAAATGCAAGCATACTAAGTACATATTATTTGTGACTGGACTGTTATTTTAGCCCTTCTATCGTTTAAACCTTGTCGGATGATTTCAGAACTACCCAATTGTTCAAACAAAACAAGCGATTGATGGATATGAAGATATAGAAATCATACCATAGAAATGTATAAAAGCAAAACAATATTTCATAGATTGCCGATTCTCAAGTGCGTCACGTGCTCGGCACAGGCAAGGCAACGAATCGGCAAAATATCTTTATCTGCTTTATCATTGAATCTTGTGAAGTGTGCGAGGTTTAATTCACACTATGCAGGCAACGTCTCGGCAAGCGACCGCCTTTGCACGAGTACGTAGCTGCGGGTCGAATTCCGAGGAGGTCGAAAGGCTTGCACATCGAATTCCGTGGACACCAAATTCCGAGCTGACCGAAACTTTTTGCCACTTCAACATAGCCATTTGACATATGCATACGCTCTTAGAGGTACTAGCAATAAACCACAGACATAACAGCAGCTTAATCTGTATATTTGTAGTCTCTAGGCAAGATACTCGTATGTCAGCGTAGTCGGTTTCGGTCACCTCAAAATTCGATGTCCCCGGATTTCGATGCCCAAGCGTTTCGACCTAATCGGAATTCGACGTGCAGCTACATTTCGCCTTTTGCACACAATAAAGTATATATTTCCCAAACACTTAGGAAATATGAGTATTTAATGCATAAACTTTTAAAACAAGGCAAATAGAACGCAAAGATTAAGATATATTGAACTGAAATGAAATGAGGCAGATATTAGCACAGAATACAACCAATAATATTTATTCAAATTGAGAAGGCTCCGTACTTGAATTTTTTGTTTTGCAGTTGTGGATTTTCTTTCGCTTGGATCAACATTTTAAAAAGAACAAGAATAAATCACAATTTATTACACTCTCTGTTCTGCAATAAACTGAGTGATCATGTTGATTTGATAACATCAAGCTTTGAGGGTCATCTTACCAAAAAGCTTCTTACTTAAACTTAAAATTGAACTGAATTTCATATTAGTTATAAACGAACTCCGTAGAAATCAAGAATGGAAATTCTGGATAGTCCAAAATTGAGTAGATTGCATAGACAGATGACAATCCGTTGTAATATTATAACGTTCAAATAGTGGCGTTTGCAATAAATATTCGATTAGAAGGATGGGAGTCGGATGGAAAATTTGTGGATTTTCTATGAGAATTGGCTTAGAATGAATCTAGTTATCTCTCTATAATAGCCCAATACAGACGGTCGTTGAACACAATCGTGTATATGCACGTACTGAATGTCGTAAACAAATTAATCAATGTATTGAGAGAATTTTTTTAAATTTAGATAATTATTTCATACAAAAAAGCCCGCTGCAGACAACGCATGTTTTGAAGCGAAACATGCACGTTTCCTTGACAAAAGCTAGACAGGCAACTGTGCATGCTGCTGTGAAGGTGAATGGCGTTAGTTGCTTGGTCCACTGCATGAACTCATGCTTGATTCGATGTTTTCATGCAACGTGCTTTTTCGAAACTTTCGCAAAAAGTCGGGTGTTCTCCGAAAAATAATTTCTGGAGTGATTATACTATTTATCATCCATGATGGACAAAAGGAATGCTATACAATTGAAATATTATCTACTACGAAAATTTGGTTCAATATGACTAGAAATAGAATCTTTTGTACCATTTGTTACTATCATTTTACATACACGGTGGCTAGCTTAGCAACATGCATAGTGTTAACACAGCTCACAGTTTGGTAGGTTGTGGTGTTAAGACAACATAAGCAAGTACGCCAACACACGCAATGCGCCGCTTCATTTGTCGGACCATACAGAACAAGCAAGCAATCATGTTGGCAGAACATGAGTCGCCTGGAGTAAGCTTAAAGCTTATACAAACAAACACTTTGGTGTTTATGCATTCATGTATGTGCATTCATGAATAAGTACATATACGACAGTTTGTATTGTCCCTAAGATTAAGAGTAACTACGGCTTCAATGTATCTTGTATGCTGATGTGATCAATCAAAAGGGAAATTTCGATATAAAGAGAAAAAAGTGTAACGAACTATTCTGAAAAATGTACACAAGGATATAGCACTAGTTCCTTTACCTCCAAGTCCAGGTTTTTCTATGATACCTACCGATATCAGCCATACCTCTGTGGAGACACATTTATCATTGGCTCCTAGGTAAACTTTCACCTGAAGACTCATATATTTATCAGATTCGACAAAGTACCTACAACACCACTATACGTCTGGTAGCTATCGGTGTAAAAGCACTTTGGACACTATTTGGACAAGTGTTCGTAGCAATCAAAGCACTCTTAGCCGCTTATTTACGACTTGAAGGAAATGGAGATTTGCCTACAGAAAAACTATTATTATTACTCCATAGAAACGAAGATAAAACAAGGCATCTAGTTACATTGATGATATCGAGGTATATATACAGGGTGACTGGTAAGCGGACGTATTCCTTTGAGGAGGTGAAAGTAGAGCTTAATTGCTACCGATTAAACATTATTTACGTCTATACCATGATTAACGGTTTCTAGATATTTGCTTTTTTACATTTTCAAGAAATTCATTTCTTTGCGCAGCAAATATTTTATATCAACGAAAATAATAAGAGCCTTTCTAAATGTCGCTTTTTAAATTATAAACTGACACACATACCCAAAATATCAGCAGTGAAAATTATTCAAATACTAATGTTAACTATAAATTATTTCGGTTTAAGCTCAACTTTTCTTTCCAAGTTTTCAACTAATGGTTCCTTTATACTCAAAAATTTTGAAAATATCATAATACATCAAACGTACAAATTCTTGTTAAAGGTTCTGTATTTTATTGTCTTCATAATAAGGTCCCTTATTTCAGAATTAGTTTTTTGTTTTATTATTCACTAAATATTTTTTATTTATTTATTATTATATTTATTATTATATTTGTTTTCGCTTTTAAAAGAAATAAGTCACACTGCAACACTATTTTGCATTTTTTTTCCTATCGCATTTTGGTGTGATACTCGCTTAATAATGTTGGTATTTATCAATACACCATATTTATTTATTTTTTAACATATAGTTTCAGTTTCTCGTCAAAAGTTTCGATCTAAATAGTTATGATCAAAATCTTTGTTTTTCTTATGGTATCTAAAATGTCTGTTAGTTATGCTGAATATACTGATATTTTATTCATGTATGGTTTTTCTAATGGAAATGCAGCTTAAGCTCAACTAGAACATGTATGTGTATGTGTGTTTGGTGCAACCTACCGTCTCATTTCAGAATCAGGCAGCCTTCAACGAGAAGATCCAACAACAAGCACAAGAAAAAAATCCCGACAGCTGGGTGTCTCACAGTGGAAAGTCTGGTCAGTCGTTCACCGAAATGGTCTTCACCCGTTTCATTATACACCTGTGCAAGGATTAGACGTGGGTGATACGGCACCCAGAGTCCAATTCTCCAGATTTATTCTGAATGCGGATGTTGACGATGCTACATTTTTAACGAGAATTCTATAGACCGATGAATCAAAATTTAGTAGAGAAGGAAAAACCAATTTTCATAATTGGCACTAATGGGCCGATAATAAACCTATTCTGAAGAAACAAATTAGTTTTCAAAGAAAATGGTTTCCAAACAGATAGATTGGAAGAGGTGAGCCCACACCATGGCCTGCTAGAAGCCCCGATTTAACTCCGTTAGATTTTTATGTATGGAGGCACCTAAAAGAAATCGTATAAGCAACAGAGGTAAATACGCGTGAAGAATTAATTGAAAGGATACGGAATGGAGCTGAAATATTGCGACAGAAATTTTCGAATCGACTTACCACGTCAGATATAAGAAAAAGGGCTCGTGCTTGCATAAGGAATATAGGTAGCCATTTTTTAAATGAATGAGTTATAAATTAAAATTATATCATTTGTTAAAGTAGTTTTTCCATTACATTTTGAGAATATTGTTTCTTTTATTATAAAGTAGTTTTTTTGTAATTAGTATTTTATTATAAAATAGAAAATAAGGTGACAGTTGAGTACAATACTTGAAAGAGAGTACAATCGGGAATGATTGGCAAACAATTGTATATTTAATTTATTATGAAAATCTCAAAATTTCTAAGCATAAAATAATAATTTTACTACTTCTTTACTGGTAATTATTACTAAGTATTATGTTCTTAGAAATTTGACATTTTAGCCTAATTAAGGTAAATTTTGATACCAATATTTGACAACATTTTTATTGCAACACTTGAAAAAACAAACCAAGTATTTTTTTTATTTTTTCTTTCTTGAAATGTGAATTTTGTGGAAAATAAAACCGTTAGACTTACCAATTAAAATTATTTCTTTAATAAATAAACAAAAGGCTAATTCTGAAATAATATTCCTCATTTTGAAGACAATAAAATGGGGAACATTTAACAATAATTTGTACGTTTTATGTATTATGACATTTTCAAAATTTTTGAGCAAAAAAGAGCCATTAGTTATAAATTCGGAAAGGAGAGTTGAGTTTAAATAGAAATATTTTATAGTTAACATTAGTAGGTATTTCAATAATTTTCACTGTTGATATTTTGGGTATGTCTGTCAGCTTATAATATAAAAAGCGACATTTAGAAAGGCTCTTATTATTATTTTCGTTGATTTTAAATATTTTCTTCGCAAATAAATGAATTTCTTGAAAATTGAAAAAAAGGAAATTTCTCGAAAACCGTTAAGAATGGTATAGAGGTAAATAATGTTAATCGGTAGCAAGTAAGCTCTAGTTTCACATCCTCAAAGGAATAAGTATGTTGGGCTACGCAGAATTGAATTTATATCAAGAGTAAAAGATTCTCTAGGTCTCATTTTTATTTTATTTCTGATATAAATTTTACCATAGTAAATCTCGCATAACAAAAATGTGGCATTTACAATTATTAGTCATTTAAATATATACTATTATATGCTTGAACTAAACTTATCATTTTCTGGAAGAAGGTGTTATACAGTTATACGTTTAAAATTACATTCACATTCGAATGGTATATACCTCCTATTATATGTACCTACCTAAGTCAGACATTCAATGAAGCTTAACAAATACTGTAAAAGGAAAACATTGTCTTCAAATTTCCGAAGAGATAACAAGCATGTATACCTATAGAAAATAAAAAAATAAAATAGTGAGCAAATTACAAAATAAAACACTGAAAATTGAGCACTGGGAAAGGATAACTGAAGACAGAAATTGATCTATTAAAAATCAACTCAATATAGATCTGAATAAAAATTTACTGCGTAGTTTTCATCGATTCCTCCATTAAAATACCTACCATGTAGAGAAACAATTTTGTCTAAATATAGCAGTACCGGTGAGACCTTTGTGCGCCGTTTTTGGAATTAATCGTGTAAGGCCAGGCAATTTCATCGCCATGAGCATCTATTATAGGGTTGAAATTTGAAATCCAAGTTGCAATGCATGAATTTCATTGAAACGAAAGCATTCACGTAGCGAATCTATATAGAAAACGAATTTATAGTTGTTTATCAAGAATTTTTAGCAGGTGTATTATATATAATTGGAATACTTATGTCTAATTATAAAAAAAAACAGAACAACACTATGAATGAAATTTATCAAGTTGTATTGAAATACGATGATCTTATGACACTCATATTGGGTCAAATAGATTCAAAATTTAAATTCAGATCCACTTTAGTTTGCATTCAAATTGCTCTTGACCTCGCACTTTTATCGCATCTCTCTTGATTTCCAAACATTACCGATTATATAAATGGTTATATCATCGAATATCACACAAGTACCATATTTATAAGCACAAGCTGTAGTAAATCGAGAATAACAAAATACGACATATATAGTTCATCTGATTATTCCAAGATCTAACGTCATAAAAATTATTAATTTTGTTGGTAATCAAATATCATACCTGCTAAATTTTTGTAAAGATTATTGTGAGCGCAACACTTCTGCATAACAGTATGTTATAATAAGATAAACATTCTTCTGCTATATAAATAACTACATAAAAAAACTGATCTGAATAGTCGCAACCAACGTGTAACTACGACGTTCAGTTCATGCAGCAGATTTTTTCTATCAAAGGCAATCTGTTCATATGCATATTATGTAAGTTTATTTGATTACCTTCTATTAATACTGATTACATAGATTGTTTGTTGATCCTGGCGCCTACATACTATTAGATTATTTAGTCTAATAAAATTATAATCCTAAGCTGCAACTAAGTATAATATAAAAAATGGCGATATTGTTTGAGACAAGACCAATATCAATATAATATTATAAGTATTATCCTAATATTTGCAAAATTAGCATAAAATGACTAATATCACATGCCGTTGTAAACATTGTTCACTCATAGAATATTAATTTCGGTTTCATGTTAATTCATATTATAATAAAAAATACAGAAAACAGTACCAATTTCATTAGATAGTGCACTGAAAAATACAAAATAATAATTCTATTCATACTGGTAATTTTGAAGGTGTGCAGTTGTTGTAGGTACCCTTGTTCTATAAACTGAGGTAGGTACCAGCTCCAAAAGCACCAACAGCAATAGAATTAATATTATTTTGTATTTTTCAGAGTACTAACTAATAAAGTCGATCCTATTTTTGTAAAAAATGTTTATTTCACACATTTGAGTCATACATTAGTTGTCAAAATCATTCAACGTTCACCAAAGAAGATAATACATTGCTTTATACACATTGAGAGATTTCAAAACATCGCGGAAATTCACATATTTTAGGTTTTACCACTACAGTAACTTGAAAACCGTAACTGTATGGGAAAAATATTTAATTTAAACGTTGCTAAATATTATATTTTCTTTAATTTGGCCGTCTCGTATTTTCAATTTGCGAAATGTCCATGTACCATGTAGAAAAACAATTTTGTCTAAATATAGCTGTACCGGTGACACCTTTGTGTGCCGTTTTTGGAATTAATCGTGTTAGGCCAGGCAATTTCATCGCCATGAGCATCTATTATAGGGTTAAAATTTGAAATCCAAGTTGCAATGCATGAATTTCATTGAAACAAAATATCCAATTTAAAGGTTGCCGGATATGGTGTCGAACTTCGTAAAAAAAATGCACCCTCTACCCCCTTTGGGAGAAGTTTTTAGGGGGAAGGACATGTTGATGTTGTTCAAATGAAAAAAGAATCATGAAAATCGGAACACGTTTAATATTTAAAAGGTGTGATATTCCATAATAAAAATCCAGACAAACAGTCGAGTTGTATACATCCTCTGGTTGTGTCGTTGGTCTAAAATGCATAACAACTTGTACGTTTTGTAAGGGCTAAGTAGACTACATACGTGATGGCCCAGCAGGCGTTGTTCTGTTTTTGTATGTGTAATTATAAAACCAATTGATAATTTGAATATGGCGACACCTTAACGATACAAATTGTGGGTTAAGTAGTTCAGAAGTTACACGATCACTTAGATACACCAACGATTATATAAATTATATAGAAGACTAACTAACTGAGTCCTTCTGATTTAAGAATACCTATCTATATTATGTGACATCTAATTAAATTTTGCTTGATTCATTTAATGAAATCGACCGAATCTATATTAAGTCTTACTTTTTGATGTTCATTTACATGCAAAATTTCCTCATTTCAAGATATAGTCTCATCATTTAGTACACTCCAGAACCTCCAACATTAATATTTTGAAGAATGTCTTCTTTAAAATTATTGGAAATGATCTCAATCTGTATACATTTTACCAGACAAAATTGACAAAGAAAACCTCTACCCTTTTTGGAGGAAGAACTTGGTAAAGTTTATTTTGGTAGTTCTTTCAAAATGGCGGCAAACAGAATGTTTTGAAATATTCTAATATTATAAAAAAATTCTATTTTTAATACAATTTCTAGTTATTTTAATAAAAAACTTGTCAGAGATATTTATTTCTCATTGATTGTAGTAGGTACTCATTTAATTTGAGTTCTAGAATAACTGTGAGGTTTGTAGTTTAGACCTTTTCCATCAACGTGATCAGCAGATTGTAAAAGTTACGATTTTAAATAATTGGAAAGAAATAACAGAATATTAGGGATAATTCATATACAACTACATCTTCATTTTGTTTTTTTGTTTGTTTTTTGTTGTTTTGTGTGCTCAATACACAACATGATATTTGGCTTAACTGAAACTCATAAATCACCATCACCACCATATTCATTCAAAACAATAGAACATGGAGAACGTTTTCTCATTTTTTCCACAACATCGTGAATTTATTCTATACAAGATATAGACATTTGAATAGCCCGACACTAGAATGGAACACTCAATCAACATCCTACAAATGTTGGAATGTATTTCCAATAGGGACGATCAAATGTTGGTATTTATAGCACTAATAACGACATGCCTCTAGCTATGACCGTTTTGGTGAGACAGTTATTACATTATAATTTGAAATTATTCGATATGCAAAATGAGTAGGTATATATACCTCATATTAAGATGGATGGGTTCAATACGATCTATCTACCAATTAGCAATGATCACTGAATATAACATAGAAATTATAGAACGGAAAGAGAACAAAAACCTAATAAATCAGTAGTGAATCGTGACTCCATTTACAGAGAATTGCTTTGCCAAAAAAGATATAAATATCTTGATTCCATTTTTTTCTTATTCAAAATTATACGCTCAGTAGTTTTGGAAATAAGGAGAAGGGACATGGTCAATTTAAAAATACCAATAATGAGTCCTTTCTTTTTTTGTCACTTGAAGTTTTTTCACATTTTCAAATTTGCTCCACATTATTAACTTCCAGTACCCAAGTTCATTAATTTGAACAGCGATCATCTCTGTATTTATACCAAATTTCATATTTCAGTGTTCCTAGGTTCGAAGAAAATAAGCTATGGCAGACAGATATACAGACACCGAAGTAATCTCTAAAGGAGAGAACGCATGAGGTAGTCGCAGTCTCGTTGCATCGCAAGTTGAGCTCACAGAAATCAGTCGCACTAGGCCTACGCCACTAAGCAAACGCACACAATCCCGCTCGCACTCTCAAGAAAATGCATTTGGCTCATAATGGAACTAAATAAAACTTTTTTACAAACATTCGGACCGACTTGGTGCACAGAAAATTCCTAAATAATATTAATTCCACTGGTGCTGATACCAACTAATGAAATAAATCCTTGTGTAAAAAACACACTTTTAATTGCAGAATAAGTCTTCAGAATTGTTGAACGCTCACTTATACCAACAGAGATAGTACTTATCCTAACCCTTTGGCATCTCAAAAAAACATCACGAAAATACACTTTTTTCATTCAGACTTTACCACAGCAGTAACGGCACAGCGTACATTTCAAAAACGATCCTATTCAAAAGTTGTTGGATATGGCCTTTAATTCTCCTTCGAAATAGTGAAAACACACATATTCCAGACTTTGCTGTACCTCAGATAACGTTATCTTTTTTTGAAAAAAAGTCCAATTTAAATATTTCTGAATATGGTCTCTTGCTTATTAAAAGAAACCACATTATTCAGTTCCATCGACATGATACAGGATGACTTTCTACATTCTTCGGTATCAAGATCTTAATAATCTTGCGATAATGACTCATTCTGTGAATTGTATTTTCATCAATCAAACTTCACATACCAAACTTATTACTTTCCATAAGTCGTTGCTTTGACAATAATAAAACTATTCTATCTATTCCATCAGCTACTTCACTTATTCGGATCATTATCTCCATATATATAATCTATGTATTCATGATTGCTACCTTTCCATCATTTTCCACCTTATTATACCTACTACACCTCCATTGTTCACACTTAACGAGTTCCCAACAATTCCCGCATCGCCTACTGGCCCAGTCACCGGTTCTTTGATTTCCTTATACACATTCTATGCGATGCCCTCCATGTAGATAGAGACCAAAACATTTTCTAATCACATATCCACAAGATTGGAGATGTCAGCAGATGCCATTCTCTGCCAGTCGAATTCTTTTGTACCACAGATGTCAATCCGACTGACAAGGCCTGAATGGCTCCGTTTAAATTGACGGCGTGGAAGAGGTGACTGGAAGAGCTTGTATACAGTGTGAACGCTTAGAACGGAAACGGTACATAAAATGCGTCCTGAAAAATTTCAGCAAGAACACTCGAACGTGATAATTTTTAGATTTCATTACGCTTCTTTTAACGTCAATCTACTAATTATGTTGCGTCGTCATGACATTTTGTTAAATGGAATCGAGCATTTTTTTCTAGAAGCTAAACAGAAAAAAAAACATTCCTGAATAAGGCAATATGTAAAACTATTACCTTAGAGTTGATAGTCTTCGAAACAGAAGGCCTTAAGAATTGGAAAAATTAAAAAAACAGCCAGAGCTTTTTTGGTACAGCATAACTAATAATTTAATATAATAAACGCAATAGCATCAAAAAGGTATTACATACGTCATCAAGGGGTTCATTTCGTCACAACTTCACAGAATCAAGATCTCAAATATTTCTTTTTCCGTTAAACTTCGTACCCTCTTCAATATCACAAAAGATGTTGAATAATGAATAAATGTGATAACAACTTCAAAATAATATATAGAACTGCCATTGTGCATGGCTACCTAAATATAATGGTATTTTGTCAAACTTAAAAACTTTTTCCTCGAAAACTGATAAATTTAAGGTCATAATATTGACATTTTCAGGATTGGTTGTTTCTATTTAGATATTGCTATTCAAGAAAATGTTATTATGACGTCACGAGCAGTGGCGTAGCTAGGGGAACAAGGGCCCTGGTACATAGGGAAAGAATCAGGCCCTCCTCCCTTCTTTCCGCGGAGTTAGAACTTGGCCTTATTGATAGGAATAAGAATAGGAAACAGTGAGTTGAACTTATCCCTAGTAGGCTAAATCCATACGTCGTCTCTATAAGAATCTCCATGTGTTTAATAAAAGAAAAAGGGAATAAATAAACAACGACGCACATGACAATATAGAATATCTATTATATACAGATGAGATTAATTAAGGAAAAAGCGATTTTTAACAGAATTTCCCGTCCAATTGGCAATATCTTGCGCGCTTTAATTTTTGCGAAAAACGTTGTTTATTTTTCTGATGTTAGAGGGCCCCCTGAGCTCCGGGGCCCTGGTGCACTGCACCACCTGGCCCTATGATAGCTACGCCTCTGGTCACGAGATTATCATATGACGTCATAATCGAAACCATGATGTCAAATTAGAAAATTTACATATTTGAGCGTTTTTGTCATAAATAGAATTTTATTGAAGATTAACATTCTAAACGTTTACACTGTATATTTGTAGTGGAAAAGGATGATGCTTAGGTGTGAAAAATGTACAGGAGGAATACTGAGTAGCTAGCAGCTCATTTTCTCTTTAATTAAATAGCGATGGATTTCTTGAAGCAATCTATTTTTTCCGTTTAATCAACAGATACATATTAAGGTAGCATTTAAAAAAAATATAAATAATTTACAAATTGTGTAAATGTATGTCGAACCAAAACAAGAGATTGGTAATATAGAGTTTATTTTCAAATATAACAATATGTATAAGGTTATCTAACAAAATTACCTATCAATGTGTCAATGTCAATTAGAAATGTTTCCATAGAGTCCAAGGGGCAGGGGGTCGATTTTGAGGAGTATTTTTATGTCGCTAAATTCTTAGCTGTAGCTTTGATAGACAACGAAAGTGAAAGACAGCTGAAGCACCCCCGGGGGAGTGACCAGGGAACATGTAAAAAAGAAATTGTTTCAAAAGTACTTATTTTACACAAACTAATTTTTTTGTAAGAAATTAAGGACGTCGGTGAATACAAAAAATATTGTCAGCTGCACCCCAATCGGGGATCATATGTCAGCTGGGCGTGTGAACTTGTAACGAAAATGAAGGGTTTAAAATTATTATATAACGATTGAATTTTTTGTTACTTTTGGCGAATATAGATTTATGGAAATAATAACAAAACTTCAAATCGGAAAATAAGATTATTTAATCATATTTGCGCGCGGATTTTTCGATGGTCCGACTGACGACTTTTCCACCAACAGGCAATCAGGAATATTAGTTAGAACCGATTTTGATATGTTGGAAGAAGACAATATTTTTAACCGAGCGGTACCTACTTATTTTAGGGAAATGTATCCACAACATCGAACCGAAACGATTGCCCTAGGATTTAACAGATGATGAATAAATAGAATTTATATTATTTTGTATTTTTCAGTGTACCAAATGATAACGTCGGTCCAATTTTTTGTGAAAAATATTTTTGTTTCCCTATGTTGGCCTCCTCTTGGGCTTGGGTGTAAATATACATACTGCCACGACTATTTTACGGTTTAAATGTAGAAGTATATTTTATTGCGGACGTTTGAAATATTCTGAAAATCAGTCGTCCCCCCAAACATACTGAACAAAATGTTTCTTTATACTGATACTTAACAATAATTTTTCTTCTCAATTCATAATGACATCATTACGGTCGTTTTAGTAATACAATATTCAACATTAAATTAAATACTAACTAATAACTATTCAAATTAGAATTGAAAAAAACTGTTCAACTGAAGTACAAAATAATTTGTAAATTTTATCAGCATCTTGATGGATCTTAAAATCTTCAAAATGGATCATTGTGTAACTAATTTTTCCTCTTCTTTCCTGGTCAGTATTGTTCTACTTTTTGTATAACAGCTCCACCTACTCCTATTAATGTTTTGTTCTCAAACATTTCAATAAAGAAGTAAGTAAATTTAATAAATAAATTTGCACTTGAGACATACAATCGTTTTCTTTTCTACTGGCACAGTTATTGGTATTTACTTTAATGGAAAATTAATTGAATGTCTACAAAAATGACAAGAAAATTATATTGTACTACCTACATATTTTTGTGGCAGATTATTCTACCGGACGTTTCAAGAAATAATAAGTGGATATTTCAACCTGCGAAATATTCGGTATAAGAATTACATAGTTATTCATGAGATTCTTCTTCCAAAATTGGTACTGAATTCTACTACTCTTCTACTATTTCTAAGATTTATCATAGTTATTCATTTGACCTACCACAATACTCATTTATTTACCATCTAAAAATACTTTCTTAAATCAAATTATCCTCAGCAAATACTTGGATGGATTTTAAATTTGTGATCTAAATACAAACAAGATAATAAGGTTTCCTCTCTACAAATAAATATTTATACTTCAAGTGGGCTTGGAATGTACCTAAATAGGTAAATTCTAAAACTTAAAACTTTTATTCCGTTCAGTATATTTGAAGATCTATCTAATGTTATGAATCACTGTAATTATCTTTTTTGCAACTCTCTCTCTCTCTGCAAACATAAATAAAATGTAATAATACCACATAGTTTTATTAGATTGCTAACAAGATACAAACTGCTACGCTGACTTCTACTTTACAAGTCTAGACAAAATTATATCAAAAGTGTCTATAGAGGACGCCCAAGATATTCTATTAGTCATTTTACGGACGAACAATTCTGATCAAGTATCAAGTAAGCATGTTTTTTTTCTATGACGAATTCCGATCAAATAATTTAAGGCTTAACTAACCACTTGATGTAATTCAAAGTCCAGACGTCGACTCTTCCGAGTAACAGGCTACATTTATATGAAGAAGGAGACAACTTAATAGTATGATTGTTTCCAGAATAACATTTCAACATGTTTGCGACAGGCCCCATCATTCTTTTCACATTAATGAACATATTTTTGAGCATTATTAAACTTTCAACAAGTAAATGAAATTGGGATAACTTAAAATAGGTTTTCTTCAATAAACTGGACATTACTACATCAAATACAAATTTACAGGATTCCATAAAAAGTCATTTTCAAGAGTCTCCGTGATAAAATATCATCAATTAGGTACCTAATTTCTGATTAAGTTGCTAGGGAGTGAGTGGGTAAGAGAGAGTGAGAGCATAAATAAACCTCACTATTAGTGAATATGTTTCGAGTAATTTTTAATGTTTTAAAACTATTCTATTTGATCATACAATGTTAGGCAAATGTTCCGGACCGACTTAATAACAGGAAAACCAAGTTTGATTTCAGATTAAAATTTTTGACATTCCTTATAGTTATAATTTTTCTGCTTTACTGTTTCTTATGTATGTCATTTTTTAAATGGAGAACCCAGTATGTATCATTTTTTGTCCTTATCTAATTTGGAAACGAATCCAAACAACAGATCCAAATTCTTCTAGAAATAGTGACTTTTAATGGAATCTATATCAGCTACTTACAAAATAGGAAAATGCAGAAACAGGATTGTTGTATGGAATAATTAATACAGAAAATGTTATACCTACGCATATGTCTAGTTATTACAATAAAAAATAAACTGCAATTATCCCTTTTCTGAAAAAAACACGTAGTTAATTCTTATAACTCTGCCATCATTACATACATTATTTAGGTCAGAAATCTCTATACTTTTAACACAGTAGGTACCATCTACCAGAATTATTTTGTACCACCTAGTATAAGCACAAATAAAACTAACTCTCATTTAAAATAGTACAACTTGAAGCAAATTTTGACCGTTTACTTAACTCGGGAAATAAGGTCATATAAAAGAAATGTTTTTTATTTTAATGAATAAAAAATCCCTAAGTTCACTAAAAGTGTGCAAAATAACACTCTATACCTTTGTATGGTAGAAAATATTCGCGTACCTTCAATCATTACATGTAAGAATTTCTTGATTGCATTTTAACCTGTCTGTTAAAGTCATTAGGGATTTAAGAACTAATATATTACGTGATATGTTATTAAATTTTTACTTGGAATGTACAGCTTACCAGGCTCATAGAATAGTTGAAAGACCAATATCCAAAGATTTACCTGAAACCAATGAAACATATAAGAAATCAATAAGCATAAACGAAAGTTGTGTTTTCATGTGATACTAATGCCATCACGTGATTCGGTTATAAAATATGCATAAATATCTTGTGTCATTGTTTTTGACAATATCACAGTTTTCGGCTCGGCTTATGCATGGCGAATATGAAATCCGTCCGATAGGCCCATTAGAGCATCAATTATTTTTTTAGCGGGCAGGAACAATAACACTTAATTTTGTCGTTGAATGATTATTTTTATGTGCGCTTCTAACTCAAGGATAGTTTTCGGTATCTTAACAAACAAAGGAATAAGCAACAAAACTAGATGATCGGTTCACAAAATAATTTTGAAACAGGCAAGCACACAGATCTATGATGGAAAAATGATCATCTTGTACACAGGGAGCTCCGAAATTTACCTGATAACCGGATACCGAATATTTTATCCTACCTATACACTACAATACTTTCATTAAATAGCTGCCTGTTTGATTTTGTGAACAGCTTGACTTTGATGGATCATGTCCAATCTCGAATTCGACAGAAAACTATCACCAGGGAGTTTGAAATCACTAACGTGAAAAAAAAACAAAGAAAAGACAAATGTCTTTTAAATTATTGTGGATTACAAACCATCCATGAATATCGAATCCTTTATCATGTGCTCAACGAAATACAAATGATTCAAAAATAATTATTTACCATTAGTAACAATACATACAAGTAAACTGTATTATATAAACAACAGCTTTTCAAACAATGCAAGGCAAATAATACTGTCAGCCTCATTAACAGCGGAGTAATGAGCTAATCTGACATAATCCGTCTTTAGCCTTGTATTTCGACCTGTTTGTTGAATAGTAACAAAAAACAACTCTCTCTGTTTCAGTCAAGTAAGCTGCAGATGATATATTGATCTGTTTTGGTTTAAAATGGATTGTTTAGTAGTTAAGTGCTTTAAACATATACCAGTTTAAAATCTAGACAGTTTGTCACGATCTGAGGTGACGGTAACATGTATCTAATTGCCTGTAATGACAAAAGTCAAATGTTTCTAATAAGATTATCTTAGCCATCAAGACAACTATGCAATAAACAGTTTAGTAAAACGTGGAATTTTTTTATTTATTAAAACCAATTTACTGGCACAAAATTGTTATCATAATGAAAGTTTTTTTAATAAATAATATTAGCAATAATTTCAATACAAAAGAAAGTTCCAAGAGAAATAAATCTGCCGATTTAGAAATTTCGTTATCTGAAAGACAAATCTATACTTCTTCTCTGTTAGTCCAACGATAGTTTCTGTACAAAAGATAGTTTAAAGAGACATATATCTACAGATTTACAAAAATCTATCATCTGTAAGATAAATCTATACTTCTAGTTTCTAGAATAATGAAGAGCAGTCTTTCTGATGATAAATAGCAAGTGAAACATCTCCCTTAGTCTAGATAAAAACATTAACAACTATTCAATTAAAAACAGATCCATAGCACAGTCCCTACTTCCAAACCCAGCGAGAAGCATAACGTGCCTCGAGAAAATTCCGAATATATATGGCTTAGCACCTCTTCTTCTCTCAGAAGATGAATGCTTTCAATCCGGAAACCGACGGTCATTAATCGTCTTAAATAATCCATAGCTTCCATAAAGGGATTTATGTCCTATTATAGGAGATTTACAGATAGTAACAAAATTTCTATCTAGCGGTGAGCTATATGGACACAAGGTGTCCAAATATCTAGTCAAATAGCAACATAGCCAGCTTCGTGAGTGCGGCCCTCGAATTAAACATTATGGACTTCCTAGAAGATGTACATTTTAAATTGTATAATTAGTAATATACAAGGTACAAAGGTAACCTAGTCAAAATTATGAAATTTGTAGTTCTGTAATTTATATCTTTTGTCTATTTTCTGAAAAAAATATATCGCTAGAAATCATATTCAATTTGTGCTATTATATTTTCAGAGAAGACTTCTGACACCAAGTTCAAAGTAGGTACCAGCACCAATATAATTAATATTGTTATGTTTTTTTTCAACTTATAAAGTCGGTACTAATTTTTGTGAAGAAAAATTACTTTGCGCTTTTAGAAGTGTTTATTCAGATTTCGAACCATCGCGGAAATACACATATTTCACTTTACCGCTGGTGTAACTCAAAAACCGTAATTTTTAATAAATAAATATTTTTACAAAAAATTGAACCTACGTTATCAGTTAGTGCACTGAAAAGTATAAAATAATATTAATTCTATTGGGGTTGTTACTTTTGAAGTTGTGCAGTTGCAGGTAGATTGATAACTTTTGGCACCAACTTCACAAGTACCAGCCCCAATAGAATTAATATTATTGTATAATTTTCAGTGCACTAACTGCTAACGTCGGTTCAATTTTTTGTAAAAAATATTTATTTCACACTTTTGAGAGTAACATTAGTCAAGAAAATCGTTGAACGTTCACTAATACCAATGAAGATAGTACTTATCCTATTACCCACGTATATTCTTTGCTTGTAGTTGTTATTATTATTGAGATTGAGTATTTTATATGTTACCAATTTAACACCGATTTAACTCGAAAACCGTAACTCTAAGGAAAAAATGTTCATTATAAATATTGCTAGAAATAATTATGTCTTTCATGTACTGCAAACAGATTTTCAATTTTCGACAGAAATCGCCCTCTTCACATAGCAAAAATAGGTATATTTGAGAATTTAACATGTCTCTATCTCGAAAACCGTTACTCTTTTGAAAAAATGTTCAATTTAAACGTTTCCGGATATTGTCCTGTCTTTAATTATACCACCGCTGATTTTCAATTTTCAAGAAAATTTGCACCCTGCACCCCCCTCAGGGGCGGTTTTCGGAGGGAACGAGATTTCGGATTCCCGTTTTTATGAAAATTGGAACAATTCCCAAGCCTCCTCTTTCAAATGAATCAAAAATTATCAAAATTTGAGTACGATTACTATATAAAAGGGGCGCACAAACAAAAAAAAAGCACACAGTCGAATTGTATACCTCCTCCGTTCGAGGTTCGTCGGTCAAAAATATACAATTTAGATATTTCAACGGTCTCTACTTTAATTTGGTCGTCTCATATTTTCAATTTTCGATTTAAAAATTGCCTCCTCCACTCCCTTTGGGAGAAGATTTTGGAGGAAATGACATGTCGATTTTAATGGGATCCACCCTCAATAGTCCTCTCTCAAATGCAAAAATAATCAGGAAAATCGGAGCACGTTTAAAAGCAAAGAGCGCGAACCAACAAAAAAAACATGCAAACAGTCGAATTGTATACCTACTCCGTTTTGGAAGTTGGTAAAAAATCTGACTATCAGCAGAAAGCTTTATTTTAACCTTTTAATATATTGAATTCAGTGATTAGATTTTTATTAATTTTTTTTCCAAGAATCTTCTTCCTCAATAATTGTAGGTAGTTTGAAATTGAAACAATCAAAAATATTTTCAATAGCATGTAGATCCCAGACAGTGTTCTAGAATTCCATTAAAAAATTTCAAGTCCGCCATTGTGAAACTGGAAAGTCAACCATACCGATTATCCGAGTTTTTCTTAATCAGTCAATGACTCTCATTTTTGTACCAAGTTTAGTTACGATAGTACAAAATATTTTTCTATTATATTGCTCTAGAGAACTAATCAATTTATTGCTATGTAAGTCTTATAGATTGACCATAGTCTCCATGTAGCTATCAGTTTTCGTTATATAGGTAATGTAGTAGAAAAATCACAACGGAAACCGTACATAGACTCAAAAACGGACACACAGACATTTTCCTAAAAACTATTTTGCATGACTATTGCTAGCTACCTTGAACCATGGAGATTGGTCAAAATTAAAATTTCGGAAAATCGGACCCTTTACAATAACTTCTTTATGGGAAGTTAATGAAAGATACTCTACATAGCTTTTTAAAAAAAAAACACTAACGGAATTAAGTAATGGAAAACGTAGCAAGTCAATCAGTCAAACTTCTTATGTTTCGCATAGAAAAAAAGAGCATCCGTCAAAATGTAGATAAATCCGAGGTGTCAATAAGATACGACGAAGAGCTTTCATCACAATAATCTAAACAATTCATCAAATATATACATTCGAAACATAATAAGCTCAGCTTCACGAGAACAGTACCTACGAATGAGTCAATCATTTATCAGGTGTCAGGTTAATAACATCAACAAATCGTAAGCGCAAGCTTAGCAACAATAAAATGCAATACTTGACCATCCTTATATAAATATATTGATACCAATACGAGTGTTTATATGATTAGCTTAATTGATGCACTGATGTCATGTTTATTTAAGTTCAATGCAATTGAATCTACGTGCTGGTTTTTTCCTCTTAGAAGTTTATTTGTTTGACCAATTCTCTTAGAATAGGTTGAAATCTTTTAGAATTATCTATCAGGAAAAAAATAATTCTGTAATCTGTACTCTATAATAATAAATAAAATAAAGTCGTGTCTATTTGTAACATCAAAATGACAGGTTTTAACTAACTGCATATGGAAGTATACTTATAACAAAACAACAATTTTTATCATTTTCGTCTGTATGTCTGTTTATTCCGGCTAATCTCCGTATCGACTCAACCGATTCCGACGGGATTTTCAATGGCAGGTAGCTAAGGAATAACTATGGCAGTTCTTATTTAAGAAAAAATCTATTAAAATAAATAAAATCAAAGTGTATGTTTGCACTTTCAAGATAACAGATGTTAACTGATTAAGTATTACTAATAACAAAAAAGCAATTTTTATAATTTTTATCTGTCTGTTTGTTTCGGCGAATCTCCTTAACGGATAACCAATTCAAACAGGATTTTCACTGGCTGGTAGCGCGAATGATGTCGAGAGTAACAGCTAGCAAATATTTGTGCAGCTAGTTTACGAAATAAAAAAAACCAAGATAGATGTATCAATTCTTTTGTTTTCGATAGATTTATTATTTAAATATAATCAGAGCAAGAAAGTAAGAATTCTTAATTAATTGAGTAATTACTATGTTATAATGTATTATATCAAACACACCCGACTTTGTCCAAGAACACTTTCGAAACTACCAAACGTCAATAATTTAGGTTTACAAACAGACAACAGTTTTGCAATAAACTTGGAAATAGATGACTGCTCACGAAACAAGCTTCAGATGAAATAAGTAGCGTGTATTCTAAACTGATGTCAATATCAATAAAAGCTCTGTCAGAATCAGTTCTGCCGTTTTGGAGATTAGCCCGGTCAAACAGAAATTTCAAATAGGCATATAAATTTAAAAAAATCTATCAAAATCACAGACATACTTACAGACGTATAAACTTTTGTGCTAACAATTCTATCACAGTTATATTGAAAGATAACTGACCAAACCTGCCCAAATAAATCAATAAATTCGTTTTGGATCGTATGAAAGGTTACTAGAAATGTGTAAGCAAAATAAAATGCTGAAAAAAACCGTAATTCTGAATCATTGTATCTATTAAAGGTTGTAGCCGTGGGTACTCAATTTTAAGAGGTATACATTCAGAACTACTCCAATGTAAAATTTTATATGCGTGATTATTCTATGTTCCTGGCATATATAGAACATTAAGTATACAGGACTCCCCGAAGGGATAACGTTCAATGGGTCAAATTATGTTGTCCCATAGTCTTCACTTTTTACTTCACTGCGCATGTTCTAGAACAAAAAGGGGCGTTTTGCTTTGAAAACATATCTGGATATATATTCGGCGGTAGTGGCCGATCAACATGTGATATATTTGTGAATGCCATAAGAGTTATATGTTACATCTAGAATATATTATTGGAAAAGGTAAAAATTGAAGCTGCAAATTCAGATAAACAGTTGGCATAATCCCATATGAAAACAAACACACGCCATCTTTGTAACTACTGCCTACGATATCCTCAGTGAACATTCTTAATGTTTACATTGAACTAATTACGGCTCGAGAGATTCAATATCCACTAATAATTTAAAAAATATCTGGCATGCACTTAGTCTAACATTTTCAGGACAAGTGATGAGCTTACCAACGCACAGCATTTATTTGTTAGTTATATAGATGTATTAAATTATTATATCTTGTCAAAAACTAATGTCACTTTCCAAATTTATCTATCTTATGCCCACAACTGAGATATAACTGGCTCGACATGGCGCAATCTTTTGTTCTGAACTAACACTTTCAATTTAACACACCAAAAAGATCTGTCAATCTGATAATAGTTGCCCATTCTTCCCCCGGTCACTGTCGCGAGGCAATCACAATGGATACAAACGTGCAGTTAATGAGCGACCATTTATCTGTTAGTTTTTATGTTCTCAAAAAAATAGCTGCGAGCAGCAGCTACCACGTGGTCGTCGGAAGTATAAAAGCAGAACTTTTCCTGCTGAGAATTCCTGAGAGTCACAATGCACCGCCCACATAGGATGTAGCATTTTGTTGAATTTTTCGGCTGCAGACGACAGGATGTCTTTCTTTACACGGCATTACCAAGATGATTCTTATTAGCTAGAAGAGGGCGGTCAAACAATTAATCGTCTGAATCATTTCATTTTTGTATGTCATTGTTTTTTTCAAAAGTCAAAATTAAGAGTGTTTAAATAGGCAGCAGGATAGCAGTACCTAATTGATTTCTGGAGGAATCTAAGAGCTTAGAAAATATGCGCAATTATACCTTTGTAATATTGAATAAAATACTATTACAACCTCATGCATTCTGTTTTAGTATCTAGCATTCTCTCAAAAACTCCATACCTGTTATATACACTTCCTGCTGGACCTGTATAACTATCTAATAACTCGTCTTCGAGAAGCATCCGACGGAATGGCAGCCCATTAAATGCTCGTCTGCCCTCTTTGTGAAATGCAGCTTTGCCGAGGCAACCGAGCGTATAGATAATAAAAACCCCGAGAAATGATTATCAGCTTGAGAAATCTCCTGTGAACGCAACAGGACAGAGAAGAGGGAGATGAGAAAATCTGAAAATTAAGAGAGTATCAAGTGATCTCTTTGTCCATCTATGAAATGAAATATTTAAGGAAATGTCTGCATGTGCATCATCTTCAACGGTGTGTAGGTATAGGGGCAATAAAGCGATTGGAACAGGCTGACTGACAAGTTGAGACGCATATTTTGTCTAATTGACTGCTTCCTTTTAATGATGCTTGTACGTGTGTTTAATAGTCAGCCACGTGTTTATGGTACGACATCACGCAGTGTAAAGATGCCTACATTGCACATGGGAAGAATTTCGGAAGCTAGGTAACTGGTTGAGAAAAAAGAGGAAATGTCATGATATTCCTAATATTCCCTCTAAATCAATAAAATTTATGTATCCATCGGGAAAATTTTGCGTTACTTAGTCTGGATTCACCCATTGTCCTGGGTGAGAAAAATAACGCGACTTATGCGGCGCCACGTATCACGACATAATACACGCAACATGTGTCTTATTTGACTGACAAGATTCATACGATCACCGCTCATTTCTATTGTCAAAATAGGCAATCATGTATTGTGTTTTAACCAATAATATCTTTGTTTTTGTACTGCATCAATAAGAAGATTAGAATACATCTTTTCTGCGTAATACCAGCTTATCGCATAAAACATAAATTTGCAATGCGTTGCTGATCTACACGTGTCTGTAAAGCAAGTCTTTGTATGGGTCAGTGACGAAGTAGTTACATATATAGTTTTCCAGGTTATTCTTTCGTAATGCTTAGAACGTGGTTCTCGATTTCTGGCTTAGAACAGTTGACAATGATTGAGTTATTATAGATAGAGTAGGAAAACAGATATCTTTATTTTATGACCATATACATCCATTTTATTTCCAGGAATTATTAACGCTTTTAATTGACAGGTACAGCTATGAATTATCAATTACGAATGCTCAATATAAACATATGTAGATACTGCAGCTTCATTTTCTATTTATTTCTATTAGAAATACGCATTTTCGAATTACATGCCTATAGATACTACTCTATTGTTATATCTGTATTTACAAAGCAAGCAATTTTATTTTTGTCTCGTTAGATTTGTCATTACTTAAAATATAAATGAGCATTCTAGAAATAATACATTGTCCCTTTATGTGAAATAGAAATATGATTATTTGGAAACTTAGGTAAAATTACCTAGAATTTTCGAAAGAATTCATCTACACCACCGGCAGATATTAGCAGTTGATATTGAAATCTGATAGTATCTTGTAATAGATTTACTAATGTCTAGAACTCCAACAACGTAACGAGCCATCATAATTTTTAGAATTAGGTTGGCAGGAAATTTAATCACCTATAAGTGTGGAACGTAATTCCCAGAAAGTTGATGGCTGTATCAGCCCAGACAACCGCCCTTTTGTGGTACTATGTTATGTACATCGTCTGTCTGGCGTATTTCGATTTAGGATATAAAATAGAAAAAAAAAAATGAGGATTTCATGTTTCTGCACAAGCGACGGGAGCTTGGAAGCGTGCCATGGAGACGCAAAAAAGCTTATTAGGTTGGTGGTCGGAATTCTATTTTTGTCGCAATTATAAAGCAGAACAAAACATCGACATATAAAGAAGAAAAGCATGGAATTTTCTACTTACATATTTATTTTAAAAAACAGCAGACTGTGTTTAACGAACAAGGTCAAATTATATTCATGAGACAAGGGAACTTTTTGAGGAGTTATCACATATTAAGCGTTTTATTCTTTTACTTTTTATTTAACGAAATAGTTTTAAAGGTTGAAACGGGCCAATCAATTATTGAAGGGGATTTAATGCCTAATTCCAGAAATATTCAATCCACTTTTTTGTAAATTAGATAAAGATCCATGAATATAGCTCACCTACCACATGCTGAATAGCTTAAAAACCTATAATATGTGTGTGAGATTAATTTTATGGTAGGTGACCAGATACAAATTTTAAAATTATCAGCCGTATTCATAAGCAAAACTTAGTTATACGTGACAGATTCAGTATCAAAGTGAACTAGTACCTGTAAATGTTTGAAAATCTTATCACAATTGTATCAGAGATTTAGTTTATGGGCGACTATAAAAGTAATTGAGGAACAAGTTGTTTTAAACCTATCAAGATATTAAAGGAGTGTCGAAAAGTTGTGTAAAATCAAATAAATCACCATTGTCCGAAAAAAATACATTCAATTGGTTACATTATGACTAAAATAGTGATTGAGTGAAAGCTGTCATATCTAAATGGGACCATCACGTTTTTAGAGCCAGATAAAATCACTGTTCCATCACGGATCATTGTTCTCGGGCAGGTGTCGAAATAAGTTTATGCCCCAATGAAGATTGATGCGAGAATTCTGTTAACGCTTCAGCTCAAACATTCGACGTTTTGAACGTTTTGCATCTTTCACTGACGGCATTCCATAACCCGCCGTGCTTTTTCTAGAAGCTGTTGATTTTTTCTGTTCGATGGAATGATTTAACAACACCATTAGTACATAAAGAGGAAAATCTAAAGGGTATCCAACGACAAGCGTGTGTTAGCCGTATGTGGGAAACTATAAATGATAGAAAATTTGTGAACAAACATTTTTGATAAGGGCGAATCGAATGGAATTATTGATACATACATACAAGAAAATAGAAAGTACTATTTCTTATTCCATTATTAGATTCTAAATCAAATTTAAAATGAACTTTTACTGATAAACTCTATCCCAAAATTTAAGATATTTCGATGTTTGCGATTTTTTTACGAAAAATTGTTTCAAAATGTTTTTAAGGTAGTTCCAGTAATCAGTAACGCAAAGCGAACAAGATTTGTTAATAACATCTAAATTAGTATACATTATTTAACAGTATCTACAATCAAAAATCCCCGTTACCTAAATCTAATAGTTTCTGAAATATTTCTGCTACCGGATTTTATTTACTAGATAGCCATGGATTAAACACTTACAGCCGTATTCATGACCCAGTCATAGTTCGGTACTAGCTAGTTCCATATTAAAATTAAAAAACAAAACACTATCCTACCATAACACTGACTTGAGTCATATATCTAATTTAAGGATAGGACAGTTAGATTGCTGCACAGTCCTCATTTACGACCGTTGATTAAAGGTTCTGTCAGTTGTGTGTTCTGGTAGCTATAAACCTCCGTTCTGATTATGAAAACAGATGTTATTATTTAGTGAAAATGAATCACGTTCGAAATTCACGAACGAATATTCGATAGAATTTATCCGGAAAGATATCCAGATCATCCCCGGTCAAATAGAAATATAATCTATCGACTTCTTCAAAACTGTAGTAATTTCGAATCTTGTACACTGAAGATTATCAAGGATAGTCCTGTAGTTAACAATAAAAATCTGGAAATTACTGGCATATTCTTACGAACACCCCCGTTAGTCCTTTTAAATACTGTAGTACATAATTACTTAGCTAGAAAATTATTCGATTTCGACTCACTATTTGTGAATGGCTTTTGATAAGATAAGATAATTTGTACAGATGAGTCAAAATTTACTAAAAATGGACAATTTCCAGAAACACGTGAAAGAAATTTTCAATAGCCTTGGAGTAGGTATTAACAGTTTCTGCGCAGTAAGAAACAATTCCATTTGTCTATATTTTTGAGCTGATAATCTAATGGAGATCTTTATATAAAGATTCTTCAGATTGTGGTTACTGAGGCTATATGTCGTTTTGGATATGCCATTATTTCACCAAATGAACGAAGCGCCAGCACACAATTCACGCTTTAGGTGAAACCTTAGATGTAATGTTTGGAAAGCAGTGGATTGCGAACAATGGACCCTACAGATATCCTCCGAGTTCGCCAGCTCTAAAACCTATAGATTTCATATATGCAGGCATATTAAATTTCGGGTTTACGTAGATCCTATAAGAACAAAAGAAAACATGCGCAATAAAGTTACAGAAGCATATAATGAAATATATCCAAGCAACAACTCGTTCTGTTCTGTGTAAAAGAAAATTAAAACTACGCTTTTGTATTCTTTTAAAAAAATGTGTATATTATTGGACATGCATTAATATTAATAGGATAGACATGAGATTAAGAGAATAATAATCATGTTTAAATGACATTACTGTTATTTCCTCACTTTATGTTAATCATTATTGAGCCTTGTGTGTTTTTACTTTCCTACGCTACTATAGTAGCTGTATAAGGAAAGTATTGTAATCGTGTGAAATTTTCGGTATCGAGATATTTACAAATTTTGACGTTTCAGAGTTTTCTAAGTCTAATAAACATATTTTCAGCCATTGGTCTGTCTGTCCGTCTGTCTGTCTGCGACAGCAATATCTCGGGAACTGATCAGTGTATTTTGTTGCTTTCTTTTTTATTTTGTTTGGTACCAATACCACTCACCGGTGGCAGTGACTGAGAATCCTGTATATAATGGGTGCTGAGCTATAGCCAAAAAACGTGATTTGCTCAAGACTATAGCGCGAAAACGGCTCTAAGGATTTTGATTAAACTTGCCTAAAGTATTCTTCTGAGAGCCCTTCACCACCCACATGCAGCGCCATCTCTGAGAAAAAGCACAAAAAATGTAATGCTTGAATAAAATTCCTTATTTATTTAAAAATGTTACATGACCATTGTTGTTTGTCTTGACATGCTGAAAAAAATGAGTGGCAGCAATATTTCACCAGAGGATTTTTACTTCACTACCGCTATTATCGTCGCTATGTAAAGAAAGTATTGTAATAGTGTGAAATTTTCGGTGTCGAGATTTCAACAAATGTTGACGTTTCAGAGTCTAGTGAGGCCAACAAACATATTTCAGCCATTAATCTGCCTGTATGTCTGTGACACGAACATCTGTTGTTTAATCCATGGCTAGTAACGAAAATCCGGTCTATCATAGCTTTTATGTTGATTTTCATAAAGAGTTAAAATTAGATTAGGTCATTTAGGTATACGGAATGCTAATATTAAACGAAAGATAACGAAAGTGTGAATAACCTAAATCAATAAAATACAGGGTGTACCATTTGAAATTATTAAGATTTTAGCTTTAAGAAATGCTCTTAATTGTGGCTCAATTTCGAACACTCTGTACATGCTGGAAAATGTTTGATCTAACTGTCAAATAATATAAACTATTACTAATGTGATTACCAAATCTTGTTCAGTTCAGGTTACTGATCACTGAGCTGCCTTGAAAAAAGTTTGATATAATTATTGGAAAAAAGCAAAATATCTCGAAAACCATAAATTTTGGGATACAGCTTACTCATAAAAGTTCATTTTCAACTTGAATTAGATTCTAATAATGATTTAAAAAATACCACTTTCTTTTTGGTTCTAATAAAGTATTTAATCCGAGTAGAGGTGTCACAATAAATAATACGGAAACGAAGATCGATCATCTCTGGTAGACATAAATATGCTGAGGAGTCACAAGCTACGACATTTCGAACGCCGTGCACACTTTACTGGCAAAGCTTAATAAGCTCTATATTTTATGTGTCTCTATAAAGTCAGTTTCACGGTCGACGGTTGGTTTTAGCCCATATGATCGATCATACATCAATGTACCTTGTGATTGCGGTGGGTTTTCGTAGAGAAAGCCCAGATTATTAGACACGTTTACTTAAATAGATTTATATGAGGAAAGTAAAACTTTGTCTTGTTTGGGTAAAATTGATTCGAACAAAAATATTGCGGTAAAGAATAAAATATACTTAAATGTCTAATTTGTGTGTGTTTGATAAGACAGATTGGCCAATAGCCCAAAAAATGTAAATTATAATTTCAAAAAAATGTATTCATAACAAAAGTAAGCACGGTACTTAATTAAGCTTAATGTAAATTACTATGGTAACAAAAACGTGACAGTTATCCTGAAAAAGCCGATGTCAAAGATATAACTAACAGTTATAGTGCCGGAATAAACATAAAATTATAAACATATTTATTAGGTCTATGCAACAAGCCTAAATCTGTTAAAATTTCGAGAAAATCCTCCCGTTATTTTAGTAAAATAACGGAACCCTTATATATTCATATTGGTGTCTGTGCATCTTTCGGTCACAGCCTATTTTCTAGCGATCGAAAAATAGTTCAGATATTATATAGATACATAGTTACTGCATCAATGAAGTAAAGAACACCTTTTCCACGCATGCCAACTCGCATTTGTCAACTTATGGAACTAATTTGTGATAGGAACATCTAAGCATGTTTACTGTGTAAAAAAGCAAAAAACATTAAAAGAGCAATCATACAATGGAATTGTATACCACATGCATTTTATGAAGTCAGCCAAAGGTATTATTTATTATTGGAAGTAATCTTACCACTTTTTCAAAAGATATCTGATTTTCTAAAATCTCTATCTATCTCTAAGATTTTTTGTGATAGAAAAATGTATTCTAAATTATCTAATATAGATTTTATTATGATCTTAATACAACAGAATGCATAATTTGTTAGGGTTAATCTTTGTACATACAAGAACAATAAACAAGTTACTAATTTATTTGAATTTTTAGTAGGTACATCGTGTACCGACGGTCAACATTAATGATATGCATAAACATTGATGAATTAATTGAAAAACATTGATGACAAAATGATTCACAAAGGATCTACTAGCTATTCATTTTATGAAATGTCACTATTTCATACTATCGTACCACGACATAATATAAGTGTGATAAAAGTTATTTACAAAAAGTCTAGCCACTAGCCACCTTCCAGCTCCAAATTTTAAAATGATACACGGTGTTTCATAACACCGTGCCAGATCAAAGTTACATTTTATTAAATGAAACACTTTGTATTTTATTCTACATTTAAAATCCGCTTCACTTCCCTGTTAGAACAATATAAGCTTGTGATGTGTTATACAAGGTGCTTAGAAAGTTATAACCAAGTTAAACGACCTATATAGAAGAAAACGATTAAAGAGCCTTGATCTATTGTACTCGTTTATTCTGAATGATCTTCAAATTTAAAAAAAATGATTTTGCTGATATTCAGTAAATCTTATACAGAGTGAGTTAAAACACAAATACATTATTATCTAGATTTTTTCAAAACCATATACATATTTGACATAGACGTAAAGTAGCATCAAATAAGTTTATTTGTTCTTCAAAATTCCCTATACCTAAAATGATTAGTTTTGGAGATATTTCAAAGTTTCTTGAAATTTGAGGCTTACATTTAATTTCTGTAAATAAAATAGCACACTACATGTCCCTTTATGGGGCACCTCGACTTTAAGATCTTTCATACCGGTGATGTAGTACTACTGTACATATTTCTGGGTGTAAATCAAACCCCTTGAAATAATTAATTAGTGTTCTTGCACCATAAGCTCTTAAGCCTCATAGATTGGAAACGTGCTTCTACTTTCAGTCTTTTTGAGTTAAATTTTCGAATTCAATTAATATGTGATTTATGAAGGAATCATCTTCAACAAAACGCATCTTCCTTTGAGTACAGCCAGTCAATCAGACTGGCATGCTCTAGGTCATAATAATATTTGGTGTTCAGCCTTGATTAAAAAGAAATTACTGAAATCGGATAAGTAGCTTTCGAGATATTCGTGGTCATACGAAAAGTCCTTACTCGTATATATATTAGTAAAGAAAAGCTATAAGAACATAAAATATAGTCTATGTCACCCGCGCAGATGTAGAAAATTCAATAAAAAAAGAATTATTGAAATCGGATAAGTAGTTTTCGAGATTTTCGTGGTCATACGAAAAGTCCTTACTCATATATATATATTAGTATAGAAAAGCTATAAGAACTTAAAATATAGCCTATATCATCCGCCCAGATGTAGAAAATTAAAAAAAAATGAATTATTGAAATCCGATAAGTAGTTTTCGAGATTTTCGTGGACATACGAAAAGTCCTTACTCATATATATATATTAGTATAGAAAAGCTATAAGAACTTAAAATATAGCCTATATCATCCGCCCAGATGTAGAAAATTAAAAAAAAATGAATTATTGAAATCCGATAAGTAGTTTTCGAGATATCTAGAGAGCTTTATCATACTAATCAATCACCCCGTATATTGAACGATCCAGGAACATCAAATCTAAGTGTACCATGCATCTCCGTTTCATCAACTGAATTACTAGAAATTACATAATATTCAAACGTCACTTGTCACTTTTGAGATCCGAAATGTTTTACTCAGCAACATGCTCAAACCTGCACCAATCTAATGGACATAACAAATATTAGAAATGCCTGAGTACATTCAAATTCTTTGAATTGCACATCAGTCCAAACATTTTGTAATAATTGAATCTTCGGAGAACGGTACGTGCATTTTGAAGGCTATAATAGCAGCAGCAGTTGTCAGATGCAAGTTAGGTATTTATTCAAATAATATATTGTTCAAGCAGATTTGTTCCTATAAATTCTTCTAAACATATATTGGACCTACAAAAAATAGTATGAGCATTACGATCGGTAAGAGTTTATAGATTTCATACAATACTGGAGACTTCGCTGCGCAGTCTCCAAAAATTGCCTTCATCCAATTAACCATCCTTACCGTTCTGAAGACTTCATTTACTATTATTGATCTATTGGTTTAATTATCTTACTTCATAGTTTAATAGTTCTTATTAAATCAGGTAATCATATATTTGGCCTACGAAACGAATATTATTTGAATTTATGTGAATAAGAAAAATCTGAAATATTATCAATTTATGCATTTATATAGTGCAATTATCGATTATATAACAAAGTTAACAATCTTTTAAAATAAGAAAAGGTACTTGAAATCTCATTCGTAATTAGTGAATAGATTTGAAGTCGGTCTAGTTGGCTGAACGCAACGAATGTTGTCTCAGTTGTCTGAATGCATCCGTTATGAAATGACAACTAATTGAAATCTCTGACACAACTAAAGACAGACATGATATTCATTTTCAGATGCTGCTTCGAATGTTTTTTCTTGGTATATTGCATGATAGCTAATGATTTGTAAAAGTCAGGTCGCACCTTAAAAATCACTGTATAAATGTGACTGAATAACTAAACATCCTAGTGATAAATATAATATTATGAAAGTATCAATGCCCTGAAGCCACAACAGCACGTCCATATCAGTCATTTCAGTTCTCACTGTCACACGCATTATATGTGATAAAAAACAAAGTAGTAATCTTATGAACAAGTAGCACGTTGTAACACAAAACTGTCACCACTTTGTCTACTTTCAGCAGCAGGTGATATTTGATACAACAACGACAGTATTAAAAACGCATTCACGCAGACATGAATCAGTTTACTTGATGATGAATGAGAGAGGGAGCGAGAATCGACTACTGATCACATCGAAAGTTTATTTTCATTGCAAGCAAAGTGTTATGTAACAGAACAATTTATTACGTGCTCATAACATGTGTACAAGGATGAATTGAACGACGGCAATAATAAATAGGTACTTATATTTTTTGAAAAATATCGACTACAACTTCATTAGATGATGCGCTGGAAATTTCAAACAACATTAAATATTATTATAAATTTTAAATGAAACAAAATGTATTCACACCACCTTATTTATTTAATGGTATTTGTGTACATTACAACATACGTCTATATTGATCTAAGGGGAACAGAAAAGGTATGCTAGATGGACAATAAAACTTTCCTAATTTTTCGCTGCACCCTTCTGTGAAGCAAATGTACAAATATGATGAAATTCATCCATAAATGGAAGATGTCAAACATCTGCATCCCTAACGAGACTTCTCGAGGAAACCAATATTATATAAAAATTATACAATTATTATTTAATATAAATCATGGGTCAATAAAAATTTATTTCATTTAATTCAAACGGTATTTTTAAGTATATTTAGTACCAATCGTATATCGTATAAACGTGCTCCGATTTTGATTGGAGAATTGAGAAATGGTCCCATATTTAGAAAAACTCAAACCCGATATCTCCTTCCCTACAAAAAACTGCTCCCGAAGGTGTGGATGTTGCAATTTTTCTCGAAAATCAGATTTCTGAGACGGCAGATGAAACCATATCACAACGATTGAATTGAACATTTTTTCAAAATAGTTACGGTTTTTGAGTTACAATAATGGTAAAGACTGCAATATGTGTATTGAAAATATGATACGTCCAAATTAAAGAAGAGATAAGAAAATTAATGTGAAATATATCAGTTAAAGAGCAAACGAAAAAAATAACTAGAATAAATAGAACGAGTAAAGAATCAGTGAGAAACAAAAAAGTTTTACCAGAAAGAAAATGATATAAGGAAAGATTTCAAATCTAACACTCCAGGAAAAGATTCTATAACAACATAACTCTTTAAAGCTGGTGGACAAGCACTGGAAGCGATAATGCTGCAGATTATCCTAAAAGTTTGGCATTAAAAGCCAATGCCAGAAGAGGGGAAAGTTGGACTCCTATGACCTTTGCATAAAAAATGCGACAAATTGGAATGCGGCAACTCTAGAGATGTTATACTACTACCTACAAAATACTGTCAAACATCTTGACAGGCCGTATAACGACGTAAGCGGAACCCAGATTTGAGCAATACCAATGCGAATTTTGAGCTAGACGATCAACAACAGATCAGATTTTCGTATTGCGTCAGATGCTAGAGAAATGCCATAAATGCAGCATCCATACGTTTCAGCTATTACTTGATTTTCAGGCGGCATACGACAGCTTTCTAAGACCAATCTGTATCAGGCTATGAACGAACTACATATCACAAAGACTCTCACTGAATGAACAAAAATGAATGTCGAAAGTGGTATGCCTTGTGAAATTTAAAACAATGGTAGGTGTTCAATATAGCTCTAGAAAAAAAATGTTCGGGATGCGGAACTTGGAACTAGAGATACTATCTTTAATATATCATCACAGGTACAAGCATATACAGATGACATGGATCATACCACTATAACCGTAAGATATCATTGCAGCTATCGCATATGCTGCGGGGATCATAGGACTTCAAATAAAGTAATGTAAAACAAAATTTATGGCTACCGGAAAATATCACAATAGGTGACTATAACATCAATAACGTAGACGAATTCATATACCTCGGAACCTTAATTAATCCAAGCAATGATGTTAGTAAAGACATTACAAAGTGCATAATAGTTGTTATTATGGATTCATAGATTCATAACCATAAGTCAAATACTCATCCATAGCTCGGAAACATGGACACTGGAGACTTAACTAAAGCAGAGGAGACCCTATTAGCTACATAAAGAAAAATCCTGCAAGAAATCGATGGCGCAGTGCTAGAAACAGATGTAAGTAAAATTTTGAAATTCACAACCTGTACAGTCAGGAAATAAGAACATAATAACAACAATCAAGATCGGCAGGCTTGGATGGGCAGCACATGTCCCACGGTGTGAGGCGAACCTTTGAGGCCAAGCCAACAGGCAATAGAGGAAGAGGGAGAACAAAACTCTGTTGAAAGTTCGGAGTATCAGAGGATACCAGATAGATAGATACAGCTAATTGTATGAAATATGCAAGAGACTGGAAAGAATGGCATGCGAGGCTATAGAAAGTCGAGGCTCCTCTGTAGGTCTGCAGCTGAGTTCAATTACAAGAAAAATGTTATACTTAAGGCAAAGACAGGTCCTTCAATTAATATGATTATTAAATCTGCTAATCCCAGCTAAATTATAATAATAATATCTAATATCTGATAAACAGCAAGATGACGATGAAAGGCAGAGAATACTTGCTTTTCATTAAGAAGTTATAAACTAGATATTCAACTATTTTGGTGAAGGTTTCATATTTTAAACTATGAATTGATCTATTTTTATCTATAACTAGAAGTACCGGGCGCGTTGCTGCCTTAGCAGTAATAACTGTAGAGATATATGAAATTTTAAATAAATAGTTATGTTGGTTATTGGACATGCAGTCCATAAGAACCTTCCTTATGCCTTAACGAAAACATTAAAACAAAAATTATCCGAATTGGTCGAGCAGTTCTCGAGTTTTGCGCTTAGCATCGCATTTGGCGATTCATTTTTATTTATATAGATTCCCTCGCAATTTTTAGGATTTTTCTCTCCATAAGAATCTTCCTTATACCTTAACGAAAATATTAAAACAAAAAGTATCCGAATTGGTGGAGCCGCTCTCGAGTTGTGCGCTTAGCAACGCATTTGGCGATTCATTTTTGACCGACGAACCCCAAACGGAGGAGGTATACAATTCGACTGTGTGCTTTTTTTTTTTTGGTTTGTGCGCGCGTTTCATATAGTAATCGTACTCCGATTTTGATGATTTTTAATTCATTTGAAAGAGGAGAACCGCCCCCGAAGGGGGTGGAGGGTGCAAATTTTCTCGAATTGTCAAATAAACCTATTTTCGCTATGTGGAGAGGGCGATTTCTGTCGAAAATTGAAAATCTGTTTGCAGTACATGAAAGACATAATTAATTGTAGCAACATTTATAATGAACATTTTTCCCTTAGAGTTACGGTTTTCGAGTAAAATCGGTGTTAAAATGGTAACAACTAAAATATTCAAGCGTATTTCCGCAGCGATGTTCTGGGATCTCAATAATAACAACTACAAGCAAGGAATATACGTGGGTAATAGAATAAGTACTATGTTGATTGGTATTAGTGAACGTTCAACGATTTTCGTGACTAATGTTACACTCAAAAGTGTGAAATAAATATTTTTTACAAAAAATTGGACCGACGTTATTAGTTGGTGCACTGAAAAGTATAAAATAATATTAATTCTATTGGGGCTGGTACTTGTGAAGTTGGTGCCAAAAGTTATCAATCTACCTGCAACTGCACAACTTCAAAAGTAACAGCCCCAATAGAATTAATATTATTTTATACTTTTCAGTGCACCAACTAATAACGTCGGTCCAATTTTTTGTAAAAAATATTTATATTTATATAGACTAGTATACGTTGTAACGCTACTTTCTTTTTCTAAGTACTTAAATAGAATATTTTTTTACAATAAATTATTTTTTTAGCTGGTTTGCGCACAATTCATTAGAATTATGTAAAGACGCATAGGTAATAAACAGTTATTAATTTTTATATAGTAGTACATACTACATTATAGATAACAATATGAAAAACAAACTCACAACTTAAAAGCCTCAGTTATTTAAAACAATATTATAATTTTATATGATAATATAACAAATTTTAAGTCTCTTTTGTGATGGAATTATAAGTGCCGTCTAATTGAATTGCTCTCTCTCTCTCTCTCTTCCAACATGTTCCACTTTATATATATTTTTGTACATAATCGTAATTAACTGGAACACATGAACTTTTTTCTCTCGTTTCATGCACATATACCGGATGTGACTCTTAGAGTGTATATATATAACAATGATAATTTAAAAATAATTGTGGAATTTTTGAAGATAAATATATTAGTGATATATGAAATGCTTGATTTTAATTAAAATGTATTTTAGTTAGAAAGGTCCTAATCTGGGTAGATCTATTTCAATATTTTTAAGCTAGATAATCGTTTAAAAAAATTCTGCAAGTTATTAGACATTACAACATGCATTCTTTAAAAAAAAATTAAATATGCAAATACAAAATTCATGAAATCATATGAAATTCACAAATGAAGAGTTTTCCACATATTATTAAAACAAATGGTAAAAAATCATCAAAAGCCTCAAATATTCAGCATTTTAATGTTGAAACTTTTTGGTGTTTTGATTTCCATCAATATATTGATAATCATTGTATTTTTTGTAATTTAATTGCTGTATTGGCTCTTTGATCTGCAGTGAATATGTTTCACATTCAATTTAAAAATGAATCCATATTTAGAACTATTTTGTAAACACTTCTGCTCAAAGAAAATCTTACATGTTTTAATTGCAACGGTTTGAAAGAGAACTGAAGAGGATTCCCATATTCCAATGTTCAACTGAAATTTACGTAAGTAGTTTTTTATATCTGCAGCAATGTATATCTTCTTAGTAACTTATAGAACAAGAATATTCCAATAATTCAAATGAACTGAAATTAACAATTGAAGTGAACAATCATAAAACTAACATTTTCACATTCACATCAATAATTTAAAAAAAACTTTTAACGTATGCAAAGTGAAGTTCAAGAATATTTCGATGAACATCTGGATATTTTCAATATATTTTATGAAGTAGTTCAGGTTTTTACATTTCATTGAAAGTTGGTCAATCAAATATTTCTACGAAAACTAACAAGTAATGATTTAGTATTTTAATCTTTATGCAATTTCGTTTAATTCAAGTCAAGACAAATTTTCAGATTCCTCGGCTCCCTAAGGATATTATTTTTATAAATATTTTTTACAAAAAATTGGACCGACGTTATTAGTTGGTGCACTGAAAAGTATAAAATAATATCAATTCTATTGGTGCTGTTACTTTTGAAGCTGTGCAGTTGTAGTTAGAGTTATAACTTTTGGCACCAACTTCACAAGTGCCAGCACCAATAAAATTAATATTATTGCACCAACTAATAACGTCGGTCCAATTTTTTTGTAAAAAATATTTATTTCACACTTTTGAGTTTAACATTAATCGTAACTCTTTTGAAAATATGTTCAATTTAAACGTTTCCGGATATTGTCTTTAATTATACCAGCTCAGATTTTCGATTTTCGAGAAAATTTGCCCCCTCCACCCCCGTTGGGGCGGTTTTCGGAGGGAAGGAGATTTCGTATTTTTGTTTTTATGAATATGGGACCATTTCTCAAGCCTCCTCTTTCAAGTGTATCAAAAATCATCAAAATCGAAGCTCATTTACTATATAAACGGCGCGCTTGAACCAAAAAAATAAATAAAGCAGACATTCGAATTGGGTACTTGACATTAATGGAAATTCAATATAAAGTAATGTTCAGACGATATTTGGTAGTCCTAACATTCCAAATATCACATTATGCAGGTTAAATTTCTCTTGAAATTTAAAATATAATCGATTTAAATAGTTGTAATTTCAAACCCATTATCACGTGACTGCGAACGCCTATCAAAATCGACCAAGATAGTGACGTAGTAATCAATAAGTCGATGAACAAATTTTCCTAAGACGGAACAGAGAACATACAATATTGAATCTTCTTTCAGGTCAGATAGTGTTCTCTGCTCTAGTCCTTTCTTTAATATCGTGGGACACTAATGGTGATTCCGAGATATAAAACGCAACTAGCGTTGTGTTTAGGGATACCAATCGAAACCTGCCGAACTTTAAACGCAACAATTAGGTATCAGAACTTTGACATTCGGTCATCAAAACGCTTCGTGTGTTTCCATCTCGAAAACACCACATCTTGTGTGACGTTTCAGTCGTTTTTAGAATTCAAGCGAGAAATTTAAAAACAATTTTTGAATATATTTTTTTAATTTTCAAAATAGACTAGTAATTTTTTTGTATTTTTTTTGGTTTAATTGAATGTCTAACTACAAAACAAAAATTGTTCAAAAAATTAGTTAAGTACCCAATTGTATACCTCCTCCGTTCGGGGTTCGTCGTTCAATTAGATTACTGGATTTTGTTCATTATTTAATTAATATTTCAATTCTTCGAATCATTTCTATTGCCTTTTTTATTCTATCACACGAATTTCCATTAGGTACATTTAACATTATACCTATTCAGTGCCGTTTGTTGGTGGAATGTGGTGCATATTTCCATTTTCCAGAAATATAGAGTATTGGAAATAAAACTTCATTTCCTATTTTGCTCGATAACCCAATTTAGCCAAAATGGAAGCGGTGAAATATTTGGCTTATAGGTACAATGATTTATCACTACATTCTGGGAAATTTCAAATAGTGGATGATTTCTCAATGCAACACAAATCAAAATGAAAATTCTGTGAACAGAATTACCAATCTCGTGTAAACATTGTATAAATATGAAACAAGACAAACTTTTCGTTTAATTCAATAATTTAGAAGTTAAAAAAATGTTACAATGTCAATATAGTTTTGATTCAACGATTCTTCTATTACTTTGAGAGTCTATAGTCTATCAGATGCAAGAAATAAACTCATTAATGAATTAATTAATGTTCGATATTATATCAACAACGTAACTATGTCCAGTAACGCACGTAGGGCAATATGGTAGATTCTGATAGATCCAAAATGATATTACGTCCGATAATAAAGGTCAAATCCCTAAAATTTCCACGCTATTTACCTGCATAGTCCATAAAAATCTAAATGAAATATAGAAGCATGTGGTTGTGAAATAATAAAACCACTACATCTCGGAAAATTCACCTATATTTTGACACCCTGCATACCAAGTAAGACCTATGCAAACATTTTAGGTAAGAAAAGGTCGACCGACCTTATTTATAATAAACTGAAACTCACCGTCGTAAAATATAGATCGCGGGCAAGCGCTATGACTTGTACCATTCAGTAGCGTTACAGGAAACTCACCTAAAAAAAATACATAACTACCTACAAAAATTTGATAATGTGTCCATTTCGAAAGCAAATCATTCTTTCACTGAGCAACTAACATAGTTCGATGTAAATCCCACTTAAAATATACTCTATACGTTTTTTTTATGATCGTCACGAAACCATTTTGAAACTGTCTAGATGCGCATGTGCAGCGTTCGCACCATTATTGAGCGATTAATAGATGGAACGAACAATTCTTTCTACTTATGGCCTTGTATTGACACTACCATTTCAATATTCCAAAATGATCGCAAAAGTGGTTGGACCGCTAGCGCATTCGTTCGTGAACGGTAAAATGTTGATTTGAACACTTTTTCTTTGTTACGCATGAGCTTGATCGCACGAGGGATGAAACAGACTTTTTAGTTCTAGACTGAACTGAACTCTTGTTTAGAGTGCACTAAAGAACTTCCTCTTTAAGTGCTCTAATAGACAATGGTAAATTAGTACATTATTATTTACATGCTTCAGCTTGGTTAATCTTCTACAAAGAATAAAAAATAACAATTCTGGTTTAAATAACTTTTTGTGTAAGCACCTACGCTATGAAAAATCTTTTGTGTTGATAAAGCCTCGATGATATTAAGCTAGTTTACTAGCCGCTGGTTGGCATTTTTCTGACTGCTTGTAAACTCGACCAGTCTCATCATGTTAGCTAGAAATGCCAAAATATATAATATATATTTGTTCTTGTCTTTTATACCCCTTACTACGGGGTACTGCTGGTAGAATCTGGTAGATATGAAGTAATTCCAAAGTATTATTGACGTTTCAGTACCACAAAAACGTATTCAGAATATGTACGTAAACCTAACCTCACTAGTCTTGATGGCTAGCTAGCGAGTAGGACATTTGATGTGTCATGATTAGTAAGTCCTGTGAGTGGATACGCCAGAATTTAATATATTATTTCACAAGAAAATATTCAAAAACTCGGAATGTAACAAACCTTCCAATAGGGCTCATATACCTACGGAGGATTTCCATCCGAATGGATATTTCTCCCTCTTACTCTTACAGCACATTCTTTTGGACCTTCGCGCAAATCTCAATTGCAAAAACAAATGTTGAACTTCCCACCAACCGTTCACTGTAGCAATTATTATTCAATCACCTAAGCGGAAATAGACGTTGTAGGCACGTATACAATATACATTTTAAGAAAGCGTCTAATTACATACTTGGCTGAATGGAAAAAGTGGCAGACCAGACCACCACCACCACCTCGACACAATGTCGAGATGAAAACATGCAGAATATAATAGGGGAATTATCATATTACGTACCATGTATAACAGCCGCTGATGATTTTTGTTATATGTGGGTAATGATTTTAATTTGTTGTTTGTAACGCTGGTGGGTAGATGCGATGTAGATTCGGGACGGACGAGCTGTCTACTATTACGGAACAATTATTAGCATATGGTTATAGCCCAAGGGCTAGCAAACGTTTAGTGTACAAAATCCGAGTATACACTTGTGTGTCTGCATTATTACATCTATATATATACAATAAAGGTCAACAGAAGATTACAGCTTGAGAAGTTCAAAGAGGAGAGAGAACGTGGGCCGAATTTCCTATGGGAATCATTCATTCAGGAAAGATGACTGAATAAGTATTTTCCTATGTGCCCATGAAGTTAGTTATCATCATCATCAGTCATTTCCTTCTATTTGTATTTATAATTGCAGAAATCAGACAAAGAGAAAGAAAATACGATATTAATGTTGACATTGCCATGGAAAAATGTCTACTGACAATTAGAATAAATATGCAAAATTTGCATTAAAATTAAAATGTGTTTACATGTTACCCATGCAGAAAAAATACAAACAATATAAATTTGCTATTAATGAGTATGTGGTTAATAATTCCACAATATATTTTACTATATTTATTTCAATTAAAATGAATTATGTAGTAAATTGTATAATTTCCGTTTCATAGGATACCCAAACAAGTTATTAGAAGTTATTGGGATTACCAACTACAGAATATCAGACACAATCAATCTAAGAGTCATAGACGACATGATAGAAGGACCCTCATTTTTCTGCCAAATCTAATCCATTTTGACAGTTTAATTCGTTTCTAAACCATTATTTCATTGCCGTTTCTAACACCTAGACAGGTTGATCAGTAGTAGTATAAACTGGAAGAAGGTAGAGAGAGAGAGAAAATAGTTTTGACTATATCTTTTTGTATGGACTACAATGGGGGTTTGTTGAGTGAACAAAAAAAAAAACGTTTAGTGTACAAAACCCGAGTATACACTTGTGTGTCTACATTATTGCATCTATATATACGATAAAGGTCAACAGAAGATTATAGCTTGAGAAGTTCAAAGAGGAGTGAAAACGTGGGCCGAATTTCCTATGGGAATCTTTCAAACAGGAAAGATGACTGAATAAGTATTTTCCTATGTGCCCACGAAGTTAGGTATCATAAAATTCACATATGCTATACTAAACTTAGATTCAGGTGAGCCTTTTCCGAGTTCTACCGTGCTTCCACGAGCCATCCTGACTGCTGGTCGCGGCCTTTTACATGTGACGCTTCTAGTGGCACCACTCAGATAATATTCTAGAGTTTCTTTGTCGACAGAGTCTAGACCGAGCTCAAAATAATGTTGATCAAACACGGTTCTCCTTGGTCTGGACCTCCCCCCCCCATTGATGAAAAAATAATGATAAGCAGTAAGAAATATGCGAAAGATATAATCCAACTCTTGGAATTGGAGAGAGCACAACTCAAGAAAGTTCTTATTGAGCTTGCTATCTAAGCTAAGATTCTCGTTCACCTTGCCCATGAAAAAGAACAAAAAGTTGAACTTTTTCGAACGGCTACTTGGGTAACATGTTCCAAACCCTTGCCACGATACAACAACTGAGCTGGGAGTTGTCTATGATGCGGCCTTTGGGTCATCTAATCTTGCAGTCTTTAGCCAGGCAGACTAACCTTAATAGAGCCTTATTGCAGTGCTTGCTTTTCCTCCCTTAACCATTTTCTGGTGGTACTTTCAAAGGGTACCACCACATTGTGAGTTGTAACAAAATTTGGTTAGTCATTGGACTATTGAATTTTCTGTCATCGCAAAACGTCGAAGGAGTGATGCAAACGATATTTTTAAACAGCTTGGAACGAGTTTTGATGTTCAGAACTCTATTAGTATAATAATAATTTACATTAGCATCTCATTAGAAGCGAGAATAATTTTAATAATTGCATCTTAATCAAAAGAAATAAAATTTACATTGCAATTTCTTATTAACTTGATGAATGGACTTTATTCGTATCATAAACTGCTTGAACTTAAAACACTTAATTACATGGTAACAGAAACAATACATTAAATAATACATTTTAATGTCGTCTATTTACAATATTCAAATTATATATTTCTCTCCAAAAAAAGGCGTATGTTATTAATATCTGACTACTTTACGGACATCGTGTATTCTATGGCTCCAGATACAACAGTAGGGGGATGAATAATTCTACACTATTTGTCAATATCTCTTTCTAATACAAAATTTATTCTTTCATAACATTTACTTATTTCTACATTATTATACTCCCATTCAGTGGCCATATTATTGTGCGAAATATTCGCTGGGGTAATCTAGTACTAATTATATTATTATATACCTATTTGGCATCTCTACATGGCACGTAACATTGAGGCTCGGTTCTATCTATATTTGTAAAACACAAAGATAATCACGATAATAGGTGTGTGTTTTAGAAGATTTCATCAAAGAACTTTTCAAGAAATCACACTTACTCATGGAATTCGCAATTACTCACAAATATTTCCAGAAACTCATTTCCTGAAATATTTATCATTATAACTAAATAAATATTTCTGCTAGAAAGAACAAATCGTCAATTTCTGATACAACCACGACTTTAGAGTAAGTTTGATTTATTACATTTTAGTTTTTGTACTGATGGGCCCTGCAAATGCTTCGATATTACGACAACATTAATCCAACTCATCTACCTAATCACTGAATATGAAATTGCATAGACGAAGACTATCGGAGACAAGCGTCTCGTGTTTTGTCTCGAGTTAAACTTGGGAAATGTCGGGAATGTAAGGCTGTCGTGACATACCTACAAGACTTTGACCTGAGATATATACTATAGATACTTCTGTGAAGTTGGCTGAAATAATAAAACTTTGGTGATCTCGCTATATTATAATCCAAGATAATATCTTTGTTCTTCAGTTATTCTCATTTTTCCTCATTTTCTGTCTTGCAGCAAGAAGGGAGAAATTCACACGCTGGATAGATTAGAACATAATTTTATAGAAGTTTCAAGACTTAGTAATATCTAAGTAGGTATATCAAAGTTTATTTGAATATATTTTATGACTCATAGGATAAAGTAAACTAATATAAGGATGTCGTGACTTTCGAATAAGTATTTGCAATTTGGCTTCCACAGACCGAATCAAATGTAAATTTTCACAATAACAATCCAAGGCTAATGTAATTAATACAACTATTTGTATTCCGACTTATCTTCATATTCATAATTTACTTACCTAACTTCGATGAAATTAACAAAAAACATTTTCTGTCTAATTATAAATGATGTCTATTTAGTTTTAATAAGCAGTTAAGGCGACTTTCTGAACATTTATTTTTGGTTGAAACTCCGTCCCATGTCAAGATGATTTATAATTTGTTGACAGTCAGACGTATGGGTGGAGAACCTAAGCTAATAATAATAATCAAATCTACAAACATAACTCACGTTTTACATTGAATCATCTCATTCACACGTTAAAAATAATAACAATAAATTTCCATATGATAATTCAATGGGTTGGAAATAAATTAAAAAGCACATGTTGTTAAGTCATTTCCTTCTATTTGTATTTATAATTGCAGCAATCAGACAAGAAGAAAGAAAATACGATATTAATGTTGACATTGCCATGGAAAAATGCCTACTGACAATTAGAATAAATATGCAAAATGGGCATTAAAATTGCAATATGTTTACATGTTACCCATGCAGAAAAAATACAAACAATATAAATTTGCTATTTATGAGTATGTGGTTAATAATTCCATAATAGATTTTATTATTTTACTATATTTATTTCAATTAAAATGAATTATGTTGTAAATTGTATAATTGCCGTTTCATAGGATACCCAAACATGTTATTAGAAGTTATTGGGATTACCAATTAGAGAATACCAGACACAATCAATCTAAGAGGCATAGACGACATGATAGAAGGACCCACATTTTTCGGCCAAATCTAATCCATTTTGACAGTTTAATTCGTTTCTAAACGATTCTTTCATTGCCGTTTCTAACACCTAGACAGGTTGATCAGTAGTAGTATAAGCTGGAAGAAGGTAGAGAGAAAAAATAGTTTTGACTACATCTTTTTGTATGAACTACAATGGGGGGGTTGTTGAGTGAACAAAAAAACGTATACCTGACCACACGAACAACTGCTGTATCGGCATTTCTCAAGGAAGCCCACCAAGGGTTCGTTCTCAGATTTCAAGTCCCTATGCAGTGGCGTGCAAAGTTAGAATTTTTTAATGTTACATCGACAAGAAATGAATTGTTCATATACGAAATTTCTGGATTTGCTTTTAAGTTATAGAATTACGCAATATATGGAATTGTCTTTTGCTGGCACAAGAAACTATATCTGATATGATCAATACGGAGAAGTACAAATTGTTGGCTCTTGACTTTTTCAGCATTTGCAAAGAAAAGAAGAAGCGATTATGACTAACGTATTCAAATCAAACTCAATCAGTCAGTATAACCATCAGTTCTAATCAACCCAAAGAAAGCTATGCATTACATTTTCCTCTAACGAGATTTGCGAAATTGTATAACAAACATATTAATAAATAGAAAAATGGACAGATAAAAAACGCTTTAAAATAGTAAACCGGACTAAAAAGTAGAGAATTAAACAGTAAAATTAGTTATTTATCACCGACTTAAAAAAGTAGGCAGTATACAATTCGGTTGTATGTTTGCTTGTTTATTTTTTTGTTTGCTGTTCGTGCCATTTGCGTAATAAACGTCGGATTTAGATGTTTTTTTCTTCATTTGAAAAAGGAGAGTTGAGAAAATCTCAAATCCGAAATCCCTTCCCAAAGGAAGGGAGAGGGCATTTTATCTCAAAAATCTGAGAGGGCCAAATTAAAGAAACTGAAAAATTAGAATAATATTAATTCTATTGGTACTGGTCATATTGAAGTTGTGAAGTTGCAGTTCTTTATTGTAGGCACCAACTCCAAAAATACTAGCACCAACATAATTTATATTATTTTGTATTTTTCAGTGCACCAACTAATAATATCGGTCCAAATTTTTTTATTTTTATTTAATTTGCTATGAAATTATTATGTTAAAATGAATTTTTAATGCAAGCGTAAATTTTCAAGTTAAACCGATGTTTTGAAGTTGGTGAAAATTGTGTTGAAAGATCCGATTACATTTATAGATGGATAAATACATACATACAGGTCAAGCTAATAAAATTAATGAAAATGATTACTGCTACGGAAAAATAACTAATGCCTCATCATGATAATAAAAACTCAAATTAGGCAGTTAAATTGTTTTAGTAGTTCACAAGAGCGAAAACAAGCAATATTGTCAGTATTCTGAATTCATTCATGGATATAATATTACAAATATACAGATAATGATAAAAATCACAACTTTATATTTAAACCGAGTTACAAAGGAAATTGTTATACATATTTAATGGTCACGTTTGGAAATCTCAGGAAAGTATGCTATCTAGGTAATATATTATATAGAAAAGATGACCTCCACGATAAATGTAGAACAAAGATATGCATAACCATCAGTTCACTAGAGCATAAGGTTTATTCACGCACTTGACTGTAGCTAGGAGAACCATAAATCCCAAGAGAAATCCTCCCGATTCTTATTAAATGTAAACACGAAACTGTATTAGCGAACAAAAAATTCAACACCAGCGAAGATCAAAGATCATCGTGTTCATGGAACAGCAGATGCTTTCGTTGTAAGCTGTACCTACTTGCACTCCCCTTCACCTATTGCTTCGAAAGATTACGGTTGTTTGCTACAAGTTAATCACAAGGTGGAAGATTTATCGTCGCCTAACTTGAGCAAGTTGTGATTATTTGTTTGCAGATTCACTGTATGATTTAATAGTATAAGATTTTTTTTATTATATGAAGTATAATAACCTATTTTTCAGCTGATATGCTCCACGACCGAATTCGGCTACTGACCAAAATGAGATACCTAGAGCGCGTGGTGGACAAACACATTTTCTCAATCACCAATTTAATGTTTATACTTCGGTCTTTGCGCTATTGCAAGAATAACCAAAAAGCGATCTGAGCCTATCCGTTTGTTTACAACGTGTTGTAGGTAGTTGCGCAAAGACCAAAAAAGTTCTTTTTTATCTAAATTATTTGGAATTTAGAAAACTCATAATGTAATAAAATATAATAGCCTATTCATGTATCAGATCTCTAAAATCTCTTGAATCTCATCTCTAAGCAGATCAATGTTCAATCAAAATTTTTCCCGAGAATCTCTTCATTTCGGCTTCAGATGAGACTAACACAATAGGTACCTATACATAAAAAAGACAGCTATAAAATTACATATTAAAATTCACTGACGTTGAAAATAAACTTTGGAATGAATGTCTGAAGCAATAGCAACATTGTAAAATTGACATATTACGTTATGTAGGTAATAATTAACTTGTTTTGTTTAAAATAGAATCTAACAATTCGACCAGATTATGAAAAGAAAAACGTTGAACTTGAAATACAAACAGGCATGTAGCTAAAACAAAAGGATATTGATTTACAGACAACAGGTAGATTGAACACATTTGGAAACAAATTCAAAAATACTCATAATGCTTAAAATATATTTTTATCAAAATAAGTATTAGCTGTTTGATAACAGAAACATAGTTATCGAGAAAAAAACTACCCCTGCTACTTTGAAAGGTTTATAAGAAAACATTTACTTTTCTGATATGCATTTGAAAAATCCAATGAATGATCAGTTTCTACAATTCCGCTATATAAAATCTTATCGACATAAAAGTGTTGTTTTGTGAAAAGAGAATGTTCAATTTAGAAAACTTTAATGTTGGTGCACCTAGCATGGACAGTAATGAAAAAATATGTCGATGTTACACTTAAATTAATTAATTAATTTTAATTAATTAATTAATTTTAGAGTTCTCATTTCTCTCTTATAAACAAAAATCTCTTTAGTAGTATCTTTAGTCTCAAGAGCTTTCAGTCAAATAAAAAGCTCTAAAAATACCTTCCACTTTTCCCATAATATTCGAATTACTAGCAACAGTATTCACAATTTTTTTTTGCACAAGAATACCAAATTTCCAAAACAGAAAACTGTAACCACATTTCACATTTTACTTCTTCAGACTTCCTCTTGGAAATATTTTAGTTGCCTCAGCCAATAAGGAGAGACTTATATAGCGTTGTTATCTTCAAACTTTCCCAAATTATATAATAATTAAATCCAGTCAGATGACTTCCACATTGCTAAAGATAGCTTGAGATTATATATTGGCGCAATATACAAATAAGTACTACCTATATAGGGTTACGACTTCAAACTTTGAACATCATCTGGTGTTTTCCCGACACAGACGGAGTAGCTGAGATATCTTGTCGAGTATCTCTTCAGATATTCAACGGAGAATTGTTATGATAAAGATCGTTATAAAATACTGCTGGTGAGCTTATAAGACTAATTAAACAATGAATTTAGGTGAGCAGATACTTTTAGAGTTATAACAAAAATTGAAAGAACAAGAACTGAACAATGAAGGATGTGTTAATTAAGCATCATGTTTGATTGGTTCTGGCTTTCATCTATTCAATTATTCAGCACTGCGTTTTCAAAAATAAAATTCGCAAAATTGATCAACATCTTCATGGAATAGAATCTACGATCCAAACATTTTTGTGCGCGCGTTGTATATAGTAAACCTACTTCGATATTGATGATTTTTGATTAATTTGAAAGAGGAGACTTGAAAAATGGTCCCATATTCATAAAAACTCCAATCCGAAATCTCCGTCCCTCACCGCCCCCGAAGAGGGTGGAGGGGGCAATTTTTCGAATCGAAAATCCGAGATGATAAAGATAAGAAAATATCCGCAAACGTTTAAATTGAACATGTTTTCAAAAGAGCTACGGTTTTCGAGTTTCAGCGACGTTCGAATTTGAAATATGTGTATTTTCGTTATTCAGAATTCCAAATTAAAGACCATTGAACATTCTGTCCGTAGAGTTACGGTTTTCGAGTTACAACGGTGGTAAAGTCTATAATATGCGTATTAAGTAATGGGATAAGTTAACGTTCAACGATTTTCACACCAACTAATAACTACGAACCAATTTAAAAAAATATATCTTATAGGTTACTGTAACACGAAAATCTCAAATTAGATCAGCTTTATAATGCAGATGTTCGTAAGTTGTTTTGATGTGTTTTTCGACAAAACATTGACTCGCACTGGCGATGGATCCGCACCTTTGGGTATTATTCAAGACAGAAGTTTAATGAAGAATAAATACTTTTTCGAAATGATAATTAATTCTAGTGGTAATTGCAATTTTAAAGTTGAGCCAGAGATGAAAAGGCCTATTCGCATTCGACAAAATTTAGCGGACGTTAATAGATATTTCGCAAAGTCAATCTAGCACAATTATTTTGCACTTAAAATTGCTGAAAACCAAATCCTATAAATAGTACAAGACTGACCATAAAATTGCTTACCTAATATACCAACAATTTAGTTAAAGGGTATATAAAATACTTTTAGCAGCTAATTCAGAACTAGTATTATCTATATCTATAAATATTTCATTGCCTCATCTAATAAATAGTTATCACATTCATCTTGATAAATATGTAGTATCATGAATTATTTTATGTCGAAAATTTCCATTTACAGAAAGACTTTAATTTTTTTATTCTCAATTTGACAGTCATTTGCGGCATATCCAATTATCGATTCGAAATTCCTTTCCTACTCCATTTGAAGGGCATTTTTGAGGACGAATACATTTTGCTTTTTTTAATTATAGAACTAGTTCTCAGCAGATTTTTCTGAATAAGAAAAGTATCATCAATACTGGTGCACATTTACTTCGAAAAACACGCGAACATAATATAAACATAGGTATAATCGAAATGTTTACCTTCAGGTTTTTTAGAAGTCAGTAAACAATATTATGAGTATGATACTTTGGACAATAGGACTAATGATATGTGTCATATTATATACATACCTAGCTCTTTGAAGTTTATGTTATAGGTAGCTAGATTATATTAATGATATTCCTATGCAAATATGAAACCATCCACAACGTTAAAGAAGTGGTAATACCGGTTATAATTGATTTTTATATTTATACTGTCATAATAAAAGAAGCTATGGCTACAATGTTAAGAAATAATACAATAATTAATACTCGACAATGCTCACAAATGGAAGACAGTATCAGGACAATCGTACTGCTTGATATAATTTCACAATAGAATTTAAACGAATAACTCAAAATTTAAGTTGAATATCATGCATACGTTTCAGATTGTGTATCTTTCAAAATTCACAAAAGGAATATAAAAGATCACAATCATAAATAATTTTGCTTTTTTAAAAAATTACACTATAATTTTGGTCTAGTATCCAATAATGCGGATATTTTCATAATTTGAACTTAGCGAAATAGTTTTTGTAATAATTGTCTAGGTTAAAAACGTTGTACCTGGGTTTATACTCTGTAATAGAAATATTGGCAAAACTGAAGTAAAATACAATTTAAACCAGCAGAATGAGTGTTATTCTCGAGGTCCACACTACGAACTTTCCAATAATAGTCCTGTTATGAAAATATGTAGCTTGAAGTCTTATGAATCAATCAAAGTTATTGTCAATACCATTTAAGTCATGGAAAATACAAAATCAAGCATACTGATTATCTAAACGCATGGTCCATAACTCATGCTCTATAAGAGACCATAATCTAACCTTGCCTTAGTCAACGACTGATTTTGGTGCCAAGTTTGGTTACTATAGTACAAAATTTATTTTTTTAAATTCGGAAGTTTTTTTATATTAGAAAAACTGACCTGGAGATTTTTGCCAATAACAAATCAGTGATTTCAAAATATAGCCTCAATATCATCCAGTTATCGTGTGCTCTAACTCGGTAAACCTTAAATTTTTCCGCAAATTATTTAATTATTTTTTTGTCTATCAAAAATTTCCAATTCCTAAAAAAAATCCTCGTCACTTCATCCATGGAATTACCTAAAGAACATATTGGATATTTGGAAAATCTTGTTTTTTTCCCTTATCCTGCCAGATACTATTTTCATTTTTCAAGAAAAACCATCAACTGCCACATCTTTAGGATATTTGGGGGAAAGGGCATATTTAATTTTAAATAGCTCAACAATGGGACCATTTCTCATCATTCTCGTTTCAATGAATCATCAAAATCAGTGCACGTTAAACTTTACAAAATACACGAACATACATTAACGATGCAAACATATATTTGAATTGTATACTTCTCTCTTTCTCGGGAAGTCGTATTTTTGTTTAATGAAGAAAGTATGATAATCGGACGCAGAATAAATCCGATCAAGGCCAAAATACTGACTAACTCCACAAAAATAGACATTCAAATTCACAACAAACTTCTAGAATATGTAGAAGATTACATTACACATACTTGAGGCAATCCATCTCTATCAATGTCCAGATGACAAAAATAATTAACATAGAAGAAATATTGGTACCTTAAGGAGATAATGAAGTCCAAAAATCTAGACATGCCACTGATAATGAGGACTGCCATGTCTGACATATGGTTGCCAAACATGGTATCTTACACAAATTTTGATTAAGAAGCGTGCCACTTATCAGATAGCAATGGAGAAGACCATGGCAAGTTTTAAGCGACAGGACAGCATTAGAAACACTGACCTTCACTGTAGAACAAAACTTACTGACGATTGCATATTGATAAGCAATTGAGGCTTCAAACAATAGCAATCAATAATTTATATTTTGGAATAAAATCTTCAAAACATATAAAATAATGATAGGTAAAACGATAAAATATTGGTGCAGTCAGAATAATAACAATAATAATAAAAAATACAAGCTGGAGTTAGATGAAACAAATAATTCAATAGATATCTTAATATATATTTGAACTTTTATATCGAAATTATTATTTATATCACGATCACGATTTAGATTCGATTTTATCTTCTTGATATTGTCATCGTCCATCACGTGCAATATCGATGTCTGCTGGCATTATATAAATCTCTGAAGATGCAGTACCGAGGAAAATTGGACCAATAAGTACATGGCAACTTTTTCCATCGAATCCGAAGAAGAGACAGGAACTGACCACACGGCTTTGACTCCGACGATAGTATTGTCATGAAGCCGGCCTGTGTTGTAATCATACAGGGTGTTTATAAAAAGACGCGGTTATATTTAAAGGAGTGATTCAACAGGCCATTTTATGGAAAAAAGTTCCTATAAAATTCGAATATATTTTCTTAATTCAATAGCTTTATTTGTAGTTATTAAGGGGCTAATTTGGCCTTAAGTAGATTAAAAATATCAAGTCCAGTGGCATCAGTGGGGATACCTTAACTAAAATTATTGACCAAAAACGTGCGCCATTGACTTGAATTTTATTTAGATAGTTTTATAAGATAGAGTAACTAAAAATACAACTTTTTAGGCCTGAATTTTCGTCCTATCTTGCTTCATTTATGAGATAAAAAGTACAAACCATTTTATAGCAGGTCCCTTTAAAAGTAGATACAAGCAAACACATTTTCAAAAAATCAAGGGTTTAGTTCAGTTCAATATTTTGTGCTTTAATGATTTTTCGCGGAAAAACCAAATATTCAATAATAAGTATGATCATTTTCTTACCAAAATTACAAAAAACTATTAAAAGTGACCAACTCCAGCTCGGAAGCCAGGCGGTTATACACTGAAAGATTTCTTGACCCTATTGCCCCTGATCGGTTTTTTTTAGAAAGTATTCATCGATGCTTCATGATACAGACAGATTAAAACGAAATTTATGAGCCAGAAGGCAAAGAACAGCAAGAACGGTAGATTTGGAAAATTGAGGAAGATCCAGGTGGTTCTACCCGAGAAATAGCTGAGGCTTTGAATGTGAGTAATGGGACTGTTTGGCACATTCTTAAGGACAATTTGCACGATGGCGCACCAGCACATTTTAGTGCGGTTTCTCATGCGTTTTTAACAAAAACATATAGAAATCACTGGATTGGCCGAAGTGGACCCCACTTTCGTGATACTTAGTGCACGTTACTCCCGTTGAAAATGTGGAGGATCTAAGAAATCGACTCTCAACTTAATGTAGGGGAACGGCGGGTATTGGCGTATACTTAAGCATTAAAATTAATTACACATACACCTGGGAAGATATAGCTTCAAAATTTGGTGTGGGTGTAGCATAAGTTTCACTGTAGCGATATCCGGTGGAAATAAATAAATTTTATATTAAGCCAGGAATGTAAAAATGTAAATTTCAAAAAACGTTTCATGTTCAGCATTACCCTCCATTGCGGATATAGCCGTATATGTATAAATTAGAAAGAAAAATTGCAATAAACGCAATATATTTGTTAACAAAACATATACAAGGACTTCAGTAGCATACAACAAAATAAAGTAAAGATCCTTCAGCTTTAAAATAAAACAAAAAAAAATCCCGATGGCCTGTAGTCAGCGGAAAGGTAAATTTTTCAAAATTCATTGAATTGAAATTTTAACAACCTTTTCATTGGTATACCTACATGTTATTACATAAAATTGTCGTATGTGTCATAGCCTTGCGGTTAGAGGTCTTTATTTTGGCTGTAAAATATAAGGCAGACAGGGTTCGCGTTCCACTTCAAGGCAGATTTTTTTTTCGCCAATCTCTTTTCAATAAATATACTATATATTTTTTTAATCAGGGTCTATATTAAGATCTCCAGAAAATGTACAATTACATTAAATTTATATTGAGTATTCATGTTTTATCAATATTTGTTATTTTTCTTTATTAATTTTTATTTTTTTACCTGTGTATTTTATGAAAAATTGGTTTGAACAAAAGTTGTAGGTACTGATTATATCTATAACCTAAAATTATTTTTGATGATATTTACACTACGGCTCTTTTTTGATATTTTTTTAAAATGTTTACTCGTGTTAACAAATTCCGTAATATCCTATATATATATATATATATATATATATATATATATATATATATATATATATATAAAATGAATTGTAAATTCTTGACTGTCTAATTAATGAATTATGAAACATAAAAGTTCAATCATAAAGTTAAATGCATAATAACAAATGTTTGTAGCTGGTAAATTTCATTAATCTCACGATTTTTGTCCCGATGAAGGTAACAAGCGTTACCGAAAGCTCGACATTGATTAAAGAGTTTTAATTTTATTGGCATTTTGACTGCAACCCCAATCATTAAAAATTCATTATATATATATATATATATATATATATATATATATATATATATATATATATAAACTTTTGAACCAAATGTTTTTTTGGACTAACTTATAGACATATAACAACATGCCGTTGAAATTTTTTCGAAATTCAAAAGTGTGAACGATCGCAATAGGTACATTTCTATAAGAAATTTACCTATAACTCAATTAGAAACGCCTTGGTGTTTTTGAGATAGTTGGTTTGTAAATGAGGACATGATTCTTGCTTCCGAGTTGAAGGTAGTCACTTTTAACAGTTTTTGTTATTTTTAATAATAAAATGTGATACTTATAATTAAATATTTGTTTTTGTCCCAAAAAATCATTTCATGCTCAAAATATTCTTAGGAAGCAAGGAACTGAACCCTTGCATTTTGAAAATACTTTTGCATGGTACTCAACATGCATTAAAATGGTTTTTATTTTTATCTCGTAAACGGAGCACGAAAATTTATGACACAAGAAAGCATTCATTTTAGTTGATATATTTCAAAAAACTTTCTTAATTAAATTAAAGTCTGTGGCGTACAGGTTTTGGTCAATAATTTTGGTTAAGGTTCCCCCTCAACGCCACTGGACTCAATAATTTTAATATAATTATGGTCAAATTTGCCTCTTATGACTACAAACAAAGATTCTGCATTTTAAAAAATAGGTCAAAACATATTCTTATTGTTTTCGAAAAAACATTTTTAACAAGTGAAATTTTTGAAGAATAAAATGATTAAGAATAGTTTTTATATAGGCATTTAAGATTTGAACCGTACCGATGAGTACAACTGCTATCTCCCCTTTTCTTGATTTGAACTATATTTATGTAGGTATATCTGTTTGCCAGCTATTACATAACAAACTACTGTTTACCTACCACAACACAAAAATAAATTTTAAATTAGTATTATCGACATCTGACATTTGCGACATAACGATTGATAACGATCTGCCAGAGAGTATATAAACCCTCTCTGCATCTTGATCGTGTAAAGTGTAAACAAAGGTTAGATGTTCCATGCCCGTGCGTAATTCCAGTGACGGATCCCATCCCATTGACATTTTCGTTCCATGTTGGAGAGATAATTTGATCTTGCTTGAATCAGATAATGTAATTAATCATTATTACATCACACTTGGATCAGTGTAACACTTAACAGGCGGCGAGATGCCTCGGATCTAAGTACGAATTTGAAATTTCAAGTCTCTAGACCGTATGGGGCCTGAGATATCGCTCTATAGAAGGAACCGATAGTAATAAAAACTATTTAAAAAGAAATAACTACATATCTGTATCGTGGAAACAATGCAATGCCGGACTTATGTTTATAGGAAACTTTTTTCATAAAATGACCTGAGGAATCAACCCCTTAAATATTGCCGCGTATTTTAAAAACACCTTGTATATATTACTAAGATGGTTATTTCAACGTGCTCAGTAGATTTCTATTCCTTTAGACTCATGGGAAAGGCGTTTTTAGACATCTAATCTGTAATAATTATTACGCGGTTTCCAAAGATGTAAGAGAATTAGTTATTATAAACTTTTTGAGCCAAGGATAGTAAATCCAGCAATTGCACTCCTTGGGGTATTATTATCTCAAACGCTTGTTATATGAAAGATCCCGACGGCACATCTATACAAAAGACTTGTATGTGACATCGAGACTTTTACAAGTTGAAAAAAAACAGAGCTGGAATACATTCAGGAAAAAACTTGTAGGGACGGTAGCAAAAACTTTAACCATTAGATGAAACATGCATGTTTGCGACATTCGAGAACCATTTTGAAAATGTTTACTAAGTTACGATTGATTTTTGTAGCTGTAGCTGACATCGATACTACGTATTAGAAACTCGGTCGATCACTTTAATGGGTATGATTCAACGAGTAGTTGACTACCTATAATCCAAACTTTTAGAAAAATTCAACGAAAGTAGCCATTGAGCAATTGAGAGGCAATATGTATAAACTTCCTATCTAAAATCGACAGGCAGATATTATTTTTCCAATTTAATATCTACATGTTATGAAATTTACCTTTCTATTGGCTAAAGCCCGCCAGATTTTGTTCGGGTATTCCCATACTTCTTGGGAGAGCTCTTGTTGGATAAAACCTTCAGGAACAAAAAGTAAACCACTTTTGATTGATATGTACAGGGGCTCAAATTACTACCGTGATATTTTACAAAGTTCATATTAACTCGCTGTCTTGTCAATCTATATTTGTTTGTGTGTTAGGTAGAAATTTTATAATAGACATTAAATCATTTTTTCGATGGGTTGAAGACTTGAAACCTCAAACAAAACAAGGCATTTTTAAGTAGACTAAAATGCAGAAAGTATACTTATTTGAAAAATCTAATTTCCTACCATCTTTTTAAAATGGACTAAAAAGTGATAATTTTAAAGAGCGGTTTCCTCGTACTTAAGGTCAAGTTATATAACCACATTGATTATATAGCAATTTTAATTCATAATCAGAAATATCAGACATAATTATTTCTTTGTATTCTTCACCAACATGAAAAATTCATATTTACCTAGAAAAACAATCCCCATAGTCAGAATTCATATCACCATCTCAAAAAAATTGATCAGGCGCAAACAAACTGAACCAGATTGTTTGGCTCTCGTCCATCGAAAAGTTCTGTAGTAGCTCTATTTGTTTATTTCAAACAAATGCTTTTTAATCCATTAATTTCATATGGAGCTGTAGTTTATCGGGCACCGGTTAAATAGGTAGCTCTTTATTCTATACTGCATTTCACACTGAGAATGCAGTGTAAATAGAAAAATAACACACAGTGTTGCCCTTCTTTAGATTCACCTGTATTATTTTCATCTGTTTTGAAATTCATATTTTAATATTATTGAAGTATTATTGGTCGAGACCGTCATAACAATGCGCTAGCAAATATGGGCAACATAGGACGCCACACTGTATTCTCAGTTTGAAACGCACTATATATAGTCTTATGTATAAGTAATCCAAACAAGCGACTGCAGGCGAGCGTTTGCAAGTTGCGATCGTCGTGAAAAAAACCGGTTGCTAGCCGACCCTGCAAGGCCGCACCGCCCTGTCATTATTACCGAATATACAATTCGATGGCTACGTATTTCTGCCCTTGGCGTATAGGACTGGAAATTTCGCGGTCCTACTTTGTTGATTAATTTTGAAACAAACTAAATGATTGCTTAGGACTACTGAAAAGTTGTGTCATTTATGCTTGAACACAAATCATAATAAAGGAAAATAATATAAAAATTGATTCAAGTTATTGTTACATACTTCTCATACTCTAAGAGTTCCTTCTTCCAAAAATGAAACTTAATTCCGATCGTTTCCTGGTTTGATGACGTTTTGTAAGAGAAGAAGTAAATATAGATTTAGTACAAACTCCAAAATAACCAGCACCAATAAAATAAACATCGTTTTCTATTTTTGTGCATCATCTAATAAAGTCAGTCCTAATTAATGATTTCACATTTCTCCCAGAACATCATATAAGACTTTCAAAATATTTACAATGATTTACGAAATTTTCGAAAAGTCGGAAAAGGAAACGCTCTTGGAGTGTTTGGTAAATGTTTCCTGAAATGATCTTGTCTTCAATTTTGTGAATACTTTTTATCCCCTTTGGAGGATATTTCTGAATTTTTATATAAGACCATTTCTCAACCGCAATTTTTCGAATAAAACAAGAATGATTAAAATCGGAGCACGTTATGCTAGCCGCGCAAACATACCTACATAAATAAAACAAGCAAACATACAATTATTAAATTGTATACCTCCTTTTTTTATAAAGTCGATCAAAAACAAAAATTATATCTCAGAAGATCAAAAGAAATAATTTTTGCAATATTTTTGTAGGCATGATGTTTTTCATTCTTTTTCAATATTTTGAATCTCTTCGTTATCTTTTTTATGATTCATGTTCAAGTGATGCTTAGCCTCGCTTTTGCTTTGTTTTAAATATTTTGTCTCAGCTACCCTTCATTTTATTGAGCCCAAGACAATACTGACGAAAACTGACATATTATTCTACTGAATCCAATGCAGATAAGGCGTCCGTTTGTTTGTATTAAAATCCAATACACAAAAGGAGTGTCAACTTTCTCCAAGCATTCCTCAACAATACTGGAGCATGGAGCAACACTCTTTCCAGATTCTCACCAAATAACATCAAAATTATTTGCTTGAACAGAAGCTTGCATTCAACATTCAGGACAACGGCATCTGTTTATTCAAGATTCACACACACTGATTCATTTATGATGACAGTAACATTAGGAAGAAGGAAAATTATTTCAGTTGATGGCATATTGCAATTATGAGATGTGCAGTGACATTCTTTATTAACAATGAAATCTCTCAAATTACAACAAAGTGAATACCTTTGCAACATTCTCAATGGTTAAACATTTGTTAAACATCTACATCCACCAATTTTTATGGCGATCGGTTAAATGAGGTCTGTAGCACCATCTTCAGACGAGTTACGAGAAAGTGGATTGCGTAGAAACCTTCTCCATGGGAAATTACATATATGTGGCATTTTTCATGGTGATCGGTCAAACGATGTCGAAGTAGGTACACCTATTGACCACAGATATACCAACATCCCTTTTAGAAGACGATAAACAACGAAATATAGGTACTTTCTTAGTATATTACATTCCACACTGAGAAAGCAGTGTGGCCTGGTATAGGATATGCCAGGATATGTATTTTAATTGGGAGAATGGTATACATTGTTGCCGTTCTTAAAATTTACCTGTAATAGTTTCTTCTGCAATTTAGATATTCCGCCCAAACGGTGAAATTTACCTCAAACTGCACCTTAGGTTGATCGAGCCCGCCTTAACATCGCGTTGGCAACGATGGGCTCCATAAAACCCTACACTGCATTCTCAGTTTGAAAGGCACTATTATGTAGATACATATTTTTTGGTTTGGTAGGTACCTACGTCATTAATTTTTTTCAATCTTAATATGATTTGTGTTTTATCCCAAATTTTGGACATACAAAATAATATGTTCCCAAATGTAATCGATATTTTCTAACCAGATCAATACGGTCATCCAAACCATTAAACCCCTCTCCCTGCAGCTATCTAAGTTTAGATTTATACATCAATCAACTGGCCATAAATCTGTCAAGCTCAATCGTAATAATCCTCTCAAGCGGTCTATAGAGTAGAACCAAGATTATTTACATAACAACCCTGAGAAGAGGGACTCCCCCCATATGTACTTCATCCATAAAAAAACACGCATATTACCGAGGATATTACAGTCATCTTGGACTTCCATCTTCACTGCTGAAGATTGGTGTGTCAATATTCAAGAGACGAACCTGCCAGTAATGTGAGAAATGTAATAGGTAAAATATAATTGCGAAATTTGGTAATGTAACTAAGTCAATTTGACACCGAAGTAACTCCATTTCAAGTTAGCGAAATGGCATCATGAGAGTTAATGATGAAATTGACTTTCAGTTAACTAGTTATAACTTAATATCTTTATTCTTGATTTCATTTGGATTCTTCTCAGCAAGTCGCGATGAGGTGGGTACATCAATTTAGCTGTACATATAAATAATGTAAAATTTTCATCAATTATGTGATAAACTTTTTGGAACAATCGTTACAGATAGATAGAGTACAGAATCAGAGGTGATACGATAAATGCTGTTCACCTAACACTATAAAATTCAACCCCCTACAGATCGCTTGCATCCTGCATCATCATTTTAGCTCTCCTCATTGAACACACTGTGTCAATAGTTAGGGGTGGTAATTGATATATGAACTGGGGTGAGAAAGTATGATTCAATGTAAATTCGATTGGTTGTTTCTGATTCTATTCCTTCTGCTCTAGGGAAATGACTTGAAGGGGATGTGCAATTTTCAGAAAAGCTTAGATAAATTACTGTTCATCAAAGCGACAGTCAAGCCTAGCGTTAAAATAGAAGAGGATCTATCACTTTGAAATCGACAAATCAATGAATTTAAATCAAGAAATTGAAATATATCTTTTATTAAGAATGAAATGATTCAAAGATTGAAATTACTTAGTTGTTTTATATCTATAAAATATGGACATATTTTATATTTTCATCAACAATGACAATTCAAAATGTAAACAAACATGCTCTCAAACATAACTGTTGAAATCAGAGGTTGGATAAAACATTTTTGTAAGCGAAGGTAATAGTGTATGAAAAAAACAAATTAACGTTGTTAACATCAAAAAAGCAAAAATTCAATCGAGTTGTATACTGAAAATGCACATCTTATCTATTTATTTTTTATCACATACCTTAAACAACTACTGAACACTGTAACAAATAACAACACCAAGAAATGACAAAAATCAGTCCTTATAGAAAATGTGTTGAATTCAAAACAAAAAAACGAATCGAAAACGCTTCAAACGCGATCTAAATTAGTCGAGTCGCGGCGGAACGAAATACAACCTCCACTGTCGGAGGTATACAGTCAACTAAAGTCTGAAACTAAACCGAGACAGGAGACAGCAATCTACAGCAAGATCCAGCGGCAGCAGTCAGGAGACGCGGCGGCCAGCCAGCGAGAATGAAGAGAAACATGAACTCTGATTCTGATTCGACAGAGTTGCTGGCGGCGGACACACATTCGGCATCGAAGTGGCCAGCGAAATCCAAAAACAAGACAAATCAAAAGGCATCCGATGATGATAGTACGGTCTGTTGGTGCTTAATCTGGGATAAATAATAATAATTACCTACAATATGATCTAAATTTTTAAAGTACTGGAAAAGATATTATTCTGTAAGTCCAAATTTGAATAGAACGCCATAAAATAATTCTACAAAAATATGACTCATTTATATAATTAGAATCGGAGCTAAAAAAAAATGTTTCTGATCTTCTTGAATAACAAGCTATATGGGGGAGTTAAAGGGTTTCATACATTATTTTGTCAATTTGCTCAAAAACAATCGAAACGACCTTAGAATTTTTGCAGTGTTTAAAACGGCCGCCATATTGCCATTAGGTACATCGATCACGCACATACCTAATACCTTGGTACCTACGAGTGACTTTTAAAACAAGTTATATTATGAATATCTATTTGCAGCATAAAAGTGATACGAACGTAAGTTGCTACATAATGCAATCCATATACGTACACAATCATACATATTCTAGAGATCTAAAGAGTTGTAAGTTTCTATTGGGAGTTGTAAATATTTCAAATTTATTTCAGTTCCAGAAATGTTCTCTCAATTTCAAAAATAAAAATGTATATATTTAAGTTTTTAGAAGGGTGTATCTAGATAGAATCATAAGAAATACAGTTTTTGTCCATATTTATGGTAAAAGTAGAGACAATAGATATTTTTGACCGAGGAAAACCGAACGGAGGAGGTAGGTATACAATTCGACTGTCTGCATTTTTTTGGTTTGTGCGCGCGTTGTACTTATATAATAAACGAGCTCCGATTTTGACGATTTTGATTTATTTGAAGAGGAGACTTGAGAAATAGTCCATTAGGTATTCATAAAAACTCAGATCCGAAATCCCTTTCCCACCGAAAACCGCTCCCAAAGGGGTGGAGGGGGTAAATTTTCTCGAAATCGAAAATCTGAGGTGGTATAATTAAAGATAGGACAATATCCAGAGACGTTTAAATTAAACATTTTTTCAAAAGAGTTACGGCTTTCGAGATAGAGGCATGTAAAATTCTCAAATATAATAAGTATTTTTGCTATGTGGAGAGGGCGATTTCTTTCGAAAATTTAAAATCTGTGTGTATACATGAAAGACATAATTATTTGTAGCATCATTTACACTGAACATTTTTAGGATTACGGTTTTCGAGTTAAATCCGTGTTAAGATGGTAACATCTAAAATACTAAGCGTAGGTATTTCCGCAGCGAAGTTTTGAGATTTCAATAATAACAACTACAAGCAAAAAATATACGTGGGTAATAGGATAAGTACTTCATTGGTGTTAGTGAACGTTCAATGATTTTCGTGACTAAGTACATGTTACACTCAAAAGTGAGAAATAAATATTTCTTATAAAAAATTGGACCGACGTTATTAGTTGATGCATTGAAAAATATAAAATAATATTAATTCTATTAGTGCTGGTACTTGTGAAGTTGGTACCAAAAGTTATCAATCTAACTACAACTGCACAACTTCAAAAGTAACAGCACCAATAGGATTAAAATTATTTTATATTTTTCAGCGCACCAACTAATAACATCGGTCCAGTTTTCTGTAAAAAATATTTTATTAGATATAGATGATCTTTTTTCAATAGTTTCTCTTAGGCGAAACAGATAGATTGAGATTTTTAATGTAGTCTCATTTTCTGATCAATTTCAGAGGATAGAACTGCTGTTATAAAAGATAAAAAATCTCAGAATAGAAATTCAAAATCTTAATTCGATTATAGTGAATCAGAAAAAAACCTATTATTAACAAAAAATAGATGATGGTATACCTAGATATAATATACTATTCTAATTAGCGGAAGCGGTGCGTGACTTCCCTCCTGATTGATTGGAAATCATTTATAATATCTAACTTCCTACAAAAATTAAGACCAACTTGGTTTGATAGTGTCCATGAAAAATATAAAATAAAATTTTCAGCGATAAACTCATTAAGAGACAACAACCTCGAAATCATGATATTTGTCTGGAAGACTGGTGCTGTGTTTGATTATCAATTTGATAGATTCTATTGGTTCTGACGATTTTTTATAGAAGACCCTTAACCTACTTCAAAGTCTCGAGAATCAAAAGCATATATATTATTTTGTATTTTTAATTCATTATCCAAAAAATCACAGAGAAAACTTAGTAAGGTCCACCGTACATAACTTGGAAACCGTTAAAGTACCTTTCCTATCCATTCCAATAGTATGTATACAATTAGATTGTATGTTTGATTTTTTAGTTTGATTCACGTTTGTTTGCGCGTTTAATAGTAAACTTAATCGGAGATTGATTTTTCTTCTTTCATTTGTTGGAGGTAGGAGGACTGTTGAGTAATGATCCAATGAAAAAATTGAAAACCAACATGAATTTCAACCCTAAAATATTCTACAAAAAAAAATCTAAAACGTGATAAGGTCAAATTAAAGGAGATGAAAGTTTTTGTAGAATCCAGGACCGACATACGATGATCTTAAAAATACAATTATATTACTTTCATATGACGTAATTATTCGACATTTCTTACTTTTGAAATGAACTCAACACAGCACAGAAAAACGTAGTTTCTTCAAAGGCCTTTGATGGCTAAACGAAGCACTTTCTAACATCAGTAAGTAAGGAGTAAGGCTAAATCGATCAATCTTTCGCCCAGATATCTGTCATTACCTCTTGTTCAGGTATTTTCGGTACACTATGTGTAATTGTTACTTCATATCTTTCAAAAGTTCCAGTACTAATGGAATATATTTTGTATTTTATTCATTTTTTGCATCATATTATATTATCTAGATTAGAATTTCGGTTTTGTTTCGAAAGGGCCCGAAATAGTCAGAGCTTTTGATTAATCTATTATACCATTTGAAAAAGAGACAGAGTAATAAATTATGATAATGAAGGGATATCTGTTATGTTCTACTTGTAGGTACATTATAAATCATTATCATAATCTATTACTTTCTCTCTTTTCGAAATGGAGTATAGTAAGTAAAATATCTTATCTCCTACCCAGCCTATGTTACATTGACATTATTATCAAATAATAAAGTTTACCCACTTGTAACATACACTAGTATTTTACCACTCTCACAGTACTAAGCATAAAACGCCTTTTCCTATAAATATAAATCTCTTCAATCATGTTAACATGAAACAGCTACATGCTCGATATCTATTAGTCTAATGATTTATTACTGAAAAGCCTTATCGCAAAAGCATTACACCGAAATAAAAATGGCCCACCCCGACATCAAAGTTGTCCGAACTATAAGAGCACTAAATACACTAGTATTCTCGGAAGAACACCGCGCCAAGTCTCGAGACTGTTTTTCTGCCGCCAATAACTTGATGGATGCCCTGTGATTGCCCCGTCTGCTGGACCGAACTGTGTTATAAAGATGAGTGGCTGCCAGAGGAACAACGATAGAACGAACATGTTTGACCAATTGATAGTTTGATTACATTTTAGGTAGGTATGTAGTTTATTTAGTACATAGTCTGCCTCCGGGAACTGCATCGATCAATAGGTATACTGAAACTATAAGTGGACCTAATTTAGAGATTTAAAAGTACGCTATTGTTGATAAAGGCTCTCTGGCTACAATATTTTCAAGAATGTGGTAGTTCTGGTTGTATCGGAAGTGGAACCGAACTATTTTATTCTAAATAAAACCTCATATTTTTCGATCCAAGAAATTTTGAGGTAAATTTTGTATTACATAAGAAATGTCCTATACCTAAAACTTATTAATTTTTGGAATATTGCAAATTTTAAAAATGCTCAATGAAACCAAAAAAAATATTTTTTTACCTAGAGCCAAAAATTGTTTTCGTTTTGTCTTAGCAGATGGCGCTCTCCATTCAGTAATGAGAAAGTCACTAAATAGAATAAGTAGCGCAATCGGTAAGGACTGTAAAATAGAAAAGGATAGCCATATTTTGACCAAAAATGGCCGCCAGTGTATGTAATTTTGATGCTCGTGTTTTGGTGTTAGTGCATTATTAGTTTGAAAAAATGCCAGGTTGTGCCATTTCTTCGTGTTTGAACTCCAGCGAGAAGGGCTTCAAGTTGTATCAATTACCAGGCGATGATAAAATGCAGAAAGTCGAAAATGGATAAATTTTGTATCACGACCAAATTTATCTGTCACTACAAAATATTGTGAGGTAGGTATTATCTACAGTTTACTATAATTTTAACGATGTAATTACACTTAACAGCCATCCGAATGTCTGAGTTTGGGTTTGTTTGAGAAATTTCTGCACAATATTTGTCAACAAACAAGCTTACAAGCAAAGCCAAACAACACACAACACAACACAACATGTAAAGTAATGTAACGGGAATTTATATTAAAACTGGGTTCGATTTATTTTCAGTTATTTATTTACACCAATAACTACACGACTATATACACATTTATATTCACATTTATTTCTCGGACTATAAACGACTTTTCTACTGTTTATGATCTATGAGCGACTGACTATCTATCACTAACTGACAATCTCCGTGCTCCGTGTCTTTATATATCCACTTAACCTCCTATTTCGAAGCTTCTCGTCCGTTCTAATATATTGTTCTGGAAGTTTTTCCCAATATATTCCTTCGAGAGAGTAATTGAGGTGCTTCCGGGGCTCCAGAGTGTTCTTCCATGTTTCTGGATGTTTGTGACAATTGTGAGTGTATGTTGGTGTCTTTATTCAGGTAAGTCTTCACGTTACACTGCCCCCTCCTTAGCATCTGATCGTCCCGATCAGAATCATCCTTGGTAGTATCTTGCTGGATTTCCGTTCCATGGCGGAATCTGCACTTGGTTCCTGCCAGGCAAACACCCTTGTTGAAGAAGTAACAGTCTATCGTCTTTCCCGAGTACACTCCTTTTGGATTGAAGCAACACACGGTAATTTGCACACCAGCGTCCTGGAAGATGTATTCGATCATGCTCCTTACAATCTTCCAATCTAGTCCGTCCAACCCGCAGCCTATTTTCGAAATACCAAACTTCTTGATGTCATAATTCCTGACTTCATTCCTTAGGCTCTTCAGTGCATGCCAGATGTCCTTGTAAGTGGGTTTTCCTCTAGACATCTTCTTCGTAACCAAATAGAAGAGGTTCCGATTACCATCTGCTAGTCGCAGAACTTTTCCTATTCTTGGTCGTTGGGCTGACAATTCATCTAGTCTTCCAAACTTCCTTTTAAACACCAGAGTAATTCCTCGGCCCATACGTAGATCCTCCGCTACAAAATGGGCAATAAAAACGTCGGCTGGTAGTTTGAAAAGGTCTTGTTGAACCTCAACTGTCACACCGAGTCTGACCTTCTTCCGATCCGCGTAGTTGGACATGAATTCGTTGAAACTGACATTTCGCTCCTCAACGTTCTTTTCTTGAAGAGCCACTCGTGCTTCCTCCTGGTTGTTCGATCCAGCGTATGGTGCAAGTCGGTTTATGTGAACCACTCTAGGTTTTCCCCTTGGTAACTTTCGGATACGATAGATGACGTCATTTATCCTCTTCATAATTTCATATGGACCTTCCCATTGCTTTTGGAATTTGGGACAAAGGCCTCGACGTCGTTGGGGATTACACAGCCAAACCAGGTCCCCCACGTTGAAGACTCCATCAACTGATCGAATATTGTAGTGGTATTTCATTCGATCACTGGCAAGCTGGATGTTCTGTCTGGCTAACTCATGGACTTTATCCATTCTGGCTCTCAATTGGTCGACGTATCCTTCTCCTGCGACACTGTCCTCTGTAGGTCTACGGCCAAATTCCAGGTCACAGGGTAGGCGTAACTCACGCCCCAACATTAAACTAGCAGGAGTCTGACCAGTCGTTTCATTCACAGCCGCCCGATAGGCCATCAGGAACAAATGGATGTACTGGTCCCAATCTCGCTGATGTTCTTGACAACCTTAGAGAGGTGCTTGCCCATGGTTCGCTTCATCCTGTCCACCATTCCGTCCGAATGAGGATGTAAAGGGGTCGTTCTGGTCTTGTTCGCACTTATTAGTCTGCACACATCTTGGAACAGGGCTGACTCGAAGTTTCTTCCTTGGTCTGAATGGATTTCAAGAGGAACGCCAAAGCGTGAAAAGAATTCCTTCACCAACACCTCGGGACGGTCGATGCTTCTTAGTTAGGGATTGCGTACGCCTCTGTCCACTTTGTGAAGTAATCCATAGCTACCAGGATATACTTATTCCCATTGTCCGTTTCAGGAGATGGCCCCGCAATATCCTCAGCAGCTCGCTCCATGGGACTCCCAACGTTATACTGCCTCATAGGTGCCCGCCTTCTGCCAAGTGGTCCATTGCTGGCTGCACACACTTCACACTTACGGCACCACTGTCTCACACCTTCTTTGCAATTCATCCAATAGAATCGCTCTCGAACCTTCTGCAGAGTCTTGGCAATTCCAAAATGCCCACCCGAGGCTCCATCATGTAGCTGATGTAGTACCTCCGGCACTTTGCTTTTTGGCACAACTAGTTGTAATCTGGATTCAGTGCCATCTTCAGACTCAAAGGTTCTATACAGCGATCATCTCTTAGCACAAGACAGTCCCATTGGCTCAAATATGATTTCACTTCCCGGCTTCGTAAGCTTATATCCTGCCAAGACGGCATGTCCTTACGGCGCATCCACTCCAAGACCACTCTCAAACATGGGTCGTTCTCTTGGGCCAGTTTCATTTGTTCGGGCTGCCACTCCTCATTCTCTACGGTTGTTCGTCATATAGGGCAAAGCTTCTCTTCCATCTTCGAGCAGTGGGTGCAGTTATAGTTGCACGGTCTCCTGGATAAGGCATCTGCGTTTCCATGAACTTTTCCTGCCCTGTGCTCGATGTCATAGTCATATTCCTGAAGACGTTCTAACTATCTTGCCAATTGTCCTTCAGGATTACGGAATTGCAGGAGCCACTTCAACGTTGCATGGTCAGCTCTAACTAGAAAGCGGCACCCATACAAATACTTATGAAAGTGTTCGCAGGCTTTCACTACTCCCAACAGCTCCCTTCTGGTAACACAATTAATTCCTCTCCGATTTTGACAAAACCTTGCTGAAGTAGGCAATCACTTTCTCCTGTCCGTCTTTAATCTGGGAGAGGACATCACCAATGGCTGTAATACTGGCATCTGTGTCCAACACGAATTTTCCGTCATGCCTCGGATAGCCCAAGATTGATGCACTGATGAGCTTCTTGCAGTTGTTCGAAAGCTCTCTGACACTCATCATTCCAGGAATATTCTTTGCCTTCTTCTGTTAGTTTAGTTAGAGGCTTAGCGATGTTGGCAAAACCTTTCAAAAACCGTCGGTAGTAGGTCACAAGCCCAGAAAACTTCTAATCTCATGCTTGTTCTTGGGAATAGGCCATTCTTAATAGCTGTTATCTTTTCTGGGTCTGCCGTGACGCCGTCCCCAGATACGATGTGACCCAGATATCTTACTTCACGTCGGAACAGATAACATTTCTTAGGACTCAGCTTCAGGTTGGCCTCACGTAATCGTTGGAAAACTTCTCTTAAATTCTTCGAGTGTTCCTCAAATGATTTTCCTACCACGATTACGTCATCCAAATACACTAGGCGGGTTTGCCATGTCAGTCCTCTCAAGACTGCTTCCTCAAATGTAGCGGGAGCATTGCATAGTCCAAACGGCATCACAGTGAATTGCCAGAGCCTTGATCCTATCGAGGAAGCAGTCTTTTCTCGATCAGCGGAATCCATTCCAACTTGCCAGTATCGACTTTTCAGATCTAGTGTAGAAAACCATCGTGACCCAGAGAGAGGTCTAGGGTGTCATCTATTCTGGGTAACGGATAATTATCCTTTTTACCGACTTCTGAGTAACGGGAATTTATATTAAAACTGGGTTCGATTTATTTTCACTTATTTATTTACACCAATAACTACACGACTATATACACATTTATATTCACACTTATTTCTCGGAGTATAAACGACTTTTCTACTGTTTATGATCTATGAGCGACTGACTATCTATCACTAACTGACAATCTCCGTGCTCCGTGTCTTTATATATCCACTTAGTCTAATATATTGTTCTGGAAGTATTTCCCAATATATTCGTTCGAGAGAATAATTGAGGTGCTTTCGGGGCTCTAGAGTATTCTTCCATGTTTCTGGATGTTTGTGACAATTGTGTGTGTATGTTGGTGTCTTTATTCGGGTAAGTCTTCACGTTACAGTAATATATTCTATTTATACAATTGAGGAGGGCGTAGCTGCGGGTTAAAACTGACCGACTTTGATCTTCGAAGTTAAACAGCGCAATACTATGGAAACGGCTTGGACGAGTGACCGTTGAAGCGGGCGCGCGTTCGTGTCTCTGTCGCATTGCATTTTCCTCCTCTCGCAAGGCATCGGGAAACCAGTGAGAGTATATATTCCCTAGTATAGCTCTCTGGAAGGGTGTGCCCTTAAGATTTATCTTGAGACACATCGGTGGTTCGGAATCCACGTTAAACTGTAGGTCCCCTTCTCTGTGGTAACACTTTCAAGGCAGTGAAGCCGCCAATGCTCGGATACGAGTACGGCACTCAAAGAAGAAGATACAATTTTTACAGGTTAATTTTTCCGCTGATCAGTTCGAAAATCGAAAATGTTGCCAAAGGAAACTACAATACTTCATGAGTTATTGAAGGAAGAAGAATTTCCGTCATTATTACCTGGTGTATCTGAGGGGGTGAAGGCCAGTTTATATTGCTTATTGGTTCGACAACACAGTTCACACAATTCCGGAGGAAGTACCACTGTAAGCCAATTTATTAGATTGTGGGAATTCAAGAAAAGATCTTAGTATATCCAACTTTATCAATTTATTATATTGAATATGGAACTTAGTTTTAGGAAATACGAAAATGATATTGTGACAAAAGATTAAGCTTGGATAAATTTGTCAGCCAGCTGAAAAAGATAGATAAATAAATAATATTTCATATTATTTTCAGCGTTTTTATCTTTTGTTCTTATCTCACACCTTATGTTCTTAGTAATGAAATCTTTGCCTTATGTCATATAATACTTGTCATCATAGCTACTTTATCCACATTTCGTGAATATTCACCATTTTTCGTAAATTCAATTTGTGCATATTTTGTTATCACTTCATTAAAGTTGTAACAAATCTTTGGGAATTATTTGTCTAACGTCGTTTTAAACAGATACATGTGTATCCCAAACAGCTGTTTTGAATTTCCCGCTGCCTATAATTGGCGGAATTGCGCTACTTATTCTATTTAGTGACTTTAAGTAATGATACAACTTATACTTCCACAATCTATTATTTTCAAAGTGGCAGAAATATCTGAAAATAATATATTTATCGTTGTTTGTATTTATTAATACTAAGCATAGATTATGTTTATTCAGAGATTATATTACGTATATAATCGAAGCAATAATGCAGTTTCCTATGTCCAAATGTCAGTAAGAGTGTCCAAGCCTTAGACTAGGAAAGAGAGGATACTCGTTACATCCATTACCTGCGCGTGTTGGGTGTTGTGACCAAATTATGAAGAAGACGCCATGTTTTGGTGACAAACATTGGTGGTGACATCGTTCGAATCTTGTGATTTTGTGACTAAATTTGTGATAAAAATTTCAATATTTTCATTGGATTACTATGATAGGGTGTTCTACTTATGGCTGCAAAAGCCGCAGTGAGCAAAAGGAGCCAGGAATTACATTTAACAGGTAAAAAGCAATGTATAGTTGGTTTTCCTGGTTACAACAAATTTATTCTGTTATCAACACATGATTTGGTAAAATAATCATACTTCTAGTCAGGCCTTACCTAAAACACCCATTCCTATTCATTTCAAGTTGTATTTTATGTTCATTTTTTTTTTTATTTTATTTATTTATTTATTTATTATTATTATTACACATGTAATATACAATTAAAGGACAATATAAAAGCTATGAATATTTTTGTTAGGATTCAGTCATGCAATATTTGCACCTAAGTGTATAACACTTGTATGTGCAAAATGTACTACTATTAATTATCTAATCTAATTATCTGTGTATAATTTATGTATGTATGATAATGTTCAATCTAAAGTGTTAGAAAAAGAGAAAAACAGAAAAATACATCTAGCGTTAAATGAGTATCTAATGAGCAAACATTCACAATTATTATAGAGATATAATACATGTTTATAACAAAGCTTCAAACTTATTGTAGTTTATACAAATATACTTTTTACACATTTTGTAGAATAATTTTATAGTGCTTGATGTTCTTATTTGTAGGGGCAGTATATTAAAAACTTTAGGTGCCAAATATGTAAGGAATCTTTGAGAGGAGTTTTTTTTGTACAATGGAATTGATACTTGTAATTTATTTTTTGCTCGAGTGTTGTAAGAATGAGATATTTGTTGGAGATAATGACTATTTTTATAGTAGAATATTGAAATAGTAAGGAAATACAGACTTCTAATATTTAAAATGCTTTCATTATACAAGAAACTGGTTGAATAGTATTTATTTCTATTAAACATCACTTTTAGTATGTAATTTTGCACTACGTTTAGTTGATGTAAGGTGTTGTCATATATTCCACCCCATATGAGTATGCCATATTTTATAAGCGATTCTACAAGTGCTCTATATACAATCAGTAGTTGTTCTTTATTTAAAATTTTACGGATACGGTATATTGTATATATAAGACTACGCATTTTTTTTACTAGTTCAAGGGCATGCTGATCCCACCTAAGATGTTTGTCAATGGTAACACCTAAATACTTGATATTGTCACATTCTGTTATATGTTCTGTAGTGTTCTCAAAATTCAGGTTATTGTAATTAGGTCTATTGTAGTTTGTGATGGAAAATGCTATGTATTTTGTTTTTTTTTATATTAAGTGAGAGTTTATTAAAATCCAGCCAATCTTTAACATTTTGGATACCTTCAATAGTTTTTACTTTAACACCATCCCAAGAGTCGTCTTCAAATATGAGCACAGTGTCATCTGCATATGAGATTATGGATTTACTTGTATTCAGACGTAGCAGTGAATTTATGTATATAATAAAGAGTAAAGTAAAGTAAAGTAGAAGTGAACACTTCACACGTATTCATTGTTGGAAATCATTGTCTACATAGTAACCTAGCTTAGATTTTAACAGCACATGCCTTCGGCGCCCCGTACAGCACAGGGACAAAATATAAATAGAGCATAGAATTTCAAGGAAAAAAGAGTCAAATGAACGTTTTTATTATTTTATTATTGCAAATGTTGACTTTATTACTAATTATGTGCTGCATTGAAGCAGCCCAAACAGTAACCGGGTTGACCTGGACAATGGTCACAGAAAGAAGTAACTCTGCGAACTTTTTTGTCAATTTCGCGACATTTCAGTCCCGACGTTTTTAAAATCTGACGACATCCCTTGCACGGTTTGCGTCGTTTTCTTCCTGGTCCCTCCGGTTTACAGAAAGTATGAATTCGTTTCTTGGGAAGAGCTGGCTTCTCAGGGGGTTGAACTAACGAGTAAGCTAGCTGTCTTCTGAATTCTGTGATACTCATTTTCGTTTCAGAACACATATTATATATTATCAGCGCATTAACGACAGATGTACCAAGAATAAGTTCCAACATCACCTTCCTAAAGAGAGAAAAAGAAAGTTAATTTTTTGAAAAAAATTGCTGTTGAATTTTTACCTATACCACTTCATACTCCTTCGTAGTACGGTATGGTATGATGACATTTGGTCAGAGTAATCCACCCCTTTTTTTGCATTATTATAGTCGATAACGCATTTTGGTTTCAGGATATCTTGGCCCTTCCTATTTTTCTTTCCTGTCGCAACTAACTTAATGTTGTGGGATGGAACGCTTGTGATCATCAAAACCTGTCTCTTATCCTTCCATTTGATGATTTTGACTTGTTTCCTTCTCTTCCCAAAGATTTCACCTTGCTTCATCTTCTCTTTCACATTGAGAGAAACAGGTATACCTTTCCTATTCGTTCTCAAGGTGCCACAATACGTCATCTTTTCTTTCAGCAATTTTGTCACCAGAGGGATACTTGAATAGAAGTTGTCGGCAAATAAAATTTTATCAGCCTTGGGTATACACTTCAGTAGCTTCAGAACTATAGATTGGGAATGCCCCAAACCTGCTTTTGTGTCTCCTTTCCCTGTGTATATCGATATATTGAATGTATATCCTTCTGGAGAGCATAATTTGTATAGTTTAATTCCATACTTATGTGTTTTGTTTGGAATATATTGCCGGAAAAGGAGTCTGCCTCTGAATGGCACCATTGATTCATCAATAACTAGGATATTACCAGGCAGTAGAATTTTTTGGAAATTTTGAATCAATTTCTTTACTATATCTTCTATCTTATACAGCCTATTGGTAGTATCGCAGTCTTCATTATTTTGGAAATGGAGTAGTTTCAGGAGTAAAAGATAGCGATCCCGACTTATATTGCTTGCTATGAATTTATTATAATATATTTCATCTTTGGACCAGTATAAATTTATATGAGGAACTTGGGTCAAGCCCATCGCTAATGTTACTCCCAAAAACGTTCTCATTTCATTTCTGTCCGTGGGGGTCCATAAATTCAACCTAGACTTTCTAGAGTGACGAGTGCCTAGTTGTTGATAAGCATAATTGTTGGTTTCAACAACAATCGTGTCCAAAATGTCATCTGTTATAAAACAGTTGAAGAAATCAATAGGTTTATTCAGTTGGGATATGGCAGTATCGGAAATTGTACACTTTTGAGCTACAAATTTTGTGACTTGCCCATCATCTTCTCCTACTATATCATGCCATGGCTCATTATCGTCTGATTCAGCTGGTTGTTCTTCGCTGCTGGGTGTCGAACCTCGTTCTAGTGGTGAACATACTGATTCCATATAATTTTCAATATCATAAGCTCCATCAGAAGATGCCGAAGAATCCGGAACATAATCTTTATCATACAAAGAGTCATCGCTGCTAAAAGGATCTTCAAAACTGCCCTCATATGATTGAGTTTCGTCCACCTCCATTTCGAAGTCAACTTCATTTTTATCTTTCCCCAACTTGATTTCACTATCATACCCTTTCAATTCATTTTCATCCTGTTCAAATTCATTTTCAACATTTTCCAGGTCATTCTCATGCATTTCCACGTCATTCTCATCATAACCTATTTGTTCTTCAGGTTCACCATCATTCCTTTGAACTTCTATATCACCACCACGTTTTTCAAAATTTTTCACGTACCGTATGTTATTCAGTTTATTCTCCAATAGAACGTTTCTCTCACTATCTTCTTTTTCCTCTAAACTTTTTTGTTTGGCGAGTCCGACTATATACCTCGTTCTCTTAGACATTTTTCTGTCTGCCGTTAGCACTTGAACTAATAATTCAGCAAGTTTCGCTAGGTGAAGTATGGAAATGGCGCGAATTTAGTGCATGCCTCCCGGTACGGAAGCACATGCCTCCTAGGACACGTGCCGCAAGATATTTAAAATACTTATGTTCTCTGCGGCACATATCTCTGGCGGCATGTTTCAGGCTAGTTATGTTATCTCAAAGTTCTCGCAGAGCCACATTCATAGCTATTTGTTTCAACGAAATCGGTGAAAAAACACCCTATTTATTGCTTCCGCATGTAGCAGTTTTTTATTCATTTTGATGGAGCGCCATTTAGTTATAACCGACACATGCCCCCAGAGGCATGTGCCGCAGTCAACGTGTTAAAGATTTCTAAAGCAGTCCCACGCACTCCATATTGTTCCAAGGCATCAAGGAGTTTATTGTGTTGTACTGTGTCAAAAGCCCTTGCCAAATCTAAGAATACTGCAATACATTTGTTATTTTTTTCCAAGCTATCCTTTATTGAGTTAACCACTTCGAACATTGCGTCAGCGGTGCTTTTACCTTCCCTAAAGCCAAATTGATTTTTTAGTAATATTTGATGTCTATTCAGATGATCATTGAGTCTACTTTTCATGCATTTTTCGAATATTTTGGAAAAAATAGTTATTGTGCTTATGGGTCTATAATTAGAAATATCCATGGCATTGCCTTTTTTGTAAATGGGGGTTATTAAAGAAGTTTTAAATTTGTCTGGAACTATACCTGTCTCGAATATTAAGTTGATTATATACAGAAGTGGAGATATAATATATGGATGTATTAATTTTATAGTTTTAGATGTTATCCTATCTATGCTAGTTATTTTTTAAGGTGCTTATATGTTGGATTATTTCACTTTCAGTAGCTGGATATAAGAACATTGATTCAGAAGTATTTGGGTATCTATTTTTGTAGTTATTAGCAGATTTATTCATTTGAGTAGCCATTTTCCTACCAATTTCGCTAAAATATTCATTACAATAGTTGGCCATATCACCATCGTTATTGAATCTAACATTATTTCTATCATAGATATTTATCGTATTACTTTTTTTATTATTTTCTGTGTTGCTCAATTCAGAAACTACTTTAAACAATTTTCTGATATCATTTTTATTTTCGTTGAGTGCATTTTTATAGTAATTATTTTTTGCTTTATGTATTATTTTATTAAGTTGATTTCGGTATGATTTATATTCGTTCATTAGTAATACGTTTTTACTCCTGATCGCTTTAAACTTCAATTTGTCCCTCTTTCTTATAGAGTTAATAATGGCCTGAGATATCCATTATTCTGTAATATTAGTTAGAAATCAAAACTTGAACTAATCGTGCATGGTTTTTCCAGTGGCGTTGCACCTACATAACAATTTTATTTTAATATAATGATATATCAACATAGTAGCTTTTCTGCCACTTTTCAGGGTTTAAAGAAATGTATATGTAATGTAAATATGTAAAATATTTGTTTTTCAGATTTGCTATTAAAGATCCCAACAGAGTTGTACTTTGGACTCAAGAAATGGATAAGGCTGCTTGTGTAGTCACCCAAAATAACAAAATTAGCTCAAAGCACTTTATCATATTTGGGAAAAAAACTCACCTGCGTGATGATGTAGTACCTATGATTTTTGATCAATTGCTAATTCGAAATTGTTGTGTAAGTATATTGCAGGCCTTGTGACATGCCAGTTATTGAAAAAAATGTGAAGAGAGTCAGTTACTTCTAAGTATATAAATGTAATATTACATTTTGTGATGAAGAGATAATGTGAAGTAATAGATCCTGTAAGAAATCAGTTCACTAAACTTGTATTATTTAAGGGACAATAATGTAAATTATTATCAGTAAGTTTCCCGAATTGGTAAATAATTGAACGTGCTGAATCTCTTTTCTTGTTCTTGTTTTAATTTAAATAATTACAATAGCTACAAACAATCATGTAATTGGAGAGTCACAAATAAATGTTTCCGTCTACCTATGTGAATTTGGATTAAAATGTAGAAGGTATTGAAGTATTGTGTGATACTATGTATTCTAATTTCCAAGAATTAAAATGAAGGATAACATTCTTAGTTGTTTTATTTTGTATTATTCAACGCCAATCTATTTGGATAAATCTTGATGCATCCAACCGTTCTTATAAAATCTATATTTCAATTCAGTATGTTGAGGTAAAGTCAATGGAAATTCTGTCATTGATCATTTCAATATATTCATATTAAATTAAGACGCAACGTGGGATACGCCACTGGCAAACCCCTTTTTGGTGACAAATTGTCTCATTTTTGGCTGCATCGTTACGAGTCCCCTCTCTTTCCTAGTCTAAAGTCCAAGCACATAACTCTATATACCTATAATTTGATCCTTGAATTTTTATGTGAAGCTCAGTAAGGGGATTGCGAGTTTAGTACGCATGCGCGAAAGGGGAAGTGGCTTGGAGTCACATCATATGGTATCCATGGTAACAGCACAGCTTACCAATGGCATAGCTTACCAAATAAGCTGTGCCAATGGTAAGCTGTAGTAACATAATGACATGTCCCTTCTCTTAGCCAAAAAGTTAATGATGCATGCGCCTATCGCCAGCTATCCCCAGGTCTTTGGCTTCATTTTTTCATAGTTTTTTCCACAATGCTAGCGGTATAGAAGTTTAAGTTAAGTATATGTGTCCAAGTTTCCAATAATATTAACTGTCTCTTGTCAATTGTCATTGTCATATGACCCAGACCTTAAATGTTCTAAGTCAAATGACATATGACCCAAGACATGTCTATGCGCTTTGTAAGATATTAAAAATGACTGTCTTTCTGTCTTTAATGACCGATTAACCAAACAGAGGATTGTAGACAATTCGACTGTTTGTCTGCATGTTTTTTTTTTATTTTATGGATATTTGCGCCATATAAATCGTAAACGTGGTCCGATTTTCAGATTCTTTTTTCATTTGATAGAGGACTATTGAGAGTTGGTCCCTTTGAAAAATTAATCGACATTCCTCTCTAAAACTCCTCTCAAAGAGAGGGGGCAATTTTGGTTAAAAAATCAAAATTTTGAGAAGACAATATAAAAGAAGTGACCTTATCCGGCAACGTTTAAATTGGACTTTTTTCAAATAAATCATAGGTTCTGGAGCTAAAGCTGTGGAAAGGTCAAATATTTGTGCCCGTCCTATATGGTGGGGGCAATTTTGTTCGAAAATTGACAATATATGAGATGGCCAAATTAAAGAAGAGGTTATGTATAGCAGCATTCAGATATTAAAAAAAACTTTTTCTGAGTTGCAGCAGTGGTAGAGTCTGAAATAGGTAGGGGAGACCGGGGCCTCTTGCCTCAGGAGTAAGTTGCCGCACCGGGTTTTTCTTTTAAACTTTAGACTTGGCAATGTTGTGAAATAAGCCTATGTGATACTGAATAGTGACCGTTACTGTGAAGTAGTGTCTAGACTTCAGACAGTTTTAGGTTTTAGTAATGCCAAACCAAGAACGGTAAATTTCTATCCTCACGGTATATTCGTAATAACTTTTTATGCACTTATTAATTAATAAATCTTTTTTTACAAAAAATTGGACCGACGTTATTAGTTGGTGCACTGAAAAATTCGAAATAATATTAATAGTAATAAAATTGTGCAATTGCAGTTAGATTGATAGCTTTTTAGCACCAACTTCACAAGTATGAGCACGAATAGAATTAATATTATTTCGTATTTTTCAGTGTACCAGTTAATAACGTCGGTCCAATTTTTTGTAAGAAATATTTATTTCACACTTTTTAGTGTAACATTAGTCACAAAAATCGTTGAACGTTCGCTAATACCACAGTATAAATATACCCAGTAGTTCAACTCAACGGCGGCCGCCTTAGATGATAGTTTCGGAGCATCATTTTTTGCGGTCGTTTGTTTGTCAAAGGACACCGCGATTCGATCCATCCGTACCATAAACGGGAGACACTGCGGCAAAGGCGGATCACATCAAGAAATGGCTTGAGTTGGACTACTGTGTTTATCTATACTGTGTCTAATACCAACGAAGATAGTACTTATCCTATTACCACGTAATATTTTATTTTCTTGTACTTGTTATTATATAGAGATCTCAGAACAACGCGGCAGAAATACGCACGTATCTAGAGATTTCCATTTTTCGAAAGAAATCGCCCACTCCAGCGAAAATACACATATGTGAGATTTAAACATCAACTCGAAAACCGTAACTCTTTTGAAAAAATCTTCAATCTAAACGTTTCCGGATATTGACTTTAATTCTACCATCTCGAATTTTTGTTTTTCGAGAAAATTTGCCCCCTCCACCCTCTTGGAGGGCGGATTTCGGAGGAAAGGAGACTTCGGATTTAAGTTTTTAGGAATATGGGACCATTTCTCAAGTCTCCTCATTCAAATTAATCAAAAGTTATCAAAATCGGAGTACGTTTACGATATACAACGGGCGCACAAACCAAAAAAGGAGGACTTTCTGCTTTACTTGACAATTATTGAGAGCATGTATTCATTTGAATTTCAAGATAGAAAGTGAAAACTATATGAAAAACGCCACTCTGGGGATATTCGTCGCATTATTTCCGGGGTCAATTGCCGCCGTCGGCAACATATCCCGGGGGTCCGTTACAACTTACTCAAGTTGTTTTTCAGTTTAACTAATTCATTAATCTTTATTGATTCTAGAAGTATGAGAACATATAAAAGAAAAACACAACGAGGTAGCACACCACCTCATATCATGTGAAAAGCAGCTAAACTTGTGAAATTGGAATTAGATCAATTAGAGACTTTGATATTGCCGACAGAATTCTGAGAAGATTCTTCTTGAACGTAAGCGAGTTACGTTATTAGTGCTGCAGATTTATAGGTACTATGACTTAGCACCGAAACAAGTGAGAGCTTTTGCATATGAATAAACTGTAGCTGTAGTAAGGTACAGACAGCGTCATTATAACAGTTAAGATTTGCTTATACGAGAGGTTCCGCTACCCAGTGCATTCTACCTGTACAATATCCTGATTAATAGATATTTGCCTTTTAAGACTCTTAGGTATAAGAACAACTAATATTTATTCGATTTTTGCACGAGATAATAAAATTGGGGGGTTTCTATTAAAAAACGGCTTTCAATAGTTATCTCAACCACAGCCGGATTCGCCCGCTTCCGTAAAACTGAGATGCATCAAATATTTCCAGCTCTACGGCGTTGCGGCTTATAGTGAAAATCATAATAGCAACAACTTCAACATTTTAAATAGGACATTCTGTATCACAATTTTTTTCTCCTGCTATTTTTTTCTTTTCTCCAACTATTTTTGCATTACCGTTCCTTATACCTACCTCTAAAACGGTTTTCGATAAATTAATTAATCTATTAATTTCTTCTTGGAAAACATAGCTTCAATTAAATGTTTATTGGAATTAATAATGTGAGTGCCGTACTCGTATTCGAGTGTTACCACAGAAAGAGGACCTACAGTTTAACGTGGACTCCGAACCACCGACGTGTCTCAAGATAAATCTATCTTAAGGGCACACCGTTCCAGAGAGCTGTACCGGGGAATATACTCTCGCTGATTTCCCGTTGCCTTGAGAGAGGAGAAGAATGCAATGCGACGGAGATTCGAACGCGCGCCCGCATCAACCGTCACTCGTCCAAGCCGTTTCCATTGTATTGCGCTGCTTAACTTCGATGATCGATGTCGGTCAGTGTTAACCCGCAGCTACGCGCTCCTCCATTGGAATGAAATTGGACTTAATAGATACCTAAATTAATCTAAGAAAGTTATGTGTATCAGTTCTATCTGTTTTACATTGTACAGGGTGAATGTGATTTCTTCGTTCGATGCAAAAATTTTCCAAAAGCCATTTTTCGATTGTATCATCCCTAAAGAGAACCAAAGGACCATTTAAATGACATATCATGTTCCTATGCGTAAAAGAGGCAAAGCTCTGAATATTTTTTTATAATTTGTGTTGGTTAGTTGTTAAATCTCAAAATACAAATCATTATGAAAATTTTAACAATAGTTCATCAATAATAACACGTTTGCTCATTTATTAACGAAAAATTGGATTAAACAGCACTAAATAAAAAATGAGATAAAGATTCAAATGAAGTTCTGATAAAATAATCCCGCAGGTCAGTTTCACGGCCCAAAACGTCTAAATCAGCGAATGTCAAACCTTTGAACTTTGAACCAACTCCTTTGTTACATGTTCAGCGCAGTCAGCGAGTGTAATCCTACCAATTTTCTCTCAATCATTTGTTGTAAATCGGAGTAGCATGTTCTTGCATGTAAAATAAACAATTTTATGAAAACATCATTTAAATATTTATTTCATTGCATTTTAATCCTTTTCAATTCCGTTTTTCATTAAAATGACTTTTCAACATTTTTGTATCGAGAAGTAAAATCACAAATTTTCATATATAGGATTTTGGTAAACTACCAAATTTCAGCTAACTACAAATCTGTTTTCAGGAAAAAAATTATTAAATTAATTTATTTATCGAAAACCGCTAAAAATTAGTTATAAAAGTGTTATAAAAAAATTAACTGTAAAACAATTGAGGTCTTTCAAATTGTTGTACGCAAAACATGATTCTTTGATACGGGCGAAATTGATACGATTGATGCCTCTTTTCATAGTTGTAGGTTATTATAATACGTATTTGTTTTCAATTTTAACGTCATTACGAAGCCAATCACAATACAAATTCTTAAAATTATTTTGATTTAGGTCAATACGTTACATATTTTGAAAGATGAACATGAACATCAGCTGATTATAGTCACTAAATAGACATTAAACAATAACTTATTTTGACCTTAGTCCACCATGATTTTTACAGCTTCTCCGATTTATTTTTTCATTTAATACTCTGACAGGAGAGTTGAAATTTTATTTACATAGGTAATGCACTAAGATTATAAGAATTTAGGAAATATCTGATCTTTTTTCTTTAGTTTCAAAGAAATGCCATACTCTTGTTTTTCTAATGGCGCTTCATTATACCATTGAACTATGTTAAAAATACCCTTCCCAACTATGGTGAAAATATTCTCAAATATGGTACCTAGGTCATGATAATAATAAAATAAACTATTTTAATCGTCGTGACGGTATATCAATAACTACTTCTTTGACAATAATATCTTGAGTACCTAATTATGAAGTTAAGAATTATTCAGAAAAAAATGTGGAAAAACTCAGGTTTTATCATTTTTCTTTGTTCTTCTGGGTTCACATCTTGATATATTATACATTTTCGGTTTTTTTAAATATGTATTTCAGAAACTGCAGAAAATTTTCCAGGTTGCAAATCGAAATATTAGAGAGGTCTAGATTACGCAACTTTGCTCTAATCTAATCATCTTTATAACACTTACCAATTAAGAAAGGGCAATACTGTCCCTATGAAATCGTCGGGAACCTAATCATCTGTTTATGTTTCTATTTGTTGTTGTAACAAACAAGTACACAAAAGGGACTTTTTATATCGTCAAAATGCAGTGGTCAGAACCGGTTTATTATGAACACTTTTTAAAAACATAACAACGCGGGAACAGGAAAAGTAAAAAAAAAAAATACAAAGATCAGTTACATTAACATCAGTATCAAAGACAAACGCTGAACAGAATCAATATTGGGTATTGCCGCTTCTGCTCCTAATAACTGCTTCACATCACCTGCTCATGCTCGAGACCTGACGTCTAATTTGGTCTTATTCCAAATTTCCACGATCATGTTTTCAAGGGGGTCAGTAAGAGGTGGATGGCTCCAAAGCTGTCTACCCATATTATCCCACAAATGCTCTATGGGGGTTGAGATCAGGACTACACACAGGCTAGTCCAGAGTCTCGATGCCCACATCATGTAAATATTCTTGCACTACACGAGCGTTTTCTTGCATAAACAAAAAGTTATTGCCGATGTAAGGAACGAATGGGACAACATGCTCGGATAAAATTTGTGCGGTCTAACGGTCACTCATCAAGTTACCTCCACGTAAAGGGACGAGCTCTGTACGAGCTGTCAAGGAAATTCCACCCCAAACCATTACAGAACCTCCATTACATGGGGGGATTTCACCCATGTTCCACTGTGCATAACACTCAATTCACCGTCGTTAAACCCTTGCACGTCGGTCACAGTTGTATGGCAAAACCTGGATTCATCCGTGAATAAAACACGCTCCCAATCCTCAAAATTCTAATTAACATGTTCTCGAGAAAACTGCAGTCAGGACCTGCGATGGTGTGCTTTCAATTTTGGTCCTTTTGCTGTGATTCTAAGGGCTAAATTTTGCTCCGCAAGATGCCTTCTTACTGTGGACATAGTACTTTGGACATTATGCGTACCATTAAGTTCCATTTGAGATTTCTTGTCATTACAAATCTTTGTCTCAGATCACGCAACAGAATGAAACAATCCTGATTCAAGGTCAAGGCCTTCCTTATCCCCGGCGTCGATTATGTTGATTTCTTCAAAACGTTGAATTATGAGAGATACTGTTGTATGGTAAACTCCCAGTCTCTGAGCTATAGCACGTTAGCTTAGTCCTTCCTCGGCCAATGTAATAAACACTTTTACACATTCATCAGGACTCAGATTTCGTGTTTGGCGCTCCATTGCAATAATCTGCTACAATTACTGACGTTAAAATGTCATATGATCGACAGCTCACTTCGTGAATCAAAGTGTTCATAAGAGATGGGGCTACATTTTGATTTCATTTGACATTCACATCTGCGGCTGTTGCGGGTGTATTATGTAAAATGTGAAAAAGCAGTAAACATAAAAATAGAAAATAGGAACTAGTAGTGTACAAAGGTGAATCCATTTATGTTTTAGAATTAAGTATTTCAATTAATATTCTGTGACGGGCCAAATAATTGTTACATGAATTGTTACATATTTCTTTAATTAATCAAATAGGGATTATTACGGATGAGGTTTGAGTAGTAGTTTGAACTTGAAGAATTATATTTTTGAATTTTTCATTAACAAAGAATAAATCATACCGAAATATGAAATCAAAATTTTAACAAAAATAATTCATTCAACTCGTTAAAGGGAAAATATTATAATAATAAAATCAATATCATTAATAGCTTATTACTCTTAACTGATACTGATACACAACTACAACTACTGGTTTCGTTTGATAAAATCTTACCCAGTATTGTTGAATTTGCTTTGATTTCCACTATACATATGATAAAATACTTGATAAATACCCTTCAAATGAAAATCGATTATTCAATGGAAAATTAATTAATTATTAAAACAGCATGTGTACCTGTCTACCTTTTTACTATTTTTTTTATAAATTAGGATAATCATATGATAATTGAAGAAATTTTCTTGATATTTAAATGTTTAATGTTGTTTTAAATTTTGACTGTTGGGACCCGAAAAAATCTATTTTGCTACGCCACTGAGGGCAGACTAATTTTTCGCGTGCCGGACATCAGCGTGGGCCAATGGCCATGATTTATTATCTTTAGACCAAAAGATTCATTGTAGCAATTGCTGCCATTTATCCATTTATATATAGTTTGTGATAATTGCCATTTTATATAACAGATGCACAAATTGCCCACAACATTAATTTCTTAATGTAGTGTGATGTAGCATGCAGAATTGTCTTTGTTTCAGTGTAAATGAATCTATTCCTCATTTAATTGTTATGAACATAGATTTTAAGCGAATGGAAAATTAATAAGAAGTACCTGCCTACCTAATTTGGAAGCATAATAATTTTTGTTTAATCATTTTTTTGTCAATTGATTATTAATGTGAGAATTAATCTGTTCTTTACTGGCCGGCATAAAATTCAATTACTTAAGAAGTTTGGAATACTTAATCAGTTTCAAAAGAGGAATACATCTTTTCAAGTCAGAAGGAGAGAGTGGTGCTGGTTCTAACAAATTTTTCATATTAAGTACTTTTTATCTCCAAACTCAAAGAACTTTTCTGACATTTTTTGTAATGATAGCATGCTTCAGCTATTTAATTATGATCTTAGCAAAAGATAACTTAATTTAAGTAAGCTCTCGTACTTTCAGAATCAGAATCATCAACATAGAAAAAGTAATATGTTAATACATAAACAGGACTGGGATAAGTAGTAAGTATTAATCAGGGATTGAAGGAAATATGCAATAATTAAGCACTTCAAATTGGTACTTAAATATAGCAATACAACTACTCGACATGTTTGTCATACGATAAGTTTGATAAATACGTATTATTCCTCATAGCTATCGTCTGAGAAATAATAGAGGCATATGTAACTCTTAGTGCCACCTCTGAAGCAGTTAATGTGAGCCCATCTTGTACATACCTGCGATACATTGGATCAGTCGAGATCAGATATATCTTTATTATAAGGTTCAGCACAAACTAAGCAGAAGCAGTCATCATCTTCTACACCATAATTCTGCAGAATCTCCTTTTCAACTTTCTCTGCTTTTTCTACTCTTTTTTACTTTATCTTTTTATTTCCTCTCGCCTCATGCCTTTATACTTCTTCTTCGTTTGTCTCTGACTAGATTTCCTCCTCTTAGTAAATTTTAATTTGGCTTCTTTTTTTAGATTGAAAACTAAACCGCCTTCCTCTACCTATGAAAATAAGTTCTTATTTTTCATCTTTCGCCATTTTGGCGAATGCGTTATTAAGATTTGTCTGTAGGAAATCATTCCTTATAACTATGACAAGAATTAGATCTTAGATCTTAAAGAAAATTTGGGAGCATTCGCTACAATATACCTACGCTATTCATAGAACAATATAAACAAATACAGATTTATTTTCAAGTAACCAGTTGTTTTTAATCACAGATTTGTTGCAGTCTATTATCTATGACTACACAGCGAAATCTACTCGCAAAATTTACAGTGGCTGGAAATTTTCAACGCTGTCAAATCGTAGAATCGAAGTTGATTTTTCCTCTAGAAGATGTTTATTGGCTATAATGACTGCAATTTAAGAATATTCTCATTGATCTTTTTTAAATGGAACACCCTATATTTCATTGGATATAGGTAACTGAATTTTTCTCCAAAAATTGGAGGTAACTTTGATAAGGGTTTAGTATATTTAAGATCTACGGTTATCGAAATAAATAAAAATAATGTTTGAAAAACTGCTATTTCTCAAAAATAATGAGCAGTTACAATTTCTGTTTTCTAGGTTTTTTAAATATATTTATTTATTGTCCCTTCAACCCTTAAGGTTATGAGAGACAACTTTGAAATTACAAATATACAAATTCTAAATATAGTATAGGTATGCAGGTAGGTTCATTCGGTATGTCAGTGATGATATTAATGTTTGTTTAAAAGTTCAGAATATTTCGGGCTTCACAATTTTAATTGAAGAGTTCAAATAAACGTTCTGGAATTAAATTTTGTCAGAATATACAGTAATTGTACAATATTTGATTCAATCTCTGATTTATGTTTGTTCTCTGCTTGAAGTGTCATTACTTCTACTTTTGTTGTTCTCTGCTTGAAGTGTCATTACTTCTACTTTTGTTTCTTATTATTGTGTAAACTGTGTTTTTTACTTTTTCCGGCTCTCTGTTCAGCCGAGTGTATTGTATTGTGTCCACGTAACTTTCGTTTAATAAAAGTTGTTGAGTTTATATCTGTGTCCATTAATGAACAATCAACAGAAACCTGCATAAATCGATCAGGTTATGGGCCCAGGACGATCAACGATGTTTGTTTGATGCTGAAAGTATTGGTTGCACCTCAAAACTGAGAAGTGAAGATATCCTTAGCACTGCAGCATGGCGACGACCGGCAATGGCACTGGAACGACGACCACGACTACAACTGTTATGTCTGTGTCTGGTGTTCCTGGTGTTAATAAACTCGAAGGAAGAAACAACTATGCACTTTGGAAATTTCAGATGAAATGTTTCCTTATCGACGTTGGACTCTGGAAGGCCGTCTTGGGAACGGATGGTGACGCCACCAACAACGAGAGAGCTGCGGCCAAGATTGGATTAGCGGTATCAAATACGCTATATTCCCGCATCATGACCATCGAGGACGCGAAAGGAAGATGGGATAAATTGGCCAAGGACTTCGGTGAACAGGGTGTGGCAGGCCAGCTGATTCTGGAGAGGAAACTCTACCGGACCAGAATGGACGACTTCAAATCAGTGGATGAGTACATAAACTCTGTGTTAAGTTTACGTGCTGAGCTAGCTGACTGTGGAGTGACTATAGAAGATGACAAAATTGGATCAATGCTATTGCATGGACTTCCTGATTCTTGTACTTCTCTCATCCTAGCATATGGTGCTGCCAACAAGAAAGTTACGCTGGAGACTGTGCTCGATTTTCTTCATAACTATGATGAGGGAACAAGGGAGCGTCAAAGTTGTTGGGCAGAGAAAATATAGCGCAGGTACTCACAATTAAATATATTTATGGAAATTGAAGAAATTAACAAATGGTTGTAATAACTAACAAGAATGAATAATAATAATGAATTAAAAATTAAACAGGAAACGGATATCTTGTCAATGACATAGTACATAGAATAACACTTACAGAACTACAGAACAAGATACATTACAGAACAGTAGATTATAAAATAATAATACATCCTAACACCCTCACTTAATCTACTGCCTGTAACAAAAGATTACTCAATTAATCATACCCATGAATTGGACACAAAATTCATGTTTAACTTTTGAAAGAACTTTTGTCAATACATCAGCTATCATCTGATCTGTTGGCAGATAGGCAATATTCACAACGCCACATTTCACCCAATGTCTTATTTGATGAAATTTGACATCAATATGTTTACTTCGGCTACCAGACGATTGATTCATGCATAATTTTTGAGCTCCTTGATTATCATTGTATATCTTGATACACTCAATCGGAAACGACAATTCTTCAAGCAAACCCTTTAAAGATATACCCTCTTTTCCACATTCACTCGTGGCAACATACTCTGCAAACGTTGTGCTGTCCGCTAATGTCACTGATCTCTGTTTTTTAGCTTTCCAACTAACTGCTCCACCTGCAAGTGTAAAAACATAACCAGTAAATGATCTTCTGTCAACTGCACAGGCAGCATAGTCGGCATCTGCGTAACCAGTTAAATTTAATTTGCCTTTACAATAATTCAAGCCCAATCCTACTGTTCCTTTCAGATATCTTACCACTCTAAGGGCTGCATTGAGATGATCATCATCATTACAGCTATTGAATTGACTCAAATAGCTAACTGCAAAGCAAATGTCAGGTCTAGTACTCACGGCAAGGTACATTAATGCTCCTATCAACTTTTGATATACTGGATTGTTTGCACAGTTCGTCGGTCTAGTCAATTTAACACCTAGTGGTAAGGGGGTGCCCACTGATTTACACTCCTCCATGCCGTAACTCTTGATAATATCCTGGGAATAACTCTCCTGATCCAATTTTATTGTGTGGTTATTTCGGTCTCTTGTAACTTTCATGCCGAGACATTCACTGACAGAACCTAGATCTCTTATCTTAAAACATTTAGACATTGCTTTCTTGAGGTTCTCAGTTTCCTGCTTTGAATTTGAAAAAATATAAAAATCGTCAACATGAAGTCCAATAGCCATAAATAAATTTCCTTCACTTCTAGTGTAGACACATGCATCGTGCTGAGAATTGTGAAATTTATGATCAATGAGAAAATTATGAATTTTATCATTCCACGATTTTGCGGCCTGCTTGAGACCATATAAAGCTCGCTGTAATTTGCAAACCTTTGATTCATTATTCTTCTCCACAAATCCTTCTGGCTGCTCCATATAGATTGTTTCAGACAGGTTACCATTCAAGAACGCTGTTGTGACATCTACATGATCTATTTCATAATCAAACTCAGAAGCCAAGGCAAAAAGTACTCTTAAAGATGACAATCTTACAACAGGTGCAAAGGTTTGATCATAGTCCCTTCCTGGCACCTGAGTGAATCCTCTCGCTACCAGTCTTGCTTTGTAACGCTTTGATCCATCAAGACCTTTCTTGAGTTTATAGATCCACTTACATTGAACAATGTTATGATTTGTGGGTCTATCCACCAATATCCATGTTTTGTTATTTGTGAGAGATAACATTTCCTCTTCCATAGCTTCAATCCAGAGTTTTCTATCCGAACTAGAGCATGCTTCAGAATAGTTCTTAGGATCGCGTGGCCCCACGGAAAGAAATGAATATTCAAAATCCTCGTACCTTTTTGCAGTTCTAGCACGATGTGGATACCTTCCTCCAACTGGCTCATTCTGGATCCCCAAATTATCAGCGTTATTAGTTAAATCAGTATCGTCATTGAAACTTGAATTAGAACTACTACTAACAATATCAGATGTTGTTCCAATAGGTACAGATTGTGTGGATTCATTTTCAATACATTGTATTTCATTTTTCATTATTGACTTATTCGAGGATTCATTAATTCTTTGAACAGGCAAATTCACAGTTCTGGTTGGTACATCATTTGTAGTGATTTGCTCAGAATCATAAGTACTTGGCATTTCTTTTTGGGCCAATGAAGAACTTATATTATTTTCTAGAAACACTACATTTCTCTCAATAACAACGTGAGTAGGATTATTCATATCAACAAGGCGATATCCCTTTGTCTCCTCGCTATAACCGACAAAAATCATTTCAATTGACTTTTTATCTAACTTCTGCCTCTTTTCCTTAGGTATATGTTTCTGAGCTTTACACCCAAATACTTTTAAGTGAGATAGGTCAATTTTCTTACCAGACCATACTCCTTCTGGTACTAGACCCTTCACTGCTGCGGTGGGAGATCGGTTTTTGAGGTAAATAGCTGTATTCATGGCTTCAGCCCAGAATCGTTTGTCCAAATTTGACTCAAATAGCATACATCGAGCCCTCTCTGTCAAACTTCTATTGGTTCTTTCAGCAATACCATTCTGCTGAGGGCTGTATGGTACTGTGGTTTGATGGATGATCCCATGCTCCTTCAGATATGACTCGAATGATTTGCTCGTATACTCTCCACCATTATCTGTCCTTAAACATTTGATTGTTTTACTAGTCTGTTTTTCAACCAATGCCTTGAAGAGGCGAAAATAAGTAAGTACATCTGATTTATTCGCAATCATGTAACCAAAAACTTTTCTTGTAAAATCGTCTACAAAAATTAAACAGTATCTAGCACCACCCCATGACGGTACCTCCATAGGTCCTTGTACATCACTATGAATAATATCTAAGATATCTTTGGCCCTGGATCCTCTTTTAGGAAATGGTTTAATCGTTTGCTTACCATCAAGACATGTCACACATACCTTGTCTATTTCTTCACGGAATGAGATACCTGATACGATGTCCTTCAGTTTTTTCATATCCTTGCGGTTTAAGTGACCAAGTCTCTTGTGCCAAAGTTCATGATCTGAGATAGTGGTGATTGACATTGCCCTCACTGGTTCCTGTGAAAATTTGTTTATTGCATAAAGACCATTTGTCTTGGAACACTCAAACTCCAGATCACCCTGTACAGAAAAATTTGTCCCATCATAAACTTTACAAGATATGTTATCGAAGACAATTTTATAACCTTTATCCGTCATTTTGTTTACAGACAATAGATTAAATGATAAAGTTGGTGCATACAAAACATCAGTAACAGTTTTTACATTGTTATCACCTACTTGAAGTACAACATTGCCAATACCTTCACATGCAATTTCAGAATCATCAGCTACAGATATAGGAATATTAATATTAGAATTTAAATCATAAAAAGAATTCTTATCTTTAGTCATATGTGAAGTTGCCCCCGAATCGATTATCCATGCTGTGGGAGACATCTTTGCAGCGAGGGCCTTGGTGAGTAGAGTTACATTCTTCTTAGTTGACGCCTGGTGGGCCTTCTGCTTCTGTTTGTGGTTTTCTTGATTGAGCAGCTTGGGACAGTCTGGTCGACGGTGCGAATGGCTACCGCATTCATAGCATCGGATCTCTTGAGGAACTGGTTTCTTCTTGTACCGATACTGGTTATGTTTATATTTGTTTTGCTTAGAGATGAATGCTGTAGCTGATGTCGATGACACAGTACTTTTCACTGTTCTTCTCTCACTCTCACCAAGAAGAGCTATTTTAACATCATCAGACGTGGAATCTTCTTTCAGCTGCTGATTCAAAGCTGTCACATAATTCTCATATTCGTCGGAAACACCGTTTCTCATGACAAAAGAGATCCATTTGTCTTCCAGAACCTCACCAATATCAGCAAGTTTCTGCACCGTAGTTAAGATATTATTGATAAACTCTTCCATTGTGCTTCCATCTTGTCTCATGTTAAAAAATTGTCGGGTGAGTTCAAACTTTGTGGCCATGCTGCATCCCTCAAACGCTTTTTTGAGGTTAACCCATGCCTCTTGAGAATTTTTCGCATTATGCACATGCACATAACAGTTAGGCTTAACCGAAAGACATATCTTAGCAAGTGCACTCTGATCACGAACAATGTCCGCTGGAGTGCTAACCGGCATTGTGCCATCAACATAACCAAAAAGTCCTTCGAGCATCAAACACATTTTCATTGCGAATTTCCAGCTTCCATAGTTAAATTGTCCTTCTAGTTTTTCTATATTTGGCACTGATGATGATACAGTTACACTCGAACTAGTAGGCATTGTTCCCTGCTGTGTAAGCATTGATCCGGATGGCGTGGTCACCATTTTGTCGTCGCCGGCCATGCTTTTTACTATTTCTCAAAATTATAAACGAACAATTAAATATCGTTTCGTAATTAACAGTTATGTTCTGGGCCCATAACCTGTTGGGCAGAGAAAATATAGCGCAGGTACTCACAATTAAATATATTTATGGAAATTGAAGAAATTAACAAATGGTTGTAATAACTAACAAGAATGAATAATAATAATGAATTAAAAATTAAACAGGAAACGGATATCTTGTCAATGACATAGTACATAGAATAACACTTACAGAACTACAGAACAAGATACATTACAGAACAGTAGATTATAAAATAATAATACATCCTAACAAAAGTGAAACTGCTCTTGCAGCTAAATTTGTGCCAAGAAAGAAAAAGATGTTACTGTGAAGGGTGAAAGTGTGTTGACTGGAAGTGTAGCAAATGGTATTTACAAATTAGATAGACATGGTAAAACTCAGGCTACTAGCTATGATAGTTGTGACAAGGAAATTGTAAATGTAGATCCTGCTTTGTTGTCAAATGATAATTCTCAAGAATTGTGGCACAAACGAATGGGAAATTTGAATTACCAAGATTTGTCGAAACTGAAGAAAATAGCTGAGGGTGTTGAATTTGTATCTACTAAGGCAGAAGTATGTATACCTTGTGTAAAAGGGAAGCACAGTAAATTGCCATTTCAGAAACCTGCTACCAGAGCAACCAAGTTGTTGGAATTAGTTCATAGTGATTTAGGATTTCCTGAAAAAGATGCATTATCCTATGGAGGAGCTACTTGTTTTGTTACGTTTACAGATGATTTTTCCAGAATGAGTTTCGTTTATTTTCTCAAACGAAAGAGTGACTGTTTTGCCAAGTTTAAGGAGTTCAAACTAATGGTTGAGAATCAAACTGATTGTAAAATCAAAAGATTCAGATCTGACAATGGTAAGGAGTATGACAATAATGAGATAAAAAATTCTGTGCAGATAATGGTATTTTGTTAGAGTTAACGGTGCCTTATACACCAGAACAGAATGGTGTTTCAGAGAGACTCAATAGAACTGCTGTTGATAGAGCTAGAACTATGTTGATAGATGCTAAGCTAGACAAGAAATATTGGGCTGAGGCTGTTAATTGTGCCATTTATCTTAAAAACAGAAGTCCTACTGTTGCTTTAGATAATAAGGTTCCTCTGGAAGTTTGGTGTGGAAAGAAAGTAGATCTGTGAAATATCAGAGTATTTGGTTGTAAAGTAATGGCTATGATACCAAAATGTAAACGTAAGAAATTTGATGATAAGTCAGAGGAGATGATTATGGTAGGATATTGTGAAGGTTCTAAAGGATATCGAGTTGCTTATCCAAATGATCCAGGCCATGTCATTGAATCTAGAAATGTTAAATTCATTGAAAATAAGTTAGGTTGTGACCTAGATGGTAACAATACTGAACCCAAGTTTGATGAGTTATTTCCTGAGTAGGACATGATTATTACAAATACTGAAGTGCATGAAACCGTCCAAAATAATGATTTCTTTGAAAGTGATGAGGAAAATGATTATGAGACTGGTGATGATGAGAATGATTATGATGAAAATAATCAAGGAAACCAAGAGGAACGACAACCTAGAAATAGGAGGAAGCCAGCCTGGCATGATGACTATGCAATGTTATGTCATACAGCTTGGAGTACTGTTGATGTTGTTTCATCCTCTGGTAGTGTTGCCCTTAAAAATCCAGACTGGAAATTAGCCATGGAAAAGGAATATAATTCTCTTGTCAAGAATGGTGTATGGGAGTTAGTTGATAGACCTAAAGGTGTGAATGTTATCAAATCCAAGTGGGTATTTAAGGTCAAAAAGGATGCTGCTGGAAATTATGATTGTCATGAAGCAAGGCTTGTTGCCCGTGGATATTCACAAAAGAGAGGTGTTGATTATGAAGAAGTGTATTCTCCTGTAGTTCGACCAGAAACTTTGCGACTAATAATGTGTATCTCTAATGAGTTAAGTCTAGATATGGAACATGTTGATATCACAACAGCTTTTTTGAATGGAGTGTTAACAGAAAATATCTATATGGGACAACCTGAGGGGTTTGTTAAAGATGGTAAAGTATGTGCTCTAAAGAAAAGCATCTATGGCTTAAAGCAGGCGTCCCGTGCCTGGAATGAGAACATTAGAACTGTGTTCAAAGAATTAGGATTTGTATAATCTGTTTGTGATCCGTGTGTGTTTGTGAAGCGTGAAGGTGCTCTAGTGGTGGATATTTGTCTGTATGTGGATGATATATTTGTTTTCACTAATTGGGATGATGAAAAACAGAAATTGTATCAACATTTGAAAAGCAAATATGATGTTAAGTTTTTAGGTAAACGTAAGAATTTTTTGGGAATGAGAGTTCAATATGATAAAGATGCTGGGATCTTAAAATTAGATCAAAGTGAATATGTGTCTGAGTTGTTGAATAAATTTGAGATGAATGAATGTCACCTAAAGAAAACACCAATGGCTGCTAATGGAAAATTACCAAAGTTTGATACTAAAGATGAGACAATTCCATTTCAGGAATGTGTAGGTTCTCTTATGTACTTAGCCGTATCGACTAGACCAGATATTATGTATACTGTAAGTAAGCTTAGTCAGTACAATAAGTGTTACCAAAGTGTGCATTGGACTGCATGTAAGAGAGTACTTGCTGGTACCAACGATGTAGGTTTGGTGTTTACTAGGAGTGGTAATCTTGATGTTGAATGTTTTGTAGATGCATCATATGCCTGTGATGAAATAAAAGGGTATTCTGATATAGGTTACGTTGTTAAGCTGGGAGGATCTGTGTTTGCGTGGCAATCCAAAAGGCTTAAAACTGTGACTCTGTCTTCAACAGAGGCCGAGTACTTGGGTCTCTCTGAAGGTATCAAAGAGTCAATGTATGTGAGGAATGTTCTTGAAGTTTTGGGTTTTAATGATGTTTGTGTTCGAGTGTTTAATGATAATCAAGGAGCCATGAGTGTTGCTAAAGATGAGCAAACTCACAAGAGAACTAAGCATATAAATTTGAGAAGTCTCTTCATTAAAGAAAAAGTTAGAGATGGACTTGTATGTTTGGATCATGTTGGAACAAATTATCTTGTTGCTGATGTTATGACGAAACCTCTAGGATATATTAAGCATCAAAAGTTCAGTGAGGAATTGTGCTTGAAAGATATTTTGAATTAGGGGAGTGTGTCAGGATATACAGTAATTCTACAATATTTGATTCAATCTCTGATTTATGTTTGTTCTCTGCCTGAAGTGTCATTACTTCTATTTTTGTTGTTCTCTGCTTGAAGTGTCATTACTTCTACTTTTGTTTCTTATTATTGTGTAAACTGTGTTTTTTACTGTTTCCGGCTCTCTGTTCAGCCGAGTGTATTGTATTGTGTCCACGTAACTTTCGTTTAATAAAAGTCGTTGAGTTTATATCTGTGTCCATCGATGAACAATCATCAGAAACCTGCATAACTCGATCATAAATCGATCAAATTTAATTAGCATTGGCAGTGAAATAATAAGTATTCGAATAAGATGTGTCTGGTTGGTAGGTTGCATTGGCATGCTCCGCAAATCGATGCCTGCGTCCTCTTGATAAGTTACTATGAGTGGGATGGGTATGACCCAGACGTAGTCTTATAAGAATGACTTGATCTCTTCTCGTTGAAGGATGGTTTTTCTATGGAAGCACAGAATTTCTCAATTCACCAAGCTTAGATTCGAAGGTATTCCACCCAGCTGGCCAAGCTGAAAAATTTGTTTGAGGTTTGATTCAACAATCACTGTGATTAGGAGCTCCTTGTATGACCATAGGATGGGACCCAGAAAAAAGTTGACTATTTAGTCCTTTTGTTGTAATTTATGTACCTCAAGTTTGATTAGAAGGAGGATTGGAACGGTTAGATAAAGCTAGGATAGAAAGAATTCTACTAGTAGTAACACCTGTTTTTGAATAGCTAGGCACACACGAGAGGGATTTTCGAACGATCTGTCCCGCCGTCCAATAGTCTCATTTAATTTTTCAAATCCATTTGGGGCGTCTGTGCTCTACCAACCGCTAGAGCACGCCAGCTCTACCCATCGACAGAGCGCGCTAGCAATGTTTTACTTAATGATATTCACCAACAAATATTAGTGTTTCATAGAGCTCGCCTGCACTACCCACTAATAGAGCGCATTAGTAATCTTTCCTTTGATTATATTCACCTAAATTATCCAACCTAGTGACAGCTGTCAAGTTCATGTATCATATAATGTTGTACTCATCTAAAGCCCGCTGCAGTCGAAGTATGTTTTGCTGCATGATTGCTTGCTTGTTTTTTGCACACTCGGATTAATGTTGCCGCGCATGTTGTGTTGATGGCTCCCTTGCTTGTGTTGGCTTCACACGATGCAGGCCATCATGTATGTGAAATGACAGTACAGATAAATATAAAATATAACAAATGATACAAAATATTGAACATTCTAATCAAGCTCTATTTCTAATCATTGTTACAACAGAGAAAATGTCCCAACAATCAAAAATAACATGTTATCATGTGCAAAATAACTTTTGAGTACGACTCGACTAGCTCCGAGTGCTCCGACAAGGCACGATGCGTGAAAACAATCACCGAAAATAGCACCGGTTTATCATCAAATCATCCTCGAGTTCAAGCAACCAACCCTGCACGCGATGTCATTGTCTTGCACGGAAGCATGCACAGCACCAAGCCTAGCTCCCATCAAAGAAACATGCAGCAAAACATAATCTGTCTGCAGCGGGCTTAAATAAAGTATTGCGTAACTTGTCATTTGTCACTTGTATTTCATATAATCGCTTGGGAAATTCGAAAAACCCCACAAGTCTTTATCCACTGACGTACCTAAATATCTCGTCGTAGTTCCTATCACCAGATCTAATATATGAAGAAACAAATTTTACATAATGGTAATAATAATAATAATCAAAAAATGAATCAAATACTTTTGCATTGAAATTTACATATACATACTCGCGCGTTTCGGAGAATGGCATGCACACGCGGAATAAAACGGGCACAAACGAATGTGTTTACATACCATAGATTATTAACCAAATTCCATCAATCAATACGTTTATTGTTCATAAGGAATTACAAATTTATTCCTATAACAAGGGTCTCTAATTTCTATAAATAATTGATTGAACCAAATTCAAACTTCACATGAATTATGTTGAAGAAATGATAACGATAAGATTGAGATGGATGAAGTCACAGGACTTCTGGTAATAAATATTGTTTTAAACTTTATCTTAAAGTTACTTATTGAATAGGTAGAGAAATAAATTATAAAATACTAATTTCGTATGCTTGCAGGGTTTATTGTTAACAAAAAACTTCGCAAACGCCACAGTATCAAGAATTACACACCTACATATTTTATTTTTGTTATGTACAAGTGGTCGTGCGCGACGTCTTCGGGCTGGCAGCGACCCGGGAGAGATCATGTAGACTCTTCGCGGCCGGCGAAAGGGGGATCCGCGATCCAGGTGATCTACGCGGGCACTTTCTCCTCGGTGACATTGGATGCCCCCGTTGCTGTCGAAACGGTATCATCTGGTTCCGAGCCACATACCAACGATGGGAACTTCTTCTCCAAAGCCTGTCTATACTTGGGGTGGCTGAAATGAACAGAAAAATAAGTGTGTGCTGTGATAAGTTTCGTATTTACAACTCACCTAATACCATACACAATGGGGTTGTAGACGGCGTTAGCCTTGGCGAACAACGAGCACCAAATGGTGGCGAGCGGGCTGATCTTGGAGCTGCCAAAGATGCCGGTGAAGTTTGTTACAAGATAGGGCGTCCACGCCATGAACCAAAGACTGATGGTCATCAACGCAATCTTGGCTAGCTTACACTCTGCACTGGTCTGTGCCCCCTCAGACGACCTCAAGGAGGCTACATTCATCTTTTTTGCTTGTTCTCTCATGGACTTTTCGTGGGCGGCCACAGCCTGAAATGCATAATAATAGTGTGTGAAGATATTCGAAATGTCATCTTATGGCAAAAATATACCTATTTTAGATCAAGTATGAATATCTCACCTGAACGATGAAGAAATATGAGTATATAATGATCATAAGTGGCAAGAAGTACACAAAGAATCCATATACCATGATATAGCTTCGGCTCAATGGGTCCTTGGACAAGTAATCTGTTCCACATGCTGTCATGTTGCCTTCAGGTACATACCTGAAAATATCAAATTTTCATTTAATCACATTACCAAACATCAACGACTTGTAACATATCAAGAAGCTTGAATACTGAAAATGGATGAAAAATTAAAAACAACTCGTTTATAGAAGATTAAAGCGTAAAAGAAGATAATTTCTTAAATTATATACTCACACTAGGGAGGTATAGCAGTGGAAAATTCTTACCTGTTCCATCCGAATAATGGTGCAATCGTCCATCCAACAGACATAGCCCAGATGAGGAGGATCCGTAACAATGCTGTCTTTTTTGTTAGTGGCTGAGCACTCAATCCCTTGACGATCACATTGTATCGATCCATAGCTATGAAGACCATGGTCCAAATGGACCCACAGCCAAACAACGAACCAAACATGCCGTATAATTCACAGAAAAATGGTCCTGCAATAATATGTTATAATTGTGTTAAAGTCTATAATAAATTGCAAAATGCGTCTATGTCGTCAACTAGAGACTTTTTAGTAACTTTCTTATGACTTTTGGGTATTTCTATAAAGCTCCAGTTGATGATACCCTCGGTACCCGCTGGTCAGGAAACTGGCTTGAATTTAAGAATACAAGCGTAATAACAAATTATACTAACCAGTAATCAGCTGATTATAATCAATTCAGATTTAAAAATATGACAACGTCTGGCAACTTGACGCAAACTGGTTACTTGAATAGACATATATCTCTAAATTTATATTCTTAATAAAAGGACTTCAAACACGTCGAATGGTTCAAGATAGCTGACTCTTGTTATCGTGTTTATAGCAAGTTAAATCAGGAAAGCCATATACATACCGAGAACCCAGGTTTCGTAGTAACAGTTGATTACCATAGGCGGAGACATGGTGGTCATCATCAGAAAGTCGGAAAAGGCCAAATTAACAACCAAAAGATTGGATGGTGTTCTAAGGGTTTTCGTGCTGGTGAAAATGTACACCACCATGCCGTTGCCTATGATGGAGATAAAGCCCAAGACTCCGATCATGAAACCCAAAATGCCGTGCCACAGTGGGTTCATCGGTGCAAATTGGTACCAATAAGCGTCCACCATGTGGAGCATTTCTGGTAGCACTTTGTCCACGACGGTCATGTTACCGCCGAAGCCGCTGGCACGCTGGGCTGCCCACGTAGCAAAGCTCGGTTCTCCCATCACAGACATAGTGGCACTGAAATCGAAATAACAAGCTTGATCATTTTGATAGAAAACGCACAATCACTTTTAACATACTCAAAAAAAACTATATTGCCATATTTAATTCTAGGCAACACATAGACGGAACAGCTGAACTGTTGTTTCGGAAAATGCGGTCCAATTGATTAAACAGAATATAATTGAACTATGGTCACAGCCATTTGATGGATACACGTACAAATAATTCAAAAAATTATCTTATCTAGGTTTATAATAAACAAAAGAAATCTTTCAATTTTTGGGATTTTTTTGCATTCGAAGAGCTTTTCCGAATGGATGAGCTTCATGAAACCCTGAAAATTTGGATATGGGACAATTTGTCAATCGGAAATCGGGAATAGGTCAAAAATTTTGGTTTAGATTGTTTTAAAATTCAGTTGTTTTTCGTTTTACTTATAACAGGCAAATAATTACACATGATAAAATAAAATTAACCTATGTCAAACGACAACATAGATTGAGGTGGTAAACTAAAACAAGTAGGTACATCAGATATTAAAAGCATAAGATCGCAGTAACATTAGAGATAAACAAATGTAAATATAATAACAGAGAGATGCCGAATCCAAGATGTAGTTAAATGGAGACCCACCGACCATCAGACTCTGAGTACGACCACCCTAAAGATAAACCCAAATGTGGTTCTCCTCATCAAGTGAATCGATCAATACAAAAAGAATTCACCCTAGTGGCAATCTAGTATAAGCTCTATAAGGAAAATAGTTATTTTTGTATTAAGTGCGTAAAATGAATGTTTTTTTAATGGCACATGAGAGTGTGAAATTCTCTCGAATGTGTCATGAAAACACGAATTTTATACACGAAATACAAACAACATTTTTTGTACACCTGTCAAAAAAACTTGACATTTCTGCATGCATCTTCGGAAATTTATGTTGGAAGTAATTTTACAAACCTTACTGTTAATTATTATTCCAATAAATGAAATTGTTTTATGATGAATAATCAATTAATAATTTACTCTGTTAAAAATAAATCCTTCAAAAAGAAATATTTCATATTTATTTTGTGAATTATTTTGGCAGTGAAAAAAATACTTTTTTTCACTGTGAGAAATACTTTTTTCACGGTGAAAAAAAGTAAACATTTACGCATCAATAGAGATGCAGAAATGTCAAGTTTTTGTGACAGTATTGAGATCGAATCATTGAGAAAACTTTAGGTATATGACAAGAGTTATTCTAAATATTCATATTTTTTCGAAAGGTGTAAAATAAACGTGTTCAAGCTTTCCTTATTAAAGAATTTCGTAGTTTCAGCGTTTTGTGGTTCTGCATTCATAAGAAATATCTACAGACAATTTTCATCAATTGCATATTGCATTTTTCACGCTGATGCATGGAAAAAATATAAATAAAAAATGCTCTTGACTAAGCTCGATTACTATTATAGTTTTAGGAAAATCTTAAGTAACTAGAGAATAAACTGAATTTCACCAGATGCTTTAGATCTAAATGAAACTATTAAATTTATCAATCATATTTTTATCTAAAGCCACATTCTAATATCGATTTTTTGTTATTTTTGCACGTTTGTAATTTTTAAGTTATTAGGTAATAGCAAGATATTTCAATTTTCTTTGTTATATAAAAATCTTTCTATGTATAACAGATGGAATGAATGATTTATAATCTCAATAATTTGAAGATAGATCCTGTGAGGACCTCTTAGAGAGAAATATTTTTGATACATTTTCAATGATAAAAAAACTAGTGTGAGAATAATATTACCTAAGTATGTCTATGAACCAATTCGCTAAAATAAAAAAAGTTTTCTACCAAAGTTCAGAAGAATCTACTAAGAAATAGGTAGTTCTTAGGGCCGATTTCATAATGAATCCTTAATGGGAGATTAGTTAATTCTCCAATTTGTTTAAGTCATATCTCGATGATGGAATAAAAATAGTGCATTTTTCAATAACTTTTACAACGTTAGTTACCTTCTCTTTCATTTTTCTAAAGTTAGTTTGAATTATATGTCCAACCAAAAAATTTATGAAATTTTTAATCTAGGATTAAAATTAATAAGAGATTAAATTTGATTATGAAATCGACCCTTAGACCTATACTATTTGAGGAAGGTTTGTAATAATTAAAGCTTACCCAAAATTAAACTCGGATAACCAGTTCGAAGCACGGTTAAATATTGTCGGTCGAGGTAAGGCGATCACATTAAAAAATGTGTTTACTGAAGACGCGCTTGGGCTGCGACTCAAAATTTTCTTAGAAAACTTATCCCTTTTATATATGTTGTTGTACACTAGATAAACGTCTTGAACATAATTCAATAAAGAAGCACACTAAGGATTCATTCGTGTTTCTAATGGAATTATATTTTACTTACGAACAAACTTTCTCAAGGTTAATAGGCAAAGGAATTAACGATTTGCGTAATTATTGTACAGCCGATGTCTTACAAGATTCGCGAGATACGATGCTTTAAAAAGCAAACATGTATGCCTACTCCGTTTTTCGAATCTGTCAAAAATATTCTACCAGCAAGAATGTAGGTAGGTAGGTATATCTTTTATTTCAAGATGTTTGATCTCATACTCCAGCTTATTCAATTTCAGTGAATATTTAATGAGAATTCTATGAATTAATTGAAATACTATAGTCAAAGTTCTTTCTTGATAGAATTTGGAAAATACCAAAGAATATCTTGAAAAGTTTGTAATTTGATTCATTGAGCCTCCTAATCCTGCTAATTCTGCGATTTTAGTATTTAGTAATGATGTTTTACTTAAAATCAAAAAGATTGTATTGGTTGAAATAAATTTGAATAATAAATTCATAATGAAATAGAAAAAAGTACACATCATTCAGTTTGTGTATTATTTCATCAAATCTCAATATTATAAGCTCTATTGTAATATGATGTAAAAAATTATTTATGTAAAAATTTCACAGAACAAAACTGATTCTGATAAATAATTAATTTTTGAATTTTATTATTATATATACAGTGCGTTCATAAAGTATGGAAACGCTTCAATAACTTCTAAAATATTAACATATAGAGAAAAAGCTCTGACAGGTCGATTTTTGATTTTTATTTTCAACTTTTCTATGCAGACAGCATCATTTTATCCCCTCCACCTTCCAAATTATGACGTCAGCATTTTTTTTTAATGGGAAGGCTATAATTTTATATTATAAACGGCAAACTGGCAATTTACTGAGCTCAAAAATACCATTACATGGGTATTATCTTAAAAATGTATGAAATACAGGGTGCTAAAGAATTAATATATTTTCATTTGCTGATTTCAATTTTCAATAAAAACAATAATATTATTATGTAGTGGTAACTAAGAACTTATTAATTGTTGCCGATTCAAACGCATACTTGTTTTTTTGCATAATTTGTATAAAATTGAAAGCAGCAAATAAAAATATATTAATTTTTAGCACCCTGTAGTGAATATTTTTTTATGTTAATACCCATGTATTTGGTATTTTTGAACACAGGAAATTGCCAGTTTTCTGATTATAAAATGAAATTATGGCATTCCCATTTAAAAAAATTAACGATGATGTCATAACGTGGAAAGTGGAGGGGATAAAATGATGCTGTTTGCAAATAAAATAAGAAAATCAAAATCAAAAATCGACCGGCAAAGCTTTTTTTCTCTATATAATAGTATTTTAGTAGTTATTGTAATATTTCCATAATTTATGAACGCACTGTATAATTATTCTTATGGAATTAACTCAAGTCAAAAACGTTAACCCCGTCACTCTAAAATATTGCAAACATTTCACAAATCTTAAAAATTATTGAAGTTTGAAAATATCTACTAAATTGAAAATAAATCAAACAGTACATACCTATTTAAATAATAATAAAGATATTTAAAATGAATCAATCTGAATCAAACTGACTACCTGTTATTGGCAATACAAACACCTCTGTTATTTGATCAAGGCGGCCGCGGACTCGTGGGAGATTACCATACACGATATAGGAGAATTCAGTGACACTACTTACTCATTCAAACAGTACATAGCCAAAATGTGAATTTTATTCAAGTGATATTTACGTATATGCTCATTTAACGAAAGCAGCGTAGTCTTTTATGTGTGCATCATAATTAAAATAATAAATCAATATAAGTTTTAGAGGTTACGTTAAGTGGTAAAACGTCACCCATGAAGGTTCATTCAAATGAACTTCAATGTGACCACGTATTTGACATAGAACAGAATATAAACCTTATATATAGATATACAAACGTACTTACGAAATGTCAATATCATAGCGTAATTTTCGTTTATTGACTTCTTAAACGTCAGTATTAGAAAATCTCAAAATAATCACAACTGAATTGACATAAAAATTCAACATAACCTGTAAAACTTATCTTTATTTGTGATTTTAAATATAATTATGACATAGAAGACTAGGATGCATTTGTTAAATGAGTATATACCTAAATATCACTTGAATCAAATTAATTTTCTGGTAAAACACTATTTCAATAAGTAGAGTCACTGAATTAATTCTCCTATGTCGTGTATGGTAATCTCCCACAAGTCCGCGGCTGCCTTGATTAAATAACACAGATGTTTGTATTGCCAATGCCAATTTTTGATTTTATATCTAAATTCATAAAGATAATTGCTTTTATAATCAATCATGTACCTAGATCAAGGATTGTTATATTATCATTAGTACCTACTCAATATAAATAAAGTAGGTATAAAATTAATTATTAATGATAATATAGCCATCTTTATTGATTCATTATTGAAGTTCGAAGATCAGATTAACTAACTCAATAATAGAAATAGGTATTAGGTATACCAAAAGACATCGAAACATATGTCTTTGGTCGTTGGGTATACCTAGTAGTCTTGATTTTTGTTTGAATTTTATACTTTATTCATATTTAGTAGGTACCTACTAATAATGATAATATAACAATACTTGATCTACCTGTTTGATTATAATACTAATCATAATCATTTTTGTGAATATAGCTCTAAAGGAGTAATATATCTATTTTCGTAGTATAAGAGAAATCCCTATTTTCGTGAAACGCCGATATAGTGTAAAGAATAGTAGTTTACACGAGTACCTGAGCGAATATGACATATACCTAGAAGCGAATAATTATTGTCAGTTTTGCCCCTTTGCTCACGTGTAGGATAACATAATTTTTTGCAACACCCGCCTTGGAAGTTAAATTTCCGTTATTTTTTTGATCGCTGAATTGAAATTTTTTACTGCAGAAAAATTGGATGCTGCATGCTCGCGTCCGAAAATTCATTGCGTAAAATAATTCATGATGCTGGCGGAAAAAAATACTTCTCGCACTAGTGTCATAAATTGCATATTATCGTCACGGATGCGGATATCAGATAATCAGTTCTCGAAAGTTTCCAGGCAGGTGATGCGAAAGTATTTTCTGCTGCGGGTTTTCAAAAAATGCTTGATACTTACCGTAATATTTGAAATAATAATTTCTCCACGATCTGCCTAATTTAGAAAGTCGGTGTTCAACAGAAAGACACTATTGGTATCACGGCAGATCATAGTTTGTTCATTAATCATGCCAGACTGGATCGTAAAGTTTGCCGAAATTTCATTAACTCGAAATCATGTCAGAAAAAACGGAGATAGAATTATTTGCTGAATATGAAGACAAAAGAAATAACATATATATTTATCACATTACATTTCAAATATGTAAAGTAATATTTGGTATTACATTTTCAACTATATATAATGTTTGTCGGAATTTTCATTTAAGGAACAACATGACAAATGCTTTGGATGACAGAATCGGCAATGGAACCAAAAAAGGACGACTTTTGGCACACTGAAAGATTTCAAATAATATCACTAGAATTAATATTGTTTTGTATTTTCCAGTGAATTAAGAAAATTCGGTCATATTTTTTGTAAAAATATATTTTTTAAATTTTTTTAGTGCTTCATTTAGTTATCACATCTGTTGAACGTTCACTTATATTCAGGGATTTCAAAATAGGGCGGTATGAATCTTACACATTGATAATGCAGGAGCAAAGGCATGTTGGGTTGTTTTTTTTCGATGGGACCAACAGTCAGCACTTATCATTCAAATGAATCATCAAAATCAGAGGTGGTTTACTACACAAAAAAAGGAATAAAACAAATTAACAGACGGATTGTATACCTCCTCCGTTTGAAAGGGCGTTCGACGGGCGTTCGAAGACTAACGCGCAAAGCCGCTTAAAGACCGTAGGGTCAATATACGAGAAGCGCGCGAGCTACCTGTGGTATACCTGCACCAGCGTCCTTCTTTATCCGCTGAAAAAAGTACTTTTTCAAAAATATTTAATTTTTTAAAATTAATCAAATAATAGAAAAAAAGTGGATCTCAGCCTTTTTAGATTTTTTTTCATGCTTGAACCAAACTCATTATATTGGTATATAGGTACTATAGGAATGTGTAATGTTTTTATAATATTCTAAGACATTATATATGTAATCGAATAAATGTCGTGCACCTGATCTATATTCTCCTTGATATTGTGCAATTCTTTCTTTTTATAATGTAAAATAAAATAAACATCCATGGATCATTAATCCATAATTGCATATTCAAAATCTACAACCACCTTATATATGGAAAAAAATCTATCGATGTTCCCAACATTTATCAATTATTGATTGGAATAAATTGTCATGTGTTATTTTTTCTTTCTTTGGTGCATCTGTAAAAAAAATTCTTATTTTGCAATATATAGAATTCAAATATCTATTATATACATAGGTACCTCCAACTTTGGCCTGTTTTTATTGCACGGTATTTTCTAAATCTATAGTTATCGATCACACGTTAACTCTTTTCCTTTCGCACTTAACATAGATAACTTACTTAAAAATTAGAATAATAGAATAATCAGGTGAATAATAATATTATTATTACTATTATTATTATAATTTACTTTACCTGGAACAAAAACAAAAAACATCAGACTACCATCTCATTGTCGATGATATGAACATAAATATCAAACTTGAGGATGACGAAATTGTATCAGAGTATCGGAACATAATAAGTGAAAACAACTTTGAAACAATGATAAACAAAGATACTAGAGTACAAGGTAAGTCTGCTTCATGTATCGACCATATTTTCGTAAAACACCTGAGTTCAAAGAAAAATGTAAACCAATAATTGTGCGCTCACATATCACAGATCACTATACTCAAATCATAAAAATACCAACTGATTCAGAACCTCTTCAAGCTTTAACAGAATCCTATATTGAGTATACTGATTACAAGAAGATGAGAAGAGAATTATGCGAATATGATTGGCATTCATTTTACGAGATAATAGATATAGATACTGCTACTTCATTTTTCATTGAACTCATAAGTAAAAAGACGGAAAACCATACAAAAAGAATCAAAAAGAAAAAAGAAGATAAAAAAAGGAAAGATTGGGTCACAAAAGCACTAATGGAATCCATAAATACAAAAAATTAATTGTATAAAAAATATCGAGCAAACCCCGAAGCTTACGGAGAGGAATTTAAGAAATACCGTAATCGTCTAAATCGCCTTATGGAAACTACAAAGTTGAATCAAGGATAGAAAAAAACAAAAATAACTCGAAACACCTTTGGACCACAAAAATAGTATAGAATGTAACGAAAAAAAATCAAATATCAAAGAAATTATCATAGGCAATGATGTATTGACCAATAACCTGAAAATCGCAAATGCTTTCAATAAACACTATGCGGAAGTGGGAAAAAAACTGGCTTCATCAATTCAAAAACCGATTACTGACCCAATACCTAGAAAATCTCTGCCAAATTCATGTTTCTTTCACCTGTAGACGAGGAAGAAATATGTCAGATTATAAGTTCATTGAAACCAAGGAAATCACCAGGAATTGATAAAACTAAATCTGAAACTCTCAAAGAAATCCATAGAGAAATCGCCAAACCCATGGTACACAAGTCACGGCGTCCTTTTGATGCTTGTGTGAGCCATGGGAATATCGAGAGCAGCCGCTGACAAAGAGTGCGACGCATGTACTCACTAGAATGCCGACAAAGGATCTCGAGAAAAGTCCAGTTTCGGCTGTTGAATCAAAGACCAAAAGCGGCACGAAATATCTAGAATCTTTGTCGAGTATATATTAGAGAGGATTGTCGGCATGAGACAAGAGTGTAAAGACGGAGTATGAAGACAGTGTGCAATAATAAAAGAGTCAGAGTAAGCTAGTGAGAATATTCAATAGTAAAGTGAATATGTAATTTTTGTTTTCGAGTGTAAATAAAGTTTATTTAATAATTCTAAATTAGTCTCACTTATCTGTAAACCCGAATACGCAACAATTTAGTGCCAGAAGGGGGATAAGTGAGTGAAGAGGCTTTGGTCTATGGTAAACACCCGAAAGCAGACAAAAAATGGAAGAACAACTAACTAAGTTATTCTCCGATTTTTCGAGAAAACAAGAAGAATCACGACAACAAGAAAATAAAGAGGAAGAGGCTCGACGACAACAAGAAAAGAAAGAAGATGAGGAGCGAAAGCTACGAGAAAAACAAGAGGAAGAGTTACGACGACAACAAGAAAAGAAAGAAGAGTCACGACGGCAACAAGAAAAGAAAGAAGAAGAGGTACGACGACAAAGAGATTTCGAACAGATTGCAGGATAGTTCCGAAATGTCCATCAAGAAATCGAGACCGTAAAACAAGAAGTTCGAGAAGAAATTGGGACAGTTAGAGAAGAAATTGGGACCAGAGATAGAGGGGTGAAGAAAAACGGGATACCAACCGCGAAGAAAGCAGCAAACTGGACATGTTGGCGATCACTACAGTCAATGAAAAACTTAAACCTCCAACGTTTGATGGCGAGATATCATGGGCCATGACAAACGTCAATTTGAAGCTGCAGCAAACGCAATTGGATGGGATCATCAACAGAAAGCAACGGTGCTGGTATTGGCTTTGCCAGAAAAGGCGCTTGAAATTCTTCAAAACATTCCTGAAGCCTAACAAACTGATTATTCGGCTGTTGTGGGCGTCTTAGAACTAAGAAACGGCAACAAATATCTTAGCCAGTTGAAAATCAGAATTCAAGGTTCAACGGAGTCACTGCAGGAATTCAGCAGTAGCTTTGAGAGCGCTTCGATAAATCGTCGCAACAAAGTAAGAGAAGTCAGGGTGTCAGACGAACCACAAGACATTGCAGATTTCTTTAAGAAGCTGGAGGCGATGTTGCAGAAATTCTGCTCTCGAAGTTAGAAGCTTCAGTCAGGATCAAAGAGAAACAACCAAGGATGTTGCACATATCCAACAAATGCAGATTAGGATTAAAGAAACGGAAATTACCGAGGAAATCACCAAAGTTAACTTTAGAAGAGAACAAATCGCTGACAAAGATTTGACGATAGTACGGAGCTGGCTATACCAAAAGCGACGACCTGAGTGGTAAGAAATCTCCAGATTTGATCAGACGGTCAAGGGGTATTGGGCTCTGTGGGATTCGTTGTGTTTGCGGGATGACTTGATCTCCCGTAAATGTGAAAGTCCAGATGGTAGGAGCGGTGTGTATCAAACCGTTGTACCCTGAACGATGGTAGCTGAACTACTTTGTGAACTGCATGGCAGTCGCAGTGGAGGCCATTTTGAAGTAAATAGAACACTGGCACGTGTGAAAGAGCGGTATTATTGGATCAACTGTCGAAGAGATGTGGAAGAATGGTGCAGAAGGTATGACCTCTGTGCTTCTAAGAAGGGTCCGAAGACACGATACCGAGTGAAAATGAAGCAGTATCTGTCAGGTGAACCTTGGGACAGAACTGCAGTGGACATTGCGGAACCATACCCTACGGCAGATTCGGAAAAGAAGTACATCATAGTTGCCATGGATTACTTCTCGAAGTGGCCAGAAGTAGTGCCGATGCCGAATCACAAAGCAGTTACAGTGGCCGAAGCCCTACTGGAAAACGTGATATCCAGAAACGGAGTGCCTTGGAGCTGCATACCGATCAAGGCAGAAGCTTTGAATCCGCAGTATGGTCGCAGTTGATGAGGTTTCTGGGGATCCGAAAAACAAGAACAACCCCACTTCATCCACAGTCAGATGGAATGGACCATCAATCAATACCTCTCAATATTTGTGGATGAGCACCAACGTAACTGGGATAAATTGGTACCTCTCTTTCTCCTGGCCTACAGAAGGTCCCAGCATAAATATACTGGCTATACACCATCGAACCTCTTGTCTGGAAGAGAAATGAAGCTCCCCGTAGATTTGATGTTTGGCAGACCATCAGCCGACGATCATGAATAAGTGTCTTTTCCACATTATGTAGATGACCTACAGTAGAGACTTAGAGTGGTCCACGATTTTGACAGAGAAAAGCTTCAGTTAAAGAGAGACAAGATGAAAATGAGACTTGACAGAAGGCAGCCATTAATCTCTTTCAACGAAGGCGATGCAGTTTGGTTGTACCAGCAACAGCGAAGAAAAGGACCAAATTGCAAAGACCTTGGGAAGGACCATATCGCATTGTCAAGAAGATTAATGACTTGGTGTACAGGATTTAGCTTTCGTCGAGAGCCAAGCCAAAAGTGGTGCATGTGGAAAGGCTGAATCCGTATCGAGAAGATAATCCAACCGGGGCGAACAGCTTTAAGGGAGGGAGCAGTGTAACGTTTATTTTTTCTATGTGGAAAGAGCGATTTCGATTTCGAAAATTAAAAATCTATGGGTACTATATGGAAGACCTAATTATTTGTAGCAACATTTATAATGAACATTTTGTTCTTAGAGTTACGGTTTTCGAGTTACAGCGGTGGTAAAATGGTAACATCTAAAATACCTACTTATGCGTATTTTCGCAGTGATGTTTTGAGATCTCAATAATAATGTAACGTGCAAGAGGAACAGCCGCCGGCCACAAAGTCGCGGCGTCCTTTTGATGCTTGTAAGAGCCATGGGAATATCGAGAGCGGCCGCTGACAAAGAGTGCAAGAGTACAAGTAAAAAATATACGTGAATAATAGAATAAGTACTATCTTCATTGGTATTAGTGAACGTTCAGCGATATTCGTGACTAATGTTAGGTACACTCAAAAGTGTGAAATAAATATTTTTTACAAAAAATTAGATCGATGTTATTAGTTGGTGCACTGAAAAATACAAAATAATATTGATTCTATTGGTGCTGGTACTTGTGAAGTTGGTGCCAAAAGTTCTCAATCTAACTGCAACTGCACAACTTCAAAAGTACCAGTACCAATAGAATAAATATTATTTTGTACTTTTCAGTGCACCAACTGACAACGTCGGACCTATTTTTTGTAAAAAATATTTATTTATGTATATGTCGATGGCTTAGTGGCTGAATGCGCTGGAAATGCGTTCGTAGCTTGCGAGAGCACACCGTAAGCGCGGATTCGGCGGGGTTATCATGTAATTAGCAACTACAACGCGACCTCGACGATCGCACTGTCGTCACTGTCAAAAAGTCAATTTGGTACAGTGTTGTCGCTCTGGTTAGTCTTGAGCCTAAGCAGATACTCGAGTGAAAAGTAACAGAGTAAGTTTGTTTGTCTGTATTTTTGAATAATAAATTACAAGACAACAACGCGATTGCAAATTTTTACATGATACGGGGGCGCCCGCCAGACAGTGGTTGTTGCAAAGATTAGAAACACCTTGTTTGTACTGGACCCGTGCACAGGTATCTCTATATCTCCTTCGGGAATATGTATTCCGGTTTCAGTGATATTGATTCGATTTCAGGCCACCACAAATTTCATATAGAAATGTTCCTCTTGTCTATTGCGATCCTTGGCACATTCGAATTTCAAAAAAAATACAGCAGCTTGTTGTTATAGGAATGTAAGTAAACTGTTAACCCATCTTGCCCTACTTTAACTTACTTTAAAAGAAATCATTTGTCTCAGATTGAATTTGAATAATTATAAAATATTAAATCCAAAAATAAATCTCTTTATACAAAAAATTATATGGATAAATATATAAGAAACTTTGAAATACCAAAAATTGAAAATGTGGAACTGAAAAATATAGATGAAATCAATAATGTTTTATCACTTGATAAAAATAATACCAACTTTAAACTTCATGGTAATATTCGTCGTATAAACAAAAATTTTGATTAATTGACCATTTTTCATGAACAAATTAATAGCTCATTTGATTGTATAGTACCTACTGGAACATGGAAAGTTATAGATACTCAGTTAGATGGATGGTTATATCACTAATGATGGGCAACTAAATCAAAATGATGGAATGATTATTTTCATAAAACAAAACTTGTACATTTCACATAAACTGATTGAAATAGTTCAAAGTAATTTAATTCAACTTAAAATCAATTATAATAACGAGATTATTTACGTAAATACCATTTACAGATCACCTAATTTTTCCACTGTGGAAACATTTTTAAATGATCTGCAAAATATGTTAGAAACACACCTAAAAGATTATTTATATAGCCTATTCTTATAGGTGATATTATTAAAGAAAATGAAGAAACACAAACTTATTTAAATTTACTTAGTGAATTTGGACTGGTTGCATCTATTAATTCTGTAACTAGACCAACAACAAATACTTGCATTGATCATATTTTTATAAGCTCTAAAGATGATAATTATAATAAAGTAATGTCAGCGATCATTGAGTCGGATATAACAGATCACTATATGACTTATTTACAAATAACCATAAAAAATAAATATAAAATTAATGACATGAAACATTCTAAATATTATACTCAAATTGACAACAAAAAACTTATAAAATTAATTGAAAATAACACTTGGTCAGATTTTTTTAATATAACTGATGTAAATTTTGCAACTATGAAATTTTTAAGCATAATTCAAAATGCAGTAAGAAATTCAACAAATAAAATAATAATAAATAATAAAGAGCAGAAAAGAAAACCTTGGATCACAAAATCACTTATCAAATCAGCAAATAAAAATCTTTATAAAGAAATGAATAAATACCTTTATGATTTTATGTTGAAAAGTCAATATATACAGTATAAAAAGATTCTATCTAAATTAATATATCAAATCAAAAATGATTATTATCAAAACATAATAAATAACACTAATGACTCCAGAAAATTATGGAAAATGATAAATGAATTATCATCAAATAAAATAAAAAATAACATAAAAACTATTAAAAACTCTTCGAATGAATTAACTAACGACCAAAATTTAATTTGTGAGGAATTCAACAATTTCTTCTGTAATATTAGTAATAAATTAGTAGAAAACATGGAAAAACCACAATCTAAAACCAAAAATGAAATCCGGAATATATCAAAATCTACAATACTATTATATCCGACTAATGAGAATGAAATTGAAAATATAATACCTAGATTAAAAAACAACAAATCACCAGGATCAGATCAAATAAAAAAAATCCCGATGGCCTGTAGTCAGCGGAAAGGTAAATTTTTCAAAATTCATTGAATTGAAATTTTAACAACCTTTTCATTGGTATACCTACATGTTATTAAATAAAATTGGCATAGCCTTGCGGTTAGAGGTTTTTGTTTTGGCTGTTGAATATAAAGCAGACAGGGTTCGAGTCCACTTCAGGGCAGATTTTTTTTTCGTCTATTTCTTTTCAATAAATATACTATGTATTTTTTTAATCAGGGTCTATATTAAGATCTCCAGAAAATGTACAATTACATCAAATTTATATTGAGTGTTCATGTTTTATCAATATTTGTTATTTCTCTTTATTAATTTTTATTTTTTTACCTGTGTATTTTATGAAAAATTGCTTTGAACAAAAGTTGTAGGTACTGATATATATATATATAAAACTATTAAATATGTCCTTGGGTCTTTTACAATATTGTAACGTTTAACCCGGTGCTGAACGTTGTGGGGTGAGTTCACTTGCGTAATACTCAAAGTTCGCAGATTGTTTCCAATGGGTTATTTTTAAACACTCTGTACACGGCCTTCTGTTGTAGTACAACTGTCACAACTTGTCACTTTGACTATCGCGTTTCAACTACTTTCGACTTATGTCTCAAATTGAATGCTATAATAAACTGACCGTGTCCCATGATTTGACACGGCTTTATATATCTGAATCTTGATATGACATTCATCGAGAAGTTTCTATGATTATCTAGACGCACATAATAATGTTCTAGATGCTTGTCAAACTGACATTGTTGAGACAAAGTGTACCTCACATATAGTTTCTGGAAGGATCGAGAACAAATCAACTAATTCTGGAACTACTTAATGAAATATACAAGCAATAACTATTGTAAACAAGGAATCAGAACAAATACAAACTAAATGAAATAATAACAGTAACATGATAAACTACCCATGTAACAATATGTTTTTCTTTAACAAAAAGTTTTTATAAAAATTACTCGAAACCAGAGAGGAATCGGTTTCGGTGTTATATGACCTTTTTTATTACAAATGAACACCTCTTTCACGTCCTTCGACTGGACTGCTTTAAAAAAACGTTTATTAACAATCTAAGAATAACAAATAGTTTGTCAATAAACGAAAAATAACCTACCAGACTCTTGAGTCTGTATGTAGGTGGTAATACATATTACATTATCAATTATTTTATAATGAATTATTACAAATTCAGATTATAAAAAAAATAATAATAATAAATATACACCTATATACTTATATACATACATACATACACTAGGTTAGTTGTATCTAAAAATTACAAATAAAAAAAATGAAAATGAAAAAAATGAAAATGAAAATGTGGTAGAAAAAGCATTATAATTTTTCAATAATTCTTATTATAGATTTCCTTGAATCAGTTTTTAAGAAAACATCAGTCTCAACTTTGAATTTTTTAATTGAATTTATACCTTTAATACTTTTAGGTAAATAGTTATAGGCTTTTGGTCCTAAATATATGAAGTTTTTTTGACCTATAGTTTTTTTCATGAATGGTACTGAAATATTTTGTTTTTGTCTAGTATCATAATCATGAGTAACTGTATTTTCTATTTTTTTGTTTTCAAACTGATCTATTACAAGAATTTTGAAATACATTTGTCTTGGATCAATATTGTTTGTTTCTTTATATACTACATCACTTGAAAATCTATAATCCCTCTTTGATATTATTTTCAAACATCGCTTTTGTAAAATTTCAATAGGTTTTAAATGTGTCTTTGAAATTCCTCCCCATCCTATTAAACCATATTCTAGATGTGGTCTAAAAAGGCTATTGTACAATATTTTCATATGTTTAAAATCCAAAATATTTGAAAGCAATTTATACTATTGCCTTAGTTTTTTACTAAGGAAAGAAATATGTATATCCCATCTAAGATGGCTATCTATAATAATACCTAGATGAGAGTTGAAAAAGAAGAAACTCCAAGTCATCTCCACATTTTATTGTATTTTAAATTAAGTTGTGAGACATGTTTCGGTGTTGTACAACACCATTATCAATCACATAAAGGTTATGAATTTATGTTTTTCTTTATAATTTTAATCCATATACCAGAAATTCCTTATTAAAATGCAAAAATTAAATTAACGTTTGTGAAAATTTTCACCAACGAAAACATGATGTATTTATTTTTTATTTTTAGTTTTTTAGAATTTTATTTTATTTTCAAATATTTAATTACTTAATTTGGGTATTTTTGGGGTATTATGGACAAACGCTAATTTAATTTTTGCATTTGATTAAGGAATTTCTGGTATATGGATTAAAATTATAAAAAAAACATTAATTCATAACCTTTATGTGATTGATAATGGTGTTGTACAACACCGAAACATGTCTCACAACTTAATTTGAAATGCAATAAAATGTGGAGATGACTTGGTGTTTCTTCTTTTTCAACTTATATTCTACTCCACTTTGAGATCATGGACTTTTACTTACAATATCATAATACCTAGATATTTGAATTCAGATTTTGAATAAATAACTGTTTCTAAACTTAAGGACATTTCTTTGAATGCTGGAATACCTTTGTCATAACTACAAAAGGGAACGAAATATGTCTTTTTTAAATTGATGGAAAGAAGATTTGTAGTAAGCCAGATTACAATTTTCTTGAAATCATTTTCAATCTCAAGTTTCAATTGTTTCCAACTGCTTTTTTCATAATATACAACAGTGTCATCAGCAAAACAAATAATTTTACCTTCTGTTTTAATTGAGAAAAAGTCATTAATATATATAATGAAAAGTAACGGACCCAAAACAGTTCCTTGAGGTACACCACATGATATGATTTTTGTTCCACTTATTGATTTATTTATTTTGATTTGTTGTTTCCGATTTAATAAATAGGAACAGATATGATTATGAGCCAATCCTCTTACTCCAATTTGATCCAATTTTTAAGTAATAATTTATGATTGACAGTATCAAAGGCTTTTGCAAAAATTTAACAATTGATGGTTTTTTATTGTCAATTGAGGCCAGTCAGATCCTTGATTGCATCTTTAGTTGATTTTTTATTTCTAAAACCATATTGCATATCATAATAATTTGTGTTTTTCTAAGAAATTGTAGATTCTATTATTTATTATTCTTTCGAATATTTTGGATACATTTGAAGTTAAGGAAATTGGTCTATAATTTGACATATCTGTTTTGTCTCCATTTTTGTAAACTGGTATAACAGTGGATTTCTTGAATCCTTCAAGAAATATTCCAGTAGACAATGATTTATTAAATATATTGGTAAGTGGTCCACTAATATATTTACATAGAATTTTCAGTGTCTCATTAGGTAAATTTCTTATAGAAATATACCTATTGCGATCGTTCACACTTTTGAATTTCGAAAAAATTTCAACGGCATGTTGTTATATGTCTATAAGTTAGTCCAAAAAAATATTTGGTTCAAAAGTTTATATATATATATATATATATATATATATATATATAAACTTTTGAACCAAATATTTTTTTGGATATATATATATATATATATATATATATATATATATATATATATATATATATAAACTTTTGAACCAAATATTTTTTTGGACTAACTTATAGACATATAACAACATGCCGTTGAAATTTTTTCGAAATTCAAAAGTGTGAACGATCGCAATAGGTATATTTCTATAAGAAATTTACCTAATGAGACACTGAAAATTCTATGTAAATATATTAGTGGACCACTTACCAATATATTTAATAAATCATTGTCTACTGGAATATTTCTTGAAGGATTCAAGAAATCCACTGTTATACCAGTTTACAAAAATGGAGACAAAACAGATATGTCAAATTATAGACCAATTTCCTTAACTTCAAATGTATCCAAAATATTCGAAAAAATAATAAATAATAGAATCTACAATTTCTTAGAAAAACACAAATTATTATGATATGCAATATGGTTTTAGAAATAAAAAATCAACTAAAGATGCAATCAAGGATCTGACTGGCCTCAATTGACAATAAAAAACCATCAATTGTTAAATTTTTGCAAAAGCCTTTGATACTGTCAATCATAAATTATTACTTAAAAATTGGATCAAATTGGAGTAAGAGGATTGGCTCATAATCATATCTGTTCCTATTTATTAAATCGGAAACAACAAATCAAAATAAATAAATCAATAAGTGGAACAAAAATCATATCATGTGGTGTACCTCAAGGAACTGTTTTGGGTCCGTTACTTTTCATTATATATATTAATGACTTTTTCTCAATTAAAACAGAAGGTAAAATTATTTGTTTTGCTGATGACACTGTTGTATATTATGAAAAAAGCAGTTGGAAACAATTGAAACTTGAGATTGAAAATGATTTCAAGAAAATTGTAATCTGGCTTACTACAAATCTTCTTTCCATCAATTTAAAAAAGACATATTTCGTTCCCTTTTGTAGTTATGACAAAGGTATTCCAGCATTCAAAGAAATGTCCTTAAGTTTAGAAACAGTTATTTATTCAAAATCTGAATTCAAATATCTAGGTATTATGATATTGTAAGTAAAAGTCCATGATCTCAAAGTGGAGTAGAATATAAGTTGAAAAAGAAGAAACACCAAGTCATCTCCACATTTTATTGCATTTCAAATTAAGTTGTGAGACATGTTTCGGTGTTGTACAACACCATTATCAATCACATAAAGGTTATGAATTAATGTTTTTTTTTATAATTTTAATCCATATACCAGAAATTCCTTAATCAAATGCAAAAATTAAATTAGCGTTTGTCCATAATACCCCAAAAATACCCAAATTAAGTAATTAAATATTTGAAAATAAAATAAAATTCTAAAAAACTAAAAATAAAAAATAAATACATCATGTTTTCGTTGGTGAAAATTTTCACAAACGTTAATTTAATTTTTGCATTTTAATAAGGAATTTCTGGTATATGGATTAAAATTATAAAGAAAAACATAAATTCATAACCTTTATGTGATTGATAATGGTGTTGTACAACACCGAAACATGTCTCACAACTTAATTTAAAATACAATAAAATGTGGAGATGACTTGGAGTTTCTTCTTTTTCAACTCTCATCTAGGTATTATTATAGATAGCCATCTTAGATGGGATATACATATTTCTTTCCTTAGTAAAAAACTAAGGCAATAGTATAAATTGCTTTCAAATATTTTGGATTTTAAACATATGAAAATATTGTACAATAGCCTTTTTAGACCACATCTAGAATATGGTTTAATAGGATGGGGAGGAATTTCAAAGACACATTTAAAACCTATTGAAATTTTACAAAAGCGATGTTTGAAAATAATATCAAAGAGGGATTATAGATTTTCAAGTGATGTAGTATATAAAGAAACAAACAATATTGATCCAAGACAAATGTATTTCAAAATTCTTGTAATAGATCAGTTTGAAAACAAAAAAATAGAAAATACAGTTACTCATGATTATGATACTAGACAAAAACAAAATATTTCAGTACCATTCATGAAAAAAACTATAGGTCAAAAAAACTTCATATATTTAGGACCAAAAGCCTATAACTATTTACCTAAAAGTATTAAAGGTATAAATTCAATTAAAAAATTCAAAGTTGAGACTGATGTTTTCTTAAAAACTGATTCAAGGAAATCTATAATAAGAATTATTGAAAAATTATAATGCTTTTTCTACCACATTTTCATTTTCATTTTTTTCATTTTCATTTTTTTTATTTGTAATTTTTAGATACAACTAACCTAGTGTATGTATGTATGTATATAAGTATATAGGTGTATATTTATTATTATTATTTTTTTTATAATCTGAATTTGTAATAATTCATTATAAAATAATTGATAATGTAATATGTATTACCACCTACATACAGACTCAAGAGTCTGGTAGGTTATTTTTCGTTTATTGACAAACTATTTGTTATTCTTAGATTGTTAATAAACGTTTTTTTAAAGCAGTCCAGTCGAAGGACGTGAAAGAGGTGTTCATTTGTAATAAAAAAGGTCATATAACACCGAAACCGATTCCTCTCTGGTTTCGAGTAATTTTTATAAAAACTTTTTGTTAAAGAAAAACATATTGTTACATGGGTAGTTTATCATGTTACTGTTATTATTTCATTTAGTTTGTATTTGTTCTGATTGCTTGTTTACAATAGTTATTGCTTGTATATTTCATTAAGTAGTTCCAGAATTAGTTGATTTGTTCTCGATCCTTCCAGAAACTATATGTGAGGTACACTTTGTCTCAACAATGTCAGTTTGACAAGCATCTAGAACATTATTATGTGCGTCTAGATAATCATAGAAACTTCTCGATGAATGTCATATCAAGATTCAGATATATAAAGCCGTGTCAAATCATGGGACACGGTCAGTTTATTATAGCATTCAATTTGAGACATAAGTCGAAAGTAGTTGAAACGCGATAGTCAAAGTGACAAGTTGTGACAGTTGTACTACAACAGAAGGCCGTGTACAGAGTGTTTAAAAATAACCCATTGGAAACAATCTGCGAACTTTGAGTATTACGCAAGTGAACTCACCCCACAACGTTCAGCACCGGGTTAAACGTTACAATATTGTAAAAGACCCAAGGACATATTTAATAGTTTTGAAAAAAATATAAAAGCTTAATGTCTTTTTTAAATCTATGTTCTTTAAAAAATTGAAACTTTTAAATGCGTGTGAAATTAAGCCAGCATAGTGCAAAAATGCACATGTGGTAAAAATTACTGCATACATGTTTTGGTAATTAAATTAAGATATTACGTTAAAAAAGTAGCTTGTTATTTTTTAAAGCAATTTGTATTTTTAGTCAGTAATTTTTTTAGCTCTAATCTGGAATTATGGTAAAACAATAAAAATGTTATTTTAATAGTTTATTTATTTATTTGGAATACTAACATACAAAATCCAACACAGAACTCACTAATAACTATGTACAATATATAAACAGATATAAACACCAATTTAATGCTTACAATAATTAAATTAAAAGGGCAGTGCTTTCGTGATAAAAAAGATGTTTAAAATAATGCTTTGCAATTTAGATTTGAAATGGAAGTTATGATTAAAAATATCAACATTTTCGCAAATTTCATTGTGATAGCGAATCATTCTGCAGATCGGTGAGTTTTGTGCAGAATTTGTATGTTTAAATGGAATGGAAAAAGTCTCAAGGCTGGCGTAGATTTCTTATTGAAGTACTGAAACAGATTTGAGATCCCCGGACAATCTACTTGTCCATGGATAATTTCATGGAGAAGTGACAGATCTGTGATGGCTCTTCTGTTTCTTCGAGTGTGAATATCTTCCTTTTTTAGAGGTTAGATGCTTCAAAAATTTATTTTGTAATTTTTCCAAGCGCTCTGCATATACTTGATAGTGCGGATTCCAAACAGAATACCCAAAACTAATCCTTCGGAGGACATACAGAATTGAGAGTGCTCTATCAGAAGAGAAATATCTGGATTGTCGAATTATATAACCGAGGCTTTTCATACATCTACGAACAATATCTTCAACATTTTCTTTGAAAGTCATCTTTGAATCAAGCAGTAAACCTAAATCTCGTATTAACTTGAACTAGTTCTAGGTTAATATTATTTAATTTATAAGAAATTGAAATTGATGTGTTTTGAATTTCTATAAAATGTTATAATGGCAATTTTCCCGATTCAGGAATAAGCTTTCACTTTTACAGAATGATTCTAGACTTAACAAATCAGATTTAATATTGATGCAGTCATATAGTTTTCTTACTTGAGAATATATTTTCAGGTCATCTGCAAAAAGTAGAATTTTACAATGTGTAAAACATTTTATTGTGTTGTTTTGATAAATATTAAATATTAGGGGACTTTGGAACCCTTGAAAAACGCCAGACGTTATTGGGAACTAATTTAAAGAGCAGCCATCAGCCATGCACATCCACATACTGATATCGATCAGTGATATAAGATTCAATCCATTTTAGGAGAGTAGGTACCATGCAATCCGATTTCTGCTACCCGCTGAATATGATGATTTATCTTATCGAAGGGCTTGCTGAAATCGGTATAGGTATACGGCATCTACCTATATGCGATTGTCCATTGAGCTTAATATGATAATAACATGGTAATAAGCACAGTAAAATACATAATACAATGAAAATTAAAAGAAATCGATTCTAAATAAATTGAAATAAATATTTTTCTTACAAATACCAGGACCTACTTTTAGTGGATGATACATGATACCATGGATAAAATTGGATGATACAAAATACTATAGGTACATTCCAATGGTACTGGCAGGGCCTGCTCTAGGGGGCGGACAATCCGGACATTTGTCCGGGGCGCCAAATCTATGGGGCGCCTTTTTTGCTCTGGATGTGACAAAATATTGATAGGTTAAATAACAAATTCATTGAAACTTATACTTGTCGATTTTGCCCAAATGCTAGAAATGAATAGGAAATAATTGACTTGTCTATTACCTATAATTATAAATGACCTGCTTTCATTACTCGGAAGCATATATCGGTGATAATAAGTACAAGTTTATATTACGTTGAAGCTGTTTGAGTTTATCGAAAAATATTTGTCAATTTTATAAATCTGTGTCTTAATTTTTAAAGGTAAGTACATTTGTAAATTTTAATTTATTTGATAAATCCATCTCGGACTCGAATACTTTCTTCTTAAATGTTAACAAATAAAATTAATTTCGGGTCTTTGTTAATTCAAGGATGTTTCTATGTCTTAATAGTAGCACTTTATTTATTTAGTTTTGAGTTGAATGAAACTTCGCCTATATTGTGTGATACTTGCAGTTTAGCATTTTTTATGGAGGCTAAATGTTTTAAATTTTATGATCATTATTTAATAGTTAATTTTGTTTTATTTGCTTCAGAATGTCTGACGAAAAAAAAGCTGACAGGTTTCCAAAACAAAAGCCAAAGGCTGGAAAATTAAGTCGAGAGGCAGAAACAAGCTGGCGCAATAAAAAAATAAAAGCAAGGTCCTCCTAAGCTAATGTATAATTACAAATTTTCATCCGTTGAAACTGGTCGAAAATTTAGCCCAAATAATTATAAAAGTGTTTTAAGCAATGGACTCAGTCATCACTGTTTCAAGTGGGGAAAGAAGTTTCTCCAAATTAAAATTATTAAGATCTTTTTACGCTCCACCACAACACAAAATCGTCTTAATGGTTTGGCCATTTTGGCGATTGAGCATGAAATTGCTGACAAAATAAACTTAAAAGATATAATAAAAAAATTGCAGATATGAAAGTGAGAAAAAAATTTTTTTCCTGAGACGGAAGAATAGTTATTTATTATACCTACAAGGGAAAAAAGTACTAGATTATAGCTCGAGGTTGTGTTGTCGACCGACGCGCAGCGGAGGGAGTCAAGAATCCGAGAGCTAAAATCTAATATTTTTCACTATTTTTTTTACAGGAAAAACGATGATTTAATTTTGAAAAAATATTACAATATATTAGAGTCAAAAGATTATCGAAGTAAAATTTGGAGTTTTAAAGTAGTAGGCGACAATTAGACATGCGTTGCTAAGGAAACCTTAGTAAACTTAGAAAGCAATCAAACATCTGTCAGTTTAGTTCTGTGTTTTGATTGACATTTATGTGTATACATATCTGCCCGGGAACAAAGTGATACTTTGTCACCTGTCAACAGAGATAAAATGTCAAACTTTTTTCCCGTCACGGAAAAATAGTTTTTTTTATTTTTATCTCTGTTGACAGGTGACATAGTATCATTTTTTCCTCAAGGAAAAAACGCAACACAACCACGAGCTAAAATCTAGTACTTTGTTCTCTTGAATAATAAATAACTATTATTTTGATTTTGTCATAGTTCATAATATTTTGTTTAGTTTTGTATAGAATATAAGTATTATTTATGTGGTTGTGCAATAATAAAACATTATTAGAGTACCGTTTAATTTTACTGTTTTGTATTTCTTTAATGCTAATTTGTATGTTTCTTTCTAAATATACGTTTCATTAAAATTGACTTTTATTTTAGACAGAAAATAGATATATCTTTCTAAGGGGCGGCAATTTGTATTTTTGTCCGGGGCGCCGTAAACGCTGGAGAGGGCGCTGGTACTGGAGATTTAGTAGTTGGTGCTAGAAGTCTTCTATCTTTGTAGTTACCTTTAACTGATATTTAATCTCTTTCACATTATTAAAATTAACAGTTCCTACCAATAGAAGGAATATGGTTTTATATTTTGTTCTAAAAAATTGGTTTTAGTTTTGTTAAAAAGTTATCTATTAACTTTTACAAATTGTTATTACAATTCAATTTTAATTATCAATGACCGGTCTGCTTTTGGATTTTAATATATGTATTTTGATTTCAAAATTATATTTTTAAGGTCTTTATTCCAATAGTAGTATGAAAATTGAAATAAAATGTCTCTATGAGTAATTTGCTTATATCTATGCTAAAACTGGTAAATCAATTTCGAAATCAAAAACAATATTCTTTCCATTTTAAATTTAATTCCACAATTGTTTATATTATTATTTATTCATCACATATTTCATTTGTCATAATTTTAATATTGCTCTCATCAGAGGAGAGCATGTTAATAATATTATTTGTTATCACATAATACATATATTATTCACATTCAATATGCTTTTCAAATGTCCCTCCCAATATAAATTTACTTTATTTTTGGGAACTTATAAGAAGCGAATTAGCAGAGAACAGAGACGTATAATATGTCTCTGTTTTCTCTGGTATAAGAAAGAGATACCGATTTTATTTTTGGGCTTAAAGATGGGTGGTTGGCAATATCGGCAGTTTCCGGCAACCTTAGGTGATAAACGAGCCTGAATCGACCAATCAGGAATGTGAACTTCTACTGCACATGCGCATTTGTGTGGATAATGTAGCAAATGACGCTTGAATCTGTCTTTATCACTTCGCTTTCCGCTTCTTCATTTTCGAATGAATTATTGTTCCTTGGACTGTTGGTGTGATTGTGCGGTTGTTAAGTGTTACATTTTAAAATCAACATTTAAGTTCAAAGCGGTAAGTTATTCACCAAAGTTTTCAAGCGTTGTCTTTCAGTTTCTTGCATAAATAACCTTTATATTGATACAGTTAACACATGAATCGTTACTTGAACGCCATCTTTGATACCGGCGTAACAGGATAACCCAAGCGTCTTTTCTAGAATAAAGAAGTTCTGATCATGTGAATAATTACAGATCAATAATGTCTGAGGGTCCATCAGCAGATTCAGGTACCCCGTTACAATCTGGGGGCCCTCCCTCAGGTGGTCCACCCCAACGCGGTGGTGGTTTCAGAGGAAGAGGTGGCCCTGGAGGAATGAGAGGTGGACCCCGCGGTGGCCCTATGGGTGGTCGTGGTGGTGGTGGTGGCGGCGGCTTTAGAGGACGGTAAGCTACTGTTCATTATTTCTCATAACTCTTACCTAATAAGATAAATTTTCAGCGGTGGAATGGGTGGACCACCAAGTCGAGGTGGCCCCATGATGAGGGGTCGTGGAGGACCTAGGGGTGCTCCAAGAGGCAGGTTCCCGCCTGGCGGTCAAGGTGAGTCAGGTTGAATTTATGAGAAAGGTGATTGACTTTGGCAATGTCCTTGTTTTTTTAAGTACAGTTAGTTCCCGTTACTCGCCATAAAATATTACTTGTATTTTATATTGTATCCTATCTGTGTAAGCACTTTGAAATGTTGATAACTTCTTGTATTGTTGAACTATGAAGCGATTCGCCTATAGATAAGTTTTACTATAAATTATATATTCTCTATATGGAATTATTCATGCAAAATTTGTCAGTCTATACATTGATAATTATGGCTATAATTAAGGAATTAGAACCATTAGAAAAAATCTACTTTCTGAATAACGATTTTGGTAAATATGTAAAACAGGTCCCCATCGAATTCTAACAAGCTTACAGGAGGGTGGAGTTTTATAGTAATTAAGAAAGTTGAACATACTCATTTCCTTGGGAGCGTTTATACACGAAATAAGCTAAATTAAGAAATAAGAATAAGAACTAAAGATGGCCAACTTTCATCTTTATTTCTTATTTTGTTTGGAAACTGGTAATGCGCATGATCAACCACCAGAGAACACAACTTGTATACAACACAAAAGTTTTTGTCAAAAAAGCTGTGATTTGATAGGTTCATTCTTATTTTATTTTCATCTGTATAAACCAATCTTTGCTGAGGTAATTCTTATTTCAATTTTAATTTGTTTCTTATTTTATTTACTGTATAAACTCACCTATTTGCATGAGAGCGTTTATACACCGAAATAAGGTAAATTGAGAAATAAGAACTAGAGATGGTCAACTTTCATCTTTATCTCTTAAGGTCAGTTTATACAGTAAATAAAATAAGAAAAAAATTAAAATTGAAATAAGAATAACCTCAAAAAAGATTGGTTTATACAGATGACGAAAATAAAATAAGAAATAGGAATAAATAAAATACTAAGAAATATTGATAATACGCTATCATAGTAAATAGTGCATCTTTGTGGTGGCACACTAGTGATATGAGTCGGAATTAGGAGAAATTCGAGGTTACAATAGTAAATTTAAATTATTTCTCCTCGGCAAAACGAAGTGAGCGCGCAATTATTATTGGTGGGAACAGTTCCATACAGAGTTGTAGTTAAATCGAAATTGCCGAGATACGTGGGGACTTGTTCTACACATTGATCACGATTTTGATTAGACCTCATCTTAATCTAAAATAATATATAAAGCAGAGTTCTTAATCACTGCCTCATCAAACCCTAAGGACTAAAATCTGAAAATTTGCACAGAGTTTCTCTTCATTATGTATATAAGGAATCAGGAAGAATATTTCAAAAACTCGGAACAATAAAGAGGTGTAAATTTTTGTATGGACAAATAATATTAAATAGACTTTTCGGCCTGAAACTTCGCTTGAGTACTGCTAAAATCAAATAAGCGAACACGTATTTCGTGATTTTCTAAAAATAACCCATAAGGGGTGAAATGGGGACAAATAAATGTAAAAAATCGATAAGGTTTTTGTAGTTTTTTGAGACGGTGTGAAAATCGCATCTACTTTGAAGTCCCCGGTGAGAATGAATAAAATTGAAACGTTTCAGTCCGGTTACGGGGTTTCAGAGTTTGATCAATAATTTTTAGGGGATTCTGCTGAGTTTCCTGAGCGAAGATGCTAGTCTTTACATGATAGTATTTTTTTACTAATATAGTAGAATCTCAATAATTCGGCACCCACCTATCGCGCTTTTCTCACATGAATACAAATATATATTCCCTTGGCGATATGCTTCATTTAATTTATCATGAACATCTCCTTACAGTCCGCTCATTCCAATAATCTTGACACCCCCTTATTTTTAATAGTACCGGACTAATGATACTTTATTGTATTACCAATTGGGACATTAATGGAAATTCAATATAAATGATGTTCAGACGATATTAGGTAGTTCTAACATACCAAAAATCACATTATGCAAGTTTAATTTATCTTGGAATTCAAAATATAATCAATATAAATAGTTGTAATTTCAAACCCATTATCACGTGTCTGCAAACGCCTATCAAAATCGACCAAGATAGTTACGTAGGCGAATGTAGGATGTTATTCTTCACTATCATAAATAAGTTGTCAGTGCGCATGCGCGTCCTTCATCTGAAAGTAATCAAGTTGATAAACAAGTCTCCCTCAGAAGAGAGAGCAGACTATACTTCTCTCTGGTCAGATAATGTTCACTACTCTATTCCTCCTTTAACAAATATAACCTGGAAATCCGGAGAGTTTGAATTAGATACAAATTTGTCTTTGTTTCTGGTTATATACATCAACAATCAAGTAAAATCAAATAAACATTATTTTCTTATGCAGCAACATGCAAAATCAAACACTTTAAGAGATTTAACGCGAGTAAATATAAAACAATCGTTTCAATGACTGACATTGATATTTAACACAGACAACAAGAACATCAGCAGTAATTTTCGGTGTTACAAAAGGGAGATTGTGACGTTGCAGCCATTTTCGGAATTCAAGCGGGAAATTTAAAAACAATTTTTGAATATATCTTTTTTTATATTCAAAATAGATTCGTAATTTTGTTTTTCGTTTAATTAAATGTCTAACTACAAAATAAATAAAAATTGTTAAAAAAATTAGTCATGTACCCAATTAACAATGTTTCTGGTATGTCATTCCATTTCAATCCAAAACTTACATTAACTAGAAGCTATTCTAAAATGGATAGCCAAACTGAGAATGTATATTATATGATTGTTTAACTGGTTTTCAAATCGCTTGGAAGGATATAGGTCATCATCTCCGCGTTCCGAAATGGTTACAGTGCTTACAAATCTGCTCCGCAAACATGAAATTCCAATGCGTTCGTCATTTGTTCCTAAAGAACAGTGTTAATATTACTTGAAATAATTATAATTTGATTGCTTTTTAGACTTCATAGGAGGTCCTGGTGGTGATCACAGAGGTGGTGGAAGAGGCATGGGTCGAGGAGGACCTGGAGGCTTTAGAGGTGGTCGTGGTGGAGACAGAGGCGGCGGCATGGGAGGGGGAATGGGCCGGGGTGGCATGGGTAGAGGTGGTAGAGGTATGGGTGGCGGTGATAGGGGTGGAAACCGTGGAGGAGGAGGAGGATTTGTCAGCAGGGGTACTAGTCGTGGTATGGGTGGAGGCGGAGACAGGGGTGGTATGGGTGGTCAAAAAAGAATGCCCGGTCAATATGGTAGCGGACAAGGAGGCCAAGGTGGTCCTGGCATGAAGCGGCCGAGATATGACAATGGACAAGGCCAAAATGGTTATGCACAACAAAAGTGAGTATTATCAGTTCTTTGATTGGAACATAGCCTTTATTTTGTTTGTTCAACAGAAAACAGAAACATTTTCAGATTGATTATTGGAAGTGCACTTTTGAATTTTCTAATCAAGATTATCAGTATCTTGTTTAATTCCCAAAAGTGCCAGATAAAATCATCCCTTATTTGCAACCCGTGCTTACGAAATACTAAGAGCGTTACTAGTGGGGATAGACATTCATTTTTCTATATAGATTGCAATACGTTTTTATCTACAAGAGTGTATCAATTAATATTTATTTTTTTGTCTGTAGCAATAGTGGATACGGTACCACGCCGTCCTACTCGACACAACAGTATGGCAGCGGCGGTGGAGGTGGCGGCGGTCAATCCTATGGAACACAAAGTAGCGGAGGTGGCTACCAAAGCAATTATGGACAAAATTCAGGTGGTTATGATACTGGCAACTACACAACATCGTACCAAAGTACGGGTGGCGGTGCGGGTGGTTATGATTACTCCACCGGAGGAGGTGGTGGTGGTGGCGGCGGATATGCCACTCAATCTGATGGATATGGTACCCAAGGAGGTTATAGCACGGTGGGTGGCTACAGCAGCGTGACTGGCGGCTACGAGGATAGAAGCGGTGGCGGGGGATATGCCTCTACTGGTGGTGGATATGGTAAGCATTAATTTTTTTACTCTGAATATGCTAGTAAAGGTAAATAATTCAAGCTTGATTGTCTTGTACATACTAAGAGTTTAAGTGATCAAAAATACGGTGAATATTTTTTCTAAGATCAGCAATAAACCCAACAATATGCCTCGAAAATTAGAAATTACCAAAGAAATTCATTGAATTTTATTAAAATAACTAAAAAGATTACAAGTAGTAAAAGAAAATCTGAGTTGAGTTTGTCGAATGTTGTCTTGTGGAAAACTGACCGTTAAGAAAACATTTGAATTGTCTTGATGATTAAGAAAAGATATTGTTTTTTTTTGTAAAAATATATCCCTTGAAAGATTCGAGGTACCAATGACAAACGAGCAGTACTCCACTTATTTCTTGAAAATTCCACTACAGCAGATCGTTTATTTATAACTTGAGATCTAAGAGTGATATAAAGAATATAATATCGTTTTACAGATGTTATGTAAATGTCACATCATTTTGTAAATGATAGTACAAATTACAAAGTAGAAAATAAAAATTAGTCAAGGGGATTGGATACAATACTAATTCAAAATTAGTGAAATTTCAATTTACTTGGATAATATATGTCTTTGTTGAACGTTTCCCAATAAATTCAAATGGAGCAACATCATATAATGGCTTTCTCTTTTATCAAGACAACGCACTATGCGTGATACCACGCTTGTGATCTGTGTTTTGTAAAAATGAATTGTCCCCATTCCCGACATCGAATGGGCCACAACTTTAGACTGCTCCAATCATGAAATAAACGTTTATGCACATATTAGTAGCCGGGTTCATTTCTCTGAAAGATATTAATTTTTCTTAAATTATTAGTTAGTGACTATCATTCACCGTATTTTTTATCACACTTCGCCATGTCATCTTATGAATAATTTTGGGTTCCAATCACATAAGATATTATAGTAGAGGCTTACTAAAATTAACATTCTATATAAAAACCTATGAGCAAAATACTGAAAAAGTTTGAACAGCTGTTACATTAATCGTTTTGGGTGTTTGATATGCCATATGTCAAATAGAAGATATATTACTCATTATTTTTCTAAATATTATGTTCGTTATTGAATATAGTTGAGAATTATTTTTCAATAAAAACCATTACCTATTGGGCTTCAACTGATAAGCAGTGGTTTTTGTTTGTCGCTAAGAATAGCTTCGTGATATTATATTTGCTAGTAAATAGATGTTGGAATTTTGAATATTCAAATTTTCTTTTACAGGATACTATTAGGATTATCTGCCACATGTTAATATGATCAATTTTCGTTTGATCCATATTATCTTCCGTTTTTTGTATGGCACATCCAACTCCTAACAACCGATATATTTTAAAAATAAAACCAGAGGCACTCGACCAAGGTAACACATAGCTAAAGAATATGATCAGTTGTAAATATATAATATATATTCGCTGAATTTCATATTCCATTTCGATCGCCATAAACTAGTTTGCAATTTCGATGAGGAATCTCCATAATAATTAGTTTATTATATTTATTTATATACAAAAGTACTTATAATTTTCTGCTATGCAAGATAATATATTATGCGAACAAAAATGAAAAATTATCTCACGTAATTGCAGCTGTAACATAAGAATGAGAAACTAACATACCTATGTATACAAGAATTTGTTTTCAAAGAAATAAGACGATTATTACTTAACCACTTTATAAGAAGACTATATATTTGTGTATATTATGTAATTTTGTTGGAATAACATTGGTATTTAAGTAAATCAATATTTCTTTTAATTTCACTACAATATTCTGGGTGTTCAATGCTCGAGTATCCTTGACTTGGTAGATAAATTAAATTAACCGAGACTTTTGCATCTCCACTATTTTCAGGTACAGCCCAGCCTAGACGCTTCTAAAAATACCCAACAAAAAAGGCAATGTCAATAGTATTTATAAAAATATGTGTATTATTTGTCTTAGTGTAAATTGAAATGATGGACTTTTTATACTCCTGTGTAGTTAATTTAAGTTTTATTCTATAAGAAAATCGTCTCATTTGATCACTCGATAATGACCGTAGGTTGTTTTTCAATAATTTATTTTCGACAGTTCTTGATCTTTCGTTTATAGAAAATGAGAAAAGGAGTTGATATCCCTTTGTGTATTAATAAAATTATACCTTTTAGAAAAACATAAATGTAACGAGCCCAAATACGAGAACAGTCTATGAAAAATAAAATCCAACAATCATCTATTTGTTTTAATTGAAATACAATCCAATCTATCAATTTGCTCGAAAATGTTTGGAGCAAATTATTTTAAAGATACCCTCACATTGCTTATGCGTTACAAAAGTTTAATCATGATTTGTTACTTGAATTAGAAAATAATGGGCGGCCAACATATACCACAAATATTTATAAACCTGTGTAGACTATTTTAAACTGATATAAAGGTGTTGATGTAGTCTTCCCATATCAATTATTATTTTTTATTGTGCCAGTCATGGGAATTCATATTCTAAATCAAAATTTGCTGTAAAAATCATTTGAAAAAATTAAATTGTTGGTTACATAGATAAAAAATAAGGCTTGCTATAGAAACAGAAATGTTTTTGATGTATAGAAAAACTGAAAAGTAAATCCTAAGAAAAAAATTATATTCAATGAATTTTTGATGTGTTGAAAGACTAAAAAGTAAATGTCATGATAATAGCATAATCAATTATATTCACGATGAAATAAAGCTGCAATTTTGAGAAATGAAGACAGTATTTATGATAAAATGTAAGTATAATCAATTTACACAGAAAGTAATAACTTTTTTTTCGTTATTAATACGTTTCCATGTACATATTCAAATGTTTAGGCAGTGGGTCCATCGCTAAATTAATATGCTCGATTGGTGTGTAAAAGTATTCCTCTAAAGGTTAAAAGTAACAAATACAGCCACAGCCGAAGTATATAAATAAAAGAACCAATACATATAAATACTACTTATATTATGTAATTCTATAATAAACGATAATTATGGACCCACTGTACTTTGCATGTCTCATACAGAAATACCCTTATTTTTCTAGAAGAAAGTCCATATTTTATATTGCTGATAATGCAAGTAAGAATATTTTTTTGTAAAATGGCAGCTATCTATGTTGGAATTTATAAAATTATGAATCCAAATGAAAAGTTAATTGATATCACTAGCTGTACAAAATGGAGATCAGTATGCGAAATTTGTAAGATTAAAAGCTCAAGTCTACAAATTCTGGGTATAAATCCTTAAACAAATTTTATTGGGAAATTTAGGTAAAGTATCATATACCAACCTACTCAATTTTTCTATCTGCCTCAAAGACAAAATAAACATACTTAATAGGTAGACCTTCTAATTCTTTATATAAGGCCATAAACGCAATGGAAAATAGTTATATGCCTATTATTTTCATAACATGTAAGTCAGCTTCACATTATGTATCAGATTTATTTATAAATACACATTTTTTACATAAGTCGAGTGAGTACTCCGAACCTTTCAAACCTCTTAAGTGGAAGGGGTATCAAAACTATTTAGAGTTATCTCTTGAGTACTCGCCAAGAACCTCGTATTGTCCAGTTGGCTTAAATAGGCAATTCCTAACAAGTCTTACACTGTTTCTGTTACCTGTGATTTCAACTTTTTTGAGGAGTATTCACTTCTTATTCAATGTTTTGGCAAGCAAATCTTTTTTCTTTAGCCATTTATCGGTAAACAATATAAAATATTGCCAAATCAACGAGAAATAAACCATTTCTTATTTTTTTGTTTCGTTAACACTTCTAATACATTTTTATTTTTAGGTTGAAGCTATTTGGACATCGATGGAACACTGGGTATCGTATTTTCTTGAATATGGTTAGAAATTGAAATAACATCATTCTAAGTTGAACGTCAATTTCATCAACTCAGAATATTTGATGGTATAACATTAGCCCAAACTGTAGCTGGTTTTGCCTGGAGAGATGAAACTTTTAATATTGTTCATTTTGAACTGTCGCCGACAAACTGTTGTAACTTGTCCAGATAATTGAATACATGAAGAAAGCAGATTTTTGTCGTATCCGCTTTCGCAAAATAAAATACTTCAGGCGCGAATAGTTACCGTTTAGGTACTTATCAGAATGGTATCTTTCTAGGGTTGATAGAGTAAACTCTTAATTCTACCAAATATATATAAATAATTGATAACCCAAACAAAATTATTAGTCATCTAACAATAAAAAAATTAGGCAACTTGAACATTCAAAAATGTCACAATTCGACGTAAATTATATTTATTTAAACATTCAGTATAATAACCTTTATGACAAAGGTTACATTTTACTCATTTATTATTTAAGGTAACATTGAAACTGTCGCTATAGCATAACTTATTATTCACAAGTATATTTTACCACAGTATAAAGAATTATACAGTAGTTTGACTTTTTTGATTCAAGGTCAAGAGCTGAGGGCCATATTTTAATCTTAAAAAGTCAGGTCTGTACTGGAAATTAACATGAACTGTGCCAGGACCGTAATAACTTATCGATACCAAACCAATTCATTGAAGTGATATAATAGATATAAATTTGTCCATAAAGTAATGTCACAATTTGTTTTTATTTTTTATTTTTTTTGTTATAGTTATCAGAGTATAATAATGAAACAATAGAAACAGCACAAATAAACTAAATAAAAACTAAGCATGTTTACACATATACAAAAGAAATACATTTTCTGTAAGCAAACGATACAAAACAATCAGATGTTGTCATCTATGAGTACCGAGAAACAACATTCACAATCCAATCTTCGCGAAATGGATCGCACAACAAATCCCTCTGTGTACTTTACAAATTCTTCTGAAAATTCACTTAAATGCTGTGGGCTAGCATAATAAAGACGGTCAGCTTGTCGTTCAATAGATATAATATTTTCAACTTGATCCTCTTCACGATGTCCTGCAGTCATGTTATTAATATGATCAAAAAGTGTTGAAAATGTAAAATTGGAATTTGTTCCAGGAGAATACAGTTTCCAGAGCCTGTTTCTCTTAATTCCGTATGCACTATAATTTCCTTATGTAGATAAAAACTGCCGACAAGTTGGGTTATTATTAAATCTATGACGGGATCTAATGACCCCGAAAAACAACTCCAGATGGTCCTGACTGAATTTGTATGTTGGTACATACTTCAACAACATCTAAGAAACGTTCTCTCAAACTATTTATACAAATTAAAAATCTTAGAAACCCTGTTTTTCTATTCGAATTAATAATAAGATCTTCAACACTTGTTGTGGTTTCAGATTAGAAATATAATTTGAAGCAAATATAAGAAACTTATTTCATTCCAATTATTTGCATTAATGGTTTTCTTATACTCATTCTGATACATATTTTTAGAATTTAAAATATCGACGATATTGTTCATCAATGTGACAAATTCTGCTGTTGGCGATGATCTTACGAAATCTGTCAATATCAATTTTTTTTACAAAACTTCAAGGTATTTGACAAAGATATACTAAATACCTGCTAGGCTAAGGGAACTTTCTTTCTTTCTTTTGTTTTGCGTAATTAATATGTAGGGATCTTAATTGATTTGCTAAATGCATACCTTCAGCTTCTTGAAGAGAATGCAGCTAATATAATTCCCAAAAAATTGGTTCCCCTTTGCCATACATCACCCGACGTATTTCGAATGAGCTTTAACATGTGGTAGGGATCTGGAAACACATACATTTTACTACCTGTTACTGGGGGTTGAAAATGTATTATGAACTTAGGGCCTTTCAGATTGCACCCAAGATTTGATGCCATAGCCATGTTTGAAGCAGACCCATCAAATGTTAGCGACACAGTTCTGAAATTGCGTCATGGACTAATGTAATCGATTGAAGAATTAAATTACAACGTTGTTCAGCATTTACAGCATCCACATAAAAATAAGCAATAGGTATTTTCCATGACACATCACTTTATAGACCATGATTTATACCTATTAACATAAACACCAACACTTCCTTTGCTATAGACCCATCATCCCCATCCAAAACTGTACTCATCTTTACATATCCATGGAATTTACTTCCATCATATTCAGTATGTCTCCGTATGCCATCTCACCTCATGGTCTATATAGACCATGATCTCACCTAACATTAGAGAGCATAAAAATTGATAATTTGTAGCTTCAACTTTTAGTTTAATTGCTGAGAAAGATCCAGACGGAAAGCCAGGTACGGCCTTTAAACTTTTGTACCATTTTACCAGCGTTTTTGGATGTGGAAGACAAGAATCAAATGAACTTCTAACGTAAACATAATCCCTTGGAGAATAAAAGTGCAAGGTCAATGCAAACATTCTGAGCTCTGGTGAATATTTTCTTGAAATGGCAATTCTTTTCATACTGCGACGCTTACTTTGCTGAAGTGAACGAACTTTCATGCTATGTTTAGAATGCAACTTAGTCACCGTTGGTGGCCGCCTTGATCAAATAACAAGTATTTGTATTGCCAATATATATTCTCTCTATAATATTAGTTCAAAAATGTGCATATTTCTAATTAAAATGTATTGCGATCGGTAAATATTGCTTTTATCGTCCACATGGCTCATCATTTACAGATTTCAAAATATATGTGAAATTTTTAACGCAATCTGAGGATCCCGAAATAGATGATGTGGACCTCGAGGGTCACGATCCTTAAAAAATTGAAAGTATCGCCAATCTGCTGAGCCATTCCTGAATTAGCTAGTGTGGACTTTGAGGATGACACCCGTTAAAAATTGAAAGTATCGCTAATCGATTGGCTCTTAAAACCCCTTTTTGCAAATTTTTATCAAAATCTGTCGAACCATTCAAGAAAAAGTTGGACCTCGTGGGTTAGAACCTGGCATATTGTCAGGAAAGCCACTTATATAGATAATTTCAAAAATTAGAATCTATACCAAATTTTATCAAAATTGGAGTTGGGAGTTGTTTCCGAGAAAAAAATTATATGTACATATATACAAAAATTGTTCGAATTAATATATTAGATGGATAAATAGTATCCATGCGCCTTATTACCAAGTTTCATTTCTCCAGCAAACAGACAAAGCTATGAATGTTTGGTTTAAGTCTATCTGTGAAGATTAATAAGATATTTTTATAGATTTTCTTATAGGTTTGGAAATATAATGATAAACAATGTAACTATCATTTGTTTTATTTTGCTTTCCCATATAGTGTGTCCTTTAAATTGACTTTAGTTAAATATCTGTAGTTTTTTATTGAAATTAATTGTAAAACCTCGAAGTGGAATATTCTTAGTTATCATTATTTTCTTATCTTGGAGGTAGAGTCCGTCTAACTAAATGATCTTTATATCAAATAATGTTTTCCCGTTGAAATATATTTCTGTTGTCACATACACTCGAGAACAAAATATTCCATAATCATTATTGGACGTCTTAAGGAATATCTTATGCTCGAGTAAAACTTTACTGTTGAAAATGTTGCTTCGATTTTTAATCTGTACGGGACTTTACTAGATAAAGTAAACCAGATCCCGCTCGTAGACGAGACTTATAATAATTGTACAACATTAAAAAGTTATCGCTATTCGACAAAAAGCAAGTAGCAGTTCTTTTATCTGCCGAAAGGGAATCGCTTATGACAATGGGTATGTGTTTCAACGCAACTGTTCTTATATTCCACCAATTATTGTTTTTCCTCGGAAAAACATTAAGCTGGAATTGATGAATAGAGCGTCTCCCGAAGTATCCCATAATAGGCATAAATGTTAATGATTGAAAAAATAATATCGAGAAGTACAACGTTCTAATCAGAATTTTTGTCCCCTACTTTACTTTGAACTCCCATCGCAAGGATAGATAATATAAAATTGGTCATAAAGGAATTACAACCCTTGAATAAGTCACCAGGGGATGATCGAATCTACCCAGCGCTACAACAGATAGGTAAAGAGGCACACCTGAACAAAATTTTCAAAACTATTCGAGCTTGGAGATACATCCCTACCACAAAGGTGAGAAAATTTTAGACCATACGCCTAAATCATACAGACCGATTAGCCTTACGTCCTTTCTAGTTATGTCTCTTGTAAGACGACTATAGTAGACCGGTTCATAAGCTCTGAAAGCTAGCCCCCGAAGCGAGCATCAGTCACCATATCAAAAGGGCTAGTCAGCAGAACTAGCACTAGACAGGCTGTTGTCTTAAGGCAAGGCAATCGAGAAAAAAATGCAGTGGCCAGCTTTTTGTATATAGAAGGAACATTCAATTATGTTTCAGCCGTATCAATAACAAGGTGTTTGGAAAGAAGAGTAGAGCCCGAAATCTGCGAGTGGATCGAAGCAAAACTAAAGGGCAGGGTAATTCATGGCAGAGGATGTCCTCTTTATGTGGGCAGTTCTAGTAGACACTCTTCTAGTCTAGTGAGTAAGCGATTGGTGTTGGGATGAAGAACTCGCAGTGAGTCCTCACAAAAAACGGAACCTGCAAGGCCGCTTAAACGAGCTGCAGATTCCATTTGCTGAGGAAGTTAAATACCTTGGGGTAACCTTTGTTGACCCGAAGATAACATGGAACTCACACATTAAAAAACATATTTTAGTCCAGCCTCGAGGTCGAGCTAAAATTTAATACTTTTTTTCACTTGTATAATAAATAACAATTTTTTTCTGTGACGGGAAAAAATTGAGTTTTTGTCGGGTAGATATACATGGCTATTCACGATGAATGGCCTTTTAGACGTTTTGAGAGAACTACTGGAAATATAGAATTAAAAATTGGCGTCAAGTTTTCGGATATGCTCGATCAACCTAAAATAATGGCGACTTACAGTCACTTCCGGTTATACCGGAAGTAGGCACTAACTTGCTCATTTCAAATCGGATGCTCTATTTTTCTTATCAAATTGTCATTTTACTTCGTATTTTAAGGTAATTTTTATCAGGATTCCCTATATCGAAAATTCATACTTTTTGAGATATTCTGATTTTAGTGAAAATTCTTGCTGTAAAATTCAAGAGGTTGTTTTGTTAAACGCGTTATATCGAAGTATATGTCTCTCGTTTAGTCCAGGTACAATTAATATTAAACATACAAGGGGCTTTAAAAATCGATCCAAATTTCAAAATATTCAACATTAAGAAAGTCGCTTATTTTAAAAGGGTTATAATAAATTTTATTCGGTCATCCTAACAAATGTTTTTTTCTTTCGATTCATATTAGCATTCTTTATACCTACATTTTTAGGTTTTAGAGTTAATTTGAGTTCTTTATGAATGTTGTAAAACCAACACTAATTTCATGTCATTTGAAAGTATTTTCTTTTATTAATCAAGTAGCTATGGCCTTTCATGATGGTATAAAGCAAGCCTAAATGGTGATGAGAAGAAAAAATGTGTATTAGTTATTGCATTTTAAAAAGTACCTAACAAGAATAAACTGAAAAAAACGTACAGAAATGAATAAATCTTAATCATTTCAGCAATAATAAAAAAGTAAAAATGTTCTCAAAGTAACAAAACTCAATTATTTAAATTTTTAAAATGTTGCCCGTTTGTATTTAAACATTTTTGTAATCAATCGCGAACACTGTTGACGGTTGCTCTTCGAATTTCACCACTTAATTCTTGAAACGCCCCTCTTATCCTGTCCTTTAGTTCTATTTTGGTATTTACTGGGGTTTGGTATACTTTACTTTTATTGACACCCCAGAGATAAAAATCAAGTAGTGTGTGGCCAGGGCTTCTAGCGGGCCATGAGCAAGGACCGCGCGTTCTAATTCATCTATTGCCAAACATATAATTTAAAGAATCTGTTATCTCTGCGGTACTGTGAGTAGGAGCCCCATCCAGTTGGTACCAACAGCTTCTAAAGTCATTTAAGGGCAAATCGTCCATAAACTCACTAACGATTGTCCTTAAGATAGACAAATAACGCTCAGAAGTGAGTATTCCATCGTATTTGATTCATCTGACCATATTTTTTGAGTAAGTTGAGTAACTGAGACCTCATCATCGCAATGTGGATGTATGCTAGAGGATGAGCTTCGAAATAAGTCAGAACATAAATTTCATTTTCTAAATTGTCAGTGATTGGCTTATTTTTTATTTTCTTCGCTTTGTACAAACCAAACAAAATTGATCAATTCTTAATTTCTTCTCAGTTATTCTGGGCAAATTGGGATATAATTTATTAAATTGTCGGCTCGCCCTACTAGTAACTCTGTTGCACTCATGAAAGTAAAATCAATTTATAAAATGAGCATTTGAAGAATGGTTTTCCATATTTTGAAATATAAAATAACTTCAACTTTCAAATACATAAACCACTGAAAGCTTGTCATCATAACAGAACATAGCTACTTGATTAATTAAAGAAAATATTTTCAAATCACATGAAATTAGCGTTGGTTTTCTACATTCCCATATAACTCAAATTAACTATAAAACCTGAAAATGTAGGTAACGGGAATGCTTATATGGATCGAAAAAGAAACCACAATTGATAGGATGACCGAATAAAATTTATTATAATCCATTTAAAATAAGCAACTTTTTTCATGTTGAATGTTTTGAAGTTTGGATGGATTTTTAGAGCCCCCTGTATGTACTTGGTCTGAACGAAAGACATATACTTCGATATAACGTGTTCAAAAAAACAACCTCTTGAATTTCACATCAGCCATAATTATCATTTCTGTTAGGATGTTTTCGCAAGAATTTTTACTAAAATCCAAATATCTCAAAAAGTATGAATTTTTGATATAGGGAATCCTGATAAAAGTTACCTTAAAATAGAAAGTAGAATGACAATTTAATAAAAAAATATAGTATTCCATTTGAAATAATCAAGCTAATGTCTAGTTCCGGTATAATCGGAAATGACTGTAACTCGCCATTATTTTAGGTTGATAGAACATATCCGAAAGCTTGTTATTGCAAATGTTCATTTCCATATTCCCAGTAGTTCTCCTAAAACGCCTTATAGGTCACTCATCGTGAGTAACCCTGCATATACACATAAATATAAATTAAATCGACAGATATTTGATTTCTTTAAAGGTTTCCTTAGCAACGCATGTCTAATTGTCGCTTACCACTTTAGAATTTCAAATTTAACTTCGATAATTTTCTGACTTGATTATATTGTAATATTTTTTCAATGTTATATCATCGTTTTTCCCGTCACATATCACATAAGAAAAATAGTATATTATACTCGGAAAGAATACATAGAATAGATTTTAGCTAAAATCTAATACTTTTTCCCTTGTATAATAAATAACTATTTATACTGTGCTTATACCCCCAGAAGCTATTTCCTCAATAATTTTAAATGGTTAGAGGTATCAAATAAAAGCTTATTTAAAATCTCTGAGGTCTTTTCTTTTGGCGTTTAATGTTTTTAATATAGAAGACTAATATCTCCCAATTTCTCAATAGGTATATTTGGCACAATATAACTATCGTCGGCGCTAAAGATGAAACCGGCTGGCTAAAAGCACCTATTGGGAACTTGGGACCTAAAAACAGTCCCATTTTAAAAAATCGAACCCAAAAACAAAAGAAATACAGGGACTTTTTGGATCGTAATTAATCATTCAAGAGTATAGCTTCTGGCAAGGCGTAACAAAGGGTGAAGCATATTTTGATCAAAATGTATGCCTCGATATTACTTTTTTCCTTATTTCAGCGATTTTTTCAAACCTTCACATTTCAAGAAATCCGAGAGGGAACTTTTAAAATGAACAGCTTGTTTAGTTAACATGCGCCTAAGTATGAATTATACCATTTTTATTAAAAATAACATAACCACAGCTTACTAGTTGTGATCTTACATTGATGACAATTCAAGCTGTTTATATTTTTTATGGTTCTCTGTATGAAAAAGTAATTGAAGTTACACATAACGAAACCAGTCGCTGATTCTCATGTTTATATTCCAATAGTGTTCAATTTATACTTGATATCGTTACATTTTGTTTAATAAATTTGAAAATATAACATTTTAATAAAAAAAATAAAAACTTAGAAATCGTTTGAACTTACTTATTAAATTTTTATTTCCCGATATTTTAAGTTAGATGCAAATATCTAGGCACGGTTTTCACTTGCTTGTTTGGAGGTCATCTAGCTATTTTTGACCGACGAACCCCAAACGGAGGAGGTACACAATTCGACTGTGAAGCGCGCCTTTCCTATAGTAATCGTACTCCGATTTTGATGATTTTTGATTCATTTGAGAGAGGAGGCTTGAGAAATGGTCCCATATTCATAAAAACGGGAATCCGAGATCTCGTTCCCTCCGAAAACCGCCCCCGAAGGGGGTGGAGTGGGCAAATTTTCTCGAAAATTGAAAATCTGTGTTCGTATAATTACAGATAGGACAATATCCGGAAACGTTTAAATTGAACATTTCTTCAAAAGAGTAACGGTTTTCGAGATAGAGATATTTTAAATTCTCAAATATACCTATTTTCGCTATGTGGTGAGGGCGATTTCTGTCGAAAATTGAAAATCTGTTTGAAGTATATGAAAGACATAATTATTTGTAGCAACATTTATAATGAACATTTTTCCCTTGAGTTACGGTTTTCGAGTAAAATCGTTGTTAAAATGGTAACAACTAAAATATTCAAGCGTATTTCCGCAGCGATGTTCTGAGATCTCAATAATAACTACAAGCAAGGAATATACGTGGGTAATAGGATAAGTACTATCTTGATTGGTATTAGTGAACGTTCAACGATTTTCGTGACTAATGTTACACTCAAAAGTGTGAAATAAATATTTTTTACAAAAAATTGGACCGACGTTATTAGTTGGTGCACTGAAAAGTATAAAATAATATTAATTCTATTGGTGGTGGTACTTGTGAAGTTGTTGCCGAAAGTTATCAATCTACCTGCAACTGCACAACATCAAAAGTATCACCACCAATAGAATTAATATTATTTTATACTTTTCAGTGCACCAACTAATAACGTCGGTCCAATTTTTTGTAAAAAATATTTATATTATGACAAAAAAATAATACTTTTTTTAAAATTTCACCCTTGAGACGAAAAACGTCCTCTAGTGGTAAAATAAAGGACACGACATAATCTCAGATTTAAAAAGCATATTTTTTTGTTATCTTAATTGTGTGAAATTTTTCTCAAAATTTCACACAATTAAGATAAAAAAAAATTACTTTCAAATTCAAGATAGCGATTACGCTCCTTAGCTGGCATATTTGAAAACGAAAAATAATCTCCAGCATTTTCTCTTGGCAACTTTATTTTTTTCACCGCAAGTACATATCTACAACGAGTACCTAGTTTCCAAGATACAGCACGTGCACGCCTATTTGGTCATCGTATGAGGTTCTTAGTGTTGCCGAATTTCAATTATGAACATAATTCTAATTCGTGAATAAACATTTAGGAATTAAAATTATGTACCTACATAAATCCAATTCATGAAATGATACGAATAAAACTTTAAGACTCAAGAATGAAAATTAAGAAAGTACAGATATCTAAATAAAATTAATATATGAATAAAAATTATGTATATAATGAAAATCTGATAGTTTCTTTTGTACCAGAATATAATAAATACTCCCATTTGAAATGATTTTATAAGACAATAATAGTAATTGACTTCTGTTAATAAAATTCACTCCTTGATACAATAATTAATTGCAATTCAACCTTTTGATTTTGATTATTTTATCTTCCAATTAAAAATTTCATGTAGCATCTTAATTAATTCAAAGAGTTCCAAGTGTTGGACAGGCTTGAAATTAATTCAGCAATGTCTTTAAAAATAATTTTTATTCCTGTCGAAATATAAATCGGTGTTATTATTATTGTGACATGATATAAAAAATATCAAGAAACTATATCGAAGTATAGAAACATAATAAATGAATAGTATATAAGTCTATGCAATAATAATAATTCGAGGTTTTTCTGTTTTGTTCAGTGACCTATTAACAGAGATAGACGGAACTGTAAACAATATATTGGTCGTGTCCACAGCAGTGCCTGATTACTAATCGATTAGTAATCAGTAATCAAAAATCGGTATCTTGTGGACACGACTGATTACTGATGCATCATTTGTCAAACTGACACTTGTCAAATGATTTGAAATAATTTAATTCGACAATTACACATATTAGAGGAATTGAAAATGGAAGAAAACGTACTTTCTATACAATATGTTTATAATGAAAAAGATTATGTGGTAAACGGAACGATAGAGGTCCATAATAGAATTGAGAAATATCTGAAATAAAATATAGCTTATTATGTTACTATGGTTTTCTGATAGCTGTCACATTGAAGACGTCAACTTTTTGATTACTGATTACTAATCGATTGGTAATCAGATACTGCTGTGGACACGACCATCGTGTTGACATCATCCCTTGTTCGACCACACCTCATCGCATATCAGTTTCTCCCCCCCATTATTTGAATACTTGGTGTTTTGGTTGTTTTTGAATATTCTATTATATTCTTTGGTTTTAAAACTTAAAAAAATGAGTAGACGTTGCAATAAAATAGAATCCACGAACCCAGAAGTAACTTTTCATCGAAGTAGCCCGTCTAAATTAAAATTTGGTAACTTATATATTTGAATTTTGAAAGAAAATTATTGACATATAAACGTCGGTCATGGGCGTAGTAAAGAAATTATTACCTAATCATTGTTATTTCATTAAAGAGATTTTTGCGCTTTTCAAATCCTAGACTCAAAAAGAACTATACCTACACACCTATTTAATAATATTAGTACGGGATAGGAGCAAAACTCAATGTCAATTTAAGAGTCAACTGAAATTGATAAGAAGATAAACTTAAGCCAGTATGTGTATAATAGGTATCTATGTATGTCAAAAACTATAACACGTGCGAAGCATGGATATAAATCTTCCTTGCGATTATTATATGAACACAAGAAATTTAGCAAGTTTATTTGCTGAAACATACAACTTTCGGATATTGACTTTTTTACCAAGCTTCAAATTTGTTTTGTGGTATTAATTATTTCGACGTATAGCAAACGATACCTTAAAGAACGAGACGCTACTGGTGTCATACTATCCCCCCTTCTGACCGCTTCCACAGCTCACCCCCCTGGCCCACAAAGATGTTTTCAACAAACAAAACGTATTTTATCAATGAAGTGTTCTGTCTATCTCTGTTAATAGGTCATTGGTTTTGTTCCTATAGATTCAGACTACATATAAGTCATAATATATTTTTTGTAATAATGTGTAATAAAAATGAGAAGAGTAAATTCTTTTTTAATTATTTTTAAATAGTTTTTATTACTTTCGGTTCTTGTATCAATGGACTCCGCAGCGATTTCTCAGGCCCCATACGGTCTATAGACTTGAAATTTCGAATTCGTACTTAGATCGCAGACATCTCGCCGCCTGTTAAGCTCCAAGTGTGATCCAATATTGGTAATTATAATTATCTCATTCAACCAAGATCATTATTTTGTCAACATGGAACGACAATGGGATCCGTCACTGGAATTACGCACGAGCATGGAGCGTATATATACGTCTCGTTCTCTGGTATATAGGTACTTTCTGGAAGATCGTCTATGGTTATGTCGCAATTGTCAGACGTTATTGTTAATTTAAAGTTTAATTTTGTGTTGTGGTAGACAAAGTAATTTGTTATGGAATTGCTGTTCCTGGCAAACACATATACATAAGTATAGTTAAAATCGAGAAAAGGATAGCAATAGTAGGTACTCATCGGTACGGTTTAAATCTTAAATGCTCAATAAAAACTATTTTTATTTTTTTTTTCAAAAATTTCACTTGTTCTGTTTTTACTTAATGCAATCCTTGCTAGTAAATATCAAAACGACATGCCATATTCTTGCTTGATACTTCCAGAAGTTGAAGTAAGTGTTTTATCTGATCGTGATTCTATACTACTTAAAAATATTGCAAATAATATGCCTCTATATGCTCGTGATCGCAATTAGTCAAGGTTATATATTAATGATAAGATAAATTGCGTAACTTATTGCTAAGAGGATTATAAAATGTACTAATTATATAGGAATAAATATTAATTTTAAGGTATTCATTATATTACATTGAATTTATTCACGTTTCTCATTTTTTGAATGAATCTTATCTAGGGACAAATCATAAAGTATATCCAATTGATAATCTGTGAGGTGCCTGGATTCATCACATAATTCCATTAGATGGACCAGTGCTTGTTCATGAGTTTACAAAATCAATGTGCATTTTTTGTTCAATTTCAAAAGAGTAAAATCAAATTTATCTTAACAATAAGAACATTTATTAGTATTTGTATAGACATAACAAAGTGTATAGATAAATAATGACAATTCAATAAATTCATTTGTTAGGATAACAAGACTATACCACAAACAGCAATAGCTGTTCAATTGATTTGTTTTGGAATATAATAAGCCGTATCGAGAAATAGTCTTGTGAAATCTCCAACGATTGATCGGTCGGGCAGTTGTTGAGCGACACCATATATTGCCATTTGTCCTTCCACAGGTTTGGCAGGTTCCTTCATTATCTCAGCTAGACAATTCTTAACATCTTCAAGAAATTTATCAGCAATACCTGGTTGCGTGTGCAGATGTGTTACGCATATATGAAGACCTGAAGGAAACTGAAGGGTATTGAGATTCCAACCCAACTCCTTCAAGGCCGATGATAACCTATATATTTCAAATTCGTGCGATCCTATGGCTACAACACTTGTTACAGGTTGACCAAAAATAAAAATGCCTTTGACTCTTCTCAAGCCTTTCTCGATATATCTTGCTGTATGGATTATATCCCTGGTGGCCTTGACATAACCATCTCGACCAAATTTCAGAAGTGTTGCCCAACAGACGGCAATATTTCCTCCTGCCCTGGAACCAGCAACACATGGGGATCCATAAACACCACCTGGCCAATCAGTAGTCACTGTGTACTGATGATGGCGATATTTCTTTTCCCGATACAATATCACTGATGAACCTTTTGGAGTGAATCCATATTTGTGCGTGTCCACTGAAATACTGGTAACACCTGGCAGTCTGAAATCACAAACAGGTATGGGATAGCCAGCATCTTCCATAAAACATGTTAGAAAACCACCCAAACAACTATCCACATGTACGGGTATATTGTACTTTAAACCGAGCTCTGATATTGCTGAAAGATCGTCCATCGTGCCATATGGATAGTTGGGTGCAGATCCTGCAAGAAATATTGTATTGGAAGTTATAGCTCTTCTCATGGCTCTGATATCAACTTGGAATGTACTTTTGTCTACAGGTATTGATAAAACCTTGATATTTAAATACTGAGCAGCTTTATCAAATGCTGAGTGTATCGTTGAGGGTACAACCATCTCCGATTTTAAAACTCCTCGCTCTTCTTTTGCATAATCTCTATAAGCCTTACAAGCCATAATTATTGATTCAGTCCCGCCTGTTGTCATGCACCCGCATACCTCATCATCACCATGAAATAATCTGCCAACTATCCGCACAACTTCGGCTTCCATTTTGCAAACTCCAGGAAATAAATCTGAATGTAATGGATTAGTGTAAGATGTTTTGGCGTATATTTCACTCAACATGCTTATCAAATCTTTGTTGAAATAATAGACCGACCCTGACACCAATCCACCTTCCCAATCATAATCACATAGGTCCAAATTCTTATCCAATAATAGATTAATATCGTCCTTGATGAAGCCATTTTCAGGCAATTCATAAATATATGTTAAATGCTTTGTCCTTTCTCTTGCTTCATCCTCAAAAGTTTGAGAAATACTGTTTAGTTCACTATCCAGTTTCCTCTTCACAGCAGGTATTTTCTTAGCCAGCCTGAAAATCGTTTTCTTGAACCTCTCTATCAGACTCTCATCTTTAAAAAGGAATCCATACAACCATACGCATATGAGCACTCCAGAAGTAGTAACAGAAACAATTTGCCACGGTTCTTTACCACTAAATCTGTTATTCAAACCCACTTTCACTAAATCAAGAGGTTTTGTAAGATCCATTTTTATCATTCACAGTAGTTTTAAATCTAAAATAGAATACAACAAAAAGGTTCACAAGTTATAAATCTGATAAGATAATAATAAGTGCTTTCCAAGTGAATTAGTCTTATTCAAGTCACTACTGAATTTAAATATTATTTCTTAAAGCAATATTTTTACGGACAAAATATTTTCTCCCAACCTATTTTAAGCGATTCCTTAAGCCTGCAGCTTCAAAAAACTTCTGAACGTTTTCCTAGAAAGTTTGTAATCTATACTGTACTCTCTTGAAATAGATGTTTCTTGATAGTGGATGCTGGTTTTCTAAAAGGGTACATCCAGCAAAACAACTCTATTACCCTTGCTTCAAAGTGTAGTGTGTATATATATATATATATATATATATATATATATATATTTGCTGTAATCAAGTCTCTTATATCTTAGATAAGAGTAGTCGTAGGATATTTATCAGTGGAGTAGTCTATAGTTAAGAGATTTTGCCTTTATGTCTATAGAGGAGATGGAAATAGCGATAACTGACAACCAGACGAAATAGGTTATCAATCTGACACAGAAGGACATCAGAAACAGAGAACACTACCTTCAAGTCAGAAACAACTGACTGATAACATAAGAATCATAACATTTTCTAATCTGACATGGAACTAAAATATACAACACCATAGAGTACATAAGTTTGGTGGCACACTTCTTGAAACAGTTTTTCTTATACCTAAATACCTATAATTTGATCCTTGAATTTTTATGTGAAGCTCAGTATGGGGATTGCGAGTTTAGTACACATGCGCGAAAGGGGAAGTGGCTTGGAGTCACATCATATGGTATCCATGGTAACATCACAGATTACCAATGGCACATCTTACCAAATAAGCTGTGCCAATGGTAAGTGTGGTTACATAATGACATGTCCCTCCTCTTATCAAAAAAGTTCATGACGCATGCGCATATGACCAGCTATCCCCAGGTCTTTGGCTCCATTTTTGCGTATTTTTTTCCACAATGCAAGCGGTATAGAAGTTTTAGTATCAGGTATACATTCTCTGGTTTCTAGGTAGTGTTCTCTGAGTCTGGCCCATGGCAGACCAGGTACTACGCCAGCAGATGAACTCTCGTATATTGAAAAACTTTTGAAACCAATCGATGTATTTTTTATTGCATTTTCCAAAAATATAAATATTTAAAACTGCATATACCACCGTTTTTGAAATAATCGCCATCAAATTTGTGAAAGTTCAAGTTATGATATCTTTTAACTAAGAAGCTATTTAAACGACGGCAGGGTCGTGGCCTAAAAATCGGGTCTGCGCATAAAGAAAGTGCGCACTTCCATGAGTCTTCTCTGTCTCCGTATCTATATATTTTATCTATGTTCTCTGTCTCCTCTCTCTGTGAAGTGAAATTCACATAGGGTTAGATAATTGAGCTTTTAGAATGCGTGAAGATCAACATAAACTTTTATAAAATTACTTTCCTCATTGTCTATTGATGATTGCTTGTAAAGCATGCTATATTTGAAACTTGATGCTTGAGTGTACATGAGACAAGGCGCGCTGAACTGCAATATAAAACGGACACCAGAAAAAAATTTAAAATTATCATTAAATATTTTTTACAAAAAATTGGACCGACGTTATTAGTTGGTGCACTGAAAAATATAAATAATATTATTTCTATTGGTGCTGGTACTTGTGAAGTTGGTGCCAAAAGTTATCAATCTAACTGCAATTGCACAACTTCAAAAGTAACAGCACCAATAGAAATAATATTATTTTATATTTTTCAGTGCACCAACTAATAACGTCGGTCCAATTTTGACAATCTTGCACTTTAGGTGGTCTAATTTGGAACTACCATTGCGCATGCGCAAATATCAAAAAAGCACGTCAACGTTGCCGGATCTTTTGCTGTCATAACATATAAAATGAATAATGTGCATTCTGTAGGTCAAACTACTTATTGAATTGATTGTTTTCTTTGAAGAAGATTCATGGAAAACAAACAATAGATATAAAAAATGATTAAAAATGTAATCTGCTTATATATTAATTCTATAAAATGTGGAGGAACTTCTGCCATGTAACAATTAATACTAGAGGTTAACTTATATTGAAAATATTCTCAAATTACTAATTTATTGTAGTGTAGTGTTACTTGCTTAAGCTTTGAAATAGAAGACTTTCATTTTATTGCTTCTGTTCGCATTACTCAAATACTCAAATAGGCACAACTTGAATGTAACTTGTAATGTTTTTTCTCAAGCTTGCAAATTCAACAAAGACGTATTTGCTACTTGCTCGAAGGATACCTGCATTTTGTTTACTATAAAGCAGAGTTCGCCGATATATATCACTCGATATATAACAGATACATAACATTGCTATATAGGTACATACGTATCGTGATATTTATTGGTTGATATTTATTTAATATGTTAAATAGGTTGGATGGTTTTCATATTATTTGGCAAATATGCTAGACCACAGATTTTTAAACGATAGACTAAGCAATATGTAGAAAGAACCAGCTTATCCATTTCTGTACTATATTAACCCAGAATTTATCCCATTCGTTATTAGATTAACAACAAAATTAAAGCCATTTCCCAAATGTATGTTTGGTGCCCATTTCAAGAACACTGCTCCTTTGATATGGTGGAAAAGCTTAACTATACAGGATTCAGAATGGCCTAATAAGAATCATTTCGTAAGACTATACAAAAGAAAGATATTTTTCCACAAATCGTCTTGGTAATCAAAAAGCTGGAAAACTAGAATTTCCTTCGAAGTATTTGAATCAGAACAAAAACAGACTATGTAGTTTGATGGATAGGGCCAGAAGAAATTCAACCCTTATTTGATGCCGAAGAATCAGATGCTGATGATGATAATGTCGGATTATAAAGATATCAAGTTTCGTGAGGATGAATATGAGTTTATACTTCCTATTATATGAAAACAATTGCACAGATTTATCAGAGCTCACAAGGTATTGTCGCTTTAGCAAAATTAAATAAATAATAAATCTCCCGCGTAACCGTTAAAATGTAAATTAGATTCAGTAAAAATATACTACTTCTAAAAGTACCATTCGTCAATTAACAGCAAAACATCCGGCAACGTTGACGTCCTTTTTTGAAATTTGGACATGCGCAATGGGGAGCTCCAAATTAGACCACCTAAAGTGCCAGATTGTCCCAATTTTTTGTAAAAAATATTTATTATATAAAGCAGTGCGGCACCATCGCCGAGGCTTTCTTTTATTATTTTATAAGTTTGTTGACAGTAATAACGAACCACTGCACAAAACTAACAAAGCTGTCGTTTGTTCTTTGTCGTCAGACATGGTAGGTCTTCTTCGCTAACCATGTATATCCTTCAAAAGTTCGAGGGAAACTCGTCGCAGATCTTGATCTGCGCTATTTTATGTCCTATGCTTTGCTCTCAAAAATCTCTCTCTTGAGAGCATGGGACGTAAATTAGCGCAGATGATGTGTAGAATATATGGTTTATATAAGGGTGTTCGAGCAGCGGTTCAAACCAGTCCCAAACCGTCAAACGCCTGCGCACTTCAATTTACGATGAAATAATTTATTCCCAACTACTAGTAAGATGTTCGAGCAGTAGTTTGATGATTTCCAAACTCAGTTTGTGACAGGCGCAGTTGAAGCGTCTTCTTCTTCTTAGAGTATAGCGTTCTCTGTTGTTGGAGAAATCCCTTTCAGAGAACACAACCACAGTCAAACTAAACCCTGGTTTTGTGTTTTGTCCATTAGTCTTTCATTGATGTTCTCTCTTATCTTTGGTCATAAAACATATCTATCGGCATAGTCATTTGTTCCATGACGACGAAATTGTAAGAAAGTGGAAGGGGTAGTTTGCAAACTGCAGTTTGGTGTTCGAGCAACAAAATCCCAAACCACTTGGAAACTGTTTCAAACCGCACATGCGCATTTTAAACAGTTATCAAACCGTCCCAAACGACTGCTCGAACAGCATTTATATATCAAGGCGACCGAGCTGTGCTCGGGTAACACAGAATTTAGACTGGGTCTATAAGAGTTTCTCTAAGTTCAAAAATGTGCATATTTACATTAAAATATATTGCGATCGGTAAATATTGCTTTTATCATTCACATGTCTCAGAATTTAAAGATTTCAGAATAAATATGAATGTGAAACATACCAGAACTCAGCTGTATCACCAATGGCCTTCTCGACTTCCAAATCCCATAATGAAATTTATATCGCAATCTGCTGAGTCATTCCAGAACTAGCTAGTGTGGACCTCGACGGTCACACCCATTAAAAAATAAAGTATCGCCTATCAATTTCTCATACCCGAACTCAGCTGTATCATCAATCGACTTCTCGACCCCCCAAATCCCAAATTAAAATTTGTATCGCAATCTGCGGAGCCATTCCCGAAATAGCTATTGTGGACCTCGAGGGCCACACCCATTGAAAAGGCAAGTATCGCCAATCGATTTCTCGGGTCTTTAAACCGCTTTTTATAAATTTGTATCCAAATCTGCCGAATCATTCAAGAAAAAGTTTATGGACCTCGAGGGTGACACCCTCGCGTTTTGTCGGGGAAGCACTTATAGAGATAATCTTAAAAATTGGAACCTTATCTACCTATATACCAAATTTCATCAAAATCGTTAGAGCCATTTTCGAGATAAAATTTATATTTATATATATATATATATATATATATATATATATATATATATATATATATATATATATATTACGGGTACTGTCTCTTTCGTTCAGGCTAGGTACAAATATACAGGGGGCTCTAAAAATCGAGCCAAACATCAAAATATTCAATATTGAAAAAGTCGTTTATTTTAAATGGACCATAATAATTTTTATTGTGTCTTCCTATCAACTGTTTTTCTCTCTTTCGATCCATATTAGCATTACCTATACCTAAATCTTCAGGTTTTGCAGATAATTTGAGTTATTTGTGAATGCTGGAAAACCCTCACTAAATTTGAAAGTATTTTTTTAATTAATGAAGTAGCTATGACCTGTCATGATGACAAGCTGTTATATCCCAATTTATTTCTCGATTGTGGAAATAGAGCTACTAAATTTGGCAGGTTCCATTTTCTGGATGACTTCTTCTCGTATAATTCTACGCATAAATTCGTTTTGAATGTAATCGTCCGACATTTTCAAAATATCAAAATGGCTTAATTTTTTTTCTTCAATGTAGTGCAAATAAAATCTTGACTTCTTAATAATAAACAGTAATGTCATTAAAGTAGAACAAACCCTCGCTATAATTTTTCAATATGGCGATTTGAATTGTTGAAAAAAAAAATCTGCATATAACCACAGCACAGGGTTTTCTTATGCTGTGATATAACTGTGAATGCTTTGAGAACTGCGATAGAGTTCTGATTAAAAATACGTTTGTGTTTTTAATTCCATATTGAATGGCATAAAAATATACAAATGGTCCAATTTAAAATAAGAAAAATGAATGAAATCTCCAAAGTTTGTCTAAATTTTGAACACTCTGTAACTAATAATATCAATCTAACTCAATATGTTGAACAGTTGAACCTTTTTGCAATTAGTAGTACTATTTATATTTGCAAGAATTTTTTAATTCAGTGGTGCAAAATTCTTTTTTTTAATGATTCTCATTAAACCGATTTCAACAAAATTTTAGGAACATGTAGGTACCATAAGAAGTACCAAAATAAGCAATAAAATGTATGGCTTGTAATTTAAATATTGTTTCACAGAAACTGGTACAGACATTTGTAGTTGTGCACTGAAAAGTTCAAAATAATATAATTTCTACTGGTACTGGTAATTTTGAAACTGTTCATTTCTACGCAAATAGAAGATTTTTGCCACCAACTTCAAAAGTCCCATCGTTAGTAGAATTAATATTATTTTAATTTTTTTAGTGCATCAAATAATGAAATCGGTCCTAGTTTTTCTAAAAAAAAATAATATTCCACATTTTTTAGTGTATTCATAGTCATCTAAACCATTGCACTTCACTTATATAAAGAGATTTTATCAATAGCGGAAAAATTACCCCCTCCGCCCCTTTTGGGGTAGATTTCTGGTGGAAGGAAATATTTTATTTTAAATCTAAAAAATCATCAAAAACAGAGCACGTTTACTATGCAAAAAACGCGTACAAACAAAAAGTACAATTGCATACCTCGTTCGTTTGGTAAAATGTACATCAACATCCCGTCAACACCCTGTATACTTTTACACCTTACCAACAAAAGCACAAAGGAATTTTTTGGATAAAAAACGATCGGTCTCTTCACATCACCACAATCAACCATGAACCAATTATTAATATTTGGGTAACACAGGATTTAGGGTGGGTCTGAGTTATTATGGACCTCGATGGTGACACCCTCGCGTTTTGTCAGGAAAGCCACTTATGTAGATAATCTTCAAAATTTTAACCCTGTCTATATCCCAAATTTAGTAGCATGCGTGAATAAGTACACGATTACAAACACATCATCGTTGCTTTTGTCATTCTACTACTGTATGTTGGATCCATCAGCAAGATAGCTGCATTTGTTGTGTTATTAATACTCAGTTTATAGACCATGATTAATAATGACCAGGAGAGACACTCGTCATCGTTTTTTTAGATCAGGAAAGAATGTGTATAAAGCTCCAACACTTCCACTCTCACTTACAACAATAAAATAAAAAGTCTCTTATTTTCAAACCACCTTAAATTATACAGGATGGAGCAGAGGTACACGTTTTTTAAGCCGCTAGTACTCGACGACGAGTGGGGATATTGACGTTGAGTCTGTTGGCAGAAAGATTACCGATTCTATCTCTAGAATCTAGTTTTTAGTATTGATAATGATACATAAACTTATTCTGTATCAAAATAGTCAATTACCAATTAACCGATCAAACGACGTTACTGCCTTCTTGAAAACATTTGAACAACCAAAAGGGCTTCGTTGTTCATGTTCATTTTTTTCTCATCAATGTCTGCCTTTTTGCCGGATTTATCAGTTTATCACCATTTACGATTTTATTGTAGCCGCCGAACATAGACTTATTACACCACTAGACTGCGCCCAGATAAAACTCGCTAGTAGCTGCTATAAGAGTTGGAGGTATGTTTTCTCTGTATAAGAGCGAGTTAAGAAGGTATGTAGCGAGTGTTGCCATGATAGGTAGGCAACCCGAATTCCACGGAGGGGCAGAAAAGAGAGTGTAGCACGCGAAGTAGTGCATTGTCAGCTTTACTACCACATGCGAAATTATTATAGAGCAATAAGAGAAATAGAGACAGATAGAGAAATAACTGTAGTACTTTTTCAGATACATAATACCTAATATATGTTATTATTTTTCAGCAGCTTGTATATTGTACTTTTTAACACAGTTGATTAGGATTTTTCTCACATTATTTTTAAGTATTCTATGTACTTACCTTCTTGATTTCTTACACTCATTGCGAATCATCTTGTATGTATTTGTGAAGGATAACGACGAATAGTTCTTCGAGAAATTGTAGTGTTGACTTTAATGTGTTTTGGGACGTCAAAAATGCTCGGTACGGCATCCTTCTTTAATACTCTTAGTATTAGTAAGTCTTAAGATATCGCTTTCCTTAAAGTGCGCACTGTAAAGAACGCTAAATTTTTGTGGTACGAATTTATCTCGTTTAGTTGCTTTAATCTAAAGTTCTCTTACAGCCGGGTCTGTTGGAAACCTAAATAGTAAGTGTAAATGTAACTTACCGCTCAATTTTACCTATTACTAAACTATAATAGCAGCCAATACATATCTAATTTACAAGCAATTCACTGAAAATAAGTGGTACAAAAGTGTAAGCTGACTTATGAGAATAGATTTCTGATATTATTTTATGTACTTAAAAAATAAAACACCTACTTATGAAAAGAGACAGGATTATCTGCTGTAAATCGAGCGACGCATTTGTAAGCTGAAAACGATTTCACCATATTTATTTATTAGGTAATAATTAGGAGGAAACAAATTGGTCTAAGACTGTGATTGAAAGATAGTTTAATAGACGACGTCAAACCCAGGACTGATGCCTAGTTTATTCAAGTACTGCAAGTCAGCAAATAGATGTAAGGTGAATTTTATAACACACAAAATCGTCCGCGGGGTACTTTTTGCCCCTCCATGCTGTTTGGGTTGCGTACCATTTTGACAACAGCTTGTAATCGCTAGGCATAGTCTAGAGAATATTATGTCTATCTTCTTCTGTGAGTGCCGTACTCGTATTCGAGCGTTGGCGGCTTCTCTGCCTTGAAAGTGTTACCACAGACAAGGGGACCTACAGTTTAACGTGGATTCCGAACCACCGATGTGTCCCAACATAAATCTTAAGGGCACACCTTCCAGAAACCTGTACTAGGGAATGAATATATACTCTCGCTGGTTTCCCGTTGCCTTGCGAGAGGAGAATGCAATGCGACAGAGATTCGAACGCGCGCCCTCATCAACAGTGACTCGTCCAAGCCGTTTCCATCGTATAGCGCTGCTTAACTTCGATGATCGAAGTCGGTCAGTGTTAACCCGCAGCTACGCGCTGCTCTTTCCTTATCCTTATGTCTATGTCGCCGAATAATAAAGTTCATTAATTTTCCTAATTCTTAATATACAAGGAACGAATATATTTATATAAATACATTGCAAGTGCACTTGAACATATTTATTTTTTTCTACTCTTGCACTTGCTCAATCAATATAAATTGTATTCCGATATCCAAGAAAATAACCTGGTAACACGGTATTTCCCTCTAAGTAGAATTGAGTTCCATAGCAGCATTCTTTTCAGTACTCAATTTAGAATAGATAGACTATATATTCTGAGTCTTGAATCTTTGAAAGATTCAAAATTGATCTATGACCAGAGGCAGGAGTCCCCTCGTGCCTGTGTGATCATAAGAAACAACATTAATTACACATGTGTTTCAGAATTCATGACTCGGGATCTAGTTCCAATTCTAGTACACCTCAACACTGGGGGCATCAACCGAGACATAGTTATTGCATCTGCCTATTTCGCTGGAGACAATACTGCAATACCTCCAGTAGAAGCTCAAGAGCTAGTGCAATACTGCAATAGCAGACAACTGCCAGTCATCATAGGCTGTGATGCCAATGCGCACAATGTTATTTGGGGAAGCACGAACAACAACCCTAGAGGTGAGTGCTTACTTGAATATCTCTTAGCTACTAATCTAGAAACCCTTAATGTGGGAACAACCCCCACTTTTGTCACGAGAGCAAGAGAAGAGGTCCTGGACGTAACAATTGCCAGCTTTACTGCTAGGAATAACGTATTTGATTGGAGAGTGATGGAGGAACCCTCTCTCTCCGATCATAGGATTATAGAGTTTAGGATTGCGGGGGAAGTAACCTCACTGTCTCCAACTTGTAACCCTAGAAATACAGATTGGTCTAAATATAAGACCCTTCTGAAGCAAAACTCGGAACAGATCGAAAGTAATGGGGTCAAACACCCACACTGCGATCTGGATCAAGAGGTCGAACTGGTCAGTGTGGCGATAACGGAGGCATTCCAATCAAGTTGCCCACTCTCAAAAGCTCAACCAAGCAAGGAAGCACCTTGGTGGAACAAAAACCTGTCAAACCTCAGATTAGAGGTCCGTCGGCTCTTCAACAGGGCCAAAAGAGACCATAATTGGCAGGGCTACACCGAGAAGCTCACACAATACAATAAGGAGATCAGGAAGGCCAAGAGGCTTCACTTTCAAGCTTTTTGTGAAAAGATCACTTCGACTCCTACTGCAGCCAGATTGCAAAAAGTCATGGCAAAAGGGGCAATCAGCCCCTTAATGTCGCTCAAGAAGCCAGACGGGACATACACTGAGGGAGAAGAGGAGCGATCTGCTCTACTTCTCAAAACACACTTCCCTGGAAGTGAACCCCTCAGTAGTACTGACGTAGCAATCCAAACCAAGAATCCTCGCAAGGAAGATTGGAGTATTGCTAAGAAGATATTTACAAGACAAAGGTTGGAATGGGCAGTCAACACCTTTCAACCTTATAAATCGCCGGGAGTAGATGGCATATTCCCAATACTCCTACAGAAAGGAATGGAGGAGATCCTTCCCCATCTCCTGAAGATTACAAGAAGCTGCCTAGCACGGGGCTTTATACCTAGCATATGGCAAAGAGCCAAAGTAATCTTCATACCGAAAATAGGGAAGAAAAATGGGACTGATCCCCGATCTTTCCGACCTATCTGTTTAACACCGTTTTTACTGAAAACGATGGAGAAAGTAGTGGATAACTACATAAGAACAGAGATTCTGAAGGACAAACCACTTCATAAATGTCAGCATGCATACAGGGCGGGGCGTTCAACAGAAACCGCGCTGTATCAGCTATCCGAGGTCATTCAGAGCTCTCTGAACAATAAAGAAATCGCAATGTGTGCCTTCCTGGACATATCTGGGGCTTTTGACAACACCACACATGTGTCAATCAGGGAGGCACTCACACGGCGAGGAGTGAACAAGACCATTATCAAATGGATGTATGAGATGTTGAAGACGAGAATAGCTGAGGCCCAAGTAGGTGATCACACCACCTCTGTTAAAGCTACTCGTGGAACACCTCAAGGAGGAGTAATATCTCCCCTCCTATGGAGCTTAGTAGTAGACGAGTTACTCCACAAACTCACGGAGCTTGGCTTCACATGTATAGGCTATGCCGACGACATAGTCCTAATAGTCCGAGGAAAATTCGCGAACACCCTATGCGAATTATTGCAGGAGGGCCTCAGAACTATTGAGCAATGGTGCTTGTCAGTGGGGCTTAGCATAAACCCATCCAAGACCACAATTATTCCATTTACTAGGAAAAGGAAACTTCCAGCTATGAAACTTCTCACTTTAAGTGGAGACATAATAAGCTGGAAGGCTGAAGTCAAATATCTGGGATTAACACTAGATAGCAAGCTTCTGTGGAACAAACATATTGAGGCTACTGCTAGCAAAGCAATAAAGGCCTTAATGGCGTGCAGAATTCTGACTGGTAAGACTTGGGGATGTAACCCAAAAATACTGCGATGGATGTACGTCATGATTGTAAGACCGGTAATATCATATGGGTCAATAGCCTGGCATGGCAAGGCAAGTCAGAGCAATACGAGGAAAACCCTCGATAGAATACAAAGACTAGCCTGTGTCTGTATCACTGGAGCCATGAGAACTTGCCCGACCAGGGCACTAGAGATCATCACAGATCTCACACCTCTCCATCTAGTGATAGACAGATTGGCCCATGAGGCCATTCTAAGACTATCTAGGGAAGGTTCAGAAATGGTGGGAATTCGGAATCAGAGGGCTTGGTCCTCTTTGTCCAAACACATCCCATCAGCAAACCTTCCCAGTGATGTAATGGCAAAGAAAATTAGCATCGAGAGAACTTTCACCACGGTGCTAAGTAGCAGAGAAGATTGGGACATGGGGCTCACAACCCAAGCTCTCAAAAAGAATACCATCAAATGGTACACTGATGGTTCTAAGACCATGACGGGGACAGGCGCTGGAGTGTTTGGGAATCGCACCAAATGCTCATTTGCGCTAGGCCGCTGCCCAAGCGTCTTTCAAGCAGAATTGCTTGCAATTGAGAGATGCGTGGAGGTGAACCTTGAAAGAAACTATCAGAAATGTGACATTGCAATACATTCTGATAGTCAAGCTGCAATTAAAGCACTGAACTCTCATACCATTGACTCTAAAATGGTATGGGAGTGCCGAAGGAAGCTCAATGAGCTAGGCAAGATCAACAGGGTCTACTTAGTCTGGGTTCCCGGCCACTCGGGAATCAAAGGCAACGAGGAGGCCAACACACTTGCCAGGAAAGGAGCACAAACTCCATTTACTGGCCCAGAACCCTTCTGTGGCACAGATAAAAGCACCTACAAGAAGGAGTTTCTGGAGAAGGAAAAAACCGTAAGAGAAACACTCTTGCGGGATACCCCTGGATTGGATCATTCCAAAAAGTTTCTAAAAAACTTTGATACTGCAAGATCCAAAAGGTATTTGGATCTCAGCAAGAACAAGCTACACCTACTCACTGGATTTCTTACAGGACACTGTTGCCTCAAGAAGCATCTAATGAGATTAGGTCTAGCAGAGGATGACGAGTGCAGATTCTGCGGGGAAGAGGAGGAAACTCCGGATCACCTGGTGACGGAATGCCTCGCCATTGCTAGCCAACGCAAACAGTGCCTTGGACTAGCAACCTGCAGTAGTGAGGAAGTATCCTCCTTGAAGCCAACCCAGATACTGGAGTTCATTAGAACTCTGGAACTAGAAGGCGAGTTGTAGACCGCGTATAGGCGAGTGCAACTCAGGTGGGGGGCACAATAGACCTTATGGTCGCAGTGCAATGTAACCCCCTCTTAAATCTAAATCTAATATATTCTGAGATAATTCTGCTGTAGTATTACAAAAAAAATGTAAAAATACGTTAAAACTGATAGCTGTACGTAGTTTCTTTGAATAAAATCGCTGGAATACAGCGTTATCCAAACACTACAAATAATCCAAAATGTAGCAACCTTATTTTGTATGTCGGGATGAAAAATTTATAATTTATTTCCAGATTAGAACATATTATATCTTAAGTATAAGTGAAAACATTTTTCTATTAAAGATCTTTATTTTTTAATATTTTCAAAACTGAAAAAATAACAATATAGTATTAAAAAACACTGAATGCCAAGAAATATAATCAAAATTTCTCGAATGGCATTCTATATCACAAAGAACTTATTCGAATAATCGAATTGAATGACTAACCATATCTCTACTGGAGAACCTAGTTTAGTCCACGTAATACATATTCAATAAACTGTTCAAATAAGAAATGACAGATGAGCGATTTTAAACACCACATACCGTACAGTCTTGAATAACAACTCAGTAGAAATAACTTTAGTTTTCAATAGAGATTTCAAACTACCATAGTGCCAATTTGTATATTCGCCATAATTGAGAGCTTTTAAACAATAACAGCTAAATGCAACTCTTTGTACAAATACAAAAATGTAAAAAAAAATATCCTCTTGATATAAGATGAACCGAACTTGACAACAATTGGTCATTCTTATAGTTATTATAGTCGAAATTCTAGGAAAAATATTTAGCTCTTTTTACTTTTACCACCTCGACCAGTTTTACTTACAGTATCTACTGGTTTAGATTCTTCCGTTGAAGATGCAACTGTTGAATTTCCTTTAGATCCCTCGATTGACTTTGGAACTACTGGAATATACGAGTCTTCTTTTTCAGAATGATATATGCTTTTTGATTCTTTCTTTTCTTGTTCTGACTGCCACTCAACCTGCATTATAAATAATATCAATATCATTCATATTTAGAAAACATCATTTCTAATATACAATAATAATTGTTTAGAATCAATAGCACAGTAGAAAAAATATTTAGTATTCTGGACTGAAACATGAGATAAGTTATTTATCGATGACAGTACCTTTTGTCTATGTTGTCTAACATGATCTTCCACTTTGTCCAAAACCATTTTCTCAGTGAGCACTCCGTCTTGTGAGGCATAGGCAGCAGCTTGCCAAGCAACACCTAATTTAGCTATCTCTCTACCAGACATACCCTCTGTCATTTTGGCCATCTTACTACAAAGTGCGCTATAGTCGAAGTTGTCAACTTTAAGTCGCCTAGAAATAAACAAATTTTCATTGATTAATAAAAAAAATGAGCAGCAAGTCTAACCTTTTTCCTTCAGTAGCTGGTTCTAGAACGAATTTCTGGAAATACATGCGGATGAGCCTTTCTCGTTCTTCCAGGCCAGGAAGACTAAATTCGACCATTTCGTCTAAACGGTCATTCACAGCCCAATCGAACTGTTCTGGAGTATTCGAGGCAAGAACAAGCATGAACTTTTGACTCTGTTCACCGGTCCTATAAAGAAAAGCATTCAAAGTTGCACGTAAATCTTCAGAAATATTTTCTGAGGAACGCTTTCTCAAGAAAGCATCTGCTTCGTCAACAAACAACAGAAGGCCTAAAAAAATAATTAAAAATAAGCAAAAATGACTGACAATGAATATTATTTCTCACCTTTTCTGGAGCTGCTAGCCCAATCAAATACCTTATGAACGGCTGTTACACCGTCTCGGCCCATTGGTGCAATGTCTCCGCCCGTGAGTATAGCATAGTCCATTCCGGAATGTTTGGCAAGTTTCTAAGTATGATATTTTGATAAAACAATTTATTGGTAAATGCAATCTAAAATAATACATTACCTTAGCAAACATAGTTTTTCCAGTACCAGGTGGTCCATGCATAAGTATGTTTCTATACATTCCTCTGTTTTGTTTAGTATTTTTAGTTGCAATTGCAACATCTCTCAATCGTTCTTCCAACTTGGGCGCTAATACGACTCCAGCTAATGCATCTTGTTCAGGTTGTTTCAACCTTTTTAATGTTTCGATCGGATGTTTGGCTGCTTCTAGTAGTGAAAACCTGGATGTTTCTCGCACAAGTGAGGGTTTTCCTTTGAGAAATCGGATATCAATGTTAAGAGCATAATGTATTCTTAGTTATCATACCTAATCTTGATTCAATATAACGAGCAGTGACAGAAGTGGTCCCTTTGGCTGAATAAACACCAAGAGCAAGTAAAGATAATCCACCTGCGGCAGTGAGAACTTTGTTCCAATCAGTAAGCAATGCTTGTGCTCCAGTGCCGATAACGGTTCCGGCAGTTCTAAGATGAACAATAATATAATAAAATCCTTTACTTACAGAATGAAAACGTACTTTATACTTTCCAGTACTGTTACACGATTCTCTTCAGCTTTGAGTCTGATTTGCTCTAGAGTCAAATCACGATTTTCTCTGTCAATTTTTGCTTTTGCTTTTAACTCCGCTTCCACTCTTTTCATCTCATTTTTATGCCTCAATTCCATTTCATGTTCGATTGTAGCTTTTCTCATCGCCTCTTGCTTAGCGACAGACTCTTCTTGCCTAGAATTATTAGGGTTGATAGTTGATAAATTTCTTGAATTTTATTCTAAACTAAAATAGCTATTTACCTTCTCAAGTTTTCTTCATTCATTCTTTGCTGTTGTTGAAGTTGGTCATCATACCGTTTCCTAGCTAACTGATCTTGATACTGAGCTCTAGCCTGATGTTGCTTGGTCTCCTCTTGTAGAAGCTTGCGCTTCTCTTCTGCTTCAGCTCTTTTAGCTTCAATTTGCATTTGAGATATGTGGGCTTCATACTCTTTAATCTTTGCTTGCTGCTCTATTTGTCTAGTCGTTTCTTGCAATTTAGATAACTCGAGAGCTTCTTTCGCATGCGCTTAATTGATCAAGAGAAATTAGAATGATCGAGGTATTTTTACATGTTTATGTCAGGTTACATAACCCAATGGATACTTACTAGATCTTTCCAATTCTCTTGCTGCCTGAGCAGCTCTTTCAAGTGCAGTTGAGTCGAATCTGTAGGCATCCATAGCTCTTTTCTCTGCAGACGTCAAATTAGGTTCTTTGGGCGGTGCATTATCGGAACCTCCAGCACCTGCCCCTACAGGAATACCAAGTCCCATTTGTGCAAGGTCTGGCCCTTGTTCTCGATTTTTTCCATATCCAAAAATCCAGGACATTTTCAATTATACCTCTAATTCACAAAACTTGATAACAAATTTGTCAAAATTTTCAACAAATTTTTGAGGTTACCTTCACTGCATGTGGTCAAGACTCGAAACTGTCACAATAAGACTGTCAAAGTCAAGTAGTCAAGAAAGAAAGAGATTTCGAGATACAAAACGCAACTAGCATCAGCGTTGCCAACTTGGTGATTTTGTCACCAGATCTAGTGTTTTTTTAAAGCTGATTGTGCCTTTCGGACATCATTTGTGACGCGTCTAAAGTATGGTGTTTTTTAACAGACATGATGAAGATTTCTGGAGATTTCTAATTTTTGTTAAATTACATGCTTAACCCACTACTTTGGAGATATATTAAATAGACTGCACAGAGCACAACACATAGAAGAGTGCTTGTCCTTAATGGAGCTGACAACGAAGTGCAAGACGTTCTAATATGTTTGAATTTGAATTACTAAATTTACTAAAGAATGCACCCTAAATCCGTGGTTAAGGAAATAAAACCGTTATTATAACATGTCGTTCAGACTAATTTTTAATATAGGGAAACTATTTTGTTTAGCCGTATAGAATATAATTTATTTTTGTATTAAGGATATAAATTATTTTATTTTGTTTGCCGTTAATACATTTTAATTATTTTTTTCATTTGAGATATAAACTATTTAATTTTGTTTTTCCCTATACTATGTATTTTATTTTTGTAATCAGAATGAAAAGTATTTAATTTATCTTTTTGCCCTTATTGAATATAATTTATTTTTGTCTTCAGAATATAAATTATTTTATTTTGTTTTTCTTTATATCTTATATTTAATCTTTGTATTTAGAATGTGAAATAAAGCAAGTGTTCAAATTGACTTAAACTATATGGTGATTTTATAGTGTTTTCCAAATATCGGGAATCTGGGGATTTCTAGTGTTTTTGGAAGCCCAATTTTGTGACTTCTATTGAATCTCAGTTGGCAACACTGACTAGCATTGGTCGTGTCCACAGCATTGTCTGATTACCAATCGATTAGTAATCAGTAATCAAAAAGTTGACGTCTTCAATGTGACAGCTATCAGAAAACCATAGTAACATAAGCTATATTTTGTTTCAGATATTTCTCAATTCTATTATGGACCTCTATCGTTCCGTTTAACACATAATCTTTTTCATTATAAACATATTGAATAGAAAATACGTTTTCTTCTTCCATTTTCAATTCCTCTAATATGTGTAATTATCGAATTAAATTATTTCAAATCATTTGACAAGTGTCAGTTTGACAAATGATGCATCAGTAATCAGTCGTGTCCACAAGATACCAATTCTTGATTACTGATTACTAATCGATTAGTAATCAGGCACTGCTATGGACACTACCATTGTGTTTAGTGAAATCAATCAAAACCTGGCGAACTTTCAAACGCACCAATCAGGTATCAGAACTTTGACATTCGATCATCAAAATGCGTCGTGTATTTCCGTCTCCAAAACACCAATACTCAAGATTGGAAGGTATGTCCATATTACCACAGTATAAAGAATATTTCTTTATACTGTGATATTACTCACGGTCTGTAAAGAGTTGAGAGATATCTCTCTGCGGACCGTGCATATTACTAATCTTGGCGAGTAGGGAAAAATCGTGCGTACACGACAAGAATGCTCTGCATAGCCGCCGTGAAACGAAAGAGAAGCCAATTCAGAGAATATATACCTATTGCCAATTGTTCTTCGGCCGCCATTAGTTTCTTGGTGTTTGAAGCTTATTTTGATTTTCATTTTTTGTGCTAGTTTTTAATGAAAAAGGCGATTTTTTTAAATCTTAACACAATGGTAAAATACGAGGCTCTTATATACAAGAGTCGCTGTCGAAAAAAGAATTTGGTGTTAGGTCCATTGGCAACCATTGATATAGCATTTGGCTTCACTTTCTCTCCGAATGAGATATCTCCTTGGTAATTCCATGTTCCATGCTCTAAGGTTAAAAGAAATATTTCTGTCACTCTGGCGCGGTAAAACCGTTCGGATAGCTTTGTAGCGTCAAATGCTAAATGTCTCTCCGAAAGCCTGTTACTATGGAGCGTAGAGGGGAGGAGAACAATCTCATATGGTTGTTTCGCTTGAAAAGTGTCCACAAAAAAGCATTAAATAACGTTTCAGAAAATGGCCGGAATGGCGCAAGTGTAGTAGAAGGTGTAAAATATTTTTGTATCCTGTTCCAAGAATATATAAAGGGAGGATGACTAACTCTGTATCCTGCTCTATAAGCAGAAGTGGCTGAATTAACGTCCCGTGATAAGTTGTCAATTTGGTAGGTTGCGCAGTATTTCACTGAGTGTCTATTGTTATATTTAAGCTTCCTTTGCCCATAAGGATGCGCAGCGTGATTTTGCGCAACCCACCGAAATGACATACGATAACCTAATGTTTTTTGTGCTACCCCCACTACTCGTTTTACTCGTCCTCCCTTTATTTGTTCATGTCTTGTACTTAAACTTAACCTGAAATCTTATCCTGACACCTGACATTAGTATTTGGTTATTTTCTGATATTGATTGTGAAAAGCTCTTAAAAGTGAAAAGTAATTAATAATAATGGTAAATGTTTGTGTCATACATATAGAGTGTGTATTGTGTGTTTTTTGATATATATATATATATATATATATATATATATATATATATATATATATATATATATATATATATATATATATATATATATATATATATATATGTATTATCCATCTTGAAAAGGACGCGTTTAGCTAGTAACTATTGTTTTTCAATATTGCTACTGTCTACTCTCAAACTTTCGGACTTTCGGCGCTCTCTTTGAAAAATGATACTCTGGTACCAGCGCCCTCTTAATTTAATTCTTTTTCGGGGCCATTTTATTAACTCAGAGATGGTGCTCTTCCCCTCTACACTCCATACCTGTTACGATGGCGTTTCGTCATAGAAATAATACTCCAATTCTATGAGTTTTGTGCTAATAGCGCTATAGCGAGCTCTCCGAACACGGGAATAGAGCACAGCATAAGAAAAAATACCTATGCTATGGCTAAAAGGTTGGGTCACGATCATTTACTCAGGTCTTGCGACTGGAGCTTTGTACATGGGACTGTTAACGTGTTGACCCGCCAGGATCGCATCTGTATAGAGATAAGTACTAATGATGATGGGGAAGGTTTACGAAGATGCGACGAAGAATAATCGAACTAGAGCTCCTCATATAGCGCCCTGTACCCACTACTCTTACTAGAACGAATTTACCAAAGAGAATTTACTCTGACACGAACTATGATACATTTTATCTAATATATAAAGCCTTTATTTTATCCTCTATGGTACAGAGTATTGATTTAACTGACAAAAAAGGCAAACATGATAATAATTTTAGACTATGGTTGATACTCAACTTTTTCCTATTAACCAAGCGGTTTGTTGTGAACCTAGGTAGGTACTACAGAGAATCAAACTTGATCATATTTTGTAGATTCCGCTCAAAGTGAATTCTCAATATATTTTTCTTCGAAATGTTTTTCACTTACATATTATCACCATATTATGAAGAGGTCGATTGCAAATAGCACTTTGTCACATTTTGAATCGCTCACTGATTGATTTGAAGTACCCTGTAGCGCTTATTACATTGCAGTACAACGCAAGGTTTTGTCATTTTTTAATAATTTCACAGTCGCTTCGGCACAATAAAATAGAATTTTAGAAAAGAACTACACTAATATTATTACATATTACATAGATAGGTTATGTTTATGTACGTACTCCTTAGAGATGTATTCCTTATTTCTCATTATAGCACAGATTATTTAATTTGTGATTATGGTATTTTTTATTTTTATCCCTCTACAACAACGCCACCTGGTCTCTAGCTCATTTCTAGCTCATTAGCTGTCTAACTTTCATAATATTAAGTAGATAGGAAGACGCAAGACCTGAGTAAATGACCATGGCCATGGCAACTCTACAAAATTACTGAAAGAATAAAACTTGCACTTTTCCACACGACACCTGGAGGTAGTGTTACGGCACCTTACATTTTTTGTGGTGGGTCTTTCATAATTATTGAGGGAACTAACGTTTTAGATTTGAGACGCACCTACGTCAAAAATATGCAATGTTGAGGACTTTATTTATATTTAGACAAGGCTGGGTTTTCATGCATTCGTTATCCGACGGCACGACGATACGAAAGTTTTCTTATTGGTTGAAAAAATTGAATATTTGCCATTCTCATACGTCCGTTATCCGACTGTATGATACTAATTAGACTGAACTACAAATGCAAACATTTATGCCAGTCAGGCAGAGTGAAATGCAAGAGATTTTAGAAAAAAATTATATCTCGTCAGTCTTTCATAGTATATAGAAAAACAATGGATTTGTAATTATAATAAGTCTTTCACGTGCACTAATAGGCTCTCGGACAAATTACCTAAATCTTTGACAGCCTTCGTCCAACAATTCTTAATAAACTGTTAAAACAATCACTAGACATCCTTAGGTAATTGAAGTGCTTTTCTGAGTCATTTACATTTCACATTTCATTTAGTAAATTGTAGTAAGCACCTTGCTCAAATCGTTTTTTTTTAAATATCTCGAACCCAAAATTTTTTTGTTTTTCTTCGCTTCCTTTTTATTCTTGTCCATAAAAGAGATAAAAGTAGAATATTATTCAACGCTTTTCGTCGCTGCTGATTATTATTCTATTGTATATACAAAGCATTATTCATCATTAATTACTAACTTTCTTAAACACAGCAGAGAAAACAATGTTTATATCAGAAATACAGAAAAAATTGAGGTTAAAATACATACGAAATCGGATCCGACGTCGGACGAATCGCTGAAACCATCCAATGCGTAATGGCGCCAAAACAATTCGACCAATAGGAGCTACGTCGGGTTGTCGTGCCGTCGGATAACGGATGCATGAAAACCCGGCCTAAATCCTAAGGCTGCAGGTTGAGGAAGCTTTGCCCACTGAGGAGCTTTGAGTAATCTCTACTGATAATAGATGGCGTACACTTTGTTCATGTGTGGTGGTGCGTGGTGCCATCGATCCATATAAGGCAGACCAGACCACATATATTGCTTAATAAAATAGTATACTTTATTCACTAACTAACAACTAAGAATTCAATTCAATTCAAAAGCATTTATTTTGTTTCAGTTATTTTTACAATTATTTGTGTATATATATTATCTCATTTCGTGTTGTCTGATAGGGGGCTTTCCCCCTTTTCAGAAACTAAGAATAATACAACATAAAATGATATAATGCGACGTGGATGGATGCGTTTAACCGCCATCGCGTGGTTCGCTCTTCTCCGTCAAAAATGTCAATTGTCAAGATGGTGGTCGGCTAGCTCTTGGCCGCTAAACAACTGTTTTGGAATTCACAATTCACGATGAAACCGCCATACGTCAAGTGCGCAAGTTCTCCTAGACGGCCACACATGATCGCGTATCATGGACTATGGAGGTAGTGATAGTATTCTGTGGTGTTAGTAGTCAGAGAGTAGGTATATATTCTTTGGAGAAAACATACCTCCAATTAGTAGTCTAGTACTGTTAAATTGTTAATGTTTTCTGATCGTACATATACATAATCATAACCCAAGATTTCCGTCTAAGACGTTCTTGGTTTAAAGACAGAGAACACACTACCTCCGATTTAAAGATTTAAATTATTTGAAAATGTCTGATGGCGGTATATGTAAAATCAAAGAAGAGTAGGTATATTTGTAGATATTTACTGAATGATATATTAAATCTGTCAAACCTTCTAGGTATATATTATGTGATCCAATTAAAGAGATCAATCTTGACCACGTTTCTGTTAAAGATAAAAATGTCATAGAGTCTGCCGATGCCGATACATCAAATAGTTTATCTAATGAGCCGGCACAGAAGAAACAGAAACTTTCAAATCGTCAACAGAAAAAGCTTAAAGGTCAGAACAAATCCAGAGGCCCAACTTTCAGAGTTGAAAGAGAAAAAGAATTATGCTCTTCATTGATTGATGTTGCTAAGACTGAAGAAACAAAGTGTAGTAGAAATAATTGCCAATATCTCCACGATGTTCAGAAATATCTTCAAAGCAAACCTAAAGACATAGATAGCACTTGTTATTACTATAAAAAATTTGGGAAATGCAGTAGAGGTTTGACATGTAGGTTTGGGAATGAACACATTACAAATGATGGAAAAAATCGTATTGATCTGGATGTATACAATCCTGAAAGAGAACCTTCTACAAAAAATCAATTGAAATCTCAAGTACAAATTGCTCTTAGGAAGAGAACTTATGATTTCAATCTTTCTGATGCTCTTATTAGATATAACGATAAATTATATGGAAAGGTGTGCTCTTAATACTGGATTTATATATTTTGTTCAAGTATAATACTGTTTCAGAAAGTCGATAATAATAAAATGGTTAATAGTAGCGGAGTAATTACAGATGAGGACATCATTAAATTAAAAGGTATGGAGAAGAAAAAAATTAATTGGAACGATCAACTTGTACTGAGTCCGCTGACGACCGTGGGCAATCTACCATTCCGAAGAATATGTAAAGAATTTGGTGCTGACATCACTTGTGGCGAGATGGCTATGTGCAGGTCGTTATTGCAAGGAGCCCCACAAGAATGGGCCCTAGTTAAACGACATGAATCAGAAAATATTTTTGGGGTACAGCTTTGTGCAAATAACCCATACATGCTCACTAAATGTGGCCAGTTATTGCAAAACGAAGCGGAAATCGATTTTGTCGATTTAAATCTTGGTTGTCCGATTGAACTGGTTTACAAAGAAGGAGGTGGATGTGGACTGCTCAATAGGCCAAGAGTCTTAGAATCATGTATTAGAAATTTAAGTGATATTCTGACAATTCCATTGACCGTGAAAACTAGAACTGGAGTTTATAGCAGTGAAAATATCGCTCATCAGCTGGTGAGTATATACCTCCAGATAGAATCATAGCCCGTATAAATAATCGGGACGCGCGCTTTCTGAACCGTTGGTGCATTGGTCCAGATACCTTTTCCCATCATCGTTGAGCTAGGGATGGTAGTAGAAATTGGTTCTATTTGTTCAGATTAAATAACAGAGGTAATTGCAAATACAAAGTTTTATTGAACATTGTTCAAATATACATTTTCTTTACCGTGGCATCAACCAAAGTAGTATTTAAATGAATAACAATACATAAAAAATATATATCTATATATTTTTTATATACAGAATCTAACCATTATTCGCTATTCTGAAGATTTGTTAGGTACTCCGACGTTAAAGAAGATTTGCCAGTCTCATCTAAAATTTTATCCAATTATAAAATGTTGCTAATCAGTTATTTTTTAACTTTTTAATTAGGAATTTCATTATTACTGTATATTCCACATTCCTTTGAAGTTTCATTTCCCGGCAACAAGATTTGTCATATTTTTAGTTACACAACGATGCTTGTTTCTGGCATTTTCACACAGATCTTCATTTTCGTGTACAAAGATAAAGCAGTCCAGTATGTAGAGGGTGGTCCAAATTGGACACTTATGATAGGAAACACCTATTTCTAGAAGAGCTAGAAAAAAAACTAACTTGCATATTACGACGTCCATTTTTGAGAGAAAGTTAATACCGAAAACTGCACATTGATATATTGACTTGTTCAAAAGATACAAGGTGTACTTGAATCGAAATTTAATTTTTGACCGACCCCCATAAATTCTCTAACATTTTTCAGGCACTTTTTTAAAAGGAATCTAATGGTGCTCCTAATATCTTAACTCTTGGATAAAATTAACGTATAACAAATAATACTTCCGTTTGATTTTAAATATTTACTGTGTTTGGAAAACTGGTATTTTTTGTATTACTATTAAGGTTTTTCCTTGATGATAATAGAAATAAATTCAAGAAAAACAAGGAACAATAATTAACACTATGTCAAGCACATTAGCAATTTAAGAAAGTCTCAATACAATTAAACCCCAATAATTTCTTAACATCTTTCAATTATACCGAATATTAGAGGAGAGGCACTTTTATATTCCTAGCGTTAACAAGAATACTTGAAAAGGGTACAATTAAGCAGAAAAAAACATTTGAATGTTAACTGTTTTAATGATCAAGATTTGTTGGTACTGGAATATTCTAACTGCTCATTTTAAAGTATCCCCTAAACGTTCAATGGGTTTCATATCTGGACTTATAGGTGGTCGCTCCATAATTAGAATATTTATTTTTTAAAGAAAGCTAGTACCTAGCTGGCAACATGGGCCCGGGCATTGTTTTGCATAAAAAGGTAGATATGTGAAAACGAGCCAAAAGAGATAACATTTTTAAGCAAGATATTTTCAATATAAAATTAGGCATTGATTCATCTTCTATGAATAGAAGGTTACTTTGCCCGAACTTCAAAATAAATTCCACCTTAAAACATTACTATCCGTCACAAAAATTACAGCATGTTCTCTGGCAAATCGTGTTCGAGAGTTGTTGACAATAAGATCCAAGAATTCTGAAAAGAATTCAGTGCCTACATTATTAACCCTTTTCCTTCGTACTGTTTTACATGTCGAACTGCTGCGAACATACTCCTTAGCTCTGAGCTGATGGAATGCGCATTTTTAAGGGCAAAATTAATTATCTTATAAATCGTTCGTTCTTACATTTTTATAAAGTTCTGGAGTAATTTCCAATTCTTGCGAAAACTAACTGAGGCTACGTATTGCTGATTACGACCTTCGTTCACCATAGTAACACTGCCTCACCAGAGACAAAAGTATCACGTTCACTTAATTTACGCTTAATATTAATGCTTTCAATCTAGTTTGAGTGCAGGACAGTGTTAAATATTCTGTAAATTGTATGAACGAACGAAATAAGAAAAATATTTCATTCGGTCTCCAAATGCTAAAAATATTTGAAATCAAACTTGAGATAGATTGTTCAGTATGCGTTAATTCTGTTCAGGTGTTAATTGTCATAACATTAATTAGATAAATCAATAATTTGAAGGCACCGAAATTCAAAGATTGGGGAGCTTCTCTTCTCACAATACATGGAAGATCCAGGGAACAACGTTATACAAAGCTTGCAGACTGGAAATATATAAGTACAGTAGCACAAGCGGCTGCTCCTCTACCAGTTCTTGGAAACGGTGATATTTTGAGCTATGATGACTACAAGAGAGCCAGAGAAATAGGACCTGAACTTGCCGGGGTCATGATAGGACGAGGAGCACTTATTAAACCATGGTTATTCACCGAAATAAGGGAAAGGAAGTTATGGGATATCACTAGTTCTGAACGTTTCGACATTCTCAAAAAATATACTAATTATGGGTTGGAACATTGGGGATCAGACAATAAGGGTGTCGAGAATACTAGAAGATTCTTATTGGAGTGGTTATCATTTTTATATAGATATATACCCGTAGGATTATTGGAAGAACCTCCACAGAAAATTAATGGAAGGCCACCTCGTTTTAGAGGTAGAAACGATTTGGAAACTTTGATGGCCTCTTCATCCGCATCTGACTGGATAAAAATCAGTGAGATGCTCTTGGGTCCAGTTCCAGAAGGTTTCCATTTTTTACCAAAACATAAAGCTAATTCTTATAATTAATGAGAATAAATTTGCTGACACAATAAATTTTATTTTATTTCAAATCTAATTACAAACAACTCTATCTAGGATCATAAAAAATATTTCTCATATGTATGCTTTGCTTTTTCATTTATCTCTATCGCCTTTTAAATGTTGTAAGTAATCTAGTAAATCATTGAGACCACTAAACTCTGTCCTTCCCCGCGGTGGATCATTTTTAGGAATCTTGGGCAGCACGGAGCCCACTTTAAATCTGAAATCCTCCATCTACCAAATGATTAATATTTTTAAAAACATCATAATAAAACTATATTTAATGTGGATAATTCCTTCACTTACTGTTGTGGTACCTGATAGTTTCCAAATACTATAAAATAATATTCCGCATCCTGTAAGGGCATACATGGTACCCCAACCGAGAGCTCTCATAGCCAGGCTTGCGCCTGTTTCTGGAAATTCTTTTGTGGGAATCATACCTTTATTGAAGTATTTAGGATCATATTTTCGTGCCGAAGCTAGTGTAGCACCAAAACCAATCGCAGCGGATATTCCAGAAATACTAGCCAGAAAGAAGGCAGCTATAATATTAGGTTGTGATATATTAAGTGAATAGATTTGGAATTTTTAGAAATTACCTTTTGTTTTGAATTCTTTGGAATACCTTTCTTTTGTGCAAGAGCTTACCGTAGAAATTGTTTGATCCATTCTATTGCATATTTATTTAATTAGTAAAGATTTCCATAACTTTTATTTTGAAAGTTTCCAATTATTAAATTTCAACTTAAAAGCACGAATCACGAATAGAAAACAGAAAATAATGTAGGTTGGGTTAGATTTCTGCGACTACCATCAAAGAACACAGAATCATAGAGTAATCACAGAATACTAAAAAATAGAGAGCGCTATCTGCTGCCATAGACAAGTGACCACAGATTATGAAGGGAGCTTTCCATCGAAAATGACACACAGTGTAGGGATCTTTCCAATATCTCGTTTGGAAATACAATACTTTCATCCTGTTCCTGAATACAAACCATTGTTCAAGAATATATAAAGGGAGGATGACTAACTCTGTATCTTGTTCTATAAGCAGAAGTGGCTGAAATAACGTCCCGTGATAAGTTGTCAATTTGGTATGCTGCGCAGTATTTCACCAGAGATAACCATGAGACGGTCAACTCAATGTTAAAAGTTTGATCCTCGAGAATTGTCTGGTCAACATTTTTCAGCGACCGCTGCGTAGATGGCGCTCATATCAAAGATTTGAAAACCGCGGGAATATTCAAAATATCTTATGTTTTCAATGTGTATATTAATTTTAAAAAGCGTTCACAAAAATTGTTGCTATACCATTTTCATTGAATGGTATTACAGGAATTTTTGCGTTCGCTTTTATGTAGAATAAAACTATAGAATCAGAATAACGTAAGTTTAATTAATATTATTTCATCAAATTACAAAAATGTTTTATTAGCTACAAACACCAAATTATTGAATCTATTTATATTACAAATCAGTATAAAAAGTATAGTTAATCCCTTAAAATATTGACTACATACACTCTTCAAGTTATTGAAATTATATAATTATAAATAACATATATATTCATGAATTAAAACATCCTTGTGAGTGTGGCAAGATTCTTGAAGGTAGAGGATAGCAATTTATAAAGGTAGATAGAACGAACCGTCAGTTCTCTTGTGGTTTGAATATTTCACGACAGCTACATCTGTAACCTGCATTGAAAATCAGTCTTACTATAGGTAAATACGCAGTTGCTTTCAGATAATTGACTATGTTACGACAGATTAAAGAGTATACCTGAGCATAGTACACTGTTACAAATGTTTCAATGGTCATATCATTTTTGAGTGATGATATCATAATGCCAACGCATTACATTATTTGTAGATCTAGTGCTATGGAAGTCTGTATAGAACATATAAAATTCCACCTGATGGAAAGCTAATGACGAGACATCAGCTCATCATGAGTATTGGAAGAAAGTTTTCCAAATGGTAAAGCGACGGCATTCCCTTAGGATAACAAAAGGAGGAAGAATTATGAAAAAAAAGCCACCGTGTCAGGTTGGTTGGTTAACCAGCCTCAACGCAATAAGGCTTATCTGGTCGTATTTACATTCAAGAGGTATACCATTCTTGAGACCACGTTCACTTAATCAGGATACCTTGTAAAATCTATTTGGGGTTTTTCGGGGAGGATGTGGAAGTGACACCAATCCGACTACTGTCCAGTTTATTGCAAGTTTGAAAACCCAAACCTTGAATGGATTGGTGCGGGCACAGTAGAGGGTACCAAATGTGAAGAAGATCAGAATGAATTGTTGTCTAACCTGATCCACTGTTTAGTTGAGGATGAATAACAAGAATCAATACCTCCTTCACCTGTTGATAGAAACCAGCTATATGGCAGCTGTTGTCACTATTCACCGTACAATATTATTCGAAGAGTGACCAGAAACTGAACATCTTGTGTAGCTTCCAAACCCGTTCGGTGGTTGGAACATTATTTGAGAGAAGAATCTACAATTTCACCAAAAAAACCCAATGTTACAGGTGTAATGAACAATATAGATTATTCATGGAATTTATGTGTTCGGCATCAGGAAATAATAAACAAGGAAAGTTCGAAAGCCATTCTAAAGATTGGAATTCCATGGTGATCAGGATACATAGAAGCTGAGTTATTCCAAGCTTCCAAAATTCTGCCGAGAAACTCTTCTCATTCGTCATCCATTTTGGACTCTCTACTTTTAGGTTTTCTTTTCCTGTAGATAATAATTATAATTGTAGTATATCGTCAGAGAGTTTTTAAAATTACATTTCATATTAGTTAGTTTGAAATTAAAATGTGCTGAAACTTCATACGTTTTATAAGTATTCCTTTTCAGCTGATTGGCAAACCCTTCATAAATTGTAAATGGGACATCCGCCACGATTCTTCCTCTTACACCACCATGGAATTCCTATCTTGATAATGGCCTTTGAAATCTCCTTTTTATCATTTCCTGGTGGTGAACACATAAAATCCATGAGAAGTCTACGTTGTTCAATATAGCGTCAGATGCGACAGTAGATATTTTTGTTTTTTTTTTGCAAAATTATCCATTGTTTCTTCTAACAATGTTATAGCCAGACCCACACATACAACTAAAGGTTCTGAGAGATAAGTAAGGTGTTCATTTTCTGACCACTCTTTGAATAAAATGTACATATGCGGTGAATCTGAACTAGACAACAGCTGATGACGGCAGGTAGAGCAGTCTATGCGTTGAAGAATTCGTTTGGCTATGAATCCACTCACATAAGCCACTGATAACGTGGATGAGGCTCCTTGTAGGACTGCTGCTGAGATGTCATACTGCTGGTTTCCGCCAACACGTAAAGAAGGTGTTGATTCTTATTGTTCATCCTCAACTAAACAGTGGGTCAGGGTAGACAACAATTCATGCTGATCGTCACACTTGGTACCCTCTACTGTGCCCGCATCAATCCATTCAAGATTTGGGTTTTTAAACTAGCAACAAACTGGAAAACAGTCGGATTGGGGTTGCTTCCACATCCTCCCCAAATAAACCCAAATAGATTTTCCTAGGCATCCTGATTAAGTGAACGTGGTCTCAAGGATGTTACACCTCTTGAATGTAAATACGACCAGATAAGCCTTATTGCGTTAAGGCTGGTTAACCAACCTACCTGAGATGGTGTTTTATATCTCATAATTCTTGATGGCAGAACCAGTATTTTCCGAAGCAAAGAGTAACATCTTGAGCTTTTCTTAAATAGAGCTAGAGCTACAACTTTATCTTGGGTAGACCATCTGCGGCCATGGGAGCTTCTTTTTGCACAACGTATTTGAGACAACAAAAAATTTGCAGGCACATTATTAATCCCTTGAAAATAGTTGTTGAAAACCGTACTGTTTTTTAGTTTAGTTAGCGCTTTGATGCCATCAGATTTCTTCTTGCAAACTTTTCTGAGTCGTCTTATTTTTACATCTTTCAATTTCATCAGTCCTTCTAAACATTGGTTCATGTTGGTATAGTTGTTGACAAATTCACCCTCATCGTCTTTTAACTCAGGATGATGCGGATTTTCAGGTATCCCAGAGCAGCTTGGGACTGAATCCTCTGTGTCCATTATTTCTTCATAGTATAAATTCAAAATCCTTTAAAAAATACATAATGAACATGAACAGTAAATATAAAAATAATTTCAAAAACACAATAAGTAGTAGTAGTTAGTTAGTAGTAGTTACTGTACAGTTATATCTTGAGATTGATCAAATTTTGTTCATAATAAAGCAAGATAACTGAATATTTCCCTACGTTTAATCTTGAAAATGGTAGGGTTTCATCTCATTTCACAAATGACATATTGAGAAGAGATTAACTTTTACTATTTATATCTAATATTTCAACAAAAAGTAAATATTATATATTCACCTGTACCGTCTGTACGTAATGGAATGTTATTTTCAAATGTAGATTGTGCACATACAGAAGAATAGATTTTCGGAGTAGTCGTGGGTTCAGTTTGGAATAAAGATATTGATAATCTTCTTGGGTGAAGTGATTATCACAAACTAAACCACCTTTGTGAGGAACGCACCTTATTCCCAGATTCAATTGCCAAATCTTTGATATCTAAAAAAGCTTGTCTTCACTACACATTCAAAACAATCAACAATAAATATTCACTTATCTGCATTAGTTGGAAATTTATGCATCATATTGACCTCATCCGCTATAGATCCACAAATAATGCAATATTTTGGCATTTTGATTTGATGTTATTGCTTTCTAATTGTTATAAAATTACAATAACTTAAACAATATTTAAAACTGCGATATCAACAATGACCAATGACTTGGAGGTATGTTTTCTCTGCCAATGACGACGCAAACTTTGGAAATTTGACATTTTGGACGATTTTGCCAACATACGTCTACGACCGGTGTTATTCGGACTATCAGAAAATGATTGCATTTTGCGCCCTCTAGGACTCGGGAGGAAGCGGTAGTAACACAATCTCTACCTCACGCATGCGCTGCAGATATCAGCATATAATATAATTGTTTTATAATTATCCCAAATTTCTTCAACGAAAATACGAACTGAACCGGTTTTAGTTCACCTGTTCAATCAACGGTAATACATCAAAAAGTAAATAAACAGTTCAAATTGTGTCAAAACAGCGAAAATGAGTGTCTACTGTTTTTACTGCAATAAGATTTTTTCTAATCAAAGCAATCTCAATAGACATACACGCCTGGTGCATTAAATTGAAAACATAAGTGCAATAGATTATGATGGATATTTCGGCATGTTTCAATGCTTGGAAGGATGCAATGTATCCTTTAAATATAATATGAATCTAAGAAAACATCTGCAACAAAACCATGAATATCCCCTGGAAGTCGAGGAAAAACTATTTGCGACATACAGTGGTAAGATCGTTTATAGCACTATGTGTAAATATTTAATATTTATCACCATTTTCTAAACTTTATTACAGAATTTGAATTGTGGCTAAAACTACAAGAGAAAAATAATGACGTACGATATATTAAATGTACAGGAAGACAGCAACGGAACAGCACTGAAAAAGTTAAAATATATTTTAATTGTGTGAGATCTGGTAAGTTATTATTTAGAAGGAAGCGGCAATCGTAGGTAAATACTGCTTTTATTGTTCACATATTCTAAGAACGATAAATATACCAAAATTCCTGAAATAGCTAGTGTGGACCTCTAGGGTCACACCGATTAAATTTGAAAGTATCGTACAAATTTTCATTGAAAATTTCCGATTAACCAATCGATTCAATACATTCTAAAACCCATACATATGAATTTTCATCGAAATCGGTAGACCAGATTCCGAGATAAAATTTGCATATATATATATATATATATATATAGGGGGGGTGGGGCAAGTTGACTAGGTTAAGGGAAAATGTCATTTATAAATACACTGTTTTTGAAAAAAAATTAAATATATTAGAAACATACATAAATGTCTTTCCTATACACCAGTGATAACACAAATAAATAATTCTTATGAACATTTCAACAAAAAATTAAAAACATAACAAATGCATTAAAGTCATCTTGCCCCGTAGGTGGGGAAGATGAAGAGCACATTGGGGCAAGATGACGGTTACAAACATAGATCGCATTTAAACTCTCACGATTCATGCCACCAAGAAGCGCACTTGTTGCATGTCAGACGGAGGATCGAAATAAAGTTCCTCGCATCCTGAACAAATAATTTCTTCTTTTTTTGGAAGAAGCCTCTCTTGCTGAAGAAGATGATTCAAAAACGTTACGTTTTACAACTTCTCTTTCCTGTACCTCGTTGAAAGTAAAGTTATGCCTACCTCTGCTACTCGGCAGTGCTTCGTTTTGTCTGCGTTTCTTCAGGTATCTTCGGAGAGTAGGTTCAGGTATTTCAAATGTTTGGCTAGCACTGTTAACACTATTTTTTTCCTCTTCTACAACATAAAGTGCTGCAATTAACGCGTCTTCGGACCAGGATCGACGTACAGTCTTCTTAACGTAATCACCATCTGGAAGAAACAGTTACCGTCTTTAATTTAATATTGTTCTTGCACCAGAATTGTGGGGTAAGTTGACGAATTCGTCAACATGCCCCACGTGTAACCTAAAATGTTTATTTACTCTTTAAATATAAAATCAAGTATTTCACATTATGCAATGACGTTGATTTATTTCAAGCATTCCATTATATGTGGCAAATCAATCAAACATCTGTACTTACCTTATTTTTTACATACACAATATTGCAGTGAACCGACGTAATCCACTTCATCCGTCATAACTCTCTTATAAATGAATCCAGCGCCATCTATTCTTGCACGTTACAAGTATATGGTAGGCAGCTTCAAACGTTAGGTCGCTGTACGATCAAAAAATATATGTATCAGGAAAACAAAATTCGTCATCATGCCCCGTGCGTCATCTTGCCCCACCCACCCCTATAAAAGCATTGGTCGTTTAATATAATTAGATATAAGAGTGGATAATCTTTAATAGTAGCAACTTACCTTCAATTTTAATTCTGTTTTTAATCATATGATGCTTATTTTTAAATTTGATTAGATTACTCTACTGAAACTAACTGTGAAATATGTTTTGTGTCTGTTAAATAAATGACTATTTACACCCAAAAAGTTCTTATTTCTTTAACTTTTGTTGGTTATTACGTATTTAATAAGTAATTTTTTCAATAGTATTCTGTGTATGTATATATTTCCCGCGTTTTATTAGATCTATTTGAAACTGTTCAATTTAACGACCAACAGCGCTACCCTTATTTGGAACCAAAATCGGTTAACTTTTTATAACCTAAGATATCTCAACTTCTATACATGTTTTCTCTGTTCTATACCCTCCATAACACTGAGCTTCACATAAAAATTCAAGGATCAAATCACATAACACCTAGGTGTTATGTGGATCAAATTTTAGGTATATAGAATTATGTGCTACCGCCTAGGCATTAGTGAATTAGGCAAATCAGGCACATTGACATCTTTTGATGTGTTTCTGATTGATGAATTGATGACTAACAAAATTAAAAATTAAAAGCCATTTATTTGATCCATGATCAAATTTCGTATTTGAAAATTTAATTTTAATCTACTTTCTTCCAAAAAAATAAGGTCTTTTAATGAAGTCGTGGCTTACGGGCCAGTTTCCTAAATAAATGATTGGCTGGAAGTGAAAAAAAATCTCAAAATAAATTATTTCGGACACCCGATTAACATTTATATGGAACCCCAACAATGAAGTAACTGGAGAGAGTAAAAACTTTGACGAGATCAATGAGATAGCAACTGAAAGATTATTTTAACCACATACAACTAAAGTTTTAACGGATTTCATTAGGTATCTCCATAAAAATCAGATTCGTTCGCTTTTGATCAACCACGAAAGACATTACGAATTATAGTAGGTACTTTTACTTTATTAAGAGTTTTCTGGAGCCCGTTTTATATTGCAGTTCACCGCGTCGTGTTTCATGTACACTCTAGCGTCAAGTTTCAAATATAGCATGTTTTACAAGTCATCATCATGATAAAAGGTTTATCGGCAAATGATTACCCCTGAAGAGTAAGATTTTATAAATGGTAGGTACATTCAAAATATGCCACAAAATGCCAATTTTTCCATGAACATATTATGGATTATGGACTGACTCGATTTACCAATTACGGAGTTTTCAACAAGCATAATACCCATCACTGGGCTACAGAAAACCCAATACTCAACACACAAAGAAGTTTTCAAACAAAATTTGGATTTAATGTTTGGTGAGGTATAGGTAACAGGTAACTCTAAAACATCAATACTTTATACATTGACATCAAATCAATTACAACCACGTTTAAGAATAGCACGTTTATTACTATGGCCTTTAACTGTTGTCCACCGTCGTGTCGTTCGGCAAGCAAGGTGTGACGTCAATCATTGACAGTGCATTTAAAGGGGAGGTCAAAATAACAATATTTTAAACCCTTAAAGATTTAAAGTTATACTTCTTTGGGCACTTTGGGATGGTATGTTGGTCGAGAAACCGCGTCACGCTAAAGTGAGAAAAGTCGTCGATTATACGTTTTCGTATACTTTTTTGTACGTTCTGGCTTTTATATAGACATTTTTAATAATTAAATTATATATTAAATTTCCTTATTAACTACCGAAATTTTTTTGAGGTAGTTATTGGTTTGATCATCCTGTCTGTCTATCTGTCAACACTATAACTCGGAAAATACTAAACCGATTAACACCAAACTTGGTATCTACACCAATACGTAAGGGTAATACCTCCTATGGGATTGATTTTCAGCTGTCTGTCTGTCTGTTTGTGTGTCTGTCAACACGATATCTCGGAAAATACTTGACCGGTCGACACCAAACTTGGTACACAAATATGTAAGGGTAATACCTCCTATGGGATTGATTTTCAGCTGCCTGTCTGTCTGTGTGTGATTACAAGGTTGAGAAGAAATTACTGATGATAATAATATATAGGTTTATTGTATAATAATGAAGTCACTCATAAAAATATATTGATGAGAAATATATTGAATAACAGAGCAATTTGTCTTATATTTAATTTATATATCCTGTCTCTCTCTGTGTGTGTGAGTGGGTCTGTGTGAATAGCCAAAGAAGTATGACTTCCACCGTCTGGTCCGACGCAGATTCAGTTTTTTTCGACTTTCTTTCTTGACTGGGGTTTTTATGATAATAACTTTTTTTGATTTTGACTATTTTTACCAACTTTTTTTTTTGTAAGTTCCCTATTTACATTCTCTAACAATGATACCAGAAAAAAGTGAGGTGTTGTAGAAGCTTGTGTGGGAGATGGCTCTAATCAGGGAAGCATTATGATGTTTGAACCACAGATGAATGACCAGCAAATCGGCCGTGGAATTGCGATCAGAAAATGTCTGGTTCAATCTGATGATGTTATTCCAGTAAGGTGGTTGAACGTGAATGACTTCCCTGGGGGCTATCTTGGGAAACCTGTTTGGTATACTGTGAAAGAATATCCTTCATCCAAGTCTAAGCACGAAGTAGAGTGCTGAATATATAAATTAAGATTATCAAAACGAACACTTTTTAAAAACAATTTATTTCGTCGCAAACGAACCTAACTATTACAACGATTGTCAATAGCTAAATGGTTACCGATTCAAGTGTGTATCGGTATATATCAGCAATTATTATATTTAACATGATACTTGCAGGACGTCATACATAGTTACAAGTAATAAAAGAGATTTGGAAAGTGCTGACGCGTGGTGGCATTGAACTTTTGTGAACGGTTCGGACAGGAAACCATATATTGTGTTATTATAACAGAAATTTAGTAGAAATATTATAATAATTTATATGGCTGAGTTACGATTTGGGAATATAATTCCTCCCCCGTTAGGACAAAACGTCCTCGGTTTGTTTTAGTCCCTCATTCAAATGAACAGGAACCCCAGTTTTTGGAAAAGGTGTTAAATTAATTTCGACACTGGACAATGGTTTTTGTATTTTTACTCGTTTTGATAGATAAACCTTAATTACTGTAAACATGCAGAGTCCAATCATCAAAACAATACTTAAATTGATTCCTGAGGACTCAAGCGTTTGTGTCAAATGATTAACTTTAGTAGTTTTCAAATAATTATTTCATTGAAAGCTTCAAGTTTGAAAGGTTTGCTAAATGAATGTTATTAAAATGTAAAGTAGTATTAGGTAATATAGAATAATTTTTGTCAAAAGTAAAGGATTTCAAAAATGTAATATTACTATTTGTGTTCATGAATACATCTTCATTGATAATGTTACGTGGGTAGTTTATCATGTACTTACTGTTATTATTTCTTTTAGTTTGTATTTGTTCTGATTCCTTGATTACAATAGTTGTTGCATGTATATTTCATTGTGTAGTTCTGGAATTATAGTAGATTTATTCTCGATCCTTCCAGAAACTATATGTGAGGTACAATTTGTCATACTATTGTCGGTTTGACAAGGCTCTAGAACATTATTATGTGCGTCTAGAAAATCATAGAACATTCTCGATGAACGAATGTTATGATTCAGGTATATAAAGCCGTGTCGATCACGGAACAGAGTCAGTTTATGGTATCAGTCAATTGGAAACATACCTCGAAAGTAGTTGGACCGCGATAGTCAAAGTGACAAGTAGTGACAGTTGTACTACAACAGAAAACTGTGTACACTGTGTTTGAAAATAAATCATTGAAAGCAATCTGCGAATTTTGAGTGCTACGCAGTGAACTCACCCCACAACGTTTAGCGTTGGTATCAGAAAAAGGGATTTTCGCATTTTGCTGAGAATATATGGTGAATACCAGATCCAGAGATTACGACGAAATGGTAAATTTTGCAGAAATAATGCAGTTCTTGAAAAATAATAAAGAAGAACGAGAAAGAATTAGACAACAAGAAAAAGAAGAACAAGAAAGAATTAGACAACAATAAAAAGAAGAACAAGAAAGAATTAGACAACAAGAAAAAGAAGAACAAGAAAGAATTAGACAACAAGAAAAAGAAGAACGAGAAAGAATTAGACAGGAAGACCAAACAAAAATGAATCAATTTCTAGAAAATCAAGAAAAGAGTAGACAAGAACAAGAAAGAATTAGACAGGAAGATCAAGCAAAAATAAGACAAATTTTAGAAGAAGAACAAACAAAAATAAGACAAATCTTAGAAGAACAGGAAAGAGTGCGACAAGAAGATAAACAGGAAGTTGACCAGAAATTAGGGAAAAATGACCAAAAATTAGAGAAAGTTCAAGAAGAAGTTGAACAGAAATTAGAGAAAGTTCAAGAAAGTTTTGATCAAAAATTTCAATTAATAGAAGAAAAGATGTTGCAAACTAAAGCTGAAGTACCTCTGAGAAGATCGTCCAATGAAATTCAAAATGGTGTAGTTAATCCAGTAAAAATTGAAGCCCCAAAATTCGATGGTAAACAGTCTTGGTCTACATATAAAAAGCAATTTGATGCTGCTGCTTTGGCTAGTGGTTGGTCAGATGAAGAGAAAGCCACCGCATTGATCTTGGCTCTACGTGGTGATGCATTGGAAATCTTAAATACCCTAACTGGCGGCGAACATTCGTATGGGATTTTAGTGGATCAACTTGAAATGCGTTACGGTGACCAACATCTACAACAAGTTTACCAAGCACAGTTAAAGAATAAACAGCAAAGGTCTGGAGAAACACTACAACAATATGAAATTGATGTTGCCCGGCTCGTTCGACTGGCATATCCTACAGCACCAAAATACTTTCTTGATAGGTTAACAGTACAAACATTCATTGATGGTATAAGAGATATTGAAATGCAACAAGCCCTTCGGTTAAGTAGTCCTAGAAGAATTGAAGATGCCCTTGCACGTGCACTTGAATAGGAAGCTGCTAAACAGGCGTCCAGAAGTCATCTCAGACTGCGACAGACACGATGGGTCAATTCAACCCAAGAGAAGTCGTATGGCAATGGTAACTCCATAAAGCACATTATTAAAATGTTACAAAAATTGGATGGGCAAACAAATGAACAAAGAACTAAGACTATGTGTTGGAATTGTGGACAAGAAGGACATATAAAGAAGAATTGTCCACAGCCTCAAAATAGCAATGTGCAAGAAAAAGTCCAGTTAGCCAGTTTTGCGGGGCGAAGACTGGCTTACTCCAACCAAGCCCCAACATCATTAAAAATCAAAATTTCCCGACTGAGTCATGAAGGATCCAGCTTGGTTGTGAAAGGAAGAATATGCGGTCAGGATTGTAATATTGTTATTGATACTGGTTCATGTTCTACCATTGTGCGAGCTGATGTTATTCCTGCTTGCAAAATTGACCCTCCCAATAGAAGTTATATACTTGAAACTGCAAATGTAGTGACAATACCCGTCATTGGTACTCACGAGGCAGATATTCAGCTGGGAAAATCAAAATTCAGACATAAAGTATTTGTTGCCGAGATTTTGGACGAAGTTTTATTTGGGCTAGACATCATGAATAAATTTGGCTTCAATTTGAACCTTCAAGACCGAATAATCAAAGTTAATGAAGAAGAGTTGTTTATGTCAACATCTGAATCTAGAATAAGAAAAATTAAGGTAAACAGGACCATTACGATACCTGGATGGTCTGACAATCTCATCCATGTTAAAATAGAAGGTTCTAAGTGCAAGGAGGCACTGGTACTGGAAAGTAATCCAGAATGTCTGCCAAAGGAAATGATTATAGAAAACGCATTAATCAATCCATCAAGTGAGCATCCAATTAAGGTGAGAGTTTTAAATCTGTCCGAAGAACCTAGAGTTTTAATGAAAAATGAAGTAATTGCCTCTGCGGAACCTATAGTATCTGTCAAAATCTCAAGCAGTCAAGGGAAAACCATGTACCAGAAAGAAAGAGAGCTGAAAGAGAGAATCATTTCTCAACTTCCTAACCAAAAGAAATTTGGTGATTTATGGAAGAAATACAAAAAACTATTTTCATTTTCGGAAACAGATCTAGGACGAACTAATATGATACAACATCGCATAAACACAGGCAACCAACAACCAATAAAACAAATTCCAAGAAGGGTACCATTAGCAAAACAAAATAAAATGGAAATACTTATAGTTAACATGAGGAAACAAAAGGTAATTGAACCTTCGAACAGTCCTTTGTTGTCACCGGTGGTCTTAGTTACAAAAAAAGATGGCTCGACTAGGTTTTGTGTTGATTATAGAAAATTAAATGAAATCACAAAAAAAGACAGTTATCCTCTTCCCAGAATAGACGATACACTGGATTGGTTGTCAGGAGCGAAATGGTTTTCTACATTGGACTTGAAAAGTGGATATTGGCAAGTCGAAATGCATCCTGAGGATAAAGAAAAGACAGCATTCTCAGCCAATACTGGTCTATGGCAATTCACTGTAATGCCATTCGGATTGTGCAACGCTCCAGCGACTTTTGAGAGATTGATGGAAAGAGTACTACGTGGACTCATTGGAAAGAAATGTTTAGTATACCTTGATGATGTAATCGTTTTCAGTGAAACATTTGAGGGACACTTGAAAAATCTAGAAGAGGTATTTCAACGATTCTCACAAGCAAATCTTAAACTTAATCCCGAGAAATGTGCTTTCCTAAGAACTGAAGTGAAGTATTTGGGACACATAATATCCGCAAATGGTGTGAGAACAGATCCGGAAAAGACAGAAGTGGTTCATAATTGGCCTGTACCAAGGAACAAAACAGAACTGCGAAGTTTCTTAGGCCTGTGTTCATATTACAGACGGTTCGTAAAGAATTTTGCTAGTATTGCCCGTCCATTGCATCGACTAACTGAGAAGGAAAGACCTTACAATTGGACAGAATGTCAGAATGCTTTCGAATATCTGAAAGGTGCTTTGTGCTCTTCTATTGTTCTGGCTTATCCCCAGAGAGAAGGAGAATTTATCCTAGATACTGATGCCAGTAAAACAGGAATTGGGTCAATTTTAACTCAAAGAATAGAAGGAGTGGAGTATGTACTAGCATATTACAGTACGAGTTTATCAAAGGCTGAACAAAATTACTGTGTGACGCGGCAGGAGTTACTAGCTGTAGTCAAGGCAATAAGACATTTCCACAAATATTTATACGGTCAGACATTTGTTCTACGGACCGATCACGCATCACTTGAATGGCTGTTCCAGTTCAAGAGCCCAGAAGGTAAGATAGCGCGCTGGCTCCAACAACTTCAAGAATATGACTTCAAAATTGAACATCGTCCTGGTATTAACCACAGTAACGTTGGTGCTGTTACTATTTCTTTTAGTTTGTATTCGTTCTGATTCCTTGCTTACAATAGTTGTTGCATGTATATTTCATTGTGTAGTTCTGGAATTATAGTAGATTTATTCTCGATCCAGAAACCATATGTGAGATACAATTTGTCATACTATTGTCGGTTTGACAAGGCTCTAGAACATTATTATGTGCGTCTAGAAAATCATAGAACATTCTCGATGAATGTCATGTTATGATTCAGGTATATAAAGCCGTGTCGATCACGGAACAGAGTCAGTTTATGGTATCAGTCAATTGGAAACATAACTCGAAAGTAGTTGGAACGCGATAGTCAAAGTGACAAGTAGTGACAGTTGTACAACAACAGAAAGCCGTGTACAGTGTGTTTGAAAATAAATCATTGAAAGCAATCTGCGAATTTTGAGTGCTACGCAAGTGAACTCATCCCACAACGTTTAACACAGGGTTAAACGTTACAATAATAATTTCGCATCGACTACCTAATAAGTTTGAACCCTTCCAATTGTAACGTTTAACCCTGTGCTAAACGTTGTGGGGTGAGTTCACTTGCGTAAGACTCAAAGTTCAGATTGCTTCCAATGGTTTATTTCCAAACACTCAGTACACGAGCTTCTATTATGGTAAAACTGTCACCTTTTGTCACCTTGACAATCTATACTGTCACTGTCTTTACCGACAGAACTACTATTAACCTTTGATTCCACAGACTGACTATTATCAACTGACTTTATAAGACTCACTGCCTTCATAAGATTGACTGACTTGTCCCGTGATCGACACGGCTTTATATATCTGAATCTTGACATGACATTCATCGAGAATGTTCTATGAATATCTAGATGCACATAATAATGTTCTAGAGTCTTGTCAAATTGACAATAGTATGACAAATTGTACCTCACATATAGTTTCTGGAAGGATCCAGAATAAATCTGCTATAATTCTATAACTACATAATGGAATATAAAAGCAACAACTATTGTAAACAAGGTAGTAGAATAAATAGCTAATAAAAGAATAACAACCGTAAGTACATGTCCACCTATCCACGTTACACTGCCCCCTTCTTAGATTTGATCGTCCCGATCAAACATCATCCCAATGCATTCTTCAATCTCGTCTGGGGGAGCTCCCTGCATCCTCTGGTCCCAATCCTCGCTCTCGCCTCCCAAGGAAGACAGGTTACTTGATGGTACTTGTGATTCTCTTCTTCGGTCAACAAAATGTTTCACCGGAGTACAACTAACTCCTTCTATAGATGAACATCTTCGAACAGGTGATCTGCTTCTACACAAGCTAACACTATACCTTGTTGCCATACAACCTTCACCAGTACGTGATGTTGAAATACGATCACGCGATCTAAGTATGTGGCAAAATTGAAATTTTTGAATAATATTTAATGATAGTAACATTTGATTTAGAAGAAAATATCTAGACTTATACACCAGGTAGTTGTTAGATGCTTCATGAAAAATACAATTTTTATAATTATGTTTGAATGAGCATACAGAACTGTCTTGGACATTTTTACAAATGAAGTAGTTCAAATTTCTAATGCATTTTTCATCAGTCCAAATCTCTTTCGCGTTAGTATACAGAAAATATTTATATGGAGGTTCAAGTGTTACGTTTTTATCATTGGGTAAAGGGTAAATGTGATCTAGTTGGTATGTCAGGTAAACAAGGATAGGAATTTTTAGAGTGCATACTATGCTGTTATCAGTAACAACTAAATGAGTTTTACTTAATTCTAAAATTTGAATAGGATGATTCTCCTGTAATGTTACTAGATTTTTGTTTCCGTAAATAGCAACTAAATGTTTTTCTATGCGAATGAAGAATATGAGAAATATGAACATTTATCTCTTTTAAATCGTTTTGATCAAGATTACCAAACACGTAGCGTATAGCAGAGCCTAGTCCATCGAATATAGATCTTTTCGGTCTTGATAAGGTTAGCGTAGAAATCTCCCAATCAATTTGATAGAGTTTGACTGTTTGTAATATATCTTTGATTATTAAAATAAAAATAGTCTTAATCTTATTGTAGGTAGTTATATTAGAAGTAAGATTATGTATATAATAAAAGGAATGATAGTGGCTAATTACACGAGCTGGGCCCATCGCTTGCTGTGGATCGAGGGTCTGTGTCATGAGAGCTTCGATGTCTGACAGGAACGTTATGAACAAGGGCAGCAGTAGTGGTGACCTGAAATTGTTTTTCTCTTAATCTTTTCCTTTAGCAGTGGAAACCATGCCAATTACTTTCTGCTTATTTACGTCTTGAACTTTTATTGCTCGGTAACGTGGCACGGTTTTTGAATATCGCGGTTCTTTCGTGTAAACAATTTGTTCAATCGAGACGGGGTATATCATCAGTTCATCAGTTTGATGTGAGTTTTTGGTGTTCAAAGCTTGGTTTGCTTTCTTTTGATTTCTTGCTGCTACTCCGTCCTAAAAAGGATTTTTTCGCGAGTTCCCGGTGATCTGCTATCGGTAATAGAGCGGTTATACCCCCACCTTAAAATTAACTTGAAGGTTATTCTCGGTTATATTTGTCACGAAAATGACCCGGTTATCAAATTATCAATGACGTTTAGTTTTTTGACAAATATTTTGTTTTGTAGTTTTGCTTGCGTGTGGTTTTGATTGATAAGTTTATGTTCCACTGAGACTGAATTACCAGATATAAAAAGGAGTATTCTTTCACCTTATCAGGATGAACGATCAACAAAATGATGCGAAAAAATAAATGAAATATGAATAATTTTAACCCAAATCTCAAATCAAATACAAAAAAGACAGGCGGCCAAATTTAATTTTTTGACAATTTGCCACTTTTGAAATTTATAACCGCCAGTTACCATGCTCAAGAGGACGGGAACCAAATCAGTTCCCGTTTTATAAGATTAGTGACGTCAGAAAATATTCCCCTATTACCGTTTATGTCGCGAAAACGCACCGGGTAGTACAATTCGGTTCCCGCTAGTTCACCGGGAACTCGCGAAAAAATCTTAAAAGTAGTGCCAATTCGTCTACGCGTCGCTGATTGTAGTTCTCGTGAATTGTTCTGCCTAACTCTAGTTGGCTAACGTTAGTTCTTTCGAATGGTGAGTAAATCAAATGATGCGGAGAAAATCCGGTTGCTGAATGTATGCTGTTGTTATAAATTGATACGGCTGACAACATTTGTTCATTCATATCATCATGGGGACACTTAATTCGTAAAGTAGTCAATCTTGTTGTAGTTTTATATTGTTGCAGACATATTTTTAATTAATTAACTTCGATAACCGATATCTCTTGAACCTTTTTATTATTTATTATTCTATATATTTACAAGCCAAGTTGTTGCTAGCCATGTTGATTCTTGTTGACTGCTGGCAGATAGTTCGTGCGACGTTGCCAAAAATGAAAAATAACAAATTTCAACACTTTCCCTTATTTTGAATGAGCACTGTTTACTAGACCCAGACTTTGACGCAAACCTTGAAGTCGTGGGCGAGGTAAAGGTTTCGTAAAAATATCGGCCAGCTGCTGTTCAGTTCCGATGTGTTCAATAGTCAGCATTCCCTTCTTGATTCTATCTCTAATAAAGAGATACTTCCTTTGAATATGCTTTGTACGAAAGTGGAATTCGGGATTCTCGGCTAGTCTTTTAGCTGATTCGTTGTCGACTCGGAGGGTAGGAGTCGCAGACAGTCCAATCAATTCTTTGAATAGGCGAGCAATCCATATAGTCTCTTTTGATCCAAGATTAGCCGCAACAATCTCTGCTTCACAGGTGGAATCCGCCACCACTTCTTGACGACGACTCAACCATGTGACGGCAGCATCAGCAAACTTGACGACTACTCCGCTAGTTGATCGCATGGTGTCTGGACAACCAGCAAAATCAGCATCACTGTAGCATTCTAGAAACTGTGTTTTCGGATTGGAGCGGTAGATGAGCCTCAGATCAATTGAGCCTGCGAGGTAACGAATTACGCGTTTCACTCGGCGAACATCTTCTTCATTTGGATTTTCAAGTCTACGTGATAGTATACCCACACTAAAAGCAATATCAAGTCGAGTGCCTCGTGCCAAGTAGAGCAGGGCACCTACAGCCGAACGGTATGGAAAATCCGTAACTTTTCTTTGTCCCTTGTCGTCACTGAGTTTCTCCATGGGAGTGTGGACTGGATTACATCCTTCCATGTTGAACCGGTTGAGAATTTTTCTTATATATGCTGATTGGCTTACAACGATATCATCATTTCTTCGTTCAATTTCGAGTCCAAGGAAATAAGATGCTTCTTTCGCTACAATTTTGAATTGTGATCGCAGCTGATTAATAAACAAATCCAGTTCGAGTTGACTCGTCGCTGCAATCAACCCATCATCTACGTATAGAGCAACGATGATTCTACCACTTGGTTTATCACGAATATAGACACAAGGGTCTTCCAGACTTCTTTGGAATTCCGAGGTTATCATGAAGTCGTCAAATTTCATATTCCAGCATCGGGGAGCCTGCTTAAGTCCATACAGGCTACGCTTAAGACGACAAACGAGATTAGTCCCGTCCGAATAACCTTCCGGCTGCTTCATGAAAATCTCTTCTTCAACGTCGCCATACAGGAAGGCTGTGGATACATCGAACTGTTTGATGATCATCTTCTTCACAGCTGCTACTGCAAGTAGTGAACGTACTACTTCCAACCGTGCAACTGGACTGAAAGTATCATCGTAGTCTATATGAGGCCATTGTGCGCATCCTTTAATGACCAATCTCGCTCGATACCTGTCCGTACTTCCATCTGGATTACTTTTGATACGAAAAACCCATTTATTACTAATAGCTTTCTTTCCCGAGGGTAGATCCGTTAACTCCCACACATTGTTTTCATGCATTGAGTTAATTTCCGAATTCATCGCTGATTTCCAATCTTCACTGTTTTCACATTGCATTGCTTCATTGAAGGTTGACGGTACATCTTCAGTGAAGAACACCTCTGTATCGCTTAATTCTACATAGTCTCTCAACCAACCAGGACGTTTTCTTTCCCGAATCGATTTCTTGGGTGTTTGAGACATAGTATTAGATTCAGTATTTGAATCTGAATCGGAACTGGAATCTTCTCCAGGTCGGTCCATGTCGTGATTAGGCCTGTTAATGGCATTCTCTTCGATAATTTCGTTGTTGTTTTGGATAGGCCAGGGTATTCGCTCATCGCAGTCATTCACTTTCTCCAAAAAGATGACATCACGCGAAACAACAATGTCATTCTTTTCAGGAATGTATATTCGATATCTTTCATCCCCGTCATATCCTACCAGATAACCGATGCATGCCTTCGAGTCCATTTTTCGTCTCTTCTGCGATGGTATATGTACGTAGCATTTTGAACTCACAATGCGCAGATGTTTGATCCTTGGCTTCCGACCAAACCAGAGTTCAAATGGTGTCTTGTCTGCTATAGGCGACTTTCCCACACGATTCAAAATATAGCCAGAAGTGATAACGAGCTCCGCCCATATTGTTGTAGGAAAATTGACATCAGGGTTCGAGTACTTGAAGGTGCGAGCCATTTCCACGATTGTTCGATTTTCTCGTTCAACAGCTCCGTTCTGTTCGGGTGTGTACGGCGCCGTCAGGCGTTGGTTTACACCATATTCCTGCAGAATATTTCGTACTTCGTTATTATCAAATTCACCACCATTGTCACTGAGAAACTCTTTAACCTGGTGACCCAGTGTTCTGGCTTTAGCCAGTACCTCACGTAAAGCGTCCTTGACTGCAGACTTCTCTTTTGCCACGAAACAATAGCGGTACCTTGAATAATGATCTTTGATAACGATCAAGTAACGTCGATTATTGAAGGAAGGTTCAAACGGTCCACAGACATCACCTGATAACAGTTCGCCAGGAGCTGAAGCCTGACACGGTTCACAAAGCTGATTATCCATAGGAACTTTTATACCGAGTTCAGAATCAAGCTTAGATCGGACATAACGTTTGTCCATGTGGCCCCATCGCTCATGGTATAGCTGTAATGTCTGTTTATCTTCGGTTATTGCTGCACATACCTCTGCTGGTGGGTGAGCGTGAAATGATGCACAATACATCGTTTCACCTGTGTGTCGAGTTCCTACAAATATTTGCTGACCTTTAATACTGAATCGACAATTGGTATCCGTTGACTCAAACTTGCTGCCGGGATTCCGATCATGAGCTGCAAGAACAGAGACTAGATTTCGTGATATTGTGGGAACATACCATACATCGTTGAGTGTGAATGTTATTAGCTTGCCATTCACACAACTAGCAACTTTAATGGTTCCACTGCCAAGAGCTTTAATCATTTCCTTTCCTGCTGTTTTTACGGATGCATTGATGCTTACGGGGAAGGGCTTGTAGTCCATGTACCAGTTTAAATTCGAGGTGATGTGACGAGTTGCACCATTGTCAATCCACCACTGGTCGTTCGTGGTTGCTACATTAACATCACTGCTGATAGAAACCAGAGCAAGACGAGTTTCAGACACGACTGCTTGTGGGTTTCTCGATCCACCCACAGAGCTTGTCGTCGAAACTGTGGTAGATCCGCTAGCACGCGCTGGAAATGAAGGTTTGCCGTCTTCTTTCCATTTTGGACACTGTCGGATCCAGTGACCCTTCAAGTTGCAGTACTTACAGTTTGTGCTGTTTGAAATGATTTTCTTGTTCTTCTTCGGTGCTTTGTCACTTTTAACATATAGAGCTTCACCTGATTTCGATGCAGGCGCGACATTACGCTCATGCAGTATAAGTGACGATGCGAGGTCTTCAACTGATTTATCATCATTTGCTTTCATCAGAAGGTAACTTGATTTGAACGATTCGAAACGTTTAGGTAGAACATGCAACACTTTAGAGACAAATAGCAGTTCAAGAAAAGCTTCAACAGTCTTGATGTTTCTCGTTTTAAGACCAGCAGCGAATTCACGATGTTGATTCTTCACTCTTGATAATACAGATGGAGCATTTTCGGTATCATCCCATTCCATACCAAAGAAATCAAGACATTGTCGAAACAACTGATCTTCTGCTTTATTATCAAACTGTTGTACTAGCACATCCCAAGCTTCCTTAGCTGATAATCTTCCAGAAATTCTCTGATGAAGTTCATCACTCACACATTGAGATATGATAATTTTGGCTTGTGCAGCCGACTTATTAAATGCACTTAGCTGTTCTTGTTCCGTTACAGTTGGAGTATCCGATAGTGTGGGCCTTACACGTGTCCCATCTGTAGTATCCTCGTCCAATTTGGAAATTATTCACCTAGTCTAATTACTCCAATATCGGCTCGATATAGTACACGCACCACGTCTTCTCCCTACGGCGGTCGGACATCGAATGCCACCCACTCCCCGCTACCTTTGCGTGGTACGTCACTCGAGACGACAGTATTATTTACATATATCTATACACTACATCTCTTCCCTTTTTTTAAATTGATTGAATTTTATAAAATAAAACAAAACAATACAATGCATGAATTATCATTTATTTATTTTCCCATCATTCAACCTATCAATCACGGTTTAAGTTATTCCTGGTCCTCTTCTCTTGATTCATGATTCAGTACTTGCCATTCACCTTCTACTTTTTTTAGATGAACTACATTTCTTCTGATATGTTGGCCTGTTTCATCGTTTTTTAATTCAATGTCTCCATTATTATTGGATTGAACAGTATGGGTAATAGGGTCGAAATTCAAACTTAGCTTATTATTTTTAGACATATTTTTTACGTAAACTTTGTCACCTACGTTCAAATCACAGCTGATAGCTTGTCTTTTCCTATCTGCATACTCCTTTCCCTTTTCTTTCTGCTCCTTGTCTCTGTCTCTAATCTCTAGATCTTCGGGATTATTTGTCACGTCCCGCACCATTGGCAATTTATCTCTAAATTGTCTCCGAAAGAATAATTCTGATGGAGTTTTACCAGTAACAGTGTGGGGTGTACTATTGTACATGACCAGGTAATCCCGTAGAGCTTCTCTCCAATTTTTCTTCTCAGCTTGGGAAATTTTTAGCCTCTTCAGTATATCCTTATTTTGTCTTTCCACCTCTCCGTTTTGTTGGGGATAATACGGAATAGTGTTATATATTTTTATGTTCCGATCGGCACAAAATTTTTTGAATTCTTGGCTAACAAACTGTTTGCCGTTGTCTGCAGTTATTGATGCAGGATTTCCAAGACGACAAAAAATATCACTCAAGAGAGTAATAATTTCATTGCTGGTTATCGTTCGGCATATTTTGATTTCCTTGTAGCGGGAGAAATAGTCTACTACCACTAAAATATAGTCGTTGCTCGGTAGGGGACCCATAAGATCAACTGCAACGTCCACCCAAGGTTCTGAAGGCAGCTCACGTCTCTTCAATGGATTGGGTGGACTTGGCGCGGATACTAAAATACATCCTTTACAAGATTTACAAAGATTTTCAGCCTCTTTGTCGCATTTAGGCCACCACACTTTGGTCCTCAATCTGGACTTCATCGCTACGATCCCCGGGTGGCCTTCATGGGCAGCTTTTAGAACTCGCTGCCGTAAATTCCCTGGAATTACAATCTTTGTACCTCTTAAAAGCATGTCTTCGTAAAAACATAATTCGTTCTGAAATATCTTAAAAGTTTTAACTGAATCATCCCAATTACCATTATAAAGACCTTCTCTAACTTTTTGGATTTCAGTATCCTTCAGAGACTCTGCCATAATCTCTTGTAAGGATGTTGCAACTGGTGTCATCTGCTCCACTACATTTCGGATATAGCTTTTCTGCTCAGCATTAAATGAGTCTATAGGTAACTTACATAGCCGTGAAAGTGGGTCTGCGATGTTATTTTTTCCAGGGCTGTATTTCACTCGAAATTTGTAAGATTGCAATCGCAGAACCCATCTTTCTATACGAGCACAAGGCCTAGACTTGGGACCAAATATGACCTCCAAAGGTTTATGGTCTGTCACCAGTTCAAATTCTTTTCCATAGAGGAACATATGGAAATGCTCTACCGCCCAAACAAGTGCCAACGCTTCCTTTTCAGTTTGGCAATACCGGCGCTCACACGGAGTAAGTGTCTTATTACCTTTCTGTCCACTTTCTCTTCCAGGGGAAGGGGAACTCTACGATAAGGTTGGGATACCGGTTTAACTGTGTCGTCAATCGGAATTTCCACTAGTACATCTTTGAATTTTGGAAATGGTTCTACTTGGACTTGATTGACGACATTTATTTGTAATATGCCCAGAGTCATCGCCGTAATTCTTCCTAGCAAATTACGTGTCCCATCTGCTATCACATAAAAGGTTGTACCCTTCAGAGATTTCTTGCCAATATTAATATTAGCTTCAAAGGATCCTAGTAGCTCCAAAGGTTTTGTACTCCCATAGGCCATGAAGCTTTTGTTTGGGTTTAAGTTTTGATTTTTGATTTCTGTTTTATTTTTCTTCATTACTTCCCAAGTTTTGTCTGTTATCAGGTTATGGTCGCAACCGGAATCTATTAACATTTCTACATTTGTTCCCCCTATGTCACAAGTGACCATCGCGTCACATTCAACATTAAAAATATAGTCAACTTGTTTATTACATGATTGTATATTAGCTGTTTCTTCGATATTATTGGATACTTTATATCTCTTTAAATGTGTATTCTTTGTTGGTTCTTCTGGTAGCTTTCTTTTTTGTTTGGTTCGACATTGTTTCTGGAAGTGTCCAATAATGCCGCATTTTAAACAAGGTTTCCCTTTCGCTGGGCAGTTTCGGTCTCGTGCGAGGTGTCTGAAACTGCCACATCTCCCACAAGGATCTTTTTTCTGGTTTCTATTATCATTTAATTTTGTATTGATCTTATTTATATTTATTTCTAGATTTTCATTAGTTTTTTGATTGAAATTTCCGATTTGTCTATCTACCACTTCTAACGCTTTCGCTTCTGCTATAATGTTGGTTAACGTCATGGAATCACCTGTTTTTAATATTTTCTTTCTTAACTCGTCTGAAGAACACTTCTCTGTGATTTGATCAATAATATTTTCTTCGGCATCGGAAAATTGACATTTGGTGGCTTGCTGTCTTAACCTAACTAAAAATTTTTCAAATTTTTCATCTGTTTCTTGTCTAATTAACCGGAAGACATGTCGCTCAAAAACTTTACTTTGCTTTGGAGCAAAATACTCATCCAATTTGGAAATAGCGATCTCAAACAACTTCCCTTTGTTTTCTTCATTTGCAGTGGCGTGAGCACCCGGAATGTTATAATAAATTTCTTGCAATTCCGGGCCTCCGTAATGTAATAAACACGCTCTTCTTTTAAGATCGGTATCGACCGACGCCGCTTCTAAATAAATATTTAAACTTCTTTTCCAGCGTTCCCATCTTACCGAAACTGAACCAGTCTCCCCATTACAATCGAATTTCTCTAATGTATACGTTGCCATGTCCACATGTAGGTACCTGATAACAATGAAACCCGTTGAATACTAATTATTCGCAATTTAATGCTTTTTTAAAATAATCGCAATTCAATGCTTTTCAAAATAATCGCAATTCAATGCTCTTCAAAATAATCGCAATTTAATGCTTTTACCCAAGTTATCGCAATTTAATGCTTCACTAAATCATCGCAATTGAATGCTTTTCAAAATAATCGCAATTTAATGCTTTTACCCAAGTTATCGCAATTTAATGCTTCACTAAATCATCGCAATTGAATGCTTTTCAATATAATCGCAATTTAATGCTTTTACCCAAGTTATCGCAATTTAATGCTTCACTAAATCATCGCAATTGAATGCTTTTCAAAATAATCGCAATTTAATGCTTTTACCCAAGTTATCGCAATTTAATGCTTCACTAAATCATCGCAATTGAATGCTTTTCAATATAATCGCAATTTAATGCTTTTACCCAAGTTATCGCAATTTAATGCTTCACTAAATCATCGCAATTGAATGCTTTTCAATATAATCGCAATTTAATGCTTTTACCCAAGTTATCGCAATTTAATGCTTCACTAAATCATCGCAATTGAATGCTTTTCAAAACTAGAGTTGCTAACATTTCTTCAGTGAAATATATTATTTTTCCCATGATTTCTTGTTTAAACCAATTAAATTAGATTCCATCATTGAAAATATAGTATTTGTTGCAAACTATTTTTCTTTAACCGTTTATAGTACGCAGATCCAAAATATAGTACAATACCATCTGTACAGTTAGCACCCTATACAAAACTTGCCAACTGACTAAGCTCACTCGATTATAATAATAACCAAATACCATATTTTAATACTCCACTTTAAAGAAATAATTGTAAAAATGAAAATGTGTTTATTTCTTTTTATATTTACAGAGTAATTTGTATATGAAAATGCGTATGTTTTATTTGTTAACTTCATTTATAGTTCTAAGATCACATGCAATTCGTGATCATAATATATTTGATACCAAAAGGGGTTAAAAATAATCTGTAGGCAAAGAATAATAACGTATGTAAAACCAAATTTCATTCTGGAATTCATTTATGACAAAGTAAACAATGAATCAAATGCAATAAACAACTCACTCGTATGACTCACACATAAGGTATTTCGTTTAACTACATTCTTTAATATTTAGCGAAATACCACTTAAACAGGGAAAGAAATCATGTAATGGTGGGTATATCTCAGTAATGTTTTATTCATCATGTAATGGTAGGTATATCTCAGTAATGTTTTATTGTTTATACGATATCAACAACCAATTATCATGCATCCTTAACCCCTCCGTCTTTTCTCAAAGAATAATTATTACAAAAAAAAATTATTTACGCTTTGTTTTCCTCGTCGCCAGTTTATGTAGTATCCTCGTCCAATTTGGAAATTATTCACCTAGTCTAATTACTCCAATATCGGCTCGATATAGTACACGCACCACGTCTTCTCCCTACGGCGGTCGGACATCGAATGCCACCCACTCCCCGCTACCTTTGCGTGGTACGTCACTCGAGACGACAGTATTATTTACATATATCTATACACTACACCATCTACTATATCAACTGCATTGAACAGCTCCAAAACATCCATTACTCGATCTTTCCAGAATGGCCAATCTTCAGCACCCTTTAGTGGTTTTATACCTTTCGCATATTCCATTTTCAAAGATGGACGAACTCGTAAGCGAAAGCGTATTCTTTTAAAGGAGATTCAATTAAAAATCTGGGCCCATAACCTGTTGTAGTTTTATATTGTTGCAGATATATTTTTAATTAATTAACTTCGATAACCGATATCTCTTGAACCTTTTTATTATTTATTATTCTATATATTTACAAGCCAAGTTGTTGCTAGCCATGTTGATTCTTGTTGACTGCTGGCAGATAGTTCGTGCGACGTTGCCAAAAATGAAAAATAACAAATTTCAACAAATCTTTCCGTAAGAGTGGAATGAAATCTTTCTAGGGACTGTTTGATGTTGGGTTTCCTTTAGTGATCTTATGAATAATTATTTTATTTCTTTTACAGAATTCCCGTAATAATGCTGTGTCAAATTCGGTGCCTTGGTCGTGAGTGATTTGTTTTGGAAAACCATGGTGTAAAAAATAGATTCTTATTATTTTCAGAATGGTAATTCCATTTAAGTTTTGTATCGGATATGCCTGACCATATTTTGAAAAAAGATCAATTATTGTTAATTTAATTAATTTTGACCTATCTACTTTAAAAGTGTCAATATGAATAACTTCGAATGGGAATTTGGCTATACGGATGTCGTTCGTATTTGGAAGCTAAGCAAGTGGAACATTGTCTATGTCCTTTTTCATATTTGGCCAATAATATCTAGTTGATAGGCAGTTGGTTCAATGTTTCTGTTATGCCCGTATCCGTTTTCTCATGATATTTAGAAATTATTTCTTTTTGTTCTTCTTCTGATTCGATATCTAATAGTATTTTAGTATAAATTATCGCACGTACAGACGTTTCGAATAAGGTTCGGAATAATTGTTGTAATTCCCGCTGAATTTCGGGATTGTGGCTATATATGCCATACAGATTTTTCGGATCGATATACTTCATAAGAAATTTGTTGGGATAAATTATGTTTGTTCAATGTTACATATAGTCTTTTCTTGTTCTTGAACAGTAAGAATTGAGATACTTTATATTCCTCCGTTATTTTAAACTCAATCTGATTCTTCAGATGATTCAATGGTGTTTCAGAAAACTTTAGTAAATTAATAGGATCTTCAAAATTTGAATTCACACCGATGGCTGATTCTGTTGGTTCGTGGCTAATATCATTGTGCGAGCTACAAGAGTGTTTTTCTTCGTCAAGGTTGAGGACTGATGAGTCACTTTTATCTTTTCTTTTCTGTCTTAAACAAGCGGCAACTATGGGATTTCGTAAGTAACCTGTTTCTGGTACACTGTCAAGTGCATTTATTTCCAATACGAGATAGAACAACGGCGACATGATTTTCGCTCCCTTTCTTATATTGAATAACATAATCGTATTCTTCAAGACGAAATCGCCATCTTGCTAAGCGTGAACAAGGGTCTTTTAAATTAAAAAGCCATGTTAAGGCTTTGTGATTTGTTTCTATAAGAAATTTCTTTCTGTAAAGGAATGGTCTGAAATCTTTAACTGAGTCTACTATGGATAAAAGTTCTTTTTCGGTTGTGGAGTAATTCTTTTCGGCAGTGTTAAGGCATCTTGAATAAAAGGCGATTGGATGATTACTCTGACTTAAAACAGAACCGATTGCCAAATTTGAGGCGTCCGTTGTTAACTTAAAATCTTTCTCAAAGTCTGGGTAAGCGAGTACAGGAGAATGTGAGATGATATCTTTCAGTTTTAGAACTGCATTGATAAATTATTGGTTTGTAGAGTCGATTTTCACGCCTTTCTTCAAACATCGCGTCAATGGCTGGGCTATTTTCGCGAAGTTCTTGATAAACCTTCAATAGTATCCAGTCAATCCTAAGAATCCTTTAATCTGTCTAACTGTTGTTGGAACCGGAAATTTCGTAATAGCTTCTATTTTGTTCGGATTCGCTTTGATTCCTTCAGAAGAGATTAAATGGCCTAGGAAGGCAACTCTCTTACACAAGAATTCACTCTCATCAAGCTGAAATTTGAGATTGTATTCACGAAGCTTTTTGAGTATTATCTGAATATGACAGTTATGTTCTTCAAGGGAAAATATTACTACATCGTCCATATATACAAAAGCAAACTTATACAGGAATTCTCGAAGGACATTGTCCATTAAGCGTTGGAATGTAGCAGGAGCATTGCGCAATCCGAAAGGCATTCGCACGTATTCAAGGTGTTCATTATATTGACAGAAAACGCTGTTTTTTCGATTGATCTAGGATCTATTTCAATTTGATGAAATCCCTGCGCTAAATCTAGCGTTGTAAAATATGTACATTTGCCCAAATTATCTAGGATCTCCGTGTTTTCGTTCAGCTTTCTATATTTAATTACCAAGCGCCACTTCTTTTCTCCGCTAGCATCTAACTTTTTTGGTACAATCCAAACCGGCGAAGGATAAGGAGAAATACTGGGACGAATTATTTTGTTGTCGAGTAATTTTTGAACCGGATCTTCATCGGTCCTTGTATGTGGTGTTTTACGGCATTTGTGAAAGTTAAGTCACAATGGGGAGTATAAAATATGTCTTTGTATCGTTCGCAGATATTAAAAATTTTCTGTCGCTCCTCGTAATTTAAGTGGTTTGTTCTTAAAATAAAAGGAATGTCTATATTTGGGATCTCTTTCTTAGGTTTCCGTATGTTATAAAGTTGATATGGTTCACATTCCATGGGTTCAACAAAATTTTGTTCGACTGGGTGATCGAATGGAACTCTCACAGTAAAATTTGAAGCACTTGCTATGCAACTTGGCAAACTGATACTATTGATAACCATTTCCGGCAAAAAGGTATTTTGTATTTGTCAATTTTTAAAAAACTTTGTTCGTAAATAATCTTAGCATTAAGTTTTTCTACTTCTACGGAGCCTAAAAGACAATCATATTTGTCGTGCCATTCAATATTATAACATGAAAACAAAAAGATTTGCATATTCCAAAATCTTTTAGAATTGGATACTTAATATTATCAGAACCTGCCGATTGTTTGTTCAAAGCCTTAATGTGGAAAGGTTTGTGGAAATAAAATTCGGAAAAATACTTTTCAGCTATGTTCGGATTTATTACACAGGTGTTTGTACCACTATCAATAAGAATACGGAGACCTGCACGGGGTGTTATAATGTATGGAAGCCTTGGAAGAGAATAAACATTGTTTAAAGTTTCTATATTTTCTTATTCCCTTCTGAGGCTTGTATCACAAAATTTTCATCACAGTAGTGTTCTGGGAGGTCCTCTGTTTCATTTCCAAAAGTTTCAGCTTCTTCGGAATTGTATCTCACAGAGTGACAAGGCTCATCAGCCTCTTACGTGATTATTATAAGGATCTGATTCTTGATGATGTAATTCCTCTGCTATATGATGAGGTTTTCCAGAAGATTGAAAAAATTTATTTTGTCTGTAAGGTAGACGAGGTTTGGCTTTATGAAGAGTACTTCTATCTATCGACATTGGAGTAAGTTTGAATCAGCTGGGTCTTTGTTGTTGAATAAAATTTGGACGAGCTACTTGTATTTTATTATTGCTATTATTTGGATGGAAGTTGGGACGATATTGTGCTTGAGGATGTGTAAAGCCTAATTGTCTCTGAGGCTTTATAGGAGAAGAAAAATTTGGTTGGACTTGAAATCGAGTAGTTGATGGTTGTACATAACTTGGTGCATTAAAATTTCCTTGATATTGAGGCCTTAAGTTTGAAATTTTGGCATCAGGTAGCTTAAATTTGGATCTCAAAAATAGTGTAACAGATCCTTCATGTCTATAAATGATTCAGATTTATGGCAACGATAAAGGGCATCTTGTAACGATGTTGGTTCTATCGTTTCAAATAGTAATCTACGGTTCGCACAAACCGTTAATAAACCGAATAAGTGCTTGTCTCTTATACATTTCCGACTTAATAATAAATACTTCTTTAGAATCTTTCAATTTTATATTTTCTACAATTTTATTTAATTGATCCATAACGCGATTATTGTCGTAATTTAAATAAAAACCACTATATTTCTCGTGATGCTTTAATCACTTTCTTCTACTATAATCAATGGATTCTGTCTATCTTCTACGTAGCTTCTATTAACTATATACACTATCTTATCTATTAACTATAAATACTATAGGCAACTAACCATGCATCTAATTGCCTATACAACAATTATAATATGATTCAAAATTTTCTCTTGAATCTTGATACATTCGACCTAAATCTTGCGCCATTGATTCTTCATCACCGTAAGTATTAATTAAGCAGGTCTTAATATCGGACCAAGTTAACCAGAAAGAATATCGCGAGCCTTGCCTGTAATTTTCGAGGCTATATGCTCTAACATTAGTTTGTTAAACAGGCAATTGTCGTCAGCTTTTCGTACAAAATCTATAAACTTTGTAGCTTGTGAAAGAAAATTGGAAAGGTATTTAGACCCTCCTGAAAATTCGGGAACCATTTCTTTGGCTAGCGAAAGTTCTATATTCGATATTTCATGCTCTCTATAATTATTGGTACCAATATTGCTATTAGTATTACTATCATTATTGGCCATGGATTCAAATCACCAGAATCAAAATATAAACTTCTAGGGCGAAAGTATGGCTTGAATCCTGGCATTAACAGGAGAATAAAATTATTATAAGATAATTCTACCGAAAAATCGTTAAACAAAGTTAAGTTCAATTCAAAAATGTAATATGAAAAGTTAAAGTTGTCAAAAATGGAGTCTAATAAAATGTAAAAGTCACCAAAAATAATTTTAATTTAAGAAAAATTCATAATTTTCATGTATGCACTCTAAGAGTTTGGATATGGAAAGTGAGAGGACTTACAAAAACATATTTCTTCGATAGATTGATGTTCTAGATGGAGTCTTCTGGTTTTTTTCTTCCTTTGGACTGGTCAGCTAAACTGCGAATTCCTCGGTGGACCTTTGTAGTCGGGAGCTGGCTAGCGGGCTGGTGGCGGTCACTCGATGTGGCTGCTACACTGCTCTTCGAATGTTGATATGGTCTCGGACCCAAAAAGAAACAAGTGTCTAAAGTTGTTCCTCTTCGATTTCTTACCAGAGCGGGAGCCAATGAACGTCTTCGCCTCTGGTTCTCCAACGATAATAACCCAAACGCTGGATTCGATTTATTGATGTTCGTATATCGAAGCGGGTGCCAATGAACGTCTTTGGCTTTGATTTTTCAATGATGATGACCCAACCTCTGGATTCGATTTATTGATGTTCGGATCCCTTTCAAACCTTTTAAAACGACCACTGTTATTGATTATCGTTTGTTATTACAATAGACAGCGTTGAGGGATCCCGGTTGAGCCCCCAATTAAGATTATCAAAACGAAGAACACTTTTTAAAAACAATTTATTTCAACGCAAAGGAACCTAACTATTACAACGATTGTCAATAGCTAAATGGTTACCGATTCAAGTGTGTATCGGTATATATCAGCAATTATTATATTTAACATGATACTAACAGAATGGCATACATAGTTAAAGTAATAAAAGAGATTTGGAAAGTGCTGAGGCGTGGTGGCGTTGAACTTTTGTGAAAGGTTCGGACAGGAAACGATATATTGTGATATTATAACAGAAATTTAGTAATGATCATATTATAATAATTTATATGGCTGAGTTACGATTTGGGAATATAATTTATATAACCTATAGCACTGACGAGACAGTCAGGACACACAATGGCGGGCGATAATATATAGCGCTCTACACGAAGTAAGAAGCTTCCGCGGCCTGTGTAATACGTATCAGGATTTGCAAATGTTGCCAAGCCGCTAACTAGGCTTACGGAGAACTGTTGCAAGTTTCAGTGGGGTAATGACTGCCAGCAAGCCTTCAAAAAATTGAAAGAGCTAATAGCTCCAATACTAAGCTATCCCCTGCCAACGGGAAAATTTATATTGGACACCGACGCAAGCAACATGGATGTCGGTTCTGTTTTATTACAGATACAGAATGGCCAGGAGTTGGTTATTTGCTATTTCAGTAAGACTTTATATAAGTCGGAGATAAACTACTGCTTTACCAGCAGATAATTGTTGGCCATTGTGAAATCCGTGGAGCATTTCCACAAATATTTATATTGTAACGTGGATAGGTATTCATGTACTTACGGTTGTTATTCGTTTATTAACTATTTATTTCTACTACCTTGTTTGCTATAGTAGTTGCTTGTATATTTCATTATGTAGTTCTAGAATTATGGTAGAGTTATTCTCGATCCTTCCAGAAACTATATGTGAGGTACAATTTGTCATACTATTGTCAGTTTGATAAGGATCTAGAACATTAATTATGTGCATCTAGATAATCATAGAACATTCTCGATGAATGTCATGTCATGATTCAGGTATATAAAGCCGTGTCGATCACGGGACAGAGTCAGTCTTATGAAGGCAGTGAGTCTTATAAAGTCAGTTGATAACAGTCAGTCTGTGGAATCAGAGGTTAATAGTAGTTCTGTCGGTGAAGGCAGTGACAGTATAGATTGTCAAGGTGACAAGTGGTGACAGTTGTACCATAACAGAAGATCGTGTACAGTGTGTTTGAAAATAACCCATTGGAAGCAATCTGCGAATTTGAGGTATTACGCAAGTGAACTCACCCCACAACGTTTAGCACAGGGTTAAACGTTACAATTGGTGTCAGAAAAAGGGATCTTCGCATTTTGCTGAAAATATATAGTGAATACCAGATCGAAAGATTACGACGAAATGGCAAATTTTGCAGAAATAATGAAGTTCCTAGAAAATCAAGAAAGAAGTAGACAAGAACAAGAAGCAAAAATGAATCAATTTCTAGAAAATCAAGAAAGAATTAGAAAGGAATACCAAACAAAAATAAGTCAAATTCTAGACAATCAGAAAGAAGTAGACAAGAACATGAAAGAATTAGATATCAAGAAAAAGAGGAACAAGAAAGAATTAGACAAGAAGGCCAAACAGAAATGAGTCAAATTCTAGAAAATCAAGAAAGAAGTAGACAAGAGCAAGAATGAATTAGGCAACAACATAAAGAAGAGCAAGAAAGAAGGCAAGTGTTAGAAGAACAACAAACAAGAATAAGACAAATCTTAGAAGAACAAGATAGAATTAGACAGAGAGATAAAGAAGAAGTTGATCAGAAGTTAGTGAAAGTCCAAGAAAACTCCATACAAAAATTTCAAATAATTGAAGACAAGATGATGCAAAAACAAGAAGTTGACCAAAAATTAGAGAAAGTTCAAGAAGGAGTTGAACAGAAATTAGAGAAAGTTCAAGAAAGTTTTGATCAAAAATTTCAATTGATGGAAGAGAAGATGTCACAAACAAAGCCTGCATTGCACTTGAGAAGATCGTCCAATGAAATTCAAAATGGTGGAGTTAATCCAGTTAAAATTAAAGCTCCAAAATTCGATGGTAAACAGTCTTGGTCTACATATAAAAAGCAATTTGATGCTGCTGCTTTGGCTAGTGGTTGGTCAGATGAAGAGAAGGCCACTGCATTGATCTTGGCTCTACGTGACCAACATCTACAACAATTTTATCAAGCACAGTTAAAGAATAAGCAGCAACGGTCTGGAAAAACACTACAACAATATGAAATTGATGTTGTCCGGCTCGTTCGACTGGCATACCCTACAGCTCCGAGAGACTTTATTGACCGGCTAACAGTGCAGACATTCATTGATGGTCTAAGAGATTTTGAGATTCAGCAGGCCTTACGGTTGAGTGGTCTTACAAGAATTGAAGATGCCCTTGCACGTGCACTTGAGTATGAAGCTGCTAAACAGGCATCCAGATCTCATCTCCATCGGGGACAGATTCGACGAGTTAGCCTCATCCAAGAGGAGAAATATAGAAAAAGTAACATCATTAAGCAAATTATTGAAATGTTACGAAAACTGGATGGTCAACCAACTGGACATAATACTCAGAGGGTGTGTTGGAACTGTGGACAAGGAGGACATATCAAAAGGAATTGTTCACACTTTCAATCTAGCAATGAGTCAGAAAATTTCAGTACTCCGAGGTTGTGTTGGAATTGTGGACAAGAAGGGCACATGAAGAAGAACTGTCCACTTCAAACTGGTCATGTACAAGAAAATTTCGAAATCCGAAAGAAAGAAAATTGCGTCCAACAGAAATATCATTATTGCTATAACAAAGACAGCTCAGATATCGAGCCTGATGTTAAGAGGGAAGATGTCATACCTAGTTCGAAGGAGAGCAGTATCTCTAGAGAGAGATCAAGCAGTAGAAGAAAGAGTCTTGTTAAAAGGCGCAGTATAACCAGATGTCGAAGAAGTACCAGGCAATGTGTAGGCACTAGTGTTCGTGGGAAAAGCAATTCACGTTGCAGTAGTCCACAAAGAGGCGCAGGAGATAGAAGGTGCTTCGGCCGCAATAGAAGAAAGCGCATGAGGCGACGCAGTGACCGAGACAGTAAGCGCAATCGCAGTAGTTCACGCAATATTAAAGATAGTGAGATGTACTGCAGTGAATTGACGTCTCCCTGCCATATACCTAGATTGCGTGATCGTGGTTCAAGATCACGTAGTGGTGAAGGTTGTGTGGCCGCCAAGGATTTTATTGGCTTGTGTAGAAGCAGATCACCTGTTCGAGTATGTTCACCTGGAGGTAATTATAGTCCGGTGAAACATTTTGATGATCGCCGAAGAGGATCACAAGTACCGCCAAGTAACCTGTCTTCCTCGATTACTAGGGGTAGGATGGAAAAAAGCCAGCAACTATCAAAACGCGGAACTCCAAAGACTAGTCGACTGAGACGGGGATTAGTTCTACAAGTACAAAAAGTACAAGAGGCCACGACACCAAATAAGGCAATAAAGGGTGAAGACAGAAAAATCACCAAAGGATCCGAAAAAAACAAGCGCAAAGCAAAAAGAAAGTCACCACAAGAACGAAAAACGGGAGAATGCGTAGGTGACGCAACAAGGCAAACCAAACTTCCATGAGGAGGCGAAGATGAAACGGAAGGGAACTGGTTTTAGTCGGTAAAAATCCGATACTGTTCCGATTATTGAAGATTTCATATTCTTTTAAAACAGGTTTTTGTGGAAATGCCTAAGAGTTTTGACAACAGCAAGAAATTCTCGTCTTTTGGTGCAGTAACTGCGCTCTACCTTACTCAACACCTGACTGAAGAAGGCCACAACTTTCTACTGACCGTCTTCTTCCTGCGACAGAATACCTGTAATACCGACATTGCTGGCATCTGTATCCACATAAAATCGGCAACCCGGTTGTGGGTAGGTCAGTAAGGGTGCCGTACATAAAGATTCCTTCAACTTCCGAAAAGCCTCTTCGCAATCTGGCTTCCAGTCGAATGGTTGGTCTTTTACTGTCAGCCGATGTAATGGCTTAGCCAGGTTGCTGAAGTCCTTGACGAATTGGCGGAATAGGTACGTAACCCAAGGATGCTGCAAAGTTCTGAGACATTCCTTGGACAAGGCCATTCTTGAACCGCTGCTAGCTTAGCTGGGTCTGGTCGGACTCCTTGTGAAGATACTACGTGACGGCGATCGTAATTCCTTCCGGAAGCGTTCGCATTTATAAGGGTTCAACTTCAACTTGGCTCATCTCAAATGTTGAAGTACTACTTCTAGATTACGCAGGTGTTGGCCAAATGTCTTACCCATGGCTATCATATCATCCAAATAAACCAGACAGGTCTGTCAAGACAATCCTTTTAGAACGTATCCATCAATCGCTCAAAGGTGGCAGGAACGTTACACAACCCAAACGGCATAACACTGAATTGCCAGAGTCCGTAAGGCGTGATAAAGGCAGTCTTCTCCTTATCTTGTTCTTGGATGCCAACTTGCCAGTAACCACCGCGAAGATACAAGGTAGAGAACCATTCAGTACCTGCCAGTGTGTCGATCCGTGGCAGAGGATAAGAAACGTCGTTGAGGCGGCGATAATCGACGCAGAATCGGGTGGAGCCGTCTTTCTTTCGCACCAGAACTATCGGCGACGCCCAGGGGCTGGTGGATGGTTCTATAACGTTCCGCTCCTGCAAATCAGCCAGCACCAGATTAGTATGGCCCAGATCATCGTCATGCAAGGAGAAAACGTCCTGATACTTTCGTAGCAGTGGCTCAGCTAGTCGTTGCTCACTACCGGACAGGATTCTGGCGTCGGATATCAGATTCTTTAAAGTTGAGGGTAACCTACTCTTATTGGTGCCTCGTTCTTTGTCCACGTGCATCACTTGATTTACTGGATGACACTTCCCTAATTTCGTCCCAGATTTCAGGATCACCTCCTGGTCGCTCATGTTCATGATTCTGACTGGAATTCGATCATCTTGTACTACGTTCAAGGTGCGTCCCTTCAGTAGCTTTCGATTCTGCTGTTGGGGTTCTACCACGCCCACAAACTGTCTACCAGTATCACCCATGACAGCAGCCATTAACACCTTTTCTCTTCATGCCGGAACCCTAGCGTCCTCTTCAATGGAAACCCGGAGAACAGCAGCTGAATCATATCCATCGTCTAAGAGGATCTCTTTACTCTTGGTCTTCAACCTTCGCCCTTTTGGATCAAGATTACAGTTTGATACTCTCTAGAACCCAATAGAACTCTGACCTCACGTTGTCCCAGGATTGGCAAGCGTTCCCCGGAGGCCGTTTGCATCACACAGGCCCGGTCCAATGGTTTCCAGCCTCCTTTGATGATATCGGGTCGGACGTTGCTCCGTACTGTTCCAGTGTCTATCAAGAAGGAGCAACTGGTATCCTCAATTTGTCCATCAACCGTCAAGCTTTGACCTTGGGTCCCGACTTTACTAACGATGACGGCAGCTGATTGATTACTTTTCAGTCACTATGTCTCATTGCACTGGCCTTTCCCATGTCCACATCTTCAGCACCTACGACGTCTCGACAATCGTGTTCCATCGGTTGATTGGGATGAGGGATTGAAGGTCAGTAGTCTCCCCTCCGGACTGGCCTTTCTTAGTTTTCCGAATGCATTGGAGCAGGCGAAGGCCTGTGTCGCCTAGGGCAACAGGCCATGAGATGTTCCTGTTTACCGCATCTCCTGCATCCTGGCACTGATGGACCTTCCTCCTCTATGTTGCCAATTTCTCTGACTCTCACATTTGGCTTGGCCACCCTCTTAGCAGCTTCCAGTTCAAGAGCATGGATTAGGGCTTCACTAATCATCTTCAGACGTTGCATCCGTACGCCCTGCTGGATGTCACCATCTTTAATAGCATCGATGAACGCTGACACTCCAAATCCTGCCCGTACCTCACTGGTGACTCCCTCTAGATAAGCTAGATGCCTTTCAATATCCGCTGCTCACTCCTGTACCGACTCATTGGAGCGTTGACTTCGATGTTTCAATTAGGCGTTAAAGATGACGGCCTGATGTCTCTCTCCAAATAGCAGTTCCATGGCCTCAACCAACTGCTTGAAACTCCATGATTGGCCATCGGGAAGAGATCTCAGAACCTCCATAGCATTTCCGCGAAGTGCCAATACCAGTGCCGTCACCTTTTTCATTGGGCTCTAATAATTCGCGTTAGCGACTGCCTCAGATAGGTTGCCAAAAGGCGCTGCCGTCGTAGGTAGGGGTTCAGATTTTACTCTCAGCGTTTGTAGAATCTCCAGAACAGGTGCGGCTTTCTAAGTTGAGCCGCTCCACAACATTTTCGGTATTGTCTCAATTTTGCCTCAGCATGCTCTCCACCTTGATCTGCAGCTGCTCCATTTTTGCCTTGGCCTCTTCAGCTGTTGTCACGGCGGCGTTCGTCCTACCGTTAACCTCTTCTATTTTGTAGGTCAGGGCGTCCATAATGTTGTCCCAAATGTCCTTCTGCTCTTTCAACTGATCATGAAGGCGATCGACCTGTTCTCGCATCTCTCCCAGATGTTTGGCTTGCTCCTCTTTCAACCGTTCTTCCATACCCTGCTGGATACGCTCCTCCAGTCCCAGGGTTTGCTCAGCTTGTGTTTTGGTTTCGATGTTGCTGGACTGTTCTGCTAACTTGGCTTCGATGTTGCTGTATTGCTCGGCTTGTTGTTTCGTCAATTCGGCGAGGGCTGCCATAATAGATCCCATTTCGGCCTTCCTTGTTGATACGGACATCTTCTGTTCTTGTTATTTGACCAGGATCCCACTTCTGACATCAATTGAACTGAATTGCAGTTACGGGTCGTCTCAGCTTTGCCAAAACGACAAGAAAATACAACTTTCTGTGTTAATAATTTTATTTTACCCAAAATAAAAATTTTATGGCACGCCACTGTCTATTTTATTTGGAAGCGAATTATTCGTTGCCACGTGCGGTCTGGTCGCAGATGACTTCTTCTTTCTCGATGATTCAGCTGGGAAGAATTTGATTTCGACTCTCACTGATGATTGTTCTACAAGTTTTCTAGGAGTTTTCGTATGAGATTTGCAGTTTATATAGGAAACTAGATTGATCCATCCTTTTCCCACGTATTTGAAGGGAATTTGCATATTCCTCACACTCCGTAACAGATTGGTTTCATCTGGACAGATCCTTGGCATTCCATGCTCATTCTAAGTGAAATTCCTTCTCTTGCTTTTTGTTGTAGTAAATAGAGGAATTTTCGTTTTTCCTAATTAACTATTCAATCTTATTGAATAGTTAATTAATTTTCAGTACAATATGTACTGTTTTTATAATCATATTTACCCCTCTTATAGCAGAAATATTGAGAAAGGAAAATACTCTTCAGAAATTGTTGAAGTGAGTTTTAAAACAAAGTGACAGCATTCATACTACTTTTTTTATCTTTTTCATGAAAAGTAAAATGAATAATCTTGAAAGTCATTTTCTATAAATTTTCTTCAACAATTTGTAGAGGTTTTCATTTCTTTCTCTTCTTATCAGCTCTACGATAATACTTTTCCATTACTTTGAATCTGCCGCCATTATCGAACACACCGTTCAAGCGTTAGGTCACCTTTCTCCTGGAGGTAGTACGTCCACTATTTATTCTTATGCTGTCGTACGTCGGTGGTCCGCTATTTTCACCTTTTGTCTCTATCTATTAATGCCTAATAAGCACTTTGAGTTGGTTGTCTAACTTCACAAATTTTGATTTTCTTTCAAGATCTGTATAACAATAACAAACGATCTTCGTGTACCAAAAAGCCTTTGTAACGCTTAAAATTTAAGAATATGCTGTCTATTCGGCAACAAGAGAATTAAAAATATCCTTAATTTGTTTCGATTAGCATAATTGTTGACAAAATTACTTTATGGTCATATCCATTGATATCGTCTAAAGGAGCCGAAGGAGGTACCGATAAATAATGATAAATTTATCTAGTAAATACAACAAAATTTCAGTTTTATTAGTCTTTTAACATATTGCTCAATATATGTAAGATAAAGGCTGTAGTACGCTTCATTTTATAACATTGATAATGAAATCTTTTGAGTTTAAATTCAACAATTAAAATATAAAGACATTTTAACGAGATATATACAGCACAACATACAATTTAGGTACCTATAAACTATTTTAATTTTCTTGAAAGGTTCAAAATATTGTCACCATTTTATGTACGAACTAATAGCAAAAATATAATTTAAAAAATTCATATTTACAATTCCATAATTTGCATTATCGAATCTATTTTGTAAAGGCAAATAGACAATGGCAGAATCGACAAGCACGTATTATCAATATATATCATTATAAAATAAATGGAATAAATCCGAAAAAGTATCTTGTGACAATACCTAACGCTATATTCCTTATAATGGGATCCAGAAAAAATAACAATTTTAATAGCTTATTTACATTTTGCTGTTAGATCACTAGCTTCTGACTGTTATGTCACATAAAGGATTGTTACAGTTTTCGAATCACTTGTTCTAAATAATTTATGTTTAATCTTGGAAGTAATTTTGTTTATCTAAAAGGTGTAAAAAATATTATTTTTTGGACCTCGTAATCACAGGGACCATTCTCTAAATCAAAGCGAACAATAACTTCAATGATAAAAAATATGTAGATCATCACAAGCAACCCAAACATTCAAGATTTAAATATAATCAGCATTAACTTGATAAACACTGACGATAACATATTTTGTGAGATGAGATCTTTTTGAATGGATTAGGTTGTTAGATTAACTGGCATGAAAGTCAAAGTATATCACTTTCCTGCTACATTTTTTTCATTTATTGATAATCATAATTTGCATAAGGAACTTGACCAAAATATGATGATATATTCCAATTTTTTATAACATAAATTTTAGAATAAATTCAACCCTTTAAGTGTAAAATGTGATGTTCTTGGCAATAAGACGGGAACAGATTATTCCCAAGGTACATACGATGTAACGAAAAATTTATTTCAAATCAATTAAGGCAACGTAATTGCACGAAAACTAAAAAATAAGTGAATATGGAGGGATGAGGAATATCTAGTATAACATAAGAATGCAAATTTTTGAATTGCACAGACTTACGAAGCATAGTATACAAAAATAAATAAAACTTTTAAAACATTAAAAAAATATATATACCCTTTGCACTAAAAATCACTTTAAAACTAACTTCACCCCGATATCTCATACAATAACTTTCATAAGCCCGGCTTGACTATTCGTACCTAAACTAGAATCGTCCAAGGAGTCCAAATCTAATGCACTTTCTATCATTGTAGTGTCTTGTAACAATCGAAGCCTATTGGCACTAAGTAGGTTATTTTCTTTATCCTGCTTCGTCAAATCATTATCAAGTTTCACATCTGGAAACTTTGATTTAACACCAATTTTATCTAGTATATGCGTTTCACGAAGAACTATCGGATCCAAGTGAAGATCGTCAATATTGATGTTGGTTTGTTTGAGCTCAATCTGTTTCTCGACCTTTGTGTTCAAATTGTCGCCGAAACTTTGAGATTTATCCAACGATTGTGATGGCATTATGATGTTGTTATAAACTGGAGAATGATTTAGGCTAGGTTGCGAGTTGTAATGTTGCATATCCTTCTCCATTGACCTTTGTAACTGTAAGACGGGAGCAATCGCCACAGGTTGTTCACTTGTTACCAAGTGCGTGACACTACCTGCATTGCTCTCTGGAATAAGAAAGCAATAGTAAGATTAATTGGATGCTTCTCACTCTTGCTTGATAAAAAATTAAACTGGAAATAATTTACTTTCATTTTATATAAAAATTCAGTGTCTTCATTATTTTATATGTAAATTATTGATTACTTTTAATTGATGTAAAAATAGAAGAACACTAGATTGTTTTAGGTTAACATCTTATTGATTGAATTTCATAAAATGTATCTTCCTTCTTATTTTATTATTGTTAATAGTGTCTGTACATCTACGAAAAAATCGGCATGCTAAAAATGTAACAAATAGGGTTAAACATACCGCTACTAAACCGTAAAAATGCGTTAAATGGTAATGCTGTTCTTTTCTAATTTACCAACAAACTCACACAGTTTAAAATCTAACTTACCAGAAAAAATAACACCAACACACCTCCACCAATGTACGAATGCGGAAACAGAAATATAGCAAAGGTCGAATAATGGAATATATACTTATTTTTACTACACAATTCACGTTACGACATATAATAATATTTAAATAATAAATTTTATAAGGTGAATAGCCAAAATTTCTTAAAAGCAACACAAATCATCAATTAGGTTATTTTATACAACTCTGAAAGGAGGTATTGTTAAGGCCTCTATGAATATTCATCTGTACGCCTTGAATGATACTCAGAATTGAAACAAGAAAAGCTAATTCTGGAAACCTAATTATTTTATTGTGCGCGTTTTTCTACAGGTGCAAAAACGCAACAAGTTAATATTTAGAAAGAATTCTAAGTAAGTATCGCAATATTCCTATCTTTAGTTCTGTTTTCATAATTTTTCTAGCATACTTGAAATAAAATAAATAATTTAATTTTGCATGTTAGTATTTGGTTAAATGCGGTCATTATACAGGGGTAATTAAAATGTTGAAATTTAACTCTAATTTTTAAAACCCTGTGTGTAATCTATTTTCAAAAACAATTATTTTTGTAATCCCATTATATTCATTGGTTCATGTCTCTAGGCGCATTAGTTCGGTTTTAGAGTGAAATGTCACCAACAGATTACTTTAAGAAATGTTATTTTTATTGTCCACAAGTTGTTAATACCAAAATAAACAATAAACATAAAAGTACATACTTAGCAATCGAGTCAGAGTTAGCGAAGTAGCTCCAACTACGGTAAATGAGGTTCGTAACATTATTAACAGTATGGATCACCGTAAGCAGGCAGTTATATAATAAATCTCCTGGATGGTAGAATAAAATCTATTATATTATTAAAACGCTATGCCTTATACTGTAGTCGCTGTTTTAGGCCCTTTATCATAAGAAAACCCATACATATAATTTACCAAATTAAAGCTGACAGTATGTAGATTTACCAAAAACAATCGAAATTACCAAAATCTTAATTAGTCATGTTCAAAACATTATTAACAGTTTTATTTCTATTAGGCCTACTCCCTATGGATGGCAGCAATGAGAAATAGCATATTGCATATAGTTGACAGGGTTTGATCGGCTATATTCGGTGTATTCAGCAACGACGACCATTCTTTGTCTATTATGTTATTAAATGAAAAACCTCTCGCGGTAAAATAGCCGCGTGTCGAAACCAAAACGCTGGCCAAAACATTTTTGATATCAAGTTTGTGATTTAGTTTCGACTGTAGTTAAATTTGTACACAAAAATAATTTCGATTCATTAAGAACGTTGAGATAACTAAACAAACAAACGCAATTACAACAACGTTCCGAATGAGTCCAAATTGTTTTTGTTTATAAAACTAACTTAAATGATTATGGTCACAAAATTGATATCAGAGTTTTGGTTTAGTCAATCGGCTATTTCACCGCGAGAGGCGTTGTTTATTCGATATCAATGATTTTGGAATAGAAATGGTCGAAATAATAAATACATATACCACCGTAGGAATACTAACTGCTCATTTTTTCCAGCGCAAGCTATTTTTCTATCATTATTTACGCATAAGAACAGGTAATTAATGATGAAAGAAAAAAAATTGAATCTATCCACCGCGCCGCTTCTTAAGACTTAATGCTAAAGTCTGAAAATTTTAAAAATTCTTCAAACGAGTTTTCGACAACAGGTCGATTTGTGCAGAGCCGGCCAAAATGGTGGCCAAACTAATGCTCAGTTTTTTGAGTACCTACTAATCCCTAAAGTTTGAAGGAAATCAAAAAAGGTACGTACACACATAGACGGACAAAACTTATAAGAACAAAATATCGAGAAATGCATCTATTGCAACTAATTTTGTTTACTAGCGACTAAGCCCTAAAAACTGAGATTTTGGCTTTTTTCAAGCGGCCATTTTGAAGTATTCGATGGAGCAATTTTCATATATTATTAATAATGATAGATTCAATATATTTTCCGATTGTAAGTTCCTAGATTTTTTCTGATGACACTTATAGCCTTCTACATAAAACGTTCTTGATTGCGTATCTAATCTAATTATATTAAACGAGCAATGCTTGTATATATCCTATGTTTAAGCTTCCGGATTTTAATCTAGAGATCCTCGGTTCGAATCTTGTTCACCTTTGAGTTTTTTTTTAACGAAACCCATTTTTTAAATAAAAGATTTTAATTTAATATGAGTTTCTAATAATTTAATCGGAAATTTTCACAGAAAATTCGTACATATTTAATATATTGCGACCCTTAAGCTACATATTAGCTATTTCAAGGAATGATCAGCAGATTTTGGTAAAAATTAGCAAAAAGGGGTTTTCGGAGTCGAGAAATCGATTGACGATACTTCATATTCAATCGGTGTGACCCTCGAGGTCCACATTAGCTATCTCAAGAATGGCTCCGCAGATAAAAGTTTCAGTATGTATAGTGTTTGGGGGTTGAGAAGTCGATTGGTGATACAGCTGAGTTCTGGTATGTTTCACATTTATATTTATTTTGAAATCTTTAAATTCTGAGCCATGTGAATGATTAAAGCAATATTTACCGATCGCAATACATTCTAACTATAAATATGCACATTTTTTAACTTTCAAAGTAACTCTTATAGACCCACTCTAAATTCTGTGTTACACGAGAAACGCTCGGTCGCCCAAATATTAGGCATAATATAGCGAGTTTAATTTCAGCACACTATGTGTGTTTTCGTCACCCGCGCACACTGCCGTCCTCTGTGATTAGAAAGCTAAACCCTTTATAAATATAGTTTGAATACCCGTCGAATGGGGTTTCGTCATACCTTGTCTATCTCTTTTTTTTGTTTGTAAACTAGGTGAAATAAAATTTTAACGTCATAAACATATGTCTTCGATCAGATCGGCTGATTGTTATTTTGACGTTTGTTCTTGTTCTCTTTGAACATTTTTTTTTCGAAAGTGATTAATGGCGTTTTCGAAAATAGAGGACTACTGCTCCAAAATTAGTACACACCCACTTGTCATTTGCTGTCAAAAGGTTGCTCCCTGTCCTCATGCCAGATGCCAGAGCAGTCAGAGTTGCTCTCAGAGCAATCTGGGAAAGATTCACGGGTAAATCAAACACAGAAATCTGATTAAGAGCGGGAGCTCTATCGCCAATCGAACATGACAGTTGCTCTCAGAGCATTCCAGAGCAGTTAATCGAAAACGCTATTAGTCCCTTAATAAATATGTCAAGTGTCAGTGTTTTGGGGTTAGGTAAGTTAGGTATTAAAATTTAATTCAAACTATTTACGACATGCGAGAAATGGCAGATGACGTCCGGAATCGAGACGAAACCCCATTCGATGGGCATTCAAACTATAGTTAAACTAGAACGCTATATAGATCTATACAGCGCTCTAGTTAAACCCATGATTTCATGTATTAACCGCTTGTATTAAACTAAAAAAGTATTTTTTTAGGTTAAGTGCAGCTGTATTGTTTTGGATGAATATTTTTTCATTTTTGAGTAGGTAAGTTAGTTGCCTTTATCAGTGCAAGACTCACAAGATCACATTTCTTAAAGTAAACGGATTATGACGAGTTATTTTCGCTGTAAAAATGAATCAATGCAACATAAGAAATAAATTTTAAAAAAAATAGCAAAATAATGATTCTTGATGAAATTTTATATTAAAAAAAAGGACAACAAAACTATTCCACAAGGTCTTTGAAATTGGGGTAATATAACACAAATAACTTTTTGCACCAGATATAATACAATATATACAAAAACCGAAATGATATATTATCCAGTTTGAATTGTTTGAATTTTTCTTTAAAATGACCTTAAAAATGTATAATATTCAATATTCACTTCGGATTAACTGAAATAAAATCTTTTGAAAAAAAAGAAAAGATGTGAATGATAGACAATATTTAGGTACTGATAAATTTCGCTTATTCTGAAACGTTAAGCCAAATCTCACTCATAGATTAGAGATATTTATATTTTAGAATATACAGTTATAGGTAAGATTATTATCAGTTACATTAAAATAGATATATATATATATATATATATATATATATATATATATATATATATATATATATATATATATATATATATATATATATATAGTGATTTCTTTATGTCTTCAAAACTAAAGTAATTGTATCAATTAGATGAATGTATGGTCTTATTAAGATTATATGTTAATATATTATTAGTTATTTAATATTCACATTATGGAAGACTGAGTAAATCAGTGATAATGATCTTGTATGTACAATTGGCTAAATTCTGGTACTGGGAAATTATTAACTTTAACATTGGGAGCATAGTTCAAGTTACGGTCACTGTTGTTTATCTTAACAACGCAATATTCATTGTCAACATGCATATTTTCATAAACACAACTACTTTTCGGTCTAGGTCTCCGACCATGCCTGTATTCTTTCGGTTGCCCAAAATTTGAACTATATCTCTTCTCGGGCGGTGTATAAGGTCTCGTCTGAAAATCAACAGGGGGCGAAGGAGGTGGCTCCTGTTTACTGCTAGAATATTCGTACAGTCTGTCATAATCTCGTCTAGCTTGCGAGTAGAACTGATAGAAATTATCGTACTCCGGAGATTCATCGAAGTTCACATTACTTTTCATGTATGGTAACGATGGGCTATTTTTGAAAATATCCTGATCAGGTTCATATCTGGATTTTCTATTTTGAAGAGGCAGTAAGAGTGGTGCATGAGAGGGAATAATTTTTTGAGTAGCGCAATTTTTGGACGGTATTATTTGTTGGGCGCGATACAGATGTTTTTTGATTGGGCTGTACATACCTGTCGTCTCGGTCGTTTGACGATAGATACCTGGCATGTCATTGGCATTCATTGTTGCTTGTTGTTGCAGATTGTTCTAAGGGCAGGAATGAATTAATTATTCATTAAGATGAATATTTTTTCTCACCTGAACAACTGGGCCGTAATATTTTGAAGCCAAAACAGGTTCTGCTGTTACGGTGCGATCTTCTGGCGGAAAATCTGTTACAATGCCTCTCCTTCGGAATTGAACAAATATATAATTTTAATATGACTAAAGAAATAAACGCATTCAGAAAAAAACAACTGCAAGATTTCGGTCTATTATACGTGTTTTCTGTTCAAGCATTACTGGTATTGACGGGAAACCTTGGGTCAGCAAAAAATATGATAACCACAATGGATTTCAAGTATCAAGGTGGATCAGACGCGAACTTCGTCTTTAGGATGGACGTATAAAACAGAAACTGTATTCATTTATCCTTTAATTTAGCGTAGTATTCATATAGCGACAGGTATTCAAAATATTTATGACTAAAATAATTTCTATAAATGCTATTTAGATGAATTCGGCCACTAAGATTAATTTAGGTAAATAATAATGATCCAGATTTATTATTTCTAATATAAACAATATTTATCAAGGCTTAGTTTTATGAAAATATCTGAAGATGCATAAATTAAATTTATAAGAAACAAACCCATGCGTACCTATCTATAAGAGATGGTGTAAAAGGACCGCAAAGAATGTGAAAACAGTTTAAGCAAACGTTTCCTTGGGAATACGGATTGAAACTTTCTTGGCCCCTCTTGCTTGTGAAGGAACCTTTAATCTGTGGAAAAAACATTGTTACAAACGATATCGAAGAGTATTAAGTTACAAAATAATTTACGTCCTCGTTAGTTGTTTGATTACTGGTTGTTAAATAAGTGTGAAATCCAGCCAAGCCAAGAATGCTCCAGACACTGAAGAAACAGATTATAGCTACGATAACGCTAGGTGGAGACTCTTTAACAGCATCCAGGAATTGACGTTCGTCTTTTGTTACTAGAATTTAAACAGAAAATGAAGTTTTGTTCGGATAATATTTGGGTACTTACTTAGGATCAGATGAGCAACAGCACAGGCAAATATAAATACAGCCAAGAATGCCAAAGATACTATGAACATATAAAAGAATCTGTAATTCCTTCTGCCCACACAATTTCCAACCTGTAAAGTGCAAAACAATTAATAAAATACCAAATAACTATACATTAATTCAGTAACGATTTTTTATTGTTTTTTTTAATTATCACACACCCAAGGACAATGATGATCAAATCTGTCAACGCAATTATCACATAAACTGCAATGTGATGCTCTAGGTGGCCTGAATATCTTGCAGGTAAAACAATACTTCAACTTGACTGTTTGCCCTTTGACAAGGACCTCTTTCGTTCTTGGAGGCGGTCTGAATGTTGGACTGTTTGCAGAGTTAGTAACTTCTATAAATTATTAAATATATTTATTGTCCCATTTAACACATTTAATCATGCATAATTACCTATTTGTTTTTCAACATAAGCAGCTTCCTCTGATGTGGCTCTCGGTATGATCCCAGGATCAGATAGACTTGTTCTTAAAAGGGAAGACATTGTGAACAAAAACAACAGTACCCCAATTATGGGAATCGCTATCGTTACATTCTCTGCTAAATATTTACAGCTGAAAATTATTTCATGTTGGTTATATAATGTGCGAATTGGAATGTCACAGACTTACTCGAATATAAAAAAAAGAATGCTAGTTGATGTAATCAGGAAAACTGTGAGTAAAAACACTCCCGAATGAGGGGCTGTCATTAATCTACCGTTACAGTAAAACCTATTTCTACCCTGAAAAACTTCCCATTTCCTGGTAATTCTTTCTTTTGCCATATCTACGATTATATCGCTACCTGAAACATACATATATTTCAAATGTTCTATTGCATCTGTGGGTTCCACATTACTTCCAGAACGACGGGTCCATATATTAACAACTCGATACTCCCGATTCACAGTCATATATAATAAGTGATGATGAACTTAGGAAAATTATGTAGCCCTACAAACTAAATAGAATATTTCACAGCAGTAGCTTAACTCATAGTTCATGTATAGTCCTTCTCATATCTTGAACTGTTCACTTTGCCCATAATTAAGTAACACATCTCAATGAAGCACACATCATTCAAATTAATCACACGGTTCAATTGTGAAATGATCGTATTAACGCAAAAATTTACCACTAATCTAATCAAATTGTTGTTCTGCTTTTTGACAGATTATGAAAAAATGAAAACATGACGACATGACGTTTCTTATGTCACTGTCGGAATTTGATTTTGAAAATCGAATTTCTATGAAATTTACCTCAACAGGCATATAAATAATAAAAGTATGCGAAACTATGATGAGAAACGATATAAACATGTCTTCGCAACATAATAATCTATTTCACATCAACCTAATATATTATATATTATATGCTCTATCTCATAATACATCTTTCCTATCATAAAAGTCCATCATTTGTCAGCTAAATAGAGGTAGTGTTCTCTGGCTAAATAGCAGCGAGTTAAGAAGCTCTATAGACAGGAGATATAACACCTGAGGAGGGGGTGACGCTGTGAACGACGGCAGGGTCGTGGCCTAAGATCGGGTCTGCGCATAACGAAAGTGCGCACCCAACATGTGTCTTCTCTGTCTCCGTATCTATATATTTTATCTATGTTCTCTGTCTCCTCTCTCTGTGAAGTGAAATAGTGAAATTCAAATAAGGTTAGAGAATTGAGATATTAAAATGCGTGAAGATCAACTTTTAGAAAATTACATTACTCATTGTCTATTGATGATTGCTTGTAAAGCATGCTATATTTGAAACTAGACGCTTGAGTGTACATGAAACAAGGCGCGCTGAACTGCAATATAAAACAGGCTCCAGAAAACTTTTAAAAGTATCATTGAAAAGTGGGCGACTTTTTTGTCTATGGAGTGACTTGAAATGTGGTACAGCGGTGATTATGCGGAATACATAGAGTAAATAGGTTAGGTTAGAGCGGAATATGAACAGATTGCAAATGACCTTCTTGTATTATAATATGTGAAAATCGTTTGGATAGCATAACGCATATGATGAAAATTGTTATAGAAATAAGATCTGCTTTAATTATCTATTCTCATAAAAGTAGTTTCGTTGGATAGGATATTGAAAAAGTAGGTACATTTAAGTAGTGTTTCTTGTCTTTATGGGATTCCGAATTAAAAAAAACGATCCAAATGTATTTATTGCGCATTTCATAACAGGTTCCAAACTAGTATTGTAGTTCTCGCTCAATTTTCCCTAAATCTCTTTCTTTTCAACAACAGTCTCTCAATATTGTTATAGAATTATTTGGATCAAAGCATCTGTCCTCGATATGCAGATCTCAAATAAATATTTTTTTCGTAGCCGCTCTACCTTTTTTGATATGTTTGAAATGATGACCGACAGCATCAAACCACGTAAGATATTCTTGAGAATTCTGCAGGTAACTATTAACTATTCATTACAATAAACAAAAATACTGATATAAAGTTGAAAACTAATAAACATTGAAACGTCAAACAATAAGATTTGCCTTGACATGAATTTGAATTTAAAAAAATCCCGATGGCCTGTAGTCAGCGGAAAGGTAAATTTTTCAAAATTCATTGAATTGAAATTTTAACAAACTTTTCATTGGTATACCTACATGTTATTAAATAAAATTGTCATAGCCTTGCGGTTAGAGGTTTTTGTTTTGGAGGTTGAATATAAAGCAGACAGTCTATTTCTTTTCAATTAATATGCTATATATTTTTTTAATCAGGGTCTATATTAAGATCTCCAGAAAATGTACAATTACATCAAATTTATATTGAGTGTTCATGTTTTATCAATATTTGTTATTTTTCTTTCTTAATTTTTATTTTTTTATGTGTGTATTTTATGAAAAATTGCTTTGAACAAAAGTTGTAGGTACTGATTATATCTATAACCTAAAATTATTTTTAATAATATTTACACTACTGCTCTTTTTTGATAATTTTTTTAAATGTTTGAATGGTCGCCATTTTGAAACTACTTACCCTTACTTATAAACTTTTGAACCAAATGTTTTTTGGACTAACTTATAGACATACAACAACATGCCGTTGAAATTTTTTCGAAATTCAAAAGTGTGAACGATCGCAATAGGTATATTTCTATAAGAAATTTACCTAAAATACATCAAAGGCAAATGACACGTGTGCACTAACGTAGCGCGCATACCCGATTTTACTAGGCCACGATCCTGCCGTCGTTTACGGAGTCAGCGCGTCACATGGTTTCGTATAGACAGTTGAATCTCCTGTCTACAGAGCTTCTTACAGCGAGTACATAATATTTACTAAATATCTTATTTTTTCTGGAAGATACACCATGTTACTCACTTACTTTTGTGTTCTATGAACTATGTTTTCTATCATATATCGTTATAAAATCTGAAATGCGGACCAGTAATATATTCTGAATACGGTTCTGGAATATACCATCCCAGTACCATAAAAAGGTGTCGTCAAGGTCAAATGTTCCTTAGGTAACCTGTAGCAGAGAACAGAAATATACTTCTCTGTTCTCTGGCTGTAGTCCAGTCCAAAGAATAAATATTATTTGGTCTACTAGTCTATTGACTGTAGAAGAGGACTGCAATCTTCAATGGGCAAGTGTGCTAATAAGAGAGTACCAAAATTGTGGACTAACAAATGTCCCTAGAAGATCCGCATTAGCACTGATTGGTGATAGTGTACAGAACAACGAAAGAAATAAATGGTATAGATCAACAAATTGCATATATTAATACATGAACAAATATAGGGAGGACGAGTAACACGAGTAGCACAAAAAACATTGGGTTATCGTATGTCATTTCGGTGCGTTGTGCAAAATCACGCTGCGCATCCTCATGTAGTATGGGTGAATGAAGCTTAAATACAACAATAGACACTCAGTGAAATACTGGGCAACATACCAAATTGACAACTTATCACGGGACATTATTTCAGCCACTTCTGCTTATAGAACAGGATACAGAGTTAGTCATCCTTCCTTTATATATTCTTGTATTAATGTCTACAGTGATGTTATAGTGTTCTATGGATGTTATGTTTCTGTGATTGAGACAGGAGCACACACAGAACACTACCTGGAGCACAGCTTACCATAACAAACAATTAGGGAGCTCCGCGGCGGCACCTTTGATCTGGCAGTACTATTTATTAGTATTCTGTGAGTACTTGCTTGACATTAGCAAAGAAGATAGATACTACATAGAAGTGTACATCGTATAAAAAATTATTATACAAAATACTCATTTTCGATGGTAGCGCCCTCGTCACTTGGTTAACGAAGCTCACTCTGTTTTCGCCTCAAATTTACTATACGATATACACTTCGATGTAGTATCTATCTTCTTTGACTTTAACACGATGCACATATAACGGTATGCTACGTTTAGAACTCAATTTGGTAAAGTTTGCGCATTTTACCAGTGACGTCACCACTTCGTCGACAAGAGAAGGTTCAACATGTTCGAGTGGTACTCGTGTGTATTCGGGCTCCTTCGTTCTGTCAGCTGCCTTAGTTTTGGCGCAACCCGCGCAAATCTATTATGATATTTGAATCCATAGTTTGAATTACTGAATGATCTGAATATCTTTTTTAATTATTCGAATAACGCAAACTTTGAAAAAATAATCAATTGATATACATCAAAATAATTTTATTGAATATCAAAATGGCTTGTGCTGTAGATTCTTGTAAGAACTATCTTCTGTAAACCAAAGGAACAAAGATTAAATACTATCGTTTTCCGACAAAGAATGAAGAGCTATATAAACTCTGGGACATAGCTTGTCATAGAGATAATAAAATCAATCTGAAGTTCGCGGTAAGTTCAAATATAATTATTGCAATAAATAGCGTGATCATCACTTACAATTCACTTCAGCTCCAATATGTTCCATTCATTTCAAAGAGAATAGTTATTATTATAGTTATTAATGCAAACCATTTTTAATTATAATACTAGAAATGGTCGCTACTTAAAATCTGATGCTATTCCAGAACTACAACTTTTTCAGCCTAATGACGAACAAGAAAATGAAGATAAATGTGAAATTCAAGATAATTCCCGACAGCAGAGCAGACTTGCTGAAGTTAAGGAAACACAAACTCCAATAATACTCAACGATGAACTCTACCTCTTAGGTGGTTTGGAAATGGGTTCAACTTCAATTCATTCTAGCATCTTGTAAATTGCCTTGATAGACCTTGTGAAAAGTATAGAGATATTCCATTTATAAATGGGCTCACATATCTATTATGAAAAAAAATACTAAAACTATCCTAGCTTGTGAAACATGCGATCTTTTTGATTTGAATGATATTGTTGAGTGAAAAAATATACAAACACTTGCGTTTATTTATTCGTTTTGCTATATTTATATTTATTTGATCACTTACCTTATTTGTTACTGTTTGTTTTGTGCTTTTCATTTTTGTTTCGTTTGTATAACGATCTCATTTCTAATTAACGGACAATGAATTCTTTATTATTTGTAAATAGTGATGTGAACAGAAGAATTCTCATATTAAATTAATAAACTAAACAAACTTTGATAAAATATATAGGTAGGTAGGTACTTACTTTAATTAAATCACATTATAATAGATACCTATTATACGCTATAAGAACATTGAAATAAATTTAAACATAAATGATGTATTTTCTATTTTTTTATTGATTATCAAGGAAATGCCATTTAAAATTGTTATAATTCATCAGTTTTAACCATGATAAGTGCTTCGTACTGAATATAACCTATAAATATAGAAAACCCCAATCATAATTTTCTGGTCGAAAGTAGATGGGATGCTCTCAACATCAATAAACCATATTTTCACAAGTAATTCGAATTTACAATTCCATAATAACTTCGGGAAAATTTGATAAATATCCTTTATGTGAATTCATATTTGAAACCGTGCAATGTTCAATTTGTAATTTGACGGTGGTCGTGACGTCAGTGGTCAAAAGTGGGAGGAGCTAGATGCTCGTGGATGCGCCTCGTCATACCAATTGTTTTTATATCATGGACTGTAGCCACAGCTTACCTAACTAAGCTGTGTTGTAGCTATGGACTGTAGAGACTAGCACAATCCAACTTTTAAAATGGTTTATATTGAATAAAATTTATATTAGATATTTGCAACCCATTTACGCATGTTTGCTTCACTTTTGTTTTGTTTTCCGCAAATTGCGTTTTCGAGAAAATCTGGATTTATTTTGCAGTGCAGAAATTTGTTTTTTCATTTTCTCAGCTTGGATTGCATCAAATTACAAATTTCAAACTGCGTTCAATTACAACCAATTTGCGCCTTTCTAAAAAGTTTATTTCATCGCTGGAATATCTATTAATCTAAAGAAAATTGGTTTATTATATCTGATTATCTGCACACGCGATTATTTATGATTTTCTGACTTTGCATGCTGTATTACCAATTAAGTGGTAGTCTTTTTAATAATAATGGTCTTTGGTCAAGCATTTTATGTATTTTTCAAACATTGTTGCCACACCCCAGAACGTCTTTATTTCAGGTTCTCTTTTTATTTGTCTACCTATGGATTCTACGGTTATATTCTCATATGTCTCTGTTTCTTCCTAAAGTAGTAGTAGTATTATCTGATTCTGTGATGACACATATGGCAGTCCAAATGCTACGTCTGCTACGTCAGAAATTCATAAATAATCTCTGAACCTGTGCAGAAAATCAAATATAATAAACCAATTTTCTTTAGATGAAAACAATGATTTTTTTGTCTTAACACAATGGTGAAATGCGAGACTCTTGGATACAAGAGTCGCTGTCGAAAAAAGAATATGGTGTTACGTCCACGATTTGGTCCTCATTTTGATTCACTTGCTCTCCGAATGCGATGTCTCCTTGGTAATTCCATGATCTAAGGGAGTAATTATTACTTTGTTACGGTGCCATCACTTAGCACTTAGCATTCCTCTATCAAATGAAAAAAGTTAATTTACTATGCAAACGCGCGAACATACATAGAAAAGAGACATAAATTGAATGGTATACCTTCCACATCTTTCGAAGCCGGTTAAAACTACACAAAAACTAGTTTATTAATTTTTGAGAAGGATTTTCATACAGTATATCGCACAAATGAGAAAATATTTATTAAAAGTCGAAAGAGTAAAACTTTCGATGTTGTGTAAGGGATAATTTTTACTTTTTTGTTTTTCATATCATAAGATTCTAAATCCAAAACTATTGATTCTATGGTAAAATATATTTATCGAGATTACACAAATAATCCGACTTGGAAATACTGCTGAAAGAAAAGAATATAATGGAATCGTAATCTAATTTATTTCTAACAAAAATGTATTTTAAGTTTTGAAAAAAAACACTTTTTGCAAGGCATTTTTGAAGGAAAGAGCATTCTCGATAATCCAAATCAGAGCACGGTTAGTATGCAAAATGCTCAAACGCAAATAAAAACAACATACAATGGATATCACTTTGAATATCAATATTTTAAATTTTCCCGCTATCCCCAACCTAAATGAGTACATTCTAAGGGTGTTCGAGCAGCGGTTCAAACCAGTCCCAAACCGTCAGACGCCTGCGCACTTCAATTTACAATAATTTATTTCCAACTACTAGTAAGATGTTCGAGCAGTAGTTTGACGATTTCCAAACTAGTCCGGACTCAGTTTGAGACAGGCGCAGTTGAAGCGTCTTCTTCTTCTTTGGGTATAGTGTTCTCTGTTGTTGGAGAAATCTTTTTCAGAGAACACTACCACAGTCCTAAACTAAACCTTGATTTGTGTTTTGTCCATCAGTCTTTCATTGATGTTCTCTCTTATCTTTGGTCATAAAACATATCTATCGGCATAGTCATTTGGTCTATAACGACGAAATTGTAAGAAAGTGGAAGGGGTAGTTTGCAAACTGCAGTTTGGTGTTCGAGCAACAAAATCCCAAACCACTTGGAAACTGTTTCAAACCGCACATGCGCATTTTAAACAGTTATCAAACCGTTCCAAACTACTGCTCGAACAGCCTTTCTATACTGCAGCGCCTATAGGTACAGCAAAATTGGTCTCATTTTATCAACACTAAGATTGCACTCCTCCTATACCCTCCATACCACCATAGGAGGGAGTATACTTAATTTGACCTCGAACCGGAACGGTGCCAAAACATGGCGGCATTTCTAATGATTGTCTATTTTACCGTGAGGTATAATTTGTTTCACGAATGTTTGCTTCTGCTTTGAAAACACGAAAAATGGATTTTTTGAAATGTGTGGACTAACAATTTTGAGATGACATAAGGTATTTCATGATAATGAGATGCGACGAGACGTATGGCTTGATGTACGTAGTTCTTGAATGATTTCACGCAATATCCATCATTCATGAAACAAAATATATACATACACTTGCGCGTGATGACGCATAAGCGCAATCACACAACAGAATGAGTCATTCACGGTTTCATGGTGCCAAAACATGGCCGATCTGGTCTCACGGAGCGTGAGCCGTCTGAACGCATAGGTTCCCTCCAGTCCTTTTCTTCCTCCACGGTCTTTTTTTTCACCGTCAACAAAGCCACTTTGCCATAAAACACCATTGAAAGTTTTGTTTTGAATTTTGTTATTTCACGAATTATAATTTGATATATTTTTATTTTAAAAGACCTATACCAAAGATAATGGAACTCATCTCCATTATCTTTGCCTATACAAACAGAATAATCATTTAAAGTGGCAATATAAATTCTGTTTATAATTAAAAACATATAATTTTTTGTTTTATTGATAAAATACAAAAAAGTATATATAGTAAGATGAGAATGCTTTACAAAAATGTTTCTATTTCAGATGTTTACATTAGACAGATAGTATATATTTTGAAGGACTGAATTTTGTAGACGAAAGAAGATATCTTCAGAAAATAGTTATATAATAAAGAATACATCCAATGACTGCAATGCTGCGGGGTTCCTCTTGGCCCCAAAAGCAGATATTGATTCAAGCTTAAATGCCCCTGACACTTTTCGCGGGAGACCCAGATTAGCTCGTTCTCCCCCCGAAAAGACTTGCGGTTTATTACCCTCGACACTGACGGGTGATATGGAAGATTCCAAGAAACGACTAACAGGCGCTCAGGATGGACAGAGCGATAACCCTCCTGTCGAGAATGAAGATTCTGGCAAGGAGCCTACCTCAGTCGACGAAAGGAGCAACAGAGAGTTGTTCGACGGCCCTTGCGCTCAGATTATGGCTGTGGACATCGAAGAAGAAGCGCTCATCCAAAAGATGAGTGAAATTCTCCGTAACATGGTGAACTCTGTTGGCAGACAAAAGAACGTGAACCGAACTATCCAAGACGACATGGTTCAACTTCAAGATAGTCTGGAGGTGCTGAATGCCAGCAGGGAGAGTCGGTTGCAGGCGACACCTAAACTTATTGCGTGGTCTTCCGTTAAAAGCCAATAGCCTGCCATTCTGCCAAAACGGAAAAGGCCAAGGCTGGAGGATACCCCACCTGATGGGGGCGCAAAAAAGCCAACAGACAGAAATGCCCAATGTTGACCCGCCACAAAATTCGGAGACAGACAAGGAGCTCCTTTGGATGAAAGACCCAAAACAACTTAGAAAAAGTCGGAAAAAAGGAGCAGGCTAAGAACGTGGATGGTGGTAGCCTTTCTACGGAAAATCCAAAACCAAAGAGGCAAAGAGCAAGGGCTAGAGCAAACGCCGTTATGATCAAAATAACTTTAGGCATGAGCTACGCACAAGTGTTGGGAGCGATCGGAAAGGAAGTCAAACCCGAAGATTCTGGACGGAGGTCTGCCGCATTAGAAAGACCATTGATGGCGGTCTCCTTCTTGAGCGGGGAACTGCCGGGACAATGGAGTTTTGACGGAAGCCTTGCAAGCTGCAGTAGAAACGGATGCTGAGGTACGATGCCTCTCTCCGATGTCAAGGATCGACCTAGACTCTTGTACGTCCAACGAGGTAAAGCATGCCATCGAAAATGAAATGGAAGAAGGCCTTAGCAAATTATTCAAGATGTCCGTCTTTGCCGCTAATAACCGAGAAATGCGTATGGCGGTTGTAGAGCTTGAGGAAGACGCCGCAATTAAGCTAATCAACATTGGCAGAATCAAGATTGGGTGGGTACGATGCCGCGTCCGGCGTAGAGTGGATGGTGGATGTCACTCAGTGTTACAAGTGCCTCGGCTATGGTCACACCAGGCGAGACTGCAAAGGCCCGGACCGAAGCGATATTTGCTGGCGGTGTGGAAAAAAAGGACATAAGACATCCCCACTGCGTAATCTGCAGTGAACGCGGGGAAGGACAGCTTGCGGACCATGTTCTTGGATCAGCTGCCTGTGAAACTTTCAGAGGAGCTCTGAAATCCACGAAGAAAAACGTGCGGAAATGAAAGTACTGCAAGGTAACCTTGAAAGAAACAGGGCAGGGGGCAGGTGAAGCTTTACTGGACCAAATAGCTCGTGAGATCGGTGCTCACGTTATTATTTCGAGTGAACCGTACCGCAATCGCGATTCGCTTTTGTAGCTGCCTGACCTTCTAGGCACCGCTGCAATCTTGGTGATTGATCGCACTGTCTTTCCGGTCGATGAACATAGCAGTGGAGAGGGATTCGTCTAGGTCCGCAGTAAGAACAGATACGTCATTAGCTGTTACCTGTCGCCTAATGACCTCATGCAGACCTATCGCGACCAGCTCGATGCCTTGGAGGACGCTTTCCATAATTTAGATGGAGACCTCATCCTGACAGGGGACTTTGATGCCAGAGCAGTAGAATGGGGGATATCACAAACAGATACCAGAGGGAGGCTTCTATTAGAGTTGTGTGCCAGGAGAGGGCTATATGTCATGGACATGGGCGACATACCGGAGACCTGGATGCGGATACTCCATATCAGACGTGACTTTTGTGTCTGAAAGGCTCGTCTCGACGGTCAGGGAGTGGAGGGTGTTGGATGTATATACGGGTAGCGATCACGATTATATTGCCTTTGAACTGTGAGAGCCGCATGCAAATCGCAGTTCAACCTATCGACCACTGGGATGGAACACCGTGAGGATCAACAAGGAAGTATTGCATCTATGCACGCTTCCGACGCATATCTACTACTACGTCCGTCCGGCCTAACAGGAATAGTGCTGAGTCCATTGTTCATGAGGTTTCCAGACTCGTGGTGCGTGCATGCGATTCCGGGATGCCCCGTAAGAAAGTCAATTCGGGCAGACGACCGGTATTCTAGTGGACGGATCAAATCGCCACTCTGCGAAGGCAATGTCTGGCACTCAGACGCAAGGCACAGAGGGCCAGAAATAGACCGCAAGCTGCTCTCAGATCCGAAGAGCACAAAGCAGCCAAGAAAGCTCTCACTAAAGAGATCAAGGACAGCAAATCCCACTGCTGGAAGGCGTTAGTCGAGGATGTGGATAAGGATCCTTAAAGCTTACAAGATAGATACGCGTAAACTCCGAAGTAACTACCCTGGCAACTATATGGAGGAGGCAAAAGTACGCAGTATCGTGGACACTCTTTTTCCTGATCATCCCTTAAGTACCATTCCAGCATTCCTAGTGAAGCCGGAAGATGGAACCATTTTCGGAAAACGAACTAATGGCTGCTGTAAGCTCTATGAAGAACGGAAGAGCTCCAGGACCCGATTTAGTGCCGGTGCTCCTGAAAGTGATCGCCCATATTTACCCATTTCTCCTGTTGAAGATGTACAATGAGTGCCTGAAGGCGGGTGTTTTTCCCTCTCGCTGGAAGATTGCGAGGCTGGTTCTTTTGAATAAAGGAAGAGGTCCCCCAGACTCTCCATCCAGCTACCGACCTCTCTGTATGTTGAACACAGCAGGCAAACTGTATGAGAAGCTGTTGAATCCTAGGCTCTTACAGGCGATACAGGCAGGGGGAGACCTCTCTGAGCGCCAGCACGGTTTTCGCATTGGTCATTTTACCATCAGCGCGATCAGCGAAGTGGTAGCTGCTGTCAGTCGTGCGGATCAGGCTTGTCCTGCTGGTGGACGATAGATATTGGTGACGCTGGATGTGAGGAACGCCTTTAATTCGTTAAGGTGGGTTGACGTGCTCGGAGCGCTTGAGCGCAACTTCATTACCCCTCAGTACCTCTTAGCCATGGTGAGAAACTATCTTCGGGACCGGCGACTTCAATACCAGACAGCAGAAGGACAAAGAACTAAAGTAATTACCTCTGGGGCTGCACACGGTTCCATACTTGGCCCAGACTTGTGGAATATCTTATACGATGGCCTGCTACGCCTTGGCATGCCAGATAATGCGTACCTTGTGGCTTACGCTGATGATGTAGCCGCCGTAATAACTGCCAGAAACGTTGACTTGGCACAGATCCGCCTGAATCATGTAATGCGACGCGTGTTAAGCTGGATGGATGATCATGGCCTAGGACTCGAGATACCCAAAACCGAGATAGTGATGTTGACCAGGAAGCGCATCCCGACGATGGTACCCTTCACAATAGGGACTGAAGTTATGCTATCTAATCGATCGGCAAAGAACCTAGGGGTAACATAAGATTGCAAACTGAGTTACTGGGAGCACATCCGCACGGCTTGTGATGAGGCAGAGAAGGTGAGTGCTTCACTAGGCCGACTTATGTGTAACGTCGGGGGCCCTAGACCGGATAGGCGGAAGTTGCTTATGTCGACCGTCCATTCTTCTGCACGAAACGGAGATCTGGGCGGGAGTTATGAGCATAAAGAAATATAGAACGCGGATGCTGGCGGTACAGCGGAGAGGAGCACTTATAATTGCATGCGCTTACCAAACAGTTTCGGAGGACGCCATAACGATTGTGGCTGGTGTCATCCCAAATAACTTGCTGGCAGAGGATCGCTGTCGTGTATACCAGCTTAGTACCGAAATAGGAAGAGTCGCTGCCTCCGACGCTCGCCCAGAAACCCTGATACGGTTTTCATGTGAATATAATCTTTTTAATGCTGCTTCGCGTGATGAACCAATTTATTTTATCTTGTCATCAAATGGTATAGATACGATAAAGTTACCTTCTTTATCTCTCTTGTAATTATTCTTGAAATGGTCTTCACGGAATTGTTCACTGGTACTCAAAATAGAGTCCGTCTTATTAACTTCTTCTACTTTCCAAAATTTAGATATTAAAGTGTCTAAGCTGTCGTCGTTGACTTGTTTTTGTAGACAATTAACTTTATTGAAACATTGTATTTTGCAAATCGCTAAGTTTCCAGCAACTATATAGCCTAATTGTGTATTCTGCAACGTTAATGAATTAAGTTTAACTTGTCCGTCTAGCATTAATTTCCAAAAAATATTTGAACCCAGAAGCAAATCTATCGATTTCGGAATATTAAAATCCTTATCTGCTAATTGACATTCTATACTTTCTGGGATGTTTATTTATTTTTTACTGAAATATTTTAGTGGTAAATTCTCTGTTATCTTGGTTAATACTAAACATGGTACTCGTATGTGGAAATTGTGTATTTTCGAAAACATATCAATACTGGTATTGTATTTTACATTTGAACTAGCTTGACCGACTCCCATAATTGTGTAATTTACCCCTGTCTAATCTAAGATCCAACCTTGTACACAGCTCTTCGATAATGAAGCTGTTTTGGGCACCACAATTTAAAAGTGCGCGGCAAATGTATTTGTTATTTGTTTTTTCTTGTTGAATCTCGACAAGAGCGGTGCATTGGCGAATCCAATTACCACACTACGTGGGAGGGCGCCACTGTAGATAGGTAATGTTTATAGGAAAGAACAGCTGATTCTATGCAATCTTTATGAGAGTACGTTAGTGTGAGTTATTTGATCTGTGTTTGAGGACAATTATTGTGTTTTGGAATAAAAATATTCGTTGGTTATTATAATATAAGGATTCAAAATGAAAAGTAAGTACAATCATTCATTAAAATTACAAAGCGAAACAAGTATGTACACGTAAATTTAGCTTATCTTGCAGATATAATTGCGGGTATCATGGAAGCGGCGATACAATAAGTGTTTTTATGTTTATTTTAACTGAAAATCTATAACAGGTGGTGATATAAATAAAATTAAAATGACTTGTCATACCTGCAGTTTTGTTTATATATTTCCGTGTAAATGATAATAAACGACCAGTTTGAAAACAAATGTGTTTTTATTCCGCATTAACTAGAGATATTTTAAAGCTGAGTGAATCAATATAAATAAAAAAGTACAGCAAAATCTAAAGAAATACAATATGTTTATCGTATTTCCTTAAAAGAGCAAGTATTTTTATCTGAGAAAACACTTCTATTACAAACAAAAATCAATTAAGAAGTACAGCGACTCCAAATTAGATGTTTCGCAAATTTTCTGAACAGAGCAAGTAAGTTACTAATAAATTTTCAGCCATAATACATAGAAGATATTATATATACATTGAGGAAAATAATATAAATGAGTTAATTACTTTAATAAAACTGTTTCCTAAGCTATCCTTCTATCCACTTTCTGGACCACTACAAAATTGTTCTTGGTATATACACATCCTGATCCTTTATTGGGAAAACGATGAAAACGGATTGTCCATTTTTCAGCGATATTACGATATTACACCACAATTTGTATTAAGAACAGTTTTCATAGGCACGATGAGTGAAATTCACATGTTAACAGATACGAATGTAAAGAAACGATTACCTATCTGTTCTCAGTTAGTTCTTTTACAGGTAGAGGGCGAACACTTGGCTGGATTCGCCTATAAGATAGTTTCTGAACCCACCGATGCTGTATTGCCGGCTACTACGACATTCTCTTGGGTTTTAGAAGTTGAATTATTTTCTGAACTGGAATTTTGTGTTTGTTCACTGTTACACAATAATGTATTGTGCGATTGGTGACAGTTTTTACATCGCGTTGACTTGCAATCTTCAGTCCTTTGATTGTTCCGAAGACAATTTAAACATAATTTTGATTTGATACATTCCTGCTTTCGTTGTATAGGATTCAAACTTAATAGACTCGGACATTTATAGATTGAATGTGTTTTTTTACAGCAATAGCAACTAAAATTTTGCGCGACCGCTGCATTTAAGCTTGATTTACTTTGCTGAGAATATCTTTGAATGTATTGATATCTTGATGCTCTAGAGTTATTGGTTTGATTTCTGGTTTCGGGGTTTTTTATTTTTTGCTCTTGGGCGCTCTCTAATATTTGAATGCGTTCTTCTAAGAAGAAAACATTAAATCTAGTGTTATAAGTTTTGTTTCTGTGCCCTCTGTTGACACATCCGATTCTCGTATAATTTTTAAACGTTGACATTTGTATTCCTCAAATTTCTGTTTGGAATTAGGGTCAAGTTTGCTAAGAACTAATAAAAAATGATTGTTTCCCATCGATCAACTGGTTCTCCCAATGACTTCAATGAACCTATATTTTGTGTTATATTTTCATATATTTGTATCAAGCTTTCTGAGCATGATTTTTCTAACAAGGGTTGATTCAAGATCGCATCAATGTGGTATTTGATTACCTTTTCATCGTTATCGCACTTTTTTATTATTCTCGCCAACGAAACTCCAACTGAAAGCACTTTTGCTTTGGTTCTGCCTCTCTGAACCTTCACTTAAGTTTGACATTTTACCAGTTCTGGACAGGAAAATTTGGAACAGACTCACTTGTTTCTGGCTTGGCTTGGCAACGTTGCTGTGTTCTTTTTCTTGTTCGAACTCGGCTCGGCGCAGCCCGTGGCAACTCTTATGGGAAAATTTTGACCGTAAGTTGCCAAAGTGTACCGATTGATCGCTAGTATCCCTTCCGACAGTTAGTGGCGGTAACATTCAAATACGTAAATGTTCTATTATAAATATGTTATCTGTCTAACACCTCTAACCCCATTTTTCTGAACCGTTGTTCGTATTTGTATTTGAGGTATGTTTTCTCTGGTTGGATATTTTGAAGGTACGTATCTGAGAAATGAGAGAATATGCACGTTTTCTCTACAATTCTCTGTTGTTGAATGTGAATTTTATTCTCTATTACTATTTTAGTATCTTATTCTTATCATTCGTATCTCATTTATTTCAGTGTCCAGTGTTCGTAAGGCTCCGTGGCAAGAAAATGCCACTAAAGACATGCTGTAAGGCAGCCGAGAAAGCTGGTTGAATCCAGGAAAACATTTGTAATTAGGTATGGCATGATGAAAATACGAAGGAAAATGAAGGGCAACGCAATTTATATATACAAAGTTTTCAACGAAGTTCATCCTAAAACTGGAATATTAAGCAAAGGTATGTGTATCATGAATAGCTTTTTGATTGACATTTCCGAACGTATTGTTGCTTAAGCTTTCCGTCAAGCTCATTATATAGAGATCAGAGTAAACAAAAGAGATCGCAAATAACATGTATGAAATAACTGTTAATCTACTTCTACCAAGTAAATTAGCTTACCATGTTGTAGTTGAAAGAACCATCTAGTACTCCGGTGAAACTAAAAATATAGACAAGTTGTTGAATGAGAATTTTATTCTCTATTTCTATTTTAGTATTTTATTCTTATCATTCGTATCTCATTTATTTCAGTGTTGGTATGGCTCAGTGGCAAGAAAATGCCACTAAAGACATGCTGTAAGGCTGCCGAGAAAGCTGATAAAACCCAGGAAAACATTTGTAATTAGGTATGGCATGAAGAAAATACGAAGGAAAATGGAGAGCAACCCAATTTATACATACCAAGTATTCAAGCAAGTTCATCCTAAAACTGGAATATTAAGCAAAGGTATGTGTATTATGAATAGCTTTTTGATTGACATTTTCGACGTATTGTTGCTTAAGCTTTTCGTCAAGCTCATTAAATAGAGATCAGAGGAAACAAAAGAGATCGCAAATAACATATAAGAAACAACTGGTAATTTACTTCTACCAGGTAAATTAGGGTACCATGTTGTAGGTGAAAGAACCAACTAGTACTCCGGTGAAGCTAAAAATATAGAAAAGTTGTTGAATGTGAATGTTATTCTCTGTTACTATTTTAGTATCTTATTCTTATCATTCGTATCTCGTTTATTTCGGTGTTGGTATGGCTCAGTGGCAAGAAAATGCCACTAAATACATGCTATAAGGTATAAAAAGAAAATACTCAATAGATTGTTTGTCTTGTGAACTCTTTACTGAGCATGCTTCTCTCATATCAGCCCAGATTTGTAATGATGTATTTTTTATTGCAGTGAAATGGTGGTGTATAAGGCAAAATCGAATGTTTGCAGATGAACAACGGAAGAAGAAGGCTGTGGCAAAAGTAAAACACCTCAAAGGCATTTGAAGAATCTAGTTTCCGACTCCTGCTGGTATAGAGAGAGTATAATGAGTGCATAAATGTGAGTATAGCTGAATTTTGCTTGTAATTATTTCAGTTTACTTGTAATATACGGTGCAGATGTTTAAAATTTGTTTTTTTATTTACATGTCTAATTGAGGGGCAACAGAAGAAGGCTGAAGGACTAATGGAGCAATGCAAGGGCAGATGATCAGTTTACTTGTAATATACGGCGCAGATGTTTAGTTTTTTTTTATTTATTTGTCTGATTGAGGAGCATCGAAAGAGGACTGAAGAAGAAATGGAGCAATGCAAGGGCATATGAACTATCCAGCGTCCGGGTCCTGGTGATGTAATAAGTGTTTTACAAAAGCAGTTATTTAGACAGTGCTCTGGGTAATAATTTATTATAATAATAAGTATATTATATAAGTATATTGTTATAGTAATGTATGTTGATGTTCACATTGGCGACCTTCAAGTTATTAAAAAAATACGTCTAACTTTTCGTGTATTTATTATGACTTTATTAATTCCCCTTATATAGTGAAAGGAGTGAAACTTTCAGAAATTGTTGGAGAACACTTAATAAAAAATCTATGCTGCATTCATATAATGTTTTTTAACTTTCTTCAACAATTTCTGAATGTTTTATTCCTTTCTCTACTTTGCGCTACTTTTATATTCCACCGTTAATTTGAATATCCGATTTAAATCTGCCGCCACACGTAACTTCATGAGTGTACCGATTGAGCGCTAGTGTACTCAAGGTCAAAACATGGTCAAAAAGATTAACATGGGAGTTACCATTCTCTTGGAGGTATGTTTTCTCTGGCTCGGTGTGACTGTTGCTTGCGTATTGCGTTTCCAACTTGGGTGTTTTATCGGCAAATGGCGGCGTTCTCCTAACCACTTGTTGATACTTTCTTTACCAAATTTACTCTCTATTTTGGATCGAAGGACCATATGTATTTGCTCGTACTGGTTCGGAAACAGAGAGTTGTTTGGGTTAGTTTAACGCACCAGACTTGATTTATTTATATATATATATATATATATATATATATATATATATATATATATATATAAACAAAAAGTTTTTAGACCTGCTTATAGACATACAACATGCTGTTGATTTTTTTCGAAATTCAAAAGTGTGGACGATCACAAGTAAATTTCTATAAGATATTTACCTAAAAATAACATTAACACCAAAAAGAATAATTATTTTTCGACGTGTTTGGTGCTTATCCATGGTATATTATATATTATTTGAAACATGACGTATAATCGATGGCATCTTCCACGAATTTAATTTTACCACAGGAAACAATTTATATCACAACTCCGGTATAAAAATAATCATCAATGGCGACCAACAATAAGATTGGCATGGCAATGTTGCCTAGTCTAAGGTACAAATTACAAAATGTTTTGGTATAGGTACTCTTAATAAAAAAAAATATATTGTTTTTTTAATATTCATTTAAAGCATGATAAATTTTAAGTTTTTGATATTATAGAAGTCATAAAATAATACTTAAAGGTAGGTATTTACTTTCTCTTTTCTATTTCAAAATCTTCCAAAACGAGAAATTCCTTCAAGTTTGACAACACTTTTCTTAAGAAAACTACATAAATAAATATATAAGATAGACTTTCGCGCAAGCGTATATCATCCGAAACCCTATCACTGTCTCTCTTTCTTCTTCTAACTCTATCAGCCTTCTAGGAGTACTAATTCTATGATTCTATGGGTGTAAGCAAGTGGAAGACGCCCGGTTGTCTCAATCCTGGGTACTAGGGTGGGGGAAGCGTTCGGTGCGGGAAGCAATCTGTGACGTAGCCGGTAGACCCCGCTCAGCGATTGCGTATCTAGCGGGCTTCAGCGATCGACTGGCACTTTTGTCTGATTAATGTTTTTGCTTACGATATAGATACATAGTTCTAATCAATCTGAATGTAATAAAAAGTGGCAAATCACTATAGGTGAACAAGCGGCGGGCACGACGCTTTCAGACGAAATTTTTCTACGTTTCAATTAAACATTCCATTTCAAAAAACCTAGAATATTGTGAAGAAAATGAAAAATTACTAATATTGGAAAAAGTAATCTATCCACATTTATCGGAAGAAGTAATACAATCATATCTGCTACAGAGAACTTACATCAAATATTTCAATACAAAACAAATGGTTGCTGCAGGAATGAAACGCAATTACGTAACAAGTGTTCAACGAGAAACAAAATTATGTTTTTTACAAAAAAAATTACCGACGTTATCAATTGGTGCACTGAAATGTACAAAATAATATAAAATCTATTATTGGTACTGATACTTTTGAGGTTGAGCAGTTGAAGTTAGATTGAAAACTTTTGGCACCAACTTCACAAGTATCTACCAGCACCAATAATTAATATTATTTTATACATTTCAGTGCGTCAGCTGATAACTCCAATTTTTGAGAAAAATATTTATTTCACACTTTTGAGTCTTAGATTTGTCACGAAAATGGTTGAACGTTCGCCATTATCCATATATGCTCTGCTTGCATTTGCTATTATTCAGAAAACTAAGAACATCGTCGCGGAAATACGCATATTATAAACTTTACCACTTTACCGTAACTCTATAGAAAAAATGTTCCATAGAAATGTTGCTACAAATAATCTGGTCATTAATTTCCCATTCTCAGATTTTCAGCTTTCGAAAGAAATACACATAGCGAAAATACACATATTTCAGATTTTAGCATGCTGTAACTCGAAAACCGTAGCTCTTTAGAAAAAAATGTTCAATTTAAACGTTTCCGGTTATTTTGGTATCTTTAATTCCGTCATCTCAGATTTTTGATTTTCGAAAAAATTTACCCCCTTCGAGGGCAGTCTTCGGAGGGAAGGAGATTTTGGATTTGCGTGTTTATCAATATGATATGAATCAAAAATCCAAAATCGGAGTACGTTTACGATATAAAATGTACGCACGAACCAAAAAAAAACAAACAAACAGTCGAATTGTATACCTTCGTTCAGGGTTTGTCGGTCAAAAATGAAAAAAATCGTGACTTGATTTTATACACAAAAAAAGGACACCTGACTTAACTAATACCTTCGCACAATTTAGCTTATTTGGTCATTCAAGTTGTAATATTAAGAGATATCTGAATAAAAATGTCTATAAGGAGGTACCTATTCTTCTTTAAACTGGAAAACTTGTCGACCTGTTGTTTCTCGATTTGTACCCACCCAGAACTTTTCAAATAATTGCAAAAATTTGTGATTTCCTTTTCAGCTGTTTTTCGTTAATAGATTGATTTTCAACAATTTTATGAGCAATGATTCCCGAAATTGTAATTTACTGCTACTGTTCTTATGTTTATATGTACCTACCTTTATAAAATACTGGTTTGCTTGCTTTTGTTACTGTTATTATATGTAAAAACTAGGATATATGTAGTAAACATATAGGCAATACATAGTGAGAATAGCAAACGATTTAAATTCAGGTCTACGGTCTACGCCATACGCGCGCTCGCTCCCGATTGGTCAACTGCTGATCGAGACAACCGTGTCTCTTTATTGGAGGTATGTTTTCTCTGCTCTTTACGGACCGTGGAAGACGCCATATTTTTGTTTATGTTCAGAGAACACCAACTACCTCCAATTTATATTAACCTATTTACTCTGTGGTTTATCTATAGATAATCTAATAAAAATATTTTAGGAATTTGATAGAGCTCATAATTGTTAAATTATTTATATTACTTTTTACGGTTGGTTATGGCGTTGAAAATTCAATGCCAAAGGTAGGACCTTAATATAAATCACCAGTTCAATTTCCCTGTAACTAATAGTTTCATTGTTATTTATATCTTAAATAATGTTACGTGGGTTTAGTTTATCATGTACTTACTGTTATTATTTCTTTTAGTTTGTATTCATTCTGCTACCTTGTTTGCAGTAGTGTTGCTTGTGTATTTCATTGTGTAATTCTGGAATTGTAGTAGATTTGTTCTCGATCCTTCCAGAAACTGTATGTGAAGTACAATTTGTCGTGCTATTGTCACCTTGACAAGGATCTAGAACATTAAGGGCCGATTGCACCAACGAAGTTATTCCTGGATTAAATTTTAATCGGGGTTAAAAAAGCCAAATGGATTGCACCGCAAATTATTCCGGAGTTAAAAGACCATAACTCTGATTAAACTTAATCTTCCGTTCAGGACGGATTAAATTGAGAGTTAACCTTTTAAATCGATAAAACGTCAAAATTTTAGAGAATTTATCATTGACTAATGCATAGATAAGAAGTGTCGCAGTTATACTGAATTTATTTTTGTACTTGTATTGTCAAAAAGATAATGAATTTTTTGGAAGAGGAAGATAATGATCTTTTTGAAGATGATATAGAAATATTAATTGATCATGGATTTCCAAGAAGAGTGATGCAAAGGTCCTTGCATTTTGAAAACATGGACGATTTTACCTTTTTTAAAAGATTTCGGTTGTATAAGCAAACCGTTTTAAATATTTTAATACAAATAGAAGACGCCTTGGAATTTCCTACAAATGTGTACGTATTTTTGCGGTATCTATACAGTCTATACAAGGCGAACATGAAGAGGATCTGTTCTAAACTTCTTTTTCTATTTAAAGTATGTATCAAACAATAAATATAAAACCGTATATACATGGGCAATTTTTGTCAAACTTTTCATTACAAATTCGACTTGGATACATGCTTTCTTTAAAGCTTAGTTTTTGAAAAAACCATTAACCAAAACGAAACATTTTATGCCTGAAAGCAGAAAATAGGCGTTCTATTTATCACCCTTCATGTTCGCTTACTCAGGTCATTGGTTGTGAAATTTAAATTAAAATTAATTAATCAAATTATATTACCATTGTAGAAATAATAGTGTCAGCCCCATTAACCAGTTGTTACTAACCTTACGGTTTTATGCAACAGGAGCACACCAAAGCTGTGTTGCAGATTTTGTTGGTGTTCACACCTCGACGGCATGTAGGATTATAAAGAAAGTTTCTGAAGTGATTTGTAACCGCTTGATATATACCATTAGAATGCCTACTCCAAGAGAATTCATAAGAGAGCAAGCAAAATTTTTTGAAATTGCCAGATTTCTAAGAATTGTTGGTGTCTTGGATGGAACACATATACGGTTACAATCGCCAGGTAAATTATAACAATTAGGTAACAAATATTTGAGCCAGCATAGTTTAAGTATATACTATTAGCTATAAAGTTCATCCGTCATTATGCATTTTTTTGAATGATATAATTTTTTTATACAATTACAAATTTCTTAGATTGAAAGGAAACTTGGATCAGTCTAATTTAAGGAAAGTATAAAGAGCTTGAATATTTTTTTTGATTCTACAGGTGGAAATGATCCAGAAATTTTTCGGAACCGAAAGGCTTATTTCTCAATAAATGCACAAGTTACGTGCAGTGCTGATATGAAGATTATAGATCTGGTCGCACGGTGGCCTGGCTCCTCACATGATGCCACTGTCTTTATGAACTCAAATTTAAGAGCCCGATTTGAAAATGGGGAATTTGGCGAAAGCATACTAATTGGTAAGTAATACATCAGTATAGTATTTAAATGAGAAAATAATTTATCAAATTATATGATTTGATTTATAAGATAATTTCTATTTTCTTTATTTATTCCAATCATTACCAATAAATATTTTGAAATATGCTAGGTGATGCGGGCTATCCATTAAGAAGATATTTTCTTACACCATTGGGACAACCGACCACTCCACCGGAGAATCGTTACAATAGGTCATTTAACAGAACTAGGAATATAGTGGAACGAACTATTGGCATTTGGAAGAGGCGATTTCCCTGTTTAGCATATGGTTTAAGGTTAAAAATTAACAATGTGTTGTTGGTAATTGTAGCTACTGCTGTTTTACACAATTTTGCTCGAGAAATGAATGAGCCAGAACCTCCTCTTCTAGATGAGCTCACTGAAATAGTCCACGATATTCATCTTCCAGATGTACGAACTAATTTGATCAATTTTTTTTTGTGAATGCATAAATATAAGATTTATTTGGTTAAACTTATTTTATTCCATAATAAAAAACTTTTAAACCTAACATAAACTTCAAAATAATAACACAAATAAATCTTAGAACTTAACTACTTAGTAATAAAATAAACATATTAATAACAATATTACAATAGTGCAAATAATAATATAATGAAAGCATAAATAAATATCAACACGTAGAGGGAAATAATAACAGCCAAACTTTTAAACATAAACTTCAAAATAATAACACAAAAAAATCTTCTTAGTGCTTAACTACTTAGTAATAAAATAAACATATCAATAATAAAATCACAAGAGTGCGAATAATAATATAATGAAAGCTTAAATAAATATGAACACGTAGAGGGGAATAACAGCCAAACTTTTAAACATAACATAAACTTCAAAATAATAACACAAAAAAATCTTCTTAGTGCTTAACTACTTAGTAATAAAATAAACATATCAATAACAATATCACAATAGTGAAAATAATAATATAATGAAAGCAAATAAATATGAACACGTAAAGAGACATGATAACAGCCAAATGGAAATGCTTCACAGAAAATTATCCGTTCAATTTCTGTTGCTCATTTTTGATTTGCAATTGAAGCAATTCTACTCTCAATTGGTGCTCACGTTCAGCATTTGCATAGGTTTTCAGTTGACAATCTGCTATAGCTATTTTTTTCTTAACCAAGACATCATATTGATTATAAAGGTTCGATGAGCTTAAAGGTTTGATTACTGTTGCAGGGCGTCTTCTTTTCATTAATAGTCTTTTGTCACTTGCATTTCTCTACAAAATAAATATTATCAATGATAACGTGTAATTGACAGATCATTTTGGAATCACATTAGTACTACACCCTTTTAACATACCTCTTTGGGTAAATCCTCATTTTCTGGATACTTTCTTTTTGTCGGAGATACAGTATCACTTACCTGTAACAAACATTAAAATGTTTTTTCATAAGTGTCATTGAAAGTTAAGTCCCAAAAGTACATACAACGTTGCTGGGGTCAATTGTTTACAGCTCTTCGTTGCTTGCCCTGTAAACTTTAAGACTCTCTGTACTTTTGGGATATGGTATAACTAATCTACAATATTGTGATAACGAAACTTTCTATACCATTTCTATGTAGTCCAGTTGGTCAGCTTCCAGTTCATTGTCTGTAACTGTAACCTACAACAAAAACACTGAAGTTTTCAAAATTTATGTCTAGTATATCAATTAAGATATATTACATACTTCATTATTATAATTATCCTCGGTCTTTTCTGTAGCTACATTTCCAGAGCATTGCAATACATGGAATTCTTGGTGATCGAACTAAAATAGAAAACTTACGTTAATATTGCAATTAAAATTATTATCGATAATATAAATACCTGAGGTACCTGGTCGTTTTCATCAACTTCTGCATTCACAGAAATATCAGATGAATCTTTTCTCTGAAGGAAGCTGGCATCACTATCATACGGATTATTTAATCCGTACACCGATTTCTCATTTATTATAGATAGCAATACACTATCAGCTTCATTTTCTTTGATGCCTGATGGTGCTGATGGACCTCCACCAGTTTTTCGTATGTTTAACTTTGCTTCCGCAACAGCATGTCTAACTTTTTTTTTTGTTTTTATAATAAAGTTTCAGTGAATCAATATTCCGATATACATTATTAGGAGCAACTGAATTAAATTCAGTAACAATTTTCTCCCAACATTTATTTTTTTGTTGAACAGATACCCCATCAGTCTTTTTATTTTCAATAATATCCCGATATTTTTGGACCAAATTGATCAACAAAGATTTTTCGTTCGATGAAAAATTTGTTGAACGTACCCTTTTATTATTATTCATTTTAAAATAACGTTATAAACTATAAACAAACAACAAACCTAAAAAGTCAAAATACAACCAGAGATAACATACAACACCAGACAGAGAATATAAGAATACCATAGATTATGAATAACTCATACAACAGAACAGAGAACAAATCTCAAATGTCTCAAAAATGACACTTCTACTGTCACATAAGTACATGTTCCATAATATGTTCATAATATGAAGTTAGGTAGTAGTCCCAACACTCGGATTAACAAATCTCGAATAATTTTATTGTGGTGCAACAGGTTAGTTGTAATCCAAGATTTAATTTTAACCTTCGAGTTAGCTAATCCATAGTTAAGGTTATTTCGGTGCAATCGGCAATATTTATGTTCGTCTAGATAATCATAGAACATTCTCAATGAATGTCATATCATGATTCAGATATATAAAGCCGTGAGGACATGGGTCAGTTTATTGTATCAGTCAATAGAGCTTTTCCACCGACGTCACAAATATGGCCGCAAACAGCTGTTCTGGAGGTCAACAAAGCCACTTTGCCATAAAACGCCATTGTAAGTTTTGTTAGTTTTCAAGAAAATTTTGAAGATGTTACTGCTAGATATTTACAACAAAACCTTAAAATTGTTAATTCAAGTAATCCTGAAGGTAAAAATTTAAAATTTGAGTAGAAATAATTAAGATTAAGCATTTTATTTTGCGAATTATAATTTGTTGCATTTACAAAACTTGGTTGCATTTCTATCTTGAGACACTTTTAAATACAGAATAATTATTTGAAATGGCAATATAGATTCTGTTTATAATTAAAAACAGATTATTTTTTGTTTTATTGACCAAAATACAATAAAATTATATACCTATGTAAGATGAGAATACTTTTAAAAAATATTTCTCCTTCAGATGTCTAATGGAAGTAGATACTTTGAAAGACTGGATTTTGAAGACAAAAGAAGATATCTTCAGAAAATATGAATATAATAATAATATATTAACCCAACGTCAGATGAAAATATGGAGATTGCAAAGCTAATTAAGCTCCTAAGCTAACTACCCCTTGCACCTTGATTATATACAAATAAAAATACAATTGCATTCGTTTTGGATGAATCCGTGCATTAATCCTAGGAAACAAAAAGGGAATTCTTATATATTTTGTGTATAATGAAAAATAAATATAATATAAATTGAATCTTAGAACTATGTTCCTTCATTTTTACACTTTCTTTTGCCCTAGTATACCTCTCTCTCTGGCTACTTTATATAAGTAATGGTAGCAACTAACTATATTTATTGAAATTGATTGAAATACATAAAACACATTATATATGCAATGAAAAATGCATATCAAGACAAATTTACCTGAAATAAAATGGTCACCACAAATTCTTAGCCATCTGATTTTACTTTCTGTTAAATCACCTCTATGATCATCCAAAATTGCCGACGAGCTGCATGTTCTTGAATTAATTAATCTACCCCTACTGTATTTTTCCGATGGTAATAGAAATAATTTCTTATCATCGTTTGCACAACTCCACAAAAATGTGGCAATTGAACATAAAAATAATGTTATTTAAGGGATTAAAACTTCGGTGAGTACTTACATTTAAAGTAATTACTTACAAACTCTAGTTTTCTCATTCGCTCTAAAACAATTCTATTAGTGTTAAAATACCTTATTATTAACCTGAGTGTTTTGAAACTGTACAAAAATAACTAAAATAAAGTAAAAAGTACGATTTTAGAATCAATCTTATGATTTGTTGACCTCCAGAACAGCTGATTTTGACAGTAGATTAAATGGCGCTGACGTCACGTGGAAAAGCCTTATTGGAGACATAAGTCGAAAGTAGTTGGAACGCGATAGTCAAAGTGACAAATAGTGACAGTTGTAATACAACAGAAAGCCGTGTACAGTGTGTTTGAAAATAAATCATTGGAAGCAATCTGCGAATTTTGAGTATTACGCAAGTGAACTCACCCCACAACGTTTAGCACAGGGTTAAACGTTACAATTGGTGTCAGAAAAAAGGGATCATCGCATTTTGCTGAGAATATATGGTGAATAGCAGATCGAAAGATTACGATGAAATGGCAAATTTTGCAGAAATAATTAAGTTCCTAGAAAATCAAGAAAGAAGTAGACAACAAGGTAGCAGAATTAATACAAACTAAAAGAAATAATAACAGTAAGTACGTGATAAACTACCCACGTAACACTGCCCCCTTCTTAGGTTTGATCGTCCCGATCAAATGTCACCTCAGTCCCTTTGTACAGTAAAAGTCTGTCGATATGAACCACTTTCATTTTACTGCGTGGGGATTTCTGAATTCTATATACCACATCGTTTATCCTCTTCATAACGGTATATGGTATGTACTACAACAAAAAGCCGTGTACAGTGTGTTTGAAAATAAATCATTGGAAGCAATCTGCGAATTTTGAGTATTACGCAAGTGAACTCACCCCACAACGTTTAGCACAGGGTTAGACGTTACAATAATTTCAGCCGTCGCTCCTTCATTCACGGATTGCGATTGACAGCAAATTGACAGCTTGTCAGTCGGAATCAAAATCGTATCAAATGCTACCAACGAATAAATTTAATAAAAAAACCGCTTGCTGTGTTAATCTCACTTTTATTGCTGCAATTGTTGACAGCGTGTTCTCGACCGCACCCTTAAAATTCAAACTTGCAATTTGTTGCCCTCCAGAGCAGCTGATTTTTACAGTAAATCAAATGGCGCTGAAGTCACGTGGAAAAGCCTTATTATTGCACCTGTTGTATACTGTCCATAGCACCTGTCATCGCCTCCTCAAGAATGCGCTTATATTGTAGATGTGTTCTGATAGCCCTTAGAATTTCTATTTAATGACATAGAAATTAATAAACAATATATTCTACACATCATCTGCGCTATTTTACATCCCATGCTATGCTCTCACATGTCAATATGGAGACTTTTGAGAGCATAATAGGACGTAAAATAGCGCAGATGCCGTGAAGAATAGGATAAACTAATTTATAGTTTGAATACCCATCGAGTGGGGTTTCCTGACGTCATCTGTCATTTTACGAATGTCGTAAATAATTTAAATTAAATTTTAACTCCTAACCCCAAAACACTGACATATTTGTAAAGAGCTAAATCCAAGAATGTATAAAGAGAGGATGAGTAACTCTGTATGCAGTGCTACAGGCAACAGTGGCTAAAATTACTTCGGTGATAAGTTGTCAATTTGGTAGGTTGCGCAGTATCTCACTGAGGGTAACTACCTCACTCCCTTTGCGTACGTGCAAGATGTCAAATAAGAAAAGTTAAGCTAACCTATAACAACAAATCCTATAACCTAACCATTTAACCTTTCTTTAAATCTATGCTATTTACTATTTATTACATTACCAAGAACATGTTCTGAAGTCATTAGAATAGTCAGTTGAGCTAATTTTTTTGTCATCAAATTTGAATTGTGAGCAATATAAAATCATTGTTGTAATGATATAAAATCAATTAAGAATGTTAGTGCTTTTGTGAACGAGAGCATTTTATTCCTGTGTTCCACTCTTCTGTAAAATACTCTATGGATATGAATTAGTGTGGATTCATGCAGCCCAAATTAACGAGTAACAAGTAACAATTACAAATAGCAAGTAAAAGTTGAACTTCTTATTTTTCAATGGGAGTGTTCATGCAGCCAAGTAACAATTATCAATTAACGAAAAAGAAGTAGAAGTTGGCCAACTTTTAACTTTCTTACTTTAATTTAACGAGGTGAACGCGGATTGGACAACCGATGATGTAAATAACCTCACATTTTGAAATATTTGTGTATTTCTTTGGGTACCTTGAAAAATGATTCGGTATATCTTCCCTTTTTATTGAAAATTTGGAATTCTAAACACTTATTTTCAGTTATTCAGCGGGGACAGAGGTTATTTTGAAAAATGAATACCGCGGATGTCAGACTTGTGCGCATGCTTACTTTTTACTTCTTAATTTGAGTGCATGAATGCTACATTTTTATACTTGTTAATTGATAATTGTTATTTGATACTTTTCACTCGATAATTCTTACATGATGCTGCATGAATCCACACTTAAAAGGCCTCTGCAAGAAGTTTGAAAGTGAAATTACCAAACAAGCATTGGGCGGTATTTCTTAAGGATTAAAGAAAATATTGAAGCATCTGTACTTCTTTCTTTTGATCGAAAGATGTGAGGCGACGTATATGATCAGGAAGATTTATTAACTTGGATGACTTGAGATATTCCAAATTGGATCCAAGATGTGGAAGAACTTTCAGTGAATGAATGCCTAACTACTCAAGACTCAAACTCGTTCTTGCACATACTCCAACATAAGGAATAAGTGATAGTAGTTCTTAATGTTGTTTAATTTTCAGATTCCATTTTTTTGTATGTTAAATGTTTATCGCTATCATCTGTAGTTTTTTTGTGAATTCGATTGTATAATATTGGTCGTGTCATTAATTTCCTCAATTAATTGTTCCAATCCAATATTTATCCTAGTGGAATCTGTGCTTTTAATCTTACATTTTTCCTTTACTTTAGGTATTGGGCTCAAAAAATTAAACTGTGAAAGGTAGGAAAATGAAACCTCATTTTTTTTATAAGTAGAAAATGTATTAAGCGTAAGATTGAAAAATGTTGATAGAAAAATGAAATTAATTATTGGTGAAACATTTTAGTTCTTTGATTTCTCTTATTACATATGTACCTACCTATGTTACACTGAAAGAAATAAATTCTTATCCAGAACGCGACGTTGAATTGGGTTTGATTTTTTTTCTACCAAAGGAAATATAACACATTTGCCTATGTGTCGTTGTGGGCAAGGAATAATTTTCAGAGGCAGAATTTGGTATTCTAGCGTAGCATATATTTATTATAGTAGGTATTTTATTGTGAACCTGTGTGAAAAAGTCCTACCTACCTATATAATAAATTGAATGTAGGATAAGACTACTCACGGAATTGAATTCAAATAAACTTGCACAATTATTCTCTTGGACTTTGCTGCCTGCTTTGGTGCCGCATTGAATCACACAACATGATGGCGGTATTATCTTCAATTATTTGTAAGCACCACTGTACCTGTACCTCAGCAGCCTCAACTCTTCTACTGTCTCTGTCATACTAAAATATGTATAAACTATAAACCAATATAATAGAAATTTTAAACAAACACAACGAACGACAATTGATTTCAGCTTCTAGCTACATAAAAATAAACAAATAACTATAACATATATCTTTGACTATAACTATGGCTTGGAGGCAGGTGTTCTCTGCTGGCCACCTCGCCCCATACATCAAATAAATAAACAAAACCTCGCTCACAAAGAGAAAGTACTACTATGGTACTACTGTATGTACTACGTACAATAAATCATATCATAATCATAACATAAAGTATACAAGTAGATGTAGATAGGTTATCAACATAGAGTAAATAGCACAGATGAAGGAGGTTAGGTGAATGATAAATAAATATCAATTTTATATTTTATCCAATCCTGCTCGCCCGGTACAGAAGGATGCGCAGCGCGATTTTGCGCAACCTACCGAAATGACATACGATAATCCTGTGTTTTTTGTGCTACCCCCACTACTCGTGTTACTTGTCCTCCCTATATTTGTTCATGGCTAAATCACTTTCAGAAAGAAATGTTTGACATTAAACGTCAAAGAGAACAAGAACAAACGTCAAAATAACATTCAGCCGATCTGATCGAAGACATATGTATATATTTATGACGTAAAAATATTATTTCACCTAGCTTACAAATGAAAAAAAGAGATAGACAAGGCATGACGAAACCCCATTGGATGGGTACTCAAACTATACAAGTCATTATTCATTATTATTAATTCAAGTATTCTGTGAAGCTAAAGCCCGCTGCAGACGGAGTATGTTTTGCTGCATGTTTCCTTGACGGGAGCTAGGCAGGGTCAGGTGGTGGTAACTCTTATGGGAAAATTTTGATCAAATGTTGCAAGTAGCACCCGTTATGGCGCCAGTGTCGCTCGTCCGAAGTATTCCGATGAATGTCGGGAACAGTTGAATACAAATTAAAAATGGCGTTATTCTAGTTCTGTGAGCTGAGAACTGTGTTTTGCTTGTCACGATAACACAGACTTGAATTGAATTGTGATTTATTTATGAGAGTGAAACTCTAATCTAATCAGATTTGTACCAATTAATGTTGGAATTTCCATCCAGAGAATATATACTCACCTGCAACTTCCATTTCCCGGAGTGAACCTATAAGGGAGTGATATTTATACTATTTACTTTTTGTTTGTTTGTTTTGAGCTCAACTGTGCCAGTGATGAGAATGTGGTAGTAAGTTTTCACCGCTTTCCAATACCCGGAAAAATAAATGTTAATTGGTGAGTATAATAACAAATGCTTATTCCTAATGTTACTTAATGTTGCTTGAATGTTGTAAACTATCCGAGCTCCGCATTTGTTATGTTATATTTCTTTTAATACTTTCTGCAATACTACAGCATTTAAGTGCCTTTTCAAATCAGGTATTACCATTACGTATTTGTGTACCAAGATTGATGTCGATAGGTCACTATCTTGTGGAATGTAAGAGTTTTGTGATAAAAATAAATCATTGAACGTATTCAATGGTACTTTACTATTGTATTGCCACTCAAATCTGTTAAATAATTTTGTTTTCAAAACAAGAACCGACTTCAATAGATAATGCACTAAGAAATTGAAACTAATATTAATTCTAAAAGTCTTCTATCTACATTTACAAATACGCACCCTCAAAAGTACCAGTATCAATAGAATTGACTTTTAATGCATTATCTAATGAAGTCTGTTCTAGTTTTTGTAAGACAATAATTATAATTTTGATCGAACATGTGAATTACTAATAATTCTTTATTCTTCTATTTCCCAGATCGCAGACCATGCTCTTGTATTTATGGTGCAAGGATTGAGACGGTCTGTGAAGCAACCAGTTGCTTATTATTTTAGCTCTTCGCAAACATCCAGTGATCGCCTTGTAGTATTTTTGCGCGACGTTATCCGGGCGTGTGAAGAAGCAGGGTTAAGAGTGATCTCAACTGTATGCGACATGGGCTCCAACAATGTGAGAGCATTGAAAAATCCCGGAGCAACTGAAGCAGCCCCATACTTTTTTTGGATGGTCACCGAATCTATGACCCTTGTCATCTCCTCAAGTGTACGCGGAACAACTGGATGAAAAAGCCTCTTCAGCTACAAGGGGCTGTGGGACAACATATAATAAAAGGTTTGTGCTTTCAGATTAACTTGTTTGTGTATAAGTATACTTTTCACGATGTTATTATTCTTATTGATATAAAACTTACATACCATCTTCATCTGTTGAATAGGGGTAGCTAAATGGGAACATTTACCAAACGCTGTTGCTGGTGATCGCCCGGCTGTGTTTCAAGGATTGAGTTATATCCAGAGAATATATACCTACAAGTTATATCACAGATGAACACTTGAATCCAAAAGGGAAATCTCTAATGAAGGTTAAACTTGCTGCTCAGGTTTTCAGCCTTACAATAGTTGGAAAAATTGAGAGTGAATATAAGCATGGTAAATAAATTATAACAGTTTTCTGCTCCATTTTTTTCATCCATGTACGAGGTAAGTCGAAAAATATGAATTTTGATCAAAAGTAAATTACCTTTATTTTTGAAAATATTGAAAGTTTTCATTAAAAAAAGTTCATCATAATTGAAAACTATTGTCAGATTTCCAATATTATTCATCCACCTTGAAAAAAACATATTTTATTATTTTTATTAACGTCTGTGTATTAGCATTGAAAATTTACGTCTACCGATAAACATTTAATCTAGAATGCACTAACTTGTCAAATCGCTAGTTCGTTTTTAGAAAATACAAGAAATCGCTGCTCTATTAACTAGTAACGAGAAAATTGAACTAATTTTTATTGTCGGAGATAATTATAAAACTCATAGAGAAGCAGCAGCTATTTTTAACAACAGACATCCAAATATAAATATTCAGCATTCGACTGTTGCAAAAATTCAAAATAAATTCAAGACGTCTGGAAGTATTCACAATAATTTTAATAAATATTTTTTTCATAAAAAAGCTGATGTGTAATTTACAAAATCTGCATGTGTATTTTATTTATACCAAAAATTATTTTTTATAGCAGATGGATAATATTGGATATCTGACAATAGTTTTCGATATTTTCAAAAATAAAGGTACTTTACTCTTATATTTTTCGGCTCTCCTCGTATACGGATTAAAATAATTGATATCTGTTGGTTGAATTTTAAGTTTTGGACTATGCAAAACTATTTATTAAGAATAACTTTTTTTCATAAAACCTATAATAAAAAAGTTTTCCATATGGTTCCGACTTTATTGGACACAGTATATATATATATATATATATATATATATATATATATATATATATAAAATTAATATTAATTTAATTAATAATTAATATCTTTGTATCTTCCTATTTCACAGGTTGAAAGGTGATGAATCTGCTATGGTCACGGCGTTCCTGGTAAAGTTTATGGACAAGTTTTTCATGAGAGAGCACATTGAATATGTAAGTATATATCTACCGTGAATATAGTAGAATATCTATTGTATATTAATATCTGCGTTTTCTTGCTTATATTATATTTTTAAAATTTGTTCTTTTTTATTTATATGTCCAATGAGGAACAACGGAGAAAGAAGGAAGAAACAAAAGTGAAGCCCTTGATATTCGTCTGTTTATTGTGTGTGTTATTATGTTTTATATTAGGGAGCTCATATATCTTATATATTTGAAATTCTTTGTAACTATATCTTAAAAATGATACAATTAATTATTTTGAACAATTTACTTTGTATACTTATATGTGATAAACTTATGTAATATTAAAGAATGAACGTCTAACAATTTGTTCAGTTTTTATGGCCCTATTAATACATTTATTTTTAAAAAAATAGTGACAGCAATGAAACCTTCAGAAACTGTTGGAGTAGAGTTATAGAAAAAACATTTCCAGCATTCATATTACTTTTTTTGGTTACTATCATGAAAAGTTAAATGAAAAGTCTCGAAAGTTATTTTCTATAAACTTCCTTCAACAATTTCTGAAGGTTTCCATTCCTTTCTTTAATTCTAAACTAGCTTGTAACATTCGAATTTGCCGCTATCAGTATGTTTAAATTTGCCGCTACTACAAAGTTAGCGGGGCACCCGTCATAGAGCTAGTGTTTCAAGGTCAAAACATAGTCAACAGGATTTACATGGGAGTTACCATTCTCTTGTAGGTATATATTCTCTGGGCAGGGTACTGTGCACATAATTCTATATACCTATAATTTGATCCTATGTGAAGTTCAGTATGGGAAATGCGAGTTTAGTGCGCACGCGCGAAAGGGGGAGTGGCTTGGAGTCACATCATATGGTATCCATGGTAACATCACAGATTACCAATGGCACAGCCAAGAATATATAAAGGGAGGATGACTAACTCTGTATCCTGTTCTATAAGCAGAAGTGGCTGAAACACGGTCGTAGAATCACAGGTCTGGAATCGAAGGTCGAATTACATAGGTAGCAACTGGGTCGCTTATCGTCTTGTTCAAATATCAAAGTTAACGATAGTACTGCAAAATTTAGAAAAGGGGATGTTGTTTAGAACAAGAAATACCTTAATCTTATTGAAAAATTATGAGTGCCGAATACAATATAAAGGCCTATCAAGATGGAAATATGTTATCGTATACAGTTTGAATCATCATACAACTTTGCATTATCCTTTGAATTGGTATGTTTTTGTTTTAAGCAACATCCCCCTTCAAATACGAACCACGCGGCTGAAATTGGAAGCTGAAAAGACTGGACCCTAACCGAACCACTTTTTTCATGCTCGTTTCGAGACCTTTCTGTATGACCGTGGCCTGAAATAATGTCCCGTGATAAGTTGTCAATTTGGTATGTTGCGCAGTATTTCACTGAGTGTCTATTGTTGTATTTAAGCTTCCTTCCCCCATACTACATAAGGATGCGCAGCGTGATTTTGCGGAACACACCGAAATGACATACGATAACCCAATGATTTTTGTGCTACTCCCACTACTCGTGTTACTCGTCCTCCCTATATTTGTTCATGGGCACAGATTACCAAATAATCTGTGCCAATGGTAAGTATGGTTACATAATGACATTTCCCTCCTCTTAGCCAAAAAAGTTAATGATGCGTGCGCATATTGCCAGCTATCCCCAGGTCTTAGTCTTCATTTTTGCGTATTTTTTTCCACAATGCTAGTGGTGTAGAAGTTTAAGTATATGGTGCTGTGCATGCTTCTGTGTAAGAAAATGACATCGCGTGCAGGGTTGGTTGCTTGAACTCGTGCTTGATTTGATGATAAAACCGGTGCTATTTTCGATGATTGTTTTCATGCATCGAGCCTTGTCGGAGCACTCGGAATTAGTCGAGTCGTACTCAAAAGTTATTTTGCACATGATAACATGTTATTTTTGATTGTTGGGACATTTTCTCTGTTGTAACAATGATTAGAAATAGAGCTTGATTAGAATGTTCAATATTTTGTATCATTTGTCGCAGTCATATTTTTCTGTACTGTCATTTTACATACATGATGGCATGCATCGTGTGAAGCCAACACAAGCAAGGGAGCCATCAACAGACCATGCGCGGCAACATTTATTGGACCTTGCAGCTAAACAAGCAATCAATCGTGCAGCAAAACATACTCCGTCTGCAGCGGGCTTAACTTCTAATGTCAGCCAATGGTATGATTTTTAATTCGGAACAAGCTGCTAATATTTTCGGTGTAATGAAGGTGTTGACAGTTGACGAATTATTGACAAGTGACAAAAACAAAACAAGTATTTGTGAGATATCTTTTATCAGTAGAAAATTAATTAATTACTCCAAATAGTTTTGATCGAATAATGTATTAGGTATTCTGTTTTATTTTTACCCGTCGTTAAACTTGGGGATTTTCATTTATCATCTATATATATATATATATATATATATAAGTTGACAAATATAGAAATGGTGAAGTTATTTTGTATTGGTATTCTGTACAAAGGGCCCAACAGTGCAACTTTATTGAAATCGGCATATGAATTACAAAGTTTCAGCTATTTCCAACGAGGATCTGTTCAAGAGTTCATGACATTCTTCTGTAAAACGATCGTGGAAAGAACTACTCCAGCTTCAAGACAATCTGTTAAAGAAGGAGGTCAGTAATTTACTATTTAGAAGTTTCCTTAATTGGATATATTCAAAAATCATTTTTATTTACTTCTTTTAATTTCTCTGACAGTCACATATTTGATTGCTTCATTTGAATATGTTATTCGGAAAGACAATTAAAAACATACCTTTCTTTCATTTGACGTCACCACTTACTGGACTTGACTATTATTTATAAATTTTCTCGTATGTCCGTTTTCTTTTTTCAGAACATATGTGTCATGTCTACGTCAGAGCTGATGGATTAGCTGGTGTTGTAATTTCGGATCACGAATATCCATCAAGAGTATCCCATACTCTGATCACTAAAATCTTAGATGAGTTTGCTCAAAAAATACCGCCTACAAACTGGGCTAATCTTCAAGAGAAAGACGTTGTTTTCCCTCAACTAAATACTTTCCTGGCCAAATATCAAAACCCAAGAGAAGCGGACGCTATGACGAAAATGCAAGAAGATCTCGATGAAACAAAAATAATCTTGGTATGTTCAAGATAAATAGATTTTAATATAGTTTTGGATTGATTCAGTATTTTTCAGCATAATACTATTCAGGCTGTATTGGAGAGGGGGGAAAAATTGGATGACTTGGTCTCTAAAACCGAAGGATTGAGCATGCAATCTAAGATGTTTTATAAAACGGCACGAAAAACAAATAGTTGTTGCTCATTCAGTTAAATTCTATGAATTATCCTTTACCGACTGGATCTAAACTTAGACATCTGGCCAATTTAAATTCAGTTTGACTTTAAACTGGATATGCCAAATCTGCGTTGAGCTTTAATTCCAATCCATGCGGTTAAATTTCAGTTGTATACGTGTTAAAAAATATATTTGTAAGTGAATTGTTGTGAGATAAGCTTCTGGTGTTCAAAAAATGCTATTTTCAATGTGCTCCAAATTCGAGCAGAACATAATGGTATATTAGTAAATATTTAAATCAGTGGGCAGAATGGACAGGCAAATAATTTAAACAAAAACTCACTCTAAGATCTAATTGTGATAAAGAACAGTTGATATTGGTCCCGTTCTTAAGATCCTCAAAATTGAATATGGCCGTCTGACTAAAAAAATGTAATTTTTTTCTAACTTTTCGATTCTGTTTTATCTATACATTCATTTCTTGCACATCTTCAAAATGTTTTTTAAATTTTGTGTTGTATTATAAACATATTTGATTGATTCACGCCATATGTTCTTTCTAATTCTATATAATAACAGAATAATAAGTATTACTTTGTTCTTCAAATAAAGTCGGTCGTTATTGCAGAATTTTTTTTGTACACGTTGGATTCTTAAAAAGAGTGTCTCGAGAACGGGAAAATTACCCATAAAAGGTGCGTCGTTCTAATTTTTAATAATTTCCATAACTAAACTAAATTTTAAATAATTTTTACTACTTTCTAACTAAAATATTTAAAAAGATATCAACCTCAGATTTAAGACAGTCACTGTATTTAGCTGGAAAAAAACTGGTGATTAATATTCATCGTTATTCTGTTGTATTGTGAATAATTCAACATTTAAATCTTCATAGAGTTGAGAAAATATAATTGGTACTGTTTTTTATTCGTTAAAATTTGATTTTTGATTATTCTCTAATATAATTAGGCTAGTTTAAATTAGTTCTCAAAATTTAATTTACTGAAACAATTACGATTGTATTTTTCTGATTTTCTTGATTGCATGTGTGAAAACTACTTGAAAATTATATACGTGAAATAACTAAATGTCTATACTATTATATGGATGTTATGAACATTGTATTGTTTGCATATTTGGCAAGAAATTGCATATGTCTACTCAAAGTAGCAGAATAATTATCTGTTTATATTTCATAGATTTTAATTATCTATTGGTCCAATAAAAAATATTTTAATAATGTAATCATTAAGATTTGATTAGAACTGTTGATTATGGGTTATAAAGTATTCATTCCGATCTGTCTAATTCTCATGATGTTATTCAGAAGCTGTATTTAGAGTAGGTACTATAATCAGTGTAAATGTTATGTATGAAAAATTGAGACTTTATTGTTAAAACTTGTATATTGATGTATAAAATGAAACTTTTGGTTTGCTCTAGTTTTATTCCTATAATATTTTTTTTAGTTTGGTAACTTTTGGACCAATGAGCCGACCCTTCGGCTGTATGTGAGGAAATATTCGTCGTACAACTTTCGGAAAAATCCTTGACTAAAACGAGGAATAACATGAGTCTCTACCGCTGGAGGGCATAACAAAGAAAAATGCATACAACTTTGGTTAAACCGATTTCAAAGAAATTAGCTTTTTGCGAATGAGCCTAGACCAACCTCAAATATTTATAGAGTAATTCGATTAACTGTCAATTGTCGTAGGTAGAGGGCCCCTCGGGATCCAAAATATTAAATATCGTTTTTGATGAAAATTGTCAAATGAAAACACCCAATTATTTGAATTACTATGAAAACATAAAATTCTATACAATATGTCCTGTTTATTCTGCTGTATTCAGCATCACTGTTAGATTTTGCGATACTGAGATGCACAAACCATCTCTTAATTGGCCTGCCCGCTAATCTACTACTATTCACATGATTCAGCGATTGCGCACCCTATATATTCCACTCATGTCGTTCCCATAGATAAGATAGTTATATATATAATCTATGGTCGTTCCTTACGTGGTCTCTCAGAGTCACCCTCAATTTCGTATATCTGTAGAGCGCATTATCATTTTTGTTTTAGATTTTTCTGGCTTCTACTCTAGTTTCAGCCTCACGTGGTGATCGGTCGTACAAAATTTCGATATATTCTAGCTTTGCTTTCTGTGGACATGTAGGTACTTACTTGTTTATCCAAATGACGTCTCTGATGAAGCTATCGGATAATCTTGCTGCTTTTTTTGCCTATGTGAGAACAACAGAGTTAATAATAACAATAGGGAACTTGCCAAAAAATAAAAGTTAGTAAAATTGGTCATAATCTCAAGTTATTATCATCGAAAATTCCATAGTCAAGAAAAAGACTCTAATTTTTTTTACCTGAAATATATTGCTTTAAACGCACTGCCATTGCTGTGACGTCAGACCTTGCATGCTGAACGACACGATGGCGGTAATAAAGGTGTTATTCTTAAACTTGGTTGTAATTTAATTTTAGTGATTTAAATTCTTGACCTTCGATTTTTTTTCATATTTCTTATTTGAAACTGATAAACAAAATTAAAGAAAAAACTCTATCCAATAATAACAGAGGCATACTCTGATAGAAGAACCTCAATAATGTTCAAACTAAATTTCAATGAATTCGATACGGCCCAGTTTCGACTACGCTGGGCAATCACTAGTCCAAATACTAATTATGGAATTTGGCCGGCTATATTATTTTGGAAGAAAAAAAAAGGTGGAGGATTTTCATAGTAATTAACAATACCCCTAGAACAAAATATATCCGTATAGGTTTATACTTTATTCTATGTGACAATACCTAATTTCCTGTTTCCATTTGACTTTTTGATACAAAAATTATTTTTAATATTTTTCATCATCTGGTGTCCCCTACCTTCTACAGTTGGAACTAAATCGACTTGTTCTATGTGATATTTCAATAATCCCTGTGTCCAACACACATCTAGCTAAGAAAGCGCTGCAACATTTTTGACAGATTTAGGTATGAAACCCTTGCGCTTCTTAAGCTGCAGCATCAGAAATACATCAACACTTATTTTTAAAAGCTTCTTTATAAACCAGCTTAAGAGCGCAAGACGTCTGACAGCAAATCCTGTCAAAAATGTTGCAGCGCTTTTTTAGCTAGATGTGTGTTGGACACAGGGATTTTCTCATCTAGGTCTTATTTGAAAACGGTTTAACCAAACCAAAGTTGTACTCATTTCTTCATAAAAACTTACCCACTCTCCCCTGCCATTCATTTTTTGTACTACGACAAACAACAATGGTCATATTCAATTTTAACGAATGAGGAACCGTTTCGCCAGAATATGGATAAATTATTGAAAAATTTGATATTCATTTGAGCATATTTTTTTTTCAGGCTTCTTCTTAGATATACTTACACGTTGAAGCAGATATTAAAGAACGTCTAGGAGAACACTTTCAGCGAGTTTCATGAAAATCTTTAAACGAACGGACCCACGGACGGATTTAGTACATATTTATTGTTATACTGAAAATAGTAATACACATTCATTGAAAATTTCAACTGTTTACGTATTACGGTTTATAAAATACTCCCGCTGACAGACGAACGGATGGACTTAGTATTTCTCAAAGCGTCAACAGAAATACACATTCTCTGAAAATGGCAGCTCTCTATCCATTAAGGTTTATAAGATAGAGTCCGCTGAGAGCGGACGACTAGGTAATCACAGTATAAAGAAATATAATAGGGTCCCTTTTTGACCAATTTGGTACGGAAATCTAAAAGTAGCCAAGGGCGAGTCGGTCTCTCGTGGAATGCCTTTCGTTTCTTCTGAGCTATTCCATTAAGGATGATAAAGAAATTGAATTACTCATATCGATCCCCTTCATTAGATATGTCCCATGATGAGCCTGAAGACAATTTTTCTTCTCATTTGTTTCTCAAATAATAACCACCATTAAAATGAGCAGAATTCGATTATTTAAACGCTGCATCAGTATCAATGTTTGACATTCTCCGTATTTTAGATTCTATGACAAAAAACACACAGGCGAATACCTTCTCCGTTTGGGTTCGTCGGTCAAAAATAGTATGTGGCAGACAGACATACACCAGGGTCAAAGATTAGAAACACCAGGGTAATAGATATCATGAATCATATAGAGAAGGAGGGAATTTATGTATGGAGAAGGTTTACTAATTAGTTAATTTATTAATTCAGCACCGTAATAAGTAACTAGCTTTTCTTAAGGGTTTTAAGCAATGATTAGAGAAAGTTTATAATTTTTGTTGATTAATGCCAACTTGATGAAGATTTGTTAAAAAAAATCAATTAAAATTGAATTAAATTCATTTTGAACAAGTCTTCTTGCTAATTTAATTTTTTAAATTTTATTAACGAAAATACCATTATCCACCAATATCAAATTCAAATCAAAATCATTAAATTATTAATTCAGCATCGTAATAAGTAACTAGCCTTAGTTTTCTGAAGGGTTTTAAGCAATGATTAGAGAAATTTTATGATTTTTGTTGATTAATACCAACTGATAAAGATGAGTTTAAAAAAATTAATAAAAATTGTATAAAATTAATTTTGGAACGTCTTCGTGCTCATTCCAATTTTTTTATTTTTTTTAACAAAAACACCATTATCCACCAATATCATTGATGATATCATTTATAATTCTGTAAATAAGCAGGTTTATTTACTGGATTATGCTGGGAGTATGTGGAAAAAAGTAGCAAAGAAAATTTTGAATTAAAGGTTGTACTTACCCCACGATATTATTTTTTTCTTATATTTTAAATCTTTACATTCCAAGAAACTCGAGGTGGGAAGTTTTAAAAAGAACACCCTGTGTCTGTGTGATAATATGCGTTTAAAGATTATGCAATTTTTTATTAAAATTTACCGCCTAATACGTACTTATGACAATTCAAGCTGTTTATATTTCTTATGCTTCCTAGTTTTAAAATAGAAATTCAAAAAACAAACATTCCTGATTTTCATTTCTATCTTTTAAAATTTATGTAAGTATAATATTGTTACAGTTTTTGAATAATTTACAAAAAATAGCATTTTATTTAGAATTTTAAAGAAGAAAAAACATCAAAATCTATGGAATTTTCCTTTAACCTTCCTTAAACCGATGTTTAAAGTGAGGTGCAAGATATCACTAGCTCATTTGGGTATCATTATAAAAACACATTCCTGTCATAATATCGGAAAATGATCTCTAATGGGAACATACCATACTAAAATCACAACAAGCAAAGGACATTTGATTGTATAAGAAAAGCATTTTTGACGACACCGACTTTGGTGAATTTCAGACGCTTTGAAGTTACAGATGTTTATTAAAAGAAACATTTGACAACCACTTCATTTTCAGAGACAGGGAAAAGTGTTCGACAAAAAAGTCAGATGTTTGTCAGCTTTAAAAACATAGATTTCTCTTAATAGGACAAAATTTGGAGAAAATCACTCTTCTTATTTAAGATTGCAATAAAACCGCCTAGCAGTAAGCTTAGTAACCAGAAAGTAACTTTCAGGATTTTCTGTTTGTTTGGTATTTATTTATTCATTCAAGTCTCTAAAATGAGTAGTTTCCTTGTACGCTTATTTGACCGCCCTGTACAAAAGTATGAATTAACTTAAAATATTTTTAATGACTTTACATAATGAGTATTTTCTTGAAACTTCTTAAATATTTCGATGACCTTAATTTTGAAACTAGGTTCTTTTATCATGCCCATTAACGAGCTCGACCTAGATATTTACAGGAGTGATTTGTATAGGTACCAAATATCGTTACGATAATACGAAATATGAATTTCTGAAATACGGTCATTTTTCTAATTAGTAATCCAGTTCTCCACAATATTTACTTTGCATTAGATCTAGGCAAATTCGATGTTACTTTCCTCCGGAACTCTGTTTACGTTTCAGAGGCCCTGAGTCAAAAAACATATTTTCAGCCTGTCTGCATATGAAATGAACATTTTGTTTACATGATGTTTTAAGTCAATGAGATGTCATGATTTTGAAAGGTTGCTATGACAACCTGAATTCTCCGATGTTTTTTTTCGGTCATGTGACCTAGCTGCATAATTAATAAGTGATAATTTCACTGGCTTGATAGCTGTCACTTGCAGATGCGAGATTATCTTTGACAAATGTTTATTTTCAATTTTAAAATAAGTACATAGTACATGTTATATGCTAACCACATCTTGTATAATATTGATTATACTTTGATTAATTTGCGTCACATACTAATTTTAATTGTTACTTATCTAAAATAATCTTCTACGTTCTTCTCTCAGACGCTCATATCAAGTTTCCTATTGTTTTAATGTTTCTCCTTGAAACCTGCAAATTCATCAAAGACGCAATATTTGGTACTTTATTACTAGAGAAACTTCTAGAACCTTTATTTGTAAAATCATCAAAAAGGCACCTGCACTTGTTTACCATAAAGGTTCTGAAACGTAATTAGTGACGTCATAACACAGAAGGTATAAATATTGGATCCTTCTCCACTTCAATCACTTTTGAAGTCACCCTTTAAGTCAGATTGTTATTTTCAAAATTAAATATTGTAAAGTCAAACTGAACTACAAGTTGTGAAACAAGTTTAAATAAATAAAGTTTTTTAAAAAAGTTTTAATTGTTACAAATCCCGTAACAAAAATTGGCGCAGTCAGTAGGATTCCCAAACGTTGGCAGCAGAATCAACAGTGGTTTCCTAACCTTTATGGGAGAAGCAAGCCCCAAAGAATAAAGAAGAAACAAGAAGTCTCCAACTCAAGAAGACGGTCTCTTCGGCAGCAGGATTGAGAGTCGAGAATCACCCAACTGTAGTCGACACTTACGAAGTAGGATTTCATCTGCTCGAGTCCTGAAGACAACCCACAACTTACCAAACGAAAGAAAAGGAAAACGTAAGCAGAGAATCACACTTTCATTACATTTTTATATTGATTCTATTCTCATTTGAAACAAAGAAAACAAAGTTCTATTGTCTTTCGTTAAATATTATCTACCATTAATATTAATTTACACTAACTAAGAAATACATTCAGAATGACAGAAACAACTGAAGCAAATACAACACAATCTCAGATAGAACCATATAGGCTGTCTGAAATTTTTTCACTAATTCCCGAATATGATGGAAATCAAATTTTTCTAACTACTTTTATAAATTCATGCGACATAGCAACCCGTATGGCAGTAGGTGATCAGAAAATGTTTCTAGTATTACATATAAAAAATAAATTGAAAGGAGTTGCAGCAGAATTAGTTAATTCTCGCAATCCAGAATCATGGAACGAAATTAAAAATCTATTAGAAACACATTTTGGCGACTCCCGTGATCTAGACAGATGCCGAATGAATCACCATTAACATTCGTATCAAGATTACAAACCTTGAACTCTAAATTATACGCAGCTATAAATAAACAACGCATGAATCCTGATGAGAAAAATGCACAGACGAGATTAATAGAAAATATGTGTCTTAACACATTGTTGACAGGTCTTGAACCTCGCATTGGTCAGATAATACGTGCCAGTAACCCTAACGATATAGTTTCTGCAATCGGCCGCATTAAACGAGAAATGCAATTACATTATTTTGAGACACAGAAATTCAAACAGAATAATAAAAATACTCCAGTCAAATTATGCAATTTTTGTAAAAAGTCAGGGCATACAGTTAACGAATGTAGGCAAAGGCAACAACAGAAAATTCGATACTCACATAATAATGATCCAAGATAACAATTCCAAAACCCACAAAGATTCAATCCTCAGCAAAGTTTCAATAATTCAAATCAGTTTTATCCAAAAAGAAATTTTAGTCAACAAAGTCAACCGAATTCCCAAGTATCGAAACCTTCAAATCCAAATAATTCTAGCAATGCTCCAATCCCCCATCCCAATCTTCAAAAAAAGAAATTTGAAAGTCCAAATCCAATTTTTCGTCCGAATAATCAAAGAGCACATCATTTTGATTGTGACAACTATTATCCAGATGAAGATTATTATAACGATAACTCCCAAGCTGATCAATTCGATTACACTTATTCCGAATCACAAGATGTCAATCAATATAATCAATATTCCAATCCCAACGAATATGATTATCAAGATGATCAGTATAACTTCAGTCCACAAAATGAATATCAAAATCAAAATTTTCACGAATCCCAGATTCAAGATGCTCCACCACCTTTAGAAGAAATTTCCCAAAAGACATCATTAAAAAACCAAACCCACCATATAAACACAGTGAAGCAAGAGAAATTAGAACAAACTTTCGTATAGAAACACCTCTGTGTACTATTAGTTCACAGGGACTTTATTATATAGAAGATTTGTCTAATAAATTCAAAATTCTAATAGATTCAGGTGCAGGAATATCAGTTTTCAAAAGAAAAACTTGCGAAAATTACCATAATCGATCTAAAGAAAATATTACTATACAAGGAATAACAGAACATAGAATTCCGATTAATGAATCAGTTATGATACCTTTTGGAAAATCAGACGATCCGCACAAAATTTATATTTATGATCTTAATATTGAATTTGATGGATTATTAGGATTAGATTTCCTAGAACATTATCAGTGTGTTATAGACATAACCAACAGAAAATTGATTACAAAATATATACCTTTATATAAAGTAGAAAATTCAATAATAACTGAAGATTTAACTGACAATTCGAAAATTCAAAACCCTCATTCTAATATTATAAATATAGAACCACGTACAGAGCAAGTATTCAAATTAACTTCCAATTTACGAAATACGGATGCTATTTTATTATCCCAAGTGAAAGAAAAAGTTCGTTTACCAAATGCACTTGTGAAGATTAATGAGAAAGGAGAATTCCTTACAACTATAGTAAATACTAATGCAATATCGAAAACAGTAGATTTTTCAGATTTATCATTAGAGTCTATTCAAAATTACGAAATGAATCATATATCTCAAATAAATACTCAAAATTATAATAGAGAAGAAAATATCAGAAATCAACTCAGACTTGAACATTTAAATTTAGAAGAAAAAGAAATGATAACCCAGATATGCTTAGATTTCTCGGATACATTTTACTTAGATGGCGATATTTTATCATTTACTAATGAAGTTAAACATAAAATTAATGTTTCTGATTCAAAGCCAGTTGTCTCCAAATCATACAGATATCCACATATCCATAAAGAAGAGGTCAAATCTCAAATTTCTAAAATGCTTGAACAAGGAATAATTCAAAATTCAATTAGTCCATATTCTTCTCCAGTATGGGTAGTTCCAAAGAAAATAGACGCATCTGGAAAACAGAAATGGCGTATCGTAATCGACTATCGAAAATTAAATGAGGTTACTATTGATGATAAATATCCTTTACCTAATATTTCGGATTTACTTGATCAACTCGGTAAGTGTCAATACTTTTCAACACTCGATTTAGCTTCTGGATTTCATCAAATAGAGATAGACAAACCTGATATTCAAAAAACCGCATTCACAGTAGAAAATGGTCATTACGAATTTATTCGAATGCCATTTGGTTTGAAAAACGCGCCCGCTACATTTCAAAGAGTTATGGACAACGTCTTATTAGGATTGCAAAATGAAAGATGCCTCGTATATATGGATGACATCATAGTTTATTCCCCAACAATTCATGAACATATTTCTAGACTGAAAGAAGTTTTTACCAGACTTAGAAGTGCGAATTTAACATTACAACCAGAGAAGTGTGAATTTCTTCGAAAGGAAGTTGCCTATTTAGGACACGTCATAACTAAAGAAGGAGTTCAACCCAATCCACAGAAAATTGATGCAATTAATAATTTTCCAGAACCTAAAAATGAAAAAGACATTAAATCATTCTTAGGATTGACCGGATATTATCGACGATTTATTCCAAATTACGCTAAAATTTCAAAACCTTTAACAAAGTTACTTCAGAAAGATATTCCCTTTAATTTCAATCAAGATTGTAGAGATTCTTTTGAAACCTTAAAGAAATTTCTAATAACATCACCAATATTAATTTATCCCGATTTTGAAAAAACTTTCATTTTAACAACTGATGCAAGTAATTTTGCTATTGGTGCTGTACTATCGCAAGGTCAACTGAATAGCGATCTACCTATCGCGTACGCATCAAGAACGTTGTGTCCAGCAGAAACCCGATATAGTACAATTGAACGTGAACTTCTAGCAATCGTATGGGCAGTAAAATATTTTAGGCCTTATTTATATGGAAGAAAATTCAAATTAATAACAGATCATCGTCCGCTTACATGGTTATTCTCGATTAAAGATCCAGGTAGCAGATTAGCACGTTGGCGTTTAAAATTAGAGGAATATGATTACGAGATATTATACAAACCAGGCAAAATTAACAAAAATGCGGATGCATTATCAAGAATCAAAATTAATTATTTCAAGGAATGCTCTAAGTTAAGTTCAAAAATATTAACATCTAATAAATCTGACAGTGAAACAGATACTGCAGAAGAAGAAGAAATAACAGTAGATGAAATATCAGTAGAGTTCGGAAATTTTTGCAAACTTTACAAGACAACCTCTCTCATAGATTATTCGAAAGTTGAATACTCTAATGAACAACTATTAGATAGATTTAATAAAGACATAATAACAATAATGTGGCAAAATCATACAAATAATTTACATGATGAAATTCTTAAAGATATATACGAAGAAGATTTAGATTTCAATTTCAACAAAATTAATATTGTTCATAGTTGTAAAGTTAAGAGAAGAACTTATTATATTATATGTATACCTTTCAATCCAGATGAAGTAAATGAAAGATTATTCTATTCCATTTATGAATATAAAAGAGAAATCGACCCAAATAAAGTCTATGCAGTTGAAAATAACTTAAATCTTCCAATTCTAGAAATATTATGTTACATCTTTTCTGATGAAACTAATATTAAATTCAAAATTTGTCAAAACGTAGTTCAAACTCCAGAGAAAGAGGATATACCAATAATACTCGATCAATACCACAATGGAAAGAAGAATTTACATCGTGGCATTAATGAAACTATCAGGCGAATTAAGGAAAAATATAATTGGTTAGGTCTGACCAAAGATGTTGAAAAATTTATAAAATCTTGTGAGACATGCAAAAAAACTAAGATTTGTAGAAAAAATCTATCATCACCTTTAGTTATTACAGAATCTCCAAGAACACCATTTGAGAGAATAAATTTAGATATTGTAGAGATTCCAACAAAAAATTATGTCCTAGTAATTCGTGATGAACTAACAAAGTTCACACAAGCATATGCAATTGAGAATAAAACAGCAAAAAATATAGTTAACACCTTGTTATTATTTTTCCAACACTACGGAACACCGATTAGAATTCATTGCGACTCTGGAAAAGAATTCAATAATGTACTTTTAAAAGATCTTTGTAAATTATATGATATCAAAATCTCTTATTCAAGTATAGGGCATCCACAATCAAATGGATCGGTAGAACGTTTCAATGCTACTCTTCTTGAAATCATTCGAGCGATAACCCAAATGAACACCCTCTTAACTACTTACCTTATACAGTCATTTGCTATAATAATTCACAAAATAAGACTCATGGATTTACACCTTATGAATTAATTTTTGGTCATACAGCAGGCAGACCTCCAGAAACTTTATATAATGAAAAAGAAATAATCTCAAAATATATACGAGATCTAAATAATCGAATTAAGTATTTTTATCAAATTGCCCGTCAGAGAACCAAAGATTCCAAATAAAAATCAAAATTTAGATATGATCAGAAGATTCCAGAAAAACGTTATGAATTTAACATCGGAGATAGAGTATACATTAAGGAATCTCAAATCAGCGATAAATTAAAAAATAAATTTAATGGTCCTTATCAAATAATTGAAATTTTACAAAATGCAGCTGTGGTGTTAAATGAACAAACAGGAATAAAAAGTAAATTTAATTTTGATAGAATGATACCACATACTGAGCTATAAATTTCTTTTCAGGTATAGTTCGCAAATAATGAACAACTTGAAGAAGAAATCGTTAATATTAATTTTAGTTATTTTAAGTAATTATATCTTATGTCAATATTCAATTGACCCAATACCAAATACACTAGGAATATATTTTAATGAGGAATCATACCTTCAAATATCAAATTCTAAATGGACACTCATTGTTTACCATGATATATTACCAATTAAAAATTCTATTCTTCAGAATAATAGAATTATACAAAGTTTAGAAGATCTTGTAGAAAAACCTACAAATAGGATGAAAACTTTTTATACAACAGTTAAAACGCATATAAGTTTACTGAAACAATCTATGACAGATGTTGAGCAGAAATTCAATGAAGTTACAATTGATACAGAAAATTATAATAACTTTAGATTTAAAAGAGGTTTACTCAACGGTGTAGGCACAGTATGGAAATTTATAACCGGCAACTTAGATGCCAGTGATGGAGAATATTATTCAAATTGTATCAATAAATTAATGCATGATGATCATGAGTTAGAGAATTTGATGAAAAATCAAATATCAGTAACAACATCAGTAATAAAGAATTTTAATAATACAATTCATAAACTTCAAATAGACGAATCAACATTTAATAATGACATTCAAAATATTGAAAAATCAATTTATGATAGATAACTTATAATTTTATAAATCTCAACTAGATATACTTGAGATATGTGAAAAACTTTCTGAAAGTTTATTATTTCTAGAAAACAGTTTGAATGACATTCTGAATGGAATTACTTTTGCAAGATTACAAGTTTTACACTCTTCTATAATAAAACCAAGAGATCTCAAGAATTCATTATTGCAAATCTCTAATTCACTCAAAAATGTTAATTTACCCCTACCAGTGGAACTTAAAAATATTCCCAAGTATTTTGAAATTATAGAACTTCATGCTTTTCAAGATAACTCAAGAATCATGTATATTCTCAAAATTCCCTTAGTTGATCCAGAAATATATAAAGTATATAGAATCTACCCTTTACCAACTAAAGACAATCGAACTGGACTTCATCATGTTATTTCAACAAGTCAAAAATATGTTGCTAAAGATGATGATTCTATGTTTTACGTTACCTTATCTAGTTTAGATAAATGTAAAGATCTTGGCTTCAGATTCAAATTATGCTTTGATATGTTGCCTTTACCGATTGACAGTAATTCTATCTGTGAAGCTCAACTTCTCAAACAACAGACCGAAATTCCAAAAATTTGTGAAGTGTCGCTACTTTTTGCTAAAGATTATAATGTAAAAGAAATATCCACAAATGTATGGATTATCATCGTTTCTGATCCATTATTTATAACTATAACTTCTAATAATCAAGAACCAGTTACTAGAGTAATTAACGGAAACTCTATACTAAAATTGAAACCAAATTGTAATGCATTTATTGGAATTACTAGAATAAGATCGAAATATATTATCGAATCTTACAAAAATATTACCTATAAAATCAATCCTATAATAATACCATATGAATGTTGTAAAGATTTACCAGAAAAAGGTTTTTACCAAAATTAAAACCTTTGAAACTCAACACATTAGATACTGAAGATCTAAACATCGCTCAACAGAAATTGAATGAATATTCCGAAAATTTAGACAAAATTATAAATGAACCTTTTATAACAAAGAACATCTCATGGTTTACTTATATAGTAATAGTATTAATAATTGCATTCATTATGCTCTATATATTTTGTAAATGTAAACGAAGAAGACCTAGAAGTTTTTTAAAAAAGTTTTAATTGTTACAAATCCCGTAACATACATGTTATATTTGTTATTGACAACATACATAGACATATTTATATGTCTGTGACAACATACAACTTCAATTATTTGCAATTCAATTTCCACTTATTTTTTCGTCAAGGGCGAATAAAGACCTGAAATTTCATTCATTCATGAAATAAAATAAATACTTCGATATGATTTTGTTCTTCTTTACACTGGATTTATGGTATAATTTCCCGATTCGCATCTATATGTTATTACTGGAGAGAGCCTTGTATGCAGTAAGCGACTTTTTTATTAAAAATTGTTAATACTTATTTAATATTAAGTTACACCGACTGGTTTAGTGAATATTATTTGATGTTTGATATCCTAAGGGTCTTTTGTAATGTAAAATCATCTGTCACACGAAATTAAATCTATAACGGCTTTCCCCAGATTTTGCCAAACTTTCAATTAAATTACCTACTACCTAGATAATGCCTTTTATGCAGTTAACGACTTTTTCACTAAGGCACGTTTCTGCTCAGCTCACGCACTGGTTTATTGTTGGTATACAATCTGTTTTTTTGTGATTTAGTTAGTGTTTACCTTCTGACTGAATTTACAGCTGTATATTAACTTACTTTCTAACCGAATATAGAGCTGTAGGTTACATTCTTATACTTATTATCTTATATTTTTACATCTTTATATTTTTATATTTTTGTTTTATATTGTATAAATATATTTAATTTTAATTTAATTTTTAGTTTTGACTTTGTGTTGTTTGTGTATTGTTTGATTTTGATTTTGATATTTTTATTTTGCTTTGTCTACAAATTTTTTATTTTTTCGACAATAAAGCATTTATCTCTCTCTCTCTTACTGGTCTTATAATGTTTTTATATATTTTGATGTTCAAATTAAGAGTTTACAGTCATATTCTGACCTATTCTATCTCTTCGACCATTCTGTTTATGCACAAGTATCTTACCTTCATTAACTTTTAGTCCTACTTATCCTGTTGTTTCCTCGATCTTGCTAAAAATGTATTTTACAGTTATGATTGATTCCCCGATTAGGAGGTATATGTCATCTGCGTGCGTACTAAAATCAACAATCATCTAAAAAAATACAATTAAAAATATTGTAACGAACTTGGCTTCGGTGATCGGTGCCATAATGGTGGGCGTGTGCGATTCGTCGGAAGGCGGAGCACCTTACCGAATGCGGAAGTTGGTAGGACCCGGGTGGTGTGTTGCATACCGCTATTGGTATTGGTCAGCCCTGCATGCCTGGGTCAAGACATATTCCCGAAGCTTCTAGTAACTTCGCGCAAGTTCGGTAGAGCTCACTTGGCATCGGAGGATGGGTGTAGAAAATACGAGAGCCAATCTGCTTGCCTATATATTGGAGAGTGCTGCGGAGTGAGTTAGTCAGGGGCAATCGCCCAGTGCAGACGAATAAATCTGGGGTAGTGAAAATAAATTGCAAATAGTTGAATATAAATTGTACATAGTTGTAAATAGTGAAGTGTAAATATAAATAGTGTTAAGTTAGATAAGTAGTGAATATTTGTATATAGTTATGGATATTTAGTCTGTGATATAAATACTTAGTGTAGAAATAAATAAACTGTTGTAAGTAAATAAATCCCAGTCATTTTTATATGCCCGTTACAATATCAATGAGTATTTCTGCGGTTGAAATTTCTTCAAAATTCAAAACGAACGGTCGCAATAGGTACAATTCTATAAGAAATTTACCTAATACATTTCTATAAGTATTTGACCTAAAAAGAAGATATTCATGAAATGGAATGTTCTTCACGATTCACAAATAAATCCGCAGAAATACTCATTGATATGTTCAATCGTATTTTTTTTAGATGATTGTTGAGTTTAGTACAGGAAAAGTACTTATAATTCAACGAAATATTGTGTAGGTGTTTCTATTTGGAAACATTAAGTTGATAATCGTAATAGTAATATATTTTTGAGGCTACCCTGTATACATAAATTATCCATCAAAAAGACCGCATAATATAAAAGAGAATTAACAAAAACTCACAGCTCACTCACATATTAAATGAATTTAGACTGGGGCTGAATCATATTCATATTCTCATATTCTCATTTGAAAAAATTAGGTTTATGGTCGTAACTTATTTTTGAGCTAGCCTCTGCAGAGTTATTCAGATTCGATGCTCACCATTGGCATCTCGTAAACCGTAAGAGCTACGAAGAAGGTTAAATTGGGGCAAAGCTGCGAAATTTAATGGGGATTAATGTGCCACAAGGAAAATTGAATTTTCGTTTTTGATAATTTTTGTAAAAAACAAATTTTCACATTTTGTTATTTCTTTAATAACTTGGTTATGCAACGAATTGAAAAACCAAAAGCACTTCTCCAAAGTAACTTTTAATGTTGCATCCAGTTGTGCTCACCAATTTTTGGTTCATCGTTTCGTCACTTTAAAACCATCATCAACTAAAAAAATTAAATACAGGCCTGGATTTTTAAACTGCTTTTCTGATTGCTACTTATCTTCACAACATTAGAATGAGGGTATTTCTTGATATTATCATTTATTTCCCATCAAAATCCATAATAAGTCAAAAAAATTAAGGACCGGGACATGTTTTCGACATGAAAACTGAATAATTTATTTTTAGACATAAATTAAAACAATTAATGTGTAGAACAACAATCACAATGAAATAATTGACAAAAAATGCTCGAAAATATCTCCTTCTTGTTCAGTGCTCAAGTTAATACATAGATCGATATTATTAATAGCACGACTTATGTCGCGTGGTCTTAATGTCGCAAATGCGTTTATAACTCTTGCAGGCAATTCCTCTACGTTGTGTATGGGTTCAGCATAAATTTAATTTTTTGAGGTTTCCCATAAATAGAAAACGAAAGGCAATAGGTCAGGTGACCTCGCAGGCCATTCAACTACCCCTCGGTTTCCAATCCACTGTCCAGGAAATTATCTGTGCAGGAAGTCTCTCACTGCTCTTAGGTTATGGGGAGGTGCTTTATCTTGTTGGAACCAGAGAGTACGAAGTCGTCCGATTGGCAAATTTTCTATATAATTGGACAAGTGATTTTCCAGAAATTTTAAATAAGCAACCCCATTTAAATTATTCTCGTACATAAACGGTTCTATTTCTTCACCGTTCAAAATCTCGGCCCACACATTGAAACCGAAATGCACATGATTTCTAATTTTTCTGTTCTGTTGTGGGTTCTCTACAGCCCAGAAATGTTGAATATTTCTGTTGAACATTCCACAACTGGTAAACTTGCTTTCGTCGGTCCACATTATGAATTGCAGAAAATCACCCTTTAATTGATTTTTTGTCTGAGCCAGTTACACCAAGCTAATCGCCGTCAAAAATCCCCAGGTACCAGCCTCTCAGACACGCGAATAATTTTGATTTAATATTTTCCAAACTTTACTATGGGGTGAATGCAATTCAAATGCTATTTCATATGTCGATTTTTTCGGATCAGCAGTAATTTGTATTTTTTTAATAGGCTTGTGGACAATACAGAAAAACATACTATTTTGTAAATGAACCTGTTCTAACAATCGATTATCATCCTCTTCCTGTTTCCGTATTTGTATCGCGGTTTTTGAGTAGTACCATATTCAACCAAATTTTGTTCCAATCTGTAAAAACGGGAGTAATGAGACTGCCACCTTTCCAGGGATTCTTAAAGATAAGCTTCACTGGCACGTACACGTATATGAATTAATCATTTAAAAAAAACGTCATAAGGAAATAGAAATCGACCTGCCCGAGCGTTTTTACGAAAAACATACGACAATATTAAATAAATTTAGACTGTGGCTAAATCATTTCATATGTTCAATCGTATTTTTTTCGATAACTATAACTGTTGAGTATATATGTATAAAGGATATGGTATATGATACAAACGTTTAGAATTTGAAGCAAATTTCAAAAATTAAATAAAAAATAGGTGTTTTCATTTGAAAAAATGAAGTTGATGTTCCTTTATTTTTTCCTTCTGGGACGCCCTGTGTAGATAGAAATTAATAAAATTGAAGAGTTGATTTCTAAATAAAAGCTCTTTGATCACGTATGGTTATATTCACGTCAGCAAAACCCAAACAGCGTTTTTTTTAATTATTAACTATCTTAGAACTTTTTTTGTTTCAGGCTCTTTCATTACAGTGATAGGTGTAAGAAGTCCATTTAGGTAATACATCATAATATAAATAAATATTTTTTATAGAAATAGGACCACCTTCATTAGTTGGTGCACTGAAAAATACAAAATAGGTATGTTATATTAACTCTATTGGTACTGGTAATTTTTGAAGTTGTGCAGTTGCAGTCAGATTGAAAACTTTTGGCACCAACTTCAAAAGTTCCAGAACCAACAGAAATAATACTATTTGAATTTTTCAGTGCACCAATCAATAAAGTCGTCAATTTTATTACTCACTTTTGAGAATAACATTAATCATCAAAATCATTCAACGTTCACCAAAGATGATAGATAGTACCTATACGTTGCTCATACTTATTCAGAGATTTCAAAACATGGCGGAAATACACATATTTCAGAATTTACCACAATGTAACTCCGGAACCGTACATTTTTTTGAAAAATATCAAATTTAAAAGTTGCTACATATAATCTCTTATTTATTTTGGCCGTCTCATATTTTGAATTTTCGAAAAAAGTGCCCCCACCACATAACGGAGACACATAGATATTTCAGGCTTTACCACTGCTTTAATTCGGAAACCAATGACTTTTTTTTTAAATGTCCAATTCAAACGTTGCCGGCCGGATATGGTGTCTTATTAATTTCGTCGTTTCAAAATTTTGATTTAAAAAAAAATTGCTCCCTCCTCCTCCTTTGAAACCCAAGTCCTTTCCTTTAAAAACTTCCCCAAAGTTTATGGTGGGGGTAATTTTTTTTCAAGAATATAAAATTTTAAATGACGAAATTAAAGAGTTGACCAAATGCGGCAAACGTTTAAATTGGACATTTTTCAAAAACTCAAAGTTTTTCAAGTTAAAGCATACCTATTGTAACGTGAAGACTTACCCGAATAATAAACTACACTCACAAATGAACTATACACACACAATGCAAATTCCGGAAAACACGGGAGACATCAGAAGGCAACGAGAATAAGTCCTGGTCTATTCTCGAAGCCATATATTGAGAAATAACCTCCAGAAACAACGAAAACAAACACAGGAACCATCTAGAGCTTTTTAGGTTAAGATATATAAGGCTGATGGTATAGACTGGATACTCTGGATAGTTCAGTTGGTCATAAAGCACGGTCAGTGACTAGTGACAGTTAGTGAGATTTACAATAGTGTATCCCCGTTACACTATTGTAAATTATCTGAATATAAGTGAAAGTTCAACAAATTTGGTAACTAATGATACTGTAACGTGGATAGATGGACATGTACTTACGGTTGTTATTCTTTCATTAGCTATTCATTCTACTACCTTGCTTACAATAGTAGTTGCTTGTATATTTCATTATGTAGTTCTAGAATTATAGTAGATTTATTCTGGATCGTTCCAGAAACTATATGTGAGGTACAATTTGTCATACTATTGTCAGTTTGACAAGGATCTAGAACATTAATTATGTGCATCTAGATAATCATAGAACATTCTCGATGAATGTCATGTCATGATTCAGTTATATAAAGCCGTGTCGATCACGGGACAGAGTCAGTCTGTGAGTCTTATGAAGTGAGTTTATAAAGACAGTTTATTGGTCGTGTCCACAGCAGTGCCTGATTACTAATCGATTAGAAATCAGTAATCAAAAATCGGTATCTTGTGGACACGACTGATTACTGATGCATCATTTGTCAAACTGACACTTGTCAAATGATTTGAAATATTTTAATTCGACAATTACACATATTAGAGGAATTGAAAATGGAAGAAGAAAACGTATTTTCTATTCAATATGTTTATAATGAAAAAGATTATGTGGTAAACGGAACGATAGAGGTCCATAATAGAATTGAGAAATATCTGAAACAAAATATAGCTTATGTTACTATGGTTTTCTGATAGCTGTCACATTGAAGACGTCATCTTTTTGATTACTGATTACTAATCGATCGGTAATCAGACACTGCTGTGGACACGACCATTGTATCAGTCAATTGGAGACATAAGTCGAAAGTAGTTGGAACGCGATAGTCAAAGTGACAAATAGTGACAGTTGTACAACAGAAAGCCGTGTACAGTGTGTTTGAAAATAAATCATTGGAAGCAATCTACGAATTTTGAGCATTACGCAAGTGAACTCACCCCACAACGTTTAGCACAGGGTTAAACGTTACAATACATTAGAAAAGGTGAAATAAATATTTGTTACAAAAAGTAGAAGCGATTTTTATTAGTTAGTGTACTGAAAAATACAAAACAGTCTTGTATTATTGGTGCTGTTACTTTTGAAGTTGGTGACAAAAGTCTTCTGTCTACCTAAATTTTTTTCGACAGTGAGTTGAAATAATGATGAATAGGTAGGTATCATTCACGGCCTACATTCTAAATAAATTTTTAATAGGTCGGTAGTATGATTGCCCAAGGGCTAGAGTGTTCGTTATTGACCAAGAAACCCCGAACGGAGGACTGTCTACTTTTTTTTGGTTCGTGCGCGTGTTTTATTTTGTAAACGAGCTCCGATTTTGATGATTTTTGATTCATTTGAGGAGGAGACTTGAGAAATGCTCCCATATTCATAAAAACTCAAATCCGAAATTTTCTAGAAAATCGAGAATCCGTGATGGCAGGATTGAAGATAACAAAATATCCAGAAACGTTTAAGTTGAACATTTTTTCAAAAGAGCTACGGTTTTGGAGTTTCTGCTATGTTTAAGTTTTAAATATGTATATTTTTGCTATGTGGAAGAGGCAATTTATTTCGACAATTGAAAATCTGAGAATGGCAAATTAATGACCAGATTATATGTAGCAACATTTATATTGAAATTTTTTTCCGTAGAGTTACGGTTTTCGAGTTACAGCAGTGGTAAATTTTATAACATGTATATTTCAGTGACGATGTTCTTAGATTTATGAATAATAGCAAATACAAGCAAAGCATACATGGATAATGGTGAACGTTCAATGATTTTCATGACAAATGAAACACTCAAAAGTGTGAAATAAATATTTTTTACAAAAAATTGAACAGACGTTATCAGTTGGTGAACTGAAAAGTACAAAATAATATTAATGCTATTGGGTGCTTGTACTTGTGAAGTTGGTGCCAAAAGTTTTCCATCTAACTGCAAACTGCACAACTTCAAAAGTACCAGCACCAATAGAATTAATATTATTTTGTACATTTCATTGCATCAACTGATAACGTTGGTCCACTTTTTTGTAAAAAAAATTATCTACGACTATAATCATTATACATTTTAAGTTGATGCTTGGATGCAAGAACGTGAATACCTAGTAAAGAATTAGGTACTATATAACTTACTGACGCCTTTGACTTTGACATTACCAAGAACTACCGTTCTTGCTACGATGCCACCATTCAAATACGTATTAGAGACACCCATGAATAGAAGATTTTTTGGCACACTTTTTGTTGAAAAGTTTATATATATATATATATATATATATATATATATATATATATATATATATATATATATATATATATATATATATATATATATATATATATATGGGATATATGGGATGTTACGAAGTTTGTTAACAGGAGAGGTCGCATTTTCGAAGATATAAAGTTCAAATTTTCTACGAAAAAGGGTATTATCGAACAAATAGTTTTATTGATATAATCTGTACTTACCACTTTTATTTATTAAGTATTTTCTCCGAGATTTGATAGATTAAAAAATAAAAATTAATAATCAAAAATTATTTTTAATATTGTTAACAACATGGAGGCTTAATATGACCTTGGTTTTGAATTTTTTTTAACCTGGCTCCTCCGCATATTACCCTTCTTCCCAAGCCGATGAGCCATCCTGTCATTGACATTCTTATAATCAATTACAAATTTTCAAAAATCTATTTGTTAAAGAAAGCAATAGTTTACTCCAGATTCATAGATAATCAAACGATAGACAATTTTATTGATGTAATTTGAAAATGCATTATGAGAAATTTACCTTTGCGCTGGTTACAGGCCATCGGGATTTTTTCTGTTATTTCAGAATGTTGATTTGCAACCATTTCCATAAACAGTTCGTACCTATTGATACGTTCAATTGTTTTTTTAAATAGTTTTTAAATAGTTTTTATTACTTTCGGTTCTTGTATCAATGGACTCCGCAGCGATTTCTCAGGCCCCATACGGTCTAGAGACTTGAAATTTCGAATCCGTACTTAGATCGCAGACATCTCGCCGCCTGTTAAGCTCCAAGTGTGATCCAGTATTGGTAATTATAATTATCTCATTCAAACAAGATCATTATTTTTTCGAAGGGGAACGACACTGTCGGACAATGGGATCCGTCACTGGAATTACGCACGAGCATGGAGCGTATATATACGTCTCTGTTCTCTGGTATATAGGTACTCTCTGGAAGATCGTCTATGGTTATGTCGCAATTGTCAGACGTCAGACGTTGTTGTTATAGTTTAATTTTGTGTTATGGTAGACAAACAGTAATTTGTTATGGAATTGCTGTTGCTGGCAAACACATATACATAAGTATAGTTCAAATCGAGAAAAGGATAGCAATAGTAGGTACTCATTGGTACGGTTTAAATCTTAAATGCCCAATAAAAACTATTTTCAATTTTTTTTCAAAAATTTCACTTGTTATTACTTTAGGTTCTTTCTATATATGGACTCCGCAGCGATTTCTCAGGCCCCATACGGTTTAGAGACTTGAAATTTCGAATTCGTACTTAGATCGGAGGCATCTCGACGCCTGTTAAGCTTAACACTGATCCAAGTGTGATCCAATATTGATTAATTATATTATCTGATTCAAGCAAGATCAAATTATTTCTTCAACATGGAACGACAATGTCGGACGTGACGGGAATTACGCACGGGCATGGAACACCTAACCTTTCATATACAGGGTGATTCATTGGGAAATGGGCATACGCTAATGGTAGATAGGGGTGACGTAGCTGGTTCTAAAAAACCAAAATTTAATGGGTCCCTGACTCTTTATAACCAAGATACAGGGTGTTTTATCCATTATGTTCGTTTTTTCATTTAGTCATAACTTCCGAACCCCACTGTATATTTTTTTCATATTCGCAACAAATACTCTTCATCCTGTATGGTACCGAATACCAGATAAATAAAAATGAAAATCCAGGTACGGACTTGCAAAAAATTAAAAAAATTGAATCACTTTCAAACAACACCCTGTATATCAAAATTTTGAAAATTTGTTAGCAGATTTGGAAAGAGCAGAGATAATTATGTCGGACCAAATGTGTTTGGTACTTCCGCATACGATTCTAGTACTTGTTAATTTGAGTCAAAATTAAAATTTTCGATGTATGTGTGGTACAAAATTGAAAAAAAATCATTTTCGGCTATAAAATCTAATATTTCGAATCTAATCGATAAAATCATCAAGAATTTCATAATATCCTAATGTTTGGATCCCAACATTTTTGTAACATGAGTCGACAGGTCCGTATTTAGGACAAAATACTAATTGCAAGGATTTAGTAACAAACACCCTGTATGTGTAATACAAATGTGATAGCTGTATTTTTCCATTATGCTAAACTTCAAACAGACAATAAAATAATAAAAAGACTGTATTCCAAAAAAGTATAACTTTATTTTAAGAAACACTAACTCATTAATATGTTATTAAGAGAAAAGAAAAGAACTAAAAATAGGATTGAAAACTTTAAAATAAAATATTCCAAGAAAACTAAACTACAACAGATGCTTAAAGTGGCCACCATTTTGCTCACTACATTTTTGTGCCCTTTTTTGTTAGACTTCTAATTGATCATCTAATCATATCCGGATTATTTTTCAATTCGTCGCACGCCTGTTCGATTCTCTGCAAAAGGTCTTTTCTTGAATTTATTTCATTTGCATAAACTTTCGATTTTAAATAACCCCAAACGCTATAGTCGACTGGGTTAAAATCAGGTCCCCTTGTAGGCCAGTTATGAGGTCCACCTTAGCCTATCCATCTATTTGGAAAATTTCTCTGACTATTGCCCTGAAATGAGGTGAAGCACCATCATGTTGGAAGTACATGCCTCCAACGTTAACATCTGCATCGTGTAGCAATATCGGTAAAATATTTTGCAGAAATTCCAAATAAACTTCAACAGTTAGTAAATGTCGAAAAAATGCGGACCAATTAAACGGTTGTTAATAACACCATACATTGAAGGAGAATCTTACTTGTGAGTGTGTCTGTTTGATAGCGAACGGATTTTGTTGTGCCCAAACATGTGAATTTCGTAAATTATTAATACCGTCCCTAAGAAATGACCAACAAGCTCTAACTGAAAGACTAATTATGTATAATGGGATAAATAATAACCGCTTCTAATTTTTTGGTTCTTAGTTATTTTTCCACATAATACAATTTCAACTCGTTGGTATCTATTTCTTTCCATAAAGGTACGTATACTTTTTTTCTTCAGGATAGAGTCTTTTTATCATTTTATTGTTTGTTTGAAGTATAGCATAATGAAAAAATACAATTATCATATTTGTATTACACATACAGGGTGTTTGTTACTTAATCCTTGCAATTAGTATTTTGTCCTAAATACGGACCTGTCGACTCATGTTACAAAAATGTTGGGATCCAAACATTAGGAGATTATGAAATGCTTGATGATTTTATCGATTAGATTTGAAAGATTAGATTTTATAGCAGAAAATGATTTTTTTAAAATTTTGTACCACACATTTATCGAAAATATTAATTTTGACTCAAATTAACAAGTACCTACTAGAATTGTATGCGGAAGTATCAAACACATTTGGTCCGACATAATTTTTTCTGCTCTTTCCAAATCTGATTACAAATTTTCAAAAATTTTGATATACAGGGTGTTGTTTGAAAGTAATTTAATTTTTTTATTTTTTCCTAGTCCGTACCTGGATTTTAATTTTTATTTGTCTGGTATTCGGTACCATACAGGATGAAGAGTATTTGTTGCGAATATGAAAAAAATATACAGTGGGGTTCGGAAGTTATGACTAAATGAAAAAACGGACATAATGGATAAATCACCCTGTTTCTTGATTATAAAGAATCAGACACCCATTAAATATAGGTTTTTTAGAACCAGCTACATCATCCCTATTTACCATTAGCGTATGCCCATTTCCCAATGAATCACCCTGTATATAGGAGTATTATATATATGTAACCTTTCTTTACACTTTACACGATTAATTCTGTATTGTGGTAGATAAACAGTAATTTGTTATGGAATAGCTGGCAAACAGATATAGGTACATAAGTATAGATCAAATCAAGAAAAGGGGAGATAGCAGTTGTACTCATCGCTACGGTTCAAATCTTGCATAATAAAAACTATTTTTATTTTTTTTTTCAAAACCGACTTGTTATTGATAACTTCTGAGCTTAGATATAGGAGGACATGGTATTTAAGAGATTTCAAGAATTCGGTTTAAAATTAAGAAAAGAAATAAAAATAAGGCTTTTTTATTTGAAAAAGTTAAGTTGATAGTGATAACTTATTTTTGGGTTATCCAGTATACATAAATTTTCTATTCAAAAGACCGCATAGGTCATTCAATAATAATCGATGTCGGATATGGTCTCTTCTTTGGTTTTGTCGTCTCGAATTTTCGATTTTCGAAAAAAAATTCCCCCTACACCCCCTTTGCTAGAAGTTTTTTGGGAGAAGGGCATGTTGAATGTCGACCAACTCTCAATGGTCCTCTATCAACTGAAAACAATAATCATGAAAATCGGAGCATGTTTACTATTTAAAAGGCGCGAACATCCATAAAAAAAAGGATTTGTATACCATCTCCGTTTGGTTCGTCGGTCTAAAATAGATGTTCTCATTTGAAAAAATGTAGTTGATGGTCATTAATTATTGGGCTACTCCGTTTATATAGATATGCCTTCAAAAAACAGCATTAAAAACAAAAACCGACGGGCTGGAGCCTTTTTACGAAAAAACAGACGGCTAAATTTTAAATGAATTTAAATATTATATTATCTACTTCTGAGGCTCACTCATATTCATAATTCATATATGTTCAATCGTAATTTTTTCAATAACTGTTCAGTTTAGATATAGGACATCGCACATGTAATATATTTAGAATTTTATGGTAAATTAATTAATGAAATAAAATGAAGTGTTTTTATTTGAAAAAATTAAGCTGATGGTCTACTTGTTACAGCTACGTAGTAAATTTTTGGAGGACTTGTAGAGTTACACGTTTTCATCAGGAAACCTAAACTGCATTTCATAAAGAGAGGAGTAATAAATATTTTCTACAAAAAATGGACCGACGTTATTAGTTGGTGCACTGAAAACTACGAAATAATATTAATTTATTAATTCTATTGGTGCTGTTACTTTTGAAGTTGTACACTTGCATTTAGATTGATAACGTTTGGCACCAACTTCACAAGTACCAGCGCCAATAGAATTAATATTATTTCGTATTTTTCAGTGCACCAACTAATAACGTCGTTCCAATTTTTTCCAAAAAATATTTATTTCACACTTTTGAGTGTAATATTAGTCACGAAAATCGTTGAACGTTCACTAATACCTAAGAAGATAGTACTTATTCTATTACCCACGTATATTCTTTGCTTCTAGTTGTTATTATGTAGATATCTCAGAACATCGCGGCGGAAATTCGCATAAGTATTTTAGATTTAACCATTTTACCACCGCTGTAACTCGAAAACCGTGACTCTAAGGAGAAAATGTTTATTATAATGTTATGTTGTTACAAATATTCTTGTCATTCATATGGTACCCAAAGATTTTCAGTTTTCGAAAGAAATCGTCACCTTCACATAGCAAAAATACTCATATTTATGTGAGATTTTAACATCAATGTAAGTCGAAAACCGTAACTCTTTTGAAAAAATGTTCATTTAAACATTTCCGGATATTGTCATATCTTTAATTTTGCCCCCTCAAATTTTCTATTTTCGACAAAATTTGCCACCTTCACCCTCTTCGGGGACGGCTTTTGGAGGGAAGGAAATTTCGGATTTGAGTTCTTACGAATATGGGACTGTTTCTCAATTCTCCTCTTTCAAATAAATCAAAATCATCAAAATCGGAGTACGTTTACTATGTACAATGCGCGCACAAACCAAAAAAAGTCGACAGTCGAATTGTATACCTCCTCCGTTTCGATTCGTCGGTTAAAAAATTATGATAATGAAGCGATTTCTCCTGTATTTTTCTGTATATAAGCATTATAATACAATACCTATCTATTCGTTTATTGTCATAATTTATCTCGTTCTCTTTGAAATTGATTAAAAGTTTAGTCAGTTTTCTAAACAAGGCCGGCTTTACCGTTTTTTGACCGACGAACCACGAACGGAGGAGGACAATTCGACTGTCTGCTTTATTTTTTTGATTTTGATTGATTGATTTTGATGATTTTTGATTCATTTGAAAGAACAGACTTGAGAAATGGTCCCATATTCATAAAAACGCAAATCCGAAATGTCCTTCCCTCCGAAAACCGCCCCTGAAGGGTAGATGGGGAAAATTTTCTCAGAAATTAAAAATCCGAGATGGCAGAATTAAAGAGACCAAAATATCCGGGAAAAGTTTAAATTGAACATTTTTTCAAAAGAGGGTTTTAGAGTTTATGCGATGTAAAAATTTGTATTTTCGCTATGTGGAAGAGGCAATCTCTTTCGAAAATTGAAAATCTGAGAATAGAAAATTAATGACCGGATTATTTGTAGCAACATTTGTATTGAACATTTTTTCCATAGAGTTACGGTTTTCGAGTTAAAAGAGTGGTAATGTTTATAATATGCTTAGTTCCGCGATGATGTTCTATTTCTAAATACCTAATAGCAAATTTTACAAAAAATTGGACCGACGTCATTAGTGATTAGTTGGTGCACTGAAAAGTACAAATTAATATTAATTCTATTGGTGCTGGTACTTGCGAAGTTGGTGACAAAAGTTTTAAATCTAACTGCAACTGCACAACTTCAAAAGTACCAGCACAAATAGAATTAATACTATTTTGTACTTTTCAGTGCACCAACTGATAACGTCGGTCCATTTTTTTGTAAAAAATATGTATTTTCTAAAACGATGTAGAACAACTGGCGTTCATGTAGAATTAAGCTAATTCATTTTATCTGTAGTTTAACTATGGGAAATTGGAAATGATGCAAAAAGATAAATGTACCTTCAGCAAAAAGTATTTGTGAATATAATATAACATATAACCGCTGCTAGAAGTAGCAAAGATAAAAAATGATTAAAAAGTATGGAACTTCAAATTGTCCCTCAGACTCTTTGTTATAAATTTTTTTGATATATTTTTTTATAATATTTTATAAACTTTAATGCTTTTTGATTCTGAAAATGTCATATAAAATCTAAAAAACCGCTTAACTAAGTTTTAAATAATGCCAAATTAAATACACCGTTTATAAAAAACAGTAAATCCGGTCCAGTCAAAAAATACCAAGCTTGTTAATTACGTAGTTGCAACAGATACAAAATTAGCGACCGAGCTTTGCTCGGGTAACACAAGATTTAGAGTGGGTCTATAAGGATGTTTAATCTTAGTTCAGATATGTGCATACCTATTTCTAGTTAAAATGTATAGCGAGCGGTAGATCGGTAAATATTGATTTTATCGTTCACATAGCCCATAATTTACGGATTTCCAAATAAATATGAATGTGAAACATACCAGAACTCGACCTCCAAACCCCGTACTAAAATTTATAAAGCAATTTGCGGAGCCCTTCCCTAAATAGCTAGTGTGGACCTCGAGGGTCACATCCATAAAAAATGCTGGTAACGTCAATCGAATTCTCGGCTCTTAAAACCCCTTTTTGCAAATTTTTATCCAAATCTGCGAATCATTCAAGAAAAAGTTTATGGACCTCGAAGGTGATACCCTCGCCTTTTGTCAGGAAAGCCACTTATATAATATATAATATATAAATTTGATCAAAATAGTTAGAGCCGTTTCCGAGAATCTTTTTATATACAAGAATTGCTCGTTAACATAATAGATTATAAATGTAAAAATTTGTTCATTGAAAATTTTCGATTAAATTATAAGAAACTCATATTAACACCTTTTACTTAAAAAATGGGTTTTGTTAAAAAACAAATTTAAGTTGATCAGGATACGAACCGAGGATATCCAGATTATCAGCGGTAATAATCTGTATGAGATAATATAAGAATATTAATTGCTGGAAACGATTTTTCTCGTGAATGTGAATAGGTACAACCAATCGATTCAATACACTTTAAAACCCATACATATGAATTTTCATCGAAATCGGTAGACCAGATTCCGAGATAAAATTCGCAATATATATATATATATATATATATATATATATATATGTACTAAATGACTTCGGTCTTTACAGTAGATAGATGGCTATAATCACATATAGCCATAAACTACCAACGATGAAAACAACTACTCGGTGGACTTTAACTTTAACTTTTACTTTTTTTACTTTAACTTTTAACTTTAACTTCTAAATCCTAGGTGGCGCTGGAAGCGGCACGCTGTTTGGTTGTTTGCATCGCTTGTCGATGTAGAACCAGCAGTTTTCTGACTCTTTGGACACATCCGAACCATATGTTCAGCTGATGAGATCCTAATAAGGTCGAAATCACAGTGATCCTGTTCTTGGTTCAAAAGTGATGTGTTCCATAGATAATGAAAAAAAAGGTGTTAGAAGTTACCGCAATTGGTATCGGGATAGATCTCGATCCTTTGCACCTGCCAGCGATGATATAATTCAATGCGGGATGGGGCTTTTGTCCACCGAGTAGTTGTTTTCATCGTTGGTAGTTTATGGCTATATGTGATTATAGCCATCTATCTACTGTAAAGACCGAAGTCATTTAGTACACATATCTTTCAGTAGCGAAATCTTGACATCTTTTCACATTGATACGTGGGTCGCGTTCAACTTTAACTTCTAACTCCTAGGTGGCGCTGGAAGCGGCACGCTGTTTGGTTGTTTGCATCGCTTGTCGATGTAGAACCAGCAGTTTCTGACTCTATGGACACATCCCGAACCATATGTTCAGCTGATGAGATCCTAATAAGGTCGAAATCACAGTGATCCTGTTCTTGGTTCAAAAGTGATGTGTTCCATAGATAATGAAACAAAAAGGTGTTAGAAGTTACCGTAATTGGTATCGGGATAGATCTCGATCCTTTGCACCTGCCAGCGATGATATAATTCAATGCGGGATAGGGCTTTTGTCCACCGAGTAGTTGTTTTCATCGTTGGTAGTTTATGGCTATATGTGATTATAGCCATCTATCTAATGTAAAGACCGAAGTCATTTAGTACACATATCTTTCAGTAGCGAAATCTTGACATCTTTTCACATTGATACGTGGGTCGCGTTCAACTTTAACTTCTAACTCCTAGGTGGCGCTGGAAGCGGCACGCTGTTTGGTTGTTTGCATCGCTTGTCGATGTAGAACCAGCAGTTTTCTGACTCTTTGGACACATCCCGAACCATATGTTCAGCTGATGAGATCCTAATAAGGTCGAAATCACAGTGATCCTGTTCTTGGTTCAAAAGTGATGTGTTCCATAGATAATGAAACAAAAAGGTGTTAGAAGTTACCGCAATTGGTATCGGGATAGATCTCGATCCTTTGCACCTGCCAGCGATGATATAATTCAATGCGGGATAGGACTTTTGTCCACCGAGTAGTTGTTTTCATCGTTGGTAGTTTATGGCTATATGTGATTATAGCCATCTATCTACGGTAAAGACCGAAGTCATTTAGTACACATATCTTTCAGTAGCGAAATCTTGACATCTTTTCATATATATATATATATATATATATATATATATATATATATATATATATATATATATATATATATATATATATTCTACGTGTGTCTGTACGTCGGAACGAAAAATATTCATAGCGTGATAATCTGGTTTTAAAGTATTACGTATAGTGTCCAAAATTTTGTTGTTGTTTTCATATGCAGCTAAAATTCCTGTAATGTTCTTGTGTACTAGTAGAGTCCACTTGTCGTTGGAGATGATAATTCTTGTTTCATCGTGATAGAAGACTCCTATCGTGTTGTTTATAGGATCAATTTGAAATTGGCAAAAGGCCATATTGACCAATAGGGGGTACCTGAAAACATTTTAGTTTTCAGAATATGGTTTCATACGGTCGAAATTAACTTTTGTTTGTTGATTAGTATTAGAATTAAGTAAAATAGCTGAATTATTGAAAATTTCTAAAATATCGTATGGACCATTAAATTTATTCTGTAACTTGTTTTTTAGTTGTGACTCTTTAATAAATACTTTATCTCCTACTTGAAAATTTGGAGTATTTTCGTGTACATGCTTATCGAAACGATTTTTAGCTTTCTGTTTCTTGCTTTCAGTGCGTTCTCTGGCTATTTTGTAAAAATGTGAAAGTCTGTTATTCAGATCTCTAACATATTTTGTTATTAATTCTTTTTCATTGTATAGCTGCTCTGGCGGTCTACTTGAAGTATGTCCGAAGACATACTCATAAGGAGTGAAACCATGAGTTTTATTTGCTGAATTGTTGTAGCAAATAACTGTACTGTAAAACATTAAAGGGATGTTCGTTAGGATATTCGGCGAGATTGACTCTAATCATTTCTAACAGAGTCGAATGAAATCGTTCGAGAGATCCGTTAGACTGCGGATGTCCTACGCTGGAAAATGTCATCTTTATGTTATACAATGTACAGAGGTCTCTAAGTAGAGAATTATCAAACTCTCGGCCATAATCGGAATGTATTCGAAGGGGAGTGCCATAGTGTTGAAAATATAAGAGAAGGGTATTAACTACTGATTTTGCAGATTTGTCTTTGATAGGGTAAGCCTGACTGAATTTTGTGAGTTCATCGCGTATTGTTAAGGCATAATTTCTGTTAGGAACTTCTAATATGTCTATATTAATACGTTCGAACGGTGTTTTTGGAGTTTCTGTGATTACGAGTGGTCTGTCGAGATTTTTCATATATGCTTTATTTTTCTGGCATATTTCACAAGTTTTTATAAAGTTCTCAACGTCTTTTGTCAGTCCGTTCCAGTTATATCTTTCTCTTATTCGACGAATAGTCTCGTTTATTCCTCTGTGTAAATTCATCTTTCCATTATGATTTTGGTCAATGATAAGGGGAATTTCGTCTGTATCTGGAGTTTTGGTCTGGTTTTGAAAAATTTTAAATTTGAGTTGTTTTTCTGAAGTAATAAATGATAAAATTTCTAGTATGGGTAAATCAATACTAGTTTCAACACAGTATGTCTGGTTGTCCTGAAAAAGGTCTTGATCTTTGAAAAGGGCTCCAAATAAATATTCAGTTACTGTATCTGGATTATATGGTAATGCTATTATAAAATATTTTCTATTTTTCACAGTTTTGCTAGATAATACATTAATTTTAAGATGTTCGAAGTCGTAGTTCTCTTCAAAAATATCATTAATAATTTTTTCTTGAATTTCGTTCAGTTGGTTTTGTCTAAGAAATGTAAGAATATTTTTATTATTCTTATCTAGTAATTGTCCGTTACTTGATTCTAATTTCGAATAGTCCAAAAGGGATTTAGTCTTGTATAAATTTACAAATGTATCAAATTCTTTATACATGTTTTCTAGAAATTCAGGGTTGTTCTTTTGATCTTCGGGGATATTTTCATCTATGTTCTCATTATAAGCAAAAGTTGAATAAGGTGTTAGATTGTATTCAGATTGGAATTTTGATAAATTTTGGATATGATTAACTTTAATGCGGGAAAGTGCATCTGCATTTTTGTTTATCTTTCCGGGTTTGTACTTAATCTCTTAGTCATATTCTTCGAGCTTTAGTCTCCATCTTGCTAATCGACTACCTGTATCTTTTACTGAAAAAAGCCAAGTTAAGGGACGATGGTCTGTGATTAAAGTGAATTTTCTTCCAAAGATGTAGGGTCTAAAGTGTTTTACTGCCCAAACGATCGCAAGTAATTCTCTTTCAATGGTGGAGTATTTTGTTTCTGCTTTGCAAAGAGTTCTTGATGCATAAGCTATCGGAAGATCTTTACCAATTATTCCTTGAGAGAGTACTGCACCAATCGCAAAAGCGCTTGCGTCTGTTGTGAGAATGAAAGGCTCTTCGAAGTTTGGATATATGAGCACTGGGGTAGAGATAAGGGCTTGCTTTAATTCATCAAATGATTGTTTACAATCGGAATCAAAATCGAATGGAACGTCTTTTTTTAGAAGTCTGGTTAGTGGTTTTGAAATTCTAGCGAAGTTTTCGATAAATCTTCGGTAGTAACCGGCTAAACCTAGAAAAGATTTTATGTCTTTTTGGTTCTTAGGTGTTGGAAAATTTATGATACATTCAACCTTAGATGGGTTTGGTTTGACACCATCTTTAGTAACAAGATGTCCTAGATAGGCTACTTCCTTGCGGAGGAATTCACACTTATCCGGTTGGATTTTCATATTTGCATGTCTGAGTTTCGTAAAAACGTCAGTCAGTCTGTTAATATGTTCATGTATTGGTGGGGAATATACAATAATGTCATCCATATAAACTAGACAACGCTCATTTTGTATACCGAGTAATATATTGTCCATTACTCTCTGAAAAGTTGAAGAGGCATTTTTGAGACCGAAAGGCATTCGGACGAACTCGAAATGTCCATTCTCGACTGAAAAGGCGGTCTTCTGAATATCTTGTGGATCAATTTCGATCTGGTGAAATCCAGAAGCTAAGTCTAGAGTAGAGAAATACTGACACTTGCCAAGTTGATCTAAGAGGTCTGAAATATTTGGCAGCGGATATTTATCGTTAATTGTGATTTCGTTGAGCTTACGATAATCTACAACTACTCTCCACTTTTGTTTGCCTGATGCGTCCATTTTCTTAGGGACGACCCAAACTGGAGATGAAAAAGGTGAACATGAAGGTCTAATAATGCCTTGATCAAGCATTTTATTGATCTGGGAATTAACTTCATCTTTGTGTATTTGCGAATACCTATAAGACTTGGTGAATGTTGGTTTGTCAGAATTAGTTTTAATGGAACGTTTAATTTCGTTGGTAAAAGTCAATTTGTCTCCTTCGAGGTAAAATATGTCTGAGAATTCAATACACAGATTTGTTATGAGCTCTGATTCTTCATCGTTTAGATGCTCTAATCGAAGATGGTTACGTATTTCGGGAATTCTGTCTTGTTGTATGTCGTGTTCGTATTCGCTAAGATTATTAATAGAAAAATGTTGTATAGGTACTATGTTAATATCTGAAAAATTTATTTCTTTAGGAATTGCGTTTGCGTTAAGAATTGTTGTTATAAATTCGCCATTTTCATTAACTTTTACTAAAGCATGCGGAAGGCGTACTTTTTCTATTTCTATACCCGTTAATAATGCGTCAGTGTTTGATAAATTGCATTTCAATTTATAAACTTGTTCGATTCTTGGTTCTATTCTAATTATGTTAGTTGTTCTTTCTGTGTCCTTGGTTTCGATATTTTGTATATTATCTGAAGCTTTGTGAAGTTGGACGGTTTTAAAATTTGTTTCTAATTCTCTTGTTTTGATGTTCATTACGCAATCGTAATGTTCGAGGAAGTCTGAGCCTAGAAGTCCATCAAATTCTATATCTAAATTACAAATATAGACTTTGTGTGGATCTGTACGGTTAAAAGGAACGAGTGTAGATTCAGTAATGTGAACTTTTTGATTAGTGATTCCTTGAATTATTACATTCTCTGGAAATCGCTGGGGAAATATTTGACAAACGTGAGGTTTAAAGATAGAAAGTCCAGCTCCGGAATCAATGAGAAATTTGTGAGTATTTGTCAAGTCTGTAATGTAAAATAAATTTTGTGATTTCACAGCCAGCAGAGGATTTATAAGTAGCTCTGTTCGGGGAAGTTCAGATTGGGGATGTAATCTTGAAGATTGATTGCTTGAATTTGGGTTTGAAGCTGATCTATATCTGACTTCTTCTCTGGAGGAGGATCTGTTGGAACTATTGGGCTTACGTGAAAATCCTGGTTTTCACTTTGATTAATTTCTTCTTGTTGATAATTGTAGAAGTTTTCTTGTGTATTGTAATTACTATATGAGTAATCTTCAGGTTCGTATTGATATGATTCGTCATAATAGTTATCGGATTGATTGATATGGTAAGTAGGGTTTTGTTGGAATCTACTGAAATTCGGATTTTGTTGGACGACGCTTGGTCTGATATTACCTATATTGGGATTAGGACGTATGACAGAAGGTCTATTTGTAAAAGATTGATTTTGCTGGAAATTATTAGGAGGATTTGGTTTTTAATGAATGTTTGACTGAAATTGTGGTCTGGCTTGGAAAGCTTGGAAGTTTTGATTGAAGTTTTGTTGGAATGGTCTCTGTCTACATTCATGTCTACATGTTTAGGAGGGAGATTAATTGGTTTACTTTGTTGTAAAGCCGTATTCTTGTTTGTATTCTGATGTTTCTGATTTTCGAAATAATTTAATTGAAGTTCTCTCCTAATTCTATTCGTTGCTGTCAGTATGTCTACAGGGTCACTAGCTCTTACAATTTGACCTAGCTTAGGTTCTAAGCCTGTCAAGAGTGTATTAAGGGCCATAGTTTCCGCTAGACGTGTCTGCGCGTTCTTTTCTTCGATAGATAAATTTTGTTTATTTATTGAAGCGTACATTTTAGCTTCATGGGTTTGTAACCTGGTGATGAAGGTTAACGGAGATTCATTAGGTAGTTGCCTAATTCTCTGTAGATCTTGGATAAGAGATGATAAGTCTCTCGTATCTCCAAAATGACTTTCTAGTAGCGTTTTTATATCATGCCATGTAGCAGGGTTGCGTGAATTTATTAATTCAGCAGCGCGACCGCGAAGTTTGTTTTTGATATGTAAGCTAAGGAGAATTCTTTGATTACCTATAGCCATTCCAAATGCAGTTGTACATGACAGAATAAAAGTATTTAGAAATATTTGATTACCATCAAATTCATGAATTATTGAGAAAATTTCACTCAACTTGTATGGTTCAATGTTATCTACATTAGCGTTAGCATTAACACTAGCGTTATCAGAGCGTTAACAGAGTTATTGCCTTGTTGACTCATTTTGATTTTCTTGGATCTTAATATCATAAAAATTTGTTGCAATTTATATTCTATATGTTTCCTTTTATTATTTAATTAAGAGCTGTTGGTTTCTTATTTAAAATATAAATAGAATTTAAATTATTAAAAGACGAGATGATTCTGAAATGACTTACAGTAATTTCCACATAGAAGATGAAATCCGGTTCCGTGAAGCTTGCTCCGTCAGGTGAGTATTTACGTATTCCTGGCGTCGGAAAGACCGTCTTCGTATGCGTTGCAATGTCTTCTACTGGAGATCTGGGTTGACCACACCGAGTTAGTTGCCTTGTTCTGGGTGCGTATAGGATATCCCACTTCTGACACCAATTTTTAGATTTCGTTTTATCTAATTGGCTTTTTAAAAACAATTATTTTATTTATTTACTTCTGACACCACTTATTATTAATGATTTAATAATAAGAATTAAATTATAATTATTATACAAGTGAAATTAACTGTAAGGTTAGGATGATTATGAAAACTGACATAGATTCGTCTTACTTTAGATTTACATTTCAGAATGATTAAAATTATAAAGTGTTCCTTATTTATAGTGAAAAAATGTACAATATGCAATATAATGTTCTCATGGGAAAATGCCACTAATTGCGTCATATTCCCGGATTCCATAGTCAGCATACTCGGGACGGTGTAATCAGAAGAGTTTCTGGATATGTTATCAGTTAAAGTACGATATGTTGAAATATGATATTCCTGGTACTGCTTTGTCATCATACTGTTGTGAAGTCGAGTTCATGGGTTTAGCAGAGTCAGCAATATTGGTTGATATAACATATATATATATATATATATATATATATATATATTCTAAAGGAAGATCGTTGCTGAATAGTAGATTTAATATGTTAGTAGTGGGGACGCAGCAAAAAAATTAAAGAAAACTCTTGTAAGTAATCCAAGCTTTAGGTTATTTAATCAATTGTAACTATCTTCAAGGAAACTATAAAAATATAGAGAAGTTAATGAAACTAAAAATCAATTTAGAAGACATACATATACTTAGGTGAGATTGTGGACATAATCGTGGTATAAAAACACTTTAAAATAAACATTGCACAACTAAAAACATTTTAAAATACGGTACAAACTATTGCATTATCACATTAAAGGCCATAACAAACTCAAATACAAAAAATAATTTTCATCGTCTGTTTCGGAATTTACACACATACATATATATATATATATATATATATATATATATATATATATATATGTATATATATATATATATATATATATATAGCTGGATAATAACGTACAGGCTCAAACGGTGAACATTAGTGCAGTAAATAATAACGCAACTGAATCGTCCTTAAATAATAATGCAAATATATATTAATTACACATATGTCAGTTTACCTTACTTTAGAGAACTCACACCTAAACTTACAAATATCTTTAGAATGATTAACAACATCAAAATCGCCTATAGAAATATCTTTCAAATAGATTCCATTTACAGCAAAAAGAAGGATAGGACACCACTGTTGTCTCAGTCAAGTGTGGTTTACAGCATACCGTGTGCCGAATGTAATAACAAATACATACCTAGGTGAAACATCGAATATGCTATCTACCTGAATAACATCGCACAGGAGTGACTCTAGACTACACCCTGAGAGATGTACACCGGCCGGTCTTGTCTCCACTACCAAACATGCCATGAACTATGATGCAGTCAGAGTATTATATCAGGAACAGAACTCAAGAAAGAGACTTTTTTTAGAAATGGCAGAAATCTTCAAATCTGACAATTGTGTTAACACAAGAAAAGTCATTCAAAATTTGAGCGCACTTTATAAATTTTTATTAATGAATGACTAGTGAACAAACACACAGACCAATGATAAATTACTAAACTCCTCGATTTGTTTTGACTGGTGAATATTTTGTTGAATAATCTACTTCATATATTTCACACAATTTTCTATGTAAAGCAATTAGAACAACAATTTCTAAATTTCTACATTTCCCCACCTTACACTCATATTTAGTTGTTAACCTGATGATTTTACACATATATAGTCTTCATATTAGTGTCCTCCTCCGTATTGTATATATATATATATATATATATATATATATATATATATATATATATATATATATATATATATATATATATATGTAAATTCCAAAACAGACGATGAAAATTATTTTTTTATTTGAGTTTGTCATGGCCAGCAATGTGATAATGCAATAGTTTGTACCGCATTTTAAAATGTTTTTAGTTGTGCAATGTTTATTTTAAAGTGTTTTTATACCACCATTATTTCCACAATCTCATCTAAGTGTATATATGTCTTCTAAATTGATTTTTAGTTTCATTAACTTCTCTATATTTTTATAGTTTCCCTGAAGATGGTTACAATTGATTAAATAACCAAAAGCCTGGATTACTTACAAGGGTTTTCTTTAATTTTTTTGCTGCGTCCCCACTACTAACATATTATACAGGGTGATTCACGGTCGATGGTACCTTAGACGTTTAAGGAAAACTATTCGTAGGATCGTTCTGAAAATTGTATTATGTAGATTATACCTAGAGATCTATCGACTGAAAATATTTTCAACCTTGCGACGTTGCCCCATATATCAAAAAGTATTAACAACTTTGAGTTTTCAAATGAGACACCCTATATATTATCAATTTATTAGATTCTCTATCGCCTTCTGGTTATTCTTTTATAGGATACCCATACCTATCATTTATCATTAACAGTTTCCAGTGAATTAAGTAATTTTCTTTTGTTTTGTTCAAAACAGAGCCCTAATAAATAGCCCATTACTCTGAATTTTAGAATTGTGGAACGATGAAATTCCAGTAATAGCTTTAGAAAGTCTTCTTTCTTAGTTATTACTGAAGAATTTTTTTTATGTTATACCGGTTCGCTCAAAATTCTTGATCTTTCCATCAGATCTATAAAGACTCAAAAATGCGTTTTTTCAAATAGAACACCCTATATTTTATTATTTCTCCAGAAAGAGAATCAAAATACCTTTGAAATGATATATCATGTTCTTATACCTAAATGTTCAGGTTTTCAAAATATAAGCAACTATCTATTAAGGTGAATTATTTCTAGCATTTTTATAGTAGGTATTTGCTGGTTACCATGGTGATAAAACACAATTATTATGTAACAAACATTATTTGAGGAATTCCTTAAAATAATTTACATGAAACGCAAAGATTTGAAGAAAAAAGTGTATTCAACACCATTACAAAGATGAACTGCGTCAAGGTGTAATTAAATGCATTGATGAGATAGATGCACGTGAAATGGGAAAAGCTATTTTATTGGTGGAGAAACGTATTCTTAGATGTTTGGAAATAAACGGTTGTCATTTTGAGAATGTATTATAAATGTTTAATTATTTATATTTCTTCACTAACTATTATTATTAAAACCTCTGTCCGAACCACTTGGTTATTGATTATTAATTAGATATTATACTGTTTTATCAAGTCTTTTGCGTAAATAATCTAACAAAAGATCACAAAATGTATGTATATCGTTGAACAGGATTCATTTTCTCAATATCAGTCAATGCATAGTTATTGCTAATTCTATCGTGAAATTGAGTTCAGGTTCTGATAAATCTAGTTACTCATTCATTATTGTATTGCCAAGATATCTATGAAAGTTTATTATTATTTTTAAATGAATTTACAGGGCACGGTAAACGAATCGTCTCTGCAGTCTACTTATCATCCCAAAGATGAGTAACGAAACTGTTTCGTAAATCAACATTTTGAATTAGCTTCTCGGAATCAGAAAATTACTTATTTGTTCTGTGAATAGGTTATTCTTGTTGCCTTTTTGTACTTTGTGGGTATCTTGCATTAAACTTTCAGGATGTTTTTGCAATAATTTGATTCTTCCTTACGTAATTACTTGTCAAACTTTCCATCACCATGGTAACCAGCAAATACCTAATATAAAAATGCTAGAAATAATTCACTTTAATAGATATTTGCTTATATTTTGAAAACCTGACCATTTTGGTATAGGAACATGATATATAATTTCAAAGGTATTTTGATTTTCTATCTGAAGAAATGATAAAATAGAGGATGTTCTATTTAAAAAACGCATTTTTGGGTCTTTATAGATCTGATGAAAAGATCAAGAATTTTGAGCGACCCTGTATAACATAAAAAGAAAACCTTCAATAATAACTATGAAAGAAGTCTTTCTAAAGCTATTACCGGAATTTCATCGTTTCACAATTCTAAAATTCAGAGTAATGGATGACTGATTAGAGCTCTGTTTTGAACAAAACAAAAGAAAATTAATTAATTTACTGGAAACTGTTAGAGATAGTTATGGGTATCTTATAAAATAATAACCAGAAGGCGATAGAGAATCAAATAAATTGATAATACCTATATAGGGTGTCTCATTTGAAAAATCAAAGTTGTTAATACTTTTTGATATAAGTGGCAACGTCGCAAGTATAGGTATAGGTATAATCTACCTAATTCAATGTTCAGAACGATCCTACGAATAGTAGCATTGCTCGTTTAATATAATTAGATAGGTATGTTCTATATTCAAGACTTTCCCAGACGAATATTTACCTACATATCCATATTATTTCCGGAAATATAGCGGGGAAAACCAGCTTATACCCTTACTCCTCCCTAATAAAGTGACATCAATTACCTAGTTGTAACTCAAGCACAACGCATTATTGTGTTTAAATTTCGTACCTAGTAGCGCGAAAACCCTATGCTCGCTGACCAATCATTATGGACATAGACATCGTTCAGATGTCTATGGTTATGAATATGTACCATATACAGATTCCTGACATTTGGGAATCTACATGTTAGCTAGTCATTGGAATTTCTATACTCGTATAAGCAGGCAAAATGCGTCCATAGCCAATCAGTTGGTAAGAGTCAAGTTGGCGAATTGCCATAAAAAACCTTGAAACGGAAACAAGTCTACAGTCGGAGATCTCATGTAAAAGCTTGGGAAGACCGCAATAATAAACAAACGACTTTTGTTGGCGATCGCGTTTGCATTGTTAAAGTGGCATCAATAAAAGCAATTTTAATTTCAAAGAACGACGTAAATAGATAATATCTAAATTATAGGTAACCTAACGCATCATCGGCAGTTTTCGGCGTGTGCATATACGCGTATATATGTAGCTGACAAACAAATAAATAACCATTAGTATCGGCGGTCTATCAGTTGGTGTGTTGTTTAATTTTATACGAAAATGAGCTCGCCGTACGTACCTCTTCTCGACGGTGTCAACGAACGCGAGAAGGACTCTGACATGATGAAATCAGTACCAAAAAATCAAGCGATACCATTAGTCACGGGTAGTTCGGCACCGATGGCAACCTCTGAAATCGATGAAGATGTTTTAGACGATAGAGAAATAGTTTCTAATCCTTATCCAGGTGTTGATGATGGTTTCTTCGACAATAAAAACAACAATTTGCCACCAGACGTGGAAAAATTTGATCCTGATACTCCACCACGTATACCTGATATTGAAATTACACCTGGTACCCCGGATGCATATCCAAGTCTTAGGCCACGACTAGGACCTGATGAGGATAACGATCCCAAAGTTAACGGCCAACCCGATGAGAACGATGGTGCATCTAGTCGAGGTACCAGAGGATTCAATCCCAATTCAAACAACAAACCTCCCTTTTTGACACCCAATTGGCCAATTTTCGACATGGAGGCAGGCAGCATGCCTGGCGACTTGGACCAATCATTACCTGATGTGAATATTTACCAGCACAAGAAGACACTTGCTCAAGGTATGATGGATTTGGCGCTTTTTTCAGCCAATGCCAATCAGCTGAGATATGTGCTCGAAAGCTATGAAAGACATCCATATTTCTATCCAAGCATCATCTTCATAGCTATCAGCTTAATGCTACAGGTACGTAAATATTGGTTCATTCAGCAAGAAATCAGAAAACCTATGTCTTCCCTCGAAAATTAAAAAAGGGCTTTGATGGAATAATAGATACATTTTTGCTGAGTATAATAAATTATTACAAATTTGAATACCTAATGTTGCAGAATATCAAAAATAGGCTTAAACTTTTAGGAACTTTATTGGGAATATAATTGTGCCTTTTTGTTAACATAATTAGTACTTTCATAAGGAATGTTCAAATATAATAATATTTGCTTTTCAAGTTTGTATTAAGCACATTCATACTTTCTGATTTTCAAGTTTCAATATCAGTTCAATTTATGTAAATGATTTACAGAAAAAATGTGACAACGAATGTTTTTCCAATGATACCTAACAAACTGAAGAGTTTAAAATAATTTTATCTTTTTGTCCTCTTAAATTAAATACTCTCTTTAAAATATAATTTTATTTCACTAAATATACATATACACTTGAACATTGCGTTGTCTTGAAATAAAAATTTAAAAATAAACAAATTTTGTATGGGCGGTTTCCTAATAAATAAAGAGTCATTTGTATACAAGAAAAAAACTTGGCAAATAAGTATAAACCCTAATTATAGGTTCCCGCGAAATTTGCATTTATATACGTTGGTTAGACATGTTTTTATTTTTTATGTTTCTCCAGAAAGCAATTACCTAGTATTCATGAAAAAACATTTCAAATAAATGAATGGCTAGGTCTAATTATTTTGTAAAATATGCAATAATAAATAAAGCCGATTGCTTAGAAGTACATTTAAAAACAAATAGAACGAAGGCCTCCTTTTCTAGAGCTCTTCTGATAGGGAAAGGCGAAGTTGTTGGAAATATGGAAAATAATTTATATGTGCATGTTTCAATAATATTAATTCTACTGGTAATTTTGATGTGCATTTTTTTCATATTTTTGAGTGTAATTGTATTTATTAAAGTCATTCACAGATCACTGAAGAATATAAATACGTTGCTTATACTTATTCAGAGGTTTCAAAACATGGCGGAAATACACATATTTCAAACTTTCCCATTATTGTAACTCAGGTATTTTTTCTTGAAAAATGTCCAATTTAAATATTGCTACATATACTCTCTTCTTTAATTTGGCCGTGTCATATTTTCAATTTTCAAAAAATTGCACCCTCCTCACCCTTTGGGAGAAGTTTTTAAGCGGAAGGGCATGTTGAATGTCGATTTTTTTCAATGGGACGAATTATAAAGAGTCTTCTATCAAATGCAAAAATAATAATGAAAATCGGAGCACGTTTACTATTTATAAGGCGCGAACATCTATAAAAAATCATGCAGACAAACAGTCGAATTGTATATCCCTCCTTCATTTGGTTCGTCGGTCAAAAATATTTGAAGATATACAGGATGCGCTTAAAATAGTAGGATCGACGTTTTTATTCAGTAATACAGAATACAATACAGTAGAATTAATATTATATTATTTTTAATTCACCAACTAATAAATTCAGTCCTAGTTATTATAAGAAAAATATTTTTTTTATTTTTGAGTGTATCATTATTTATTAAACGTTGAACTTCACTCTCAAATAATACGCCTTTACATTTGCTGTAAGTCGGAAACTGTTTTTTTTTTTATTTTTATTTTTTTTTGCCCAATATGGTCTCTTCTTCAATTTTGTCCTCTCAAATTTTCGATTTTCAATGCCCAGCTCTTTCAAATTTAAAGAAAACAAAATCTGCGTACGTTTACTATGCAAACCGCGCGAAAGAACATAAAAAGTACAAAGTCGACTTATACAATACCTCCTATCTCCTACGCCTGGGAAGTCAGAAAATAACATTCAGGACCAAATAAAAAAAATCCCGATGGCCTGTAGTCAGCGGAAAGGTAAATTTCTCAAAATTCATTGAATTGAAATTTTAACAACCTTTTCATTGGTATACCTACATGTTATTATAAAATTCCCGTATGTGTCATAGCCTTGCGTTTAGATGTTTTTGTTTTGGCTGTTGAATATAAAGCAGACAGGGTTCGCACTCCACTTCAAGGCAGACATTTTTTTTCGCCTATTTATTTTCAATAAATATACTATATATTTTTTTAATCAGGGTCTATATTAAGATCTCCAGAAAATGTACAATTACATCAAATTTATATTGAGTGTTCATGTTTTATCAATATTTCTTATTTTTTCTTTATTAATTTTTATTTTTCTATCTGTGCACCTTATGGAAAATTGCTTCGAACAAAAGTTGTAGGTACTGATTATATCTATAACCTAAAATTATTTTTGATGATATTTACACTACGGCTCTTTTTTGATAATTTTTTTAAATGTTTGAATGGTCGCCATTTTGAAACTACTTACCCGATATTGCCCAATAACAAACTCATCCGAGATATTTGAGAGATTGATTTTTTTAGCAAATTTGAACTTGATACCTCCAAAACTGCGACCTCTATCGTGTTAACAAATTTCGTAATATCCCATATTTATATATATATATATATATATATATATATATATATATATATATATATATATATATATATATATATATATATATATATATATATAAAAACTTTTGAACCAAATGTTGTATTGGACTAACTTATAGACATATAACAACATGCCGTTGAAATTTTTTCGAAATTCAAACGATCGCAATAGGTACATTTCTATAAGAAATTTACCTAAAAACATAAAAGATGTTATTGGAATGATCCGGTAATTTTCTATAATGCTAGTGTCCCACATGCGTTGCAATGCCTCTTTCTCATTTTTCAAGAATCGAAAATAAATGAAAGAAAATAATGAAATCTTATCTTTGATATATTCCCACAAGTACCAACGTGTCCATGAGCTGCGTCCTGTAAATACCATATTTTCCTGGAAGTGGTAGATTATTAATCTGTTATAGCAATATATTTTGTTAAAAAAGCATACACAGACAAACAAGAAATCCATATAGTCGTGTCATATTATTTATCCATATAAAAAAATGGACCAGTAACATAATTTTCAACTATATCATTCATTAAATTTCCTTTCCCTATGAGTTCTCATAAAATGCATTTGCCATCTTTCAAGATACCTACATTACCTTTTACTTGTAATAAATTACAGTTTTCATTCGAAAGTATGAAATGCATTATGTTATAAGCATAATTTTATTCTTGTTGATTTACTGAAAGTGCTGATGTTTATTCTTGTGATTGTCTTTGTAATTTTTTTATTAAACCAGAAAAATTATTATAAATGTTATTTATTTAACAATTATTGCTCAAAATAACTGAAACAAGGAATATACACAACTCTTTAAATAAAATATAAATAACTAGATATACAAATAAAATAATTCATTATATTGGGTAAGAGAAAAATGAACCTACATTGTTTCGCTGTTACTATTAATGTTTTGCGCATCCTTTAGAGATACGGGTGTTTAATAAATATTTTTTACAGAAAATTGGACCGACTTTATCAGTTGTTGCACTGAAAAATACAAAATAATATTAATTCTATTGGTGCTGGTTCTTTTGGAGTTGGTGCCTACAACAACAAACTACAACGGCACAACTTCAAAATTACCAGCACCAACAGAATTAATATTATTTTGTATTTTTCAGTGCAACAACTGATAAAGTCGGTCCAATTTTTGTAAAAAACATTTATTTCACATTTTTTAGTGTAACATTAGTCATGAAAATTGTTGAACGTTCACTAATACCCAAAAAGTTACAGGTAGGTTTAGCTTGTACATAGCGGAAATAGGCATATCACATATTTCAGACTTCACTGCGAAACTCGGAAACCGTGACTCTTTTGAAAAAATGTTCAATTTAAAAGTTTCCGTAAATGTCCCCTTTTTAATTTTCAAATCTCGAATTTTCGATTTTCGGAAAAATTTGCCTCTTCCACATAGCTGAAACACATACTTCAGATTGTAGCGCGGAAATTATTATTTTTAAAAATGTCCAATTTAAACATTTCCGGATATGGAATTTTCATTAATTCTGTCGTCTCGGATTTTCAATTTTCGAGAAAAATTGCCCCCTCCACCCCCTTTGGGGCCGGTTTTTGGATGAAAGGAGATGGATTTGTTTTTTCTCAATATGAGGCCATTTCCCAACTCTCCTCTTTCAAATGAAACAAAAATCGCCTAAATCGGTGTACGTTTACTATGCAAAACGCGCGAACAGCCATAAAAAAATAATAAAAATAATCTTACAACCGAATTGTATACCTTCTCCTTTTTTTGAATTCGGTCAAAAAAGACGCGGCAATATTTAAAGGGATGATCGGCGTAGCTCGCTTCAGTTTTCAGGGGGAGCCGTGGCCCCAATTGTACTTGAGCTATAAAAAATTAAGTAAGGTGCAATGGAGACTGTTAAAAAATACGCTATATAAAATAGTGGTTTTAATATTTCAATATAATTAAAGCATAATAACTTATAAACATAGCCATTCATATTAGGGTACCAACAAAAACAGAGGTCGCAACATGTATAAAAAACAATTTTAATAGACAAGGATTGCAATGATTGAAATCTTGCGTCCGACGAGGTAACATTCAACGGTTTATAAAATGGTGATACTTATTGTTAAATATTTGTTTTTGCCCAGTAGTTTTGAACCAAGGAAACTTTGTAAAAATCACTAAATCATAAAATATTTATAGGGAACAAAGGAATAAACCCTTTTCTGTTTTTGCATGATATTTAAAATGAACGTGCAATAAAATAGGTTCTATTATTTATCTAAAAAAGCTTTTTAATTAAATTAAAGTCAGTGGCGTACATTTTCTTACAATAATTTTGGCTTATGTAGCGCCCCTGACGCCACTAAACATAATAATTTGAATCTACTGGGCCCTCATTAGGTATTATAAAAAAGCTGTTGAATTAAAAAAAAACAAATCGAAAGTTATTTGAATTATTTAAGAGAACGTTATTAAAAAAATAACATCCTGTATCTTGCAGACAGTACATCTTCGGACTTTTTTTCATAAAATGGCCTGAGGAATCACCCCCTTAAATATTTCCGCGTCTTTTTTAAGCATCATTTTACATATTTACAACAACTGCAATGATGTGAGTTCAAAATAATAAAAAAAATTCATTTACTAAAAAAGGTTTATTATTTTATCGGGTATGAAATGAATCTCTGGAGTTGATTGCGAAAATTATAGTAGTTTCGATCAGAACAATCACGAACTGAGAGATACAATTATTATTTTTAAAATATTTGAATATTCAATATGATTACCTATATGCTTTAATAATTTAGAATTTTTTTTTGCTTAGGTTGGCATTGGAATTGGTCTCATCTGGAATGCCACCTACAACGTTAAGGACGAAAAAGAAATTTGCATAGCTAACAGGATAAACAACTTCACCGTCATAGGTATATTCCTGGTAACTGTGATTAACGTGTTCATTTCAGCATTCGGTGTTGCCAATCCTGCACCATCCACGTAGAAAATTAATCTTATTAATTGTGGAGGTGAGAGAATGTCAGTCAAGTTGAACGAACTGTGTAGCATTCATCATACAAAAGTGCTCAACTATGAAGTTTATTTTTTTTTATTTTCGAGAGAAAAGAAGACTTTTTAAAAGGTGCAACCCATGGTTATTTTAGATGATCGAAGTTTTCTGTGAATTTTCTTCGGTATTAGTCAGAATTGTGATGTGACGATGGGTGTATCTTATAACTTATAACCTAGCAAAGTACTTACTTGGTTATCATATTTATAGGTATCATTCATTATTTTCTATACAGAGTATTTGTTTATTGTATTGTTATGAGTGTTGCTCTTTAAAGTTTTTAGACTAATGATAAAGTGGAATAATTTATACAAAGATCCAACTTATCTTCTAAGAAAACTAAGTAGTTTTATGTTAAGTTGTGGAATTGTAAGATGAAAACCAAATAATTTGATCTAAATAAACAATTACTAGAATCTGAAATCAAGGATTTTGTTCTATATCAATATTTATGTTCGTCTTATATCTACAGGGTACTTCACGATTATTGACCTGTTTGAAGTTTTGATAAAAATACTCATATTTTGATTCTGAGAATTTGCATTGGGATTTTTCTAAACATATTTTATAGGTATAGACATTTGTCATCGACATCAAAAGTAGGTACCAATACTAATATAATAAATATTATTTTGTATTTTTCGGTGCATTTTCTAATAAAGTCACTTCTAGATTTTGTAAAAAAATAATTTCACCCTTTTGAGTGTTTTGTTATTCATATAATTTCTTTCAGATATTTCAGTATTTAGCGGCAACAAGTTTGAATTTGCCAAGTGCTCTTACTCGGTAAACCTAAATAAAAAAATCCGTTTTATATAAATTTTCAATTTTGAATTAAAAAAATTCCATTTCCACTCTCCAGTTCTTTGGAACTTAGAACGACAAGTTAGATTATCAATAATTTTAATATGGTACGTACCATTATACGACTCCCCTCATTCAAATTAAAGAAGAACCGTCAAACATAAATAAAATACAAGCAGATCACAGTTCACAGTTATGTTATCTGTTTATTGCAATTGCCTAATTAATTTCAAGCCTTTCTAGGAAATTCTATGAAATATTATGATGCTACATGAAATGTTCATTTGGAAGTTAGAGCAATATTCGAATACCAAATGAAATCGTTGAATTATAATTACTAAATGGTGTAAATTTTATTTAGGTACAGCAGTGAGTTATTATTGTCTCAGAATAATTTCAAATGAGAGTAAAAATTATATTTTGGTATAAAAAATATTCCTTATGTTCATAATTTTAATGCATAAATTGTGTAAATAATTATGTAAAAAAATTCGGAAATTCGGCACCACTTAACATTATTGGAGTATGAAGCGTATCTATAGGTGTAATTTGTTTATTATTTTTCAACCGTAACATAAATGGAATGCAGTGAATAGTAACTGAAATTTAAAATAAGTGAAGGGCCAAATGATAATAATTTGAAAATATAATAATAAGTTTATGAATTTATGTTCTATTACCGAGCAAAACAGATTTTCATCTACAGCTTTTGCACAAATGACTTTAAATTATTAATCGCAATTCTGCTGTAATATTCTCGCAATGTAATTTATATTTATGGACACGAATTTTCTTGTGAATGTTTATTTTTATATTTTCGATTATTGCTATTTTTAGGTCATGAAATAGCTAAATGGCTGCTGTTTTTTATGTTTAAGTTAAACAACAGACAACCAAATATGCAAGGTGCTCAAAAATGTCCAAGCTGCATCATCTTCAACATCAAACCAGTCGCTTTCTTGAAATAGAACACGCTAGGTTACTTATATTTTATGTAGTTTTACGTTTCATTGAGTTTTTTCTCAATTGATCCAAATTAGTAATATTTATACATAAATTGTAAGGTTTTTTTATTGGAAGAAATTACCACAAATATCTGGTTTAATAAACAGTGTACCTACCAATGAATTAGAATTAATTTGTGGAATCTGAAGTAGTGTTGACACCTGACACATGTGTGTGATGATGGGGTCACGATGGCTGAGTGGGCTAAGGCGCTGGAAGTGCGTTCGTAGCTTGCGACAGCTAATCGTGAGCGCGGGTTCGAATCCCGCCTGAGCCATGGTTGTTTGTAAACTGGACCCGTGCACAGGTTTCCGGTATACCTCTTCGACAGTGTATTCCAGATATTAAAATAAATAAAAATAACACACAGACATAAGTTGATACGACTTAGAAAAATATATTCATCTATGTGATTGTTTCAGGTAATTGATTTACCAGCCCGCGTCTTACAAATATTAATAATGGTTTACCGGAAATATTATCAACAGCTTGAATGAAAAGTGTCTAGCTCGCTTTTGCTCACTCATTTTTTATCCCCAAGCAAAACGGTATAATACATAGGTAAATCATTTAACAAGCTAATGTTTCTAAATTGTTTGGAAGCAAATAATGTACAGCTATCTTTTCTCTATATTGCAACATTTCAACTTATGTATGCTATACGTAATCCTTTTCTTTTTATTTTCTTGTTCTATTTGAGACGGCTACATTTTCCTTTTGTTAGTTCTAGGAAAGAAATCAAGTAAATAAATAATAACAAAATTGATGTCTATAAAGTTGTGCGTTGATATTGAAGGGATTACATCATTCGTCGTTGATCCACTCAGATGCCTACATTAATTTACGATCCCGGCACCGCACCACGTCCCTCACTCAATATGGTGTTTTATGTATCATTGGATTGCTCTTGCGAAGCCCCAACCAACCGTATAGGATTTTTGCATTTTGATTTGGCTTTTGACAAGCTTAACCGACATTGCATTATTCAGAAGAGATTTTTTAGTTCAACACTATACATATACATATATATTCACTATAACTATTTTACACCTGTTTTATATATGCCATGACGAGAGCTGACAATTGAAACTCTCTCGCATCCGCTTAACCATGCCTCTCCATCTTGCGAAGTCCTCTCCTTTAGATACATGTCCATCTTTGTTTGTTTTAACCAATCTTTTGGTGGTCTTCCGCGCTTTCGTCTGTGCTGTTGTTTTTAGACCATCGACTGTCATCCATGCGTCTTTCCGGGAACATATCCTTAAAGCCATCGTCTCTCCATCACCTCAGTTATAGATGTTTCTGCTGTCATTTTCTCTCTTATTTCATCGTTCGTGACTCTATGCACTCTCGATCCCTAGAACTTCTTCGTAAGAAATCCATTTCCGTCGCTTCTAACCTTTGACTGTCTTTATTTATTATTTTCCATGACTCTGACCCGTATATTATGAAATAATAAAATAAGTGTCTATTTTCAGTATACCCAACTAATAGTAGCGCTTCCAAAAATCCATCATTACAAGTTTTCAGAATTAAAATTTTAAGAGTTTTCACAAAATGTCTAATAGGCCACTCATCTCAAAGCAACATGTAGGTATAGGTTGTAGGTTGTAGGTATAGGAATAGGTCTTATAAAAAAAAAAAAAATGAACGACTAAAATATGTTTTGCTTGTTAGTTTCGGTTAAGTATACCAATTCTCAGAAAATAACTGTTGATATAAGTTTCGCATCAAAGTAGCTCATATTTCACGCTGAAAACTAGATGAGTATTTTAAGATAAATAATTTACAAGTCCAAGTAGGACTTCTGTGGCTAAAAAGAACAATTCTTGAACGGATTATTCTGCCGCGCTCTGGACAAACAAACTCCTCTTCAGGTGGCGGGTTTTTCCGACGTTGAGGGTTCTGATTCAGGTCTGGGTTATACGCAGCAACGATCCCTCTCCACACTGTACGATCTGCTGCCAAAACTTCCCAGTTGTTTTGAATATTGTGTGCTTCAAAGAGCCATCCTTGTACCGCTTCGGCTGCCCGCCCGACTTTCTCCTTCCCCGTACCAGTGCACCGTATAAAACACATTTTGGCAGTCGATTTTCTTATATGCGACTGACATGCCCGGCCCATTTAAGACGTGGTTATGTGATCAAGGTCTCAATGCTTTTACAGTTGGCTCGTAGGAGGATTTCTTTATTAGAGACTTTATGAAACCATTTGACATGCATCATTCTGCGCAAGTGGCTTTGTTGTAGATGTTCCAGGGCGCGTATATGACGGCGGTAGGGGATTCCAAGTTTCGCAGACATATGTCAGCGTTGGCACGATAATTGCTCGATATACGGCAGTTTTCGTTTTAATAGTTAGTTCGTGGTTGGAAGGCTCTAAATGCGGCGTTTAGCGAATTATGAATTTCATCGTTTATATTGGCGATTGGCCTTACTGTTAACTATGCTACCCAGATAATTAAATTGGTTGACATATTCGAGGGACAAGTACATCATTTGGTTGAGTCATGTGAGGTGTTGTCGTAACTTTTGTCTTGACGATATTTGTTTTTAGGCCCAGGAGAAGGTTTCTAGCATCAGCTGTAAACCTTCGGCTGACTCGAAGACCAGCGCGCAGTCGTCAGCATATCTCTCTGAAAAGCACACAAGAACTTAGCTCAAAATTTTTATTTAGTTTGTTGCCTGATATCTAATTGGTATAGGAAGATTATTTATTATATTTTTTATAGATTCGAGGTTCTGCATCATATTTATTCACAATGAACTTTGAAGATAATCGGCATGGATATGGTTACCATATGGATTTGGGTATGAATATCCTGACAGGAAATGAGGAAAATGTTATTCTTCAGCGAAGGAGTCAAGAAGAGGCCAAAGGCCAAGAGGACTGGAAGATAATCCAGAAGCCAGTAGCATCATGATTTGAAATCTGACTAATCTGTTCCAAAATATTTGTTTATCTAGAAGACCAGGACAACTGATAAATTGCGATTGAGGTCTCTGCACCCGAGGGACTGAAATGTACTCGCTTACTAGTCCGTTATCCATGAGAAAACCGGACACTCACCTCCCAGTACCGGATTTGGTCGAGAATTCCTTGTGTTCTGAAGTTTGGCTGTAAATCAGGGGAAGCTGTGGTAGGAGACGATTATGTATTTGCCTATGCCAGAAGATATACGAGTGCCACGAACGGGTACGACAGAATATCCAGGTTGCAAGCGACCGGATGAAGAATGCATACGAGTGAAACGCAATATTATCAGGACAGTATGATCTAGCTTTTCAATCCATGTAAGCGCCGTGGGTTCTATCCGAAGTTGAAGACTTCTTGGGAGGTACCTTCTCGATTTCTGAAACAAGTGAAAAATCTCGCTTATCAGATATAGAAGGCTGCTGGAGTAAAAGCGAGGATCGTTCATTTTAACAGGCTGACCCCATTTGCAGGAGACAACAACAATGTCCACGCAAGACAACTCTTGCCTAGAGTGAACCTAGGGCCCGGAACATCTAAAAAACAGTCTGAATCGTAAATTAGCATGATTTAAGGAGGGGCAGTATTACGAGTCTGGAAAGAAGTATTCTCAAGCCGCTGGAAGCAATCTAAAGGGGGGCCGCGCTTTATGTTTGATCTTCCACATACACCTCGAACTTCTCGAAGGAACGCGAGGTGACTGGAATGATTCGACTGCATTCTCTAAATCTATAACTATAAAGAAGAGTCGCCGCAGCAGGATAGATGATTCCATTGATTTAGTGTCAAGCTAGCTTCCTGTTTAGTTCATCAATTTGAGGGGTAAACGGTTGAAGTGAAGTGACTTACTTAATTTGTAAATCCATTTAGCTGTTAATTTGATTATTATTCGGTGTGTGAAATTTATTTTGTTAGTTGAATAAATTTTGTTTAGGTAAGTACACTGATTATTTGCTTCCAAGTTAGTCGAACCAAAATCATGCTGCGACATTTTCTAAAGCGTTCATTTTATAATTTTGAGATTATAAAGCAAAAAAAATATATTAAAATTACTCTATTTAATATGTCACATAAATTGATTTTTATAGATTTTATTTTTTAAGAAGAAGAAGTTTATTTAGCATCAGTGCTATAAAAGTTACCTACATTTCTACGTTGAATTTAGTAGGTAAATTAAAATCACAGAATATACAATTATTGATTAAAACTTAAAGACAACAATATAGATACTTATATTTAGTCAAAATAAAAATGTTCTCAAAAGCCTTGTAAAACGTTTTAAGTTAACACAGTTTTTGATAGGTACAGATAGTTTGTTTAACTTTAACTCATTTAGGCCTTTATATAAAACAGAGTTGTGCATTTGGTTTGTATTATACTTATCTATCTTGTAAAAGGAAATCTGTACAATATCTTGTCTTATAATTCTGTACCTCTCTAAACACTTTCAATTTATCACATATATAATCATGTAAGTAAAAGCTTTAGTTCAAGTTTAAAAATAAACAAATATACATTGAGCATAATTCTTTTTTGAAGGATTGCATATTTAGTACCTACAGTTAACATGGATGGAATTTCAGTCTCATGGCTCTGTTCTGGATTTTTTATAATTGATTTATTTTATACTGTGGCAAATGAAATAATAATACTAAAGGGGAAGTGAAATGGCATTATAAAGTGATAAGTTTGTGTGTATTGACAGTTCTGCCAATACGGGTTATAAATCCAACTTTTTTCTCATAATGAAGTCTGCATGAGCATTAAAATTTTAATTGGAATCTAAAATAATAATCAAATATTAAATTTCTTTATCATATACAATGATTTATATGCCACAAAGAATATCGACAGTACCATTACCAACATTCTGGAAGGACGAGTTCGATACATTCCCGAACAAACTATTACCAGTAGCAGCCCAACTCGATCCATTCAACAACAAACTTCATCTCCATCCCGTTCGATCTCATCGTTATCTACTACTACTCCTACTATATCGCCATTTTCATCATCAGAACATGGCGGCAACTGTTCCTATCAATCTTGTAATAAAGTTTTATCATATCTCGTTTTTCTTCATTGGAGAACTCCATTTTCAACGACTCAGCAATTGACAATAATACAGAATGTCATTTACTTGTCACCGATTGGAAAAATCAAAGCCAACTACTTTATAAAAGTTATTTATTTAATTTCTCGGATTTTTAGGACAACAAGGCCAACTTATCGTCATCGTCAAAAAGGGCTATTCATATTTTTGTAATGCCAATATGGCCCCCACAAGACAAAAAAGTTCATGATAGTTACACATATACGAAACCTCAGGATAAAAAACTATGAACACCATTGGAAAGAGTGAAAAAGTGGCAATGCAAATGTGCTTTTAATTTAGAAATTCATTAAGAAATAAAGCCAGGAAAAAAATGATTTTCCGAAAATTCGGTTTTTCCGGATATCTCCGGACAGTGCCACTTCTAGGTTGAGAGACTCTTTCGTGCGAAAGCATTTATGTCGCCTCTCAGATTCGTAACTGAACTAATATTATAAAAAAAGTTAACAACATTTCCTCTTTTCTGTACATATAAATAATAACAACAGACATTTATAAAGATTATATAAACAAAAATAACCAACACTGAAAAACAAAACTCTCTTAGCATAATTATATAGTTGCATTTTACAAACTTTTCTTCATGCGAATAATAATATATAAATAATATCATTATAATTATAAAACACCAGATAAACGGTCGTGCTTTATATTTGACCGTCAATAGTTTTTTATAATCTTCCGCTTTGATAAATTCGTTCTCCAGGAGCCATTATCAAGGGTAACGTGAAAAATAGTCTAAGCACAATTGATTCATTTGGAAATATGGTTATTAATTTGTTATGAGAAATATACCGCAAAATATCAAGAGAAGACTTGTTGTCTTCTTTTTTAAAAGGTTTCAAAGCAGTTAAATCATTCTTCAAATCAACTGGATCAAAATCACAGTCTTTGTCATTTTTGAATTTAACATACAAATCATTAACCAATTTTTCTATTGGAGATTCGATTTTATACAGAAAGCTATATATATATATCTATTATATTGCTCATTCAGTAATGTAAACCTTTCTTCTATTGATGATGTTCTAACATCTAAAACAACAAAGAAGAAATTTATTTTAGATTTTAGTCTTGGACCGTTTGTAAATTCGTCTGCAGCAGTTTAATTTGAAAATGTACACTTAACTTGCCGATGTCGCACAGATGCGAATTTTATCTCAATACTTAATTGTTCTGGTACGACTGACGCCGTTTTATAAAATGCATCGAAACATTATATATTTTTTATATAGGACAATAAATTCTTTGACGTTTCCTCTCCTGCCTTCGGATCAAAATCTTTAGTTTGCAGCAATTTACTAACTACATTGACCTTAGAAATTACATCGTACCATACTGCCGTTGACAATATAAATTCAAAAGTTTTTATTTTTGATAATAAGGCGTTAGCATGGTGCATAGAAGAAGGATCCCATAACGATTTTTGGTTGAGCTAGCAGATCATAGATGGTGTATTATAAATCTACCCACAGAAAAATAAATCCCGTCAATACTTAGAATCCCTGAAACATAAGTATAAAGTATCGTAACCTTCAAATTAACAAAAGGATTTATTTTAAAATTCTCTTTTTGGCGCCCTATGGCGTATAGCGCCTTCGTGCGGCGCACGAAATTGCCACCGGTTAGACGCGCCGCTGTCTCCGGAACTACTCGAAATTTTCAAACATTCTAAACGGCGTATTGTTGAGCACATAAATGCGCAACTTTGCCTCAATTTAACCATCTTCGTATTCCCTATAGTTTCCGAGTTCCCAATGGTGAGAGTCGAATTTGAAACAGCCTGTATAGGTTCTAGTGCCAAAAAAATACATATCAATAAATAAAGATCTCATTTCAAATATTTCCTAACTATCTTCATATTTTCTCTCTGCGTTGTCATATCGCACATAATTACTATTTATTCTAAATAAATTTTATATAGTTTGAATTTGTAAATATTATTTCTTGATAAATAATTCTTTCGTCTATAGAGGAATATGCATATTTTTTACATTTACAGATCCCATTCGAGATTTTTTGGCGAATACACAAAATTGAGATTTACCTGCAGTCACTTAATTTATAATTATATATCTATGCGTTATATCATCCGCAAACAAAGCATATCGTTGATATATAACAAGAACAATAATGGACCTAAAAGTGCTCCCCGTGGTACACCATGACTTATACTTACAAATTCAGACAAATTACTCCTAAATACTATATTTTTTAATAAAATATCAATATCTACTGATTCGTAGGCTCTTTTAAAATCCAAAAACAGGATTTTCACCGAAAACTAATTGATTCGGAACAATTATTTTATTTATAACACAGTAATCAAGTAGCTGCTCCTTTGCATATGTTTCCAATAGTTTTTTTTTATATATGAGCACTGTATTAATTGGTAACTCGCTACGATACTTTGTATTCGAATCTTGGGAAAAGGAAGTATCGTTGACAATATCCATGGCTCTGGAAAAGTACCACGACTAAGTGATGTGATAAAAGACTGTACCCGATATAGCAAAGAACCTGCTTAGAAATACCACTTTCACCACCTTCTACATTTTTAGACTTAGAAGTATTTGTTTCGTCTTTGTCATTGAATTTTTTTCAAAATTCTATGTTATGTCGAGATTTTCCGGATAATTTTCTTATCATATTTGATGTATTAGGATGCTATTTACGATATATTTCTTAAATTTATTAGCTATTAGCCTTTGTGTCCTATTCCCTTCCATGCCTTAGATTTGCTCTGTTATTCCTCCTATTTTTCATATCCTAACATCTGTTTGATGTTCTGTTCTCCAAATTTCCTTGGTGTTGTTATCATTTGTCCATACAATGTCTGCCTAGTGACCGATAGGTGGGTATTAACATAGGACATGAAGCGGTGTTTTCTCACAGTCCTTGTTGCCACATCTCGCATATCTTGATGAAGCACTTAGTTCTACCGCATTCCTAAATTAACATCTGCTTAGGCTTAGTGGTTCTTTACTCCACTCGTGTCCAGAGTCCCCCCACAAAGCTTTTGCCTTCCTGCATCCCTCGTTTCCTTGTCAGTCAACAGTGATCCCCCGCTAATATATGCTGTAATTGTTTTATAAATATAGAGCCCTGCTGTTGTCTACCGGTCTAGCCAGTTTATCCGCTTTTGCGTTTCCTTTCCATCCAGGTAAGATGGAGTTTAAGGTCTCTCCTCACCTCTTTCAGTAAAGCTAATGTTTCTTCAACTAGTTTCGAGTTTGTTTTGCCAAGACTACCTGGTTGTTCGAGCTTTTCCTGCCAATCTCTTCTGCGCATGTCTTGATGGCGGGCATTTCTGCTCAGAATAGAGTATTAGGCTTTTCCAGTCTAAGGCAGAATTGCTGGTCCACATAACCCTACTCCCACCTTTCCCTTTTTTACCCATCCGTATATCAGATATTTCGAGGCCTTGTTTTTTCCTATGCTATCTCTGGGATGTGAAAATTTACTTTCCCTCTAGAAATTTCAAGAGGAAAAAATCTGTCCTGGGGTCCCTTCCAGATCTCTTTCAGTTCCTTTACAAATGCACCTTACCACGCTTACTATCTAGTTTCCACTTTTCGTTGTACCACAAGGGGTCCTTTTTCATAGCTTCGGATTTAATCTGTAGTGCCAAATTGAACAGCTCCAACATAGCCCTACTTACGGTATGTGGTGTTCTTGTCCTTGTAGCCGTTATGCCCCTGATAAAAAAAGTCCTTGTGCACTTTCGAGCCGGTGCTTTGCAGTGACCTTTAGTATCCTACTCCACCACAATATAGCTACAAAGTTACCCTGGGTAGCACTACAAAAATGTGTAAATATTTTTGTTCCTGGCTCAATCAAAAAGTTGACTGGTCTTACTTTTACGCTTCTTCTAAGCCTTCGAGCTTACCTCATTTTATGGTCATCTTTCGCAGAGGAGGAATGTTGAGATGAACACCCTCCTAAGTGCGTTCTTAGCTTTAGCGAGTTCCGAAGGTTTTCCCAATTTGTTTCCCTTGGGGCTCTAATCCATACCACATTACATATAACTACTCTCATCTTAGCACTTATTATCGTTTTTATTTCACCGGATTCTTTCGCTATTAGTTTGATTTAAAAATATTAATTACGATGTCTAGTGACTGTGGCGAATGTAAATTACCTATCAACAATGAAGAGTGCATTAAGTGTTTGGGAGATTGTGAGCGTTCTTTTAAAAAATGTTTGCTTGCGGAGAGTCTGAAGAAATGTGGTCCAAGAGAGGAGTGGAACGGGAAAAGCCAATCTTCAGGATTGGGAAGTACACTGAGAGCACTGGAGTAACTAGATAATTCCTCGCCAAAATAATAGAGAGCTTTAAAGCTAGATTTTTCTCCAAAATGAGAGCCAACATCAGTGAGTTCATGAAGTTTGGAGAACCAATGTTTTCGGATGTGGTGGATAAAGCTAAAAAATTAATGACAGAAACCAATAAAAGGCTGGCAGTGATCGAGAAGGAGAACCAGGTACTTCGAGAGAGCTCCGTTACAGGATCAAGTGAGTGAGCTTCAGGTAAGAATGCGCAACATGGAACAATACTCCAGAAAAAACAATACAGAGATCTCAGGAGTGACAGCTAAAAGTGAGAAAAACTTCATCAAAATTCTAGAAGATGTCAGCGCTGCATTAGTGATCGAACTTAAGGAGGAAGGCAGGCAGCCCACCGAGCCCCGATCTTAAAAGGTTCAAGGATCCAGCCTCTGGTCCTACAGTTTAACACAAGGACAACTAAGGATGCCTGGCTGACAGTTGACAGCATTCGATATAAACCAGAACTTCTCGAAGCGTAAAGTGTTCATCAACGAGCACCTAACACCTGAGAACAAGGTACTGCTAAAAGACATATAAGGTATAAATTCATATAGTGCAGAGAGAGTAAGTTTTTTGTCAGGAAAGGGTAGGGAGATAAATGTTTGAAAATTGACAGCACTAGTGACATGGCCACGCTCACGTAAAAAACTTAGTTGTCAATTTTGATTAAGGGAAGGTATTTTTTTTTCAAAGGATATCGTTTAGTTTATAACTTAAAGCTGGATCATAGAAACACTAGATAATACGAATTGGCCAATTTCTTACTCTCTTAAAGACAGTTTTTTTTTAAATTAAATTCACTCAATGCCGTTTTAATTATGCATTGTAATATAAGAATTGTGATAAATAGATTTAACAGTTAAAAGTTATGTAGACAATGAGAAGATCAAAACCGAATTACAGAATGGTAATTGGGATGAGGTGTTTCCTTGTAGTGATGTTGGGGAATGCTTAGATCTTTTTTATAACATTGTTAATAGAAAAATAACTCATATACAAAAAATGTTCAGCTAGGTTTATAATAGCAAAAATAAAAAGTCCATGGATAAATCATTTCATTTTAAGAAGGTTAAAAAACGAGATAAGCTTTATAGCATTATGTTAAGGAGACCCTATACCTTATGATAATAGATTTAGAAATTTGGGTTTATTTCTCATTTTTATTTCGACTATGGGAAAAGCTGTATCGTGATAATATTTTAGGGTATTATGAAATATGTCTACTGCAGTTTTTAATTTTTTTCCGCGTACAATTCAGCCCAGTTAATGGAAGATAAGTAATATAGGAATAAATTTCAATTTTCTACTGATTTGTTGTAAATATTTTTTCTGGGGACACTTGCTATTTTCTTCATTGTTGAATTTGATTTTCTGTGCTTTATGATCTGACAAAAGGCATTACTCGTTTATTCATCGAAGCGACATTTGAGAAAATGTTATCTATACAGGTCTTGGAGTTGCCTCTAATTCTGGTATATTTTGCGTAATTTTCTTTTTTAGTTCGAAGGTTAGGAATATGTTGACAATTTCATTGCTCTATCGCGAATTACCGGAAAAGTTTATATTAACATATTGTAACGTTAGAACTCACCCAAATAATAAAAGACACCCACACACACACACACACACACACACACACACACAAATATCTGGAAGAACACTCTGGAGCCCCGGAAGCACCCCAATTACTCTCGAAGGAATATATTGGGAAATACATCCCATAGAGTAAATAGGTTAGGTAACGAGAAGCTTTGGGATAGGAGGAGTCATAGATAGCATAGTGAGTGAGTTGAACGCGAGCAAGCAGAGAACACTGAATATAAATATAGCTAGCTAAACGCTAGGTGGCGCTCTGAATATAAATGTGTATATAGTCGTGTAGTTATTAGTGTAAATAAATAAGTAAAAATAAATCGAACCCAGTTTAATTATAAATTCCCGTTACATTGGTGTCAGTGTGGAATCAGTGAGTGACTAAATTTGGACAGACTTAAAGCGACTGCGGTTTCGTGCAGATTTGAGTGTTTTCGAGACTTTTTGTTTTTTTTGTGTTAGTGTGAAGACTCTAGTTCGTTTTTCGTGTGAAGACTTTTTGTTCGTTTTCGTGTGAATGTGAAGACTTTTGCTCGTTCTCGTGTAAGTGTGAAGAATTTTGTTCGTTTTCATGTTAAAGACTTTGAAAACTGTATTGACTAATTGACTTTGTTAATAAAGACAATTCAAAATGAAATTGTTATTGTATGAAGTAAATTACTTCTTTCAGTAGCAGCTTTTCCAGAGGGTGGAACTTGAACATGTCAGGATCTTCTCCATTTTCAATCAAATTGTCCCCCAACCGTTTCTGGAGGGTCGCTTTATTACCGGAATCATCACAATCCCGCTTCACCAACTGCTGTTTGAGCTGTTTTACTGTTAACTGCACTAATTTCATTTTGAATTGTCTTTATTAACAAAATCAATTAGTCAATACAGTTTTCAAAGTCTTTAACACGAAAACGAACAAAATTCTTCACACTTACACGAGAACGAGCAAAAGTCTTCACATTCACACGAAAACGAACAAAAAATCTTCACATGAAAAACGAACTAAAGAGTCTTCACACTAACACAAAAAAAAAACAAAAAGTCTCGAAAACACTCAAATCTGCACGGAACCGCAGTCTCTTAAAGTCTGTCCAAATTTACAGTCACTCACTGATTCGACACTGACACCAATGTAACGGGAATTTAAAATTAAATAAAAATATTCAGAGTTCAACTAGAACTATTTTGAAGGGGTTTCCTCAGGATAACTACCCGGATACAGAGACGAACAAATTGTTATCATATACGTATATTCAGTTTTCCATTGGTTTACAATTTTGAGCAAAATTTAATCTATTTGAGTAATACAATATAATATAATTACGGAATATCAAATGGTACAGAAGCATATTTGTTTCGTATAAAGAAGCAATAACTAAATCAGCTCCATTTGAGTTCGTCGACACTTGGACCAAAACAAACCTGCTATTTTGCCGAGGACGATCGCAACACGTTGCCAGATCGTACATAAAATATGGATAAAAGCACTATTGAAGCAAGCGAAGGAAGACTACTGTTGAAAATAGAATCTTATTGTGAGAAAATAAGGAAACTGGAGAAAGAGAACGCAGAACTAAAGCAGCAAATCGATATATTAGACCGAAGCAGTCGGAAGAAAAATATAGTGGTGTTTGGATTGATAATAAATATTTTTTACAAAAAAATGGACCGACGTTATTAGTTGGTGCACTGAAAAGTATAAAATAATATTAATTTTATTGGAGGTGGTACTTTTGAAGTTGTGCAGTTGCAGGTAGATTGATAACTTTCGGCACCAACTTCACAAGTACCACCACCAATAGAATTAATATTATTTTATACTTTTCAGTGCCCCAACTAATAACGTCGGTCCAATTTTTTGTAAAAAATATTTATTTCACACTTTTGAGTGTAACATTAGTTACGAAAATCGTTGAACGTTCATTAATACCAATCAAGATAGTACTTATCCTATTACCCACGTATATTCCTTGCTTGTAGTTATTATTGAGATCTCAGAACATCGCTGCGGAAATACGCTTGAATATTTTAGTTGTTACCATTTTAACACCGATTTTACTCGGAAACCGTAACTCTAAGGGAAAAATGTTCATTATAAATGTTGCTACAAATAATTATGTCTTTCATGTACTGCAAACAGATTTTTAATTTTCGATAGATATCGCCCTCTCCACATAGCAAAAATAGGTATATTTGAGAATTTAAAATGTCTCTATCTCGAAAACCGTTACTCTTTTGAAAAAATGTTCAATTTAAACTTTTCTGGATATTGTCCTATCTGTAATTATACCAACGCAGATTTTCAATTTTCGACAAAATTTGCCCGCTCCACTCCCTTCGGGGGCGGTTTTCGGAGGGAGCAAGATGTCGGATTCCCGTTTTTATGAATATGGGACCATTTCTCAAGGTTCCTCTTTCAAATGAATCAAAAATCATCAAAATCGGAGTACTATATGAAAGGCGAGCAAAAACCAAAAAAAAAGCACACAGTCGAATTGTATACCTCCTCCGTTTGGGGTTCGTCGGTCAAAAAGTGAAGAGGAAGCCTCTGCAATAAGTATGAAAAAAAACTGAATACCAAACTTGGTATATCAATAACTAAAGCCAATATAAGCAACATCTATCCTTAGGCAAGTTTGACGATAGCAACACTTACAAAAACTAACATCTTACGGAATTGCAAGAAACTAAAGGGTACCAATGTATCAATATCAGCCGACTTAACAAAAAACAACAACAAACAAATAAGATACTGCGGATTTACTTGAAGAAAATACGTGAAAGTGGTGAAGAAGGTAGCTACGTAAGAGGAGACAAACTCTATAGAAACAATATAGGGTATAAAGTGGAAGAAATTGTAAAGTTTGAAGAAAGTATTGAAGTAGCAGACTACCCGAACAGCAATAGCGCACCAGAAACCTCTTCAAGGGCATCTGTAGAAAAAAAAGAATAGGGTGTATGAAATACGGCAGCGGAAAAGACTGAAAACTGAATCACAGCAAAAATATTGAAAACTGTTCCTCACAAAGAAGACCGGAGAACATAGAAAGAAAAAATTTAGTGAAAGAAGTTCAAACAAGGGAAACCGTGAAAAACGCAAAGTAAGTTCCTCAATACCTATATTTCTTATAGAAGTTAAGACCCGGTTTTGGATTCAGCCGAACAGTGGTTCTCTCATCTTTCTGTTTTATATCATTTCCTCATTCCTGTACAATTCTTAGAAACCTTATTTTATTTTTATCAAACTGTTCCTTCTATTTATGTTAGAAATTTTCTTATTCTTATTCTTTTGAATCGTTATGAGAATTTCATTTATACATACAAATAATTTTAAAGAAAACTTATTTTATTTATGATATATTGTGATGTATCAATACTTACGTGATTTTGAAAGTGAACATATAGAAACTTTTGGACTAGACACAATAAATGAATGCTCTCAAATATTACAGGTCAATCAAAATAACTTTAAAATACTCCATATGAACAGCCAAAGTATTGTAACGGGAATCTATATTAAAACTGGGTTCGATTTATTTTCACTGATTTATTTATACCCACAACTACACGACTATATACACATTTATATTCACACTTTTTTCTCGGACTATATACGACTTTCTACTGTCTATGATCTATGACCGACTGACTATTTATCACTAACTAACTATCCTGTCATTGCCATCAGCATTATATATCTAACCTAAAAAGCTCTAGACGATTCCAGTGTTGTTTTCGTTGTTTCTGGATTCTGGAGGTTATTTCTCAGTATATGGCTTCGAGAATAGACCAGGACTTATTCTCGTTGCCTCTGATGTCTCCCGTGTTTTCCGGAATGTGCATTGTGTGTGTAGTTCATTATTCGGGTAAGTCTTTACGTTACAGTATCAACAAAAACTTGGATGAGTTTAAGACTGTGACATAGACTGTTTGATACTTAGTGAAACACACGTAATACATGAGCTAGGTTTATTCAACATTAATGGATACAATATAGTTTATAACGAGAGTCATTATAATCAAAATGATGGAGTCGTCGCCTACATCAAAACCGGTATAAAATTCGAACATTATATTGAAGAAATATGCAACGGTATAAACTCTCTCATTATAAGATTGTATCTAAATAACAATACAAAAATTTGTGTCGCTGCAATTTACAGATCACCAAGTACAGGTCAACAAGAGTTTAATGACGGATTACAACGATTATCAAACAAACCGAACCAAGCCAGAAGACATCGATATATTTATAGGTGATATTAACATTAATCTACTAGAGCACACTCAAAACACAACCTCAGAATATTTGAATACTTTAAAAAATGAAACTATAAAATGATTTTGTTTGCAGAGACAAATTTTGTACGTGATTTTTCAATTATTTTTATTTCAACATATGTCAGTTCTACAACAACAATTTGTTTTACATACAGGGAACTCAATTGGATAAATTCAGTGACTTGAGCAAAACATCTAAGAGCTGTACTAAATTCATTATAAATAATATACCTACCCGAGTTTTTGGGAAATCTAAATCAGGCATAGACCACATCTTTCTTAAATCAAATGTTGGCGTGAGCAATAACATTATTCCCTTAATTCTAAAAATTCACAGATCATTATACAACGATTCTTCAAATTGTCCTCGAATGCCATAAACCCATCACTAATCGCGATAAAATTATCAAAATAGTCAACTAATCAAAAACTAACTATACATTTCTGGCAAACACTTGGGATCGGGTACTTGCTATGGAAGATCCAGACAAAGCAATGAGTAAATTCATTGATATTATTTCTGAGAATCTAGTAAAATGTACGGAACATCGCAAACAAAAAAGAAAGCTCGACAAAATAGCGCCATGGATGACAAACAGTCTATTAAAATTATTAACGATAAAAAACAAGATGTGTGCAAAACTGCAGAAAAACCCAAATAATTTAGAGCTATACAACAAATACAAAAGATTTAGAAACAAAACAAATAGGCTAGTACAGGAATGCAAACTTAAGTTCTATAACGATCAAATAGAAGCTAATAAAAACAACTCAAAGAAACTTTGGAACATAATCAATGAAGTGATAACAACAAACTCTACCAAAAAAAGTATAAACAAAATTTAAAAAAAAATCTTGCTGAGTCGATTATAAAGGAACCCAACTACATTATGACCAGACAAACTATACTAAACTCATTTGTGTTTGAGCCAATTGAAGTTGAAGAAACAAAAACTGTAATTAATAATCTAAAAAATAAAAAGAGTGTTGGTGTGGATAACTATGCGGAAACTATCAAAATGATAGCACCCTTTATTCTAGAACCACTAACATACCTACTAAACAAATGCGTGAATAAAGGTGTTTACCCTTCGGCATTCAAGCAATCTATTATCACAACCTTGTATAAAAATGGAGATGCCACTATAGCTATCAACTACAGACATATATCATTGGTTACTCATTTCTATAAGGTCTTCGAAAAAATCATGAAAATACGGTTGGACACATATCTAACAAAATATAAAATTCTATCTTATAATCAGTTTGGATTTAGGGCAAATACATCTACGGAAGACGCAGTTTTAACCATCACACAAAAAATCCCAAAGTCCTTAAACAAGTCAAAGCCATACGTCTGTATTTTTATAGATAGATATCAGTCACAGTCTTCTTCTGCAGACACTAAGTGATATTGGAATTAGAGGTGGTTGTCTGAATCTCTTTCAGAGTTACTTGGATGGTAGAACTGAAGTTGTAAAGGTTGGCAACGTTACTAGTGACGTGCGAGATGTTGAATACGGAGTCCCGCAAGGCTTGGTTCTTGGACCTACTCTATTTAACATATATGTGAATGGTTTGTTTTCACTAGAGTGTAACGGGAGTATAGTCGGTTTTGCGGACGACACAGCCATTTTCTACGGGGCTGATGACTGGCTCTCACTGAAAGAGATCATCGAAAAGGTCTTCAGTATAATAATAAATTGGCTGAAATACAAGGTATTAAGTCTTAACGTAGAAAAAAACAAATACTTACCTTTCAGTTGCAACTCCACTGGTGCTCCTCCTTTTGATAAGATCGATATCAGTGTTGGAGCAAAAGTTGTCAGCATACTATCCAAAACAGAAATTAAATACTAAGGAGCAGTTATGGATCCACATTTGAGATGGGACATTCATACTCAATTTATAATAAAGAAACTAAGAACAATTTTATATAAATAAAAAGTCATAAAAAGTATATTATCTTTGCGACAACTTAAAAGCATCTATCATTCGTTAGTTGAAAGCCATCTCCGCTACTCCATAACAGTCTGGGGAGGGACATCAAGAACGCATACTTACCCGTTGGAAGTTATACAACGCAGGTTCCTAAAATTATTTTTTGAGAAAAAAGCCTGATACCCCTTACAAGCACTACACTCCGAAATGCATCTCTCACAATTGTTCTTTCTACAGTCTTGTGTCAAATACCACATGTCTAAAGACAAAGCTCAACTACCGGCACACAACTATGATACCCGTCGTATATTGTTCCATTGATGTTGAAAACCACCACACAAATAACATATACGTACTTGGCAACAAAATTTTACAATTCCTGATTCAATTAAACGTACGCAATAAGTCGTTTCAAAAAATTTCTAAAAATATTCATTTCAAACAAGTGGAGTTTTTGCAAAAAAAAAGTCTTTATTAGGCATTTAAGATTTGAACCGTACCGATGAGTACCGATGATATACTTATGTATGTTTGCCAGCTATTCCATAACAAATTACTGTTTGTCTACCACAACACAAAATTAAATTTTAAATTAGTATTAAGGTCTGACATCTGACAATTGCGATAGCTTACAGTGAACAATGCGACATAACCATAGAGTAATTAATATATACGACGAACTGATATAGAGAGTGTAGACAAAGATTAGACGCTCGTGCGTAATTTCCGTGACGGATCCCATTGTCCGACATTGTCGTTCCATGTTAATGAAATAATTTGATCTTGCTTGAATGACATAATATAATTAATAAATTAATCAATATTGGATCGCACTTGGAGCTTAACAGGCGGCAAGATGTCTGCGATCTGCGAAGTACGAATTCGAAATTTCAAGTCTCTAGACCGTATGGGGCCTGAGAAATCGCTGCGGAGTCCATTGATAGAAGAACCGAAAGTAATAAAAACTATTTAATAAAAACTATTTAAAAATCAGATATCTGCTAATTCAATGTAATCTTCAATGTGAAATAAGAAAGTATGTCCCTATGTCAGTGAAAATCTTGAAATTGTTCCATACGTCTCCACATTTTTATTCTGCTGTTTTTGTTTTTATATATTTATATTTCAATCTTTTATTCTATTATATTCGATTAAGTGTAACTGCAACAAATATGATGAATTTTATTACCCTATTGTGAATATGCTTATGTGTGTGTCTGATCTTTGAATTAGTGAGTGCATTTTTTTCATGATTTATATGTGTGTACATTAACAATTAGTTGTGTATGTAGACTTGTCTACTATTTCCTTATTACTTTATATACCTATATGTATATTTTGAAAATTATTTTCTATATTATATTTTATTTTTTATGCTGAAACAAGTGTCAGTTTTGCTGCTTTGTTCACATTATCAACCGTTAATAGAAACCCATTCTTTTTTTATTATTCTTGTATTTTTTGTGATTTTGTGAATAAAGATTATTATTATTATTATCTTTTCTCACATAATTGTGGTTTTATTTTGTACTGACGGGCTATTCTAAGTCAGTGCATATTCTATTATTAATATTCTGAATTGAGGAATGATCTGACGATATGGCATGTTTTTAGAATTACCGTTTTCTGAAAGTTTCTATGTATGTTTGTGTTGACTCCTAGTTGTTTCAGGTGCGATTTCAATGTCCTTGGTGTGAGGCCTGTCACTGACATAATAAGAGGAATAATTATAACTTTTTCTTGCTTCCAAAGCCTTTTATCTCCATCGCTAGGTCTTTGTATTTGGTGATTTTTTCATTGCATTTTGTTTGGATGTTTGTATCACTAGGAATGGCTATGTCAATTAGGTATGTGGTTTTCTCTTCCTTTAACTGAAGAGTAATATCTGGTCTATTGCAGGATATTGTTTTGTCTGTTTGAATATATATATCCCAGTAGAGTTTGAGGTTTTTGTTTTCGAGTATGGATGTTGGTGTGTATTTATAGTATGGTTCTGAGTTTTCTACAAGTTTACACGCTATGGCCAGTGCTTGGTGAATTACTTTTGCTGCTGCGTTGTACCTTGTTGTGTATTCTGGGCCAGCTAGGATTTTACATCCACTTGTAATGTGCTCAATTCTTTCCTTCTGAATGTGGCATTTTCTGCATATGTCGTTTATAATAGTCGGGTCTTTGATTATATAATTAGATTACTTTTATTATTATTATTATTATTATTATTATTATTATTATTATTATTATTATTATTATTATTATTATTATTATTATTATTATTATTATTATTATTATTATTATTATTATTATTATTATTATTATTATTATTATTATTATTATTATTATTATTATTATTAGGTGGACAGACATGTTGGTGGCGCTGGAGCAAACTTTCCATGTACCTCCGTACCTCATCCGCATGATCGATTCATATCTGGAGAACCGGTCCTTATTATACGACACACTCGAAGGACAGCGGAAAATTCCTGTCACTTCTGGTGCTGCTCAAGGTTCTGTCCTTGGGCCAGACCTTTGGAATATTTCCTACGACGGTCTGCTAAGATGCGACATGCCCGACGAGACCTGCCTTGTTGGTTACGCTGACGATGTCGCTGCTCTCATTGCAGCTAGAGACCTGGATCAAGCTCAGCTTAAACTGAATCAGGTGATGCGCAGAGTCAACAGGTGGATGCAAGATCACAGCTTGTCACTGGCACTTAGCAAAACCGAAATCGTTGTCCTCACGAAAAAGCACATAGAGGCGATCGTACCGATGCATTTAGGGGAACTCCAGATAGAGACCAGACCCTCAGCTAGATACCTCGGAGTGATGATCGACAGTAAGATGAGCTTCAGAGAGCAGATTCGACGTACCGCTGAAAAAGCCGCCAGAGGAGTAGCTTCTCTCAGTGGTCTCATGGCCAACACTGGTGGTCCACGCTCAAGTAAACGAAGGCTTCTTATGTCGTCTGTAAACTCTGTTCTTCTTTACGGATCGGAGGTTTGGGCGCATGTTCTAAGTAAAGAGTGCTACCGGAACCAGCTTGCACGAGTGCAGCGCCTGGGTGCTCTACGTATTGCCTCGGCATACCGCACGGTTTCTGAGCCAGCTATACTGGTAATAGCAGGAATAGTCCCCATTCACCTACTAGCACGTGAACGACAGGCGATCTACCAGAGAAACCGCGAAAATGAGAGAGAAACTCTCGCTGCAGAAGAGCGGGACCACACTTTCAATGACTGGCAGGCCAACTGGGATGCAGAGCCAAGAGGGAGATGGACCAAAAGGCTAATACCAAATATTAGACCGTGGGCTGAGAGAGAACATGGTGAGGTGGGATACTTCTTGACCCAACTCCTTTCTGGTCATGGGTATTTCCGCCACTACCTCCACAAGATCGGAAGGACTGAAAGCCCGGATTGCCTTTATTGCCCAGGTGTCGTCGATACCGTAGAGCACACCTTCTTCACCTGCAGTAGGTGGCATGACCGCCGAACCTCACTGGTGTCCATGATCGGACCTTGCAATCCGGATACTTTCGAGGATGTCATGCTTCGTAATGGAAATACTTGGAACAGTGTAGTCAATTTCACTGAAACACTACTCAAAGCCAAAAAGGCTGACCTAGATCGGCCTTAACATGCCAAACTTTTCAAACGTTGAGCGAAAGGGCTAATGATCATCGGCCTAACCTTGATAATGTGTCAAACGGTCTCAGGTTAGTGCCATCGGAGAAGAGGGGGTTTTTAGCAGGTAGTCTATCAGATTTCGTGTTTTTCGAACTGACAGGAGTCCTGCACTAATGTACGAGCTGCTTTACCGTATAGCGTAAATGCATTTTCCTCCTCCACACACAAAAAAAATTATTATTATTATTATTATTATGGTTGTCTTCACGCAGGTGCGGGGGTTTTCTTAAGATCTGGTCCAGAGACCTAGGTCCGGCTGGAATCAGCAACTCATTGGATGAACTTGCGAACTGTGCGGTATCTATGATGATTGCCTTCTGCATGTTCGAAATGATTCCCGGCTTCAGATGTAGTATCGCCAGGTCCTCTCTTAGGGTGGTGGGTACAAGGCCAGCACTTGAGATGATTATTATTATTATTATTATTATTATTATTATTATTATTATTATTATTAAAATAAGTATTTGGGGATTTATTTAGATGAAAATCTGTTGTAGAAAAGCCACATTTCAGAACTAAATATAACTTTAAGAAAAAGTATAAGAAGTTTTTATTATTTACGGAATCTTTGTAATACTGAGCTATTGAAATCTTTATAATATACGCTAATACACTCACGCCTGCAATATGCAGTTGATTGTTGGGGAGGGCTTTTCAAAATCTAATTGAAACATTACATTCGAATAATATTCAAAAAAAGAAGAGAGCTATCTTTGCCATTGTTTAGAGAGCTCAAAATTATGCCACTCAAACACCTATTTGTGTTCAAGGATTTAAAAATATTTTTTTAAAGAAGTGGGCAACTCGGCAATTAACACGATTATGACTATAATTATGGAACCAGCAACAGACATACGGGATCTTAACATACACCAAAAGTGAACAGAGCATGCTTCGAAAAATCAATTGTGTATCTATGGTCCAAAATGTTATAATTTGTTACCACAATTTAATCAAAATAGTAAAAATCCCGATGGCCTGTAGTCAGCGGAAAGGTAAATTTTTTAAAATTCATTGAAGTGAAATTTGAACAACCTTTTCATTGGTATACATACATGTTATTACATGAAATTGTCGTATGTGTCATAGCCTTGCGGTTAGAGTTTTTTGTTTTGGCTGTTGAATATATAGAGCAGACAGGGTTCGAGTTCCACTTCAAGGCAGAATTTTTTTTTTCGCCTATTTCTTTTTAATAAATATACTATATATTTTTTTAATCAGGGTCTATATTAAGATTTCCAGAAAATGTACAATTACATCAAATTTATATTGAGTGTTCATGTTTTATCAATATTTGTTATTTTTCTTTATTAATTTTTATTTTTTTACCTGTGTATTTTATGAAAAATTGCTTTGAACAAAAGTTGTAGGTACTGATTATATTTATAACCTAAAATTATTTTTGATGATATTTACAGTACGGCTCTTTTTTGATATTTTTTTTTAATGTTTGAACTGTCGCCATTTTGAAACTACTTACCCGATGTTGCCCAATAACGAGCTCGGCCGAGATATTTGAGAGATTGATTTTTGTAGAAAATTTGAACTTGATACCTTCAAAACCGCAGTAGCGCTGTTGCTTATCCTCCGAGATTGTGGGGAGTAAATTTATATTAAAATTATCGGCTATTATTGTGTGTTTTATACATAATATATATATTCCGTATAAAATGTTCTTCATAAGGTCTAAGAACTCTTGTTGACTATTACTTACCATTCGGTGATCTATATAAAATCCTCATCGATTCATCTGAAATGACTCTGTCTCCTCACATTTAACGCCTGTTTTGACATATACAATTACACCATTTGTATGTTTGCTATCGGAATAGACTGCAAAAGCATTATACCCCTGTAGGTATGTTTAGTTCTGAGTTCATTATATTTTTGTTGTTATGTGGGTTTCTGAAACTACTATTTAAATTATTTACTGTTTGCTGAAGCTGAGTTTAATTTGTTGTCAATCTATTATATTAACAACTAAAATAAAATCTATAAATATTGGTACTTGAGAGCTATGGTGAAAATTGTATTTGTTTTTTTTTTCAAAAACGTACCTGTCTGGTAACTTTGACATTTTGTATCAAATACATGTTGAACCTAATTTGCATTAGCAATTTTCAACTCATCAAATGCATTATTGCAGTTTGTATACTAGAGAGACTTACTCTGACATGTGTTAGAAATACCTACATTAGATTAAGTAAATATTTTTATAAATAATTGGACCAACTTTATTAGTTGGTGCCATATATATAATATGGCCAGCGTCTCATCTAATACACAAGTGGAAAGTGATGCCATTAAAAAGAGATAGAAATGGTTTGTTTTGCTCCGAATGCGCGTGCGTGACCCCTGCTTCATATTAGGATATATGCATATTCAAACATGCGCTGGCAAACCACATTACATCTATAGGTGATATGTGTTGCAAACTATCCTTAATTATGTATAAATGTCACAAATGATAGCACGATACGAGATGCGCGAGAGGATGAGCAGAAACAACTGTGCGAGAGAGAAGCGATTTTCTGTATCGTATTAAAAGCTTCAAGACCTCTCTCTTCACTGGCCATATATGAGTATTATATATATGGTTGGTGCACTGAAAAACAGAAGGACTTTACAGTACTTTTGAAGTTGGCGCCAAAAGTATTCTTTATTATTACAACTACACAACTTTAAAATTACCAGTACCAATAGTTATTATTATTTTGTATTTTGAAGGGCATCAACTTAATAAAGTTGGTATATTTTTTCTTGAATATTTAAATTTTGACAAATTCATGGCCTAAATTATGTGAAGTGTGAACTTAATAATTCATGGTTTGAATCCAAACTGATGTTTATTGTTTTGTGACCTTGTGTATTAAATATTAATTATTAATTCGAGCAGTTTACTTTTAGCCTTACTGTAAGATAAAATTTATTAAAATTTATCCTAAATATTATATTATACATATTTCAGACTTTACCATTGCTGAAAACTAACTCTTTTGAAAAAATATTCAATCCAAACATTACAACTGAATTGTATTAAAGTCGGTCAATAATAAATAATGTAAATTTACGTAAAGAATCAGGAAAATAGATGCTCTGGTGGTGTGGTCTTTATCTTGTTACTAACAACTGCAACGCAACTGCGACTATTTTACAAAATTTTTTGTCAAAACGAAGACTTGGTATAGTGTTGCCGAAAAGTCAATCATGCTCTTAAATTGATGTTCTGGAAAACTTAAAATTTTTGAATAAAAACTATCAAAGCGAAGTTGATTCCATGAATTTATGAATGATAAATGCTATTTTAATCATAGGTATTCATTATCACTATTTTCACTTGTTTATCCATTTTTTTAGAGAACAAAAACTTTAAGTATCTTGCTTGCATATGTATTACAACAGCGCGATAGCAACTGGTTGTTATTTTCTACATACTAAGCGTGCCGGCGGTACGTAAATAGCAACAGCAACGCGACCGCGACTATCGCACAATCGTCGTTGTCAAAACGTCGATTTGGTACAATGTTATTCAGTCTTGAGCCTAAACTGATATTCAAGTAAAAATTATCAAAGTAAGGTTGATTGCGTGTATTTGTGAATAATAAATTATCTACTTTTAACATGTTCTCAATGAAATTGCTATTCTCTCTTTTATATCCAATATTTTATAGACAGCGAATACTAGACTGTGGCAATATTTAGACAACCACGCGATTGAAATAATTGCTAAATTTTACATGATACGGGGGCGGGTTCGATTTTCAGCCACAGCATTTTCTTTTTTGTGATTAACAAAATTAAGAAAATCGTATCCAATAATGGTAGAGGAATACTCTTCGACAGAAGAACCCCATTAATGTTCAACCTTAAATTTAACCATTGGGCAGTCTCGTATTAATTGATTTGCCAGCAGAAACAAGACTTCGAATTTCTACAAATTTCTACTGATGCGTAAATGTCTGCATGTCACTGATAATATAATATAATATATGTATTTTCTATTTAGAAAAAATAATTGTTTCTCAACAATGTTTAATTCATATTTCATGGTGTTGTTATTCTATTGTATCAATAATTATAGTGCTACAGAACGATATTGGTTGTCGAATATATAGCACAGTTCAATAATTTCGTAATTTTATTTGTTATACAATAAATAAACATCTTATTATATGATAATTTTATTGAAAAAAATAGAGTAAACTATTCGCCACGAATTATAAATGATCGATCATTTTATTTATGCTTGATCATAGAATCGATCCTAATGAGTAGCAAAAGAGTCAGTCTTCCATTGTAGACCTAGTTAAGCCCTTACTTGGTATACCCAACTGCGCACGTTTTAAGAAAAATAATGCCCTAGTGTAATAACTATTGACCCTTATTATATCCATTTCTCAGTGATTATTTTTCAAATATTTATTATTCATTGATTGAAACCTTTTACGTAAATTAGGTATAATGGATTTGAAAAAAAAATATTTTTTTTGATAATTTTAGTATAAGACCATTTCCAGTAACTTTTAATTGGAGTTGAAGTAGAAATTTAATTTTTTGTCCATGTTTGGACAAGACACATAAGGAATATAATTTTTGCATCAATAAGAAAATTAAATTTAGTATAGATAAATATAGGTATAGAACCCTAAATAAAAAGCAAAAAAATATAATATCACATAAATATTTATCACAAAACATTCAAAAATGTACAAAAATATGTAAACAGCTAGTAAAGCTATTTTTAATATCTTATGGTCGAAAATTTTTTTTTAGGTTTTCTTGAATAGAATAGAAATTCATTCTTAAAATGTTTTTCAATGGACATTTGCAATTTATTATGCAGAGTACCTATTGATTATAATTTAGAATTAGAAGTTCACTTCGATATATTGTGGCAGGATAGCAATTAGGTCAGATTTTAGCTCATAAGAGTGGTTTGCCCTTTTTTTTGGTGAATTTTAATCAAAGTAAAATCAATCAAAATACAATGCAACTGCATAGATCTATGGAAATTTCTTTAGAAATTCGAAGAATTTGGGTTTTAGGTTCCTGATGCTTATTATGTTTGCTCCAAATTATTTGAAAGTCATTACCTGGTCCACACACTTGATTGAAAAAAAGCGAAATTTCATCTTCAGTGCTCATAGTGGATTGAATTTTTGCGTAGAGACATGCCAATTAGATATTATACTATTTATTTATGGTTTGTTCGAACTTGTAGTCTCTCCTTCGAGAACATATTCTTGTTTTCTTACTTCATCTATTGAACTGTTCAATAATTTGATGATTTAAACAATATTTGGATGCACTTTCCTCTTTTATTATTCCTTACCCTATTATAACTCTGGTTGAGATCTATGATGCACATAAATGCCGGTTTTCCAATTTTCGATGGCATTTTCTGTTATTTGATCTAGTGTTTCTGAAACCTTGTTGGTCCTCATACTTACCGGTGAGAGTTAACACGTCTGTCAATATTTTTGTGAGTAGTTTTAGGATTGAGCTTAAGAAGTTAATCACACTGAAGTTTTTTGGGTCTGTTTTCTTTCCCTTATGGATAATTGGAATTGTTTTGCCGTCCTGGTATTCTAGTGGTACTTTTTACTAAATAAACATTTTATTGTAGCAATCCTCGACTTCGTCAACTAGTGCATCTCTTTCATATACTATCCTTTCTACAGTTATACCAAAGAAGATAGATTCTTATTTATCTTCTTTGGTTATACTGTATACGCTAGGGACTTTCTACATTGTAAGGTGTTTGTTTTTTTTTTTTTTATTAGCTGGAGTGATGATGTGTCTTTGTTTGTGGCTATTTTCCTATGTCTGGATTTTCCGTGTTATTGCAGTAGACTGTAGAGTAGTATGTACCGATATCAATAACAGTGCAAAACAAATTTTGCCATCTTTATAAAATTTGGAAACAATATTTACAGGTGATCCGAATTAAGTTACAACTGCTGCAGAATAAATGGATACCTATCCGTTGGTTACTGCCCGTGAAATAGAAACATTCTATAAAAGTTTGTTATCATTAAGAATACTAAATATCGACGTCGACTCCATTTATTATGCCAATTTTCCTGAACTATTAGGACAATCAGCTATCCAAACAAGTGGATAAATTTATAATGCCGGATTTAATAAGCACAATTCAATAAACATCAGCCTTGATAAGAAATTCTGTAGTTCAATTTGAGTTCAACTCATTGTGGAAGCGTCATATATCTAATATACGTAGTGTGGTGCGTTGTGTAGGTTAGGTTTATATTTAAAAGAAGAAGAAAGACAAAATAAAATGGCTCTAAAGACAACTAGATTGTTTAGAAAAATAACAAAACTGCATACAGAGTGTTGTCGAAGACAGGTATCACAGTATTATCCAATTGATGAACATATATTTGGACTCAGTGACGAGCAAATACAGGTTTGTTTATAATTTTCATACATTTTAAATACAATGAAGATAATTAATTTATTCATTTTTTAGTTGAGGGATACAATTTTTAATTTTGCGCAAAAGGAGCTGGCTCCTGTAGCCAATGAAATCGATAAGAAAAATCAGTTTGAAAACTTGAGACCTTTTTGGAAGAAATTGGGAGAATTAGGCACCTTGGGTGAGTTGATTGAAAAAAAAATAAAATACGTTTGAAACTATTCAAATTATTCTGTAATTTTATTTTATCATAATTCGGTCATTGCACATATTTTTTTATTGAAGATTCTGAAACCTTATTAAAAAAAATAACCCGTGTTTTTTGTTTTTTTCCAAATTTTATTTATATAAAAGAAAAAAAGTTTAAAAACACTCAAAATTAAATTGGTTCAAAACGTGTGTGTTTTAGCGACCTCTGACGTCACAATGCAAAGAAATTTGCAAAGCAAGTGACTATTAGATAGTGTTACGTAGTGGTACATGCGTGATGGCTGATCGGGGCTTTAAGCAAAAAGATGCTTCTTTAGTTCTGATAGGATGTAAATTGCTCAGGCTGAAGGTGAAAAACTTACAAAAGCACAAGTCAGGATGAACAGAACAATTGCATCTCTTCGAATACAAATTGAGAGAGTTATACGAATAATTAGAGAATTTAATATTTGTCAACAACATGCGACTGTCAATCATAATATTCTTTATTTTATGGACCATAAACTTATTATATTTTGAACAATTATTAATTTACATGGACCTTTATTAAAATAGTACCAATGTAAAGCGACTATTTTACAACAGCTACATTTATAATGTTTCATAAATATATATGTATATACATATTGTAAAAGATCAAATAATACAAATCAATAAATTATAATAAAAAGCTAACAGATTTTTACCAGTAGGGGAAGGGGGGTAGAACCGGATACTTAATTTTAAAGCCAGGAAAAAAATATTGCTTTGCAGTTTATTCCTGAAATAAAGATTTCCACATATTCTTACATGTATTTAGAAGTTATATTTATAAACACAAACTTAAATTTTAAAAAAACATTTGAAATGTAACATTTTTTCGGCTACCATGCAAAATCCGGTTCTGCCCCACCCTACGGGGCACAATCGGACTATTGATGGGGCAATACCGGATGGGAATGAATTTTATTAATTTTCAGCGTAACTACATGTATTGCACATAAATTCATTTAATTCTTCATCGGACAAGCGGATACACCCTTCATGGGCCCACATTTTACAATGTAAGCATTGTACCCATCCATCCTGTTTAGTAGTTGCACAGTAAGATTCCTTACAATATAAACACAGAGCTTCTTCATTTTCACTTTTCTCTCTCTCATTTCTCTTCTTTCTCTGCGTTGTATTCGTCGTTTCTTTGACCAGTAATTTCCTCTTAATTGGTTGTAATCTTTTTTTCTTGATGGACTTTCCAGTGCCTCCATAAGCTCATTTTTATAGGGCGACTCTGTAAGGACTACAGTTTTTCCTTTATTCCTAACTGCTTTCTTAACTGGCCTGGACACATATGGCAGTGGAGCAAGGATTTGTGGTGACACCGAAAAATGTGACTGCAAACCTGAAGGCCCTGCATGTGAAGTAAGAAATTTTTGAGATTGCTCTTCTCCTCTCCTGTTTCCATTAACTTCTATCCTAATGTTGTGTTCTTCTTCTTCTTGTTTCTTAGTAATATCTGGTTCTCTTTCCTGAGTATTTTCAGACACCTGTTGGTCTCGCTCGTTTTGTCTTTCTGTCGTTTCAGCTGGCGCAAAATCGGCCTCACCAAAAACATTTGGATCCACTGGATAAATTCCAGATTTCCTAAATCCTGACATTGCATTCTGGATAGTAGCGGCTTTTGCGTATGCTGCTCCAAATAATTTAGAAATCTGGAACTGGGTTACAACTCGGCCTGGATTGTTACGTAACCATGTCTTCACTTCTTGACTGTAAAATGTACTTAACGGTCCCATAAAACTAATGTCTAAAGGTTGCAATCGATGTGTGCAGTGAGGCGGAAAACACAACATTACGATGTCATTTGCGCGAGCATAGTCAATCACAGCTATATTTTTAGTATGGGTTACATGACCATCAAGTAGCAACAACACCGGGTCATCTAGTGACGGCTTAACATGTGCAGCAAAATGTTTTACCCATTGTAGAAAAGTATCTGCCTGCATCCAACCTGAAGGGTGACACACTGCCACATTTCCTAATGGTGCTCCTTCGAGAAGTTCGAGTTTCATCCGTAACCTCGGTAATACTAAAAGTGGTGGTACATAGATTCCAGATGCAGAAAAACATAATTCAGCTGTTACTGTTTGCCCTCTCTCAGCAACTTGTCGCCGTCCTTTCTTGGCTATGATTTTTGACTGACTTTTTGGCACTGATGTGATTCCGGTTTCATCAACGTTGAAGACTCGATGGGGCGGAATTTTATACGTGTCCAAGCAATGAATAAGATTCTCAAAAAATTTGGATACAGCTACTTTATTAAATCCCATAGCACAGGCTGCCGAAGTTGCTTCAGGACTTCTTAAAGACAAATCCTGATGACGTTTCAGGAACCCCTTCAACCAGTCTATGCCAGCAATACCGTCTTTAAAATTATGCCTTAGTTTGTTCTTTTCAGCTAATTGGAATGCTATCGACTCTCCATTAATTTTATATACTCTACCAATTCTGTTTCTTGAGCATCCGAAAAAGTTGTTTTAAATCTGCCCATACCTAAAAAGTTCTACTTAGTGCAATTGTAAAATTACTGGACATACATTACCTTTAGAAGCGGCTCCATCTAACGTACTTCCACCGCGTAATTTCTTCACTCTATCTTCTAATGTCGATTTTGGAACACCATGGGTTAACGCAGCTTTCTTCAAACCCATTTTTTTTTCTGTACTGATTCTATCGCTTTCCGCATACTCTCCTCACACCAATTTTGTCTAGTAGATTTCCTCTTGTACGTACGCATGTCAAAATTTAGAAAAACTGCTACAATATAATATAATTAGCTTAATGAACCTAAAAAACAGTGGGGCATCACCAGATATGTACGGTTTTGCCCCATCCGATTTTGCCCCGAGTATTCTTTATATTAGAAATCTCTATTTCCAAAGTACAACATAACCTTTTTTGATATCTTGAAGTATGCATATGCAGTTTAAATCACAAGCTATCTGAAGGAGTTAAAAAATGGATAAGATTTCGAGGTAGCATCATTTGATGATCGTTTGGAAATATCCTAAAATATGATCACTTACCCGTAAATCACAATCGCCGATATTTTTTCCACTTAATCGTCGTTATGACAGCACTGCTTCATTTCTGATACAGATATTTACCAACACAACTTATTTACCTTACTGCCCAGAAGATGGCACTAACAGTATTCAAACGGTGGCCGTATCTAGTTATGCCCCGGTATCCGATTTTGCCCCCCTTTCCCCTACTAAGATTAACATAATGTTTTATATAGTTAACTCGTTCTAAAAGATCAGCGCAATTTTCTTTATTAAAAACTACTTCATATACAGACAATTCTCTGTTCCTTTCAAAATCTGGTGATGCCAAACAAAACAGCCCAAAACAGGGCTTATTCTCAAAAAAACATTTGCATTTGAATATGTGCATTATATTTTTCTTTTATAACACATAATCTTCTGTGATGCCATCTGGAGAAGCTCCAAATATTGGGTACTCCCTTTTCAATATCAATTCAGACGGCACGATCTTCAATGATTTCTTTTCCTCAATTTCTTTTAAAACTTCTGATTCTAGATTGTGTCTGTGTTTGGTAGCTTCCATAAATAAATCTACTTTTGGTAAGTTCTTTGATGATCCTTTCACAAAATTTACTTCCATTTCACCTTAATTCCGGTGTTTTGCACAAAGGAAAACGAAATACAAAACTGGAACTGATCAAACAAAACAAACATCAAATATCTGCCATTACATGAATATCCCTCTCTCTCAGCTGGACCTGGATGTCACGGACAACGCACCCTAACAAACTACTTGTTCATGATTGGAGCCGGGAAGTGTGACGTTTTAAGCTGGAATTTGATCTCGTTTTTAAATACATGGACAATTAAAATATGTCTGAATATAATTTTAATGGTGAATTGCTTGTTTGCGGTAAAAACTGTATTGTATAAAACCAATAAAACATAAAAAATCCAGTGCATGCAACGACCCTATTCTTAATTATTCTGTACTGCTCTAATTTAAAGAGACAATATTTTAGATTATTCAGTATTTTAATAAATACCTATGAGTGGATAATGATAAAATAATCCAATTTTCAAATCCTTCGCAGAGTTGAAGATCACAAACCAGAAATAGGTATTTAATTTCAAGTAATTTTGATCACATTTTTCAACTCGATTTCTAGGATCTTTCATTTAATTTTTTTTAAATTTGAGTCAAGTTTACAAGTATTTCATGGAAATAAGTTTGATTGAAACTTTTTGAAATTTATATTTTGGATTATCTAGAATTTGCATAAATACTTTTTTATGAGTGCATAATAATAAAATGCCTTAAATTTGAATAGATCACCTTTATCTATTCAATTTTAGGAACATTTTATATCTTATTATTTTTATTACTTGAAGGTTCACAAAAATTACAGTCTCTCAATTCTTAAATTTTCTGAGAAAATATTTGTATTGGATAAAAATAAATTTGATCATCGTTTAAAAAATATTATAAAGCAATAAGAATTTTCACTTATCAGGACAGTAAAATAACAAAACAGCCTTATCAGATAATTAAAATTGCAGATAATCTGGACTCACTATTTTTATACATATAAGTAATAAATAAAATATTTGTTTCGGTGTTATCTTAAGGTTATATTTACATTCTACGTATCTTAGACTTATCTCTATTTTCAACCATTATTTCTTATTACAAAACATTACATATTATTAAGATATAATTATACGTAGAAATTTGGAGATAATATTTTATTGATAAATATGCATATCGAGAAAGTCACTTTTTTTCGTAGAAATGGAATAATAAAGTAATTTTGTTCTTGGCTAACGCATATCGTCATTATATGTATGTATATACCTACCCCGGTGTGCCAATTAAATTTTCCCACCCTATTATCTTGCAACGGGATAGGTTTTATAGAAATCGCCAGGATACTCCAATTTTGTTATCGAGGGGGACACATAATGACGTAAGTTTCAGTGTTTTGGAGTCTACCCCTTAGACAGGGGCGTAAAGTACCTACATTTTAGAGACACCCTATGTTGAGTACACCTCATTTTAAAGCTGTTTTGATTCTGAATACGAAGACACAAGACTTTTTGTAAAGAAAATAAGACAGAAGAATATCAATAAATGCGACAATTTTATTTAATTAAATGTTTATATTGTGTGTTCTTTACTTCCAAACAATAATAAAATCTTTGCTCTACTTCCGAGAGAACATTTCGAAGTATTTCGAGAGTTATTTGTGAACTTTTTAAAAATAATTTCTCCATAAAATGTTGCTTATAATGTTTCGTTTCTCTCAATACAAAAACACAACGTGTTTACCTGCTTTTATTCAATCGAGACCATTAAATATCCCGTAAAATCATCACAATATTGATTGAATTTCAATTAATGAAAACAGTTTATACAATCGTTGAGAAGTGAGAATGAAGATAATGAGGTAGCTGTCCTAGGTCATATAGCAATGGAAACAAATTTGAGCCTTAGAAAACTCGCAAGAAGGTACCTACCTCTCAAATAAATTCAGTATCACCCATACAACATTTCTTTGCTACATCAGCTTAATGAGGACGATCCTGATCCCCGTGTGTGAGGATATGAGTGATCGTGCCCTAAGAAATCCAACATTTTTGTACTCAATCTGTTTTTCCGATGAATGTACGTTTCAAATGGATGACCAAGTCAACCGCCATAACTGCCTTTATAGGAGCGATGAAAATCCAAGAACATTTCATTTTCAGCATCCGAGAAAATGTTTGGGCTGTTATACTGGGAGACCACGTCAAAGGAGACATGTATCTGGATCTGCTGGAAACGCATAACTACCCGATGATTGTGAAGACATTGGAAAATGATAACGCCTTAACAGAAGACAATGTGTGGTTTCAGTAAGATGGTGCTCCACCACATTATACCGCAGTGTTACGTAATTTTTTAACCAGAATTTTACAAATCATTGGAAGGGCGCAGTGGCTCAATCGGGTGGTTTCCCAGATAGCAAAATTTAATGCCGTTGGACTTTTGCCTATGAGGACAATTGGAGTCGACGTGTGTCATCGAAATTAGAGTCAAAACAGCTTTAAAGCTGTTACTCAACATAGGGTGCCATTTAAAATGTAAGGGTACTTTACGCCCCTGCGTAAGGGGTAGGTTCCAAGACACTGAGACTTACGCCACTATGTGTCCCCCTCGATAACAAAATTGAGGTGTCCTGACGATTTTTACAAAACCCATTCCATTGCGAGATAATAGGTGTGGGAAGTTTTAATTGGCACACCCTGTATATATATATGTTATCTGGTTTAGAATACTGTTTATTCATTCAGTATGTTACCATTTTAGCGATTATTACGTTTTTATTATAACATATTGACCCTGAATCTTTTATCATTTCTAATTTACATTTTGTCTAAATTTCGTTGCAATTGCAGGGTTTCATTAGAGATTAGCAATCTTACTTTTCTTATGCGATAATTAACCCATCAGTTTTAATTTCGGAGATGCAGGTTGGGACTCCAATATTTTGCATTACATCTATGGTTACATTCTAGGAATATTTGCGAACAAGTCGACAAAAAATTAATTATTATTTTATTCATTAACAATGAATCAGCTTTCAAATCATTAACGTGGATGTTATTTGAATATGTTTTGTGATTAATAATCTTGTTTTTGTCAAATCTGTTGAATCTCTTTCTCTTGAATCGCTATGCGAATACTAGAATGATCTCTCTGAAGTAGGCAAGACCAAATCGGCATAATCGAAACGCACCCATCACACTTTTTAGTGCTTAATTTGTGATCCTAAGAAAAAAATTGTACCTCGAGCCATTTCGAAAAAAAATCTTAGCGCTGCTAGCTTCATATGAACAAGACAGGACAGGACAGGATCTTGCTGATGGCAATGGATTTATGAAACAGGCACAATCAAACGAAATGGGGGAGTAGGAAGGCCACGGACAGCAAGAACGGTATAGATGGAAGAAGACGCGATGAAAGATCCAGTTAGTTCTACTCGAAAACTCCAAAAATTGCTGAGGCTTTAAACGTGGGTAATGGGACTATGTTCTTTCCTGGTGATTTTATTCTTTCTTATGTGAAGATTATATTCAACATCAGTTCTCGTGAATTAGAATTGTGGATGACTGCCTAATTGGACCAGTACTTCTACCAGAAGACCTACTGGAGAGGTGTATCGCAATTTTTTGGATTTCTTTAGAACATAGGTCATGCACGATGGCGCACCAGCTTATTTCAGTGCGGTTTTTCCAAAGTACGCGAAACCACACTCCTCGTCGTTTCTCGATTTGAACCTCAGATTATGAAGGTTAACTTGGACTAGACTGACGTCACGATTTGGACAAAGGGTTCTTTAAGAATAATTTAGCTTGTCTTTGTCCTGGTTATTCATCGACATTTGGATTTGGCATATTTCTTATCTTTAAAAACTACCGATAAACCCTGAAATTACATCGTAATATTGAAACACTATATAATTTAATGAAATGTAAATTTAACAAATATTAACAAGTATAATAAATAAATAATAAAACAGTTTTCTTTCCAATCGGCAGGTATCACAGTGAATAACGAGTATGGCGGCACTGGAGGGTCATACTTGGATCATGTCATCATTATGGAGGAACTTTCCAGGGCTTCTGGAGCTATTGCTCTTAGTTATGGAGCACATTCGAATCTCTGCGTCAATCAAATCCACAGAAATGGAAATGAAATTCAAAAGAAGAAATATTTGCCAAAGGTAGATCTTTCAGAAACTACTTTAGACTTGATTCATTTCTCAGTAGAAAGTTGTTGTAATTAGTCCGATCTTAGAAAATTCTTAATTTCACTTTTTTTCTGCGTTGTTCCTAGAGCTGGGTACAATGGTTCTAGGAAGATATTCTGTGTAGCAGTTCTATGTTGATTTAAAGAAATGGACGAATTTTAAAATTTAAATCAGTCTTATACAAATTATGGTTCATTTTCTTGAAGGACGTGACTGGTTAGGTTCCAAAATGGCGGCTGTCTATTAAGAAAATAATTGTTCAAATTGTTTAATTTATACAACGGCCTACTATATTTTTTATAATAAATAGTAAACTTAAATTTAAAATTATGAATGACTGATAGTTCCGATTTGGGAACAAAAGCTGCACCTGTCCATAAGAATTCTAACCTGATTAGCGACTCCAATACCTAAATTAACTGAACTGTAGGTACGATTTGTTGTATTTTAGTCATTAACTTATAAATTGAACCTTTGTAGATCTTACTAAATTCAGAACATTATTTTAGCTATGTTCTGGAGAACATATAGGGGCATTAGCCATGTCCGAACCAGGTTCTGGATCAGATGTTGTGTCTATGAAATTGAGGGCGGACAAGAAAGGAGATTATTTTGTTTTGAATGGAAACAAATTCTGGATAACAAATGGTCCCGATGCAGATGTTTTAGTAGTAAATACAAATTTATTTTATAGTTAATGATCTTTTTCATTTAAATTCGCGATAAAACTTCGAGAATGCCATGGTTTCTATTTATTAGACGCCATATTGAAATTTTATCTCTGCTTAATCTTGAAATTATCAAAAATATCCTAAGCCAAAGAAAATTTCAAAATATCTAAAATATATTCAGGTATACGGCAAGACAGACCCCAAGGCTACCAAAGCCCAGCATGGTATATCAGCTTTTATCATCGAAAAGGGTATGGAAGGCTTCAAGGCCGGTCCAAAGTTGGACAAGCTAGGTATGAGAGGCTCCAGTACTGCTGAACTGATCTTTGAAGACTGCAAAGTGCCAAAACAAAATCTCCTTGGCACCGAAAACAAAGGTGTTTATGTACTGATGAGTGGCTTGGATTTAGAACGTCTAGTACTAGCGGCCGGACCTTTGGGGCTAATGCAAGCGTGCTGTGATATTGCTTTTTCATATGCTCATGTCAGGAAACAATTTAATAAAAGGATAGGAGAATTTCAACTGATACAAGTTAGTTATTTTGATGGAATTATTAGTATATTGTTAAACTATTGCTATCCACGTTCTCTAAATTTTACCCTAGATTTTTCTATAAAAATCATAATCATTTCCAGTTCGATTAACTAATTATTGATAAGCCGTATTTATTTTATGAAGGGTAAAATGGCTGACATGTATACGACACTGGGAGCATGCAGGAGCTACTTGTACAGCGTGGCGAGGGCATGTGACAACAAGAAAGTCAACAGTAAAGATTGTGCAGGCGTAATCTTATATTGCGCCGAAAAGGCAACACAGATGGCACTAGATGCTATTCAGATATTAGGTAAAAGAGTCTTTAATTTCTTGCAACTTATTCAATCTAATTTATTGAGGATACATAATTTATTACAACGATATTGTATTTATCGTTTATATTTAATTTCAAAATTAACTTTGGTGGAACCTTGAAAAGTTATTTTCTTTATGAGTTAACAGTCTATTTTCTAACATGGGATCTTTTGAGATTCCAAGAAGTTATTATTTATTAATTTTATTGGATTATTTAATTGTAAAGCAATCATACTGAAACATTTTCAATAGTACCGAAAAAAAGTTTAAACAATATAACATTTTTAGGTGGCAATGGTTATATAAATGACTATCCCACTGGAAGACTACTGAGGGACGCCAAATTGTACGAAATCGGTGCAGGAACATCGGAAGTGAGGAGGCTACTTATTGGGAGAGCCCTCAATTCGGAATACTCATAAATTTTAGATTATAAATTATTTTACATGAACAATATACAATATAATTATGTTTACGTTTTGTCTCTGTCTTTTGTTACTATTATTGGATGAAACACGTCACTATTGGCATGTTTTAGTGATATCCAATTTTGTTCTCTGCATTACAAAGAATCATCATGGCTTTCGATAATTGACTAGCATCTGCTCTAACTAGACAATATTGAATGCTGCAGTCAATATAAAAGATAAATTATTGTTGGAATATTTTTGAGCTAAGGCCCCTTTGGTATAATCACTACTCCCTTTATTTTTTTAAGCCCATAACTAATTGACTATAATCTAAGGCGATCGTAGCTTAGTTAGTTGACATTTGTAGTAGCAAGGTATACGATTTGATTTTGTGATATTTTTTTCACGTTTTAGAGTTACTAAAACCAACATAACTTATAATGTTGTTTCTTGTGGATCACAGAATTATAAAGAATAACAATAATTATATAATAATAATAATTTGGTATTTAAGTTTTATTTTATTAACATTATCTACGAATACTGACGTAGTTGTGAATAGTTTTGTCTTGATATTCAATTGTTTTCCAGTGTGAATTAGTTATTGTCTAGTTAAACAACTCGTTTCCACTCTGCCCAAGAGGCGTGTTTTTACCTTATAACCAAATTGTATACCTTGTCTTTTTTTGAAGTCGGTCAAAAATCACTAATTCCCAAATAACCTTCCTGAAACGAATATATCCGACAGCAAAGAACCAGTATCACTTACTATCCAAACTAAGGAGGGTACTTATTGGAAGAGTTATAAATGCTTAATACTCATAAAATAAATATATTTAATTTAATATATTATAAACTTTTAATACAACAATAAAAATAACAATCCTTATTTTTTCATATTTTATCATTGATTATTAATATACTTATTAATATACAATATCTTTATAAGCAAAACATCGATTTTAATATAAATAAGCTATAATAAGTACACAGAAATGGTATTTAAAACTTTCACTTATCCCTAAAAGTTTTTTGACTAGATTTCACTCGTTCAAAAAATAGACCAAAACAAATATATTTGAATCTAACAAAAGAAAGATATTACATATCCTATAAAAATTGGTAGAAATCTGATGTCACTTGCAAGTGCAAACGACCAGAATTCAACAACAAATTAGAAAACATGAAAAAAATCACAAGCGGCAAACTTAAATAGATTTTTATGAATTACAACAGAGCGATAACATTTTGTTATACCGATCAAATTTATCCATGCAACATGATGCAATGATGGTGACAATATGGCTTTACGTGTTTGCATATATAAAACATAGATCAATCTGAATGATATTCAACAATAAAATTTACATCGAACATTTTTAAAATGTTCGTCGTTTTTTTTTCGAAATAAGTAGGTAGGTATAATAATTGTGCTACATTGAAACATCAATGGATATTATTTAATAATAAAGATGATTCATTGTAGAACTGTTTATTATTTTGCAACAGACTTGTAGTAGGTGTTGAAATATTCTAATAGCTACTTCCTGGAAGTACGCTCATCATCAACCTCTTGAAGGAGCCGCTTTGTTGGATGACTTCCGGCTCTCCAGTGATGGCGTTGCCGTATGAAGGGTTCTGGTTCACTACATACACTGACTTCTACAATCATAAAATATAATATTGAAAAACAATGTAGACCGCCTATTCGATGAATGCTAAATGAAGAGGTGCTTGAACAAGCGCATTGCAAATGCAAATTTTTGATGCTTAGGTATATAGGGCGCATTGAGTGCCGTATTCCGAAATTAACTGCTAATATAGGTATGTTGTTTGCTAATGGCTGCTCTGCCAACTTTTAATAAAGTTAGCAGAACAACCTTCGATATTCAGTCTAACTGAAAAATGGGTATTTAGTGCTAATTGGATTTAAATTATTGAGAGGAGTAATCACTCTACCAACTTTAGAAGAAGTTAACAGAGTTACCTTCGTAAAATAGTTGAATCCAAACCAAACTATTTTGAGCTTGTAGAGCACATTGAGTGCTTATTAAATGTTGTATTCCGAAATTATTTGCTATAAGGTATATTCCTTTCGCTAATCGTTCCCCTGTGGACTTAATAAAGTAAGCTGAGCAACCTTTAAAAATATGTCTAATTAAAATCCTTTTCGATGATTGTAGAACATAATAGTGCTAACTAATTGCGATATTAAAAAAGGAATTGGTTTACTTTTTTTTTATGAAGAATAATAAATTGATATAATTATGTTCTCTCTAATGGCTGCTCAACCATTTTTAGAAAAAATAGAGAAGCCATTTTTTAGAATCGGTCAAATTATAAGATTTCTTAAATTAAGTATTGTAGAATTCATCAGGTTAGTTTGGATTAAACTTTTTTTTGACCGACAAACCCAAACCCAAATAAAAAGAAAAAAATGCAAAACACTAAAAATTAAATTGGTTCAAAACATGTGCGTTTTAGCGTCCTGTGACGTCACAGTTCCCGCTCATCTGGCATTGGCTGATCTTATGTATTATGGCGGTAATTATTGTGACAGTGACAATTAGTTGTCAACCAACACGTTGTGAGTTTAAATTTTCATTTTATATTTGGTTTCGGCAACACCAAGCGGGATTGTAAATTTTATATCTGGTGGTTATGGTTGACGCATATCAGACAATGAAATTGGCAAAGCAAGTGAGTAGTGTTGTGCACCCGAACAAACTAAGTACTTGTTTATGATTGGAGCCGGGAAGTGTGACGTTTTAAGCGGGAATTTGATCTCGTTTTTAAATACGTGGACAAACTGAAATTAACATTTCGATAATTAAATTATGCCTGAATATAATTTTAATGGTGAATTGCTTGTCTGTGGTCTAAACTGTATTGTTCAAAACTAATGAAACATAAAAAATCCAATGCATGCAACGATCCTATTCGTCAATATTCATCATCAAATATGATGATTTTTGATTAATTTGAAAGAGGAGACTTGAAAAATGCCCCCTATTCATAAAAACTCCAATCCGGAATCCTCCAAAAACCGCCCCCAAAGGGGGTGGAGGTGGCAATTTCTCTCGAAAATCTAAAATCTGAGACGGCAGAATCAAAGATAAGATAATATCCGGAAACTTTTGAACTGAACATTTTCTACACAGAGTTATTCGAGTTAGAGCAATGTTAAAATCTAAAACATGTGTATTTCTGTTATGTGGAGGGGGCAATTTATTTCGAAATTTGAAAATCGGAGACGGCCAAATTAAAGACCATATTATTTGTAGCAAGATTTAAATTGAAAATTTTTCCATAGAGTTACGTTTTTCGGGTTAAAGCAATGGTAAAATTTGAAATATACGTATTTCCGCTGCGATGTTTTGACATCTCTGAATAATAGCAAATACAAGTAAAGAATATATGTGGGTAATAGGATAATTACTATCTTATTCGGTATTAGTGAACGTTCAACGATTTTCATCACTAATGTTACATCAAAAGTGTGAAATAAATATTTTTTTACAAAAAATTCGAACGACTTTATTAGTTGGTGCACTGGAAAATACGAAATTACCAGTACCAATAGAATTAATATTATTTTGCATTTTTCAGTGCACCAACAAATAAAGTCGGTCCAATTTTTTGTAAAAAATATTCATTAAATTTGGCTGGTAGATTTATCTGAAGCTGACAGAGTAGTCCTTATTTTCTAAAACTCACATTACCCCACTGCATTAGCTCTGTATATGTCCTACAAATATTGAAGAGTTTCTTTGATTTAATTGATTTTTAAAGGAAATAGCAAATAGTTATTTTTTTAATTTTTTTAATTTTGGATTCAACTGTTTTTTGAATGTTGTTTAAGGTAACTTTATTAGTCCAAAGTCCAAAGTTGACTTAATCCTCATCATATGAAAAATATAAATGCATTAAATTTTAGAATGCCACACAATAAATATACCTTACAAGCACGAAATAGTTTAGTTTGGATAGGATTAGGGATTAAGGTTGCTCTGGTAATATTACCTAAAACTAACATTAGCAGAAAACTGATAGAGCAAAAAAATCAGCATGCCGCATTTAATTAGCCCGTACCCTGCTATACAAGCATACACAATGTTTTTTCATTCGACTGATTTTTGAAGGTTTGTCCGCTAACTTTCTATGAAGTTGAATCCAAAAAAATATATAATTGCGTTAAACGGTTCGATTAGCACAATGTAATTTTTAAAACAACTCCTATATTTGTCTAAACTTGCTGACAGCACTCTGCTAGTTTTAGGGACCTTAAGTAAAGAGGATATCTACAAATAGGATCCCAGATACTTAAAATAGCAAATAAGCAAATATAATATGTTGATTAAATCCAGCATAAGAATTCTTCTTTTATCGAATTTTCAATAAATAAATATTTCTATTTATACAGTCTAATAAAAAAGTAAAATTACAGAAGCATCATAAAAGTAACGGATATTATTTAAAAGTTGGCAAGCAAATATGCATGAAAAAAATAAATATGCTCGAATAGAATTTTTAACCTGAAGGTATCGTTGTATAAACTTAAAAAATGTGAATTCTTTAAAAATCAATAGATTCATTTATGGGGAAAATCGATTTAAAAAAATTGTAGCTGACATTCTCATAACGGACTATTAGGTAAATTTCTTATAGAAATATACCTATTGCGATCATTCACAATTTTGAATTTCGAAAAAATTTCAACGGCATGTTGTTATATGTCTATAAGTTAGTCCAAAAAAACATTTGGTTCAAAAGTTATATATATATATATATATATATATATATATATATATATATATATATATATATATATATATATATATAAGGGATATTACGAAATTTGTTAACACGATAGAGGTCGCAGTTTTGAAGGTATCAAGTTCAAATTCGCTACAAAAATCAATCTCTCAAATATCTCGGTCGAGTTCGTTATTGGGCAATATCGGGTAATTAGTTTCAAAATGGCGACCATTCAAATATTTAAAAAAATTATCAAAAAAGAGCAGTAGTGTAAATATTATTAAAAATAATTTTAGGTTATAGATATAATCAGTACCTACAACTTTTGTTCAAAGCAATTTTTCATAAAATACACAGGTAAAAAAATAAAAATTAATAAAGAAAAATAACAAATATTGATAAAACATGAACACTCAATATAAATTTGATGTAATTGTACATTTTCTGGAGATCTTAATATAGACCCTGATTAAAAAAATATATAGTATATTTATTGAAAAGAAATAGACGAAAAAAAAAATCTGCCTTGAAGTGGACTCCAACCCTGTCTGCTTTATATTCAACAGCCAAAACAAAAACCTCTAACCGCAAGGCTATGACAATTTTATTTAATAACATGTAGGTATACCAATGAAAAGGTTGTTAAAATTTCAATTCAATGAATTTTGAAAAATTTACCTTTCCGCTGACTACAGGCCATCGGGATTTTTTTTAAGATTGTCTTGCACAACCGGACTATTTTCATTGTTTACTGCTGGATCTGTACCTACCATTACGTTACTATATTCGTTGCTAACCAAATTCGTCACTATAGTTGGTATAAAGTAGCAAGAACTTTAAGGATAATTCGTTTGAACCAATCTTCTTGAATACTATATATTTGAACAAATTACTTTACATACAAACTTACATCTGATAACTGCATAATAGTGTCATGATGAAAAAATATACTATTATTTATATCCTTTCAAATTCACTTACCGTTCGCTGCACGGTAAGTAATTCTTACCGACGTGTTTGCTTAGCAAGGAGCTTAGCAACCGGTAAATCTAACTTAGTGTTGTAGAAACAGATGTGGTAAGCTCTCGCAATAATTCTGTAATTTACTTATTGTATTTACGGTCATATAAGATTCTGCTCCACTATAACTAGAATGGGAATCCCGATATATACCAAGATTTTAAATGATGAATTATTCAATCTTACAAGTTGCAGTTAGTTTTAAGAAAAAAATTTGTTAGATTTATAATGAGTTTTAACCTATATAGTTGTGTTTATAGATTCCTCCATTTTAAAATTAACTTTGTTAATCAATTATGAAAACGAACATAAAAACACAAAAAGTAATTGAATAAGCTTAACGTACTTGGCAAAGCGAGCGTTGCTAATTATTGTTGTTGTTTACCTTTGGCGGAATAGTCTTGTTTGGTGCATAGATTTTGCTTTGGGGAGCAACACTCACTTCTTGAACATGTTCACCAATAGATTCTTCTTGCAGGGCTTTATAGGTCTCACTTTCGGCTGGATTGAACTTCACCTTACGTACTTGTCTGAAGCAGAATAAAAAATAGTTAGGTACAATTCAAGAATATAGAATTTTTATTTCATTGCAAATGAATGGGAAAATCAATTTTTAGTATTGTGTTTGTGTTTTATTTTGGAGACCTTACTATTTGCTATAAATAGCAGATATCAGATTCATAAAAATGCGTTCCCGATTACGTTGACCCGCCTTTTCAGGAAGAAATGTGATTGTTATTGACTTCAGGAACATGGGAACTATTGTGGCGCGGAGAGAGTAGTGATTTGTCAATAAAGTCACCAGGCCAAAGACAAAGGAAATCCTTCTCATAATATCATTTATATGAGAAATTTGGATTTTGGAACAAAAAATTATATGGCTTAGTTTCTAAGGAGTGACTAGAAAATTGAGGATATGGGAGCTTAAAGACAGTCTACTATTTTACTATCTACAAACTCTCACCGAGAACCACAAGGAAACCCAGAAGACAACGGGTATATGGGTGGTACCTTACCAAGAAAAATGGGAGTATAATAGCGTTAAATTTTTGTTAAAGCCATTCTGCAATGAAATAATTAGAAAAAAATCTTACCAAAATCCGATCTGGATCTGAAGGGTTTATAACGAAAGGAATTCTCTAGCCAAAATACAATTCATTATCTATTAAGATGTCTACATAAAAATGGTTAATTGAAAACGATACTTACGGTTTAATTCCAGTTTGTTTGTGAATGGTATCGAGGACATTTGGCTCACTGTATAAGTTGATGGGTGAGTTGAATTGCTTATGTACCAACTATAAATAGATAATACAACATTTTTACACATACAAAAATATAATTGATAAATCAGTGATGGAAGAAGAAAGTCTATTATCTGAGTTAAAGACACAGGTCGTTGTTAAGTATCACAATAATTATGTTTGTATGAAAGTATATATTATATTGAATGAGATGACCGGTTTTCTTATAAGAAGGGATGTAAATCTCTGAAATAGAATATTTTCTAAACACATGTATGATAAATTCGGTTTGGACATGCAGTGAAGAAACTTCTGAAAAAGAGAGATGTTGGACATTTAGAACTTTTAAAGTGTATATCAAGGCATTGCAGCTGGGATTTCTATGTAGGGTTAGTTAAAACTATGGAAAACCTGGCTGAACCATTCCTTATTTTGAAAAAAATACCCATGCAAAAGTTATTGTATTACTTCAATTACTTTCAGTGACATACACCTATTTTCAACCACTGCGCAAATTTTTAGGATATTTTATCAGAAATGGTTTTGTTTCATACAATACAATGTATATTTTTTCTTTTTTTAATTCAAATGAAATAAGGTTTGCTGAGTGTCTGATCCTTCTAGCCAAAGTTTGTTAGAGTGTTCAGGTATTTGACCAGGACCAACGGCTTAACGTGTCTTCCGATGCACGGAGGAATACTTTTACAAAAAACCTTATTTACTTAAAAAAAGGAAAATATTTTATTTTATCTAATTGTTATATCTGTTGAAAATTTAAGTACATCACTGAAAATAATTGTATTAAGTATTTAATACAAAAACTTTTATTTTGGTATATATTTACTATAATGTATGTTTTAAAATCAGGTGTTTCCATACCTAGTCAACTCTTTATTTTAATAATTAGCTTGAAATAGGAATATTACATTAAATAAAATAATGTTGCCAGTGATCTTATTTCTATATTATTACGTAGTCAAATATTTATTATCTGTTCTATAAGGGTCTTTTGAGTTCTTAATGTCCATGAGAAAAAAATCGAGAACAGTTCACATGCAAAGAAAAATAGTTAAGGTAACTCAATAATATCACACCAGTTCAGGTGGTTGATCGAAACCACAAAAAAACACTGAACGATAATAACCTGTTTATTTGGATCGCCTGTTGTGATTCTTTCTAAAACTGAAGTGGCGACCTGTTCCAAAAAATGAGATAAATGTTGCGTTATAAATAATGTTGTTTTATTAACAAAATTAAATTTTTGAAAATTATATTGTATTTCATAAATCCAATCATATCTATGATAGACCTAAGAATATTATTTAGCAAATATGAGTAAGAAATCATTTTACTAATGTTGAAAGTCTGGATAAAACTCTGGGAAACTAATAATGAAAGTATATAGTTCTATTTCCATTAAGTAAATGCGTTAGTATAGGTACACACCTAAGTATGTGAACGAAAATTTATCATATTTGTTACAAAGTTATATCATTTTCTTTTTAACATCATTTTGGTCCGCCTCTGGATTGGATTGAAGTTTTCAAGTGGCCTAGCATAAATAACACCATCCGAAAATAACATTAAGGTCAAGATAATCTATTTGTATCTCATCGTCATATTCGAGAAGATATTCGCACTAGGCCAGCATGTAGCCTAGGGAAAAAATCATTGCGTTATCTAATAAACCAAAATGATTCGCATAGACATAACTAAAACCACTTTGGACAGTAAAACATAAAATCTTGTCATTTCATTAATGATTTTGAATATTTAATTTTTACAGTTAAAATGCTTCTTATCTACCTTCTGCTTGATCAATTGTTCAGGATCTGGGTGATGGGGTGGCGCCCTAACTGCAGGATTGGGATGATGACGGAGGTAACTTTCTGTCGGACCTGGTTCACGTTTTACCTTTGCACCTGGCAGGACCAGAGGGGTGGTACGGTATGGCTACAACAGAGGAAACAAAAACACACATGTAACAACAACAGAACTTCACAACAGTAGGATTAAGATCATAAATGGGCAGGGTTGTTACTCACTGTCATAATTACTCTTATTAAGAGTTATCGATAATTTGAGCATATTTTCCAGATTTTTCATGATTCTCTTTTTATTTTAGTTGAAATCATCGAAAATGTGGTACCTGTACCATCCAACATTTAGTGCTATACACTGAGTCTCAGAATTAATGTCTAAATTAATTTGATGGAGCTATTGTTCTATGTAAATACGTTCAGACTCAGACGCGTTGGTTTTTATTTTTTATTGCGGTTTTTTTTATCATAAATTTACGTAAAAAATAAGTTACGGCCATCAACTCCATTTTTGCATCTTTTAATCTTGCTTTGAGTTCTACGTATGTTTTATATATTATTTCCTGTACCAAAGTTCATCAGTAACGATTGAACATGTCAATATGAGTGAGTCCCATAAGTAATGATAAGTAATGTCTAAATTTATTTGAAATTCAGCGGTAGGTTGGTAGGGTTTGGTACTAGTCAATTTTCATATTTGATGCTGGTTTTTATTACTAAATTGCTGTATACAGGGTAGCCCGAAAATAAGTTATGACTATCAACTTTTTCAAATAAAGATAACTATTTTCTCTTTCATTTTGGAATTTTGCTTCGAATTCCGAATATGTTTCATCCTATACCATACCTTATATAAAAATTATTGAGAAAATTACGACCTGAACAAGAAAATAGAACAAATCAAATTAATTGGTGCCAACATTTAGAAATACCAGAATTGAAAACAAAACAAGATAAACACACATTGAACTATTTCACTCGATTTACAAGTAAATCCGTAGAAGTCGGTAGGTACTTATTGATATATTCAATCGTAACTGTCTCGAGTTTTGGTAGGTATAGGACATGGTACATGAAACATACAGTACAAAGCATAATTCAAAAATGAAATAATAAATAAGTGGTTTTATTTGAAAAAATTAAGTTGATGAATTTGCCACCAAAAACACCGCATTAAAAAATAAAAATCGAGGGGTCCGAGCGTTTCTACGAAAAACATAAGACTGAGTTTTGAATGAATTTATACATTACTTCTTGGACTCACTGTATATCATTTTTACTTGGTGTATGTAAATAGACAGTTTAAGGTACTCAGGATATTCAAGATCATATCTAATGCATACCGCTATTGATTATACATTAGGTAAGTATACGCCATAGTTTTTTTTACTAGGCAAGATTTATTAAGTCGCATAAGTAATACATTTCGAGCATAAGAAAATAATGTAGGCATATATATGACCGATGAACCCCGAACGGAGGAGGTATACAATTCGACAGTCTGCTTTTTTTTGGTTTGTTCGCGTGTTGTCTATAGTAACCGTACTTCGATTTTGATGATTTTTGATTCATTTAAAAAAGGAGGCTTGAAATTTGATCCCATATTCATAAAAATGCAATCCGAAATCTCCTTTCTCCCGAAAACCACCCCCAAAAATCGAAAATCTAACGTGGTATAATTAAAGATAGGAAAATATCAGACAAACGTTTAACTTGAATATTTTTACAAAATAGTTACGGTTTTCGAGCCAGAGACATGTTAAATTCTCAAATATGAGTATTTTTGCTATGTGGAAAGGACGATTTCTTTCGAAAATTGAAAATCTGTGGGTATTACCCGAAAAATACAAAATAATATTAATTCTATTGGTGCTGGTACTTGTGAAGTTGGAGCCAAAATTTATCAATCTAACTGCAACTGCACAACTTCAAAAGTAACAGCATCGATAGAATTAATATTATTTTGTATTTTTCAGTGCACCCACTAATAACGTCGGTCCAATTTTTGTAAAAAATATTTTTTCTATACCAATTCGTAAAAGATCAGCTTGGCGGTAGGTACTAGACAACAATGACGTCATAACTCAGTAACATTGCAAGCAATACCTATGATGTATTGAATACAGCCAAGCTCATCTCTTGAGAATTGGTTGAGAAGATAATATATAATATAATAGTTATTTATTAAACAAGGGAAAAAAGTATTAGATTTTAGCTTGAGATTTTGTTAAGCGGAGGGAGACAAAAAACCGAGAGCTAAAATATAATTTTCTTTCCTTGAATAATACACAATTTCCACGATGACTTAATTTTGAAAAACTATTTCAATATTTTATATTCAGAAGTGAAATTTGAAGTTTTAAACTGGTAGGCTGTTGTACTTATAGCGACAATTAGACCTGCGTTGCTAAGGAAACATTCAAAGTAATCAAATATCTATCACTTTAATTGCGTGATCCCGGGTATATATATATATATATATATATATATATATATATATATATATATATATATATATATATATATATATATATAGCAATAATTTTTGTGGCCCTACTTTCGCTGCTTCTACTAACTGGGGTGAAGACAGAGAAAACTCGAAATCAGATTTTTTTTTGCAAACGAACAACCACTAATTTCGCAATTTTCAAATCAAATCACAGAACTAAATTGGATATTTAATTATTTTAAGCGTTTCCTTACCAACGCAGGTCTGATTGTCGCAATAAGTACAACAGCCTACAGCCTACTAGTTTAGAACATCAAATTTCACATCGATAATTTTCTGACCTCAATTTACCTTTTGTAATATGTTTTCAATATTAACACATCGTTTTTCTGTGACAAGAAGATATAATATAAGATTTTAGCATAACCTCGAGTTTAAATCAGATACTTTTTCCCTTGTACAATAAATAACTATTTTGTCCAAAAAACAAAATATTCCAAAGAAAACACCCCATTTCTCAAAATTTTAGCAAATGAAAAAAGTTTATCTACTCAACATAATGTAGCGATTTACGAAATTTCAAAAGATTAATAATTTCTGGTCTGGGCCCAATGACTAGTAGCTAATATTGAAAAAAAACAGTATACTTAATTCTACAATCTTCAATCTATCGTCTTGGATACTTCATGAATAAATTTACTAGTGTTTATAAGTATTTGAATCTACGCCTCACAAATCTAATAACTTTTTCTATGCTACAATGTAGGGTTGTCACTTTGAAAATATTTTAAGATGGGGAAAAAATACATAGTAAATTGCAAATATTTTTTTCTCGCTGACGTTGATAAATATGAAAGACCTGGTGTAATTTTATTTATTGTTCTCCTGGCTGACGCTTGCAATGCGGAATAATGAAGCACAATTAAGCACTTTCAGCTTTAATGATACGCACTAAAGCACTGTCTCATTGCCTTACAAACATATTAAGACGCCCCCTTTGAAAGCTCTGTGCTATCAATTCTAAGTTATTTAGTTACTGAAGCGTATTTCTTGAATACATCTGGAAATGATTTCTTGTCATTTGTATGTGAAAATCCTTTTTAGTCTCTGTATGTTAACAAAAGAGATTAAAATGATTTCAACGATTCAATCAAAAATTATAAATTCGGAACAAGTAGAATCAGCAGAATCCTTAGGACTGTGTCTTATAGAGACAAGCACATCATTTTTTCAAGATAAAGATTGGATAACATTAACTACAAGTTCAATAATGAAAAACAACTATCTATTTTCTTTATATCAAAACCAGTCCAGATGGACAATATCACTAAATCATTTTGAAAGCCTCTACGAATATTACTACAAAAATGGTATGATTTTGAAGAGCTCTTCAGCTATTATAATTCTAGATAATAATGATCCTGTCAGTTCTATTCTGAATTTAAATCCCGAAGAGAAATACATCATAGTGATGACACAATATGAAGCATCAAACATAACTGTAACCGATATTTGTAAAAATATATTATCACAAAATATCGCTAACGCTCTAGTATTAATCTCCAGAAATGAACTAACGTTGACGTACGATTTGTTCGCATGCAAATACCGATATGAAGGAATAAAAATGACGTATGAGGTGGTAGCCGTAGATTCTTGTGAGTTTGGGAAATATAAAGAAAACATTTTGGTATCCATAAAGCAAATATTTATGGAGAAAAATCAACGTATTATTAGAGCCAATTACGTCAGCACCCCACCCTATGCTATGAACTTGGAGAACAATTCTACACATAGTTCAGATTTTCACGATGCGAGATATGGGCTAGATGTTAACATGATCAACGGATTTGCTAAATGGTTGAATATGAAAGTATACTACCACCAATCTGAAACATATGGCGACATTCTTCTAAACGGTAGCAGTTCTGGCAGTTTTCTAATGATAACGACAGGCGCTTACGATATTACTATTGGGGGGCTTGGTTTCACAGCTGCGCGAACATATTTTTTGGATATGCCTTCATCGTATGTGCATGACCAGCTTAGATGGTGCACTCCCTATATCCTCATAGACAGCCATAGTTTGGAAAGCTTCACTGTAGACAAAGTGATACAAACTCTCATCATTTTGGTCATCATTGTATCGGCTACTCTACTTTGGATTTTTAATAGATATTTTTTTGAGTCAGATGAAGAAAATCGTTCACTAACTAGCTCCATAATGATGGTGTCAAAATGCATTTTGAATCATGTGAATAGCAATATACCCAAAATTTCCACAATTAGGTTGTTACTCTTTAACGTAATGCTTCTCAGCTTTTACTTAGCAATAATAACGCAGTCCAAATTGACATCAATCTTGGCAAACTTGACGTTTGAGAATAAATACAGAAGCCGCCATGATATAATAAGGTATAATTTAAATATCTTCTTAGGACCCAACTGTATTAGGTATTTCCAAGATATGGAAGATGATGCATTGCGTCAACGATATGAGACATGTTACGATTTTAACAAATGCCTGGATACAGTAGTCAATGACCGAAGTACTGTGGTATGTGCACCAAAGTTAATTGTAGAATCATTGAGGAAATTTTTTGAAAGTCCTGACATAGGACACTGTATTGCTTCGACGAATATGTTAGTGTTCCGCTAACCATACCATTTCGAAAAGGTACAGGTTTGAAAGATAAGTTTAATGTATTTTTGGGTAGAATGTTGTCAGCAGGAATTGTTAGAAAATGGCTGAGAGATGCTATCAAGCCTATGGTTGAAATGGAATCGAGACTTTCAAAAGATGAAGTTGTTCTCAAGTTTCTTCATCTGTTGCCAGTATTTAAATGGATCATGATGTGGTATGGAATATCCACAGTTGTGTTTCTGTTGGAAATACTATCCTCGAAAATATTGAGTGTCTATAATATGTTCAAAAAGATTAAGAAAGTAGGTAGAGGTTCGCCCAATAGTTAAATTAGAGGAATCAACAACTGTAAATTGTCGTATTAAATTTATTCGCATTATTATTGAAAATAATCAAATTGCTTTTTCTGAAATCCATTTTAATTTAGTCAATATTTTTGTGTCCCATCAATCGAGTTTGGAATAAATAGCTTATCCAGATTTTGTCTTCTATATTCAAATTAATATCCTCATTATATCAAATACGATAAGTATTTATTGATTGAATTCATACGTCTCATTCTATTTGCTCTATAAATAATTTCCTTCGTTATATGGAACAGATTTCCTGTTCCTGGAGCTCACAATGGCTGGGTATTTGCTGCACATAAAATTGGTTAGTTTAATATCCAATATTTTCTGTCGGAAATTATTGTATTTTTTTCATATAAATTGATTCACTCTTTCTGATTTGTCTTATAATTCTACGAATTCAATAACGATCTTCATAATTGAAATGAACTACATAAAAATAGTTAGCCTATTTCTTGTGTCGATATACCTTTCTGAGGCCAAGTTTTTAATATCGGCTGATTTTTCGTATACATTTGATTCATTGTGTCAGTGTCTTTACGAAGTGAGCAAAAAGTATTTCTATATCAAAACAGGCATTGTATTACATTTTTATGACAAGTACTACGAGACTACTCTCGAAAATTTCATCAGAAGAGCCCAGATGGATATGAAATGGAATATGATGATTAATGGAAGATACTCAAAAAAGCGTGATATAAAATTTATTGATTTGGCATCAATTAGAAGCAATGCACATGTATTTTTTGGCAGTAGATTCATACTTGACAACTATCAATTACCATTTAACTATTCCAATAAGCACCAAATTTATATTATTTTGCTTGAAAAATCAGATCATCCTAAAGTCTTAGTAAATAGAGTTGCTAAGTTCTTACAGAGAAACAGTATTCGTCCTGGTATGATACTAACACCAAATGGCAAAAATGTATACGATCTGCATACGTGGTTGCCCAATGTTCTCACTCACTGCCCAAATATATCAAGATTATCCACAAAGATTGACCGCTGTTCCTTAGGTATGTACAGTGAAAATCTTTCACAAATACACAAAGTGAAAACCTCAAGAGATTGTCCAGTAAGAGTCACTTACGTAAAAGCACCACCATATGTTATGATGGAAAACAAAAATAGACGAGAAAAATTTACTGGCATCGACATGGATCTTATTAAATTATTTGCAGAAAAAATGAATATCAGGATGAGGTATATGGGCTTTCGTGACTTCGGTGAGGTCTACTCTAATGGTAGTTCTCGGGGCCCGTTATCGCTTTTGTTACAAGGCAAAGCTGATATGAGCACTGGAGGGTATACTAATACATTCTCAAGAATGCAACTTCTTAATCCATCTACGCCATATGTAGAAGACAAGCTAATTTGGTGCGTGCCATCTGAACTTGTAGCAAAAGAAAAATATTGGTTTGATATTTTTAACTTAGAAACATTTGCTATCATTTTTCTCTTTATTTTATGTTCAGGTACTTCTGTCTGGTATTTCAGTCGAGATAATAGGACTGAGAATCAACATTACAAGCAGATACCATATATTTACACCATCTTGAGGATGGTTGCTTGTATATTCAATAATGCATGCAAAGCTCCCAAAGCAACTGTTAATAGAATAATTTTCATTCATGTCGTCATTTTCAGTTTGTTACTATCAGTGCTCTTTCAAACAGAGTTCACCAGCTTAATTGCAGATCGAACCAGCTTTCAAAAATATCAAACTCTCCATGACATTTACAAGTATAACCTGAAGACATATATAATGACCAATAATGTACGGTTTTATAAGGATGATCGTGATCGCGAATTACTTGAAAGAATGACCCAATGCAGCATTCCTCAGGATTGTTTCTTAGATTTAATAAAAAATAAAAATATTTCACTCAACATATCAGAACGTACAGTATCTTACATCAACAGTGGTTATAAATCTTATAATGGGGAAACGCTAATTTATTATATCGATGGGAAGATAAGGTACAGCACTAGTGTTATGTTCCGAAAAGGCTCTGGAATGTTCGATGATTTCAACAATATAATTCGTTCCGTTAGACAAGCTGGTATCCTAAATAAATGGATTGATGACTATTTCTTTGAACGCCGTCTTAAAGCGACTGTTATCAAAGATCAAACATCCCAAAACTGGACTCTCAATAAGCTATTGGCTGTTTTCGGTCTATTCCCTATACTCTATGCTATATCTGTGTTTGTGTTTATTTTAGAGATTTTTGCGTACAAGTTTAAATAAACCAAAAGAAAGATGCATCTTCTTAGAATTTATTGATAGAAAAAATACTTTTTGCAACTCAATGACTGTATAACACACATGAACAATTGATATTAATTACTAAAAGAACTTGGGAAGAAAAATAAGTGGATTAAAGGGTTTCTGGAGGTGTATGTTACACAAATCTGGCGAATATGATTTTTCCTTAGTTTTACAAATTTAAGAGTTATCAAAAATAAGAGAATGCAGCTTATACCAGCATGTTAAATGAAAATATTACACACTAAAATAGCCCAAGGATTATCTTCAATCAAGTAAATTAATCCAACTAATTCTTTAGCCTCACTCGTATTATTTTCACTCAACCTCATTGCTTGATGTCAGTCTCATAGAGTATCTATTTTACTAAAAGATAATTTTATAAGCAGCTTGATGTATGTACTGGTAATCTAGTTAGAGTTTAAAAAAACTTTTCATGTGTTGAGAAATTACAGGCAGATACCCAAATATTGTGTCAGAAAGAAGCTATTTTAGTATATCTTTCAAAATAAATGACGTATAAAGCTGATACTCTTGTTACGTCTGCTATAAAGTTTGTAGTGTTTTATTTGAATTTTATCTGGGCTTTCGGATACGTATATTTGATGATGATGCGTCTGCTTAGACAAAATAAAATATTTTTGGTTTATTTTTAGTGTGGTCGGTTACTCCACTTTTGTGACAGTGATAAAATTGTTATAAAATCCAGATAAGTAAGAGTGTTCTTAAATTAAAAATATGGTAAATCTTTAATTCCTCTATTCGTAAAGTAACTGTACCTACAGGTTAGAACACAACTGTTTTGACAAGCAACATTTGCTAACACGGTAATCAAATATATTATATATATATATTTTATCTGTGGTCCAAATTAATATAACAGCAAAATCGGCGGACGATCGGTAAAAGTTTTCAACAAGTACACGTTTCAAGTTTCAATTAAATAGAAATGAAGAATGATTTTTTTTTAATTATTAAATTCCATAAAGAAGTGAGCATTTTTATTTGATATTGAGAAAATTTTAGAAAAAAAATTGAAAATATTCCATTGTATCTAAAATACTGTCTAAAAATTAAATTAAAATAAATAATTCCTGTTAAACATATCAACAAATTGCCTTTTCATTAATATTCGAATTTAAAAGATAAAGGCACTTGTGTCAAATGGCTCATCAAATATTTCTTTATGTTAAAATATTCACTCTGTTTCTGGGTTTATATTTAATTAAAAATGATTCTTAGGGATGCATTTAATAAATAATATCCTTTGATTTAAGTCGAGCTTTCGAGAAATTTTATGCTCTTCTTCAGGGCAAACTACAAATCGTTTTCTGAGAGAATTGATACTTTATTCAGAATAATCATGTTGTATGTGGTATTGTGAGAGAATATGATTATGTATAGAAATTGTTAAATCTTCTGAAAAAATGACATATAAAAGTCTGTAATTTCTTTTGCCTTTACTCGATCACTTCAAGCCTAAGATTCAAAATATGTAGTTTAGTCTATGTTTGTGTCAATGATATTAAAAGAAGGATAAGTGATTTGGGGTATCCGACTGTGTTTCAAAAAAATGCTGTATATTGTCGAGAAGGCGGGTGTGGCCAAAGAGCACAGCAACCGCCTAAGCATATTGACTATTGACATCTTTTCTATTTCCTATATCTCTCTAATCACATTAGTAGACGCGCCCACCAACTCGACAATATAGAGCATCCTTTCCCAAATAGTATATGTATATATTTATGTAATATTCTTAAATTTACATAAACTTTTTTTTACACTGAACCTGTATCTGCCTTAATAGCAATTTTAATTTATATGTGCTTCTTGTTCAAATAGCTACAAATATATAAAGATCATTAATAAATATTCTTTTTTATCAACTAAATCTAGATCCTTTCTAAATTATTATGTTTTCATGACAAATAATATAAATAATGATTTGTTATTGATGGCTATGAAATCTTTTCTGTTTTTAGCTAATTTATTCTAAATTAACTGTAAGTATTTTCATAATACTATTAAGTTATTGTTTAAATAATTTTGTAGCGATCTGTTGTTTGCCCTGAACAAGAGAACAAAAATTCTCGAAAGCTTGGCCTAAATCAAAGGAAATTATTTATTAAATTACAGTCTTCCACACATTTCTTTTTTTCATGTTCTCTACTAATTAATAACGACATTTCACACAAGATATTTTTTCTTTTAAAAAATATTGTCTATAGGAGAAGATGAACATGAATACTCACGAAATTGTCTATAATTTCTCTTAGAACTCACATGCGCTCTCTTATGTGAAAGAATTATTGTCTTCATTATTTTGAAGTGGAGCATTCTGTTATGGAACATTTTTGGTGATTTTTTTTTTAAATAAACTACAAACAATTATTAGTTTGTAATATAGAATCTCACCGATAAAAATTCTCATTATTAAGAAATCCCGAATATATTTCATTCTACATTTCTCCGTCTTTCTCAAGTTACTTAGTATTGGAAAAATCAGAACCGAAAGCCATTAGGTATCTCTGTGTATTCTATCTGCAAAAGTTCATGAAAGTTTACAGAGAATTTTGAATTAATTATTTTTTGACAAAAATATGAGATAACAAACAAACATTTTTCTCTGTAATAAATGCTTGACATTATTTTTTACAAAGAATGGAAATTGAAAAAAAATATACATATACCCACAGTAAAAATTATCGCACGAGTGTTTCTAATTCAATAATTCATTCAATTCAATTATATTCATGTGTGGTCTTTATCTTTATATCTTCACCACAGTCTAGTATAGCAGACAAATAAAAATGTAGTACTTAGAGAGTGAATGATTGTTATTGTGTAATAAGCCTCTTTGAGAAAATGTCTTCTCGGTACATTTTAACGGCATCAACTACTTCTTAAGAGGTCCAAAAGAATTTGTCAGCCAAGATTAAAATCAAGACTAAAAATAATAAACTAATCTCAGATCCAAATTATGCCCCAGCTCTCACTTCCAAGACCCTTAGTTTTGGTATAGGATCATTGTGTATAGTGAAAAGTATAGAAGATAAGTAAATTTGGGTGCCGTGTTGAAACTTGTCCCAGTAGTTTGGCGCCCTACTTTTTTAATGGAATAAGCAATTCGATGTTGATAGTTAAAAAGAACAATATTACTTTATGAAAAAATCTATCTATACTGCACTGCTATTTGCAATTCCTTACCAATTTTTGAACGACCACCCAACCGGAGGAGGTATACTTTTTTTACAGATGTTCGCGCCTTATAAATAGTAAACGTGCTCCGATTTTCATGATTCTCTTTCCATTTTAAAGAGGACTATTGATATTGAAATCGACATTCAACATGTACATCCCCCAAAAACTTCTCTCAAAGGGGGTGGAAGGGGGCATTTTTTCTGGAAAATCGAAAATTTGATACGAAAAAATTAAAGAAAAGACAACTTATGAATTGGAAATTTTTCAAAAAAATCATAGGTTTCCGAGTTACAGCAGTAGTAAAGTCTGAAATATGTGTGTTTCTGCTATGTGATGGGGGCAATTGATTATGAAAATTGAAAATATGAGACGGTCAAATTAATGAAGAGATTATATGAAGCAATATTCAAGTTGCAATTTGTTTTTTTTAATTACGGTTACCGAGTTACAACAATAGTAAAGTCTGAAATATGTTTATTTCCGCGATGTGGACTATGTTACAGTCAAACGTGTAAAATAAACATTTTTATAAGGGGATGGAGGGGGCATTTTTTCTCAAAAATCGAAAATCTGAGACGGAAGAATTAATGATAAGGAAATATCCGGAAACTTTTAAATTAATTCCTTTTTTCAAAAGAGCAATTTCTTTCGAGAATTAAAAATCTGAGAATGCCAGTTTATTTCTAACAACATTTACTTGAACATTTTTTCCACAGAGTTTTCGGGTAAAGTCTGAAATATGTGTACATAAGTATTTCCGCCGAGATGTTTTGAGATCTCTAAATAATATACTCCTAACAAGTACAAGCAAAAAATATACATGGGTAATGGCAAAGGTAATAGTAGGTATAAGCACAGACAATCTATTCCAACAATTGTCTGTGGTATAAGTGAACGTTCAACGATTTTCGTGACTTATGTTACACTCAAAAGTGTGAAATAAATATCTGTTTACAAAAAATTGGACCGACGTTATTAGTTGGTGCACTGAAAAATACATAATAATATTAATTCTATTGGTTCTGGTACTTGTGAAGTTGTGTAGTTGCAGTTAAATTGAAAACTTTTGGCACCAGCTAATAAGGTCGGTCCATTTTTCTTTAAATAATTATTTGTAAAAAATGTTTATATTCAAGATAGTACGACAATGATAAAAACTTTGAACAGTTTTAAAACATTCTCATGTATTGTATTAATTTTTAGGGTACCGTACGAAATTGATGAAAACGGAAGCCTATTACTTTTTAGAGAAAGTGTATTTCTGTTACGACAACAGATAGTAAGTCCTTAAGTTCGACTGTCCGTTCGTCTGTCAATGGACTGTATCTTATGAACCGCAATAGGTAGACAGTTGAATTTTTCAGAGGAAGTGTAGGTACTTCTATGTTTGCTATAACAACAAATACTAAGTACGTCCGTCCGTCTGTGTGTCGGCTGTATCTCATGTACCCTAATAGGCAGAGAGTGTAGCGTCTTTCACTCGACTCGCACTTGGTCGCATTTTATATATGTTTTGCGGCTTATTGAAATACAATTTTTTGGGAAAATCATAATAGTACCTTCTTAATCAATTCGTAAAAAGAGCATTTTTTTCTGTTTGTGTACTGAGTACCAACTAATTCTAAATTGAATACATATTTCTTTTACTATAACTACGTGCAAAGATTGACAATTCATTGATCCTGACTCGTTCTGGCATATAAATTTAAGACTAAATTTGATATAAATTTTATATGTAGGTAGTGTAGGAAGGTACTATGAAATTATGAGAACATAACGAACTTTCAATAGTCAAAGATTTAGTATGGAGTTTCTTCATAAGGAAAACGAATCCTGAAAACATCGCTTTACAAACCAACGTACAAAAATAACGCGAGGCTATTTCCTGGGGAAACTGCCGCTAAGGTCAACCGTTAGTACAATGTTGATGATTGATTCAATCTGTTGACATTCCATTCTTTCCACAATTATTATTAAGACAGTATGTTTAGTACAATTAAGATGTATGCATTAGAAGTGCAAGTTAGACATAAAGAATAAAGATATATCATTATATGCATGAACTATACTGAAGAAAACTTATCTAGAAATAAATAATCTAACAAGCTCCCCTTTTCAACTATAACTAGAAATAATGTCCTTGCAATAGTCAAAAACAAAGACTCCTCACCCACATGATTGCAGCCTCATCCTGTTTGACTTTGAAATGGTCACCGTAATGATTTTGGGAGACTAACATATTTTTAACTTTCAAATAGCCACACACTATCAGAACTTAACGAGATTCTCACTTAAACTGTGAGATAGATATTTTCGCATCGTGAAATGTCCCCACCGCGCTCAGGTAGATATAGATGAATAGAAAAACGCACATTTCCGTCAGGAAAATGTTCGTAAAATTGAACACATCATTAGCCAATTTGATGAGACTGATATTACGACATAGGAATAGCGAGTCGATTCCAAAATATTTGGATGGGAGTAATTAATTGAATCCTTCTGAATTACATGACGTCTAGTATAAAAGATCATTGATCTTGACTAGTTACCAAGGCGTACATTTTCTAATGGCTAATAGACAATAATATAGATATGTCTATAAGCTATGTTAACAATAATTAATTCTATAATATTTGAACTACAGAATTCTTAAGATCTCAGCCAAGCCCACGAAACCTACAAATTAATCCGACTTGAAACATACGCGCTAATAAGATCCATTAGAAATGACTAATGAGAAAATTCTCCAATAAGTTAGAGGTCGAATTCTATGGAGAATAAAGAGACAAAAACGTAGAGACATAACGTAAAAAACGATAAACTGACATCTCACAGATCACACAAGATATATACCTAATTAAAATATTTCTTACAAAAAATTGGACCGACGTTATTGGTTGATGCACTGAAAAATACAAAATTATATTTATTCTATTGGTGCTGTTGGCACCAATTTCAAAAGTACCAGCATCAATAGAATTTATATTATTTTGTATTTTCCAGTGCATCAACTAGTAAAGTCCATCCAATTTTTTTTAACAATTGATTTCAATTATCCTATTACCCACGTATATTCTTTGCTTGTACTTGTTATTATTTAGGAATCTCAAATTATCGCGACGCAATTACGCCGATTTTCAATTTTTGAAAGAAATTGGCCCCTCCACATAGCGCGAATACACATATTTTAGCATCACTGTAAGTCAAAAGCTGTAATTCTTTTGAAAAAATGTTCAATTTAAACGTTTCCGGATATTATCCTATCTCTAATTCTGCCTCCTCATATTTTCGATTTTTGAGAAAAATTGCCCCCTTCAACCCCTTCGGGGTGTTTTTTGAAGGGAAGGAAATTTCCGATTTGAGTTTTTACGAATATGGGACCATTTCTCAAGCCTCCTCTTTCAAATGAAAAAAAATATCAAAATTGGAGTACCTACGTTTACAAAGCGCGTACGAACTAAAAAAAGCAGACAATCGAATTGTATACCTCTTCCGTTTGAGTTCGTCGGTCGAAAATATGAATATCGTTAATGCAGTATTCATCCTAGGTCAAGTGGTTGAGATGAGTATCGAGTAACTACCATAAACGCGACAATCTGTGTTCATTCATGTACCTAATTTTTTTTACAGAAACTAGGACCAACTTTATTAATTGGTACACATAAAATACAAAAATAATATTAATTCCACTGGTGTTGGTAGTTTTGTGGTTGTGCTGTTACTGCACAACCCCAAAACTACCACTATAGCTCCATTGGAATTAATATATATTTTTTTCAGTGCACAAACTAATAAAGTCGGTCCTAGTTTTTGTAAAATGTTTTATTTCACAATTTTGAATGTATCAGTAGTCATCAAAATCGTTGAACGTTCACTTATACCGAAGAAGATAAGAGTAGTGCCTATTACCATTACCTATGTATATTTAGTATTTGCTTATAGGTAGGTACTTATTATTATTCGGAGATCTAAACATCGCATATTTCAAACTTTACCCCTGATGTAACTCGGAAACTGTGCCTATCTTCTTTTATAAAGTGTTGCGAAAAAATTTGCTCTCTCACTCACCTTGCAGAAGTTGGCAACAACTGGCAAAAGTAAATAGCTGGATGCCTCAACTAACTGATTTGGTGAAACAAACATAGGTATTGATCGCACCACAAAATCAAGAATATAAAAACAATGCTAAGGCCCATTATGACTTATACAGTGGACATGTTAACAGATACATCAAAAACAAGAATACTCCTTGAGACAACTGAGATGAAAAATCTTAGGACTTCGAAGGAAAACCGTATGGGACAGAGAGTGAAGTGCAGATATAAGAATACAATGTCAATTAGAAAATGTTAACGAATGAATACTGCATTGAAAACAAGAATGAAACTAATACATCTACAAAATGACAACTAACAGACTTGTGCAAATAGCAAGAGGCAAATCACCGGACGGCAGAAGAAGTACTAGACGGCCAAGAAAATGATATTTTGACACAACATATAAGTAGATGAGAGCGAAACCGATGACGGAATAGGCCTGAGTCTATTTTAGAAATAATAAGAAGAAGAATTTAATAATACTCCTTTAGGCTGACAATCGTGATATTGCAACCTAAACCTATGGTTTCGTATAAATAGTTAGGAGCCATAAACGAGAAGCTGCAACCATACGAATCAAAATTGACTTTGACCTTGAAGCGTATTGTAACGGGCATATAAAAAATGACTGGGATTTACTTATGTTCAACAGTTTATTTATTTCTACACTAAGTATTTATATCACAGACTAAATATCCATAAATATATACAATTTATATTCACAATTTGTCTAACTTAACACTATTTATATTTACACTGCACTATTTACAACTATTTGCAATTTATATTCATTGCCCCAGACTTAATCGTCTTCACCGAGCGATTGCCCCTGACTGACCCACTGACCCCGCAGCACTCTCCAATATATAGGCAAGCAGAACGGCTCTCGTACTTTCTACGCCCATCTTCCGATGCCAAGCGAGCTCTTCCGAACTTGCGCGAAGTTACTAGAAGCTTCGGGAATATGTCTTGACCCAGGCATGCATGGCTGACCAATACCAATAGCGGTATGCAACACACCACCCACCCCCCCACTACGCCATCCGACGAATCGCACACGCCCACTATTATGGCACCGATCACCGAAGCCAGTTTCGTTACAGTATGTTAATCATCTATTCAGTATTGTCATTTTCAACTTTTGCTAACGCTTATAATATATTTTTGCGATACCTTCTCGTGAATTTCAAGAGAAATAGAGAACTGTTCACGATATCTATTTAACGTCAAATATACGATATTATTACTCTATAGGATAACAATTGTCACTTTCTATGCGTTGGAACCTTGAAAATCTTTTAAATGTTCAATATTAAGTCATGATTAAAGTAGGGCTTCAAAATTTACCATTTTTACTGTCGCATAGAAGATCAAATATAATCCACTAATAAATATATCTAATAATTATGGTATTATTTCAATAAAAAATATTAAATTCCATCTGTAGAGTACTTACATCAGGTTTTGAAACCATAATATGTGAGAATATAAATGAAGTAAACAGTCCGCATTGGTTCCATATCTAGGCCTTAGCAGAAGAGAGCGTAAACTTTCTGTACGAGTGATGTAAATTAAAGCATCTATTGGAAGAATAGACAATCAGTGCTCGAAAATTGAACTTTAAGAAGGTGTTGCAAAAATATTTTTTTTATTAACTTAGGAAAATACTCCGCCAGCAAGTTTGGTTATAGTTTGTTGAATGTTAAATATGAATGAGGTTCAGATCATCCGAAAAATTCCACTTGATTCAAAGCTTAAAAAAGTACCTTCTGCTAGAATCAAGGAGGTCTTTGAATGTTCTCCAAATTGAAATTTGGCCCCTCATCTATGAAGATTTTGGTAGGTCTGTCTGTCCTTAACATGATTGTCTCAAGAGCGGATCTTTTTTGTTCTGTAGGGTAGGTACCGATCTCGAACGCCTGGTCCTGTTGCATTGCAAACTTGCCAAGAATATTCGCCTGAAGCCCTTGACTTCACACTGAACACGGGCTTCTAGGAAAACATATTCCTATTATTTTTATTTCGATTCCAGCAAATCAATTCATCCTACGTCCAAATTGAATATGACTACCGATATTTACCTTGGCACACTGAAAACAATGAATGGTCGCACGATTTAATCTGTCAATTTTTGAAATAATTGGTAGAATTTCTTGAAAGTGGCACGAAAGTTGTATTAGGTACATATTTTTATGTCATAAATTTGTAAACATATGTGAAAGCATCCTTCAAAATTAGACTGATCCTAATCAGAAATTCGTATTCCAAGCACGAGGTCATTTTCATAATAGATATATTGTAAAAGAATTGATGGAGTGCCAAATATTTATCATTACCTCAATTTGCCCAGACAATTTCCAGAACTGTGAATGTGGAAAAAACATTCTTCTATAGAAACATGTTATTATAAAATAAACTTATAGTGGTGTCTGTGTTTGTGTGTTTCTCAATATTACAAACACTATTGATCTAATTGAGCCGATATTTTGTGTGGATATAGAATAATGAAATGCTGATTGATCATGTCAGAAAAATGCGGACTTCTATGAAGTCACTAAAACAGTTTGATTTTTCACTTTTAAACCGTTTTCAGTGGTAACTCTGCGAAGCCAAGGATTGCATGAGAATAATCTTATTCATATTCAAAATTATCGACCCACAATCCAGATTTACTTTTGAATTTTACATAGCAGTCACTCATTAGCCTTTTAAAAAAGATCATGTTTCTAGTAATAAGTCCTGGTTCAAAACTTGGAGATTTTCCTATATATTCTGTTGATTCTTAGAGTTTCGTACATACGATGCAAAAACGGAACCCTTCTAAGATCACTTTGGTGTCTGTCTATCCCTCTGCCAGAGATTATTTTTCCGAATTTACTAAAAAGAGAAAGTTGGAATTTGTTTCTTATACAGAGTTAGCTGCCCGCATCCTAAAATGAACGATTTAGAAGATATGAGGGTGAATATATCAAACATTACCATTCTCCAAGACTAATGAGCATTGAAAGTTTACCTACAGAAATCGAAGGTATTTCCAACTTAGAGAAAGAGAAACTCAAATCGTGTAATTTTTCTGAAACACTCTATTTCTTTATGAAATGGAGTAGGTATATGTACTACAAAAGGCAATTTATGGGCTTATGAAGTCTAGGTAAAGAACTAAATAAAACACCATTTTTACAACAAAAAATTAATGTTCTCTCACCTGTTTCGTGACATGAACCTCCTCCTGGCTGTCCTTCCTTTTGGGGTCGTACTCGTACGAATCGAAGTAATTGTTGTCGATAGGCGTGAGAGGAGATGAATAGTAGGGAGTTAGGGCAGAGCCTGCAGGGCTGTAGCCAGGTGGCGTGTAGCCGGGTCCGCGAGGCGAGAGGTGCGGCGATACCGATAAAGGGCTGTAGTTGTGCGAGCTGGTCCTTGATGAGCCGGTGCTAGGGTTCTGGCGTGGAGCATGCTCCCTGAAAATAAACTTACACTTAAACAAATTTGAATTCCAAACCAAAAGTTGAGAAAGAAATGTCAGTTTGAAACTGTACCTATATAAATACAGTAACTCGAAAAGTAAATATAAAATATTAGGATCAAAATATATACTCAAAATATATTTTATTCCAGATTAGAAATTTTTAGAATATGAAATTTATCATATTACCTATAGTGTATTTATAGAAGGAATGTCTAGCAAGCTTTATTTGATAATTTAAATCTGCTTGTTATAGAGCTGGTAATAATATGTTCAAGGATTTATCGATTTTAGATTGAAGCAAGTATTTGGAGTAATAGCTTGTTTTGAGAACGTAACAGTCTCAGTTGTTGAATTTATCATTATTGAAAATCTATTTCTGATATTATACCTACGTCAACCAATCTCATCAGATTAATCAAAATAATACAACTTTCTATCATGTATCCGAAAAAAATAGAGTTTCAATACAGATAATTTCTAAATCTGATAAACATTTTTCATTTGCATCCACTAAGAAATTGAACTTCAAGGATTTTCTAGCCTAAATTTCAATGGCATTTTTACAAAAAAAAAAGTGGTGCTGTCGAAATACCTCCGTCAGGAACGAAGTTCAGTATTAATCATTTCTTTTCTGTTTGTCATATTTTGAATAATTTAATCATTGAGATGTAGCGCATAGTTTGAATTAGCTTTATGATAGGTATATGAATGAGCTCTTGAGTTCATTGACACATGTTTGAAAATTTCTGTCAGTTTAACCTACGTAAAATTTCGAGCAATCACCACAAGTGGGTTCATATACACCTGATTCACAACTATCTGGAGTTTTTGTTTTAATGTTCTTGATAAATTTACGGAATGTACCTAAGCATTAATTTTAATGTGGAGATCTATTATTATGGTTATGTGACCGGCGGCGCATGATGCTTGTCTTTTCGAATCTATAAACTCGCACACACACACACACACCCTCGTGTCTAATAGAAAGAGAGAGAGAGCTAGTGATAGTCAATTCCCACCACAAGCCACGTTCCAGTAACAAAGACAAACTTTAAAAAAGCATATCTGACTCATCGAACAAGTATGGCTAGCTTGAAAACTGCTTGAAGAGTGGAATAAAAGCGTGATATGCCCTATCTTCAAAAAGATGACAAGCTGGAATAAAGAAGAATCAGCCTACTCAATATTGCCTATAAAATTCAGTCAACTATCATCTTCGAGCGAATGAAGCCTCATTTAACTGCTACCACAGCTGATTGCCAATGCGTGAAAGATCTACCATAGACCACTCACTTCACTCTACAATAGATCCTAGAGAAGACCCATGAATAAGCAAATCGATGCTCCTCACCACTTTTTCCATTTCAAATCAGTGTTTGATGGCGTCAAAAGGAATGAGGTGTTCTAAACAATGGAAATTAATTGATATCTCCACCAAACTTATTAACATCCGCAAATGTTCAATGTAACATTAGTTGAAAATGATCTGTCTTTTCAAACTATTAATGGCCTACGTCAGGGTGATGCACCATCAGTGGATCTGTTGTAGTGGACTTGCCCTGTTTTGGCTTGCGCAAATACAATGCGATCCAAAGTCATCACAAGGAAAATCAGGGTGATATTGTACAACACCCTTATCATGCCAGTTTCAAAGTTACGAAATACATCTCATTTTAGTCTTAATGTTAATACAACCATAAATCTGTTTCATGGGAACTTGAAGCATCATGTCTTTAGGTAGGTACCTAAGTGTATTTTATTTGATAATTTAACAACTTTATTTTAAAAAAATATTCTTATTGAACTTTTTCGGTATTGTCAGACTATGTGAATATTTTTAGTTTATTTTATCAATTATTAAATTTGATATATTTTGAAGTTCTAGCTATAATTTTGAATGAAATACAAGAAATATGTAATATGTTTTACACTATAATGAGGCTTTGAACAATTTTTATAATGAGAAGAGCTCACTTGACGTTGCTCCACTTCGGTTTGTTATTTCCATACTAATAAATAAAATCAAAGTGTCTGTTTGTAATATCCAAATAACCGGTTTTAACTAATTGCAAATCTAAGTAGGTATATGTGTCACTCATAACAAAACAACAATTTTTATAATTTTTGTCTGTCTGTCTGTTTGTCTCAGGAGATCTTCGTAACAGCTGAACCGATTCCGACGGGATTTACACTGGCAGGTAACTTATGCTACGAGGAATAACTTAGGCAGTTTTAGTTTAGAAAAAAATCTATGCAAGTAAATAAAATCGAAGTGTATGTTGGTAATTTCAAAATAACAGATCTCAATTGCATATGGAAGTAAATATATGTGTCACTAATAACAAAAAAGTAATTTTTATAATTTTTGTCTTGTTCCGGCGAATTTCCGTAACGGCTAAGCCGATTCCGACAAGATTTTCACTGACAGGTAGCGTGGACGAAGTAACAGTTAGTTTCCATATAAATTGCGTTAAGAAAATTGAAAAGCTATTGAAGTAGGTATCAATGAAATCTTGACAGCGGCGCAGAAACACGAAAAACAATATATTCACCAAAAGTTTACTAGATTTTTTTGTAATAATCATTACGCTAATCACGTACCTTCTTCCCCATTGTCCAATCACCATGTTTACCACAGGTACCACACCCCTCACACCAGAGCTAATCACCAGCCCTATAGAATGTTACGCGCTGAACGTTGTCTGCACAGTTACTGAGATATAAAAATGCAATAAGCAAGTAAAATTGAGCATTTGGCACAGACAACCTATATTCATTCTGTTCTAATTTTAATTCAATAATATTTATTTTCTGCTCCATATTTCCAAAGTTAAAAATATAAATGCGCGAAACACACGATTTTTATACAACTCAAACGAAAAATCGCGCTAATTATTGTAGTTGCTGGAACAGATAATTTATATTTGATTTTTCTTCTTGTAGTGGATAAATAAATATGGCGGAACGCGGCGCCAACGTTTCAATGCTTTCTTTTGGCACTCCACGCAAGTTGTGTATGCAATATTAACATCATAGTTATACTAACTTAACTAGGGACATGTTATTTGTTATTCTGAAGGTGAAAAAAATATTCAGACAAACATTCGAATTGTATACCTCCTGTTGGTAATTTTGATGTGTAGTGGTTAGTAAATAGGTAATGGGTATACCTATAGGTAAGACTTTTGGCACCAACTTCAAAAATACCAGCAGTTTTCGAAAATGTTTCCATTAAAATGTTTCCGGATATGGTCTCATCTCTAATTTTGCCGTCTAAAATTTGCGTTATGAAAAAAAAATCACTTCTACCCCCTTTGAAGGATATTTCTATGGAGAAAAACATGACGAATTTTAAATTTACTGGGACCATTTTTCATAATTCCTTGTTTCAATGAAAAGAAAATCATCAAAATCGGAGCATGTTTACTATGCGAGAAGTGCATTCATCGAAAAATATATAAAAACTTAAAATTGAATTTTATAGATACATCCGTCGTCTGCACGAAGTCGTCAAAAGGTTGGGTCCAAAGCTGTAAATAGGTGCACTACAATATTCAGTTTTAGGTAAATTTCTTATAGAAATGTACCTAATGCGATCGTTCACACTTTTGAATTTCGAAAAAATTTCAACGGCATGTTGTTATATGTCTGTAAGTTAGTCCAAAAAAACATTTGGTTCAAAAGTTTATATATTTTGGAGGTATCAAGTTCAAATTTGCTACAAAAATCAATCTCTCAAATATCTCGGCCGAGTTCGTAATTGGGCAATATCAGGTAAGTAGTATCAAAATGGCGACCGTTCACACATTTAAAAAAATTATCAAAAAAAAGTCGTAGTGTAAATATCATCAAAAATAATTTTGGGTTATATATATTATCAGTACCTACAACTTTTGTTCGAAGCAATTTTCGATAAAATGCACAGAAAAAAAATAAAAATTAATAAAGAAAAAATAATAAATATTGATAAAATATGAACACTCAATATAAATTTGATGTAATTGTACATTTTCTGGAAATCTTAATATAGACTCTGATTAAAAAAATATAAAGTATATTTATTGATAAGAAATAGGCGAAAAAGAAATTCTGCCTTGAAGTGGAACGCGAACCCTGTCTGCTTTATATTCAACGGCCAAAACAAAAGTCTCTAACCGCAAGGCTATGATACATACGGCAGTTAATATGTAAAGACATGTAGGTATACCAATGAAAAGGTTGTTCAAATTTCAATTCAATGAATTTTGAGAAATTAACTTTTCCGCTGGCTACAGGCCATCGAGATTTTTTTTATTGTAATTTTTGATTTTACTTCATTATTGGTTATTTTTAAGCAACTAAGGCACCAAAGTCTATAAATGTTATTATTTTTGTTTATTAAAGCTATACTGTCATGGATCATGGTAATCTTGTAAGATGAAGAAGGTAGGTCTCTTTGTGTTTTAGTTAATTTGAATTATTTTCCAAAAAAATGGCAATACATAATTAAAGAATTATCAACAACAGGTATATTTAACATAAAAAGATCAAGAATACTTTAGTCTATTTATTTATCAGAATAATCTAAAGTATGTTGTATTTAAGAATATTAATTTTTGGCTTCTTTTGATAACCACTCTCGCAGACAATTTTTATGGACGCCCAGTGTAAAAATTAATGCAGTTCATTACATAATACCAGTTACCTCAACCTTAACAAATTTGATACAAGGACCATTTTAAATAGATTTACAATTTTTTCTAGAGATTGATCAGTTTTTGTGGAAAAAACAGTTAAATAATGAATAATGTCCTGTATAATGATGTTTGACTATTACTCCGAACCTGTTTCCTTCTTATATAATGTACATGTTTATATTAATTCACTTCCAATAATTGTAGCTAGGATATTAGATACGTTGTATCTAAAAAAATGTGTAATTCCACTAGAGAAACTAAAATAAAGTTTATTTCATAAATCTATGTATCTTTCACTTTTACAACCATATAATTCTTGAAATGTAATAATTTAAACCGGTGGCACATTTACCACAATAAATGCTATTAACTTATTTACTACAATTAAACTGCCGGGTGTATTCCCATTATGTACACAATCCACAAGCAAATACACTACAGGATCGGACTTTATATATTTAAGTATGTATATAGGAAGAAAACAATCTTACGCACATTGCATGTTTATATAATATAATCAAGTACATGAAATATCCTAAATAAATAATACATATCCTGAAAACCTAGTACTTATATATAATATACACATATACACGGTGTATCTCAGCGAGACCGTTCTTTAGGTAAGTATCGATAAGATATGTGCTCATTAAAAAAACTTAATTATCTGCTAAACTATCAATCTCAGGTATAGGACATGTGGGGTATAAAATATGTAAAATTAAACGCCGAAGACGACTACAATAAGCAATATAATATGGGGGGTGGCGTTTAAAAAAATCAAGTTATGGTTCTTCAAAATCTCGAGAAGTTAACGCGCCATGGTAAAGTAACCCTACAATGAAGACAACCGTCTTTAACCGCAAAGCATACTCCAACATGTTGTTTAAACATAGTTAGAATTCTAAATTGATATCCGAAAAATCTAAACTCCATTCCAATGGAGTTGATAGCACAAATCGAGGGTCAGAGTAATAAAACTATCGTAAACCATAGGCGTTCTGGCACTGCCTACCTGCATTTAATTTGTTTAACCGATATTTCTCAAGCACTTTCACTACACAGTGCCTTCGTGACAGAGATTAGGAGTAGTTAATCCTTAAGCGCTCTACCTGCTCCGTCAGCTCTGAGGTGGAATCTATCACCCCGTGATATATCACTTTCTGTGCGATTCTCAAACTGTGTGCTTAGTTATCGACGATCGACAGATTCGATACTTTTCCATTATTGCAAAATTTATTTCAAGTTCGACGAGTAAGTGATAAGTGCTATAATGTCTTCAAGTTTTTCTCCAGTTCCTCTTCGAGGAATAAGTAAGAGTGCATATTCTTTACGAGAAAAAACTCTCATATTAAACGTTCATGATGCTCTTGTATACCAGCAACCTACAAATGATGTTCGCGACATAATTACTGCCTGTGCTAATATAGTAGGAGTTGGAGAAGCAACTATTTATAGATTCTTGCAGGAGAGAAGAAACAGAATCCTGAGTGAACCAAAACCTCATCCAGGGAAGAAACCACAAGAAATTGACGACGATATTAAAAATTCCATCAGACGAAAAGTGCATGGTCTATATTTCGCCAAGGAAATACCAACAATGGACAAGATTCTACAAGCCACTAAGGATGACGAAACCATGCCTCCGTAGTCAAGAACTAAGCTGTGGACACTTCTACGAGATATGAACTTTCGTTGGGAGAAGGTAAATAGAAAATCTATTCTGATTGATAGACCAGAAATAGTTTGCTGGAGACGACAATATTTGAGGTCCGTACGAAAATACCGCAGCGAAGGCAAAAATATCTTCTATTTAGATGAAACTTGGCTGAACGAAGGGCACACCGTATCCAAGGTCTGGCAGGATAAAAACATTCATAGTTCTCGACAAGCCACTATGGAGGGCTGGTCAACGGGACTGAGACCGCCATCTGGGAAGGGACGCAGACTTATCATTACTCATATAGGAAGTGAAAATGGATTTTTAGATCAAGGGTTATTAGAATTCCAATCAAATTCAACTAAAGATTACCACGAAGAGATGACAGCTGATGTTTTCGAGGAATACTTTATGCAAATGGCAAATTATATTCCTGAAAATTCAGTAATAGTGATGGATAACGCCAGCTATCACTCTAGGGTAGTGGAAAAGGTTCCAACAAGTGCATGGAGAAAGGCGGAAATAATTGAATGGTTAAATCAGAAGAGTGTGGAGGACTTAGTTAAGAAAGAGCTGTTGGAAAAGGTCAGGGAGAAAAATTCACAGTTTAAAAAATATATAGTAGATGAAATGGCAAAGGATCGAGGTATCACTGTACTCCGGTTACCCCCATATCACTGTGAGCTGAACCCTATAGAGTTGATATGGACACAGGTAAAAGGCGATGTTGCTAGACACAATAAAACATTTAAGATACAAGAAGTTCGACCGCTCTTGTTAAATTCATTGGCAAATGTATCTGCAGATAATTGGAAAAACGCCATAGAACACACAATAAAAGAGGAACAAAGAATGTGGGAACTTGACGATGTAATCGACAAAAGTACAGAAATTGAGCCTTTAATAATAAATGTAAATGACGATTCTTCAGATTTTTCCGAAGATGATTTAATGGAATTCTAATAAGCAAATTTTCTTCTTTCATTTTCTTTAAAGAATATTTAATTATAGTTTTACAAATTTTTTGTTATATATTTAAATATGTTCTGTACGATGTATTTTTAGAATAAACGACATTTAAAAGTAGTATTAATTTTCGTTAACTTCACTAAGCACCGTCCGTTCTCCGGCACTGGTTTCCCGGTTCAATACATCCTTCCTCATTTGCATTTTATGCCTCTATTGTTCGACTACCTGTTACAGGGTGGCCTGACCTATAATCCTTGGATCTTTTTGCGGAATGCATGTAAAAAGGTCCTTTGAGAGGTAAAATTTGTTGACACACCAGGTCACTGGTTTGAATTAATAATGAGGTACTCGAGCTATCAACTCCATTGGAATGGACTATAGTGTTGTCTGATTGTTTGAATATATGTCTGCTACCGCAATTTAAAAAAAAATGAATAACTCCAAAATGGCTGGATCAAATTGAACAAAATAAAGGTCTTTATGAAAATATACAGAGTATCATATTTAAAATAACAAAGTAGATGCCGACTTCCGGTAGGTATAACCGGAAGCACCCGAAATCTAAAATTATTTTAGTTGAAGAGAACATAATTGATTATTATATAACTCGAAATTTTCAAATTTTTATTTTGACCAGAATCCAATTAACTTCTATTGAACGGTCTCGATAAGACACCCTGTATATGTATGCTATACAACGCTATTCTATACTAGTTCTGTTTCGTTATCGCTATCGCCATCAAAATTAATTATAATCGGTTTAATTGTTTCTAGAGTAACAAATGAATTTTCAATAGTTATAACATGTTAACTATTTCGTAGAAAAAAATAAATTTAAATATTACTACCAGTACCCAGCGCGTTGCTGCCGTAGCAGTAATAATTGTAGAGATATGTGAAATTTGAAATAAATAGTTATGTTGGTAATTGACTCTGTGCAGTTCAATAAAAGAATTAACAAATAAAACGAATTTCAGAGTAATCACTCTAATTTTTAATTTGTTATCTCAATTTTAAATGACGATTACATACAAAAATAACTTCCTGCTTTTGTACGCTTCTGTAAGAATATAATATTTTTATTGTAATGCTTTATGGAACACGATATTTTTTTACTTGCTTGCTTGTTTTAAATAATTTACTTTTATCACCTATATTTCCACAGTGTTAGATGGAGTAGGTTTAATATTTGTCCCTGTCTCTACCAGAAGTGCTACCCTCTCGTAGCGAAAGGCCACACTCTTCTCAGGAAAAAGGCTCTTTGTTCCAGATATACCTGACACCACACTAAGAAGGCGTATGAGAAAAGTGGTGTTTTCACTATTTTCCTCGCATTTTTACGATTTTTCTCTCTATAAGAACCTTCCTTATCGAAAATATTAAAACAAGAATTATCCGAATTGGTCGAGCCGTTCTCGAAATTTGCGCTTAGCAACGCATTTGGCGATTGATTTTTATTTATATAGATAATACTGGAATATTATGATCCGACCCTCACCTGTCGGTTATTGCATGTTTGTGGCCGACCTCTGAAAAAACGTCCCAGGTAGGAAAAAAACGCTTTCAACCATTTATTGTGAAAATCACTATACGTTTGGTCTCATAGTCTGATAGGTATGGGTATAGGAAATTATTAATAAAAGTAACTTCAAAATAGCGGTACTATCAAAAAATAAAATAAAATATAGGGTATGTAATCTACACTAATAAATAAAATCCAAGTGTCTTTTTGTAATATCAAAATAACAGGTTTTAACCAACTGCATATGGAAGTATAGGTATGTGTCACTAATAACGAAACAACAATTTTTATATTTTTTGTCGGCTAATCTCCGTAACGGCTGAACCGATTCTGATGGGATTTCCACTAGCAGGTAGCTAATATGGAATAACTTAGGCTATTTTTATTTTAAAAAAATCTATAAGAAATAAATAAAATCGAAGTGCATGTTTGTAATTTCAAAATAACAGTTTTCAACTAATTGCATATGGAAGTATATGTGTCACTAATAATAAAAAGGCAATTTTATAATCTTTGTCTGTCTATCGAAGTCAGGCTAAACTGATTCCGACAGGTTTTTCACTGACAGGTAGCGCGGACGAAGCCGCGAGTAACAACTATGGTTTGAAATACAGTTGATACCAGTTAGGGGTACACGTGACAACAAAGCAATGATCAAAATATTTTGATCTGATAGATCGTAGATGCCTATGGCTGCAACCAAAATTTGAAATTTGTATGTCCGTACAAGCAGCAGCTATTGCTTCTGTGCTCTGACATATTCTTTCTAAATAAAGATTACCTATGTTATTATTATTATTCTATAGTTCCTTCTGTCATGATTGTTTTCTTATACATTCAACAGAAAAAAAGATAACTGCACTATATAAATGTGAATGTAATTTTCCATCTTACATAATCTCTCCAATATCAATTCTGCCATGTCCATGTCACTGGTGATTACTGTATTTAATCTATCTGCAGTGAACATTTTTCAGATTCAATCCCAAGCGGATCTATTGATTTTTGAAACGATTTTGTGAATAATTGAAAGAAAATTCGTGTGAAAAGCCAAATAATAGGTTATCTGTTTTTATTGAAAATGTTGTACAATCAACAACACCAATTCAATTAAAATGCAGCAAATTGTCTCTTTTTAGAAGCTCTGAACTGAAACTCAGAATTGATGAACAGTAATGAAATTATCAGTTAACTTCAGTTATTTCCAAATGTTATTAAAGTAAGTGAATTGTGAATTTCAAAAATATTTGTTCGGACATATAGCTATTTTAAATACCATTTATTATGATCATTACATTAGCTCAGCTTTGCGCGTTTCTTTCAATGTTGACAACAGTGCCAAGTGATGTTTCAATATTATACAATTTCAAATGCATGTTTACAAGGGACACTTTGAATGAGTTTTTTTGGATCGCTCGATAAAACGATTATCAATAATTTTGGATTTATTGGAATGTACATTAGAGTTTTATGTAAATTGAATTGTAAAACTTGTATCCAGCTTTTGTTTTGAGCTAAGCTTGATTTAACATTTCATAATAAAACTGTATCTAATCGCCCAAACAAAGAATTAATTTGAACCATGGATCATTTTTACTTTCCTACGCTACTATAGTAGCTGTATCAGGAAAGTATTGTAATCGTGTGAAATTTTCGGTATCGAGATATTTACAAATGTTGACGTTTCAGAGTTTTCTATATCTAATAAACTTTCAGCCATGGGTCTTGTCTGTCTGTGACAGCATTATCTCGGGAACGGATCGGTGTATTTTGTTGCTTTCTTTTTTATTTTGTTTGTATGCACTGAAAGCCCTTTACCACCCACATATAGCGCCATCTTTGAGAAAAAGCAAAATAAAAAAGTTATGCTTGAATAAAATTCCATATTTTCAACATGTTTCTACAGATTCTGGCAAACGTTTGATTTTGCGAAAAAATGTTACATGACCATTGTTGTTTGTCTTGACATGCTGAAAAAAATGAGTGGTAGCACGATTTCACCAGAGGATCTTTACTTTACTACCGCTATTATCGTCGCTGTAAGGAGAGTATTTTAATAAAGTAAAATGTTTCATTCACTGGAATTTGCCTGCGAGCGGTAGGAAAGTCGTGTGAGTGGACACACCAAATTTTTGGTTTATGCAAACTCAAGTTGATAATACAATTGCTGTTGGTAGTTTTGAGGACAGTGCAAATGAGTCGATTCGCCTCCGTGCCTTCGATCTTATTAATTGACCGACTTCCCAGAAAAGGAGGAGGTATACAATTCGATTGTGTGCATTTTTTTTTTTTTTGGTTTGTGCGCGCCTTTCATATAGTAAACGTACTCCGATTTTGATGATTTTTGATTCATTTGAAAGAGGAGGCTTGAGAAATGGTCCTATATTCATAAAAACGGGAATCCGACATCTCTTGAAAATCTGCGTTGATATAATTACAGATAGGACAATATCCGGAAACGTTTAAATGGAACATTTTTTCAAAGGAGTAACGGTTTTCGACATAGAGACATTTTAAACTCTCAAATATACCTATTTTCGCTATGTGGAGAGGGCGATTTCTGTCGAAAAGAAAATCTGTTTGCAGTACATGAAAGACATAATTATTTGTAGCAACATTTATACTGAACATTTTCCCCTTAGAGTTACGGTTTTCGAGTAAAATCGGTGTTAAAATGGTAACAACTAAAATATTCAAGCGTATTTCCGCAGCGATGTACTGAGATCTCAATAATAACAACTACAAGCAAGGAATATACGTGGGTAATTGAATAAGTACTATCTTCATTGGTATTAGTGAACGTTCAACGATTTTCGTGACTAATGTTACACTCAAAAGTGTGAAATAAATATTTTTTACAAAAAATTGGACCAACTTTATTAGTTGGTGCACTGAAAAGTATAAAATAATATTAATTCTATTGGGGCTGGTACTTGTGAAGTTGGTGCCAAAAGTTACCAATCTACCTGCAACTGCACAACTTCAAAAGTAACAGCACCAATAGAATTAATATTATTTTATACTTTTCAGTGCACCAACTAATAAAGTCGGTCCAATTTTTTGTAAAAAATATTTATAATTGATAGGCACCGGTGCGAAAGAGCTGTCTGTAGTTGCGAACAAAAAGGTGCAACGTGGCAGATTATTTTGTTCTAGGATATGTTAAGTCCACAACCTAAGGCCAAAAACCAGAAACAATATAGTTCTTAGAAACCCATATTCACCGCGTAATTAAGAAGTTATCGATATACAGGCATTACTTATTTGAAAATTTCTGAGAACTAGACACTGGTTATGAACATATTATTTCCAAAATAATATTGAAACACTAATAGCACAGTCTTATTCTTCCAATAAAACTAATAATATTTATTACTGGTATAGAGGTGGTCGTAGCATCAACATATCAGATTTTGGTTATACAATCAGGAGTGTAAAGGTTTTGATTAAGATCTTTAATATCTTAGGATCGCACAGGTAGTTTGAAAATGGTGGGCGGAGACAGTCCAAAAAAGTGGCCAATCTGTAAATTAAAAAAGAAAATCATCAGAAAATGCTTTGACAAAAATTGTTAATTTCATCTTACCGGTTACGACAGGCAGTCGGATTTGTCAAACTTGAAAACGCTTGATATTAGAAAGGATAACGAGTAACGAGTACACTTCCGTTTCAACCTCGGTAGAGTTCATATCATGTCTGAAGAAAATCTCAAAATTCCGTACGGAAATAGGTACACGCTGGTAGAAGACTTGAGTGCTGGCCCCTGAGGTGCATAGGTCACTGCCGTGATAATCCAGTATGGTTCTGTATGTGCGTTTGAGAAGAGGTTGATTTCTATCAAACTTTTGAGGTTAAAAGCACGTGGCAGCGTGGTCTGACGGAGACAAGAGGAAAACCTCGCGGATAACCTCAAGGGCGTGATAGTGAAGGTTATACTCGGATCGAAGTACATTTCTGGACTTACCTTGACACGTGCATAAACGAAAAGTATAATTTGTGTAGTATTAATAAATTAGTAAGGTTATAAGGGTTGCAACATGACGGAAAGTTAGACTAAGTTGCAATCCCCCTAACGAGCTGGCCAAATGTACCGAAAAGGAAGCAAGAGCCAGTAACCAGAGTCAAACGACTTTAAGAAAAAATAAAATATTATATTGATAGACGGTGAGATTTTCGAGCAGAGTTTAACAAGGGAAATTCTTTATCTACCACAGCACAGCAAAGAAAACAGTAAGTACATTGCTACAATCTATCAAATCATTGTACGAATATGAGGAATTAACAGTATTTAAAAAGATCAACTCATGGTAAATATAAAAAAATATCTTTATCAGTTATAGGTAGATATAAGACTCTTGGTACCTACTTCAGTACTTCAAGAGTACCAGTATCGATAGAATAGATATTATTTTGTATTTTTCAATGCCTCTTCTAATAAAGTGGGTCTTAGTTCTGTTTCGACATCAGAGGATTGACGTCAGTAAGAATAGAGATCAAATCAACTCCCGTTTACAGATATTCTCTTATGTTGTTTTTGAAGCATGAATATGAGGTTTACATTAGGTACTACCTAGCATTGTTTGAAGTCCAAATTTATAGAACTCCAAGGAAAAAAAACATATTTTTGAATTACGTACATTAAATAAAAAACCCGTTTAAGATCACTATGGTGTCTGTCTGTCTGCCTGTCTATCCATCTGCCTGTCTATTCGTCTGCCACAGTCTTTTTCCTCCGAATTTTCGGAACGAAAATAAGTAGAAATTTGGCATATAGGTACTTGCTCAGAATTAGGTTACGAGGAAATGAACAAATAGCCTAAATAAATGAAATCTGATTCTGGGGGTTAATTTTGTGTAGCAAATTAGAAAATTAGGATAAAAAAACCTTCTGATACGAAAAGTTACTCTTTCTCCTCGTATCTCAAAAATTGCTGAAAATAAAATTTTGAAAATAAAAAAATATACAGAGCATAAAACTGCTACTAATAGACACCCAAAAATATTATATTCAGTTTCAAATACGTAAATCTTAACAGAAAACAACAAGTCGCAAAGATGTTTATCGAAATCGTGAAATTTATCCAGCGCGATGGCTGGCAACTTTCCAATTAAGTTAAACATTCTGGATGGACCAAAAGACATTTTAATTTGAAAATATAATTATATTTACGCTCATTTGGATTTGACTTACAAAAACTAACTATCGATTGAGTAATTCTCTAAAAATTATATATAATTTCTTATGAAGGAGCTTAGAATCTTTTAAGAGTTATTTTTAAAGATGTTGCGGGAGAATGGTGATTAGCACTAGGTGAATGGTTGAACAAAATTGCTGATTAATCAAATGCCCACATTTTCGGAACAGCTGCCAAGAATTTATCAAGGTTTCGATGATGAATAGTCAATGTTGGAAGTAGAAGTGACACACAATTCCGTAATATTTCGATAAAATATCAAAAAGCCTCTATCTATACCTCAAAAGTTAAAGAAAATGTATTTTAAAGGACTTGTATCTCCACGTTTTGAGTTCAAGTTTTGCGTCGTCCATTAATTTATATTGTTTCTAAAATATGCCTACACCTATTTCTTTTATATAAAGAAATATTGGATCTATTCTTTAAGCAAAACAATAAGTTCATTAAAAATAACATCAGGGTATATACACGGTGTCTCACCGGGAACTGCAACGATTGATACATATATAGAAAACTATAAATGAACCAGCTTTGAAAATTCAGATCTATACTGATGTTAATAGGGGCTATTCGGCTAAAATATTTTAAGGATTGTGGCACTTCCGGCTATATCGGAAGGAGCTGCCAACTTTGTGAGTATTATTACATTTTTCGATTCATCGTGTAATTCCAATACTTGTATTCTAAGTCCAAGCGTTTTTGAGATATTTCAAATTTTATGTGAAAAATGGCAATTGCAGACCAATATATAATTATCATTTTTTTCTATAAGAAAACTATTATTATTTTTGGATGTTTTCTTGTAGAAGAAGATTGACTTTAGTAGTATTTGTATGATTTTTTCATAATTATTAGTACAGGGTGAGCAGAAAGAGGAATAAAAATCAGTTTCATCATATAAAGCAATAAAAATGGTAAGTTTCTATAAAAATGTTCATTCCGAAAAAGTGTAGTAGAAGTGTCTGAGTCATACGGCACAAATTCTACACATTTCTATACCTTTTTGTAGTAAAATGTTGAAAATAAAAAGATGAAAGAGAAAAATCATTTTTGTCATCTCATTCGAAAATGTATAAATTCAACTGGTAAATTTTGTCGGCCCTTTTATAAGAGAGACATACTGAATAGAAGTTTGCGAATTAAAACAAGCATTATCATTAGTTAACCTATTTTTTAAAAAATGGATACCATGGCAACCGTTAAAAAGATATAAATGAAATATTTTTTTTTGATTTCTCAATGTCCAGGCGAATAATTCCATAGGAACTGTTTTATATGAAAAACGCCGGCTGTAAGTTTTATCATTTTCAGTATGAACTTTCAAGACACCCTGTATAAATTCTTCAACCGTATCGAAATTATAGCTGTTAATGGTAAAGTATGGTTCTAAATTTATTTTTCGTATTTTAAGCGGCATAAATTTAGTTTCTGTTAACTTGGAACAATTATTAGATCCTTAAAGGTTTCCGTTGATTTTCTCATCGTTCTGCTTATTATATCGTCACCTTAGACCAGCACTTGTACGGGTCTATTGAAAATAGTACCTCTACTATCTATGTTTGCATCTCTGACAATCTTTTCTAAGATTATGTTAAAAAGCTGATACGATAGAGCATCCATCGCCTTCGCTTCACCTCTAATAGGTCTCCAATGGCGTTATTATTCTGTATCTTCAATGATTCACTGCAGATGTCACTTTGGTCATTGCCATTTTTATGAGATCAAATAGTTCATTTGGTTCAGCCAATTCAAGCATCGCTTCGTCTATTTTCGATCTGAGTACATTATCATTTACTTCTTTAAAATCTATAACATGCCTTTTCTAGAATTTGACTCAATGTAAAGATTTGATTGGTTGTTGAGCGGCCAGGTGAAATTCTGCTTGGTATTCTGCAAGGCAAACTTTGCTAGACGGCCTAAGTCTTTCATTCAGAATGTTACATAACAAATGATAAGTGGTATCGAATCTGGACCAGACTCAATAAATATATATAACTAATGGATAACATAATAAACAAGTTTAAAGTTGATTTAGCATTTTAGCTTTTGGGACATTACAGAATTTCATTTTGTTAAATTTTTGTTTTAAACATCAATAATTCAGATCTATTGAAATTGGCAAAGTCACCCCGCTAGTTTTATTTTTAGGTAATAATAATAAATTTGCAACAATCAAACCTAAAATTTAATAAACTTTTAATATTTGAATATTTTACATACTTATGTCTATAATTATTCTATACTGTACTAAGAACAAATCTATCTTTTCCGATTTAGGGAATAGTTTATCAATAAAAGTCACATATATGACATATATTTTCCTCAATGATAGTCAGGCAACACGTGAACTTTCAATTTCACCAACGAGAAAATCTACAAAAAAATTGTTTCTCAAAATTCTGTCATACATAAAACGTAATACCTAATTGCTAGCTAATGTATTGCCATCAATAACGGAAAAACAAAAAGAAATAGTATTTGAGAAAAACATAAATAAAAAACAAAAATGAAATTCCAATCATTATTTATGAATAAACCTTTATCTTTGTAGTGGTTTATGTCCGATACTAATGTTTTTGACTATTATGAATTTCCTTAAATTATAATTAGATTGTTGTCGAACTCACCTCTGTACTACCACACGAATACTGCTGCCAGCATTTTTAAATAAATTCTGCGCATCTTGATGACGAATGTCTCTCGAATCATAGTTGCCCACCTTTGTTATGATATCACCCCGATGAAGGACACCCTCGACAGGTGAACCGAAACCGACCTAGAAATAAAAATAATAATTTAATAACGATCAAGAAGCAACCAGCTAACTATGTTCATTATCGTAGTGTTGAGAAAATCAATAAATAATGAATTATTGTTAATTTCATTAGTAATGTTCGTAACTTCTTTAAATTTCAGTTGGGTAAACTGCCTGTAAACAACACAAACTTGACTTGAAACAGGCGATATAGCCATCACGAGCTATGAATCATCTGCATTCCTTTAATCTCCTTCCTTTTATTCCCTTTATTTCGAGCAATACAGTCACTAGGCGCCACATACTTCTGCATGTCCAACGAAAATTTTGTTTACCTACTTGGTTTAATTGTATGACAGAAATATTTGCTTTAATAAAATAAACTCAGTATCTAACGGTCTAAAGAGCAAATTTTATTCTATAAATTAGAAAAGTTAACTTATAAGAAACAAAATTAGAAAAACAGATTCTCAAAACAATAAACATTACAAACTGAAAGCAATAAAGTATCAAATTAACCACCTTGTGGTCAGTGATTCAGGAATATCCTTGTGTCCTTCTTTATCTGAATAGATTTGACGCAATTTTGCAATACTTAATTCATCGATATATTTGTAGCTTCCTCCGAAGAGATATCTGTTAAAACAATAATTTCTCGCAAGCAATGAAACGACGCAAATAGAATCTCTATCCTGATAAGATAGAAGTATACACAGACGTCGATATTTGTACTGTCCTGGTCGACTGGCAATAACAGGCGAATACCTCGTTTTCTAACAAGTTAAACAAGTTAAACCATATTTTAGAAGTCACCATGAAAATCGGCACATATTTGTAACCTTTCATGGACAAGGAGGTTTTTAGGTTATTCATTTGGTCGTATGTATTGGTATACGTAGTTGGAGATGGAGAGTTAGAGCCAATAAGACGTCTGTGAGGTTGCAAGGAATGATTTTTAACACATTCTTGGTTGCAAGAGATTTTGCCACCAGCTTGTCTGTGATCCATTGAGCGTGGAATCGTTTCATGTTAAAATAAACTAAAAATGTAGGTATTCAGTGTCTATTTATAGTATTATCATCTTGTGATATCATATATGTATCAAAGAACTCAAAAATTCGCCCAGAACGATTCAAAATTGGATATTTCGAAGCAGAGATTCAGGAATAGACTGACTGAAGCAAACGTGAAACCCAGAAATATGAATGTGGAAAAAGCTTAATGAAGAATTAAAATTGAAAAAAATAGAATATTACCTATAAACAATTACCCTTTTTATAAAGACAAAGATCCAATGGTTACTTCATAACTGCTCAAATGATATTAAAACACCTTCCCAGTCACCAGATTTGACCGAACAAAAAAATGTTGTTGGCAATAAAAAGTTATTATTGTCGCCAAATCAAACCAGAGTGAATTGAAAGTAAAATTCTGTCGGCTTTGCGAGTTTCGAATTTTTTAAAGGAAATTTCCTTTGGCGGGCGATTCGGAAATTTAAAAAAAAATTCACCTCGAAAAAAATCGTAAATTATTCAAGCCCTAAAGAGATTATAAGTGAAAATTTTATAACTCTTGTCTAAACAACAACAAAATCGGTCACGTGACTATTTTTAACAAATATTTATTTATAAACAGTCAGAAATTGTATTTACTTTTTTGGTAAAAAAAATCGTACCAAATTTCCCGCGAGCTACAATTATTCTCAGTTGCGAATTTCTTAAGGAAAATTTTCAAAAAATTGTGCCTCAAAATTTTTTTTAGGAAATTATTCAAACTCTAGGCAGATTATAAGTGAAAATTTAATCTCATTTTGAAAAGTCAAAGCGTCTGATATCTGACTGACAAATTTACTGGGTTCCATTAAAATATGAAAACTGTTGAGTCTATTATTATAAACTGTTTAGGCAAAAAACAATAAACAGCAATGTTTGATAGCAATAATTGTGATTAAAGTGGATTTAATTATCTGATTTTTTTAAATTCAGAATTGATTGTCTTTAATTTATGTATAGATTTTGTTGTGATTCCAATTTAATTAGTTTAACCCTTGGTTTGCCATTCATTATAAGTAAACCATGGTTTTGAATGCCAAATTTAACGAATAACTAATATATTTCTATGATGAAAGGTACAAAACGCTGAATCTGTTTTGAACCATTTTACAAATTAACACGTCAACTTTATTCATCCTCGCAAAGGTCACGCAAAACGTAACTTTTGCATCAGGCAGAATTCCAAATGCATTTTTCCCATGTTATATTTAAATCATTGGTGTACAATGGTGCCAAACAAAAACCACATAACAATCGATAATTGTGTTGCCAAATATACCTAAACCTAATTTAGTATTTTCAAGGATTGAATCTCGCATTCATTTCCCCTTTGAAGATATTTAAACACATTTTCGTCAAGTATAATGTTTATCGTTTATCACAATCAAATGTTTTCCATTCAGTTAGTGTTGACTCAAGCAAAATGTTAAAATGTTATATCTTGCAGCATAGGTTTTATCCATACTGAATATTCTCTAATACAGTTATGTATATAATGATGGGTCATTTATGATTTTGGCAAAGTGACTAGCATCAATGTACATTCGGAAAATCTAAAATCGCGTATCAAAATAATGCTTCCTTGACGTCACTAATAGAAGGAAATGAATGGAAAAAGATTATTTGATGAGCTGTAAATCTCACAACGCATTAAATTTCATAACAAGTTATATTTAGCCGGGAAATAATATTTTACAATAAAATATTTGGTGTTTCGTGCTCGAAGCTAAAATACGAGCATAAGCTTGCTACTTTTCATGGAAAAAGAATTAATAATATTGATGCAAATATGAGAATACGAGTATAGTTTTTGTTTGTTCTGATTGTTATTTTCTAACATGATGCAAGCTATAAATCATGTTCTTAGAATGCTAAATTGAAATATTTCTTTCTGAACAGATTTTACATAAACAAGTGATTACAATAACAAAAAACATTCTTTTCACAGGTTTGCTAAGGATTTCAGGTAAATTTTCTTTGAAGTTGGAATTACTTGATTAATATGTTTTTTTTATTATTTTCTAGCATTCTCCAAACATTATTTGGAGCTAGCGAAACTCGTAACAGTTTCAATACCTTCTCTTACAGCGTGTTTAGTTAATTTGCCAGGCAGATGACGACAGCTATTCAGTGCACTAGTATCCTGAAGAAAAATTGAAAAACAATTTTTTATTTCTTCTGTCTTTCCACTATTCTAAAATTAAAAGGCATTTCAAAATCTTGACCATTGGTTGAATTTTGTCTGAATTTTTATTTTGACGATCTGACAAATCAACGGAAAATTTATAAGATCACTCCAGTGTCTGTCTGTCCGTATTTCATAGCATATTTTCTCAGGAACTACTGAACGAAAAAAGTTCAAATTGAATATAAATTTAAATGACCGATGTATAGCGTGAATAATTTAATACTAGGGGCGAAATCACTTTCTTTTAGTAAATCATATGTGAACTATCAAATAAATGAAGGGAATTTTTATAAGCAATTCAAATACATTTCTTTAAATTGTGAAATAAACAGTTTAGAAGGTACTGGGGGAACACATGAAAACTGACTGACTGAATATAAAATTTATTAAAAAGTACAGAATAGGTATAGTGCTATACTAGAAGCGTACGAAAAAACCTATGCCAGAATTCTATGTACGTAACCGTTTTCACGCGAACCAAACTTGGACTTATCTGCCCCAATCAATTATGTCGATACTAGTTTAGTTTGTTTGTTAGTTACAATGTTAACGTTAATATCATACTCTACCATCAAATTAAGCTTGTGCTAAACTAGTTTATCAATACGGCTGTGAATATCTCCTACAGAAACAAAATAATAAATAAAATGAAGACGAATTTAAGAGATCGACTCGTTCCACTCATGTATACCTATATCTTAGTTACCAATTTGTGTGATCTTCAGTTAAACCTTGATACATAAAATTTAGTGTTGTTTCTATTTGATCACATACCTACACATAAAAAACATATATTAAGTATAAAAGCTAGCAAGCAAATCTATCCATTCAAAAATCATCTTGTATCTGACTAATCTGAACCAATAACAATCTCCTAAGTAACATTAGGAGTATTTTTCACGATGATACTAAACATTCACAAGCCAGCATAATGGCAGATCTCACAAGTTGGTGGAATGATAAAAAAGCCTGAACATGAATACGATAATAAGCCTTGCTAACAGTCCTGTGTCAACAAATCACCTTGAAATCAACAGTGTATTGTATTGGCTTCATGTTTTATTCCTATACGGATCGCTTACTGACTTTTGCATTTACCTAACCGTTGTCATTTCATTTTATCTTGATTTGTAGGTGTTAAAAATATGAAAAAAAACTCACTTTTGTTATTATCAGCGGCGTCTTTACGTCCGACCCACCCACCAGGCTGAAGCCCCACTGTTCGCTGGGGGAGCTCCGTCTCAACGTCAGCACCACCTCATGCGTTCTTCCCATGGATCAGGAACACTGCTGCTGTCAGCACACGTAATAAAACAAACGCACGTAACACGTCAATGATGTTGTTGATCTTTCCCCGTATCCAAGATGCGATAGATTAGATCGTGTATCCACTGGCAGAAGATTAACAACTTTCTGAGTATAGACTCATCGAAAAAGATCAAGACAGCGTTCAACAGGTGTAGGTATATCAAGCCTACTACTGCTGTGAGTGGCACCGTGGCACGGTTATCGGGAAAGTGTTGTAGTATGACCGGGAGGAGCCCCTCCCGGCCGTCGTGTTTCTTTGAAAATGCACACTGGTGCAGCAGAAATAGATATTCGCCTATTCGGCATGCTGGGCAGCATCGCGACGCTCTCTTTTCTAGATGCATCCGAGCAGGAAGAATATGCATCCGGATCGAGACGGCTATTATCTTAAAGTGGACGTGGTTTTACGATAGATCCCAATTTTATCAAAGTGTGGATGCAACACTTCTTTCTCTTTACAAAATTATTATTTTTCCTTATGCATAACCCCTACGAAAACATAATATAGGAAATTGGCTCTTTGTTGATCCGGTATTATACACTGAGATAGGACATTAGAAATTCGAACTTAGACGATTTTGTATCTTTGGATGTTTCTGAGATATAAGCGGTTAAAGTTCGTAAAAACGTCATGTTGATCAAAACTCATAATATATGTATAGTGATGGTTTAAACTTTAAAATTGAATATCCAATAATCGCAACATTCAAAGTTGACAAAACTTTCGTATACGTTATTAGTTAACATTTTCCAAATAGTGTGAATAAAATAAGTTTCAAATTAACCTTTTTTTATCCTATCACATGATAAATCTGTTGAGGGTTTTCGATAACTTGTATCCTAAGTTTCTTTTTAGGATAAATTTTATGCTGACAACAGGGGCGAAAAAGAATAAATTAGTATACAAGCGACAAGCGCTAACCAGTATCTTATAAAATTCAATAAAAATATTGCAATTTACTTTTTAAAAAAATCATACAAATGAAAGGTAATATTGATCATTTGATATCATAATACTTATTTCGTTCAATCAACAGTCCCTACGAATTTATTTAATTTTTGTTTTTATTTTAGAGCTATAATCCAAGTCATATATCAGAGAAAGTCGTCATGGAATAAAACACGTTTTCATTGGCTACAATAGACTGAAACTATATTTCTCCAAGATATAACTTGTTAGTTTTTTAATATAGACAAAAATCCCGAAAAATATTTTTGACTAGGCCTCTTGTACACTTTAATGTAGGTACTATCGAAAAATATCGAGCGAAGAAATAAATACAAAAACAGCCGTATTCATAAACAAATAATAACAAAAAATAATTTAGTTTGCTAATAAAAAGCAAAATATACTAGTATCGCACTAAGCTTTGTTTATGAATACGGCGATAAAGTTGTAGGAACGTTGTAAAAATTGTTCATGCAATTCCAAATGCTGGACGTAAGCAAAAACGGGATTTGGTCACTATTTTGAATTAAGACTATCACCCAACAGTTAAAACAGGAGAGAGCGACAACAATTTTTTTGTTATTGCCGGAAGATTATTTGGTCATAGTGACTCAGCTAATTTGCGTATTGGTTTCTTGGTAATTTTTAGTTTTCAATTTATCATTGAGATGTACATCGTATTCGTGTATTTTTATTTACCAAACAAGCTTTACTCTTCAAGGTGGCCCTTGTTTACACCGATTGATTAAAATAGATTCAGCATAAGGTCGATTGCCGTTGAATGGGCAGCGTTTATTTGTTCTGTTGCGCAATAAATATTGATTTCTGAAGTTTATTTATACGTGGTCGAAGAAACAGACAAAAAAGAGGTAAGGTCCCGACAATTCCATACGGACAGTATTGCTATTTCTTGAATGGTAAGCGATAGAAAGATCAATAAGGGAGAAAAGTTGCGTAATTTAGACCTAGTCAATAATTTGTAAAGTAAAATAATTTCAACCCTTCCTGAAATATTTAGAAAAAAATTAAATTTTGCATACGCAAGTACCTACCTAATGCACCAAGACTAAGGGGATTGTTAGAAATATTTTTCTTTTTATTTTCCAAAATATGTCAAAAAAAATTGTTTTTCTTGTCATATTTGTTATTTATGTCATTAAATAGAGCTAAAAATTCCCTTCATAACTATGTATAACTTATAGTAGGCCCTGACAATGAGAAAACAAAATATGAATTTTAATCATAGAGTTAAACAGTAGAGTAGAAATGCGATTAGAAAAATTGAAGAGTTTTCGTAAAGAAACAGATGATTGATTGCGGTTGTTGTTGAGCATGGAATGAACTCCCTCCTTCATAAAATTTATCAACTAGCTGTTCCTCCTCGCTACCTACCAGTGAAAACCCTGTCGGAATCGGTTTAGCCGTTACGGAGATTCGCCGGATCAGACATACAAAAAGAGTAAAAATTGTTTTTTTTGTTATTAGTGACACATATGCAATTAGTAAAAACCTGCTATATTCAAATTACAAACATATACTTCGATTTTATTTATTTTGTATAGATTTTTTTCTAAAGTAAAAGCAGCTTTAGTTATTTCTAATAACATTAGTTACCTGCCAGTGAAAATACCGTTGGAATCGGTTCAGCCATTACGGAGATTAGCCGGAACAAACAGACATTGGGACAAAATGTTGTTTTGTTAGTTAGTGATACATATAGTTCCATATGCAGTTAGTTAAAACCTATTATTTTGATATTACAAACCAACACTTCGATATTATTTACTAGTATATAGATATAATAAGTATATTAAGTCGCTACGGCATTTAGGTACTCTTATTGTAGTACCTATTACGTTACTTCTCTATTATTTCTTCTTAGACATTATTCAAAATATACATGATACACTTCTATATGTAAAACCATAGAAAAACAATTTTGTTCAAACTCAGTATTGGACAACTTTTTCAATTTTGTATGATTTCTGGTCAAGGTATAGACCATATTTTATTGAATCTTATATAATATCGAGCATATGAAAATATTGAATGAACCTGTTACACAGAGTGGAAAAAAAAGTTCCATTTCACCCCAGATTTTCAAATACTATGTGAAAAAAATTTATGGCAAAATAATTTGTCCTTGTTCTACAATTTTAAGCCTCACCTTTTCTCAACATTTCGGTTTTTGATTGATATCCATAACTTAATTTTTAAAGGAAACACAGTTTTTAAGAGAAGTATTGTTTAAAACAATAACAGAAAATACAGACCTTGTTTTATTCGAATATCTGCATGAATGGGACATTCAACGATTAGATTGGTCTCCACGGAGACCTGATCTAAGCCGCCCGTAACAGCTAACCAGTAAGTATTCAATATCTTCGAGTGCCTCTTCTTGAGGAGAGGGGAAACATTCCGCAACAGCAATAATTGTATTTAATTAAAGCTTACCACATCGCATGACAGCATTCGTTAGAGTACAAGGAGGCAATAACTACACGGTAATAATATTTTTTTCTTCAAATTCAGTTACGTCTCAAATTTTTTGTACTGTTGTAAATTGCTTCCTTTTTTATTTCGGGAAAAGATATGAACTGCGTATTTTTATCAGAAAAAAATCTTTAACAATGAGCCTATGGATATGAATCAAAAACGACAACGTCAAGAAAAGAGGGGGTTCAAATGGACGAAGGCACATCATTGTGTCTATGATTTTTTTCAAAGAGTGTTTAAAAATTCAGGAAGAAATACAACTTTCGGTTCCACCCTGTATAATAGAAGGTTTATTCAAAATTATCGCAAGCTTAGTATTAGTTTATATCGCACACATCTTGAGGAAATGTTTCAAAAATCAAACAAAATTGAATGAGTTATTCAAGATTGAACTTAAACCAAATTTTCTTTGTTATCGCCAGAATGTCTTAACGGTACCCACATAACTACAATAGCAAGGGAATATAAGATTCGTTCAGATTTAAATAAATTAGAAAAATCGCCATGGGAATCAAATCAGAAAAGAAAATTAACATTGTCATGTAGTTTATCTCCAAAATTGATGCCGAGAATGTGTCATTTGTGTTTTTCTATCTATTATATTTACTAAGATACCCCATACCGACAAGAAATTCGGTCCACCCTTTACAGGTATTAAATAAGTCATAAACTATTATACCGTGGACAGTTTATCATGTACTTACAGTTAATATTCTTTTTAGTATGTATTTGTTCTAATTCCTTATTTGCTATAGTTGTTTCATTTATGGTTCATTAAATAGTTCTAGAATTAATAGATTTATTCTCGAACCTTCCAAAAACTATATGTGAGGTGCACTTTATCACAGTATTGTCAGTTTGCATGCGCGAAAGGGGAAGTGGCTTGGAGTCACATCATATGGTATCCATGGCAACATCACAGCTGACCAATGGCACAGCTTACCAAATAAGATGTGCCAATGGTAAACTTGGTAACATAATGACATGTACCTCCTCTTAGCCAAAAAATTTCATGACGCATGCGCATATCGCCAGCTGTCCCCAGGTCTTTGGCTTCATTTTTGCGTATTTTTTCCACAATGCTAGCGGTATAGAAGTTTAAGTATATGTATAAAGCCCTGTCGATCACCTGTCATAGTCAGTCTTATGGAGTCAGTCAGTCAGTCTATAAAAATCAATTGAAGTCATAAGTCGATAGTAGTTGAAGAGCGATAGTCAATGTGACAAGTTGTGACAGTTGTACTACTACAGGACATCTTGAACAAGGTGTTGAAAATAAACGTTTTGGACGCAATCTGCGAGTATTACGTAAGTGAACTCACCACACAACGTTTAGAACAGGTTAAACGTTACACTATCTAATAAGCGGGTTTTCTTTTTTTCGAAAGTTGTTCCCAGCATTACCATAATTCACTACTATCTGAATCCTTCAAACAAAATATTTAAGTTAATAAGTAATCGAAAATTACATGAATTCAGTTTTATTCCAATTTTTAAAAATACAGGCTTCACTCAAAGTTTACAGGAAAACCCATGTAAAATCTCTCATTTGTACGATTTTTCAAAGGTAAAATTTATTTTCTGAATATATTGGACAATTAGTTAGTATCAGCAGGTAATGTAGCACGCAAATAACCCTGACTAAACGATGAAGTAGTGCAAGACTAATCCGTGCCAAATATTTACGAGTATTTAGGTTAGAAGTGAGAAGTGTCGGAGCAAATTGATAATTAGAACTTCTGCGATAATTTATGGTTGAAAAATGAGTTTATTGTGTTAGCTTTTGTTTGATATAGATACATCCTAAACACATGTTTCTTTAAGAAATAAGTATAAATCTGTGATAAATTTATAACAAGATAACAATAACTTTTAACTATAAAATAACATAGATGAGTGAAGAACTACTAAAACCCACAATGTCTTCGATATTTGGTTTAACTATCATTCTAAGCTAAGTAGTCTAAATAAGAACGCAATATATTTTAGTTGCTATAACAAATATCTACGTGATTGAATCAATTTCTTCAGATATAAACTAGTTTTAGTTTTCAGTGACAGTAACACTCGATCTTATTTTTGACCGACTTCAATAAAGTAAGAGGTATGCAATTCGGTTGTATATTTGCTTTCTTATTTGTTTTATGTATGTCTGTTCGCGCGCTTTGCATAGTAAACGAAGTCCGGTTTCCGACGATTTTTGTTTCAATTGAAAGAGGAGATTTGAGAAATGGTCTATATTTAGAAAAACTCAAATCCGAAATCTCCTTCCCTCTGAAACCACCCATAAGTAGGTGGACGGGTCTATTTTTCTCGAAAATCGAAAATCTGAGACGGCAGAATTAAAGATGAGACCATATCCGGAAACGTTTAAATTGTTTTTTTAAACAGTTACGGTTTTCGAGTTACAGGAATGGTAATGTCTGAAATATATGATACCTATGTGTATTTCCGCTAAGTGAAAGGGACATTTTTTTCGGAAATGTTTTGAGATCTCTGAATAAAAACAAGTACAAGCTAAGCCATTTAACAATTTCCATGACTAATGTTATACTCAAAAGTGTGGAATAAATATTTTTTACAAAAAATTGGACCGAATTTATTAGTTGGTATACTGAAAGACACAACACAACATTAATTCTATTGGTGCTGGTACTTTTGGAGTTGGGGATTATTTCATATCGATTTTAAAACATATAAGAGCCAAAAAAATAAGTATTATTTATATAACTAAGTATGGAATAGTTTTGAAAAGAAGAAAATACAAATTCAATTAAAATTAGAAATAATTTTAAAATGTGTTAATTATATTATTTTTTGATGTTTCTTAAAGAAAGAAGTTTTCATATACCTACTACCTTCAAACAACCAGCTAGTTACATTCAAAGTTGAACTGCTCTAGAAACAGAAACGATAACCTTTTCCTTTGTTTAATAATAATATCGGAAGCCGGAAGATCCAAATCTCTAAATATAATATAATTTCATGTTTTGGCGAATGCGCTTCGGCTTAAGCATATATAGGTGATGTAATAAATGTTGGATTTTCCTCATTGTTAAATGGTTATAAAGTGACAAGCGAGGTAATAAATTATATTTCAAAATGACTAAGTCACAACGACCCAAAAATTGCAGACAACTGGATCCAGGCCGTACAAGGATATACAACAGCGGAAAGCCATGAGGGAGAACTATCTCAGGTAAAGGCCGTCAAGAGTTTGGATTCGTAAGTAAGCGAAGTCTGGACTTGAAGCCCACAGGTTTATGAGATATTCTCCCTCAGAGTAGAAGCATCTAATAATACCCGCGGCGCATACTTTTATGTCATACTAGTTCATTATTGTGTTTTCGTGGTATGCATTTATGTACACTTTATGCCCAAACGGGTATAAAGTCAGGTATAATATATGCATCAACAAAAACACAATAATGAACTATGTAGTATTATATAAAATATAATAACATAACGTAAGTTCAACTAGTGCCATGGGATATCACCAGGAAGCTATACCTACATTTGAATCAGTTAAATAAATTTACAAATCTTTGCTGAGATTACTTGTGACGGCATAACTATAAAAATGAATGAAATGTGTTTGAGTTAAATATAAGATTCGGTATTATTTTCTTGTCTGTCGGTCACAGTAGGTTTATTTCTTCGTAATAAGTATTTATGTATTGTATTTAATTTTATGAAGAATGTCCATTATACTGCTATGAATCTACAGGGTGAAAACAATTAAAATTAGGAGTCATAAAGTCCTTCCCAATGCTTATCTCAGAAACTTCCGTCCCACAGTTTTGAAACCCTAAGCGAATCACCACTCCACCCAAGTCCGGCTTGTACCTAAGGAATATGTAACGTTTAAAACATAACTTATGATGGTTAAAAATAGAGTTTGATTTACGTATCTGCAAGTTACATGAATCTATATAAATAGATAATACATGATTGTAGATGATCTTAAGGCATAAAACGTGCATGGAGGTGTATAAGATTTGGCATAAGTAGTGAAAGTTTATATGGTGAAGTAGTGCACACAGTTAAAATGATGTATTATGTGTTAATAATTTTAAATTAAATTAAAAAAAGTGGTTTACGTGGTAGAAGTATATTATGTGTTGCATAAGAAACCCAATTGCAATGAGAAGTCAATGAGTGAGGGCTGTCAGATTGTTTTATTCGTGAATGTAGAATGACAACCCAGGTCAAACGCAAATTTAAATATTAGGTACAACGTAATGTCATTATTTTGAGGAATAATAATAATAATGTTATTTCAAGAAATTTTAAGTCTTCTGATAGTGGATTAATGCATTTACAACGCAAGTTTTGCAATGCAAAACATTTTGAATCTGTAGTCACGTTTATGAAAGGACTGCATTCTCTTCATTTTGTCAGTAGGGTAAGTTAAATTACATGCGTTAAGTCGAAACATTTCGTTGCATTGTATTATAAAATAAATAGCTAGCTGTCATTATGTTTTTTGAACTGTTACTAACATTACATTTTAAATTTCATATGTATTGTAAAGAAATAGGCAAACAACACACGCTTATGCCGTTTTGTACAAGCTTGCTACTGACGTAATAGAACAAAATTCTCAAAAATTATATGCAATTACTATATCAGTACAAACTATATCTTTGACAAAAAAAATCAGAAATGTTCGAATTTAAAAAATAATGAATTAGCGACCACTAGTTATAATAATTAAAAATAATTTTGAAATCAACGTAAAAACCCACGGTAATTTTAAAATAAAATGAAAAATGCTTTGTTAAAGAGTAGGAAGATAATGAAATAAATAAAAAAATAATAAAATAAACCCTTTTTAACAATGCTATTATTTGTTCATATGTATTAATTGTTAGATAAATTTAATTGAAAAAGTTTTGACAAAATGAAAGTGAAATATTACTAATGATTCCTTGTATATTGATACGGATTTTCCAGGGATTGAAATGATTTAATATAAGGCGTTAAAAAATCTAACGCTTATGTTCAAGAAGAATGTATAAAAACATGTCTACCCATATTATCAGCCTCCATCCATTTCGCAAGAGCGCGGGCTCTGCTATTTTTAGAATTTATCTTTGAAAACTATCCAAGCCAAGACAAGGTAAAAATTTCTGCTTCATCAAATAATGCACAAAATATGTCAGAATATCATACATCAAGCAAGCTGGGAACTACTCACTTTTTTCTTGTTACTTTCCGTTCGCCATTGCCAAAACGATGGCCGTTGATATGGCATTATTATGGCACTGTTGTCTGGCAAAATACTGTCGCGATTTTCAAATAATTTCCGAGATTTTTCGGGTGGGGGAGGAGTCTCGATCCCAGAATTTAATTTTAGTCAGCTTTATTGTAGCGTTTCGGTAGCCAAACAGCTGTTCTGCAAAATAAATTGTCAGGTCAAATATGTATTCCTGTCGTCATTTGATATATATTGACATTACCAATGGAAAGTAAAAGTTGAGTTGAGCACTAATAATCTTTGTAGAATGCCTAAGGAGCTGAAATGACTGAAAAATGATGATGCAATCAATATGTTGTTATTTTAAGACCTTATTTATATATAACACTGCTAAGAACCTAATTTTAAAATTCATAATAGGATAATGAATGGCTTTGAGTAAAATAATATTTTCTACCTAAGTCTAAGAAGCCCAGAGGGAACCTAAATTGAAAATGATCAATTTTTATAAAATATGACGTCACTTTCAATTTTCAAAATGAGAAATTCATTTTACTGAAAAAGAGAACTGAGGGGCGCCAGGTCTATGTGTAATTATTTCCTGATTCCGAGGCAGCCTTAATGATTTTTTTTGTGATCTGTTAAGAAGTGGAATATACCTAGTGATGATTTTTTAACACTAAGGCTTGAGTTCTTACTCGCAAACAAACTAAGTTTAATATATTTATTTGCCTGTACCGTTTCGACATAACAGTTGGTATCGTTCTCATGACACCTTTGATAATTAGGCAGGCCTGCCTCTGCCTCTAAATACCACTCAGCTACCTTTGAGCTCCTATCTGTTGTATCTTGGGCCTCCACACTATTGATCCGTGGTTTATTATTGTCCTCACGACCTGTGTATATAACCATTGCGTCATTTCGGGGTTTAATCCCCAGTACTTACCACACATTTGTCTACATCTGTCTAGTGCAATTCTGGACTAATGTATGTTTTTTCTTGCAGGTTGAGAAGAAGAGGAATGGAGGAGACATTGTTAATGAACCTGGGTTTTGTCAACACGAGTTGATAGTACTCTACAGGGCAGATAACATTAGGGAGGCGCACCTCGTAGTCTAGGTCCAGTCTACCTAGATAGACCTGGAGGAAGAAAAATATTTTTTGAGTTCAGCAATATTATCATTGTGTATAGAATACTCTGAGAAATATCCATTCATACTCAGCTATATATATATATATATATAAATTTATTTTCGAAGGGCACACTATCACGTTCCAAAGTTCACTTCCATCAGTGACTGATCGAGGAAGGGATTTGTTCCTTGTTAAACAACAACCTCGATCAATCTTCTGTTAATTTTCGAAGACTTTTCTAATTTCAAATGATGAAAAACCAGCCTCTGCTTTCCTGAAACTGACAATATAATACTAATCACTGATTGGCTAATCACTGAAGCAAAAACTGTTGTAGTCTGTCCCAAATTTTTGTGCAGGACCTTGAGCCACGGGATGAGCGTTTTATCGCTGTACATTCCCTGTTTCGTCCTTTTTTATCTTGAATAAGTCAATTTCCAAGTGTTATTTTTCATAAAGTGATTCCATTTTCTCTTGCATAGCCACAATCCATATGATTTTGTCTTTGCATGATATCCCTTCTTCAAAACTCCTAGGCTCATAATTTTTTTCGCACGTCAAGTTCATCTCTTTAACCAATCTCTTGTCTGATTTTCCTTTTGTTAACTTTGTAGCCACTCTCCTTGAAATTACGGGTTCTTCTTCTTGAGCACCATACTTCTTCAGTTCTTTAGATGTAGTTTGTTGTTGCTTGTCACGCCTTCTTGTATGGGATTGAAAATCTAAATCCGTTTCTGCACATTTTTTAACTTCTATAAACTTGACGTCACGGCTGATTTACACTTTTCGTGTTGCAGGGTTATAACATCAACATGCTTTTGACTGGCTATCATACTCTAGAAAAATCATATCGCTTCCTGTTTGGTCGTATTTTCGGCACGTGCACAAAGCATTTGCTTCCGAAAGGATTGTTGTTTTCGAGCATCACTTGTACGGGATTGATTCGGTTGCACTAGTAACGACTCGATTCTGAACATAAATCGCTGTGGACACAGCGTCTTAGTGTTCGGTCTTTTTTGTTCAGCGACTCCATTTTGCTGAGGTGAATATGTAATTTCTTCGTTCTTTAGGTAGTCTTTAAGCTGATTTCCGTGTACTCTGCTCCTCGATCTGAACATCAAGTTCTTGGTTTCCTCTCAAATTTCGTCTTCGTCATCACAACAAATTCCTTGATCGATTTTTCGACCTCGCTTTTTTGTCCTTACAATTTAATAGTAGTGAAGCGCGAAAAATGATCTATGAACGTGATAATGTAACTAACGTTTTTCTTCCGGAGTTATGGTTTGCATGGGTCCGCAAACATTCGTATGCACAAGATTCAGTATGGCTCCTATTCTGTTCAAAGATTTCTTTGGAAACGGTTTCCTTGTCATTTTTCCTTTCAAACATGTTTTAAAAACGTTTTCTGCCAATTTTCCAATCGACAACATATTCCTAACGAGCTCCAACGCAAACAACTACAACTTCACCGCTCTTGTTCAAAAACTTTCCTTTCTGCTACCGATCCTGACCACATTCACCCTTTCGCTGTTTCCAACCTTAATAGGCGCCTTGTACGATTCATCCAGGAAGTGGAAGAGCTGCTTGTTGTTAGTAACGTGTCTTGTTGCCCCTGAATCCAGCATTCAGCCGTCCTTGCTCAGTTGATTCACTAAAAAACAAAATCGTTACGCTCCGAATTCAATGAGTTCACTTTTTCTGTATTGCGTTCCTTGTGGCAGCCCTGCGATTGCCTTTTAACAAGTCACATTTTGTATTCTGCGCAGTCTTTTTATGTGATATGATTATTTATCAAAAAACGTGTGATCATTGGATGTTCACTCTATTCAGCATCATTTAGCATCGTCTCGAAACCAGAACTTCTCTGTGCATGGACACGGCGCCCATATTTGTTGTAAGAAATAGAATATCAAATCGGCTTCATCTCTCGCCTCGAGTGCAATTATAAGGGTTTCAAAAGTCTTGGGCAAGCTACTAAGCAGCATCGCAATGCTCATGGGCTCCCGTAATTCTTCATCGCTGACGTCCTTGAGATTCGCATAAAAAACGCATTTCATTGACACGTTCCGGAAATTTACTATTTTCCTCAATTTCCAAAGAACAGATCATTTACATTAAATCGACTTTATTACAGAGCGTTGCCATTTCGTAGTATTGCTTTAAATTCTCATATCTAAAAAACAGATCACTGTTACTAGTTATTGAGTCGGTAAAATCACAACCTGCTTCTGTTTCACTGGGGGTTTCTCAAGGTTCAACTTTGGCTCCTGAAAATAACTGTTAAGCAATTAACATAAGTAAAGTCTTCATGAGTTTTCTGGGGAAACTGAACCCACACAATAAAACTTTCTTAACTGGACTAAATTATAGAGAACCATGCAAAAGCAGATTCACTGAGTAAGAAATAATAACTTTACCCAGCCTTTATATTTATATCACAACCATGAATATTAAAAAAAATAAACAAAATACACCAAGAATAATATGATTCACATGTATGACACTAAAAGAGGGAATGAACCATAGACATCTGAACACCTAGACGAAGCATTTCATTCATAACATTTATCCAAAGGCGATCTGTTATTGTTAGAGAATTGTTTTGGTATTTTCCATGTGTAAGAGAGACAAAATTTTCCTATAGGAAATTTTGGCAACAGTGTACCTGAGTAGAAGCGTATAAATTTGTAAAACGTAGTAGCAACACTCAAACTATGAATGGAACAACGAACAACAATATTCCGACTAGCGACAAAAGCTTGCGAATTCATACGGACGCCTAAATTATATTTTCCTGTGTTGCCGCACTTAACTCAATCTATCGATATCGACTGATGATCCCCTTATTTCATAAATGAAAATTTTTATTTTGTGTTGTAAAATATAAATTTGGTACATAATTTAATCTGCAGGTGTTTCTGAATAATCAGTAATAACTATTTCAAGGGCCACCTTTCAATTACGTCGGAATGTCTTTGATTATTACTCTATAAATCAGAAGCTGCCATGAAAAATAAGAAGCTTGGCAAATATGTTAGTCGTATAAGTCGTACACTAACCATTATGGACCAGAAGAATAATGGTCTAGAGATGTTGGATCGCTCTAAAACAGGCCATGCGTGGTCTAGGTGTTCAGATGTCTATGGAACGAACATTGGATTGTCTTTGTGTTGGATGGTTTACTGCATTCCCATATTTCTGTCCCATCCGTTCACACTGGTATCAATATCGCTCTGTAGATATATTATAGTGATTCCAAGCTGCACCGACCCTTTCACCCCGCCATAAAAAAAGTGGTACATATTTTTTTACACAATAATTACAATTTATTACACGCAAAAAAATATTTATTACACGTTCCCGGTGTCGAATCACTGGATGGCGGTGCAGCTTAGATACCAAGCTACACCACCATCTTGTTTTTTCACCCTATTGAAAAAAACAAGTGGTCCATCCAAGCTAGAGCACTAAATAGATTAGTATTATCGCCCCACCATCTTGTGTCCTGGCTGTCACGTCAGTAAGACCAAAAAAACACAAAGTCTTCTCCACAGTTTATTATTAAAGTGTTATAGGTTATGAACGTAAAGATATGTAAACAAAAAAAAGCATTTTTGACTGTCGAGTAGTGTTCAATATATATCAGAACATTCATTTTATTTGGTTTCTCGCCGCGCAAAAGCGGCATTTGTGTTTTGAGTATACGCAGAGGCTTTCGTCAATTCAAAAAGTCTTTCAGCGAGGTAGGCATTCTCTACCATTTAACTTATGATTTGATTTTTGATTGTTTCCGTTAATTCATAATCTACAACAAATTGGGTTGCTGTTCTGCAGTGAATTGTAAGAATAGAACCGAAAGTGGATTTAAAATGTATCGGTTTCCAAGACACCCTCATCAAAAAAACATTTGGGTCCACAATATGAGACGTGTGCACTGGATTCCAACATCACGTCTGTGGATTCCAACTTCTAGTTCACGTATGTGTGAGGTATATAAAAAAGATTTTATATTTTTTCAAATTCACAAAATTTCATTTCGTTTTCGTTGACATTGTTTCAAGAGACATTTGGAAAATTCATAATTCGAACTTCATCTAGCAGATTCAATTAAAACCTAACGCGGTTCCTACTCTCGTTGATATTCCAAACCCACCATCAATGATTACCCTCTTTCTCGGAAAGCAATTTATAGGGTATTGCGTCATTTTATTGTCTTTTTATATTTTCGTTCATTATGAAAATTTTATAGAAGGACTTTCAAAAGCACATTAAGGAAAATATACATCTGCAACCTATATAATTTTTGCTTTATCAGAGTACTATTTTCTTTACAGCAGCAGGATGTCGAACAACTTGGCAAGCAGACAAATGCAAATAGAAGTAATGATGAAGCCAGCGAATCAAACAATTTAGCTTTTGAGATAATTCAAAGTACGACATTCAAAATGAGCCAAATCCCGAAACGAAGCAGGTGCCATTTCATGAGTACCTACATCATTCATCTATTTAATTAACGGGTTTTATACTGCATGTTTAAGGTGGAAGTAAAAAGGAGAATCTATCAAGATGTACGATCCAGAAAAACATGGGATGATATCTGCATTGTGAGATGATATTGAATCAATGAAGGTAGAATCGAAATGATGGCTCAATGGATTTCTACTAGCAGTATTATATATATATATATAGTTTAGTAGATATAACGGGAAAACAGCAAAAATTGGCCAATATCGTAAACTCTATATTTCACATCAACGTTTCGACATTATACATGTCTTCATCAGGATGCAAAACTGTGAGGGTATTAAAAATTGACTAATTTAGAAAAACATCAGAATATACATATCAATAGTAATACTTGGACCGCTTTTTTATAAATTATATATTAAAATCTTCATTTCAATAGCAGCTACGAAATAATTTTGAAATATTCTGTCAAATTATTTCGTAGCTGCTATTGAAATGAAGATTTTAACATATAATTTATAAAAAAGCGGTCCAAGTATTACTATTGATATGTATATCCTGATGTTTTTCTAAATTTGTCAATTTTTAATACCCTCACAGTTTTGCATCCTGATGAAGACATGTATTATGTCGAAACGTTGATGTGAAATATAGAGTTTACGAAAATTTCCAATTTTTGCTGTTTTCCCGTTATATCTACTAAACTGTTAATGACGTAGTGCAGCGTTACTTCTTATCTGATATATATATGAAAAGATGTCAAGATTTCGCTACTGAAAGATATGTACTAAATGACTTCGGTCTTTACAGTAGATAGATGGCTATAATCACATATAGCCATAAACTATCAATGATGAAAACAACTACTCGGTGGACAAAAGTCCCATCCCGCATTGAATTATATCATCGCTGGCAGGTGCAAAGGCTATATGTGATTATAGCCATCTATCTACTGTAAAGACCGAAGTCATTTAGTATATATCTTTCAGTAGCGAAATCTTGACATCTTTTCACATTGATACGTGGGTCGCGTTTAAATTTAAATTCTAGCTGCCGCTGGAAGCGGCACGCTATTTGGTTCTTTGCATCGCTTGTCGATGTAGAATCAGCAGTTTTCTGACTCTTTGGACACACAAATCCTGAACCATCTGTTCAGCTGATGAGATCCTAATAAGGTCGAAATCACAGTGATCCTGTTCTTGGTTCAACAGTGATGTGTTCCATAGATAATGAAACAAAAAGGTGTTAGAAGTTACCGCAATTGGTATCGAGTGAGATCTCGATCCTTTGCACCTGCCAGCGATGATATAATTCAATGCGGGATGGGGCTTTTGTCCACCGAGTAGTTGTTTTCATCATTGATAGTTTATGGCTATATGTAATTATAGCCATCTATCTACTGTAAAGACCGAAGTCATTTAGTACATATATATATATATATATATATATACATATATATGTATAGTTCCTTGATGTAATAGACAACTTTTTATTTATGATATTCATACATAATGATTGTATTTTCTTTTTTTAAAAATCAATTTCATTGCAAATTGTCAGTATATTTTTAGTAAAAGTTGCAAGTTGTTTGTTAAATATTCGGAAGGTATTTGAAATTGTTTACTATATTTTATAAATTAAAAATTTCATTCGTTTCAATTAACGAATTATATCTGATGTTGATTTTATTGCACTACTAGGTATAGTCAATAAAAGAGTTAACTGTATTTGTCAATTTATTATTTGTTAACTGTGAAATCATTTTGTCTACATGTATAACTTTACCATGTTAATTATAATAATAAAGTGAGGTAGGTATTTAATAGTAAACTAGGTCCATTATTATTAATATTAATATATAATATTAAATTGTGTAATAAAAAATACAAAATAACATTAATTCTGTTATTGTAGTATTGAATTTTTTAAATTCTTTCAATTTTGCTATATAAAATTTGTAATTTCTTAAAACCCTGCAACTTTTTGGAGTAGTTTTTGAGGGAGAGGAGACTTTGAAGGGTTAATATGTTAGCTTTACACAGCACACCTCTTCATCAAAACTAATACCCTGTGGAGCGAAGGTATTCTAAACCGTGGACTGATAGTGCAAACCTAAACTTAAGGCTTTTGATGATGGTTTCATTCCCATACTGTGAAACTCTGCCTTCTTTTAACAATGTTATCTGGTCTTCGGCCAGAAAACTTCTTATTGTATCGTTCATAGCTTTGAGTAGTTCTTCCAATTTTTTCTTCTCCTCCATAAGTTTCTGCACTTTTTCTTTTTCAGCAGCGAGATTCCTCTTCAGCTCTGAATTACTCAGGCGTAATTTGGTGATTTCGTCATCCACCTATTGCACAAAAGTACAATCAGTTATAAATATATTGCTCTAAAATTGATTAAAATTATAAAAACCTTATTTCCGTATTTCCGCCATTTTCTATTTCCTCACGAGTCCAATTTTCCATGCCCAGATCCAAATTGTTATCGAATGACTAAAAATAAAAAACATTTTAATTTACTTCTCATTACTGATCCGAACATAAAAAGTATATTTTCTGTGACTAGAAGGAATTCATTGGATAATTGCGATGCTAAAAATTTTGACCAACAATGTATTCATTAAATAATTACAAAAGTTTATTATGATCAAGCAAATTTCGCACATACAAAATATGATGTCAGTTTTTTCAAGATTTTATATTTTTTCTTACAACAACCAAATTTATCATTAGATAGATAGATATATTTATTTGACTACATTTTGTAACACAATCGTAGCAAGTCAGTAAGCATTTAAGAATATAATACTATCACAATAGCATATGTATAAAAACAACAAAATAAACATTTTGTAGTAACATAAAGTCATAGCAGGTCAACAGACACATAAGAATATTACAAAACTATATGTATAAAAAACAAAATATATAAAAAATACAAAGTTACAGCAATAGGAAGTCAAGTGATAGCGTGTTTTTTAACCGCAAGGAATTCTTCTACACTGTAGAAACATTTAGAGGTTAAATATCTCTTCAAATTTATCTTGAACTTTGAGACTAAGTTCTTTCACTGATATCGGCAATATATTATAAAGGTTATAGTTGAGTGTATTCTTGGAAGATCTATTCAATCTAAATTTATGGTTAACAATAAGATTAGCCGATCTTGTTTCATAATGGTGGTTATTCGAGTGGGTTTTGAGCGATGTTTTGGATGCGTGGATTCCAATAAGCTGTCTGAAAATAAACAGAGAAGGCAAGGACAATATTTGAAATTTAATAAAGAGAGGTTTGCAGCTTTCGAGGTGCGACTTGTTGAACATTATTCTAAGCACTTTTTTCTGTAATTTGAAAATTTTCATTACATCTGTGGAATTGCCCCACAATTCAATACCATAATTAAGATGTGAATGAAAGATTGCAAAATATATGTTCTTCAGCAAATTAAGATCAAAGATGCGACTGAATCTCCGCATCAAAAATATAATGCTGGACAGTCTGCCACGAAGCTCTGCGATGTTTTTCTGTCTTTTTTCGATATGGATGTAAAAGTAAGTCTTTGAGTTTTATTCTGATTAAGTTTAAAAAAATTTGACGAACACCAATCTTCGGCCGGCTGGGTCTCTTTAACAGCCAGTTTAATGACGTCGAGCTCCTTAGAACAGGATGTATGAAGGGTTGTGTCATCAGCAAAAAAACACAAGACTGAGATTTCATGTAGAATACCATGTCATTGATGTAAATTAAAAAGAAGAGGGCCTAGGACAGACCCCTGCGGCACTCCATGCACAGGGCGAGAATCCGAGATATTGTCATCGAAATATACGCACTGTCTACGGTCAGCTAGGTAGGATCTTATAAGTTTCAGAATTGGGCCACGTATACCATATTTGTAGAGTTTGTCGAGCAGAAGATTGTGATTCACGCAGTCGAAAGCCCTCGTCAAGTCGCATAAAGTTATTGCAGACTTGCGACCAAACTCAAGGTCATTGACTATACTCGAAACTATCCTCGAGATCTCCTGGACAGTGTTTCGCCTCTTACGAAAGCCAAATTGATTGGAATTTAACAGCTTTGATTTTTCAAAAAAGCTTTCTAGACGAGTTTTAAGAATGACCTCAAAAACCTTACCGAAATAAGGTACAATAGATATTGGACGATAATCACTGGGTGTGTTAATGTCTCCTTTTTTAAATACAGGGATAACTTTAGATATCTTAAAGCAGTCAGGAAAATCTCCCAGAGTAATACACTTGTTATATAGCTCAGCAAGGGGTGGCTTATAACATCAACTGTGGATTTAAGTAAGGAGGGTCTAATTTCATAAATGTCATCAGCTAGAGTTCTTTAATGACATAATGGTATGCGCCACCTCTAAATGGCTAATAGGGCTCAAGTAAAAACTATTAATGTTTAGTTCAATCCGACTAAGAAGACCGCTCTCGGTTATTTTTTGTTGGGTTGTTGGTAGAGATTGTAATATATCGGATAAAACGGTGATGAAAGAGTTATTAAAGCCATCAGCAGATAGACCACACTTGTTTGGGATAGTTTTAACAGAATTTCTTTCAATATTTATAAGTTTCCAGGCGGATTTGGTCGAATTGTTAGATTCAAGGATAAACTTTTTATAAGCTTCTTTTTTCAAAGAAGCCAGTTCATTTTTGTAGGTTAACTTTAGATTTTTAAACACTTGTTTAGCCTCCAGATATTATATTAATGGTATTTATTTTCTCTCATACTTCTCAGGTTATTGTTAAACCAATATGCACGCAATTATGCATTAATTGTTCATCATTCAAATATATACATATAGAACTGAAAAATTTATCGCCGACTCATATCCAGGAGATGCATTGTAAAAAAAACATGCAAACAATATTATAATATAATAAGTATATAGGTAACTAACAAAAAAAATAACAAAATATTTTTTTTTATATTTCATTCAAAACTACTTATTTCTCTGGTTTCACAGTATTTTTGTTTATTTTCCAGGAAGAAGCATTGTCAAAAAATAAAAGTTGATTTAAAATCTATAAAAAAATTAATAAAATGTTTTTTGAATTTCAATTTCATAATTTTCTGTAGTTAATATAACTATATCATTTGATGAACACTTTGAATTACCTCAAAAGCTAAATTGTTCGATCCGCTGGCTTCATGATTCTTTCTGTTTGCATTTATCTGTTTGCCAAGTTGTTCGACATCCTGCTGATGTGATGGTGGGTTTGGAATATCAAAGAGAGTAGGAATTTTCAAAATGTCTCTGAAACAATGTCAACGAAATTAAATTTTTTGAATTTAAAAAAATATAAAATACATTTTTATATACTTCACACAGACGTGAAGTTGGAATCCAGTGCACACGTCTCATATTGTGGACCTCAATGTTTTTTTTGATGAGGATCTCTTGGAAACCGATACATTTTAAATCCACTTTCGGTTCTATTCTTACAATTCACTGCAGAACAGCAACCCATTTTGTTGTAGATTATGAATCCAACTAGCATAATGGAAACAATCAAAATCAAATCATGAATTAAAAGATAGAGAATACCTATCTCGCTGAAAGACTTCTTGAATTGACGAAAGCATCTTCGTATACTCAACACACAAATGCCGCTTTCGGCGAGAAACCAAATAAAATAAATGTTCTTATATTGAACACTACTCGACAGTCCGAAATTCTTTTTTTGTAATAAATATAACAATGAACCAACTAAATATAATAAACACTTTCTTGTTTACGTATTTTTACGTTCATAACCTATACCACAGATGTGACAGCCAGGACACAAGATGGTGTGGCGATAATACTCATCTATTCAGTGCTCTATCGAAGCTACACCACCATCTTGTTTTTTCACCCTATCATAATAATATTTTGGTCCATATTTTCTACACCTTTTTTACGACATATTGCACAACATTTCTTAAACTTTTTTATTGCTTAGATTTCGCTAGATAACGAATCCGGCTAATTGTATAGTCCTGATCTTGGGAAAACTAGATGCCAACAATAACATAGGCAATGTTGTCGATGTATTTTCAATGTGTTCAAATTTTACAGAAACTCTTCGCTGTAAAAATTTTGGAATTAAAAGCAGGATCTCTAAATGTCAGAGTCAAACAAAGAGTTTCTGATTTTTTGCAATACCTACTGAAGATTTTGTCGATTTTTTTAATAGAGGACATCTGGCCAAAGTTATGACAAGTTACAAAGAAAATTCAGAACATCTAAAAAGGAAACTCTGCTGCAGATAACCACAGCTATGAAAATATTCCTGTACCTGGATTAACATTCCCTCAGATGACCTTTCGATTGATGGTTTTACGTAAATAAGACTTATTTAACAACCTTCTCTGAAAACACGCTCCAGAGAAACTTTTTTTCTCAAGCTCGTCCTCCAGCTCTGGCTAGACAGAAAAGTGAGTTTTTGGGTTGCCCCCCTACCACTGGGGCAAGTTGGTGATTAACTTTTTCACGAGACCGCGTTTTACACTTATTGTACACTGAAAAATAAAACTTGTTAATTCTTTATTCATTATTTTACGACTCTTTGTAGGAGATCTCGTGGGCAAACTCGAACGCATTGGATGCATGTGTCAATATTGTTCCCTGTACCAACCTGAGTACTTTGAGCCTCGCTTCACCCCTTTCAGATTATTTTTTGGAAAGTGCGAAACAGCCACATTCGGTTGCTTGAGCTCCTCCAAGAAGTCTTACTCCGGCCGCCACTCTCTAGCTTGGTCCCTCTGTGAGTTTTCAACTCACCCAGGTGAATTATTTATAAAAGAAGAGTCTGAAGTATACTTAGTGATCATTGAAAGTTTTAAAAGGCAAATAATTTTACTTGAAGAAACTATTTAAGACAAGGAATACATAATCAGAGAGAAGGAATAAAAACATAAAACTTCTATTGATAGAAAATGAGCAACCCCAACAAAACTATAATTTATTGTTATCAAATATAGTAGATTAAGAGATTAACATGCGGATAAATTAGAAACAAATAACTCAAAAATTAAACAATTAGAATCATATCATTAGTGATAAAACCGAATAAACACCAAACAGCAGCACCAACTAAGAAGGATTTGGAAACCAACCAATTACATATAGGAATAAATTAATTGAAAAAATAATGCCGAATGGAAATATCATCATAATATGTGGTAGCAATGAAATTTAATAAATTAAAGAGGAAATACAACAAAAACTACCAAACACATATAAAACAGAAATGATAAAGTTAACTAAACCACAGAACTAAACCAAGAATAAAAATACCAAATTTGAAATTAGACACTAATATTACAGCAGAAGAAATTAAAAATAATAATAACTGATCAAAATTCCTTTATTGATGAAGAGGATATGCTTAATATTGAACATTTAAGAACCTTTCAAAATAAAGATTGCCTGACTGCATTTATTCGTGGAAGTCAAAGGAAGATTATTTTAGAAGAAATTGGTAAAGGAAAATTCAAACAAAAAATATAAAACCACTCGCGCTATAAGTCACCTTGCGACACATATAGAGTGTCCAACATATATTCATTATCGAAATCAACTTGAATCACAAATCGATGACAGCAACTGATATACTACCACATTCGAATCCAATTATTAAGCAGTACCAAAAATTTTTAAAATATCAATGGCTCCGGAAAATAAGTATTTCTTACGAGAAATTTGACAAAAAAATATCAGTGTTTATGTGTGCACTACAATACCCGCACTAAAATATGTGAGAGTCTTAGAATAATCTACTTTAATGCTAAATCATCATATTAATGATGATTTTATTGTATTAATAAAAGGAAATATTTTGATAATTTCCGAAACTTGGATGAATAAAGAAGAAATTTATTATATCTTCAATAATTATAATTCAGTATATTACATCAAGAGAGAAACGTGGAGATGGCATAGGAATCTTTGTGGAGAAAAACATAGACTTTAAAATCATGGACAAGGATACTGATACGAAATGAAATTACCTAAGTTCAACCTTATTCTTGGTGGTGCATCCGTACCTCAAATAGTGATTCGCAAAGCAAGACCAAGACCAAGACTTACATGGTCTTGGTATTGGTCTTGGTCTTGCACCCTTGGTATTGGTCTTGGTCTTGCATCAAATCCTTAGTCTTGGTCTTGGGTCTTGGTCTTGCATATACGGTCTTGGTATTGGTCTTGGTCTTGCTGCAAGACTTGCAAGACTTCGCAAGACTCTTGCAAAAATTTTGATCTTTTTATAAGTGTGAAAAGTTGTAGCGATTCTAAACCGTAATTGCTTAATTTAAATGAAGAAGAACCCTGCATATGCATGGGAAGTATGTAACTCATAATCTTATAAGATTGCCTGTAATTATATTATCATTCGAAATGGATAAATATCGACCGTATAAAAAATTGTCATAGTCCAGAACAAACACGCCTGGTTTTGTAATGGTACCAAACCATTGTAGAATAAGTAATGAGAATAAAACTAGGCTTGTAGAATTAAGTTAGGGCAAGTGAGATGCGTAATTAATTGATAAAGTTTATAAATTAATAATCACCATTCACATATGAGAATCGTATCTTACTTGCGAGACTTAGTCTGCTTGTGTTTTCTTGGTATCATCCGTCCCAACTGAGCACTCATTTTACTACATACTTCTACTTTATACTTCTATTTCATAACTCATGCTCTTGCTCATTCTACAATGTTTTTGTACCATTTTCTTTAATAAAATAGAAAGATTCTCTGAAAGCGATCAAAAGTATTTCTGGTTTATAAAACTAACTTAAATTTTTTTAGAAAGCTTTTTCCAAAAAATGAAAATTAAAAACAGGTAGAGATTTGTTAATACGCGCATTTATAAAACTAGGTATCTATTTAAAAAGTCAGTCGTACGAATATCTTAGTTGAGTTATTTAATGAGCATGATCGAAAAAATAGTTTCAAAATAAGGGCAATCTAAAATTTTAAATATCTCCAAAAGTGGCCACTGGATAAATGTCATCAAAAAGATATCAGATTTATAGATGATTTTTAACGTTTGCTTAAAACACTCTGCGCGATAGAAAAAATAATAAAAATAAAAAACCGTGTAGTTTACCTTCCCCTGGGTACGAACTATCGGGATTCTTTGAAAACAGCTCGGCAAGGGAAATCCTAGAAGGATTGAAAGTACGGTATAGGTATAGGGTGTTTCAGAATTTTTTGAAATCCGGAAATCCTAGAAGCGTATAATGAACTAGCTTTTCACCCAACAACTTTTAATTCAATATTTTCTAATTTTCTAAAATAAAGATCGATAATAAGGGAGTTCAAAGATTAAATTGATTAGGTTATTTATTAGCGTTTCTTAACTTATCATTGAGCAAAATAATATGTTTCCTACCAATTTGGTGTTTGGTTACGGAACTGCAAGAGTCTTGCAAGTCTCGCAAGTCTTGCAGCAAGACCAAGACCAAGACCAGGTTAGTCTTGGTATTGGTCTTGCATCCCAGTATTGGTCTTGGTCTTGGGTCTTGGTCTTGCATAGACGGTCTTGGTCTCGGTCTTGGTCTTGCAATTTTGCAAGACCAAGACCAAGACTGCAAGACCAAGACCAGTCTCGCAGCATCACTAACCTCAAAAGAAAACGCCTAACAAAACTTTAAACATGTGTAGCATTTTTACATGGAAAAACGAAAATCTCTCAAAAACGGTTATACTTAGGTATAAGACATACATAAAATGTTTTCGAAATTGTACAAGAAATCTAAAAATATGGTAATATGCAGGGTATTCCATTAAAAATAACAAAGTTGGCATTTATTTCCGGTATAACTGAAAATACGACTAACATGAAAATTTAGAGGTATGTCCCCCAATGACTTTATCAAAGATTAAATACTCTAATCTTTGACTGACTTTAGTGTGTCACCAAATTTTCAGACTTTTTGTACTTATTGTTTGCCCACAATCGATATATGTCTTTCCCGAAGAACCACCCTGTATAAATAGTGTATATAAATAATCTGTAATATTTTCGTGTGTAAACAAATACTCATGAAGATAAATAATTCCCAGTCATTCTTATATATGCTCGTTACAATGGTGTCAGATGTGGGGTAGTATGGTGTATTAAACAAGGTTATAAGTTGATAAGTGACTGGGAAGAATGGAAGAATGACTGTCGGACTGAACTGTGTTACTGCAGATTTCGCGAGGAATTGCGTCGAGCTTTACGGTTTTTCGGTAGCGACCTTTTAAAACATTCCGGAATACTCTTTCGAAAGTTATCGAGAAAGAGATAGCTGCGGTGCCTTCGGTGTGCTGTTGGTCGTGGAACGTGGAACAGATGTTAAGATAAATGCTGTTATAGCTGCTGTGGCGACGATCCTGAGCTGGAAAACATAAATATAAATAATGGGGGTAAGGAGGGCAAGGTAATGTACCTAAATGTTCTTCGTAGTAAGAGCGTCATCTTGCCTGCATTTGATGACAGTGTCCAGTTTTTGAAGACCATGTGGCCTAGGTACCATTGAACCTAAAGAGCCTAAACTGGAACGTTAGAACTCCACGACGGTATCATGAAGAAGGTCCTCGACGCTGGGCATGGAACAACGATGGTAAGGATCTGGTAGTGCCGATGCAACCCCGCAAGTGGTACTGTATTACCGGTTGACGTGCCGACTTGCTGAGTATTGCTGACCAGTTTCCTGTGTCACCGATAATTGTCTGTAGGATAGCGGAGGACGTGGAAGATGATGTGAGTTTACGGGGTTGTCCATTAATAAAGGTCGCCGTCTATATCTCGGGATCCGTTAATCGAACGACACAGAAAAAAAAGGGGTAAATCAGCCAAAAGAAAAAGCTGGAAAATATTTATAAGTTGATAATTCTACCGCTAGAGGGCGTTAAACACACCGCGAATTAAAGTTTTTTCTCTATCTTGTCAAACAATGGGTGGGGGGGGGCAAAAATGTTGGTTTGAAGAAAACTGAATAACTTTTTTTGGTATGACCTATTTCGAATAACTCGATATGAATATTCCTTATAGACTTAATTAGAAATATATTTAAACGTTCATTTTTACGTAACAAAATTAGAGACCACTTTGAGTATCAGTAATTTTTATTAAAGGTACCTGTATTTGATATAACCTACTTTAAAAATAACAAAAAATTAATTCTGTCAAGTCAAGCCCTACCGAGAATCCTCCTTATTATAATTTTCTTGTATAAAGTATTAGGTTGTTGTTACAGTTATTTGTGTTCAATTCTCGTTTAATTGCACTAAACTCAAATTACCCCATCTAGAGCGACATAAATAGGTAATAGATTTTGTTTATTATTGTTAAAATAGGTTATATAAAATATAGATATGTTATAGGATAAAAAAATATTTTCAATATAGGTTAACTTGGGATAATTCTGAATAAAACAGTTTTTTTTAAATTTGCGGTATGAGTTTAGCCCTCTAGCGGTAGACTTATAAACATTTTCCAGCTTTTTCTTTTGCCCGAATTACCTCTAAACATTTTTTTCACAGGGTCGTCCGATTAACGGACTCTAAGATATAGCCGACGTCCTTTATTAATGGGCCACCTTGTACAGCCAACGGTAAAGACTAATGGGTCGTAGATTGGGATCTAGTGGTACAGATGTACGTACATAATACCTAAAAACCTAAGTCTGGAAGCAATGGTACATCGCTGGATGCCAGGGTAGCTAGCTAGACTTGGTGATAAGATTCCTGCAGGTGCAACCGAGAAACCGCTCTGAGATGTGCACGACGGGAAGACGCCGACGTTATGGAAGGGCATTGGGTGTTGGATCGAAGGTACCGACAGGATAGAAGCTGGTGTGGTCATCGAGCTGAATTTATGCGTGGAGAACAAGACCGTGGTAGCTATAGGCATCAACTCCCAATATATGGCAACATAAAGAACATTCCACCGTAAAATGAGCCAACTCAGTCGGTGAGATCCAAGGTATTGCAATACGTGCTTTAATGAAGTGAACATGCTGCATGAAGAGATTGGCTTCGATCTGAACTTGCTGGTGGTTATGACAGCTTGGCCATGAAAATTCCAGTGCTTCGATTTTACAGTAGCTCATTCTGGGATTAGAGAGCATGTTGGACTTCGACTGAAGCCTGTTGATTGAGTTCAATAGGAAGATGCGGTTAAACTTGGAGAAAACCAGCGAGTGCCCGTTAATGGCAATGCGGAGCCGTTGGGGCCAAAAGTTATTTGCACCACGTTGGTGTCAACTGTAGCCAAGAAGTTGTGTTGCCTTCATGGACAAGGTGGCTGAGCCTCAAAGATGTTTCTGATCGAGACGATCAGAATTAAGGAGGGGGTAGTGTAACGAATTTGGGATCGAATTTAGTAATGCTAGTTGTAATTAAATGTGATGTGGCAGTATTTATTCAAATTGCAAGTTTTTTTCGATTTTGTCAAAAAAAAATATCGAACGAATTTGATCACACGCATGGTAGGTACGATAAATTTCTAGGTGTCAACGAAATTTGTTTAATTTACTTTTTAAACGATAATTTCTCAGGAAAATGCTCAGCCAGATCGTAAATCGTAAACGTATTTTCATACATGAATAAATTGGTACACATAGCTTTGGGCCTTGGCGTACTCATTGCGCTGAATTTGGAACGAAAAACTATTACCTATTATACTTATATTATATATTCTAAGTAATAGTGAAATAATAACTTAGCGCAGCTTCTTCTTTTGTTGACAAATTAACTGTGAAAGAACAATCATCAATGTGATGATAACTATAACTTGAGGGTAAGGATCAGTTCATCTTTATATGCAAAATAAAATAGAAAAGAAAACAAAGAGCTACAAATCTGCAGGTAGCAAGCTAAGAAGTTATTTTTATTTTCGCGATCGTATGTGCTAATTAAGAATGCGCGTTTGACATAACAAATGATAGATAAGAGCTGCGTTTGGGCATATTCGATTCGCGATTGCATGTGATGGATATGAAAATGCGGCCAGGGTGGTATGATTGTAAGACTGCTATTGGTCACCGATACATGCCAAGGACAAAATTATATCCCGAAACATCTATTGAATTCGCGCTGTTGGTGGAATGTTCGGGGCGTTGGAAGATATCGGTGGATGCTGTCTAGAGAGGACTTGCCTATATATTGGAGAGGAGTCAGTCAAGTGAGTCGGTCCGGAGCAGTCGTCAGTCAATCAGTATAGTGCAATCGAGTGAGTTATTACGGTGAATACGGTGAAGACCGGAGTATAACGCAGTCCGGTATAGTTGGATCCCTAGTAGGGGGCCACCAACAACATAATTAAATAACGCTTGGTTCGAATACGGTTGTAAATAGTGTAATAATAAAAAATATAAATTTTACATAGTAGTCGATAGAGTAGTGTAAAATATATAAATACCTAGTGTATATAAATAGACTGTGATATCTTTAGTGTGTAAACAAATAAACTTAAAATAAGTCCCAGTCATTTCTATATGCCCGTTAGGTACAGTATCTTACATGAAACAATATCATGTTATGTTTTGTGAATAATGTCTTAAATATTTGTTTCTTTTATTATTCCTTATCTTCACTCCTTTCATACAAAAAAAACTTGTCATCAATACAAAATATATATCGGGCATATGAAGATAAAAGTTGAATTTGAACTAATCAATACTGGTAATGAATTAACAAATTAGAATCATATCAGCCTGAAAATTTTCTAGAAGAAAAGCGCCGCCGTTCAAATCACAACTAAGTATCTATATAATAATAAAATACCTAACAATAATCAAATATATTCACGATCTACACGTTCCAAATACATAAACAAAAACACAAACAATTTATACAGTATCTAAGTGGGGGCACTGTCTTGGTAGAACTCATCAAAATTTTCATATTTCAGCTGCAGTTAGATGATGATTCACTGTTATTTGACGGTTTTTCATTGTTATGTGTTTCAATTTTTTCGAATTTTTCCATCAAATCCTTCACCTCTAAAAGATGTTGCGCCTTACTACCAGTCGCAGGGGCAGCAGACACTGGTCGACCCTCGAAACTGGAAAAGTAAACATCTTAGATGAGACAGATTATGGCTTTTGATTTGAATGTCTCAGATATGGAGTATTTGATTTTCTGTGAATTACACGAGACTTCACAACTCAAGAAAAAATCGAATATTTTAATTCCAGATACTAATAAAATAAATAATAAAAAGTATAGGTTGTCGTCTAGAAAAACTACTGCTACTTTACTACTTAAAAAACCAGCTGAAAAGAATGTACCTAGTAAGTAAATATAATGTCAAATAAGTAGTATCGTCATAACTCTTAAACTTATTTTTTCTCTAGAAAGTATACTTTTAAAAAAGTTATCGAATTTATCTGTTATTTAATTTCCACACTGTGTTATAACAATCATATAATCAATAAACAACGATTATAATGGTACTTTATCAGAGTAACCTTATGAGAGAATTCATTTCAAACACTAAACTTTGGTCTTAAATGTACTTCTGGTATTCTGAATTCAATGCAGTTTCTATAAATCTAAAAAAATGTTCCTCCTTCTAATAAATTCATTGATATCAGTTAGGTATATATAAAAATCCTGACCCACATCATATTTCAGTTCATGAAATGTCATCCAGCCAGCAACAAAAAAAATATCACTACAATGAACCCCTTTCAGGTGAAAGTAATAACTAGTAACCACCAATTTGTGGTAGGTAAGTAATTAGGATGTTGCTGAGACTTTCCAGCCGAGCATTTCGATTATCTTTTATTATTTAGGTACTTAAAAGTGTTGTAGCTTATATGAATTATGTTTCAAATAGTTTTTTATATGAGGATTTTAGTAAAACAAATTGAAAACAACTTTTCTCTTTAGACAATGGGAAGACTATTCAAATGAAGGTCCATAAAGCTAGCACAACAAAAGTGGCACACATCAATAAAATTAGTATACCTACTAAATTCAAGTATATTTAGTGCTAATTTAGTACACAAGAATAACAATTATAACTCTTATTTTAAAGAAATTATGAGCAAGTTTGCTTGTCATTTAGCTATTCTGTTATTTCTTGACAGACACTATATACATCGCCTGTGACCATTTCAGTATGAAGTGGGAATTCCTTAGCCAAGTAGCTATCTTTTCTCATTAGGTTGCGTAAACAACATTTTATTTATGATAGAACATATAACTTCTGTTTTGAGTTAATAAAAGCACATGAATTTTGAAGAAAAAACAAAATGAAATTATGAAATTTTTGCGGTTCATGGTTTTATTACTGTTTAAAGAAATAAAAGTCTTAAAAGTAAAATTTATAGAGATTCATATAGAGAGGCCCTAAGCTTCTAGCTTCTTTTAGTTAGACAAATATCTAGGTATGTACTTTAAAGTTTTTAATTGTATAAGATTTGTTATACTTATTTTATGTTGGTTGTGAAAATTAATATTGTATTTATATAATTAATAATTTTATCCTGTTTATTGAATATGATAATATCAAACAGAAGAAACTTCCTCGAAAATCAAATTCAGTGCTGGTTCCCCACCTCTTGTTTATCTAAATATATTACTGCCATTCTCCACTCTTCTGGAAACACAAATACGATTATCACTATATGACCTTCAAATCGAGATTTTGCACAATATTTTTATATGTCCACACATATGCTTATTTAATGTAAATGTGTGGAGTCTTACTATGGTTTTGTCAACTTTTTTATATTTCACAGGTGATATTCTTAAATTATTGACACTCAGATACTGAATATATGGTACTATTTAAGTACCTATTTGATTTTTATTTAAATATGTGTAACTAGTTAGCAAAAACTTTAATATATCTCTACCACTACACACATTGTATGACAATTATCAATTTAGCAATTAAAAAAATAAAACTATAAATAAAACAATAAATAAAATCAGAGAATTTGAACGTCAGTTGTTCCGATTATTCCTGCCAAAGAGAAATTAAAATTTCTGAGCTGTCAACCGCTGTTTGTAAATTTCATTTAACCTAGGATAACCTATTAGATGTAGATGTTTAGCAGTATCAGTAAATTGAACTATACCTTCCACACTTACTTTCATTAGAAGGTTAGAGAAATTTTCAGATCTGTTAATAAGGAAAATTTAAATAAATTTTACCTAGGGGTTTAATGGAGTGTAGAATATTACGATTGATAAGACTAAATTTTATATCTTATAAGTGTTCTTCTTTAACTATCTCTAGGATGATGACTACTTATACATTTATTTTAAATATTATGGTATTTTCCTATATAATATCAGTAAGTATGACAAATAAAATGTTGATTACTCAAACTAACGAGAAGAGATACATCCATCTATCTCTCACTAACTACATCTTCATTTCAAACAAACTTGCACATAGTTTCTTTAAAATATGCGTTATAATTGTTATTCTTGTGTACTAAATTAGCACTAAATTATTATATATATATATATATATATATATATATATATATATATATATATATATATATATATATATATATACAGGGTGGGGCACCGTATACGACACGGTCTCTCAAGGGGAATCCATACAATATAATGTTTTTGTGATAAACGAAATAGATGCAGAATTTTTCTGGCCACAATCTAAAATTATTTTTATACATACAGGGTGATTCAAAAAAAAGATACATATCAAAGTTATGTTTTTTTAAATTGAATGTCCTATATTTTTTATTATTTTCGGATATAAGAGTCAAAATAAAAGTGAGTTTCTTCAGTATTCCCTATACCTATCTCTTTCCATTTTGAAAATATCCAAAGATTTGTTGAAATGTAAGGTATGAACTATTTTTCTATAATTTCCAAAGTTGCTCATTTTGAACTTGAGCTAAAGGTTTTATCATATTGATAAAGGTCAAGGTTATAGCCTGTATCATATTTCAATATCAAAAATCATACAGGGTGTTGGAAAAATATGGTTGTAAAATTTCAATATAAGATATTGAAAAACTTCGTTATCTTAAATGGAACACCCTCTATATTATTACATATTTTAATGCAGAATTGAATCCTCTTTCGAATTGTATAAGGGTTCCCTATAACTAAACTCAACGAATTTCTTCAATTTCGCACTTCTCTAATAATTCTGTCTTATATTCCCAATGCCATTATGATTGGGATGACGTTTTAAAATAATCATTATTATAGTTAAATTCCATTATTATTATTACAGTACTAATTGATTCACGATTATTATCCAATCTCCTAGAATTTCAAAACTCATATGAAATAATTAACTGACGGGTAATGATACTATACTATTCTATTGCTGTCGGTTTTACCCTTAAAAGACAACTACTCCATTAATATATTTTTTTTTGGAATATCAGCGTTTTACATTTACATAGATACTGTGAAACGTAAAGAAATACCTATAAGTATTTATTGATAACGTATTATTATGAAAGCCCAAGGAAAAATGTGGTAAGTCCACTCACACTTCTTTTCTACCTCTCTCAAACAAATACTGACGAATATGAGAAACATACAGACAGACAGACCAATAGCAAAACATATGTTTGTTGGACTCAAAAAGCCCTGGAACGTAGAAACAGAGTACCGAAAATTTTACACGAATACAATACTTCCCTTACACAGCTACTAGGCGTAGCGGTATAAAAGTATTAAGAACAAGACATTTATTGAATGATATAAAAATAATAACAGTATAAAAATATAATAAAATAAGAAACACTAGAGTAAATGTTCAAAATGTCGTCCATTTTCTTGAATACATAATTGAACTCTCTCTTCAAAAGATCTTTTAACTTTCCTCAACATCTGTGGTGTCACGGATCGAAAAGCGGCTCTTATTCTCTCTTTCATATTTTCAGCTGTTGTGGGCTGGGTGTCATATACAATGTTTTTAATGTATCCCCATAAAAAAAAGTCCACACATGTTAGATCTGGAGATCTTGGTGGCCAATTTTGCGAGCCGCTTCTTCCTATCCATCTGTTTGGGAAACGCCTATCAAGAAATTCTCTAACATTCCTTTGAAAATGGGCTGGAGCACCATCCAACTGCAGCCACATCTGCTGTCTGATATTCAAATGCACATTTTCTAAAAGTTCGGGTAGTTTATCACGTAAGAATCTTAGAAATTTTTGTCCATTTAAAATGCCATCAAAAAAGTAAGGACCTATTAATTGGGACCCTAGAACACCCCCCCATACATTAACTGACCATCTATGTTGGTAATTAGTATTTCGAAAAATTCGAGGATTCTCATCACTATAATAATGGAAATTATGTCTGTTCACCAGGCCGTTATTATGGAAAGTGGATTCATCAGAAAACAGAATTGAATCTAGAAAGAGTTCATTATCGCCTAATCTGTCTAGAGTCCAAACACAAAATTCAAGTCTGTGATTAAAATCCATTTCATAAAGTTCTTGGTGTATCTGAATATGGTAAGGATGAAACCGATATTTTTTCAATATTCTTGAAATGCTTCTCCTACTAATACCTGTTTCTCTTTCTATTTTGCGTTGACTGGTATGAGGGTGTTCTATAACAGATCCTATGACCACAAACTCATTTTCTTCATCATCTACAATAGGTTTTAGCGTAGTTTTTTGTTTGTAGGATACAGTACCAGAATTCCGAAATTCTCTCAGTAACCGTTCAAACACAGCTCTATTTGGATGTGATACGGTTGGATATCTTTCAGCATATACTCTTGAAGCCAATAGGCAATTTTCATGACACTCACCAATTATTAGAAGCATATTTATTCTCTCTTCGATAGGATAAGTCTTCATTTTGCTTTATTTGAATAGTACACTGATTTAAATTGTATTTATAAATTAAACGCTTCAAAACTGTCAGTTATAAAACATTTCCATGGTAACAGCCTCAAAGCTGTCCAGATTAATTGGGTAATGTTCCTACTGTGATAAAGAAGCAAAATTCAAGAAATGCCTTGAGTTTAGTTATAGGGAACCCTTATACAATTCGAAAGAGGATTCAATTCTGCATTAAAATATGTAATAATATAGAGGGTGTTCCATTTAAGATAACGAAGTTTTTCAATATCTTATATTGAAATTTTACAACCATATTTTTCCAACACCCTGTATGATTTTTGATATTGAAATATGATACAGGCTATAACCTTGACCTTTATCAATATGATAAAACCTTTAGCTCAAGTTCAAAATGAGCAACTTTGGAAATTATAGAAAAATAGTTCATACCTTACATTTCAACAAATCTTTGGATATTTTCAAAATGGAAAGAGATAGGTATAGGGAATACTGAAGAAACTCACTTTTATTTTGACTCTTATATCCGAAAATAATAAAAAATATAGGACATTCAATTTAAAAAAACATAACTTTGATATGTATCTTTTTTTTGAATCACCCTGTATGTATAAAAATAATTTTAGATTGTGGCCAGAAAAATTCTGCATCTATTTCGTTTATCACAAAAACATTATATTGTATGGATTCCCCTTGAGAGACCGTGTCGTATACGGTGCCCCACCCTGTATATATATATATATATATATATATATATATAGTTTTTTTTTGAGAAAAAGCAGAAAGAAAAGTCATGGTAATAAATATTTTTTACAAAAAATTGGACCGACGTTATTAGTTGATGCACTGAAAAGTATAAAATAATATTACTTCTATTGGTGATGGTACTTTTGAAGTTGTGCAGTTGCAGTTAGATTGATAACTTTTGGCACCAACTTCATAAGTACCATCACCAATAGAAGTAATATTATTTTATACTTTTCAGTGCATCAACTAATAACGTCGGTCCAATTTTTTGTAAAAAATATTTATTTCACACTTTTGAGTGTAACATTAGTCCCAAAAATCGTTGAACGTTCACTATACCATATCAATGAAGATAGTACTTATATCCTATTACCCACGTATATTACTTGCTTGTAGTTGTTATTATCTCAGAACATCGCTGCGGAAATACGCTTGAATATTTTAGTTGTTACCATTTTAACACCGATTTAACTCGAAAACCGTAACTCTAAGGAAAAAATGTTCATTATAAATGTTACTACAAATAATTACATCTTTCATGTAGTATCGAAAAATTTTCAATTTTCGAAATACCTAAATTGTCCTCTCCACATAGCAAAAATACATATTTAACATGCGTCTATCTCGGAAACCTTAACACTTTTGAAAAAATGTTCAATTTAAACGTTTCCGGATATTGTCCTATCTTTAATTATACCAACTCAGATTTTCGATTTTCGAGAAAATTCGCCCCGACCACTCCTTCGGGGGCGGTTTTCGGAGGGAAGGAGATTTCGGATTTGCGTTTTTATGAATATGGGACCATTTCTCAATCCCCTTCTTTCAAATGAATCCAAAATCATCAAAATCGGAGCTCGTTTACTATATAAAAGGCGCGCACAAACCAAAAAAAAAAAGCAGACAGTCGAGTTGTATACCTCCTCCGTTCGGGGTTCGTCGGTCAAAAAGAGGTCATATTTTCTAGCTCTTTACAGTATTGTAACGTATGTTATTATTGCCTGGGGGAATGCAAAACTGCAATTACTCTTTTATACAAAGTTCACTTAAAAGTTGTCAAAATCTTGCAAAAAGAAATTAGGGATGTAGTACCATCCCTAGACTTAAACCAGAGGTATATTTTTGACATCCTACTACATTACTATGATGAGCTGTCAAACTTGTACGAACAAAATAAATCAGTTACTAGAAGTAAGCCACTGATAAAGCCAAAAGTACGTTTAGAAATTGGTAAAAGAAGCCTAATATGTTGCCATAAGTAATTTCAACAAATTGCCACACGAACTGAAAAGCTTAAACAAGAAAAATGTGATAAAATATAGATTGAAAAAAATCTGCAAAAATATCATAAATGGGAAATAATTTCAAATTAAGTAAAATGAACGGTCAAATTTTCTCTTTACTCATATTCTGGCTAAACGGTTTTTCCTACGTCAAAACTGAATATATGGTTTGTTTCACGAATTATGGCTATTGTGTGTAATCATTCACGACCTGCGTACATCACGCTATATACAGGGTGATTCACGGTCGATGGTATCTTAGACGTTTAAGGAAAACTATTCGTATGATCGTTCTGAAAATTGTATTATGTAGATACCTAGAGATCTATCGACTGAAAATATTTTCAGAATTGCGACGTTGCCACTTATATCAAAAAGTATTAACAACTTTGATTTTTCAAATGAGACACCCTATATATTATCAATTTATTAAATTCTCTATCGCCTTCTGATTAGTTTTTCATAAGATACCCATACCTATCTTCAACAGTTTCCTGTGAATTAATTAATTTTCTTTTGTTTTGTTCAAAACAGAGCCCCAAACAATAGCCCATTACTCTGAATTTTAGAATTGTGAAACAATGAAATTCCAGTAATAGCTTTAGAAATACTTCTTAGTTATTTTTGAAGATTTTCTTTTTATGTTATACAGGGTCGCTCAAAATTCTTGATCTTTCCATCAGATCTATAAAGGCCCAAAAATGCGTTTTTTCAAATGGAACACCCTATATTTTATTATTTTTTCAGAAAGAGCATCAAAATACCTTTGAAATGATATATCATGTTCCTATACCTAAATATAAGCAACTAGGTATCTATTAAGGTGAATTATTTGTAACATTTTTATAGTAGGTATTATTATTTAACAAACATTATTTGAGGTATTCCTTAAAATAATTTACCTGAAACGCAAAGATTTGAAGAAAAAGTGTATTCAACACCAGTAAAAACTAAAGATGAACTCCGCCAAGGCCTAATTAAATGCATTGATGAGATAGATGCACGTAAAATAAGAAAAGCTATTTTATTGGAATGAAACGGTTGTCATTTTAAGAATGTATTATAAATGTTTAATTTTTTATATCTCTTCACTAATTATTATTATTAAAACCTCTGTTCTTATCACTTGGTTATTGATTAATTATTAGATATTATACTGTTTTGTAAAGACTTTTGTGTAACTAATCTAACAAAAGATCACAAAATACATACGTATATCATCGTTGAATTGGATTCATTTTCTCAATATCAGTCAATACATAGTTATTACTAATTTTATCTTGAAATTGAGTTAAGGTTGTGATGAATCTAGTTACTCATTATTGTTTTGCCAGGACTGAGTATGATATCTATAAAAGTTTATTATTATTCTTAAATAAATTTACAGAGCACGGTAAACGAATCGTCTCTGCAGTCTACTTGTCATCCCAAAGATGAGTATCGAAACTGTTTCGTAACTCAACATTTTGAATTAGCTTCTAGGAATCAGAAAATTACTTATTGGTTCTATAAATATGTTTATTCCTGTTGCCTTTTTTGTAGTTTGTGAGTATCTGGCATTCTTTTCCTAAACTTTCTGGATGTTTTTTCAATAATTTGATCCATTATCTATGAACAATGAACAACACAAGAAACACTTTTTCTTCCTTACGATAATTACTTGTCAAACTTTCCATCACCATGGTAACCAGCAAATACCTAATATAAAATGCTAGAAATAATTCACTTTAATAGATAGTTGCTTATATTTTGAAAACCTGATCATTTTGGTATGGGAACATGATATATCATTTCAAAGGTATTTTGATTCTCTATCTGAAGAAATGATAAAATATAGGGTCTTCTATTTAAGAAAACGTATTTTGAGTCTTTATAGATCTGATGGAAAAATCAAGAATTTTGAGCGACCCTGTATAACATAAAAAGAAAATCTTCAATAATAACTAAGAAAGAAGCCTTTCTAAAGCTATTACTGGAATTTCATCGTTTCACAATTCTAAAGTTCAGAGTAATGGGCTATTGATTGGGGCTCTGTTTTGAACAAAACAAAAGAAAATTAATTAATTCACTGGAAACTTTTAAAGATAGGTATGGGTATCTTATGAAAAAATAACCAGAAGGCGATAGAGAATCTAATAAATTGATAATATATAGGGTATCTCGTTTGAAAAATCAAAGTTGTTAATACTTTTTGATATAAGTAGCAACGTCGCAAGGCTGAAAATATTTTCAGTCGATAGATCTCTACATAATACAATTTTCAGAACGATCCTACAAATAGTTTTCCTTAAACGTCTAAAGTACCATCGACCGTGAATCACCCTGTATACTTCTTTTTGCATCTCATTTTCATGAAATGTTCTACTACGTTTATAGATCTAAGCTACATCAGTATTTCAAGCTTATATTTTTCAGTATCATGATAGGGTGTTGCTCGTATGTCTGAAGGCAACGACGCAATCTTTATTTCATCACAAAGTCAATGTGATATTTCAGATAATTCAGATGCATATATTTTTATTTTATAGCTTAAGCAATGAATTTGTATTTTGTGTTTCTGCATTATTGTTGATAATAAATCTTTCATATTATTTGCTTATTTAATCAATCGATATTTTGTTCTCGCTAATCATAAGAACTTCCTTGAAGCGTATAAAAAAATTAAATTCTATATTTTATCTCAAAATCGTTACGCCACTGATATACTCAGTTGAATTGATCCATTTTTCGTGTTTTCAATGCAGACGGCAACATTCGTGAAACAAACTTTAGTCACTTTGTTTTTATTGAGAAACTAAAAAATCTGAATAGTCACACGACCTGATCAAACGATTTTTATATTCAAAGAAATTTGTTTGACAGCGTTGTGAGTGGACACAGCAAATTCTATTTACCAAAAATGTCGTATAACGTTAATGAATATAGCAGGTGTGACTTTATTAAAAGGTAGAAGGCTAAATTGAATGATATAGTTTTGTATGGCATACTTTACTATATCCTTATAAGAAGGTTAATGCGTAAGAACAGAGAATCATGCTGCCCATTTTATCGATCCTAATCTCCCCATTTACCGATTTAGAAACAGTACATCTTGCTTGAAGTGTCCAAAAACAACAATGAAACGGTTTGACTTTCACCATTTTGGAATCGTAAACTGTACTATTAAAATTTAAGTTTATTATAGAATGTTTAACATTTTTCCTTACTTCCTATTTAGAAAATTGTGGGTTAGGTATGTCATTCAAAGGGCGTTCATTTGAATGGATATTTTCTATGCAAAAAGACATTTTATGATCTAAAATTGATATATCTCAGGTGTTTTTATAAATATGTGACTATTTCACATTGTATATATTTGGTGTTTATTCATGGACATCTAAAATACCATATGTCTATTGGTTTAACACTGAGCTATCCAGCAATGTTATAACGTAGGAAATAGGAAGAGGACAAAGGGAAGACTGAATGAAATGAAAACAAAAAATCGTTCAAAATAAATTTTCATTCGTTCAAAATAAATAAATAACATATAATTTAAAATACTTTTGAATACCTTGACCATAATATATCAGCTTAACATTGGTAAGAGTATTCCTCAGAAATACCTGATAAGCTTACACACACACTGTACAATAACAATCCATTAATCAAGACGTTTTCTTTCATCCGTTTTTGCTCTTAACTTTGTTGAACATTAATCTACGCATTAGTACTATTTACATAATTACATTTTACTTCAGTGCATATTCAAATATATATAGAAATAACTATTGGTAGTTAAACGTTTCAAAAAGATTGGTGCATGTCTGAATCATCTAGTGGTCGTGTAAAAACCTTTGCTCAATTTATAAATATCAGAGTCGGTCCGCTAAGTCGGACTCGATTAACAAAAGAGCCTAGATTAGATAACTAGTGTTTAGAGGCTAGTGGCGTCATCAAGGAAAGCAGCGAGTTCCTTCAGGTGCTGGGCCTTGCTACCCGTTGCCGTACTGGCGGCTACGGCCCTGCCGATGTAACTAGAAAAACAAAATAAGAATCTTGATGAGAATCCTATACATTATTATAAAAACAAATCAAGTTAGTCATGCTTGGTGCTCTATCAGCAAAATTATATATAATGTATTCAAAGCTAGAAGTACAAATACCGAAAACATTTTACTCGATTTCAGTGAAGAGATCCAGAAGTATTTCAAAAACTCCGGTGTAAATGTATCCTGAATAATGTAATCTCTCTGAACATTTTTCGATCTTTTCACTGCGGAAATAACAGAGAAATACTTGAAAATTAATTCTTTAATGCATATTTATCTTACAACAAATGGGACAAATTGAAGTGTTACACATAGACTAATAAGAAAATTCTTTGGAGATGTGTTAAAACAACTACGTAATGAGAAAGAAAAGTAATAATGCGAACAATACAAGCATATAATAGTCATAAACAATTTATTTCAATTTTAATACCCCTTCAAGTTACCAACATGCCGGATTTTCTGTCTACCCTAATGCTATTATTCTACATTACCAGAAAAGAGAGACGTATACTCTATTCTTCAAGTTCCTTGATAGGATGCAAAGATCACCAAGTTTGAAATGAAACGAAGTCTCTAGAAGTATTCACGGTTCTGATTTGGAAAATACTCATCAACCATGACATGAGTCACATTAATAATTCATGATAAATAATGCAATCTTTCCTGATATATGGCAACAAAGCATGGCGATAAACTTTTCAAAAATCGATTTAAATTAACTTTTAGCAATCATTCAGCACATTTTCAAAAGTATCATTCCAAACATGACACGTCATTGGGACAAAACTCTCTCTTTAAGTTTCTAGGTTTTATACATTTGGAATGATACATATAAGAAGTCGTTCCAGTCGCATGAAATTAATGATGGAGGAGATGAGATGATCAAACTTTTTACTCAAAGAAGTTTGAGCACCTTTAAGGTATTGTTTGATTTAATATAATAATCCTACTTTTTTCATAACTGGTCTAAAATCTTTATAGTAAATTTAGAAGATTTACCAGATCTTAAGGTCACTGATCTTAGCAAAGAAATTAATCAAATATTATTTTTAAACATTTACGATCATCCCACTTTTCCTTATATATTTTGTATCATCCATTTCATTAATTTGTATTTTGCTTTCGTTTGAGCTTCTATTTTCAAATTACTAAGACAATGAGAAAAAGTTTTCAAAGTATGAGAACAGAAGCGCTCACTACTCGATCAATTTAAAATTTGATAACCTTGTTTTCCCACATCAACAGTTCTGAAGAATGTCTTCGTTTGTCTTATGTTGAATAAAGCAGCAGATTCCAGCGAATGGTTTACAATCATTACAAGAGCGCCTGTCAAAGTTGTCAACTCATTAACAGCAGCTCCCTAAATATTATTTATCTATTATCTAAAGTAGCTATAGCACATCGTTCTTAAAGATGCGCTTATGAAATAAATAGTAATATAATGAAGATTTTTAGGTGAATTTCTTATAGAAATGTACCTATTGCGATCGTTCACACTTTTGAAGTTAGAATATATATGTCTATAAGTTAGTCCAAAAAAACATTTGGTTCAAAAGTTTATATATATATATATATATATATATATATATATATATATATGGGATATTACGAAATTTGTTAACACGATAGAGGTCGCAGTTCTGGAGGTATCAAGTTCAAATTTGCCACAAAAATCAATCTCTCAAATATCTCGGCCGAGTTCGTTATTGGGCAATATCGGGTAAGTAGTTTCAAAATGGCGATCGTTCAAAACATTTAAAAAAATTATCAAAAAAGAGCCGTAGTGTAAATATCATCAAAAATAATTTTAGGTTATAGATATAATCAGTACCTACAACTTTTGTTCGAATCAATTTTCCATAAAATGCACAGATAAAAAAATTAAAATTAATAAAGAAAAAATTAGAAATATTAATAAAACATGAACACTCAATATAAATTTGATGTAATCGTACATTTTCTGGATATCTTAATATAGACCCTGATTAAAAAAATATATAGTATATTTATTGAAAAGAAATAGGCGAAAAAAAATCAGCCTTGAAGTGGATTGCGAACCCTGTCTGCTTTATATTCAACAGCCAAAACAAAAACCTCTAACCACAAGGCTTTGACACATACGGCAATTTTATGTAATTACATGTAGGTATACTAATGAAAAGGTTGTTCAAATTTCAATTCAATGAATTTTGAGAAATTTACCTTTCCGCGGGCTACCTGCCATCGGTATTTTTTCAATTACTTTCAAATGAAATATGAGAACTTTGACGCAAACCATACCGCAATAGCTAACTTACTTTTTCTAGTACCTCCTTAACTTCTTTTAAAAGAATACTGCTAATATGAACTTCTGTTTTGCGCACACCCTTAAGTTTCAATTACAGTGCTAGTCAGGTACTAATCACATGGAGAGTTTAAGTATTGTAAAGGTTCATATTGAGATACAGATATACAGATTCGGAATAAGCTTTTTTGAAAAGTGGGTTTTGCAATGGGATAGAAAGAGAGACATTCGGGTATAAAATATAACAGATTCACGCAAAAGTACTCAAGTACACAAACATTCTAAAATTATTTCCATTAATTCCGTAGGCGAGAGTCGCCAAGCGCCTTCGCACTTTATATGTTTACGGGAGAAGAAGTTTTCAAGAAAGAGTATGTAAATGTAACTAATGTCTCTTCTGTGAATAACAATTTTTTTTTGGTCCTAACAGTCGTATAAAATAAATAAATTCTAAAAATCAAAAATGTATGACTTTATCTTAGAGAATTAAATGAGAACAATAAACATTACAAATCTAATGTAATAGAGAGGAACATATAAACCACCTTTTCTGTCAGAGATAACCAGATATCATATTGTTGAGAAAATTTGGCAAAATTTTGACAGTTGGATAAATTCCTCCGTTGATTTATTGAGATCTTTGTAACTATATGAAATTCGTGTCGATAAGCAGACTCTTTCAGAACTCCCTTTAACTTAAATAAATCGGGTAGTTTATAAAAATTGTGTAACTGTCACCGCAGTGTAACTTGAACAACCTTCTTGTTGAAACTAAATTTCCCCCAAAGTTAAGAAAAAGCCGTTGTAATAATTTCATTATGACGAAGCTGTAGATATTTGACAGCTCTTGGGTTACCTTCGCTAAAGAATTGACCTATGATAAACATATGTACTCTAATTCATGAGACGGCAGAAGAACAATCCTTCGGTTAAGATTTTTATTCTGAGCCTTAGAGAGCGAAGTGTGTGGCTAGAGTAAAAGTTGTTTCAGTTGGATAATTTATTCCCAGCTTAATGCAAAACCTGTTTTACGGAAAAGTTATTTTGAATTTGTATAATTAATGCAAAGATTAGGTATTTCTAATCTTTGATTAATGTTTATAGCTATGCATGCAAACATTAGTCAAACATTCTAAGCCACAATGATAAAGCAAAAAGCATACATACAATACTAGTTCCAACACCGAAAGAAACGTGAAGATATGACTTCGAAAATCTCACCTAATTACTCTTTTATCAGGCACAACATCAGATTGATCTTTCTCTCGAGGTTGAGGTTCATCTTTTCCAAAAATTTTACTGAACCAACCCCCACTCTCTTTTTTACTGGAACTAGAACATTCAATTGAGTCTCAAAGCAATCACACAAGAAAAAATCATATCTTCACATGTTCAATTAGGGGGTCATACATTTTTTTAATAACTCTTTCCAACAATAAAATTACAATCTGAAGTGAGAGCAAAATATATTAAAGAGAATCCTTGAAGTAATGTACAAACTCAATATTAATTATTTTTGTACAACTTTTTTTTACTAACAAATACAGGGTGTTTGCCAAATAGTCGGGCGAAGTCTATTTTGTAAATAACATCCTCTGTTAATATTTTAAAAATCTGCGTAAAACTCTAAACTTATATATTATGTAGTTATTTTCAACTGTTTCCACATAAGTGAAATCCTTGATTAGAAGATATTTGCTGTCTGTTGTGACTTGGTACTATGTAGTCTATTTAAGATAGTACTGGAATGAGATTTAGTTTTATTAGTGTGTTACATTGATTTCTAGCATTGCGTTGCCAACTGTACAAATTAAAATTTTAAATAGGAAAATCATCAAAATAAAATAATATACTAACAAAATTTAATGTATAAAATATTTGAATCGACAAGAAAATCTTTTATCTCTCTGTAACTATTTCAGACAAAACATATTCATCTAGAGCATTATATGATTATTTATATATCTGCATCTGTTACAGTGACAATGTCAATGTCAGTATCTAAATCAGCTATCAATTATATTTTAATGAGTCAGATTAATAACTAAAATTGGCTTAGTTGTCTAACAAAAGCTACGCATAATAGTAATCTATACTAAATTTATAAGACGCAATTTATTATAAACCGCTGCATAATCCAACCCTCTCTATAAATCTAATATCAATAATCAATAATGTTGCCGGGATTCTAGTATCAAATTGCCACTCGCGTTCTTATCCTTTTGAATTAAAAAATCTCGCATTCAGGCCGCAGTATTGCCTTCAATCTATTAGTATTCATTTTCCATCGATTGAACTACATATCAGTATTTTGTGGATTTCTCTTCATTCGAACCATATTGTTTTGACTTCAAAGTACGAGAAATATACATACCTTTGTAAGAGCCTATAAAGTAAACTTTGACAATTTTTTTATCAACTTTCATGATTTAATAACGTCTTTAGAAATGTATATTTAAATTTTGCTTCAATTCTGATCGGTCAGAGTTCGTGTCACTACAACCTTAAATGAGCAACATGGCTACAATATCAGATAGGAAATTTTAAGCGACTTTTTTATTGACTTTTCAACAACCTTTGACACTGAGAATGTATTGATAATCATAATATATAACAAGTTCATTTTCAAACATCTCACTTTGATTAATACTATTTTACAGAACTGTCATGTTGGTAGGTTATGTTTCGTATTTAATTTTAATTTAATGTTACCTGTTAATTACGAAACCAATACCAGTTCGTGGTATTATTATTATTATTATTATTATTATTATTATTACTATTATATTTATATAAGTGAAATATTTTGAAAGATGAATATGACCGAAGATATTAATTACATACTGTGACAGGTAATCTTATTTCTGTTTAACGATTTCTTGGGAAATAAACCGTTATTATTATTATTAACTTTCCAGAATATCAATCCACCTGAGACTGTAACTGATTATATACTTAAATAGGCTAGACAGTAAGAATCAAGCCCATGCGAATAAAGCCCTCAAATAGATCAGACCTATTGCTATTGTTCGCACAAGCACACGAGTTCGATATTTTTCTCAAAGTTGTGCCGTTGTAGTTTGTTGTTGTAGGCACCAACTCCAAAATTACCAATAGAATTATTGTTTTGTATTTTTCAGTGCAACAAATAATAAAGTCGGTTCAATTTTTTGTAAAAAATATTTATTTCACATTTTTGAGTGTAACATTAGTCATGAAAATTGTTGAACGTTCAATAATACCCAAAAAGATATAAGCTTAGCTTGTACTTGTTATTTATTATTCAGAGATCTCAAAACATCGCGGCGTAATTATACATATTTCAGAATTTACTGCTGTAACTGGAAAACCGTAACTCAATTTAAATGTTGCTACATATAATCTTTTCTTTAATTTGGCGGTCTCATATTTTAAATTTTCCAAAAAAATTTCTCTTCCACATAGCGGAAATACGCATATCACATATTTCAGACTTTACCATTGTGAAACTCGGAAACCGTAACTCTTTCGAAAAACTGTTCAATTTAAAAGTTTCTGGATATGGTCCCCTTTCTAATTTTCTAATCTCGAATTTACGATATTCGGAAAAATTTGCCCCTTCCACATAGCTAAGACACATATTTTCAGACTGTAGCACGGAAACCTATGATTATTTTGAAAAATGTCCAATTTAAACATTTCCGGATATGGAATTTTCATTAATTCTGTCGTCTCGGATTTTAAATTTTCGAGAAAAATTGCCCCCTCCACCCAATTTGGGGGCGGTTTTTGGAGGGACGGACATTTTGGATTTGATTTTTCTAAATATGGGCCGATTTCTCAAATCTTCTCTTTCAAATGAATCAAAAATTGTCTAAATCGGATTACGTTGACTATGCAAAACGCGCGAACAGTCATAAAAAATAATATAAAAAAAATGCAAACATACAACCGAATTGTACACCTCCTCCTTTTTTTAAGTCGGTCTAAAATATTTGTAATTTTGACTTGTTCTATTTATAAAATGAAAAACAATTGATATAATACAGCCGTTTCCGAAACAGCCCCTAATATTTTCCTGAATAAAGTATAATAGACACATAAAATGGACGGATTAATCCGAAGAATTAACCATTTAATCATTATCAAGTTTAGACATTACTTCTAGTCTGTTTACTTTTATGTGTTATATCAGCACCACTATATTTTAGCACCAAAACAATATTCTTGTTAATTGAATTAATTATTATGAAATTAACTGCTACAAAACAATGTAGTAATAAACCGATTCATTTAGATAAAACCCCCAACAAATCATGCAGTAAATGAATTGAGAAATAATGCAAAAAAAAACTTACCTGATGTCTCTTTGTCCGGCCAAAGTGGTCTCGAATCTGGGATGAACATATGTCCAAGCTCCTTGGTTCTTGTGTTCCTCTTGACACCAGCTGATATTAGCATTCGGATATTTAGCGCATTCTTGTTTGAGCAGATCGAACGGGAATGGTGTCAACTAGAAAATATATGAAATATTGGAAACGAATTCATAACTGGTAAATATGAAAATTGCTCACCTGTTCAACCCGTGTAACAGCAATCTTTGATTCCAGATTCTTTGCCTTGATAGCTTTAATGATGTCATAGTACACTTTTCCAGTACAGAAAATGAGCTTTTGTACTGAATCAGCATTTTGGGAGGCTGGCCCATTATCTGGAATGATCCTCTGGAAAGAGGTGCCATCCTTCATATCATCAAATGAACTTCTGGCTTCCGGGTGACGTAGCAAACTCTTAGGGGTCATCAGAATCAAGGGCTTCCTGAAAGGTAAAGCGATTTGTCTTCTAAGAATATGAAACAGATTAGCAGGTGTAGTGCAATTGGCTACAATCCAGTTTATGTCGTGCAGCTGACGGACAGCGAAGTCTTCACTTTCTGGTGGGAAGTAGTCAGGATCGTCACTTGACATTTGCAAGAAACGTTCCAAACGGGCGCTGGAGTGTTCTGGACCTTGTCCTGCAACGAAATTACATTTACATTAAATGACAAATCGTTTATGATTCAAATATAAATAATAACATACCTTCCATTCCATGGGGCAAATAAAGTACCAAACCAGTTTGACGCACCCATTTAGCCTGACCACTAGACAAAAGCTGATCAATGATACATTGAGCAGTGTTTGAGAAATCACCGAATTGAGCTTCCCAAATTACTAAGGCATTCGGGTTGGTCATAGAGTAGCCGAGTTCGAAGCCAAGAACACCGTATTCTGATAATGAGCTGTTGCAAACTGAATATGGGGCTTGGTCTGGATAGAGATTGCAAAGTGGTCTGAAATTTTTTTACTTGTTATTAAATTGAACAAAAAGTCTCTGGACGTCACATAAGATATTTTCATTCAATATTACCTATATGTGGCCTTGTCTACAGTTTGATGGTGCAATACATGATGTCTATGTGAGAAAGTACCACGTTCAACATCTTGTCCAGACAATCTAACGTGAATACCCTCCTTCAACAAAGAACCAAAGGCCATAGCTTCACCAAGAGCCCAATCAGTAATACGGTTCTCTACCAGTTCCATTCTTTGTTTGAGGATACGTTCAATGCCTGCAATAATGCAAATTCAATAATTAAAAAGAATATGTCTAGAAAACACAATATCAATAGATTTTATTACCTTTGTGAATTATGAATTCTGCAGCATTTGGTGGTGGAGATGAGAATCGTTTACCAATGTGTACAAGGGTATCTTCAATAACACCTGTTGGATTAAGTTTTAAAGGATCTTTACCCTCAAAGAAACCAGACCACGGACTATCGATCCAATCTTTGTATTTAATGTGTGTTTCCTGTTTAGCTCTTTCTAAAGCCTCTTCGCAAATTTTGTCGTATTTATCCTTAACATCTTTGACTTCTTCTTTGTTGACAATACCTTCAGTAATCAATTGATCAGAATATTTTTCCAGGACTGGTTTGGTAGCTTTGATCTTGCGATACATGAGTGGCTGAGTGAACATAGGCTCATCGAGTTCATTGTGACCATAACGACGATAACAAACCAAATCAATTACAACATCTTTGTGAAAAGTGGATCTCCATTCGGCAGCCATTTTACAGACATGGATAACACTCTCAGGATCGTCAGCGTTAACGTGGAATATAGGAGCGTTCACAACTCTAGCAACATCTATAAAGTTTCAAAAAAGCGTTGATAATCCAAAAAATACACCAAATTTATGTAAGTATGAAATGATTCTATACCTGTACAATATGGCGATGATCTTGAAAAACGAGGATCAGTAGTGAAACCGATCTGATTATTGACGACAATGTGAATGGTACCGTGGGTGGTATAAGCGGGTAGCTCTGACAAGTGCATTGTCTCAAAAACAACACCTTGACCAGCAAACGCAGCGTCACCATGAAGTAGAATAGACATTACTTTTTTCCCTTCTCCATCGCCTCGATAAAACTGTTCGGCTCTTGTTTTACCTTGCACCACTGGATCGACAGTTTCAAGATGAGAAGGATTAGCAACGACGGCCAATCTGATGTTCTTGTTTGTAACACGGTTCAACCTGATGACCAAACGGATTATAGAGAGAGAAAAAAACATATATTTTGATATACCTCTCAATATATGTTCCCAAATGGTATTTGACATCACCAGATCCGTCATCAGCAGCTTGCAAACCAGCAAATTGTGTGAATAGCTGATGAAGAGGTTTGCGGCAGACATTTGCCAATACGTTCAAACGTCCACGATGTGGCATACCCATTACTATACTTTCTACACCCAATTCTGTAGACTTGTCAATAACAGTTTTCATAGCTGGGATTAGAATTTCACATCCCTCAAGTCCAAATCTTTTTTCTGAAGACCACTTACGAGCCAAGAATGATTCAAATCTGTGTAGACCAAAAAAGATTTGATGTCCGTTGCAAGATTAAAAAATTCAAAATCATACTAACCCATGGGCTCGAGTCAACCGAGCTAAAATCAACCTTTTCTGATCTGCTGTTAGATCAGTCACTCCAGGCGTCTCCAATCTCTGCCTAATCCAATTACATTGCTCTAAACTGTTGATGAACATGAATTCAACACCAATATGTCTACAGTAGGTAAGTTCCAAGCGTCTCAAGATCTCACGTAAAGGTAGTGCTTTTTCCTTACCGCCAATAAAAGTAGTAGACGGTAGTTTGAACACCCTATCCATATCAGTCTCTTCTACATATGTATAAGTTATTCATCAATTTTTAAAGCAATATGAATAAATCGACTTTTGTATTAAACATGTTTTGTGATTGCGAATCTAGGACACAATCAATTGTACATGCTCTAGTATAGAGAGATATAGATAAATGACATGCTCAATACAGAAGTAAATTTATCATATAATAAAAGACAAATCATCGAATCAGCTTGAAACATTTCAAGAAGCAATAAAGCTAGAGAGCGAATAGAACAGAAAATATGGAATGTTTTACCGTTTTCATTCATTCTTCAAGTATGGAGACCGAGAAAACATTTTTAGTCAAACAACAAAAATAACAAAGGAAATATTAATAAACACAAAAAGTAATTCACTACATATTTTACCTCGATTCTGATTTGCTGCAATATTTTCCAATGAATAGATTTCTCTTGAATTTTATTCGATTCTTGACGATATATGAATTTTATTTTATTTTTTAAAATCTATAAATTTGAAAAACTCGTCAACAGTTTACATTTAACAAACATGAAATTATATCGCCTACAAAAAAAACTGAGAGAATCTCTCTTTAACAAAACTAAGACATTTTTCCCCTTTAGAAGATTTTAAAATAAAAAAGCAAAATTGCAAATATTTGTTTATATAACCTTCAAACAAAAATATATAGATAATAACTTAAAATTGCTACCTAATAGGTTCTTAAAGAAAGAAATTAAAATATCTTACGTTGCATAAATTGCTGCACTTGCCTTTTCAGTTCTTCTGAGTATGTTCTGGATGGGTTGTCTAGGTTAGAAAACAAGCAGAAAAAAACTTACTAACGGAGAAAAGAAAACAAGAGAACACAAGCTTAGTGCAAAACTGCTAGCAGTGAAATAAAGAAAAAATGTGTTATTGATTCAGTTTTACAAATGAGACACATCATCTGAAATTTGCTTAATTCAATAATTTTGCTTTGGATATTAAAAATAGAATAAATCTTGGAATATTTTTACATGTTTGATTTTGTTGAAAATGAATTAAGCAAATTTAATCTAAATATTAATAGAATTCATGATCAGAACTAACATAATAGTTACAAAAAATAATATTAATTATGACAATTATTAGGTCTATGTTAACACTCACTAAGTCTTACCAAAATTATAATTTCTGTAGACCAATTCTTGTGGTGTATGATCATCCAAATCGGCGCTGTTTATACCAAGAGGATCCAATTTTGCGATATGATGTCCACGAATCTAGAAATTAGCCCACACCTCTTTCTACGCGTACCTTTCCACAATGATTTTACTATCTACCCATGGAAAAACAAAGTTATACCCGAAATCAACAATATTTTATTTCAAGGTGTCATTTCTTAATCAATTTATCATGCTTTGTTTTTCCAACGGCATGGAGTGTCATAATATAAACTTTAATGAAAACCACAATTTTAATCTAGAGTTCAACTAAATAAAGGAAAAAAAGCACTACAATAAGCGACCAACTACAACCAACTATATCTTGTGATTTTTGATAATGTTTCAAACTGAACAACGACCCGTCCTTTGTTCTCATAGAAGAACAATTAGTGAAAAAAAGGTATGGGTCGTACCTAGTTTATGCTGACGCATAATAACGTCAGGTGGTGAACCTGCAGTTTGCGATATAGTGGAACTACGATCTGTGTACATGATACCCAGCGGATCCAGTTTAGCTATTAAATGACCACGGGCCTATAGGAATAGTGAAATGTTACAAATATTGCAATATATAAATACCCTTAGATGATATTCAAACATTATTTGAGCAAAATGATATACCCATGATACCCGTTATATAAAAAACTGGTATAATATTAAAGGAACTCATGTGAAAAATATATTGATTCATTCACAATTTCTTGCCAATTTCTAATTTTAAAATTAAATATTTTAAAAAAAAGTCATATATTGAGTCATTCTAAACTGAAACTTCGCATAAGCTCCTCATAAAAGAACGCTTTTTTATCACAAAACATGCAAATGCAGTGGTAAACAATATTATTCTACCAAGCTTACAGGGCATACTTTTAATTAACAATGACTCATAAGGAACAGAAGTTATTTGTTATCAGAAAACTATGAATATCCATATTTCAGAAAAGTACTATCAACAATAATTATAAACGTTTATTTGAAGCTTTTCTTCTTGAAAATCAAAAAGGTGACGTAAATATTCTCATTTTCTAGAAAATTCTTATTGCAACCAAAAACAAATTTAACCATTTGGTTTAATTATTATCTCAAAATTGTTATATTCAGTAATTATTAATAATAAATAATGAAATTCTAAATTCCAAAAAAATATTACATGTAAAGTTAAAGAAAGGCAACACTGTCTGCCGTTTTCCCAAATACATTGCCTATACCCCGACCACACGACATTCCCAGTGTAGAACGCAGTATAGAATAAATGTTTCTGGTTCTCTAAATTCAAAATAGTTTTAAATTATTCGCAACGGCTTGACTATGAATACCTACTATTAGTCAATTGATAACAAAGATATTCACTAAAGAAGCATACTATTTCTGAGCTAGTAATGTCAATTGAACATTTAATGTCACTAATAAATATACTTGATGATCCACTATTATTTTATGACGATTTATTACGATATCTAGATTATCTTAGTTAGGGTACAACCGATGTTAAAAATGCCAACAAGCCAGACTATTATGTGCAAATAATAAAATATATGAATTAAATAAACCATACAGTCTGAAGCTAGATTGTAAATAATGTGATGAGGAACATTCTTAATAAGTTTTCTGATCATGCAATAAAAAGCTTTGATATCAAAGTGGAGGAAAACATTTAATTTTCTTTCATTTGGCATTAGGCCTTTTGTTGTTTTTAGAACATACGCTTGCAGACCTGAATTAAATTTGAAATGAAACTAGCATGGGAAAATTAAATCGATTGATAAGATAACAACAAATATTCCTCATCAACATTATCTAGTAATTACCAATTCAAACTTATGAATAATTTCTAGAATACCTCAATTGTTGAATGAAAATTTCAAAGAGTACATAATATATTTTGTTGGTTTCTCGACAAATATTCCGAAGTTTGAGTAGCTTTGCATTGATGACTTTCATAACATCAACTCACTATTACTAGACAGGTACCTGATAACTTCTGATGATAGCTTGGACAGCCAAATGATCATCGATGGTCTTCTCACTGACTTGACCACTACCACCGAAACCAGCAGCCCCACTAACGACTCCAGATGCAAATAGGGCACTGGCAGGTATTTCATTCTTCCCTAATGGAGCCAGAGATGGAGGAGGCTGGTAACCCGGCCCGCCTTGGGCTGAGTTTCGGAAATACGAATCCCACGACTAAAGTTATGGAACAAATGAAGAAAAGCTGATAAAAAATATACAAAACGTATTTGCTTGAAAAAATAAACATGTTTTATTTTAATAAAAACTCACCGGAATTGAATAATATCGACATGACACAGCTCATTACAAAATCTTGTGCTAAATTTGAAGCTATACAATCCAGCTGCTCATTATTTGCAATATTGATTATGGTGATTATAAGTAGAAAAGTTGCAAAGTTCATGATTGTACTGAAAATTTTGAGGTTGTTCGCAGGAATTTGACAATGACTTTTATAATATATATACTGGCTGTTCCGAAATACAAAACATTAGCCGTCCAGGGTTAAACTGGCCGTCCAAAATTGACAGATATATGGACTCAATATAAGAATATGACATTGAATGATGACATAATTTAGATCTGGCCAGGCTAATGGTTTGTATTTAGGAAAAGACTGATAAGTAGAAGTGGTCCAAGTCCAGCCTTACTACAACATAAAAATGACGTCCAATGTATAACGTGATTTATTTTCATTTAACAATAAATAACTTTATGAAACTTTCCACTCTCTAACTCTGAAACCGTTTTTTTATAATGTTCCATTTGGAGGATTTTTTGTGGAAATAATCATCAAAATCGGAGCGAACGGTAGAAGCGACGAGGTTGTTTCCATCTCGATGCGGGGTGGTTTGTCGAGGGAAGTCATAGGTAAAGGCTTTTATTACATACTTGTGGGAACCCACGACATCCCCCTTGAAAAAAACTCACCCGTGCAAAATCCGATATTTAAGAAAAATCTAAAATTATGGTACCACCACATTTCAACTATGGAGTTTCTTAAGCCGACTAGAAAACTTGGCAATAGGTCAGTATAGTATAGTATAAGTATAGATTATAAAAGGGTGCGTATGAAATGGAAACAACCTATCGTCGGCGGTAAATAGTCATCGACGGTGCCAAGTGATAAAGTACAGAAGAATTAGTAAGAGTAACAGAATCTATTTTTTCATGGTATATGGATAATAATAATTTAGGCTAGTTTTATCAAAATAACACGGACATACCACTCGCACTAGGCACTAGGCAATAGTGAAAAACTAAGCTTTAAGATACAAAAACAGTTCAACGATTTTGATGAAACTTGTCTTAAGATATTCTTATTATCATTTCCAACAGTTCGTCCGACGTCAAGATTGAATAAGATCATTTGTTTTATGGGTCAATGTGTAGAACAGGTTCCCACCGATTTTTTGCAAATTTTTTGGCTAGTTTTGTAGTTATATATTATAGAAACACGATCCAATTCAAATTTTAGCCTGCTAACTTCACATTGCCGAGAAAAAATCTAAAGTTTACTATTTTCACATGGAATTTTTCCTAGGTCCGACTCATATGACAGGCTTATGCGCCATCATTCAGCTACAATGTTCACTATGGTGACGTATTATCGATAGTTCATTGGTTATGCATTTATTTAACGATTTTTGTATTCGATAGAATTTCAAAGAGGTAGGAAAGTCGTACAACTTAATCAGACGATTTTTGTATTCGATGGAATTTCAAAGAGGTAGGAAAGTCGTAAAAGTAAAAAGAGATCAAAGATTGAGATAAATTTGATTCTAATTTCAATTACAGTTGGGATATACCTAGCTGGAATAACGTTTTGGTAATTAGTCCGGCATAGGTGACAGTGCGTTTTAGAAGAGGGATTGATACCTACCTTGTCCAGCCTAAAAAAAACTAACGTCACGTTTTAATGCAATTTCAATAAACATATTGCAATTTTGGTGAGCATAGCGTCTGTTTTCAGTTAAACTGAACAATTATCAAAGTTCTTGAAGTATAATAAAAAAATACTCACCGCATGGACACTATTGGGATCCGCAAGCCAAGCATTATACATATCTTCGACATATTGGCCAGAACTGCCACTCAGGAAAGGTTCTGCAGCAGCGGGTACATTATAGTTTCTGCATTGGGTACATACTACTCCCGGCGAATTTCTCACTACCAACCAAACGGCAATTTTTTTCCCCTGAGGACCCACTACAGTGTTGACCAGTGCTCGTGCTCTATGCATTTTTATTCACTGAAATTAAGGTAGATAAATGAAAACTAATGATAAATACATAAGATTAAAACAAAATAGTTTCCTATACAAACTCAAGAACTTAAGTGATCTATTGAAATTATTATTATGAACCGCTTGCAGTCGGTTCCATAGAGTGATAAAAAATTGCTAAATAAATATTTCATTCTTCATTCCATAAGTTCAACTTCTAAGAATGAACTTCTATATATGAAAAACTTTGCCTACCAGCCTCTACATACAAAATAATAGTGTAAATTTTCAATGCGCTATAATTTTTCAAAATGCATAAATGCAGAAGTTTGAAGTAGATAAGTACCTTATGTAGGTATGTTCAATGTTCTCATCAAGATTCTAACCTACAAATATGATATAATTCTGGAATCTGGAACATTGTTTCGGCGGTAAGCTTTAACATAAATAGTTGTTTAGTTATGCCACCTTCTGTTGACAACATACTATTGCGTAAAATTTATTTTCTCGCGGATCAGATGCGTCACGTGTTACTAATTTTACCTGAAAAATTTGGCAGCTGTCATGTTGTGAATATTATGAATTTTTGTAAACGCCCATTTCGAAATAGACTAATGAATTAAATATCACTGACTGATCAGAAAAATCATTGAAATAAAAAGCATAAAAGATTCTTCTCAATAAATACATCCCAGTAGAGACAGTAGGTAGTAGGTAGAATACTAATGTTATATAACTAATTACAGTGGCTTTTTAATTCTAACTGAATATTTTAATCAAGACTTCTTATTTACTTAATATCTATCTTGAAAATACTTTCCAAATTTTAAAATGCATACCTAGATGTTAAACGCCCCACTTCTAACAAGCACTGGATTTTATCGCACTGAGAAAAGAAATTTGACAAATGAAAACTGATTAGCGATTCCCGTATCATAACCGGAGTAACGAGTAGACACGAACATTTTAAATCTAGACACATGATCAAATTCCATAATACACAAGATTTTGTTCTGTGCATTTACTTATCTTATGTTTGAATAATTATTTATTATTCATATTTCTTTATCATATTCTAACAGTTTTAAAATATCTAAAACATTTAAGAATCTACATTAAATAGGAAAGCGAAAGTATCCGTTTATATTTATACATATATTTTATCCATAAAAGGTACCTATGCTTGAAAATACTGGCCAAATTAGAGCGCTGTGTGCCAAATGCACCTAAAAGTTAAAGAGATAAATAGAAAATACCTAGCGACCCTAGCGTGTCAGCAGAGAGAACATACAATAATGTTCTCTCTGCGTGTCAGTCAGAATTCATTGATTTTGTAGAAAGTCGGCCAAGGTGAATAATTTTGTAATTTCTGGGTTATATTGAGGTATGTCAGGGTTACCATCAGTTACAGACTAATCACATAAAGTCATACCTAGATTAAACCACAAGTATATTATTCCTTTAGGGAATAATGAAAAGGGATTATAGGATTAATTAATTAATTCCCTCTTGCACGCCAATCACTATTTCTCAAATTAAACAATACAATATGAAACAATATAAACAAACTCAAAAGTGTCAGCTTCAAACGCATTAACTATTATAAAAAAATCAAACGCGTTTGTGGTTTAGTATTGATTGAAATGGAAGAAAACGAAGAATCTTTTAGTAGTAGTTCTTTGTCTCTGGTAGGTACACCTCCAGAAATTATATATTAAGTAGTCGTAAATAAAGTACTACTCGCAATAAAAGCTATCATGATTGACTGCTGGTATAATCTATTATTGGTATTTTTTCCGTTTTTGACCGAGTTCATAAAAGGAGTATATAATTCGGTTGTATGTTTGCTGACATGTTCTCTCGAAAACATCCTCTAGATAACTAGAAGAATTTAAACAAAATCGAATATTTGATATTGAAGAAGAAATTATTTTTGACCAGCTTAAAACTGCTCAAAGCCCTCCAAAATGCGACTTTGTTTATAGATTTTTTGCTTATTTAACAAATAATAAAATTGCAATTCAATGTAGGTACATATTTATTAAATTTTTATGTGGTTCTGTTAACACTCAGAAACAGCAAAGTTTGACTTTAATTTCTGCTGCAGCTTTAAAAAATTTCAAATTTCTCCAAAAAGAAAAATCCAGGTGAAACTCGAGAGAAGAAAAAACTTCTCTATGTGAAAATACATATACCTATGATAATCACTCTATGGATCGAGGTTGAACATTTGATTGTAGATTAAAATGAACAATTAATTTTTATTAAAAGTTTTATGTGGTTCTGTTAATACTCAGAAATGTGAAATAGGCACTAAAAATACAAAATAATTTTAATTTATTGTTAATGGTACTTTTGAAGCTGATGCCAAATTGCCAAGAGTCTTCTATCTAATTATAACTGATACTTCGTCGAAGTACCAATTCCAACAGAATAAATATTATCTGTATTTTTTAGAGCCAGGTTTACTAACATATTATTTTCAATTTGGTGTTGCTAGAGTTCTGATTAGACCAGAAATCGGTATTTTTTTCAATGGCAACACACCATGTTTTTATATCACTATTGTTCTAAAGTTGCTTTATGCTCCGTATATATATATATATATATATATATATATATATATATATATATATATATATATGTTACAGTCAATTTGAGAAAAGAGGCCGTATATATACAGCGCAGGCCGTTTATACTGCGTACTTATTTTTATACAGTTTGTGAAACAATTCAATATTTACATCTATTTACAAAGAGAACCCTAATAGAATTTTGACTATACCCAAATACTCGCTCAAATATTATTATTCTATGGCAAATAAAACTGATTATTTCGATGTTCATTAAAGACTCTTTTTATCAAAAAACATTTAAAACATTGAAAAAGAAAATATTAAAAAACATTCGAAATAATAAAAAAATATATATTTTAATATTTAAATACAATAGAAGCACCCCTGTATAGCACCTTTTTGAATACTAATTTAGAGGTGATGTTTGAAAGAATACACTAAATAATACGAATTTCCATATGCATGTGTTAAAATAAATCACTTATAATTAATTAGATAATGTAATTACCTTTCAATTTTCTCTTCCATTGTTAATCAACGTTTGATTGTAATAACTACAACTATAAAATCTCCTGGCAGTTAGAAACAAAGAAGAAATAAACTGACAACTTTTTACGCGCATTTTATATAATGCCTAGTCAGTTTATAATTTGTACCTTATTTCATATATGGCGGAGCAGTTCCAGCAATATATATACAGGCTAGACAGTATATATATTGCCCAATTTCATATATTGACTGTAACATATACACGCGGAGACGGATATCTTATTTTAAAAGATTTATAACAAGAAAATATTTTCGTGTAAACAGGGTCTGTCCAAATAGTCGCAAACCTGAACAACTTTGTTTTTTCTTATGGAACATGTACAATTTATATTTTTTATCAGATTCTACGTAAAAAAATAATATTATGATAACTACGCTAATTTAAAGATTTATACTTTGACCTTGAAAAGATAGATAGTATTCTGACTAAATCAAGTCATAATATTGAATATTGTATTCATTTAGGTTATACGGGGTCTTTTCAAAAAATAAATATGTAATAGTTTCATATAAACATCAATAAGTACTTTTTTAAAGGGATTGTATGTTTTTTACTAGGCCAATGGAAAGAACGTTAAAATTTACATAGGGATGCCGAAAAAAATTACATAGTCACAATAAAATTAATAGATATTAAAGATATCTGCAAAAGAGGAATTTTATATAATGTTTATTCAAATTTAAAAATTAAAATATTACTTGTCCTTTTGAAGCACTCTTCTTGCAGACGAGTAGATTATATCGTGCTCTCTTCCATACCATGGCAGACCCTCATAAGGGTGCTTCTTGAAGGTTAAAAGAATGTCTACATGCTTCTCTTCATTTATTTGGGGATTTTGCTGATTTCTCTTACTGTAAGATACTGAACCTGAATCACTAAATCTATTTAATAATCAGCGAAAAGACTTTGGTTCTAGCGTCTATCTGGAAAGCGTGCCACGTATGCTCGAGATGACAGTAAAACATTTTGATAATTTTCACCTAGCACGAAAGTCATATCTCTGAATCCTTCAGCACTGGAATTCATTTTTAATCTGAGAAAATTTTTGACAACTTAATATTTTACCAGCACTTACATTTGAATAAGATGATAAGACAGCTAATAATTTGACAGAAATTTTACTTAAACTGATATTCCAAAGCTGTAATTTTGTACGGTCATTCCTATGTAAATTTTAACGGTCTTCCCATTGGCGTAGTAAAATTATAAAATCCTATTTGAAAAAATGTACTTATTGATGTTTAATAAAACTATTACAAATTTATTTTTTGAAAAGGCCCCGTATAGTTTAAATGATATTTTGCAAGTGCAATACAATCTTCAATATTATAACTTGATTTCATCAGAATCTTACTTTATCTTTTCAAGGTCAAAAGATAGAAATCTACAAATTAGGGTAGTTATCTGTCAAAAGTTTTAAAAAAATAATAACTCGACAACTGATGGAAAAGGCTTAAATTCACATAATGTATATAATTTTTTTGTAAACTGATAAAAAAATATAAACTGTACATGTTCCATAAGAAAAAAACAAAGTTGTTCTGGATTGCGACTTCTGGACAGACCCTGTATATACGAAAATTTTCTGTTATGAAAACATTCATTTCCGTGAGGGTACTACTTTTCAATTAAGAATTTAAGAAAGGTAATAAAATTGTGTCAATTTTTCCTATTTAATTAGATTGCCAAATTAGGAAAATTTGAAGTCGTTGATAAATTTGTCTATTTGGGATCAATGCTACCTAAAACTGGTTCTTGTGAATTTGAAATAAGATAACGAATACAAATACATAGCGCGATCTGTCATGGTTAAACTCTTTAAAATCTGGAAGTATCGAAGCATCACTCAAAACACGAAAATAAGCATACTTAACGCACTAGTCTTTCCAGTCGAATTGACGCTTTCGAAATGTGGGTGTGGCCCGGGATGATGTGTGTCCCTTGGGCTACTAGAGGAACAAATGCAGCTATTCTAGAAAAAAATTAGGTAAGCCCTCCCAAAAGATTATCATCAATAACTTACGGACGAATTCTGATTTTTGCACATATTTCCCGTGATGAACCTGGAGAAAAATAGTCCAGAGGTATCCAAGGCTCGACAGTCGTTGGACGAAGATTTATTATTATTTTCAGGTTTTTAATAATAAATTAATGAAAATGATTTTACATTGTAATGTAAAAAAACATTAATAAGGAATTTTGAGATCTGTTGAATATATGATTGAAAAACTTGGTGTTGCCATTTAAAAATATATTATTTTGGAATCTATTCAGAAATATGGCAACACCGGAATATTTTTTTCAATATCTTACCACCTACAACTATGTATTTGGAAGTACTAATATCCACCTCTTCAAATAGAAGAATTTTGTCCTCCATCAGATACAAAAATATTTCTGAATAAATAAATCTGAATTCTTATTTCTATGGAGGGGGGTTGAATAAAATTATGATTAGGTAGATACGTTGTATGGCTGATTTTATTGATTTGCAATCATTTTAAAGAACAATCCCATTATGAAGGCTCTAGATATAATATAAACAGAAACAAAGAACAAACATTATTGTAAGAATCTCATAACGCATAAAATTAAATATCTAACAAAGCTGGCTTAGTTTCTTTAGCACATTTTAAAATAGACTGCATCAATTTCACAAAACCTGTATCTTTAGGCTTCTCGAGACCTCTAAGTAATCTATTTTTCATAACAGCTATAAATTCTTTGTTACTCAGCTGACCGTCCTCTGAAAAAATACAGATGTGAGTATATAAATCACCGATTCCATTGCAAATAATCTTACGGTTTTCATCGAAAATAGTAAAAACAACATGAATCACATGATCACTCAGATCTACGTGTGCAACAGTTTTTGCAACGTGTTTCAAGGTTTGCTGATCAATTGAGGCACCAGCTATGTGATAGAATGTAAGAGCAGTATCTACATCATTTATGTTATTTAAAAAGTGGAAAAAGTTCAAGTAATCCTGCTTTGATATGCCATGCCCATGATCTCTAAAACTAAACAAAAAATACATCAAATTATGACAAACAATTATTTCATTTATAAGACCGTACGTTTTCTTCACGCGTTTCAGCATCCGTGCCTTTTTTTTCTGAGGATATCCGGCATAGGCCAGCAACAGTTCTGTGAAGTCAGCCTCACTTATGTTCCCAATTTCATCAGGATTCTTGCGCTGAAATTCGAGGCTCAAGATTTCCCTTTGTAATTTCTCTTGAAAATCTAGGAATTTTTCAATTGTCAACTTTTGCTTCAAGTTTGGACCAAAAAAGTATGTTGTTAGTGCTGAATTCACTCCCTAAGAGATTGAATATTATTACTTATCCAATATTCGTCATAACAGCCGTAAATACTAACTTTAAAAGTATTTCCAGTATTTGCATGATCTCTGTGTCTTGAACCAATGCTTGTTTGTTGTCTAATTAGTGTGGCAACTTTTTCAAATTCTTCACAGTCTACATCGCCGTCACCATTAAGGTCGAACATACGGAAAGCTATCTCAAAATGTCGGCGCGAAGCTGGAAAACAGGAATAGGCTCAACTGTTAGATCTTTATAGTATACAGACATAATTAGTTGTATGGATAGTTTTTAAAAATATATACCAGAAAACATTTGATATAAATGTTTCTACAACAACTCCAATACTTACTCGACAAAACGGTTAATAGAAATATGTAGTCTGAGAAAGTTATTAATCCAGAACTGCCCAACTTGTAGAAAATGCTATCTTCATCTAAAGTTAGTTCTAATTTCTGTTGGACGGTCTGTATAAAAAGAGAATCTATCATTATAAACCTAAATATACACAGTATTGGTTGAAAAAGGAGTTATTTGTCAACAGATATACCGTTGGGACTCAACCATATGAAATCATACCTTTTTTGAACAATTTCAATGCAAAGTAGACAAACAACTCCTGTAATAAACACCAACATATTAAAATCAGCCAATTTACTACACAAATTACTGAAAAAAGCAAATAAGGGGTGTGCTCTTGAATAATAATAAATCAAAACTTAGATAATTTTACATTTTGTGTGGAAAAGTTAAATTAAAATTAATTATTTATATACCTAACCAAACTAACCACAGCCAATCAGAAGCTCTAAAACATTTTTTTACACACACCAAATTATTACTACAAAGGCACTGTTAAATTACAAGCCTCGCTAGGTCTATCTAAAACATATAATCTCTGTCAAACTAATGTGTATTCCAGTATGTGCAGTGGAACCACGATCATCTTAATTCTAAATCCAAATCCAATATGAGGGTATAGAAACGGTTCTTTCTGTTATTTCGATGGAGTTTGGATGAATTCAATTCTTTTCATAATAGAATCTAGTTCGATAAACTATCCTCAAAAACAATTACAATATCAACACCAACTATTCAGAATTCTCATTTGATTTGAAATTTTTGCAAAGGAAACATTTTGAAAAAAGCCAAACAAACATCTTCCATGCTACAAAAATATATAGTTTAGCATGCAAGAAAACTTGATACAGATAATTTTACCTGGAAACCGTGCTGGAATAAGAGTATACAAAATTCATTTAATGGAAAAACAGACACTATCTCATACATAGGGTGTAGATAAAAATATGGTAGTGGGATAATAATAAATATTTTTTTGATCTATCACAAATTGAATACATACCTTCGGATCGTAACGTTTATACTGATCTAGTCCCAAACCTGAAACGGGAATCCTTATAAGAGTTATTATATAACACATAAACAAAAATAAAAGCAGACGTGATCTGTCTTCAGAAAATTTTCTTCATTCAAATAGCAGGGAGCAGGGCTCTTTATCCTCTTATATATTCTTTTATGTAAAAAAAATTATCAGGTGGCCAGTAAAAAAACGCCAAAACCTGTCGACGGCGTGTTCTGATGATTGCACGCCCGAATACAATTTATTGTAATTCTATGTACCTAGTTATTTTTACTTTACAGTTCGGTGTAAAATGCAGATATCTGAACCAGAAGATATTCTCGAATTTAAACTCTACCACAACACTCGTATGTTAGGATGTAAAAATAAAATTTTAAACTTTCATTATGACTTTGGAAAACAACAGAAATAAGAGAGATGAGCCCGCTCAAGAACATTCAATTAGGTATGTTGATCTTTATTCTAATTCTATTGCGTAAGATCATATCAATCATTTATCTATCATATACTCAAATTAAGCAAAATATGCATGCTTCGTTATTGATTGAGATGCACACAAGAAACGAAAACTGGTAACTGGTAGAAATAGAAAAAAAGGCGAGTGTTAGAAGTGAATGAATTGAATTAGTCTATATTTAATTCATGTTAGCTCCAATGTTGTATTTTCGGCTTTACAGTACAGTTCGGCCAGTTATAAGAAACCAGAGAACACTATCTCAATAAGAAAGTGATCAATGAATATACCGAATATGGTGGAATCTACACTCATTTGTTACTGAGAAAGTGAGTTATGTCGGAGCAATTGAAATATAAATATAAAATCCATATATACAGTGTCTTCAGAATTGGTGATGGATGTATGGATATCTCACAAAAACGGTTAAATGGTGAAAGCTTTCATTAGTTCTTTTGGTAACACAGTGCCCTTTATAAAATGCTTCTTCAGTTTAAATATTTAGGAAAAAACTAAAATCATACATTTGAAAAAAATCCTAATTAGCTTTTCAATGTTCCATAACAATCGGTAAAAGAAATTAGGTAGTTGTTGATGCAAAAATAAGGCAATATGATTTTAGTATACCTATATAATGTTGTCCATACATTGATTATGACAAAGGATATTGTATTTTTCGTATAGTTGGCAAATTTGTATGGTGGTTAGTGTACGTCTCATTGGTCAGATTATTTTTTTAGGTTTTAGGGTGGAATTCATAGACGTCACTCAAACTTAATATCTACTACACTCAATTTGAGGACAATTTGAGTGTGAGTGGGGATCTAGCCTCAAATTGGGATTTCGAGATATGAAGATCGTTGGTCCTCAATCATAACTCAATTTAAGGGTTGGATCATGTGGCAACCCTGTTCTTAATGAGTGTATCCATCACAGAGCATTGAAGTATCTCTCTGTTCTTTGGTATGTGTAGATAAACCATGAACTACAATTTTCATACCCTGCCATTCTGTCATTGTCAGTTGCAAAATTTTGGATTTGAATAAAATTAAGAACTTTATATTTGATATGGCGCAAAACAAGAAAAAATATATGTCAGTAAATGAGAAATGCTTATTTAAAGAAGCTACGCGTCCGCTATTCAGCAGTTATAGTACAAATTAAATAACTTTATTCTGTGGTTATAAATTGTAAAGAAACAGATGAGCCAGTCTTATGAATAAATATTTTTTACAAAAAATTGGACCGACGTTATTAGTTGATGCACTGAAAAGTATAAAATAATATTACTTCTATTGGTGATAGTACTTTTGAAGTTGTGCAGTTGCAGTTAGATTGATAACTTTTGGCACCAACTTCACAAGTACCATCACCAATAGAAGTAATATTATTTTATACTTTTCAGTGCATCAACTAATAACGTCGGTCCAATTTTTTGTAAAAAATATTTATTTCACACTTTTGAGTGTAACATTAGTCCCGAAAATCGTTGAACGTTCACTATACCATATCAATGAAGATAGTACTTATCCTATTACCCACGTATATTCCTTGCTTGTAGTTGTTATTATTGAGATCTCAGAACATCGCTGCGGAAATACGCTTGAATATTTTAGTTGTTACCATGTTAACACCGATTTAACTCGAAAACCGTAACTCTAAGGAAAAAATGTTCATTATAAATGTTGCTACAAATAATTATATCTTTCATGTAGTATCGAAAAATTTTCAATTTTCGAAAGAAATTGTCCTCTCTACATAGCAAAAATACATATTTAACATGCGTCTATCTCGAAAACCGTAACACTTTTGAAAAAATGTTCAATTTGAACATTTCCGGATCTTGTCCTATCTTTAATTATATCAACTCAGATTTTCGATTTTCGAGAAAATTCGCCCCCTCCACCCCTTCGGGGGCGGTTTTCGGAGGGAAGAAGATTTCGGATATGCGTTTTTATGAATATGGGACCATTTCTCAATCCCCTCAATCATCAAAATCGGAGCTCGTTTACTATATAAAAGGCGCGCACGAACCAAAAAAAAATAATAAATAAAGCAGACAGTCGAATTGTATACCTCCTCCGTTCGGGGTTCGTCGGTCAAAAAAAAGAAATAATATTTCCATCGACTCTATATCTCATATAAATTCCACTCTAACTAAATTTCTCAAGAGGATTGTTGTAATCTTTCAAATTTGTCTAAAATTCTCATTGATGATTTCAAAATATAACTCACAAATGTCTTACCTTGGAATAGCTAAATAAACATTATCTTCCACATAATCAATGAAAACAATAAATTCGTTGAGTTATTCATTTTTAATGAATAGATATACTATATATACATGTATATAAATTAATATTAAATGCAATGAACAAAGCCAGAATATTTTACGAAATTATAACAAGCTGAAAAAGTGACATTAAATTGAACTGAGTGCCAAATTGGCACCTTAATTTATACTCAATATTGAGAATCAATTGAGGGGCCTTTTGAGTGTAGTTTCGTTCTTGAACCCCAAATGAGTGTACGGTTGATTTGAGTGGAATTTGCGGGTGAGTGGAGAAAGAGTGACGACTATGACTATGACCCTCCGATCTCGTTTCTTTTTATTTTAGTTGACTATGGGCGCAAAACAAATTTTAAGCTCAAAAAACGTCCTATCAGAAAAAGACTTGGAAAAAATTATCCAAGCTAGCGCTCTAGTAACATTAGTGACATCGAAGTTAATGAAAATAAATTTTAAACAGACTGGAACTGTAAAAGGGATGAAACCCGATCGATGAGGTCGATTACGAGAAAGATTTTGTTAAGTAAAGATTTTTACAAATACAGCTTTACCAAGAAATATCGAAAACCAAAAGAAGAATATCATTTATATCAGACCCAATTTAACAGGCAAAACCAAAGATGCCATCGAACCTATCACTGCATTCAGTTTATTCCTTACTGACGATATACTTTCCGAAATATTGATTCACACCAATGCAAAAATATTTGAATTGCAAGGAAAATACAAAGTTAAAACTGCCTCCAAATCACCAACATCGATGGACGAAAAATGTTTACACATATTTTCAATATGCGTTATTTGTTTGTAGTTTCTTGAAAAACCCAGAAAATCAGAAAAAATGTGAAGAATACATAGTCACAATTTATATCTTATTCTTAACATTTATGGCAGAAATATATGAAAATATTTGTTCTTATTTGGTCGCTAATGTTATCCACAAATTTTAAGGCAACTAGTGTTTTTGTTTTTCGCTAATGTATTTGGTGCAATGATTGGAATATTTTTATTATTTATTTGTTATTAAAATATGAGTTTATATATTTAATTATGAAATAAAGTTAAAAATAACTAAAGCTATTTTAATTGAATGATTTGATTCATTGGAATAATTATAAAACTAATTTTATTAAAACCACTCTACAAGAAGTGTGTGTGTGTAATTGTGCGCATGATTTCTAAAACACTTTCGAATTGCGTTCCAATTCCAGTTCCTGACACTTCTCACTGTTTTCGAACTGCTGGCTTACTATATCCTCGACAACAATGAAAGAAGTATTGAAATAGACACTACTATGACTCTGTAGTCTGTAGTATTTGTTAGCAATTTTGAGTTATTATCAAGAACTACATTTTAATGAATCGTTTGTAGCTGATGATGAATGATGTATGATTCTCCATTAACCTTTTCATTGAAGTGCGTTCAATTACAGTTCTTGACAATTCTCACTGTTTTGAGATTGTTGACTTACTATATATAATAATGAACTGTTATTAATATAAGATTATATCACCTTATCTCATTCGTATTTCCTCTGATAACAAAACCATGTATTGTACTTTCCTTAAAATTACCATTCTGGATAAGACCAGCAGTTTAACTTACGCATAATTATCGATACCACAAAAGATTAAAAAGTACTACAATCGTTTGTACTGTTTGTAGTTTTAGATGCGACAAAAAATTTAGGTTTTCAACCGGTAGAGTCTGCAGTGTTTACTATAATGGAAGCAAACTAATATTTTTTCTTGTCTCTACTAAAAACTACAAACGACTGTTAGCACATTCCCGGGAAAATGCCATAAAAACATCAAAAAATGTAGGAGTAATTTATTTTTTTCGGATTTTTAGGGTTTCCTGAAAAATTACAAACAAATAAATTTCACTACAATCGTCTAAGTCGTTTGTAGTTTCTGGAACAACAAAAATTGTATTAAATTTATTCTATGTAAATTAGTTTATTGGCTTGGTAATATTTAAAAAAATCTGGTTTGTCCACTCACACGACTTTCCTACCGCTCGCAGACAAATTCCAGTGAATAAAAATCGTCCGATCAAAACGAACAACAATGGTTATATTACATTTTTTTGCAAGGTGAACCCCTTAGCAAGAATCTGAAGAATTATATGCTTTTTCTCAGAGATGGCGCTATATGTGGGTTGTGTAGAGCTTTCAGAAGAATATTTTAAGCAAGTTTAATCAAAATCCTTAGAGCCGTTTTCCCGCTATAGTCTTGAGCAAATCACGTTTTTTGGCTATAGCTCCGCACCCAGTGTATACAAGATTCTCATTCAGTGCGACCGGCGAGTGGTATTTGTACCAAACAAAATAAAAAAGAAAGCAACAAAATACACCGATCCGTTCCCGAGATAATGCTGTCACAGACAGACAAAACAAATTTCTGAAAATATGTTTATTAAACTTAGAAAACTCTGAAACGTCAATATTTGTAAAAATCTCGATACCGAAAATTTCACACGATTACAATATGTACTTACCTCATACAGCTACTATAGTAGCGTAGGAAAGTAAAAATTGAAAAACAACTAGTGTCACTACAAAAAACTACAAACGATTGTTAACAAATTCCCGAAAAAATGCCATAATAACATCAAAAAATATAGGAGTAATTATTTTTTATATATTTTTAGGGTTTTTTGATACAATCATCAACATCGTTTGTAGTTTCTGGAACCAAATTTTTATTAAATGTATTGTACGTAAATTAGTTTATTGGCTTGGTAATATGAAAAAAAACTGTTGTCACTACAAACGATTGTTAACACATTCCCGGGAAAATGCCATAATAACATCAATAAATGAAGGAGTAATTCATTTTTTTATTTTTAGGCTTTTATGGAAAACTACAAAGAAATAAATTCTACTACAATCATATACGTCGTTTGTAGTTTCCGAGAACAGTCTGAAAGGAAATGATCGGCCCAATGTCGCAGCGGCAATCTAGAAAGTAGACTACTACATGCTCATGCCATGCATTAAAAGGTGGTGGGTTTCATTCGTTTATGTAATCATTCACAAGCTAAATACATCAGGCTATACTTCTCATCGCATCTCATTATCATGAAATTCTCTACTACGTTTCTCGGTCTAAGCTACGACATCAGTATATCAAGCTTATCTCGTTCAATACCATGAAGGCAACGCAATATTTATTTCATTAAGTGTCACAAACTCAAATTGACATTTTTCAGAGAATTCGGGTGAATAAATTTATGTTTTATAACTCAAGCAAAAGATTTGTATTTTATTGCCTTATTGTTAATAATAAATCTTTCATATAATTGCCCATTTAATCAATCGCTATTTTTTTATCTCCCTAATTATATGAGCTTCCATGAAACGAATAAAAAAATTGAAATTGAAATGAAATTGAAATTGTATCTGGAAATCGTTACGCTACTGATTTACTCCTGTCAGTTCAATTGATCCGTTTCTCGTGTTTTCAAGCCAGACGCCATTATTCGTGAAACAAACTATACATAGTCGTAAGCGATAGACTGAGACCAGCGTCGTGCCTTTCGACGGGGTCAACTGTTGAAGTAAAGCAATTTATTACACAAAAATTAGTTTGTTAAATTGTAATCGGTGGGTGTATTATTTAATTGATTAAATAAATTATATTCAGTTTACCGATGGAGTCGTGCAGCAGTATATGTACTACGTAATTTTATTGCCTGTGCACCGTTGTTGTCCTCTATATTGTTACATCCCAGATTTTATTTGCCAGTGGTGCCGACCTCTGTGGTTAATATGTTAGATCAATAAACAGATCTAAAGTCGCGGATTCAAATTCAAGTGGACTCTTTGTACTCGTAGTTATCTTTGTGCATTCACTATACAGGCTGTATCGTAGAAAACGCCCCAAGCTGTAACTTCGTTAGTTATTGGCGGATTTTAAAAATTCAAAAAAAAAGAATGGTTTGATATATTCTACAAGATGTCAGTAATTTTATTTTTTTGATATCTGCCCTTAGTGACAGCGACAGTCAACTTTTTTTTCTAAATTGAAGCATGTATTCATTTTTACGTCAACAATCGTTGTATATATATACTTTTACTACCCCTACGCTAAATAGCCTAGTAAGAAAAATAATATTATAATCGAGTAAGATTTTCGGCGTCCAGTTTTCAAGAGTTAGGCCGTTTTTGTTGCTTTCTATTTAGATTTGTAAGGTATTGATTGATATGGATATGACTCACTGATGACATAGATTGGGTATTCTGCTCATTCTGCTCGAACTTGTTGTTACTAGTTTACAATAGCTGAAACGTGTTCTGCTCATGACAGTGGCGTACAAACGGCTCTAACGAAGCAGGAAAATAGTTATGCTTAACTGAAGTGTAAAATTTTCTGGCTAAACACTTCATCGTACGACAAAATTAAATTTGACGCATAAACGATCTCATGACCCTGATCAGACGATTTTTATATTCAATGGATTTTTTTGAGATTGGTTGGAACGTCGTAATAATTATATATGTAATATGTAATTTTTTCAATAAAATTTTATTGAATGCAATGAATTTTCAGCTTATACTGCATCCTCACACATACAATTTCCACATTTAGGGACGGGTCACCCTCACCTTAGCTTTGATCTGGGGGATTTTTTATGAAACTTAAAAATCATAATCTAATTTAATGAAAAGCTTGGCAAATGATTGATTTTTTTAACGAAAAGGTTAATATTCATCAATCTAAAATCTGTAGTCAAGTTGGTACCTACTAAAGAAATATAATAAAGTTAATTAGGTAATTGAATCACTTTGATTTAAAATGCATCCTAGAAAATAAATTCAATAGGATCTCCTTGCTTTTCTTCAAAAAATGAGAAAATTATGAGATTTTTCAGCTAACAGAATTATCGAAAACTTTCCTCATTTAACAGTTTTCTCCAGTTTCTGAGATATACACAAATGACAGAAGCTACAATGACAGAATTCAAATTAAACACATCAAAAGAATCTAGGGAATAATTATAAAATGCTCAATATCAAAATAATAAATAAGAAATTTTTGCTTTGAATAAATGGAAACTGCATGTAGAATATAATAATCAGGTAGTGGCTATAAGTGTGACCAGGCTTCCTAGGTGGAGGTTTCCATAACTGTAATACCCAAAAAAGTATCTCTGAGCTCTATGGCTGAATTTTCGTGGATTTTTCGCTATATTTTTGTAGTATCCACTGGACTGTTTTGTGAGACTCAGTCAGAGGATTGGGACTTAAAGGTGGAGGGTTCCACTTTATGTTTTCGTACCACAATCTACCAAAGTTTTGGCCCGGGAAGTGGGGTAGAATAGCTAGTATGGCCATAAAGACAACGAAAGTATGACCTACTTATGCAACAATAACCTATTGTAACGTGAAGACTTACCCGAATAATGAACTACACACACTATGCTCATTCCGGAAAACACGGGAGACATCAGAGGCAACGAGAATAAGTCCTGGTCTATTCTCGAAGCCATATACTGAGAAATAACCTCCAGAAACAAAAAAAACAACACTGGAATCATCTAGAGTTTTTTAGGTTAGATATATAATGCTGATGACAATGACAGGATAGTTAGTTAGTAATAGATAGTCAGTCGGTCATATATCATAGACAGTAGAAAAGTCTTATAAAGTCCGAGAAATAAGTGTGAATATAAATGTGTATATAGTCGTGTAGTTATTGGTATAAATAAATAAGTGAAAATAAATCGAGCCCAGTTTTAATATAAATTCCCGTTACATTGGTGTCAGTGTGGAATCAGTGAGTGATTATAAAATTGGACAGACTTTAAAAGACTGCGGTTTCCTGCAGATTTGAGTGATTTTAAGACTTTTTGTTCGTTTTTGTGTTAGTATGAAGACTCTTCAGTTCGTTCTCGTTTGAAGATTTTTCGTGCGTTTTCGTGTGAATGTGAAGACTTTTTCTCCTGTTTGTGTAAAGAATTTTGTTCCATTTCGTGTTGAAGATTTGAAAAACTGTATTGACTAATTGAGTTAATAAAGAAAATTAAAAATGAAATTAGTGCAGTTAACAGTGAAACAACTCAAAGAACAGTTGGTGTAGCGGGATTGTGATGATTCCGGTAATAAAGCGACCCTCCAGAAACGCTTATGGGACACTTTGATTGAAAATAGAGAACATCTTGATGTGTTCGAGTTCCACTCTCCGGAAGAACTGTTACTGAAAGAGGAGATTGTGATGATTCCGGTAATAAAGCGACCCTCCAGAAACGCTTAAGGGACACTTTGATTGAAAATAGAGGACATCTTGATGTGTTCGATTTCCACTCTCCGGAAGAACTGTTACTGAAAGAGGTGAAGGAAGGAATTTCTAGAAATAATAATGAAAAATTAGAAGAAATTTCTAGCAATAATAACGAAAAATTCGAAGAAATTTCTAGAAATAATAATGAAAAATTTGAAGAAATTTCTAGAAATAATAACGAAAGATTCGAGGAAGTAACCAGAACATTTGGAGTGAATTACCATGAAGTCTCGAACAACTTTGAAGAAGTTTCTAGAACTCTTCAAGATGAAATTAAGGATGTTTCCAGTAAAACTGACAAAAGACTTGAAGAAATTTCAAGAGCAGTTGACAAAAAATTTGTCACTACAGAAAAGAACATGGAGCTACTGCAACAGAAAATCAAGACATTGGAAATGGCAGTTGAGAATGGTCACTGCAGTGTACAAAAAGATGAAAATGCGAGCCAGACCTTCAAAGGCGAATATATAGGGGATTTAGCCGCAGGTGGTATGAGAGTTAAGCTACCAAACTTTGATGGGAGTGCTCTTGGTCAACCTATCGTAGGCAATTTGAAGCACTGGCAATGGCTAACCAGTGGACCGAAGAACAGAAAGCTGTTTCCTTAACTGCTGCTTTACGAGGTGATGCAGCAGACATCCTTAGGTCTATTCCGGCTGGCCATGCAAACTACCAAGTCTTGCTTTCTAAATTAGAGAATCGGTATGGAGATAGCCATCTTCAGCAAGTATACAAAGCCCAATTACGATCTCGGGTGCAACATGCAAATGAGAGTCTGCAAGAGTTTGAGGGAGAGGTAGCTCGTATTGTGCGACTAGTATATCCTACAGCGACCGATAGCTTCCTTGATGAAATTGCGGTGGATTGAGGGAGAGCGAGCTGCAGAAGGCGTTGAAGCTGGCCAGACCAAAATTGCTAGAAGAAGCACTAGCTATTGCTTTAGAGCATGAAGCCGCTAGCCAAACTTCCCGAGGGCACCGTGTTAGAGCAATCGATGAAGAAGACCAATCCAACAGAGAGTCCCTGTTAGATATGATAAGAAGGCTAGTTACAGGGGCACAATCAAAGAAGAGAGAGCCAAGGTTTTGGAACTGTGGTGAGCTACGACACGTACGCCGCAGTTGTAAGAAGAAGGTGGCACAGTTGGAAAACTAGAATTGGTCGAGATGAGGGGGCAATCGTCGACCTGCAGAGAAAGTGCCCCAGTAATAACGGTCAACGTGTCATCTTCTGGCGGGGCCTTAAGTTTATACATTGATGATAGAATCAATGGAGAAGACAGGACACTCCGGTACAACAAGAACAATAGCAAGGCCAGAGCTCATCCAAGATCATTCCCGGATATTACCAACAAAGGTCCAACTCAGAACAGCGACTGAAGAGACAATAAAAACACATGGTGAAGCGAGCATGACCATCAGCATTGGCAAAATCACCATCAAGCACAGAGTTTTAACCGCTGACTTATCTGATGAGTTTATTTTGGGAATGGACCTTTTGAAGAAGCTTGGGGCTGTGTTGGATGTCAAAAATGGTGACTTGAAGGTCGACAATGAAGAACTGCCCTTTCACGAGGATGACGAAGATGTTGTCCGATTGATAACGACTAGTGAAGTAATAATACCCGGCTATAGTGAAAATCTGGAAGTCTGAGACTGGTAGAAGAAATAAATAATAAGGAATTTCTGAGAGCTAAAGCTCTTGTTCGAGTAGGAGATGTCGTTCCTGTCAGAGTAATGAATCTAAAGCAGAGCCCCATCAAGTTGAGCAAGGGAAGTATGGTTGGAAATTGTGTTCCTGTATCAGCGATATGCTCTGTAAGAACAACTAGTAAACCATCCAGAACCGGATATTCGAAAGAGCTGATTGATATGGTCATCAAGACTGTCCAGGACTAGACGAGAAACAATTACGAAAAGTGAGAGATATGCTTGTAGAAACTCCAGGACGTATTTGCGATGGAAGAAGAATACAAAGGTAAAACAGGTATAGTGACTCACACGATAAACACGGGGAATGCTCAGCCAAGAAGACTTCCATTGGCCAAAAGAGACAAAGCCGAGAAAATGATTCAAGAAATGAGAAAACAAGGAGTCATTGAGCCCTCAAATAGTATAGTCCATGGACTTTGCCAGTAGTACTCGTGAAGAAAAAGGATGGTTCTACAAGATTCTGTGTAGATTACCGACTTCTGAATTCAGTCGCTAAGAAGATAGTTATCCGTTACCCAGAATAGATGACACCCTAGATACTCTCTCTGGGTCACGATGGTTTTCTACACTAGATATGAAAAGTTGATACTGGCAAGTTGGAATGAATCCCGCAGATCGAGAAAATACTGCTTTCTCGATAGGATCAGGGCTCTGGCAATTCACTGTGATGCCGTTTGGACTATGCAATGCTCCCGCTACATTTGAGAGGCTCATGGAAGCAGTTTTGAGAGGATTGACATATCAAACTTGCCTAGTGTATTTGGATGGAAAATCATTTGAAGAACACTCGAAGAATTCAAGAGAAGTTTTCCAACGATTGCGTGAAGCCAACCTGAAGCTGAGTCCTAAGAAATGTCATCTTTTCCGTGGTGAAGTAAGATATCTGGGTCACATGGTATCTGGGGACGGAGTCACGGCAGATCCAGAAAAGATAAGTGCTATTAAGGAATGGCCTATTCCCAAGGACAAGCATGAGATTAGAAGTTTTCTGGGCTTGTGTACCTCCTACCGTCGGTTCGTGAAAGGTTTTGCCAACATCGCTAAACCTTTAACTAAGTTAACAGAAGAAGGCAAAGAATATTCCTGGAATGACGAGTGTCAGAGAGCTTTCGAACAACTGCAAGAAGCTCTTATCAGCGCACCAATCTTGGGTTATCCTAGGCATGACGGAAAATTCGTGTTGGACACAGATGCCAGTAATACAGCTATTGGTGCTGTCCTCTCTCAGATTCAAGACGGGCAGGAGAAAGTGATTGCCTACTTCAGCAAGGTTTTGTCCAAATCGGAGAGGAATTATTGCGTTACCAGAAGGGAACTGTTGGGAATAGTGAAAGTCTGCGAACACTTCCATAAGTATTTGTATGGTCGCCGCTTTCTAGTTAGAACTGACCATGCAGCGTTGAAGTGGCTCCTACAATTCCGTAATCCTGAAGGACAGATGCCTTATCCAGAAGACCGTGCAACTATAACTGCACCCACTGCTCGAAGATGGAAAAGAAGCTTTGCCCTATACGACGAACAACCGTAGAGAATGAGGAATGGCAGCCCGAACAAATGAAACTGGCCCGAGAGAACGACTCATGGTTGAGAGTAGTCTTGGAGCGGATGCGCCGTAAGGAGAGGCCGTCTTGGCAAGATATAAGCTTACGAAGCCCAGAAGTGAAAGCATATTGGAGCCAATGGGACTCTCTTGTGTTAAGAGATGATCTGCTGTATAGAACCTTTGAGTCTGAGGATGGCACTGAATCCAGATTACAACTAGTTTTGCCAAGAAGCAAAGTGCCAGAGGTACTACGTCAGCTACATGATGGAGCCTCGGGTGGGCATTTTGGAATCACCAAGACTCTGCAGAAGGTTCGGGAGCGATTTTATTGGGTGAATTGCAAAGAAGATGTGAGACAGTGGTGCCGTAAGTGTGAAGTGTACGTCGACCAATTGAGAGCCAGAATGGATAAAGTCCATGAGTTAGCCAGACAGAACATCCAGCATGCCAGTGATCGAATGAAGCACCACTACAATATTCGATCAGCTGATGGAGTCTTCAACGTGGGGGACCTTGTTTGGCTGTATAATCCCCAACGACGTCGAGGCCTTTGTCCCAAACTCCAAAGGCAATGGGAAGGGCCATATGAAATTATGAAGAGGATAAATGACGTCATCTATCGTATCCGAAAGTTACCAAGGGGAAAACCTAGAGTGGTGCACATAAACCGACTCGCACCATACACTGGATCGAACAACCAGGAGGAAGCACGAGTGGTTCTTCAAGAAAAGAACGTTGAGGAGCGAACTGTAAGTTTCAATGACTTCATGTCCAACTACGCGGATCGGAAGAAGGTCAGACTCGGTGTGACAGTTGAGGTTCAACAAGACCTTTTCAAACTACCAGCCGACGTTTCTATTGCCCATTGTGTAGCGGAGGATCTACGTATGGGCCGAAGAATTGCTCTGATGTTTAAAAGGAAGTTTGGAAGACTGGATGAATTATCAGCCCAACGACCAAGAGTAGGAAAAGTTCTGCGACTAGCAGATGGTAATCGGAACCTCTTCTATTTGGTTACGAAGAAGATGTCTAGAGGAAAACCCACTTACAAGGACATCTGGCATGCACTGAAGAGCCTAAGGAATGAAGTCAGGAATTATGACATCAAGAAGTTGGGTGTTCCGAAAATAAGCTGCGGGTTGGACGGGCTAGATTGGAAGATTGTAAGAAGCATGATCGAATACATCTTCCAGGACGCTGGTGTGCAAATTACCGTGTGTTGCTTCAATCCAAAAGGAGTGTACTCGGGAAAGGCGATAGACTGTTACTTCTTCAACAAGGGTGTTTGCCTGGCAGGAACCAAGTGTAGATTCCGCCATGGAACGGAAATCCAGCAAGGTACTACCAAGGATGATTTTGATCGGGACTATCAGATGCTAAGGAGGGGGCAGTGTAACGTGAAGACTTACCCGAATAATGAACGACACACACAATGCTCATTCCGGAAAACACGGGAGATATCAGAGGCAACGAGAATAAGTCCTGGTCTATTCTCGAAGCCATATACGGAGAAATAACCTCCAGAAACAACGAAAACAACACTGGAATCATCTAGAGTTTTTAGGTTAGATATATAATGCTGATGGCAATGACAGGATAGTTAGTTAGTGATAGATAGTCAGTCGGTCATAGATCATAGACAGTAGAAAAGTCGTATACAGTCCGAGAAATAAGTGTGAATATAAATGTGTATATAGTCGTGTAGTTATTGGTATAAATAAATAAGTGAAAATAAATCGAGCCCAGTTACACTATAATAAGTGAACTCTCATAAAACAAGAGATTGCTAAACGATAATTAGCAAGTCGCCAGCATTAAATCCTTGTGAGTAGCACTACCAAAACCAAACATTATCTAATCTTCGCCAAAATCATTAAGATGGACTCAAATCCCGTAGGTATACGAAAGTACCAATCCAATAAAGAGGGAATCGTGCCAACCGACTTCACTGGGCATTTGAACATCAAAATTAGCTTAAACATGACTGAGTCTCTAACTACTGTTCACTAAAGAATTCCGTTTTGGAAAAACAACTGCTAACCAATGAACTACGGTGTGGCTACGGCCCAGAAACGCTTAGTGCTCGACAACTGTTCTTGGAATTCATAGACAACTAGGAGTTAATCTAGCAAAGATTAGACACCAAATAGTGTTGGTGATATCACACTCGTTAGAAGAACTGAACTCGTAGATGATTGTACATTATCATTAATTTAAATCTATCCACGAAAATGCGCGCCTAAGGAGCATTTCTAGAACAAAGTGAAATTGATGGTCTACTTGTAAGGTAAATTAAGTGGAGGCATTTGACAGAAAAAAATGATTTTCAGTATCAGGCAAACTGTTTGAGCTGCTTTCTACGGAATATAATGCAATCTGAGTTTGCCCAGAAGATGTAGAGCAAATTTAAGCATATGACTATTTCCTATATTTTATAAATTAAAATAATACCTCAGCTTTCAGTAGGAAAATGTAGTATTAAGTGAATTATTATAAAAAAGTGGGTGCTTTGGTTTTTGATATAATTTTATTTCCACCTAGATTATTTTGATGTGTTCAAAAATTTCGTTTAGAAAACTTTTCCACATGTGACTATTTCTTATGGTGAAATTTCTCAGAAAACAAAGAACTTTCATTGCTGATTAAAAATTAAAAATAACTTTACAGTAAGTGCCAATCTAGTATCGTACAAATCACAATAAAATAATATCCTATAGTACTACTGAAGCCCATTCAATGTACCTACAGTATTATAGAAATAAATTGTTAACTAACCGTCAGGCTGTTTCAAGCCAGGAGTCATAGACCTTAAAAAATCATCTGGTGTCATGTATATTTCATGTTGATCAGCTGTGGCTCCTTGTACTTGCAGAGTGGCGAAATAACGAAATACTTTATCCGGTGTTGAGTAATGTCTAATACGGTTCTCATACTCAATGATCTAGTTAAACATGCAGAAAATGTGTTAATGACTATTTTATTAGCAGCAATTGAAGTTTAGGAAATAATTAGTTGACAGTTAACGCTGTGAAACTCGCAAAGTCGTCCATTTACGTGTGAGTGATAACAGAAACATAACCATTATAGATATAATAATTCTATTCTAATAGGTCCTTGATTGTAATTACCAGTGTCCATATATGATTATGAAATTTAAATAAAAACAATGATTTGAAATCAAATGACAGATTACTATCTTTGTCAACCATGGATAGTGAGATCAAATTTTGACTACAAGTTTCTAAAACTATAAAAATAAAATGGTTCGTATTATTGAGATAAAAATAGAGAAATTATGAAGAAATCCTACTAGAAATTATTGTCTTAGATCTTGAAGAATGAAACAAATAAACCATATAAAGTTTCCAGTTTTTAATAATGTAAGAAATTATTTTGTCAATGTGATTAAAGATGATTTAATCCTATTAGAGTTCTGTTCTTTGCAGAAGTGAAAAACTCTAATGAACGTTACAGTTAAACAAACAAGTGCGTATAAATAAAGCGCAGGTAATTAAATATTCACTGGTAAATAATTCCCATTATATAGGCAATTAGAGGCCGAGTTAGAGGCATAGGTACAGATGATTATTTAGAAATAGAGATGACTATCTTCCAAAGAACAGAACAAACAGGTAAAGCTTTCTTCCACACCGAACTGATTACCAGTTAGTTGGAACCAACACCAAGCAGCAAAAATGAGCAATCAATTACCATCGGGTTGTTTCATTCCAGGGGTGATAGCTCTGAGAAAATCATCCGGTGTCATATACACTTCTAAAACGTCATTATGTGCCAGTTTCACTGTGGCAAAATACCTAAAGATCTTGTCTGGTGTGGAAAAAGCTCTCATTCGATTTTCATACTCTATGATCTAGAGCATTGCAAAAAATGAGACATTAAAAAATAATTTTTCAATACCTGATAAAAAGAACAGCTCCATAATTTATATAGGTATAAGAATATATTTTTTTTGTCTTAAAGCTTATTTTTTTCGGAACATATTGGAGGGAAAATTCTTACTTTTCTATCACGGAAACCGATTTTCTCCCTACGGTGTTTTTTCTTTTTGACTTCTTCATCGGAGGTTTCTTCAATTTTGCTATCCAATTCTATGCCTTCTTGAATGGTTTCACTTTCAGCTTTTACTGAAATAAGTTTTTTCACCCTGTAATATCAACAAAAATAATTAAATTTCAAACTTCACTAGAAAGTATATTTATTTATTTCTTTGAAAACTTACCATTCATAATCTATTTGAGGAACAAGAAAGCCTACCAACAAAAACAAATAATATATCTTGGAAACTTTTGGTTCTTTTTGCTTTTTGTGGCCAAAGTCTTTGTAGCTCCGTTCAAAATTTGCTTCAAAATGTTGTTTGGGCGTACAGCAAACTTTTGTAAAATTATTAACTTTTGAAAAAGTCGATAAGTATCTATTACTATAAGCTCTTGAATATAGAATCCTAACGTAATGTTGGTAATTCATCGTGATGTCTAATTGTGTAGTCTATATCATAATGGCTATCCAACTATTTCATGTTTGAAAGTGTTAACTGAATTTTGGCAGTAATTGAAAGTGAATTTGAATTATAGTTACAATATGAGAAGATGTAATGATGTCAAATAACCAGAGACGACCAAACCATGAGACAACCACATATGTAACCATCGGATTTATTTTCTGATTACTGATTTTCTGATAGACAATTGACATTGACAATTGACAAACAGAAATGTGTTCCGAAACAAGAAGACTGAAAACAAGGAGAGTTAAACTTCCTATGCTTCTCTACTCTCACCACGGCCGTATAAGGTCTTGCATCTCCACTTAAAAAAGTGTCACACTTATTGAAGGCGATTTTCGTAATTCTAAGTTTGGCCGCGCAAGTCGCTGTAATCTAGTGTCATTGCCAATTTCTTAAATATGATTCTTGATTTGTATTGTATTGAATTCAAATTAATTTGTTAATTGTTAATTTATTATATAATAAAAGCGATTGAAATGAATGATTGTATCTGAGAATAATTTTAAACAGAAACCAGCCACTGACACATTCACACTAGCGACTAGCGCCACACCCAAAATGGCTATAATGCAAACTAAAAATATCTTCAATATCCATGACAATTTGGCCTACCCAAACTCCGTGGTGTTGCAAGACCTTATATTATACGACCGTGCTCTTTACGTAGCCAAATGAGATTACAGAGTATAGGAGGGTATAGGAGAAGGGATATCTTAGGTTAAAAAAAGTTAACCGATTTTGGTTGCAAATAAGGGTGGCGCTGTTGGTCGTTAAATTGAACATTTTCAAATAGATCTATAAAACACGGGAAATAGAGGCATTCACAGAATACTATTGAAAAAATTACTTATTAAATACGTAATAATCAACAAAAGTAAAAGAAATACGAACTTTTTGTGTGAAAATGTTCATTTATTTCAGACACAAAACATATTTCGATTTCAGTAGAGTAATCTAATCAAATTTAAATATAAGCATCATATGATTAAAAACAGAATTAACATTGAAGGTAAACCACAGCATCTTTCAGAGGCACTGAAAATAGATAAAATAATAGTAATCCTTTCTATTTATATTTCCGCTGGAACATAAAATTATATCATATTCAAAAAGTCTTGTCAGAAACCAAGTTATTTTTAAATTCAAGCTGGATTTTTGTTGCAGATCAAATTAAACCTACGAACATTCTAAATAAATTTGAAATTCAGCTTTATTGGAGCTATGTGACAATCAGCTTACTTACCTTTACAGATATGTTCTCATTTATGAACACATGAAGCTTTTCTGGGTATTTTAAAGACTATATATGTATATCATTTCGTTCTTATGCAACATTTAATACCAAGTTGGAGGAATATTTATAAAACTTTGGATGTCCTTAAATGTCATTGAGGTCTAAAAAAACAAATAGAGATTTCAGTGAAAGGGTTCGCATGAAATTAGTACATAAATATGTAAATAACACTCCATGACCTAACAAACCTTGTCAGAATTTCTTGTTTTCAAAAAATACTTTCACGCGTATAGGCTGGTATATCTCTCTTCATTATAGAAATAAGTTTTTGGAAAGCCCGATTGTTATTTTGATGTAGATGGAACATTGCAAAAGCGAGTCTTGGGGTTTACTATCAGAGTTTTTTATTTTCCGTTTCTTTGTCAGCAATCCCAAAGCATTCTCTGATAAGCCTGTGACGTAGCCGGTAGGCCCGATCGCGTATCAAATCTGTGGCAAATCTGGGCTTCGGCGTTCGACTGGCACTTGTCTAATTCTTTTTTATTTTATCTATGGTCTAATAGTTGATGAATAATGTTTTTGCTTACGATATACATACATATTTCTAATCTGAATGTAATAAAAAGTAGAAAAGTGACAAATCACAATAGGTGAACGGGCGGCAGGAGCGAAGCTTTTAGACGAAATTTTTCTACGTTTCAATAAAACCATTCCTTTTCAAAAAACAAGAATATTAAGAAAATGACTAATATTGGAAAAAGTAATCTATCCACATTTACGGGAAGAAGTAATACAATCATATCTGCTACAGAGAACTTACATAAGAATCAAATATTTCAATACAAAACAAATGGTTGCTGCAGGAATAAAACGCAATTACCTAACAAGTATTCAAGGAGTAACAAAATAAATATTTTTTACAAAAAAATGTACCTACATTATCAGTTGGTGCACTGAAATGTACAAAATAATATTGAATCTATTATTGTTGCTAGTACTTTTGAAGTTGTGCAGTTGCAGTTAGATTGAAAACTTTTGGCACCAACTTCACAAGTATCTACCTGCACCAATAGAATTAATGTTTTTTTATAGATTTCAGTGCATCAACTGATAAATCCAATTTTTTTAAATATTTATTTCACACTTTTGAGTTTTACATTTGTCACGAAAATCGTTGAACGTTCGCCAGTATCCATTTATGCTTTGCTTGTATTTGCTATTATTCGGAAATCTAAGAACATCGTCGCGGAAATACGCATATTATAAACTTCAATATAAATGTTGCTACAAATAATCTGGTTATTCTTAGATTTTCAGTTTTCAAAAGAAATTGCCTTCTCCACATAGAGAAAATACACATATTAAAAACCTTTAACATCGCAGAAAGTGGAAAAACGTAGCTCTTTTGAAAAAATGTTCAATATAAACGTTTTCGTTATTTTCCGCCATCTCGGCTTTCCGATTTTCGAGAAAATTTACCCCTTCCACCCCCTTGAGGGCAGTTTTTGGAGGGAAGGAAATTTCGGATTTGCGTTTTTATGAATATGATATGAATCAAAAATCCAAAATTGAAGTACGTTTACTATATAAAATGCGCGCACGAACCAAAAAAAAAGCAGACAGTCGAATAATTATATACCTCCTCCGTTCGGTTTTTTGTCGAACAAAAATGAAAAAAATCGTGACTTGATTTCACACAAAACCTGACTTTTTTTGGTCATTCATGTTGAAATATTAAGAGATATCTGCTGCGCAAAGACGCATTTACAAAAGATATGCGAGTTTAATCTCCTTGTTTCCAGTCTTCTTGCCGTGTGTGATGAAGAAGCAAAGTTGACATTTACAAGCTACAGTTTGTTTCACGAATGTTGGCGTCTGCCTTGAAAACACGAAAAATGGATCAATCCAAATGACATTAGTAAATCCGTGGCGTAACGATTTCGAGGTAAGATATGGCATTTAAGTTCATATAATTAGAGAAAAAAAAATATCGATTGATTAAATAAGCAAACATAATATGAAAGATTTATTATCAACAATAATGCAGACACACAAAATACAAATTTATTGCTTGAGTTATGAAATATAAATTTATGCCCCTTAATTATCTCAAATGTCACAATGACTTTGTGACGCCTATGAAATAAAGATTGCGTTGCCTTCGGACATACGTGCACCGCCCTATCATTGTATAAAAGGACATAAGCTTAACATACTGATGTCGTAGCTTTGATCGACAAACGTAGTAGAGAATTTCATGATTCATGACAATGAGATGCGATGAGAGGTATAAGGAATGGCTAAAAATAATTCCTTTGCTTCAAAATTTAAAATTGAGAGAGACTTTTAACATTCGCGTGCAAGCGATTAAAATTTATTCTTTGTGGCATGCTTTCAAACACAAGACACAAAATGCCAAATTAACAGTTCATTATTTACTAATGAACTCTTAATTATTCAAAAGTCAATAGCTTCGAGACTCTCTCTCTCTCTCTCTCGAGATGCGATGAGACATATAGCGATATATAAACAAACTGTACACATGCAAAGAAGCATGGAACTACCACCAACTACCAACAGAGATAACACCACAATCAAGCATGATGACGTCATAGCTTTATAACCGTATTGAAAAACTAATAATCATTAATTTTAATAAATTTATCAATCGAAAAACATAGAACTAATCATATATTCTGATTGAGCAATTGATGAGCAATTTTTTGACGCCACTCATTCCCGAAAATACTAATTATTAAGCGACATGTTCCTGAAATTACAAACAAAAATTTAATTTGAGAGTATCTTATTAATTATTAACTTTCCAGCTTGAGCAATTTCAGTTTCAGAATGAGCATTTATATCAGTAATATTGAGAAAAATAAAATATCCCCGTCAATTTCTTTCCGGTACGGTCTACGCTTCAAATATACAGATAAAAAAGTTAACAAAACATATTTTCATGAATTAAAATATTGTTTAAAATAATATTCTGGAGTGATAATAAGAGAAGATACCGATATACCACAAAGAGGCAGCCTAATGATTTTTTAAATTTAGTTAGAATTATTTATTAAATAGAAATAATGCAAGTCATAATTCGAAGTATGTAACTTTTTGGTAAAAATTATTTCTAAAGAAAAACAAAACCATCAAATTTTTATTAAATTTATTTATATATACTTGACCAGCTTCTCTCATAGAACATTGGAATAATAAAATTTAACAATATTTTATAACATCGAAGATTATTAGTACCTACATACAAATCAAAACATCCAGCGCTGCAAAATTTTACAACCTATTAAAATGCATTAGTTAAATTTTGTGTGAACCAATACGACATTATCTAATACAAAATACAAAATTATGCACATTCTCAGAGTTTGTTTATGCAATCATTTGTTTTGGGCTTAAATGGTGTTTTAATGTAAGTTTGAGGCATCCTGTAGAAAGAACAAGGTACAAGGGTTTGTGAATGTTGAAATAATGTTGTAGCCTCATTTTTTTTGAACATTTAATTTTTTAATTTTCCCTGATATATATAAAAAACAAGAAAATAGAAGGTTTTATTCCGTAACATGTTTTTTTTAAATTGAAACAACTCTAAACAATAGTTAACAATACTTTAAAAATTAAAAGAAACAACACTAAACAATAGTTAACAATAATTATTAAATTAAAAGAAACAACGTAAATTAATATTGCGTATTTCCCTCGTAATAACCGCTTCACATCGACTAGGCGAAATATTTGATGTTGGCCAATGCCGTTCCTAATATCAATAACCATAAATTATAAAGCAGGAGGTATTAATTGTACACTGACAATATCCTATACAAGTTCGATGAAGAGAATGGTTCCATAACATTGAATGACTGCAAAAGCAACTCCGTCTACGTGTAGGCCAATCTATTTTACCGAAAAACACTAAAAAATAAATGTAAATATTATATTCTCTTTTAATGTTTTTCTGGAAAGGTTAAATAATTTTTCAAATTAATTCTCTTACACACTTTTGAACATTTATTGGAAGGAAAGTATTCCTGTTTTTCCATTTTCCTCTTCTTTGGAGCTGTATATCTTCTTTCATCAATTTGTTTTTTTTGTCAACTGCAACTGGTTGATAACAATATTAAAATCTTCATCGTCAAGATTTTCTGCCCAATTGAAATAGTACTTCAGCTGAATGTTTCTCTTGTCACGGTTCTGTTTAGTCTCTTCATTAGATGTGATTTCGCGGTTTCTTACCTCTTCAACAAACTGACATACATCTTCCTCATTTTGAATCTTTATAATAGAGTTTTCTGCTAAAGTCTTTGAGAAATCATCTGCAACAGAGTTAGTGTCCACGCGCTCCTCATACATGTGTACCAAGTGTATATGTTTACACAAGTTATTTTTCACCATATACTCAGGACAGTTACGCTGATATCGGTGAATGTATGTATATTTTAGAATCACTAAACGATTTTACCTTGTACCGACCATAATCTCCTGATTCTTTTGTTACCTCTGCTTTATTTTGTATTTTCTTTGCTTTTTTATGGGTTTTAATGATGACGCTGTCCTGATAGTTATTAGCATTTGGCCTCTCAATATCTAATACCCTTTTCCACATTTTTAGGTCCACTAAATCCTCAATGGTGTGCAACAGCTTCTCAATATTCTTTTTTCTGAGTTGATTCGTCTTCAGCATGTTGTTTAAGCTCTCTATAATATAATTATTTTGGTAGGTACCTGAGTTTGTTCGATAACAATGAGCCCACATTTTTATCCTGTCCTCATCCTGAAAATAATATCTAAGAAAATATTGGATAATTAGCTAAATCAATTATAACCCCTCCTTAGTAATAAAAACAGGTCGAATATATATCATATTAATTAAGCAAAAATGCTAAAGGTTCTCGCAGACTTGAACATTTTTGTGGCGCAAGTTCTTCTGGCGCCATTCCAAAATTGCGCAATCTGTTCACACATTAGTAAAATTGCTCCCAAAATGGCGACATAAATGAACTGCGCAACTTCAAAATGGCATTTTTAAAAGTTGCAGGGCTACTCACACGTTACCCACTTTTTATTGCGATAAAATAATACCTAGCAATTAAAAGTTGCTCTCTATACTTACTTTTAATAATTTTTTGATGTCGACAAGTATAATTTTGGTGTGGTCTGTTGTATTTTAATAATGTATTCTGATGAACAAAGAAAAGCTGCTGCCACCGTAGCCCTTATATTGCTACGAAGACGACAAAATAGAAGACGAAAAAGTAATCGTAAAAATATTTTTTACAAAAAATTGGACCGACTTTATTAGTTGGTGCACTGAAAAATACAAAATAATATTAATTCTATTGGTGCTGGTTCCCTTGGAGTTGCTGCCTACAACAACAACGGCCCAACTTTAAAATTACCAGCACCTATAGAATTAATATTATTTTGTATTTTCAGTGCAACAACTAATAAAGTCGGTCCAATTTTTTTTTAATATTTATTTCACATTTTTGAGTGTAACATTAGCCATGTAAAATTGTTGAACGTTCACTAATACCCAAAAAGTTATAGGCTTAGCTTGTACTTGTTATTTATTATTCAGAGATCTCAAAACATCGCGGCGCAAATTTGTTAAATATAGTGACGCCTGGTATATAGTTTACTCTATTTAAGAAGGCTCACTGTCATTCTTTTTAATATAGTCATTCAACGTTATTCCAATTATTATCTGGATTACAAATTATCCAGATTCCCTAATATTCAACAGGTTATGGGCCCAGGATACGAACTGTAACTTAGTTATTCCTGCTGAACGATTCTTCTTGGAAGTAGCGCATTTTTATAATTTAAAATTGCATCAATCATTAATACAAATGTTTCGCCTTCATTTGAGAAGTTAGATGGTAGCAGCAATTTCATCGACTGGAAATTTGCGATGGAAATTGATGAGAAGATGGGTAAAAGGACTATGGCGGCGATTATTTCTGGCGTGAAATCCCATATTTAGGCTGACATCAGAGACTTGAAGCTTGGAAAAGAAGTGTGGAGAAGATTGAATGACATTTATGAACCTAAAGGTTTTTCACGTGTAGCATCTCTTATTGAACAATTAGTGAACACTTAATATGAAGAATGCAAAGACATGGCTGAATATGTGAATATAAAAACGAAGCTAGCTCATCAACTGAAGTCTATTAACCACGAGATTTAGGACGGGGTACTCGCAGCATTTATGTTTGTTAGTCTACCAGATCATTTTAAACCCCTTATAATGGCGCTTGAAAATTTGCGATGGAAATTGATGAGAAGATGGGTAAAAGGGCTATGGCGGCGATTATTTCTGGCGTGAAATCCCATATTTAGGCTGACATCAGAGACTTGAAGCTTGGAAAAGAAGTGTGGAGAAGATTGAATGACATTTATGAACCTAAAGGTTTTTCACGTGTAGCATCTCTTATTGAACAATTAGTGAACACTTAATATGAAGAATGCAAAGACATGGCTGAATATGTGAATATAAAAACGAAGCTAGCTCATCAACTGAAGTCTATTAACCACGAGATTTAGGACGGGGTACTGGCAGCATTTATGTTTGTTAGTCTACCAGATCATTTTAAACCCCTTATAATGGCGCTTGAAAATTGCGGCGCAAAACTCACATCTGATTTAGTTAAAGAAATACTTTTGGCAGAAGCATCCAAATGTGAAACTTCAAGTGAACGTGCTTTCATTTTCAAATCCCGTAAAAATTACAAGACTACAAAACTAATGTGAAATGTTATAACTGTAATAAGTTTGGGCATTTTGCTATAATAATAAATGTCGTCATCAGAAGAACGAGAGGCACGGAACAGATAAGAAGAGAGATAAAAGTGGTTATGAAAAAGGACTAATATTGGAGAATTCAACTTTAGCAGCAGAAACCTTTGACTCATGTGAGTGGTACATAGATTCTGGCGCAACTCTTCATGTGACAGGTAGAAAGGATTGGCTAATCAATATTCGAGAACCAAATTGTAAATTGTCTATTACTACTGCCTCAGGTCAAAAATTATCTATTTCGGCAGTGGGGGATACTCACATAAATCTTAAAATTGATGGCAAAGTCAAGAGAACGTCAGTTACAAATGTCAATTATGTGCCTGAGCTAAAGTACAATTTGATTTCCTGCAAAGAACTTGGACGTAAAGGTCTACGAATGACGTTCGAAAACGAAAACAGGTGTAGAATTGTCGACTGCAATTCTGGTGAAATTATTGCTAATGCTGTATCCTCATCAAATGGTTTGTTCAAGTTGGTTTGTGTAAAAGAGAATGAGATGATCCATGTCACTTCTGCATCCAAAAACAATTTTCGACTTTGGCACAAACGCCTTGGTCATTTAAGCTTGGGTGGACTAAAACGTCTCCTAGAAGAAGATATGGCAACTGGTCTGAGTTTCTCTACAACACACAGTGATAATGTGTGCCCAAGCTGTGTATTTGGCAAACACGTTAGAAAGCCATTTCCAACAGGCAAGGCACACCGAGCCAAGGATCTATTAGAGTTAATTCACATTGATCTCTGTGGATGGAAGGAGGCTTCGATAAGTGGAAAGCGTTATTTTATCACCTTTACTGATGACAAATGAGGAAAACTTTCGTTTATTTTTTGAAGGACAAGAACGAAGCTTTCATGAAATTTAAATTATTCAAAGCAAAAATGGAGAATGAATCTGGCAAGAAAATTCACTCTATCAGGTCTGACAACGGCAAAGAGTTTATTAACAAGACTTTCGAAGAATTTTGTGTTGTTAATGGCATACAACATCAGAAAACAATAAATTATTGTCCACAACAGAATGGTGTCTCGGAAAGAGTTAATCGCACGTTAGTTGAAAAAATAAGGTCTATGTTAATTGATGCAAAATTGCCCGTCAAATATTGGGCCGAAGCTATTAATACAGCATGTTATTTAAAAAATGTAAGTCCTACTATCGCTGTCAGCAACATGACACCTTTTCAAGCTTGGTCAAATTTAAAACCTAATTTGGATCACTTGAAAGTATTTGGATGTGTAGCTTACGCTTTTATTCCCAAGAACAAACGAAGCAAGTGGGATCCTAAATCCAAAGAATATTTTTTTATGGGTTATTGTGAAGACTCCAAATGATATAGACTTATTGATCCTTTAACAGGAAATATAAAAAAATCGAGAGATGTGATTTTTGATGAGTCATTATTCAATGGGCATAACAACATACAAAATCATGAACCACACGAGACGGAATTTTTTGAGAATTTCAACGAGATTGAACTGAATGATGATAATCGAGACAACCAAGAACGTGTGATTCCTCCAGTACCTGAAACCTTATATCCAGAAGGGACTGAAGAGAATCTTCTAGAAGAACCTCCAAAGCGTGAACTTAGACAACACATAGTACCGAAGCGTTTTGAGGATTAGGTGATGAGCGCCGCAATTTCAACAGATTCTTCTGGTGATCCTTCGTCTCTGGATGAAGCTCTTTCACAACCAGATTCAGAGAATTGGAAAATGGCTATTATGGAAGAGTACCAGTCACTTTTGAGAAATAAATCCTGGGAACTTGTTGATCCTCCAAAGGACCACAATGTAATCAAATGCATGTGGATTTTTCGAAAGAAGCATTATGGTAACTCTGAAAAGATACGATATAAAGCTCGACTTGTCGTAAAAGGTTGTTCTCAAGTTTATGGAATAGATTATAGAGAAACATTTTCGCCAGTGGTAAGAACCACAACTTTACGAATCTTACTGGCTCTTGCTGCGTCTCATTCATGGATGATAGAACAGATGGACGCTATTACTGCTTTTCTTTGAATGAAGAAATATATATGTACCATCCAGAGGTGTTGGAAGACGGAAGACTAAAAAGAAAATTTAACAAAGTTTGTAAATTAAAGAAATCAGTTTATGGACTTAAACTAGCAAGTCGTTTGTGGTATGAAAAATTTGATAAAGCTATGGAGGAAATTGGATTGAGTAAAGCTAAATTTGACCCTTGTGTGTTCTATAGATTCAAAAATGATAATGTTTTTATTATTGCTTTATATGTTGATGATGTAATAATTTTCACAGACAACGAGAACCTAAAAGTAAGTGTTAAAGATAAATTGATGGGGAAGTTGGAGATGAAGGGCCTCGGATCTGCAATCTATTGCCTTGGTATGCACATAGTTAAAGATTCTGCTACTGGAACCGTCAGTATCGACCAGAAAAAATATATTGATAAGATTCTTCAAAGATTTTACATGTCAGACTGTAAATCCCGAGGAACTCCGATGGAACAAGGTCTGAAACTCTACAAAAATTTAGAAGATAATCTAACAAAAGAGATATCCTACCAAACAGCAATTGGATCTTTAATTTATGCAGCGATCTGCACAAGGCCTGATATATCATTTGCAGTGGGGGCACTGAGTCGATTCAATTCGAATCCAAATGAGATACACTGGTCATATGTGAAGCGAGTTTTCCGATATCTTCAGGGAACAAGTAATGCAAAACTTGCCTTTTCTCGATCTCCAGATTTGGTACATGGGTATGCAGATTCCGATTATGCAGATAATCCGGTCGATCGCAAATCTGTAACTGGATAAGTTTTTTTATTGTCTTCAGGGGCTATTAGCTGGTCAAGCAAGAAACAGTCAACTGTTGCTCGTTCTACTACAGAGGCAGAATACATGTCTGTTTCAAATGCAACTCAAGAAGCTCTATGGTTGCGAACAGTTCTCATCGAATTAGGTGAAATGAAACCTGATCAGAAGATTGATATTAAATGTGATAATAAAGGAGCTGTTGATTTAACCAAGAACACTATGCTTCATAATCGTACAAAACACATTGATGTTCACCACCATTTTCTTGGAGAAGCTGTCAGAAGTGGACTTGTTTCTATAACATAAAGAATCTACAGAATTTATGATAGCTGATATCCTAACAAAGGCATTGCCTAGAAGCAAACATCATTGGTGTGTTAAGAATATGGGAGTTATAGTTGATGCCAAGCGTCAAGTGGGGGTGTTAAATATAGTGACGCCTGGTATATAGTTTATTCTATTTAAGAAGGTTCACTGTCATCCTTTTTAATATAGTCATTCAACGTTGTTCCAATTATTATCTGGATTACAAATTATCCAGATTCCCTAATATTCAACAAAATATACATATTCCAGACTTTACTGCTGTAACTCGAAAACCGTTACTCAATTTAAATGTTGCTACATATAATCTTCTCTTTAATTTGGCAGTTTAATATTTTCAATTTTCGAAAAAAAATGCTCTTTCCTCTCTTTCCTAGTCTAAGGCTCTTCCACATAGCGGAAATACGCATATCACATATTTCAGGCTTTACCATTGCGAAACTCGGAAACCGTAACACTTTTGAAAAAATTTTCAATTTAAATATTTCCGGATATGGTCCCCTTTCTAATTTTCAAATCTCGAATTTTCGATTTTTGGAAAAATTTAAACATTTCCGAATATGGAATTTTCATTAATTCTGTAGTCTCAGACTTTTAATTTTTGAGTAAAATTGCCCCTTTTGGGGGCGGTTTTTGGAAGCAAATTTTGGATTTGATTTTTTTCAATATGGGACTATTTCTCAACACTCCTCTTTCAAATGAAACAAAAATAGTCTAAATCGCAGTACGTTTAATATGCAAAACGCGCGAACAGCCATAAAAAGCAAACATACAACTGAATTGTATACCTTCTACTTTTTTTCAAGTCGGTCAAAAAAGAACAATTAGGGTTTGTGAATGTAGTGAAAACCGCAACTGTTATGGAGCAGCGAATACTTTGTTAAAAGAGTTAAGAAATGGCGACTGATTATCCTCTATATTGAACTTATTAAATGAAAAGTGTCCTCGGACTTCCACTTGATTTTCTTGTGATCCATAAGTTTCAATATGTATTATTATTACTAGAAGTTACTATAAAGATTTCTGAAATAAAAACGTCTTATTATTTTTTATTAACCTCAAACCCAAAACATCAACACATCAAAGTTGCACTAGAAATAATGTTGCAAAATAACCAACTTGTTGGTTCATTTTTTGGTTGCGCAATATTATTCCATTTGGCTGTTCACACACTGCAATTTCTCAAATGTACGCAAGTCGAAAAAATGTAGTCAAGTTTTGATTTTTGCGCAATTTTTAAAGTTGCAACGATAGTCTCACCTTGCAATGTAAGAATGGCGCTCTTTTTCAGATTGCGCAATACAAAAAGTGTACATGTGTGCGAGTACCTTAAGTATGTTATCGTCACCTAATCAAGTAATTGACGAAATCAGTTTCGTTTGCCTCTTGCAATTTCAATAGGTATACATTGGTATACTCTAACATTCTATCTTCGTTAGTTTCTGTGATTATCTTCCTCATTTCGTTCTTTCCGAGTTTCCAGGTCCTTATTTTTTTTTACCTTGAATGTTCCAATTTTTCACTATATGCCATGTACATAAAAGTCGTTTTGGGTGGTTATTCATCAAGCCAATTTGCAAGAAAGAATGCTACTGGGAATCCGGCATTTCTGTCGTCCTTCACTATCACCATCACTCTCAATTCCATTCCTCTTCTGTTTGTGCCATGGGTCCCGTCCATATATGTGATGTTTGAGAATTTCCGCAGTTTATCTTCCATGGTGTTGTTCATAAATCCTAATGCAAAATCTTCTTTTTCAAGAATCTAATGCTCTTCTCCTATTATAAGAACCAACCTTTACAACGTATACATAAAAAAACACCACCTTAAAATTATTATCTTAAGTTTGTATTTACAATACCTACATGGACTCTTGGACAAACAAAGGCTACATTGTTTTAGTAGATACTCTAACATAAGTTGAAGCTAATTGCGTAAATATCTCACATCTATTGTTTTGAACAAGACAAATATAGGCACCTACCTTCTTGTTAAAAAAAGCGAAATTCTTTCCTCCTGCATTCCACTCCTGAACTTTCAATGCTGCTGCTACCATTTAGTTTTTGTCCCTTCTTTTTTCTATATTGTGCTTTCGATATAGGTATACCACGTCTTTGCTATTTAACAAGTTTATTCTTTCCAATACCGCCTTCTCCATCTTCCTAGCATCTTCCAGAATTCTATTGCTTCTCATCATGCCCAACATGTGTTTTCCAAAAGTTTACGGTAGCTTTTCCATCATTAAACAATTTACAAACAATTCTTGATGGGCATATACCTTTCATCCTAATTTTCCCACCAGCTTTGTCTGTGTATTTCTGGTACTTGGGTGTGTAGCCTAAAAACAATAATTTCAAATAATTCGTGCCTACAAAGGATTCAGTTATACTTTTTAAATATTCTAGGTCTTTTACAAACCTTTAATATCACTCCTATTGCAATGATAATGTGCTTGGCATAATCTGTCTCATTTTTTTCTGATTTTGTCCATGCCTTAAATTCTTCAGGTCTTAGAAAATTTAAAGTCATTACTTCAATACTGATATAATGCGTGTCTTCAATGTGTCGTATTAAGGCTTCGTGGATCTTCAATTCTGTTCTTTCTTCGCACAAGGGGCAAACAATGTTTTGGCTTTTTGCCTCAACTGCTCCAGTTATCTTGTGAAATCTTGTCTTGTGTTGATTAAGTAATTTTACGGTCTTCAAATTTTTATCACCACACAAATTACATGGCACTGCTGTGGATGTAGAAGGTGAAGGCTGCATATTTGAAATCACTTTCAGCTTTTATAATTCAAACAGAACAGAAGTCTCTATCCTTCTATCGTAGTTGTTTAGTTGTTCAATTTCAAATTTCACCCAAATACGAAAAATCAAATTGTCAAATGTCATTTCACTGCGCATGCCTGAAAAAGCGCCGTGTTCATTTTTATGTCGTCTCAATTTGAAGGCTCCATACATAGATCGCTGTCCTTGCATACGGTCCATATTACAGAACAGAGGATGGACGATGGACCGTAGAAGCCCTCCATATTACAGAGGTTGGATATCATAGCGTGGCCAGAGAATATATACCTATATGCCTCGTGTACGACGAACATCTTGGTATATTTATAAATGAGTATCGTTGTACAATAAGATAAGGTCTTATTACTTATTTATTATACCATGATGAGTATTATCGCCGCCCGTTATTGGCTTTGTCCACACCTGACAACTGCTAGCTGAGACTATCTAGCAGGTTATTAGAAAAATTTTGCGGGACAACCATACTTTACGACGGAAGACCGGCGAGGACATTCCTATTTCACAGTTCAGAGTTCAGTTTTCTTACGTCATGTCTATGAATTCTCACTGTTTTCATGTTCAATTTGCAGAGATCTAAACTTTGCTGTAAATCATTTGTAGAATCTGTGTGATTGACAGGCTAGTAGAATCATCCTGCATCACAGTTTCATTGTGAACACCCTCATTAAATATTTCAATACAAACTGCTCTGGAGATAGTTTTATTTTTCTTGCATATAATCTCACATGTTTAATTCCCATTGCCTGATACATTATTAAAATAGATAATGCGCCCTTCTTTGTAAATCTTTCCATACATGGTATGATATAATAGTATATATCGCCAACATTAAAGCGCTAGAGAATTGATATTCAAAGGTGTTTTGACTCAACAATATAATTAATATCTATAAAGCATTTGTTTCCACAGATAATATTACCTACATATTTGCCAGTTCTAATCGAAGGGATCTATATTTTTTTGTCGGAACTAGCCGAGAAATTGATGCTGTTCTATCTAACTGTTAGATCCTAAATACATAAGTCTATAAGGGTGTTCGAGCAGCGGTTCAAACCAGTCCCAAACCGTCAGACGCCTGCGCACTTCAATTTACGATGAAATAATTTATTCCCAACTACTAGTAAGATGTTCGAGCAGTAGTTTGACAATTTCCAAACTAGTCCGGTCTCAGTTTGAGACAGGCGCAGTTGAAGCGTCTTCTTCTTAGAGTATAGTGTTCTCTGTTGTTGGAGAAATCTTTTTCAGACAACACTACCACAGTCATAAACTAAACCCTGGCTTTGTGTTTTGTCCATCAGTATTTCATTGATGTTCTCTCTTATCTTTGGTCATGAAACATATCTATCGGCATAGTCATTTGGTCTATGACTACGAAATTGTAAGATAGTGGAAGGGGTAGTTTGCAAACTGCAGTTTGGTGTTCGAGCAACAAAATCCCAAACCACTTGGACAGTGTTTCAAACCACACATGCGCATTTTAAACAGTTATCAAACCGTCCCAAACTACTGCTCGAACAGCCTTTATATACCATAGGATTAGTACTCCTATATACCTATAATTTGATCCATGAACAAATATGGGAGAACGAGTAACAGGAGTAGTGGGAGTAGCACCAAAAACATTGGGTTATCGTATGTCATTTCGGTGTGTTGCGCAAAATCACGCTGCGCATCCTTATGTAGTATAGGTGAAGGAAGCTTAAATATACCACGGTCCGTAGGCCGTAGAGACACGGTTGTCTCAATCATTGGTACTATGGCGGGGGAAACGTTCGGTGCGGGAAGCAACCTGTGACGTAACCGGTAGACCCGCCGGCTCGCGATTGCGTATCTAGCATATTTTATCTATGGTATCTAGGCTGAACTTCGGCGTTCGACTGGCACTTTTGTCTGATTAATGTTTTTGCTTACGATATATATACATACTTCTAATCTGAATGTAATAAAAAGTGACAAATCACAATAGGTGAACGGGCGGCAGGAGCAAAGCTTTTACACGAAATTTTTCGTTTCAATAAAACCTTTCCTTTCAAAAAACCAAGAATATTGTGAAGAAAATGACTAATATTGGAAAAAGTAATCTATCCACATTTTCCAGAAGAAGTAATACAATCATATCTGCTAAAGACTACAGAGAACTTATATAAAAATCAAATATTTCAATACAAAACAACTGATTGCTGCAGGAATGAAACGCAATTACGTAACAATTATTCAAGGAGAATCAGAATAAATATTGTAGTGTATCCAAAGACCCCAGGTTCGCGCTACAGTTTACCTCTAATTCACTATCTAACTTTACGACTCGTCTCTTGGCATGTGATCATGTAGTCGAGTGGATTTTAGGCCCACCTGCAATGTCATGTACTCTAATAGTATAAGAAAACACGTTGTGGTTGTCTTTGTAGGATGCATCGGAGTTAACATTCTGGAAGAGAGAAGGGGTAGACAGTAAATGAAACAACAAAATCCCTTACCAGTCCCTTTATTTAAACAACAAATCATTTTTCACTTGAATTTAATAGGAAAACATTTAATAATTTCAAATAATACAGGCAATTTGAAAAGAAAATAAATTTTGTAATTTAGACCAGGAAGGTCGCTCTTAAAATCTTCATAACATGGGAAAAAGAGCGAAAAAAACCCATGTACTATCAAATATTTAACAATAAATTGTTAATAACACTGCACATTCTCTTTGTCGTGAAAATTCACAAAGGTCTGACACTACTACATAATAACTCTTGACAACTCTTGATGAATTTACTTGTAATGTGATTAACAATAATAAATGATGGTATAAAACAAACGAATTAAGAAAGAATCACGCACCACCCAAGACAACCATTTCTCAGATATAGGTACTTCGAAACATGGAAACAACATTCGAAACTGAAGCGTACACTTTTCTAACACGGAGGTACGGACCCGCCGCTCGATGTTAGTCTGCTCAATTCGGGATTCAAGTCCCTGGGAAAAATTCTTTTTGCATGTTGATGTCAACGGTCAATACCATTTACGATGAGATGCTTTTACAAAGGTGTACATTTTTGCAGTAAACAAATAAGTTATTGACATCATCGTGAAAATAGTAACCTAGGTATATCAAAATAAATAATATTCAACAAATCTCTATCATTCAATGGTCTCTTGGCCTGACTCACGATACTCTCGCATCGTCTATAAAATTACTCTATGTGATGAAGAAATTATTCCAAGTTAATTCATTAAATAAATGAAACAAGTGCATTTCATTTTAATGTAGCTCAAACCTTCTTATAAATTTCCAACAACAACAAAACAAAAACTCATCAGTTACATACAACTATCCAACAAAAAATACACCTTACCTTATCAAAGTCTACAATCACTCTCCTGTTTTTACCGCACCTTTCAAAACTTTTTCTCTCAAGAAGCAAAAAAAAACGTCAAAACAAAACAAATACTCTACACCTGACAGAAATATTCCTAAACATAGAATGCCGTTCAAAACCGATCCGGCACAGCTGTCTATGAAATTTGAATTTATTGTATTATGTAATAACGTAGATATATAAAAATAATAAGACATCATATGTTGACTTTTATGATTCGTATATAAAGAAAAAATATACAACCCGCGAAATTTAGATATGGACACAACAATATTAAAAAAAAATTACCGACGTTATCGGTTGGTGCACTGAAATATACAAAATAATATCAAAGTCTATCTCCTTAGATAGAGTTTGATAATATTAAATCTATTATTGGTGCTGGTATTTCTGAAGTTGTACAGTTGCAGTTAGATTGAAAACTGTTGGCACCAACTTCACAAGTATCTACCAGCACCAATAGAGTTAATATTATTCTATACATTTCAGTGCATCAACTAATAACTCCAATTTTTTTATAAAAATATTTATTTCACACTTTTGAGTGTTACATTTGTCACGAAAATCGTTGAACGTTCGCTATTATACATATATCCTTTGCTTGTATTTCATATTATTCAGAAAATTAAGAACATCGTCGCGCAAATACGCATATTATAAACTGTACCACTTTACCGTAACTCTATGGAAAATCTGTTCGATATAAATTTTGCTACAAATAATCTGGTCATTAATTTCCCATTCTCAGATTTTCAGGTAAAGAAATTGCCTCTTCCACATAGCGAAAATACAGATATTTTAGATTTTAACATCAATCAAAAATCCAAAATCGGAGTACGTTTAGGTACTATATAAAATGCGCGCCGAACCAAAAAAAGCAAACAGTCGCATTGAATACCTCCTCCGTTCGGTGTTTGTCGGTCAAAAATGAAAAAAATCGTGACTTGATTTCACACACAAACAAATGGACACCTGAATTTTTTCGTTTTTAACTAATACCTTCGCACAACAAGAGATATCTGAATCAAAATTTCAATGAGGTAGGTACCTATTATTCTTTAAACTGGAAAACTTGTCGACCTGTTGTTTTTCGAATTGTACACACGCCGAACTTTCGAATTGCAACAATTTGTGATTTCCTTTTCAGCTGTTTATCGTTTATTGATTGATTTTCAACAATTTATAAGCAATGCTTCCCTAAATTGTAAGGCATGATTTTGCTTTAAGCGGTATATTGCATGCAATCTTCAAGGTGTCCGGTTTTTTGTCTGCCAGTATCATTTACTACTACTGTTCTTTATGTTTATATGTATCTACCTTAATAAAATACTGGTTTGCTTGCTTTTGTTACTGTTATCTTATTATATGTAAAAACTAGGATATATGTAGCAAACATATAGGCAGTACATAGGGGAGGTATGTTTTCTCTGAGTGAGAGTGGCAACTGATTTAAATACAGGTCTACGGCATACGTCACACGAGCTCTCGCTCCTGATTGGTTAACTGCTGATGACAACAATAAACACTCAGTCACAGATTAAATATTCAATGTTTAATCTGTTACTCAGTGAAATACTGCGCAACATACCAAATTGAAAACTTATCACGGGACGTTATTTCAGCTACTTCTGCTTATAGAACAGGATACATAGTTATGCATCCATCCTTTATATATTCTTAATTTGATCCTTGATTTTTTTTGTGAAGCTCACTATGGGGATTACAAGTTTAGTGCGCATGTGCGAAAGAGCAAGTTGGGAGGTAGCTTGGAGCAGAGAAAACACCTCCAAGCTTGGAGTCACATATGTATACCACATATGGTAAGGGTGCTCGAGCAGCCAATCAAACCAGTCCCAAACCGTCAGACGCCTACGCACTTCAATTTACGATGAAATAATTTATTCCCAATTACTAGTAAGATGTTCGAGTTCGAGCAGTAGTTTGACTAGTCCGGACTCAGTTTGAGTTTTGTCCATCAGTCTTTCATTGATGTTCTCTCTTAACTTTGGTCATAAAACATATCTATCGGCATAGTCATTTGTTCTATGACGACGAAATTGTAAGAAAGTTGAAGGGGTAGTTTGCAAACTGCAGTTTGGTGTTCGAGCAACAAAATCCCAAACTACTGCTCGAAAAGCCTTGGTATCAGCTTTTTTCGGGTTCGTATAAGAACTGTTCTAGAACCGTCAGGAGTGTGCGCAGTTCAAATATACATGTTCGAGTTTTGCCGAACTAATTCAAGGATGGTTCTGGAACCAACGCTTCACGTTTGGGTTGAAATAGAAACTATTCTGGGATGGTTCCAGAACTATCAGAACGATCCCAGGATGCAAGAACTGTTATTCACTTATTGTTCACACATGCGTATTACATGGGCATGTTCTAGGTAGTGTTCTCTGGCATGTTCGTTGTATGTTAATAACCTGCGATAATTAGGTGAATGTAAGTGGTGAATTTCAATTACATCTTATACTCACTAACCATTTTATTTTGATCCAGGTAGGTTTATGGAAATTTATAAGTTGAAATCAATAACAAACAATAATAAAACCCATAGACAAAACAATCACAAGCCGTAACAAACCAGAGAGTCAGAAACAAATCATGAATTCATTTAATAACAAATAAACAAAGAAAAGAGCATCTTATTTATTGAGTTTGATGTATTCTTCTTGAAATAGCTGTCTAAATTGTGACTTATTTCTTGTTCGAATTTTTTTATGTGGCTGATAGTTCTGGAACTATCCGAAAACAGTTCTAGGTGTTCAACGATTGCGCAAGCAGTTCTAGAACCGTCCCTTGTCCCTTCTCTTACAAAAAAAGTTCATGACGCATGCCCATATCGCCAGCTATCCCCAGGTCTTTGGCTTCATTTTTGCGTAATTTTTTCCACAATGCAAGCGGTATAAAGTTTTAATCAAATATTGACATATTTTAATGTGTCTGGTTTGATGAATACAGTACAAAATTTTAAGTTATATGCCATTTTTGCCATCCATGATCTTATTCCTATTTGAAACTTTAATTTTAATCTAATATAATATTCTTTAAAAAAATGTATTTTTATGAAGTGTTATCTTACGGGCCAGTTTCCTTAGTAAAGACTGGCTGGAAGTAAAGAAATCACTAAATAAATTTGAATTTACGCGATGGAAATTATTTAGAACGCCCGAAGCATTAACATTTATGCGGGGCCCCAATAATTAATTCACTGGAGAGAGTAAAATCTGTGATGGGATCAATAAGACAGCAACTGAAAGATTATTTTGATCATATACCACCAAACTTTTAGGGGATTTCAGTATCTGTGTAAAAATTCGTTTCGTTTGCGTTTCAAAAACCACTAAAAACATTACGAATTCTCGCTTGTTCGGACTCAAATTATGCAGCTTGTAATTTAGCTTCGTTGCTTTAACTGCATACCTTGCTACACTATCTATTAGCTAGTATCATATACTTACATTAATAAAAAATGTAATGTCGAAGATACAATGTCGATTAAATAGGTTAGTTTTTAAGTTCCGTCATGGCGCAAACATGAATGACATTTCACTGGTCACCGACACCAAAAGTGTGTTCCTAAATACAAAACATTAGCCTGGCCAGTAGGCGTATTCTGTACATTTGCGTAAGTCTCAGAACTAAAAGTTGAAAGTCAAAATACAACTAAACTTGTTGAGTTTTAATGTATTCTGACCTTCAACTAGACTCGTTGAGTTTTTATGTATTCTGACTTTCAACTTCTAGTTCTTACGCAAATATACAGAATACGCCTACGGCTTAAATTATGTCATCAGTCTATTATAGCGTTATTTTTCATTTTCGCGGCACTATACTCGAGTTCGTAAATTGTAGGCACTAAATTCTTGCAGAGACAACCATGGTTGTCTCTGATTCTTGGAAATGGTTATGACGTTTCAGTGATCATCTAGGACTTTCAGTGGCGTACGGAAAACGTTATATGAGCAGATGGTTGTCTCTGATATAAGGATGAAGCAAGGCTACTGTTTATTGAAAAAATATGTATCGAGCGATCAAAAACAATATTCTTCCTGAGTAGGCCTTTGAAAGTGAGATGACATGTCGTTTATTTGAATTATCTGAAATGGCATTGACCCTGTCTACAACAGACACCTGCTATAACGGAGCAAATTAGCGGTATATCAGACAGCTAGCAATAGCAAGAAAATTAACCCATATTCACACGATATCATTTCAAACCCTTTATAATTTGACCACCGTCTTAAACGCTCCTCTTAAATAATTAACCATTTTACATTCGTGAAAACAGGAAAGATTTCATAACCATCAATGAGAAATGTCATTAGATATTTATAAATGTCATGGTAACGGCATATCTAGAGTTGAAAGTGTTTAGATTGAAGTTTGTTACTGTTGAACTATTCATACCTACATTAAAATTAAAAATATTAAGGCAAATACAGGTTCAGTAAAAAGAAAAAAAATGTTAATTAATTAAGTTAGAAACACATTTATAACACACAGAAACATATCATTTTTCTCCATCATCCGTTTGAACCCATACTTGAGCTAATGCCTGCCAGATTGCACGTGAGTGTAAGTGAATGTGGTTGTATGTTGTATTGTCATTTTTTCATATATTTATATTCGAAAAATGCATACCATATTTTAAGTCTGTTAACAACTTATTTTTATTAAAAAATGATATACATCTATATGTGCAACTATACTATTTATTTCCATATATATGTCGATGTAAAGAAATTCTTCATCTTGTATATATTTATAATTTTTAAGTATTTATCTAGCAATTTATTTATTTCTCTCGGATATCGAAGCGGTGAATTCCTGTAGATTTCATTTCTGTTGTGAGTTTGTGAAAAATATAGAAGACAAGAGTACCTACCTAGTCAAAGTAAATGCCGCCGTTTTTCGAAATTTTCGTTAGGTTGCCACACGAGACTTGTATTTAATTATTTTATCAAAAATAATATTCTCAATTCCTGAAACAGTAAATATGTTAAAATTCCTTATAATTTATGAACATTTTAAACACTTCAACATGTATACGGTCCATACTTTAACCCATTTCATTAAAAAGTAGCCCGCTTAATATAACGTGAATGATACGCTACTGAATTTTCGGCTGAGCTGACAGGTGGTGCTATGAGTCCTTTCTACCTTACGACAACTTTTATCTATTATTCTTTTCCATTGGAGGTATGTGTTCTCTGTTCTTTTCTAAGTGTCAATGAAACGCATCGGTGTAATGTGACTCCTACAATCAGGAATCCTGTTATTTATTAAATAAATATTGATGTTACCGAATACATTTTATTAGCAGATTAGCAAATATAACCTGTATACTCTTAACTATATATTGTATTATGTATATTTAGGAAATAATCAAATAACTAGCATCACAACTGGGCAACAATGTTTTCGTATTTTGCGCTGTTGCCGTCACTGCCTACAATTTACGAACCTGGGTATACAACGTAATGTGTGGCATTGCACTATCGTAATCTCATTTTTGAGTTTTTTCTCCGTTTCATTGGAATTTACGGGTCTCAAGTTTTAGCAGCATTTCCTGTTGTTTAAACTATTTCCGCTGCAAAATTAGTTGCTTTGTCACTTACTAATTACTTTTTACTTGAAAAAAAATCACTGTTTCACAAAGGCACGTATATACTAGACAATTATCAATTATTATGACCTAGGCAATAGTTTTTTTTAACTATTCCAAGAATTGATGTATTTTAATTTTCATTGCCATAATTTTGATGTTTTAAAAATATTCTAATATAATTTTCATTGAGTTCAGTTACTTAATTTAAGAGGCCCCATGAAGACTCAAATTGAGAAGAAATGAGCATATTGATCATCATCATCTTTTTTCAGGAACGATTGATGCAGTGTCTCATTTTATAAACAAAAAGCTAAAAACAAATAATTCTAGTCAGATATGCAAACATTGAGGAAATATTGCCCCATAAAATATATTTAAATTAGAATTAAAATGTTGGTGCTAAATGAGAGATATTAAGTAAATATAACTATAGAGTAGTGGAAAATAAGACTATTATTTTTTACAAATTGCTAACGTATTATATGGTTGCTAACTCATTGCTAACTTATTTATTTAATTTTGCCTGTTTGGCCATTTCTAAACTATTTTAAAATTTTAATTCCATCCATGTTATCGCCTTCAAGAATGTCATATCCTTAACAATGTTTATCGTTATTATCTCAAAAACCGGAACACGCAAATTAAATTTTTCATATTTCCGAAAAATGTAATCAACATGGCACGCAACACACACTACATAATTTTGAATACCAAGAACATGAGTCCATAGTATAAAAACATATCATGCATGGGAAGTAAAATAACTGCGAAGACGTGAAAAATAAGTTAAACTTAATAATAACACAAATAGGTTTTAAATGGAATTCTTACGGATTTGGCAATTAAGTGTTTATAATTTGGCAATATTTTAACTAGTTTTTTTATCTGAATCAGTTTCAAACATGTCATATCCTTACCTTTACACAACTTTGATCTCTCTTATGCCGATAACAGTAACATAAACAACTTTAAGTATTCATATTTCTAGAAATGCAACCAAAGATACATCTTTTGGAGTGGAAAGTTTTCAAAACTTGATTTTTCATTCCCCTTCTTATTTCAGATAGCTCATGGCAACATGGCATTCGATAATTGACTATTTGAGAGTGTAGCATAGGACGTAAAATAGCGCAGATGACGTGAAGTATAAGATAAATATGGTTTATTAATTTCTAAGTCAATAAATGTTCCAAGGGTTTGTAAAATTTGGCAATTTTAAATCTAGTTTTTGAAGATCCAGAGTGGTCAGGTTCAAAGATATCATAACCTGAACTTTCACAACTTTGATGGCGATTATTTCAAAAACGGTGGTATACGCAGTTTTAAATATATATAGTTTTGGAAAATGCAATTAAGAATAAATCGATTTGTATCAAAAGTTTTTCAATATACGAAAGTTTATCGGCTGGCGTAGTGCTGGTTATCGACCCTCCGACCAGAGAAAACATACCTCGAAAACCCCCGACTAACATATAGGATTTTTTCGCGAGTTCCCGGTGAACTAGCGGGAACCGAATTGTACTTTCCGGTGCGTTTCCGCGACATAAACGGTAATAGGGGAATATTTTCTGACGTCACTAATCTTATAAAACGGGAACTGATTTAGTTCCCGTTCTCTTGAGCATGGTAACTGGCGGTTATAGATGTCAAAAGTTCCAAAACTGTCAAAAAATTAAATTTGGCTGCCTATCTTTTTGTATTTAATGAGTTTTGGGTTAAAATTAATCATATTTCATTTATTTTTTCGCATCATTTTGTTGATCATAATGAAAGAAGAAATAATTGAAATTGAATTAAGGTGAAAGAATACTCCTTTTTATATCTGGTAATTTAGTCTGAGTGGAAATTAAAATTTATCAATCAATACCACACGTAAACAAAACTACAAAACAAAAACTAAACGTCATTGATAATTTGATAACTGGGCCATTTTCGCGATAAACATAACCGAGAATTACCTTCAAGTTTATTTTAAGGTGGGGGTATAACCGCTCTATTACCGACAGCAGATCACCGGGAAAAAATCCTAATTTAATAAAACGCCAAAACGTCACGATACAGAACACTTATTTTTGGTTGTGGATTGATACCAACTGACACATCACCATGTATTGGTATATCTATATATTTATAGATTAAGTCGATCCTTTAGCTAAGAAGTCGATAAATCAAACAGTAGTTGATTATCCTTCTTATAGCATCCTTGTGCTGGTTATATTATGGAACACGCTGCTTAATAAGAACGTGGGACACGAACGTTGACAAATAACCAGAGAACACTACCTCCAACAAAAAATAACATTAAAGTGACGTTTTGGTCAGATTTCAATGTTGTTTTTTTTGTTCCAGTTTCATCAGTCAGTGCATCCAATCCAAACAGTATACAGAATCGAGAATCAGTGTCACTTTTGGTCTGATATCTAACGTTTAACGACATTACGCCATTTGCATTAAATTTTAGCAAAAAATATATTTCTTTGAAATCATATAGCAGATACACAATAGCAGTTGTGAGATTAGTCTTCTAAAATGGGCAAGAAAAAGGGTGCGTAATAATCTAATAATAGCATTCAGATATATGAATAGGTGATGTGGGAATCCCACAGCTGAAATAATAGCTCTCCATTTTATTATTTACATTGGAAATAGTAAAAAATCCTTTTGATCCGTTGATGTCATAAATTGTATAAAATCTAAATTTCTGTCTAGGTATAAAGGGAAAATCTGAATCTAGTTCAGAACAGACACCTGCGGGCACATCTGGGGTTCCTCAACGTCAACATGGGGGCGAAGATACCACACAGGGACAAAGGGTACCAGAACCAGCACCCCCGTCTCAGGAACAACAAGGGGGTTCAAAGAAGAAGGTAACGTAATTTCTTCAGTATTATATCATGTATTAATAAATCGCATCAAATTTCCAAGGTAACATTATTATGTCAGATTTTTGGTGTGTCAGGTTCCAAATTCCAAAGGATCTCGATAATTTCACCTTAACAGCGGCTTTAGGGCATGTTTTGGAACTGTTTCTACTAAAAATTATTAGGCGGTCACTTCATTTTGGAGAGGAAAAACATTCTAATGTTTACTATTTTCACCTCGAATTTCTCCTAATGTCGACTCATACTCATATGACAGGCCTGTCCGCCACTACGCAGCTGCACTGTTTACTATGATGGCGTATTATTATCATTATTTCATTGGTATTGGTTTTCTAATAATTTATTTCTACAAATTCGACTTCACGTATCGGGTGTCATTGTGGCAACATCGCACAATGGCTGTATCTATCTATAAATAGCGGCAGGCTGATTTTTCTTTCCCCATATTTTTTTATGGCTCCGTTTTCGCTAATTACGGATTTTTTTATTTATTTATCGGGTTAATTTATTATTATATTAGCCAAATTACTAAGAGTATATCACTAAACACTTATTTTCCCCACCCAGCACCCCAATTCACTCCACCTTCCTGTAACCTTGTTGGGGGTTGGCGCCTTAAAATTTTCATTGGAATGAGTTTCTACTATACAGGTCTACATAACTAAGCTAAAAATTGCCAACAATTTTAGAAGTTGTAGTGTATCCAAAGACCCCAGGTCCGCGCTACAGTTTACCTCTAATTCACTATCTAACTTTACGACTCGTCTCTTGGCATGTGATCATCTAGTCTAGTGGATTTTAGGACTTACCTGAAGTGTCAGGCACTCTGATAATATAAGAAAACACGTTTGTAGGATGCAACGGAGTTAACCTTCTAGTAGAGAAAGGGGTAGACAGTAATTGAAACAACAAAATCCCTTACCAGTCCTTTTATTTAAACAACACATCATTCTTCACTTGAATTAAATAGGAAAACATTCAATAATTTAAAATAATACAGGCAATTTGAAAGAAAATAACATTTATAATTTAGACCAGGAAGGTCGCTCTTAAAATCTTCATAACATGGGAAAAAGAGCGAAAAAAACCCATGTACTATCAAATATTTTACAATAAATTTTTAATAACACTGCACATTCTCTTTATTGTGAAAATTCACAAAGGTCTGACACTAGTACAAAATAACTCTTGAAAACTCTTGATGAATTTACTTGTACTGTGATTAACAATAATAAATGATGGTATAAAACAAACAAATTAAAAAAGAATCACTCACCACCCAAGACAACCATATCTCAGATATACTTCGAAACACGACAACATTCGAAACCGAAGGGTACACGGAGGGACAGACCCGCCGCTCGCTGTCAGTCTGCTCAATTAGGGATTCAAGTCCCTGGGACAAATACTTTTTGCATGTTGATGTCAACGGTCAATACCATTTACCATTACAAAGGTGTTCATTTTTGAAATAAACAATAGTTATTGACATCATCATGAAAACAGTAACATATACCAAAATAAATAATATTCAACAAATCTCTATCATACAATGGTCTCTTGGCCTGACTCACGATACTCTCGCATCGTCTATAAAATGACTTTATGTGATGAAGTAATTATTCCAAGTTAATTCATCACATAAATGATACCAAAACAAGTGCATTTAATTTTAAGGTAGCTCAAACCTTCTTATAAATTTCCAACAACAATAAAACAAAAACTCATCAGTTACATACAACTATAAAACAACAAAAAATACACCTTACCTTCTCAAAGTCTACAATCATTCTCCTATTTTTACCGCACCTCGCAAAACTTTTTCACTCAAGAAACCAAAAAAAACGTACAAACAAAACAAATACTCTACACCTGACAGAAATATTTCTAAACATAGAATACCGTTCAAAACCGATCCGGCACAGCTGTCTATGAAATTTTAATTTATTGTATTATCAGTAATAACATAGATATATAAAAATAATAAGACATCATATGTTGACTTTTATGATTCGTATATAAAGAAAAATAAACAACCCGCGAAATTTAAATATGGACACCACAGAGTTATTTGAGATAACTCATTTCTGAATAAACCACCAAACTTTGCAACTGTACTTTTATCAAACACATCTTAAATTAATACAAACTGAAAACTTAACTGTCACATTCTTTTTACTTTCCTACGCTACTATTATATCTGTATCAGGAAAGTACAGTTTGTTTCACGAATGTTGGCGTCTGCCTTGAAAACACGAAAAATGGATCAATGCAACTGACGGGAGTAAATTAGTAGCGTAACGATTTCGAAATAAGATATGGCATTTAAGCAAGTTCATATAATTAGAGGAAAAAATATCGATCGCTTAATAATAATAATAATAATAATAATAAAAATATGTTTATTGTGCATAAATAAATAAAAAAAATCACATTGTGATTGATAATTACAACAGCAAATAAACATGGTTACGCCACGGAAGTGTGCATAACGATTACAAGTTGTTATACCACTTGTGTGTGACTGCTTATTCTATTAAATAATTACTATCAGTATAATCTTAAAAAAATGAAAAGTAAATCTTAAAAATATAAACATTAGAAATAGGTATACATATTATTGGGGGTTAATTGGTAATCAAATAAAATATTATATATAACACATTAAAATGAGATATATAAGGACACATCAGTGGCGGCTCGTGACATTTATAGCAGAGGAGGCCAGCTCTACAAAATTACTAAAATAATACAACTTGCACTTTTCCCCACCCCTGGACGTATTGCTACGGCGCCTTACATTTTTTGTGGTGGTTTGGAGGCATTCAATAAAAATTAATCTACTATAGGTCATCAAAAGAAAGCAAAATCTATGAAATTCTCATCTAGAATACTCATTTTCGATCGCCTGTTAAATATTCTAATAAAATAATCAAATGATATACCTATACACATAACTTGTTACTCGCGGCTTCGTCCGTGCTACCTAACAGTGAAAATCCTGTTGGAATCGACTTACTGTTATTACAAAGTTATTCCTTTTAACATTAGCTACCTGTCAGTGAAAACCCCGTCGGAATCGGTTCAGCCGTTACGGAGATTAGTCGAAACAACCAGACAGACAGACAGACAAAAGTTATAAAAATTGTTGGTTTGTTATTAGTGACATTTATAGGTACCTACTTATATATGTACAAATATGCAATTAGTTAAAAGTTAATATTTTGATACTACAAACATACACTTCAATTCTATTTATTGGTATAGATATAGATAAATACGTTCTAGTGATAATAAATTGTTACTTTCACCCTCACTCACTCTTAAAGCACGGCCGTAATCTTAAATAAAACATGGGGTACCCGAAATTTGAAATACTATGACTAGTTTACTGTTAACCGTCTGATATGCGAATCAGTCCGAGAATGATCGACGGACGATGCAAAGTGGGCGTGTCGGGTGGAAGCTAGACTCCTCCGAGTCCGTAAGATTTCATACGCTAATATCGACAATCATCGACAACCACCAAATTCAAGGTCACACTGCAATAAGATTTGTATATGTTGAACGGAGGCAAATAATTTTCAGCCTCCTCTGCTCGAAATGTTGTCGGTTGGAGGTCTATAATTTTTTCGCTGTGTACTTAGAAATGCGCTGGCGCGGTGGCGCTCATTTAGTGATGTCCATGATAAGTTAATATGCAGACATGTTATTTTCGTTAGAAATATAACGATCCTGATTTTTTATTTGATAAATTATATAAAATATACCTTTCATAAAATGTTTTAGATTTGATACGCTCCTACATCAAAAATATGAATTTGCCTTAAATTGTAGAGGAGGCCGGGCCTCCCCTGCCTCCTCTGACGAGCCGCCACTGGGACACATTTACAATTTTGGGTATAATTAAAGTTGTCTTAGTAACAAAGAATTTCAGCAAACTGTAAACAAAGAAAAGGTAGGTACATTTGGCACAATCGAACTCAAGTTGGCTTTTAATCTCTTTAGTGTATGGAAGTTAATAAAAATAACTAAATCTAAGAACTTGTGGATATTGATAAATGTCTGGATCATATTTGATTTACAAAATCTCCAAAAAAGCTCTATTTGACCTCATTATCCATATTTTGGTTTGTCTTCTGCAGCTGTTTTTATTTTATTTTGAATGACTTTTATAGGTGTTGGTAGTAAGTTGTAAAGTCGAGGTCCAAGGTAAGATGCGTTACGCTGGCCTATATATTTTTCGCAACGAGGTTGGAATACACAATTTTTTTTCTTTCTGGTATTATGGTCCTGATTCGTAGATTGTAAAGCGATACATCCTTTATTAATATTTTGTAAAATGCTCCAACAGAAGAGTTGTCTAACATCGAGTACACCAGCTTCTTTGAACAAGTCATCGCTAGGATAAGTTGGCACTTTACGATACATTATATTAAGAATATATTTTTGCAGAATATTTAAGTTTTCTAAATGAGTAACAGTTACTCCACCCCATCCAATTATTCCGTACTGTAATTGAGACTCGACTAGTGCATAGTATAATGTTCTCAAATTTCCATTGTCAAGAAAGTCTCTCAAATATTTGAATTTATGTAGTAATCCCCTTAGCTTTCTCATAATATTTTTTATTTGGAAGTCCCATCGCAGATGACGATCTATTATGATTCCAAGATATTTTACTGATGTATCTTCTGGAATTTCGTAGCTGTCTCATATTTTCAAAGGACCCATATTCGGTAAAACGCTGGTGTACGAGGAAAACGGTAAGTATTTTGTTTTATCGAAATTCAGCGTCAGCTTATTGTATCTAAACCATTTTTTATTTGATGAAAATCATTCTCTACTATCGTTTTCAATTCTTGCCAAGAATTAGATTCATAGAGAATCGCTGTGTCGTCGGCAACACTTACAATGTTTCCTTTAGTTTCTATTTCGAGTAGGCCGTTTATGTAAATATTAAATAATAATGGCCCAAGTACTGTTCCCTGTGGAACTCAGTAGGAAACTTTCCTGATCTCACTTATTATGCCATCAATACTTACTCGTTGCTCTCTTCCAGATAAGTAACTCTTAAGTATTTCATATACTTTCCCTCTTAGTCCATAAGATGACATTTTTAAATAAGCAAACATAATGTGAAAGATTTATTATCAACAATAATGCTAACACACAAAATACAAATTTATTGCTTGAGCTATGAAATATAAATTTATGCACCTGAATTATCTGAAATGTCACAATGACCTTGTAACAACTATGAAATAAAGATTGCGTTGCCTTCGGACATACGTGCAGCGCCCTATCATGGTATAAAAGGACATAAGCTTGACATACTGATGTCGTAGCTTAGATCGACAAACGTAGTAGAGAATTTTATGATAATGAGATGCGATGAGATTATAGCGATATGTACGTAGCTCGTTAATGATTATACACAATAGCCATGATTCGTGAAACAAACTGTATTGTAATCGTGTGAAATTTTCGGTATCGAGATTTTTACCAATGTTGACGTTTCAGAGTTTTCTAAGACTAATAAACATATTGCCGGCCATTGGTCTGTCTGCTCGTCTGTATGTGACAGCATTATCTCGGGAACGGATCGGTGTATGTTGTTGCTTCCTTTTTTATTTTCTTTGGTACCAATACCACTCCCCGGTGGCACTGAATGAGAATCCTGTATACACTGGGTGATGAGCTATAGCCAAAAAAGGTGATTTGCTCAAGACTAGCGCGAGAACGGCTCGTAAGGATTTTGAGAAAAAGCACAAAAAAAGTTATGCTTGAATAAAATTCCATATTTTCCACATGTTTCTTCAGATTCTGGCTAAACGTTTTATCTTGCGAAAAAATGTTACATGACCATTGTTGTTTGTCTTGACATGCTGAAAAAAATGAATGGTAGCACGATTTGACCAGAGGATTTTTACTTTCTTACCGCTATTATCGTCGCTATGTAAGGAAAGTATTGTAATAGAGTAAAATTTTTCATTCACTGGAATTTGCCTGCGAGCGGTAGGAAAGTCGTGTGAGTGGACACACCAGAGTTTTACTTTCCTACGCTACAATAGTAGCTGTATAAGGAAAGTATTATAATTTACTTTCCTACGCTACTATAGTATCTGTATAAGAAAAGTATTGTAATCGTGTGAAATTTTCGGTATCGAGATTTTTACAAATGTTGACGTTTCAGAGTTTTCTAAGTCTAATAAACATATTTTCAGCCATTGGTCTGTCTGTCTGCCCGTCTGTTTGTCTGTGACAGCATTATCTCGGGAACGGATCGGTGTATTTTGTTGCTTTATTTTTTGTTTTGTTTGGTACCAATATCACTTGCCGGTGGCACTGAATGAGAATCCTGTATACACTGGGTGCTGAGCTATAGCCAAAAAACGAGATTTGCTCAAGACTGAAAAGTTAAGTGCAAGGAACTTATCCAAGTGTTTTAATATTGGAATCTGCAAGCTGCAGATATAATTAAACATAAGGAAATCCTGGATGTCCAACAGCAATTTGAATAAAAAAAGAAGCGTTTTGACGGGTACCAAAATTGACAAATTTTGTTATGACTGGTTTACAGCAGCTCGCCAGAGGGGGATTCCTTTTACAGTTATGAATATGATTTTCAGGATAAGGTTTTCTTGCATTAATTACTTAATTTTCTGAAGATTCTGATGTCGATGAGGGTCCAGTACCAACACAAGCTATCCCAAATTATGGTGAAGCTATTGCTCTACCCAAGCAGCTCAAAAGTTTTGCCGAAAATCACGGATACAGAGTCATTCCTATTCCTAAATTAGAAATACGATTTCAAGACGCCATTTTAAAGAAAAAGAGAAGACAAATGACAAAATATTAATTTTTGCGTCCTTAAAGTGACCTTTCATTTCATTTTTTTGTATTACTACATGATATGTATGTGTTATAATATGCTTTGTATACATATATCTAAATATAACAGTTTTTTTCTTGAGCTTTCAGTTTTTTGTTTATTTAAAAAATATATATAAGTACATATATGTTTTAAATGTCCCAGTTTATTTAATATACATTTTCATTAAAAACACGATTTCTTTGCTGTATTTATTTTACGCGGACTCTCCTCTTGAAAGGACAATTTCAGTCGGTCCCGTTGGTGTCCGCCCAAGGGAGACTTCACTGAATAAATTTCACTCCTATCACGTTCAGTTGCACCAAGAACTATATGAAGAACGTCACCATCGATGACTTGAATTTTGTATGTGGATATCAGAAATGATAGGACGTGATGAAGATTTCTTGGATTATGTGCTGTTCTCGGATGAATCAACTTTCCACAAGAATGGATTAGTGAACCGGCATAATTTTCACTACTATAGTGATAGACAGCCTAATTCGGTCATTGCACATATTTTTTTTATTGATGATTCTGAAACCTTTTTGAAAAAATTAACCCGTGTTTGTTTGTTTTCCCCAATGTTAATTATATAAAAGAAAAAAGTTCAGAAACACTCAAAATTAAATTGGTTCAAAACGTGTGTGTTTTAGCGCCCTGTGACGTCACAATTCCCACTCATCTTGTATTGGCTGATTTTATGTATTAATCATTGTGACAGTGACAATTATTGTCAACACGTTGTGAGATCAAATTTTCGTTTTATAATTGGTTTCGTCAACACCAAGCGGGATTGTAAATTTTATATCTGGTGGTTATGGTGAAAGCATATCATGCAAAGAAATTTGCAAAGCAAGTGACTATTATAAAGTGTCACGTAGTGACATGTGTGATGGCTGATCGGGGCTTTAAGCACAAAGATGCTTCTTTAGTTCAAATAGGATGTAAATTGCTCAGAATACCCAGTGTAAGTGAAGGTGAAAAACATACAAAAGCACAAGTCAGGATGAACAGAATTGCATCTTTTCGAATACGATATTCTTTATTTTATGGACCATTAACTTATGATATTTTGTGCAATTATTAATTTACATGGACCTTTATTAAAATAGTACCAATTACCAATGTAAAGCCACTATTTTACAACAGCTACATTTTTATTGTTTCATAAATATATATGTATATACTTACATATTGTAAAAGATGAAATACAAAACAATAAAGTATAACAAAAAGCAAAAAGATTTTTACTAGTACTAAGATTAACATAATGTTTTATATAGTTAACTCGTTCTAAAAGCAATTTTCTTTATTAAAAACTACTTCATATACAGACAATTCTCTGTTCCTTTCAAAATCTGGTGATACCACATAAAACAGCCCCTTGGGCTTATTCGCAGAAAACATTTGCATTTGAATGTGTGCATTATATTTTTCTTTCATAACACCTTTGCCCACAAAACGATTAACAGTTTCTTTTTTGCTTGGGCATTTCACTTCTATCACATAATCTTTGGGATGCCATCTAGAGAAGCTTTAAATATTGGGTACTCCCTTTTCAATATCAATTCCGGTGCTTTGCACAAAGGAAAACAAAATACAAATCTGAAACTGACCAAACAACACAAACATCCATCAAATATCTGCCATTACATATATTATATAACTATCTCTCAGCTGGACCTGGTTGTCACGGACAACGCACCCTAACAAACGACTTGTTCATGATTGGAGCCGGGAAGTGTGACGTTTTAAGCGGGAATTTGATCTCGTTTTTAAATACGTGGACAAATTGAAATTAACATTTCGATAATTAAAATAAGTCTGAATATAATTTTAATGCTGAATTGCTTGTTTGCGGTATAAACTTTATTGTTTGAAACCAATAAAACATAAAAAATCCAATGCACGCAAAGACCCTATTATATCAGAACCATTGATCGTCAATACTTATGATCTGTCAATGTATGGGTGGTATTATCGGAACGCATGTCATTGGTCCATTTTTTTTCGATGGTCACTTAAACGGTGACATATTTCTGATATTTAACATAGAATGCCTTCCAATACTTTTAAAAAATGTATCCCTACATATTCGCCAATGAATGTGGCTATAGTTAGATGATGCTCCAGCTCATTTTAAAGCAAATGTAAGGAATGAAATAAGTAGGTAATATCGCGACAGATGGATAGGACGAGGTGGTCTCCATATTTGGCCCGCAAGATCTCCTGATTGTTTCTGTGGGGATATACCAATAACACCTGCTATGTTGGTTAATAAGCATTCCAGAACAAAGTGCGGATGTGTATTTAAAATGATGGAAATCATTTTGAACATTTATAGGCCATTTATTAGTTATTCACGTTTTCTAAATTAATTAGTTGTTTGTTACATATGTTACATATTTTTTTAGATATGTTCCTAATTTATTTACTGTTATATTTAATAAAATTGATACGGGTTGACTAGAGACTCGTGGAAAACATTTTTTCTATATTTTATCTTAATTTTTTCTACATTTATTTATATCTGATTCTAACATAAACTTGAAGATAATACTGCTAGAATCAAATAATGCCAAATTATCGAAAAACTATAAGAGATAGTGAAAGAGGACCATAATACCACTTGACAGTTAATTGAAATTTTAATCGAGATATGATAAAATATATAGGGTGTTCAATTTAAAATAAGAAAGACATTTGGCCTCAAAGTTAGTCACGATTAAAATATAAATATTACTCACCCTGTATAATAAATATGAAAAATCCTTCCTTAGGCAATAGGTCTCAAGCTTCAAGCTTTTGCTACAAAACAATAATGATTTGGAGCGCCCAAAGCAATCGTGTGAAGTATGACCGCAGCTCAATTTTTGTTCAACATTTTCAAAAATATACAAATAACTCAAAAATCTTAGGTATAGGGAACCAAACAATAACTTTATTTATTAGACGCTATCAAAATAAGCAATAATATACAAGGTATCCCATTTGAAATTTCATAGCTTTGATATGTAGTTTATTTTTGAGCCACCCCTGAGAGATGTTAATCCGCCTTTCATATAACTGTATAACATATTCGTATTCTGCGGAGACCGTTTTCACGTATGGTCCATGTTTCTGCTGTATTGAAACATATGAAAAAACTAGCGTTTCCAAAAGCTCGAACGCTTTTGTGTTGTTTGCTAGCGTTGCTAGTAGATTGTTGTAGTCTTGAAACAAAACGTTGTGTTCATAACGTACAAAGCCTGTCACCAGAATAATTAATTGTACTCCAACAATAGTGATAATTTATTCTAATTTGAGGAATGGTAAACTGGCGCTTTTTGTTTTAACATAAAAGATGTAAGATGTGTAATGGTTATAAATTTATCCCATTTTCAGAAAAAGTTCAAGACCTTGCAACCTGTTGATTTGGAAACTCTTAGCGGCGGAGATAAAGGATCAGCACAGGGGCAGCAAGCCCAACTGAAATCGATTCCACAGGCCCAAAAGGTACTTGGTTTCAAATTGATAATTTTAGAAATGAGAAATTCTTAAAAAAATGTTTTTCTTATATTTCCTCATTTTACATAAATTTTCAAAAAATTACAGTGATTCAAAAAGTGCATTTGTTTTCTGGATCGCATGAAAATTAATAAAATAATAAATTTAATATATTTATTTAGTTAAACAGGAGCTTCTATAGAATTACATATAAAATGTTGAATTGCGAATTATTCATATATATTGAAACTATTTCCTTATCATAACTTTTTAGACTTGTAAAATTCCTCGGTTTACAGGTTTTTCGCAGACATCATTTTCTGCTTTTCTCAACAGTTATACTCAATGACCTATTAACAGAGATAGACGGAACTGTAAACAATATATTGTGTTGACATCATCCCTTCGGCCACGCCTCATCGCATATCAGTTTCTCCCCCCCATTATTTAAATACTTGGTGTTTTGGTTGTTTTTGAATATTCTATTATATTCTTTGGTTTCAAAATTTGAAAAAATGAGTAGACGTGTTGCAAACTACAATAAAATAGAATCCACGACCCCAGAAGTAACTTTTCATCGAAGTAGACCATCTAAATTAAAATTTGGTAACTTATATATTTGAATTTTGAAAGAAAATTATTGACATATAATCGTCGGTCATGGGCGTAGTAAAGAAATTATTACCTAATCATTGTTATTTCATTAGAGATTTTTATATCGTTTGCGCTTTTCACATCCTAAACTTTGAAAAAGAATTATACCTACACACCTATTTAATAATATTATTACGGGATAGGAACAAAAATCAATGTCCATTTAAGGGTCAACTGAAATTTATAAGAAGATAAACCTAAGCCAGTATGTATATAATAGGTATATATGTCAAAAACTATAACACGGGCGGAGCATGGATATAAATCTTCCTTGCGATTATTATATCAACACAAGAAATTTAGCAAGTTTATTTGCTGAAACATACAACTTTCGGATATTGACTTTTTTTTACCAAGCTTCAGATTTATTTTGTGCTATTAATTATTTCGATGTATAGCAAATGAGACCTAAAAGAACGAGACGCCACTGGTGTCATATTTTCTATGCGAAAAGACGAGTACAGTGAGGCGGGGTTGAGTTAAAATCTTTCTATCCCCCCTTCTGACCGCTATCACAGCTCACCCCCCTGGCCCACAAAGATGTTGTCAACAAACAAAACGTATTTTATCAATGAAGTGTTCTGTCTATCTCTGTTAATAGGTCATTGGTTATATATACTCTAGAACAAAAATACATAATCAAACATGTACTTTCTTGAATTATCTGGAATAGAAAAATAAATTGGTTATAAATCATTTGTTTACTCAACAGGTGGATCAACAACAACAGTCTCAGCAACAGCCACAAAGAGGACCTCAGCAACAGCACCCTAAGCAACAGTTTCAAAGTGATCCTCAGCAACATCAGCATCAGCAACAGCCACAAAGAGGTCCGCAACAACAACAGTCTCAGCAACAGCCACAAAGAGGTCCTCAACAACAACCTCAGCAACAGCCACAAAGAGATCCTCAACAACAACCTCAGCAACAACCACTAAGAGGTCCTCAACAGCCTCAAAGAGGCGCTCAACATCCGCAGCCACAGCCACAAAGAGGCGCTCAACAACAACAGCCTCAAAGAGGTCCTCAACAACAACAACCTCAGCAACAGCAGCCACAAATAGGTCCTCAACAACATCCGCAGCAACAGCCACAAAGAGGCCCTCAACAACAACATCAGCAACAAATAGGTCCTCAACAACATCCGCAGCAACAGGCAAAAAGAGGTCCTCAACAACAACCGCAGCAACAGCCACAAAGAGGTCCTCAACAACAACCTCAGCAACAGCCACAAAGAGGTCCTCAACAACAACCTCAGCAACAGCCACAAAGAGGTCCTCAACAACCTCAGCAACAGCCTCAGCAACAACCACAAAGAGGCCCTGAACAGCCGCAACAACAGCAGCCTCAGCAACAGAGAGGTTCTCAAACAGGACCTTCAAGACAACAACAAAGAGGTAGGCAATCATTATAAGTTTTATAAGCAATAAGTACCTGTCAATATGCTATGTAGACAGGAGGAGCAACTCCTGTGTAGGGAGTGAATCTGCAAACGACGGTAAGATGGAGGTAGTTGTGCATAACGAACTGCGCGTCCCTATAATAATAATAATAATCATTTATTGCACTATATACATTACAAGGAATTAAAAGTAATGCGTAAGCCAGTCACAAAATTACAAAAAAATCGATTCAGAGTGTTCGGTAGAAATTATTTAGATCCGTATCTAGAAAATCTGACACATCATAGGGTTCTAGTGTATACAATAACCGTAAGAGAGATTTTTTTATTTTGTCAAAGTTTTGACTCATTTTGGAAGTCCATTCCAGAATTTAATACATGAATAAAGAGTTCCTTTCTCTATACATGAAAGGCGGTGGTTGGGGAAGTTATAGTCCATTGTATTTCTAGTGCCATAGTTATTGGCAAACCGGTATGGTTCAAAATAGTGTCTATTCGTGAATACGAATTTAACACATTCATATATGTACAATGTTGGTATAGTTAGTAGATTTTGATCTTTAAAGTTTTTTTATGATACGTATGAAGTTTTTTTGTATTTTAAATATTTCATTAGCGTCACTGCTTCCTCCCCAGATCACAATGCCATATTTAGCTTTAGAGTACAAGTTTGAGAAATTGATAGATCGATAGATAGATATAGTATTTGACCATTTTACAAAAAGTGTATGGCAAGTCAGGTGTATAGTGAAAAAACATTTTTGCAATGTAGAGTTGGTTGTTTTTTACCAAAATTCTCAAACCATCGCAGGATCGTTTCAACTGTTTACTGAGATACTATGGTGAGAGAATCTTAAGGTCTCATCAAGGAAGATACCTAAGCATTTTATTTCACTTGGGAAACAAATTTGGTGATGATTTAATATAATATATTCCGGAGTATCGGGTCCTCGATTTGTTTTAATAACATTGATTTGGTTTTGTTGGGGTTTAAAGTTAATTTATTGTTTAAAAACCAATTTTCAACATCCAGCATTACAGTGCTTCCTTTGTGGGATAGCTTTGTGAAACTTGACGCCTTGAGAAATAGTGTGCTATCATCGGCATAATTTATTAGAGTTTGATCATTGTCTATAACAGATACCAGATCATTTATATATATTGAACTGAATTGCAGTTCGGGATGGTTTCGGCTTTGTCAAAATAACAAGAAAACACAACTTTCCGGTTCCAGAATTTTGTTTTCCCGAAATAAAATTGTTTTGGTACGCCACTGGCCATATAATTTGAGAGCAAATTTAATTTATTGATTCCACGTCCAGGCTGGCCTGGTTGCAGATGTCGTCTTCTTCTTCTTCGATGATTCAGCTGGTAATAATTTGATTTCGAATCTCACTGATTTTTGTTTTACGAGGTCTCTAGGAGAAATGAACTGCTCGTAGTGTGAAATTTGCAGTTTATGTAAGAAACTAGATTGATCCATCGTTTTTTTGAAGTGCATTTAGTTATTCTTCACACTCCGTAACACATGGGTTTCATCTGGACGGATCATTGGCATTCCGTTCTCATTCCAAGTGAAATTCCTTCTCTTGCTTTTTGTTGTTTGTTGTAAATAGAGGAATTTTCGTTTTTCTTAATTAACTATTCAGCGTTATTGAATAGAACCCTTAATTTTCAGCACAATATGTTAAAAATTAGGGGTCCTAAGAAACTACCCTGAGGGACTCCTCTGGTTACCCCCAGGAACTCTGATTATATGTCTGTATTTGTTTTCGGATTTTTAAGTTTCAGTGATTGAGATCTCTTGTTGATGTAGGTATTAAACCAGTGTAGCTCTTTATCCCTGATATCGTAGTGTTTTAATTTTTTAAATAATATGTCGAAGTCGATACAGTCAAAGGCCTGGGACAGGTCCAGGAAAATTCCACAGGAAACATTACCAGAGTCCATACTAGCATATATTTTATTTAAAGTTTCAAATAATGCGGATTCTGTGCTTCTGCCTGCAAAAAAGCCATGTTGGCTTGCGCAGAACAAATTCTGAAATTTGAAATAATTAAATACCTGCTCATATACAACAGTTTCGAAGAATTTTGAGAAGGAACTGAGTAGGCTGATCGCCCTATTGTTATCAAAATAATCAGGATATCCTTTTTTTAATATGGGTTTAATAACTGCAAGTTCAAGTTTGATAAAAAAATACCTTGGCTAAGAGAACAATTTATAATATGAGTGAGAGGTTGATGTATAAAATTAATACATTGTTTTAATAAAGATGTGGGGGCGCTGCCATAGCCAAAGCTTCTTTTGTCTTCAATGTTATTCATTATTTCTAGTAATTTAATTGAGTCAATTGGCTCAAAAGAAAAAATATTCTTGGGATATGGTATATTGCAAACGTAATTTTCTTGTTGAGATAGTTTCTCCGAGACTAGTTTATTTGTAACTTCATTGAAAAAAGTATAGAACGCATTTGCACCATTTTGATAATCCTCAAAGAATGGTTGTTCGTTTTTGATCTTTTTATTATGTTGCTTCGTTTATTATTTGCCATTAAGTTTTGGTTTTGTTCTTTGAATTAGCTAATTTTTGTTCAAAGCATTTCTGTTTTTCATTATTTAAGAGTTTATTACACTGTTGTTGTGCTAATTTATAATTTTGTTTATATTTAGGGCAATGTATTGATGAACGTGGGTAATATGTCATATTGTTTTTTGCATCTATCAGTTCCGCTGTTTTGTAATTCCTTTTAGGTTTTTCAGTGCTGACAAGTTTCAACGGAAAATGTTTATTGAATAGAAAAGTGTTAATAAATATGTTATATTTAAGATCGACTGTATCAGCTCTATAGACATCTTGAAAGGTTTCAAAAACTATTGAAATCTTTAATGGCACTATTTGACTTGTGACGAAATGTTAGGTTGTCAGACTGCTGGCACAGCTTACCATTTGTTTGGTGAGCTGTGCTGCTGGTGTCATATTGCGAGCATAGAGTTAATGCAGTCGAGTAGGAATGCCATGTGAAAAATTGAGGAGTTTTCGAAAAGAAACAGAATATTGATAGATGTTGTTGAGAACAAACTCCCTCCTCCATCATATTTATCTATTAGGACGCTACGGCATTTCCACTTAAATAGAGCCTATTACCTTCCTCTCTAATATAGTATTATCTCTATGGTTAGGAGTCGAGGAAGAAGAAGGTTAAGGATACGAATTGATTTAGATTAAATGATAGACTGCGGGTCGCCTAATAATCGGAGCACACTATCGATGAAGACGAAAAAAATGATTTGATAGAGGCAAAAAAATTAAATTATCTGATCCCTGCCGTACTATCTGATATGCAGTCTACTAGTTAGAATGTCTGTGGGGATATGTTATCGCCTTTAACATGTTCTTGACAGAAACGTAAGCTATTTTTAAATATTTTTTACATTACTTTCGGTCAACTGGAAAATGTGAGTCCGTATCGATCTCTCAGGCCTGATAAGGGCTTGAGACTTGGAAAGTTCATATTCATACCTAAATCAGGGGGGCATATCGCTGCAGGTTTAATACTGATCCAATAAAAATTATTAATATCCATAGAAGAAATAAGAAATCGTTATTGGGAAACGAAACCATACAGACACATTCAAGAGAATTCGAGAATGGTTTAGATTCTCAATTGGACCTGATAGATGGCGCCGTTGTCGGTATGTCAAACGGCTGGACCGATTGGGATGACATTTTCTATTTATATTCCAATGGGTCCCTGGATGATTGAAGAACACAATTGAACACGGTAGGTGGCGCTGCTATCAGCATATCGCTTAAAGATTTTCTGGGCACGACGACGTCTGCTGGGACAGCTAGTTTCATTTAAAAAAGTTGAGAAAATATTGTATTTTTTTGGGTTTTGACATTCCCTGTACACAACTTTAAAATTAAGTCACTACTACAACAAAACAAATGTAAAAATAATCTACACATGCAAAAATCATTATCATTTAAGTAACATAAAGAAAGTTGCATTGCAATTTTCTGACAAAATCGATAGTATCTTTTGGACCCCTCAGTATAACCCAGCATAAGGTTATATGAATGTAATCTTAAAAAAGAGCATCTTCCGAATTTTATATAAAATATATAATGTTGCGTTAAAAAAAATCCCGATGGCCTCTAGTCAGCGGAAAACTCAAAATCTTATACTTCTACCTTATACGTACAAGGATATCCTTAAGTTTTATGAATATGGCCCAATATCTAATATCTGGGCGACCGAGCTATGCTCGGGTAACACATAATTTTGAGTGGGTCTATAAGATTTACTTAGGATGTTTAATCGTAGTTCGAAAATGTGCATATTTCTAGTTAAAATGTATTACCATCGGTAGATAGGTAAATACCTACTGCTTTTATCGTTTACATAGCTCCTAATTTACAGATTTCCAAATAAATATAAATGTGAAACATACCAGAACTCAGCTTTATCACCAATCGCCTTCTCAACCCGCAAAACCCATATTGAAATTTTTATCGCAATCTGCGGAGGTATTCCCGAAATAGCTAGGGTAGACCTTAAGGGTTACACCCATTAAAAATTGAAAGTATCGCCAATCGATTACTCATACCAGAACTCAGCTGTATCACAAATCGAATTCTCGACCCTGAACCACCATACTGGAATTTGTATCGCAATTTGCGGAGCCATTCCCGAGATAGCTATTGTGGACATCGAGGGTCACACCCATTGAAAATGCAAGTATCTCCAATCGATTTCTCGGGTCTTAAAACCCCTTTCTGTAAATTTTTATCCAAATCTGCCGAACCATTCAAGAAAAATTTTATGGACCTCGAAGGTGACACCCTCGCGTTTTGTTAAGGAAGCCACTTATATAGATAATCTTAAAAGTTAGAGCCTTATCTATATACCAAATTTGATCAAAATCGTTAGAGCCGTTTTCGAGAAAAAAGAATTGCTCGTACTAATGTATTAGATTAATTAATAATTCTAGTTCTCGGCCAAAACAAGTATTTGAAGAATGGGATGATTCAAATCAAGTGAAGTGGTAAAAAGCAGTTGTACTCTTTTGCAGCTCTTTATTTAAAAAAAAAATCCATTAAAAGTTTTTTTCTTAAAAGTTACGCTTGTTTAAATCTAACGTGAAACATGTCATAGAGACATGGACCATGCATTCCCTATCTTTCTAATAAATGGAAAATGACCAAACGAGTGAGAGAGATAATATTTATCCATAATATTAATTTTGATATTGTTCGCAAACTGACCCAGTCTCTTTCAAAGAACAGTGAGAACAATCGGTTTTTTAAGGAAATAGTGCAGTTTATGTCTCAGTGTCGAAGGCATGACATGAGTTCAACACAATGAACTATTAACAGAGATAGACGGAACTGTAAACAATATATTGTGTTGAAATCATCCCTTGTTCGGCCACGCCTCATCGCAAATCAGTTTCTCCCCCCATTATTTAAACACTTGGTGTTTTGGTTGTTTTTGAATATTCTATTATATTCTTTGGTTTCAAAACATGAAAAAATGAGTAGACGTTGCAAACTGCGCAATAAAATAGAATCCACGAACCCAGAAGTAGCTTTTCATCGAAGTAGACCGTCTAAATTAAAATTTGGTAACTTATATATTTGAATTTTGAAAGAAAATTATTGACATATAAACGTCGGTCATGGGCGTAGTAAAGAAATTATTACCTAATCATTGTTATTTCATTAAAGAGATTGTTATATTGTTTGCCCCTTTCAAATCTTTGAAAAAATAATTATACCTACACACCTATTTAATAATATTAGTACGGGATAGGAACAAAAATCAATGTCCATTTAAGGGTCAACTGAAATTTATAAGATAAAATTAAGTCAATATTTATAAATAGGTATATATGTCAAAAACTATAACACGTGCGGAGCATGGATGTAAATCTTCCTTGTGATTATTATATGAACACAAGAAATTTAGCAAGTTTATTTGCTGAAACATTCAACTTTCGGATATTGACTTTTTTTTATCAAGCTTCAGATTTATTTTGTAGATTAATTATTTCGACGTATAGCAAATGAAACCTAAAAGAACAAGACGCCACTTCATATTTTCTATGCGAAAAGACGAGTACAGTGAGGCGGGGTTTAGCTAAAACCGTTCTATCCCCCCTTCTGACCGCTTCCACAGCTCACCCCCCCTGGCCCACAAAGATGTTGTCAACAAACAAAACATATTTTATCAATGAAGTGTTCTGTCTATCTCTGTTAATAGGTCATTGGTTCAACACTACATCAAAAGGCCCGATTCACGTGACACGTGCGCAACTACGATCTTGGAGCTCTCTACCCAGCCGTCGTTTTCGACGTTGCCGAGCTACGTCGTTTCGTATGCATAGTTCAATCTCCATATCTCTATAGCTTCCTGGTACCTTTAAATTAAGGTGGTAGCTTTAATATGAAAATTATGCGATGTTTTTATTATTACTTATATATGTACTTTTATATAACTTTTTTCCTTGGAATATATTTTTAATAAGTATTTTTTAGAAATTCTATCACGAAGATTGATTTCAGATATACCTTCACAACAAATAGCCCAATTATCTATTGGACAAGGACAACTTGATCCACTGAGGTATATAGATATAATCCCAGGAAAAAAGGGTAGAAAGATTATGGTTGAGACAAACCATCTGGCTATCAATTTGGGTAAAAATACAAGGGCATTCCATTATGATGTGAACCTCGTTCCGGATACACCGAAGAAATTTTTGAGAACTGTCTTTGAAAACTTTCGTCGAAAACATTTTCCAAATAGATTTCCTGCATTTGATGGGAGAAAAAATGCCTATTCCTCTAGCCCATTGCCGATACCACCTAATGATGTGTTAGCTGACGAAATAACATACCAAGAAGATGATGGTAAAGCTAGAGTGTATAAAGTCGAGGTTAAATTCGCAAATGAGGTAAGATAAGAATTATAACATATGTTTAGATCTATTGCGCAGGTTAGAAATTCACGTAATTTCAGTGACATTACTAATAAATTACGCAACTCAATAAAATTCTTCTAATCTATTCACAGACAAGACAAATGAAATATAAGGAATATAGTGTAAACGGGTGGGTGATACCTCTTTAGGGGCAAGGGCGGGGATATGAAATGCCTTATCTCTATTGACTACTGATTGATGGCCAATAAAAATTCTGCACAGTGGTCTTCACGTCACTTGATATATGCATGTCAAGTGCTTTGATGCGTATTGTGTTTTGTCTAATTCTGGGATTGTACGTAATGATTAGTGACAAAAAGTTCATAAACGTGTAAATATGGAACGAAAGTGATTTCTAAGTACATAGAAACTTATATTATGTTAATATATTCCAGCTTTTCATTAATTTTACTCACTCTGCAAAATATATTGCTGCATACACTTTTTGACTGACCTCCCAAAAGAAGAGGTATACAATTCGACTGTATTGTTTTTTAGATAAATTTACTGTGAGTTATTCATTATATTTTGACTCCCACCCACAATTCTTATTACGAGTACGAGTGACAAAAAAAACTAAAAAAAAGTTATATGTTTTTTCACGTAGTATCTTTTTTAATAGCGGAAATAAAAAAAATCACTTTACAACATTGAAAAAATTAATTGAATTAAATATTTTGGAACAGTCTGTATATTATTAATTAGAATGGAAGTCCTCTTTGAGGACTTCCATTATGAAAAAAAAAATTCTGGTTCAAAAAATGTTTTCTATACGATAAACGGTTCCGGTGATATTCACAAAAAACGATATTTTTTAAATTTCAACACCCTGCATCTCGAAAATGGTACATTTTAGAGGGTAAGTTAATATAGACTTTTTTCATATTTTTGGATGAACTACCACATCCTCAAGTCCTGCGCATATATTATGAAACACCCTGTAATAGGGGTATACCTATTGCATATCAGAGTAACACGCATTGCTCTATTTGATTATTACTAGCTGGAGTAACTGGCTTGACTCAGGTAGTTGATAGGAGATTGTGTGGTAGTTGGAATAAAAGGATAAACTAAATATAAGAGGTACAATTTTTTTATTGAAAATATTTTCTAACTACATTAATTCTATTTACCATACTTGGTTTATAAGCAACATTTTTTATTTTGTTATCCGGAGTATATATATTTTTCGAATGTCCTATTCGAGAGCAAGCTACATATAGTTGACCATGAGAAAAGCAAGAGTCTTTAAGGTTTATGCCGCAATATTTTAAAGTTTGACCTTGCGCTTTGTTAATTGTAAAACTTTAGGTTAATTTGATTGGAAATTGCAGTCTTTTAAATTGGAATAGCAGTTCACGAGAGATAAATACTGTGTATCCTTTGTCCTATTCAGTCATAAGTTCAGCTTCTATGATGTTATTCAATAGCTGTTTGACGATCATCCTTGTTCCATTACATAGTTTTGGTGAGTTTAGATTTCTGAGTATTATGATCGGAGATACAATTTTCAGTCGAAGGCAGTATAATGACATTCCTAGTACTGGTATAGTTAAGAACAATGTTTGGATAAAGTTCGTTTTCAGTCGTAGCTATGTTGCAGAAATCACTGTTGAGTTCAATGAGGCTAGTCGTATGGTTACTATGTGCCTTCGTCTATTTGTAAAAGTTGTTGAACAAAATGTGCTCTTGTTTCGTCTTTTGATAGTTCAACTCTCATATTTTTTGTTAGTCTAGCCAGATATATGATTTTTGAAGTTATACTTCTTTAGGCTCGTCGGGATGGGGTGTTGATCGAGAAACCACTAAAAGTGAGAAAAATCGTCGATTATACGTTTTCGTATACTTTTTGTATGTTCTCGCTTCAGGAGAAATTTTTAATAATTAAATTATATATTAAATTTCCTTATTAACTACCTAATTTTTTTTGAGGTAGTTATTGTTTTGATCATCCTGACGTCTGTCTGTCAACACTATAACTCGGAAAATACTTGACCGATTAACACGAAACTTACACAAATACCTAAGGGTAATACTTCCTACGGTATTTATTTTCAGTTGCCTGTCTGTCTGTGAGTCTGTCAACACGATATCTCGGAAAGTACTTAACCGATCGAAACCAAACTTGGTACACAAATATGTAAGGGTAATACCTCCTATAAGATTGATTTTCAACTGTCCGACTGTCTGTCTGTCTTTCAATCAACACTATATCTCGAAAAATACTTGACCGATCAACACCAAACTTGGTACACAAATACGTAAGGGTAATACCTCTTAAGGGATTGATTTTCAGCTGCCGGTCTGTCAGTGTGTGATTACAAGATTGTTTTTGGTAGTTTTCCTCTCTATGCTTGTATAACTAATTTATCATACTTTAGGAGGCGCATTAAAATTTTATTAGAATTGTATTATTTACTTTACAGTAAATTTAATGGTATAATAATGGAAGTCACGCATAATAATATATTGAAGAGAAATATATTGAATAACAGAGAAAAATGTCTTATTGTCTTATTATCTTATTAATGTCATTTATATATCCTGTCTGTGTGTGAGTGGGTGTGTGCGAATAGCCAAAGAATTATAACTTCCATCGTCTGGTCCGACGCCGACGCATTTTAAGAATGCATTATTATCGTCTGCTGGTGTTGACTTGGAGATAACTGAAAGTTTTTGCTGAAATTCTCCTGAGAGTATGAGTAGAGCTTCTGTCATCAATTCACAGTTTCCTCGCAAGTCTTGTAATGTGCTGTCCATGGCTTCGAGAGATTTTTTATGGACCATCGTTCATTCGTCCCAGAGGATAATTTTAGCTTGTTTTAGAAGTTCATCTGGTCCAGATGCTCTTGAGATTTTACATACCGGGAATTGTTCTACGGCTATATTCAACGGTTGTTGTAGGGCGAAATTGGCAGATCGTCCTCCTTCCATAAGTGTGGTGGCAATGCCAGATGATGCCAGTGCAATTGCGATGTGTTGTTTAGCACGTATTTCTGCCAGCAACAGATTTATTAGAAACGTTTTCTCGGTGCCGCGTGGTGCGTCTCAAGTAAATAATTCCGCCAGTGTTGTTGATTCGGTCCATGATAACGTTCTAGATTATTTTTTTGATTGTCATTGAGAAATGATTTGTTGTGAGCAATGATATAAAGAAGGCTGTGGCAATGTATTGAAGTAGTTCGTTGATGTTGTAGCTTTTTTCCTTTGTAATCTTGAAGTTTATTATACTGAAAGCATCTTGTCGTGGTGTTGGCATCGCAAGTTCTACTAAGGTCTGTTTTTTTATCGCTAAGTACGGGTTTAAGAGGTTCTTGGCGCGCGTGAAAGGCTGGCGCACGCAGATTGCTTCGCGCACGTAAACAGATTACGTGCGCCACGGTCCGCTTACGTGAGATGCAGGCGCACGCAGAAATCGTTAAATATTTCCCCTGACAAATAATACAATGCGCAAAGATATAGACCATGTGACCACAGCGACCAATCTCAACTAGGTATTCGAAAAGTCGTCGTGCTGTAAAAAGTCAAAATCAATTGAAATTATTATTTATTAATTTTATCGTGTCTGTTGCATATTTTCACTACATATTTTCAGTTGTTTAATTTGTGTTTTTGACGTTATATATTAGATTTTATCGAAATTATAAAGTACAGTTTTTATTTAGTTTATTTTGTGTGTTTGTTTTTTTGATATATAGTACGAACACGTGAATATCTTTTCTTCAGTAATATTATAACACATGAGTCAAATTAAGTATTGAACTAATATGTTTCAAAGATTGTTGTAGGTTGTAGTTGATTCATATTCCATATTCGTAACAAATTATCGAAGCTCTTAAAAAAGCACACTATGTACGTTGTAGAGAAACTCGTAAAATTGGTCTACGCAAAACGGTCGCGAAGCAATCTGCTTACGCCAGCCTCTCACGCGCGCCAAGAAACGGCAATACATTTATCTTTTAAATTCTATTCTAGACAAATGAGTGTTTCATTGAAGATGTCGTTGAATTCGATGGCCAGTTCTGGATTAGCTTGTCGGATTTGTCATCAGTCATACTATCTTTGAAGGAGTCCCATAGCTGTTTTGGATTCGATGGGTTACATTTTGTAAGAATTATGGAGAATATATCTTTGACTTGTCCTAAAATTAGCCTGCCAAACTCCACCAGCGGATTCTAAGTTTAAAAATAATGCAAAAAGTTACAATAAACATAGGTTGAAAAATGTTAGTTATGTGAGTTGCGGCTCTTTTTATTCAATATCTCCAAAACCAATGAAGATAATGTAGCGAAATCTACTAATCTACTAATGTTTTGATTCCCAACATGATAGGCTAATAGCAATTTCAAAATTTTAAAAAGGGATATGTCAAACAAGGCTGCTTTGAGACAGAAACTACCGTAACTTTTTTGTATGTGGCTTTTTCTAAATTTTGTCATAAACTTATAAAAATTTGGAATTTTCTACTTCAAACAGGTATTCTTATCGAACTTCATTAGGATGAACCGTTTCCTAGTAAGTAACATCGATTCAAAAGCTTTACTACTTGCTTCAAGTGTAAATTAAAGAATTTTTTTCAGATCATAGTAGCCATGAGAAAGATAAGTTTTGCGTTGACTTATTTGAGACATTCGGTGACAAATGTAGTGTTTGTGGTTTTCTTCAGCCGCGTACGTTAAAAGGGCTGCAACTCCCTAATTGAACAATTTTCGACCTATGTTGGAACTTTTTGCATTATTTTTAAACTTAGAGTCCGCTGAGAGTTTGGCTAATTTTGGGACACCGTGTATAGCCCCGTCGATTGTTCCGGATATGTTCAAGATAATTCCATTCGAGAACATTCTTGTCATGGCCTAGGAAATCACTGTTCTTTACTAGAATCTAATTTATACGGGGACTGATCAATAATTAAATGTCATTATCGGTGTTGGGCGGGATCGGAGGTCGGCCTTGTATGTGTTTTAAATGCTATATTCGTTGTATATTAAAGAAGAAAATGTGTTTCTTGTAGGTGAATCTGTCATAGAAAACTCTTATACCACTTAACGACAAATGGAAACATAAGCAATTGATCTAACAGTGGGCGGTGTATTTCTTGAATATTGAAAGAGTTCAATAGAACCCATTATGCTTTTTTTATTTAAATGCATGTCAATTTAAGGAGGCCTTGGAACACACTGGCGTCTATCAAAATCAATGCGTAATGCTTTCATTACTTTGATAGAAATCAGGCGTCACTTGACTCTAGGCGCAAAGCGAGCCACCCGTCAGTGCCTTCGCGGCCTTATATACGGTTTTAACAAAATGCATTGTTATAATTCCTAGGTTATCTTTAAAATGTATCGCGGTAATTCTTAGAAATCTCATGATCGTTGATCAGGACATACCCAATAATAAGTACTTCTGACATGGATACAATTGGCAATTGGCCATCTTTTCAGAAGGGGCTAACGTTTGATATGCGCTACTAATATAATTAATTATTTTTATTTTTTGTAACATAGGTGGATCTGAGACCTTTACTTGATCCAAGATTGACTAGAGAGACTCCAAGAGATGCCCTTCAAGTCGTTGATATCGTTCTAAGAATGGCACCAGCAGCTGGCTGCATTTCTGCTGGTCAGAGCTTTTTTGTGAAACCTGAGGTTATATTGGATCTGGGCGAAGGCATGGAAATGTATAACGGCTTCTATCAGTCTGCCATCAGAGGTTGGAAACCTTTCCTTAATGTAGATGTGGCTCACAAAGCGTTCCCAAAGACTATAAGTGTCTTGGATGCTTTTGTCGACACATTAAACTCTGGTTACAATGCAAATTTCCAATTAAGAGATCTGGCCCAACCTCTACAAAGGTGGCAAGAGGAAATATTTGGCAAGTTCATTAAGGGATTGAGAGTTGTTTATGAGATACCAAATTATCCCTCTTCAAGAAGAAGTTATAAGGTTAATTCAATCAAGGAATGTGCAAAGACGAAAACATTCACCTTAGATAACGGCCAGAGGATCACTGTTGCTGAATATTTTTCAAGACATAAAAACTACATGTTGAGATATGCCCATTTGCCAACCTTGTGGGTTGGTAGTCTTCAAAAAGAAATAGTTATTCCCTTGGAATTGTGCATTATAGAAGCTGGTCAGGTTATTAACAAAAAGATGACGGAGAATCAGACTAGCAAAATGATTAAATTTGCAGCTACAAATACTGATAGACGAAAGGAGAAAATAATGCAGGGCCTACGACAATCGAATCATAATCAACATCCTGCTATTCGAGAATTTGGCTTCTCTGTGAGCGGCTCGTTTGAGCGTTTAGAAGCTAGAGTTTTGGATCCACCTGCTTTAACATATGCAAGTAGAACCGTAACACCGAGGTCTGGGGTATGGAGGAATGACCATTTTCATAAAAGCTGCCCTGAGATTCAACGTTGGACAATAGCCTGTGTTGACAGAAGAAGCCCAAGACCAGAGGATTTGAGCAAATTGGCAGCAGAGGTGAGTTGTTATTGACTGTTAAAACTTTAGAAACGTTAATAAACCATATACATAATATACAGGGTAGTTCACGATCAATAGTACTTAGAAGTTTAAGGAGAACGGATTGTGCTGAATCTTTTGTTGCGCAATTGATACATGGGGTGGTATTAATTCGTAAAATAAAGAAGAGAAACATTATCTTTTCTGTGACAACAGTCGAGTGTTTTTTCGGTTGCGTAACAAAAGGCCGGGCGGGCTCACCCAGAAGGGTATTGAAGTAACGTGACATCGAATCTCTCTCATCTCAATTTTTCATGTTACAGAGTACCAAACAAATAAAGTCCCTCTGATTTGGTATTCCATGTTATATCTAATCAGGGTATTTATAATAAAATCGATTTTCTTAAAAATAAATTATCTATGAATTGTTATGTTTATAACAAAAAACTACAGTTAGTGTTCTATCAAGGATAAATATGTCCAATTTTAAGAGATTTTAATCGAAACATGCGAATGGTGCCAAGAAACTAGTTAGATCAAGTTTCATGACATTATGCAATCATTATAAGATAATGTTAAAATTGTATCGAGAACACAAAAAAACTCTGAATAAAACAAAAACCAATTTAGAACGTCATTATAAAGATGTTTGACTACAAATTAACGATATCAACTATATGATCAATATTGTTTTTATTTTTTTATTTAACCCGAGTAAATAATACATATACGAGTACAGATTGGGTCCCACAGAGGTTTGTAGTTTGTAGATCTGTTAGGTGTACAGTCGAAGAAAACGATATAAGATGGTGTCGAAGTGGGATGCAAATCTTCGGTTATTTTTAGTGATACCTGTCAAAAAAAACTGTCGAAATTGACAACAAAAAACTCGAATTAATTGTTTTTAAATTAGTTTAGTTAAATCACATGTGAGAATAAAACTTAATTTTTTTGATTATATAAAGAAAATAAAGATGTGGAGTTTTTAATGATAATATTCTGTTGCGATTTCTGGTACTATATGCCAGCGAACGGTTGTTTTACTACACTATAAAACTATTTCAGGGTATCCACACAATGTGTCTAGTAACCCACATAAAATGAGACAATTTAATTTTGTTGAAGCAGTATCTAACAGACTGTTACCATGGCAATTCACAGGTACCTACCACGGAAAGGCTGAATATAATCTTGTTTACATATAGGGAACATGGTATACCAAACCAAAGGGAGTATGTCTTTCAGAAAAAGATAAATACCTATACATTTAAAAAATACGTACTTTTCGCTATCTTTGTATGCAACAATTAAAGCAATAATTTTCTAAAACTTTGTATAATAATAATAAACCATTGTTTGGAGCTATATTTTGAACAAAAAATAAGGAAATCAATTAATTTATAGAAAACCGTTAAGGAATATATTATGCAGAAGTAACCACAATAAATTAGAGAACCTAAGAAAGTTATAATGTGTCTGACATTTCAAAAATCAAAGTTGCTAATACAGCAACGTCGCTCCTTGAATTTCTAAGATACCATCGACCGGGGATTACCTTGAAACTCTAGAATAGGCCAGCACCGACAATGTCAACTTGCTTAGGGAAATATGTGTCAAATGAAAAAAGTAGCCGACATTTTTATCTTCTACATGTCTATGTCCCGTCAAAATTGGATTGGATGAAATCGCGGGTGTTTTATATATTTGAAAAAATATATTCATAATTGTAAAATGAACATAAATAAATGTTATATTTATATCAGAGTAATATATAATGTTCTCTATTTAACTATATGTATAATGTATGATGAACCGCTTTTGATTTTATGTTGAAAGATGAATTGATTGAGATTGTTCTTTCTAGTTTCTATTAACCAAGATATATCATGTGTATCTGTCTGTTGCAACGTAGCTTTGATGTAGTTTTCTTTGATTGAAAAGTGAGTTGAGCGAGAGTGTTCTAAAGCGATTTTTGAAAAGTAAGTTTAACGTTGAGAGAGAGAGAATCTTGTTTACGGACTGACCTGACCCTGACTTTCCAGCTTTCGAGATAATGTCGGACTATATCTGTCTTGATTTGCACCAGCTCAACTCCATTTCCTCTTTTTTCTTGTAGTATTTGAGTCAGGTAGAACTCAACTTCTCTCTTTAATCAGACGGTGTGTCGAAAGTCCTTTTTTCGATTGTCCCCGCCGCCATTGCTATCAGAACAACAATTCCTCCGGCTCTTTTACTGCCGTCTTCATGTGATTCAGTTGTCAGTCACGTGCCAATAAATCAATTGGGGGCATTCCCGCGACCACACCCACCTATTCTGACTTGGTCCTCTGCTATATGGCATAAGTCTTGATACTTTCGCAGCCACATTAGCTGCCTTCTTGTTTGAAGAGATGAAGTGCTCCTTAAACGTCAATCTCGCATATATCGTAATCCCCAAGTACTTAGTGCTTCCTGTTGCTGTCCAATTACGCTTCCGTTTTATCACTTTCCAATTCCTTACCAACTAATCTTATCCGTCTAGTAATTACAGCAAACGACTCATTGCAAAGTTGTTATAGTTTCTCCAAATACTTCGCTATCACAAATAAAGCTGTGTCATCCTACTACTTCAGTGGTTCCGCCGTGATTGATAGCTTCAGCGGTTCATATTCCATACTGTAACGAACTTGGCTTCAGCGGTTCATATTCCATACTGTAACGAACTTGGCTTCGGTGATCGGTGCCATAATGGTGGGCGTGTGCGATTCGTCAGAAGGCGGAGCACCTTGGCGAGTGTGGACGTTGGTGGGACCCGGGTGGTTTGTTGCATACCGCTATTGGTATTGGTCAGCCATGCATGCCTGGGTCAAGACATATTCCCGAAGCTTCTAGTAACTTCGCGCAAGTTCGGGAGAGCTCGCTCGGCATCGAAAGATGGGTGTTTGCTTGCCTATATATTGGAGAGTACTGCGTAGTCAGTGAGTCAGCCAGCGGCAATCGCCCGGTGCAGACGAGTAAGTCTGGGGCAGTGAATAAAAATTGTAAATAGTTGAATATAAATTGTAAATAGTGTATATAAATAGTGTTAAGTTAGATAAATAGTGAACATAAATTGTATATAGTTATGGATATTTAGTCTGTTATATAAATACTTAGTGTAGATATAAATAAACTGTTGTAATTAAATAAATCCTAGTCACTTTTATATGCCCGTTACAATACCATAGAAGTGGCACAAGCATTGCGTCCATCCTTTATCCAGTATACCATTATCTTAGATCAGTGGTTCAGTTTTTATATAGCGTCTTCCCTCTGATCCTCTTATTTCATAAAATATCGTTTGGTGGTCCCATATAGAGTTCACTTACCCTTCATGCACTTACGTGGTCAAAGTTACTAACGAAGGTCACATCAATGATTGATCCCATGCTGGAACGTGTGTATAACCCCCACATTAAATACGCAGAGATCTAGTTCATCTAGCATCTCAAGTGATAGCTGTCCAGGCCTGTTTGTTCTGGTGGAATCCCATTCAACCTCTCATGCATAGAAGTCCTCCGCTAATATTAGCTGATGTTGCCCTTGCATTAAGTTCGAGATTGGTCAGGAAATACTCAAATTCATTCTCATTCCACCTTTGTGGGACATAGCAGCTATATGGGTGAATGTTCTGAATCTTCGCATAGACAAAACCAGCCTGTTAAGCTCATTTGTGAGCAGCTGTCGGCCACCTTCCACAAGCCCATATCGAAAAGGCTCCCGTGTCCGTTACTACACCACTCTTTGCCTTTAATATATTTCAGTCCTTACGGACATTGTGTCTACGTTTAACAATTTGATATACAGTGCGTTCATAAAGTATGGGAACGCTTCAATAACTTCTAAAATATTAACATATAGAGAAAAAGCTCTGACAGGTCGATTTTTGATTTTGATTTTCTACTTTTTTATATATAAACAGCATCATTTTATCCCCTTCACCTTCCAAATTATGACGTCATCATTATTTTTTTCAAATAGGAAAGCCATAATTTTATATTATAAACGGCAATTTTCTGAGCTCAAAAATACCAAATACATGGGCATAAACATAAAAATATATGAAATACAGGGTGCTAAAAAATTAATATATTTTCATTTGCTGCCTTCAATTTTCAATAATAACAATAATATTAATATGCAGTGGTAACTAGGAACTTATTAATTGTTGCTAAGGACTACGATTCAAAGGTATACTTGTTTTTATGCATAATTTGTATAAAATTGAAAGCAGCAAATAAAAATATATTTTTACTTTTACTTTTTTATCATCCTGTATTTAATATTTTTTTTATGTTAATACCCATGTATTTGGTATTTTTGAACACAAAAAATTGTCAGTTTTCCATTTATGATATAAAATTATGGCATTCCCATTTTAAAAAATTAACGATGACGTCATAACTTGGAAAATGGAGGGGATAAAATGATGCTGTTTGCATATAAAATAAGAAAATAAAAATAAAAAATCGACCTGTCAAAGCTTTTTCTTTATTTTAGTAGTTATTGAAGTGTTTCCATACTTTATGAACGCACTGTATATTATTGTCTGTTGCTTGATCCAGTTACTGATAGAGATTTAAGTTTGCCTTTTCCTTTTGAACTGTCACTGTTCTCTAAGCAGCTTTCTTGGCCTCTTTGTAAGAAAGATTCTTTATCTGATCGAGTGTTTTGCTAGACTTTGAACAAACACTTCTTTTCAGCAACGCTGTTCTTGGTGTCCTAGAGCCAGCACGTGGTGTCTTTTGCATTATACAGGGCATCTTTACTGATTCCAAACTCACGTTTTGCTGTGTTGACGCAAAAGTTATCAAAATTTGTCCATGTTGTCGAGGGAGCTTTATTAGGAGTTATGTTACAAAGATAGTCAACTCCAAGATTTCTGACAGAGCATGCTTTATCTTTTCTCTCTATTTTAAGGCCTTTGGTCTTACCAGTCATTTTAGGTTTTAAAGCTGTTAAAAAGAGCCGATGTTGGGATGTCTGAGGTTCTCCTGGGATGATCTTGCCGTCTTTGATATGTTTCCGGTATCTCTTATCTATAAAAATGTAGTCTATTTGGGGCTCAGCGTTACCACTCTTTCAAGTTATCAGGTGCTCGTCCTTATTTTGAAAGAAGTTCTATTCTAGTATTTTAGATCCCACTTTATAAAAGTTGAAATCTTTCCGGATCTGACGTGATTTTGGCGTCTTTCCATCTTGTTTTCTGTACGGCTGATGCGGCGTCGGTCCAGTATTGTACTGAGTTCGGCACTTCGTCCAGTCATGTGCCAATGTTCTAAGAAGCAACTCCTCATTCGAGCATCGGCCATCGGCGCAATGCCTCGAAGCTTGAAGGTTTTCTGTCGAATTTAGAAGTCACTTTAGTGTTTGCAGCATATCCACCATTCACGTCGCATGTTTGACCCATCGATACAAATTCTGATGAATATGCAGTAAGGACCCAAGTCCATGCGAACATAGCCCGCATAATAAGATCAGACCGAATTTCTATTGTTCGAAGAAATGCACGTATCCGATATTTTTCTCAAATATTTGTGATTTCCATTTGTGAATTAATTCATTTGTTTTTTAAATAAACACGACTTATTTGGGCTTCTTCATGTTCGCCTTCTGTTAGACTTGGTTGTAAGCTTTATTTATAAACGAGCACAACATCAGATATTTTAGATATTTGCTTCGTTTTTAGCTGTAAACATATAGCTATAGCTTATTTCCACGAATTTTGCGTAGATAATTTATTGAGTTCAAGTTTTGAATACTTTCTAGGACCAATTCTGTTCGAAACCCAATATACAATTGTAATTACAATATAAGCTAATGGAGGCACTTTGATGTTAAGCAGTTACGTGGCTCTGAAAATGATAAACATGAAAATTCAGAACAATAATGAATTCGAATAAAATTATCTAACCGCCAGGACTGCGACCAAACTATTGTGTAATTTTACAAATTCACATAAGCAAGAGACTTTCGATTTCAATTGGAATAGTTATACGAGTACTTTTCCAATTTTCAAATAGAAACAAATTACCAAATAAATATATATATTTTAATTACTCTGAATTGCAAGCCCGTTCGTTTATATACTACACTTGAATTTGTTTATTTAGTCTGTACAACCGTGATGCGGTCACCGAACTACGTTTATGTACCAAATTTCAACTTTTTTCTTTCAGTAAATAAAAATAACGACAGACAGGCGGACAGACATACACCACAGTAACGGTTCCATTTTTATAGGTTTTGTGTTAATTTATTAGGTTTATCAAACAAAGAATTCGAAATTTGGTATTGAACGTAATTGATCTCTATAATATAATTAACAGGTGATTTTATTAAGAAATATCTTAATCCTACTGTACTTTTTTACAGCTTCACAAGGCCTCTGTTCAATGTGGAATGTCCATGAATCCCAATCCGGTTAAACCATTTTTAACTGTGAATCCAGTTATACACGAAGTCAAAAAATATTTCAATAACCAAAGACAAAATAATTTCGATGTGATCTTTGTAATTGTGCCCAACAGTGGCCAACAGTATTCTTTTGTTAAAACAGCTTCTGAAATAAATGTTGGATGTCTAACACAATGCCTTAAGATAAAAACTGCTTCTAGAATGAATATGCAAACAGCAACGAATATTATGCTTAAGGTCAATAGTAAACTGAATGGAACCAATCACTTCCTAACTAACACACCACAAATAATGAAAAGACCTTGTATGATAATGGGAGCTGATGTAACACATCCAAGTCCGGATGCAAAAGACATTCCTAGTGTGGCTGCAGTCACAGCATCGCACGATCCAAAAGCATTTAAGTACAACATTTGTTGGCGATTGCAACCACCTAAAGTGGAAATAATCGAAGATCTTCAAGCTATTACTAAAGAACAGCTGATGTATTTCTACAGGATGTGTAGAATCAAACCGGAAAGAATAGTATTTTTTAGGGACGGTGTTTCTGAAGGTCAGTTTGAGCAGGTAAAACATGCCGAAATCAGAGCTATACGTGCTGCTTGTAAGGAACTACAACAAGATGGTTATGAACCATCCATAACCTTTCTGGTCGTACAAAAACGCCATCATACTCGCCTATTTCCATTAAATCCTAAAGATTCGGAGGATAGAAACAATAATGTTCCAGCAGGTGAGTGGAATAATAAATATTTACTAGCTAACGAACATAAATATTTTCTCAAAAAATTGACTCTTTTTGTGCAGGAATTTACCTAATAGAGATCTACTAATAATTTGCTGCTAAACGGCTGTCTGTGACTGTTTTTTATTCATTTCTTTATGGTCTACTCTCTCTATGGCAGATGAGTGGAGTTCATTCGGGCATGCGGACAATTGAAATCATTAATGCAATTATTGATCTATTAACATTAAGAGAGAAAAAAATTGACTTTAGGTTGCTGAGATTTAATCATCATAGGGTTAACCATAGACATAATATAGACGGCGTATTAGCATTACAAACTTAAGAAATATCTAAACACAGATAAAGCTATTGTTTGGTCACCTGTAGGTGGCCCTATTGGCTTCATAGTTGTTTTGCGTTTCTGATTTACTCCAATTTTATAATCTCATTTGATTCAGCATCGAAAATGAGGCTAACTTTGGATAGGGCTATCAATAAAAAATAGACAGTCATTTCCATTATTTAAAAGAATAATGCGTACGCAATTTTTCTTAAAATATCAAATATTGAGAAAACAATTTGAAATAGTTATAGGACACAAAATATGTTCAAAATTATATTATCGAGTATGTATCTGGCCTAAACAAGAGTCTCTTTCGGCAAAAGCATTCGTGTTCGGTTCGCATTTTTGACATTTCATAATTGATCAACTATTTTTCACTCATATCCCAAAATATCAGTTCTACGAGAGCGCTAGTTAGGCTTCAATGAGAATGAATAAATATTTGCTCGAATTTTACAAAGAAAAACTCAAGAAATAATACCACAAGTTAGTTTGTAAATAAACTTAGAAAGAAGATTGTTGGAATGAAATATAAAATGATTTGATGTCCTGAGGTTAGTACTAGATAATTACCTCAAAATTCAACAATTTCAAGAGGAATACTAGCAATCCATCTACCTAGATAGAATGGATGTAGACATATGTCGTATACAAACTGCAAAAACTCGAATAAATCTCAGTTCTCAAACTACAGAGACTTGAATAATTATTATATTCAGCATCAAAAATATAAATTATGTACCCGAATGCGTCAATTTAGGTGTTGCCTAATGATTACGCATTGCCGAATGTGTCAATTTAGGTGTTGCCGAAAGATTACGCATTGCATATTCGGAATCTTAAGGCAGCGCCTTGGGTCCTTGGGCGTCGCCTAATGATTGATGAAAAGTTTTGTTGCGCTAGGCAACTGCTTAATATTTAAGCATCAAATTTAAGTTTTGCCTAATGTTGAGTGGCTGTAATTTCTTTCAGTTATAGCGTTTTCAAATACATAACTGCAAATTTATAAATCTAAAACTTTACTAGTTTTCTCAAAACGTTTAATAGGCCATTTACGGTGTTGGATCATCCTGGAAGTATATGTAGGTTTCCTGTCCAAATTTGGTACAAGTATTAATCAAATAATGAATTTGTTCGAATTCATTAAAGAAAATAAGTGTAAGCTCAAGACTGCACTACCGAACTGAAAACTTTGGGAAAAAATTAGTTTTTCCGTTCAAAATCTAATGGACAATTTAGCAACGTATATAGTTAATACTATAGTACTTTCAAAAGCGTACTATGCAGCCATTTGGGAACAAGTTTTCCTCTGTAGGTGTAGTTCGACAAGTTTATTAGAATGATTATCGATGTTTGCGAGAAATTACATTAATAATTTCATCCTGTGAATATTGAAAATCATTCTTAAACCAGAATATATCCCCGCATTGAGCAAACTCGTCCAAAGGCATTTTTTGTAAACTTTCTATAAAATTATTTATATGTGTCTTGTATAAAATCATAAGCCATTGATGATCTGTCGAGTTGAGGAGTGGAAATGGACGTCAATATGCTTAATTTTCTAATAACAATAAGATTTCAAGTATGTTTATTTGTCGGTTTGCTTCTTCTTATTATATTAGATAATTATCTTTTCTTGAAGGTCTTGCACAATTATCATATTTGTGGATGTTCCAGGAAAGAATTATAAATAGTGAAATTTTTATTCTAAGCTATGAATGGCGGGTTGCAATTCTATATCTCAGGAATTTCCGTATCATAAATTGCCTCTTGTTTTTTTTTCGTACTAGAAATTTGTTTCTTATTATTGTATTTTTACAGTGCTTTTTGGATGATTTTCGCCTTTTAACATATTTTCTCGATCTTATCAATTTTTGAATTAACTGGTATTATTTTGCTAGACTAAATTTTGATGCTGATTTGTGAATATTTCAGGAGTTTGTGAATTATGAATAGTAATTCTCATATAGGAGAGCGCGTGACCGCGGTTTAACACTAGCCAAATTTTTATAATCGAATTTCTGGTTATTTGGGAGGGTTTGTCTTGGAGGTTTATCTTGATACATATCGGTGATTCAGAATTCACGCTAAACTTTAGGTCCTTTTTTCTGCGGTAACACTTTCAAGGCAGAGAAGTTGCCAGCACTCCAACACGAGTAGACCCTTAGAGAGGAAGACGGGCATCTCTAAGTGTTATACCTAACAGTAGGTATAGTAACCCAAAAATGTCGCTTTTATTCTTAATCATCGAAATAAATTTATCTGTAATATTTAAGTATAAGCAATACTTAACGAAAGTGATTTCTTAGGTGGTTTTTTGAACCTGATGGTAAAATACAAGGAGTCCTATTTAGAATAAGAGAGAAAATTATGGGTGGGAGTTTCGGGTTACCTTGTATGCAAAATGTAAACTATTCAAAACTCAATGAATTGCAACAGAACTAGACTATTGCGAATTTCCTTTGGCCTTAAGGATATAACAGATTTTCTAGTAGAAGTGGCCATGGTCCATTGGAACCCAGTAAAACTCTATATTGCCGTAATGGAGAAAATGTGCATTATTAAAATCGAGATAATATACAGGTTACTCCGTTTAAAAAAAAAACACAACTATGCTGTGATCATATGTCACGCCTTGTAGATTACGGATTAATTTTAAAATATGAAACTTCACTATATTTTATATCTTCTATCCATTTTTTCCTTGTCACAGGACAACATATACTACAGTCCGGATAAGTTGATTACCGAAATCATGAGATTAAGAATTATTATCATTGACCTTTCCCCCACTGCAAACACCACCGACTAAACGCTATTAATTATAATTGTTATTATAGGTACATGCGTCGATACGAACATAACGCATCCATTTATGCAAGATTTCTACATGGTGTCACATGCGAGCATTCAAGGTGTTGCCAAGCCTACTAAATATTGCACGCTTTGGGATGATAACGGCATCAGTAATGATGAAATGGAGGAATTAACCTATCATCTGTGCCACATGTTCACTAGATGCAATAGATCGGTTAGTTATCCTGCACCGACATACTATGCACATCTGGCTGCAGCAAGAGCAAAGGTGTACATTGAAAATGAAAGATTGGATATGAGAAAGTTGCATGCTGAATTTCAAAGATTTCAAATATTGGATGTAATTCGTAAAGATAAGCCCATGTTTTTCGTTTGATTAATTCCACTGAACTTTGCTTAATTATGTTTATTGCTTATTAAAATTAAGAAAATTATGTTTACATATAACATTGATTATGTACAGTGAATTCGTAAAGTAGTGGGTAAAGAAAAAAAACGCATAAACCCGCCGATTCTTATTCATATTTTAGAGCTTTTCGTGGTGAGACTGAAATTTAAAGTAAATGTAAATGAATACCGTTAAAAATCAGACAATAATCAAGACGATCAATAAATGCTTTTTGAACGTTATCGATTACATCTGCGACAATTTTTCTAATTTTAAGTATTCTTAGAGGAATTAATCGAGAGGTCTTGAATCTGGTGATTTGGCTAGTCATATGACATACACTGTATATATATATCAGTCTCATGTAGCAAAACTCAAAAATATCAAAAAAAATCGATGCTTTGGAGCTTATTCTATTTTGGTTATCTGCCACTTAAAGAATTCACAGTATTTTCGCATTATAACAATATAATTTACAACTATTTAACATTTGTCAAAAATTTTATTGTATAACGTATCTATAGGTGGCGTGTTTATTTAGAAATTAATTTGATTTAGAATCGATTGTTTTTTTATCAGATCTGTGTTTGGAATATTTTCAATTCATATCCTAAAATTGATAATTTTTCGCTTTTTAACAATACTGCTTTCTTATCAGATGTTAGAAATATATACTATAGAAGTTGATAAAATGAAATGTTATTTGAATCCTTCCACCAACGAATAACGTCGGTTCATTTTTTTGTAAATTTCACATTTTTGAGTGTGAAATTAGTCACGAAAATCGTTGAACGTTCACTAATACCAAAGAAGATAGATACTACTACATCGTATAGCAAATTGAAGCGAAAACCGAGTGAGTTTAGTTAACCAAGTGACGAGGGCGCTACCGTCGAAAATGAGTATTTTTTTGGATAATTCAACATACAGCTATCAGGCGACCTGAAATGGCTATAGGTACTTATGGTTCCTAGCGTCTCTCAACGGCAATCACCAGCGCGCTGCCCGCTAGAACATATAAATACCTATAGCAGTTTCTGGTCGCCTGATAGCCGAATGTTGAATTATTCTACAAAATACTCATTTTCGACGGTAGCGCCCTCGTCACTTGGATTTCGCCTCAAATTTAGTATACAATGTACACTTCTATGTAGTATCTATCTTCTTTGCTAATACCAATGAAGATAGTACTTATTCTATTACCTTAGTATATTATTTGCTTGTAATAAAGAATACAGGTTTCTCTGAGGCCCAGATTCTGTAGTTTTTGTCAAAGCCGCTTGGTTAAGCGTACGTTCGATTGATAGGGATCTACGTATCTCGGTGGATCGGCGTGTTTCGTGCGTGCTGACGTTACCCTACTGTTACTTCCAACATACTATGCTTCAAGGATTCCAAAAATATCTTGAATGAGATCAATAAATAGTTTTACGTTAGATCTTATGAGTTACCAAAAAACTATTAACGTAGGTTGTTATACAGTGAGGACCAAAAGTCCGCCCCCACCGTAACTTCTTTATTTTCAATATTACAAAAAAATGTTGAACACATAAGTTGTAGGGTTTCATTTGACATTTTCAATAACATACTCTTAATTTATACAGGGTGTCTCAAAAAAAACACTGACTTATTAGTTTATTTTTTCAAATGGAACCCCCTATATATTATTGGATATTCGAATTCTACGTGAAATTCTAAGCAGATTTCATGCAGCATTTACTATACCTAAGTTAAAATGGTAAAAAAAAATTCTAACTGATCTGATTTTCGATCCTATACGTTAATTCAGTCGGATGATTATACTGAGTGCTTTAGTAAACATAGTAACATGTAAATAAATCTCAACTCTGTTGTCAACAATTGTCAAATTAGAGTTATCAATATTTTGTGATCTCCTTGATTACTTTTTTCATATTTTTTCTCGTTGATTAATATGGTTCGTTCATTAGAAGACCAAGTTGAAGCCGTTATCATCTTTGGTGAAGCTAATCTGAATTTCCACGCTGCTCTTCGCATTTTCAATGAAATATTTCCCGAACGTCCAATGTGTCGAAAATATCTCCGGCAATTGGTGGCAGAATTGTAGAAAAATTCTAAATAAGTTTTATTTAGTATTATATCAATAAAATATTTCTTGAATTATAAATAGTTCTAAATTATTTCAACTATACTATCCAAAATTTTTTGGAAGCTATCTAATGTTGCTAACTGCTGAAGCGCACAATGAATGTTAATATTAACCTTGTTATACCATTTTTCACTTGGTTGAATAATCTCACAAATGTTCTAAAATATTCTACGTATCAATAAAATAAAATAGAAACAACTATAATTATTCCAACTTATATCTTTTATCTATTATAAAATTTGTTCGACATGTCCACCCAGCATTTCTTGACAAATAAATAGTCGGGGTGTAAATTCTCTCCTAACATTGTTCATTGTTTGAGGTGTTATTTCTGAACACACCTCAACGACGCAATTCATCTAATGACTGACAAACTGTCTTAAAAACCACTGATTTCACATATCCCTAAAAAAGTAAGCAACAGGTGTGAGATCCGGTGAGCGAGCTGGCCACTCTGTTGGACCTGGACGTCAATTCACCTACCCGGATACCTTTCGTCTAAAAAAATTCTCACCTCCCGAAAATAGTGAGGTGGTGCTCCATCTTGCTGAAATGTCAAAGTTAAACTCATGGGGGTTTAGAGCAACTATTTCATTGATACTGGGTGTGATTTATTAATTTTTTGAGGAAATTGAGTATGCCCATCGCGGTACTCATATGGATTCTCATCACTCCATTATCTAGAAAACAAATGTGTTGCAAATAAAAAGGATTTGAAATAATTCTGTCATGGTCCCTTGAATTTTGCGAGCAAAAACAATTTTTATAAAACAGTGTCTTGCAAAACAAACAATGTCGGTTTGACTGTGTGTGACATATTAGTTCACTCATTTGTTTCAACGCCAAACTAACGCGCTATATTCCATGAAAGGGTAAACAGAAAAAAATTAAATATCTCTCAAGTTTTTGTACAAATTACACCTAATACGTTAGCGCGAGTGCAACGTGAACGAATTTGCAGAACGCAGGTGGTCATTTTGAACAGTTGCTGTAAACGATTTAGTTGTTTTTTATGTATTGCTTTAATTTTTTAGTTTTAATATTATTTTAATTTTATGTTTATTGTTATTGTTAAGTTTTGGAAAGAAGTGTTAAAAGTATTTCACAGTTCCCGTTGTAAGAATTCTTCCTAATTCTCTCCAAAACCTTCTTTCTTAAGAATGTCTTCTGTCCGATTTTTTTTTTGATTAACTCTTCAAGCCAACAAGGAGTTCCTGTAGCATTCACCGAAAATAAAAACCAAGTCTACCATTGATTCATTTGTTTTTCACTTGTTTCAACGCCAAACTACCGCGCCATATTGAAAAATTGAGATAACTCCAAAACTATCAAAAATAAGTGCCAATGCGTATTTATAAAATCGAAAGAGAATTAAAATCCACATGTATCAATGTAATTTGTTGAGTACCATGCTATTTAAAAAAAATGAGTTATCTCTGATTAATGTTTTCTGAAATCAAAGATTCACTTCAGAGCAACCCTATGTCCTAGAACTTTCAAATCAATCTTGAATAAGGGAGCGATTCCAACTTAATTAATTGCAAAAAACTGCACTTTAAAATCTCTCATACTTTTCATGCTTTGCCATTTTTCTGGGATGCTGCAACTGTAATTTTTTTCAGAAAACTGAAAATATCTTCGAAACATGCCCAACAACTGCTTAACAAACTGACCGTTATTTTTAACAAGGAATTTAAAAATGTACAAAAATACAGGGTGTTCCATTTAAAATAACGAATTGATGGCCAGTTTCCGGTATAACCGGAAGTCGGACGTCTTTGAAAATAATTTTAAAATGTTGTCGACTTGATCGTGAACAATTTTGATCTATCTAATAGATCAGCCACGATCCACCAATTACCACCAGCTGCCCCACCCTGTATATCAAATAGTATATCCGTAAGTAATTCTCAATCTCAGTAAAAGTAAATTTCATGTTCAGACGGCAAATACAAGATACAAAAGATGGGCTATGTTATAATTGTTAACTGATAGCTGTCATATAAAATTATATAATGAGTTACCGGATTTTCTTAAAAAATTCGGCAAAACAAGATTCAAAAATTCAAAATATTTATTATAATAAATAAGTTTCAACTTTTTTTTATTACATTTCTGATTTCATTGTTTATTCTAATACTTGTGTTTTTTTTTATTATTATATATAATTTTTTTTTTTACTTTCCCTGTTATAAACATTTATGTTTCTTGGGAAATAAACCGTTATTATTATTATTATATTAAAGACGTCATATTTTTGATTACTGATTACTAAGCGATTGGTAATCAGGTACTGCTGTGGACACGACCAATATAAACGTTTTGCTGGAGAGGAACTTTGGCGTAATTTTTTTTCCTTAATGGTAACCCTTATGGTGGAACGTTGAAAAGAAACTGATTTTTTTAAATGAAATGTATGTTTGTAAATCCTATCAGCTGTATTTATAATCATACTCATCATAATCATATAAAAACATACTCCATCTGCAGCGGGCTTTTTTTAATATTAAGCCCGCTGCAGACGGAGTATGTTTTGCTGCATGTTTCCTTGATGGGAGCTAGGCTTGGTGCTGTGCATGCTTCCGTGTCAGAAAATGACATCGCGTGCATGGTTGGTTGCTTGAACTCGTGCATGATTTGATGATAGAACTAGTCGAGTCGTACTCAAAAGTTATTTTGCACATGATAACTTGTTAATTTTGATTGTTGGGACATTTTCTCTGTTGTAACAATGATTAGAAATAGAGCTTGATTAGAATTTTCAATATTTTGTATCATTTGTCACAGTCATGTTTCTCTGTACTGTCATTTTACATACATGATGGCCTGCATCGTGTGAAGCCAACACAAGCAAGAGAGCCATCAACACACCATGCGCGGCAACATTTATCGGACCGTGCAGCAAAACAAGCAAGCAATCAAGCAGCAAAACATACTCCGTCTGCAGCGGGCTTTACACTTGCCTTTGTTACGCCTCTGGTAGAGCAAGAAAATTTTATTTACCATAATTTCGTAAGGTTTGCAGTGTCTACACTTCCTGCCAAACATGATAAAGATTAGTCAAACCGTTTAAAAGTAATAGGGAGAAATTATTTTTAAATAAATAAAACACCCTGTACTCAGACAGGAGACACATTTTATCTAAGTGAATTGGGCTAAATCTTGAACCAAAGATTCTCGTTTAATTATTTTCCATTATTAATGAAACACCCTGTATAATCTACGCCACTGACCCATAGACATAATACACTATGGGCACAGTAGAAAATTTCTTTATACTTTGCTATGGTTGAATTTATGTTTTCTCTGGCTATGGGCCAGCCTCAGTGTAAATGCAACATCTCTTATCTATGGGCCAGCCTTTGAAGCACAAGATTGATTCCATAGAACTAATGTGTTTTCAAATGCTTTATTGAAGCAATGTATGTTGATATAGTGAAAGCTTATCGTGACGAATTAAAAAAAATGCTCCTATTGTATTGTGGATATCTGGAAAAATACCTGTACCCATACAAAGATCAAATAGATTCGCTAAAGCAATCGCCAAATTATTATTTATGAGTTTCATGAGAACCCAATGTAAACTATAAATATCCGCGACTCTAGAATTTTCCAGATTATGAACATAGTTCAATATTTCTGTTTCACTGGTTGGATGTAAGTAAAAAGTCAAATGATTTATTGGCATTTTTTGCATGAAAGAATCGAAGAGATTTCAACAAAGATGGCAGAATTTTGCATCAAGTTGGTTATGAAATCGTCAAAAAAGTTGTCAGTATTATGCGGATAAGTTGCTCTCATTCTTTATAAGTTATTAGTTTTACCTAAATTTGTATTTATTATTTGTGAGACTGACTTTGTTTTTTTTTTGATTCAGATATTTTATCTTATTATTAAACTAAACTTTTTTTCGATTTATGTTGTGCTGTGTTGTAATAAAGTTTCATCATATCCCATTTTTCTTCATTTTAGAACTCCATTTTCAACGACTCAGAAATATTGACAATAATGCAGGATATCATTTACGTGTCACTGATTGGAAAAATCAAAGCCAACTACTTTATAAAAGTAGTTTATTTAATTGCTCCGATTTTTAGGACAACACAATACACTACTGATCGCAGACATTTGTTAGTACATATTTCTATGTGGATGAATGGATTGTTGCTGAGTCTGTGTGTGATAACCCACAAGAAAAAATTAAAATACAAACTTAACGTATATTGTATTTTCCTTCCAACTTAAATGTATAATACATGAATTAGAATGTTCCTGGTTAAAAACTAACTTAAAACAATTTTCTTACGGGCGCAAACTGTCCTGGCGGCATATTTACATAGTATACTATTGAGCAGAGCAGAACCCACGGTGTCCGTCGCATTGTACAAATAATAATAAATATACTATGGTACGAGCCTATTCCTACAACATAGTACTTACAGAGCGGCGGAAAGGAAAAAAGAAAAAGATGCGGAATATATATAATCAATGATTTTTAGCTATAATATTAATGTTTCTATATACATATAGTGTGTCCAACTTATAAACACGATCAAATAGGGAAGATTTCTGGCTATGCCTTGAGTGGAAAATAATAGCACATTATCTTTACCACGTTTTGGTTTTTAGATACATAATTGGCATCATTATTTTTAAGATTGAATTGAACAAAAAATCATCTTTGTTTATTACAGATTGCCAAAATTTAAGGCAGGATTTTAAGATTCACTTCCAATGAATTTATTCAACTACTTCCATAACTTAACACAACATATTATAATTTGGTATTAACAGCTGGTTACAAGAAAAAACAACAATGGATATTGTATAAGACAATATATGAGGTAGTAGGAAAAATGAAAGTTGCTTGTAACTTTATGAATTGTTCCTGATAAAAAAATAGAATAAAATATTTTTGAAATTTTTTTCTTATATTACGTTTTTTTGATGAGCATGGTATACCAACTCCCCTGTGCTGTAAGTGTTCTCAGGCTGTCATACAGCTGGTTACTTAAATAGACTATAGTTCTCAAGATAAAGTCAACGATATAATAATTATTATTACAAATGTTATTAATATAATATGGTTTTACTACACATTATATACATTTTTTCATTCAAACGTTCTGTAACGTAACGTTGTCGGTCGGGCTCCTAAGTATAGTTATACTATGTAAATACGCGTCCCGGCGTTCAAACGCTTTACCAAAATGTACATCTTATGGAACCCCTAACAAATGGGTAAAGATAATATATGTATATAGTAAAATAAATAATTAGTATACCTATCTACACATATAAATATGTACATATAAATCATGCAATCACATGGCAATCATCCCATAATGGAGTCACCAGATTGATGTCTGTGGCAATACAATCTGCCTGGTAGAGAGGTCAACTTGCATGCACTTCCTACTCGCGTTTTCGCCTGACACGGACTCTTCAAACTGGTATTCAACAACAGAGGTGTTCTACTTCGGCTTCTCGATTTTGACATAAACGAATAATCCCCGTTTCGTGAAACAGGAGGCGTGAAATCGAAATCTCGAAAGTTATCAGTTTCTTCCAATAATGCATCAATTTCGTAATTATCCGTACTCTTGCTGACAGAGTAGCTGTTATTACTCTTTGAACAGATAGTACCTTCATTGGAACAATAATTAGTTGACGACACGGAAGATCCGGCAGTGGGGCAGTTTTCATAGTTTAATTTCAAGCTTGTTTTCTTCAGTGTAAGCTGTTTATAGTTCCATGAAAGGACTTTACTCACAATTGGATGAAAATTTATGGCGGAAAGAATGATAGCTTGAGCTGAAAGTAAAAGTTTTTCAACTCCTTCATTTGTACATGTAACTCAATTTGTTTATACGTCTCAATGATTTCGATGTTGCTTACCGAATACGAAGATAGCAATTGCCATTGCGAGGGAAGCAGGATCTAAATACTCTTGTTTCCCGTAAAGAGCAACACCTAGATTTAATGGAGGAAGAGTTGCAACTAGCAGTCTAGTACTTGGACGAGCAGATAGGAAAGCACAAGTCAACATGGAAAGTAACATAAAAGCGCTGTGCCAAACGACCAAGTATACCCTTTCGACAGCTAAGTCGGTGCCACCTAATGCAGTTTTAATCCAGGATAGCTTTTCGTCAAGTGTTGCCCGTGTTCGTCCTACCAATAATACCAAATTGTGAATAGTTACATTTACTTCATTCAAACTGTTCAATGTTGAATCATACTGTTTCTGAAATAGATTGTTCTGTTCCAGCAACAGAGCCGATGATTTATCTGAAAGGATCAAATTTGACAAGTTTATTATTAAGCATGTAATTCATATCGAATATATATTAACAGTAAGTAAATTATTACCTACCTATTCTTTCAAAGATTTCCTTTGCTTTAGCCTGAATTTCTAAAAGATCATCAATTAGTTCTCGATGATTAGATTTACTTGTATAAGCCTGGTCTTCAATCTGTTGCAATGAAAATTCCAATTTATCTTGTACTTTTTGTGTAATTTCTATAAGATAATTGTGCGTCTCCGATATTAAACGCTTCTCATCAACAAGCCTCTTGATATTATCTTCAATAGCCAACTGTCCGAAAAACTGAGCTTTCTGGGCATCCTGTTGCTGCTTAGACAAAGTTTCTTGGCCCTTGGATAAACTATCAAAAGTCTTGTCGGCTATATATTTGAGTTGCTCTTGATCATCAGAAAGTTTTCCTAATGTTGTGAGTTGCTGACGAGCAGCATCCATAAGACGATTTACTGTATGTTCTGCCAAACCACGGAATTGACTTTGTCTTATTGAATAACATACAGCACGCGCCCTGTTACTCATCAAGTGATAACTGGTCCATGTATCTGAATCCATTGATGTCGTACACTCTTTGATGGACATTTCATCTGTACATTGAAATATTTGTCTCCCTTCAACGAAAGATTGACAATTTAGTAGGTGTACCGCCATTTTTGCCAGTTGCTCATCGTTCATTTTATCGCAATCAGTCTGCAGTCTGATAACCACCTGCAATATTGGTTATAAATAATTTTCATTGATATTGTTGAGTTGATACATTTAGGAATTTAAATTAATTACCACTATATCAATGACATAAATTATCACAAAAATGACTTGTTCGAACTTGCGCAAAATATTAGTACATAACCTCCTGCTCCTGCTACAAGACAATTTAGACGTCCAGATTTTATCATATTCTTATAGGCGTAAATCAGATGAAACAAGCTGCTGTTTCATGTATAATAAAAATAATATTGGGCATCTAAGATCTCTCGTAATAAAATGCCTAGTTATAGCTTTAATAAGAAAATATAAAACTTACCCTTTGTTGACATGAATCTAGTTCCGACAATGCAACTCCCGTAAGTTTTGAAGCTTCTTTAATGAAATTTTCATCTGATGCCGATACTTCGTACGGTATACGTTTATAATAGATTTCCGTCACAATATTTTTTGGTTGAGATGCATAACCAAAATAATTTCTAATTTGTTTTATATAATCAGTTAATCCACAATGAACAAATAGAATTATGTTGAAGTAAACGAAGAACCTAAGCAGACTTTTCATTTTAGCATTAAAAATGTACTGTTCAACGAACAACAACAAAATAATTGACTATCAGCTGCTCTAACGGCATAACGAAATTTTAAAGCGATTTTACTTCGAGTAAATATGAAAAAATGAAAAGTTTGAAAATACCGTTGGCCAAGGCATAGAACATGTAGGTTAGATACAGATCCATGGCATAAAACATAGAAAACAATGGCAGAGACAACCCAAAAGGATAGAAAGGTCACAGATTAAATAGAGTGTTTTTGGATACCGTAAAGCTAGGTTCATATAGCTGCGAATCGCGAAATGCGAATTGCGAAGTCGTTTTTGATTGGTCGATTTCAAATAAAAAAATTGGCGGGAAAACTTACCGGAAGTTAGTTCAATTTTTCGCGAATTCGCAAAATTTAAAATCTGGGGGGCGGGAATATTGGAATGATTTCAATATTTTGCGATTTTATTTGGCGGATTCTTCATAGACACGACCATTTTTCTGTTCCATGATGCTGCTTATGTTTTTCTCGTTGTAATGTGTTAGAGAGTTTGAGGTTATGAATGAGGTTATCTTTTATTTACAAATGGTGCATTCTTTATTAGTCTATTCTATGTGGTGCATCGTTCAGAGATTTGATTTAACCAATATATTTGTTTTTTTTGTGCGGTTCTAATAATTTTTGAAATTTGCTTCGAGATGGACGAGAGCCAAGAAGAGGTAGTAAATATTGTATATTTTAACAATAGAACTAAAATAAGATACAATGGCATTTCTAGTCTCGAGTCGAATGTGGTGAATGCGGCAGTGAGATATCTCTAGACCAATATCAGGACCACATATGTTACTTGTATCAAGGAGAAAAGAGCCTAGTAGAGTCGGATGATGTGATCCCGACTCTATACTACTCTATAGACTACATGGAGAAGAAATGGAAGAACTTGAAAAACACTTTCCTGAAACATCTGAAGTATGTAAATATATCTATGAAATTTAGGTATATTTTTGCCAGAAAACTACTACATAAAACTATATTTTTAGAACTTATCATCCATCGGGCTCCGGAAGTCTAGATAAAAAAATATGGAAACATTTCGACAGTATGTATTTTTTAGCTAGTAAAAATTTACCTAAGACCACAACTTCCAACGTTCCAAGCCAAGATTGCAGTACTTTCTCAGAAGAAGGTATGTTAATAATTTGATTTATTCTCTACATTACCATTACAGGTTTAATAAGAATGATTATTTTAGTAGCTGGGACATCACAGACTTCTGGGGGAAGTTTGACTACAACTCCAACTGCCTCTACAAAGAGAAAGTGTGGTAAGAGTATAGAGAATATTTATTCCATCAATATAGTAGCTGTAGTCAGTTGATGTTAGTGGAGCGAATGTACCTATTAATTTTATATATTGTTGCATCATTCATATCCTAACATATTCAGTCGGCTTGTGATAATTTCAGAAGCTTAATTAATTGCAGATGAGACAGAGGAGCTGCTTCTAAATATTCTCAAGGAACCAAGGTCGGAGCCACCTACTATATGCTCGGCTTTATTGACGATTCAGTCTGTATTAGATAAATTACCTATGAGAGCAAGGATGGAAGCCGAAAGTGAATTAATAAATAAGGCATACTCTTTATATTGGAAGTATGAGGAAGACAAGGAGAATAAATGATTTATTCGAATTCATATTTGTTATTTATTATTTATTTATTTTGTCCATTGATAGTCAATTGGATCTACATGTACCAGATAATCTGATAGGAAGTCTCGTACTGCACTAGCTTTCTGAGTATATGCATTTCCCCCCATTCTTCCAGCATCACCTAATGGAAAATTAATTTCATTTCTCCATAACCCAGAGATAATCTCTCCTTCTTCATTTTCTCTATCTACAAAATTATTTGTGCAATATCTTATTTGGTCAACCCTATTAGCATCTGCTTTTATAAGGAAATTATGTAGACACACAAGTGCGCACACCATTTTTTCGATAGTCTCAAGTTTGGCTATGATGGGCCTTTCTAGAATTCGCCATTTTGCAACTAGAATACCAAAGGCATTCTCAATAACTCTACGAGCTCGACTCAATCTTAAAATATCAAAGAAGATAAAATCCTTTAGTTTCACAATAATTCACTTCACTTACCTATAATTAAAAATTCTTTTATTCTGTGGTAAAAAGTTCCCAGGATATGGACGCATTAAATTAACACAGAAAGGGAAGGCTGCATCTGCCACAAAGTAGTAAGGCATTGGTTCAGTATTTTCTACAAGGCGCCTTGGACGAGGTAAGTTGATAGTGTTTGAGAAGAACTTTTTTCCAAAATTACTATTTCTAAATACCCCTCCATCACTTTGTCTGCCTTTTGCACCAATGTCGACTACTGTGAAGCAATAATCAGCATCACATGCTGCTAATAGGATAATACTGAAAAAATCCTTATAGTTGTAAAAATCGGAACCGGTGTTTGGAGGAGCCTGAAACAAAAAGCTCGAAAAACACAAAATACAGATTTTAGATAGATTTTACATCTACCTGTATTCTGATATGTTTGCCATCAATTGCACTGACGCAGTTTGGAATATTCCATCTATGTTCAAAACCTTCAGCAGCTTTTTTCCAACTTTCCTCAGTAGGGAATGGTAAATACTCCTCGTTTAATGTATCCCAAATAACCGAACATGTTGTTCTTATAATATTAGTGACTGTGCTTCTTCCTAGTCTGTAGCTGTACGATATACTTCTCATGCTAACACCCGCTGCTAAGTACCTTGCGATATGGAAAATATAAATGATTATCCCAAATAATCACTATAAATTAAACAATATTTAGTTCAGTAATAAACACCTTAGCGTAGCTGATAACATTTCCCCAGGTGATATTGGTTCACGAGAATGGTAAATTTTGGAAAGTTTTGGAGCAAGTTTCTCCAATAATAGATCAAAGTCTTCTACAGTCATTCTGTGATAGTTTCTAAATTTACTCTGATCATTATTTCGCATTTCTTGGACCAAATTGTGATATGCACCTTGAGTTTTTCTATTTTTGAATATATCACATGTTCCTATAGATCTTACAATTTTCTTTTTCTTTTTTCCCAATAACAGATAAGCGGCAACTGCTCGTCTTTGACGCAAAGAGAAACTGTATCCTTCTTTCATAATAAAATAATAATAGGAAGTATAGAACTAACCAAAATATATGGCTCAAATTCAGAAACATACTGAATATAGGTATTCTATATCTATCTATCATACTAAATATTCTACCTGTCCACAAATAATTTTATTTATCTAAGTAATTACTCAATTAATTATACGATTATCTCAATTATTTTTTACTTCTATTTCAATAACATTGAGAATATGTATTTACAAAATATTTATTCAATATATGGTATTTACTTTATGTTCAAATTTTTCAAACATTTTATAGTTTCTCATGCTATCTATTTTGTAATACTGGAAACATAAATGTCCCTAAAAAACTAGCGAAATTGCGATTTCGCTTTTCGCAAATTCGCGACTATATGAACCTAGCTTAAGTGCGAATACGGTAAACGTTAAAATCACGTGACGTGCTTCTGCGCTTGCGCATTCTGTACTATGTTTAGCGTTTACCTAGTAGTCTATAGAGCTACTTACGTAATCTGTCTAGGTTAGCGTGTTGGTTTAACGTTTACGGTAAGTAGGAAAATCTTATATATTCTGTTGGCAGACCTGCTTATTGTTGGTATGAGCTGTCAGTTGTACCTTCGCGACAGCTTCAAGTTGAAATTGAAACAAACAGCTATTTAAAGTTGTTGGCTTATTTCTCTTTATAAGTTTTATATCTAATATCTATCCGTATTTCATTGAGCGAGCTTGGACACAAAAGAAAGGGTTGCGATTTAGTATTACCGACGACCTGTGTTTGTTAAGAGAAGTGTTGTGTTATGATATCGCAAATACCAATACACCACACACTCACACGGGGTGGGTCACACCCGTTTAGCGTTAGCGTTAGGACCGCACGTTATCCAAAACGACCCTTACTTTCGTATACGCTATTTTAGAGACGGTAATGAAACCACGTGATTTTAACGTTTACCGTATTCATACTTACGGTATCCGAAAACTCTCTAATATTCCCTTTATAATCTGTGGAAAGGTATGTCCCATTGATGGACGCGTTTTCGTTCAGCTTTCTTGACCACTCGTATAGTAAGGCTCATGCGCAACTTTACGAATGAACGAACTTTTCAATTCTTGAGCCTCGTTTCTAAACGTATTCGCAAATTTTCAGACGTTTAAATACGGGTGGAGAAATAGTCGTGCAAATGAACGATGATGTATTATTGACCGACGAACCCCGAACGGAGGAGGTATACAATTCGACTGTCTGCTTTTTTTTTTTTTTTTGGTTCGTGCGCGTCTTTTATATATTAGACGATCTCCGATTTTGATGATTTTGGATTCATTTGAAAGAAGGGGATTGAGAAATGGTCCCATATTCATAAAAACGCAAATCCGAAATCTCCTTCCCTCCGAAAACCGCCCCCGAAGGGGTGGTGGGGGCGAATTTTCTCGAAAATCGAAAATCTGAGTTGGTATAATTAAAGATAGGACAATATCCGGAAACGTTTAAATTGAACATTTTTTCAAAAGTGTTACGGTTTTCGAGATAGACGCATGTTAAATATGTATTTTTGCTATGTGGAGAGGACAATTTCTTTCGAAAATTGAAAATTTTTCGATACTACATGAAAGATATAATTATTTGTAGCAACATTTATAATGAACATTTTTTCCTTAGAATTACGGTTTTCGAGTTAAATCGGTGTTAAATGGTAACAACTAAAATATTCAAGCGTATTTCCGCCGCGATGTTCTGAGATCTCAATAATAACCACTACAAGCAAGGAATATACGTGGGTAATAGGATAAGTATTATCTTCATTGATATGGTATAGTGAACGTTCAACGATTTTCGGGACTAATGTTACACTCAAAAGTGTGAAATAAATATTTTTTACAAAAAATTGGACCGACGTTATTAATTGGTGCACTGAAAAGTATAAAATAATATTAATTCTATTGGTGGTGGTACTTGTGAAGTTGGTGCCAAAAGCTATCAATCTAACTGCAACTGCACAACTTCAAAAGTACCATCACCAATAGAAGTAATATTATTTTATACTTTTCAGTGCACCAATTAATAACGTCGGTCCAATTTTTTGTAAAAAATATTTATTTGTGGTTAGGATTGATGATTTCAAAAAATATTATCTAAATTACTGTACGTGACCTGACGAATTAAGAATAAGAGGGTTACATTCATTGTTATTTTGAATAAATTGAATCTATTTGGATCACCAGTAAGTAGTGAATATGCATATATATTTGAAAATAACTAACCAATTGTTCCTATTATTATTTGATGATTCAATCGACGTAGGTACAATGCACGGTCCGTAGAGAGATACGGTTGTCTCGATCAGCAGTTAACAAATCGGGACCGAGCGCTCGTGTGACGTGGACAGTAGACCTGAATTTAAATTGGTTGCCACTCTCACTATGTATTGCGTATATTTTTACTACATATATCCTAATTTTTACATATAATAAAAGTAACAATAGCAAGCAAACCAGTATTTTATTAATGTATGTACATATAAACATAAGAACAGTAGTATTAAATTACACAGGCAGACAAAAAAAACGGACACCTTGAAAATTGCATGCAATATACCGCTTAAAGCAAAAACTTGCCCTATAATTTCGGGAAGCATTGCTCATAAATTGTCGAAAATCAATCAATAAACAAAAAACAGCTGAAAAGGAAATCACAAATTATTGCAATTCGAAAGTTAAAGAAGAATTGAAATTTTGATTCAGATATCTCCTAATATTCAACTTGAATGACCAAATAAGCTAAATTTTGCGAAGGTATTAATTAAAACCGAAAAAAGTCGGGTGTCCGTTTTTTTTTGTGTGAAATCAAGTCACGATTTTTTTCATTTTTGATCGACAAACCCAGAATGGAGGAGGTATATAATTCGACTGTCTGCTTTTTTTTGGTTCGTGCGCGCATTTTGGATTTTTGTTTCATATCATATTCATAGAAACGCAAATCCTAAATTTCCTTCCCTCCAAAAACTGCCCTCGAAGGGGGTGGAGGGGGTAAATTTTCTCGAAAATCGTTTATATTGAACATTTTTTCAAAAGAGCTACGGTTTTCCACTTTCTGCGATGTTAAAGGTTTTTAATATGTGTATTTCCTCTATGTGGAAGAGGCAATTTGTTTCGAAAACTGAAAATCTAAGAATGACCAGATTATTTGTAGCAACATTTATATTGAAATTTTTTCCATAGAGTTACTTTAAAGTGGTAAAGTTTATAATAGGCGTATTTCCGCGACGATGTTCTTAGATTTCTGAATAATAGCAAACACAAGCAAAGCATAAATGGATACTGGCGAACGTTCAACGATTTTCGTGACAAATTTAACACTCGAAAGTGTGAAATAAATATTAAAAAAAATGGATTTATCAGTTGATGCACTGAAATCTATAAAAAAACATTAATTATATTGGTGCAGGTAGATACTTGTGAAGTTGGTGCCAAAAGTTTTCAATCTAAGTGCAACTGCACAACTTCAAAAGTACTAGTAACATAATAGATTTAATATTATTTTGTACATTTCAGTGCACCAACTGATAACGGCGGTAATTTTTTTTGTAAGAAATATTTATTTTGTTACTCCTTGAATACTTGTTACGTAATTGCGTTTTATTCCTGCAGCAACCATTTGTTTTGTATTGAAATATTTGATTCTTATGTAAGTTCTCTGTAGCAGATATGATTGTATTACTTCTTTCCGTAAATGTGGATAGATTACTTTTTCCAATATTAGTCATTTTCTTAATATTCTTGTTTTTTGAAAAGGAATAGTTTTATTGAAACGTAAAAAAATTTCGTCTAAAAGCTTCGCTCCTGCTCCCCGTTCACCTATTGTGATTTGTCACTTTTTCACTGTTTATTAAATTCAGATTAGAAATATGTATGTATATCGTAAGCAAAAACATTATTCATTAACTATTAGACCATAGATAAAATAAAAATGAATTAGACAAGTGCCAGTCGAACGCCGAAGCCCAGATTTGCCACAGATTTGATACGCGATTGGGTCTACCGGCTACGTCACAGGCTTCTTCCCGCACCGAACGCTTCCCCCGCCCAAGTACCCCTGTTTGAAACAACCGTTTCTCTCTACGAACCGTGGGTACAATGTACTGACATCAAGAAATAGAGTAATTTTACATCAGAGAGAATCACCAGACGCAGATCTTTGCATCTCGACATGTATTTCGTCAAGGTAGGTAGTACGTAATACCCTTATTTCTTAACTTATGTTCCTCTACTATAAAATTGTATTTTGCAGATTTTGAATGGCTACTTTCCCTTTCAGATGTTCATTTCATGGCATTCCATAAATTTGAATTATGTTTTGACGTATGTCTTGACACGTTCCGATGGCATTACGCCAGCAGTGCATTCCGCATTCCGCTCTCACTCTATCGCGATATGCGTTAAACAAGGGCAGCCCTGTTCACTTATTTATCGGCTAACGCAGTTTGTCCTGAATCGCCATAGCCGTCCGTAAGTAAATTGTATAATTATTTTATTATATGACGTTTGTTTGACAAATAATCAAAATGCCAGGCAAAAGACTGAGTAAACCAGCGTGAGCTTGAAAATGGGGATCCCGTTGTCCCATTGAACTGTGTCCAGGAGGTAAATTTTCTTTTTCACGAAATTTTGAGTTAGATCATGACATGGAAATTGGTGTTATAGCGGGTGGCTAATGGGCTGGGCTTTTCTGTTAAGGCGGTAGGGAGAATTATTCAGGAGCATCCTGAACATGTCGCAGAACCCCCTCAGGAGCAGGAGGCGAGTAACTCAAAATTTAAATACACGCCACGCAAAAAGTGGAGGAGTGCGGACTTGTCCGAAGGTGCGAACATGGAAATACGGAATGTATTGTATGATATGTTTGCCGCAAGTTAGTCTTTAACGCCTATTTCATGTACTATTGCTTAATGATATCACTTATCAGGAAAGCATGTTACCCTCCACACCCTGAATGAAGAGCTAGCAAGTCGAGAAATTGTACACATGAGTATCAGCACGTTACGACGACTGCTACATGAAATAGGGTTCAAGTACAAAAAAGACGATAACCGAATTGCTTTGATGGAGCAACGTGAGGTCGTTAACCGACGCTCAGAATTTTTGAGAAAATTTGAGTCTAATGACACATCACCATTTAACAGGCAAGTTGTCGTTTTGGATGAAACCTGGATTTTCTCCAAAGGTGCTCTCAAACGATCATGGCAGGATGGTACGAGAAAAGGAACGAGGAAGGCGAAGGGGTATGAAGGAAAGCGATTCATAATTCTTCATGCTGGTCATGAGAGTGGTTTTGTATGTACAATTTCATTGATGAATTGATTCACATATTAACTAGGTACTGTAACCTATAATTGCCGATTGCACCAAAATAACCTTAACTATGGATTAGCTAACTCGAAGGTTAAAATTAAATCTTGGATTACAACTAACCTGTTGCACCACAATAAAATTATTCGAGATTTGTTAATCCGAGTGTTGGGACTACTACCTAACTTCATATTATGAACATATTATGGAACATGTACTTATGTGACAGTAGAAGTGTCATTTTTGAGACATTTGAGATTTGTTCTCTGTTCTGTTGTATGAGTTATTCATAATCTATGGTATTCTTATATTCTCTGTCTGGTGTTGTATGTTATCTTTGGTTGTATTTAGACTTTTTAGGTTTGTTGTTTGTTTATAGTTTATAACGTTATTTTAAAATGAATAATAATAAAAGGGTACGTTCAACAAATTTTTCGTCGAACGAATAATCTTTGTTGATCAATTTGGTCCAAAAATATCGGGATATTATTGAAAATAAAAAGACTGATGGGGTATCTGTTCAACAAAAAAATAAATGTTGGGAGAAAATTGTTACTGAATTTAATTCAGTTGCTCCTAATAATGTATATCGGAATATTGATTCACTGAAACTTTATTATAAAAACAAAAAAAAAAAGTTAGACATGCTGTTGCCAAAGCAAAGTTAAACATACGAAAAACTGGTGGAGGTCCATCAGCACCATCAGGCATCAAAGAAAATGAAGCTGATTGTGTATTGCTATCTATAATAAATGAGAAATCGGTGTACGGATTAAATAATCCGTATGATAGTCATGCCAGCTTCCTTCAGAGAAAAGATTCATCTGATATTTCTGTGAATGCAGAAGTTGATGAAAACGACCAGGTACCTCAGGTATTTATATTATCGATAATAATTTTAATTGCAATATTAACGTAAGTTTTCTATTTTAGTTCGATCACCAAGAATTCCATGTATTGCAATGCTCTGGAAATGTAGCTACAGAAAAGACCGAGGATAATTATAATAATAAAGTATGTAATACATCTTAATTGATATACTAGACATAAATTTTGAAAACTTCAGTGTTTTTGTTGTAGGTTATAGTTACAGACAATGAACTGGAAGCTGACCAACTGGACTACATAGAAATGGTATAGAAAGTTTCGTTATCACAATATTGTAGATTAGTTATACCATATCCCAAAAGTACAGAGAGTCTTAAAGTTTACAGGGCAAGCAACGAAGAGCTGTAAACAATTGACCCCAGCAACGTTGTATGTACTTTTGGGACTTAACTTTCAATGACAGTTATGAAAAAACATTAATTTTAATGTTTGTTACAGGCAAGTGATACTGTATCTCCGACAAAAAGAAAGTATCCAGAAAATGAGGATTTACCCAAAGAGGTATGTTAAAAGGGTGTAGTACTAATGTGATTCCAAAATGATCTGTCAATTACACGTTATCATTGATAATATTTATTTTGTAGAGAAATGCAAGTGACAAAAGACTATTAATGAAAAGAAGACGCCCTGCAACAGTAATCAAACCTTTAAGCTCATCGAACCTTTATAATCAATATGATGTCTTGGTTAAGAAAAAAATAGCTATAGCAGATTGTCAACTGAAAACCTATGCAAATGCTGAACGTGAGCACCAATTAAGAGTAGAATTGCTTCAATTGCAAATCAAAAATGAGCAACAGAAATTGAACGGATAATTTTCTGTGAAGCATTTCCATTTGGCTGTTATCATGTCTCTTTACGTGTTCATATTTATTTGCTTTCATTATATTATTATTTTCACTATTGTGATATTGTTATTGATATGTTTATTTTATTACTAAGTATTTAAGTACTAAGAAGTTATTTTTGTTATTATTTTGAAGTTTGGCTGTTATTCCCCTCTACGTGTTCATATTTATTTAAGCTTTCATTATATTATTATTCGCACTATTGTGATTTTATTATTGATATGTTTATTTTATTACTAAGTAGTTAAGCACTAGGAAGATTTTTTTGTGTTATTATTTTGAAGTTTATGTTTAAATGTTTGGCTGTTATTATTTCCCTCTACGTGTTGATATTTATTTATGTTTTCATTATAATATTATTTGCACTATTGTGATATGGTTATTAATATGTTTATTTTATTACTAAGTAGTTAAGTTCTAAGATTTTTTTGCGTTATTTGTGTTATTATTTTGAAGTTTATGTTAGGTTTAAAAGTTTTTTATTATGGAATAAAATAAGTTTAACCAAATAAATCTTATATTTATGCATTCACAAAAAAAAAAATGATCAAATTAGTTCGTACATCTGGAAGATGAATATCGTGGACTATTTCAGGGATATTTCCTTGTTCGATTAAATAATCCATTTCTGCTACAGTGAGCTCATCTAGAAGAAGAGGTTCTGGCTCATTCATTTCTCGAGCAAAATTGTGTAAAACAGCAGTAGCTACAATTACCAACAACACATTGTTAATTTTTAACCTTAAACCATATGCTAAACAGGGAAATCGCCTCTTCCAAATGCCAATAGTTCGTTCCACTATATTCCTAGTTCTGTTAAATGACCTATTGTAACGATTCTCCGGTGGAGTGGTCGGTTGTCCCAATGGTGTAAGAAAATATCTTCTTAATGGACAGCCCGCATCACCTAGCATATTTCAAAATATTTATTGGTAATGATTGGAATAAATAAAGAAAATAGAAATTATCTTATAAATCAAATCATATAATTTGATAAATTATTTTCTCATTTAAATACTATACTGATGTATTACTTACCAATTAGTATGCTTTCGCCAAATTCCCCATTTTCAAATCGGGCTCTTAAATTTGAGTTCATAAAGACAGTGGCATCATGTGAGGAGCCAGGCCACCGTGCGACCAGATCTATAATCTTCATATCAGCACTGCACGTAACTTGTGCATTTATTGAGAAATAACCCTTTCGGTTCCGAAAAATTTCTGGATCATTTCCACCTGTAGAATCAGAAAAAATATTCAAGCTCTTTATACTTTCCTTAAATTAGACTGATCCAAGTTTCCTTTCAATCTAAGAAATTTGTAATTGTATAAAAAATTATATCATTCAAAAAAATGCATAATGACGGATGAACTCTATAGCTAATAGTATATACTTAAACTATGATGGCTCAAATATTTGTTACCTAATTGTTATAATTTACCTGGCGATTGTAACCGTATATGTGTTCCATCCACGACACCAACAATTCTTGGAAATCTGGCAATTTCAAAAAATTTTGCTTGCTCTCTTATGAATTCTCTTGGAGTAGGCATTCTAATGGTATATATCAAGCGGTTACAAATCACTTCAGAAACTTTCTTTATAATCCTACATGCTGTCGAGGTGTGAACACCAACAAAATCTGCAACACAGCTTTGGTGTGCTCCTGTTGCATAAAACCGTAAGGTTAGTAACAACTGGTTAATGGGGCTGACACTATTATTTCTACAATGGTAATATAATTTGATTAATTAATTTTCATTTAAATTTCACAACCAATGACCTGAGTAAGCGAACATGAAGGGTGATAAATAGAACGCATATTTTCTGCTTTCAGGCATAAAATGTTTCGTTTTGGTTAATGGTTTTTTCAAAAACTAAGCTTTAAAGAAAGCATGTATCCAAGTCGAATTTGTAATGAAAAGTTTGACAAAAGTTGCCCATGTATATACGGTTTTATATTTATTGTTTGATACATACTTTAAATAGAAAAAGAACTTTAGAACAGATCCTCTTCATGTTCGCCTTGTATAGACTGTATAGATACCGCAAAAATACGTACACATTTGTAGGAAATTCCAAGGCGTCTTCTATTTGTATTAAAATATTTAAAACGGTTTGCTTATATAACCGAAATCTTTTAAAAAACGTAAAATCGTCCATGTTTTCAAAATGCAGGGACCTTTGCATCACTCTTCTTGGAAATCCATGATCAATTAATATTTCTATATCATCTTCAAAAAGATCATTATCTTCCTCTTCCAAAAAATTCATTATCTTTTTGACAATACAAGTACAAAAATAAATTCAGTATAACTGCGACACTTCTTATCTATGCATTAGTCAATGATAAATTCTCTCAAATTTTGACGTTTTATCGATTTAAAAGGTTAACTCTCAATTTAATCCGTCTTGAACGGAAGATTAAGTTTAATCAGAGTTATGGTCTTTTAACTCCGGAATAATTTGCGGTGCAATCCATTTGGCTTTTTTTAACCCCGATTAAAATTTAATCCAGGAATAACTTCGTTGGTGCAATCGGCCCTAAATGTCTTTATCCACAACCTAAAGAAGGCTGTGGAATAACCATACCTAATAATTGTGTTTAATCTCATAGCATAATGTTCCAAAATAGAGTAGGTCAGGGATGTCAGACAGTCAATCAGAAATCCTTGTTCCAAGATCGCTCAAAGCTGGTACTAAAGTCGAAAAACTGGTACGGTGTCGGTATCGCTAATTCTCATTCTAGAGAATAAAGTGCAATTTACCGCTACTAGATGGCGGTACCCCTGAATATGAGCAAAGAAGATACTATAGTATGTTCTTTGATATGAGCATGAAAAGTTGGAATTTTTGCGGACACCTAATAATTATTTGCAGCTTTCGAATTTTTTGAGACGCTTTTTATTGTTGGTCACTAATGAATAATTAGGTTTTTGATAATTTGGTTTCGATTTCCAACAAATTTCGAAAATTAATCGTCATGCACTCTATTCTACTCTTAATTTGGTAGGTAATTCAACTGTGATAGTTTGAGAGAATCGAATATAAGAATAAAATCGTTTGTGACTTATTATTTGATGAAAATTTGAATTTCAGATTTGAAATATTAGGCAAACCAATTATTAATAGGACGGTAAGCAGTAAGAGCTGTCTATTTAGGAAAGAGAATTAAAATATTTAAACTAAGACAAGATTGAAAGGAATCACTAATCCTATTCAGTGACAATATATATAATTGATTGATTGCTGCGTCATCCAGTGTTTGTTTAATCAACTGTACAGTACAACGTTACCGACAATGACAATTGAAATAACGATATCTCACTCTATAGAATAATATATAGATGGCGTGAAAAATATCAACCATGAGGCGAGAGATGTCGCCAGAATCATTTGACAAATAAAACAAATATCAACAAGCCAAAAAATATTCAAAAAATAGATTGCGTTTTCTGAAAATTTAATTTATGCTGTACTCTTGAAATCCTGGTACTTTTGCGTACAAGGACAGAATCTTCCTTGTACATTGTACGTGATATTAAAAACTGGTACGTGTACCAAGAAACTGGTACGTCTGACAACCCTGGAGTAGGTAGATAACTAATAATGATGTAAGAAATCTTGTCGAACACTTGTTTGCGTTTTCATGTAAGAATAGAGATAAATATTTTGTATTTTGCAGAAGTTGCAATAGAGAGAGAGAGAGATGTTGTGTGTTACCCACATTATTCTATATACCTATAATTTGATCCTTGAATTTTTTGTGAAGCTCACTATGGGGATTGCGAGTTTAGTACGCATGCGCAAATGGGGAGATTTACGGTAACCATGGTAACAAAATAGGGACATGTCCTTTCTCTTACCAAAAAAGTTCATGACGCATGCGCATATCGCCAGCTACCCCAGGTCTTTGGCTTCATTTTTGCGTATTTTTTTCCACAATGCTAGCGGTATAGAAGTTCAAGTATATGATTTCAGCCACTGCTGCTTATAGAACAGCGTACAGAGTTAGATATCCTCCCTTTATATATACTTGTTCGATACATTGCGTAAGTCTCAGAACTAAAAGTTGAAAGTCAGAATACAACAAAACTTTTTGAGTTTAGTAGAAAGTGGATACCAAGAATATATAAAGGGAGGATGACTCTGTATCCTGTTCTATAAGCAGAAGTGGCTGAAATAACGTCCCGTGATAAGTTGTCAATTTGGGATATTGCGCAGTATTTCACTCATATACTTAAACTTCTATACCACTAGTATTGTGGAAAAAAATATGCAAAAACGAAGCCAAAGACCTGAGGATAGCTGGCAGTATGCGCATGCGTCATAAAAATTTTTGGCTAAGAGGAGGGACATATCATGTTACCAAGCTTACCATTGGCAAAGCTTATTTGGTAAGCTGTGCCATTGGTCAGCTGTGGTGTTGCCATAGATACCATATGATGTGACTCCAAGCCACTTTCGCGCATGCGTACTAAACTCGCAATCCCATACTGATCTTCACAAAAAATTCATCAAATTATAGGTGTATAGAATTATGTGTTTTCACTGAGTGTCTTCTGTTGTATTTAAGCTTCCTTCGCCCATACTACATAAGGATACGCTACGTGATTTTGCGCAACACACCGAAATGACATTCGATAACACAATGTTTTTTGTGCTGTTCCCGCTACTCGTGTTAAGCCCGCTGCAGACGGAGTATATTTTGCTGCATGTTTCCTTGACGTGAGCTAGGCATGGTGCTGTGCATGCTGCCGTGTAAGAAAATGACATCACGTGCACGGTTGGTTGTAAGAACTTTTGCATGATTTGATGATAGAACCGGTGCTATTTTCGGTGACTGTTTTCACGATCGTGTCTTGTCGGAGCACTCGCAACTAGTCGAGTCGTACTCAAGAGTTATTTTGGACATGATAACATGTTATTTTTAATTGTTGGGACATTTTCTCGGGATCGCCACAACAAGCCTAATGTGTATAAAGCCGTATGGGCAACGAACCTAAAGCCCGCTGCAGACGGAGTATGTTTTGCTGCATGATTGCTTGCTTGTTTTGCTGCACGGTCCGATAAATGCTGCCGCGCATGGTGTGCTGATGGCTCCCTTGCTTGTGTTGGCTTCACACGATGCAGGCCATCATGCATGTAAAATGACAGTACAGAGAAATATGACTGTGACAAATGATACAAAATATTGATCATTCTAATCAAGCTCTATTTTTAATCATGGTTACAACAGAGAAAAGGTCCCAACAATTAAAGTAACATGTTATTTTGTGCAAAATAACTTTTGAGTTCGACTCGACTCCGAGTGCTCCGAGAAGGCACGATGCATGAAAACAATCATCAAAAATAGCACCGGTTCTATCATCAAATCATGCACGATTTCAAGCAACCAACCGTGCACGCGATGTCATTTTCTTACACGGAAGCATGCACAGCACCAAGCCTAGCTCCCATCAAGGAAACATGAAGCAAAACATACACGTTTGGTGTGTGGCGTGTGTTTGAAGGAACGAAGGAAGGACATCAGGACATGCTTGTCAATTTGTCAAGAATAGAAGTGTTATGTGTAGAAGCCGAAGGCAATAATCAATAATCTCGGCAATCTATGTTGATAACTCTATACATTCCCAAGGTAGGTTTAATCTATGGACATAAGACTTTATCAGAGACCCTTTATTATTTTCTCTATAGGCAGAACAGAAGTATTTATTTAGTATCTTCAGAGATCTCTGGTATCTTAGAAAAAGAGAGCTAGTTTTAGATTTGTTTTCTGTCTGTGAGCAGAAAGGTATATATTCTCTGGGGCAGAAACAGAACATTATGGCTGTGTTCGGGGAGTTGCTATCTGCACTATCAGCTGTTCACGGAGCTCAATGATAGTACCACAAACGCTATCGTGACGTCATTAATTTTTGTGTGTCACATCACAAATGAATGCTATCAACGCTATTTCTTCCGAAGTAGTGTATGGATAGTGTTTGCGTTTGCAAGCCACAATGACAGAAATACTGTACATCTGACATAGACGTCATAATGACACTAACATATATAACAAACCGATAATAGTTTATGATTCGGACAGTTTTCTAAAGCGGAGAAGGATTAAATGTCTACTCAATGGGATAAGATAAATAAATAATTTAACTGAAATATTTTCTCGTGATGGGGAAACTCAGGTTCAATTGTTCAATTAATATGCAGCGGTCACCAAATTCTTCTGCAAGAGTATACTCGTATACCAGTATGTACCAAAAAATAATGAAATGAATGATAATACTATTTATTTAACCCAAAATTTATTAAACGTTTGCATTCAAAGTGGTAATTAGGTAAATTTCTTATAGAAATGTACCTATTGCGATCGTTCACACTTTTGAATTTCGAAAAATTTTCAACGGCATGTTGTTATATGTCTATAAGTTGGTCCAAAAAAACATTTGGTTCAAAAGTTTATATATATACATATGGGCTATTACGAAATTTGTTAACACGATAGAGGTCGCAGTTTTGAAGGTATCAAGTTCAAATTTGCTACAAAAATCAATCTCTCAAATATCTCGGTCGAGTTCGTTATTGGGCAATATCGGGTAAGTAGTTTCAAAATGGCGAACATTCAAACATTTTAAAAAAATATCAAAAAAGAGCCCTAGTGTAAATATCATCAAAAATAATTTTGGGTTATAGATATAATCACAGAAATACACAGGTAAAAAAATAAAAATTATTAAAGAAAAATAACAAATATTGATAAAACATGAACTCTCAATATAAATTTGATGTAATTGTATATTTTCTGGAGATCTTAATATAGACCCTGATTAAAAAAATATATAAAATATTTATTGAAAAGAAATAGGCGCAAAAATTCTGCCTTGAAGTGGAACTCGTACCCTGTCTGCTTTATATTCAACAGCCAAAACAAAAACCTCTAACGGCATGGCTATGACACATACGCCAATTTTATGTAATAACATTTAGGTATACCAATGAAAAGGTTGTTCAAAGTTCAATTCTATGAATTTTGAAAAATTTACCTTTCCGCTGACTACAGGCCATCGGGATTTTTTTTATTTATAACAATGATGTCAGAGTGACCATTCTGTGCAAAACCTAACAAGATGCTCACCAATATTGAAGGCTGCTCAAACGTGCAGAAAATTATAAGGATAAACCAGATCTTCAGGCAGAGATCTTTGCGCAGGTTTGAAATTGAAAGTCATGGTATGGCAAATAGATATGCTAGTCAATTCTTAAGTTACTGCTAAGTAGTTTCAATTTGTACATATTCTCAGTCGAGGCTCTTCATTGACAAAAAATAAGTCAATTTTCTTATTCATATTTTTGTGCCTTAACTCCTTAACCTCAATGTGACACCAAATGATAGAATGTGGACGCAAACGCAAAATAGTGTTCATGGAGCTTGCTATCACTAACTCACAATAAGCTCCACGAACAGCATCGGTAGTGTTTGCATTGATAGTGCAGATAGCGACTCCCAGAACACAGCCTATGTCATAGAGTAAATAGGTTAGGTTATGTTTATCTACCTACTATGACAGGTCTTTGGTTGGGGCCCTAGATAAATACCCCACGGGGTTGGTGTCCAATAGCGCTGTCAAGTCTTTTGGGATCTCTACATTTTTTTTCGGGAACCGTAAGAAGCAAAGATTTGCAAATTTAGCCACAGTACTTACTATGATTTAATCAGGAAAAATGGAGAAAACTGGCCCCCCTACATCAGGCATCCACCCTCAAAAGTTGGTTATTTTGTTCGTAGAGAGGGAACCTAAAGCCATATGCCCTGAATATATATTTTTTATCTTTATCCACTGACCTTTTTCAGGTGCGCATAGCGTTTCGAACTTTCAGTTAATCTTACAAAAAGAAAAAAAAAGTTTGAACTTAATAAAAAAACAGTCGAAAACTGTAGAATTGATTTTTTATTTCGGGAAATTGAGGAGAGGGCGCGCCGGTCAATTGCAGTAACTAGGTAAAAGCTCTATACCTAGTTTCGGACCTAGAACATCTGTTTTTAATTTTAATAGTTTTAAATTTACAATGAACCTAGCTCACAACGAATTTGAATTACTATATCAACAAACAGAATATAACATACACAATAAAGAATATAAAAACGTAACTTTACAGTGCGGCCGTAAAGTAAGGAATAAATTCAAATTACCCATTTAAGCATTTTTTCAAATTCCTCGAACACGTCGATTTTATTTTTTGTTGGGCATTTTTCAGAAAATTAAATTATTATACAGGGTGGTCGCAAAAAGCTGGGCAGGTAGCAACTTAATTTTTTTTAAATAGATAATACTATTTTTTTTAGAATTTTCGATGTAATATGTCCTATACCTAAATACAATCGTTTTTATATTACAACGTGTTAAAAAATAAAAAAGCAGGCCATGAGTGGGCTATGACTTTTTCACAGTAAACAAACAATTTATTGTACTTTATACATTATATATATATATATATATATATATATATATATATATATATATATATATATATATATATATATATATATATATGTATGTATATTCTAAATAAGTTTTTATCTAGTTTGAGACTTACTGAAACGCAGAGGATAGAGGTTCTGATCATGATTGGTTATGGGAATAAAACCAGAACGCAACTGGAAGTATGCGAATTATTGAATCAAAAAATATCCTGATCGGCCACCAATTTCTCAATCAACAGTAAGGTTGAGAAAAAAAGTCATCAAATATAAAATGGGTTATTTACGAGATGTTCTAACGACTGGTAGGCCATCAGTTTCTGAAGAAAAGAAATTGGATGTTTTACTAACTGTCTAAGAACGGCATCAGAACTAAGTGTTGGTAAAACGACAGTGCTCAAAATATTGCAAGTATGCAAATGCCACCCTTACAAAATGCAAGTTCTTCAAGAACTTTATGAAGGCGTCTGGAATTTTGTGAGCGTTTACAAGTTATGTGCTTTGAGGCTCCAACATTTAGTGAAAAATATTGTGTTCTGGGACGATTCTACGTTCAACTTAAATGAAGAAGTAAATACTCGAAACTACCGTTATTGCTCGAATGTAAATCCGCATTGGATGCGGGAGAGCCATACTCCAGAATCATTGTATTGGCTGGTATTGTAGAAGACTTTGTTTTATGACCTTTTTTTAAGAAAAATTAACTATTTGCGGTTTTTGCAGGATGATTTGATTCCAGCTCTCTCAACGTTATTTCCTGGAGAAGCAAATCTAGACTTACGTAATGCAAACATTTAGTTCCAAAAGGACGGTGCCCCACCACACTACCATGCAGACGTTCGCCCATTTTTAAATGAAGTTTTTGCTAATATGTGGATTGGAAGAAGAGATGCGATTGCGAGATGTCTCCAAGGTCTCCGGATTTGACCCCTTTAAACTTTTTCTATGGGGTTACATTAAAGGACAATTATTATTTTAACACGTTGTTATTTAAAAACAGTTGAATTTAGGTATAGGATATAATCCATGAAAAATGCTTAGAATTTTATCAGGTATCCAAAAATGTAAAAAAGCTAGGATGTCCATTAAAAAAAAATGAAGTTACTACCTGTCCACCTTTACTGCGACCACCCTGTATAATAATTTTATTTTCTAAGAAATGCCCGATAAAAAATAAGATCGACGTCTCCGAGGATTTTGAACAAAATTGCTTAGAAGAGTAATTATTGCGAAGTTATTCCTTACTTGACGGCCGCACTGTATTATAAAATAGCAACGTAAAACTAACAAATTCTGAAGAATAAAAAATACCTAGTACATCTTTTTTTTAATAAAAATAGTTTTTCAAATTTATAAGGAACCTAGTTCACAACGATATAGAATTAAAATATAAACAAACAGAAAATAAAATGAAAAATAAAAAATATAGAAACATAATCATTTAGATTCTAAAATAACAATATAAAATTAATAAATTCTGAAAAAAGAATTATAAAAATAAATCAGAGGTGGTGGTTCAAGCATTGGTTGAGGAGGTACAAATACAGCAGGAACAAGATTAATTGGGGAGGGAGGAAGTGGAAGCTGAGGAGGTTCGTGTATATCCTGATACTGCTCTGCAAAAAAAATCATCTACTGGTTCCATCACGTTCCATTCGTTCAGCTGAAAGTCACAAAGCCTTCTACAAAATTAACCGCTTGTCGCAAGAAATCCCCTGTAGTGAAACGTCCATCTGCTAACTTTTCCCAAGCGCGAGAGATTCTTGCATCAAAAATCAAATTTTTCTTTGCAACTCTAAACACTTTTTGCCCTCTCGATAATTGTTGGAATTCAATTGATGCAGTATTCTGTACATCGATGATGGGGTCTACAAAATAATTTGGCAATTACTACGGTTAATTATATTTTTTACAAACTTAGGATGTATGTCTCGAAGTAAAATCAAACAATCTATCTTTAGTTTCTCAGTGGTTCCAAAAGACTTCGTGTACCTTAATTTACGATATCATATCAGAATCCACAATAGCAATATAGTGTTCGACCAAGAGATGAAGTTATAAGTAGTGAATGATCGCTGTGGGTTTATCAGTACAAAATAACCGATTAACCACTACATCTTTTGGCCGGACTGGGCATAGAAGACTATACATTAATACCGATATAGACTAAGCATGAATTTAAATGTTTGTTAAATATTTTACCAATTAAGTCCCAAATTCCCGGATGTCTAACCAGCTTACTGTTTAGACGTCTGTGATAGGATTCCATTACATTGTTTGTACGATGGTGTTAATTGTACACACTGAAATGTTGCGGTGTGACCCGTCCAATCCATTGTCTTCTAACATACTCGTTTAATCCCGCAAATATATTCCTCAATTCCATGTCCTCCTTTAATATAAGTACAATTATTATTATTATTATTGATAAGAATTTCTTTTTATATAAATTATTTACCTGTAATGATTCCAACGCGGGTGCTATTACATCAGCTGGTAGAAGTGCCAATGCGTAATATTTTCTTAGCAAAATTCTTGCATTTGCATTTCCTTCAATTTGTTGAACAATACCCAGAGTTTTTGCTTTACGCAAAACTGCCTTTTAAAGTAGTGAATTTTTGTAAGTACATAATAAAATGATCTTAGAGATAAAAACCTATAATTTCTAATTTGCGTTGTGTACGTAAGTATGTGTTTATGTATATTTGTGTATGAGAAATTGTGTCCATGCTAATTTCAGAGAAGTTTTATGTAAAATAGTTTTTGAATACCCACCTGACAAAAGTGAAAAAAGCAGCCAGGCAGTGAAGCTTCAGGGTATGAGGTACGCAAAGAGTCTACCAGAGCAGTTTCAAAATCTGTAACTAGAGTACCATTCACAAATTGAGGAAATATGCGTTTCACATATAAGAAAACTGCGTTGTACAATGCTCTTGTTCTTCGTTGCATGAAAACATGAATAATTGGAAATGACTTAAATGTAATAAATTTCAGACATAGATAGTGACCTATACAGATAAATGTCCTTGCATGAACCATACAAGTAGCAAAGATTGTCAGTATCTGCACAAAAATAGGCCTTCTACGTACAGCTTTGAAAGTTCCCTCCAAGAAAGTCGTTTGGGAATCACGAAAATTTTCAATAAATCGTTGATTTCCAAAAATGACTGCATGGCAATCATTAGTGATCACTATATCTGAATAAAACTCTCCATCAGAAAAATTGGAAAATCTGGCCCACTCACCCGCAGCTAAAGTAATTCCCAGCTGTTCAAAATTTTCTGGAATGTTTGGTAACGTCGTTCTTCTCCACCTTTGCATAGATGTCCTGATAGAATTATAAGGAATATTTATAGCTCACAGTAGATATCTAAAATAATGTGAGGTAGCTTAGCTATATCCGGCATCAGTATACAATTTCTTACTTACTAGCCATACTGTCATAAATTTCTTTCAAGTTCCCTCGTTGCCTTATACTCGTTTCCTTCAGTGCTTTTTTAAATTTGAAACATTCTGCCTCGTTTTCATTCCTTGGATGGTTATGGTGAATATTAATTGGCACAAAATTATTGGGACCTCCATTCTGAGGAATTTTTCAAGAAGCATTGCAATGTGTAACTCGGTAATTTTTGCAGACCAAATATCTGCAGACAATTAGCAGTGATATTATAGCAATCTGTCTGTCTACCCAAAAGAATAATAATTAAGTAGTTATTTACCTGAAATTGTTATAATTGCGCTTTGTGATAAATAAAAATCCCCCGTGGTCAATAACATTAGAATTTATTCTTCCGCGGTTCATTGTTTTTTATCTACAAGCTCGGTATTAAAATAATTTGTCAACCCGAAACATTTACAAGTATCTGCAAAACGGTTAAATCGACTTCGCGCCTTTATATCAAATACCTAACATCGCGCTTGACGTAATATCACAGCTAAGGCACTCATATATAGGGACTTTACCCACAGCCATTCACAATTGCCCTCTATGAATTGCCCAGTGAACTCTATGCTCCACAACAGCGTCAACAACATAGACTTCACTTCATTGACTTTTTCAAAAACAAGCACCGATCTGCTGGTACATATATATTGTTCTATGCTGTACACAACGGATTCTACTCGATCTGTGTCCTGTGTGCTCGCTGCTCTGCGGGCGCAATGAACGTTAGGATCGGCTTACATCGGGTTCGATGCACATTACTCTCGATGCACATTACTCTCCACGGAGCCATCTCATTTTCTCCATTGTAAAAATGATTAGAATGTTCAATATTTTGTATCATTTGTCACAGTCATATTTCTCTGTACTGTCATTTTACATACATGATGGCTGCATCGTGTGAGGCCAAAACAAGCAAGGGAGCCATCAACATACCATGCGCGGCATCATTTGTCGGACCGTGCAGCAAAACAAGCAAGCAATCATGCAGCAAAACATACTTCGTCTGCAGCGGGCTTTACTCGTCCTCCCTATATTTGTTCATGGTGCATACAACTAAACTTGTATTTTGATGTATTCTGGTAGAGCGCTTTCAACTTTTAGCTTCGAGACTTACGTAAATGTACAGAATATGGGTGTGGTCGAGAACACGCTGTAAACAATTGCAGCAATAAAAGTGAAGTAAATACAGCAAGCGGTGTTTTATTAAATTTAGTCGTTGGCAGCATTTGATGCAAATTTGTTTCCGACCGACAAGCTGTCAATCGCAATCCGTGAATAAAGACACAACTGTTAGTTACTGGGAAATTGAACGGGTGATTTATTTTAAGGTACTACCTTTGGCATTGAATTTTCAATGCCATAACCTACCGTAAAAATCATCAATCCTAATTATGAGCTCTATCAAATTCCTCTCTTGGTACTTTTATTTTATAATTTGTCCCTTTACTTTCATCCAACAAGATTAATTCCATTATACCTATTATTTTGAATGAACGAATATTTTCCACAGAGTATAGGTTAACATAAACAACAATATGGGGTCTTCTAAGGTTTATATTGTCCTATGGTCTTCTAATTCTACTCTTGCTTACACTTTACACCACCTCCACGGGAAAAGCAAATTGAGCATTTGCAGTAAAGTTAAAACATGCGCAGTATCGCATCTAATAGCAAACAAAATTTGCGCCATTGAATTTTAGGCCACCAATTTTTTGCTGTCAGTGAACGAAGTGTGTTCTCGACCGCCTGAAGTCTGTATTTAGGAACACACTGACTATGGATCAGTATAAATGTATAAAGCACGCTGCAGACGGAGTATGTTATGCTGCATGATTGTTTGCTTGTTTTGCTGCACGGTTCGATAAATGTTTCCGCGCATGGTGTGTTGATGGCTCCCTTGCTTGTGTTGCTTCACATGATGCAGGCCATCATGTATGTAAAATGACAGTACAGAGAAATATGACTGTGACAAATGATACAAAATATTGACCATTCCAATCAAGCTCTATTTCTAATCATTGATACAACAGAGAAAATGTCCCAACAACCAAAAATAACATTTTATCATGTGCAAAATAACTTTTGAGTACGACTCGACTACATCCGAGTACTCCAACAAGGCACGATGCGGGAAAACAATCACCGAAAATAGCACCCGTTCTCATCATCAAATCATGCACGAGTTCAAGCAACCAAGCGGGCCCGCGATGTCATTTTCTTACACGAAAGCATGCACAGCACTTGGAGGTATGTTTTCTCTGCACAGCACTCAGCACCATGCCTAGCTCTCGTCAAGGAAACATGCAGCAAAACATGCTCCGTCTGCAGCGGGCTTTAATTGTTTCACATAATATTGTTTCTAAGTACACAAAATATGGTTTGCGTAACAGCAGTTGTTAATTAATTTTGTTGAATGTCAAAGAATCAATAAATTTTAAATTTAAATCAAATTTCTACCTTATTGAATATCATTATGTTATAATATTATTTTTATTTTATAAAATTATGAATTTTCATATAAGGATTCCTATTTAAATGAATATTATTATAAAAAAAAATGAAAAATGTTGTGATGAGCCATCTTGCAGCATCTTCCAAGAGCAGGGGTAAATCATTTCTTAAAAAATCTAAATAAATTTCATCAGAAATCCGCGATAAATTATTGCATGGGTATTCTCATCATTCCAGTAGAGGAGGTTGTTTAAATTAATTGTACCTTCGTAACCAAATCCAACTTCATCCGTAAACAAAATATTAAATAACAAATTCCCATCGATGTTATGAAGATTTTTAATATGGGCACACATAATAATACGACCTTCGTAGTCTGCTCGTACTAACTCTTGATCTTTTTGATAATGATATGGACGAAGCTACGGCTGATACACTTCTCGGAGTGTTTTCATCTACACGGACTTCCTTACACTACACTGTTTCCTGGATTATTTTTAATATTATTTAAAATTCATATTTTACTGCTGCAGTACGTGTTCTTTTTGGTCGCTGAACTGAAATCTGGCGAATCGGAATCACGTAAACCTGATGTTGACGCCAGGACATCAGGGCACGGCAGGCAACAAAAAAGCGAAGAATGGTAATAGGAGAGAAACCAGCTTAAAATTGTAACGGGTTTGTGACTGGTCATGCACCAGTCAAGGTGCACCTATGACATTGTAGACCGGGGACTTAACATGCAGACTATGTCGTTGGAGACCAATGGTCAGACAAACCTAGACGGGGTGGAGGTTTTAGTGCGTATACAAGGCTATGGACTGGACAGCATCACACTATCGAGTAGTCATGGTCCACCCGAAGTCCATAAGGAGGATTTTCTCCGCCTCACGCAAACAATAATAAAAAAATGGTAATGTTGCAGAATTGTCGTCTAAACACTGCTTGCTGTAGTCTAAACCAGGATTATTTTGACAATTCCCAGTTTGGGCCTCCACGGTTGCCAATTGTTTTATGTATGAGTATTTGTCGAAATCTAGATCTACTTTTGGTAGGCTTGTATATGTCAATAACGTCTGTCAGATTACTATTGGCTCCTGAAGTGAAAAAAAGTTAAAAAAGCGACTATCATCAATACAATTCGACTATCGCCTACCCAATTTCCAAATTATATAAAATATAGAATTTGGAAGATAAGTAATATTGTTTTCCGAATAACGGCTATCAGGCTTTATTGGAAACTAAAATGAAATAAAAAGCCGCTATTATGAATACAATTCGACTATCGTCTTCCTATGATTAATATTATAGGTATATAATATAGAATTTGGAAGATAAGACATCTTGTTTTGACAATAACGGCTAAATCACATCACAATTGGAAACTGTAATCAATCAAAAGTTAAAAAAGCTACCATTAATTTAATTTGGCTATCGTCCTCCCATGTTCCGTATTATATTTAATATATAAAATTTTAATACACAAATGCAACTATATCATTCTATGGCCTAAACATTCGCATAATAACAAAGATAAACTTGGCAACGATGTGGCCATATATTTGGCATTGAAACCCCAGATTTAGACGACGATTCTGCAACATTACCAAAAAAATACTTCGTTTACTTAAGTAGCGGTTGGAAAGAAAAAGATTGGACTATATCTACTATTAGTATAGTTATTTATTTACTATTGATAATATGTATTTGACAATCTAGGAGATAGTGCCATGCCGTCTTCTCAGTATAAAGATTCGTTGGGTGGTTTCATGAACTTTTTATATTTGGGTTTTTTCCCCTGCTTGGAAAATTTCTTAGAAATAACATTAACTAATGTCGAATACCCTTCTGCCATTTCAACATCAGTAACGTCTTTCTCCTTTCGACGTTCTTCCTCTTCAAGTAACTTAGCGTAATCATTAGCCATAAGTTTTTCTATATCAGGATTCATTCCACCAAATGATAATCTACCATCGATTAAATTCTTACAGTTAGTTATACTCGTTGTGATAAATACTATATTACCACTTTGTCGCATTTCATCGGTTATTTCATTTGAATACATTGCCTGTCCCTCTGCGTCTTCAATTTCTTTTTCCACCTTCTCTTTAGTTTTTTTCATGAATTTCATCTCTAGTATGGCCTTTGATAGGTGTATATTTTTTTGGTCCATTTCAGCGACAGTTAATACTATATTTGAGGAATGTACTTAAATAAATTAAATAAAACGTTTATTGTTGTTTATGAGTTTGAGGTTGATTGTAGATCAGTAGGTCATAGAATTAGTAAGATCTTAGACTAGGCGATAAATAACATAACCTGCAAGCGTAGAACCACAGAATACGAATACAAATAAATACTAATTTACCATTGAGGTATACTACCTTAATGTAATTTACTGAACTGGTCAATATATCAAGGATCCATAGAAATAATACGTATAAGTATTAATTCTAAAACCGTCGATTTCCATTCTATGAGGCAGGCATAAAACACAACGAGTGCAAGTTGTATTTTGTTTTTATTTCTGTAATTTTAAAAATTAAGTTCAAAGGTTACTCTAATGACATCTGTAATTTTTAAATTTACCAAATTTGGAAGCAAGGGAAAATTTTTCAGATGTGTCTCTTACATACAAGGTCAAGAACCAGAACCTAAAGTTCGGGAATACTTCTATTACATTGATCATCAGGGAATGGTAGGCACACACATAAACGTAACAAAAATATATCAATTCCACAGTTACAATAGAATTTGTCTTTCTTTTTTTAACAGGTATTTCTAGACGATGTCCGTATGAAGAATTTCACGTCTTGCTTCAAAGAGAAGAAATTCTTAAGATTCTTTTTTAAAAATTTGAAAATCAACGATACTGAACGTTACAAAGAATTCCCCTATATTTCTATGTGTGGAAGAGAGAGGAACTTCGTACGTTGTGACGATTATCCTATCGTCTTTACGCACGTTATAAAGAAGAATGTCAATGATCAGAAGGAATTATATTTGGCCCACAACCACGCCGATGATTTACTGGCAATAAAATTTCAACCACAAAATATTCTCATGTTACCTGACTCGGGAAGAGTGTATCATCCAGCTCCAGAAAAAGTTGGTTCAGTAGGCCTTGTAGGATCGAAGTTAGCGATCGAATTAAGCAAAGATTTCCGTTTCGACCATGGAGAATCTGAACCACCAACGCATTTCTTTTTTAATGGAATAACATATGTACTCGATACTAAATGGTTTTCAAGATAGATGAAAAGTTTTTATTGTTCTAGTTATTTATTGACTTGAAAAATATATTCTTGTACATACTTAATATTATGTGCATCTTTTAATAACTAACTAAATAAGTTATACTTATTGCTCTATTAGAAAATATTTGTACATTTGCTTAGTTGAACAAGACAATAATTATGTAAGCAGTGAAGCAAATATAATTGTGTAAAAATTAAGTAGCACCAAAATTAAGGCTTATGAAATTTGATCAGTAATTTGTTCATTTAAATCTGGGGTGTCTTAGAATAATTAATCTAAAGCATATAAACTGTTGGGACAGTTTAGGATCGACAACAAAAAAGGCAAGATTATAAATATACAAATATGTACCACTTAGTTTATCCTATGTAAATTAATCTAATTTCCATTCACGGCTACTTCAGGTTTTAGAAACAGTCCCACTGATATATTATTGAAAAGGTTTTAGGTGGAAACAATTGATTGAAATAACTAACAAAAGAGGTTTAGAAACTAGAGATTGCTTGCCTCAATTATTTGAACACACTTAACTAAGATGACAAGGGATTATTTATTACATCAGTGTTTCAGTTCTGCAAAACAATTTAACATTTTATTGAAAATTTATTATTTGTTTTATTTAAAAAATATATAAAAATCCCATTTAAAAATTAAATCGTCACTAACAGCTCTTAATGTTTTAAGTTATATTATTCTCTCCTATGTGAAATGCCACAATAACATATAAAATCAATATGTAGGTATATATAGAATAACATACCAAAAATATATGAGTTTGGTGAGTATGAAAATTCCGTGGCAAGTACGATTTTTATGTGCTTGGCAAAGTATTTTATCCTGACAATCAAGAAGATTGTGTAAAAATACCATATGCATAAAATATCTAACACTTGCTGTTGTTCTTTTGTATTTTCTTCTAAATAATAAAATATTTCCTGTCATGATTCTTTATCGGACGGTGGTGTTGGTGGACAAGTTAGGGACTTACTACTTCCAGGTAGAACCCACGAGAATCCTATTCTATTAGGCGTACTTTCAGCGGGTGTCATAATCATCGATTCTTTACATTTATCGTGCACTTCAGTATCAAATGGTTCGAATGTGATGTAATGCGGATCTTCTGAGAGTGGTTCATTGTAGAAATTAGAAAGGCTCAGTTTAACAGATTCTTCAGCTTTAGTTCGAAAGCTCTCTCTATCGTTTCTTAACCTTAAACGAAGAAAAGTTCAAATAGCGAAAGTTAGGAATTTTTCATTTTTTTTCTGAAACAACTACGTGTTATTAAAACTGCAGTAGAAACTTGATTATCGGGACTTGATTGGTGTCGTTAGTCATCCGGATAATTGAATAGGTACATGAAGAAAACCGATTTCATTATTATTAACTCCAGAAAAATAACATACTTTACTTGAAGCATTACCTATATAAAGATATTAGAAAACTTACATCGTGACAGCATCCTCATTCACAGCGTGTTCCATGCTAATTTCTACATTGTAAAAAACCCACTGTATAAACTTCACAACCTGCCATAAATGTTGATCAGTTTTGCTCCATTTTGGAAAAGCTTTGAGTAGGTATAATTCTCCACTTTCAGCGTTAATTACCGGATGAAAGATTTCTGATTGAAAAACAACTTTCTAAAATTATTTGAATAAGAAATATTATTAAAGTACATATATACAGAAAAAGATTACTGGATGTTCGCCATCTGGAAAATTTTCATGTAGGCTGATGTTAAACCTGAAAACACCATGTTCGTAATAACCATCTCTTACAAAGATAGCACCAAACCACACTGAAAAAGATTATGATTTTATAAATGATTTTTATGGTCACATAAGACTTACATAATGCGTTCTCTTTGGACGGGATAATGTAAACGCCTTTGATATTCTCACATTGTACCATTTCACTAAAATAAGTTAATTACATTATCCTTAACATTAGAATGCTTAGAGACTCACTATTCAGCTAAAACAATATATTCTTGACGATAGGATTTATACATCTTATCAATTTCCTCATTTTGTTTTTGATATAAAATTTCTTTCGTAGGGTCGGCTGGAATTACTTTTCTAAGTGATCCTTGTCTTTGAAAGTGCTCGCTTTCTACATTCTAAAATATATAAAGTAATCTCAATAAAATGCCTGAAAAAACTTTTATTAGTTACAACTTACTTTGGAAGATGAAGCTGTGGTGTACATAATTAAATAACGAAAAAACAAAAATATACACAGGTAAAATTGTTAAACATAATCATTAAATCTATTTTCAGTATTATCACTTGATAACACTCATATTTGTATAGTATTTCTAATCAAAAACATGTCAAATACAGAGAACACTACGTCCTACGTCAAATATTACAAACAAGTTACGTTAACAGATTGTATGTTCTCCCTGGTTAACAGTTACAGTTAACCTCAGTTTTATCTCACTAATCTTACGTTCTCATCAGTCTTTTCATTAGTAGGTGTGTTCAGATAACAGCATCGCGTTGAACCAATTGATTAAAATATGTACTAGTACTAGCAGCAGAGAGCCGATGTTCAGCCTCTGCATATTCAGTTAAATCAAAGAATACATATAAATAATTTGAAATGTTTTTATATATCTTTCTTTTATTTCAATCTATGCTTGAGATTATTACATCTTAACATGAATCAAATAGTTAGGTCAATTTTGTGATAATTTATATTTCCAACTAATGTTTCTGAAGCTGATATATTCCGACTGATATGGAATAGAATACTTTCAGAGCCTGGAATTTAAATGAATGGGTTACATTAATAATAATTTATAATATGTTTGTTCAATTGTACCTTGACAAAGAGAGTATGATCTCCTGTTACCTCACACATCGAAAACTTCATTTCTTTATTAACATTTATCATAAAGATTAGCAGACTTTTGGTGTTCTTCTTTTTCCAGAGATACCAAGGCGTTGAGTATATTAACTTGAGTGTGTTAATATTCTATAATTGTAACAAACTTAAGCGTTCGTTCATTATTAACAAAAATTTAAAAAATTAGGTACCTGGTTTATTAAATTCTGGCCGCAGCTTCCATATACGGCCACGTAAAATATGAATATAACCATGATGCATATACCAAGAACTCGATCTTTCAAACTTCCAGCCTTGAAATTGCACAAAATAAATAATGGGCGTGAAACAGAAGCCATAAAAAATAATATAAATATAATTAATAATTATAAATATTCATATTTACGATGTTAGGAAAATTGATTTAGGCATATCATTGGTCGTGTCCACAGCATTGTCTGATTACCAATTGATTGGTAATCAGTAATCAAAAAGTTGACGTCTTTAATATGACACCTATCAGAAAACCATAGTGTAACATAACCTACATTTTGTTTCAGATATTTCCCAATTCCATTATGGACATCTATCGTTCCGTTTACCACATAATCTTGGAACATACTTTTTCTTCTTTCATTTTTAATTCATATAATATGTGTAATTGTAGAATTAAATTATTTCAAATCTTTTGACAACTGTCAGTTTGACAAATGAACTAATCAGTAATCAGTCGTGTCCACAAGATACATATTTTTGATTACTGATTACTAATCAGACTCTGCTGTGGACACGACCATTTATCATTACCTAACTATAAGTCAAGTTTCAACTAATAAATGCAGCATATATGTAAACTAATAAATGTACCAATGTATCCCATTTTGGTTGAGAAAGCCAGGTATCTCGGTTGTTGTTGAAGATAGAACCTTGCGGTTTTCGTCATAGAGTAATAATAAATATAGAGAGGCCACTCTATGATATAAAAATTGTAGCTGTTTATCGCCATCTGTCCCTGATTTTTTGAAAACAATGAAATATGGTGGCGGCAAATTTGAAATATATTCTTTTTGTTCTTGAAAATTATTTATATTATTCCTTAAATCATATTTTCAATCAATTTCAAGGAATTCTTAAGAAAACTACATTTTATTGATAAGCTTTAATAAGAAATCCAGAAACTAATTGAAAACATGATCTAAGAAATATTAAAGTATAATCTAATGGCAAAATCAAACAAATAATTTTTATTACCTTTTATTTATAAGATAATTATACATATAAATAATCTAACATTCTCTACATTCTCATAAATACAAACATGTTATTATCCTTATAAGTACAATATAGAAAATATGAACATTATGTTTTTATAAAGATTGTAAATGGAGAATAAAATTGAGAAACTACAATATTCAGACGCTGTAATGATCTTTTAATTCATTTTATAGTTATTATTTATCCTTATGTTGTCTTTCTACCATGCATTTTTGACAAAATAATAAAGCTAATTCGTTATTATATAATCTAAAAAAGTATCGTTAGTCGTTAATTTGGAATAATCGTGAGCAATAAGTGCAAATCGAATATGAACGGGAATTTTATAAGATTTTTCAGCCCAATGCAGTAGTTACTTTACTTGCATATTTATGACGGGATGTCTTTGTAACATTAGTGACCATATTTGAACAATCAAACTAAATATATACTAACCATTATAAGAAATATATCTAACTAGCAACAAATAGATATTGAAAATATCCAAAATAATCCTTTACCTTATTTAACATAAGTACAAATTTACAGCATAGTTAATCAATGTAAACATCACCACAACAATTTTCAGTCAGAAACAAATTTTTAGAATATTATAATAGACAAAATTAAATAAACAAACCTGTTCACACTTCCAAACCAAAATATATATTAACATACTGAAATAATCTTTGTTTTATTTTCAAAATGTCTCATATTTTTTCAGGCATAGTGTGTGAACCTTCGAATATCTGATTATTATTTGACCATATTTGAGAAACGAAATATAAATGATAATTATACTTGTTTTCATGGAAGTAAAATCCTTAAAACGTGTTCGGTGAGTTGCTATTTTATTAATCACAGATCAATTTATAATCTGATATTATTCAATATTATAGTGCTGCCGTATATTTTACGGGATTTGAGACTACAAATTATAAACTTGCTACCTGTATAGAAGATCCACAATGTATTATGATGCATGAATGATGGCTTTGCTATTACTGGACGACTTGAGGGTTCTCCAGAAAATTTCTTCTTCCGTTGCCATCGAGATCTTTTGGTGGAGATGAGTGGCTCCTCCCTTCACCAACTGACTCAATAACTCTTTCTTCTAAAAAGAAAAACTTCAAAAAATTGGTACACTCTTATGTTATCTAAATTTTGTCTGTGTTATATAAGGGTTGTTAAGCATTTTTTCAAAAAGATATTTTAATCCATTTTCATAATATTTTCTGAAAAGATATTTTGAAGCTGCGATCGGCAAGAAACTGAAAATTTTGGTGGAGGCTTGCTTCCTGAAAGAATATTTTTACAGTAATTACAGTGCATATTCTAAGCGTTGTCACGTTTGTGGAAAACCCAGCACTTTTAAGGAATATTCAATAATAACTATACTAATAAACAATAAGATAATAAGTTGTGATCTACGAGTAGATATATCAATTAATTACTAACATAATAATTCAACAGGTTCCGTATTGGTGGGTGGAACTAGTGAGCCAGCATGCTCTCGCTCAAACATGCCTTTTTAATAGAACTTCTGAAGCAGAAGAGGTCTCTTGACAATTATTGGTAAGCTCACTTCTAAGCTCTCTGGTCTTGAACGAACAGTATAAGTTCTGAAAGAAACTGAATTATATCAAAGAGATTCTCACACGATTAATCGTCATCAATGTTCTGAATGACAGACTCGTTATCAATTCAGATTAAATAGTTGCTCACCTTTAAAATTTTCATAAAATTTATATCTTCCTGTGATCTCCTCTAGAACTTCGGAGAAACTGTCGCTCTTCAATCATCAGAAATCTGTAATTTCAGTGATCCAAAATGAGAAACATATATTAACCAAAATCTATATGAAGAACTACAGAGCAAGTGTAATGTTGGCAAGGCCATGTTATTGCAACGTTTCTAGTAAAACATCTTTGGAAATGTTTACGCAAATATAGGTACTTATATGGAATTTTTGACATCTAGGTCCACTGAATCTCCTGATTTTCGTGGAAACCCATTCCATTCGAGGATGTTCACTTTTACAACGAGGCACTCAATACTCACGAAGCATTTCATTGTTAATAATATCACTTATTTCGCACATCTAACACACATAAACACAATTCAAAATAATATGGCGTGATTAACAATAAATAAACTACATACAATCTTTGACAAGAGAAGAAGCAAACTAGATAAAATTGATAGATTTCAAAAATATAGCCATCTCTTGTTTACTTTGTGACATACAGATTCTTATAATAATTTATGTTGTTTCCAAACCGCAGGGACAGGTGGCGACAAATATTGCTAGTTCATCTTTTTCCTATTAGGGTGCACATTCCCTGATTTTCGCCTTCCTGTGTCACTTTTTTGTGAAACTTAAGATGGTCTGAACAGATTTCGCCTAACTTCTTTTGTTCATAAGTTACAGAGCGTTTTTGAAAATTTTCACTTTTTGGATTCCCCACAGATCTACGAAGTTTCTCAGCGACAATGTCAAATTGACAACTTATAGACAATTTTATGTAGAATGCAGTGGCACACGAATTTTTTTTCGGGGTCTGGTAATGGATCGCCAAGCACAAACCCAATACAACATATCAAAATTGATTATTATGACAGCAGATTTGTTGATTCCTCTACAAACACTTAATAAAACAATGCTTTAAAAGGCAACAACGATATTTGTATCCTGTGTGACCTACTATAAAAAAATAATAATCCCTGTAGTAAGACTTTGAAATCCATGTTACTATTAAAATTCAATGTGTTAGTAATTTTACAACATTTTGGAAAACTATGTTTATATATTATTATAAGTAACAACAGAGGAAGCTTTCTAGAATTTACAAAGACGGCCCTTAATATTTTAAATGCATTAAGACGTATTGAGAAAGTGAGTCAATTATGTATTAGGGAAAATGGACATCAAATTGAACAATTCAATAAATAAGTTTTTTGTTTTGTTAGTGAATTAGCGTTAGTATTGTTTTCGTTTCTTTCATGGAAAATTCACAAGTAATATTCCGTCAATTGGAACCTTTTTTGTATGAAGAAACCATATCCTACTACTAAAATTCAGTGTTTTAGTGATTTTGGAGCATTTTTTAATAATTTAGGTTTAAATATTGTATATTATTTTGAAGTAAAAAAATTAAGGAAGTTAAAGAGATAATGAAATACAGGGTGTTCCACTGAAAAAATTATAAGTTTCAGTCGTATATCCATAACCATACCCCGAAAACAAAAATGGCGTGCACCACTGGTTTCTGCATAAAATTCTCTATGGGATAAGCTTTCGCTTTCAATTTGAAATTATAGCTGAGAAACTTCGTAGATCTGTGGAGAATCCAAAAAGTGTAAATTTTCAAAAACGCCCTGTAACTTATGTACAAAAGAAGTTAGGAAAAATTTGTTCAGACCATCTTGAGTTTCACAAAAAAATGACATAGGAACGCGAAAACCGCAAGGTTCTGTCTGGAACAACAACCGAGATACCTGGCTGTCTCAACCAAAATGGGATGTACTGTACACTTCCGTCTACTATAGGATATTTTATTATTTAAGATCCATCTACGGATATGTTGTACCTAAATACCTTTGTTTTCTACTGTGCACACAATGAGAACACTTACAAAATAATTATTTGTCATTTTCCTAGTGTATCTACTATAACACTATACCAGAGACAAACTATAACTACTATACTGAACGCTTGTGTTGTACTAATGCACCATTAGTAATGGTGCACATTGTTCATCTTCAAATATAAGGAAAATTATAAAATGGCGGGTATGTTTCATGATTATTAGACTCATAAAATAATCTTATATATATTTGTATCGTTGCCGGTCAAGTTTTATAAGAAATTCTATGAATTAGATGAATAAATTTGTGGTGCGCTCGGCTTGATGACACTAGGAAGTAGATAGGTATACTTATATTCATTTATTCATTTCAGATCGAAAAAGGGATATTTACAAACAGTTATTGGATATGGATTCCACATAGGTTTTTGCTTTCTTAGATGAAATTCCTGATGGAAATCAGAGTGATATGATGAAATTTTTGAGGAACAGGTTTCAGATAATTATTCTTTGTAATCAAGATGTAGCATGTTTGCCAATCATTTTTGAAAATGGGCATGTTTTACTGCCAAACAATGGAGATTGGAGTAATGAGGATGAGTATCCGCTTTCATTAATACGATCTCAAGAATAGAGAAAAAATACCATTTGGATCCAATCTTCAACACACTGCCTCCAGAATTTGAAACAATTTTCGGAAATATCGGGACCAAACATTATCGAAAATCTGGAAACACCTACAGATATATTTCTGCATTTTTTTTCTGATCGACTTATAGAACATCTTGCTTTCCAAACAACTTTATATGCCTTACACAAGTCAGGAGGTAATGTTAATGGTTTTGTACCAACCAATGCTAAGGAAATAAAATCCTTCATAGCCATAAATTTGGTAATGGGGATAAAAGATACTTAAAGAAAAACTGGTTCAAAAAGCTTACTACACATTGGAAGAATACTTCACAGACCCCATAGACTGATTTTATACATATTTATATATATATATATATATACTGTTTGTTAACATTGTTAAAAAGTTGTCCGTTATATACCTTTATGTGCGCCTTCAATTTGTTAATATTTTTCGTGTCTAGTATCTAAATTTTTGACATAATTCTACTATGTACTGTGTATGACACCCCATGTATGTTTTTGATGGGTTAAAAATTGTATAGTTGTAATAGTGTACAATTTACAATAAACATAAAAAGCTTCCAAGCCGGATAAGAATAGCCCCAATTTTGACAAACTTTATAAAGCATGCCCATTGTTAGATATATTATCTAAGACATACAAGAATGGCCTAAAACCTAGTAAGAATCAAAGTATTCACGAGTCAATGATTAGATTTAAGGGTCGTAGTGTACTCAAACAATATGTGCCAAACAAACCCATAAAGCGTGGGTAAAAAGTTTGGGTTAGAGCAGAGAGAACATACAATAAAGAGAGTGTCCGATAGATAGAAAAAGCTGGAGACATCGATTAGTTCAGTGCGACGAAGTCGGATCGCCACCGTCGCCGATGCATGATTAAGCTAGGACATTGAGACTACTTCTGTCCTTGTCAGTTGACGTTACGTTTTCGGGAAAAAGTCTTGAAAGTATGTTCCCTTTCTGTCAAATACTTAGACACAATAACGGTCAAGTACCATATAAACATAAACATAAAAATATATAGCGCAAACAGCAAGCCAGGGTCATTGACTTTAATCTAAATTCAATAAATTTATCTTAAAATAAATAAAGGTAAGTCGCACTCACTCTGGAAAATTATTGTTCTTCGTATAATTTCTTTATGATTTTCAGGCTTTTAAGTCCAAAATCCAATCTATGGGTATAGGTATCTTTTTACAAGATATGAAAATAAGCTAAGTATTGACTATCCCTGGAAGGAAGTCTATCCGCAAATGAAAAAATACTTAAATAATGAATAACTAACTACCATCTTATAGTATAAACAAGGATATTGGTAAGTACCCTGTTATTCTCTTGTATAGATAGATAGATAGATTTATTCATCCTTTTTGCTACATTGTGTAGATGGGACAGGTCATATTTACAGATATTGATATTTATAGTATAAAATAATCAACCTAAATAACATGAAACACATTAAATCAGGAGCACTTTGAAAGACTATAATCGTTCATACGTCTTGTAGGTAGCACTAGGTAAATTTAATCATGGTTAGGCAGCTACATCTTGCGATAATCGTTTTTCTGTTATCTATTCTATTATAAAGACTATAATTTTTTTTTCAGTTCTTCTGAGAATGACATCATCCGGAGACAGTAATGGCCTAGGATTGTGGACAGTGGGCTTAGAATTCACTTTGAAATTGATTTATGGATTTATATCTGTGAAGATCATTTTGATGTTTAAAAATGGATATAACTCTACGAATACTACACCTGATAACCTTCACACGTAACAGGTACATATCATATTAATAAATGACCTTTGTGATTTGTGACTCATTGGATTACCCAAGAAGCCAATGTTTGCTGATGATATTAAGCTATACGCTTCCATTACCAGTTTAAATAATTGTGATATTTTACAAGATACAAAATTGGTGTATTAAAAATGAACTTAAATATCTCAAATTGCAATGTTTTAACCTTTACTCGAAAAATGAATACATTTCATTATCAATTTAGAATAAATAACGAGATTCTAAGAAATACTGTTACAATTATAGATTTGGGCGTCAGTTTTAATCATCGGCTTACATCCAAACAACATATTAAATTAAATTATTGTGCATATGGCTTTATTATCAAAATTTGTAAAAACTTTAATACTATAGCAACATTATCAATGTTATATTACAGTCTAGTCATGTCAGGTTGGAATGTAAATCAATAATTTGGAATCCTTTTTACAAACATATATATTATTGATAACATTCAGAGGAGATTTTTAGAATATTTGTGCGTTAAGGTTAGTTTTTATCTCCGTGCTTTAGGAATTAGGTTTTCATAATGATAATTATTTATGTATTATATTCTTTTATCTTTGTTAGAACACTTATATGATTATATTATATTATTTTTTGTGTTATATTAATTTTGCTCTCTAAATGATTTTTTGTACTTTTGGGCAACAAAAGCTCTAATAAGAAAATTTAAGTAGATCTTAATATTCAATGATTTACTTGTTTGGAACTTTGATATCTTTGATTGAATATTCTTTTAAATGTATATATAGAATTTATTATTAAAAAGTAATATGTGTACATATAGGTCTTCGATTAATAATATGAGAGCTTTATACAAACGCGGACCTAAATGGTTATATTTTTTATATTTTCAGAGATAATATTTATTTGTCTTTAATGTAATCAAGAATTTTATTACTGTTTCCTGCTATTTAATTTTAGTTTTGATATATTTTGAGGCATTTATTTGTTTTTGATATATTTAAGATTGCTTTTATCTTCTTCCTTTGGTTTATTTGTTGTTTTTGTTATATTTTCAGAGTTATTATATATTTGTTCTATACTACTGTATATACTTCTTCTTATTTAATAGTTGCTTTTTATGTATTCAGTGTTATTATTCATTTGTTTTTGATATATTTTTGAAATTCTAACTATTTTTCATCTGTTATACTTATCTGTACCCCAATATACCGTGCAACTTCTCTTCCATCCTGGCAAGATATAACTGTAGTATAGTAGTATATAGTAAGTAGTAGTAGTATATTTTAATTTATTTGTATACAATTATTGTATTATTCTTATATATTTTCTAATAAATCATTGCAAAGGTTTCATTAGTTTCATTTCATATAAACCATTCATTACACTACACAAAATATACATTTTTGCGAGTGAAATCGTAGATTTGAAGTTCAAAATCTCGCGCCGTTTTCGTAGTTTATGTGCGACCAAGTCGGTGGCGCTGGCTCCACAAGGTCTCAACTATTTACATGGAATCTGACACTCTCTTTATTGTATGTTCTCTCTGGGTTAGAGCAGAAGAATCTGGATGTGTTTGCTAGTTTCAGATTTACGTCGGGAAAGTTAGTGACATAACAGAAAAAAATCTTGGTGGTAGAGTGGTTCATGATTTGACAAGAGACTTGGTTGGCATGTGACGAGGGCGCTACCGTCGAAAATGAGTATTTTGTAGGATAATTCAACATTCGGCTATTAGGCGACTAGAAACGGTTATAGGTACTGATGTGTTCTAGCGGGCAGCGGGCTGGTGATAGCTGTTGAGAAATGCTAGGATCACATTATTACCTATCCCTGCCTGATAGCCGAATGTTGAATTATTCTACAAAATACTCATTTTCGACGGTAGCGCCCTCGTTACTTGGTTAACGAAGCTCACTCGGTTTTCGCCTCAAATTTACTATACGATGTACACGACTATGTAGTATCTATCTTCTTTGGCTACGATTACCACTTTTAAAGACCTAGTTCACGACCAACATTTGAAATGGGGCGATTCTGATTTCTGATCGGCGGGTCAGTATGGATAGCTTAACTTTTCTAAAATGGATGGATAATAGATGTCTACTCTTTGAGCAATTATCTAAATCCATCCAATACTGAGTCAGTTCAACGCAAGTGAAAAGATGGCTCCAGTCAAGAGGTTGCTTGTCCTGAATTTGTGAGAAGATACAATGACCACATGGGATACGTAGATGAGATGGATGTGTTTAAGACGTGCTATGAGGTTGACAGAAAGTCAAAAAGTGGTGGCACAGAATTCTTTTCGATTTTATCGACATATCGATAGTGAATACCTTTATACTGTTCACAAAAAGAAGTAATTCCCCTGTCAAACTATCTCTAAAACTATTTCGTATTTTTGTTGCATTTGAATTAGTAGGAGCTGAATTGACCGGAGACTTTAGTTGTTGTCTCGACTGGCACTTTAAGCAAGCCCTGACGTCTTGGTAAGCTCTTTCATAGGAGTTATCGTCGAGTTGGTTTTGTAACTCGGTAGGGATATGACTCTACCTTGCTCTGTTTGTCGCCTTCTAGCTATGGGTGTAATTATTCACGTCTATATCGCTGAGCTAGCCTCTTTGCATGGTTGCTTTTCTTGCGAATCTAGGCTATAATTCACCTTTCAGCCAATAAATTGGTGTTTGGCCTTTCATCTCATCCTTCAGACTGTCACATTACTGATTAAGCCGATTGTGGTAGTTGAAAGTGAGACGCTCATTCGGGTGAATTCGGAGGTGGTGAATTTAACCGTGGGAGGATAGAGAACAAAATTGTAACAGGTCATGATACACAGTTGCAGCCATCACAGTGTAAGCGCGTAATACATGGTGATGTGTCAGTTGGTGTCAATCCACAACCAAAAATAAGTGTTCTGTATCGTGACGTTTTGGCGTTCTATTCTAAGTTAGTCGGGGGGTATGTAGAGCCCGACTTAGGAAACTAAGTCGATAACAATTGACAGTCTATGTCGACATCACGTGATCCAATTGACGCATCACCAGGTATTAGTATATCTATATATATATATATATATAACTTAAAAATCGCAGGGTTGCAGCCAAAATGTGGGTGAAATAAAAGAAGACTCTTTACATTTACTTGAGAGCTTTCGGAATCGGTTTTATTCCTTCTTCAGTCAAAATCTATAAAGGTGTAATATAAAAACTAGGTAAAAGATATAAACTAAAGTATAAACTGACTTACAATGTATGAGATTGGTGTTGAAACTGATGTTCATCAGATAGCATATACTTATTATGTAATCTTAATTAAATATACATTTAACACGAAACACTTATGAACAGATTGTAAATAATAAACAATACAGTGCTGATGAAATTATGTTATAAGGTAAACAAACTTCATTTTCCATATTCGTATATATTATAGTTGCACACGTCATGAATATCTAATTAAGGTGGTTGCCTATTTTGACTACGTATTTTATCAAATTGTAATATATTCGAATAAATAACATTAAGATTCTGAATATCCGATTTTTTATTAAGGGAATCATGTTCACATTGTATATGTGCCATTTCTAAGAATTGTCTTTTAAATAGGTTTTTTTCCACTTCAAGAACTTTAGTGTCATCAAAGTCAGCTTGATGTCCGGTTTCTTTGATATGTTGAGCCAGGGCACAAGCATCTTTTCTCACCTTAATGTCACTCTTATGTGAGTTAATTCTTGATTGTAAATCTCTAGATGTGATCCCTATATATTTCTTATTGCAACTGGTGCAATCTATTCTGTATACAACATTAGTTTTTTGTTTATTATCCGTTTTATCTTTAAGTTTGCTAAATAAGTGATTGACCTTTTTGACTGATTTATTGGCTATGAAAAGATTTTGTTCTTGTCGGAGTATGTTGCGTATTCTTTGTGTTACTTGTTCAATATAAGGAAGAGAGCGAAAAATCCTATTAGTAGTGTTTTCTGATCTATTTTCTGTTGTCTGCGTAATATTGGTGATATTATCATTGTTTGTTGTAATATTTGAGGTGGAGAATATCAATTTGTTAACCATATGTTTTGGGTATGAGTTTGCAATGAATAATTTCGCAATTTTATTCAAGTTTACAGTTCTTAGGGATCTGTGGCATATTCTCATAATTCTATTTTTTAACATTAATATCAAGTTGATTTTCATTTTTATAGGATGTTTTGAATAATAATTAATGTACCTTCCGGAACTGCATGGCTTTGTGTACCAATTTAAAATGATTTTATTTTGTTCAGAACGAATTAGTTTAGTATCAAGAAACGGAACACTTCTATCAACTTCTTTTTCGATTGTAAATTGAATATTAGAATTGTAGCTATTGAACTTTTCCAGTATTTCACAATCTGATCCAACAGGAACTGCGCAAATTATATCATCAACATATTTTTTTTTATAAAGGGTAAATCAAATGTAAGAAGCGGTATACAATGATCAAGTAAATCATCCATGATATATTGAGCTATGATTGGAGAGATCTTTGAGCCCATTGGAGTACCTAATACTTGCTTGTAATAATTTTTTTCAAATGAAAAATATGTGGTATTAAATATAAACTCAATAACTTCTTTGAAACTTGCTTTGTCAAGTGTACAATGATTACTTATCTGTGGCCAATGTGAATCAATACTAGATAACACCAACTCAAGAGGAATGTTTGTAAACAGTGATATAACATCCAAACTTATAATTCTATAATTTTCTGGTAGGTGAAAATCGTTAATAAATATTGAAAATTCAAATGAGTTTGTTATATAGTATTGGTTGTCTTTATTATATGCTAATGTTAATACGTCTGTAATATATTTCGTAAGATTGATGTTGGGTGCTTCTTTTGAGGAAATAATAGGCCTTAATGACAAAACAGGCTTATGTACCTTGGGTAGAGCATAAAACTTTGGGCAAATATCACCATAAAATGTAAGAGTTTTGGCGAGATCTTCTGTGATTTTATTGTTTTTCTTTAATTTTGTAACTAACTTATTTGCTTTTTGTTGAATAGTGGATGTAGGATCTCTTGGTAGTTTCTTGTAATATATTGGATCACTGAGCAACTCATTAGATAAATTTATGTAGTGTTCTTTGTACATTATTATGGTGACATTACCTTTGTCAGATTTGACGACAATTAGTTCTGGATGATCTCTCATGAAAACTTTGGTTTTTCGATACCAATGATCTAATATTGTAACATTTTCACTGGCGCTATGTAAAAAATTTGTTATCACATTGCTAATCCGCGCACTATAGATGTTACGTGTATTGGTGTTATTAATATGGCATAAAGCGAACTCAACGTCAGCTAGTAAATGTTTGATATCTATTTCTTTTTTACTAGGTGACAAACAAAACTTAGGTCCAAGAGACAATAATTTCTTCACTTCATCAGGGATATCAACAGTTGTCAGATTCTTTAACCAATTCTCATTAATTTTAATATTATATATTTGTTGACTTTTTAATGCTTCAATTTTTCGTTTGTTGGTTGTTTTTACTGTGTGAAATTTTCTGTTATAAGAAATATTTTGTTTTCTAACAAATTCATTCCACATAATTAAGGGAATTAGGTTTATAATTTGATTTTGAATATCTTGTTGTTGAATCAGCAAGTTGTTGATATTCCGATGGGTTACCTTGATTTCTAGGTTTAGGATTTTACTGTTCAATCTAGAGTGGAAATTGTTCACCATTCGTCCTAATTTTCCATCATTTGCATCAATAAGTGTCATCATGCCTCGTGTTTGATCAGCTATATGCTTTGGAGTCAAACAATTAAGTCGACATTGCAGATTAATTAATTGTTTGACTCCAAAGCATATAGCTGATCAAACACGAGGCATGATGACACTTATTGATGCAAATGATGGAAAATTAGGACGAATGGTGAACAATTTCCACTCTAGATTGAACAGTAAAATCCTAAACCTAGAAATCAAGGTAACCCATCGGAATATCAACAACTTGCTGATTCAACAACAAGATATTCAAAATCAAATTATAAACCTAATTCCCTTAATTATGTGGAATGAATTTGTTAGAAAACAAAATATTTCTTATAACAGAAAATTTCACACAGTAAAAACAACCAACAAACGAAAAATTGAAGCATTAAAAAGTCAACAAATATATAATATTAAAATTAATGAGAATTGGTTAAAGAATCTGACAACTGTTGATATCCCTGATGAAGTGAAGAAATTATTGTCTCTTGGACCTAAGTTTTGTTTGTCACCTAGTAAAAAAGAAATAGATATCAAACATTTACTAGCTGACGTTGAGTTCGCTTTATGCCATATTAATAACACCAATACACGTAACATCTATAGTGCGCGGATTAGCAATGTGATAACAAATTTTTTACATAGCGCCAGTGAAAATGTTACAATATTAGATCATTGGTATCGAAAAACCAAAGTTTTCATGAGAGATCATCCAGAACTAATTGTCGTCAAATCTGACAAAGGTAATGTCACCATAATAATGTACAAAGAACACTACATAAATTTATCTAATGAGTTGCTCAGTGATCCAATATATTACAAGAAACTACCAAGAGATCCTACATCCACTATTCAACAAAAAGCAAATAAGTTAGTTACAAAATTAAAGAAAAACAATAAAATCACAGAAGATCTCGCCAAAACTCTTACATTTTATGGTGATATTTGCCCAAAGTTTTATGCTCTACCCAAGGTACATAAGCCTGTTTTGTCATTAAGGCCTATTATTTCCTCAAAAGAAGCACCCAACATCAATCTTACGAAATATATTACAGACGTATTAACATTAGCATATAATAAAGACAACCAATACTATATAACAAACTCATTTGAATTTTCAATATTTATTAACGATTTTCACCTACCAGAAAATTATAGAATTATAAGTTTGGATGTTATATCACTGTTTACAAACATTCCTCTTGAGTTGGTGTTATCTAGTATTGATTCACATTGGCCACAGATAAGTAATCATTGTACACTTGACAAAGCAAGTTTCAAAGAAGTTATTGAGTTTATATTTAATACCACATATTTTTCATTTGAAAAAAATTATTACAAGCAAGTATTAGGTACTCCAATGGGCTCAAAGATCTCTCCAATCATAGCTCAATATATCATGGATGATTTACTTGATCATTGTATACCGCTTCTTACATTTGATTTACCCTTTATAAAAAAAAATATGTTGATGATATAATTTGCGCAGTTCCTGTTGGATCAGATTGTGAAATACTGGAAAAGTTCAATAGCTACAATTCTAATATTCAATTTACAATCGAAAAAGAAGTTGATAGAAGTGTTCCGTTTCTTGATACTAAACTAATTCGTTCTGAACAAAATAAAATCATTTTAAATTGGTACACAAAGCCATGCAGTTCCGGAAGGTACATTAATTATTATTCAAAACATCCTATAAAAATGAAAATCAACTTGATATTAATGTTAAAAAATAGAATTATGAGAATATGCCACAGATCCCTAAGAACTGTAAACTTGAATAAAATTGCGAAATTATTCATTGCAAACTCATACCCAAAACATATGGTTAACAAATTGATATTCTCCACCTCAAATATTACAACAAACAATGATAATATCACCAATATTACGCAGACAACAGAAAATAGATCAGAAAACACTACTAATAGGATTTTTCGCTCTCTTCCTTATATTGAACAAGTAACACAAAGAATACGCAACATACTCCGACAAGAACAAAATCTTTTCATAGCCAATAAATCAGTCAAAAAGGTCAATCACTTATTTAGCAAACTTAAAGATAAAACGGATAATAAACAAAAAACTAATGTTGTATACAGAATAGATTGCACCAGTTGCAATAAGAAATATATAGGGATCACATCTAGAGATTTACAATCAAGAATTAACTCACATAAGAGTGACATTAAGGTGAGAAAAGATGCTTGTGCCCTGGCTCAACATATCAAAGAAACCGGACATCAAGCTGACTTTGATGACACTAAAGTTCTTGAAGTGGAAAAAAACCTATTTAAAAGACAATTCTTAGAAATGGCACATATACAATGTGAACATGATTCCCTTAATAAAAAATCGGATATTCAGAATCTTAATGTTATTTATTCGAATATATTACAATTTGATAAAATACGTAGTCAAAATAGGCAACCACCTTAATTAGATATTCATGACGTGTGCAACTATAATATATACGAATATGGAAAATGAAGTTTGTTTACCTTATAACATAATTTCATCAGCACTGTATTGTTTATTATTTACAATCTGTTCATAAGTGTTTCGTGTTAAATGTATATTTAATTAAGATTACATAATAAGTATATGCTATCTGATGAACATCAGTTTCAACACCAATCTCATACATTGTAAGTCAGTTTATACTTTAGTTTATATCTTTTACCTAGTTTTTATATTACACCTTTATAGATTTTGACTGAAGAAGGAATAAAACCGATTCCGAAAGCTCTCAAGTAAATGTAAAGAGTCTTCTTTTATTTCACCCACATTTTGGCTGCAACCCTGCGATTTTTAAGTTACATTATCATATCAGCCACGAATACCCACCAGTGTTATATATATATATATATATATATATATATATATATATATATATATATATATATATATATATATATATATATATATATATAGATGGAGTCGATCCTTTAGCTAAAAAGTCAATAAATGTACAGATTAAGCCTCCAGGGGCGAGAGACCTACCGTTATTGATCCCCGATACACGCCAATGCCATATTTAAATCGAAAAAAGCCTGGTGAGTTTATGCCATTGGTAGAACTGTATGGAAGCTTTTAGATAATCCAGATGGAGAGGGTTTTCTATGGAGTATGGAATTCAGTCCGGTCCCAAATATGGCAATAGCAATAATAGAATGAAATTCTGTATGAATATAAAAAAATTATATTGTAAATATAAATTGTACATATAGTAGTAGGGTAGCGTATAGTACTGTATTGTAACGTGGATAGTTTATCATGTACTTACGGTTAATATTCGTTTTGGTATCTATTTGTTCTACTACCTTTTTTAATATAGTAGATGTTTGTGTACTTCATTAATTAGTTCTAGAGTTACTAGATTTATTCTCGACCCTTCCAGAAACTATATGTAAGCTGCACTTTGTCTCAGTATTGTCAGTTTGAAAAGCGTCTAGATAACCATAGAACATTCTCGATGAATGTCATGTCAAAATTCAGAGACATAAAGCCGTATCAATCACGAATCAGTTTCGTTTAATTGCATCAGTCAATTGGAGACATTAGTCGATAGTAGTTTAAACGCGATAATCAAAGTGACAAGTTGTGACACTAGTACAGAAGGTCATGTACAAGGTGTTGAAAATAAACGTTTTTGGAAGCAATCTGCGAAGTTTAGAGTATTACGCAAGTGAACTCCACAACGTTTAGCACAGGGTTGAACGTTAAATAAATTAAGATGAAATAAATAGACCCCAGTAATTTTGAAACCAGAGTGCTTTAATTGCATGCTGCTATTGGTCAGCCGTGCATGTCAGGGTCAAGACGATGTCTTGAAGCATCTAGTAATGTTTGCGTGGCGTTGGAAGAAATCTGTTGAAGATTCTAGAAGGGGCTTGCCTATGGATTGGAGAGGATTTGCTGCGGAGTGCGGAGTCAGTTCGGCAGAGGCAGTCAGCCCGGTCAGTGCGGTCAGTTGAAGCAGATTGTCGGTTAGACAGTCCGGGGCAGTCGCCTGGTGCAGTCGAGTCAGTCCGGGGCAGTCGCCTGATGCAGTCGAGACACGGTGTACGATGCGGTCCGGAAGTTGAGTGGGTCCTTAGTAGGTGGCCATAAATAAATAACGCTCGGTTGTAAATAGTGTAAATAGTAAACATAAATTTTACATAGTTGTAAATAATGTAGTTTAAGATACATAAATAGTGCGATTAAATTAAACCCAGTCATTTCTATATGCCCGTTATAATATAATATCCCTACCTAGTATTAAATATAAGCTGATTTACCTGGTACTTTCCGGGCAAACATTTTGCTAGATTGTGGTATGAAATAATAAAGTCATAAAAAGTATGAGTATGGACCCCATCTACCTCAGACTCCTATTCGCACGTAGAACCAGACTAAAACCAACCCAGATCCATCCAAAGACATGTATCAAAAGAGAGAACAGCATGAGAATTTCTCCTGCATATGTCTTAGGGATTTTCTAGTATGGAACCCTTCATCTTTAAGAAACAGTCGCACTGACATACTCTCACAAAACACTCCAGTGACACACTACAAACAAAAATTGCGAAAAATCCATGAAAATTCAGCCATAGAGCTCAGAGATACTTCTTTGGGTATTACAGGTACGGAGCCCTATACCTAGGAGGCCCAGTCACACTTACAGCCACTACCCATTCTAATAACATTCTACATTCATACAATGGTAAGAAGATCTTCAAAATCCAGCCGTAGAGCTCAGAAATATACAATAGACTTTCGGTTCCCACCACCTAGAGTCCCAAGGGCTCTGAAAGTATGGTAATTAATGTAGAATAAACACGTGTACCAGTATAAGGCAATAACATTGTAGCCTGGCGGGTATCGCAGGAACCATTTTGTTCCGACCACAGGCATATAAGATTTGACATCAAGTCGCCGGCACTAGTAGTAGAGAGTAGATTCTCTACTAGTAGTTAAAAGGTTCAGAAATCCAAGAGGAACAAACTGGGAAGGATACCTCATATCCCTCAGAGAGTCGCTCAAGAATGCTGACGGGAACTACGCAGAAACGGTCGAGGAAAGTTTAGAGGCGCTAACAAAAGCACACTTCCCGGGAGCCAAATTTTATCAAGGTCGATCGGTGGCAATTGCTAAGCGCGAAAAGTCACCGCCATCGCAAGGCCAGATAAAATAAAATGGGCCACAGAGTAATTCCAACCCTTCAAATCACCAAGAGGATGGCATCTACCTAGCGCTGGCACTATTACAGGAGGGTAAAGAGGTACTAGTGCTACACCTAAACAAAATCTTCAAAGCTAGCCTAGCTTGGAGACATACCCCGGCTGTATAGAGGAAGGTGAAGGTGTAGTGCTAAAAAGAAACACTCAGTAGTTGGAATTAATATAATTATTGTTATGTTGTAAGAATGCTTAATGAGCAATAATATCTATTGTTGTATTAGTATTAGTGCTTATGAAACAATAACATCTAAGTGTGTCATACATATAATAATGCATGTATCAGGAACAAACAAGATAATAAAATGTAGTCATTACGTACAAAAGAGGTGCCTGAATTATTACCCTCCTAAAAATCCCACTACATGGCGATCCTGCTATCTTTAACGCGCTGTTCGACGATGGAATTTTTGTAAAAGTTATATAGCTAAAATGCTAAACGAACCCTAAAAATGGGAAAATCAGTGTAGAAAGAAAGTGATGTGTCCAGTAGGGGCGTGGTTACATCAAATTTTATTGTTGACGAGCAAGGAATCAATCCAGTGCCACTTGATATGAGGGTCCTTGCAACAATATGTGTGCTGATAGTAACGGCTCTTAAAATAAGAAAGACTTACAGAAGGGGCCTGAAAAGGGATATAAGTAGAGATGTGTATCTCAGGCCATCCGCAAATCCAGTTGCCAGAGAAGACGTATAACGTATAACTAAGAAACAACGGTATGTACTATGTACAATCCTGCATGGTTTCTGCTGAGACAGGAGAAAAAGACTAAATGAACCCAGTTGCGGTATTGAAATTCTATACGTTTTATAAAAATAGGTGTATGAGGAATTTGTTTAGTATAGTGATTTTTTTTAGTACTAGAATATGTCAGTTAGTTGATAAATGACTATGCTTATAAATATGTTTATATCTCTTTTGTACATTTATTAATGTTTTAATGGCACCAGAAAAAATAACTTGGGAGGAAATTTGTACCACCAAGTTGTAAAATTTGAAGGACGAGATAGTAAAAGAGTCTAAAAGAGTTCTAAAGAAGCAAACTCCAAAATCAGAGTTCATCAGAAACCAGGTTGGAGATAACTTACTAACACTTTAAAATCTCTGTTGTACATTTACTAATGTTTTAATGATACCAGTAAAAATAACTTGGAAGGAAATTTATACCAAGTTGTCAAATTTAAAGGACGAGATAGTAAAAGAGTCTAAAAGAGTTCTAAAGAAGCAAACTCCAAAATCAGAGTTCTTCAGAAACCAGGTTGGAGATAACTTACTAACACTTTATAATAATTTTATATCTACAGTTTCTAGTGTTTATAAGGATATCGACGATAAGAAATATAATAACTTTATTAAACCTTTATCTAATATAATTAGAGACAGAGTTGTTAAAACAAAATTTTCAAGAGGGAGTTAACAAACCCGCCATCCAAAACGCCTTTGAGCACGATTGAATTTCTAAACTTCGCCAGTAAAATAGTCCCGAATGAGTTCGATGGTGCTACAGATAAGCTAACTTCATTTTTGGATTCATTGACATTGCTTAAAGCAAATGTTGAAGATCATGAACAAAATGCAGTTGCTTATCTCAAAACTAGACTCACGGGTAAGGCTAGAATTTAGTAGGTGAAAGCAATACTTTCCGTCAAAACATCTATTTTGTAAACAGTGTCAAAAGGACTCGTGTTTTGCAGTGGAAATAGAAAAAAGTGATTTCCCCATTCCTACTGATGGAATACTAGGAAGGGATTTCTTTATCATTTACGGATGTAAACTTGATTATTCCAACAGAACTATGTCCATGAAAACCACGGAAGGGGATGTCATTTTGCCAATTTATAGTAGTACGGACGATGATAGTTTAATTTTGCCACCAAGATGTGACGTAATTAGAGAAATTAGGCTCAACACAAAGTTTGAAACGGTTACAATTCGGAAACCAGAAATAAAACATTCTATTTTGGCTGATTACAACGTCGTATGCATAGACAGCAAAAATTAAAATAGCGAACAAGATAGAAAGAATATGTTATCAAAAGAAATAAATACAGAGAATATACCAGATTATGTAAGAAGCGACACTATAAAACTATGCCAAGAATATTCAGACATATTCGCACTTGAAAAGGACAAACTAACCACAAATAATTTCTATCAGCAAAAACTCAGGTTAATAGATAACACACCAGTTTATACAAAAAACTACCAAACGCCCTATTCGCAAGTCACAGAAATAAATGCTCAAGTGAACAAAATGCTCAGAGATAACATCATTGAGCCGTCACAGTCGGAATATAACAGTCCCATCCGACTCGTGTCAAAGAAATCGGTAAATGGTAAGAAAAAATGGCGTCTGGTAGTAGACTACAGAATCTTGAATAAAAAGATATGCGCAGATAAATTCCCAATTTGTCGAATTGACGAGATTTTGGACCAGCTAGGAAGAACCAAATGGTTCTCAACTATAGACCTAAAAGCGGGGTTTCTTCAGATACCATTGAAAGAATATTCGTGGGACATTACAGCTTTCAGTACAAGTATTGGTTCTTATAGGTTTACTAGATTACCTTTCGGCCTAAAGGTTAGTCCGAATAGCTTTCAGCGAATGATGAGGATAGCTTTTACAGGAATAGCTTTTATTTATGGATGACCTAATTGTTATAGGCTGCTCAAAAAAAAATCATCATTTGAAAAATTTAAAAAGCGTGTTCGATAATTGCAGAAAATATAATCTAAAATTAAACCCAAACAAATGTAATTTCTTTCATAATAGTTGCACATTTCTAGGCCACAAAATAACCAGCGAAGGAATTTTACCTGACGAATCAAAAAATGATACGATTTGTAAATGGCCGCAACCTAAATCGCCGGATGACTTCAGAAGATTTGTCGCGTTTTGCAATTATTATAGAAGGTTTATAAAAATGCAAAATTTTTGTGGACAGAGGAATGTCAAAGATCATTCGAAGAACTAAAACAGTCGCTTATGGAACCGCACATATTACAATATCCGGTCTTTTGCAAACCATTCATTCTTACTACAGACACGTCGAAAGAGGCATGTGGTGCTGTTTTAACTCAAAATTTTAATGGAAAATATCTACCCATTGCATTTGTGTCAAGAAGTTTTACAAAAGGAGAAACAAATAAAAGCGTTATAGAAAAAGAGTTAGCCGCAATACATTGGGGAATAACCTATTTTAGACCTTATTTATATAATAATGCCTTTTTGGTTAGGTCCCTTGTGTATCTCTTTTCCATGAAAAATCCGTCCTCCAAACTTACAAGGATGAGACTAGATCTAGAAGAGTACGACTTCGAGATGGAATACATAAAGGGTAAAGAAAATGTTTTGACCGATGCCTTGTCAAGACTCACGATTAAAGACCTTAGAGTCATAAGATCAAATACCTCTCAAATACTTGCAATAACTAGATCAATGACGAGGAAACATCAAAAAGTTGCCACTGACGAAGGCAAGTACAGTTCAAAAATATCAATTACAACGGATAATTACAATCTGATTAAGATCCCCTCATTAAAATTTACTATTAAGCCACGTATAATCATCGAAAATTTTGGGAAAAAGAAAATCAGCGTTGAAAATAAGATATGTTTCACTAACGGCAATTTTTCTTTAGGGAAAATATTGTCTGAGCTGCAGAAAATGGCCAATGAAAACAAAATCCAAAAATTAAAATAAAAACAAATGATCAAATTTTTAAAATGTGCACAATTTATGACTTTAAACTAGTAGGACAAGACTTTCTAGAAAGCATAAAAATATTTTTATATCAGGATCCAAAGATTATTAGTGATAATGATGAAAAGTTAACATATATGCACGATTTTCATGATAATCCGTTGTTAGGTGGACTCTGCGGACAGAAAAGACTTTTGAAAAAATTGAGGACAAAATATCGATGGAGAAATATGTCACGTGATGTCGCAACATTTATTAAGAACTGCAAAAAATGCCAGTTTAACAAAAGCAGAATAAAACACACTGAACCCAAGGTGATTACGCCAACTCCACAAAAACCATTCGACATTGTTTGTATAGATACGATAGGCCCATTTCTGAGAACAGAAGGTAACATGACCTACGCTGTAACAATGCAATGCGAATTAAACAAATATGTGGTTGTGGCGCCTATTCCAAATAAAGAAGCTTCTACCGTGGCAAAAGCAATTGTAGACAATTTCATTCTTATTTACGGTCCTATGAGAGAAATTCTAACTGACATGGGTACCGAGTATAAAAATGAAATTCTGGAGAAAATGTCTATCTTATTGTGTTGAGTATTGGTGGGTGCGAGAGAAATCATAGGGTATTAAATGAATATCTCCGAATGTATAAAAACGATACATTTACTGACTAGGATAAATGTGTTAAGTCTTATGCTTTTTGTTTTAATACAACTCCTGGAGTTTATCATGACTATACTTATTTTGAACTTGTTTTTGGTCGAAAAACAGAACTCCCGGACGAACTGACAAGTCGTATAAACCCGCTTTACAACATTGACGAATACTACCAAGAGTTAAGGTACAGGCTGCAGGTATCGCATCAAAGAGCGAGAGATTTTATAACAAAGGTAAAAGAGAATCGCAAGACAGGATTATGATAAAACATCTCAAAATTTAAATTTGAAACCGAGAGAAAAGGTTATGATAAGCAACGAAAACAGGTTTAAATTTGACCCTTGGTTTAAAGGTCCTTTTGTCGTTATTAGCGTTGATGGTGCAAACTGCACTCTTCGAAGTAAAAACGGTAAAGAAATTTTAGTGCATAAGAATCGTATTCAAAAATACAGTGCTATTCAAGGTGAAAAGTGAGAAACAATTTAACTATGTGTATCTAGGTAGTGTTTAATTTTAAATTTATGCCGACATGAACTTGCTCAAAACATAATAAACCAATCATATGTATAATATATTTATAATTTTACAATAAATTAAAATAATGTATGCAAAGTTCGATTTTAACGTAATACCTGAGTATGTAGGTAGGAATGTATGGATGCTGCAGTAGATAATGAATATAGTTAAATAGTATAATAAAATAATATAGGGAATACTTATATTCGTAACCAAATAGGCACTAGCACAAACGAATAACAAAATCATATTTGCCATATTTTAAGTATAAACTAATGATTAATTTGATAAACTGAGTATGTACAAGCATAACCATGTTCTAAAGTAGATACCTAACAATTATAGGGGTAGTATATTAATATAGTATATAACAGGTCTGGTATATATTTTTTGTCTATTCATTATGTATTAGGTAATTTTTGTGTAGCGATGTTCTGAAACATAATGAGTATTTCGTATATACAAAAGAGGAAGACCTTTGTGGCTATTTGAACTCCGTTCATAAGGGCGGTGGAACATATTGTATATAATATATAATGATTAATTTTGTTACTTACTTATAACATTATATTATGGGTACTCCCTAAAAACATATATTTATGTCTGAATGAATTTCGTTGTTTGACCTGAATTATTACCCACCTAAAAATCCCACTACAAAGGTCATTTACCTACCAAAGGTTGGCAAAATTTAGACCATACACCCAAATCATAAAGACCGATCAGCCATACGTCCTTTCTACTTAAGACTCTTGATAGACTAGTGGACAGGTTCATAAGAGACAATGCTCTGAAAACTTGTCCCCTATGTGAGCTTCAGTATGCATATCAACAGGGCATGTCTACAGAACTAGCCCTGCCAAGTCTAAATGGGCTGCTGTCTACGGCGATCGACGACAAAAAATAGCAGTGGCCACCTTTCTGGATATAGAGGGAGCATTCAATAATGCTTCAACCATATCTATCAAGGTATCTGGAAAGAAGAGGAGTAGAGCCTGTAATTTGCAGGTGGATCGAAGCAAATCTCAAAGATGGGGTAATTACATCCGCCCTGTGAGAGGCAACCATTACTGCAGAGCTGGGCAGAGGATGTCCTCAAGGAGGCGTACTAGCGTCCCTTATGTGGGCAGTTCTAGTAGACACTCTTCTAGTTAGATTGTCTGACGAAGGCATTTATTGCCTGGGATACGCGAATGATCTGGCCATAATCATCAGAGGAGGAATTCCAAATACACTCTCAGCACGTACCCAAAAGGCAATAAATATAGTAAGCGACTGATGTGGGGAGGAAGAACTTTCAGTGAATCCTCACAAAACCACACTGATTGCGTTAACAAAAAAACGGAACCTGCAAGGTGTACAAAAGCCTCAGATTAATGGGGTGGAGATTCCATTTGCTGAGGAAGTTAAATTCCTAGGGGTAACCTTTGACCAGAAGCTAACATGGAACTCACACATCGGGAAAATCATACACAAGTCCAGCGCCCTAGGAAGGATAAGACAGATGTGTGGTAAGAACTGGGGGGCTAAGCCCAAGGCCAATGATAACCTAGGGGCCAATAGTGTGGTGGCCTAGGACACGGCAAAAAGGAAACCTGAGGCAGCTCAGAAGTATCCAGAGGCAGGCCTGCCTAAGTATCACAGGGGCCTTGGGAACGACGCTAACTGCCTACAAGGAGGTAATATTAATCCTACCTCCACTAAATATTATTGTCCAAGAGAATGCCAGATCTAGCAGTCACTGATTACAACAAGGACCTACACCGATAGGTCAAAAATACAGTAAGATCTACGAAGAGTTATATAAAGAAATAAAGGCCGATCCAATATTGGGAATGTCAACGAATAAAATGGCCCCATAATATAACTTCAAAAAAGAATATCCAGTAGTCTTACCAGATAGGAAAGAAAGACTGGATAGCAAGACCGCCCTTGAAAGCCAGTCTCAACTGGTACACTGACGGCTCTAAAACCAAATTAGGAACTGGAGTCGGCATATACGAGGTACAAGGAAGGTATATGATCTCTCTGAGCCTAGGGATTTATGCCACGGTCTTTCAGGCGGAGGTCACGGCGATACAATGGTGTGCAGAAGAACTGTTAAGATGGAAGGTGAATAGCCAAAGAATCACCATTTTCTCAGACAGCCAAGCAGCACTAAAAGCGCTGAACTCATATCAAACAACATCAAGATTGATATGGGAATGCCGCAAGGCCTTGAACAACCTAGGTAGTCACAATGACTGACCCTAGCCTGGGTACCAGGTCACCACGTAATGGATGGCAATACAAAGACTGACCAACTAGCCAAGCAGTTAGCCTCATTAAAGGACATATGGACAATGGATCGAGAACCAGGCATTGCTACTGTGGCAGGAAACCACAGGACAAAGACAAGCCAAATTATTTCTAAAAAGCCCCTCAGCCAAAATGTCCCGCGAAATACTAAATCAAAGTCGGAAAACGACAAGGATATCGGTAGGGATGCTGACAGGACACTGTAGGTTTAGGAAGCACTTGAACAATATGGGCATGGACGAAGACGATCTATGTAGGTTCTGATAGGAAGAAGAGATAACCGCAGTTCACATACTCTGCGAATGTGAAGCCCTGGTAAGAGTGCGGTTTCAATTATTCGGGGAAGAGAAACCGAAGGCAAAGAGTACGTGGAGGACTTGGTATCTAGACTGCTAAGTCTGCTAAAAAGCATAAATCTAGATAGTGAGCTATAAGGTAATGGCGAACCACGTACAATAGACCAAAACTGGTCGCGGTGGGCTAGGACGCGCAGCCACTCCAACTAATCTAATCTAATCTAATGGTAAACACGGTTGTAAAATTTGGCTGGGATACCTCGAATAGTGTAAGAGCCAATACGGCACACACACACACAGAGATGTTCAGTTTTATAAATATGTCGGGAGCAAAGTGTGGAAACTGCCAATGATCGAAATTTTTACTCAAACATAAGTTTGGACGTTTTAGAACGACCAAAGCCCGAAGTGAAATTGAATATCGCACTTTGATCGGTTTCAAATAGCCAAACCTAGGTTTGTGCACTTAGGAAAAATCCAAAGCTTAACAGAGAAGCCAAGAGAATTGTCTAATATTAAAAACATTTATAAAAAGTTATTTTGAATAATCTAAAGTTATTTTTTTTGGATCGAGTAGTCATAGTCCAAGAATCGTTATAGAAACAGGAAATAGTTAAATCGTTACCAAATGAATATTTTTAGATACACAGGTGTAACCATATTAAATAACTAGGTATATTATGAATAGAGCGCAGGGATCTAAATAAGCTCATTTTTTAATAAGAAATAAAATAAAAAATGGAATGACTGTTACTAATAAAAGGTTAAAAAAATATCAACAGCATGGCTTAATTGAACGATTGATTATTTATTTCTGCAACTTGCCGATGAATGACATTCTGAGATGCATTTTACTCCTTTTTTAAAACAATTGCATCTCTTGTCAGTCTACAGCAGCCGTGGTTCTTACGTAGCACTTTTTCTGGAACATCTTTTAATCCCATGAATTTTTGGTCTGCTGCTTAAAATTCATTTCTTACGTACAATTTTTCAAGGACTCCTTATGATGTTCCAAACTGACAGAGAAAAAAAACGTACAACGCGATTTGCTTTTTTCAATAAAGGCATCTAATTTTAACTTAAATGCGTCTTCACTTGCGACAGATATCTTAAGAAATAAAGTAATACATGTGAAACCATCTTCAAGGCAATGCTTTCACTAAAATTCAGTGTCACTGTATCTGCCTCAATAATTATTTTAATTTAATTGTGCTCCTCGTTCAAATAACTACAAACATATGAAGATCATCCATAAAAAATATTTTTTATCAACTAAATCTAGATACGTAGTAACTTATGTTACCATCACAAATATAAATAATGACATTTTTAATTGATGGCTATGAAATTTTTCCTGTTTTTAGCTAATTTATTCTAAATTCACGACTTTAATTTGCCCTGAAGAAGCGAATAGATAGAATAGAACTCAAATAATTTTATTCAATGAATGACCGCAACTTCGAAGAATACTTATCTCTTTCCGTTTTTGAGATAATCACTATAACTTTGTTTTTCTTATGGATGCTATATTTGATTTTTATTGCATTGTGAATTCCCTTCCCAAACACGACATTTTGCTGCTCTGCTCAATTTGGTCTAGTAGGTGAGCCAACAATAAGAACTGTCAAATTACAGTTTGTTTAATTTGAACGGTCATCTGTGTTGTTTTCATTAGATTTTATTCATTCATTTTCATTTCGTTAATTGTTTTTTTTAATTGAATTTCCATTCCGTTGTTATTATTTTCAAATATGACTGTTAATTATACCAATGAACAAAAATTAGATAGAAACTTACTTCATAACCCACAGAAACTCTGCGGCGGCTGCGGAAGTTTATGAAAATAAATTTCCTGAACGGCATCAACTAAACGCCTACTACTAAATTTGCTAAATTATGGAAGTTTTGCAAAACCCAGAAATTCTAAATATGCAGTTGAGAATGAGGGGAGAATTGATGCTGTGTTACAATACACTTATAATAATCCCACAGCATCAGTATCCCATATCAAATGGAATATACTAGGAATAAGCGAGCATAAAAGAACAGACGAAGAACAAATTACTCTTCAATTCAGGCCATTTGCTACACTACAGAGGAGGCCATCACATAAACGTAGGAGGACTCGATTTCCTAGTACACAAAAAGCATATACAAAACATCACCAAGATCCACACTATCAGCAATAGAGTAATGTACCTCATATACAACCTAAGCAATAGATACTCATTAAAAATTATCCAGGTAAACGCACCTTCATCCGCACACTCGGACGCTGAGGTGGAGGTATTCTATGATGATATAAATACCGCAATACAGCAAGAGCCTACCCACTACAACATGCTAATAGGGTACTTTAACGCAAAATTGGGGCATAAGGAAGACGAAACCGAAACATCGTTGGGAATCCACGGATTTGGAGAAAGGAATGAGAGGGGCCAAACGTTTCTTGAATTTCTTCTACAACATAACCTATTTGCAATGAACAGCTTCTATCGCAAAACTCCACAGAAAAATGGACCTGGGCCAGCCCTGAGGGTTTTACAAAGAATGAAATAGACTATCATATCTAACAGAAAGGAAATAGTGCGAGATGTAACTGTAGTGAATAAGTTCTCAATAGGCAGCGATCACAGGCTGGTCCAATCCAAAATTTCAATTAATATCAAGAACGAGCGGCGAAAGCTTATTAAACAACCAGCAAATGGAGATCGCTTAGAGATGAAACCCAGGATCAACATAGAATCAAATATTACTTAGCACATATGGAAAATGTTTTAGACCCGAATTTGGGAGACCTGAACGCACTTATTAAAAATTCTATAAAAACTGCAGTAATGAATGCCAGACATAAAGTACCCAACGAAAAGAAAAACTCAGTACAGGCACTAAACAACTAAAGGAAAGAAGAAGAAATTTGACAAATAAACATACAACAAAGGCAACAGAATTAAGACGCCTAAATAGAGAAATATCCAAGGCAGTGCGAAGGGACACAAGAACATATAACACATATGAAATTGAGGTAATTGAGCAAAATCAAAGGCATGAAATCACTACGGAAGCCATTCTCCAAAGGCAGGAAAAACATCTGCAAGCTAGCAAAACAGAATGGCTAAATGACAACTATTAAAATGGAAATATTAAAGGTTATAGAAGACTTCTACGCGACACTATATAGCGATAAAGATGTAGTGAGCTCGGACACCAACATGAATAGAGTGCAAAATCAAGGGTCCGAGGATATTCCAGATATTACCTTTGACGAAATAAGAGGGGCACTAAGAGATATGAAAAATAATAAAGCAGTAGGTGACGACGACGTAGCAGTTGAGGCCCTAAAACCCGGTGGAACTACGTTATTAAATGCATTATGCAAGTTATTTGATGGTTGCTTACAAACTGGGACAACACCTTCCCAATGGGATCGAGCAATAATTATAATGCTTCATAAGAAAGGAGACATCACCAACCTGCAAAACTACAGACCCATTAGCATTAGTTTACTATCGCATATATATATATATATAAGCTGTTTATGAGAATCATTTGCAAGAGGCTAATAAATAAATTCGACCTATATCAACGGCGCGAGCAAGCTGGCTTTCGAGCCGGATTTGGCATAAATGACCATCTGCAAGTAGTCAAGTCCCTTATCGAAAAATGTTTCGAGTATAATAAACCCCTCTGCATAGTTTTCGTCGACTACGAAAAGGCGTTTAACACAGTAGATCAGTATAAGATGCTGCAAGCTCTTGCTGAGTGCCGCATCGATCATAGATACACCGAGGTCATCAAACACGTGTACCAAAGGGCAAAAGTTTGGGTTAGGCTGCAGAGTGATTCCCAAGACTTTGATATAGCACGAGGTGTATGCCAGGGAGATGTCATATCGACAAAGTTATTCACAACCCTCCTGAAATATATGTTCAAAGAGGCCAAATTTGGAGACATGGGCATAAACATAAATGGCGAAAAACTAAACCATCTGAGAGTCGCCGACGATATCTTAATTATCGCAGATAGTATGGACGAAGCAAAGCAAATGCTACAAAGGGGAAGCATCAAACTCTGTTGGACTCAAAATCAACACTAACAAAACTCAATACATGACAAATATTGTTATGAGCGAGGCAATCAAGAAGGACGGAGTAAGCATAGAACAAGTAAGCATACCTTCGTCACGAAATCTCGATTGGTAGAGACAATCAAATATCGAGAAGCATAGGACTAGCATGGGTGGCCTTTGGAAAGCTGCGCAATATCTTTAAATCAGACATTCTAATATGCCTAAAAAGTATTTGACCAGTGCGTGTTGCCGGTGTTTACATAGGGGGCTGAAACTCTTAACCTCACAAAGAACACTACAAATGGAATAAGTATCGCGCAGAGGAAAATGTAGAGGTCGATGTTAGTTATATCGCTAAGAGACAGGATAACATTAAGGGAGACCCCCATCAGACATGAAGAGAATACAATAAATAATATATCACATAAATTGTAAAACTGACATATGAAAATAAATGAATTTGAATTGAATTGAATTAAGGGAGAGGTCCGGAGTGATGGACGTGTTTACCTGTATAACAACCTTAAAATGGAACTGGCCCGGTCATGTGGCGCAAATTTCGGACAATCGCTGGACAAAAAAGATACTTGAGTGGAGACCGCGCCAAGACGCAAACAGAGGTAGAGGTCGTCCACGAACCAGATGGACGGTCGACATCAAACCGATTAAGACCAACAGGACAGAGGCAGCACAGGATCGGCAAGGGTGGAGGAAGCTACGGGAGACCTATGTCCAGCAGTGGACGCGATTGGTCGATTGATGATGATGATGATGATCAGTTAGAAAAAATGGCAATGAAACGGATATCACTAAGTCATGCGTTTATCGAATACTGACCGTTAATAAATGTCATCCCCACAAGCCTACGATACTACAAGGTTTATTGCCAAATGATTTTCCCCGAAGAGTAAGATTTTGTGAATGGTACATTCAAAATATGCGAGAAAATGCCAATTTGTCTATGAACATTTTATGGCATAATACCCATCACTGGGCTACAGAAAACCCCAAACTGAACACACAAAGAAGGTTCCAAACAAAATTTGGATTTAATGTTTGGTGAGGTATAATAGGTAGGTAACTCTAAAATGAGGTTTACATTTAAATACTAAAATACTAAATTATTACTTTTAGGAAATCAATTAATTGGACAAATATTTTTATATTTTAATTTAAATGCAGCACGATATCTTCAGCTCTTACAAGAACAAATAATGCCCAAGGTGAGGGCAGCTCTGGGGAACTTGGATCAAATTTGGTTTATGCAAGATGGTTGTCCAGTTCATAATGCCGTCGTAGTCAATAACTAAGTATTTGGAAGAAAACTTTCCCAATAGATTAATTGCGAATAATGGCGACATTTCTGGAGAAGGACGTACAAACCTAATATTTGTGAAAAATGGAGCCCTAAATGCCCACAGATATATTGAACAAATACTACAGGAAGCTGTCATTCCATTTGCCCCATTCATTGGAGAAGAGGTTATACTCATGCAAGGCAACGCCAGACCACATGTTGCGCATGTAGTAAATGAGTCTTCGGATGAAGGTGGAATTCGAAAGGCGTTCGTCACCGTCCCAACAAACCAACAACTTTAGCTGAGCTCAGGTTAGCATTAAATGAAGATTATGAAGCTATTCCTCAAGAAAAAATAATCACTCTAATTGATTCCATGCCACGAAGAATGCAAGCTGTCATAGCGGGTAGAGGTGGACACACCCGTTATCAACTTTTTATATTAATCTTAAGTGCTCTAATCATAACTTTTAATGTTTGAAGTAAAAAACGTTTTTAAATGCAACGTTTCATTTAAGAATGCGTAGCTGATAAAACAAACAAGATAACCAGATGATTCTGACAAAATGCCAGGAATACATCCAGCTTTATCGTAAATCATGTATAAACAAGGTTCTACGGCGTGTTTTTTGTATATAAACATTTGAGCAACCAAAATTACATCAGAACAAACTGCAGCGTAATATTAACGATCTATTGCCCAGCGAAAAATCATTGCAATAAAGTCAAAAATAAAAAAGTTATGCTATATTGAAATTATTAAAACAATTTAGGAGCCGGTTTTTTTTGTCGGGGAGTACCTTTATATACGATAAAAAAAATTGTTGGGGATGCAGTCGTTTAATAAATAAAATTCTATGGATTGAGCCTAGCTTTCGAGAATGTTTATTCTCTTCATAACAAAAATTCTTGAATTTAGTTGAAATTAACTACAACAGGAAATATTTCATAACGATCAATCAGAAATGTAGTCTCGCAAATTGAACCCAATAAACTCTGAAATGAAAATGAACAAGAACTGAATGATCAGGAAGTGCTCTAAAAATTATTTTGATAAGAAATGTATTTCTTCTCGGTTGTTAGGTATTCACGACGAGAAAGTACATGTTCGGGTATAAAAAAAGATTAATTATTAAAAGGTAACACTCAGAGGGTCCGATTAGAATAGAAAAATAAAACGATTTGAACTTTTTAAAGTTTGCCAGAAATTTTGAACAATCTGTAATTAATTATGTAAATGTAACCTAGTAAACGACACTATCCGATCTTATTCCAAAGAATACCAAGTGTAAGTTTATTCACGGAGTATTAATATTTCCATTAATTTTTTAAGCCATTAGTGTTTAAAAATTTGTTTCAGTTTTTATTTTTTTGTCATTCCCACTTAACCAGTTTCAAACATCCCTAAAGCTAGCAGAGCAGAGTGAGCAGAATCCAAAATACATTTTTTGGTGCTTGTAGACAGAATTAAGTGCTAATTAGGTAAGTGCTGTATTCCGAAATTAATTTCTCTTATAGTTTTTCGGAAAATGGCTGCTTTGCTAGCTTTAGACTAAAGCTTGCTTAAAATCGACTTTTATGAGAACTTCTTCTTTAGTGCTTGTAGGGCTAATTGAGTGCTAATTAAGTGCTGTATTCCAAAATTAATTGCTCTTATAGTTTTTTGGAAAATGGCTGTTCTGCTTATAAAAATCAATTTTTTTGAGAACGTTCTTTCAAGACAAATAAAAAGGACAATTTTGCTGTTGTGGGGATATTTATAGCTTTAAATTTATAACGAGAAACTTAGGATAGTTTACCTACCTACCTTCTTAATTTGATGTAATCCATTTTTAATTCCAGTTTAAAATTGAGATTTTAATGGTTTTAAATTTATTATCTCACCCAATTAAGAAATGTACAACTCTGATACTGCAAAGCTAAGGGAAAAAACTTAATTTTTGTAAGGCCGGACTGTTTTCGATTTAATAACATGGGTTTACCGGTGGCTAAGTTCGTTACTAATCACGTCGGCAAGTATTTTTCTTAACGATATAATTGTATTGGCTGATATCTTATTAAAATTATATCAATTAATTTCGGGATACAACACTCAATTAATTAAAATAAGAAATACGTAAATTTTATTACATTTTTTATACAAATTACCTCAAATAATAGTTACTATTATAGTTTATGTACCGACGGTATAGATTACTTATATGTTTTTGCTCTGAGAGCGACCTTCTCTGCCATTTTCTAAAAACTAGAGAAATTAATTTCTGAATCAGCATTTAATAAGCAATTAAAGCATACATTTTTCAAAAAAAGATAAGAGCAATTAATTTCGGAATACAACAATTAATTAGCTCTACAAGCATCAAATAGGATTTTTTTAAGTTGATTTTTTAAAAGCAAAGCAGTCATTTTCCGAAAAACTATAAGAGCAATTAACTTCGGATAACAGCACTTGATTAGCCATACAAGCACAAAAAAGTTGATTTTTAAGGGTTGCTGTGCTAGCTTCAGTCTAAAACTAGCAAAGCAGCTATTTCTTGAAAAAGCAATTAATTTCAGAATACAGCACTTAATTAGCATTTCATTAGCTCGACAAGCACCAAATATGTATTTTGGATTCTGCTCACTTTGCTCTGCTAGCTTTAGGGACGTCCAATTTCAATTAAATTGAATGACCATGTAGGTCCGAGGTAACCGTAAGACATACCAAAATAGCAATAACATCTTTAGCAAGCAATTTCAAAAATATATCAATATGCCGTTACAAAATTTTTGGGCCTCTCTGTATAATTCAAAATAATTTCCCGATGTGGACCGGAGCCATCGATAGACTCTCAAGCCAGCACCTGTATCCCTTTCACCGATGTGACGTAAAACAAGAAGCCGAGAAATTTGCATTGTTTGAATGAGAATGCAATGCCCCGCGCACCGTTTTTCGAAAACGCTGCCAAAACTATTACAGTTGTAGGAAATAAAAATTGGCATATAAAACTCAGTGATATCACATCTATATATCTTCGGCGGTTTAATCATAGGAAGCGTCTATCTTCTGAAATTTAACTCTCCGTGAACATGAAACTTTAAAGAACATAATACAATATCAAATTTTAAATGCTTCCTGCGTCTAAACCACTAACGCTAGCCGCCACTCGACAATTTAATTTCCTACAATTTTTTCGCAGCGTTTTGGAAAAACGGCGCCCGGCACCGATATTTCCGTAACGTAAATAGTTCGGCCACTTCACATACGTCACGATATCTAGGTGTAGACTCGAGAGTCTATCGATGGCTCCGGGTGGACCTTACGTTACAGAAAAGGTTTACAAATTATCAAACACACTTTAACTGACAGACAAATGAACTAAAGAACACAGAGCTGAGTTGCAGGACCTTCGCTACTTGTGGCACGTCGTATGTGCACTCTTCGGCCACCGGTAACAAAATGAGCCATCATAGGATGCGTGGCAGGTGTGAAATGTGAAACAATGCAATATTTTATTTTGAACGAAAATAAGAATTATAGCAATTTATATTAGTAAGGCTCCTAATCTAATATAGATGACCCCTTTAGGATTTCGTAGAAGGGGCCCCATTTAAGAATTTGCAGACAAGGGGGCCCAGGGTATCAGATGCTTTATGTCATTTGTCGTCACGTCATACGAATCGAACTTACTAGCGCCAATAGATCTTTTATATTAATAATTGCAATTGCGCCATTTAAGACTTTGCAGACAAGGGACCCCAGGGTATCAGATGCTTTATGTCATTTGTCGTCACGTCATACAAATCGAACTTACTGGCGCCAATAGATCCTTCATATTAATAATTGCAAAACTTATCTGTATGAAATTTCAATTAATCAAAAAATTGTTTATTTTGTCCACATAATATATTGCGAGCCTTTAGTCTGTCGAGTGGATATGTGGATATCATGAATCATAGAGTACCTATATAGGTTAGGTTAGTTTACGGATATGTTTCATGCAAGAACATGTTTGTTAATGCTCCTTCTAAACGCCCCGTCTTGCCCTGAACAGTTGAATTCAGAGAGGGGGCTGTCTTTTGTCTTTGGTTGTGGTAGTGAAATTTGAAAATCCACAGTCAAAGTGAAAACTGAAACAGTACAGTGGTAGAGAATTTATCTATGGTACAAGGGCCGTGGTAGCACAGTATAAAGAAATATTTCTTTATACTGTGGTGGTAGTGGCCGTGGTCATACGGCCAGTGGCCAGAGACCATAGATAAGAGATGTTGCATTTTCAATTTATGGCACCTCAACAAACTTTCCATAAAATATTGGTGTCCAACGGGACTGTAACCTTTGTAGTAGATAAGATTGGAATTTTGGAAACAGTAGAAGATACGGAATAGACTAAATTGGGCCAAAGTTGAGCAGTTTGATGGTCTTCTATATCGGGTTAACGGCAAAAAATGTTTTGTTACCTAGAAACCATCACCAACTTTGCTTTCTTTTATGGATCGAAACAATAGCGCACTCTTCATTAGATAGCCCTTGCCATTGCCAAATCAACAATATATCCTATGATATGACTATCTAAGCATATGATTTTTTGATAGTAAACTGTGCTTAACAGCAAACATCGAACGAATTTTCCAAAACGAGAAAGTCAACGTTACCTAAATTTAAGCCAGTCAGGCCAAACGCCTGCTAGACAGGCAATACTCAAAACTCAAAGGAGAATAACCTACTTCTCTTAAAAATAAATGATTTGAGAAACTTGGTTGGAATCACCACAGGTCATTATCCCACGTAAAAAAGATGGGTTTTGTTGAAGATGATTCCTGCAGATTCTGCACAGAAGCAGCAGAATCTGTAAATCACTTACTAACTGAAAGCGAAAAATTAGCGTATAATAGACCAAAAGTCCTAGGAAGGGCGTTTCCCTCTTATGAGGACCTGAAAGCCTGTGATGCGAAAGCACTAATTAATTATTTCAAGGAGCTGGATTTAAGACCAGAAATAAATGTACAACATCACGGGTTGGTACAAAAGACACACACAAAGGGAAATATCCCTGGTGCCCGTCGTTTTTGTTATTGACCGACTTCAAAAAAAGGAGAAGGTATACAATTCGGTTGTGAGATTGCTTTTTTTATGGCTGTTCGCGCGTTTTGCATAGTAAACGTACTCCGATTTAGACAATTTTTTTTTCATTCGAAAGAGGAGAGTTGGAAATGGTCCCATATTGAGAAAAATCAAATCCAAAATCTCAATCCCACCAAAAACCGCCCCCAAAGGAGGTGGAGGGAGCAATTTTTCTCGAAAATTGAAAATCCGAGACGACAGAATTGATGAAAATTCCATATCCGGAAATGTTTAAATTGGACATCGTAAAAAATAATCATACGTTTCCGCGCTGAAAGTCTGAAATATGTGTTTCAGCTATGTGGAAGGGGCAAATTTTTCTGAAAATCGAAAATTCGAGATTTGAAAATTAGAAAGGGGACCATATCCGGAAATTTTTATATTAAAAATTTTTTGAAACGAGTCAAGGTTTCGGAATTTGGAAATGGTAAATTCTGAAATATGTGATGCGCATTTCCGCTATGTACGAGCTAAACCTACCTATATCTTTTTGGGTATTAGTGAACGTTCAACAATTTCCATGACTAATGTTACACTCAAAACTGTGAAATAAATATTTTTTACAAAATAAAGCAATCTTATAACCGAATTGTATACCTTCTCCTTTTTTTGAAGTCGGTCAAAAAATTGGACCGACTTTATCAGTTGTTGCACTGAAAAATACTGTAACATGAAGACTTACCCGAATAATAAACTACACTCACAAATGAACTATACACACACAATGCACATACCGGAAAACACGGGAGACATCAGGAGGCAACGAGAATAAGTCCTGGTCTATTCTCGAAGCCATATATTGAGAAATAACCTCCAGAAACAACGAAAACAACACTGGAACCATCTAGAGCTTTTTTAGGTTAGATATATAAGGCTGATGGCATAGACTGGATAGTTCAGTTAGTAATAGATAGTTTCTCATAGAGCACGGTCAGTAAGTTAGTGATAGAACACAGACAGTAGTTATAGTCCAAGAAGTATAGTGTGAATATAAATGTGTATATAGACAAGTAGTTATTGGTGTAAATAAATAAGTGAAAATAAATCGAACCCAGTTTTAATATAAATCCCCGTTACATTGGTGTCAGTGTGGAATCAGTGAGTGATTATAAAATTGGACAAACTTTAAGAGACTGCGCTTTCGTGCAGAGTTGAGTGTTTTTGAGACTTTTGTTAGATTTAAGTTCAAGTTTAAGACTTTTTGTTCGTTTTTGTTTCAGTGTGAAGACTCTTTAGTTCGTATTTGTGTGAAGACTTTTCGTTTGTTTTCGTGTCGAAGACTTTAAAACTGTATTGACTAATTGAGTTAATAAAGACAATTCAAAATGAAATTAGTGCAGTTAACCGTGAAACAACTCAAAGAACAGTTGGTAGAGCGGGATTGTGATGATTCCTAGAAATAATAATGAAAAATTCGAGGAAGTAACCAGGACATTTGGGATGAAATTCGATGAAGTTTCGAAAAATTTTGACGAAAAATTTGTCACGACGGAGAAGAACATGGAGCAACTGCAACAAAAAATCAAGACACTGGAAATGGCTGTAAAGAATGGTAACTGCAGTGGGAGCCAGACACTCAAAGGCGAAGATGACTTAGCCGTAGGTAGTATGAGGGTTAAGCTGCCAAACTTTGATGGAAAGTGCTCCTGGTCAACCTATCGAAAGCAGTTTGAAGCAGTGGCAATGGCTAACCAGTGGACCGAAGAGCAGAAAGCTGTTTCGTTAACTGCTGCTTTACGAGGTGATGCAGCAGACATACTAAGGTCTATTCCAGCTGGCCAAGCAAATTACCATGTCTTGCTTTCTAAATTGGACAATCGGTATGGAGTCATCTTCAGCAAGTATACAAAGCACAATTACGATCTCGGGTGCAACATGCAAATGAGAGTCTGCAAGAATTTGAGGGGGAGGTGGCTCGTATTGTGCGGCTAGCATATACTACAGCTGTCGATAGCTTCTTTGATGAAATTGCAGTGGACACATTTGTAAATGGATTGAGGAAGAGCGAGCTGCAGAAGGCGTTGAAGCTGGCCAGACCAAAATTGCTAGAGGAAGCACTAGCTATTGCTTTAGAGCATGAAGCCGCTAGCCAAACTTCCCGAGGGCACCATGTTAGAGCAATCGAGAAAGAAGACCAGTCCGATAGAGAGCCCATGTTAGAAATGATAAGGAAGCTAGTTACGGGGGCGCAATCAAAGAAGAATGAGCCAAGGTGTTGGAACTGTGGCGAGCTAGGACACGTACGCCGCAGTTGTAAGAAGAAGGTTGCACAGTCGGAAAACTAGAATGGGTCGAGATGAGGGGGCAATCGTCGACCTGCAGAAATAGTGCCCCAGTAATTACGGTCAATATGTCATCTTCTGGCGGTGCCTTGAGTTTATACATCGATGGTCGAATCATTGGAGAAGACAGAACACTGCTAATAGACACCGGTGCAACAAGAACAATAGCCAGTCCAGAGCTCATCACGGATCATTCCCCGATACTACCAACAAAGGTCCAACTCAGAACAGCGACTGGAGAGAAAATAAGAACACATGGTGAAGCGAGCATGACCATCAGTATTGGCAAGATCACCACCAAGCACAGAGTTTTAATCGCTGACATATCTAACCAGTTTATTTTGGGAATGGACCTTTTGAAGAAGCTTGGAGCTGTGTTGGATGTCAAAAATGGTGTCTTGAAGGTCGGCAATGAAGAACTGCCCTTTCACGAGGATAACGAAGATGTTGTCCGATTGATAACGACTAGTGACGTAATAATACCCGGCTATAGTGAAAAAATATTTATGACCAACCCGGACGGAAACTGCAAACCTGGAAGTCTGAGACTGGTAGAATAAATAAATAATAAGGAATTTCTGAGAGCTAAAGCTCTTGTTCGAGTAGGAGATGTCGTTCCTGTCAGAGTAATGAATTTAAAACAGAGCCCCATCAAGTTGAGCAAGGGAAGTATGGTTGGAAATTGTGTTCCTGTATCAGCAATATGCTCTGTAGGAACGATTAGTAAACCATCCAGGACCAGATATTCGAAAGAGCTGATTGATGTGGTCATCAAGACTGTCCAGGACTTAGACGAGAAACAATTACGAAAAGTGAGAGATATGCTTGTGGAATTCCAGGACGTATTTGCGATGGAAGAAGAATACAAAGGTAAAACAAGTATAGTGACTCACAAGATAAACACAGGGAATGCTCATCCAATAAGACAGTAGCCAAGAAGACTTCCATTGGCCAAAAGAGTCGAAGCCGAGAAAATGATTCAAGAAATGAGCAAACAAGGAGTCATTGAGCCATCAAATAGTCCATGGACCTCGCCAGTAGTGCTCGTGAAGAAAAAGGATGGTTCTACAAGATTCTGTGTAGATTACCGACTTCTGAATTCAGTCACTAAGAATGATAGTTATCCGTTACCCAGAATAGATGACACCCTAGATACTCTCTCTGGGTCACGGTGGTTTTCTACACTAGATCTGAAAAGTGGATACTGGCAAGTTGGAATGGATTCCGCAGATCGAGAGAAGCTCATGGAAGCAGTTTTGAGAGGACTGACATGGCAAACCTGCCTAGTGTATTTGGATGACGTAATCGTGGTAGGAAAATCATTTGAGGAACACTCGAAGAATTTAAGAGAAGTTTTCCAACGATTACGTGAGGCCAACCTGAAGCTGAGTCCTAAGAAATGTTATCTGTTCCGACGTGAAGTAAGATATCTGGGTCACATCGTATCTGGGGACGGCGTCACGGCAGATCCAGAAAAGATAACAGCCATTAAGGAATGGCCTATTCCCAAGAACAAGCATGAGATAAGAAGTTTTTTGGGCTTGTGTACCTACTACCGACGGTTTGTGAAAGGTTTTGCCAACATCGCTAAGCCTCTAACTAAACTAACAGAAGAAGGCAAAGAATATTCCTGGAATGATGAGTGTCAGAGAGCTTTCGAACAACTGCAAGAATCTCTTATCAGCGCACCAATTTTGGGCTATCCGAGGCATGACGGAAAATTCGTGTTGGACAAAGATGCCAGTAATACAGCCATTGGTGCTGTCCTCTCGCAGATTCAAGATGGGCAGGAGAAAGTGATTGCCTACTTCAGCAAGGTTTTGTCAAAATCGGAGAGGAATTATTGCGTTACCAGAAGGGAACTGTTGGGAGTAGTGAAAGCCTGCGAACACTTTCATAAGTATTTGTATGGTCGTCGGTTTCTAGTTAGAACTGACCATGCAGCGTTGAAGTGGCTCCTGCAATTCCGTAATCCTGAAGGACAAGTGGCAAGATGGTTAGAACGTCTTCAGGAATATGACTATGACATCGAGCACAGGGCAGGAAAAGTTCATGGAAACGCAGATGCCTTATCCAGAAGACCGCGCAACTATAACTGCACCCACTGCTCGAAGATGGAAGAGAAGCTTTGCCCGATACGACGAACAACCGTAGAGAATGAGGAGTGGCAGCCCGAACAAATGAAACTGGCCCAAGAGAATGACCCATGTTTGAGAGTGGTCTTGGAGTGGATGCGCCCTAAGGAGAGGCCGTCTTGGCTTACGAAGCCCTGAAGTGAAAGCATATTGGAGGCAATGGGACTCTCTTGTGTTAAGAGATGATCTGCTGTATAGAACCTTTGAGTCTGAATATGGCACTAAATCCAGATTTCAACTAGTTGTGTCGAGAAGCAAAGTGCCGGAGGTACTACGTCAGCTACATGATGGAGCCTCGGGTGGACATTTTGGTATCACTAAGACTCTGCAGAAGGTTCGACAGCGATTATATTGGGTGAATTGCCGTAAGTGTCAAGTGTGTGCAGCCAGCAATGGACCACTTGGCAGAAAGCGGGCACCTACGAGGCAGTATAATGTTGGGAGTCCCATGGAGCGAGTTGCTGTGGATATTGCGGGGCCATTTCCTGAAACGGACAATGGGAATAAGTATATCCTAGTAACCATGGATTATTTCACAAAGTGGACAGAGGCGTACGCAATCCCTAACCAAGAAGCATCGACCGTCGCCGAGGTGTTGGTGAAAGAATTCTTTTCACGTTTTGGCGTTTCCTTGAAATCCATTCAGACCAAGGAAGAAACTTCGAGTCAGCCCTGTTCCAAGATGTGTGCAAACTAATAGGTGCGAACAAGACCAGAACGACCCCTTTGCATCCTCCATCGGACGGAATGGTAGAGAGGATGAACCGAACTATGGGCAAGCACCTCTCTAAGGTTGTCTCAGAACATCAGCGAGATTGGGACCAGTACATCCATTTGTTCCTGATGGCCTATCGGGCGGCTGGGAATGAAACGACTGGTCAGACTCCTGCTAGTTTAATGTTGGGGCGTGAGTTACGCCTACCCTGTGACCTGGAATTTGGCCGTAGACCTACGGTGGACCGTGTCGCAGGAGAAGGATATGTCGACCAATTGAGAGCCAGAATGGATACAGTCCATGAGTTAGCCAGACAGAACATCCAGCTTGCCAGTGACCGAATGAAGCACCACTACAATATTCGATCAGCTGATGGAGTCTTCAACGTGGGGGACCTTGTTTGGCTGTATAATCCCAACGACGTCGAGGCCTTTGTCTCAAACTCCAAAAGCAATGGGAAGGGCCATATGAAATTATGAAGAGGATAAATGACGTCATCTATCGTATCCGAAACATACCAAGGGGAAAACCTAGAGTGGTGCACATGAACCGACTCACACCATACGCTGGATCGAACAACCAGGAGGAAGCACGAGTGGCTCTTCAAGAAAAGAACTTTGAAGAGCGAAATGTCAGTTTCGACGACTTCATGTCCAACTACGCAGATCGGAAGAAGGTCAGACTCGGTGTGACAGTTGAGGTTCAACAAGACTTTTTCAAACTACCAGCCGACGTTTCTACTGCCCATTGTGTAGCGGAGGATCTACGTATGGGCCGAGGTATTGCTCTGGTGTTTAAAAGGAAGTTTGGAAGATTGGATGAATTGTCAGCCCAACGACCAAGAGTAGGAAAAGTTCTGCGACCAGCAGAGGGTAATTGGAACCTCTTCTATTTGGTTACAAAAAAGATGTCTAGAGGAAAACCCACTTACAAGGACATCTGGCATGCACTGAAGAGCCTAAGGAATGAAGTCAGGAATTATGACATCAAGAAGTTGGGTCTTCCGAAAATAGGCTGCGTGTTGGACGGGCTAGATTGGAAGATTGTAAGGAGCTGGTGTGCAAATTACCGTGTGTTGCTTCAATCCAAAAGGAGTGTACTCGGGAAAGACGATAGACTGTTACTTCTTCAACAAGGGTGTTTGCCTGGCAGGAACCAAGTGCAGATTCCGCCATGGAACGGAAATCCAGCAAGGTACTACCAAGGATGATTCTGATCGGGACGATCAGATGCTAAGGAGGGGGCAGTTTAACATGAAGACTTACCCGAATAATAAACTACACTCACAAATGAACTATACACACACAATACACATTCCGGAAAACACAGGAGATATCAGGAGGCAACGAGAATAAGTCCTGGTCTATTCTCGAAGCCATATATTGAGAAATAACCTCCAGAAACAACGAAAACAACACTGGAACCATCTAGAGCTTTTTTAGGTTAGATATATAAGGCTGATGGCATAGACTGGATAGTTCAGTTAGTAATAGATAGTTTCTCATAGAGCACGGTCAGTAAGTTAGTGATAGAACACAAACAGTAGTTATAGTCCAAGAAATATAGTGTGAATATAAATGTGTATATAGACAAGTAGTTATTGGTGTAAATAAATAAGTGAAAATAAATCGAACCCAGTTTTGATATAAATCCCCGTTACAATACAAAATAATCTAAATTCTATTGGTGCTGGTAATTTTGAAGTTGTGCCGTTGTAGTTTGTTGTTGTAGGCACCAACTCCAAAAGAACCAGCACCAATAGAATTAATATTATTTTGTATTTTTCAGTGCAACAACTGATAAAGTCGGTCCAATTTTTTGTAAAAAATATTTATAATAATAATTATACCAGATGGACTTAACAATGCTCTGGAATTAAAGTTATACGCTTGGAAAATAATTGTCATTTGTTTGAACATCTTATGTAATGAGGATTGAAAATTCTACTATAAATAATAGTAATAAAGTAAATGTAGTATAAAATATAAAACTTTTTTGTATTTCTAAAAGCACTAATTAGTAGGTAAAATATTCAATAACTAGCTAATTTAAACAATAAAAAATATTATTTCTATCAGGCGACCAGAAATGGCTATAGGTAGTTTTGTGGCTTGCGGCCGGCTGGTTGCCGTTGAGAGAAGTTCTGGAGTGTCTACTGCTTAATCAACTGCCCGTTTTGAGGACACGATGCGTCTATAGTCAATAATATAAAACTCAATGTTTTATTTAAAATTAAAAGGAATTGTGTTTTGCGTTCTGCTGATTTCTGTTACATGCATATATATATATATATATATATATATATATATATATATATATATATATCCCCAAAAAACATTCCCAATGTAAAACGTTTGGAGGTGAGAGCTATATTCAGCAAAATTCAACAAAAAAACTCAAATCCTTCGCATATGCTCCGTTAGAGCTGAACCACACCGATACAATTTTTGGTATGTTGTTTTGTATAAGAATTTTGTTTCAATTTCATCAAGTGATTCTATCGCTTCTCACCGCCCTCAAAATTCCTTCCATGAAATTACAACTTGGCGTATTATATTCATAATTATTTTTTTTCAAAAATTTGACTTGTTACTATTGACCAGGGGCAAGAGAAGGAATTTGCAAAGATTTACAATTGACGATGACGATCAAAATGCGTTAATATTGCGAATCATAAATGCAGGCTGGTGAGGAAATGGAAATGCTCGAGTCCAGATTTACTGTAAACGTGGGTTATGAATATAATACGTCAAGTTGTAAATTCATGGAAGGAATTTTGGGGGCGGTGAGAAGCGATAGAATCACTTGATGAAAATGTACCATTCAAATAAAATTCTTATACAAAACAACATACCAAAAATTGTAACACAACCGAATTGTATACCACCTCCGTCTGGCGAAATCGGTCAGACATCGAAAACTCTCTTGAGCAAAACAGCTGTTATCAGAATTTGAGTTTTGAGTAACGTGTGGCTTGAATAATAATACTAAGGTGATGTTATAATTATCAACAAAGAAACAAGTTTTATTTTTATATATATATATATATATATATATATATATATATATATATATATATATATATAATTTAGAAATAGTTCACAATATAAATTTGAAACGCTCGTACTTCAGTATGATATTTTTTAATATTAAGGTGATGTTATAACCACTATCAAAGAGAAAATGGTATATTCATCAATAGTTAAAATTACAATAGTGAAATACAATATTAAATAAGACTATAAATACCTACAGTATGAAGAAAAGATATTAATGTTAATGTTACATTATTCACTCAAAATTTCCTTCAATGTTTCTGGTATATGTGGATTTTATTCTTCCTTGCTTTTGAACTGGACAATAACGGAGAATATTTTCAATTTTCAATTATTCAAGGAATTATACTTTTAGGTATTTGTTGTATAATATTAAGGTGATGTAACTACCAGCAAATAAAAATGTTGAATTTATTTCTATACATATTAATATTTTAATATCTAATGTTTCGTTCTTATAATATGTATATTGCATTGAAATACTCGTAGTTTATATTTTAAACACTTCAGGAAATTAATGAATGATTTCAATATGATAGGTCTTCAAGATTCAAAAATAGTTTTTTTCAATTATTCAATATGCGCAAGCTCTTATCTATAATATAATATTCACTCAAATAAACGGTCTCCAACTTGGTCATTCTGTGGTAAACATATATTGATGCCAACCCAACCTGGCGGTAGGTACATCCAAACATAACTGCATATGGCGATTCACCGATTCCTATTATTTTTCTCATAAATATTTCTAAGACCCACTTAGTTTTACTCAGCACTGCATATAAAAAGCTAGGATCTCCTGGAAATTGATATATTTAATATCCTTGCACAATCTAAAGTCCTGTTTTTCGGCCAGCTAAGCGTTAAGAATTATGTAGTTCGGCTAATAATAAACTTCCCTTCTTGTCCAGATGAAGTTTTACCTACTTGGACTTCAAATGTTGTGCAAATCTGCATGTGCCTTAACTTCAAAACATTCCGACACGAAAGCTTGTATACGATCCTTTGGCTTACATCAGTCAATGGCGATCTTGCAATTTAGTCCACCTAAATATTATCCATGCTATAAATTGACACTTCTACGAAAATAAAAGTTGATTTACCTATCTGAGGGTAAGGGAAAGGTTTCTGTTTCTCTTTAAAAGATAATGGTTTTTTGCTATATTTTGGTCCATTGGGACCAATTCTCTTAATCGAATTATTAAAATCACTGAATTAGAATGAATATTGATTAAATAACATAATTATCGAATGGTATCAAAAGTTTTTCAATATACGAGAGTTCATCGTCTGGCGCAGTGCTGGTGTGTATGGAGAGTGTGCGTTTGCAAGCCACAGTCATAGAGACCACAATGACAGGAATACTGTATATCTGACAGACTTCGTACAGACACTGACATAACAAACCGATAATGCGGACAGTTTTCTAAAGCGGAGAGGGATAAGTTTCTACTTTGGGATAAGTTAAATAAATAATTTAACTGAAATATTTTCACGCGATGAGGAAACTCAGGTGCAATTATGATGCTGTAGGCACCAAATTCTTCTGCAAGAGTATACTCTTATACCAGTATGTCTACGTTTGATAACAAGGGTTGCACAAACGTGCAGAAAATTACAAGCATAGACCAGATATTCAGGCAGAGATCTTTGCGCAGGTTTGAAATTATTCATGGTATGACAAAGAGATTTGCTAGTCAGTACTTAAGTTCCTGCTAAGTAGTTTCAATATGTACATGTTCCATATAGGAACCATCTTCGCTATTATGTCCCAAATTTATCCCATGTATTGACTCTGGTTCATTTCCAGCATTTTCAATTAGTAATGTTTCTCAGACGAGTCTCACCATAGACAAAAAATAAGTCAATTTTCTTATCTCAATTTGTGCCTTAACTCCTTAAACTCATTGTGACAGCAAATGACAGAATGTGAACGCAATTCTATTTTATCATGGAGATAACATATAACATACAGCAGGCAAGTCGATCGAAAATGCGTACCCTCAGTAGAAAGAAACAGAAAATAAGGCAGGATTATCTATCTCTTTTATTTTGAACACTCGTGATTGGTGGATTACTGTACCTATCTGTCATCCGCATCCGACTCAGCCGTCATCCAAACTCAAATAAAAATCCTGCTACTGCCAATAGACCGATCGCATTAAGCGAACATTGTTCTTCGCATGCGTGACGGCAACTTCAGCGGCCACTTTCATTTGAAATGTCATTCTTTTGAACAGAATGTACTATACCTATGCCATCCTAATGGCTCTCCGTGAGCGTTTCTATCAATTTCCTTATGTTCTATGATATGTACCAGAGAACAATGCTTCTAGATAAGCTTGAAAGAGGTATTCTATGACCGATAATTCGCACATGCGGAGAATTGAATCCATTGATGCAATTGGTCTATCAAGCACTTCAAGATCTCACACTTCTGGTAAAGACTTCTGCCGAAAACAACAAAATAAAACATAAATATTTGTTATTCGACGACATGCTTCATTGTAGTTCCAACATACTGGAACAGTCAGAGAATCTTGACATCATAAAACATATAGCTGAATTTACAGTTTATACATTAAAAAAGAATTCACTGTGAGTAATGTTTAACTTTGTTGGTTTTAGAAAATTCCGATAAATTAGAATTGACAAATTGGTTAGAAAAGTTAAACTTTGCATCAAATGATGTCAATCTAATTTGTCATCATACAGAAAGAATACTGCATTTATATAAAGATTCCTTATTAATAAAAAATATATATTTCGAAATTGTAAGTGAAACCTTAAAAATATTAACCAATGACAAATATTTTCGAGCAAGAACCTTTTTACGATCACAGGCAGCAGCTTATATACCTTATACCTAGTACAAAACTACAAAGATATTCGCCTATAGGCCTAAAACATGAAAGTGACAAATTAAATTACCTCAAATTTAGAATTAGAATGTACTACAATAAATTACCTATTTTTAGAGGACAATAAGAATTGTCATAAATTTCAAATTGAATTATGCGCAAATATAAACTCTTCCCTCTGTATGCGTCATGAAACAAAGACAGACACGGGCACGATATTCTCTATCTCTTTTTATCTCTGGACCACATCCACTAGCAGTGCTGCATAGGACTTGCCTACTCTATGTTAAATAATTATATCTCTATGGTTTGCATTGTTATTGTGACTGACATTTGTTAGTTGGGAGAGAAATACTGCTACTGTGTTGCCGTTTAGTTAGGGATACGTTAGTTACACATATGACGAATATTATTAATGCGTTAACAATGTACCATTTTCAAATAAAAGAGATGCTTTTAAAGTAAAAAATGAGTTTACTATCACGGTCATTATTACATTATTGGTTTCACTTAAGTATTTATCCGACATTTATATTTGACTTAGGTCTTTATAAACAGGTAAAATTTTAGCACCGGCAACACCGTAGAGTCTTGAAAATAATAAATTGTGAAACCCGTCTACTTGGTTTTACTTATATTGATAATATAAATATTACAGCCTTTTACGAGTTGAAAACGTTCTCATATGATTAATTATCATTTTTAGATTGTATTATATACAATATCTCATTAATTTCAAGCCATATTTTTAAATTAATCGGGAAAAACCATTACGTGACCTTGAAAATCCAACATTTTTCTGTAAATAATGCTTCTGTAAGCAGAAATGAGAGATACCGCTCTCAACTCTGCAAACTACAGTTTGCATTGATATCTGAATATGTTTAAGCTTTGAAATAGGATTTTGAGCAAAAAATTTGAATATTTTAATTTATAATATACTTACTTGAAATTACTCGATGGAAACCAATCGCGAAAGTAGCATAAGCTTTTCCATAAGGATAGGGTGGGATTAAAGATGTTCATTAGATTGTTAAAGGTGTATGCATATTAATTAGAGGTAATGGTTAATTTACTAACTTCTATTGTATGATTAGAAAACTTCTCTATTTTGACCAATATTTAAAATGAATGTTTGAGGTAAAAGCATAATATCACTTGACAAATTTATATATTACTCAGCAAAATTATTCAAGCTTTCTACCTAACCATGTCATTACATCTCAGTTTTCATTTCTGGTCATATCATCATTTTATTTAATAAGACCATATGCATGCATGAATATAAATCGTGAATGTAAATCCACTCATAATATTTACTGTAGTTGTTGGCTTGAAATTTTTCCACTTTTTTTTCAATTTTACAGAAGATATGCTTTAGTTTCAAGTGAAAGAATTGTTGTTTTATTTTAGAAGCTATAATTTTTTTATTTACTATTAATTTCTTTCAATTGGACTGAGAATATATTTTTATTTATTTTAATATGTCATGCCTTATTGATTTCTGCAGAATCCTTTATTATATATATATATATATATATATATATATATATATAATGATGAATTTTTAATGATTGGGGTTGCAGTCAAAATGCCAATAAAATTAAAACTCTTTAATCAATGTCGAGCTTTCGGTAACGCTTGTTACCTTCATCGTTACCGAAAGCTCGACATTGATTAAAGAGTTTTAATTTTATTGGCATTTTGACTGCAACCCCAATCATTAAAAATTCATCATTAATTAGACAGTCAAGAATTTACAATTCATTTTATATATATATATATATATATATATATATATATATATATATATATATATATGCATGTAACAGAAATTAGCAGAACGCAAAACACAATTCCTTTTAATTTTAAATAAAACATTGAGTTTTATATTATTGACTATAAACGCATCGTGTCCTCAAAACGGGCAGCTTATTAGGCACTCCACAAAGGCAATAACCAGTCCGCTAGCAACACAAAACTACCTATAGGCGTTTCTGTTTGCCTGATAGCCGAATGTTGAATTATTAAATATTCATTTTCGACGGTAGCGCTCTCCTCACTTGGTTAACGAAGCTCATTCGGTTTTCGCCTCAAATTTACTATCGATGTAAATGATTATGTAGTATATCTTCTTTGATATGGTGATGAAAAGTGCTAACTAATTCAGGGTTCAGTTTTGTTGTGGTTCATATAAAAAATGATGATGTTTTACTGACCTGAACAGAATATTTGAATGACTTACATTATAGAGGCAGATAGCACTAGCAGCAAGCATTGGTCCAGTAGTGCCCAGTAAAACTTGTGGTAATTTTACTATTTCTTTTATATCTTGGTGGACTCTGCAAATTATACTTATACGTTAATAAGAAATAACTGTTTGTGTGAATACTTGTAATAGTAGTTTGCGTCCTTATATATTTTTTGTCTACGTATCCAGAGTTCAAGACCATAAATATTCACCTTAATACGGCCTGATGATGTCTGATACAAATTCTCAGTTTTCTATAAATGTTTTCTTGGTAGCTCTTGTCCTGTATCCATTGCTCAACGGATCGTGTAGAATTACTCCATTGTTTTTCCATTATCATAGATTCAAGAACATTATTTATCATCAAGAGTTGATAGTTGCAGCTCGTATTACCATATACGAAGGCGTATGCTGTGCAAGCACTCATTACCAACATGTAGATGAACAATGCTGAATAGGAGTATTTAAGCAATATTGCTAGATAATAAGGAAATGGACTGGTGATTAGTATATCGGTAGTGATGGAATTTTGGATGGCGAACCACATTACGACACAAGTGAGGATTAGGTGTAAAATAATAATGTTCCCTGTCGTTTTTGCGTCAAAGATGATTTTTCTTTGAATTGTTTTGCCCATTACATGAACGGCCCAGAAGGTGCGCTTCATGTGCTCCAAACACTCAAAGAATTTTTTCCTGTATCCTATTAGAAATACCGAGCAGCTCAAAATCTAGGGAGAAGATAATAAGTAATATTTATAATTTTTCTAATCTAATGTTTTTGTAAAACAATCAGTCATCTATTATATACAAAGGGCGGGTTCCTCTGATTTAACTAGGTAGGTACCTACTTTTGAAATCTTGTAGCGTTAAGGATGTTCTTATTCTACAAACTTATATGAACTTATATTCTTATACATTGTGTCTCAAATAGCTTCAAATATTGGGAGATGTAATTTTCTTTGAAATACATTACTTTCAACTTGTTTATAAATGATTTATTCTTGGGTTTATTTTTTTGAAATACAAGAGGCTACAGTTTAAGAAAAAAATATTTATATATATTGTAACGAACTTGGGCCGACGTCGTTATCGAGGTGTGTGCGATTCGTCAGAAGGCGGAGAAACTTGGCGAGTACGGACGTTGGTGTGGCAAGGGTGGTGTGAGTGTGGGGTATGCTGCTGCTATTGGTCAGCGATGCATGCCCAGGTCAAAATAATACCCGATGCATCTAGTAAGTTCGCGCTTGTGGTGGAATGTACGCGTGGCGTTGGATGTTGTGTGTTGAAGATTCGAGAAGGAGGGGCTTGTCTATATATTGAAGAGGAGTCCTGCGGAGTCAGATTGGGGCAGTCAGCCCGAGACAGTCGATCAGTGAGTCGGTCTGGTGAAGTATAGTCCGGCCGGAGCATCCTCCCGATGCCGTCGAGCCAATCAGATAGTGAGTCAGACCGGGGCAGTCGCCCGGTGCAGTTAGTCAGTCCGGGGCAGTCAGCCCGGTGCGGTGAATATGGTGGAGACCGGAAGTACGGTAGAGGCCGACAATTCGGTGGGTCCTTAGTAGAGGTCCACAAATAAATGACGGTTGTAAATAGTAAACATAAAGAGTACCGTTTAATAGGCGCCTATACCTTATCTCGAAATCTACGGGGGTTACGAAAAAAATCTAAATACGAAAGTAGTCACTTTGTTATATACAAGGTGGTGAAACAAAGTTACATTTTCTTAAATGGAACACCCTATATTTTATTACATTTTTAGATAGTCCTTTCAAAGGTAAATTTAATGATATATATGACTATGGGTATGTGATGCACGGTTTCGAACTTATTAGCGACCATCTTCAGAATTCAGGGTATGTTTAAACCATCATTGTTGGGTTGCTCATAAACTTTATAACCTTTTATCCACGTATTATTTTTAAGAAAATAATGGCAATGATAAAATTTTAAATATTTTCTTAAAATACGCGGTTTTGCCACGATTCGCAAAATGATACTTTTCTCAATTTTGTTAAATGAGACACCCTGTATATTATTGGTTTTTTGAATAGCCACTTTAATGGCAATTTCAAATCCCCCTCTCTCGAATCGCACACGCCTCCATTCCGAATGGCGTCCACATATTATATCGTTACAATATGTTGCTAACGTACATGCTTTCTAAATATTTATCATTTTACATTCTAACATTCCCTCTTAAAATACCTACAAATGTTTGTTAAAATAAAAAAAATAATTAACAATAGGTACAAAATTACTTAGTACTAGAACATCTTATTTTTAACACATTTGTTAACAATTTTAACAAAAATTATTGTTAAATTTTGAAGAATAACAGCAACATATTATGGTTTATAGCATCTTGAACATGATAGCAGTCTTGAATTTCTGTGAGAATATCCACCAAATTTTCACCAGATGGCTGATATTTCACATTAAAAAGAACGTAGTGAAAATTGATGTCAGTATCCTTGCTCCTCCTCACTAGCTGTCCTGACTTCACCATTTGAATGTTGCTAGTGTTGTCTATGTAGAGGGTAGTCTTCACTTTTCTTCCTTTAATTTCTTCTACAAGTGTTTTTATGTGCTTGATTTCTTTGGCGCATTCTGTAGCCGCAATATACTCTGCCTCTGTTGACAAAGTAGCCAGCACATACTGCTATCTTGAACGCCAGTTTATTGATCATCTATTAGATTGTATCTTTCGCGTGCGGAATCCGTATCGAGTTTGATGTTGTCTTCATCTTCCTTCTCTTCTTTCTTCCTATGATAAAGCAACCCAACTCCTCTTAGTATCTTGAAGATATCTCAATGTTCTTTTTACATTTTGAACATCTCTCACTTTAGAATTTTTCATGAACCGACTTTCATTAACGGCAAAACCTATGTCAGGACGAGCTTTCTCCATTCTTGTCTATGAAGATGCACTGATCTGACTTCAGTTGCATTATCCCCTCTTTCTTCAGGAAGCCTGTGAAGGTTTTCTTCCATCTACATGGAGATTGATTCAATCTATAGATTGTCTTTCTTAACAGATATTTGTCCAGCTTCTTTGTAACCTTCAGGTATCTTCATGTAAATTTTTTCTTCCAATGTTTTATAGAGAAACGCACTTTTCACGTCAAAAATTCCCAAGTGATAATTTTGCTCTGCAGCAACAACAGAGAACAGTCTCAAAGAGGTAACATCCACAACAGGACTAAACATAAACAGATCTTTGAAATCAATGTCTGTTTGTAGTTCACATCCCCTTACAACTAGTCTGGCTCTAGAGCTGCCGTCATCCTTGTCAAGATCCAATTTCAAGTCAAAATTTCTTTTCCAATAGCTTCTTTAGGATCCACTAGTTCTCGGGTATTATTTTTCTCAAGTGCTTTTTTCTCATCATATATTACTTTATTCCATGCTTCTTTTTAGTTTTTGTCCTTGCCTTGAAATTCTGTTCGCGCGTTTTGCACAGTAAGATTTTTGATTTATTTGAAAGAAGATAATTGAGAAATGGTTCCATATTTAGAAAAATTAAATCCGAAATTTCTCCAAAAACCAACCCCGAAGGGCGTGGAGATGGCAATTATTCTCAAAAATCGAATATATGAGATGACATAGTTAAAGATGAGATCATACTCGGAAACCTTTAAATTGAACATTTCTCCAAAAGAGTTACGGTTTTCGATTTACAGCAATTAAAGTCTGAAATATTTGTTTTTCCACTATGTGGAGGCGGCAATTTTTTTCAGAAATTGAAAATATGAGACGGACAAATTAACAAAGAGAATATATGTAGTAACATAATTTGTGAAGAATTACCTTTTTCGAGTTACAGCAGTAAAGTCTGAAATATGTGTATCTGCTCCGCGATGTTTTGCTTAGATAAGTATAATGCTATTTTCTTTGGTATTAGTGAACGTTCAACGATTTTCATGAGTAAAGTTACGCTCAAAAGTGTAAAATAAATATTTTTGACCAATAGAATTAATATTGATTTGTATTTTTCAGTGCCCCAACAAATAAAGTCGGCCCAATATTTTGTAAAAAATATTTATTAACGCTCTGAAATGGTATTCAATATTTTCATGGCTCAGCAATCTTAAAGCCCTCTTAAAAATTTCATTTAAAATATGAATTAAGACTTATAATTATCTTTAGAATAAATAAGAATGAGTAATTCATTCATCAATTTCATCTGATGTGTGATGTTACATGAATCTGTCCAAATTTCAAAACTCATTAAATACCACCGAGAAAATATATTGTTTAACAAAGGGAAATTCTTACATAAGGATATCCTAATGTTATGATGGCACTTCTTAAAAGATTAATCTGATCTGCGTGTTTCCAATAACTGAGAAATTGCACCTGAAGAATCAATGTTACGGTAGCTAAGGTGAAAATTATGTTGAGAAACTTGAATTCGGGTCGCATAGCTGTTTTAATAAGCTTCAGTAAAAATTCCAACGGATCTTCTGAAAAGAAATAATTCAGGTCTAGGTAGAGAACCGATATGGAATTATTTCATATTCAATTTCAAGTAAAAAATATTTGATCTGTAATTCAGGATAATATTGAACTTTTTGAATTCACAGATAATGTCATTGAAAACTGAAATTATCCTCGCTTTCGGTACGTTTTTGAGGGAATAGTATCAAACTCACCATATCTGGTTAGATTGGGCAAGGAAGTAGATAGTTCCATGTTAATTGAACAAGTGAAATGGATTGCTTGACTTATTTCTGAAAATAAATTTATATGATGCCTTTAATAGAAAAGTCAACAAGATAAACATAAACGGTTACTTTGAATTATTTAATAATCATGGTGAAACTTTTAAAGTAGGTACATTTTCAAAACTAATGAATATGTGAATATTTATCCCTGTAATTAGATAGTTTAAATGGAAAAATGATGACATGCAATTGAACAAACTCATACTTTTGTTTCATCCATTACATTTTTTTGTAGCAGGTTTACATCCCGACATAGGTAAAGTATTTCGATTAAATTATATTAGATAAACTCAACTATTCTATTGGCACATTAACCAAAACACATTTTTTTCGAAAATGGCGGGAACATCTACAGTTACACAAAAAATCTTCTTTACTACAAATAAAGAAAATGGTATTATCGATTGGAGGTAATTGTGCTCTTGAAGTTTTTGCATAATTTGTATTCAATTATTTTTTTGTTATTCCTATGATTTGTTCATTACATAAATATGTACCTATGTATCTAAGCTGAATTAGTTTTCATCCAAACATATTTATTTTATTTAGGTTTCCGTATATCGGACATCATAACATAAATATAACTCACACAAGATGACTTCGGTATCTGGCTGTCCGTCCGTCACTACCTAATATCTTCTCCAAATCTACTGAAAGAAAGAAATTTTGAAGTTTGGTTCTTATACAGACTAGTTACTTCAATGAAAATAATTTGTTCACTGACAATCAGTCTGGTTTTCGAAAGAAACAGCGTTACGGCTTACTGTTACAGAGTGGAAAAAAGTTTTGACCAAAAAGAATATATTGTTGCTGAATTCCTAGATTTTAAACGTGCTTTTGAAACGATCATTCGGAAAACTTTAATTAATAAAATCAAGTATTATGATATAATTGCAGTGGCTTTGAACTGGTTAGGTAGTTATATTGAAAATAGGAGATACAGAACTAAAATATGTAGCATTATGTCAGATGAGATGATAAATGATATACGTGTTCCTCAGGAAAGTGTTTTGGCTAATTTTCATTATTTAAATATAAATTCGAATCAAATAATCATTGACATTAAATTTGTTGATATCAATGTATTCAATAGCCAATTAAATATTTTGAGCGAAATTAAGTACCTAGTATTTATTATAGAGCATCAGCTAACTTTCAAGAAGCATGCAGACTACTATTAGAAAGATTTGCAAGAAAATTTATTTTTTGTTTAGAATTTCAAAACTTTTATCAACTTCTGCCATATTAACATGTTACAATAAAACCTCTCTTTGACTACTGTGCCCCATTTTAAAATGTAACCAATATACTCCTACTGAATTCATGTTGAATACCCTTCAGTGGCAGCCGGCACAAAAAAGACTATTATTTAAGTATGATTTTTATTTTCAAATTTACGAATGGGGCACAACCAGCTTATCTTAATAGATATTTATTTATTTCGAAATAGTAATCTTCACTCATATAACACAAGAACATATATATATTCATTTTACATAGAGTGGAATGAACGCATTGTTTTTTACAGGCCTAGATAGTTTCAATAAGATAGCTGATAAAATCAAAATGTAACTTCTAAAGTATTTAAAAAGCTATTATTAGATTATTTCAAATGATAATGAAGTATTGTAAAAGCACTGTAAATTTATATGAATTATTTCTTATATATGTATGTATATCTATACATAACTATATATTGTATATTAGGATTCCTAAAATAAACTCTACTAGGTACTACTAGACGTATGTATTAGGTATGTAAGGCAATTACTGACGTAGGTATATAGATCAAATAAACTATATCGACTTCTGGTGGCTAATTTTGTGGGTCGATCAAATTAGAAAATTAAAAAAAAAATCTTGAATTATATGACATTCAAATTTTGGATTTTTTTCTTAAGCTTTCACCGTAAGGTGTTGTGTTAACATAACTCTCGGGATAGAAATTCCACTCGTTTTGAATTTTGGCGACGGAGCAGGTTTGTAATTCATAATTCTAAGCCTTCTAGGATACAAGGACAAGAAGCACTACTGTTGTAGTACTTTCTATTTTTCCTGATATATAAAAATGTAAAGTAAATGATTCTGGGAAAAATGTCAATAAAAAAATATGAATAGATGGCTCTGAGAGATTTCCATGAAAATGATTCGCATAGGTATATTTGTGAAACGCGTCATTTCACAAACATATGGCCATCATATTGCTTCGTGAACAATCTTTACGCCTAGCCGGATTCGAACTGGGCTCTAATGTATGGCAATCGAACGCCCAAAGGACTACGCCACGTTGCTTGGGTTACATACATTTTTATGTGAAGGGCCAAGATATTTCTGAAAACATTAGTGATTCTGATAAAGCCAACAAAACGATACTTTCGTAAAGAGAACATCATGTATTTGAGAGTTACATCCAAACAAAACAAAAACTTAAATATTAATTTAGAAATAACTAAAAAAATCTGCTTAATAGATTTAAACAAAATAAAAAGCTAACATTATTTTAGAAATAAGTAAAAAAGTCGTGCAGATTCATTATTAAGGCGATTTAGATGTTTTCTCATAGTCAACGCAGCAATCTTTCCGCCGGGACTGAAGTAGCCGGTATGCTTAAGAGATCTCGTGCCATTAAACTTATAACAGGAAATTCAAAATTATGAATTTTCCACCATTGTAATTTGTCTGTGTCTTTAATACACCCAGGCATAGAATAATATTTTGAAGCTTCTGCATCTATTCTCCTTCGGAAGGGGTAGGATTTACTACGTACGAGAATCAATTACAAAATCCAACTTTTCCGGTCTAGGATATTCTTGTTCTTCTACCGTCGTTTCTTTCGAAAGCTGTCCCTCTGACTGATGAATGAAAATAGACTTTGTACATACCTACCTACATATATTGAAATTTCTGAATCGAAGTCGTTTTTAATTCTTGGCCCCATCTTGTCATATTAAACGCTTTTAATTTATGCCGCGGATCAAGAAATAAAACTGCAGCATATATGCAATTAGTTTTACGACAACGGTTTAATATTTTATTCTTCGCAGCTTGAAAACTAACAATAACCTGCTCTTCGACAGCGGTTCGATTTACCTTTGGGTTCCAATAAAATATTTTGCTCTCAAGCTTATTATTACAACCACCATAGGTAAGGTGACATACTGACGTACTTCTCTCCTCCGAGTTTTTTCAAGTACTTAGAAGTTAAAGTGTAATTTATACACTTCTTCAAGCAGTATCCACTCTTCATCCCCAATGGGATTTTAAATCAACAACATTTTGACACAATACACCAAGTCTATGTCTACCTTTAAGAGCTACTTGCAACATATCATTACTGGAATTCCAGCGTGTGGGCACATCCAATACAGGTGTCAATTTAAGCTTTTATTTTTTTTTCGGACACAATAGTACACCTACATATGAAAAATTTATGGCAGTCGGAATGGGGTTCAAATACGGCGGCGGCGGATAGACAAAGAAAAAGCAAAGTATACAAACTGATGATCGTCAACTCATTTCTTTTGAAAGCAATTCTTGTTTTTGTATAAGATTTTAGGTTTCCAAGCCCGCACGTAGAAGTAGAAATAATCACCTCCGATACTCTCGTGCGGTGAGGTCTCGCACCTCACGCACAAGACTCGAGACGAGACCACTAAAAGTCTCGTCTGGAACCATGCGAGACTCTCGAAAACGAGACTCTCGTGCGCACCACTATAAAACATTCAAGCAATAACACTAATGATGCGCAGCGTTAAAAGGAGGGATGATGCCGGTGATAATGTACCCAAGTCATTGCATCAGTGTTTTAAAGCTGACATCTAGGTCAGCCAATTTAAAGTTGGGCTTGAAATTACCTATTAGGTAACTAATTAATAATATTGAAATTTTAAGCTTACTTAACCTTCGTAATACTAAGTAATTTTGATACCCTCACATTGCTAACTGGGGTATTTTTGTACCCCACCTTGTTTTTATATATATTTATAATATTTACTTTTATTTTATTATTTGCACTAAAAAAATACACAAATAACAAATTTTGTTTAGTTATATTAATAAGTTTTATAGATTATGCAGTACAAAACTAATACAAAATATAAAAATCAACTTATAAAATATACATTTTAAGATATTATTTATTACATGTGATACATATTATTTTCTTCTGGCTGTGTTCTACACAAATAAACTGTCCGCAAATTTCACATTTGTTACGGGTTTTCCGATCACTTTTCCGAGGACAAAGAGTACAACGTCCAGATGTCCTTTCACCTGCTGGAACTACTGGACGACTACCTAACTCAGGAACGACCGTAACCATATGGTCACGAATTGTTTGGGGAAGCCTGTCTTTCTTACCAAATCTTCTAACTATGTTTTCTCTTGTAAGTTCTTTACCGAGACTTAACAAAAACTTGCGCCTTGCATCCAAATAGGACTTATTCCACTCGGGGTATTTTATTTTCCACAAAATAAAGGAATTTAGAGCTGCAGTGTCAATCATGTGTCCAAAAATAACCATTGGCCATCTATTTGTTATGCGACGGGTAGTAAATTCTTTTGTCATTTTGTCCGTCGTATCAACGGCACCTTTGGTCTTGTTGTAGTGAAGGATAATCTCGGGTTTGTGCATGTTTCCCTCATTACTTATTTGGTCCATAGAATGTTCAGTTGATAACACAATAACTGCCTTATTTTTTTCAGCTGAATATGAGACCAGGGTATGGTCTTTTGTAAAGGCAAAAATACTAGAAGGGGACGGACGAGATTTTTTGGGAAGAAGTTCTTTTGGAATAAAGGTTTTATTTTTACGCACGGTTCCACAAAGGGTTAAATTTCTAGCCAAAAGTTTACCAGCCAAACTTTTTGACGTAAAAAAATTATCGGTGGTTATCCCATAACCACCTTGTAAGTGTTCAACCATATCAAGAACCACCCTTTCACCTTGATTCCTTTCCACTATATTATTTTGCTTTCCCAAATAGATCTGCAGATTGTGGGTGTAAGAGTTCGTAACATCACACATAGCCCAAACTTTAATTCCATATTTGTCCGGTTTACTTTTCATGTAGACCCGAAATGGTGCACGTCCTCTGAAACTTAGCAGTTGCTCATCTACTGTCATGTGTGTTCCAGGATACATCATAAGTTTTAAATTTTGTACAAATATGTCAAATATATGTCTTATTGGAGCTAATTTGTCTAAAATTTTACGTTCTTCTCTAGTGTGTAAATCGTCAAAGCGAAGAAATCTCGTCAATGCACGAAACCGATCTCTTGACATGGCAGCAGGAAAAATAGGTCTGCAATAGCACTTATCTGTTGTCCATAAGATTTCGGTCGGTTCCTTTGTAGCTTTTAGAGCACCTTGAGAAATCAAAAGACCTATATATGCTTTTATTTCGATAAGATCAGTTGCCATCCATTTTCTTTTATTTTCAGGATTTTCCTGATTCCACTTTTCATGTTCATAGAGAGCTTTTTTATTTGTTTCTACAACAATCATTTCTAAAATTTCATTGGACATGAAAAGAAAAAACGTCTCCTTGATACTTTCAAAATCCTTACTGTAATTTGTAAGGCCCAATCCATGCCTAATTATGTTCTTGGATGTAGATTTAGTACCTCTCACAGGTCTTTTGCACCACAGAGTGCCATCCTTACTAGTAAAAGAAGGCATTGATGAAAAGTCGGGGTTATCAGACAAGAGCTGACCATCCTCGTCATCAGGCGCCAAGATTTCATCCGGTACAGCATCAATTTCTTCGACAATGTCCTCTTCTTCACTGTCTTCCTCCTCCCAAGGCAAATCTTCCCCAAGATCAAGATTTCCATCATGATACATTTCTAATTCTTGATCGGTGAGTCTGTTTACATTTTTAGGCTTCACACCAGCCATTTTCTAACATCCAAATAGATTTTCTATAACAAAAGTAAAATAGTAACACATGTCTAATAAAAATAAACAAGCATTACTTACCCGACAAATCAAAATTCCAACCACTTCGAAATAACTGTAGATATAATAGCGCGAACACACAAATAACCAAGCACACTGTTATTTACACTATAAGAGTCGAAAACAATGTGAGCGAAAGAGATCCTACAAATCTGAACTCGAAAAAAGACAGGAATCAACTTGTCTGATAGAGATTTCGCACGACTACGTACATTACTAACTGGGGTATTTTTGTACCCCATCTACTTTGAATGTCTAGAAATACTGAATGGCATGGTTTTTTTTATTTGATATTTTATATAACAATTAAAAAATACTTAGAAAGAGCATATTTAAAAGGATTATCGGATATTAATACGCAAACAAAAATTATCGCCATAACCACGAAAAAATACTAATTTGGGGTACAAAATTACCCCACTTAGTATTACGAAGGTTAAATAAGAAAAAACTCATGAAATTTGTACAACGTTGGAGTGATTCGTCATACACTTATGGCTAAGAAATCAATTTGCCAAAATGATATTACTTTCAGCTAAAACTAAATCAAAGTTGAGACCACCATTTTTTACACGTAAATGGGGTTCCGCCAACCCTTAGGGATACTATCATGCAAAATCCTTACTATCAATTCTATTGGTGCTGATAATTTTGAAGTTATGCATTTGTAGTTAGTTATATAAAAGACTGAAAAATGTTCAATTTAGTTGTTGCTACATATAATGTCTTCTCTGATTTGGCCGTCTCATATTTTCAATTTTCGAAAAAATTTGCCTCTTCCATATAGTGGTAACACATACATTTCAGACTTCACGACTACTGTAACACGGACACCTATTTTTTGAAATGCCCAATTTAAACGTTGCCGGATATGGTCTCTTCTTTAATTTTGTCGTCTTAAATTTGCGATCATCGAAAAAAATTGCCCTCTTCAATCCCTTTGGAAGAAGTTTTTGGGGAGAAAGACATTTTGAATGTCGAATTTTTCAATGGGACAAACTCTCCTCTCTTACCTCTCCTCTATCAAATAAAAAAGAATCATAAAAGTTTACTATTTAAAAGGCAAGATCAAATGTAAAAAGCAGACATAAGTGTAATCAAAATGTTTATAAAATTTTATGTTAGATTGAATTTCTTGGGAGAAAATTGGCCCGTCAAAATTCTGAACAACTGTCGTCCACTGTTTACTGACCTAATAAAGGTATTCTATATTCTGAGATGGCAGGCGTATAGTTACACTGTGACCTAGAAAATCTATTCTGCCCCATATCCTTGGATTTTGCAGGGATTTGCAATTTGAGAGGATGTGTGTAGAGGTATCTTCCTTCTCAGAAAATCTGCAAACTCCTTCCTCCACTAATCCGAGTATTAACTCCAAGTTCGATACTAGTTTAGTTGGTTTGTTAGTTACTATGGTAACGTTAATATCATACGTGACAGTTTTAATATCATAATAAGCTAGTGCCAAACTAGTATTGTTTGTGAATACGTCTAATACTCATATTTAACTCATATTAACATCTTTAGTAAATTTACACCTTTTCCTCTTATTGTCCAAGATTTCAGCAATTTTTTTTTGACATTTGATGAAAATTTAAATATCTTGTCTGGTTCAGCACCTACGAGTTCACTCGAATGAGCATTTTACGTACAATTGCTATCAGGTCAATTCACTGTTCATACAAAATGTTTGAAAATGTGTGAACAAGGTGCGCCTAAATAAGTTCTCACTTCCACAAATTAAATAAAGGAGGCAGTCTCAGGCTCTGCTGATATACATATAGATTCAAAAGAATATCCCTCAACACAGAGACCTACCTGTCTTGAGAAATTGTTGAATGGATCAGGAGCATGATCGATGCAAGTCAGGAATGTAACTGAGGGTAAGATTTATAAGCTTCAAAGACCTCATACCGTATTATAGTGTCTGGTCATTGGTACCTGGACGAGAACAATAAACTGTCAGATTTCAGGCCACATCTTCAGTATCAAAATGGATGAATAATTACGAGGAGAAGGGAGAAGGATAAATATTAACCTTTTTAATAGATGACCCCTTGATCAGAATACTTACTTCATAGTATGAATGCACATAATACCAGCCAGGATGTTATCAACAAACATAGACCCGACTCAAGAAAACATGTGCTTGGTTCGTGGCGAATTAGGTGTGCGGTATTACCCCACCTTCCCCAACCTACTACTTTTATTCAAAATAAAATACCTTTCATGGACGAATACTTGCATTTACTTTACTTACATTGCCGTATGATTATTTTATTATACATATAAGCTCTGTTCACATAACACCTAAAAGCGAGAGTGTCCCAGGATTACTTGATTTCATTTGATGACACCATGACTGCAACATAATTACACTGACTTCATTCAGATTACATGATGATTGCAAATATCTAATATATAATACTTGTCAGAATATTCGTATTTATTTTCATTTGAGGGTATGAAAATACTCATTTCTTCTCCAGCAAGCCTTTGCATTTCATCGATATTTTTATCCAAATTTTTTGAATAATAGTAGTAGTAGTATCGAAATCGCAGAGTGGTGTGATGTTTTTAAGGCATTCTGGGATTTTTACAACCATTTCATTTTCTACTATGTGCCACATCATTATCAAAATCCATGCTTTTTTAAATAAAACTGGAAAAGGATGAAATAAGATGGTAATTTTTTACATAAAAGTTGTATCTAGGGTTGTGTACTGTTGAGTAAGCTGTATAGCTTGGGTCTACGTTTATAAAATAAATTGTTCATTCATAATACAATAAAGGACTTCGCATGTTACTTTCTTAACAATTTTAACGTTAATTTGTATTACAATTATATGAAATTTGGTATATAGATAGGGTTCTAATTTTTATTAGATTATCTATATATAAATCTCGAACTCGGAGACTTAATAAAGTTGAGGATAACATATCAAACACGTGTTGTTGAAGTAATGAAAACTGTAATTGAACACACAGTATAAAATACAACACCTATTTACAATTTCTATAACTATTATAATACCTGAATCAACACAATTGTCGGTTCTATGTTTAAAATTATAATTCACAGAGTAACGTAGAATATTCAGCTCTGTCATAAATATACGACCAACGCCAAAGAAGATTTCTCTATCTTCTTTGCTAACGATATCCAGTGACTCCCACTCCCTGGTGTCTGCGCACAGGTATCTCAGACCCAGTCACCTTTGGTCCCGTACGTGACCTCTATGTGACCAAGTTTGATAGGGCGTCAAACTTACATCCGCCCATTTCAGGCTGAGGGGTTGGAACAGAAGATGTATGATAGGGAATTTATTTACTAGCATTGAAGATATTCGATTCTCTCTTCTTAAATCCACTCTCAATAATATATATTAATTCAGATAATTTTCCTTTTATTTTGTATGGGCCCGTTCAAATTGGGTCCAATTTATTTCTGTTTAACTTATTACCATTTTCTATATATATACTATATACTTATGAGCTTGAGTGGTTGTACTTGGGGATTTGCGTTAGAACCTTCTTTATCTTTATTTTGTTGTTCCTCCTCATGTGGTAGTTGTAGCAGTGAAGGATTTGGGATTAGTGTTTGAGGACATGGAAGAACAGTTAGGGAGGTCATAATTGGTGTGGATGAGGTTTCTGGAACTTTTTTTTATATTAGCAATATTTCGTTTCATGGTTTTCCCATTTCCATGAAGTGTCAGCTCATTTCCGTTTCTGTATATTACATCGTATACTGTAGGATCAAAATTTGGTGTTAACTTATTTTTATAAGCTATGTTCTTCACGAGAACTTTATTTCCAGGTTAAATCTCGCTAGACGTAGCTCCTCTTCTACTGTCTTCCTTTCTTTTTCCTATTTCTTTGTTTACCAAGTTCCTATCGTATGTTTAGCAATATCTCTTAAATTCCTTAAAGTTGGTGGCATTATCTACCTTTGTAATTTCTGGAAGTCCCAGTCGACAGAAAATTTCTTCCAACGCCCTAATTACCGTTTCAGAACTGGTACTTTTTGTGAAAACAGCTTCGACATAGCGAGAGTAGTAATCAATAATCACCAGTAAGTATTCTTGGTTTGGTTCACCTGACATGTAGTCGAGTGCTACGTATTTCCATGGCCCTGATGGTAGCTTGTTCCTGGTCATTGGTGAGGGCTTGTTTGGTTGTGAGATTAAGAGGCAATCAATGTAAGTTTTTATATGTTTCTCGGTTTCTCTATCTATTTGTGGCCACCATACTTTAGAACGTAGACGGCCTTCATGACAGTTTCTCCTGGGTGACGCTCATGTGCCAATTTTAGTGTCTGGACTCGAAAATTGCAGGGAATTACAATTTTATTTCCTCTAAGGAGCAAAGGACCCATACAGGTCAATTCTAAGCGAAGGTGGTAGAATGGACTTTTATCATTAAGTGACGATGAATTTTCTGCTATCTTGTTTATTGCTTCTACTATTTGAAGATCATATCTACTTTCAGATATCACTTTGGACATAGAGAGTGCCCTGGGGATGGTTTCACTGATCGTCATATGTATGTGGTGTTCATTCGGTTCATCGAAGGTTTCGTCTGTTTGTAATGAACACAATCTTGAGAGAGGATCAGCAATATTTTATTTTTCAGACTTGTGTTTGATTGTGAATTTAAAAGCTTGTAACAACAACAACAACAACCATCTTTCTATACTTGCAGGAGGTCTTGATGTGGGCTTAAATCTAGCTACTAACGGCTTATGGTCAGTAACTACTTCGAACTCTATTCCAGGCAAGTAAAAATAGAACCTTTCAATAGCCTATACTAAGGCTAAACTTTCATGGAACGAAACGAAACAAATTTAATTCACTCTCTATTTGTATGGCTGCGTTGTCTAATCCGAACCATTTAAAATAAATTGAAAAACCTTTATCTAATCCACTTACATTTCCTTATATATCAAATCAACCAAGAACTTAGGTATTTATGTCTAACATCGAGACATTTTAATAAAAATAACTACCTACACGTAGTTATCTGTTCACCCATAGCGAGATATTCGTCGTTTCATGTATATTTCTCTTTTAAATATTACAAAAACAAATGACTATTTGATTTTATTCTGCTTGAATAATATTATTTGTTGATAATAACATTATTTATATAGCATTTACCTCGTCGCTACTTGTGGTAATCCAATAATAACAATCACAGAATTTCTTACAATACTTTTATTTCAATAAGCATTTCCATGCCACAAACCACAACCCAATGATCAATAATAATAATAATAATAATTCGTCTTCCCATCCTCTCTCAATCTGCGCAGCATCAGTCTAAACCCAACAATATCTCATCTCTAAATGACTCGCTCTTAACTACGAAAAATGAAAATTGTCTCGTTATATTGAACATTTTACGGTACAGTAATAATAACTTCGGCTTTTGAAATTCCTGAAGTCATTTTAATGTTTCTACCCCCACTTATATTTTTATGTAAATTTAGCTTTTTCCAAAATTTATAATTCATCAAGGATACATTGGCTCCCGAATCATAAAGACCAATTGCTGTTTTATTGTTTATTAAGATTTTCAGTTTTATAAGTGGGGTCACTATTTGTTTTTTGCTTCCTCCGTGAGAGAAATCGCATCTTGAATTTCTATCTTATTTGCTACTTTAATTTTATCATTTCTACTCAGTTTTTGATGTGCGGTTTTTGTACGACACATTTGCTCTGGATGGAATCTATTAGGCAATCCGGCATTTTCGCAATATGAACAAGGGTTATATTTGAACTGAGTTTTGGTTTTCTCATCGCTTTTTAAATTTAAATGATTATTAAATTTATTTATCGAAGGTTGTGTTTGTCAAAGCGTGTGACATTAAATTGTCTATGTTTGCCATTTTTTTTTGTTTAATTGAGATCTCACAAAATGAGATAGAGCTATTACTATTAAGTTAATTTGAGAAGAAATAGTTAGATCTGAATCTACATCAATTAGCATGTTTCTTTTTTTAAAGCAAAATTTATGAATGGGCCATTTAAGTACTTAAACGTGTAAGCATACGCGATTTCCGACAATGATTTTTGGCTGAACGTCTACAAACGAATTATTCCAGAATTCCAAGGCATGAGTTAATGAATTTTTCTTTAAAAATATTGAAAATCATTCTAAAGCTGGACCTTCTAGTAATAATCTTAAAACTTCTGGGAATCTGTTTTCCTTCTCCAATCGTTTACATTCTGTTCCATCCATTTTTTTTAGTTTAATGTTTTTTGAGATGAGAATGGATTTGTTTTGTGGGTGACGTGTTTTATATTGCATCTTATCATTTACATTATGTTAACAAGATGTATTAGCATTCCGACAATTATGATGTCATCTTGCAAGCTGTACCTCAAAAGTGCAGAATTGCATATTTATATAATGTTACAAGATTAGTTAGTACCTTAGATTAAGTCAGTCTACATGTAACTTTGATTCAATAAACTTCTTGTAAATTAGAATTAAAATATTCTTTTAAAAATCGGTCCGTCGGATTGCAAATTATAAGTCGTGTGTAATGTATTGTTTGGAAATAAAAGATTATATTGATACTTTTATTTATTTTCTACATAACAACTATCTCGTGATGCTTATTGAATATGTTATGATATGACATACTTGCTTGACGTCTGACGTGTGTCATGTCTTAAGGCGCGTTTGCAGCGTGGTGTAAGGCCCACGTTACAACATGATTTCAGGAATGGAAGGTTGCAATGAAATCGGGGAATCAGTTCGAATCGCCTCTAAAATAATACCCATTAAAAACAACATTATCTTCATCATCCAAATAAACTTGTCTTAGGTGAAAAATTTCTGGTTGACCCATCAATTGAATTGTTTTGACTTTTACCACCGTGGTTTTTGCGTCCATTGCCTCGGATGCGAAATGGAATCTTGCCTTGATGTCGTCCATATTGTGTTGATTTATAAGTCTTGAACTCAGAGACTTAATAAAGTTGAGGATAATATATCAAACATGTGTTGTTGCAGTAATGAAAACTGTAATTAAACACACAATATAAAATACATCACCTATTTACAATTTCTATAACTATTATAATACCTGAATCAACATAATTTTCGGTTCTATGTCTAAAATTATAATTCACAAAGTAACGTAAAATATTCTGCTCTGTCATAAATATACCACTAACGCCAAAGAAGATATTTCTCTATCTTCTTTACTAACGCTATCCAGCGACTCCCACTCCCTGGTGCCTGCGCGCCGTGTTTCTAACAGGTATCTCATACCCAGTCACCTTTGGTCCCGTACATGACCTTTAGGTGATCAAGTTTGATAGGGCTTTCAACTTACATATATAAGTGGCTTCCTTGACAAAACGCGCGGGTGTCACCCTCGAGGTCCATAAACTTTTTCTTGAATAGTTCGGCAGATTTGGATAAAAATTTACAAAAATCGATTGGCGATACTGGCATTTTAAATGGATGTGAGCCTTGAGGTCCACAATAGCTATTTCGGGAATGGCTCCGCAGATTGCGATACAAATTTTAATATGGGATTTGGAGGTCAAGATGCCGACTGATGATGCAGCTGAGTTCTGGTATGAGAAATCGATTGGCGATACTTTCATTATTAAATGGGTGTGACCGTCGAGGTCCACACTAGATATTTCGGGAATGATTCCGCCGATTGCGATATAAATTTCAGTATGGGATTTGGGAGTCGAGAAGGCGATTGATGATACAGCTGAGTTCTGGTATGCTTCACATTCTTATTTATTTTGAAATCTGTAAATTATGAGCTATGTTAACGATAAAGCAATATTTACCGATCTACCGATCGCAATACATTTTAACTAGGAATAGATTTTTGAACTAAGATTAAACATTCTTAGTAACTCTTATAGACCCACTCTAAATCCTGTGTTACCCGAGCAAAGCTCGGTCGCCAAGATATTATACTTATACTTGTCATTGCTTTCAGGTTCAAATGAACATTTGGTAGGTCGAGAACATTTTGTTTAACAGAAGTGACTAGAGATGAAATACACAGAAATAGATAGGGCCTCTTACACAGTAGATTTTCTGTTTTTTCTATATGTACATCAGCATCTTACTTCTACTGGCAAACGGTTATAAATTTTGTTTCAGAATGAAGAGAGCTACGACGGTTAGAATATTATTATCTATGAGTAGTTGCCTGCATGAATCCCGTGGTCGAATTTTACTAAAATTTCTAATTGCTCCTTTTTGTATTTTAAAGACCGAGTCTTGAATATTTATTGTTCGATTTTCTACTAAGAAAAATAACGAAAAACAGTTAGTTCTAGATACACCAATTGAAGTAGAGGTAGAAGCGGTGGAATACGAATATATAAATTAACGTTATATAAGCTTAATTAAGGAAAATTCTAATTTAGAAATGAACTACTTCATGAAATTATGACAGAAAACATTTTCATAATATTATAAAAAGATTCGGGCTGTGGCAAAATGATGGTCATTTGAGGCATATTTGAGCATGCGCAGTAGAACCTCAAATTAGGGCGTCAATTGTGTTGTCTGCATCTGGTAATTTGAGATAAGTGCTCTGTTTACCTTGCTCGATTTGCGACGTGACGTTAATTGTGGTCGGAGCACTATAACGAGTCTCGCCAGTAAGTACTACAGTACTACCAATGACTAAACCTCAAAAGTACCAAAGCTTAGGCAACCCCCACAGAGGATTGCACATGATTACATTGTGACTACATATTAAATACATAGTAATTACACATAACTGCATGATAATTACTGCTGACTACCCATGATTTAACAAGACTTCATAAAGACTTCACCGAATTAAATATGATTACACGTGATTTCAAGGTGATTTCTTTGGAACTGTCCTATAACTACAATAAGTGGTAAGCCCTCCTACAACAAACGAGAGCTCTGCTATCTCTTGTGGAAAATAGCCGCATCTGATTATTTTTATTGGAACATTTTCTTCCATAAGAATTGCAGTTCTATATATGTCTCTGTTCTCTGGTGTTAGGATATTAGTGAGAAAAACTCATTGAGTTAGTATTAGGAGGGGAGATGACATGTGCATTGGGACTTCTTTGCAAAAATGGCATCACTTCATAGACGTACAGATCTTCTCTAACTTGCACAGTGTCGGATTCAAGTTAATTAAATGCGTAAAAAATATTCAGTAATATTGTATTCATATACCTAGGTTCCACCTTCAATACACTTTAAAAATAATACAAATAAAATAAATACATTTATTAATAAACTCTTCTCAACAGAACTATGCTTTCTTGTCTTTCGTTTCTGTGATTTCTCTCCCAGTTGCAATTTTCCAAATATTAATTGCAGGCTTTTCAATCAGTAAATGAGCCAATAATCCTAGTAACAGAGATAATACCAGGTCGGTTGCTAATTTTTGGATCTGAAATATGATGTATTTAACTTTTGTGTTCAAAATAACCAATAATTATTGTTTGAATTGATTTGTGAGCGAGAATGATAATCATTTCTTTAAATGACTTACCAATGTTTCTGCAGTGAGATTGATAATGTTCTTATATAGGGACTGCGCTGGAAAAACAGCTATTAAATGGTATATGTACACGCAATATCCAATTTTGGCCAAAATCTCCAAGGGTTTTGATTCATATATAGCTTTTATTGGACCTGAAATACCATACTTTATGTTTACCTCCTATCGAAGTTTATAATAAAAGGAACTTAAGTTATTAAAAAAAAGTTTCTTACGAAAATAATTAACAAACTACTTTCGTATTAGATATCTATTATACCTCCAATATCGAAGGACATTCCTAGAATGCCTACAGCTATTCCTAATGTATATATCGGTTTTAATGAACCACCAATCAAAGCTTTCATCAATGGAGAGTAAAGACTTTCATAGAAACATATTGTAGCGTCGAGAGAAGGCATCCCAAAGAACAGAATCAGCCAAATTAAATCTAGAATCTATAATAAAATTGATTAGAAACATAACTCTCACATATGTTATTGGTAATATAAATCCCAGTTAGGCTTATCAATATGACAACAAATATGATTAATGAGCATCTGTATAGAAAATTATTAACAATTATTTTGACTAAACATGAAATTAAATTTTATAATAATAGGCAGCATCAGGTTATTAATAATAAATTATGTTGAAATTATTTGGTTGTGTTTCTTATTTTGAAATATAAATAATAAAATAGAAATATCTTGAATCAAACTTCGAGCAGTCTCTCCAAGGGAGACAGATACACAAGTTAAACTTAGACATATAGAAAATGAACCAATGCAACCTTCAAACAAAATCAAAATTATCTAAAAACAGTCTTGACCACGTCGCTATTTAAAAAAAGATAAATCAATATCGGTTCATCCTTTCCGGAGCTATGAGGCCCCAGACAGATATACACATTAAATTCGATTAAAGTAAAAGCTAAGCTAAGCTAAAAACACTGTCAACAGCTTTGACCCAAATAAACGAACAGGTCACCTATCAAACAAAAAAAAAAAATTATACCCTAATTAAATATGCAAGACCTGTACAAGGTGGTCCTAATATCTTGGAACTTTTGAACAAGTTTTAAATACCTTTATTGGTTTTGTTTATCTAGCTCACCCTGTTAAGGCTCATTATTGGCGAAATACAATGTAATTCGCTCATAATATTACATCTAAGTAAGGTCATGAGCGTACCTTCAGGCAAGGGCAGTGACTAATGATTTTATTTAACTTTTAGGAGAGAATTGCTAAATGAGCCTTCGGAATATAATTAACACTACCTACAGTAAATTTGAATTGATAAATTTATAAAAAATATGAATTTATGAAAAATACAGGTAGATTTTATGTTAGAAAGATCTATTTTCTAATCATAGAAAGATTTCATGCTCGTTATCGGAAAGAGACTAATCGAAGAAACTTTCTTCATTTCGCACGTTTATAATCAGTGGTTCGATCGTTTAGTCTATACAGTGATCTATATCCCATATTTTTTCTTAAATCTTTATTACATGTTTAATACATTTGACCACTTTTCTCCATCTACGTATTTCACTTACAGTACCTGAACATTTTTCATTTTAAATGTGGTACTATGTCTCGTCACGTAAGCTTTTACTTGCACCCATATTAACTCCGTCAGGTTTCTATTCACAGTGCTATGAGGGCAGTCTAAGCAGGGTACAGTCACATAGCGCTTTTTGCCATTTCATCGATGACGTGTTTGTTAAAGCGGTGTTTATAAGCCTGGATTATTGCAATAAGTTCTTTTTGCCATATTGACATCAAAATTTATTTCTTTTTCCAAAAGCCACCGTATGAGATCTGCTTCCACTACTCGGTAACTTTTCACATTTTTTTTTTAATGATAGCTGGCGTTGTCCATAACTATTACAGAACATTTTACTTACTGTTTAGCCATAATTTAACCAGGTTTCATCAAGATAAAATATTAGTCTATTCACATTCTGGTATTTTCTAATAAATCATAAGTAATTTCTCCGCCAACTTACAATTTCAGTCCTGTCGATCTGCAGATCGATTTGATAACAATGACTTTAGAATCAAAAATGGTAGGTAGCCAGGTAAAACAATGAAAACTTTTCAGCAGATAATAAGAGTGCAGGTTCTTAGAAACATTAAGCTAGTTACAAGGCAGAATAAATGAACTATATATAAAATTCTGAAATATTTTATACATATATATGTTACAGTGAAAGTAAGAAATCAAGTGAATATGTGAAATGACTAGTGATTATATACATTCACTGAAAAAACTCGTTAAAGTAAGAAACAGGGTAACAAAGAATAGCGAGTTAACACATTCCCTGGGGAATGTATAAAATTACTAGTTATTCTATATAATTCCGGTAACGTATCAGTAATTGCTTTAGTAAGATAATAAAAACTTTATTCTGAAACTACACTAGTATAACAAACTGAAAATAAAATTCGAACATAACTTACTGAAATACTTATAGTAAGATAATAAAAGTATTATTCTGAAACAACACTAGTATAACAAATTAAAATCAAAATTCGAATATAACTCTCTGAAATACTTATGTATAAGTAATTTATCTACTCTACGGTAACACTGGACGGCTATAGAGAAAACTATATTGTATGTTATTTGTTGCAACAAGGCAATGAACTATGACATTTAGAATTGCATAGTTTTTTTGCTTTTTACACAAACATCGATGGGTTTGGCATTTTTTCTTGCAAGAGCATTTTGCAAAACCCTGCCCAGTTCCTGTAGACTGTAAGTTGGCCACGGATCGTAAGGAAACTTCTCTGTCTTGAGGAGCTTCTTCTAATCGGACAATATTTTGAGGACAGCAACTGAATTGAGACCTGAAAATGTATAATTAAAATTTTTATTGCCGATATACAGATGAACTTTTCTTACCGGGCGTAAAGTTGTTTCAAAATACCGTCTTTGGTACCCAACTTGTAGAAACCGTCTTCCGTTATTTTTAACACAATGCCCAAAATTGATCTTGCATCACCTCTGCCCCTGTCAACTTCTGGTATAGGAATGCGAACCGTTGTTCCAATATCAGCCTGTGGGTGCAATTTGTCAGATCTGCACTTCATTTTTTTTGCTTGCTGCTTCAAACCGTCGAATGACTCTTCTCTTTCTTTCTGGATTGCTTGTTTTTTACTACATATATTGCAGATATCATCATTTCCACAATCCCCATGCAAATAACATCCACATAGAACACACTGTTTTGCTTCAACACAATTCAGCTGACATACAATACACTGATATCTATAATAATCTATAATCTCAATTTACCTTGCCTTTGATTCTCCTCATTATCGTTTTGAGCCTGAAACAAAATGTCGTTTAAATTATTTTCGGTTTCTTCGGCTACTACCAAAATGTTATCATCTGAAACTGTTTCATTGTTTTCTTGTTGTGAAGGTGATTCTGTTGAAGTTTTAGTTGATTCAATAATTCTTTGAAGCTTCTCTTCATCTTCAATGTTTGCCAAAGCTTCTTGCGGTATGCAGGATGTAGTTAAACCAAGTTTCATGGGACACCCGAAAAGTGCTTCATACGGAGACCTCTTAATGCCCGAATGTAAAGCTCTGTTTTTCATTAATTGAACAAATCGAATTCCTTCGCTCCATTTTGAGGTGCAATTGTCCTGCAACCATGTGGTGATCATATTCTCAATATCCTGATTGGCCCGTTCCACGCTGCCTTGACTCTGGCTATGTCGCGGTTTTCCATGGACGATTTTAAGGTCAGACCAAATAACTCTTAAATTATTGATAATTTGGTTGACGAATTCTCTCCCATTATCTGACTGAAGTACACTTGGAGCACCAAACAGTGTAAAAATGTCAATTAAATTAGTGGCGACTTCCGCAGCTTTCTTTGACGTAAGAGGTCTTAAAATACAAAATTTTGTCAGGTGATCTTGATAGACCATGATAAATTTATAATTTCCATCTGGATGAGATTGGAAATCAATCAGCTCAACTTGACACCTAGAGTTTAATTCGTCAAATAGCAGAGGTTTGACAACAATACCTTTTCTTTCCTTCTTTTGTTTCTGTTGGCAGGGCTCACAAAGGTTTAAGAACAACATAACGTCTTTATAGGTCACATTTTTGTATCTCTTCTTAACTTCTCTCATCATTCTGTCACGACCACCATGTCCGATAGAAGTGTGCACCTTTAGTAAAATTTCATAAAGTTCACTGTCGTGCACATAATATTTGATATCAGATCCCTCTTTTAGAGGCACAATTAATTTTGTAACTCCATCCACTTCCAAAACATCATAAGTTTTCAGCACTCTGTAATCACTAGGTTCCTTCTTTATTTTTAGTTTTGCAGTCAAAACTTTGCTTATACACTCATTATATTTATCTTTCGACAACCATACACTATTTGTATTTACTAATGCCCTTTCTTCGCTAAGCTTACGGTTGTATGCTTCCATATTAAAATTACAAAGCACAAAAAGGCGAAACGATCTCAACCGTATATTATATTGTTTTCTAGGTTATGTGCAATCTGATTTCAAGCGGCATTTTACTTCAACTAGAGACAAACAGTAACAGTACAAAATCACTAGTGGAAGTAGGTAAATTGAATTGGAACCTACTTTGACTAGTCCTTTTAGTAAATATGTAGAATCACTAGGTATAGTATACATTCCCTAATTTCTTACTTTCACTGTAACATATACAACAACAATATAAATATTTAGTGCACACCTCTGAAACGAGCCGTGAAAAATTATTTATTACTCTATATCCTTTCCGATAGACTATAGCTAAATTGGTTCATCAGTTTTGGAGCATCTCAAAGTATATCGTTTTGCTTTTTACCTCAATAAATAAACATTAGATAAACACCTTGTAAATTCTTACCTGCCCCACCCAGGGTTGGCTCTGGCATGCGTCGGCCAGTGCTAGTATAGCAATTAATTTATAATAATAATTTATTTAAATCGTTTACGTGTAGGCAAAACCAAGACGATATACTTTTAAAATAAATTTGTTGGAATTTTATTTCCAATAAAACAGTCGCTTCGAAAAGAAATAGCTAGTAATTATGATTTGTACCTGGAGTCCGCCTCTGGTGTTCTGTCATAAAATATCTAGAAGTCCGGTTTCTTATCACAGTTACATATGCAAATCGTTTATTGAGGTAAAAGGCAAGACGATATACTTTGAGATACACTATACATCCTCACAGATATACCCATCAACCTTATGACACCCCTCTGTTTGCGTCATGGGTTAATTAGAACTCAGTGGTATCAAATATTCTGAAGATTTACCTTATTTTTGGGTATTTTTGCTTCCTTATACTTGAAGTATATCGAACCAAAAATAAGTCCGATTCCATAGCTGGCATAGTTAGAATACAGAGACAGATGTAATGCATACGATTCTTCTGATTCCAGCGACTTATGGGGATGACAGTCCCTGAAGAAAATAAGTAGAAGTAAAAAATCAATTCCTTTAATTCAATATTATTGTACGTATATCCAACTTAGATTTCTATTATTTATACGAGGGAGAGTCAAAAAAATATCAGCCGAACAAAATAACATTACAGGAAAATTTCACTGGTTTTTAACATAGTCTATTTCAATGTTTACATATTTTTTTCCACCAGTGGGGAGGTTGGATTATTTAAGTATCTATTTAAAAAAAGGTTGAAGGTGTGTCTTCCAAACAAATACACCTCTCTACGTCTTCATCGTTCTGAAAACGCTGTCCATCTAGACTTCATTCTGGGACCCAAATAGATGAGTCATAGAGGGACAAATACGGGCAGCATTGATTTGTTTTGTACAATCAAACACTTGTGCTTGACAATGTTGTTCCCATTAAACTTTGCTGGGCTTAACACCTTCGACAGATGTAATTTTTTAATATCAACACCTAAATTGATGTTTCAGTAGCTGAGGCTGATGATTTTGGACCGACGAACCCCGAACGGAGGAGGAAATTGGTCTCATTTTCGTAAAAACTCAAAACAAAAGGGGGCAAATTTTCTCGAAAATCGAAAATTCGAGATGCCAGAATTAAAGATAGGACAATATCCGGATACGTTTAAATTGAACATTTTTTCAAAAGAGTTACGGTTTTCGAGCTACATTCATTTTAAAACCTCACATATAGGTATTTTTGTTATGTGGAAGGGTAGATTTCTTTCGAAAACTGAAAATTTTTTGATACCACATGAAAGACAATAATACGTGTATCAACATTTATAAAGAACATTTTCTCCTTAGAGTTACGGTTTTCAAGATAAGCGGTGGTAGAATGGTTAATATTTGAGCGTATTTCCGCAGCGATGTTCTGAGATCTCTACATAATAACAAGGACAAGTATATACGTGGGTAATAAGATATTAGTGGTCAACGTTCAACGATTTTTGTGACCAATGTTACACTCAAAAGTCTGAAATAAATACTTTTTTACAAAAAACTGGACCGACGTTATTAGTTGGTGCACTGAAAATTACGAAATAATATTAATTCTATTTGTGCTGGTACTTGTGAAGTTGGTGCCAAAAGTTATCAATCTAACTGCATCTGCACAACTTCAAAAGTAACAGCACCAATAGAATTAATATTATTTCGTAATTTTCAGTGCACCAACTAATAATGTCGGTCCAGTTTTTTGTAAAAAAGAATTTATGACCTGTCAGATTAAAATGTATGAGTAGGTACAAAAAATTATTATTGAGATGGAGTACATTAGGTTTCGTTTAATGAAAATAAATAGGTATATTTTTTATGTAAAGTAGTTATTATTTTTTTTGGTTCCTCACTAGCAATTGACATCTGAATGAATTTTACTGTTGACACGGCAATAGTTCGTAAAAACACGGCAATTTTCAATCACGCGCACGGCTATGAAATCCTTCTGGTTGACAGCACTGGTAATTTTACATTGTTCAATAGTTCGTGTAACGTCGTGTTTGGACATAGCTATATGGGTCAAACAAAGCCAGATCGAGACCTTAACAGAGGCTTCTCCCATCCTCTAATAGCCCCATTTAACACCTCGACGTAGCTTCTAAATCCTCTCAGCACCTTCGACACAAAAACAAAAATCTGGTTTATATTATTTGAGTCACCCTCGTAAAACGATGGGTGTTCCTCAGATACTTAATATTATTTATATTTGGTGATAAAACAATAAATAATATTATTAAAAAAGCATGTTATTGTTATTTTATCTGTTCACGAATTAAAGTTTATACTCGAAGAGTTGTCTTTTTAAAAACAATTTATTGTACTAAAATTACATATAGATGTTTAAGCAACGAATTATAATTACTGACTAACTACAAATAGCGTAAAGCGCGTATATATAATAAAATAGGATAATGCTGCGTAAGCAGATCTTGCTGGATGGATGGTACTGTAATTCCTCCCCCATTAGATTCAGCTTCCGGTTTTCAAAGAGGAAGTTGAACATCTTGGAGTTCCATGGATCGTCTTCTTTGAATAGGTACATCATGCTGGTTGTGAATGCATCTTTGTAGGATTTTCTTGAACAATGCATATGACAAAACAGATGCAATAATTCCATACGTCATGATGGTCCAGGCGCTAGGAATCAACGAGATTTCATCGGGATTCTGGAGTATCGGATTATTTTGGATGAATGATGTTTTAATCTTTTGAAGGTCATCTAGTTCCAGGTGTTCTAGATGGATATTGGCTACGTTGACAGTTTGTGAATCTTCCTCAAAATGTATTTCTGGAAGAAGGATGGGTTGGCCTGAAGATTGAATTTCTTCATTTCTTATTGACCCGAATTCGCTGATTGCTTGACAATTTTTGGGAATGTCAAAGAGGTGTGTGCCTATAAGTCGTAGGATTTCTTCTTGTTCGTTGCATTGTAGATGAATGGTCTCTTCGGATGGGAATAGGCAAATCCATTGATTGGTTTTGTTAAGTTTTCTGATTGGAGGTCGTGGTATTGTGATTAATGTTTGTTGGCAGTTTAAAGTATTTCTGGGGTCAAGTATTTGAACTTCGCAAGGACTATTTGGGATGATATTTTGTTCAAGTTCAATATTGTCACATATGAACATCTTTTGGTTGAGTTCCATGCAAGAGTTGTCAAATAATGAATATTGCAATCTATTTCTTACAACAAATTTAGTTCTTGGAATAATTGCTTTAAACTGACCTTTAAAGAAGACTGGGATTGGGTACAAGTGATATAGTTGGAATTCGTCAGGGAAAACAATAGGAATTCGTAAAATATAATTGATTCTATTTCTAAGAATAAAGCAATCTACCTTTATGATTCTTTCAAATAATAGTGTAGTTTCTAGTGATATTTCTAGAGGTAGTTGGTTTTTATCCAATTTTGACTCCAAGGATTTAAGTTCGTGATATAAATCTCTGTTCTTAATTATACTAGGGTGCATAATACCCAGCTGAGAGAAAGAAAAAGAGTTCTCAATATCTTGCATGATTGAAATTATGATTTCATATAGGTTAATGACTTGAATCAATGTATCTTTTATGTACATACTATTCTCTCTATAAGTAGTGCCTTGGACTATTGCTGAAATTTGATCGAGCTTAGTATCCAATAAATTTTCATTATGACTTATTTGCTGAATTGTCCGATTAAATTTATCTATAAGAGATATTGCTAGAGTGTTGTGATTCTTTATATTTATTGCCAACTTATTTTCATTTGTCTGAAGAGATTTGATTAACCTTTCATAACGTTCACCATCATTAGCGTCTAAATTTCCAGATATTGATTTGAATATTGAGCCAAGTACATTAATCATTTCTCTCTTGATTCTTTGAGGGTGAGGAAGAATTTCGTTAAGTTTATCTTCAGCTTTTTCTTTAGTGAAATTCAATATTTTTAAATAGTTAGATGCGTCCTCAAGATAATGTTCATTCTGGTAAATTAATTTTGTCAAGCTGTTGCATTTTCTATCTAGTTTGTTGACTTCGTTGATAACTGGATTGAGGTCAATGTAATGGTATAATGAATGACGATGGTGTATAATTTTTGCTGATCCGAGTTTGAGGGGAATCAACCCAGGGTTATGTTCGAGGTTGCTTACTGTGATGGATTCCCGCATTGCGAAGATTCCGGGTAATCTGAAAACAGGATCGTGCTACTTACTTATCAAATGAATATGATACTTTAAGTGGTCGTTTTATGTTCGACATATGTATCTTATCATGTTCTTTAGATTTTACAGTTTTTCTAGGGTAATTAATACTTGTGAGATAAGTGGCCTTTTTGAATTTGTTAGCCTGTTTCTGACGTATATTATTTTTCACATATACTTTTGGCTGCAACTGAAACAGATCTGGCGTATCGCGTTTTTCATTTACCTTCTCTGCAATTTTTTCTTTCTTATCTATAATATCTCTGTTGATTTTAGCATAGAGCATTTTAGTCGCTCCTTATGCTGATTTACATAATCATTAAGAAGAATCTTTTCAAGATCTAAATTAAAGGGTTCATTATCAGAAATATGGCCACTTATGACGTCTATTGGTTTTAATTTTGTTACTGAATGTATTGAGTTGTTATATGCAAGTATCGCGTAAATCATTTTCATTTTCGCAGGGGTTTTCAGGAAGCCTCTGGTATTCAATAGACGTAAATGCTCGATGATTGTACTGTGGAATCTTTCAATAATCCCATTTGACTGTGGGTGGTTAGGAGAACAGAAATGGGTGTTGATTTTATGAAGAGCTAAAAGTTCACTAATTACCGAATTCTTAAATTCGGTGCCGTTATCCGTAATAATTAATTTAGGTATACCATGATGAGAAAAGTATGTTAGTATATTATCTGCGATTTCTGTAGCATTTAAACTATTTACAACGTATGCTTGAGCGTACTTAGAAAAACTATCAATTATTGTTAAAAATTTGGTTTGTTCAAATGTAAAAGAATCTAAGTGGATAATTTCAAATGGTTTTGTGGCTGTTGGCGTGACGTTGATCTGCATTCTTATTGGATTTCGCTCATACTTAGACTGTTGACAAGTTTCACATTGATTTATAAATGTTTGGATAGAGTTTCTCATACGCGGCCAGTAATACTTATCCTTTAATTTTAGCAAGGTTTCATCTATTCCACGATGGTTTGATTTTCCCTCATGGTAATTTCGAATAGTTTCTTCTATGTTATCTTTGTCCGTCACGTCTATCAATTTCTTCCCACATTTTTGAATTTGATCGAGGGCCATTTGAAATTCACCTGAACTGCTGTAGCAAAAGGCTCGTACATACAATGATCTTCAAAGTAAAGGTGATATTGTACTCCAGGTGCTACATATTCCTTTATAAAATTTACGATGTCTTGTTCCATATTATTTTCTGATATTTGTACAGTTATCCTTTGTTTTTTATCGAATAATTTCGTTATTTTAGGCTTAGCAGGAGAATGGAAGACACTATTAATAATAATTTGGTTATTGCCAAAATTGACTGCATAGTCCACGATTGGGATAAGAGTGGTGGGGTTCTGTTCTGCATTAGAATGGATGGTATTGTCGTCAGATCCTTCTTGATTTTCATGTTCATCGTAGTCATCCATAATTTCATCATCTTTGTCAAAGTTCACTTTCACTGAAAGATTGTCCATTTCTTCCTGTTTTGATGACTGTCCAAGTTCTTCGTTGGTATGAAGAGTTTCCCGTTGAATATCGTTTGATTGATCTACGGGATCCAAAAATTCATCTAGGTCTGGATATTCACAAGGAGATGGTATAGTTATGGTGTCGCTGTTTAGATATTGAGGACGCAACGGTGTCTGACATTCATTGTTCTGAGGTGTTCCAAAAGTTATGTTTTCGTGGTTTTGAAATCCAGGATATTCTTTAAGCACATCGTCGAGCTTATCCCAAAATGTCTCTTTAGTATGAAGTTCTACTCGGGACAAGGCGTCTGCATTTGTATTCAATTTTCCTTTCTTATAAATTATAGTATAGTCAAATTCTTCAAGTTTTATTCTCCAGCGCATTAGTTTCGAAGAGGGATCTTTTATTGAAAATAGCCATTGTAAGGGTTTGTGGTCAGTGATAATGTTGAATTTGCGTCCGTACAAGTATGGTCTAAAGTATTTTGTGGCCCAGACTATGGCTAGAAGTTCCTCTTCCATGGTAGAGTAATTTTGTTCTGATTCGTTTAAGGTTCTGGATGCGTATGCTATAGGAAGGTCGTTATTTATTTGCCCTTGGGAAAGAACTGCACCTAGAGCTACGTTTGATGCATCTGTGGTAAGATTGAAAGTTTTTGTAAAATCAGGATACTGAAGAATTGGTTCGTTAATTAACACATTTTTACATTGTTCGAAACAAGTTAGGTACTCGACATTTAATTTGATTTCAGCTCCTTTTTTGAGACATTTGGTAAACGGTTTAGTTAAATTTGCAAAGTTTTTTATAAAGCGGCGATAATACCCAAGAAGTCCTAGGAAAGCTTTTATTTGTTTGGGGGTCTTAGGTATAGGAAAATTTTGAATAGCTCTAATTTTGTCTGGGTTTGGTTTGACTCCGTCCGGTGTGACGACATGTCCTAAGAAGGCGACTTCTTTCCGGAGAAATTCGGACTTATCCAATTGTATTTTGAAATTAGATTCCCTGAGCCTGTTGAACACGCACTTTAATCTCTCAATATGCTCTTGTAGCGAGGTAGAAAATACTATGATGTCATCTAGATATACCAAGCACTTTTCGTTCTGGATTCCACGTAGTATGTTATCCATCACGCGTTGGAATGTGGCTGGTGCATTTTTCAAGCCAAATGGCATACGAAGAAATTCGTAATGGCCATTTTCAGTGTTGAAAGCCGTCTTCTCTCTATCCTCGCTATCCATCTCGATCTGATGGAATCCACTGGCCAAATCTAAAGTTGTAAAATACTGACAACGTCCAAGCTTGTCTAGTAGATCGTGGATATTGGGCAGAGGATATTTATCACCGATGGTCTTCTCGTTCAAATTTCTGTAGTCGATGACTATTCGCCATTTCTGTTGTCCTGTGGCGTCAACCTTTTTAGGTACTACCCAAATGGGTGATGACCATGGAGAGTTACTGGGTCGGATGATGTTAGAGTCGAGCATTTGATTTATTTGCTTCTCTACCTCGTTCTTATAGATAAATGGATATCGGTATGTCTTACTATATACAGGCGTTTCATCGAATGTTCGTATATGATGTTTAACTTTACTGGTGAATGTGAGTGGCATATCTTCGTTATAAAATATATCTGAGTATTCATGGCTTAGGGCTATAATTTTTTGTTTCTCTTCAATGTTTAAATGATTAGTTCTAATTTTTGAAATATCTAATTGTTTATTCGATTCTACGTTATAATTACTTAATGAGGTGTTTATATCAACATTTTCTTGAAATTCTTCTACATAAATAGGTTCTGAAAGATCAAGCACCACTGTTTCATCTGTATTGTTGAGAATAGTTGTCACAGCTTTTCCGTTTTTAGCTGATGTAAGACATTCAGGTATTTCGCAATTGTGTATCTTTAAATGCGGTACAATGATATTACCATGTTAAACAGAAGTTCTTATCTCAACAACTTGTTCTACACGAGGGGATAAAGTTACATTGTATGATCTTGGATTTCCAACTCTCTGATAATTCAGTTTTATTTTCGCATAATTAATAAATTAATTAATAAGTAATTAATAAATGATTATTGAAATCAAGATTTGCTTTTAATAATTTGAAGTTATCGAGGCCAATCAAACCATCAAATACATTATGAAATTTGAAAAGGAAAAATTTCATGGTACCTTTCAAATTAAATATTTTTGAAATAGGTATGTCTGCGCTATACTTATGGGCAGATTTTTGAAAAACTGTTGACACTATAAATGGTTCATTACGAATACAATTTGGATAAAGTTTAAATGCTAAATTGGGATCGATGAATGACTTAGTCGATCCTGAATCAATTAGGAATTTGAGATTATATTCTGGAAATATTATAAATGGTAATTCATTTGATTCAGTTAGATTTAGTGATACAATTTGAGGTGTTATGTCTGATTTATGGGAAGGCTGGAAGGTTGAAAATTTTCATCTGAGTTTTCATTGGGATATGAGGCTGTATCATACCCTACATTATCGCAGGTTTGTTGAGAATCAAAATTATCAGGATATTCGTCGTAGTTATGTTCAAAATGTTCGATTTCATTGTACGTTTGGGATTGGTCTACTTCTGTATTATGTAATTCTTCGAAGGTAAAATTCGGAGGGCGTCTATCTGACGTGAAGAAGTTTCGTGGTTGGGTGGTATTTCTAGTAGAAATACTCATTGGAGTGGTTATATTTGGATTAGAATTTTGAGATTGTCTGAAGGTATTTCTCGTGGAGACACTCATCGGGGTAGGTTTATCAGGTTTGAAATTCGGATTAGGTTTGAATACGTTATCCCGTCTATTTGGGCCAAATACTTGGGCTTTTGTAAAATATTTGGGTGGTGGCAGATTTGGCCTAGGACGAATCTGTATTGGCTGTTGAGGGGAATTACTTTGATTCCGAAATAAGTTGTTGGGGGTGTGTGTATCAAAAGGGGCCATCTGATATGGTGGATTGAAGTTATGTGGAGGTTGTTTTTGGGGAATATTAGTTTTATATGTGGGAGTGTCTTTCGAAATGGTTTTATTGGTATATGATTGGAAGTAGTTCACATTTTCTTCTTGTAAGACAAATTGAAGAGCTTGATTTAAGGAAACAGGCTTCATACATCTGATAGAACTACCTAAGGGCTCTCGGAGTCCTGCTAGGAATGTTCTCAGAGCTAAATTTTGATAAAGTAATCTTTTAACTGCTTTTGCTTCTTCAGTACGTTCATGAAGGCTTACATAACTACAAAGTAAATTTAACATATGCAGAATTCGGTCATGGTACTTTTGTGGGTGTTCGTTGTGTGATTGTCTTAGCATTATTAAATCTCTATGAAGACATATCTCGTCTCTCTGATCGCTGAAGTTTCTAGTTAAAATATCTTTCAAATCATTCCAAGTAGTTGGACATTGTATGTTCTCAACTGACATAGCATTACCTTTAAGTTTTGAGAATATACTATTCAATAGATAGACAATATGAAAGCTATTTGGATTTGCTTGATCATGAAATTGGGCGATTATAGATTCGCTTACAGAGAGAAACCTATTCAAGTCATTAGGATCTCCCGAAAAATCCGGAATGCAATTTAAATATTCGGGTTTGAATTGTGCCATATTACTTGAATTATCACTATTTGTGTTACGGAGTATAGGATTTCTAAGGATTTGTCTTCTGTTATTGAAGGAATGATCTTGGGAGTCAGTTAAAGGTATTTCCAAGTTCAACTCTTCTAAAATTGTTGATAGATTTTCAATAGACATAAAGAAATTAAAGATTGCAACTTACAGTAAAAGAACAACTCTGAGCATGTCTAACCAACTATAAGGAGTCTCAGCCGATCCAGCGATGTGGGTCCAAATCAGGTTGATAGTCCTTGCAAATCTGGGCGATGCGGTCCCAAATTTCGGTGATTGGGTCGTGGTAGGCCTTGCCTGTTCTTCAATAGATTGGGACACCAGCGGTTGATGGTCCTCTCAGGAAAACTTAACACTTCACAATTTACCAATTGTTCGAAAGTCCGATTAATCGTAGAAACGAACAATGATCAGTCGATTTGATCAATTCCGGACAATCCTACTGACTGCGCCAATTAAAGTTTATACTCGAAGAGTTGTCTTTTTAAAAACAATTTATTGTACTAAAATTACATATAGATGTTTAAGCAACGAATTATAATTACTGACTAACTACAAATAGCGTGAAGCGCGTATATATAATAAAATAGGATAATGCTGCGTAAGCAGATCTTGCTGGATGGATGGTACTGTAATTCACGTTCTATTGAGAACCGGATAAGATAACAAAATAATGATGCGTAGGTACATAAATACATATACGATTAAATATGATTTTTATTGTTTAGAAGGTTCAACAAAATATATCTATCTACTTATAATAATATCTAACAGTCAGTTAGATCTACAATACAGCGTAAATATATGGTGCAAATGTCTAAAAGAAATAAATTATGAAAATAAAAACCTACAAACAACACGAAGGTAATAGGGATATCTATCAATCCAGCAAAATATACAAATAGAACAACTTGTAATCTGCAAATTCATACGAGCTCTGATTGACATGTGAGGACGATAAGACGTAGAGATAAATTACCGAAAATTTTGAATAGTAATAGGTACAATTTCTTGACAATTGAATTTACGCCCATAATATAAGGAAAAAAGAAGAGTGGCAAAGCGACTGTGATTGATAGGATAAGAAAAGAGATGACATACTAAATATGAACATATTTGTTCACTAGTTTCATAACACAAGCTGCGATAGACGGACAAACAGACATATAGACGGACAACGGACCGAAGAACAAACAGATGGACACTAAAGTAATCTTACTAAGGGTTCCTTTTTTAAGGTACATTGAAAATCCCCTTGAAACTATGAATTACAAATATACAAATACAAGAATATACAACACTTGATGAGTTTTGCAAGAGACGAACATCAGTGATAGGTAAACAGAAAAATCTAGACACTTCTTTATTTTTTGTGTAAGTGTCATATTGTTTGAATCATAAGAAATACTTTGATTGCATTTTTCTGGGACCATCTATCAGCTGTCCTATTTTGAATAAACAAAACATTAAAATCAGATCACCTTTGCTTTGCGAAAAGACATGAACATACAACCACACACAAAAGCAAACATACACTACTCCTTTAAAGTAGTTCATAAATATTAAATTTTGCTATTTACTCACTCTATTGAAGTGCTTAGGTACATTCTATAGTCATTTTTGTATATAATGTAGCTGTGGTAGCACCAAAACAAAATAATTGTTGAGAACAAAAGCTTATTTCCCAACTTGTATTTGAAACTAATGTAGTAGATCAATAATGCTATGAGAAATAGCTGGAAATCCGTTGCCAAGTACCAAGTCATGCAGTTGCACTGTAAATATATTTGAGGTATTATTTTCTGGTAGGTATTCCTAAAATGTTTGTAGTGCTTACCTGGTATCTTAGGTTGAAAATATTATTAATTAATAATAAAGTGGCCCACCAATTTGTCTTACAAGCCATATTATCTGATTCTAGAAATTCATTTATTGGTCCATCTAAAAGTATCTTGAGCCAATTACTTCTTTCAAAGGCGACAACAAATGCCAAAGGTGGCAGTATTCTGAAATGTGGATAGATAAATGAAAGTAAATAATCAAATTTATATTAAAAAAAACGAAATAGTTTTAATGTATCCATAGGCCTACAAGTTTGTATTGAAAATTATCAGGTTAAAATAAGATAGTTACCCATCGACACATCGTGAATTCTATTGCATCTTGTCTTGTTTAGTTAGAATTGGCTACCTAGTTGTATCTAATATATACTTTTCTCTGCACCGTAGCTCTTACTTTGACATATATTTATTTGAAGAAAAAGCATCAACGAATTAAACGAACCCAGAACCATCGAGTTCCGATGAATAGAACGCAAGATAAGGGACATTACGCGAAAAAAGTATTTTTCAAGATGGCAGCGAAATTTTTGTTTTTGGGTATACGAAAAATCCAAGTTGAGGTGTCAAAACAACCCCCTATCAAATAAAAAAAATCTAGTGTCACAAACATTTGGGTCGATCAGTAAAAGCACTGTAGTACTGGAAGCCTTTATGTTTGACTAGTATGACAGGGCTTATTGTATTGAATTACAATTTTACAACTTAACAACATTTGACGGGTTCGCGTATACTAATTAGCACATGTTTTTTTACGTGACAATCTCCTACTTTAAGGGAAATTATGATAAATTCAAAATGTTTATAGAATTATTATGAGAACTAAAAGGTGTTTTTTTTCAGAGAATTCTTAAAATTATAATTGTTAAAATTATTGTGTAAAAAGAAATATGATTTCCAAAGAATATCTTAGAAAAGAATATTATGAAATGAAATGTCAAAAGCAACATTCAATAATAAGTATCAAGGATGCTTAGTATGGTTTACTGGTTGAAGACAATATTTGAAACCAGTAAGCCCTTATCTTACGTGTTGCTTATGTCTTTATGTACGATCAATACAAGTATAAAATAAGTCGATGAAGCAATCTTCTTGAATAATATATTGTTTGAACAATACCTAACTTTCATCCGAAAATAGACTGACACTATCATGATGGAAAAATATCCTATTCTTTATATCCTTCTAAATTCACTTAATTCAATGTTGGACATAAGCCCTCTTTGTTTCCAGAATTTGTGGCCTTGTGCCAAACTCATCCACTAACTTTCTGTTCTTTTTAAACTGTCTCTCTATCTCGTGGAATGTCTTTGTACGCTTCTTTTGTCGCTTCGCGGTCGCCATTCCAACAATCTCTTCCTTCATCTCTCTTCGGTAGTTCAAGCGTCCTACGTATTACCATGTTAATTTGGTAATCTTTAGTATCATGAGTATATCTTCTTTTGCGATTGTCTTTAGGCGATCGATAGTATTACGCCTGCCATCTTACGTTGAGCAATTCTCAGTTTTTCTGTCCTCGCTAATATGAGTGTTAATGTATCTCCTCCGCATCTCATGACAGAGAGCACACCTTACGTTTTAGACATATTGCTCTTGAACACACTGCTTAATTTGCTCTCTACGCTGTCCATACCAGTCCTATTTGTCTTTGTAATCTCTATGTTTGATTGTCCCTGTGTATTTTTATATCGTGACCTAGGTATCTGAATTCCCTTACTTGTTCAACGCTGTTGTTGCCTAATGTGATCCTTTGCTCTAAGTACTAGATTGGTCTTTTTTGTGTGTGTTTATGTATAACGCTGCTTTAGTGTTGGACTTTTTTATTCTCTTACCATTACTTGACCTTCGGGTATGTGGTCGGCAGAACGCAATCAATGCTTATACCTCATTGCTCCCATTCTAGTCCTCTTTGTTTAAATGCGTATTCCAGAACGATGATACAAAGTTTGGGTGAAATCGTGCTTCCTTGTGGAACTCCTCTTACGATTGGAAAGCTGATAGTATTTTCAAGCAGCTTGACTTAAGCTCTAGAGTTTTGTATGTATTAATTATATGACATCCTTCCGTATCAATAAAAAATCTACGAAAATTAAGACAAGTGGTCTATTGTTCTCTAAATAGATATAGATTCATAAGGTTAGTAGATGATCGTTGGTTGGTTGGTGACTTGGTGATAATTCTTGGACAGAATTTATACAGCTGTGAGAGCTGAGAGCAGACTGATGGAGCAGTAGTAGGATCCTCCTTTCTTCTATATCAATATCATCAAGACAATATTCCAGTCTGCTGGTATTGATGTATTCTCCAAACAGAAGTTGAAAAGGTCTTTAATTTTGTTGAGGAGGATTTTGCCGCTCATCTTAATGGCTTTTGTTAGTACGGGATCTGTCCCTGCTGCTCTGTATTTCATTTGTCCTAGAGCTTTTCGGATCTCTTCAATAGAACCTTGTTATTTTCTGGATCGTTGAGTCATCTCTTTAAAAAAATCAACTTTTTAAGTATATCGTATCTATTCAATATTATGTCTCTTTCGCTGTTTTTGAGTTTCAATGTTTCAATTTTTCTAGCCATAGTAAAAGCTGGTTTTTGCCTGATAACTTTCATGCTTTTATTATTTTGTATATTTTGTTGAATGTGTTGCGTATTATATTGTCTTATGTCTTTTCTGACGAAATTTATCTGTTTATCTATTTCATTTCCTATGCTTTTGTATTACCCTCATACATGTGCTTCATGGACTATTGCAAGGCATTCGATAGCATTAAATGGGACAAACTATGGACTGTATTATCTGACATGGGAACCCCACAACATCTGATATCCCTCATAGCTAATCTATAAACATCCTAATGAAGCTGTTGTATATATTGAGAACTATTCAACAAAAAGACTTTCCAAACAAAAATGTGTTAGGCAGGGATTTATTATCTCACCCTTGGTCGATAATATCCAATGAATTTATAATGCGTTACGCGGATGATGTACTACTTACTCTTAGCAACTGTCTCAGAAGAACTTTATGAAGAAACTTGAAAATGAAAGTAGGGAACGTGGCTTAGATATCAGTCTCGGAAAAACCAAAATCTTGATTGCGGGCAGGCAAAATAATAATAAAATGGATTTAACAGAGAGAGAGACGTTGTCAAATAGCAAATCAGTTCTCTATCTGGGTGTATTAATAACAAATGAAGAGGGTTACTCGCAGGAAATAAAATGTAGAACAGAAATAGCAAGAATTTCAATTAAAAGCTTGGAAAAGATTTGGAAGGATAATGATGTTACTCTGTTATCATGAAACTATAAGACCGAAGAAAAATAGATACATTCGAGATGTATTGCTGGAAAATAATACTTCGACTTCAATGGATTGCAAAAAGAACGAAGGAGTCTGTAGTTGGTGAAGTCAAAGAACCGTGGAAACTATCCCAAATAGAGAATACCAAGATAATCAGTATATTGAACACGTTACAAGGAGTAACAATAATAATCTAGAGCTCGTTTCTTTTATTTTGGGCAGTGTTCAATTATAGCCTAACATAGTGTATCTGTTATTATTCGGTTTGTCTCAAGACCGTTTTCTTATTGGCCAATAATACTTGAGATATCCTTTTGGAATTCTGGTGCATTGTCTGGATTTTTCCATTTCCTTTTAGTATTTTTTCTCATCAGTCCCTGGCTATATGGTGATCACTTGCCATTTGCCATAGAAAACTGGTTCAACGCTGTCATGAAATATCGATTACTTGTTGGTTATTATGACATCAGTCTCTTTTCTTGTGTTGCCATCAGGGCTGATCATCGGCTCATCAAGAATATAAGATCACAAGCATTTCGCCTCTTGAATTTCTGATGCCAGCACCGAATTTTCCGTAGACTCTTTTCTGTTTCTTCCGATTTTACGCACTGTTGATGTTTATGCAACTGTAACTTTGAGATTCTATCGTAAATGAGCAAGTCGGACTAATCGTTTCAAAATAGAAGTCCATCAACAATAAAAAAATGTATGATGTATGAGAGTATGATCTGTCTACAAATTTTGTAAATAATTGTTTCCCTGGAAGTGAAAAAAACCGTCGGAATTCTTACGCTCTTTTTTGGTTTTGTTAAGTTCGTTGACCCTTTACCAAGGGTGCATGGACTGCCGGAACTGAGGGTACAAGCCTAACTTACTGTTGTAACAACAGATGTGGTAAGCAATCAAAAATAGTCCCGTCATACAAAAAAAACATTTTTTATCATTGGGAAAAAATTATCACTCATAAAAATGCTTGTCGGTATGATCAATTGTGTATCTAGGTATTATTTTATATTTAAACAGTTATTAGTGTGGAACTATTGGGACACATCCACACACTTTTCTACTAATATATTATAAAATCTCAAAATGTTCAAGTTGCTGTATGTATGCATACCTGATGTATCTGTTCAGAATAGCTTTACCAATGTCTGTGAGTGTGAACTGTTTTCTAGCATTGTAAGCTTTATGTACTTCATTAGCGAGGAGCCAAGATGACATCAGAAAAAAGGTACTGATAAACTGTGGTGCTATTGATGATCCCCATCTTGAGAAAGGCAATGATCTACCCTAATTATACATATATAACAAATAAGAGAAAAATCAATGCCGGTTAACGATAATAACTTAATAAAAAATTAGAATTACTCTTATGATTCGCTATTATTAGATATGTTTGCTAAGACAATAAAAGCATGGTGCTTGACCATTGAAACAGTGATAAGTGGTTTGGTTGACTCTAACCAAACTTAATATTAACAGTAAAGTAACAAATATTCAGGTAACTTGATAAACTAAATATTTACGATATGATACAAAATGATTACTTGGTTGGCAAAATTACTCAATTGGTTAGCAGAATAACCCCATCCAAAAGTATTTTTTATAGCCGGTTTTCTTTATATGTAGGATATTTGAAATTTGTCACTATTTGGAGCAGAAATATTTTGTTGGCAAAAAGAAATTCATACAGGTCAATTAACTTAAATATTTAAAATGTCTGTATATCCAAACAAATATTTTTGATTTTCACTTATTCATCTATATCATTTCAAATGACTCAAGTGAATTTATAATTGCCGTCAGTTTCAGTTCGTTTGAATCATTTGGTAAATATTGTTCTAAAAGCTCATAAAAACAGATAAATTGCTGCAGATGTAAACAAAGCTTTCCTGAATATTCTTTAATTTACATTAATTTTAAATGAATTCTTTTCATTCGATTGTCTAAGAGTTTCGGTTTAAGTAGGTAATGCATTATTATTTGGCCTTTCAGACGAATGTTGTTTAAAATATTTATAAAATCGATTTAAAAATGAATAGTCAGGGTTCTCTGCTAGACCCATTCTCGTTAGGTGCTTCCTGAGGCGACAATGCCCATTAAGGAATCCAGTGAGAAGGTGTAGCATATTCTTGCTAAGATCCAGATACTTCTTACATCTTGCAGTATTAAAGCTTCAAGAAACTTTTTGGAATTATCCAGCTCAGGGAGATTCCGCCAGAGTGTTTCTCTTTCGGTTTCTTTCTTCTCCTGAAACTCTTTCTTGTAGGTACATTTACCCGTACCACAAAAAGGTTCTGGGCCAATGAAAGAAGTTCGTGCTCCTTTTCTGGCAAGTGTGTAGGCCTCTTCATTCCCTTTGATTCCTGAGTGGCCGGGAATCCAAACTAAACAGACCTTGTTTTTCTTGCCTATTTTATTGAGTTTTCTTCGGCACTCCCATACCATCCAAGAATCGCCAGCACCAGTCCCCGTCGTTGTCTTAGAACTATCTGATGGCATCCTTTTTGAGGGTTTGGATTGTGGGCTCCCTTTTCCGAAATTCTTTTCTACATAGGATCGTAGTAAAGGCATTCTCGATGCTTATTTATTAGGTTATGATTCTCATTTGCCACATTCGACCTTTGAAATATTTGATATGAATAAACGAACTTGTATTGTGATGGTGTGATTGTGTACTATTCAAACTTATAAATTTCAAAACAAAGTTTCTATACATTATCAATGTCAAATGATGTTGGTGGGTGAATAAAAAGTCTCTAGCTGATGATTTAATCACATCGCTCATTTGAATATAATATCCATATATTATTTATGAAATATGTTATGCAATCAATTTTAGTGCAGCCTAAAATTATTTCTGGGTTTCTTAGGAAAACTTTAATTATGAGGTCAGTTATGTTAGTCGTTTTTCACGTCTTGACCTACTCTTAGGATACTTTCAAGTATTTAAACTTGGTTTTCTGCAATTTAGCGTTACACAATAATGGTGCTAGGTTGACTTTTGAGAAATTTCAACTTCCGCTAAATTTTATCGGATGGTTTTGGAATAGGTCGTATATGTAGCATACCAGATTATTATAGTTTCCAACAAAATACAATTTTCTGCTAACCAAAACATCAATATTTTGCCAACCATTTAAATAATAGCAAAAAGTACCTAATCATATTATTTCTCATAGTTAAAAAACCTCTTTAGATTTGTCACTTTTATTATCTGGGATTAATTACGTTCTGCATGTGCGTTAGTAAGCTTAATAAATGGATATTGATACTGTTCTGGCTTTCACAAAGTTTTAATAAAATATTCCTTACCTCTTCGAAAAACTTTGGATTTGTTCTGAATAATGTAGCTGCTATACCAAAACAATGACCAGAAATTACAACAAACATGTTGTATGATCTCAAACCTTGCATGGACTTTAATCGTTGATAATCTGAATTATTAATGGGTTCTTTCAAGCTCTGCCAGTTTGATATCAAGGAGAAAGCTCTCACATATTTACTAACTGAAATTATGAATTTTATTAGAAATAACATAATAATAGGATAAATATCATATTTACCACTTTCTGGTTTTTGGGCAGTTATCAGCGTTGCAGATATGTTAAGTAATAAATAGCATATGAAAAAGTATCTGAAATTTGTATACAGAAAATGAGAAAAATATCTCCTAAAATATACCTATATATGTATGTGATATCTATGAATATAAATTCAAATTGCTATATAATCATGATGATTATATATCTGCCGTTTTTCTGGTAAATAACTAGATTACGCTAGGACGTCTAACTGCCGACAACACGACAACAACTGCTGCGAGGGCAAACACCTCTTCTGCCATTGAATAACGTCAGCAACTGTACAATACGTACAATTTATTACATTGTCACAATAGTGCATAATGCATAAATGTTCTGTCAGATGATTACCAAACAAATATCATGATTTCAAGGTTGTTGCCTACCTTCAGTTTGCCGCAGAGCTTCGAGCCCTTTCTGATAATCATCTTCATTATATAGCAATTTAAATTCATAGATATTATAATATGACTGGTATATATATATATATATATATATATATATATATATATATATATATATATATATATATATATATATATATATATATATATATATATATATATATATATATATAGAAGCGGATCGACAGGTTATGCCAACAGCAGTAATTAAATTTTTGAGAAACAGTCTTAAATGCAAACAGATGAAAAAGTAAGTAGTGGGAAGCATTATAGAAGGTTCTTAAGGGAGCACATGTATCCACTTACAGTAGGCCATAATCATAATTTGTTATTTCTGGTGTTTTGTATTCTTTACATACTACATCTTCTACAGTAGCTGTTAAAGAATACCTTTCCAAAGATCGATTTTCAATTTGCAGTGCTTGTTCTATTATCTTGCCTCTTTCACCAAGTCTGGCATCAATGCATCTGTAACGGTATATCGATGCGTGATCGTAGTATTCAGGGTTCTGGTTCAATTTCTATGGAACAATTTGATTTTTGAACTAAATATTCAAATAGTGTATTAGCTTTCTTGTTTCTTATGAATACGGAAGAATATACCTCGAGTCAATAATAGCCATTATTAAGAGTATACTCTACTTTATTTACGACTAATAAATGATTTCTGGAGGTGTACAACTAGAAGATTCTTCACTTTCATCCATCTCAGTACAAATACAGAAACACTAGGTATGCGTTTGACTGTTTGACGCTGAGAATTTTGAGTATTTAATTTGAGAAATTGTGATTGGCGTGCAAACGGGAATAATTATTATTAATACCTCCTCATTATTCCCTAAGGGAAATCACGTACATTATGTATTAGTCGTAAATAAAAATTTTTACATTTTTAACGGGTAAGCAAGTTTCAAAAAACAAAAAAGAATTTGAATATGAACTTCATTTTTGAATGAATTTGATGGAGTAAAATGAAGATTAAAAGCAATCTGCTAATATACACCTCCTGTCAAGGTTATAGTCCCTAACTGGATAGGTAAATGCCATCTGCCTAATTTCCGAAAACATCGAACTGTTGAACGATGTTTGGAGTTTAGACAGTGCTTAGAGCTTCTTATGATTGAACCTAATATTCTTGACGCAGCACAGATAATTTATGTAAGTATATGTGTTTTAAATTGAAATTTCTGATCATAAACCTAGCCAAAATAAAAGAAGATCTCGTATTATAGGGTATATATGGAAAACATGAGTACAGCTTGGCAAGTCTAGAGTCTGGAGTGACCGTTGATATGCGGGCGGGCTCTCGAATGACTGCCGCATTGCATTCTCTTCCTCTCACAAGGCAACAGGAAACCAGCGAGAGTATATTTTCCTAGAACAGCTCTCTGGAATGGTGTGCCTTGAGGTGTTTATTGAGACATATTGGTGGTTCGGAATCCACATTAAGCCGTAAGTCCCCTTGTTACCACACTTTCAAGGCAGAGAAGCTTCCAACGCTCGAATACGAATACGGCACTCAAAGAAGAAGAAGTGGAAGGGGTAAATAAAGAAAACGTATGAATAAATGTACCCATTTCTTTTATATCTGAATGGGTGTACAATTTCCCAAGCATTTACTAATTTGTATGTCCACAAAATACTTCTCATGCTAACTTTAAGCACGTTTCTCGGCATTCAGAGCTAGATTTGCCAGGTTATAACTATCTGATAATTAATGGTGACGAATGTCTTCCTGCTACATTTATTATTGTTTAATTTTGTTTTGTTTGTTTTTTCTTCGGTAATAACTTGATGAAAGTACTAGCTCTATCGTCGTCTCCTGGTATAAATTGTTTTCTCACTCTAATTGAGTAACAAAAGCATTATTAGGTATACAATAATAGTCATTCATTCCACTTATTGGGCGGATATGAAATTATGTTCATTATTATTATCTATTAGCAGAACTATTTTCCATTTTTGTGTCACCTAATCAATTACGTTGTGGTAGAATGCTTACTTACTTGAATAATATCCCATACTTCGTTTGGTTCTTCTAATATTTTGGGTTTTAATCTCATTCTTATTTTACAATGAATATGGTTTTCATGCCGACATTCTTCATAGTCGTCCATTTCGTAAAGGTGAGGTACCCTCTCATATTCCTCATCTACAATTAATATGTCGTCAGTTCCGTACCTACCTATCGAATTACAATATATATGAAATGGTTGTAGTGGGATATGACTAAAAAAGACACTGCATCTATAATTAGTAATTATCGGTCCAATGTATGATAATATTATGCTAAGTAGTAGGTATTTTAATTGTGATTTTTTGATATCATGTTGTTTTCATTTTAGAAATGTTGTCTTGATTAGAATATTTTTATTGTTTTCATTTTTAATATTATCTTCAGATGCGGTTGTTATGGAAAAAAGTTCCTTAAGAGCTTTAGAATATCGGTAATATATTTTATAGAAAAAATTCCCCATAGACATTATTGCGATCGTTCTCACTTTTGAATTTAAAACATGACAGGACATAATAAAAATCAAAAGCAGGAAAATTTACTTATCCGCTAGCGCTAGCTGCATGCCACCAGTTTTTCTCTTTTTAAAAAAAAAAAATGTATTCTCACCAGCCATTTTGAACCTATTGGTTTGATCAAGCCAAATGAATAATTAAATTTTCTTTAACTACAATGTTTTTTTTCGTAACTTCTAAAAGTATTTACAAAGATTTGTGATATTCATCCACATTTTATTTACTATATAGCGTGTTTTTTACTACTAGTAGAATTAATCTTTTTGTGACTCATAGATATCTTACCAGATAAAACAAATCCATGACTGAATTTCACTATCACAAGCAAACTGAGAAACACAATTTCTGTACGCTTCATTTTAAAATCGTTGAATGAGAGATTCGATAAATTTAACTAAAATATCTCAGATAGCTCCTGTTAACAAATTGGCTAATACGAAACTGATAAACTTTGAACTTTTCATAAATAAAAATATTTATACCTTATAGCAGACGTTCGTGTAAGAATGATAATATCGCAATGAATAAATATGTCTACTTACAGGGGCTCTATGAAATGTATTCAGAGTTAATGATATGATCCATATTTTCATTATACAGAGGTGTAAGGGGTGATAGCAAGCTTAAGGTGGGTATCCATTTATTGCATTTGCACGTATCGTATCAACGTTGCGTATTAATGGATACGGGAACCGTAGCATAGTAACGTATCAAATTTTGATACAAAGAAACGGAATGAGCGTGATCGCCTAATTGTCGGTTTTTCGCCGAAACATCAAAGAAATGATACCTCCGATACGTAGTTAGTTGTTTGTGGACGAGTCATTGCTTGTTCATCGTTGCATTTTCCTGTACTGCTGCTTGTTGCAGTGTACTCATTGCGATGCGGTAGAATACAATCGTAGCTACACCGGTTTTGTTCGTCGCACCACCGTTCACGCAAATGATACGGATACGCATTTGTAATTGCCAAAATTTGGCACCACGTTGCAGCGTATCCTAACTATTTGAAACGATACGGTGATACAAAACGTTGATAAGATACGTGCAAATGCAACAAATGGATACCCCACCTTTAATGTTGAAAATAAATGTTAACCCAAGCGCCAACCTCACCTACTGAAATGCCTTCCCTACGAAGGCTCATTTTCTTGCATGCATGGAGTAGTATCGGCTATTTTTCCCCGAAGTTGATATCAGTAGAGACAAAAAGAAGAAACTATTTGTTGCGTTGTAACCCATAATATTACTTGATTATTTCTTATGATTTTATTCTATTAAATCAGAGAAGGGAATTATGTTGTGTATTTATGAATATTAGTACCATGATGAAGTATCTTTTTAGTTATAGTGGATAACTTATATGTGTTGCGAAACATAAAACACTCCCTTATGATCAGAGCACAGCTTACCTAGGCTGTGACCAGAGTCAACATGCACTTATTATATGTCACAAAGATGTTTATGATGTTTTACGTCGATAATTTTATGCCTTATTTTCTTATGATATTTGTATAATTTGTTCACAAGATAAGTCGACCACGCGCTGCATTTTTCGCTCCGGCCATATTTATAGGTAGGGGCATATTGCCCCAATCCACTGTTGAGGGAGAACCAATCGCATTCAGTAAAAATTTACTTTATAGTTTTCTCCCTCATTAGTTCTAGGTAATGTTTATAACCATTCTGAGCTATCATTTTTAACGTTATTGTGTGGCTCAAGTGTCATATATTATCAAGTCTGGGGAATAACGATGAATTCATTGGCCGACCTATTTGTTCCTTTGGTTTCTGGGTCTATTTAGTCCAACTTTCATTTCAATAAAATCATCAATCAAAGACAATTTTGGTCATTCGAGTCTTGGACCAGATCGGGTCCGGGTGAATTCAGTCGGTATTAATTATGTAAACTGCTTTAGTTAAGGCCGAATATCTTGATTACTATATTTCAAGCTTAAGTTGAAGCTCATTGATTTAAATTGCCTATAAGGCTTTTCCACGTGACGTCAGCGCCATTTGAATTACTGTCAAAATCAGCTGCTCTGGAGGTCAACAAATCGCAAGTTTGAATTTTAAGATTGTACTTTTTACTTTATTTTAGTTGTTTTTATACAGTTTCAAAACACTCAGTTCAATAATAAGGTATTTTAACACTAATATAATTGCTTTAGAGTGATTATATGTTTGAGAAAACTAAAGTTTGTAATTAATTATTAAAAAAGTAGGTACTCACCGAAGTTTTAATCACTTAAATAACATTATTTTTATGTTCAATTGCCACATTTTTGTGGAGTTGTGCAAACAATAGTAAACGCAACCGATGATAAAAATGTATTTATATTACAATCGGAAAAAGGTACTAGAGGTAGATTAATTCAAGAACGTGCAGCTCGTCGGCAATCCTGGATCCAGGCCTTACATAGAGACGATTTAACAGAAAGCAAAATCAAATGGCAAATTTTTTTTTCAGATAAATTTATCTTAGTATTTTTCTAATGCATGCATTTTTTTATTACATACATAATGTGTTTTATGTATTTCAATCAATTTAAATAAATATAGTTAGTTATTACAATTACTTATATAAATAGCCGTGTAATTTGTTCTCACCAAATATATCTCAAGAAATGCCAGAAAATTTTGAAAACAAGGAGATCCCGGATTACATCCCAACACTACATACGGGTTTCACCCGATCCAAATTAAAAACAACCCCTAAAGTAGCGAGAGAGAGGTACACTAGGGTTAAAAAAGAAGGAACATAGTTCTAAGATTCAATTTATATTATATTTATTATATACAAAATATATAAGAATTCATCGAAACAATATAATTTTATTTTTATTTGTATATAATCAATTGGTGGTGGGGTAGTTAGCTTTTAAGCTTAATTAGCTTTTAAACATGGTATGTAATGGTAATTTAGTACCTCCATATTTTCATCTGAAAAAAAAGAAATTTTAGATGATTATTATGTCTGTACAGGTCTTTCAAAGTAAAAGTATATCAAATTATATTTCCTGAAGTAACATACTTAATCTTAATTATTTCTACTCAAATTTTAAATGCTTACCTTCAGGATTACTTGAATTAAGAATTTTATGGTTTTGTTGTAAATATATAGCAGTAAAATCTTCAAAACTAACAAAACTTACAATGGTGTCTTATGGCAAAGTGGCTTTGTTGACCTCCAGAACAGCTGTTTGCGGCCATATTTGTGACGTCGGTGGAAAAGCTCTATTATATTGCGTGTCTGTATCTCTCAACTGAATTATGCAACCATAGTGCTGAATAGAAGATATGAGTTTTAATAAACCCTTTAGGAAGTTTATATGACTTTGAATCTACCCCGTATACAATAATCTTTTGTACGATAAATCATATTGTAGCAAGGGTTCATTGAGAAATCAGTGATTCGCCTCAACAATTTTACAACAACTATTCCAAATCTTTTTCGCAAATCTAATCTTCAAAGAGTTTGACGCTTAATTTATCTTTATACAACTGGTTCATTTAACTATGAATTAATGTTTATTTATCTGTATCACTTCATTAAACTTGGTTCAATGAAATAAAAAATATGTATCGCAATATATTATTATTATCTCGTCTGTACGATATCTAGTATTTTCATTATTAGTTGCAATATGTTATACAGCTTGTCCGTTAAAAGTATTTTCAGAATCTTGGGGGTAGGTCTTAGGATCAAAATAATTTTATTTTAATAGTAGAGAAAAAAGCTGGGATGCTCCCAGACAAACAATCGAGGTTCAGGGCAGGCAGATCTATATAGAAAATAGCCCATGAAAATCAGTTACAAGAATTAGGGAAATCCATTTTGCACTGATCAACCTTAGGAAATATTATGAAAGCGTGACTGAGAACATTGGGACAATAAAATAGTCTGACTTTATGCCAATTAACTTCTGCGTTATTACCGAAAATAAATTCCGGGGGCGAATACTATACAGATAATACGGCTAGAATATAAAGTGATCACAATTTAATATAGATATACAACGAAAGGCCTCAGGCACCGAGCCATACAGGGATGAGCAGATAAATGTGAGAATATGAGATGCCGGATACCTGAGACAAATTATTTGGAGGAACAAGTAGCAGTCGGAATGTATAATTTATAAGAGAATTTAGAGAGATCAGGTAAGAAGCGAGACCATAAGAGAAGAGCTAAAAATATAGGATGTGAAACGGTTCGGAAGGATAAGAAGACGATTCTGGTGAGATCGTGTAGAAATATTGGAAGATAACAGGTGGGTAGAATGAGCCAAAGTAAAAAAACAACACAAAAACCTCTTGGCAGACTCCAAAAAAATGGTATGAGTTTTGGACTTCCACCTCACAATTGAGGCTCAACCCATAAAAAGCAGTTAGAAACATGACTATATCTTACGAGTAAGAGAAAGAAGAAGAATAATGTGCTTTGTGCTTAATACTTTAGATAGTAAATATGCACTTTTTACATAGGATATGCGGGAAATAGTGATTAGAACATATATGAATTCAAATAACGCATATGATAGGCAAGAAACAAACTATCGCTGATGCATTTGGGAGGAGACGCTTGGTATAGTTTGGGTATACTAATGTGAAAATTAATTAGAACAGACGGACCAGGAAGATACTATTATGGATACATACCACCCAAAGGAAGAAGAGAAAAGGACCGAGAAGACGTAGGTAAGCGATATGTGATGTAGAGGAAGCCCTGGCATCTAGACGTTTGAGTTAGAGATATGCCTGTATATGTTACAGTTAAAGTGTTCACTTAGCTAGTTTATATACACTGGATATTATATAAAGTATCTGAATAACTGGCTATTTTGACTGAAAATCATATTTCTACTAAAATAGCTGTCTGGCTAGTTTACAAATTATACAATATTTATCACTAAAATACAAACCACAAGAAAAGATCTTAGAATAACCAGTGTTTTTGGCTAGTTTAACAGGCGATTTTGTAGTTTAGACATTCTAAATATTACTTATGCAAAAACTGTGTCTTTTTTTAAATAGAAGTAGATTTGTCAATTTGGGGGCGCGGGAGAGTCAGGAAATAAGCTCAAATAACACTCCCTTGCCCTTAAATAGTCAAATCTACTTTTATTTTCAAGTAAGACCAAGTTTTTCGCATTCGTAATATTTAGGATGTCGAAACTACAAGATCGTCTAAAATTCACACTTTATCCAGAACCTGTGGACAGATTTTATACTAGTCAAAAACACCAGTTAATTTGTACACTCTCTTGAGGTTTATATTTTAGAGATAAATCTTGTAGAGTTTGTAAACCTGCCGAATAGTATACAAACAAACCAATATTCTAGCTATTTTAGATGAAATATGATTTTTCATCAAAATAGTCAGACATTTAATAACAACACAATATCAACAAATAAAAAATAAAATACTACTTTAATATGCTATCTTACCTACTCTCAAATCTTTCGAACATTTTTGATAAGTGGATATGCTTAATATGAGAAAACATTCTTTAGTAGTCGCCAATATCGTCCATATATGTATCTACTTATTTGTGGCAGAGATTTTCTTGCAGATCTCCCGAAACTTTATCGAACACTCTTTGAAAAATCCCTGGTGCATTTAGAATCCAAATGGGATCCAATGATATTCATAATATCCTTTTTCACGAAAAAAAGCAGTTAACCAGAACTTTGGTGGAGAAATACTGAAAACTTCTTTATTTGTTTGATACGTCATGGATTCTCTGGATCAGCTTTGTCTGTCTGTATAAACCATCAACCGAAGGTTGAAGTGACAACAACTGACGATACCCTTCGACCGGCTGTCGAATATCCATAGAGTAAATGAACATAGGAATAATCGACAGTTGAACTGAGCTTTATAAAACCTGGCCTTAATTTTTCCAACTTTTGGTTTATGGATATATCTTTATATTTTTAAATGTCAACGTTGTACTGTTTTCATCGTTCAAATATTTAGTTAAAATGTTCATGACCTTAAATATGCTGAGAAAATGAAACTATTCTAGATCCGTAATTAATGGGATCGGTTAATGTTAACTGAAGTTCAGGCAGTGTAATTGATATGTTCTGCCCTGCAAAATTATTGATGTTTTTCTGTGGTACATAGTAGAATTGTGCGTTCCACATCGGCTACTATAAATAATCTGACATGTGTCAGGCTATGAGTTTCAAGCTGAATAGAGTAAAATTATCCAAATCAATAAGATCATCAAATAATTTTTTGATCAAATTTACAAAATTTCAAATTGAAGAATTGCATATTTCTTGCTCTGTAATCCTAAGAATGATTTTGAAGGACTTTGGTGACCACAAATAGATTGTGTTAAAAAATGTAAAAGAAAATTTAGGATTTATTGGTGCAGATTAGGTATAACCCTGACGATGGATTATCGAGCTAATTATATTTACATTACGGCTATGTGGTACCTACATATCCATAATATTTATCGAACATACGACTGTATCAACCTATTGATTGTTGATGCTTCATGTTTGAAAAGTTTTTTAAACGAGTCAAGCAGCAGTGGTTTTTGGATACTACAAATTATTGCATTTAATTTCACTTATTAGTTTGTATTCATCTCTCTGTTCGTCAATGTTGCATGATGACTTCCGTAAGTCCCAAATATCCAGCGATTGTAGTAAGATTTCTTAGAATTACAAATATAATATTCTGAATATCGCGTATTTAAAAGTAATTCCCTATCATTAAAATTATTGTCAAAACTATCTCCTAAATCTTACCCTTGATTGAAGTTCTCAATTGATAGACGCGTATCAATATTTTTTAAGGAGAACAGAAGAATCATAAAACTTACATAATGGTAGTACTGATTATCTGTATTCGAAGAAATTCTTCTATGTACTCTCTCTTTAGTGGTGCATGGAACTTGAGCAAGGAAGAACACATAGGTACCTTGGTACCAATAGCGACCAAAGGTTTAAAAATGACGAGTATCACGACTCTTTCAGCTTCTTATTAGCTGCATCAATGAAGTTTCAAATAAAAAACTAGAAGTTCTAAAATTATTTCTTTTTATAGTACAAAAGGTATGTACATTGTACCTGGAAAAAAATCCGAACTCAATGGAACTTCTAGAGGTTGTTCTGGGATGTTGTGGGATGACTGTGTCAAGTTTTTCAACTCGAGGACCCTGTGCTAACTTGGGGAGGGTCGAAAACCTCAAACCTCGGACTATTCTTGTTTTATTACTTATAACTTCTAAACTAAGTGGTTTTCGACCGAAACATTAATTTTCAAGGTTGTGGACTTTTTTTAAACCTGATATTATTCGAGATTCAGCCAATTAAAATCAGAGTAATATTCACAAAATGGCAAAAAACGAAGGGTTTGAAAACTATCGATTACCATCAGTTCTATGGTAATTATGGTAATCACTCATCAATATCGACATGCTGGAACAGAGAGGTGGGTCCGCTGAAATATAGAGTTATAAGTTTATAGTTATATTTTCCCCGTCCATCCGTCCTTTTCCGAACTAAACAGGAGGGTTCCGAGTAGCTCAGTTTCGTTTCGATTAACAGTTTTCCGATAAGATTTTGCGGTCAACATTCTTGAAACAGACAACATTTCCTCTGTTGGATAACTGAGAAATCATTATCTCGTCTCCATATTTCTCAACCAGATGCTTCTTTACTGTTTTTATGTGAGGAGCTGTCCAAGAGAAAATTGGCATTTTTCCTTGTTTTCGTCGAGATAATTGAACATAATTTCCATTGATAGCTCAATGTTGGTCATGGTTCTTGCTCTCTTCTCAAGAGTATTACCAAATCTGTGTCATATCTTCCAAAATAGCAATACAATTTCCGATTTTTCCCCCCACTCATCTCCACGCTGCCTTGCGTCTTGCGTACTATAGAATCGTATCTGCCATCGCAGGTACAGTCACTTTGTTGATGTATTTATTGTGGCAACCACTCCTTCCAGCAAACATTGATGTTGCTGCTCATTTCGTTTACAAGCAAAAGCAAGAAGCGTAGCAACTCCTCCCTTTTTTACTACAGACACATCCTCACCTTCCAATATATTTACTCAAAAATGAAACACCGATCTGTCCCTGGACTTAAGGTGAAGTGGATCCAATGTCAAATGATAAGTTGTCGCTCAACACTCAATTCAAAGAAAAAATACGCGATCGAAAATCACTGGAAACTTATTACAAGAAGAATAATAACACCTGGCACGGTGGAAACGAAAATGAGCTACTCGGAACCCTCCTGTTTAGTTCGGAAAACGGACCGTAAGATGGGTGGAGGAAGATATAAGTATAAACTTATAACTCTATATTTTAATAACTAAACATCACAGAAACTGGCATTTGTTCTCTGTTTCAGATGGATCTGTATTATGATCTCGACAAAGGCAAAAAACTGCCTGATCAGAGAATCAAAATTTGCTAAGACACAACGATCTGTGCGATCTATAATCTCTTTCGCAAGAGAGCTTCCTTCATGCACTGTCGGGAAGCAAAGAGAATTGTGAGCTGACGATCGCAAACTCAAATATTGCATCTTCAGTAAATTTTTGGGGCTTACGTTTTGATAGCTCTGATTTAAGTTAAGAAAACAACTCTTAGTTTATTAATCTCTTAGTTCAGAACATCAAAAATTAAATTATAGATAAATAAAAGTGAAATTGAATAGAAGAAAATCAATCAGCTACTTAAAACATATCTAAGTAAATCTAATAGAGGCTAAACAATTTAATTTGTGTGTACAATTTGTTTGATATATTCTAACTAAATTTGCATATAAAAATAGTTTTGCACAAATTTGGTCATATTGCGATTTTGTTAGCTACAACATATTCTTATTAGATATATCATGTAGATTACAGGTACAAAACTGTTTGATAAAATCATGTTAGTATTTTGTAAACATTATTAATTTCTGATCAAATGTAAAACATGGATTTTTTGTTTCCTTCTGGGTTTCTTTTGATAACAAGTGACAAGGTTTTAATGTCGTATCGAATACTTTCTATAAATATCAGAAATAGGTGCTACTCCACAATAGTTTTGTCCAATAATATGAACCATTGATTGTATATTATACTTAATATAGTTGATTAATGTCTGTTGTCAAAGTTCCAGTTCTTTGAAATTCAAATACTTATACCATGGATAAGTAATGAACATTTAATCAACTTTATTTTTTATTGGGAAATTATTTGATCTATTTATTCATTTGCTTATCACTTCACATATAATTATTATCTTAAGTTTTACTATATGTATATAAATTATAATTAAATTAACTGCTCAAAACATTTGGAGGAACAATAATTTATTTATCATGATTTTTCTCATTTTGACGAAACCAAAATCTAGTATAAATTTTCTGTTTTGTTTAAGACGTATAGTGATTACCTACATCACCTGCCAAAAGTTTGGCTTGACATTCGACGTGGATGTTATTTGTTGTTACAATAACTGTAAATGTTGAAAGAACTTTAATTTTACATTCCATAATTTGAAAAAATATTGGGGATGGGTTTATGATGTGTTTTGGGCGGGATGTTTAGGTAAAAAAACAAATCTTAAGGTTAGTTAACTACCTATCTACCTGAGGGCATTTTAATGTTTTTTATGGTTTTCTTTTTTCTTCTTCTGCCTTTAATTTAGACATGTTTTCTGTTGTTTCTTCTTCCTTATGCCATCAACCTCCCCATATTTCTTGTTTGTAACTAGGATTTATCCTTGGCTATTTTTACGTTTTTATTCATTTATTCGGCATCTATCATCGTTCTATTCACGTTCCCGCTTCATAACGTATTAAATGTCTTGTAGTGTTTTCCGAAATTCTATGCGATAATAAGTCTTATCACAGAATTATAGATTCCGGGTTTGGCTTCGATTCTTATTTCTACATGTTGGGGGTCACCCTGCTGGCCTTGTTGCTTTGATTGTTTGGTCTCTCACCTCAAATTCTACTTCTACGAATTTACATGACGTAACAGTGAATTGTAAAGCTCTCCCCTTAGTTTCTATATTTGGTTTTTTATCTCATACATGATAAGGTAAAAAATTTGCGACCTCAAAGACTCACCCTGCCGTATACCGTTTTCTACTAAGACCAGGTCTGCCATTGTCTCGTTGTCCTTGGCTTGTATTTTATTTTAAATATTGTAACTACAATTTGAGGTGTTTTCTATTATAGAGAAGATGTATTACATCTTGCAGCTAGACTCGGTCAAATACCTTCTCCAGATTTATGACGTAGGTATATATATGTTATATGTTGTACTAGGTACATAGATTTTTTAGCTATTTTTCATATACCTAATGAAAAACCTTTAGTGACCTCAATACCTGTTTTTTTATATTCTAAGCATTGATTCTGTTATTGCAGCTGATGGAATACAGTTACGCTGTTAGTGACCGAAGTCTTGATTAGAATTGTAACTACGTTTTATAGTTAGAATGTTTTTTTGACATATTATTGGTTTGTCTAGAATATTTTTTGATACTGATGCTTACATATTTAGATTTCTGTAAAATAAAAAAAATATTGAATTTGAATTAGTGTTCCTCTTATTGTATCGAGCAGTGTATATTTAAATGATCCCATTATGAGAATCTATTAAAGTAATTGAGAAATATCCGCTATCACGTCAACACGTGAAATAATACTTTTAATAAATCATTTATAGTGCGCTCTTAGATTATGGAAACGCTTCAATATATTCTTAAGTTCTAATAGGTACCTATAGGAATAAAGAGCTCAGACATGTCGATTTTTGATTTTCTACTTTCATATCCCTACAGTGTTATTTTACCTCGTCCACCTTTAAACCTATGACGTCATCGTCAATGTTTTTAAATAGAAAAGCATAATTTTATATCATAAGTATAAAGATAATGAGTTTCTGAAATACCAAAAACAAGAGATTTAGGAATATGAAATCCGGGTGTTTGCAAATTAATCTATCTATTTGTTTGAATTTATTGAATTGAATTTATTCATCCACCTTTAAATAACAAATAGGTCAACAACCTAGTTCCTAATGAACTTTTTCAGCACTTTGTATTTCATACTTCTAAATGTTAATAACCATGTATTTGTTATATTTGAACTCAGAAAATCATCGTTTCATTAACCTATACCTATCTAATATAAAATAACGATGAGCTCATCGGATCAAGGATGGAGAGGGTTTAATGATACTATGTATAAAAAAGCAGATAATCAAGATAAAAATTGAACTGTAAGAGCTATTTCTCCACATGTTAATATTTTAGATAGTGAAGCGTTTCCATACTTTATGAACGCTATTTTCATACCTAATCAGTTTCACACACAAATTTGGATATTTCTCGTATACCTACATGTATATGTCTCAAATGTTATTTCACTCAATTTTAACGCTATGTTTTTGTTGAAAAAGGTTATAATTTATGTCCTTCACATCATATTTTTGATAAGAATTCAACAACAAATTGTTATCATATCAACAGGCTAGGAAATTATTTTCAAATTTTTAATCTCTGTGAAGTTGGCATCGTAAATTGACAACACATTTCTTATCTATGTGTATATATTTTGAAAAATCGATAATGAAGAATTTAGTCGTTTTGCTTTGTCTTGTGGTGCCAAGTTCAGAGAGTTAAACACTTTTAATAAATAAATAATTTGTGTGGCTCCACAAAAAAGCAAAAAAGTCCTGAGTAGCGGTTAAACATGGTCAATTGACTTGTTATATTATTGCAATTTCCCATCTTTTATAATTTACCTATTATCTATATTTTCATTAGTAGTCAATTTAAGTAAAGTCAAACGATAGTGTGATTTTCATCTCCTTGCTTTCATTTTGCAGTGCCAACTTTATAGAGCAAACTTTTGAGTCTGGAAAATCACTGAGATCATATACAAAGCAGGGTTATAAGAATTTATATAAAAAATATAAATTTTTTACTTAGGATTAATTTGCCACGTATTCCCTTAACCTAAAATCAATTAAGAATATAATTTTAAAGCCGACCAGCAGCATTATCAAACCTAACAATTATCGCCAGGACAAATCTAAAGATTCTATTTTTAACTACTATAAAATACTAATGGACCCAAACTCAATGCAATAGTATTTTAGATCAAAATTAGTTTTAAAATTTAGGTATTGGCGACATTTATTCCCTATGGATGAATCGCGAACTGATTTATGATAGATAACATTTGAAATATTTCTAAAACTCATTAAAATTCCTATATTTTTATACTTTATAAATGTTGCTTAACGAAAACATCAGAAATTCTAAGCTATAAACAGAACAACTACTAGAAGCCCTGCTTTTATTGAATACTAGAAGATGCCCGTGACTTTGTCCACGTATACTCTTTCTGTCAATTTAATAGTCCAAATTGTTGTATATTAACTAAGAAACCCCCATGCAAAATTTGAGACTTCTAGCACTTGCCGAGATTTGGTGATAAGTGAGTGAGTGATCTTTCACTTTCACTAAAATTGACGAAGTTTCACATAAACTTACAACACCTATTTTCCCACTCAATAAGGGTAGTTTCAAAATATAAAAAAATCCCTAATTAATTTTATTAAAGGGTATCTATATTAAGTGAGTTTGGAGTCGATAGCTTTAAAAAGAAAGGATTTTCCATACAAACTTACACCCCTTATTTCACTCCTTTGTAACGGTTGTTCAGAAAAATAATTAACCATATTTTTTTAAAAAGAAGTATTTTCTAGTAATTTCAAAAGTCTACTATTAAAACTATAGAAATTTCATACAAATATTGACACCCCTTTTTACCCCCGTAGAGGTTGAATTTTGCAAAATCCCGTCTTAGTGAGTACCTATATTCTAAAAGGAACCCCCATGCAAAATTTGAGACTTCTAGAACTTGTAGCTTCTGAGATTTCGTGATGAGTGAGTGAGTGACCTTTCGCTTCTATATGTATAGATAAGAAGGTGAAAAATTATTATTACTCTCGCGTTTTATATTTCAGTTAATGTCTATCATAAATTAGTTAGCTTAAAATTGTAATCAGGAAAATAAATATGTGGCCAATATTATATTTGTAAGAGTTATTTTATGATAACCATACACAAGACTTCTTGGTGATATATTCCAAGTCTTATTTATATCATTCATTCTCGTATAACTACCAAACCTTAAGGCACTTCCATTTCTTTTTTGAGCTCCCCTTACACAAATAGATATCTATTTTAATTAAAGTTAAACACATAATAATAATACTTGGACAGTCTTATCACAAAATTTCACACTTTTTAAAAACCATTGTATGAGATAAAACTCAAATATGCCTTTGTCTGCAGTAATATCAGTTGGGAAAGAAATCTTTATCTTCCTTTTATTTTGTTCGAGATAGAATCGTTCCGAATAAGCATTCCATTGTCATTGCCATCCGTTTGCGGTAGTCTTAGGTTTAACGTTTTTGTTGCAGTTAGATTTTCGAACTATGATTTGAAAAGAAAGTATCGAATGAAAAAAAACATTATTTTCTTATAATTTAACATTATTTGTTTAGGTGAGCTGAGCAAGGCAATTTTGAATTTAAAATTTCCAACCAAATTATTATCTCCAACACCCTCTAGATTCTAAATAATGGACAACCTTTTTTAATCATTCAGTGACTTATCGCAGTAGTTGCTTATTCTGTAAGTTTGTGCTGGTTCATCTTATATTATTCAAATCTCAGTAATATCACCGAATTTGCTAGAGGGTGTTGAATCCTATTCATAAACTTCATTTACTGCACTCCCTAAATGTGTCCTTCCATAAAGTCCACTACTTCATTGTATCTTGGGGCATTTCGACCCGCATAACCGTTAGCCACCTGCGCATGCCCATTGTGATTGAGACCATTGGAGAAGTTGCCGTTGCCCACCATCTTACTGATGGTTTGGATAGGTACTTCCTCCTCTACTTCCAAATCCTCCACATGTACTGCATTTCCATTGGCTGTAGTGCCATTCTGGTGCTGCTTTATGGTTCCATTCTGGTGCTGCTTTGTGGTGCCATTAGGTACATGTCCATTGGATATGTGGCCATTGGCATAGCCATTCGATGTCACATTATTGTTTGGCAGGTAGCCATTACCATTAGGTATATAGCTATTGCCATTCATGACAGGTTCTGCTGGTAGCTGGGACTTCATGTACTCTATGTGTTCCATAACGACATTCTTGAAGTCATCCTGGACAGGAGCCGTATCCGTGTCACCATCGACCTGGAAATCAAACATGATGAAATGAATTGAATGAACAAATATTGAAGGCTCAAAATTATAGAACAAAAATAATTTTGATTTAGATACATCGTCTTATTTCTGAACATACCAAGTTTTATAATTTCACATATAAATAAAATCTCATTCCATCAGATTCTGAAATTACACGAATATTTAAAGACATACCAATCATTATTTCTTCTATCTTAGATTACAAATATTTTCTCCAAGGACCGACTTTATTCGATGATAGACTGAAAGCTACAAAATAATATTAATTCTATTGTTACTGCTAATTTTGCAGTTGTGCGATAATATGTAGATAAAAGAATTTAGTTGGAGATGATCTATTCTTCAATCCAGCCAGGTATAATTTTAGAAAAAAAAAAGAATCTTCCATCCGTTTTGTATTTTTGGCGGAAGCTTATTTGATTTTAAAAAGTATTTAGTATGGAGAACATCTCTTGAAACTTCCTATCTCCAATTAAAAACAATTATGTTTACTATAAAAACTTCCCATTGAATATGACATCTGTTTATTGAAATGGTTTATTCCAATAGGTTTTATATCCTTTTGATCAGGTTATTTGTTAATGTTCTTCTTGTTGCTTTGTTGTTGAATGTAAGATAATATGTTCTTTCCTATTGTTTTATTTAAGATTTAGTTATAGTTCAGTGCAGCATAAAATCTATGCAAAATGCAAAATCTTTCATATATGTCTGTACTATCTTTTTGGGGAAATAAATTAAATATTGAATAAAGGATTTTATTTATTTTCAAATGAGGTAAGTATCACACGACGCCTGTTCCTTATACCATGGGCAAAGATTAAATACACCCCATGGCAGGCGAGATAAAATTAGATGGTGATGTTTATTACATACGTGTGTCGCCCTGAAAGACAAATTCGATTTTTCGGATTTTTTTAAACTTTCAATTGCGTTCTCCTAAGAAGAAAAGGAGATATCGCAGCTCATACCAGGCACTGCTAATTTATAATAAATGATTCCATACTTACGATTGTGAGACGGCCAACATTATCCATTGCTTTAAGCATTGGCAGCGAAGACTGTCTGAAAATTTCTAATCTTCTTCTAAAAGCTGTGACACTATCGTCTAATCTTCCTCTGCCAAGTTGAAGCTTAGAGCAATCCAATAGTATTATCGTAGGTTTTTGACGGAACTGCGGACAATTTACGGGATCAATTCTTAGTGCAGCGTTAAAGTATTGTACAGGGTGTCCAAAGACTAATTTGCCAAATGGAAACACAACATATTCTATTGATTTGATTTGAATCCAAAAATGTTTCCTAAATGAGACTGTTGAAGATGGCATGGAATGTAAGGGGTGAAACCAAACCAACTAACAACATCTCCAGCACGTGGTGCATCCTGCTAGAAGCTCTGTTAAGCAAGTGATTATAGGTATAAATAGTCCTCTCTGTTAGCTAATAGCTACTGGTAGAGGCGCTGGTTCTTGCCCATGGAAAAATAAATCACTCAAAAAGGCAGATGGCAGCAAAGGCAGAACAGCTGACAAGTTCAACGGCATGGTGATGCAGAAGGCAACGGAAACCACTACAGGTTTTTAGGACATCCCCAAAAATCTTTGGCATGATCAACAAAATTATTATTTGAGAGTGGAAAGACACTCAACACGATTAATGCAATGAAAATACTTCAAATATATATCCTGGAATCAGCGAGATGCCTCGATCGGAGAGTGGGGTACCTAACGAGGATGGAAAATTTACTATTCAGGAAATCATGGTATAACGCATTTGAAGGGTGTGGGATTATTGGTGACGTCTAATTTAAGTGGACTAGTGAAACATTTCATATTCATTTCTGACAGAGTATGTTTTACTGCTTCAATACTAACCATAGCAAGCAATCCCATACAGGTTTATGATTCCATTTTCAATTGTTCTGACGACGAAGTAGAAATATTTTATGACGAAATCAAAAAGCACTGAAATTAGCCAGTTCTTCAGAAATTATTATAATCATGGAAGATCTTAATGCAGAAGTTCGTCAAGGTCGAAGAGAAGACTTTAATTGAAGTCCATTGCTATGGAGTAAGCACCACAACACTGCTCAGGTCGGCTGTCAATAAAATTAAAATCATGCGAATGATCGATAGAAATACATCAATATATAAATCTTCAGCTAAATATTTCAGTTGGTCTAGTGAGTAGACCGTTTGAAATGATAGTAAAGAAATCGTATTTACTTAGGACGATTTGTCATTGGCAGCTTGGTTAATGCAACTTGCACGAACTCAGTTTAAATATATTTTTTGGAGAAATCGTGAATAAGTAATTTGATCTTCATGGGTTTTGGCTCCATTATAAAGACTTTAGGAAAGAAATCTTTAAAAAATAAGCCGGAGGGTTCTAGTATAATAAACTAAATATTGTCTTGGTGAGTAGCTTTGGGATCAGAAGTATGGGTGAGATCTACCAGGTCCATAGTATGAACCTTTCAAAGTAGACGAATACCGTTAAAGGACAGAGCAAAAAAATACGGTAAGCTGTAATTTTCATCCATATTATGTCTTTCAGTAATTTTGAGAAAAAAATGGTTAATAGACTGTCCTAGTTGTGTTGATAAACTATTCAAACCAAACATAGGTATCCGTAATCCGTTGGGACTGGATATGTTTTACGTATACTGTTAGTATTTTTAACCTCTGCTTCAAAAATATAGGTGTTATAAGTTTGAGGTGTGTATCTGTGAGGATGTCTTTGTCATCGTAGCTCCAAAACGGATTGATCGATTTTGATTTACCTACCTTTTTGTGTTTGAAAGATTACCTGATCAAGTTTGTTCTCTCTATATAGTTGAGTTTATCGTGGATATCTGTTTGTGAAATCGTAATCCACAAACGGATAAACCGATTTTGATTTAGTTTTTTCTGTTTGAAAGATGGCTTGATCAAAAGTGTTCTTGGCTAGTTTTTATTTCATTAAGTTTATTGTGTGGATTTGTCTGTCTGTTTAAGGCAAAGTAGCTCCCAAACGAATGAACCAATTTTTATTTAGTATTTTTTATTTGAAAGGTAAGTCGAGAGTGTTCTTGACTAGTCTTTTTTTAACGAGCGTATATATCTATTTCTTTAAGGTATCCTAGCCCTCCACGGAAGATCGAATTAGGATTTAGTTTTTTTTTGTTTTTGAAGTGAAATAATTGAGAATGATCATAACTTTTTTGTAGATTTTTTGTCGTTTATCTAATATATTTTTTATCATTCCCTTTCTAGTACGGATTTATTAAACTATAGAGATTAAAACTTCACAGCTGCAGGGAAGGACTAGCAAAAAACTACTAAAGAAGTAACCAAAAGACCAAAAGTATAACTAAAATGACGTTTTTTCTTTTTTCTGTAGTTAAAAATATAATAAAACTTCTTTCAAAGTTATTATCATACAGGGCGTAAGAAAAGGGGCCATGATTGTCAGAGCTAGTCCGTCCCTGTAGATGTAAGTAATTCACAACACTTTATTCCCTAGTAATTTGAAGGATCCGAAATCGGTTGGTATACATCATATTAAATACCATAAGAAATATACGCGGTGGTTCAATAACTATAAAAAACGTGTTTCCTGTCGCACATATTATTTGTCTGGGTTTTATTAAGCTAAATGTATGGATAAATATGAATCAGTCATACAAAAGATTACCTACTGTAACCACTACTGTAACATACCACAAAAGTTGACTTGTATAGAGAACATGAAGCATCTGTAGATCTTAAGTTTTTTGTTGAATACTCTTTAAAGAATCGTTTGACACAAGTTGTATCTGGAGTTTTGTATGAAAAAAGACCTTCTCCGTTTCTAGATGTTGGTCAAAAAATAAAAAATATTTTCAGCGGTATTGGTGGATCATTACTACAATTTGTAAATGATTAATTTATGTATCTAACAAATTTGTTAACTATAGAACGGAATATAATATTTTATATCAACTTGGTTTATAGCGAAAATATACCTATATCTATTTAAATTGAAATTCCCATTCTTTAAATTTCATTTTCCATTGAGACATGGCAAATTCTTATAAAGCGATCTTCCCTCTGTAATAGTTTAGATTAGTTGAAGAGGTTATTAAAACTACCTAAACGAAATTACATTTTCCAAAATAATGTTTCTGAAACGGTAAGAACGAGGATGTTTGTTCTTGAGCGACGTGATAAAAGTGTCAATACTGACCGGTCAGAAACGCCGCAATAAAACAAGAGAGCCTCATCGAAAATTCATCATAACCTTATTTAATGAAATGTTTGTCATCGATAACGTTTCCAATGTGCCCTTGAGAGAGGAATAGTGAATATTTTATAAGGCAATGCTTGACCGAGCGCTGTGACATAAGTTCTAGAAAACTGGTTCCTGTAACTTGTAATTACGACGTGGAATTTTCGATTTAGACTCGAAATTTATAAGAAAGTTAATTATATTGTCACAAAATGTCAAATTATTCATCTGGTGCAATGAGAGGTTGAAGTTCGGAGTTTTCAACTTTTTTTATCGATCGTTTGAGTAATGCATCCAATTATATAATATTTATCTATCTATAGCAGTTATGAAAGAATATAACTGCAAATCATAATGATATTGTGATCTGATTAATTCATGGGAATCTTGGAATATTAAAAATTTATAGATGAGACACGAGGTGAAATGTCTGTCGTGATGAGTTTAAAATCAATCGTAAAGAAGTGTTCTTCTGAAGTTTTTATGATTATGAGGTGATGATTTTTATTGACAGAAGGTATATTGTATTTAGTATTTTTTTAAACAAACTTACCTAATAGAGGTCACAAACTTCTCATGAGCTAAAAATACCCATATTTGCAGACACTATCATAAGAATTTATTTATTTAATAACTAGCAAATGCCCGCGACTTCTCACGAAAATCCCCTAAAAATTACGTCCCAAAATACCTCAATAACAAAAGCAATATCGATTTTTATATTTATAATTTATAGTGATAGACCCACGAAGATTTGAATTGAAAAGTCTGTTTATTGTTGTTTATTGTCGTTATTCCAAAAACAACAATAACGACACCCATATCGACTTTTAGATTTATCTATCGCATTCCACCCTTACAGGGGATGATTATTGGAATAACGTGAAATACATGTGTAAAGTGTATACAAATTTTCATAACGATCGGTTCAATACTTAAGGCGTGAAAGCTTAACAAACAAACTATTTATAATATTAGAAAAATAAATGCCATTCTCGCAATCAACGTCCCAAAAACTTTAATAACGACACCCATATTGACTTTTAGATTTATAGACCCCATTTCACCCTCTCAGGGGATGATTATCGAAAAATGACGAAGTACATATTTGCTTATTTGGCTCATATGACGTTTCAAGTCGAAATGTATATTTAGTATTATTTCTCCATGAAAAATTACCTTTAAAATTGGGATTTCTGGATGTAAGGTACCCTATATTGTGTTCCTTCTTTACCCCCAAAAAGTGTAGGTATGCAAAATTTAATGATGATTGGTAGAGTAGAGGCGTGAAAGTGTAACAAACAAACAAACTCACGTTCAAATTTATAATATTTGTGAGGACTTGTTAGTAGTAGTATGATCTTGTTTATTGAAGTTTTGTGACAAATTTTTGAAAAATCAATTTGTGCGAAGATCTCCGCCGAATTGTTCAATGAATTTTTGATTAACAAGCAGGACTCAAGATGGTGGTTGTTCGCTTAGAAAAAATCAGTGTATCAAAAACAAATTATATAAGCATAAATTTAACGAGATGTCAGATTTGTTTTATCAAGTTACCTAATTATGGTTGAGACTGCAGTGGTACAAGTTCCTCTTCTACTTGCCGTATTTTTTTACCTACTGCTTTGTTATCTTGGGAATTTCGATGGAATTCATTATGTTACATACACAACAATTGCTTATCCCCAAAATCCTTGAAATATACCTTATTTCTTATTGATGCCAATTTGAAGGTCCAAATTTTGAAATAAGAAACACTAGGTAAATGTTATTTACTTAATTTGGTACAGCCATAAAGCTGCAATGCAAGCTTGGGAAGTAGTTGGAAATTAAAAAAAGAATCTCAACTCCATAAGCTAGTCATCAAGCATAGTAACAGACACTGAGTGAGATAGATTATAATAAACGAATTATAACCAATTCGTTCGCATTAACTTTGTTAAAATTCAGTTACCTTCGCTTCGAACTCTAGCGCTTGTTCCATATCTCTAGGGAAGCCGTCCAGTATAATGCCATCCTTATCCATGTTGTCAGCTATGTTGGACTCAACGTACTTCATGACCATATCTTGAGGTGCCATTTCACCATTACTTATGCATTCTCGTAACTTCGACACCTGTAAATGAATAAAGAAAATTTAGAATTTTAATGTATAATATGCGTTAATATTTTAAATTGAATTAAATAAAAAATATGGTTTACGTGATCGAAGTGTTTTGTGTGTTGCATAACGAACTCAATTGCAATGTGAAGTCGACGGGTCAAGGCTGTCAGATTGCTTTCTTTGTGAATTGCAACCTTGGTCTGAGTTTTTTTTGTGTATTTATCTTAGATTCTAAGAATCTATCGATTTTCGGCTTATGTCTAAGATCAAAGTGTATTTATAAATATAAAAGTTTGTAAGATATCTGTTAAACTGTGTTTCATGTAGAGTCGAAAGGTTTTTAAGTGAAAGTGAAGTTTCATTTATTTCATTATATTTTTTATTCGTACCATTATGCCTCGATATAGAACGCTGATGGGTCGAAATGAGAGAAAAAGAAAAAGGGACAATACTCGTGCAAGAAGAAATTATAATAGACCAAATGCAATTTTAAATATTGTGAATAGTATACAAAGTGATGTAATTATTTTGAGGGATACATTTGAACTCATTGTCATTCCAAGAAATTTTAATACTTCTGATAATGGATTGATGCATTTACATGCAGGTTTTGCAATGCAAAATATTTCGAATCTGAAGGCATTCTATGTGAAAGGACCACATTCTCTTCGTGTCGTCATAAGGGTAAAGTAATATTTAGTAGTAGTGAGTAGGTCAACAAACACACATTGATGAAGTTAGATTTTTTAAATGGCCGGTCAAATGTGGAATCAACTGAAGCTGTATGGCGCATCTATGAATTACCAATGCATTTTCAATCACATGTCAGTGTCAGACTTGAAATTCATTTACCGCGTAGACAAAATGTTTACTTTCGAGAACGTCATGAACGGCAAGCAATTCAAAATGTAAGACAAACAAAATTATCAGCAATTTTTTAATTGATTGGATCAGATCATCAGCGCATAGATTTCGAACTAGCTGTCATTATGCTTTTTCAATTGTTACCAACATTAAATTTTAAATTTCAAATATACCGTAAGGAATTAGGCAAACAACACATGATAATGCCGTATTTGTACAAGCTTGCAACTGATATAATAGAATAAAATTCCAAAATATAATTCTACCTGAACCTGTGTTTCAACATACTTCGGTATAATGCGTGAGTTCAAATAAAACTGCTTATTACGATCAAGTCAAGTTTTTTTTCTTAGAATTCGCACTTACATTTTATTTCTGTCACTCATCTGAAAGGTTAAGAAATCGACTATTGATCGATTAGTACTAAGCTTATGCGATGTTTGTTGATATAATTTTATATATGAAGTAGAATGTCCAATATGTTCCATCTCCCTAGGTCTACCTTATGCCTACTGTTTTTTCGGAAGTCGGTCAAAAATGCATTCAACTCACCTCTCTGTTAAGTCTAGGATCAGGTGGTTCAGCGGCCGCCCTAAGTATCCTGCCGAGGCTGACATGTGCCCAGCCGGCTTCGGCTGCCGCTGCAGCGCACAGGGTGGCCTTGTTGCTTCCGGGACCGCCAATTACCCACAAGACGGGTGGGTAGCCCGTTTTCGTGGGTGATTTGTAGCTACTTTTCGGATTCACCGATATCACCTGTGTCTTGGGTCTGTCGTCGTCCTCAGACTTTACTAAGGTTCTCGTGAGGGGACGGTGGTGCGTTTGTGTGGGAGTGGATATCACCCTCGTAGCCGGTCTGGGTGGTGAGGTGGCCGGTTCAGTTGATAGTTGGGATGATGGTTGGGCAGGCTGTAAGAAAGTTATATTTTTTTAGGGTGCAAATTTCAGAATGAAAAAAATCCTTAAATAAAGAAATTCCATCACTGCTATTTAAATACTGAAGTAAGCATTCAAATGCATAACTCTTTAATGATAGAAATTATATAGTGCGTTCATAAACAGTTGGTGCCAGGGCATCATCTTATAGAGTCGGCCTATGTTCTTAAATTCATCTACTTCACAATTTTAAGTGGTCGTCACTAATAACTAAGAAGTCATTTTAAAGCCTTTGATCAATAAACTTACTATCTACTAAGAAACCAAATTATTATATTTTATCAATTACTCCATGACCTACATAAAAAAGATCTGCTGCTCTTAGATTATCTAGAACATAAATAAGAGTTAAAAAAGTCCCTCAAAGGGGATTCAATCCGCGGAACCTGCTTCTAATGTTGCTCACAATCCAGACACTATAAGGCGAGGCTGCGGTTGCATGGAAAATCCAGGCATTGTCATGAATATAAGAAAATCGATTAATTCAGCATTTATAATGATACACATAATCAGACATTTCAATTTATAGCCAGGTGTTTTTGCAATGATTATGAACTTGGAACTTCTCAAACCCCTGTCTATAAAACCATGAAATTTAACAAGATTTTTTTAAGTTCAAATATGTATAGAAATTCTATGGTCTTTAAGATACATATAAGGTCCCCTTGTTTGTGGTAAAACTTTCACATTCTTTAGACAATCTTGGAAAAAAGTCCAACGGACATGTAACAAATTACAGCAGAAATGTTCCACAACTCACGATACACATATACATGTTTTTATATCATGCCACAACTTGGATGCTGTCATGTAGTTTCACCGGCTAATTTGAAAATTAATTGTGAAATTAGCTCTTATTTTATAGTTTATAAATAATGTTTACTAGGTTTTCGTTGATATACTTGTTATTTAAAAGTGTTTTAGAGTGCATGTAGTTAAAAATATTTACTGGGAACCAAGTTATTATACATCAGAAAATGGGAAAAATGTGAACAATATTGTAGCTATGTCGGGTATGTTGTTTTATATTTGCTTGCATTTTAAATCCTGTACATGTCATATCAATTAAACTATTGTTCACCAAACGTAGACGAAACAAATATGGTAGATTTTTCTTACAAATCATTTTAAAAGGTTAGCCGGAAATCTTAAAGTGGCTGCACATTCGAAATTCAATATGCTATAAACTATACATTGTCAGCCATATTCATAATCAAAACTTAGTAGCTACTCATCTGTCACGTTTGATTTTATCTTCACCATATAGTAACTAGCACGATGCTAGATTAGAAGGTGGCTAAAAGAATTTGATTATGAATACAGATGCTTGTCTTTGTGCTAAACAAATACCTACAGCCGTATCATTTTTTGTCTAATTTTCAAGTTGCCTGAAACGATATTTTCTTCAATCCTGCTAATTGTTCAATTTTCAAAAACTCCCCTTTAGGGAGGAAAAGGGGAACATTTATTTAATATCGGTTTACAACGGAATAACCTCTTAGCCTTCCTATTTCAAATGAAAAACGAATCGGAGAACATGTACCTACTATGCTAAAGGTGATAAAATTATATAAGAAAAGCATACGTATGTATGTACCTATGTATAATCGAATTGTTTAATACTTCCTCCGTTTGGGTAACTCATTGTGATATAATGAAAAGAAACTAACAGGTATAAGAACCGAACTCTGTGGGAAAAATATGTCAACCACAGATTACCAATTGTCTGGTAAACTGTGTCATAACAATGGGACACGTCGTGTTGAATCGTAATGATGAGAACTGATGAAAAAGAACTTACATATGTCTAAAGTGGCTAAATATTTTGCAATTGCAATGGCAATTATTAGATACATTTTTCTCTATCCATTCAGAGAATAGACTATTAATATATTTGATTATACCGGAAGTTTTCCTTTTCCCAGATATATATAAAACTAAAGAGCTGCATTTTGTTTCTAAGCTTGCTTACCACTGTAGGAAGTTCTGTAGACACAACGTCATTAGGTACAGCAACGGCTTTACCATTAATAAACACTGGTGGATTGTCTTGCATGCCCAAAATTCTGAAAACGGCACTTCTAAAGTCTTTGTACACATCACCGGGCGCACGTTCACCATTTATCTGAAAAAAATTGAATGTGATGTATGATTTGTTATTTTCAGAAAAAAAACATTATTATTTCGAACTATCAAAAATTCCATAAAAACTGATAGCTTAATGTGAACGAAATAAAAGAAACCTCATATTTTAGTTTATTAGACCCAGTGTTTACAGTTAGCACATAACAGAGACTGACTTTGAATGGAGAATTTCTATATTATATATATATATATACATATAAAGGTGTATCGAATAGTTATCAGTAAGTTCAAAATGATTGCCTTATAAGTTTATGAATTCTAGTTGCTATCTGATCAATTGTAACACTACCTTACTCTATTGTTAGCATTACAGTCTCGGAAACGGTAATAGATACTAAGTCAGTTAAATAGGTAAAAAATTTGAGCAATTTTATGGTATCTTGCTTACAAAAATTTAATATTTAGCTGTTTTGATTTTCGAGATTTTACAGAAAAAATATTTAATTTTATTTTCTTCTGAAGTAAGTGAGTAAGTAATTATTGCCATCAATTGTTTACATGGATTGTCAACATAAAATTATGACTTAAAAATTTTTCCACTGAATAAAGAGTACCTTTAATCAATAATTGATTTTTAACACTTTCCATTAATTCTTTTTCGGGCAGATTCCTCACATCCGGCTGCAACTTGTTATACATTTTAATACCCCTGTAGGTCGCGAAGTTCTGGGTGTTTTATGTCCTATGTATCGGTGTATCATGGTCGTTTCTGTATCTGGTGTCAAACAAGTGGCATGATCTATTTCGTGTCAGGATGTTTCTGTTCAAATGTACATATGTATTTCAAACACTCCTTTATGTAAAGTGATGTGAAAGTGAGTATCCCATATTGTACATAAGCTGGTCTACATAATACATAGTGGGAATAGCCTTCTATTGCAGTATGTGAGCTCTTGAAGCTTCCGAGGCGTTGCCTTATAGGTTTGCGGAATATGTAGTTCGAGACATATTTTGAGCAAAACATTTCTTCAATCTTCTTAGCAAAAAAATTTTTTGGATAGTTTGGAACACACTAGATCTGTATGCGAGTTCCAACCTAATCTATTGTCTAAGACTATGCCCAAAAAATAATAGAAGAGCTAGTAAGAAGCGGAAGAAACTTCTAAACAGCAACTTTTTTAGCTATTTAAAATGGCGTTTACAATATTATTATACGAAGTTTTGTTTTATAGAAACCATCATCAACTTTGTCTTTCATAGGAACGAAATAAAAGCGTACACTGTATTAGATTACACATAAAGGTAAGGACCGAACAGCTTCTACTATGCCATCTAGAATAGGTATTGTAAAATTTTACTGTAATTTGAATGAAAATTGTCATAAATGGCTAGATAAAGCATGAAACACAAAAGAGAACTTAATCAAAAATAAATAAAATTATTCAGCTATAATAAAATTGTTTTATATAGATATCTGCAAAACCTAAATAGAAATTATATCCAACTTCGATGCAACTCTAATTTTCATGAGCCCAAGCAGATTGTCTGATATTTTGTAGGCAAATCAGACACTATAGTTAACACAAGACGATCGCCGAAAGCGAATCGAAACTAATACGTGCTCTCTTAATAGGAACAATTGAGATTCATAATTCATATAATGTATAATATATACCATAGACAACAGGTTGAGGATTCATCTAATTTGCTTGCCTGTCGTCCCGAGCATTTGTAAATACCTCACACCCTGTATATTCAAGATAAATCTAAATGTGTTTTGTACATTAGGATTAGATAGAACTCTTTGAATTGAAATAAGTTTTTGAAAAAAAAAATCATCAAGAATATAGCTATGGAGGGTGGATTCTACAGTGATTCGTACCCCCTCAAAGTAGAAATACATCATATTAAAAAATAACAGTGACACTATCAAACTATCAATCCAATTTATTTGAGGGTTGAAAAGCACCATAATGCTTGAAATGATCAAATGATAAAATCAGCCCAACTTGTAAATAGGTAGAACAATTATTAGAAATGAGCTTTCTTTAAGCTTTTTCATGAAATAAATTTGAATCTAGCGAAATTTCTTTAATTTTGCAAGAATACAAGTAGATGTGACTGACCCAGTTTGAATTCTGGTGTATATGGAATGATTATTGTTGAGCCTTAATAATTTGGTCGAAGGATGCGACGCCTTACATCACCGTCTCATAATACCTCTACCCACGTCATCCGACAATGACCTTGGGCCACATCGTGGCTCTACCCCATATTTAAAACGAGCTCCTCGATTGAATGTTCTTTATTCGAGAAATAATTTATATGGGAATCCAAAATATGGCCTTATTCAATAACCGGTAATTTATTTCCGAAAACTTCGAGACCGTTTGTTACAATTCCCATACCTATATATAAATAACATGGAATGGATGTCGAAATAGGTAGGTACTCCGAATTGTTTCAGTTCAAACATTTGGGGAAATGGTAGTGGTACAAGATAATATACAGTAGCAAAAAAGTTCTGACACCTGAGATACTTCTAAATTTGACAGTATAGATATATGTTTTCGTCTCACCAAAATTGATTACCTAAGCCGGCTTTTATAAGATGATACACTCAAAAATACAAAATATTTACTCTGTCGGCATTGTTAATTTTAAAGATGTGCCTCTTCACTCCAGGTTTTAGGCAATGTACCCGTTACGATACCCACATTTTTCATGGTCTGCCAACTGCCAACACTTTTTGCAGAACATTTTTTGTAGAATCTTACCCTGGTAGGGAGCCATTTTTGACCAACTTCCCAAACGGAGAAGGTATATAATTCAAATGTATGTCTACAATTTTTTTAAATATTTGTTCGCGACTTTTGCATAGTAAACATTCTCCAATTTTTATTATTGTTTTTTTCATTTCATTAAAGAAAATTTTATATCCGGGAACGTTTAAATTGGACATTTTTAAAAATAATCACAGGTTTCCGCGTTACAGTCTGAAATATGTGTTTCAGTTATGTGAAAGGGGCAAATTTTTCCGATAATCGAAAGTTCTAGATTTGAACATTAGAAAGGGGACCATATCCGGAAACGTTTACATTGAACATTTTTTGAAAATAGACACGGTTTTCGAGTTACAGCAATGGTAAAGTTTGAAATATGTGATAGGTGTATTTCCGATATGCGGAAGGGGCAATGTTTTTCTAAACTTGAAAATATGAAACTGTCAAATTTAAGAAGAGATTATATGTAGGTATCAAGATTTAAATTGAACATTTTCTCTAAAGAGTTACGGTTTTCGAGTTACAGCACGAAAGTCAGAAATATGTATATCTGCGCCAAAATGTTTTGAGATCTCTGAATAACAACAAGTACAAGCTAAGCCTTATATATAAGTACTATCTTCTTTGGTATTATTGAACGTTCAACAATTTTCATGACTAATGTTACACTCAAAAGTAACTACCAAAAAGTTCATTCATTTATTCATTCGTTCTAAGTGTTCTTTCTACTGAATTTTATTTTCTCTTTCATATCAAAGCTCTATCCTCATATAAGTATCTGCTATTATTAAATAGTTTTTATTACTTTCGGTTCTTGTATCAATGGACTCCGCAGCGATTTCTCAGGCCCCATACGGTCTAGAGACTTGAAATTTCGAATTCGTACTTAGATCGCAGACATCTCGCCGCCTGTTAAGCTCCAATATTGGTATAATTATCTCATTCAATCTCATTCAACCAAGATCTTTATTTTGTCGACATGGAACGACAATGGGATCCGTTACTGGAATTACGCACGAGCATGGAGCGTATACATACGTCTCGTTCTCTGGTATATTGGTACTTTCTGGAAGATCGTCTATGGTTATGTCGCAATTGTCAGACGTCAGACGTTATTGTTAATTTGAAGTTTAATTTTGTGTTGTGGTAGACAAACAGCAATTTGTTATGGAATTGCTGTTGCTGCCAAACACATATACATAAGTATAGTTAAAATCGAGAAAAGGATAGTAATAGTAGGTACTCATCGGTACGGTTTAAATCTTAAATGCCCAAAAAAAACTATTTTTAATTTTTTTTCAAAAATTTCGCTTGTTCTATCTTGTTTTGTGCAAACTTTCATTCTCCTAAGAAATTTAAACTCTTGTGATTGTATTCGGTTTCACTTCCGTATAAAAGGGTTAGAACAGGTGTCATCTTATAAAATTTTATTTGCGTGTTTTTCCTTGCTTTGTTATGCCGGCCAACCGGACATTATAAAACCGGCCCTTAGTGTATTTCTGATAGTTACGCAAATATGAGTGAATTTAATGAGTTTTTCTTCCACGTCGTTGTTTCGATCATAAGATATTTTACAGCCTATATATTTAGATTGTTTAACGTGTTCCTGGAAAAGCTGTTGATACTTTCATCTCGTACTTTTGACAGATATTTGAAAAGGTTTATGAATTTGTGTCTTTAGAGATCGTCTTCTTTTTCTTCAAACAGTAGTAGGTAGGTATTAGGTCATCGGCAGATTTTTGTATGGTGTAGGGGTCTATTTTTTTAATTTTTACATTTTATTTTCCATTCTTTCATAATGGCGTCTATATATATGTTGAAGAATGTTGGTGAAATACAGCATTCTTGTTTAACTACTTTAGTTGTTGTCATTTTCCTTGCATTGTTCGCATTAAGTGTCTTGGATATAACTGTTCCTCCATAATATTCCATTCCAAGCTTTGTCGAAATCTATTAAAAAAAATCTTTTGTATCCTAAATAATACATCTGTTGTTGAATTGACTTTTCTAAGACCGTCAAATTATCCTTCTTTTCGGTCTATTATTTAGTATTCTGACATAGATTTTTATGAACCGTGTCTAGCACTCTAATTTTACATCATTTTGAGGGTTGTTCTTGTTTTACAGCGAGATTACTTTTGCTGTTCCCCAGTACTCTGTTATAATTTTATTTTTCCAATCTTTGTTATATGTTATATAGATGTAAGGGTCTAAGATGTACCTAATATCTACCATATTTCCAGAGTTCGGCATTAATGTCATCTATACCAGCCGATTTTCGGTCTCAGGTAGCTTTAAGATCTTATGTTAATTCTGTACAGTCTATCTCGTCCAAACCACATATGTCTTCATCCTAATCCATTTTTTCTTCATAGTTTTCTTTATACAAAATTTATTTAGAATGTTGCACCCATTTTTGTTCGTTTATGTTGTTTATTTGCATTTTGTCATTTTCCTGGCTGTTTGAAGATTTCATAACTTTATATGACCATTTTTTTTTGTCTTCCATCTCTTCTCTTTTTTTGTAATTTTCTTGGTGATCTTCAGTTAGATTATTATTAAGATATGTTTTTTAGGTTACTTTTGTTTTTTTATTGCTTCTATTATTTCAGACGATGAAACTTTTAGAACATTTCTTGTTTCTTTTTTGAAAAAACTTCAAAAGCCGCTTTTTCTACTGCTTGTGTCTTGCCATTCTTTATTTGTCTTCTTTCATTTCCTTATGTTCTAATATTTTGTTTAACCTATCATAATAGAGCTTCTTCAATTAGATATATAAACTTCTTTATTTGGAGTTTGTTTTGCAGTTTTCTTCCACTTTTTTCAATTTCAATAATTGAGATTACCAAGAAGTGGTTTAATTAATAGATCTAGTCCTCTGTGTACTCTTGTTTCCATTACTTGTCCAGCTAATTAGCTGTTTGTAATTATGTAATCTATAATTGATCTTTCTCTTGTAACTATCCAGCTGTATTTTTGTATATTTTCCTTCTGAAAAAACTGTTTGTTATTTTGTAATTTTTAATGTTGAAGGTATGCACTAGATATTAACTATCATTTGTTAGTTGATAGACTTTTGCCACCAGCGTCAGTTTAATTTATTGTATATTATTTTGTATTTTTCACTGGCTCATCTGACAAAGTAGGTACCCAAAAAACTAATTATTTCACATTCTTTGAGTGGTTTGTAACTCTGAATCTATTGAGGAAAATATACAAAAATTTGGCTGGAAATAATATGTTCCTTGACCCCCTGTTTGATATAATTTTCTTTTTTAGGAGATATCGAATATTTATCGAGAATATTAATGTATCAATGCTTCCAATAACTTCTCCAGCTCTATGGATACTCATTTAGAAGAAGATGATTATGAGAATTTGAGACAAATGGAAGATGATTTTAGAAAAGATTACAACATCCAGAGCCAAGGTTTACAGAATAATATTTTATTTACAATGACAAAAAGATAGTAATAAGAAATTACTTTATGAAAGTTCATGTCACAGACAAATATCTAGTGTATCCACTCACGACTTTCCTACCTACAAATTCCATTGAAAACAAAAATCGTCTGAGCAAGTCGCATTCATTGTTTTCAGCGTGCTAAGATAAACAACAATAGCCATATTTAATATGACGTATGAAGAACTGCTTGGACAGAATCTGAATAAACAGGAAGACAATTGGACAGTTCATATCACAATAACTTTTCCCAGATTTTTCTGCGTTGCGCCTTAAGATTTTATTTTTTTATTTGTTTTACATATTCCTGAAGAGGTATAGAGATACCTGTGCACGGGTCCAGTACAATGGTGGTACCATTGCCTAGTAATTAGTGCAAGCCTACCCCACCAAAAAAGAAGCCAACAAAATCGATTCATCCATTACCGAGATAATTATCTGTTGAAAATCGGACACCGATAATTTTACACGATTACAATAGTGTTCTAACATAGCTACATGAAATACCCAACATTTCAAGAAATTTTGTAACAGAAAAAAAAATATTGACATGAAACATGTTGCTATTTACATTTTGTAAATGCAATTAAATACTTGTTCATATGCTTAAGCAAATCATTCATATGTCGTGTCATTATCCCGACACGAGGCTAGATCATTATTGTTGTTGTTATTTTCGATCCTATTTCCTAAGAGAACAAGTGAACCGGTGCAGACAGGCAATATCATTTCTGGCTAATTAAAGAGAGAACTAAATAGTTCAATTTTGAAATAGCATTAAAAATAACAGACGTATGTTGTCAATTTGAGTTGTTTGATATGATTACCATTTCATTGTGGATATCATTAGTCAATACAAGCTGAGATATTTATTATAGGACAAGGAGAAAAACATAACATAAGATAATATTTGTTTAAATTGTTGTTATCCAAAAGTCTAAATAAAATTCCATATACAAGGTGGCCCAAATACAAGTTACATACTGTTTGGTTAGTAACCAGTATTTTCCTGCCTGTATATTTAACTACTTTATTTATTTTTGGAAAACTTAAAGGGTGATATGTTCTCAAAAGAAAACATTTTTGACAGTTAACATTGTTGCAGAAGAACTTGCTTTATATATAATTGACCTGAATCGTTTTTTCGGTAAGCAAACTATCGGGAATACCTACCACCATCAAAAAGCTACCTACCAAACATGTTGGAATTCAGGAAAGATGATTTTATGTAACATTTTCAGAATTAAACAAGGCAATAATATCTAAAAAATATTTTGTTAAAAATTAGTTAAGCTAGGTCAGGAAATAGCATCAACAAGGAACTAAAACAGCGTTGGAAATGAATAATTTTACAAAAAGATAGTACCTCAGAGCATGTAGACCAGTTTATATTTCCTTATCATCGATAGCTACTTTTCGCCAAACGGACCCATTTATCGTTTTCCAGATGAGACCTATTATGTATATCTGAACCAATCAAAACTCATAATTCGTACCCAGCCAGCTGGTAGATTTCATCTAGAAAACGGTATATGTCATACCTGACAGTCTGCAAGCTGCCGTATTCATAAACAAATCTTACTATTCTAGTTTAGTTAGTTTGTTGTGACTATGGTAACAATTATCTTGCGTGACATCCGTTTCCCTCGAGAACCCGTGATTAACACATTTTTTACCAAACAAATGTTCTGTCTATAAGACAAATCTATACCAAATTTCAAGTAGATACGTCCTGTATCCTTATCTAACAATACAAAAGTGATTTGTTTATGCAAAATTGCTGTAAAAGTTTTTAGAGCAAAAATGCTGAATACTGATACTGATTAGTTTTGAGTGGTCATATCTCAATTCTATATGAATAAAAATAGTATTACCTTCTTGTCGGGAATAGTCCCATTTTTTTTGGAGAAAGCATACCGATATTACACTCAGGAAAAAATTGGAAACGTACATGTGAAAAATCAATAGAAAATGTTGTATTTTCTACATAGTTTCAAAATTGTTTTTTTCATATATTTTTCTTAATAAAGACGTTTTTTGCCATTCAACAACAACGTTTCATTTCGGATACCTACATTTAAAGATTTCCCTTTACTATAAACTTTAAATAAAACCAGAAAAGACTCCATATTATCTCAAAAACACAAGAATGAATTAATTTAATACAACTTTTTTGTTTTTAGTATTGAGCTAGAAATAGGAAAGATGAGTGACATGTAGGTACATTGGATCGGTCTCGACTTGCATTGTCTCGTTAATTTAATGCTTAAAAATGTTTTCAATAATTTTATTGTATTGATAGTCAATTTACGTAACCAGTTGTATTGTCACAGATCAATTGGTAGGTACGCCTGAAATTACCAACGATGTCAAATTGTAAAATAAATACACTATATATAGGTTCCGCCTTCAGTTGTACTCTTTGCTTCGTGTGAAAATAAAATTTCACCAAGTAGACGCAAAATCAATTAAGCGAATACTTCACCATAGCGAGGGTAAATCCATTTCAACATATCACAAAATAGCGACACGAAATACTTTTTAAAATCGAAAGCTAAAAAAAATGTCCACCAGGTTCCAAACCCGGTGGCTCGAGGCTCGAGCACACCAGTCTTATATTATCCATTAAGCCAACCCAACTTTGAAATATTGGGTACTTATTGACCGACTTCCCAAAAGGAGGAGGTATACAATTCGATTGTGTGCTTTTTTTTTTTTTTTTTTTTTTGGTTTGTGCGCGCCTTTCATATAGTAAACGTACTCCGATTTTGATGATTTTTGATTCATTTGAAAGAGGAGGATTGAGAAATGGTCCCATATTCATAAAAACGGGAATCCGACATCGCGTTCCCTCCGAAAACCGCCCCCGAAGGGGGTGGAGGGGGCAAATTTTGTCGAAAATTGAAAATCTGCGTTGATATAATTACAGATAGGACAATATCCGGAAACGTTTAAATGGAACATTTTTTCAAAAGAGTAACGGTTTTCGACATAGAGACATTTTAAATTCTCAAATATACCTATTTTCGCTATGTGGAGAGGGCGATTTCTGTCGAAAATTGAAAATCTGTTTGCAGTACATGAAAGACATAATTATTTGTAGCAACATTTATATTGAACATTTTTCCCTTAGAGTTACGGTTTTCGAGTAAAATCGGTGTTAAAATGGTAACAACTAAAATATTCAAGCGTATTTCCGCAGCGATGTTCTGAGATCTCCATAATAACAACTACAAGCAAGGAATATACGTGGGTAATAGAATAAGTACTATCTTCATTGGTATTAGTGAACGTTCAACGATTTTGGTGACTACTGTTACACTCAAAAGTGTGAAATAAATATTTTTTACAAAAAATTGGACCGACTTTATTAGTTGGTGCACTGAAAAGTATAAAATAATATTAATTCTATTGGGGCTGGTACTTGTGAAGTTGGTGCCAAAAGTTACCAATCTATCTGCAACTGCACAACTTCAAAAGTAACAGCACCAATAGAATTAATATTATTTTATACTTTTCAGTGCACCAACTAATAAAGTCGGTCCAATTTTTTGTAAAAAATATTTATAGTATTTACATTTTGAATAAAATTGAATTTTTTAAACACCTACTATCAAGTAGAAATACTTGAGGTATTCAAACAGTTAATTGGAAAAGTTATTGAAATTTTGAAAGGAAATTACAAAACCCCTTATGAGTATCGAACGTATATACACATATTACAGGTACACGATAGATGGTCATAATTTCAATGATCTTACGAATCTTATGTGAAATTGATTCTACTATCAATTATTTTTGTGTAATTTTCTACAGATATCCTAAAACATGATATTTTGTAATATCCAAATAATACCTACATAATTTACAAACAAATCGTAGCAGAATAATTTTTAGTGAAATAGTATAGGTTCTTTCCGTCTACGTTTGTTTCATACACAGTATAGATAAACACAGTAGGCCTATTCACCGGCGGCGCCTTAGATGATAGTTTCGAAGCATCATTTTTTACGGTCGTAAATTATTTATGCGCAGACGATGGCAAATATTTAATACACCCACCTAATCTTTGACTATGGTTTGTCAAGGGCATACTGTGTTTTACTTTAATATTTGCCTATACTGTGGTTTCATATTCACGAATTTGTACAGGTTGGCAAACATTGCTTGCTCTTCGTATACATAAAGGAGAATTCTCATAGTAGATTGTGTTTTCCCAAAGAAGTCTTTCGGAATGGCAAAACGAAAAGGAAAAAATATTGGTGATTCGCGGAGTGACAGTGAAATGCACAAACTGGAACCAAAAACTGTGGCTGAATGGTGTCGTGATTATCGAGATCAGAAAAGATTTTTAAATAATGTTAGTGTTAAAACATGTAAGCATGATGCGCGACGTTAGCGGGATTGCCGCCTACCTAAGAAAGCTTCGCTAGGAATGGTGCTCCGTCTCATTTTCTTGTTGAAACAGCTGTAGAAAGTGGTGCTCCTGTGCTCCTTCCCAGTCTTTTGTCGGAACAGCTCTACAGATTGATGATCGAAGTGTACATTCAGAGGATTACTAAAGATTGACTGCTTCAGGATCAAGCAATCGACAAAGGCTCAATTTTAATATCCTAAGAACTTCTTACAGAAATTTCAATCTGCATAAAACCGCTCATGAGGTGTTAAAAAATAAATTCTTGACAACTCATCTGTATCGCTCTATTTGCGATAGAGTTTGGTTCGAGAAGGATTTAAAATCGCCTCCTCCAAAAAATTATGAAATCCTGAACATTTTAGTGCGAGGAGACTCCATAGATCGGCTCAAATTATGCTTCAACTGCATGCAGTCAGTCATCAATAAAAATAATATACCTACCGGCATTATCAGTGTACAATGACATCAAATATCCAGAAATACCATCTTACTTACCTCGCTTAGATCTTTTTTCTGAATGACTGATTTCTCTAAGAATACCATTTGCTTATGCATATTCGACGATTACGTCATGAACAGTGCATCCCATTTTGGTTGAGACAACCAGGTATCTCGGTTGTTGCTGAAGATAGAACCTTGCGGGTTTCGCGTTCCTGTGTCACTTTTTTGTGAAAATCAAGTTGGCCAGAACATATTTTGCCTAACTTCTTTTGTTCATAAGTTACAGGGCGTTTTTGAAAATTCACAATTTTTGGATTCCCCAAAGATCTACGAAGAGAGATAGAGAATTTTTTGCAGAATTCAGTGACGCACTCATTTTTATTTTCTGGGTATGGTAATGGATATACGACTCAAACTTATAATTTTTTCAATGGAACACCCTGTATTTTATTATTTCTTTAAATTCCTTTTTTTGTTCCTTCAAAATAATGTATAATATATGAACATAAATTTTTAAAAAATGCTCCAAAATCACTAAAACATTGAATTTTAATAGTGGGCTATGGTTTCTTCATACAAAAAGGTTCCAATTGACGGAATATTACTTGTGAATTTTCCATGAAAGAAACGAAAACAATACTAACGCTAATTCACTAATAAAACAAAAAACTTATTTATTGAATTGTTCAATTTGATGTCCATTTTCCCTAATACATACTTGACTCACTTTCTCAATACGTCTTAATGCTTTAAAATATTCAGGGCCGTCTCTGTAAATTCTAGAAAGCTTCTTCTGTTGTTGCTCATAATAATATATAAACATAAAGTTTTCAAAAATGCCGTAAAATTACGAACACATTGAATTTTAATAGTACCATGAATTTGAAAGCCTTATTACAGCGATTATTTGTGATTTTTTTATAGTAGGTCACAGAGGATACAAATATTGTTGTTGCCTTTTGGAGCATTGTTTTATCAAGTGATTGTGCAGGAATCAACAAATCTGCTGTCATGATAATCAATTTTGATGTGTTCGATTGGCATACAGTAATAAATAGGTTATTCTATTGGGTTTGTGCTTGGCAATTTTGTAAAGACGTATTGAGAAAGTGAGTCAATTATGTGAGGGTAAATGGAAACAATTCAATAAATAAGTTTTGTGTTTTGTTAGTGAATTAGCGTTAGTATTGTTTTTGTTTCCTTCATGAAAAATTCACTAGTAATATTCCTCAATTGGAAACTTTTTTGTATGAAGAAACCATAGCCCACTATTGAAATTCAATGTTTTAGTGATTTTGGAGCATTTTTTAAAACTTTATGTTCATATATTATTTTGAAAGAAAAAAAATAAGAAATTTAATGAGATAATAAAATACTGGGTGTTCCATTGAAAAAAATATAATTTTGAGTCGTATATCCATTACCATACCCCTAAGAAGAAAATTAGGTGCGCCACTGGATTCCGCATAAAATTCTCTATGGGATAAGTGTTCAATTTGACATTATCGCTGAGAAACTTCGTAGATCTGTGGGGAATCCAAAAATTGTGAATTTTCAAAAACGCCCTGTAACTTATGAACAAAAGAAGTTAGGCAAATTCTGTTCAGGCCATCTTGAGTTTCACAAAAAAGTGACACAGGAACGCGAAAACCGAGATACCTGGCTGTCTCAACCAAAATGGGATGGCCAATTAGGAAATTTTCACGCACCAGTTTTTTGTTTCCATAGGTATAATTTCTAGTAATATCTAACAGAACAATTGCACTTAAAGCAAACTGTTTGTCAAAATGGTTTTCAAACAGTTAACAAACTATAACATAACTGTTCATTCTAAACCGATTTTCTCAATGAAATTAATCGCGTATATATGTGTATAAGGATTATCTATCCGTCACTTACCGATATTAACATATTGCTTTGATCGAAATACTCTGCAACTGGTATCACGTTCTTGTAGAAATTATTTAACTCCATACGAGCTAATGATAAAACAACTTGACCTAATTTGGCACCATAGTCTATTTGTCTCTCCAACACTTTTTGCCTCCATGATATCATGATAACACCCTGGACAATTTGGATCTGAAACAAATATAAAAAAGTTACGTAAAGGTATATAATGTTTGATGTTTTCTGATTTTGATAGAAATCATAATCCAACTGAAAAGTCTATGATATAAGTATACTATAGTTTGTTTCACGAATGTTGGCGTCTGCCTTGAAAACACGAAAAATTGATTAATTCAAGTGACGGGAGTAAATCAGTGTCGCAACAATTTAGAGATAAGATATAGTATTTCAATTTCTTATTCGCTTCAAGGAAGTTCATATAATTAGGGAGAGAAAAATATCGATTGATTAAATAAGCAAATAATATGAGAGATTTATTATCAATGATAATGCAAAAACATAAAATACAAATTTATTGCTTTAGTAACAGTATAAAAATATGCACCTGAATTATCTGAAATGTCACATTGACTTTGTGACACCTATGAAATAAAGATTGCGTTGCCTTCGGACATACGTGCAGCGCCCTATCTTTGTATTAAAGAAGATAAGCTTGAAATACTGATGTCGTAGCTTAGATCGACAAACGTAGTAGAGAATTTCATGATAATGAAATTCGATGAGACGTATAGCGCGATGTACGTAGCTCGTGAATGATTACACACAATAGCCATAATTCGTGAAGCAAAATATATTTGTACATACATGGTGAGGCAAATCTTTGGATAGCTCTGATTTAGCAAAAAACTATATTTATAAAAAAATATATCATAAATAAATATTTTCTATTAGTATCACTATCAGTCCGGTCCGGATGTTGTCAATCAGCATCTGGGAGGTGTGAAGTGCCAACCCGGCGCGTCTCCAGGTGGCGGATAGGAGGGGGCCTCTAACGATGATTTTTATATGAGAAGGGGGCCTGCGGGGAAATAGGGCTCATTGAGACTAAAAACTCAATTGGCAGCCACGAATACCCTGCCGCGGACCAACTTCACCTGTCCCAGCTGTAGTGTCGTGGCTAAGGGAATTGCACTCAGGTACAACGATGCCAGGTGTGCTTTCGAGCTAACCTCGAAACTACCCCGTCAAACCAAAGCATTCTGGTCGTCTGTGGTCATGTCTCGCGGGCCAGTGATGCGGGGGACCAAGAGGAAATAACCTCATCAAAAATTCTAAATCCAAGGCGGGAAACCAGGCCGAGGGATGCATGGTCAGATAGAGGACTGGTCTCTACTGGTTTCGACCTTGGAGCACAAGGGGGAACTCCATTGTATTAACCCCTTACTCCTGCATGCGGGGCTCTGCAGAAGTGGACCGATTTGTCCCCAGCTACTCGTGGGAACTTTATGAACATTCACATAATCCCAAACTCACCGGAGGAGAGATGGAGAAAGCCTCCACCTCTTCATCCGGGCTCCCGGTAAAAAAGGGAAATGCCAAACGGCAAAGGAATCGTCTGCCGTTCGACCTGCCGAAACTCGGACAACCGGGCAGCAGAGACGATCCACTGAGAAAGGGTCTCAGTGGAGCAGGAGTGCGGAAGTACCTGCGACTCCTCCATCAGGGACTTGCACCTGAGGAGGCCAGAAAACAGGCTCTTCAACACTCCATACCACCTACTGTCCCGACCCCGAAGGTAACACCGACGGGAAAAGGGACAGGAAAGAGAGGCGCGGAGCATATCACTCCTCCGGAAAGGCCTCAGCCTAAAAAGCCGAAAACAACTGCAGCAAAAACCGGGCATGCCACTGAATACGCTGCAGCTGCCAAGGCCGTAAAGGCTATTCGTGTGGGTATCATACCCAAGGATTACCCTAGAGTAATCCTTGAACACAGCGGCTCTCAACACTGGAGGATACTCTAGTGGAAGAGATGTGCAGTGGAGAGGTGAAGGGAATGCACTTCACCGGTATACATTTCCGCTGTGGAATGATGCTGGTGGACTGCGGTTCTCAGGATTCGGCGGACTGGCTCGATGGACTAGTGCCGGCCTTGAGGTCTTGGGAAGGACCCGAGTTAGTGGCGGTGGAGGAGAAAAACATCCCCAAACCCGTCACTGTAACGGTGTACTTCCCAAGAAGCTTCGAAATGGAGACGGAGAAAATCCTCCGACTCGTCGAAGTACAGAACACCTGGCTCAGTACCGGAGCCTGGAAAGTTCTCAACTCCAAAAAGGAGGGAACCGGTACTGTCCTCACGATTGGGATCGATCACCAATCAGGAGAGGCCCTGAAGGCAGAAGGATGCGTCTTGAACTTTAGGTTTGGACGTGTGTCTGTCTCGGGGCTAGGACAAATAAACCTGCGGGAGGTCCAAAAGATGCGGAGATGCCCTCCACATCTACGGACTCCGGTGTGCAGGCCTCTGCTGGCTCTGCCAAAGAAGCCGGGGCGGCAGAGAAATTCTCTGCAGTCCTGGGGGAAGGGCGAACCCATGCGGGGGTCGAGGCCATAACCCGAGACCCAGATACCCGCTCGAGCTCCAAGGAGACTACCCTCCCGATGGATCTTGATGAGGGACAGGAGGAAAGAGAGGAGAGGGGGAACTAGAGGCTGGACTACCCAGCCCCTACACCCCAGACAACAGCACCTTCATCCCTTTCTCCAAGGTGGCGCAAGTGAACTTGCATCACGCGAAGGGAGCTTCAGCAGTGATTGCAAGGCTATTTGCGAAATCCCAACTGGATTTTGTACTGATCCAGGAACCCTGGACAGGCAAAGCAGGCCAAATTAAAGATTTGGCATCTAAAGACTCAGAATTGATCTATGACTAGAGGCAGGAGTCCCCTCGTGCCTGTGTGATCATAAGAAACAACATTAATTACACATGTGTTTCAGAATTCATGACTCGGGACCTTGTTCCAATTCTAGTACACCTCAACACTGGGGGCATCAACCGAGACATAGTTATTGCTTCTGCTTATTTTGCTGGAGACAATCCTGCAATACCTCCAGTCGAAGCTCAAGAGCTAGTGCAATACTGCAATAGCAGACAACTGCCAGTCATCATAGGCTGTGATGCCAATGCGCACAATGTTATTTGGGGAAGCACGAACAACAACCCTAGAGGTGAGTGCTTACTTGAATATCTCTTAGCTAATAATCTAGAAACCCTTAATGTGGGAACAACCCCCACTTTTGTCACGAGAGCAAGAGAAGAGGTCCTGGGGGCTTACTCCCGACTGGATCGAGAACTGAATCAATCGAATTCGATCTCAAAACAAATGATAATCGCTACCTATCACGATGGTGGATCGAATAGGAACTAAGTAGGATCGAGATGCGGTGCCTATTCTCGGATTCCCATTCTATGACTTTGTGTCAGTTACTTGTTACTTCTAACCTCTAACTTAAATGATAACAATATAATATAATGAGAAGTGTTATTTGTTAATATTCACCTTTATTATGGCTCATTTTGTGTTGTTGTAAATTGAAATCACATGAAGACAATTGTGTGTACAAGTGTGCGAGAAGAGATTCAGTGAATAATTGGTTATTATAATCAGAGATATGGATATTATAACGATTATAGATATGGATTCTGAAGAATTGTAGAGAAATTATCCATGTTCAACAGACGAAATCATATTTCACCTAAATGCAAGGTGACTTTCGTTCTCATTACCTCAACTATGTTATCAAGTACAATAATTTCATTTTATATACTATGATGTACTTATAATTGGTTGAAGTGTTTATAAATTAGAACATGAACTAGTTTACAAACCTTCAACTATGGGTAGGTACACAACAATAAATTACTTTAAACATAATGAGTATATCATCATAAAAAAATTATTTTCAGATTTTAATGGCATTATCTTCTTATGGTTCTGGCAGCCACATACCTAAAGGATGAAGCATTCGCACTATTAAATGACATCATTCGGATTCAAAAACCATTCAGTCACCAACAGAAGAATGAAATGTTGTATATAAAGGTGAATAGAAGATGTGTAAAGCTAGATGGTGGCGATTGTTTCACTGGGTATTGTACTACAATCTACGTACTGACTGCAGCCCAAATAATCAAGACTTGTTGCACAACAAATATGATCACAACAAACAACCACAAAATATCTGATAATGACAGTGAAGTCCTTACATGTGATAAAAATGTGTCTTGTCGTATGTACACACTATAAAATTTAATCTATTATGAATAAAGTAGAGAATCGAATCGAGTTTCAGGAGTAACCCCCCTGGACGTAACAATTGCCAGCCTTACTGCCAGGAATAACGTATTTGATTGGAGAGTGATGGAGGAACCTTCTCTCTCCGATCATAGGATTATAGAGTTTAGGATTGCGGGGGAAGTAACCTCACTGTCTCCAACTCGTTACCCTAGAAATACAGATTGGTCTAAATATAAGACCCTTCTGAAGCAAAACTTGGAACAGATCGAAAGTAATGGGGTCAAACACCCACACTGCGATCTGGATCAAGAGGTTGAACTGGTCAGTGTGGCGATAACGGATGCATTCCAATCAAGTTGCCCACTCTCAAAAGCTCGACCAAGCAAGGAAGCACCTTGGTGGAACAAAAACCTGTCAAACCTCAGATTAGAAGTCCGTCGGCTCTTCAACAGGGCCAAAAGAGACGATAATTGGCAGGGCTACACCGAGAAGCTCACACAATACAATAAGGAGATCAGGAAGGCCAAGAGGCTTCACTTTCAAGCTTTTTGTGAAAAGATCACTTCGACTCTTACTGCAGCCAGATTGCAAAAAGTCATGGCTAAAGGGGCAATCAGCCCCTTAATGTCGCTAAAGAAGCCAGACGGGTCATACACTGAGGGAGAAGAGGAGCGATCTGCTCTACTTCTCAAAACACACTTCCCAGGAAGTGAACCCCTCAGTAGTATTTACGTAGCAATCCAAACCAAGAATCCTCGCAAGGAAGATTGGAGTATTGCTAAGAAGATATTCACAAGACAAAGGTTGGAATGGGCAGTCAACAACTTTCAACCTTATAAATCGCCGGGAGTAGATGGCATATTCCCAATACTCCTACAGAAAGGAATGGAGAAGATCCTTCCCCATCTCCTGAAGATTACAAGAAGCTGCCTAGCATGGGGCTTTATACCTAGCATATGGCAAAGAGCCAAATTAATCTTCATACCGAAAATAGGGAAGAAAAATGGGACTGATCCCCGATCTTTCCGACCTATCTGTTTAACATCGTTTCTACTGAAAACGATGGAGAAAGTAGTGGATAACTACATAAGAACAGAGATTCTGAAGGACAAACCACTTCATAAATGTCAGCATGCATACAGGGCGGGGCGTTCAATAGAAACCGCGCTGTATCAGCTAACTGAGGTCATTCAGAGTTCTCTGAGCAATAAAGAAATCGCAATTTGTGCCTTCCTGGACATATCTGGGGCTTTTGACAACACCACACATGTGTCAATCAGGGAGGCACTCACACGGCGAGGAGTGAACAAGACCGTTATCAAATGGATGTATGAGATGTTGAAGACGAGAATAGCTGAGGCCCAAGTAGGTGATCATACCACCTCTGTTAAAGCTACTCGTGGAACACCTCAAGGAGGAGTAATATCTCCCCTCCTATGGAGCTTAGTAGTAGACGAGTTACTCCACAAACTCACGGAGCTTGGCTTCACATGTATAGGCTATGCCGACGATATAGTCCTAATAGTCCGAGGAAAATTTGCGAACACCCTATGCGAATTATTGCAGGAGGGCCTCAGAACTATTGAGCAATGGTGCTTGTCAGTGGGGCTTAGCATAAACCCATCCAAGACCACAATTATTCCATTTACTAGGAAAAGGAAACTTCCAGCTATGAAACCTCTCACTTTGAGTGGAGACATAATAAGCTGGAAGGCTGAAGTCAAATATCTGGGATTAACACTAGATAGCAAGCTTCTTTGGAACAAGCATATTGAGGCTACTGCTAGCAAAGCAATAAAGGCCTTAATGGCGTGCAGAAATCTGACTGGTAAGACTTGGGGATGTAACCCAAAAATACTGCGATGGATGTACGTCATGATTGTAAGACCGATAATATCATATGGGTCAATAGCCTGGCATGGCAAGGCAAGTCAGAGCAATACGAGGAAAACCCTCGATAGAATACAAAGACTAGCCTGTGTCTGTATCACTGGAGCCATGAGAACTTGCCCGACCAGGGCACTAGAGATCATCACAGATCTCACACCTCTCCATCTAGTGATAGATAGATTGGCCCATGAGGCCATTCTAAGACTATCTAGGGAAGGTTCAGACATTGTGGGAATTCGGAATCAGAGAGCTTGGTCCTCTCTGTCCAAACACATCCCATCAGCAAACCTTCCCAGTGATGTAATGACAAATAAAATTAGCATCGAGAGAACTTTTACCACGGTGCTAAGTAGCAGAGAAGATTGGGACAGGGGGCTCACAACCCAAGCTCTCAAAAAGAATACCATTAAATGGTACACTGGTGGTTCTAAGACCACGACGGGGACAGGCGCTGGAGTGTTTGGGAATCGCACCAAATGCTCACTTGCGCTAGGCCGCTGCCCAAGCGTCTTTCAAGCAGAATTGCTTACAATTGAGAGATGCGTGGTGGTGAACCTTGAAAGAAACTATCAGAAATGTGACATTGCAATACATTTTGATAGTCAAGCTGCAATTAAAGCACTGAACTCTCATACCATTGAATCTAAAATGGTATGGGAGTGCCGAAGGAAGCTCAATGAGCTAGGAAAGAACAACAGGGTCTACTTAGTCTGGGTTCCCGGCCACTCGGGAATCAAAGGCAACGAGGAGGCCAACACCCTTGCCAGGAAAGGAGCACAAACTCCATTTACTGGCCCAGAACCCTTCTGTGGCACAGATAAAAGCACCTACAAGAAGGAGTTTCTGGAGAGGGAAAAAACCGTAAGAGAAACACTCTTGCGGGATACGCCTGGATTGGATCATTCCAAAAAGTTTCTAAAAAACTTTGATACTGCAAGATCCAAAAGGTATTTGGATCTCAGCAAGAACAAGCTACACCTACTCACTGGATTTCTCACAGGACACTGTCGCCTCAAGAAGCATCTAATGAGATTAGGTCTAAGAGGATGACGAGTGCAGATTCTGCGGGGAAGAGGAGGAAACTCCGGATCACCTGGTGACGGAATGCCTCGCCATTGCTAGCCAACGCAAACAGTGCCTTGGAATAGCAACCTGCAGTAGTGAAGAAGTATCCTCCTTGAAGCCAACCCAGATACTGGAGTTCATTAGAACTCTGGAACTGGAAGGCGAGTTGTAGACCGCGTATAGGCGAGTGCAACTCAGGTAGGGGGCACAATAGACCTTATGGTCGCAGTGCAATGTAACCCTCTCTTAAATCTTAATCTTAATCTTAATCACTATCAGTGACTTAATTTGATCTTCTATCATTCTACCTTTAGCTAGCTGTGTGCAACTCGAGATAGTTTGAGAAAAAATATTTCAAAAAATGTTTGATGCTATTGCTATTCATACGATAAGAATTAAAAAGTAAACCATTAAAAAATCAGAATCAAAATTTATGAATTCCAATATATTAATTAGGTAACATGCAACTTTCTTGTGGTAAATCTGGTTATGTTTATATCATAAAGTGTACAGATACTCTGAAGGTAGAAATTCAACTTTTACCTATCCACTGGGAAGTGGGAAGTTCTTAGTGTGTACCTCGAGGAGTAAATTTATTCTGCTGGTTTCCATCAAGTATAAGACAATAATTGATATTTACTAAGATAACTCGACATTTTATAAAAATAAATGAAATAAATGAATGGTACGAGTCAACTCACTTTCTCAGAATATTCCACAACATCCCGCATATTTCTGGGATAGCCTGATACAAGGTACGTCTTAGCATTGGGAGACATCTTCATCTCCAACATTAAGACCTCGGTGACTGTCTTGCTGGATAAGAGGCCAAAGTCCGGCATATCTGTAAAAAAAAGATCTCAGTGACAATTTATCATAGTACCTATCATGCTATTACTTTTCGAACAAAAAAAAACGTGTGTCATGCAACCGTTCACTTGTTCTCTTATGTGTATTAAGGTTATATGCTATTGATTTTACATTATTTCTTGTATAATGATAATGTAAAGTCTAATAGCTTACGACCTTATATTATTCGATTATAAGATTATAAAAAATAATTGGGACTGATATTTGCCCAATATATTCTCAAGGTATGTTAACATTATTATTGTGGTACGAATTCATTCTCTGGCTGATGAGTTATCTCGAACTAATAGTGTACTGCAACCTTAATACACCGAAATCTCCTTACTAACAACTAACAACGATCCCTTCCATATGATAGGTCAAATGATGAACTAAAATTTTTTTATATTTTATTTCTGTAATCCAAATTTCAATTTTTTCTTTCTCTAAAATATGCGGATAGACAGACGGACAAACATGTGGACAGGTAGAAACTAGAGTGATGTTATAATGGTTCCATTTTTCCATCAGATGTACCGAACCGTAAAAATGATAGTGCCATGTGAAAATTAGTTATTTCGATGGAAAACTTGTGAAATTACACATTTACTCCATTTATACGAAATTTGCTTGTAGGTGAGGAAATAACTAATTCTGGCCTCATAACACGGATTTAGAAGGGGGACGGAGGTCTTGTATGGATTGCGGTCTCACAGTTCAACAGATCATTAAAATAAATATTTTTTACAGAAAATGGGACCGACGTTATTAGTAGGTCCACTGAAATATATGAAATAATATTAATTCTATTGGTACCGTTACTTTTGAAGTTGTGCAGTTGCAGTTAGATTGATAAATTTTGGCACCAACTTCACAAGTACCAGCACCAATAGAATTAATATTATTTTGTATTTTTCAGTGCAGCAACTAATAACATCCGTCCAATTTATTGTAAAAAATATTTATAGTGATTATGAATCCCAATTTGGAGCCGGGCACAATGGTTTCAGATATCTAATATTAAATTATATATCCAAGTTAACATTATTAATTACAACATTTTTATTCACTATTTTATAGAAAACCTACTTTATTGTTGTGCCCGCGGTTGCATGCTAAATGTAAAATAAGTTTTATCTGGGCGACCGAGCTTTGCTCGGGTGTTGGGTAACACAGAATTAAGAGTAGGGCTATAAGAGTTACTAAGGATATTTAAACTTATTAAAAAATGTGCATATCTCTGGTTAAAATGTATTGCGATCGGTAAATACTGCTTTTATTGTTCACATATTGGTAAGTTATACATTTCGAAATAAATATGAATGTGTAATATGAATGATAAATAAATCAAAACTCAGCTGTATTAACCCCCAAACACTATACATAGGTCCTGAAACTTTTATCTGCGGAGCCATTCTTGAAATAGCTAGTGTGGACCTCGAGGGTCACACCGATTAAATATAAAAGAATAGTCAATCGATTTCTCGACACCGAAAACCCCTTTTCGCTAATTTTTACCAAAATCTGCTAACCCTTCCTTTCATTAGCTAATATGTACCTTAAGGGTCGCAATATATTAGGTATGTACAAATTTTCATTGAAAATTTCCAATTAAATTATTAGAAATTCATATTAACATCTTTTATTTGAAAAAATGGGTTTTGTTAAAAAAAATATGTCGTGGCCAGATCATAGAGTAGTCACATTTCATGAAATGACCAGCTATAGTCCTGGCTTTATCATATCTGCATTTGGTGATTGTACAAGATAACTAAAAGTCCAGATAAATTGGAAACTTTATTGTTCCAGTCAATGCAAAATGAAGAACTGATAATTTCTTAGGTGCATATGTGAATAAGTAATCTTTGTTTAAAATACTTTTTTGATGGACAATGCATTACAAAAAATCTGATATCTCAAAAAATCTAAAACCTTTGGAAAATTACCAGAAAATTATGAAAATAATATAATATATTAGCTTCTTAATAAAAGAGGAGTCATTTGTATGTTTCGCGCTTTTTGCATAGTAAACATTCATAGCAATTCCGATCAAAAAATTTGCCAAGTGCCCGGAGTAGTACTGAACTTCAAACCTCTAAATTATAGTAAAGGCCTATATTATGTAGTCTCTTTCCGATTTGGGCTTATTATTTCCAGAAATCATTGATCTATATATTTCTTAAATAATAAAATAAAATGTATCTGTATTATTCATAACGATCCTTTTCGTTTATCGTGTGCGATTGTTCACATGAATATCATTTTTCTTGTATTTTTTTTTATTTGTCTGATGAGATCTATCACCAGTATAAGAATTCGTTTATTTCCGTTATACGACCCTGATGTGTTTAATAAAATTTCAACTTGTTTCTTTCAGTAGATCCGAAGAAAATAGGTTACGTCAGAGAGACACCAGAATAATCGTATGAATGTTCGTTTTCTTACGGGATGTATTGAAACCTGGAAGGGACAAGGGGAATAATTTTTGTCTTGATTTTTCCGACAAAATTGGAAATTAACTTGCAGGACATTTATAAAAAAAGTACTGTACACTAAGTTAAAAATTGTTAATATTTGCATATTTCCGGAACGACTCAAAAAAGATGTAACTTTTTTCAAAAAAGTTTAGCCGATTACAATAAATGATTCCTGCCAAGACTGCCTTCGACATAGACCACCTTTTTCTGATTCATTAACTATGATTTATTAATTTATGTCTCCTCTACTCGTCGTTATCGACAAACGACTTCTTTTCATTGATCTGACCAAGGCACATCATAATGTTGAAAATACCTATACAGTGTAATATTTCATGAAATGCTACCATTTTATGAAACGCTTAGCCGCTTCATCAAATGGATAATTCGACCTGTCCGCGGCATATACACTCGTCGTTCCTTTTTTGTTTATTTTTGTTCAGTCTGTAACCACTTTTTCAATATCGAATGTTGGGCAAGGAACTTAAAATTCTTATGGATTTCAATTTCTATGATCCTCAAGGATTAAAAGGAATTATTGCGAGTTACAAGAGTCTAGAAAACTAAACAGAGTTCTCTTAGCGAGCCTATATCGTTACTTAGAACAACAACAAAATTTTAAAAAGATTACACTGATCATTTAATGCAAATTTAACATCATTTTCTATATTGATCAAGTGCATTTGCTATATTAATGAGAAATAGAGAGAATATCTTAGTCTTGATTTGGAATGAATGATAAAATTTACTCAAAATCCATACCTAAACCAAAGTACTGCTGATATAAATAAACGCGATTAACCAATAGCTGCATACTGCAGTAGATTGCAACCCACTAAAGAGTAACCTTGATCGATATAGCTTCATTTACATTATTCTAAGAAGGCAGCAGTGTATCGTTGTTTAATCTTTGAAGAAAAAAATATATGGTAAATTTGAGCAATTAATTTTATTCAAAACTGCAATCATGATTATCCAAGTCAAGCATCGAAGGATATCATAATGTTACCAGGTATGTAACGAATAAGTAAGTTAATTTACTAAGGTACCTATGCCTTTTTTAGAATGATTAAACACAGAAGCTGCTAAATTATGTGAGAATAAAGTTCAAGTTCAACATCTGCAAAAGAATGAGCACCGTAGCTTTAAATATATTATTTATTGAAGAAACGAGCCTCTTCCGTGAATTTCAAAATCATTTTGAAAACGAAGATTTTCCATAACCCAATAATTATTCAATTTTTATAGCCGACTTGGTAAAAAGTAAACAATCTAGTCCTGTTGTTGGAGTTTTTAATCATACAAGAAATAATAATCAATAATAGCTGATAGACTGACAGAAAAGAATAAATACATGTGAATTTTCCTTGAACATTTGTTTATAGGGTTCAAGGATACTCCCTTCCCTACAATTTATTTCACCTCGTACGAAAAACGATAACGCATTTGTGTCTAATCGATAAAGAAGCTTCTGTCGAAAATAATATTTCTGGAGTTCATTATCGTGGTGTTGATAAAATAGCAGGAATAAAATTATGAGATCTTTTCATTGGCTCATTAGCATTAGCTATTTCTGCGTGAATGATGTTAGGCTATAAATGCCAAAGCATATCTAAGTAAAGAGAAAAAAAAAGAGGAGAACTTTCCTCTATATCTAAGATAACCGTCATCAAAAACATTTCTTGTCTCCTGTGCGTCTGGTGGTAGCAATCAACTATCCCCTCACTATAATAGAAATATTAATTTGCTCATATCGTTATGAATGGTCTACAGTCAAAACAAATCCCAATGGCTCGTAGCCAGCTCAGCGGATGGTAAACTTATTTTTTTGTCTATCATTTTCACGGAGAAATATTTCAAACAAAAGTTCTTGGGATATATCATATATCTAATTTAAAAATATTTTTACTAATCCCACCGAAATATTTAAATGGTTTTTGTAGCATGTTTGAAATTGATGTATTAAAAATGCCGACCTCTATCGTGTTTACAAATTTCGTACTTTCGTAAGACGAACTGTTTAGAAAGAACATGAACATACCTTAGAGCCTTTTTTCGCTTCAATCTTCAGCGAAACCTTTTCTTTGGCTTTTGCGCAGCAACTATTCCCAGGGAGATTTACATCTTATGCCAAAGGCAAGCGGCATTGGTACCCAACAAAACAAAATAGTGAGCAACTGAATTGGTCTATCCGTTCGCGAGATAGCTGGGAATAAGTTTGATGGGCGTAAGAGGCTCCAAAATGCAAACATCAGTTGAAGTCTGGACACTGAAAATTTCAGATCAGAACACATTCCTATTTGGGATAGCGGTAGGGTAGTAGGTAATAATTTTTCTTATCTGAACTTGCTTATAATTGATATAATTTATAATATTTTCTTCTTGATAAGGATCATCAAATTTCTCTGTTCATAACGCATTGTACATAAAACAAATGATAATGACACCATAATTCACCATAATTATTTATATTTCTTGACAGTAATTTTAACACTCAAAATTATGAATTCTATTCAACTGGTAAATTCAGGTAGAAAATGAATAATATTCAATGATATCATAGAATTGGGTATGAAGGAAATTTCTAGTGCAAATAATCAATAGAATATGGCCTCAAATAGAATGAAATTATTAGAACAAGTTGTGGGGGCTATTGTCAACCTTAAGGATGCTAGAGGTTCCCCTTTGGAGAAAATCATCAATTATGTGGAATCATCGAAATCACGAACAGTGAAAAAAACTCCAGGTGAAATTAGAAGAACGCTAATCTACGGAATCAACCATGGTATTATCAAAGAGCAGGATGGTCGATTTAAGATTGAATTCGATTGCAAAAGTCAGAAACAATCACGAAAACCGAAAGTTACATTAGCCGCAAACGTAAAGGAAATGAAACGTGGTCGCAGAAGAAAACGAAGACGAAGTAGAGTAAGAAGGAGAAGGCGTCACGATGGTAGTGTCGACTTAGAATCTTTCGATTCTAAAGAATATTTAATCACCCATAAAAGACGAGGAGGGAAAACCAGGAGACGCAGAACTAGAAGAAGGCGTAGAGGAAGAAGGCAGACTGAACTTGCCGACTACAAATTTGATGAATACTCTGATACCATATCACCAAATAGTAAGGAATTTAGTTAATTTTTAACTTACTTCAATTTAAATTATTTTCTTAAATTACTAGGTACACCAATTCCTGAAGACAGATCCAAAAAACGTAAAAATAGAAAGAAGAAACCCAAAAGGAAACGAAGGGGGAGGAGATACGATGATATTAGTGATCATGGGGAAGAGAAAGAGATAACACCTAAAATGTTTATAAATGATTCAGAAATTCAGAAAAAGATTGATTATGAGGTAGAAGGTGAGAAAACTATATGAAGCTCTGATATCAACTATACTTATGATAACTAATAATGCACTTTTTGTTCACATAGATTGCAAAAACGATTCAGAAGATAATTTTGGAAAACGATATGGCCTACGCAGCAGAAGACCAAGAAAATCACGTAGTCACGACAGTGCTAGTGATGGTGAAGCCAGACCAAATGCAGTGCGAAAGAGTGATCTTCGTTTGACCAGTAATAATTTTGTTCTTGATACATCGAGACCATCAAAGGAGCGATCGAAGTCAATTAGTAGGCGAAATAGTAGGAGTGCAGTTCGCATTCAAGAAGGTATACCGATTTATTTACTTGTAAATGACTATATACCTGTAAATGTTCATTTTGAGGAGATTTGTTTAAATTTTAGTTCCTCTACTTCAACCTCCATGAAAGGAATGACTTCCACGCTTAAAATGCTAAGTAATAAGGGGGTTTGAACTAAAGTAAACGTAAACGTCATTTCATCAAACTAGTTTACTTTTCTCGGACATGTTTTTTGATTTTTTTATTCTCCATGTTTAAATCCCAAAAAAGGAAGCTTGCATCCATAAAATGTAATATAGAATGAGGGCTCGATAGATACATACATAATTTTGAACAAAATTCTATTTCTTTTCCGTGGATATTTATTAAATTAATTTATGCTTACTTAAATGTAATCCAATAAAAAATGTTCAATACCCAGCAACATTTGTAGATATTTTTTCAAATGAAAAGATAAAACTGCTTCAATTTTCTTTTGAAACCAAGATTTTGCTCATGGGGTAACATGATTGTGCTTAAGTCGCTACGCTGTCTTAAAGTTTAAAATCTTCGTAAAATGGAATCAGTTTTTTACATCAAGAGCAATGCTGAGGAGCCTCTAAGGTATGGCGCCACTGAAGTAATAATTTTAAGTCATATTGCAACCGATCTCATACTAATTATAAGAAGCGTCAGAAATATTGCATGTTTAAATTTAGTAGGTAAAATGTGCCTAGATTTGCGGGAGGGCATCAACTACTCTGCATTAATAGAAGGTATTGAAATCAATAACCGATATCCGTCAGAAAATCATTTTTTCATGCATTTTACGCATGCAACGTTTGTGGATGTACATATTTAAGAAAGATGGATTTGGAGAAGAGATAGTATTAAATGGCCAGCAATATTTATAGCTGCTCTGAATGTGCGCGAACGTTTCGAACACAATCTTTATTATTGTATGGATGTATATGGTTTAAGTCTTCAGAGTATTAGGTATCTTGACTTATTTGTCCAAATGACATTTTAATGGTGGAAGCTACTCCGTTGTACGGGTTGAAGCAAAAGGAAGTAAAAATATTTAAAAAAAACTCTTAAAAATAACGTTCGCGGGTCCGAGTTTATTTGCATATATTAAATTTATAATTTTCTCATTTTTTTAGCATTTCCAAATAATTTCGAAGACGATGATAGTCACGTGATACCAGATTTTGATAATCAAGAATGTATATGTGACATGCCTCCACATAATACATGCCAGTATGAACATTGTGAGAATAATGATACCAGTCAAAATTAAATTTTGATCTCAATTATCTATTGTGACGTTTCAATAAATCAAAAAGATGAAAAGTGTCTTCTTTAGCGTTCTTCCAACTAGCGACTATGAGATCGGTGAACAATTATCGTGAGCGAAAATTATACGATAAGATAAATATTTTTTACAAAAAATTGGACCGACGTTATTAGTTGATGCACTGAAAAGTATAAAATAATATTACTTCTATTAGTGCTGTTACTTTTGAAGTTGTGCAGTTGCTGTTAGATTGATATTTTTTTGGCACCAACTTCACAAGTACCATCACCAATAGAAGTAATATTATTTTATACTTTTCAGTGCATCAACTAATAACGTCGGTCCAATTTTTTGTAAAAAATATTTATTTCACACTTTTGAGTGTAACATTAGTCCCAAAAATCGTTGAACGTTCACTATACCATATCAATGAAGATAGTACTTATCCTATTACCCTCGTATATTCCTTGCTTGTAGTTGTTATTATAGAGATCTCAGAACATCGCTGCGGAAATACGCTTGAATATTTTAGTTGTTACCATTTTAACACCGATTTAACTCAAAAACCGTAACTCTAAGGAAAAAATGTTCAATATAAATGTTGCTACAAATAATTATATCTTTCATGTAGTATCGAAAAATTTTCAATTTTCGAAAGAAATTGCCCTCTCCACATAGTAAAAATACATATTTAACATGCGTCTATCTCGAAAACCGTAACACTTTGTAGAAAATGTTCAATTTAAACGTTTCCGGATATTGTCCTATCTTTAATTATACCAACTCAGATTTTCGATTTTCGAGAAAATTCGCCCCCACCACCCCTTCGGTGGCGGTTTTCGGAGGGAAGATGATTTCGGATTTGAGTTTTTATGAATATGGAACCATTTCTCAATTCCCTTCTTTCAAATGAATCCAAAATCATCAAAATCGGAGCTTTTTTACTATATAAAAGGCGCGCTCGAACCAAAAAAAATCCCGATGGCCTGTAGTCAGCGGAAAGGTAAATTTTTCAAAATTCATTGAATTGAAATTTTAACAACCTTTTCATTGGTATACCTACATGTTATTAAATAAAATTGTCATAGCCTTGTGGTTAGAGGTTTTTGTTTTGGCTGTTGAATATAAAGCAGACAGGGTTCGAGTCCACTTCAAGGCAGATTTTTTTTTCGTCTATTTCTTTTCAATAAATATATTATATATTTTTTTAATCAGAGTCTATATTAAGATCTCCAGAAAATGTACAATTACATAAAATTTATATTGAGTGTTCATGTTTTATCAATATTTGTTATTTTTCTTTATTAATTTTTATTTTTTTACACTACTGCTCTTTTTTGATATTTTTTTTAAATGTTTGAATGGTCGCCATTTTGAAACTACTTGCCCGATATTGCCCAATAACGAACTCGACCGAGATATTTGAGAGATTGATTTTTGTAGCAAATTTGAACTTGATACCTTCAAAACTGCGACCTCTATCGTGTTAACAAATTTCGTAATATCCCATATATATATATATATATATATATATATATATATATATATATATATATATATATATATATATATAAATGTTTTTTTGGACTAACTTATAGACATATAACAACATGCCGTTGAATTTTTTTCGAAATTCAAAAGTGTGAACGATCGCAATAGGTATATTTCTATAAGAAATTTACCTAAAAAGAAAAAAACACACAGTCGAATTGTGTACCTCCTCCGTTCGGGGTTCGTCGGTCAAAAATAGCATGATACACGCTCCAACAATGTCGAACGTTTCTCTATTGTGTGTTGTGTGATAACAATGTCGACAAGCAGATAATTATTTCACCACTTCCACTTGAGTGGGTTCGTCAATAGACAAAATTGCCGCATGCCGAAAATTTTAGTTGATGAACCTCTTTATCTTCAACGATATATCATTTTGTGCGATTTTTGGGTTGGCGAGGTCATCGGAACTTACATTTAAGATTACAATGAAGAATTACAGTCAATGCGATTTAGTTTCGAATGCTAATTGACTTTCTTTTGCCTATCTTGGACACGCTACGAGCAACAAAACAAGTGCAGTGCTGTGTTAGAAATATTCAATTTGCATTATTTTGCGCAAATTGGGCATAAAATACCAGATCATGTAATTTATATTTGCTAGACTTTTTCTTCACGGATACGTACAACGTACGAAGAGTTTTCCCGAGCTATAGAGTCTCATTTCTGTGAAAATGTAATGCAAAAAAAGTCGGCATGTAGGTACCTACATATGTTTCGACTATAACTAAAATAGGACTCTATTGCTATTCGTAGAGAAGTAGGTGACTGGATCGGGATTCAGGCGTCCGTCAGAAATTATTCACAACCTATGAATAACAGGCAATTCTCATTGTTGCATGTAAAAATTACAAAAATGTCTTAAATTAGTCGATCTTGGCTATGACATGAGTATTTCAAGCTCATCTTGCTGAGCACACAAATACAGCGCTGTTCATAAGGCAGCGTAATCGTCATTTCGCAGGCGTTGGATACAGTAGAGTTAATAAATATGAAGGGTGTTCGAGCTGCAGTTCAAACCAAACTCAAACCATCAGAAACATGCGCATTTCAATTTTGAGAAGACCGAACCGAGCTTGTGCTTGAATCGTAGTGATAATAATATAACAGAGATAATGTTATAGGCGCTACTGTAAGTGGAATTGGGATGTTCAGACGATACTAGGTAGGTAGTCCTAACATACCAAAAATCACATTATGCAGGTTTAATTTCTGTTGGAATTCAAAATAGGTATAATCAATTTAAATATTTTTAATTTCAAACCCATTATCACGTGACTGCGAACGCCTATCAAAATCGACCAAGATAGTGACGTAGGCAATTCTAGGGTGTTATTCCTCACGAAACTGCAAAATCATAAATATGTTGTCAGTGCGCCTGCGCCCCCATCATCTGATAGTAAGTTATCTCTGATAGTATTCAAGTTGATGAATAAATCATCCTCCTCAGAGAGAACATAAAATATTGTACTTCTCTCTGATCAAAGTGTTCTCTACTCTATTCCTCCGTTAGATACAAATTTGTCTTTATTTCTGGTTGTATTGTACATCAACAATCAAGTAAAATCAAATAAATATTAGGGAATTATTGGAAATGCTATATGGTAAAGGCCTTATTATGGTCGTCCTTAAAATGACAGCTAAGCATGCGCACTAAAAAAATAATAATAAGGGAACCATAATAAAATACTGCCTTCCTCTATTTACGACTAGTTACCGTAAGTATTTAAGGTTTCCTTATTTCCCATATTCAACGAATATAACCTCACAAAAAAAGATTTCATTACAACCTTCAAATATTTGGTTTGTTGCTGTTGAAATTAGGCAAATCAATAACAGAGTAAAGAAGCAGACAAAAGTATTAGGTTAGCTGTTACTTACTGATTATCCAGACAAACTGTCAATCTAAAGAGTCCGTTCCAACAAGTCTTTAGTTTTTCGAGAAATAAGGTCAAGACCTTATTAAAATAAGGCAACCCCTTAATAGTGCATGACGTAGAAATATATTTCCAATAACTCCCTATTATTTTCTTATGCAGCAACATGCAAAATCAAACACTAGAGATTCGAATCAAATAGAAAACAGTAAACAAAACAATCGTCTATGATTGACATTGATATTTGACACTGTTTAGCATATGTTCTGTGTTGGACCCAGATGACAATAACATCAGAGAGTTTAAATTTCGGTGTTACAAAAATACTGTGGGACACTACTAAGGGAGATTGTGACGTTGCAGCTGTTTTCAGAATTCAAGCGGGAAATAAAAAAAAACACTTTTTCTTCTATTTTCAAAATAATTTTTTTTGTATTTTTTCTTGGTTTAATTGAATGTCCGTAAAGTCCTAATAGATAAATACGATCACGGAGAGAGTTCATTCCTTATTCAATAATAACATCATTCAATCTTCCCTTTCTTCTCGATTTTATTTTATTTTTTCATTCAAAAGAATTGTTGATCAATTTATTTTACTTTGCTTGCCAAGAAAAATCAACATTAGTCGTATTAAATTCTAATCTAGGACGAACAATTTATCCAGAATAGGGATAAATAATTAGACAATTTGATGAAAAGTAATTTGAGCATATCTTTTTTCTTGATTTTCTCAGGAATTTTATACATGATGTTAAAAGACTTCTATATTAATTCTTAAGGTAATTTTTTGCGCTACAGTCTTGAGGAAAATACATTTTTAGGTTATTGCCGAACTAGTCTGAACAGGATGCTCATGTGGCAGTCGAGTGACATCAATACCCTATAAAATAAAAAGTAAACAACCAAACCGGTCCATTCCTTTTGAGGTAATCTTAGCTCAAACTGACAGACAGACATTCAGGACCAATTTATTCATCACAAAAATACATATATATATATATCAGGCTAATAAAAAATAAAATAAAAATAAAAAGTAAGTACTTAATATACCTATAAAATCTTTCTTTTTCAAGATTGAGAAACTATTCGATAACTATAAAATATTTTTTCCGCCAAAAGCCTTTGTGTTTTATTTACTTACTTATTGGACATAATATTACAGGTATATTGTTTGTATCTAACTGGATGCTAAGTTCTTTCGAAGATCATTGAATCTAGCCCTTGAATTGTATATTTAGTAGTTCGACTGCGCAAGTTTCCGTCAGATGTCTCTAGTTGAGATTAAATTAAAAACAAAATACTTGACTTGATAAGTTATTCCGAAACATGAAGATTAATTTTGGTGGGTAAAATCTTGATATATTTCCTTTTAAAGCAACTGAAGAACAATACGCATATCAGGAGTTATGATTTAACGAACTTCGAAATAACTTATTTGCTTTCTAGTTAGATCTAACTTCTTTTATTAGCAAAGCTGCCATGCACTTGGTTTTCTTTCACATTTATATTTTCCCTGAAATATCATTATTTTTGGTCAAGTATTTCTCTTCTCCTTATTTAATTAAAAGGTTAATCGATGACTTACTTGTTTAATTTCATTGCACTGCATAAACGCATTGTCTTCTATTTAGAGTAAAATTCTTCATTAATAACAATACAAAGCTATCTATTGATCATATATACGACATAATGTTCGATAGTAGCCGCATTAATAACTTTGTCTTTTATATCAACTACCAACCCTCAGTGTGATAATTTCCGATTTTTTTCTAAAGATTCTACCAAAGATCTACACCAATCTTAAAGCTCCTAAGTCACCTGGAGGTAATCAATACATTTGATGAGGGAGTCAGTCAGTGATAAAAATAATTATTTTTGGACATAAAGAAAGGTTTTCAATTGAAAATTAAGATTTATTAATAAAAAGAAGGTCTTACAAGACACAAAAGATTGTAGGTTTATTTGGTCAAATAGATGTTAGAATATGGAGGATCGAAAGTGTCCTCAAATGGTTCCTGTAACATAACCCACTGCCGCCATATCACTCTGTTGTTATGGCAAATCTGTAGTGAGTAACCCTGGTAAATACTTCCTTTCATTCGTGTAGTATGCGAGTGCAATTCCTCGTTTCTCTTGAATATGTGTTCATTTTATTTTATATGTGTAATGATATGAAATAAATATAATCCGGGCCATGCTTGTATTTGTGATCTCTTAAAAAGCTCTCGATATGAATGGACATTGTTATAAGCTCTTTTTTTTTGATCAGTGAAAGCCTTATCGTATGGTGAGGAACCCCAGAAAGCTAATCCATATTAGAAAATTGACTGAACAAGCCCAAAATACAATAATGTCATGATATAACAACATGACAGACAACCAATGCCTGAAGATGAACTATTACAATATTTTCCACACAAAGCTACTTGGGTTAGCAACAGGAAAGTAAAATCAGGATCCTGCATGGTCTACGAACGCCGTGGATCAATGGGGTCAATGTTGTGGAAATTCCATTTCCTGTAAAAGTTAAATACTGGGGTCTCGTAACTCGGAAATCCTATGCAGACAAAACCACACACAAGGCCAGAAGTTCCCGGGGATTAAGCTACGAAATGACCAAATGGTAGTATACACAGGTCGTCAGGCTAATGAAAACCTACGGAATAATAGTGTTATGGCTTAGTACACGCCATATAGGAGCTCAGACTCAGCTGAGAGGTATTCAAAAATATGCTTGCCTAAGAATCACAGGGGCCATGAGAAATCCCCGTCTGGTGCCCTGGAAGGAATAATAATAATGATAATAATATGATATATACATAATATAATAATAAATTACCTTCACTACAAATCCTTGTTAGTTAAACAATGTTTTGTAAGGACCTACAGAAAGACCCAATATTGGGAATGCCAATGAGTATAACATATAATTTAAAAAAAGGAATAAGCAGTATTCGTTCTATAGTGAAATTACTTGGTAGCAGGTTCTCTCATAAATGCGAATCTTAATCTTAATCGGCACACTGACGGCTCCAAAACTGGCTCGGGTGCAGGAGCCGGTATATATGGAGTACAAGAGAAGATTTGTGCTATCAATGAGCCTAGAAAAAATGTCTTCAAGGCAGATACAGTAGTGATACAATGTATACGGACTGTCGCATGGCCCTTATCAGACACTGTAGTCACAACAGACTGACCTTAGCCTAGGTCACAGGGCACCAAGGAATTAAAGGCAATGAAGAGGCCGAGAAAGTAGCTAAACATGAGATTTCCATCGAGCAGTTGATCAAGAAGCTGTCGTGGAACTGGTGAAACCCTATGTGATAGAGCAAGACTAAAGTATACGAAAAAAACCTTTCGGGAAAAATGGTCGGTGAACCAATTCAAAGTCGAAAAACGTCAAGGATAATTGTAGGAGTGTTAACAGGACAAAGTGCAAAGGTCGGTATGGGTGCGGTTTCAACTATTTGAAAGAAAGAAAACCGAAAACACAGAGCTAAGCGGTAAAAATGATAACAATAAACTATGAGCTCTAACCCAAATGCAGAACCATAATATAATAAACCTAAACAGATCGCAGTGGGTTAAGACATATAAGCATTCCATCAAATCTAATCTAATCTAAATTGTTTCTAAATATATGAATCTTGAATCACCCAATATTCCTATATATGTAATTGGTAATAGGAGCGACAATATAATAAATATTATTCTTTATTATATTTCTAAACTTTCCCTAAAATTAAAAGCGATGGGTTATCCATAGGTTCATGCCAATTATAAGTAAGAAGTACTCCTAATGGCTGAGGGTCCATATAATTTTAACCTAACATAAGATATTTGCTAGCAAGAATTAAGATTTTAGTTGTCTTTTATTAAGAACACCTTGTATTTGTTTTTTGTAATAAACAAAGTAGCCTTGGATCAATCAAATAATCTTACTATGATGATATAACATTTTTTTGTCAAAATTGAATGTGATAAATATTATATTTTTAGGATGTTTTAAGTAATTCAAGGAGATTTGTTTTTGTAAGAAGGTTAGTGCCAACATCATGTTATTTGAAACCTTTTGTGCATAGCCGTATACTTGTTTTAATCAGAAAACATGTTAATTGTGTAATAGTCTTCATGATATGATATTTCAGACTAACAAGAATTTATTCAATAATGGCCAAACCACAGAAAAGGGTTCCTGTCATCCTGGAAGAAATTATGGAAGCTATATCTCATCTAAAAGATATGAGAGGCTCCACAAAAAAGAACATTCTTAGTCAGTTGGGAGTTATGGCGACCATGAAAAAGAAAAACAGTAGAAACACCTTATGTCAGATCGAAAGAGCTTTGCATCAAGGTATCAGATGAATGATATTCCGGAAGACATTTTTTAATTAAGAGATTTATATTTTTTCTAAGGTGTTGCTGCAGGTCTTCTTCGGCATAAAGCTGGCAAATATAAGCTGGCCTTAGATTCTAAGGATTACCAAATATTTAAGAACTTTCGCCATTGTAAGGGAGGAATGTCTGATGCCAGAGCTGGCAGAAGGGTTAAAAGACGAAAGATGAAGTCTAGAAGGAGAAGGAAGGGCAGGCAAGTACCTTCAACAGAACCCGATGAACATAAAGATGTCTCTCAAGAAAGTTCAGTAGAGGAACTTAATACACAGCTTCAAGGTAAACTTTTCATAAGTTTATGTCAAAATAATAGATTCGAATTCTACTTAGAAAATGGATATAAAATGAAATATGTAATAAGAAATTCAAATAAATAGAGTGAAAGTGGACTGCATAATACATAAGCAGTAGTTTTCTGTGAAACAATTTTGTATTGGTAGGTATTGGGCTTATTTTTGTTTGATTCATTTCTGTTTCACGCAGATGGGGTCCGAGAGGCTAAGAGAAGACGCAAGAGTAAAAAACGACGAAGCAGCAGAAGGCGGAAAAATTCAAGAGGATACAGAGCTGCTAGCTTATCCGATAACTCTCGAGGTTAATCTTTAAAAGCTACATAAAATTTAGATTAGGAATTATTACCTACAATCACTTTATTTTCAAAATTATTGATTGATTTATTTATTGAAGTACGTATTGCTCAGAATGGCTATATTTATCTAGAAGTGTCGTGATTTTTTCAGATGATGAAGACCCAGAGGATCGAGGAAAAAGGAGAAAGCGGCGGAAACGCAGTAAAGGAAAAAAAAGAAGAAGGAGATCTCGTAGCCAGTCAGGAGATTTTACTGCAAGCGATGCGGAGGATGTTAGCCCATTGCACAGCAATTTTGCGATAGAATCTACTCGACCGTCGCGTGAAAAGTCAAGGCCTGCCAGTCGGAGAAACAGTAGAAGCGCCAATCTGGATACGGAGGGTATATTGAAAATATCTTAATATATATATAATTGTTTTCAAGGGCCGCCAACAATTTGTTCATTTTAGATTCATGATATTACTACACACTTCAATTGAATGTCACAAATTTTGGATTTGTATTGACTATTTATTTTCAGTATATCCGAGTAATCCAGTGGAAAACAACGATCCTATTCCCAACTGTGGCAATCCTCAGTGTATTTGTCATGTAATTGAAAAGGATGCCGGTTAAAATTAAAGTATTGTGATTAATGCTTGTATTGAATTGAATTGAAGTATCTTTAGAAAGAAACAGAAGATAGTTGTAATGATATTTTTTGTCATTGAGATATTATGCCTCCCTTTCTAAATTATATTTAACTCATCCCGATATACAGATTTTCCGCATAGTCCAAGAGTTCGCTATATACAATTGTGCAAATGCTATTAAATCTCCAGTTTTGCCAGTATGTTAAAGTATGGTTTCACTCAGTTATACCAAAAGATTAAGGAAATATCGGTGTCGAAGAACGTGATGATACCTTACAAGGGAAAAGGGCAGGGTAATACAACGCATATTCTCAATTAGCTGTTGATCATAGAAATAACAATACAATAGAGTGTGATAGGCACTGCTGTAAGTGGATATGCTGCAGTGTTCTAAATAGATAAATATGATCGAGAAGGGCGTTGTTCCTTGTTCAACAATAAACTAGATCAATCTTCTGTTTTTTTTTTCGAAAATTCAACTTTTTCTCATGGCATTCCTATTCAACTGTATTAACTCTGTGCTGCTGATTCTTAATATATATATATATTTACAAAAATGGGACCGACGTTATTAGTTGGTGCACTGAAAAATACAGAATAATATTAATTCTATTGGTGCTGTCAATTTTGAAGTTGTGCAGTTGCAGTTAGATTGATAACTTTTGGCAACAACTTTACAAGTACCAGCACTAATAGAATTAGTATTATTTTTTATTTTTCAGTGCAACAACTAATAACGTCGGTCCAATTTTTTTTAAATATTTATTCACACTTTTGAGTATAACATTAGTCACCAAAATCGTTTAGCGTTCACTAATACCGAAGAAGATAGTACTTATATTCTTTGCTTGTACTTGTATGTAGAGATCTCAGAACGTCGCGGCGGAAATACGCATAAGTATTTTAGATTTAACCATTTTACCACCGCTGCATCTCGAAAACTGTAACTCTAATTAAGAAATGTTCATTATAAATGTTGCTATAAATAACCTGGTCTTTCATGTAGTCTTCTCAGATTTTTAATTTTCGAAAGAAACTGCCCCCTCCACATAGCGAAAATATAGGTATGGACACGAGAGTTGACCGAGTTGGGCGCGTCCGTAGTTGTGATAGTGAACGGGATTTAGTTTTAAATACCCCGACTTCTTTCCTGTTCCGCACTATACCTACTGCTATTTTAACATCGCCATAACTCGAAAACCGTAACTTTTTGATAATATGTTCAATTTAAACGTTTCCGGATATTGTCCTGTCTTTAATCATACGACCTTAGATTTCCGATTTTCGAGAAAAATTGCCACATTCAACCCCTTCGGGGTTGTTTTTTAAAAGTATGAAGATTTCGGACGGGAGTTTTTACGAATATAGGACCATTTCTCAAATCTCGTCTTTCAAATCGTAGTAGTACGTTTATTATATACAACGCGTGCACAAATAAAAAAAAAGCAGACAGTCCAATAATTGTATACCTCCTCCGTTTGTGTTCGTCGGTAAAAAAATAGGCAGAACGGTCTTCGACGAGACGTGACTTTGACACTTGCTTCTCACCCAAGGACATTTTTACAAGTCCTTGGGCACAACATATGATTATTATATCAATAGTAATCTACATAACTGCATATTTTAGGAATTGCCGTGATATTAAAAAATGTTCAATTAAAGATGTAATAGAGAACTGATCATTCATTCATTTATGGAAGCATTTTTATTATCAAAATAATAGTAATGATCCTGCTGCGACGATTAAATTTTTAGAATAAATGTGTTAAATGTGAATGTGATAGTGTTGTTTGGAAAAAATGTAATACATTTTCATCGCGATATCCGCAAAAACATAAATAAATACTTACAAAGAAATTTTTTTTTTTTAAGTTTTGGATCCCTAAGTATTGAAGTAGAAATAAACCAGTTAATATTGAAAATATTGAAATAAAAATTTTGGGTATTTTTCCGCATATTAAAAAATATCTACATGGGAAGTAGCATAAGATCACGATTATCTAAGACTTGAGTTAAAGGATACCATGGATATAATATTGAATAAGTTTAAATGATCAATGTACCTAGGTATTTTTATCGTTTAGTCGTTGCGACATTATGGTTATTGAGAAATTACAAATAACTATATTTATATTTTTGTATGCCATGTATGACTTTTTTGATACTACTTGTAATTATTATCTCAAGAAATCATGGCCCACTTCTAACAACTTAAAATTTATGTATAGTTCTTCCATAGAAAATGATTAATTAACAATTATTTCATAAATAAAAAATAGTAGGTAATTGCTTACTTTTATTATTTTGCTTAAAAAATATAACTTTTGACATTTTTTAAATTATATTTTTATTCGTAATTTTTTATCACACTCTACAAATTAGAATCAAAATAAAATTAAAAAAATTCAATCTCCTTCGACAAGAAAAAAAAGTAGTTTCTTTTAACTTAAGTAAAATTGTCAATTTTCAATTCGATTCATTTAGAACCAGGAATCAAAATGTAACCACTTCACTTTTCTTTTTGTAGACAATGTATTATTAGATAAGAAGTATGAGATTTACAAAAATAAGATTTAGATCAACGACAGTAAAATGATAGAATTCGCAATCACGTTGAATTATGTCAAATCAAAGGGAGAGTAATGACCCTTTTATACCATATGCTTGAGTACCTACAAGAAGTAAAAACCATCAGCACACTTAAACCTCTCAAAAGCGACCACCCCAGGAGAATCAAGAGTTGGGCGCTAAACAAGGGTGGTCGATTAAAAGAGTTGAATTTACACTGAATTTGTAAATACGGGTAGTTAATACTATAATAAGACAATTTCTGGTTGAGTTATCAACAATCGTCACTAATTTGATTAAGCGAGTTGCTGATAGTTTAAATATAAACAAAATAATAGTTTCTAGGATGCCTAGTTGTATGAGAAATGAGGCTTTGACTTAAAGTTTCGTAATAGTTGATATATTATACAGGGTGTCCCAAAATTAGCCTGCCAAACTTCACCAGCGGATTCTAAGTTTAAAAATAATGTAAAAAGTTTCAATAAACATAGGTCGAAAAATGTTTGTTAAGCCCTTTTAATGTACGCGACTGAAAAAAAAAAACTATGAACACTACATTCGTCACCGAATGTCAAATAAGTCTACGCGAAACTTGTCTTTTCCATGGCTACTATGATCTCAAATTCTTTGATTTACCTACACATGAGACAATTAGTAAGACTTTTGAATCGATGTTTCTAGGAAACGGTACATCCTACTGATGTTCAATAAGAGTAAGAGTACCTGTTCATAGCAGCAAATTTTTATAAGTTTACAACAACGTAGGTATTATTGATATGAGGAAAGGAGTTCAAGGATTACCAACAGTAATTATGAAAGGGTAAACAAGACAGATCCGACAACTCAAATATTTTCATTTGTTATTATCAAAGGTAAGTATTCAAATATTTTTTTATCATGCAATGTCTTTTAGCTGAATTAAAGACAAAACCATTTCAGTCGGATTACAATATAATTCGCGAAGTTATTATTGTGGCAATACCCCCATACATTCAAAAACAAAGGGAGTGCAAACTGCGGTAGTGAAGCCACCTGGGGCCCTATTCTCGACAAGTGAACTTTTGTGCGTATAGGCACCAACACGAATGGTTGATTTGCGAGTACTTGATTGAAATGGTATTCTTGACAACCACTCATGTTACAGTGTGTATACGTTCCTGAAAGTGCGAATGGAACATCTGACAACACTGTTATATTTCCCAAACCAATGCAAATTCTTGGTAAAATCATCGTTCTGTGGATTTTCACTCCTTTTTCGGTCTCGTTTGGAATAGTTTGAAAATATATGTTTTATAATTATGTTGCAAATTGAAAAGAAGACACAAATTACTAGAGGACAGAAACAAGCATTAATAGAGTTTTTAGAAACAAACACTGATCTACAGTCTGGAAAGTTTTCGAACAAGTTTATTTTTAAAGATGCCCAAAGAAAATTGGTGAACTATTAACTAGTATGGCGGGCGCATCCAGAGATTGGAAAGTTTGGAGAAATGTCAGTTTGTGATATAAAAAAGTCTTCACTTCAATCATTCTATATACACTTTTAGACGTGGCAAGATATAAAATTACGAACAAAATCGAAAGTCAGTGGTATAAGAAGGCATGAACGAGCAACAGGCGGTGGATCCCCGAAAGAAGACGACATTTCGAAAAGTGATGAAGATATCATCAATATTGTAAAAGTTGTCTCTATCCATGGTCTATAAACTGAGTGGTTGGCTCATTGACGGGCTTTCGGGTGAGGGGAAAGTGACGGCAGACGAGGCATTGGATACCGTGTTGGTGTTTACTAAGGAAGCTAAGGAACAGCGGACTATCGACATGTACCGGAGTGATACATTTTGTATTCCACTAGCGTAGTGTTCGGTTGTGAGAGTATTTTATCTTTTTTGTGTGTGTTTTTTTCTTGTGAACTTGAACGCTTTTTATATAACTAAATATTATTCTAGAAGCTACTAAAAATTATTTATCTATATGAACTCATATTTTGTTTATAACGGATTTAAATTAATTACCTATTGTACTTAACCATGGAACGTAATTATGTATTTTACACTTTTATACAATATTTTCATGTATGATCAATAAATATTACATTGCGAAAAAGAACTACCTTATCCGAATGGAAGTTACGGAATTACGGATTTCGTTTCCATCAAAAATATTGTGGATGGATGTGATCATTGTATCTCGGACAGTATTCATAGCGCTTCTTCTTCCGACAATTCTGGTAGTGATTAAAGGAAGGCGAAAGAAAATGATGGAATTGAATACCTAGCAGGTTGGGTGGCTTACAAATTGAAACACAAATATCTCTAATTGGGAGATCCCACATTTAAAATACAAAGAGGACACGTCGGTAATATACCCTTATGCAATAGACAAAAACCTGGCAAAAACATGCTAAAAATTAAGCAGTTTGTTCGGGAGATTCCATTTCCAGTGTACTTTAAAAAAAGGAAAAAAAATTATAAAAAAAACTTTTGGAAATAGCTAAATAGAAATACGCTCAAATGAACTTTAAAGCAGGGAATATGTCTTTGCGTCAAAGAATGTTCATTAGGATTAAATATCTGAATGAGCAATCCAAAATAAAGAAGACGGCGAAAAGAAAACATGCCGTCGATAAGTAAGACAAGCGTCAGAAAAAATGAAGAAACTCATTAATTAATTCATATTTTAAATATTGGAGAAAATACATAACTTACAGTTTTGTGTAATACTAAAAACAATTTTATTTGTTGTATACAGATACCGACATTTTATATTTGTTATAATAAATTGAGTACAAAATAACATGCATTTTATTTTTTATTTAGGAAAGTAATGCTGACGGCTCTTATTTTTTCAGATCTCCAGTTCATATCAAAAATCCTTCGATAAAGCCATAAAGAAGCAAACCATATGCAACACAGAATTTATCCTAATATCCTACTCAATATTTTTAAATTGCAGCTAATCCAAAAAATAAATATCCAATCAGACTATTCCTTGAGATTTTCTTTAACCATAAGCCAACGATTTCTTTACAGAGACGCAAACATAGTCGACGCCACCGGTAGTAATTCAGCGCATATTAATGAGATATCGAGAGAGCTGTAAAAAGCCATGGTCTATAAACTGTTTATAGACCATGGTAAAAAGCAATTGGCAATAGTTGGAGCCCCGGTTCGGCGTAGCTGTGCGGTAGGTCAGGTACGGATGGGCCAACCACTCAGTTTATAGACCATGGTCTCTATCAAAACGAAACAACAGAGTCTGCAGTTGATTTCGATTTTGCCGCTTTGGAGCAAACGAATTACTTCAAAAACCGTCAAAATCGTCACAAACTGTTAAATCCGTGCCAAAAAAGAAAAAAATCAACAACTCTGAGGCATACTGCAGATGCTATCAATTAAGACAAAAAGGGAATGGAAGAAAAAAATGGTATGAAAAAAAATATTATGAGGAAAAATTAAAACTTTTGGAATGGATAGCCAGTGCTAAAGAACGGGCAGCAAATGCTGCAGAGAGAAAAGCTGATGCAGCGGAGATAACCGCTTCGGCCAATGAAAGAATTGCGGCTGCTCTAGAAACAATATCCGAGAGTATATTGTAATTTATTCTCGCCGCATGACGTGCGTAACTTTATTATTTAGAGTATTTATTAATCTGTTCGTGATATTTTGTTGCAGTATTAGAGGTGATTTATTTTTTATTTTTTGAACAATATTATTTATTTGTTATATTTTTCATAACTGTTAGTTCCAAATAAAATTAAACTTTGAAGATTTTGTCTTTGTTTTGAGTTAGAAAAAACATATCAAAAACAGTGTTTTCTTTAACAATAACATTTATTTAAATAGATATTTGTAATACAAAATGATTAAGATTGTTGGTCCTGTTGTGCAGTTTTTTGGACATCAAACAGATTTTTAGAATGATCAGTCATGGAGATTTTGTATAATGGTTGATCGTAATCATCTACCTGCTGCCAGTTCTTCATTAATTCCACGTATCACATCACCTTCATTATTAATAGGAAGTGGTGCAAAGAGTCCAAAATCAGCCTCTGCTAAGTCATTATCCACAAGCATTAATGATTTTGCTGGCTTTTTCCGGAGCATAGTGTAGAACCCTGTGTTTAAGAAGGCATCGAAATCTCATCGTGAGAACTCCATTACATCGTTCAATCAAGCTCCTGATGGTTTTGTTTTTATTATTATAGCGATACTCTGGAGTATTTTCCACTGGTTCATTCTCCAAGGGCGTCATCAACCACGTTCTCAGCGGATATCCAGAATCACCTACATATCACTCACTCAGTGTCATATCAGTCAGACATATTTAAATAACCATATTCAGGAACCACGAAGAACAAATTGATTTGATCAGATAAAATAACAAATAATTTTCACCTAATAAATAATAGTTGGTATTTCCAGTATCATGTTATCTTCCCAACATAGTTTGAACAGTGGAATTATTCCAAATGAATACATCGTTTGTACTACCAGAAAACCGAGCATTCACATTGATTATTTTCAAATTAAAGTCACAAATCAACTGAACATTTATAGACTGATAGTTCTTTCTGTTCACATAGAAGTGCTCTGGATGTTCATCGTCTTGTACCATTGGGGGATAAATGGCCACATGGGTGCAGTCGATACAGCCAACTATTCCTGGGAAATTATATCGTCTATAGAATCTGAAATATATCAATTAGTCAGTCATACACTATTTTTAATAATTTAAAATCCTACTCGGTTCGTAGCCGATTCAGCTGGTTGATATTCACTGGAAACTTGACAAATCGCTGAAATATTGCATCATGGTTTAATGCTGTTACATCTGGAAACTGAGGACTTTGATACAGAAAAATTTAAATTGTACCCAATGTCCATTTGGTAACTTCCACTTGCAAGAAAACGTAAACAAACCAATACCTGAAGGAAATAAACCATGATTTTAAAGAACTACCACCTACCATCAAGCATGCATACTACCGTTGTCGAGATATATAAATCTTGAGGACGATTCGCAGGTGTAATGTATTCGGCTGTCATGTCTATAATAAATAGCACCAATTCTTTGGATAAACCAAACAGTTTAGGAAAAATTGTTTCTCACTCAAATCATTAAATGGGTCTCCGCGTTGTCTGTTGTACCTTGGCCTCCTGTCTCGTTGCTCTTCCACAAGTTGTACTACTTCGTCAGCCAAACTAATATGTAAACACCTTGTGTTTGATTTTAAGGTATTTCCAACAATATCTTGTTAACTAATTATGATTTTACTTCCCTCAATAAGGGAAGTATTGTACCTATTCACGTAAAAAATCGACCTTGAGATTTTTGCTGATATTTATGTTTTGGGGTTCCTAGATCACGAAAATCAAGGTATCTCAAGTCCGTCGGTCTGTCTGTAGGCAATCTGTAGTCTGTTGGCGGTGTAGATCAATAACGGCCTGACCTAGGACAACGAATTTTGGTATGCATATTGAAGGACTACCGCAATGTATGGGTTTTCGTTAATCATATATACAGGGTGTCCAAAATATTAAGTGTCAATATAAGAACGGTAGAAGCGACGAGGTTGTTTCCATCTCGAAGCGGGGTGGTTTGTCAAGGGAAGTCATAGGTAAAGGCTTTTACCATTTTCTTTAATTTACCGACTGTACCTACCTGTCATAACATCAACGAAATGATAAAAAAAGTGCTCGCTGTAAACACTCGCTTCAAAAACGCATACGCATCAAAAGTTCACTCGTCGAGAATAAGGCCCCTGGCGTATAGGCATGCTGCGCTTTCTCTCATATTAGTGAAAAATGGAGGTGGTTTGATTTGTCCTTCCGCTGATGTCGTTAAAATCTGCTTTATAAGTTCATACCTCAGGCCTTGGCAAAAGTTGTGGAAAGACTTCAGCAAGACAATATACGGCAGTGCATTTGTCTAAATGGTTTTGCAATATTTTTCAAATTATATTATTTTTGCAACCCTCAATCACCACATTTTTGATCAACCGCCCTCAGATAATCATTTAATTTTGTTTATAAAGACAATTGCGGCAAAATATGTAGATGTAAGATTTCATTTTATTGCAAAAATTTTGGTAGATACATCAGAAACTAGGGGGCAATTTTATAATTAGTTTTGTATAACGGACATTAGTGTGTTGTTTATGTTTTACAATCATGTAAATTTCTTTTTTTGCGCATTTAGGTAATAATTAATTTTGTAAGCATCGTATATGAATTGTATATTATAAGATTGTAGGTACTCTCAACCATGATAAAATAAACGACTTTTTGTGATTTTTCTTCCTTATAGCAAGCAGAATATCAGCAAAACTGATGATTTTCTTGCAAATTGCCTTTGTTGCCGTGCGCACCGATTTTCATACTTGACGGGTTGCCTACAATTCGCGCGGCTTACTTTATAACTTAGGTACTCCCTCCTTACCTTCTATCCTCCTTGATTTTTGACCGACTTCCCAAAAGGAGGAGGTATACAATTCGACTGTGTGCTTTTTTTTTTTTTTGGTTTGTGCGCGCCTTTCATTTAGTAAACGTACTCCGATTTTGATGATTTTTGCTTGAGAAATGGTCCCATATTCATAAAAACGGAAATCCGACATCTCGTTCCCTCCGAAAACCGCCCCCGAAGGGGATGGAGGGGGCAAATTTTGTCGAAAATTGAAAATCTGCGTTGATATAATTACAGATAGGACAATATCCGGAAACGTTTAAATGGAACATTTTTTCAAAAGAGTAACGGTTTTCGACATAGAGACATTTTAAATTCTCAAATATACCTATTTTCGCTATGTGGAGAGGGCGATTTCTGTCGAAAATTGAAAATCTGTTTGCAGTACATGAAAGACATAATTATTTGTAGCAACATTTATACTGAACATTTTTCCCTTAGAGTTACGGTTTTCGAGTAAAATCGGTGTTAAAATGGTAACAACTAAAATATTCAAGCGTATTTCCGCAGCGATGTTCTGAGATCTCAATAATAACAACTACAAGCAAGGAATATACGTGGGTAATAGAATTCATTGGTATTAGTGAACGTTCAACGATTTTGGTGACTAATGTTACACTCAAAAGTGTGAAATAAATATTTTTTACAAAAACTTGGACCGACTTTATTAGTTGGTGCACTGAAAAGTATAAAATAATATTAATTCTATTGGGGCTGGTACTTGTGAAGTTGGTGCCAAAAGTTACCAATCTACCTGCAACTGCACAACTTCAAAAGTAACAGCACCAATAGAATTAATATTATTTTATACTTTTCAGTGCACCAACTAATAAAGTCGGTCCAATTTTTTGTAAAAAATATTTTTCATATACCTATTGAATCTGAGTTTAACCATTGTCAAAGACAATGGAACTCATTATCTTCGCCTTTGTCTAAAGAGAAATGAGCTGTAATGAAAGATTAGTGGTAAGTAGTAAAAATAGTCTATTTAGTCTGAATTGTGGTATCTTATTCACTCTTAAATACTCATTTCTCCGAAACTATCATCATCACATTATTATTATCAGCATATCCTTAAATATATATAAATCTTCTGTTCGTGTGTATGTGACTAAACTCCTCCTAAGCAGCTGAATTTTAATGATTTTTTTATGAATATTTAAGGGGATTCGAGAATAGTTTAGATTCACAATTGGATCTGATAGATGGCGCCGTTGTCGGTATGTCAAACGGCTGGACCGATTGGGATGAATATTTTTGTGTATATTCGAGAATGATTCAGATTCACAATTGGACCTGATAGATGGCACCGTTGTCGGTATGTCAAACGGTTGGACCGATTGGTATGAAATTTTCTATTTATATTCCAGTGGGTCCTTGGATGGTTTCTGGGCGCGACGACGTCTGCTGAGACAGCTAGTATAATAATAAATTGTGACAGCCTATCAAGCTTTCAGTGTTGATGTTATAAATTATTATTTATTGTTTGAAATTAGAAGTTATACTTACCATTACCAATAGCATACTGCTGCAGTAAGTCCGTCATATTAATGTGGACAACACCTTTCTTCTCTTGCATGAGACTATCGCAATGGGTTACCTTTCCACTTCCCGGGCCTCCTGGAAAATTCAGTTTACGTTAATGTATATAATATAGCTCATTTCATGTTTATTATTCCGTAAATTTTAGTTTTTTATCTACTAATGAATAACTGGATGGAATTCAAATTCATTTACGTAGTTATTATTTTGTGAAATGTAATACCTATAAGATACAGAAGCATAACATCGAAATACAGATTTACTGTAAAATGTTTAGTATATAATATAGTATATTATTAGTATATAGTGAATAATTAGTACCTCTGTCCAAACTCCATTTAAAAAAATCCCGATGGCTTGTAGTCAACGGAAAGGTAAATTTCTCAAAATTCATTGAATTGAAATTTTAACAACTTTTTCATTGGTATACCTACATGTTATTACATAAAATTGCCGTATGTGTCATAGCCTTGCGGTTAGAGGTTTTTGTTTTGGCTGTTGAATATAAAGCAGACAGGGTTCGCGTTCCACTACAAGGCAGAAATTGTTTTTTCGCCTATTTATTTTCTATAAATATACCATATTGTAACGTGAAGACTTACCCGCATAATGAACTACACACACAATGCACATTCTGGAAAACATGGGAGACATCACTGGCAACGAGAATAAGTCCTGGTCTATTCTCGGGGCCATATACTGAGAAATAACCTCCAGAAACAACGAAAACAACACTGGAATCATCTAGAGCTTTTTAGGTTAGAATATAATGCTGATGGCAATGACAGGACAGTTAGTTAGTGATAGATAGTCGGTCATAGATCATAGACAGTAGAAAGTCGTATATAGTCCGAGAAATAGTATGAAAATAAATGTGTATATAGTCGTGTAGTTATTGGTGTAAATAAATAAGTAAAATAAATCGAACCCAGTTTTAATATAAATCCCCGTTACAATACATTTTTATAAAAAAATTACCTAATGTAAGAAATCATATTTGTTTCTACTAGCATTATGGTCCACCTATCCCTGACATATAAGTATAGATGGATCACGCGAAATTTTCTTAAACTTCATAGGAAGGGGGAGAGTGGGGAAGTGTTTATGAAGGAATGCCTAGCGATTTCAATGAAATAAGCTGGAAGGTAAGAAGCTAAGAGAAGGGTCATTTCATATACGTACCATACATTAATATACAACTTCTTTAAGAAGTTGACGCACCTAATTCTAAGATTTGGAAAGAAATGTTCATTACATAAATAATTAAAAAAGAAAATTGGACCGACGTTATTAGTGGATGCACTGAAAAATACAAAATAATATTAATTCTATTGGTGCTGTTACTGTTGAAGTTCTGCAGTTGCAGTTGGATTGATATCTTTTGGAACCAACTTCACAAGTACCAGCCGCAATAGATTTAATATTATTTTGTATTTTTCAGTGCATCAAATAATAACGTCGGTCCAATTTTTTGTAAAAAATATTAGTCATGAAAATCTTTGAACGCTCACCAATAGCAAAGAAGATATAGAGTGGTTATCCTATTACCCACGTATATTCTTTGCTTGAATGTGTTATTATGTAGAGATCTCAGAACATCGCGGTGGAAATACGCATAAGTAGATATTTTAGATTTAACCATTTTACCACCGCTGTAACTCGAAAACTGTAACTCTAAGGAAAAAATGTTCTTTATACTTAAATGTTGCTACAAATAATCAGGTCTTCCATGTAGTGCCCTCAGATTTTCAATTTTCGAAAGAAATTGCCCTTCCACATAGTAAAAATACACATGTTGAGATTAACATCGCCGTAACTTGAAAACCGTAACTCTTTTGACAAAATGTTCAATTTAAATGTTTCCGGATATATTGTCCTGTCTTTAATTATATGACCTCAGATTTTAGATTTTCGAAAAAAATTGCCATCCTCATATGGTTTTTGATGGGAAGGAGATTTCGGATTTGAGTTTTCACGAATATGGGACCATTTCTCAAGTTTCGTCTTTCAAATGAATCAAAAATGACCTAAATCGGAGTACGTTTACTATATACAACGAGTGCACAAACCAAAAAAAGGAGACAGTCGAATTGTATACCTGCTCCATTTGGGTTCGTCGGTCAGAAACGATACAAAAATGGTCTAATAGTTATGCACACTGAAGATTTCTCTACCAATAAATATTTTGAATATACTGTCAGCTTATTTGTTATTTTAGTTCATAATTTGTTTACTCATATCTCGTGTGAGACAAATGATATTGATAGCCGGTTTACACTATTTAAAATTTGATCTGTTTTCATAGTAATTTATAATTTTTGGTTTGCATTTGAAATCTAACTAAAACGTTTTATTATTTTTCATCCGAAAGTTGCCCTCTACCTAAGGCAATAAGCACTGCATCAAATTATTGTAAAGTCTAAAGGCGGTGTATTAGACCAATTATTGCCTTACTTATTTTAATTCTCCGTCTGCGCAAATTACCTCAGTCAACATTAAGGGTGTTCGAGCAGCAGTTCAAACCAAACTCAAACCGTCACAAGCATGCGCATTGAAATTTTTGGGAAACTGGAAATTAAAATGCTTCACAACCTCGGAACACAGTAGGAAACAGTATGAAACTTATCCAAACTAGTGCTCTAACACACATTTTATTTAGAAGCAGTTTTTTTCTGGCAAAAGCGCGCAAATGTCGTACACCATAAAGTAAATAATAAACAAAGTGACAGACAGCCATTAACATGGAATTATTTGGTAAATTGCAGCATAAAACGTCAAGTTTGCATATAGTCATGATTGTTTATGTTGTTGTGGTTGGTACTCATACCATTTGGGACAGGGCACAGGCATTGTACAGTCTGTTCAAAAGTGTAACATTTCAAATGAAAGTGGCCGTTGCAAACTTTCCGCCGCGCATGCAGGGAACAATTTTCTCTTAATGCAATCGATGAATTGTCTAATCTTATACCTACCATTTAAATCGGTTAAAGCAAACCAACGTTATATACATTCTTCATAAACACTTCACCCACACTTTACTTAAAAAAGGAGAAACATTTTCAACTAAATTTGTTTAGAACTTAAGCCTTACTCTAGTTTACTCATTGAAGATTCACTGTAATAGAGCATATTTTAGAAAAAAGTTTTTTGAAATAAACCCTCCGGCGGTCAAGCTAGAGACTCAAAAGTTATTTTCAATGATTTTTCTCTTGATCCTTATTAGGAAATGAAATACAATCGGGATATCGGCTTATTGCTCCACGCTGTACAAATTGAGCATTATATTGTTTTGTTTGTTGCAAAATGTATAGTTGTAGTCACCTACAATAAATTCCAGTACAAAAGAGAGAGTAATAACACTCTTTCGCTCTATTACAGTGAATCTTCAATGAGTAAACTAGAGTAACGCTTAAGTTCTGAACAAATTTAGTTGAAAATGTTTCTCCTTTTATTAAATAAAGTGTGGGTGAAGTGTTTATGAAGAATGTATATAACGTTGGTTTGCTTTAACCGATTTAAATGGTAGGTATAAGATTAGACAATTCATCGATTGCATTAAGAGAAAATTGTTCCCCGCATGCGCGGCGGGAAGTTTGCAACGGCCACTTTCATTTGAAATGTTACACTTTTGAACAGACTGTACAATGCCTGTGCCCTGTCCCAAATGGTATGAGTACCAACCAAAACCACATAAATAAACAATCATGACTATATGCAAACTTGACGTTTTATGCAGCAATTTGCCAAATAATTCCATGTTAATGGCTGTCTGTGACTTTGTTTATTATTTACATTATGGTGTATGACATTTGCGCGCTTTTGCCAGAAAGAAACTGCTTCTAAATAAAATGTGTGTTAGAGCACTGGTTTGGATAAGTTTCATACTGTTTCCTACTGTGTTCCGAGGTTGTGAAGCATTTTAATTTCCAGTTTCCCAAAAATTTTAATGCGCATGCTTGTGACTGTTTGAGATTGGTTTGAACTGCTGCTCGAACACCCTTAAAGTTGACTGAGGTAATTCGCGCAGACGGAGAATTAAAATAAGTAAGGCAATAATTCGTCTAATACACAGCCTTTAGACTTTACAACAATTTGATGCAGTGCCTATTGCCTTAGGTAGAGGGCAACTTACGGATGAAAAATAATAAAACGTTTTAGTTAAAGATTTCAAATGCAAACCAAAAATTATAAATTACTATGAAAACAGATCAAATTTTAAATAGTGTAAACCGGCTATCAATATCATTTGTCTCACACGAGATATGAGTAAACAAATTATGAACTAAAATAACAAATAAGCTGACAGTATATTCAAAATATTTATTGGTAGAGAAATCTTCAGTGTGCATAACTATTAGACCATTTTTGTATCGTTTCTGACCGACGAACCCAAATGGAGCAGGTATACAATTCGACTGTCTCCTTTTTTTGGTTTGTGCACTCGTTGTATATAGTAAACGTACGTACGTACGATTTAGGTCATTTTTGATTCATTTGAAAGACGAAACTTGAGAAATGGTCCCATATTCTTGAAAACTCAAATCCGAAATCTCCTTCCCATCAAAAACCATATGAGGATGGCAATTTTTTTCGAAAATCTAAAATCTGAGGTCATATAATTAAAGACAGGACAATATATCCGGAAACATTTAAATTGAACATTTTGTCAAAAGAGTTACGGTTTTCAAGTTACGGCGATGTTAATCTCTACATGTGTATTTTTACTATGTGTAAGGGGCAATTTCTTTCGAAAATTGAAAATCTGAGGGCACTACATGAAAGACCAGATTATTTGTAGCAACATTTAAGTATAAAGAACATTTTTTCCTTAGAGTTACGGTTTTCGAGTTACAGCGGTGGTAAAATGGTTAAATCTAAAATATCTACTTATGCGTATTTCCACCGCGATGTTCTGAGATCTCTACATAATAACACATTCAAGCAAAGAATATACATGGGTAATAGGATAACCACTCTATATCTTCTTTGGTATTGGTGAACGTTAAAAGATTTTCATGACTAATATTTTTTACGAAAAATTGGACCGACGTTATTATTTGATGCACTGAAAAATACAAAATAATATTAACTCTATTGGGGCTGGTACTTGCGAAGTTGGTTCCAAAAGATATCAATCCAACTGCAACTGCAGAACTTCAACAGTAACAGCACCAATAGAATTAATATTATTTTGTATTTTTCAGTGCATCCACTAATAACGTCGGTCCAATTTTCTTTTTTAAATATTTATATAATGAACATTTCTTTTCAAATCTTAGAATTAGGTGCGTCAACTTCTTAAAGAAGTTGTATATTAATGTATGGTACGTATATGAAATGACCCTTCTCTTAGCTTCTTACCTTCCAGCTTATTTCATTGAAATCGGTAGGCATTCCTTCATAAACAATTCCCCACTCTCCCCCTTCCTATGAAGTTTTAGAAAATTTCGCGTGATCCATCTATACTTATATGTCAGGGATAGGTGGACCATAATGCTAGTAGAAACAAATAAGATTTCTTACATTAGGTAATTTTTTTATAAAAATGTATTGTAACGGGGATTTATATTAAAACAGGGTTCGATTTATTTTCACTTATTTATTTATACCAATAACTACTTGTCTATATACACATTTATATTCACACTATATTTCTTGGACTATAACGACTTTCTATGTGTTCTATCACTAACTGTCACCGACCGTGCTTTATGACAAACTAAACTAACTTCCGTGGTCCGTTTGCTTATATTCACTTAACCTAATATCTCGAAGCTTCTCGTCTAGAATAGACCAAATCAGTAGATTCTCCAGGTTTCTGGATTCCCAGGATTTTATTACCAACATTCTCCTTCAAGAGCTATCGAGACGCTTCCAGGGCTCCAGATATTTGTGCGATAGTGTTGGTGTGAGTGTCTTTTATTATTTGGCTGAATTCTCACGTTACACTGCCCCCTCCTTAACATCTGATCGTCCCGATCAGAAACATCCTTGGTAGTACCTTGCTGCATTTCTGTTCTATGACGGAATCTGCACTTGGTTCTTGCCAGGCAAACACCCTTGTTGAATAAGTAACAGTCTATCGTCTTTCCCGAGTGCACTCTTTTTGGATTGAAGCAAAATACGGTAATTTGCACGCCAGCGTCCTGGAAGATGTAATCGATCATGCTCCTTACAATCTTCCAATCTAGCCCGTCCAACCCGCAGCCTATTTTCGGAAGACCCAACTTCTTGATGTCGTAATTCCTGACTTCATTCCTTAGGCTCTTCAGTGCATGCCAGATGTCCTTGTAAGTGGGTTTTCCTCTAGACATCTTCTTCGTAACCAAATAGAACAGGTTCCGATTACCATCTGCTAGTCGCAGAACTTTTCCTACTCTTGGTCGTTGGGCTGACAATTCATCCAATCTTCCAAACTTCCTTTTAAACAAAAGAGCAATTCCTCGGCCCAAACGTAGATCCTCCGCTACATAATGGGCAATAGAAATGTCGGCTGGTAGTTTGAAAAGGTCTTGTTGAACCTCAACTGTCACACCGAGCCTGACCTTCTTCCGATCTGTGTAGTTAGACATGAAGTCTTTGAAACTGACATTTCGCTCCTCAACGTTCTTTTCTTGAAGAGCCACTCGTGCTTCCTCCTGGTTGTTCGATCCAGCATATGGTGCGAGACAGTATATGTGCACCACTCTAGGTTTTCCCTTGGTAAGTTTCGGATACGATAGATGACGTCATTTATCCTCTTCATAATTTCATATGGCCCTTCCCATTGCTTTTGGAGTTTGGGACAAAGGCCTCGACGTTGTTGGAGATTATACAGCCATACAAGGTCCCCCACGTTGAAGACTCCATCAGCTGATCGAATATTGTAGTGGTGCTTCATTCGATCACTGGCAAGCTGTATGTTCTGTCTGGCTAACTCATGGACTTTATCCATTCTGGCTCTCAATTGGTCGACGTATTCTTCTCCTGCGACACTGTCCACTGTAGGTCTACGGCCAAATTCGAGGTCACAGGGTAGGCGTAACTCACGCCCCAACATTAAACTAGCACGAGTTTGACCAGTTGTTTCATTCACAGCCGCCCGATAGGCCATCAGGAACAAATGGATGTACTGGTCCCAATCTCGCTGATGTTCTGAAACAACCTTAGAAAGATGCTTGCCCATGGTTCGGTTCATGCTCTCTACCATTCCATCCGATTGAGGATGCAGAGGGGTCGTTCTGGTCTTGTTCGCACCTATTAGTCTGCACACATCTTGGAACAGGGCTGACTAGAAGTTTCTTCCTTGGTCTGAATGGATTTCAAGAGGAACGCCAAAACGTGAAAAGAATTCCTTCACCAACACCTCGGCGACGGTCGATGCTTCCTGGTTAGGAATTGCGTACGCCTCTGTCCACTTTGTGAAGTAATCCATAGCTACCAGAATATACTTATTCCCATTGTCCGTTTCAGGAAATGGCCCCGCAATATCCACAGCAACTCGCTCCATTGGACTCCCAATATTATACTGCCTCATAGGTGCCCGCTTTCTGCCAAGTGGTCCATTGCTGGCTGCACACACTTCACACTTATGGCACCACTGTCTCACATCTTCTTTGCAATTCACCCAATAGAATCGCTCCCGAACCTTCTGCAGAATCTTGGTGATTCCAAAATGCCCAACCGAGAATCCATCATGTAGCTGACGTAGTACCTCCGGCTCTTTGCTCCTTGGCACAACTAGTTGTAATCTGGATTCAGTGCCATCTTCAGACTCAAAAGTTCTATACAGAAGAACATATCTTAGCACAAGACAGTCCCATTGGCTCCAATATGCTTTCACTTCAGGGCTTCGTAAGCTTATATCCTGCCAAGACGGCCTCTCCTTACGGCGCATCCACTCCAAGACCACTCTCAAACATGGGTCGTTCTCTTGGGCCAGTTTCATTTGTTCGGGCTGCCACTCCTCATTCTCTACGATTGTTCGTCCTATAGGGCAAAGCTTCTCTTCCATCTTAAAGCAGTGTGTGCAGTTATAGTTGCAGGGTCTTCTCGATGTCATAGTCATATTCCTGAAGACGTTCTAACCATCTTGCCACTTGTCCTTCAGGATTACGGAATTGCAGGAGCCACTTCAACGCTGCATGGTCAGTTCTAACTAGAAAGCGGCGACCATACAAATACTTATGAAAGTGTTCGCAGGCTTTCACTACTCCCAACAGTTCCCTTCTGGTAACGCAATAATTCCTCCCCCCTTGACAAAACCTTGCTGAAGTAGGCAATCACTTTCTCCTGCCCGTCTTGAATCTGAGAGAGAACTGCACCAATGACTGTATTACTGGCATCTGTGTCCTACACGAATTTTCCGTCATGCCTCGGATAGCCCAAAATTGGTGCGCTGATAAGAGCTTCTTGCAGTTGTTCGAAAGCTCTCTGACACTCATCATTCCAGGAATATTCTTTGCCTTCTTCTGTTAGTTTAGTTAGAGGCTTAGCGATGTTGGCAAAACCTTTCACAAACCGTCGGTAGTAGGTACACAAGCGCAGAAAACTTCTAATCTCATGCTTGTTCTTGGGAATAGGCCATTCCTTAATAGCTGTTATCTTTTCTGGGTCTGCCGTGACGCCGTCCCCAGATACGATGTGACCCAGATATCTTACTTCACGTCGGAACAGATAGCATTTCTTCGGACTCAGCTTCAGGTTGGCCTCACGTAATCGTTGGAAAACTTCTCTTAAATTCTTCGAGTGTTCCTCAAATGATTTTCCTACCACGATTACGTCATCCAAAAACACAAGGTTTGCCATGTCAGTCCTCTTAAAACTGCTTCCATGAGCCTCTCAAATGTAGAGGGAGCGTTGCATAGTCCAAACGGCATCACAGTGAATTGCCAGATCCCTGATCCTATCGAGAAAGCAGTCTTCTCTCGATCTGCGGAATCCATTCCAACTTGCGAGTATCCACTTTTTAGATCTAGTGTAGAAAACCATCGTGACCCAGAGAGAGTGTCTAGGGTGTCATGTATTCTGGGTAACGGATAACTATCCTTCTTAGTGACTGAATTCAGAAGTCGGTAATCTACACAGAATCTTGTAGAACCATCCTTTTTCTTCACGAGCACTACTGGCGGGGTCCGTGGACTATTTGATGGCTCAATGACTCCTTGTTTGCTCATTTCTTGAATCATTTTCTCGGCTTCGTCTCTTTTGGCCAGTGGAAGTCTTCTTGGCTGCTGTCTTATTGGCTGAGCGTTCCCCGTGTTTATCTTGTGAGTCACTATACTTGTTAAACCTTTGTATTCTTCTTCCATCGCAAATACGTCCTGGAATTCCACAAGCATATCTCTCACTTTTCGTAATTGTTTCTCGGCTAAGTCCTGGACAGTCTTGATGACCACATCAATCAGATCTTTCGAAAATCTGGTCCTGGACGGTTTACTAATCGTTCTTACAGAGCAACACAATTTCCAACCATACTTCCCTTGCTCAAATTGATGGAGCTCTGCTTTATATTCATTACTCTGACAGGAACGACATCTCCTACTCGAACAAGAGCTTTAGCTGTCAGAAATTCCTTATTATTAATTTTTTCTACCAGTCTCAGACTTCCAGGTTTGCAGTTTCCGTCCGGGTTGGTCATAAATATTTTTTCACTATAGCCGGGTATTATTACGTCACTAGTCGTTATTAATCGGACAACATCTTTGTTATACTCGTGAAAGGGCAGTTCTCCATTGTCGACCTTCAAGACACCATTTTTGACATCCAACACAGCCTCAAGTTTCTTCAAAAGGTCCATTCCCAAAATAAACTGGTCAGATATGTCAGCGATTAAAAGTATGTGCTTGGTGGTGATCTTGCCAGTGCTGATGGTCATGCTCGCTTCACCATGTGTTCTTATTTTCTCTCCAGTCGCTGCTCTGAGATGGACCTTTGTTGGTAGTATCCGGGAATGATCCGTGATGAGCTCTGGCCTGGCTATTGTTCTTGTTGCACCGGTGTCTATTAGGAGTGTTCTGTCTTCTCCATTGATTCGACCATCGATGTATAAACTCAAGGCTCCGACAGAAGATGACACATTTACCGTAATTACTGGGGCACTATTTCTGCAGGTCGACTATTGCCCCCCCATCTCGACCCATTCCAGTTTTCCGACTGTGCAACCTTCTTCTTACAACTGCGGCGTACGTGTCTTAGCTCGCCACAGTTCCAACACCTTGGCTCTCTCTTCTTTGATTGCGCCCCCGTAACTAGCTTCCTTATCATTTCTAACAGGGGCTCTCTATCGGACTGGTCTTCCTCCTCGATTGCTCTAAGACGGTGCCCTCGGGTAGTTTGGCTAGCGGCTTCATGCTCTAAAGCAATAGCTAGTGCTTCCTCTAGTAATTTTGGTCTGGCCAGCTTCAACGCCTTCTGCAGCTCGCTCTCCCTCAATCCATTTACAAATGTGTCCACTGCAATTTCATCAAGGAAGCTATCGGCAGCTGTAGGATATGCTAGCCGCACAATACGATCTACCTCCCCCTCAAATTCTTGCAGACTCTCATTTGCATGTTGCACCCGAGATCGTAATTGTGCTTTGTATACTTGCTGAAGATGACTGTCTCCATAACGATTCTCCAACTTAGAAAGCATGACATGGTAGTTTGCTTGGCCAGCTGGAATAGACCTAAGGATGTCTGCTGCATCACCTCGTAAGGCGGCAGTTAACGAAAAAGCTTTCTGCTCTTCGGTCCACTGGTTAGCCATTGCCACAGCTTCAAATTGTTTTCGATAAGTTGACCAGGAGCACTTTCCATCAAAGTTTGACAGCTTAACCCTCATACTACATACGGCTAAGTCATCTTCGCCTTTGAGTGTCTGGCTCCCACTGCAGTTACCATTCTTAACAGCCATTTCCAGTGTCTTGATTTTTTGTTGCAGTTGCTCCATGTTCTTCTCTGCCGTGACAAAGTTTTCGTCAACTGTTCTTGAAATTTCTTCAAACCTCGCATCACTTTTTCTGGAAACATCTTTTATTTCATCTTGAAGAGTTCTAGAAACATCTTCAAAATTTTTCGAAACTTCATCGAATTTGACCCCAAATGTCCTGGTTACTTCCTCGAATTTTTCATTATTGTTTCATGAAATTTCTTCAAACTTTTTCGAGACTTCATCGAATTTCACCCCAAATATCCTGGTTACTTCCTCGAATTTTTCGTCACTTTTTCTAGAAATTTCTTCGAATTTTTCATTGTTATTTCTCACCTCTTTCAGTAACAGTTCTTCCGGAGATTGGAATTCGAACATATCAGGATCTTCTCCATTTTCAATCACCCTCCACCAACTGTTCTTTGACTTGTTTCACGGTTAACTGCACTAATTTCATTTTGAATTGTCTTTATTAATAGAGTCAATTAGTCAATACTGTTTTTAAAGTCATCGACACGAAAACGAACAAAATTCTTCACACAAACACGAGAAAAAGTCTTCACATTCACACGAAAACGAACGAAAAGTCTTCACACGAAAACGAACTAAAGAGTCTTCACACTAACACAAAAACGAACAAAAAGTCCTTACACCAACACGAAAACGAACAAAAGAGTCTTAAACTAAAACTTAAATCTAACAAAAGTCTCAAAAACACTCAAATCTGCACGAAACCGCAGTCTCTTAAAGTCTGTCCAATTTTATAATCACTCACTGATTCCACACTGACACCAATGTAACGGGGATTTATATTAAAACTGGGTTCGATTTATTTTCACTTATTTATTTATACCAATAACTACTCGTCTATATACACATTTATATTCACACTATATTTCTTGGACTATAACGACTTTCTATGTGTTCTATCACTAACTGTCACCGACCGTGCTTTATGACAAACTAAAGTAACTTCCGTGGTCCGTTTGCTTATATTCACTTAACCTCCTATCTCGAAGCTTCTCGTCTAGAATAGACCAAATCAGTAGATTCTCCAGGTTTCTGGATTCCCAGGATGTTATTACTAACATTTTCCTTCAAGAGCAATCGATACGCTTTCAGGGCTCCAGATATTTGTGCGATAGTGTTGGTGTGAGTGTCTTTTATTATTTGGGTGAGTTCTCACGTTACAGTATATATTGCGATAGAGGTCGCAGGTTTGGAAATATCAAGTTCAAATTTGCTACAAAAATCAATCTCCTAAATGCCTCGGCCGAGATCGTTATTGGGCATTATCGGGTAAGTAGTTTCGAAATTGCAACCGTTCAAACATTTAAAAAAATATCAAACATAGGCCGTATCATCAAAAATAATTTTGGGTCATATATAGATATAAGTACTCAATCAATACCTAAAACTTATAATCGAAGCAATTTTTCATAAAATGCACAGAAAACATGGCAATTATTAAAAAAAATAATAAAGAGAAAATCTATAGGTGTTCAAATTTCAATTCAATGAATTTTGAGAATTTACCTTTCCGCTGGCTACAGCCCGTCGGTTTTTTTTATTTACAACTACTTATTCCCGATAATTCGCTCTTGGTAAATCAGATGGATCCTATGGATGTGCCTATACCTTCCATCTTCCTATAGTTTCGTATATAACTAGGTATCTCAATTGAATTTTAACAATGCCGAAGCAAAACGTAGCAGACAGAGAATAATAGTATGAAAAACTACTAAAAATTCTAATACCTTTATAGGATAGGAAAATGAATATATGTATGTATGTTATCCTAAGGAGATAGGAGGACGTTTTCTATTGGATTTTTGAATAACTAGAATTCTATTGGACAATATTATTATTTATTCTCAAGGTTGAGCCAGCGTCAGCCATAAATACACCCAAAAACTGATTTTTGACTTGGTTGAATAAAATATTACTTTCTCTACGTCATAAAAACTTGATGAGAATATATTGAACAGATAAACCATTTGCAAAAAGTTCTATAAATGATAGTGAAAACATCGCTGTAACTCGAAAAGTTTTTTAAAATGTCCATTTTAAATTTTGCTACATATAATCTCTTCTTTAATTTGACCGTCTCATATTTTCAATGTTCTAAAAAATGCCCCTAGCACAAAGCGGAAAAAAATATTTCAGATATTACTACTCCTGTAACTCGGAAATCTATGATTTTTTTGAAAAATGTTCATCCTCAACGTTGCGGGATATGGTCCCTTCTTCAATTTGTCGTCTTAAATTTTCGATTTTTTTAAAAAAAATTCTTTTTCACCCTCTTCGGAAGAAGTTTTTGGGGCGAAGAACATGTTGAATGTCAATTTTTCAATGGGATCAACTTTCAATGATCTTCTATTAAATATAGCTATAGGTATTAGGGCAGATCATAGTTTATTCATAAATCATGCCGCAACCCATCGTACTCCGTAAAAAAACGGAAATGAAAAACTTATTTAAAAAAATTAATTAGACTCATGAAAGTGAGGAGCTCACTTCACCTTTCGCTAATGAATGACAAAAAATGGATACTGAACATTTGGGTAAACAAGCGTCAGATAACGTAATAATATTTTCTACACTATTTGCCGGCATTTCATGAAATACCTAAGGTTATCACGAAGCTAGGTTTTACCTAGGGCGAGCTCTTGAACTGACAAATTTCAAATTTCAGGATTATAAATATATTATCTCTAAGAAATAGATACTGTAACGTTTAACCTTGTGCTAAACGTTGTGGGGTGATTTCACTTGCGTAAGACTCAAAGTTCGCAGATTGCTTCTAAAGTTCCTATATATAAAATTCTGGACAGATACATTAACGGTTGTGTGTAAAAGAGAGAAGTCGCTGTCCTTTACATAATATTTAAATGGCGGCTGTCATAAACTTCATCTGTGGTCATAGCCATGAACAAATATAAGAAGGACGAGTAACACGAGTAGTGGGAGTAGCACAAAAAACATTGGGTTATCGTATGTCATTTCGGTAGGTTGCGCAAAATCACGCTGCGCATCCTTATGTAGTATGGGGAAGGAAGCTTAAATACAACAATAGACACTCAGTGAAATACTGCGCAACATACTATCACTATCACGGGACGTTATTTCAGCTACTAAAAATAATTTCGATCCTCGAGATTGCCTTTTTAAAAACAAATTTATTAACTAAAGTTACAATGTTTAAGCTACGAAGGTTACTACTGGACTATTCTAATTGTTAACGATCTTATTTTTATACTATATCCAAAAGTGTTTATATCAGCAGAAAAAAGATTCCAATGGGAGACCTGATGGAGATATAATTCCCCCCCTGTAGATCCAACTTTGCAGAGTTCAGCGAGGAAGTTGGACGTTAAGGAGCTCTATTGGTTGGGCTGGACCATTTTGGTTCCCATTTGGTTTGGCTTTCTTATAGGCGAAGTAGATGATCAAGAATATTACAATGCAGTATATAATGATCGTCCAGGCATCGGGAATATATAGCTGGGCCATGCTGTCTTCTTTGATCGTTGGAATATTTTCAACGAACCTGGTTTTCAGATCTTGGAGTTCATCGAGCTGAAGTTGATCTAATTGTATGTTGATGTTGGGTATTTTTGAGTGTTATTGATTAGTATTGAGATCTGCAAATAGTATTGGTTTATTTGCAGTTGGCTCTTCTTTTTCGTTTTGGATTATTTTGGGATTCGTTGATAGTCTGCATCCTTGTGGAATTTGGAATAGATAGGTACCATATAATTTTAATATTTCTTCTTAGCTGGTACATCGAAGAGTCACTGGTTCTTCGGAAGGAAACAACCCTATCCAAGTTGATTTATCTAGGTTTCTAAATGTAGTTTGTGTGATGGTTATTTGTGCATAGTTACAACTAGAAGTATTCTTCATCCGTAGTAGTTGAACTTCGCAGGGGCTGAGATCGTCTATTTCGTAGACCTCAGTATTTTTACAGATGTATTGCCTATCTGCTATTTGTTCACAAGAGTTCCTCAATAGTGCGTAATGTAACTCACTTTTGATCAAAAATTTACCCTTCGGAAGAATAGTTCTGAATTGACCTTTCGAGAAGACTGGTATAGAAAATAAATGATAAAGGTTGAATTCGGAAGGATAAGTTATTGGAATTTTAAGTATATACACAATTCTATTATTGAGAATAAAGCATTCCACTTCTATTAATTTTTCAAAAAGAAGGTTATTTCCTAGATCAACAGGTATTGGAAATTGGTCAGGAGTGAATTTTGTTTGAAGAGTTTTTAATATTTTATATAAATCTGATATAGGCATTATGCTTGGATGCATAGTTCTTAGTTTTGCAAAAGTAATAGAATTCTCTATATCCTGTAAAATAGATATTATGGTTTCGTACAAATTGATTATTTGAATCATAACATCCTTTATAAAACTACTATTCTCTCTGTAGGCTCGTGTGGTTACAATTAATGAGATTTGATTTAGCTTGTCTTCCAAAAGTTTTTCATTATGATTAATTCATTCATTAAATTTGTCTATCAAGGTAATGGCAAGTGAACATTGAGATTTTACGCTTGAAGTTATTTTGTTCTGATTCTCTTGAAGTTGTCTAATTAGTAGATCATATCTCTCGCCGTCTCTAGCATTAAGATTACCTGAAATTGATTTGAATATGGATCCTAATCCATTGATCAGCCCTCGTTTCGTTCTTTGTGAATGAGATATAATTTCTGAAAGTTTTGACTCAGCCTTATTTTCAACATATCTTAATATTTTATGGTAATTTGAAACATCTCTGGAATAATTTGCATTCATTTGAAGCGATAATGTTAAATTCGTAGATTTAGTTTTAAGCTTATTGATTTCTAAAATTATAGGATTCAGATCGTAGTAATGAAAGAGTGAATGTGAATATTCTTGTAGTTTAGCGGTACCGATCTTTAGGGGTATTAATCCTGGGTTGTCTTGTAAGTTTCTTACACTGATAGTTTCTCGGAGACCCAAGACTACGGGAAACCTGTAATACAATAATCTATCTTTACTAATCGAAAGAGTAAATTTTTCTTAATGGATGCTTAAGGTTGTCCATGTGAATTTTTGCATGTTGATCAGTTTTCACCACTTTTCTTTCGGTATTGATATTTGTTAATTTTGAGGGTTTATCAAATTTATTGGCGTGCTTTTGCCTAATGTGTTTCTTGGGAAAATCTACTTGGTTTTCTTCAAATAATTCTGGTTTATCTCGTTTTTCATTAGCTTTTTCAATAACCTTTTCCTTTTGATTAAGTATTTATCTTAGAGTATAATAATCTAGACTTTTCTCTATGTTGATTAACATAGTCATTCAATATAAGTTTATCTATTTCAATATTAAATGGGTCGTTATCTGTGACATATCCGTTTATAACGTCTATAGGTTTGAATTTGGTGACAGAGTGGATTGAATTATTGTATGCCAAAATTGCATATAGCATTTTCATTTTCGCTGGTGTTTTTGAGAAACCTTGAGTGTTTAGTAATCTGAGATGTTCTGTGATTGTAGAATGGAATCTCTCAACTATGCCATTTGATTGGGAATGATTAGGAGAACAAAAGTGAATTTCAACTTTATGTAAGTTCAAAAGCTCAGTAATAAGGAGTAAGAGTTTTTAAATTCTGTTCCGTTATCTACAATAATAAGCTTAGGTATACTATGATGTGAGAAAAAGTTAGTTAGGTTATTAGCAATTTCAGTTCCAGACATAGAAGATATTGGGTATGCTTGTGAATATTTTGAAAAGCTGTCCGAAATTGTTAAAAATTTTGTTTGTTCGAATGTAAACGTATCCATATGCACTATTTCAAATGGTTTAGAAGGTGTCGGTGTGATGTTCATTTGCATTTTTACGGGTTTTCTCTCGTACTTAGCTTGCTGGCATATTTCACAATCATTTATATAAGTTGTAAATGAATTTTTCACTAGCGGCCAATAATACTTTTCCTTGATTCTACTTAATATTTCGTCTATTCCTCGATGGTTGGTTTTACCTTCGTGGTATCCCTATATTTTTGATAAGATTTCTTCTCTATCGATAACGTCAATTAGTTTTTTAGTACATCTTCTAAATTTAATAGAGGGCCATTTGAAATTTTGTTGGACTACTGCAGAAAACGATTCATAAATTTGTGGATCTACGAAATATAGGTGATAATTTACATTGAGAGATACATACTCTTTTATAAAGTTTACTATATCTTTTTCAAAATTTTGTTCGGATATTTGGAGATGAATTCTTAATTTCTTTTCAAATAGATGAGATAGCTTCGGTTTTGCTGGTGAATGATGTACTAATTTTATGAAGATTTGGTTTTGTCCGTAATTGATTGCATGATCTGTGACTGGTATATCTGCTATTGGATGTTGGTCAGCGTTTGAATGTATCGTTTGTTCATCGCTATCATCGTTGACATTGTTCGTGATTGGCTTATCTTCTTTCGAAGGCGACTGCGCCTGCACTTCTGCTATTGATTGATCATGATGTACAATCATTGAAATGTTGTCGTCATCGTTCAGAGTTCTTTCCATGGTATCTAAATCTAGATAAACTCGAGGTGATTTTCGAGATTGTGTACGAAGTTCGATTTCTCTATATTCCGGGGTATTCAATTCATTGTGATCTTGATTTAATGGTTCTCGCTGGTAATCGAATGTTACTGATGGGTTTTGATAATTTGGATATTCTTTCAGTATATCATCTAGTTGTTCCCAGAATTCTTCCGTATGTATTTCGACTCTTGAAAGCGCGTCTGCGTTTGTGTTTAATTTTCCTTATATATAATGTTATAATCGAATTCCTCTAGTCGAATTCTCCAACGCATAAGTTTTGAGTTTGGATCTTTAAGTGAGAATAACCATTGTAAAGGTTTGTGATCTGTTATTATATTGAATTTACGACCATACAAATATGGGCGGAAGTACTTGGTTGCCCAAACGATGGCGAGGAGTTCTTTCTCTATCACAGAATAGTTAATTTCTGAATCGTTGAGAGTACGAGACGCAAATGCAATGGGTAAATCTCTACCAATCGGGCCTTGTGGAGCAATATTTGAAGCATCTGTTGTTAGATTAAAAGGTTTCAAAAAATCTGGATACTGTAAAATTGGCTGGTTTGTTAAAATAATTTTACAATTTTCGAAACAATTAATAAATTCTTCGTTGTGTTCGATTATTGCACCTTTCTTTAAACATTTTGTTAGCGGCTTTGTTAAATTAGCAAAATTTTTGATGAAACGTCTATAGTATCCTAAGAGTCCCAAAAATCCTTTGATTTGTTTGGTGGTGTTCGGAATTGGAAAATTTTGCATAGCCTTAATTTTGTCCGGATTCGGCTTGCCTCCTTGTGGTGTTACAACATGTCCGAGATATGCGACTTCTTTCCTGAGAAACTCGGATTTGTCAAGCTGTATTTTGAAGTTTGAATCTCTGAGTCTCTTGAAAACACTTTCTAACCTTTCTAGATGTTCTTGCAGAGAAGTCGACATTTTTGTTTTGTATTCCTCGCAGTATATTATCCATTACACATATTGAAACGTGGCAGGGGCGTTCTTCAACCCAAATGGCATGCGGAGGTACTCATAATGTCCATCTTCTGTACTGAATACTGTTTTCTCGATATCCTTTTCTTCCATCTCGATTTGGTGGAATCCACTTGCTAGGTCCAAAGTTGTGAAGTATTGGAACTTTCCGAGTTTATCCGACAAATCATTAATATTCGGAAGGGGATATTTATCATCGATAGTCTTTTCATTTAGTTTTCTATAGTCTACTACAACGCGCCATTTTTGTTTGCCAGAGGCGTCCATTTTTTTTGGAACTACCCAAATTGGGGAAGACCAAGGCGAATTGCTGGGCCGGATGATATTGGTTTTCAGCATTTTTCTTATTTGGTTATCTACTTCGTTCTTGTGAATAAATGGATATCTGTATGATTTCGTATAAACGAGGCTTTCGTCGGATGTTTTGATTTGATGTTTAATACGGTTTGTAAAAGTTAAGGGCATCTCTTCATTGTAGAATATGTCAGAGTATTTTCGACAAAGTGATAGTATTTTTGAAGATTCCTCAGAATTTAAAAGGTCTAATCTAATTTTATTTAAATCTAATGTGTTATTTTCTTCGCTCGAAATATAATTTAAGTTCGAATCTAGTGTGTAATTTTCCTGGAATTTCTCTACAACGAATGGTTCACTAAGGTCAAGTTTAATGGTATCGTTAGTAGTATTCAGGATTGTGGTTAATGCTTGTCAGTTTTTTGCAACGCTCAGGCTTTCTGGAATCTCGCAATTATGAATTTTAATATGTGGGATAATGATATCGCCATGTTTTACAGATGTTCTTATCTTGATAACTTATTCAACACGTGGTGATACTAATATTAAATGAGTATTGTTTGCGCTATTGACTTTATGGTAATGTAATTTAATCCTTGCATTCGGAGTAATAAGAATATCTCTACTAAAATCAACACTAGCTTGTAGATTTTTCATATTGTCTAGACCGATGAGGCCATTGAATGTTTCGTGGAATTTGAAAAGGTAAAATTTCATGTTGCCAGGGACGTTAAAAACTTGAGGAGTCGGAATTTCTGTGCTATATTTATGAGATGATTTTTGATACACTGTGGAAACTATAAAAGGGTCATTTTTAATTCTATCTGGAAATAATTTAAAAGCTAAATCTGGGTCAAGAAAAGATTTTGTAGAGCCAGAATCAATTAATAGTTTCAAATATATTGTGGAATCATTATAAAGGGAAGTTCATTGCATTCTGAAAAATTGAACGAAAAAACTTTAGGGGTTATCTTTCCTCGGAATTGGGAGGATCCGTATGATAATTTTCTGTTTCAATGTTGTTTTCATTTGAAAAATCTTCTTGATTCTCACAGCTGCTTCAGGATAGTAATTTTGATATTCGTTAAAATAGTTTGGATCATAGTCAGATTCGCAAGTATTTACTTCTGTGTTATATAGTTCTTCGACTTTATAGCGAGGAGGTTGATTAGATGGTTTGAAGAAATTCGAATGAGGTTTGAATGTTCTTTGAGATGAAATACTCATTGGAGTTGGTTTTGTTAATTGGCTAGGATTTTCTTGTTTAAAAGTACTTTGATAATTTTGTGAAAATCTGGAGTTCTGGGTAGGAGCTCTGAAATTTTGTGGAGCTCTAGGATATTGTGGATGATGAGCAAATTGTTGCGGAGGTTGACTGAATCTTTGTTGTGTTGGAACTTGCCAAAACGGGGGTCTAAAAGAATTGTTCCGATAAGATTGCATTGAATTTGGGTTTCTAGGGAATATTTGATTTGGATTATTTCTAAATTGAAATTGAGGTCGGGAATTAACCTGTGGTTTCATTGGAATCTGTGGCTTGAAAATTTCTGATTTTTGGTGTGTTTTGTTAGGGTAACTCTGAAAATAATGTACATTTTCCTCTTCAGTTACATACTGTAAGGCTTCGCTCAAACTTTTCGGTTTCATACATCGAATTGTTGTTCCTAACGGTTCGCGTATGCCTGCTAAAAATGTTTGAAGTGCTAAATCTTGGTATAAATCTATCTTAGCCGCTCGTGCTTCCTTAGTTAAAACTTGAGAATTAACGTGGCTGCACAATAAATTTAGAATATGTAAGATTCTATCGTAAAAATGTTGCGTTGATTCACCAACAGTTTGTCGTAACATGACAAGATCCCTATTTAGACAACTTTCGTCACGTTGATCAGCAAAATTCCTTATTAATAATTCTCTTAATTCTGTCCATGTGCTAATAACTTGTATATTGAATAGAGTTTTAGCATTTCCACTGAGCTTTGATACAATGGAATTCATTAAAAACGTATTTGAAAAACTTTCTGGATTCGCTTCATCATAGAATTGATTTATTAGTGATTGACTAACCAAAAGAAATCTCTGTAAATCATTAGCGTCGCCACTAAATTCAGGGAGACAATTAAGATATTCAGGCTTGAATTGGTTCATTTTAATTTTTTTTTCAAAGACAATTTCAAAATAGCTGGCTTAATAACTGGGCTTACTACAATTGAACTAGGTAATTCTGAATCTTTTAAGGGTTTATTTGGTGATGAAAGCGCTTCTTCCAAACTTTCGTAAAGGTCAATCAAATTTCCGAAAGACATAAAATGAACAAAAATGAGTTAGACTTACATTAATATTAAGGCAACTCTGAGCATCCTTTATAAGGGCTTCGGCTGGATCGGCGATGGTTGTCCTTTACCAGGTCGATAGCTCTTGCGAATTTAGACGATTTGGGTTCTAAATTCCGATGATCTGCCAGTGGGTTGTGGTTTCCAGGTCTTCGATAGACTGGGATAAGCCAAGATTGGTTTGCCTCTCTGGATTTTCACTATCACTCACAGTTCAACTATTTCGAAAGTCCGATTAATCGTTGACACGAAAAATAATCAAACGATTTGATTATTCTCAGACACTCCTACTGACCGCGCCAAAAATAATTTCGATCCTCGAGATTGCCTTTTTAAAAACTAATTTATTAACTAAAGTTACAATGTTTATGCTACAAAGGTTACTACTGGACTATTCTAATTGTTAACGATCTTATTTTTATACTATATACAAAAGTGTTTATATCAGCAGAAATAAGATTCCAATGGGAGACCTGATGGAGATATAATTCACTTCTGCTTATAGAACAGGATACAGAGTTAGTCATCCTCCCTTTAAATATTCTTGGTCATAGCTTACGACGTCTGAGGTCTCATGAAATGCAATATTTCGGAATCTCAGATTATGAAGTTCAGGTTCATAGACAAATAAAGAGTATGAAGTCATATAATAATAGGTTAGGTATATATATACTTTATGATATAAACAAATGTTAAAGTAATTGTCGTGAAACGAAATTAATAATATATTGTTAACCGAATTTATAATAGTAGGAAATAGCTTGTTATATTGGGTTATTCTTTTAGGAAAATGCCTGTTTGTTGATTGCCATGTTGCAAAAATAATTCGAATAATGGAAATATAACATACATGGCATCCTTTCCTATGGATAAAGCTAGAATAAATATTTGGATACAAAAATTTGGAATAGAGTCTACACCATCCAAGGGTTTAGTTTTATACGAGGTATTTATTGTGTTCTTTCGAATAATAACATTTCTTACACATTATAACAATGTAATGTCCTTAGTTTCAAATAAAATTTATTTAGTTATTACATTATTATATCTACATATCTTTACATCTGCTGTGACGTTTATACGTAAAAGTATTGAAATTTACAAAAACAATAATATTTAAATTCAAATTTATGTGCAAGAAGTTAGAAATTTGAATGTATTCAAAAATTAACCTTTGAATAAATTGTGGTTTCTCGCGCTTGTTTCATTGGTGCCGCCATTTAAATATTATTTGGCTGTAGACCAATCCCGCGAACGACCCGATCTGTCCAGACTTTCATATTGTAACGTGGATAGGTAGTCATGTACTTACGGTTGTTATTTCGTTTATCAGATATTTATTCTACTACCTTGTTTACAATAGTAGTTGCTTGTATATTCCATTATGTAGTTCTAGAATTATAGTAGATGTATTCTTGATCATTCCAGAAACAATTTGTGAGGTACAATTTGTAATACTATTGTCAGTTTGACAAGGATCTAGAACATTAATTATGTGCGTCTAGATAATCATAGAACATTCTCGATGAATGTCATGTTATGATTCAGGTATATAAAGCCGTGTCGATCACGGGACAGAGTCAGTCAGTCTTATGAAGTCAGTGAGTCATAAAGTCAGTTGATAACAGTCTGTGGAATCAGAGGTTAATAGTTTAGCACAGGGTTAAACGTTACGATATATAGGGACTTTACTTGCTTCCAATGGTTTATTTCCAAACACTCTGTACACGACCTTCTATTGTAGTACAACTGTCACCACTTGTCACCTTGACAAACTAGATTGTCACTGTCTTCACCGACAGAATTACTATTAACATCTGATTCCACAGACTGACTGTTATCAACTGACTTATAAGACTGACTTACTCTGTTCCGTGATCGTGACGGCTTTATATATCTGAATCATGATATGACATTCATCGAGAATGTTCTATGATTATCTAGATGCACATAATAATGTTCTAGAGCCTTGTCAAACTGACAATAGTATGACAAATTGTAACTCACTTATAGTTTCTGGAAGGATCGAGAACAAATCTACTATTATTCTAGGACTACATAATGAATGTCTTATCATGACTCAGATATATAAAGCTGTGAAGATCACGGGACAGAGTCAGTCAGTCTTATAAAGTCAGTTGATAACAGTCAGTCTGTGGAATCAGATGTTAATAGTAATTCTGTCGGTGAAGACAGTGACAGTATAGTTTGTCAAGGTGACAAGTGGTGACAGTTGTACTACATTAGAAGGTCGTGTACAGAGTGTATTGGAAATAAACCATTGGAAGCAATCTGAGAACTTTGAGTCTTACGCAAGTGAACTCACCCCACAAAGTTTAGCACAGGGTTAAACGTTACAATTGGTGTCAGAAGTGGGATCAGATGTTGATAGTAGTCCTGTTGGTGAAGACAGTGACAGTATAGTTTGTCAAGGTGACAAGTGGTGACAGTTGTACTACAACAGAAGGTCGTGTACAGAGTGTTTGAAAATAAACCATTGGAAGCAATCTGCGAACTTTTGAGTCTTACGTAAGTGAACTCACCCCACAACGTTTAGCACAGGGTTAAACGTTACAATTGGTGTCAGAGGTGGGATCTTCACATTTTGTTAAGAATATATGGTGAATACCAGATCCAAGATTATGACGGAATGGCAAATTTTGCAGAAATAATGGAGTTCCTGAAAAAGAATAAAGAGGAACAAGAAAGAATGAGATAGGAAGACCACACAAAATGAATCAATTCCTAGAAAATCAAGAAAGAAGTAGGCAACAAGATAAAGAAGAACAAGAAAGAATCAGACAGAAAGAAAAAGAAGAACGAGAAAGAATTAGACAGGAAGACCAAACAAAAATGAATCAATTTCTAGAAAATCAAGAAAGAAGCAGATAAGAACAAGAAAGAATTAGACAACAAGATAAAGAAGAACAAGAAAGAATTAGAAAGCAGGAAAAAGAAGAACAAGAAACAAGAATAAGACAAATATTAGAAGAACAAGCAAGAGTGCGACAAGAAGATAAACAGGAAGTTGACCAGAAGTTAGAGAAAGTTCAAGAAGAAGTTGAACAGAAATTAAAAAAGCTCGAGAAAGTATTGATCAAAAATTTCAGTTAATAGAAGAAAAGATGTTGCAAACGAAACCTGAAGTGCCTCTGAGGAGATTGTCCAATGAAATTCAAAATAGTGTAGTTAATCCAGTAAAAATTGAAGCCCAAAAATTTGATGGTAAACAGTCAGTCAGAAGCCCAAAAATTTGATGGTAAACAGTCAGTCAGTCTTAGAAAGTCGGTTGCTAACAGTCAGTCTGTGGAATCAGATGTTAATAGTAGTTCTGTCGGTGAAGACAGTGACAGTGAAGCCCAAAAATTTGATGGTAAACAGTCAGTCAGTCTTAGAAAGTCGGTTGCTAACAGTCAGTCTGTGGAATCAGATGTTAATAGTAGTTCTGTCGGTGAAGACAGTGACATAGTTTGTCAAGGTGACAAGTGGTGACAGTTGTACTACAACAGAAGGTCGTGTACAGAGTGTTTGAAAATAAACCATTGGAAGCAATCTGCGAACTTTTGAGTCTTACGCAAGTGAGCTCACCCCACAACGTTTAGCACAGGGTTAAACGTTACAATACTTCATTCAGCATTTTTTATCATCATCCATCCAGTCTGCTTTATACAAAGCACTTATGCACTTCATATCTCGACAAGGAGTAGAAATTGAAAATCGATACAAACAACAACAAATGATAATACATATAATGAAAATGCCTCGGCAGTGTATTCATATAATATAATAATCATTTGACTTATTATTTGACTCCGAATGTTATTGGTGGTAAAATCCATGAGTAGAAGAAAAATGTAAATTTTGCTCTACTATAGCTCTCTGAAGCTCTCACGTAATATATAAATTATATTGATGCACTACGACATTTGTCATAAAAACGCACGTGGACTGTACATATAAGTCAATTCGAGAAAATCGATTTGCTTATAGCGTGTGAAGCGATAATTCTAGTGAAATATAGTTGTATACTATATGCATCAAGTATCTAAGTCTTCCATAAATTCACGCTGACAGTGACCTACGGTTAACCAGTTATCCATAATATCTGAAAATTCCTCAATCCAACCCTTGTCTATTTAATATTTATACAATTATTTTATGTAAATCTTATAAGTTTGTTAGACAGACAAACAAACATTTTAAAATCGAACATAAATATGGACATATTCTGGCAAATTAAATTTATATTCTACTAGATCTTGGTTCATTGTTCCTTCTTGATGTATTATAGTATTATATTGCAGACAAATTAATTATGTGTTTAGGCACAGAAAAATCTAAATTGCCGCAATCTAAATTGCATGGCGGCACAAAATAGGAGGCTCTCGTTTGAAACATGAGTTTTATGGTTGTCCCTTATGATACTAGTATCATGATTGTCCCTGACGTTTTGTCACGGACTGACGTTATCAGAGATGCGCCTGGGCATTTCTTCTATTCGTAAAATCATGGTTGTTTATGAATACGGCTGAATATTTCTGAGAAATTTGTTTAGATATTTTAGTGTGGTTCTATTATCTATTTTAATTATTTACGAGAGATACTTTACGTTCCAGTCGTCTTTCATAAACATTTTACAATAGCAAACATCTGTTTCATAATGCTTTTTCATTCATTTTTCATTCGATCTACGACGTCTTAATTCTATAATGAAAGTATTTGCTTTGTCTATATTACGATTTGATAAGGTAAATTACCAAGTACGAAAATAACTGGCACTCTTGGCGACTCGAAGTGTACATCTGCTCCGTTGTGCATTGGAAATTTGCCTGCAGGGGGCGTTTTTGAGCTTCTGTTGCCTCGAGCTGAGTTACGAGCCCAAGTTTCTTGACCTTCTTCAAATGCTTGGGAACCATCACTTTGTTCTGGAACAAAAAAAACATCAAATGCAGAATTAAAATCTACGAAGAACATGAATTTGTCTATTTATTTGTTAAACAAGTACATTATATACTGGATTATTCACCATGAGTCGCTTATCAGAAGTATTGAGAGAAATTCTGTTACCTTTTTAAGTCATGTTTTATCAGAATTCCCTATTTCCAAAATTTTGATTCTGGTAAAAATGTGTTTCTACCAAAATGAGGTTGTCTTATAAAACAGTTAAATTTCACTATAATGGATTGCAGATGATAAGGTACCTGCTTATATTCAATTTATTTAGAATCATTATTTTTATTCTCCTTTGAACCAATTTAACACTCCTTATACTTGCCTAAATTTAAATCTTTCCAGTTAAATTTGGAGTCAGCCATTTTAATATTTTTTGTCGGAATATTGTTCATCATAATACAGAACTTTTTGTAAAACTGTAATATCTAATCCAAGATACAGATTTTGTGATGGAGTGAAAATGAATTATGCTTTTCATGCTATCAAAAAGTTAATTCAGCTGATGACTAATTAAGACTATATTGCCAGAACATCTGTTGGTCCCTCATATATGTAAAGGCTGAAACCCATTTGACGTTCGCGGTCGAAGTGCAGCTCGTTCTAAGCTGGTCGCGTTTTATTATGTGCTTGTGCATATTGCACATTTGAAGATTTCGCAACGTTTAAAACTCCGTATTCAGTATAAAACATGAGCTCAGACGACTACTTGGACGTTGGGTGTTTAGCCGTCCTGTTCGAGTTCTATAATTCATGCACTGCATTCGGACGCTGGGACAGCGTAGCTACTACGTATCTGACACAGCAGGTGATACGACCGACAGCGTGCCCACTTGACGTTCGCAGCTAAGCTCCATTCTGAGCTCCTTCCAATTCCAATTTTCGGCAGCTTGTTCGTTAGACCGAGCCGGGAATCAGCCTGTCCCAAGACCGGCAAGGGCAACTGTGTACGAGCACATACAATTTCATGAGATTACCTCACGGTCTAGAACGCGCTGAGCTTAGACAGCGCTGCGCTTCGACCGCGAACATCAAATGGGTTTCAGCCTCAACTGTACTGCGATTCTGCGACCTTGCTTAAGAGTTCCCAGAAAGAGAAAAATAATAATTCAATCTTTCTTAAGCTAATCCTATTTAATTTTAAATAGAAATATGGTATTCAATTTGAAATAAGAAAGTTAGTATTAGAATTACCGGAAATGACTGTATGTCGACATTATTCTAGTTAACTAAAGCCCCTGCTGCAAATTTTCGGAACTTAAGTACTCCTCCCAGTAATTTTTATAAAACTACTCACCTCACCGCTATTAACCCTGTATAAAATACATGTTATAGGGGTTAAACTCAGTTATAAGAAATGTTTTTCAGTTGTTGTTTTACCATTGGGTCAATTTTGTGAACAAAACACGTTAATTCAGAAATTACGTGAAAAATAGGTTGTCTGTTTCTTTGTTACCTGAATTCTAAATCTTTCAATTTTACATATTACAAATTACAGGCGTGGTGTTCTTAAACCTAACCTCAAAACTACCTAAACAAGGACACACAAGATATAATATTCGAATGCTAAAGCAGCCCATTGACAAAGGGAAAATGATAGAATGTGCCGTGTAAAAGATCCTAGAAGCAAATTGAACCAGATAATATATGGAATGACATCAAAGAAAACGACAGATATGAGATTCAGGATATAATGGAGGAAAGACGGAATGCAAAAAATCTTCGAAAATCAGAAAATTACACTGAACTAGACTGAAGATAAAGCAAAAAGAACCGATAGAGAAACTGCAGAATATGAAGAAGCTAAAAGGATGCACGACTTACACGACTCATTTAACTGTCATAGGAATGTGAAATAAGTTACTGCCTCTCCCAGGAGGGCACCAATTTCGTCTCTTAATAAAAAACATTAAAAAAAACTGGGTCTGCGTCGGACCAGAAGTTATACTTCTTTGGCTATTCGGAGGGGGCAAATTTTCTTGAAAATCGAAAATTGGAGGTGGTATACTTAAAGATAGCATAATATCCGGAAATGTTTAAATAGAATTTTTTTTCAAAAGAGTTACGGTTTTCAAAATAGAGGCATGTTAAACTCTCTATATATACCTATGTATTTTTGCGATGTGGAGAGGGCGACTTCTTTCGAAAATTGAAAATCTGTTGGTACTACATGAATGACATAATTATTTGTAGCAACATTTATAATGAACATTTTTTCCTTAGAGTTACGGTTTAAATCGGTGTTAAAATGGTAACATCTAAAATACTTAACCGTATTTCCGCAGCAATGTTTTGAGATCTCGATAATAACAGCAAAGAATATACTTGGGTAATAGGATAAGTACTATTATTATCAATTAGTTTTTGGGCAGAAGCTAAAAATATTAGGTCTGTTCGACCTATAAAATTTTACATGATCTGAGTTTAGACCACTAATACCAAAGAAGATAGTACTTATAGTATATTATTATACAGAAATCTCAAAACATTGCGGCGCAGATATACATATTTCGGACTTTACTACTTTACTGCTTAACTCAACCGTAACTCTTTTGAAGAAATGCTCATTTTAAATCTTGATAACTACATAATATAATGTCTTCTTTAATTTGGCCGTCTCATATTTTCAATTTTTGATAAAAATTGCCACTTTCACATAGATAAAACACATATTTCAGACTGTAACGCGGAAACCTGTGATTATTTTTAAAAATGTCCAATTTAAACGTCTCATCCGGATATGCAATTTACTTTAATTTTGCCGTCTCGGATTTTCAATTTTCTGGAAAAAATTCCCCCACCACCCCGTTTGGAGGATGTTTTTGAGGGGAAGGGCATGTCTGATATTGATTTTTTCAATGGGACCAATTCTCAATGCACCTCTCTCAAATCATTAAAATCGGAGCACGTTTACTATGCAAAAGTCGCGAACAAAGAAAAAAAAAACATGCATACAGACAGTCGAATTGTATACCTTCTCCGTTTGGTTCGTCGGTCAAAAATAAGAGATATATAAAATCGGTCCGGCTAATCTTAAGTTATAAAGTATAAATGGTGTAACTAACACCACTTTGTTATAAATATTTATAAATATAAGGGTATTTCTTGGTTATTTGGTTCATTTTTTACAATAAATATAAAAAAGATCGAGTCGCTTAATACCCTTTTTCTTAGATTTGCCGCAGGTAATGCACTTCATTTTACAGATCATGACTTTTCATCAACATACAAATTATTTAATATAAGTACTCTTGAATCTGCCAGAGATAGAGCAGATATAATTTTTGCATACAAAATTTTATCGAACTCTATCGGCTGCTCAGATCTTTTAGGGAAATTTAATTTTTATACTCCTCCGAGGAGGCTCAGAGCAAATGATTATTAATTTTCAAATCCTGTTTTACGAAATGGTGAAAAGAAAAATATTGTATATAGATTATCAGAACTATTTAGTGATAATGCTCATTGGCTTGATTTATATTGTTCATCGCTCTACCAAGTACAACGCAAATCAAAGATTTTGTTAAGCTATAAATGAATATTGTATTGATTATTTTTAAGTAATTTTAAGTTACAAAATAAAAATTAATTTATCAGTATGTATGGGGCTTGCCCTGTTGAAACTTGAATAAATAAATAAGTAAAATATAATACGGACATATTTAATGACGTTTCTTCTGGAGACACCCAAACTTCATCAGATTATTTTTTTTCTCAGGTTCTAAAATGTTAATCAATACCTATATTTATAATTAAAATTAGGTTAACAAAAAGCCATATTCGAAACAAAAACAGATATAGATTTACCAGGCAAAAACACCAAAGCAAGATTATACAGCTCTTCTGCATTGTAAGATGTTCTGCCACATGGGCAAAGGAATATTTTGTTGTTATTCTTATGAGGGTTTTATTATTGAGTGCGTTTTTTATATGGATCATTTCTAAGAATTCCCGTTTATGTTTCTTTTCTACGAATGTTGTTTCCTTCCTAATTAAAAGCATGAACATTTTTTTTGTATATTTGTGAATATTAATTAGTTCTATTGCCACTGTGATGTTTGCCCAATACCTATATACTTTGTTACAGTTGGATTCGTTACAAGAGATTTCGTAAATGACATGTGTTTTTTTTCCTTGGGAATACTTGCTTTCAAATTTGTATAAATTGTATTTCTTAACGTGTTAAACCCTTAATGACATATGCTTTTATTGTATGGTTTCAAGCATAATAATTGTTTTTTTATGAAAACTTGAACCGACTTTTTTAGTAGGTGCATTGAACAATATGAAATAATACTAATTCTAATGGTTCAGGTAATTTTGCAGTATTTATAGGTAGATATATGTGTTTTGGCGTTAACTTCCAAAATCGGTCATAGTTGTAAAATCTCAAGGTTCACTTTAATGCCGTTAGCATCACCCGTGTAGCACTGTCGATTTTGGAGGTAAGTATTCTCTGAAGGTCGATCCTATTTTCTATTGATTACAATATACGTGATCAATAACTGTTGACTATAAAATAATATTTGGCCTGTAAAGAATAATCAGATTTAAAATTCCTACAAAAATAAGCTCGCCTTTGCGGCAGTTTCAGTGGCGCACGGGGAATGATATTTCCGCCTTATGGTGGAAGTAAGAACACTATCGAACAGCAGCACACTTTTCAAACATAAAAATCTAAATCAAAATCTGTTCATACGATTGGGAGCTACGATACCTCATATAAGTAGACATTCATATGTTAAACTTCGGTAGGTACTTAGAAAAACTAGCAAGGAACACTCTTGATTAACTGACATCTCAAACATAAAAATAATTAAAATCGGTTCATCCATTTGACGAGAGATACAATAACTCAAACAGAAAACAGATACAAAATTTAAACTTAATCAGAGAAAAAATAACAAATTATGTCACATTTCAAACATGAAAATCCAAATCAAAATCGGTTCATTTGTTTGGGAGCTACGATGCCTTCAACAGACACACAGATACACATGTTAAACTCTAGATGAATAAATATTTTTACAAAAAATTGGACCGACTTCATTAGTTCGTGGAATGAGAAATTCAAAATAAGCTTCATTGTTCTACTGGTGATGATAATTTTGAGATAGTACAGTTTTCAATAAATGGAAGACTTTTGAACGTACACTTATATTCAGTGATTTCAAAATATGGCGGTAACAGTCTTCCACTCTCCTTGTGCTGTAACTAGGAAACCCTTTTTAAAATGGCTAATGCAACTGTTGAAGAAAATGTTTTTTTTAATCCTGTTAATTATTATCTTTTTAATTCTCGAAAAATGTTGCTCGCTCCACTCCCTTTGGGAAAGTTGCTCAGGAGGAACGAGATGCAGATTTTTTTCATTATGGGACCATATCTCAACAGTCAACTTTCTAATGAAAAAAAATGCTTACTATGCAAAACGTGCGTATATACATAAAAAGCAGACATACATATGAATTGTGTACCTCCTTTGAACTGGTGGACCTTTTGTTTTTGGAAAGCGCATAAATAGTGATATGACATCACTTTAGATCAAGTGGAGGTAGCAAGGCAAATGATCATGAAGCTGTTATTTGAGTCAATTTATTTTACTACTTAGGTACTCTGCTAGGTATATTCATTTATCTTAGCTTATTATCAAACTAACCTCGTTATTCCGAAAAATCGATGCATCGAGGCAATGAATACCATGCAACAATAGATATAAGTATTTTACTGGCATATTGTCTATCTGGTTGGAAATTTATTTCTTTTATTCTGGAAACTTGAGCTTAAATAATGAATATTGCTTGGTTCAAAAGAACTATGTGCTTATACAAATACATACATCTTATAATTTGTATCGAAGCTTCCTATTGATTTCCGAGTTTAATAACTGTCTTGTCTGTTTCTTGTCTACTTAGTAGGTTTTCAATATTTGATTGATACTTTTGTCCCAGCTATAGAAGCTACAGTAACTAGACGATGAAATTAGAAAAGAGACTATAACCGGCAATTTTTTTTTCTATTTTCAAAAAATTTAATGGTAAATGTACTTATTTAAATCTCTGAATATAAGTGGGGGCTCAACAATTTTGATTACTAATGATACAATCAAAAATGTGAAATAAAACTTTACTACAAAAACTAGGACCAACTTTATTAATTGGTGCACTGAGAAATACAAAATAATAAGAATTACCACCAGTAGATTTCATATTATTTTTTGTATTTTTCAGTGCACTAATTAATAACATTTCTGCCATTAAGCTTTTTTCCAGTTTTTTCTCAAGTCAGGGATTTCCAGGAGACTACTTTAGGAAAGTTTCATCAAAACTGTTGGCGTCTCCGATTTACGCCTTGAGTAAAACGGCTGTTACTAGTGCGAAAAGGATGGATGCTCATCCTTAGCCAGAGGTGAGCGGTATTAGTACCCCCACAAAACAAAATAGAAAGCAAAAGCTCGGTATACCCTTTCCCATGATAATCTTGGCACAGAAAGACACACATACCAATATCCGAAAATATGTTTTTTTTCATGGAATCATAAGACACGAGAATCTATTGATAACTGGACACCGGCGATTTTACACGATTACAATACTTTCCTTACATGGCTACATTAGGCAAGAAAAACAAGGTCTGTTTAATCTGGAATCCCAGTCACTCGGGAATCAAAGGGAATGAAGCGGAAACTTACCAGAAAAGAAGCACGAACACCTTTCATTGGCCCAGAAGCTTTCTGTGATATAGGTAAATGTATCTACAAGAAAGAGTTTCAGGAGAAGGAAAAAACCGAAAAAGAAACGCTCTGGCGAAATCTTCCTGATCTAGATCATCCCAGAAAGTTTCTTGGAAGATCTAAGAAGTATCTGGATTTTAGCAAGAATATGCTACACCTCTTCACTGGATTTCTTACTGGACATTGTCGCCTCAAGAAGCACCTAACGAAAATGGGTCTAGCAGAGAACGACGAGTGCAGATTCTGTGGAGTGGAGGAGGAAACTCCGGATCACCTGGTGACAGAAAGCCTCGCCAACGCAAAAAATGCTTTGGACATGAAAAATGTAGAAATGAAGAAGAAACCTCCTTAAAGCCATCCCAGATTCTGGATTTCATTAGAACCCTGGAACTGAAGGGCGAGCTGTAGACTACGTAATGGCGAGAACAGCTCTGATGGGGGGCACAATAGACCTCAGGGTCGCAGTGCAATGAAAACCTCTTAAATCTATAATTTACAATCTACATGGCTACATAGGGTAGCGATAGGAAAGTGAAAAGATTTAGTTTTATGACGAGATGGTTATCATGTTTGGTAGCTAAGATGCAACAGACATCCTCACATATACACAGGTCAAACTTGCTCTCTCTGTTTGCTTCACTGGTCAACAACAATCTGTAACACGTTACACTAGATGAAGACCCGGAAAAGTTATATGGTTCCAACAGGTAGATATTGGTTGTTTTGAAAGTATTGAAACTACGGAATAGACGACAAAAACAGCAAATAGATATATTTAAGAAAGTTATAGAATAAATATTATTGTAATCTTGTAATCTTTCCCCTACCTAAGGCCTTCATGACCTATAGGACAAATTAAAATCAAAAAATAACAAATAGATTTTAAAAACTTATCTAGATGGGAAGAATTGTAAGTATTATAAACAAAGTACAGTTTCAATGGACGGTAGTGAATTTTCGAATAATTTGCATTTTAATAGCTTAGTTTAATACCAGTTTTAACAATTTTATTGACAATTAAAAATACCTAATCCTCATCCATTCGAGAAATGGGAATTCTCTACTTTTTCCTATAAATGATCAATTTTCATCGACTTTAAGTAAGCTTTAATAATTATACATAAGTGTGTTCCATAAAATATATCTGTTTACGAACTATATGAAAATCTGTAACAAATAGCGTACCTGTATCCAAACAGATTCCCATATTCTAGCCTAAGTATAATTGAAAAGTATTCTTGAATCGCAGGGATGCAAGCATAAACGCGGCTGCCGCGTCCAAGATTGAGAGTTATTCATCGAGATGTAGTCTCTCTCCTCAAAAGGACGACACCCACCCCGAAGAGCTACTGATCACTCCAAAAAACACTATTAGATCCAACGAAAATCTTTCACGTAGGTAACCCCATAGATTAACTACTAGCTCTACATTCCGGCAAGTTGTGGCACGATTTGTTTTCTGGATGGAGAATTGATGAAGTATCAATTTAAACAAAAAAATCTGAAACTCGCGGATAGAATAATAAACCGACACACATAACGTAGCTATTGACACTGTCGGGATTATTAAGGAAAAGCATTGTCGTTGAGTTGAAATCTGAATAATTGATGAGCACACCTGACTAGCCACCATCGGTTGCTATGGTTGTGCGTCGACGTAGACGACGTCGGCTTGACACCATAACAGGGTATTGTAGACGGCGCTTCAAATGAACAAGATAAGCTCGTATTTCTAGGAACAAGGCTGATGTTCAGGATGTCGTTGAATTGTATGAAGGTGTTATCATCCATCATTTACTGGGACTAGTTATCTCAGTCGACAGCTCTATTAGAAGTATGTGATGGTATGCTAAATTATTTATTTCTTCGATTATATTAACTGATACTTCTGTGTTTAAATATTACAAAAACAAAATTACTAGATTTTCATTAAAAGACAATGTATTCATTACTATGAAATAAAAAACTTGAATTCTTTTTGGCTTGAAATACATGAAATCAAAAATAAAACGAGTAAAATTTGGTTGATGTGGTTCGCTTGACTGATCAATTGAAATGCACGTTATGTCTTATACACATATTTTTAGTAAGCAAAAAAAGTGAGATTGACCTCACTAGATGATTCAATGAAAAGTATAATAACGGCAATACAGAATATAAGTATCACAATGATTTTGAATTTGGTGCCAAGCTAGCTGCAGAAGACTATTTGCTTGTGTTGCTGTTTTATACTTTTAAGTACATCACCCAAATGGTCAGTAACAGGTTATTGTTTTAAGTTATATATTTCACAATTTTGAGTGACAGTGGTTAATAATATACAAATAAATGAATCTCTTGGTAGGCAGTGTGGAAACATGTACCTGTACCTACTAGAAAATAATTATTTCACACATGATACCTACACGACGACGTTAGTATTCGTATTTTTTATCTTCTCCTCTGGTCAATAAATTCATTCAAATAACATTTTATTAGATTCTTAATAATTCTATCACCTACAAGAAGTATACTTTGTTAAATTCGGTTAGTAACTCTCAATTTCTCAGTATTCAATTGGTTGCGAAAAAGTCGGCTTTTTTAAACTGGAACGGAGAAATCTTACTTTTTGCAACTTACTGCTCAAATAGCTATTGTTTACTATCACTTCCATAGCAATGACACACCGCATAAAAAAGAACTTGATTATCTTATTTAAATTGAAATAATACCTATCAACTAAGAAATAAAAAAACTTTTTACCGGATTTTACAAATTCTTGTGAGCAATTTAATGGGAACAGTATCTTTCTCTGTTCACGACACGTATAGAACGGAAAAATCTTACTTTTCCTAACTCAATGCACAAATAGCTATTATTAGTTGAACTTATTAGATAAGACTCTAGAAAATGGAAAAAGATAAAAAAGTCAATTCGAAACCGTTATCATTTTAAATGCTACTATACCTATCGACTAGGCTAGGTTGGCTTCGAATATTGATGGATTGGTAATAAACTTGAACAGAAGGTTACGCTTACCATCGAATTCAGTTGATTAATGCAAAAGCAATTATTTCAGGTTCATAACTATTAAATCCATGCACAAATTTATTTTGCAAATATTTAGAATTATGCCAAAATGATCACGAAATGATTATGTCAAATATTTCAAGAAATTATGTCACAAAAGATAAACTGAAAGTATTTAAACTTTCTAGAGCAAAAATTATAAACGAAGTTTATTTTTATTTATTTCAATACGGAACCATCTGTCAGCCGTCTTCTTTCAAATGGAAAAAGAATAATCAAACATCGGTGCAAACCGCGGTTCCATAAATAAAATACACAAACATAAAGTCGAAACCTTCATCGTTTGGGAAGTCACCCAAAAACTTAGCAAACATTGATCTCCCCCCTTATCTCCAAAACTACTAAGCCTTAAATTTGAAACAAATATAGAATATAGGGACTTACTTTGCCAGAAAACCTAAAGGAAAACGTCAAGTATAGAACCGTGGTTCTCTTTTCAAAATTGGAATGTCATAAATTTTGAACAACTTGAATGGTAAAAAGATAAAAAGGTCTAAATTATGCAACTTTTCTATAATTTAACCGTCCTTCTATATCTTACCGTTTAAGAAATAGCAATATATTTTCTCTATAAAATTGTCGGTTCCTTGTGTAGCAGAAAGGAAGATTGTTTGTAATTAAACAAAATCCCCTATATATCGAAATCAATTTTCACGATTGATAGGTATTTCACTCTGTATTTACAACTAACATTTGAAAATTGTTAATTTTATCTCTTCCCCAATAAATTATATGATAATAACATTTCTTCTATTTATTAAAGCAAAATATGAGTTATTTATTATGTCCCAAAAAAGTACAAAAGTTATTAATAGCATTATATTTGACATTGATAATGAAATAATAATAGTTATCACTGTCTATGAATATATTATCAAATAAAATAAATTGTTCGCATTTTATATTGTGTATATTTGTTATCATAATTAGCAGAACTCGAACCCAATATTATTGCATCTGAATATCGAGTTTGAAAATTAAATCAACGTGAAGCATAATTGCTTTGGGGGGAATGTCTCGTCGGTGTTATGAAAGCTCATTCTATCGGCGCTTATCTCAAAGCAGCATAAAATGTAAATTACTGTGTTGCAAAAATTCTGGGATTTCCATTCTACAGCCAGTAATCTTGTAAGAAATAATAAACAGTTGATTCAATAAGTCAACAGGGACCATGTGAAATACCCTGGATGTGAAGATAATGAATCGTATATAACACGACAATAGATCGAGGTATGCATCAGTTTGGATTTAGATGTACATAGAAGAAATAACAACAAATGTAAGAAACCATATATCTTATGTATTTATTTAATAATCTATAAAGTAATTGTAGTATTAACTATTTATCATAGATTTAAAAACAAATTATTGGCTTACTTTTGATCTACCAAACTTTTAATACTCTGTTTTTCAATTACAGATGGTCATCAAGTTATTCTGCTTGGCTGCCCTGATTTGTTTAGTCGCGTCTCGAGATGTAGATTTATGGAGGCTTAATCCTAATTTTGGTATAGGAGAAAATGGTATTACCGGAGCTGACCTAGAAAAGGAGCGCAAAGATGAAAGTCATGGCATTTATTCTTCTTGGCCCAGAGTTGTTGATCCTGGTAAAGCTAAGCCAACTTGGGAGGTAGGTCAAATGATCAGGTGGAGAACAGACATGTCTACATATCCATTTGATGGATCTTCAAGTTTACAAGAGGCTTTTAAAGGAACAGAATCTAGAGTGAAACGATCACCAGGAGATAATGATGAACCATGGAGGTTCGATCCAAACCTTAGTAGAGGTGAAGATGGCAACACAAGGGCTGACCTAGAATTGGAGCGTAAAGGTGAAAATCATGACATTCACGCTTCATGGTCCAAAGTTGTTGATGGTCCTGGTAAAGCTAAGCCAACTTGGAACGTAGGAGGAACGATCAGATGGAGAAGGGACTTGCCTACATATCCATCTGATGACTCTTTGAGTTTTCATGAGGCTTTTGAGGAAACAGAATCTAGAGTGAAACGATCACCAGGAGATAATGATGAACCATGGAGGTTCAATCCAAACCTTGGTAGAGGTGAAGATGGCAACACAAGGGCTGACCTAGAGTTGGAGCGTAAAGGTGAAAATCATGACATTCACGCCTCATGGTCCAAAGTTGTTGATGGTCCTGGTAAAGCTAAGCCAACTTGGAACGTAGGAGGAACTATCAGATGGAGAAGGGACTTGCCTACATATACATCTGATGACTCTTTGAGTTTTCATGAGGCTTTTGAGGAAACAGAATCTAGAGTGAGACGATCACCAGGAGATAATGATGAACCATGGAGGTTCAATCCAAACCTTGGTAGAGGTGAAGATGGCAACACAAGGGCTGACCTAGAGTTGGAGCGTAAAGGTGAAAATCATGACATTCACGCCTCATGGTCCAAAGTTGTTGATGGTCCTGGTAAAGCTAAGCCAACTTGGAACGTAGGAGGAACTATCAGATGGAGAAGGGACTTGCCTACATATCCATCTGATGACTCTTTGAGTTTTCATGAGGCTTTTGGGGAAACAGAATCTAGAGTGAAACGGTCACCAGGAGATAATGATGAACCATGGAGGTTCAATCCTAACCTCGGTAGAGGTGAAGATGGCAACACAAGGGCTGACCTAGAATTGGAGCGAAAAGGTGAAAATCATGACATTTACGCTTCATGGTCTAAAGTTGTTGATGGTCCTGGTAAAGCTAAGCCAACTTGGAATGTAGGTGGAACGATCAGATGGAGAAGGGACTTATCTTCCTATTCAACTGATGAAACTCTCACTCCAAACCTTGGTAGGGGAGAAGATAGAGTTGGAGCATAACGGCAAAAATCATAATATTTATGATTTTTGGTCGAAAGTTGCTGATGGTCCTGATAAAGTTATGTTAACTTGAAACATATGTGGCAGTTTCAAATTATAGCTGCAGAACATAGCATCAAATATTTAATGTATTTTTTTATTTTTCTAATAAATCAACATAGATTAGGTTTCTTCCTTCTAAATAATGTATTACTCTTTCAGCAATTGAGAAAATTTCCTATAAAAATTATATCAATTTATTGCGATCATAGAATTATGAAAAGCAATTACAATTATTGCATCACAATGTAAATATATAAGATTTTCATTATATATCTAAGTATTCGAAAGTTCAGTATACATAAGAAATCATCATTTAGAGAAACACAAATACACAAAATTCGTCAGGGGTTAGGCCATCTCGTCCATATTGAGTTTAGTCATAGATATCTGATTCTGCCTATCATTGTCAACCTTAAATAAATAAAAATTCCAAATGACAGTATTGCGATTTCAAGGGAGCCATATGTGCATACATTATTTTTTGCTGGAGGTCCATAGGCATATATTATTCCCTCCTCTGGTTCATTTGGAAATTTCCTCGGTTTTATCAACCTCCTGACAAATGGTGCCAACAATTTGGAATCTACATCTCTGGGGTCCATTGGCTTTGTCAAAAGGCTGACTAATAAACCAACAAACATGGCTACGAATGTCCCAATGATGCAATACCACAAGTATGAAAGTCTATAGATCATGAACCTCTCGCTGTAAAATCATTCATCCAAATCAGAAATGAAATATTTACTTACTTGAAGTTCTTTATAAAAGTATTTTGTTTAAATATATATTTGATGTAATGGGTACTAGAGTGTTTTCAAGAGTATTATGGTTGCTTTTCACGTCTTTTGAATTTATTTTCTTCGAGTATTATAGTAGCAGTGGTCTAGCATTGAAGTCACGTATTACCCATAAACCCTTCCGCAAAAAATACATAAACTCTTCATATTTATGAAATGCCTAATCAGGATAAGACCATCTAGAAATCATAGTAAAATAAATAAACCATAGCATAGACAAACGTTTTGACAGAATAAAGATTTCTAATTTATGATATAAAGGGTTGGGCAAATGTGTGAAAACGTTATGACGTTATTAGTGGTTGCACTGAAAAATTCAAAATAATATTAATTTTATTGGTGCTGGTACTTTTGAAGTTGTGCAGTTGCAGTTAGATTGAAAACTTTTGGCACCAACTTCACAAGTACCAGCATCAGTAGAATTAATATTATTTTGTATTTTTTAGTGTACCAACTAATAAGGTCGGTTCAATTTGTTTTTATATTTATTTCACACTTTTGAGTGAAAATTTTGTCACGAAAATCGTAGAAAGTTCACTTATACCATTAACCATTATATTCTTTGCTTTTACGTATATTTTAGACTTTACACTTTACCACTGCTGTTACTCGAAAACCGTAACTCATTTGAAAAATATTCAATTTAAACGTTTCAAGATATTGTCCTATCTTTAATTCTGCCATCTCAAATTTTCGATTTTCGAGAAAAATGGTCCCCTCTACGCCCTTCGGGGGCGTTTTTCGAAGGGAAGGAGATTTCAGATTTGAGTTCTTACGAATTTGGGAACATTTTTCTAGTATCCTCTTTTAAATGAATTAAAAATCATCAAAATCGGAATAGGTTTACTATATTCAGCACGAGCACAAACGAAAAAAAGCAGACGGTTGAATTTTAAACTTCCTTCATTTGGGTTCGTCGGCCAAAAAAAAAGAAAATAATCATAATAAATATTCAGACTGGAAACTTTCAGAAGATTGACAATACACTAAGCGATCACCGAAGGCTCTCACAGAATTTTGAATAACATCCTCTGGTATTTCTTCAACAGTCATCTTCGACCTATCCATCTCTGTGGAAATATTTTATTTAGATAATGACGCACTTCAAGTCCATAATGAGGCGGGGTTCCATCTTGCTGATACCAAATGTCGTCTGAGAGTGTTTCAGGATTTACATGATTTTGAAATAAACGATGTAATGCTGGAATAATTTACTCTTGCAACATTGGTAATTCCGTTTAGCGTTTGGATGTTCTCTAAAAAAGAATGACCCAGTGATGTGTTTTCTGATTATCCCCGCCCATACATTCAATTATTGAGAGTATTGGGTGAGGATTGTGGTTAGACCAATAGCGACAGTTATGTCGATTTACAAAACCACTCAGGTGAAATGTCGCTTCATCTGAAAAGATAATAGTTATTATGGAAAAATGCCATTCATTTCACTGTTATCTATCATAACCTGACAAAACTGCATTCTTCTATCAGGGTCATCTTTATTAAGTACCAATACCGAATGTACATTATAAGCATGACTTTTATTTTTGGAAAATATCCTTCCTACCGATCTCTCGCTAATATTGTGATATAGGGCCAATTTTGGTGCTGACTTCATCGGTTCTTCTTGCACATTGAGCATATATAATCAAGCGGCATGAGCTGATTTACTTCGACCAGATTTTGACCGATCTCTAACACTTCCCTTTCATGAAACTTGACCCTTGACACCATCGATTTTGAAATATTAGAGCTTCTTTCCAGAAATATTGTATTTAAAACGTCGTATAAAGATCTTTACGTGAAACCAACCATCATTAACGACGTTATTCGTTCTCGTTCAGTTGATGCACTCATAATTAACAAAGGCTATATTTTAAAAAATATTCGAACTTATTGACTATACCTATAAAAAATAACCATGGCAACAGAAAAAAAAAGATTTTTTTCTGTGACGGGAGATATATATACACATAAATATCAATCAAAACACAGAATTAAACTGACAGATATTTGATTACTTTAAAGGTTTCCTTAGCAACGCATATCTAATTGTCGCCTACCTCTTTAAAACTTCAAATTTTACTTCGTTAATTAATATTCTCACTTTAATAAATTGTAATATTTTTTTAATATTAAATCATCGTTTTTCCCTTCACAGAAAAAATAGTGTATTATACACGGGAAAAATATTAGATTTTAGCTCACACAACCTCGATCTAAAATCTAGTACTTTTTTCGCTTGTATAATAAATAACTATTTTTCGGATAGACAAGCAGCCAGCATTTTATTTTATCATTTTATTTAATATCTATTAAAAAAAATCGCACCAACACTATATCATTGTAATTGGTGGAAAGGTGTCTATCTGAAAACAGAAAAATATAGAGGGCCATCCATTTAAAAAATGCCGATGAAGTCATATCTATAAAATTAGCGTAGGCAAAGGAAATCCAAGAACACCATTGAATAGAATGAAAAATTTTACCCAACTTTTATAAGGGTATTTTTTTATTATAACGTATGTTCTAGCTAAAAATCAGGTGTTTCCTCACGTTTGCCCAACCCTGTAATTTGCACCATTGTGAACTTGCAAATTTGCTCAAACATTCTCTGGTTACCAGGGAATAAGTTACAAAATAAGGCAATGTCAGTTTGATGGGATATGCAAGTAATCTTAAATTTTTCAAAGGAATCGGTTTCATTCTGCTAGGCTGAAAGTCCTTGGAGAGTATAATTTTTCTTGTACAAAAGAAATTAGTAATTTTATCATTGAATCAATCCTATCTTACTTTGAATAAATTCAATGTATTCAATAACCTTGATGTTCTTAAATTTCAGTAATTCTGCTTTGTCATTAATATTTCAATAGAATTCTCGAAACTTACTCTGTATGTGTAACTTCTGTCAAATTGATCGGGGTGTAGTTGAGTTCGTTGACTGAAAATTTCGGTGTAAAATGGTAGTGACATCCTTCGGTACTCACTGGTTTTTCAGGAAATGTCAGATCACCAGATTTAATAGCACTTTGTGCTGTAATACATAACCAACACATAAATACTAGAGAAGTAAGTCCGCCTGCCAAAGCACCCTGAAAGTAGATTTTAAATAAATACGAGGTGACAATCTTGGTTCACATATCCACGCTTGCATTATTGGTTGCAACCGTATCTTAATCGTCGTCGTTGTCGTAACCGATTATTTTTTTCAAGCACATTTTCAGTATGAGTGACCATTTCCAACTAACTTTACGTAACTTCGAAGTAAACTACTTTCTGTTGTAACATGATTAAATACAAGTTTGATATTTGAGATCAAAACAATAAATTTGCACAGTTGCCGAATCCTATACCAGCATGTTTAAATGCCACCGGTTACTCTGTTACACGGGCCAGATACTAGTGATTCACACCTTGTAAGTATTTGAATATCCTTCTTATTGAAAAAGCTTGCTGATTACTTGTTGATCATTACTCATCTATAAGAAATTCTTGATTATATTTCGTCTGAAAAATGATAAGGATAGTTATGTACAGTTTGTTTCACGAATGTTGGCGTCTGCCTTGAAAACACGAAAAATGGATCAATCCAACTGACGGGAGTAAATCAGTAGCGTAACAATTTCGAGCTAAAATATGGCATTTAAAGAAGTTCATATAATTAGAGGAAAAAATATCGATTGATTAAATAAGCAAACATAATATGAAAGATTTATTATCAACAATAATGCAGACACACAAAATACAAATTTATTGCTTGAGTTATGAAATTAATATAAATTTATGCACCTGAATTATCTGAAATGTCACAATGTCTTTGTGACGCCTATCATTGTATAAAAGGACATAAGCTTGACACAGTCGTAGCTTAGATCGATAAACGTTATAGAGAATTTCATGATAATGAGATGCGATGAGACGTATAGCGATATGTACGTAGCTCGTGAATGATTACACACAATAGCCATGAAACAAACTGTACATAATATTACCTTTGCATTAACCCAAGGAAGCAGAATACCCATTGATGAAAGCCCCAATGATGGTCCATTAGCGATCGCACCGATACTCATCGTTAGCTGAAAATGGGATTGTTACACTTATAAAGTAAGCACTTATTGAGTATTTTATGAGAGACTTAAATTTAGATATTTCTTTTTTATAATCTTAATGATTGATTTGACATTATTATACAGAAATATGAAATGGAATTAAATAAACAATAAATCACATTGACACGTAGGTATTAAAATCCATGAAATGCATATTGCTGAATAAAATTAACAATTTTACTTGTAAAACAGCTCCTAATTGCTCCACAACATATACCATAGCCAAACAAATGGCACCCATACCAATAACTGTGAATTTCATTAGGAGATACGTCTGTCGTTCAGTCAGCTGCTTGTGAAAGAATGGTTTGTAGAAATCTTCAAGAACAACAGCAGCCATCGCATTAAGTCCAGTTGATAGAGAACTAGAAAGGCGAATGAGTGAAATCATATCTTGGTCAAAAATGGTATATGTTCACCTCAGAGCTGCACTGAATATACCAGCAACAAATACACCTGGTAGCCCTGGAAGATCGCCCAATATCTCCATCACAAGAAGCGGGAGCAATTGGTCTTTTTCACGAGCTAGCTGGATTTAAATTAATTAAGAATAAATATTCCAATGGAAATGTAATATGTATAATAAACAGGTCTAAGATACACCATTAGATATACTAGGTAAGAAAATTCAATGAAATAGCATTAGCAATTTTTATTCGAAATTCGAATACACACCAGTAGATTCATAGGGAAGATGGTGTTCCCTCTTGTATTTTTGAACTAATTAATGGTAGGTATTCATAATCAATCTTAGTTCTTAGTACTAGTTTAGTTTCTTTGATAGTTACTATTATCGTCATCATTAGCCCTCTTCTGTCGTCCATACTTGGACAAAGGATTCCTATTGTCTTCTCCATTCCATCCTATTTTGAGCTGTTCTCATCCCACTTCCACTGATTATTTAGAGGTCGTCAGTCCATATAGGGAGGGCCTTCCACTTTCTCTACTGTCCATTGAAGGCTCCACTCTAATAGTCCTTTTGCCCATATTTCGTACTGTTTCACAGTGTGTCGGGGCCATCTTCACTTTGCCTTTGTTAGTTATTCTATTATGCCCTGCACTTTTGTTCTGTGCCAAATTTCTTAATTTCTAAGTCTATCTCTAAAAGTTAGTCCCAGCATCGATATTTTCATCTTTTGTGGGGATATTCGTAATATTGTTCTTGAAGCATTTGTGAATATTTGCGTTTCTTTTCTATAAGTGTGAACGAGCAAAAGATGTTAAATAAAAGCTCTTCTTTTTATGGCTGCGGGTAAGTATGCCTTGAGCACATCTTGCATTTTAGGTAAATTTCTTATAGAAATATACCTATTGCGATCGTTCACACTTTTGAATTTCGAAAAAATTTCAACGGCATGTTGTTATATGTCTATAAGTTAGTCCAAAAAAACATTTGGTTCAAAAGTTTATATATATATATATATATATATATATATATATATATATATATATATATATATATATATATATATATATATATATATATGGGATATTACGAAATTTGTTAACACGATAGAGGTCGCAGTTTTGAAGGTATCAAGTTCAAATTTGCTACAAAAATCAATCTCTCAAATACCTCGGTCGAGTTCGTTATTGGGCAATATCGGGTAAGTAGTTTCAAAATGGCGACCATTCAAACATTTAAAAAAATTATCAAAAAAGAGTAGTAGTGTAAATATTATTAAAATAATTTTAGGTTATAGATATAATCAGTACCTACAACTTTTGTTCGAAGCAATTTTTCATAAAATACACAGGTAAAAAAATAAAAATTAATAAAGAAAAATAACAAATATTGATAAAACATGAACACTCAATATAAATTTGATGTAATTGTACATTTTCTGGAGATCTTAATATAGACCCTGATTAAAAAAATATATAGTATATTTATTGAAAAGAAATAGACGAAAAAAAAATCTGCCTTGAAGTGGACTCGAACCCTGTCTGCTTTATATTCAACAGCCAAAACAAAAACCTCTAACCGCAAGGCTATGACAATTTTATTCAATAACGTGTAGGTATACCAATGAAAAGGTTGTTAAAATTTCAATTCAATGAATTTTGAAAAATTTACCTTTCCGCTGACTACAGGCCATCGGGATTTTTTTCATATGCTGTCGTTCATACATCATTTGCGAAACTCATCCTGCTCTTTGAATTGGTAGAATTCTAGTTTCTATTCCATAATTTAAGAGACTTATTTGTCGATAGTTTATACTAATCTTGGCCTGATAAGGGGGACAGCCCCTAACAGGCTGGAAAAACATTAAATAAAAATCAAATACACTTATGCAATAATATTGTAACAATTCAAGAAATATTTATTGGAATGAACCTGTTGTTACAATATTATTTCATGAGTGTATTTGATTTTTATTTAATGTTCTTCCAGCCTGTTAGGGGGCTGTCCCCTTTATCAGGCATTCCAAGATTAGTATAATCTTATTTCATAAAGAGTAAAATAATAATAGCATTGTTCCAATTAGTATTCAATTTTCAATTTTAAAATTTCTTTGCTTACACTTTCAATGTTTCTTCTCATTACTTTCATGCTATTGTTTTTTGTATAATTTGTCTGTTTTGAATTGTTTTATGTCCCTTCTGATGAAATGTCTTCGTATAGGTCACTTATTTCTGGTTGGACGGCATACTCTTTGCCTGTAAGTATTCTTTTTTTCCACTTTTAATTTTGTTTGTCAACTGATTTTGTATTTTCTTTCTATTTTGTGTTTCCAATATTGCATATCATATCTTACCTTCAAACTAGTTTAAATCAGTAATTGTTAAGTTATTTTTTGGAAGGTATTCTGTTTGTCTTGCTCGAAATTAGTTGGGTTTTCTGGTAGAGACCTGGGGTTGTATGTCTTCTTTTGAACCATTTTGCATCATTCCCTCTGTATATTTATTTCTACGGTAGCTCTGACCACTGACAATTCGATAATCACTGGTTGTCTATTTAGTACTAGTTATTTGTAACGTAATATCGAACGTGAGAGTAATAGTATCTAAACTAAACTAGTACCAAACTAAGTTGATTATGAATACGGCTGATCATCTCCAAGGAATCGTGCGGTCAAGGTGAAGTAACCGACTGTGGTACGATTGAGGTGGCGTCGACATCATCCTGAGTATTTTCGCTTATTCGTTTATGTAACATTGAATTATTGTACCTGCTAGATCGCCTTTTTCTGACAATTAATAACAATTCTTTACTTCTCCGGTATGATATTTCATTGAACTTCTAAACTGTTAACCAAAATTTTGCAAGAATTTAAATTACTTTGAAAATCAGGATAATATTGTTTTATCTCAGCTATGACAAAATCTGGAAGATCTAACAAACGAGAGTTCATTCTCGAATTTATTGAGTTAAATTCACAATGAAGATTGCACTGTATTTTTGGGGGTTAATTCTATGAATCAAAAATATGATACCTACCATAGTAGTGAGTGGGTCGCACTTATAGAACGTGGCAAATATCAGTAGACCGCAATATGAGCATAGCAGAACTACTAAAGCAATTCCCAAGAAGAATATCCATAGAGCCCTTGAAATAATCACAAACAATTGTTGTCTAACTGGGAAGATAATAATGCAATAAAAGTATGTAATAAAATCTTATCAACTCCAAAAAGTAGTTCTCAGGAACCAAAGTAAGTCTGCCGAGTCGACTGTAGATGTGCTGGCTCAACGATACCAAGTTGTGTTTTAATATAAATAAAAACTGCCAATAACAACCAACGTTATGTCTGACAGTTGATAACTTCAAATAACTGTATGAATAGATACTGTTCGATTGATATTTAAAAGAACAAGACATTTAACAGCAATACTGATTTTCCGAGAGTTAATTAACAATTCAAAATTTTTGGTTGGGATATAAGTTCAAGTACCTAAATGTTAAGTAACGCTCCATCTGAGTTGTTTTGTTCCAAATACACTACTTCTGAAAATTGATAGAATCAAAGCATTATACATTACCTTCCAGATATAACTACCTACCATGAATATTATTTATATTTCAGCTTACCTTCTTGAAAATTCAAGACCCGGTAGTGAGAGGTACCTTTGAATCATATTTTGGTTAACACCAGCACTTTGTAGGGTATAAACGAATCCACCAATGACTAATGACCATAGTGTATGTCTAGATCTGGGATCGGGATCGAAACTTGAAATATTATAATAAAGATTTTTTTAAAGAGCATAACAGAAGTGTAAAGAACATACAAAGCTCACACTAGTTCATCATTCGATAGAAGTATACCAATTTATATTAAAAATAAATGTCTGTGAAGCTTACTTACTTTGGACCCTCTATTCTATCACTGTCCCAATTTCTCTGAAGAACGTACCCAAATCCACCAATGTCAATCGTACCTTTGATGATTACCAATAAAATAGCACCAAACATAATCACAATTTGTATAACGTCTGTCCACACCACTCCCTTCAATCCACCCTATAAATCACATCCTTACTGTGTAGTAATCATGCTATCAGGTACAACATGCTATTTTCCATTTATGTAAACTAACATTCAACAAGCGAAAGAGAGAGATCATGTTAAAATGTAAAGAAATAGATCATGGAAGGAATTTTGAGGCTGATGAAATGCGATGGAATCATTCCTTATGAAGCGCATGCTAAATATTTGTTTTTTATTTGTAAGTTTTTCATCGGGATTATGTCGTTTTTTGAAGGGGTAGATGTTTAGTAAGATTATAGTATTTTCTAATTCACTTCTGATTCGATAGACAATTCTGTGTTCTTCGCTTTATTTCTCTTTTCTTGTTTTCTGCAAGAAATTAAATATTTTGAAGTTTGCTTCAATTATTGATGTCAAATATGCATCTACAAAACGAAACATTACAGACCGCTCCAACAACTTGAGCTATGACGATATTGTATGTTTGTTCGCACATTTTGCATCGTAAAGATGCACTGATTTTGATCATTGCAAAGGGAAGTACTGAAAAATAGTCTCATTTTAAAATTTTCAAAAACGAATATATCCTCTCCTCAAAAAAATCACCAAGAAAGACTGGAGGAATTATTTTTTCAAATATTAAGAAATGTATGCAACAGGAATCAAGAGAAGCTCATTTGTGGCAACAATTGAATTAGATATAGGGAAATATAAAATTGCTGTCGCTATATTTTGAAATCATTGAATAACTGATGAATCTCTCAAAAATATGAAACAAATATCTTTGTAAAATCCGATTAGTAATTTAGTAATTTTAATTTTTAAATACTCAATTGGCTGCGGAAATGTTGGATTTTTCGAAACTAGAACGGAAAAATCTTACTTCTCCCAACTTAATGCCCAAATAGCTATTGTTTACTAAGTATTACTTCCATAGCAATGATACACCGCATCAAAAGGAACTTGATTATCCTATTTAAATTGAAAAATACCACAACTAAATAAAAAACTTTTTACCGAATTTTACAAAATCTTGTTTGCAATGCGTTGTTGGGAACAGTATCTTTTTCCGATCACGATGCCTCTAGAACGGAAAAATCTTTCTTTTCCCAACTAAATGCACAAATAGGTTTTCTGGAACTACTGCTCACATACTATTATTCTTAGAAGAGACAAAACATGTTTCAGTCGCCCTTCTGAAAATGTGTGATCAAGATAACGCATAGTAACAAAATTGTAGATAGTGACTCATATTTTCAACATAGACCTTTGCGATCTGAGGGGAAAGGAAACCGAAGATTCATAGGAGTGAGGCTATTATTAAAAATAATAATAATGCTTTATGAAATCCCTATCCGCACCCCCAAACATGAGTCACTATCTACAATTTTGGTAGTATGCTTTAGGTATAGCAAGAACACGCCTGGACCAATTGATGATTTAATACCAATACCAGTGCTTACGAAATTTTGAAATGAACTGTTTCAATGGAGTTGCTATATTTAATATATTTAGAGTCGAATTTTAACAAAAGTAAGTAGAATAATATTACGCACGTTGTGTTTTTATTACATATTTGGAATATAGTGACTTGAAACGCTTCTTAAAAACACAAATAAAATTAGGTTAGAGACTTGTTATGTCGAACGGCTAAGATCTAACCCATTACTGGTGGATATGGATATGATCACAAATATTAATTAATTTAATAGGTATATGGAACATAACTCATATGGACGTTTTGCTGTTAAGTTATAATATAATAATATATACAATCAAATAATAATATTATTATAGTATCTTTATAAAAAAACATTGTATAAGATAACGTACACCTTTTCCATTTCCATTTCCAATAATTGTTCTATGTACAGCTTATTAAAGCTAAAGCCTATTTTCTTAACTTCCAAATATAGAGCTTTTTGAAATCTTAATATCAGATGATTCTTGTATGAACTATCGGTTAATAGCTTCTAAAGTAATAATATTTTTTCCCCGACATAAATTTTACATCCCTTAAATAATGCAGAGTATTCTTCGTAATTCGAATGCTACTACTGGAAACGCTGGCAGAAATATTCCATCAAAATTAAGAATCCGTTGCTCTGTTTGCCGCTTATAGGTTGCATAAATTACTTTGCAGAGCTATGAGGACCTCGGAAGCTTATTGTATTGCCTTAAATCGAGATCCTAAATCATTTTGAGAATAACTTACTACATAAGCATACGTTTTTTTGCACCAGAATATCCATTTTTGAAGTGTAAGCATGTATTTAATGACATATCTTGGATGGAATGCTTTATTTATTCTTTTATGACAAATAAGTATAAGAACTTTCTAATAAAAAATAAATTTAAAAAAACGCGTAAGTGTATGTTGGACTTGCACATGAAGAGTTTAGTAGGTACCATCATACAGGAACTGTCTACTTATTATGAGTAGGAACTATACAGCTATTATGAATATCAAGCAAAAACAAAAGTTTATTGAATGGGACCTCCTTGAATTTTCAACTTTATTTTATTTTAATTATTTTTTATTTGGTACAGCAGCTCTGGTATTATCCATTTACTTTTTGAAAATTTCATGTTAGTTACGGCAAGTATTAAAGTCGATAAAAAATGCCGAAAACATCACGCTTTTGTATGAGGGTCTTCTATATTTTTAATTTTATCCTATTTTTATTATTTGTTGTCAACAGCCTACCTATTACGGTTCATTAGATACAGCCCGCTGACAGACGGATGGGCAGATGGACGGAAAGTGGAGGCTCAGTAATAGGGTCGCGGTGATACCGTTTGGGTACGGAATCCTAATAAGCTTTAGGTAATCTAACATTCAACTCAAACTATCAAAACATTAACCATTTATATTTGGATTTTTTTCACCTGGATTTAATGCGTGCAAAATATCACAAATTGTGACATTATCATCATACTCTTTTAATAGTAGTTTACAGCATGCAAAAAAATCACGCTCCAACTAAAAAATCTATTCTTACCATTGATGTGTAAAAAATGCAAATAATGCATACGATAGGTGTAATAAGGTGAACATTAACTCCAGTTACTGAAAACATACTTATTTAATAAACGATTAACTTATATTTGTATAAAGTGTAAATATTGTTTATCACCTTGATTAAAAGCTAGAGCTGGAACATAAATTACTAGAGGTAGCCAAGCCACCATTCCTATGGTAAACAAAACAGATCCAAACAATCGCACTCTCTTATCAAATCTTCTTTCATGGTACTGTCAATATAAATCAGATAAGATGAATTATTTGAATTAATGGGAAGATATTTTTCTCGGTATTATTCATTGAAATTTAACAGAATTAGCAAGAAAAACTTGTGATATTTAGATATTCTGTGGCTAATTGTCACGTGACACAAGCAGACCAGCACTTACCTCATAGGTGGAAGTCAATTTGAGACCCTGGAATACAGGAAGATAAATCTTCGACATGATAAAAGTTGAAATGAAAAATCCACCAATTATATAAGTGTACTGGATGCCATATACATATATTTCTGTCGGAATACCAAGAAGTGATATGCCACTCACCCAACTGGAAGAGATTTGCGTTAAAAAGTAGATAAAGCCACTACAGATGGGTGTGCTTGTCTTAATACCTACATCAATGAGCATAAAGAAACGCTCAATAAATAAATAAAAAAATTAAGACCGACTCCATTAAATGTTGCACGAAAGAGTATAAAATTTTAACACTTAATATAGGAATCATACATATTTTGAAGTTCAGTTAAAATTTTGTAGTTATAAAGTAAATAAACAAAACTAGTGATTTTGTGGAGTTCATTAGAAAATTAAAAAAAAAGTTCTTAGAGGACATTTGAAATGATAGAGCTAATAAAATAATGAATAAAACAAGTATAAGTAGCTCGATGGACTATCAGATGTTTGAAGATCTACAAGACATACCAATTTCAAATTTTGATTGTAGCCATACTCAACTTCGATCAAAATATTTGCAGTATTACACTGGTGTCACATAGGTATCACACATCAATTTCATTATTTCAAATGGCATATAGCTACCTATTTTATTTTATTTTTGACACCCAAAATGTCCTATATGTATCAGACAATTCTTAAGATATTAATTATGAGAGTATTATTGTCCCATAGACCTTATATACATATTTTCCGCCAAGACAGATAAATCTAAAGATATGTCTAATAGACTGATTATAAAAAGAACCAAAAGTCAATTTTCTTATACGTAACATACGGTATATATTTGATAAATAAATAGGGTAAAATATTCGTGATCTTTTGATTTAGATAGTTCTATACCTATCTCTTAGCATTCATTGTTTATTTACATATTTTCTAAAATATTTTTTTAATGGCTGATACACAGATCATTTTTATTTTTAAAAATTACCATGATCCAGACAGCATAGTTTTGGCCCTCAGAATCATTTTTTAAGTGACTTTCGGGGCTCCGCGCACTACACTGTAAGACGCTAAAATTGGGAAAATGTAAGAGCCTATTACTAGTATCCGTTTAGATAATATTCCATCAAATGTTAGATAGGTGATATCAAAGACATGATTTCTCAGTTCCAGAAAAGTAGTTTTGTTAACTTGAGTATATACTTATATCCTAATTGGTTTCTTGGGGTTAGGGATCAGTGATTGAAAATAAAAGTTGTTTATTCTATCATCGTCAAAATTGTAATACAAAACGTTTCGACCGACTATGTGGTCTTTTTCAAGTTTAGATAAAACGGTGGGGTAACACTCATCATCCATCATTTTGAAAAACTCCAGAATTTCAGAACCAGCGTGTTATAGACAACTAAACATCACAAGAAGAAGAAAATAATACCTATGTATTCCTTGTCAGGTATAATTAGTGATTTTCATGATTTCATGATATGTTTGTGTTACAAATTTGATTTCATACTCATCTCAGATATAAAATATTAATAAGTAGTAAAAGATAATCCCAAAGTTGCCATTTTTTATAATAAAAACTGGAATTTTCAAAATATCATTTTTACTTTTAGACAAAAATGGTAAATACAAAAATAATCAAAGAATGTTATGAGACACGTTTGGGACCATCAAACATCAAAAGATCAGGAATATTTATCTCTACTCATTTATCAAATAATATAAAAAAATTTACTTATGGCTTCTTTTTACAACCACTCGCAGACATATTTTTGGACACCCAGTATAAAAATTAATGCAGTTCATACATAATATCAGTTGCCTTAACTCTTTTTCATGAAATTTCTATAAATTTGATATACCATTGTAAATAGATTTAAAAATTATGATTGATGATTGATATGTTTTTGCGGAAAGACGACTTCAAAATAATTAATAAGTATCTTAAGAATGGTATGATATGGGTATAAGACATTATCAACAACAAGTACCATCAAATTGGATATTCTATTAAAAAAAATTAGATATAGGATAAGTATGCCATTTGAAATAATAAAGTTGAGCGCAATGCTAAGCATAATTTGATTCGATTGAAGTTAGTTGACTATAGCTGCAACCAAAATTTGAGATTCGTTTGTAGATTTCATAAACGTCTAATAGATTTTAGAATGTATCTAGAATATATGGAAGAGAATTGAAAAAAATGATCCATTCCCTTCTCTTATCTCCGAAACTACTTTTTCAACAACTTTGAGAAAAGTATGGAATCCATTTTAAACGATACTTGACCAATTAACAGGAATATTTAAACGTTTTGCATGATTATGTCAATTACCCAAAAAATCTCTGCCATCTAGTTCGTGAGATTTTTTTTATTAATCGAAGACTCATACTCATAACCACAGAACACAGTTGCAAACAGTTTGAAAATGGTTCTAACTTGTGCTACTGCCTGAACACCATTATAATATCGTGATTATATGGGAACATGTCTTTACCTGAATCATCTGAAATTGCATAATATTGATACATACCTAATTTGTTACTATTATATTTTATTGATCAATATTGAATGAAATGTACAAACTTAAATAAATGTACATAATGATCACAGCAAATTATTGAAATAAATTGAAAATTTCCGGATTATTCATCAATTCTCAGTATTGGTGTATTTCGATCATTCTTAGTTGATTTTCTTACATTTTCAATAAAGCATATTATTTGGCTCTTCAGGCGAATGCCCTTTGAAATATTTATAAAATAGAAAATGAATGGATTCAGGTTGGAATTGAATCTAAATCATCATCCGACCTGATGATATTGACAAGATTATACAAAAAATCTCACCCAATGTTATAAACATATCACAACTAATTCCCATCTTACTCTAGCAAATACTGGTTTTCAAAAGGCTAATAAAAATATTTTTTTGGATCGCTCGATATAAATTTAGAATAGGTTTGACTAAAGTAATTGTTCTTTATATTCTATGGCTACCTACCTGGCAATAAGTGACAAGGCTATGGGACCAACGCTCATGCTTCGACTTCCCACCAAATATTCTTGTGAATTCTGCGACTTGTTCACCAAGCCGAAATAAAGACCGACTGCCAGACATATACCCAAAGAGAGTATGAACATAAGATAATCTGTCCATCCGAAGCGCTGCATCGACTGCCCAACATCGTTAACGCCCATAAGAATTTGGTCGCCCGTCATAATGGTCGTAGTTTTTGATCAAGGCTTTGTGAATATGGGTCTGAAAAACTACGTTAATGATAAATAGCCCGAAATTACAATAACATATCTGTTTTGCGAAAATATTTCAATAGAAAAGCTTTTATATTCAATAAAAAGATGTGCTTGAGGATGCAGTTATGTATTGAATAAAATACTTCGAGTTAAACCGAGCTTTCGAGAACGTTTGTGCTCTTCTTCAGGGCAAACTACAAATCGTTACAAAATTATTTCAACGACAGTGAATTTAGAATAAATTAGCTAAAAACACGAAAGATTTCACAGCAATCAATTACAAATGTCATTATTTATATTTATTTGTATGGTAACATAATAAGTTAGAAAGTATCTAAGTCTAGTTGATAAAAATGGATATTTATGAATGGTTTTTATATGTTTGTAGCTATTTGAACAAGGAGTACATTCAAATAAGAATTATTATTTAAAAAAGCATGTAATTTAACAATATTATATAAATATATATATATACCCATACATAGACTAAACTACTTTGATTCTTGGGCTTGAACTGACCGTTCAAAGGAAAAAAAATCATATTGTAATGTTACCCAGACCCATGCCATTGCGCTATGTGAGGTTCTCTGACTCACTATTGTGGAACACAGAACACTAACCTAGCACCCAAAATATCTTCCATTCGCATCATTGAGGTCTACCTCAACGACTCCCATCGATATCTAACCTAACCTATTTACTCTATGGTCGATATACGTCGGAGCTTTCGAAAAGCATCGTGGCGTCTTATTCGATAGATTTAAATAAGGCAACAAGAGCACGGCAAGCCAGTTAAACGTGCCAACCAGTGAAATAAATATTGCGATATAAATTGTAAATAGTTAGTTAGGTAATAGTGAGCAGTAGTGTATATAAATTGTAGGAGATGTGACATCTTCCTTATATAAAATAAATAGACTTTATTAATCAGTCTGTACGTGAATTTCTATCCACATAAGAACAAAGAACATTACAAATGGTGTCAGGTGTGGGGTGGATAGGAATTGTTCGACATCAAAATAAATAAATAAAAGACATTATTAATGGAGCTGAAGGTCTCGGACCTTAAAAGAGAATTGGAGGAGCTTGACGAGGATATTACTGGAAGGAAGAAGGAGCTACAAGATAGACTTCGAAAAAGACTTGTTGAGGAAGGTAAAGACCCAGAAACTATTCAATTTAACTTATGGGTTTCGAAAGAAAGGAAAAGAATATAAGACAAGTGCAACTAAATATAGAAATTAGAACAGCAAGGAGTAAATTTGGCGCAGAAACTAGAAAAACAAGAAGTATGTTTAAAGCAAGTACAAGTGAGCTTAGAGCAGAAATTGGAACAACATGAAATAGAGTTGACGCAGAAATTAGAACAACAAGAAGAAAAATTAGAAAGGAGATTTGAGAAACGATCAGAAGAAAATTCTAGAAGTTTGGTAGAGAAGTTCCTAGGTAATTTTGGAATTCTAAAACAACAATTAGAAGCCGAGGTAAATGAACTGAAGCCGGGAAAATTGCACTGGAACCTCATTTTGATGGGAACACATCTTGGGCAATGGGCAATTTACCTTCTACAGTTCGAAGCAGCTGCCAAGGTAAATGGATGGTCATCTAGTGAGAGAGTCACAGCTTTGACATTTTCTTTACGAGGAGAAGCGACAGATATTTTGCAAAAATTGTCACTGGCGGAACAAGGTAGTTATGAGCAACTTGCCAGACGTTTGGAAATGAGGTACGGTCAGGCTCAGCTTGAACACGTCTTCCATTCTCAATTGAGTGGTCGCTGCCAGCTGTTGAACGAATAACTACAAGACTTCGAAGCAGGCATAGCTCGCCTTGCTCGTCTGGCATATCCAACGGTACCAGAGAATGCTCGTCTGGCATATCCAACGGTGCCAGAGAATGTTATGGCGTTCCAAGCATTCTTGTACGGGCTTCGTGATGGTGAAACGAGGCAATCCTTAATACTTGCTCGTACTTTACTCTTGGTGGATCCACAGGCTAGCGCACTAGAATACGAGGCCACAAAGAAAAACTGCAAGATCCAAGTTCGCGCACGGAGGATAGAAGAGGGCAAATTCCAGGAGCCATTCGAAGAAACAATGAGGAGAGTAGTGAACGAATCCTTAGCAAAGAAGAGAGACAGAGAAATTCGATGTTGGAATTGTGGTCAGCCTGGTCATGTCCGAAGTCGCTTTAAGAAAATGAAGGTCATGAAACCGCAATCTGAGGCGGAACACTAAGTCGGGTCGAAGAAAAGAGGCGATCATCACCTGTGTCCAGAAGGCCTCAACAAAGATTGCTCAAGTGGCATCCATGAAGCATCAGGTATTCACCTGTGAATGGTTTCGTAAATGGTAAACAAAAGTTACTACTTCTGGATACGGCAGCGACGAAAACCATTGTGAAACCATCTAGTTGGAGACTGCATACTGCTACGGGTGACTCTGCGAAAATCAAGCTTTGGTAGCAGACATAGAGGACGAGGTGATAGTTGGAATGGTCATCATGGGCTTGAATGGATTCCAACTGGACTTGTCACGTGGCGTTAACCAAGTCAATGACGAGGAGGTTATTCTTCACCACCGACAAGAAGAAGCTGCCAGAGTAATAGTATCCGAAGAGGCTATGATACCAGAAAAAAGTGAGGTGGTTGTAGAAACTGGAAAGGGTGTTTGAATCACAGATGGATGAACAGGGTCAAGGAAGGGACACAACTAGGATGGTGTTCTTCGGTTATTAAAGAGCTCAGATGTTACCGCTGAAACCCCTGCTCGGTTATCTGATAAGCTTTCTGAATTACTGGCTACATCATCAAAGGGATTGAAAATCGAACTTTGTAAGAAGACGTATACTATTAGTTCACTGACATAACACTAGGGTCATAAAATGTATACACGTTCGCGCATACCTTCCTTTTATATTTATATCTTTATTGCGACCGAAACTTGGCAACGTAGCATATTCTATTTTTAGCTTTGAACTACGAATATGGTTTTATCGGTCTCTGCTACTGTGGAGGTAGTATTCTCTGCTGCTACTACTTTTTAATATACAAGGTGGGAGATTAGAGCGTATACGGATCATTACCGGATTATTGTAAAGATTAGGAGAAAATGTTTATAACTTATTTTAAAAATTATACAATATAAAAATATTTTCCATCATACCGAGTGTTTCCAAATAGTTGGAACTGTACACAACTTTGTTTTTTCTTATAGAATGTCTATAATTTTAGCTTATTTTTCAGATCAAAATGGAAAAATAATGTCAGTTTATTAATATGACTTTATGTTTATAGCTAATATTTTATGAAATAATAATTATTTTCTGGAAAATGTTGACAGATAAATAACATAATTTAAAAATTGATATCTCTGAGACTAATTAAGATTAAGAGTTGAAATTTTTATGGGCACTGCTCCATGTCGAGTAATATATTACGGTTAATTTATATGGCCTTGATATTATACCGGGTGTGCTCAAAACATATTTGCATAAGGTTTTGATAAAATCAGCTATAACTATTTTTTTTTCAAATAGGATGGTATAATTTTGACACTGCCGATGGAAAGATCGGATAATTTTATATGGGGATAACTGAACATTTAACTAGGCCTAATAATGATTTTCCAGAAATATTTACGATTCTGTAATTATTTAATAGAATTTCGTAAATTAATGAGGTAGGCCTTGGACTCATGACTAAAATTAGGTTGTCAGTTTGATAATTAAATAATCAATCGTATAAATAAAATTTGATAAATTTAACTCAAGCAATGGTAAATTAATTAAATAAAAACAGAAAATAACTGAATAAATATAACAGTCTTAAATTAGCCTTATAAATGTTCAAAATGGTTACCATTTACATTTATACATAAGTTGACATGTCTAATAAATGATGGTTTCGTATTTTGCAGCATCTTAGTTGTAATTGACCTGAATGCATTGGTAAAATTAATTTTCATACTGTCTCGGTCAGAGGGGGCTACTTGTATACAATATATTTGACATAGCCCAACAAGAAAATAGCATAAGGTGTAAGATCAGTTGATCTAGGAGGAAAGGGAACTGGTCCTCCTAAACCAATCCAACGTGCTCTGTAGCCTCTTTTCGGTAGAAGATCGTCCTGATTGGTCTCGCCCAAAACATAATCCATGTCTTTCAATTCTTCTTGAGTAAAATTCATATTTTAACAATTTTTATGCTGTTGTAGTATTTGCTGATAAGAAATGTGAAAATTGTTGATGACAAACTGGCAAATTAATTTATATTGTCATTCAGTCCAAGACATACATGTGATTTACAAAATTCTATTAAATAATTACAAAATCGCAAATATTTCTGATAAGTCATTATCAGGCCTAGTTAAATGTTTAGTTATTCCCATGTAAAATTATCCGATCTTTCCATCGGCAGTGTCCATTTGAAAAAAATGAGTTATAGCTGATTTTATCAAAACTTTATTCAAATATGTTTTGAGCACATTCGGTATAATATCTAGGACATAAATTAACCGTAACATATTACTCGATAGTGATTAGTGTCTATAAAAATTCAACTCTCAATCTTAATTAATCTTAGCGATAATAATTTTTAAATAATGCTATTTATCTGTCAGAATTTTCAGAAAATAATAAATATCTCATAAAATATAAGCTATAAACATAAAGTCATATTATGAACTGACATTATTTTCACATATTTTTTTGATCTGAAAAATAAACTGAAATTATACAAAATTCATAAAAAAAACAACTATTTAGAAATCTCTCCCTCTCTCTCTCTCCGTAGCACTACAACCCTGGGTGGGTCTTGGCTGACTTTACGATTTGCCTCCACTTGTTGCTGTCCATCATTAGTTCTGGTCGTTTGACATTTAGGGTCCGTAAGATCGCTGCAATATTGTCTGTCCACCGCATTCTTGGTCTTCCTAGCGCCCACTTTCCTTCCGGGGTCTCTTCCCAAACCAATCTGACGACACGTTGTTCCTGTCTCCTAACATGACCAGCCTATCTTAGTCTTTCTGCTTTAATTAATTTCACGATATCTGGCTTGTTGTAGAATTCTTCCAATTCCCTGTTAGTTCTCATTCGGTACACATGTGTGGTGTTGTCCTTGATTGGTCCGTATATCCCTCTTATAATTCTTCTTTCATCAATCCTCAGTCTGTTTTCATTTTGTTTTGTCATAGTCCATGTTTCGCATGCATACCTATGTCATTATAGGTCTTATAACTGAATGATAGATTCTTATTTTTGCTCTTTGTGGGTAGGTACTCTATAATTGGAAAACTAGATTTGTATTGTTTATGCTTGTTGATGTATGTAAGTTCAAAATTCCATCTAGCAGAATTAGTCAAACATCGTTTCCGGTATCAGTTGATTAACAAATTTCATGAGCTTCTGAGTCAGAGCACTAGAAAACTGCAAGATTGTTGCCTCTATATTTTGAATCCACTGAATTTGAACGTTTTTGATGTCCGATGAACCATAACAATTGGAAATAAACATTTTTATCAGAAACCAAGATTCATTATTCATTATATGGCGCAATAAAAAATACAAAATAATATTAATTCTATTAGTCCACTACTTTTGAATTGCACCCAAAATTCTTTTGACTTTTGTTTACCTACACCAAAGCTACCAGTACCTACCAATTTACCTAATATTATTTTGTATTTTTCAGATTGACATCTGAAAAAAAATATTTATTAGCATGTATCTTATTTTCAAATTTAAGTGAAGTTTGTGCTGCAATAATTTTCAACAATTATTTCGATATTAAGTAAAAGACAGTCACTCTTCTCAGTACATATTATAAACATAGATCTCAATGTTGCTGTTATTAAAGCATCAATATATTCAAAATTTATTAGTTACATTCCTTATCCTACGTTTGAAATTAATTAAGAAGAAAATAGAATAGAATAAAACTAACATGAATGAACAATTTTATTTTTAGTTTCAATGGATATGGCCCCTAAAAAAATAAAGAAAATACTGAAAATCAAGACTATAACTTGGAAGATACTGTTTTGCCAGTGGTAGGTAGTTTGCAGGTTTTTAACAGTGCTTCAAAATAAAAAAGTCTCAAATATTATATTATTATTAAATATGTATTTTTTTTTTCAAAAACAATGACTGACTGTTGGGCTGTAACTCAAAAACCGTTGAAAATCTTGAGAAATGTCCAACTTGAAGGTCTAAGGATAAGACCTTTTCTTCAATTTGGCCGTCTCAGATTTTAGATTTTGGAAAAAATCGCCTATCCCTATTTGAAGAGGATTTTGAGGAAAAAAATACATATTGGATTCCTAAAATTTCTTATGGGACCATTTTTCAATTTGACTCTTTCAAACCAAAAAGAATCAAAATATTTTTTTTGAAATATTTTTTTGTATTCGCATTGGACACAAGCACCCTATATTTCAAAAAAGAGATTCAAAATGCATTTCTAGAGTTATCAAGATTCAGTTTTCTACAAAAGTCAGACCTGTAAATATCACGGTCAATTTTATTAATGGACATGATCGGACAAGTAGTTTTGAAATGGCCGCAGTCCAAACTTTTTTATAATAGAAACTTGCACAAATATTAGAATATCTCGTATATCTAATAGCCTAACTTAACCTTATTCCTCGAAAAATAAAGACTTATTGGTATTCACTCTTTTAATATTGTCAGTTCGTGTGGATAAGCAGCAGCAACAGCTAACCTAATAATTTTGTCTGATTCTTTGCTTTATTGTTTAAAAGTGATTTGGCTAATTTTTACACAAACAAACCAAATATCTAATGAAATCAGGTTTTTTTTGTGAGGTTAGATTCGTTGAATAAGATAAATAAGGAAAGCATAAACAGAGACAACCATCCTTAAATAGGTAAACTATTTGTAAATAGAGGAAGGCAGTATTTTATTATGGTTCCCTTATTACTATTTTTTATTGCGCATGCTTAGCTGTCATCTTAAGGACGACCATAATAAGGCCTTTACCTTATAGCGTTTCCAATAATTCCCTTATAGTCTATTTATTAAACCAGTTGTATTATGGTTGTTATCCTGGAAATCTGAAACGTCATATCACGGACTCGGAATTGATTAGAATTTGCTGGTCGCTAGTCATAGTATTAAAATATTTGACATAAATGAAACTAATATCACAGAGTTTTATTGTGAGTGGGTCGTACCTAATAATAGTTATCGTGAAAATTAGACCTGCAAACTTGACAATAGGCATATATTTCAATGATAAATCGAACAGACAACTCAAATTGAATGAGTGAAGAAGCTGTCATTGTATACATTTCCTTTATAACTTTCCAGCATATTTAATCGTATCTTACTTCTTATAGGTCGAGCTATTTACCAGAATCACTAAGTGTTCCAATTTTTCACAAACGAATTTTTTCTAAATCTGGCAACGTTGCCGAACGCAATAAACCGAGTATATGATGCAGCAATGTTGGTTAGATGAACGGACGCAATAAAACATGCTAAACGAAATTGGATTTCTGTAATTCTATCATTATATTTGGGACCGTAATTTAATGATTAACGAGTATTCACCATTAGTTTCTTGCTATCTCAACGTTTTATGGGTGACGCAATAAGGTTGGGATTCTTAAGAACGCAATAATAATAGCTGGATCTATATATATATATATATATATATATATATATATATATATATATTATTCTGTAGCAATACTGCACCTGATATATTCTTGATTATTAATGCTGGTTGCTTGATTTAATAGAAGATTCGAAGTGTTTTCCGAAATCACTTTACTTTTTATACTACTGTATGAAAGCTACCGCTATTAGTATGATTTCACACAAGTGACCATTCTCTTCTTACTTGTAAACTACTACTTAAGGTATTTAATAAAATTATATCTCTTTATAGTTTTCTGAATTCAAGAAGTTGAAAATAACTTCTTTAATTATTATTATTAATCTTAGCCATTCTAATTGATTAGACAATGCTGTTTCGTACGTATGGAAATGTACAGCCACAATTCAATATAAAGACTTAAAGAGATAATGTGACCAATTTTACAATTACACCTACTTGTACCCGAAACATAATCACATAATCAAGAGTAAAATAAAGAAGTAATAGAATAACAAATCTTCAAGGTGGCACTCTATTCAGAGAATAGCTGTCATATATGAAGAAAGTTTATCACCAACTACTACACCGTTTCACCGATCGCTTTGAAAATTAAACTTAGTATACTTAGATGTTTGAGCATTGGAAATATTCAATATCCACTTTGTTGTAACTTGCAGCAAGATGGCACAACAGAGCTTCATATCGACATCCTGTTGAATGTGTTACTCCCAAAAACTTCTCCCTAAGGGGGTAAAGGTGGCATTTTTTTCAACAACTGAAAATTTGAGACGACAAAATTAAAGATGAGATCATATCCGACAACAGTTTATATTTGATTTTTTTTTAAATCATTGGTTTCCGAGTTACAGCAGTGGTAAGCAATATGTGTGTTTCTACTATGTGGAGGGGCAGTTTTTTTGAAAATTGAAAATATGAGACAGAAAAATTGAAGAAGAGATTATATGTAGCAATATTAAAATTGGCCATTTCTTTTAAAAATGTACAGTTTCCGATTTACAGCAGTGGTGAAGTCTGCAATATGTGTATTTCCTTGATATTTTGAAATCTTTGAATAGGCACATGCAGAGTATCTTCCTTAAGGAACATTGAAAGATTCTAATGACTAATGATACACTGAAAAATGTAAAAATATTAGTGGGAATACTGAAAAATACAAAGTAATAGTAATTCCTAATTAATTAAGTTGGTGCCAAAAGTCTTCTATCAACTACAAGAATATACAAGGTGTGCTATTCAAATAAAGATATACATACCTTCGTTTTATTCTGTAGCAATACTGCACCTGATATATTCTTGATTATTAATGCTGGTTGCTTGATTTAATAGAAGATTCGAAGTGTTTTCCGAAATCACTTTACTTTTTATACTACTGTATGAAAGCTACCGCTATTAGTATGATTTCACACAAGTGACCATTCTCTTCTTACTTGTAAACTACTACTTAAGGTATTTAATAAAATTATATCTCTTTATAGTTTTCTGAATTCAAGAAGTTGAAAATAACTTCTTTAATTATTATTATTAATCTTAGCCATTCTAATTGATTAGACAATGCTGTTTCGTACGTATGGAAATGTACAGCCACAATTCAATATAAAGACTTAAAGAGATAATGTGACCAATTTTACAATTACACCTACTTGTACCCGAAACATAATCACATAATCAAGAGTAAAATAAAGAAGTAATAGAATAACAAATCTTCAAGGTGGCACTCTATTCAGAGAATAGCTGTCATATTGTTAAGAATAAGAATAATATCAATACTATGTATTTATATTATTTTTTACTAATAATATAAATTAAAATTTGGTAGTTCATTGAGGGTAATTTCCAGAGCGAATGCTCCGATTCTGAAAAATATTTCACTAATAATTAACTCCATCATCCCCAAGGGCTACAGGCTGTAAATTATATATTCATTGTTTGTTTTAGCCGATCTGATAGGGTTTTGACCGACGAACCCCGAACGGAGGAGGTGTACAATTCGACTGTGTGCTTCTTTTTTTTGAGATCAACAAAAAAAACTCGAAGTCTTCTCCACAGTTTATTATTAAGGATTAATTAATTACTGAGACATGTTTCGAGATTGTACAATCTCATTTTCAATCGAAATATAGAAATTCTGTAACAAATTAAAAGGAAAATTATGTAGTTAAAATACAAAATGGTGGATAGAATACTCACATGGCTATGAAATTATGAAAATTAAGAGAAGAAAAACATTATGTAAACGATCCCCAAAAATATTTGAAAATAAAAGAAATAACTTATACGTTATGAAAATGAAATTAAAAAATTAAAAATTAAAAATATTAAATAAAGTCACATTCTAAAAATAAAAAATAAAAATAAGAAACGAAATTCTACGTCCGGTCACATGTCCGAGTATGATTGTTCGTGCCCGGTGACTACATGGTCAGCTGATGGTAAAAGAGAAATATTTCTGGTTGGGGATCGTTTAAATAGTTTTCCAATTACATCTAACTAGAGCCATCTAATGTTGGATAGTGAATATTTTGAAGTTTAATAATGAGAAAGATAATATAAATAGTAGAATACTGTAATATTTGACAAAGAATTATATACAAGAGGTTAGGAGAAGCACAACAATAAAATAAATGTTTATAAACAAGTTCAAAAGTCAAAAGTTTAAGGAGTTGAAAAACTGTATGCAGTCAAAGTTGCTTTGTTCATTAAGTGATATAGTTCGTGGGTTATTATTGTTGGAATTGATCTCGAAAATCTCAAGAATGTTCAACAACCGGCCTTTTGGAGCATGGTATAATATTTTAACGTCATTGTTGATCAGTGGCGGCTTGTGGTCGAAATGAGTGATGAGGCAAATATGTAATACCGGGAAAAATGCGCCGCAGGCAAAAATTTTTTCACACTTTCAAGGTCACACCCTAATAGGGGCATAATTCCAATCAAAATTAAGTTTTATTTTCTTTACGTTAGTTGCGCCCATGTCTCGGTGTTTAGCTACCAATATTGATTTCAAAAATAAGAAAGTTACGGGATTTGATCTTTACTCAATCAGAGGTGCATTTTAGGGAAGATGTGTACCTTAGAACTAGGTCAGATATTTGTTCCATAATTTTGTGACAATATTTGTTAAGAAAATGAAAATCTGTAAATACTTTTGTTTAGAAATGTTTGCGGTAGGATTCTTATTAATTTAAAAATAATTTAAATATATAAAAGTAAATTATTTGCTATTCAAAAGAAAAGAAAATAATCGGTAGCCTATACTAAAACAAAAAAATCTTATATATATAAATAAAACAAAAAGTGGTTAACAAATAAAACAAAATTCTGAGTGAGAACATACTAATTTGTGGAAGCATCTCGACAAGCAGCATACGATAGAGGTAAAACTATCTTTCTATAAAATGATGATCCTTGATTTGTGTTTTTATTTTTATTTTTTTTATTGAAATTTTTGCCGTATTGCTTAAAACTGAAGTGTTTCTTATGTAAGACTTTATTCTTTTAAGTGCCCAAAAACGTCTCTCTATGGATGCCGTTGATACCGTTAGAACGAGAACAACAGCGAAGCAAATCAGTTTAAAAAGATCTGGCATGCAAGATTTTAGACCGTTTTTATGCCAATATTTAAGCATGGCATAGGGCATAGGCAGTACCACAGTTAAAACTTTCAAATCTGAAAATCCAGTCATTCTTCAGACCTTTTCTCTACTATACGGAACAATATACATGGCCAGCCAAAATAATTAATTTTTTTCTAGACTTTCTGTCAGCCAATCGTATTTTTACCAATTATTAGTAAAACCACAACTTGTCACATAGGACATTTATTTTCTTTGATAATAATCAATTTTTCATCGTAGTTTAAGTGAGAAAATGACCACGTATTAATTAAAAAAATAACAATAGCTTTAAAATTTTAAATTTAAATTTGAATCGACTTTGATCCCATCTACTTGGGTAGTGTATCCCAGAAGTTCCATTTGTGTATAATTATACTAAACTAACATTTAATATTGCTAGGAACCGCGAAAGAAATTTAAGTAGATCATTAACACAAAGTTCAGATGAAACACCTAATCACCAAGTTACCATATTTTGAAGTTTTCAATAATAATTCTTTCGGGTCATAATAACACAACAAGGAAAAAAGTAAAAAAGAACTGTGGTTGAACTAATGTAACTCTTCTTTCCCTAAATAAAGAGTTTTATTACATAAGTATTATTAAAAAGCAAACCCTACAATAATCACATTTACATTACCATTATACACCATTTACCATAGACCTATTACCACAGAATCATAGATAAAATATTTATCACAGAAGAATTAACTATATAACATATTCTGTGTTATTACCCTGTAGCTACAGACCGTGTGTACAGACTACTGTTATCTATGTATCTCTGTCAGACGCGTTGTAATATGGTGCTGAGGCTAGCCTCAAGATGGTCCTTTTCTAGCACATTATATCCCGATCGCTAGCGCCGTGTTTTCTATCGACAGTGTTACGGTCTAGAGAGAAATAAGTGTATGCGTGATTCTGTAGGCTAGAAAGAAACAAATGAATATATGATGAGGCATCTCGCATCTCCCATTTCTCGATGTATGTGGGTAGCAGTAAATTGGACAGCGGTTTAATTTTTAAATTCGCGCCGAGGATAGCAATGATCAACTGGTCAGCGTTTAAATTTTATTAATATTATTTATTTTAAATAAAAATGCAAGGCATTACGATTAAAAAATGTGATGAGGCACTGCCTCACCTGCCTCATAGGACAAGCCGCCACTGTTGTTGATATTGAAGGTATGTTTATTATTGATTACATGATTAGCGAAAGAACTTTTTGAATTGATATGGTAATAAGGTGTTGTAAGAAACAGAGATTTATATTTATCTATTATTTTAGCGTGTTCATCTATTCTAATACTTATTTTTCTTCCAGTTTGACCTATATATTTGGCTGGGCAATCAGAACAAGAGATCTCGTAAACTCCGGATCTATCAAGAGGGTTGATCTGGTCTTTTTTTGGTTTGTGCGCGCCTTTTATATAGTAATCGTACTCCGGTTCTGATGATTTTTGATTCATTTGAAAGAGGAGGCTTGAGAAATGGTCCCATATTCATAAAAACGGGAATCCGACATCTCGTTCTCTCCGAAAACCGCCCCCGAAGTTTGGTGGAGGGGGCAAATTTTCTCGAAAATTGAAAATCTGCGGTAGTATAATTAAAGATAGGACAATATTCGGAAAAGTTTAATTTGAACATTTTTTTAAAAGAGTAATGGTTTTTGAGATGGAGGCATGTTAAATTCTCAAATATACCTCTTTTGCTATGTGGAGAGGGCGATTTCTGTCGAAAATTGAAAATCTGTTTGCAGTACATGAAAGACATAATTATTTGTAGCAACATTTATAATGAACATTTTATCCTTAGAGTTACGGTTTTCGAGTTAAATCGGTGTTAAAATGGTAACAACTAACATGCTTAAGCGTATTTCCTCAGCGATCTTTTGAGATCTCAATAAATATTTTTTTTGCCAAAAATTGGACCAACGTTATTAGTTGGTGCACTGAAAAGTATAAAATAATATTAATTCTATTGGTGCTGTTCCTTTTGAAGTACCAGCACCAATAGAATTAATATTATTTTATACTTTTCAGTGCACCAACTAATAACGTCGGTCCAATTTTTTGTAAAAAAATATTTATTTCACACTTTTGAGTGTAACATTAGTCACGAAAATCGTGCTTGCAGTTGTTATTATTGAGATCTCAGAACATCGCTGCGGAAATACGCTTGAATATTTTAGTTATTACCATTTTAACACCGATTTTACTCGAAAACCGTAATTATAAAGGGAAATAATTATGTCCATGTACTGCCCACAGATTTTCAATTTTCGACAGAAATCGCCCTCTCCACATTGCACATTTGAGAGTTTAACATGCGTCTATCTCGAAAACCGTTACTCTTTTGAAAAAATGTTCAATTTAAACGTTTCCGGATATTGTCCTATCTTTAATTATACCACCTCAGATTTTCAATTTTTGAAAAAATTTGCCCCCTCCACCCCCTTTGGTGGCGGTTTTCGGAAGGAAGGAGATGTCCCGATTTTATGAATATGGGACCATTTCTCAAGACTCTTCTTTCACATGAATCAAAAATGATCAAAATCGGAGTAAGATTACTATATGAAAGGCGCGCACAAACCAAAAAATAAAGCACACAGTCGAATTGTATACCTCCTCCGTTTGGGGTTCGTCGGTCAATAATAACAACTACAAGCAAAGAATATACGCGGGTAATAGGATAAGTACTATCTTCGTTGGTATTAGTGAACGTTCAACGATTTTCGTGGCTAATGTTACATACAAAAGTGTGAAATAAATATTTTTTTACAAAAAATGGGACCGACGTTATCAGTTAGTGCACTGAAAAGTATAAAACAATATTAATTTATTGGGGCTGGTACTTGTGAAGTTGGTGCCAAAAGTTATCAATCTACCTGCAACAGCACAACTTCAAAAGTAACAGAACCAATATAATTAATATTATTTTATAGTTTTCAGTTGCAGTGCACTAACTGATAACGTCGGTCAAATTTTTTGTAAAAAATATTTTTGCCAAACAAGTCAGAAAACATACCAGATGCTCAGATATGATCTTTCATAGAAAATTTCTTGTGTACTTTCTTGATATTGAATTTCTCAAATTATATAACTCTATCTGTTTTAAAAGGATTCTTGCAAAGTTTGATGTAAAACTGAATTTTCTAAGGTGCTATTACATATATTTCGATAGGATGTCGAAGTCTCGAGGAAAACGGGTATTTGGCTTTACGGGTAATTCCTTATAACAAAACTAGTAGATTTTCAGATGTTAACATTTATACAGATTTGGATAGTCTATTTTTTGTAAATTCAACATAACTTTTTTTGAAGAGGCAGATTTCATTTCCTGCGTAATATATTAATACAGTGTTTACTGTCTAGTTTATAACTTCAGAAGAGATAAATCAATGAAAATACTAATACCTACCTACCTTGTCAACACCGTAGGCTCCTCATTCACTAAAACTCCAATACGACACTTTAAACATGTATCTGCTAAAGTCGTCCACTGCAAACTTTCTCAAGCTCAACACCCTCTTCAAGCCTTGCTTGAGGCTGTTTTTCATTCTCCTCAATTCGACCATCAGCTGAGTTAAATTAGCGGTTTTAAATTGGTGTCAAATTGTTAAGCTAAATGTAGTGTGGTAGTTGCAGCTATAGTTACTAACTGACTAATATGGTACCGACTATAACAATGTGTTCGTTCGAGTATTAGTTCGAGCTCGTGTGCTCAAACGGCGGATGAATCGTATTTATCTCGAATTAGAGCCCCACTTACTACCTAATTGGATTTCTTAAATAAGTAAGATAAAAGCTGGAGGTATTCTTGATAGATTGTTTAGTTGAATAAGAAATGTGTGTATATGCACGTGAAAAATATTTTTTAACATTTAACGAGTTATGTTAAATCTATATAAAAATGGAAAAATAAATTACGTACCCAAAATTTTCCATATGATGCTTCCAATAGTTCACTATTGTATTTATTGCACTGGCACAAAAATTATGATTTTATAATTGTGTGACTCAAACAACATTGTAGTAGTCACAAAAAAAATATTGTGAACTTGTGCTAGCGATGAATTATCAATAGGTATATATATATATATATATATATATATATATATATATATATATATATATATATATATATATATATATAGTACCTACAAAATTGTTTTTATAAACGTTGTGCAGGGTTAAATCGATTCCATTTTAAAAATATTTTCAAAGATGACCGACTTTCGGTTATACCGGAAACTAACCATCTCTTGGTTATTTTGAATAGAACACCCGGTATTTTTTTTACATTTTTAAATACCTTGTGAAAAATAAATGTCAGTTTGTTAGGCATTTCTGGGGCATAAGTCTGAAAGTTTCAAAGATCTATCAGTTTTCTGAAAAAAATGGCAACTGCAGCGTCCTAGAAAAATGTCAATAACATGAAAACTTAAATCAGAGATAGCTCGATTTTTTCAAATAGCCTAGTACTAAACAAATCACTTTGATTGATGCGGATTTTAACTCTCTTTCGATTTTATTAATACGTATTGTCACTTTTTTTTGATTGTTTTGGAGATATTTCCATTTTTTTATGTTCTACGGAACAATGCGCGGAACATCGTTGCTGGAAATGTTGATTTAAAAATTGTCGCACAATGATGTTGAAATGGACAGGTATTCCATCCACAGGCTTTGGCGGATTAAAAGTTCAATTAAATTGTTGTCCAAGAAATTGCGAAACATTTGGCCTGTCAACGATCCATTAAAGAAATGTGGGTTAATTATTTGGGTGCCAATAATACCTCCCCATACTTTTAAAGACCACCTACCATGTCGGTTTGTCTCTGAGAAAATGTGCAGATTCGTGTCGGACTAATAATGAAAATTGTGGGCATTTACTGCCCCTTATTATGGAATGTCGATTCGTCCATTCATAAAACAACATTATAAAAATCAGTTTCCGTTTTAAATTGATTTCTCAGCAACTAACAAAAGTTTATTCTTGCCTCATATCGGTTGGCAGTAACTCCTGATGTAATTGCAGTTTGTTCAGATGAAAGTGGTTCTTCTTTAATACTCGACCGATCGATGGAGATCTGATGTCTTGGTTAGATCTTAAAATTCGTCGACTTACGTTCGGGCCTTCCTTAGTAATTGTTTTTTATCGAAGAGGAATAGTGTATTTCACACTTCCAGTTGCAAGAAATCTTTTCAATAACCTCCGAAAACTGCTTTCTTGCGGATGTCTTCTGTCCGAGAACCTTTCTGGATAAACTCTTGAAGCCAATAAACAATTCCTCTGGCATTGATCGAGAATAAAAACCATGTCTCATAACTTCATTTTCAAAATTACACGAGCAAAAACAATCTTCGCAAAAACGTGTCTTGCAAAATAAACAATTTCGGTTCGACTGTGTTTGGAATATCAATTCATTCATTTGTTTTTCATTTGCTTCAACGCCAAATTACCGCGCCATATTCACAGAAAAATATCTCCAAGACTATCAAAAATAATTGTCAATACGTGTTAATAAAATCGAGAATTAAATTCCGCATCTTTCGGTGTAATTTTAAGAGTACTGTGCTATTTGAGAGAATCAAGTTATCTCTGATTTAAGTTTTCTAAAATCAAAAAGTCATATCAGAGCAACTCCTGTCTTGGAAGGTCCAAATCAACCATGAATAAGGGAACGATTCTAACATAATTAAATGCAAAAACGCACTTTAAAATCTCTCATATTTTTCAGTGTTATGTAAACCCTTAGGGGTTGAATTTTGCACAATCCCGTCTTAGTAAGCACCTATGTTCTTAATGGAGCCCTCATACAAAATTTGAGACTTCTAGCACTTGTTTGTAGTTTCTTAGATTTCTTGATGAGTGAGTGAGTGACCTTTCGCTTTCATATATATAGATAGTATCCATAAACAGCGTGAGCCATAAAAACTCACTATAACTCACGCTGTTTTATATCATTGTTGTATCTCAGAACATAAACAAACAATAATTTGTAGTAACTCTCTTGTGTGTTTGTTTATGCATACTATCAATTGCTCAAAAGTAGTTGAATAATGAATATATAATTTATTATGAGTAGATAAATAAAAAAAATATAATCTTTAGGTATGTTATGAATGCCTTTTATATATTGCTTAATTAGATAACGCATACTCTTATATTTAGTTTGGTTAAGTTTTTAAACCTTTCTTGAACAGAATTAAGAATTTTATAGACGTCCCCTCACAACTAATTCATGTTATCCTTCTGAACTCCAACTCATCCATCCTATTCGAAAAAGATGGAGACTGGACACGTGCAATCCCCTAAATATTTGATAGAAAGATATATCTCAAACGAAACCAGTAGCCCTACTTCGAGTAGGGGGTAATCCCGACTATTACGTGAGTTTTTTAGTACCTACTTCAAGAAGTTATGATTAATGGCTGCTTAAATATTCAAAAGGTAAATTTCTGACGATATTGGTAATTGTTGAATGTAAAAAGCGTTGTTCTACAATGAAATTCGAAAACGACACCATGTTATTAGTTGGTAGAAAGCTATTCCACTCTCAGATATATTATTCACTCGTCTGTAATCTACTTGCATGGGTATATTAGAAGTGACCTCTTTATTCTTCCATATTGTTTGTCGAAGGTTACACTGCAGGTAATTTTATCAGAGAGAACCAATAGCAGCAATATGTACTATAAATCTACAATTTGTTTCATTGATTCCGGTCTATCTGAAAATGTCTTCGATAATGTTAAGTGTTATCTAATGTCACAATCTATTTGCAAATATACTTAACAAATGTGGAAAATAGTAGCAGGAGAGAGGTTTTTATTACCTACCATAAAGTATATTAACATAATATATAATTGTTTAGAATTAAATAGAAAAATTATTTTATATTTGTTCTAATTTAAATTACAAACGTCACAATTTTAGACTAGACCTAATTTAAGCTCTAAGTCTCTTGGTGATCATTAGTTAGATGCTGAAAAAAAAAAACAATTGCATAAGTATTTCCAAAAACATATCATTGCCCGTAAGGGAATTACATCAAACGATCTTCCGTTTTATAATGACCATTATGTTTGTAAGCTCTCTTTATAGTTGGAGGTAATGTTTCAGCTTTATAGCGATAGCGATAAAGAAATTTAGTGGTTATCCTACCATCAGCTCTCGCTTTTCACTACCTATTTTTATTTCTTACAAATTAAAGCAGGCGCATTTCTCTGAACTCTGAAGTAAGGAGAAACCTTCTTCTCTATGGGACCTGGACACTTTGCCCAAACATTTCATACTGAAAACATTTTCCCAGAGCCACTTCACCCAATGTAATTAAAAGTCCACAAAGCCCACAATGGACACTTCGTCCAAAACTCGTTGGTGGACACTTTGCCCAAAGTATCCTCTTCGCCCAAAACCCGTTGGTGTTGCCCAAAATGTCCACTTCGCCCAAAACTCGTTGTTGGACACTTCGCCCAAAATATCCTCTTCGCCCGAACGAACTGAAAGTCCACAAAGTCCAAAATTTCGCACAAATTATTTATTTATTTTGATCGAACTCTATTCGGACCTTAGTAATAAGTTAATATTATAACTGTTTAAATTTTGAGCACTGAAATAAGGAGCAATCAAAAGACAGTCTCAAGCGGAGTACCACAGGGATCCATTTTGGGCCCATACCTTTTTGTGCTGTACATAAATGGTATGCTGAGCATATTAAATAACGGAAGAATGATTGCCTGTGCGGATGATGCAGTAATCATATGTGAAGCTGATAGCTGAGAAGAAGAGCAAAGGTATTAGTGGTAGAAAGTTTGCAAAAAATAGTAAATAAAGAATTTTTGGTTATGCAACAAACATAAATGATAAATGATATATATATATATATATATATATATATATATATATATATATATATATATGATAATTTCAATTTTTAATGTAAGAAAGTATTACTATAATACTATTAAACATAGCAAAAAGCCAAAAAGAACTACTAAAAAAATGGTTATTAGCAATCGAAAGTACTGTATGATTTTTAATTGAGGATACCAAATATGTAATATATGTGTACTATGTACTATATAATTCTAGATGTAAGTTTTGTAAGGTACTTTGCATTTATTTAATTTATAAGTAGGTATACTAGGCTTGCGTACAAACTGCTAAAAGTCTCTGCAAGAATTTTTATGTAAGAATCCTTACACAAAAATTTGTACCCCTCATTCACCCAGTTCAATAAATTATTATTATTATTATTATCTGATTCTCAAAAAATATAACAAATGTTCCATGTGAAGACCATCTTCTTCTATACAAATTATAGTTTTCTATTTGAAAGATTGTCAAAATTTTCTATGATTTCCGGAGCTATGATAGCAAATACATTTTAACGTAGACTTGAGTTTCACGATATACCTAAGGACTTCTAAAAAGCAAATTTATAAAAAAAATTTACTCCCAATATGAGAGTGATAGAAATAATGTAATTACGTAAGTAAGTTCATGTATGTTTTTAGATAAAAGAGCACATTACAAAATGCAGATCAAGAAGAGTGAAATTCGAAAAGGGTTCCGGGTAGCGTAAATCCATTGCCTTGTACGGTAGAACCATAGGATCGCGTTGTATCAGTTAGGAGAATGGTGCAGATAATTGCGCGTAACATAAGGACAAATTGCTGTGCAGTACAACGCCCACGATTCGAGTTTTCAAACATTCAGTGATCACGAGAGAGTTTTATTCTTGGCGTTAGAGCTAAAGTGTGGCAGTTGTTTATTTCATTTGAAGTGTACGGAAGGTTTCTGAAATAATTGTAATTCACTGATTTTTGCAATCTGACCATTTATTGTAATATTCTATATATACTGTAATGTATATAATAATAAATAAATTTTAACAAATGATATCTTGCAAGTGTTTTCTGTTAAATATTTCTATAAAGATATGTTACAAAATGGCTGAAAAATCCGTAACTGATATTCTGAAGAATTTATGTATAGGCTTGCATATTAAAACGATTAAAGTGGAAAGTAATGAACATTTTACAGTCGATTTGCAATGTAAACTAGTGAACGGAGAACATTCTGAGGAACAGTCTAACAAGTCAAAATTTTCTGATCTGACTTATACCAACTGGATATGTAAGAGACGCTTTGCAAATCCTTCACCTTACATATTTCGGAAGATATTAACAAGGTAGTTAAGCGACGAAGGGAAGATAACAGAAACAAGAAATGTAGCGCGACCATTGATTTTAAATTGAAAAAAATCTATCGTGACACAATCAGAAACGATTGCTTATTAAAGGAGGGAAGAAATGCAGTTATACTTACTTATCAATAATTTTTGCCATTCACATAAAGTCCACGTTGCTTATGCGTATAGCTATTTACGAATGAACAATAACACCATAGAGACGTTTAATTAATATTTTAAATTAGGAATGACTCCTTCAGCATCTAAAGCATATGATGAGATAAAAATACTTGAAAGCGAGGAACCCAATATTCTATCTCTGCTAGCCAATGCGCAAATCAATCCGACGTAAAGTAAAATATATCTACGACAAATGGCGGAAATTAGAATATGGAGATCCCGGAGAAACTAGTATTCTACAAATATTGAGTTCAAAAACGGGAGAGTTCGAGAAAGCTGGCGTTGAAGTTGTTTTACGAGAAAATCCTCTTTTAATAGTTATTGTTACCCCAATTATGCAACGAACAATAGATGAAGAATTTTCTAACGAAATTGTATGTGAGTGAAATAGATTACAAAATTTTATTTTTTTGTAGGAGAGCAAAAGACATCGACAAATTGTTAAAAATTGGCGATCATATATATCATGTAGTATCGGCAACCAAGTACCTACTACTCTATGGAGAACTGAAAGAGCTACGTTTTTGTTGGAAAATATATAGGGTGCTCCCTTTGCTTTATACTGTTAATATAAATATCGCATTTTATGGTTGCCTCAAGGTAAAATTGGAGCATTTTGTAAGCACATATGCGCTTTAGAGCAGCAGTGTGGATTCCTTTTTAAAAATTCTCAATATTTATTTTACAAAGACAATGTGAAATTAGCTAAAATAGCAATGGGGGCAGATGCTCCAATAGAATTTTTCAAGAACATAGAAAGTGATGGACCCTCGGAGAAAATATTGAACGACTTAGAGGAAGTCCCTGAAGAAATTGCCACATACCATAAGAAAGATGAGATTCCTGTTCAAAATTTGGTAGATGATAATCATGCCAACCACAAAAAAGTTTCGTGATCAACAGGCTTAGTAATATTTTGGACGAAAATAGTTCACAGAGGCCGTTACTATTTTAATCAAATTAAATTAATTGTAAAAATATGTTTACTCTTCAACTCAGGCGTTGAATTTTGCAGCGAATGCATTTTTTCGAGTTCTTCTAACATCCATAGCTAGACGAAATGATAATATTCAAGCAGGTTGACCGACGATTAAGGAACAGAAATCTATGCACGTGCGACCAACAAAGAGAATGCATAATTTATTCATGAATATTTTGGAAAATAAACGAAATGTAAAGAATCATTAGAAAGTAAGCAGTTTAAATATACAGAAGGTATATCCGAAAATTCGGGAATCATGCATTCTCTGTTGAAAAATAGGTTATTGCCACGACTACTACAACACGTATTGCAACGGAATAAAATGTCTATTTTTATGTACATTATTTTCAAAAACAGTTTTTTAATTAAAAACCTACTTTAGAATTGTATATTTTAATTTGTATTATTAAATTTGCATTTAATACATTTCCTTTTATTTTTATTTCACTATCTAATACGTTAACTTCATAAATAGTATAAAAGAAAAATTCTTCTTGGGATATGTCTTAAATAATGCGAGGGTTTTGTTAGCCAATGTCGATACTGGTACAACCGCGCTATAACGCAGACATGGTTGTACTGTGCAGGCATATGGATTTACGCTTCCGGGTACCACGCTAATTCCTCAGGAAAGGCATGTCTGTAATGGTTTATTCCGGCCTTCCTTCTTCTGGTGTAGTTAGCCATTATAGGTATAAAGAGTTTCTTTTATATCCACTCAGAAATAGATCTAGATATGTAAAATCGGGTGATCAAGGTGGCTAATAATTGGGACCAGGTTATTATGTCCATTTATTTGGAGACAAATTTAAATAGCCTTTTATTTTGATCTTTGTAATGTACAAATATAATTATATTATGTCTATCAAACTGAGATCTGAAGTTTTGCTTGAGTAGAATTTCGTAGTAGGAAGTCTGTTTTATAATGTTCTAAGGTGAAACATAAGTCTACGTTAGACTGTATCTATTAGCATAATAGCTCTCGAAATATTAGAGGAAGTTGTAAAAATCATCAATGAGAGAAATACAATATTCTATACATATTGTATTTGAAGATGGTCTTTACATAGACCATTTATTATATTTTTTTAGAATCAGATAATTAAAACTTTACATTTTTCCTAGCCTTCTCATACCTTCGAAATCATGAGAGATAGATATAGGAAAACCAATTACCTACTACTCTATGGAGAACTGAAAGAGCTACGTTTTTGTTGGAAAATATATAGGGTGCTCCCTTGGAATTTTAAAATAATAGAATTTTGAAATCAATGATACCAGGGGTCATCTAGAGAAACACCCTGTAGATTTTTGTGAATTTCTATAATAACAATTCAATTGAACAAAATTAGCCAAATCAAACATAGAAAACAAAAGTTGCAAAAATTAATATATAACAAATATACAAATTGGGGAGATACTTAAAAAAACCTAACCTAAATGTAGGTAAGTCTATCTGAGATCAAGCAAGAAATTTATTTCCAAAATAAGAAAAAAGCACTAGATACGATCTGACAGAATATTATCCGAACTATATATGACAAAGTGCTTAAGTACACATACCTATCTTCACATAATTTTGAATGGGGAATTTAAAAGTAAAACATTGGCCAAGTCAATTTAAATTTGCTCAAGGTATCCTAATACCGAAAGTTGGCTTGCTTCTCAGGATATAAGTTATTACCACTCTATCAGTTTACTTTCTGAATTATCCAAAATTCTTGAAAAATTCATCTCCAAGATACTCCGATCTACAGACAGTATAGAAAGAATACTACCCATTCATCAATTTGGATTCCAAAGACCTCAATATTAGTGAAGGTGTCAACGCAAAAGGATTTTGTCCTGAAGTATTCCTAGATGTTCAACAAGTCTGTCACAAAGAGTGGTACAAAGGTCTGATTTATAAAATTAAAATGTAGCTTCCAAGTTAAAACTGCTCCTCAAATCATGTCTTTCAGATAGCTAGTATAACATATGGATCTTAGTACTCAGGAAACTATCTTATCAAATCTGGAGTACTACAGGGAAATGTCCGCTACTATAAATTTGGCTACGCTGATATTCCAACAAGCCCAGAAACAGAAGTGGGAACGTTTACAGACGACAGTGTGATTATGTATTGACGCAAGAATGCACGGACAGCCTCTAAGAAATTAAAAGTACACTCAAGTAAATAATCTGATTGTTTGAGAAATTGGAAAATGGAAGTAAATGAGACAAAATCCACTAATGTCACTTTCCCATTAAAACGTTCGGAGTGTCCCGTATTACTATGAAACAATATTGAAATCCTCAGAGCAACTGAAGCCAAATAATTAGGACTATACATTGATAATAAACTAATATGGAATAAACATGTAATTACAAAAAGATAAGAAATGGGCTTAAAAATGAAAAACATGTATTGGTTGTTTGGAAAGATCCTTGGAGAATAAAATATCACTATATAGGACTATTATAATACCCATATGGATATATGGAATAGAATTATGGGGATGTTCAGCACATATAAATGTTATCCTATGATTCCGACCAAGTCATAGTAAGAATAATTACGAACTTCCCTTGATATGTGTCCAACTCACTGCACACAGATCTTGATATTGTTGATTGCAGAAAGAGAGCCCAAAGACATCTCCCAAGACTTGAACACTATTCCTATAAGCTAGCATAAAATCCTGAATCCAAACTGCCTTACAACAAAATGGCCAATTGACCTGCAGTAAGAAGAATAAGAGGACCGCGTAAATTGATGCTGTACTTTTCCCCATAAGAAGCCAACCAATTGGCTCGTAGATATTATATTGTGTACATTTTAATACCTAAACATAATCATTAAAAATAAATTAACCACTGGTGAAAATATGATCTCTTTAAGTTCTTATTTTCTTAATGATTATCACTAGACCGATTTCAATAAAATCTTATGGCCAAGTAGGTAACAGAAAGACGTACCAAAATAAGCAACAAATCTATGGAATGTAGTTTAAAAAATCCATCAACATTTCGTCACCAAATTTTAATGAAACTCTTAATAATTCAAAATAATTGGGTGGGCCTTACGTAACAGATGAAAGTCGCAAAATATCAAATTGTCTGGACCCTCTATAAAATACTTTATAGATCTCGCTGATTCATCCAAATTAAACTCATTGTCAGTGACTTTAATCCAAATTGAACTTTTCTATCAGAATATATTGACTAAATCTTTTTCTATAAAAAACTAGAAAAAATTATTAGTTTAGTAACCCGACAATATTTTTTTTGCACTACCTACCACTACGTGACAACAGGATAAAATAGTACGTTACTAAACTTAAAGAAAAACACCAGATCCTCGATCAATTAACTCTAGTCCTAATTATTCTGATTTCGGACTGTATTGTCGAATCGTAGTCGTTTTTTCAAGAGTATAAAGAAAAAATTCTCGGAATTAATTTGAGCTTTACGGAATATGTATTTAGATATGCTAATAACAGTGCCTCTAATATAGGTCAGGTTTCACTTCTACATCTTCCTTGTCATCATTCTAATCAATAACAGTTTGTACTAATATGGCATATCAATTATTCAGAATTAAGTTGATCGATAGATGAACGACAGTATGAGTTTGAAAAAATAACATCATAAGAATCAGTTTCACATCAATGGATCATAAGGACGCAACGATATTGGTTTGTCATCTTTTGATATCGAAGTACTGTGAGAAGTCATTAAAAGCAAAAGGTGGTTTGACTACAATTTGTTTTTGTAGAGTAAATATAAAACTCCTGAATTAAAAGTAGTTATTGAAAATATATCTCATTGATGTTGTAATATACCTACCTACTAAATGATTATTTTAAAAGCTATAATCATGTATTAGCTAGAGTATGTATGATTCGTTTTTCATTTGATAGAGGACTAATGAGTATTGGTTCCACTGAAAAAATCTACATTCAACATGTCCATCCCCTCAAGAACTTCCCCCAAAGGGGATGAAGAGGGCAATTTTATTTGAAAATCGAAAATTTGAGGCGACTAAATTAAAGAAGAGCCCGTATTCGGCAACATTTAAATTGAACATTTTCAAAAAAACGGTTTTCGAGTTACAGCAGTGGGAAAGTCTGAAATATTTGTATTTCCGCTATGTTTTGAGATTTCTGGATAATAAGCAACGTATTATCTTGAATGATTTTGATGACTAGTAAGTTACATTCAAAAGTGAGAAATGAATATATATTTTTTTAATTGGATTGATCGACTTTATTTTCCAATAATAAACGTATTTCAATATTGCGTAACATAAACAAAAGGTTTTTGAACAGTATTTTATTATAGGCTAACACAATATTCAATATGGTGGTTCGAGCACCAGATCAAACTACCCAAACTTTATCTATTCTATGGTTTTGAGTATGTTCATTTAAATTTCTAAGAGACCAAACTTGAAATGCACAAGACTATGACGATTTGGGATTGATTTGATTTGCTACTCGAACATCCATAATAAATTGCTCTTGTCACCCCTCAAATCTTTGAGTTTGTTTTGTTCTGAGTGCCATCTCTGAACAAGAAGCTGAACTTTCAATAGGCGAACATTTGAATACAAGTACATCGAGATCGGCTTCTTCGTTCCCCGTGTCAGCTGGTCGAATAATTAATTTCTCATATTCACATTTTCCATTTCATCCAGTATTTCTCGTCTATATTTGTGTTTGTGAGTGTTTTAGAATAGAAAAAATTGTTTCATACTAAACATCTATTGCTATATCTGTCGAATATCATTAGATAAAGTGATAGATATTTGTAAAAATTAGAAATAATCAATAAAACGAGGTAAGTCAACAGTCCTTTGCAATCACAGGATTTGATCAATATTTGAATATACATACCTACATCAACCCATAATAGGAAATTTGGATTAGTTTATCAACTATTGATTAAATTTTATTGCTGATTAATTTTTTTTTTCCACACATGAATTAATTACTTGTATGCAAATTAATTTCTGACGTGTCTTTTTGGCAAGAGTACTAGGATATTTTGAGTATATACCTACCTATCCAAATACTTGCTAATAATGATGCTACGGAAGTCTTATCAGAAAACTATTGAGTATTTTTATTTTATGTCTTAACAATCAGAATTAACATATCAACCTGATATATGTATGCAAGCCTAGAATGTCTCATTTTTTCATTCTGCTACCGGTTTCAAAATCGCAATTTCTTCACCAATAAATGTTTTATATTAAGCGACCAGTTAACAGTTTATCAATTGATATTATAGATTACAGTACTTCTACTTATTTTCTTTTAAGGGGACATAGGTATAGAGGATTATCAAAAATAAAATTGGCCAGCAAAATGAAACGATATCTAATTGTCAGTCATCAATATCGGCATCTATGACTAATGGAATTTGGTACATTGTGAGCTGTAAGAAATTTCATAATAATATACAGGATGTTCCTGTGATGTTATGTGTGTGTTATTTCAAATGGAACACCATGTATGCTTTCAAATTGTAAGATTATCTTTATCAGCGTGATCCGTAACCAGTATGCTAGTATGCTGACCAGTGTTGATAACAAATAACAACCCGGGGGGTTATCATGTAACTAGCAACTGCAATGCGACCGCGACTATTGTACAATCGTCGCTGTCAAAACGTCGATTTTGTACAGTGTTCAATGTAGAGCCTAAATTGATGCTTGATTAAAATTAACAAAACAAAGTTGATTGCATGTATTTGTGAATAATTAAGGATTCTTTTAACATGTTCTTTATATAAATATTTTTTACAAAAAATTGGACCGACGTTATAGTTGATGCACTGAAAAGTATAAAATAATATTACTTCTATTGGTGATGGTACTTTTGAAGTTGTGCAGTTGCAGTTAGATTGATAGCTTTTGGCACCAACTTCACAAGTACCATCACCAATAGAAGTAATATTATTTTAAACTTTTCAGTGCATCAACTATAACGTCGGTCCAATTTTTTGTAAAAAATATTTATTTCACACTTTTGAGTGTAACATTAGTCCCGAAAATCGTTGAACGTTCACTATACCATATCAATGAAGATAATACTTATCCTATTACCCACGTATATTCCTTGCTTGTAGTGGTTATTATTGAGATCTCAGAACATCGCGGCGGAAATACGCTTGAATATTTTAGTTGTTACCATTTAACACCGATTTAACTCGAAAACCGTAATTCTAAAGAAAAAATGTTCATTATAAATGTTGCTACAAATAATTATATCCTTCATGTAGTATCGAAAAATTTTCAATTTTCGAAAGAAATTGTCCTCTCCACATAGCAAAAATACATATTTAACATGCGTCTATCTCGAAAACCGTAACACTTTTGAAAAAATGTTCAATTTAAACGTTTCCGGATATTGTCCTATCTTTAATTATACCAACTCAGATTTTCGATTTTCGAGAAAATTCGCCCCCACCACCCCTTCGGGGGCGGTTTTCGGAGGGAAGGAGATTTCGGATTTGCGTTTTTATGAATATGGGACCATTTCTCAATCCCCTTCTTTCAAATGAATCCAAAATCATCAAAATCGGAGATCGTCTACTATATAAAAGGCACGCACGAACCAAAAAAAAAAATAAAAAAATAAAGCAGACAGTCGAATTGTATACCTCCTCCGTTCGGGGTTCGTCGGTCAAAAATAGCTATTTTCACTTATTTATCCAATATTTAAAGAGAATGTCTAATGGACTACACGTAGACAGTGGCAACATTGAGACAACAACGCGATTGCAACTGTTTGCTAGATTTTACGTGATACGGGGACCGGTCACAGTACCTTATATATATTATCAAAGTTTGTTGGAAAATATGTCGTTTATATTTTAAGTATATGATTAAAATTCAAAATGGTTTGCTTTAGCGGAACATAATAGCTATCCTCTTTGAAATGAATGGAACATATTCGAACTAAATGAATTAACTGATCAGGCTATTTATTGCAAGAATTATATTTTTACCTACCGTTTTTCAGATTGATTTTTGATTGATTGATTGATTGATTATTTCTATAGCTATTTGCCAGAGTATACATAGCTCTTCATTCTTTGTCGGAAAACGATGGTATTTTATCTATGTTCCTTTGTTTTTTACAAGATAATTCTTACAAGAACCTACAGCACAAGACATTTTGATGTTCAATAATTGTGTTATGAATTCGAATATTTAACTAAAATAAATATTCTAATTCGATCTATGGATTCAAATGTCACAATAGATTTGCATGGGTTTCTCCAAATCAGGCAGGTGACAGATCCGCAAGAGCACGAAACACGAGCATCACTCGAACATGTTCAACCTTCTCTTGTCGACGTGGTGACGTCAAAACGTAGCATACTGTTATGTATATCGTGGTATAAAATAGGTCTTGTAGTTGGGGTAGGCCAAAGTTTCAGGCATATTGATTTTTTCATTCTTATTATAGCCATAGTCGTATGTGGTGCTATATCGATGCCTGTGGGAGAAGATATGATATTATAAAAGCAACGCCGTTGGTGAGATGAATTTTAATTCAGTTCAGTACAAATGAAATATTCATAAAGTAAAGCCAAGAATCCTGATATCGCTAATCGCCAACGAAACTCAATCACAGCGCCCTGTGCAGCCAGACCCTGGATTACGAAAATCGCCTAATCGCATTAAGGAGTGTGACATTTTTATTAGTGGAGATGCAAGACCTTATATTTATTATACGACTGTATAGCAAGCACACCACGTAAACTTTGCACCTGTAATATGGCTTCTATTAATAACATTATCATCATTGACAAGCATGTTGGTTTATATTACGGATCACGCTATATCTCCTATCAATATAGTGAATTGAAGATTCGTGAAGAAATACCAAATTGCAATGCCTAAGTACAGGGTGTCCAATTTTCGCTACGTTCGTTGGGTATCCGCGTAACTGTCGTTAATAGCGCAAAAGAGGGCTAACATTCAATAATAAAAACTCGAATAAAACCAAAATATTAAATTCACCGAAACGAAGGAGGTATATAATTCGGCTCTCTGCTTTTTTTTGGTTTGTGCGCGCGCTGTATATACGAGTAGTTAACGTAATCCGATTTTGATGATTTTTGATTCATTCGAAAGAGGAGACTTGGGAAATGGTCCCAAATTCATAAAACCTCCAATCCGAAATCTTCTTCTCTCTAAAAACTGCTTTCAAAGAAGGTGGATGGGGCAATTTCTCTCGAAAATCGAAAAAGAATTACGATTTTCAAATTGCAGGAATGTTATCTGAAATATGCGTATTTTCGCCGCGATATTTTTAGATCTCTCAATAATAACAAGTACAAGCAAAGAATATACGTAGATAATAGGATAAGTACTATCTTCTTTGGTATTAGTGCACGTTCAACGATTCTCATTATGTACTTATGTTACACCGAAAAGACTTTATTAGTTGGTGCTCTGAAAAATACAAAATAATATTAATTCCATTGGTGCTGGTAATTTTGAAGTGCAATTGTAGTTAGATATAAAACTTTTGGTACCAACCTTAAAAGTACCAGCACCAATAGAATTAATATTATTTCGTATTTTTCAGTGCACGAACTAATAGTCGCTCATGAAAATTGTTGAACGTTCAGTTATATCTCGTGATTTCAAAATATTTATGGCGGTAGCAATATTATACTACCTACCTACCGAGGAAACCTGTTATTTTTTGAAAAATGTCCAATCTTAAATGTTGCTGGCAATTATATTTTCCTTAATCCTCATACATAAAATCCACTCCACCTCCTTTGGGGATTTTATGGGGGAAAGGACAAAGGCAATTTGGACATAAAAAATATGGCATAACAAAGAAAAAATAATATAATAGATTGTATATCTCCTCCGTTTTTCGAAGTCTGGCAAAAGCTGATAATTCATAAAATTCGCATTTAATTTTATGAAATATAAGCGCTTTTCTGGGAAACCTGGTATAAATTTAAATTAATATTATAAATCGTAATTGACAATGATTTTTTATAAGGTACAAACACGCTAGTGTAATAGGCAAAATGGTGACAGAACAGTGTATAACATGAAGTGTTATATACCTATTTTGAATATGTTTGTTATATAATACCGGCTTATATTTTGATTGCGTTGCAAAAAAAATAAAACCAGTCGCGCTTTAAGTTAATGTGTAACCCCTTTAATCCGAACACCTAATTGCAAGAGGTCGTTCGGATTAGGGAGTGTTTCGGATTATCGATTTTAGTGATAAAAAACTGTTTTTGAACGTTTGTTTATTGATTAAACAAAACCACAAAATTGTAGGCATCTCCCATTGCGGAAACCCTAGCAGCGGATTTAAAATCATTCTTCAATTCCCTAACAATCAAAGCATTACAATTGAACCTGGCCGTTGAAAACATCAAAATTGAGAAATATAAAACCAGCTTCCAGCCTTTGACATTAAAACAAACCATCAGTTTTCAACAAGTTACCATCACCCAATTCCACACAACCAGAATGTTATCTATGTGATGTGTCATTAACCATCAAGCACGTTTTAGTGGATTGTATGCGTTTTGGATACGAAACATTAGATAACAATATTCACATAAACTTCAAGGACATACTAAGTACCTATCTGCAGCATAGTATCTATAATCCAATTCCTAAAGAGCACAAATACATTATATAGAGTCTAAATACCAGTTTAGGTGCCAATTATGTCAATCACCGAAAACTTTTTGTTTTTTCCTAAAAGATTTTGGCCATGGAAAACATCTTGCGTCGGCAGGTTCCACAGATCTGTACTTTGTGGCAATAACGTAACTTGCCCATTGTATATACACTACATACACATCCCCGCTAATAGCCTATTGGCTGATGCTGTTTTTTGTTAAATATAAAAATTATGTAGGCACTGTTAATCTTCGAATTAACTAGAACTATACAGCATGCTTCCAACGGGGTGGCAGATCTGTTTTGTTTTTTGTGTTTATTGTTGTGCTTATTTACTTGAATCTATATACTTTAATGTAAATAATAACAAAGAATATCGTTTGCAAGTAATGGAATCTTTCAAATGGGCGTAAGTCACGTAGTGGCAAAAATGGTGTTACAAGCTAAATTAATACGATTAACAGATTCAAATCCAAAATTATTGACCAAAAGCTGACAGTTATTTTTGAATTATGTATCTTAGAATAGCCTTTCAATTCTCTGGAAATTTTAGAAATTATTATACGTTCTGAAGCATCACTCACCATCGGCAATCCAATTCCAAGGGAAGAGAGGGAGATAATCTTACAGCGTTTATTCTCAGAAATCATTAGCCTTCATTAGGAATCAAAAGAATCTCAGCTATCAAGGATTTGCATTCATGTTTTGCGTTAGTTAAGAAGACAGTGTTTCTTTATGCTTAATGAACTAATCCGTGCATTCGCAATTCGTAGTGTTATTCTCGGCGTTCCCGGATCTTAGGAACTTGAAGCATTGTTTTATTTATTTTGAGTAATCTGTTAAGGAAGGTGTAAAACATTGTGCAGTTTCTCTTGCACGGGAAGCATGCAATAAGAATGTATATGCTCAACCTCAATCTTCCAAATGGCTACTCAGTTAAAAAACAATGTTTCAGTTGCTCCCATTTATTCCGAAAATACATTAATATCTCTACTGGCCACGCGTGACGTACTGCTGGCCTTCCCATGGAAATATTGGAAATTTCAAGAGAGAGATACCTATTATAACTAGTGCCTCAGAAATAGTGCTTTTCCTAAACAGCGATAAATTGTTTGTGTCGCATAGGAATTATGGGAATGATGCATAATTAGGTATGCACAAATACACTTTTGCGAATAAACATAAATCTTAGAAACAAATCCACATTAACTCTCCTCGTTTTTATGAAATCTATGGAGGATGAGTAGGTACTTTTCTAAAATTTTTCAAAACCAATTTTATAGCTTTTCAAATAAAAGAATGCCAAATTTCAACAGATAAGAAACGTATCAGTAGTATCTGGAGGCCTTAGCACTATATCATCAGTTCATGAAGGTCATATGAATATTCTCGATACGCGAAGTGGAAAATTCCATACTACTAGGTATTATCATCAAATTAAAATGTCTGCACTTTGTGTCTATTTATATAATTTTATCTAGTGGACATTTAGATCATATAATTTGAGTATCCTTATCTTTTATTGCGAATATTCAAATATATAGGTACTGATAAGCACAATCACAATACAAGTTGGAAATGCACTTTATACTCCAGAATCGACATTTTATAACATATTTATGAATAATCATAAGTTTAGTATCGGTGGTATTAATAGGTCCAGTTTCAACGCGATCATGTGACCTAACACCTCTCTTAACTTACCTTTGGAGTCATGCTGAGGTATGTGATTTGTATCTATTCATCACTGTTTATCACATTGATATTCACTCTTGTTAGCAACATTTTCAATGCTAAAAAAGGCAGAAATTTCATTCAGACAAGAAGACGACTATTTTAATATTTGAATTTTAATTTTTAAACAACTTTTTCATTCCACACACGTGTCATCATCTCAACACTTATATCCCATGCTACACTTAGGTTAATTGCTTTTCGGTAAAGTAGTTATACCGTAGGTATCTTGGCAGTCTCGGATTATTTAAAAAACTATAGATACCTGCTCGTGGAAAAATATAAAAATATGGTACCACCACATGTCAACAATGGAGTTTTATAAGCCGACATGTGTTTTGCTAAGAGTCTTGGTTATAGGTTACTGTTGACAAGGTCAACTTGATTGACAAAACACATGTCATACGAAAAAAAGTCTATGTATTTCTCGGAAGTGTCAAATATTTTAAACGTCAAATATGACTGAAGATTATCATAGACGTCTACAAACATGACATGTTTGTAGGTTATAATTCGTGTTTAAGAATGACGTTACTTGTTATTATCGCTACTAAAATTTTAATTTTACTTTTTGTTTAATTCCCTTACTTCTAATAGATAGGTAGGAAATTGTTTTTTGAATTGATTAGTTGTCAGAAAAAAAAAGAAAATAGTACCTACATTCTTATAGTCTGAATAGCGGGAGAATGAAATCAACACAGTGGTACAAAAAACAAATGTATTCTAGCTATTCTAACACAAATATACTTGTATTTGCTAAAAAAACAAATAATGCACAAAACTGAAATTCCTAACCTGCGTTTACTCGGGTAGTAAAAACTGGAAATTACAATTTAAATATTTGTAACTTTGTGGTAAACACGGAAGCACGGCTTACGCACAAAGCCATCTCACACTTGTGCACCAATATCAGCTTTCCCGCCGAATTTTCCTTCCCCTAGCATCTTACCCTGCTGCAAATGCCGCACTATCTTGTGGGATTGGCATTCTTATGGTTTGAGCGAGAGGAGAAATCTCGTCTCAAAGGAAATTTCTCGTCTCGTCTCGATCATCGAGACGAGAAATTAACAAACTCTCGTCTTAATGTTTTTTTGAATTTAATTTCTCGATTCGAGATACTCGAAGTTTCGAAAACAAAAACTAAATGTTATTATAAACTATTATATAACACAAGTAAATGGTTCCATATTCATAAAAACGCAAATCCAAAATCCCCTTTCCTCTGAAAATTTTCTCGAAAATCGAAAATCTGAGGTGGTATATTTAAAGATAGGACAATATCTGGAAACGTTTAAATTGAACATTTTTTCAAAAGAGTTACGGTTTTCGAGATAGAGGCTTGTTAGTTTCTCATTTTTGCTATGTAGAGTTAGGCGATTTCTTTCGAAAATTGAAAATCGATCGATACTACATGAAAGACATAATTATTTGTAGCAACAATTATAGAGTTACAGTTTTCGAGTTATATCGGTGTTAAAATGGTAACATATAAAATTATTATGCGTATTTCCGCAGCGATGCGTTGAGATCTCAATAAAAACTACAAGCAAAGAATATACGTGGGTAATAGTAAGTACATTGCTATTAGTGAACGTTCAACGACTTTCGTGACTAATGTTACACTTAAAAGTGTGAAATAAATATTTAAAAAAAAAATTGGACCTACGTTATTAGTTGGTGCACTGAAAAGTATAAGATAATATTAATTCTATTGAGGCAGGTACTTGTGAAGTTGGTGCCAAAAGTTATCAATCTACCTGCAACTGCACAACTTCAAAAGGAACAGCACCAACAGAATTAATATTATTTTATACTTTCCAGTGCACCAACTAATAACGTCGGTCCAATTTTTTTAAAATAATTTATTTTTCTATTAGAAAAAAATACGTTAAAATACAGGGCTATATGAACTAAATGCCACGTATAACAAAAAAGTACGAAGCCGATTAACTGAAGAATCTGCTCAATTATTATTATGTTTGAAATCTTGGCTGTGTAACAAAGATATCTTTACGAGTGTCTACACAATAATTTTTCTTATCTGTTAAGATACTTTTTTATATTAAAAAATCATATTATCTATATTTTTCTTATGTCCACCATTATGTTTCTCATGTTTTGTTCATTTTTAAGTGTTTAAAGTTAATTATTCAACAGCTTAAGATCTTTTTTTTGAAGAATATGAAAATATTTATTTTCACCTTTGATATTTGCTCTTTTTTTGTGATTTGTTAATTTGTCAAAAATAACTTAAAACTATTTCCGAACATAGTTATTTATTTTTGCTTTTCTGACCCTACAAGAACTGTGAGCTATTGCAGCACCAGAGATATCTATAAATTTCGAAAAAAAATCTCGATCTCGAAAAATTTCGAAGTGTACTACTCGATGTCGTCTCGAAAGAAAACCATTGTCGTCTCAATCTGGTGTTGAAATCGAGACGAGACGAGAAATCTAGAATTTCGAGAGTCTCGTGAAACCCTAGGCCTTCTTTTCTGTCGTAGGTTAATACTCAGGGAATGACGTTCAGTAAGCCGTGGTGGGGGTAAAACTGTTGATGGGCGCGCCATTTTTTCTGAAAATTCAGGCCGGTGGTATTTTTCCATTGTAAGCTTGACAACATCCAATATATAATTGAGCGTCCCACCTTCATTTTTGTACAGGACAAAAAATTCCAAAGCGCGAGATCGAGCAAACGGTAAAAAAATATTTTTGTGCCTCTCTTTCATGGCAAAGCTTAGTCGGCTGATTATCGACGTGGTCAACCTCATCAATTGTGTGGTGTAGTCGATAATAGCCTTATGCTTCATTTTTGACCGACGAACCCCAAACGGAGGAGGTATACAATTCGACTGTGTACTTTTTTTTTGCTTGTGCGCGCGTTTCATTAGTAATCGTACTCCGATTTTGATGATTTTTAATTCATTTGAAAGAGGAGGCTTGAGAAATGGTCCCATATTCATAAAAACGGGAATCCGACATCTCGTTCCCTCCGAAAAGCGCCCCCGAAGGGGGTGGAGGGTGCAAATTTTCTCGAAAATTGAAAATCTGCGTTGGTATAATTAAAGATAGGACAATATCCGGAAACGTTTAAATTGAACATTTTTTCAAAAGAGTAACGGTCTTCGATATAGAGACATTTTAAATTGTCAAATATACCTATTTTCGCTATGTGGAGAGGGCGATTTCTGTCGAAAATTGAAAATCTGTTTGCAGTACATGAAAGATATAATTAATTGTAGCAACATTTATAATGAACATTTTTCCCTTAGAGTTACGGTTTTTGAGTAAAATCGGTGTTAAAATGGTAACAACTAAAATATTCAAGCGTATTTCCGCAGCGATGTTCTGAGATCTCAATAATAACAACTACAAACTGCAAGCAAGGAATATACGTGGGTAATAGAATAAGTACTATCTTGATTGGTATTAGTGAACGTTCAACGATTTTCGTGACTAATGTTACACTCAGAAGTGTGAAATAAATATTTTTTACAAAAAATTGGACCGACGTTATTAGTTGGTGCACTGAAAAGTATAAAATAATATTAATTCTATTGGGGCTGGTACTTTTGAAGTTGGTGCCAAAAGTTATCAATCTACCTGTAACTGCACAACTTCAAAAGTAACAGCACCAATAGAATTAATATTATTTTATACTTTTCAGTGCACAAACTAATAACGTCGGTCCAATTTTTTGTAAAAAATATTTTTGTACCCGATTTTATGGCAACTTCCTGTGTGTCAATGTTGTGCACCGTAGATATCATGCACACATCTTTTTTGTCTTTCCATTTCATCACGGTGAGTTTTCCTCTTCTATAGTCGATAGCTTTTCCTACTTGTATTTTTGTCCCTAACCTAAGGTTTACAATTCATTTGGAAGATTGCTTTTTTTTATAAACAAGTCAGCAAGTTGATGACTATTATAGAAGTTGCCATGGTTGTATCCCTTTCCTAGAAGTGTTTTGATAAGAGCCATAACCACTTGAGAAGACACTAGCGCTAAATCATCATAAACTGAATCAAGCATGGTTCCCTTGCCGGTATAAATGAAAAAATTACATACCTACATAGCCACTTTTCGACTCGCACAACATGTAGGTATGTTTTTATTCCAAAATGTGCTTGTTTTAGAGGAATATACTGAATCCATCCCAAACGGCCCATATATAATAAAATACTTTTATCGATTGTTATATATTTTTTAGGAACCATAAAATCACGAAATTTGTTAACCAACATATCATAAATTGGAAAATTTTTGTACAGTTTTGGATTAGGATGCGTTGCAGGATCATACGTTGTTTCATTATTAGAAAAGTGGAAAAATTGTTTGCTATTTTCGAACCGTCTACATGACAGCTTTTGGAAAAAAGGACTAGCTAGTAATGGTTTCTTTGGCCAATACTTTTTCATTTCTGTTTTTTTACTACACTTTGTAGTATAATTACATATTGCTAAAAACACTCTAATCTCATCAGAAATTATAGAGATCCAACTACATTTTTAGCTGTTTGAAGAACAAACCCATTTGTCTCCTCAATTATTAGGTATACCAGTTGATCAACTTTTCGAAAAAGAAGAGTTCGTTGTGTAAATCTTCCCGAGCAGTTCTAAATGTAACGTCAACATTTTCCATAAAAGGATATTCCGTTGGGACAGGTGTACCTTCTCCAATTTTACACCATACTCTAGCATCTTCGAATAGTTCTTCGTATTCAACGTCGCTTGAAATTTCTTCGCATTGCCCTTCTTCGTCGTATTCACTTCCGCTTGTTTCTCATCGTCTATTTTGCAAATTTTGCATTCGTAGTACTTTACCATCAGAAAGGCGCAAATACGCAGCGGCAACTATCTTCTTTGGCAGCGATAGCTTCTCACTTCTCAACAACTAATATATTGAACTGAATTGCAGTTCGGGATCCTTTCGGCTTTGTCAAAATAACAAGAAAACACAACTTTCCAGTTTCAGAATTTTATTCTCCCAAAATAGAATTGTTTTGGTACGCCACTGGCAATACAATTTGATACCAAATTTATCGATGACATGTGCAGTCTGGTCTGGTTACAGATGTCCACTTCTTCTTCCTTGATGATTCAGCTGGGAATAATTTGATTTCGAATTTCACTGATTTTCACTCTACGAGGTCTCTAGGAGAAATGATCTGCCCGTCGTATGAGATTTGCAGTTTATATAGGGAATTGGATTGATCCATCCTTTTTCCACTTATTTGAAGTGCATTTAACTATTCCTCACATTCCGTAACACATGGGTTTTATCTGGACAGATCCTTGGCATTCCATGTTCGTTCCAACTGAAATTCCTTCTCTTGCTTTTTGTTGTTTGTTGTAAATAGAGAAATTTTCTTTATTTTATAATTAACTATTCAATGATATTGAATAGAACCCTTAATTTTCAGTACAATATATTAACAAAACAGTCGAAAGAAATGCCTTATGCATGCATTGATTGATCACCCCACTGCACCAGAAAGTATAAAATTTCATTGACCTGTTTTTTTTTCGAAATAATTCGGGATAACGCCAATACGCATATTACTAACACGCGCAAATTCGGGTTATATTTTATGTGGCAGCGTTTGATAAATGGCTCGAGTTAACTCGGCTCTGATAAAAAAGTAATAAACTCCTAACCCGAGTTAATTCGGGTTATATCGTTAAGCGGTTTTTCCTTCCTTGACTTGTCTCTAAAATTATGTAATCAGTTCATTTTACTTTGAAATCTGATTTAGTATGTGTCAGACGGTCAGACTGGCAATCTAGGCAAATACAAGATTACCTACTCTATACTCTATACATTCGCTTTTTAGTACATAGTTTATAATAATTTTGTACTTTCGTGTCCAGAAGACGGCTGATTCAATAATTTTGGTAATGAATGAATGAATATTTCTAATAACGTCGATAGGTAAGTAATAAAGCAATAAGTTTTCGAAATTTCATATTTCGGAGTAGGTAGTTGAAATATGGCGAAGCAGTTTTCTTATATATTTTAGATATACATAGGTAATTAATAGCTGTGATTTTAATGGGCTAGATTGAATTAAAATGCTAAAGCTGGGTTTAATATGTTGTAACCCCTGCTCAAGGTGAATAAATTCTTTAACAGGTATTTTGGTTAGATATTATCATTTCTATCCTGTTAGTCTCTGGCATATCTTTTGAAGGTCCCAGAAAAAATGTCTATGTAAAAGGGAAAAGTGGTGTGATATTTAATAGTCCCATAAATAATAGTTTGAACAGTGTAGGTATTAAGTACCTATTTTGATTCAATTTTTTTCTTATTTCTAACTGACATTCATCCAGTGCTGCTCATCAAAATATGAAATTTATATTTTAGTGCTGACACATCTATTTTTCACAAGCTTTTCAGATATTCAAGGAAATGCCTAAGAAGTTATTTTCTCTCAAAAAGTTCAAAAATGTTCTCTTTCATATCTAACTTTTTGTCCTATTAATTTGCTCTTTAAATCCTTTAGTTCTAAATGTGAAGAAACAATGAGTTTTTGGATATCACTCCACTTGTTACGGTAAAGTTTTAAATAAATATAAAGAAGAACTCTATTTTTTGTCACTAATCATGAAGTACTGAAAATGCCATTAACTGTGTAAAATTGCTCCCAGAAAACTGTGGTTGGTATTCAGAAAATAATAATTTAGGGCCAGTAGGATTTGTTGGGGATAAAAGCCATTGAGAATGAAGGAAATTTTGTAAATGATTGAAAAAAATGAAGAAGAAACATTATCGATAATCATTAGGTATGTACCCAAATTCGAATGCATAATAATGCTCCATAATTAAAAAATTGTAGAGTTTGTTAGTTTTTGTAGTTTATTTGTTTTGTAATACTTACCTAAAGGATTTTTGTGAGATACGAATGTTTTATTTTTTTGGTTTATAAAAAATGCATCTTCATTTTTGTTTATAGTTACCTTGATCACCTTATATACTACATTAAGTTCGTAATATAAACATATACTTATACAATGATCACATTACATTTTTTCGCAAGATAAACTGTTTATCTATAATGTGCATAAATAAGTAGAATATATGAAATCCCATATAAGCATAACTTTTCTCTACTTTTTTCTCAGAAATGCGCTTCAAGAGAATCGTCAACAATTTCTAGAATAATACATTAGTCAAGTTTCATCAAAATTCTTAGAGCCGTTTTCGCCATAGAGCAAAAGATAATAAATATGTCTATTCGTCCACAAGCAGTCAGGCCAAACGGCTAAAAATATATTTAATAATAAAATGATCCTTGTTGTATAAAAGAGTTCTGGAAGCTGAGCTCACATTTTTAAAGCCCATCATCAATTTCAACGAGCATTGTATACAGTGCGTTTTTAAAGTATGGTAACGCTTCAATATCTTATAAAATATTAACAACATACGGAGAAAAAATCAGATTTTTTTATGTAAATTTTATGCTTTTTTACATAAAGTCATCGTCATCGCTATTTTTTAATGGAAAGATCATAATTTTATAATAATAACGGAAAGCTGTCGATTTTCTTAATTCAAAAATACCAAATTCATGTATTTTTACACTAAGAAATATGAAATACAGGATGTCAGAAAATTCAAATTCATTTATTCATTCAAAACTTAAAAAAACTTACTTGAAAGTGCGAGCAACGAATTTCTGAATTACATTTGACAACATTTCTTCTGTAATTTGTTGTATTTCTGCTCGAATTATTTCCTTAAGATCGTCTATATTGGTGGGTCTGTAAACGTAAACTTTACTTTTTGAGTAACCCCAATGAAATAAAGTCAATAGGGGCTAGGACTAGAAATCTAAGAAACCATTCAACAGATCCCCGACATCCTATTCAGCGATTGGGAAGAAACTCATGAAAGAAAATCTCTTACCATCGTAGCCTAATGAGGTCTTGCTCAATCAAAACAAAATATTAGGATCTATCTAATTATTATTATGATTATGATACAAAATCGACGTGTCTAAGGTTCTTCCTCATTATAATATATCAGAAGATATCGAAGCGTTTCGATACTTTCAAAATACACAGTATTATTTAGCTATAAAATTTCTTATCTAATATTTTTAAACTTCTTCAAATCGATTTGAAATACCTCCAACATATAAGATAGTCAGTGCTTTTTCTTCTTGATAACATACTAAAAATGAATGGATTATTTAAATGCAACTTTGATTAAAACTATTTAAAAAATTTGATAACTAGTCAAAATATATATAAATAATTATTGTTAGCAATTGATAATCCATTTAAGGGTTCGCACTGTGCTCGTGGGTGTGTGTTTGTGGTAAACTTGTGAATTTGAACACGAGAAGAATTTTTAGAAGAATTTTGTGCTGTTCCAATATGAGTTCGTCAACTTATACAACTGTCTTGAGACCATTAAAGCTTTTCGGACCAACAGGTAGGCTTTTATGAATCATTAACTTTAGAAGCTGAATACGTAGCATTTAAAAAAACTATGACAAAATTGCACATCCAGTCCAAAAATCGCACCAAACTAACTCTAGGCTGAAGAAGTAATTAGACATTTTCTCTTATGTTTGCAGTGACCCAACTGTGATATTTTCTCACCTATCTCTATACATAAAAGTTTGTCTTTCTGTCTCTATGTATTTTATTTATTCCTTAACTCGATTTCATCAATCATACCATTAAAGTATTGCTGCACTTAATATTTATTTATTTATTATTCTATTATTAAGGAAAAACAATTGACTAATAATAAAAAAAATAATAAAACATTTTCGATTCCTCTATTGCTTGAACAGATAAATGCAAATCGATGGAACATATGATAATAATAATAAAATGTCTATTGAGTTAATAACTATAATACAAACTGAATGGTATGTTGGTAATTATCTATTGTTTAATATTCCTCATTATCCTTGTTTCAGATTCAATACCTATGGCCGAAAAACAATCTCAGTTCTCGTAAGTTATATCTATATATTTATTAATAATACTTAATAATAAATACAAAGCTTTTTCATTTAGTACGAAATTATCTTTCCTATATAATCCAAGATTTTTATGAGTTCTTTTATATTGTTTACAAAAGCATGAAAAATAAGTGAATACATTTTTAAGAGTATGTATTACAATAATTGCTGTTTGGTTTCAAGTTCTAATTTGACAAATTAATACATTAATGAAAATACATATATACATATAATACAATACACACATATATAATGCATATAATAATATCTACAGATCTTTATTGCCATAAGGCTACCGTTTTATTGCTGTATGAATTATTATAACACTATGGAGATAAAGTAATGGATAAATTCGATAATTAATTAGCTATTTTTGTTATTGTTGATTCTGGTTATACCTATTTTTGTATCTTGTCAATGGTATAAATCTTTGATATGTTAATTTGAAAAAATAGAAAAATTATCTAGGTATCTATAAGTTCAGTTAAAATGACATTTTTAAATTGAAGAAAAAATCTGCTAAGTTTGCATACAACAAGTAGGTACTCTAACATGAACATTAATTAAAAAAATACCCTGAGAACAAATTTTGATACAATAGATGTTAAAATTGATGACCATATTTCTCCACCATGATACAAAATCTAAAGTAGTCAAATTGGAAGACCAGGTCGACCAATTCTATTATCCATCTTTCTGAGACAACTTGGTCTAAATTAGCGTCGAACATTAATTGCCTAATGAGGCGGAGCACTATCTTGTTTAAACCAAACATTATCTATTGCTTGCATTCAACAATTTCGTTTGCATCACATGCTTCAGCTCACCTAAGATACTACTCGTACTTAAGTTGCTAGAATACAGTCCACAATAGATGCAATAAGTAAGAGTAAGTAAGCTACACTGAGATAACAGGTGCTGATGCTCTTCTGAACACCTATTACAGAATTACAGAATATACCTGTTACAGATTGTGATACATTTTCTTGATACTATGTATACGATCATATATCTATTGTGTGGACTTAAATTCCTAGTGCATCTAGTGAACCAAACCTTCGTAAATGCATATAAATAAATGTATGTCCAATTATACCTATTATTGTTGTTAATAAAAACAAAACTATTAGTAATAAGAAAAAATAACCTGGTATGATTTTACTTAAATCAAAATTAACAAAAACATTTATATTAAAGTCGAGTAAATGTTACTTTCATAGAACGTAGGGACTGAAATTATGAATCTTGAAGAACTCAAATGAAATGATGAGGTGCCACGGGATCATTAGATAATATTAAAACATCTGGTATGTCCACTCACATGACTTTCTTATAACTTTTATGCAAATTCCTTATATAGCTACTTTTAGTAGTGACAGGAAAATAAGATCAACTTTTCTTAGTAACCATGATTTTGAAAAATCTTATTAATTCTTTCTACTTTTGGAGATGGAGCTACTGATCCGAGATATTTTTAATGGCGTTGAAAAAATTAAACATTCTTTATAGGCACCTCGGGTACCCGGAATATTTATGGTAAAATTTAGTAAGTTAGTTGGTTGTTGTCGCACTATCTATTCTTCTTTTCACAAAGTTCATCAAAATAATTCAAATTTTGTCCCTTTCCCTCTTTCAGATTAATTCCAAAGATCGTAAATGGAGGCATCGCTGGTATTATTGGCGTCACATGCGTCTTTCCCCTTGATCTTGTCAAAACTAGGCTGCAAAATCAGCAGATTGGACCTAATGGCGAGAAGATGTACAATAACATGTAAGTGGTCCATTCTAATATGTCGTATATTTGTTATATAAACGAAATAATTTTATGAATGTCGCAATGCTCAAGTGCACCCGTTATTATTCAAACAAATTGGCTTGTATGTATGTAATATTTGTTGTAATTGTTTAACAAGCTCTCTATTACGTTTTGAGCGGTTTAAAAATAAACAGCAGTAATGGTCTCTATTATATATGTTTATAACAAAAATAGAACATAATTTTAGACATTGCTTCTAAATAGGTCGCTCGAAGTTACTTTCACTGGCGTAAGAAGAGAATAGGAGAATTTTTGGAATAAGCAAATATGTTAGGTACTTGACAACAAAAAAACTCAGTAATCCAATTCCATAATAATTGATGAGGTTTTCAAACGTGGTATAGTATATTTTGAACGATATTCTTACCAATTTCAAACAAATCCTACTAGAATTATTGAGTTTCATATAATTTTATAAAGACTGATTCTAAGTTGTCTTCAAGCTTTTTCTTAGATATGCGCCTTAAGAGGATGATCAAAGGTGTCCAGGAAAATACTTTAAACATGTTTAATCAATATCCTTAGAGCTTTTCTGGCTCTAGAGTTTTGACTAAAATGTGTCTTCCGTATCGAACATTTACTAGTTTTTATTAAAAAAAATGGGCCAATATTATTACTTGGTGCACTGAAAAATACAAAATAATATTAATTACATTGGTACTGGTATCTTTGAAGTTGTGCAATTGTAGTTAAATGAAATACTTTTGGCACCAACTTCATAAGTATCATCACCAATAGAATTAATATTATTTTGTACCAATTATTTGCTTGTACTTGTTATTATTCAGAGATCTAAAAACATCGCCGCTGAAATACGCATATTTTAGACTGCTGTAACTCGAAAACCGTAACTGTATGAAAAAAAAGGTTCAATTTAAATATAGCTACAAATAATTTGGTCTTTAATTTGGCCGTCTCAGATTTTCAATTTTTAAAAGTAATTATCCCCTCCACATAGCGGAAATACACATATTTCAGATTTTAACATCATTGTAACTCGGAAACCGTAGGTAAACTCTTTAAAAAAAATGTTCAATTCAAATATTTCCGGATATTGTCCTATCTTTAATTCTGCCGTCTCAGATTTTCGATTTTTGAGGAAAATTGCCCCCTCCACTCTTTTCGGAGGCAGTTTTTGGAGGGTAGGAGATTTTGGATTTGAGTTTGTGCGAATATGAGACCCTTTCGCATCGTGACTCTGTGCAATAATAAAAAGAATCATCCAAATCGGTTGAGGTTTACTAGGCAAAATTTGCGATTATACATAAAAAAGCAGACATAGTTGACTTGTATACCTCCTCCGTTTGGGAAGTCGGTCAAAAAAGAGAGCAACAAAATTAGTCTATCCGTTTCTGCAATAATCTTGGCACAGCTAGACTGACGACAAACACACATCCCTATGAGCCTATGGCTGAAAATAAGTCTTTTGGACTGAAAAGAAAAGATAGAATTTTACTTTTCTTACATTGTTATTCCGGGAAACGGTAGGAAAGTAGAAATCTGGTGTGTCCACTCACGACATTCCTACCGCTCTCAAGCAAATTCCTTCAAATATAAAAATCTTCGTTAATAAAGATATTATTTTTTTTGACGTTTCAAGACATCTTCATATTTAATTTTAACATAGGAAGCACAGATTCGGTACCCTACAAAATAGAAAATATCAACAAAATCGTTCTAGCAGAACTGTGTTACACTATTACAAAACTTAACAAAACTTTCCTTTTATAGCTATTTGGGGTAGCGGCTTTGAAGTAAAAAGGTACCGTTCATATTATCAAATCCTTGACAGTCCAATTCTGTTCTTCTCAGAATAAAGACTATTAAACGACAGTTTCAAAATCTTTTAGATATTTAAATATTAAAAATATTTCGGACCAAGGAAAAAATATAGGCAAGCTCTGATTGAAAGTTGAACACTATAATTATAGATTTTTCAATTAATCTTTTTATAGGGTTGATGCTTTCCGAAAGACATACAGATCGGAAGGTTTCTTAGGCATGTATCGAGGCTCAGCTGTCAACATTCTACTCATAACACCGGAAAAAGCCATCAAACTTGCCGCCAATGATTTTTTCAGATATAATCTGCAAACTAAAGAAAAGTAAGTAAAATTGATAAATTTTAAATATATATGATCTAATATATGTATATTTTATACAATAGCGGATTTCAGAATACCGCTTTCAAATTCATTAGGCACAGCACTAAAAAAATACCGAAAATAAGAATTTCAAAGATGATATAAAGACATTATTGACCAACAGTTTTATTTGTTCACGATGAATGATTGCATATTTCATTAGGTCAGAGGTCGGCCCACATTATTGGCAAATTTCTAAATCTAGTTTGCATGGGGTCTCATTCCATTCAGATGATACATATAAATAATTTCAAAATAATCTTTTCATTTAAATATACATTTATCAATTACTCTAAAAATACTTTTAAGTTAAATATTTATTTAACTTTTTTTAAGCCATATTATATATTAGTGTTATTCAAATAGGCAAATATTTACTGCAATTTTCATCATTTCTCAAATGGCGATCATTTTTTTTGTCAAGCACTTTCCTATAAGAGGATTTTTGACGCATTTAACGATAGTAATTTAATTGTGATTGGATTAAAAATAAGAATATAAATTAAATATTACTAAGGAAAATACTGGATAGTAATTTATTTACTTTCCCAGTAGTAAATGTTAAGATGTAATGCAGACACAAATGCAGAATTTATGCAAATTCAAAACCAAAGTTTCCCATTTTCTGCAACGGGAATATTTATATAGGTACATTTAATTTTAACACTTAGCTGTCCAAATACAAAATGTATTATTTTTCTATTGTAGTGACTGTGTCACCCTGTTTTTTTGTTGGCTATAAAGGATATTATTATTCCTCCTTGTTTAAAACAAATTACATCACGTTCAATCAACTAAAAAAAGTAGGCATAAAAACTTCCTATGAATCTAACATTATGATGTTCCATATAAAAACTAAAAATTGGAGCCATTTCTGGTGAATCCGGTAGTGGAAACTGGAAAATATGCGACGACTCATTTTTCACATATCATTCACCTATACCAAATTTCATTTTGATATACCTAATATTCAAGAAGATAGTTATTCAAAAATATGAGATTTTCTCAAACTTTGTTGCTTTTAGTCGTATGAGTAGCTTACCAGAGTTGTTGAGGTTGATATTGATGTTTAGCATTTGACAAAGTAGATGCAGTGATCCCTACTGTACTGTATCTCCGGAGTCGTAAAAGTTTGTGAAAAAAAGAAATGAATACTCTCACGTTAATGCCACCATAATGGTCCATTTTTGATATATGATTTTTTTATTGTAGGGCGTGAAATAAAGGCCGGAGGGGTTGCTAAACTTTTTGGACCATAAGTGTCTATAACTTAAGTTTGAATTAACGGAATTTTGTTAACTAGGTCTGGTTCAAGAAAGAAAAGTTTGGTGAATATATCCGTTTATACCATTCTGGTTCTGGGCGCCCTCGTTAGGGGGCAGGTTTTATAAAGTTAACCTTTTTTTCAATTTTGCTACGAAATCGTAAATGGAACCGTATGTATATTTTATTAGATTCGGAAAGTAGATCAAATTTGCAACACAATATGTCCAAACGGCATTACCATATCTTTCTTGATTTAAATATTATATTACATATAATTTCATTTACTTTTATATCAAGAATTAATAAATGGAGACTTTCGTACTAAAAAATCTTTTTATAAGCATCCTTTGTGGTGAACAGGGGCAGAAGTACGTGTGCGTAGAAATTTGCATTTCCCTTTCTCTAGAAAATCAGATTGCTAGTCACAACTTGAGAACAAACTATTTTAATTTTTTTAATTTGACATCATCTTCTTTCAGGACACTTCCAATGTACCGCCAAATGTTGGCCGGTGGCTTAGCCGGCTTGTGTCAAATAGTCATTACTACTCCCATGGAGCTACTAAAAATTCAAATGCAAGATGCTGGCAGAGTGGCTGCTCAAGCTCTCTTAGGTTAGCCTACACATTAGATTAAAAAGCTGATATTCAATTGAATACTTACATTTAATTTGATTCTTTCAGTTGGCAAGACTGTACAGAAGACCTCAGCTACTGAACTTGCCATAGGTTTACTTAGACAACATGGTATTATTGGCCTATACAAAGGCACCGGTGCTACGATGCTCCGAGATGTTTCCTTTTCTGTGATATATTTTCCTCTATTCGCTACTTTGAATGATTTGGGTCCTAGGAAGAGTGATGGATCAGGTGAGTTCAACTGATGAAATACTCTCAGCTTTATTTTTAGTCCCTTCCAGAATGATATGATATAAATCTTTTTTCTTTTAAAGGTGAAGCAGTATTTTGGTGTTCGTTCTTGTCGGGTTGTGCAGCTGGTTCCTTTGCAGCCTTGGCAGTGAATCCCTTCGATGTGGTGAAAACTAGGTTACAGGCTCTAACAAAGGCTGAAGGTGAAAGGTCATACTCTGGCGTGGGTAATGCTTTCGTGTAAGTATTTTTAACAATTTCCATATCTCGACTTCACATGGTCGCATACTACTATTTTTTGGATTTTCAGAAACATCTTGCGTTACGAAGGACCGACGGCTTTCTTCAAGGGAGGAGCTTGTCGAATGATAGTAATAGCGCCATTGTTTGGCATTGCCCAAACTGTTTACTATCTTGGCGTTGCTGAGTACCTGTTAGGAATAAAACGGTCATAAAGATATTAGAATACAATTGAGAATAATTAAAACTCTATATTTATTTTATGAGCAATTTTAAAGTAGTAATAATAACTTAGTTTTTTTATTTATTTTAATTCATAATTTTTTTATTTGCTCATCATATCTTTTTGTGGGTTCGTTGTAGAACTGCTGATGGAATGATTTTCAGGAGTCTATTAAAAAATATTATTTATTTCAGTGGTTACACGGTATTTGTGTGAAATTTTGTCTTTTTCTTATTTTTTGTCAATATTGAAAAAAAAACTAGTGAAAATTATTATCTATCCTATGGGTAGATAATTATTTGAAAAGATGATATTATTTCAAGCAACATCAGTCTTTGTGACTCGTTTCATGTAATGAGAACTAGAAGAAAAAAATCCACAGCTGTTATTCTCGCTTTTGTGATCAAAAATGTTATTTCAAATAGTTTGTGGCATAACGTCAGTATTATTATATTTTTGATTTGCATTCCATTGTCATATGCTTGTTATTTTATTTTTTATTATAACTATATTTAAATTTTTTAGAGCAATAAATATGACTCAATATCAGTTGTTCTGTGCTGTGCTATACATTAATTATATCTTAGTTTTGTAATTAAAATTAATTCTGTTTTTGTAGAAAAAATTATAGTGACAATAAGGAATTTATCAAATATATTTAGAGTTTTATATATGCCGAGAATTGATCATTAATAAAAAGCTTTACAATATTTATTATAGTTCAATTATGTGTGATGTTTATATTTAGGAAAAACAAAATTGTTATTTGTGGTGGTTTGTTCTTTTTAATTAATACTTCAGTTACATTGTATTTAGAAAAAATCATGTGTACTTTTAAAGAATATCGTCTGATCAATTATTATGAATGTTTGGTCAATTAAGAAAATCGCGTTGCCGTTCATTGTTGTATAACTTATCAAAATGCCATTCTAGATGTTCTGAAAAATGAATAAAACTGTAGTTAATGTTACTTTAATTTTTTTTCTTTTGGCTGCCATGTTCAGTTCAGCTTACGTATATATATATATATATATATATATATATATATATATATATATATATATATATATATATATATATATATATATATAAAACATACAGACATACATACCTTCTCCGTTTGGATTCGTCGGTCAAAAAGATCGGGTTCTATGACTGCGTGACAGCTATCATAATATTTTTTTCACAAAAACTGGGACCACCTTTAGTTGAAGTATAATAATTTTAGGAATAATATTTTGTATTTTTTATGCATCTAATAATGTCTTCTAGTTTAAAAAACTATATTTACATCTTTAAGTGACAACAAATTCTCTAAAAACAACAACATTGAAAATGATTTAAACAGATGGTTAGAAAAGTTTCCGTTCCAACTGCCTAAACTCGATAAGCGTTAAAAATTTTAAATAACTTTTAGAAATTATTTCGTAGTCTTTCAATATTAAATTTCTAATTTTCGAAAAGAATTGCCCCTATAACCCTCGTTGGAGACTATTCCAGTGCTAAAATATAAGTCGATTTCTAAATTGAAACCTCCTTACGTACAATATTCAATTCTTATAAAAAAAATATTTTATTGGAGCTCATTCATATATCATAAAACTGATTCAAACTGTACGCTACATCTCAATGATAATAATCACCTCTATTGATAATTTCGAAATCCTACATACAGAAAAGAAACGATAAAAATTGAATTTACTTCAGTTTTTAAAAACTAATGAACGTAAACATTCGGGTAATACCCTTGGGTGTGTTGAGCGCATATTGATATTTAAGAAGTTTGTGGGTGAGCGACCGATAGCCGATGGTGCAGACATATACATCTCTGTCCGTAGGTGTGTACTGTTTTTCTGTTAACCCTCTCGAGTACTGACCAATCAGCGGCATTAGAGACGACGACGACACTCCACTGTAGAAGCACAGAATATATAACCAAAGTGTGTACAGGGTGGCCCGTTTAAGAGGGGAAAGTTATTTCTACTAAAATGATTTTTATTTTTTTCTAATTGTCACTGTTATATACAGGGTGGTGAAATAAAGTTATATTTTTTTAAATAGAACACCCTATATTTTATTACATTTTTAGATAGTCCTTTCAAAGGCAAATTCAACGATATATATGACTATGGGTATATGATGCACGGTTTCGAACTTATTAGCGACCATTTTCAGAATTTAGGGTATGTTTAAAGCATCATTGTTGGGTTGCTCATAAACTTTTTAAAATTTTATCCACGTATTATTTTTAAGGAACTCAATAAGCAAACTAGAATGTCGAAAGAAATTTAGACAAAAAATGAATCAAGAAATAGTAAAGGTTGGTACCTACATGGAATGTGAGGTCAACTTTCGAAGAAGGTTTATTGGGTATAGTAAGAATGAGAAAATATACAATAGACATATTGGCATTGCAGGAGACAAACCAGAAAGGGACTACGACACAAATGATAGATGGATACACCTTTTTCAATAGTGGGCAAGAAGATAATAGATATCTAGGAGTAGGTTATATAATAAGTCAAAAAGTTATACACATGGTAATAGACATTAAAGCGATATCTGAGAGAATTTGCCGGATCCGTATAAGGGGCAAATATAAGAAAATAAGCATATTAAATATACATGCACCCACTGAAGATAAGGAGCTGATGGATAAGTATGAATTTTATAATAAAGTAGATAGCTTGTATGAATAGATTCCAAAATACGATATCAAGCTAATAACTGGGGATATGAATGCGAAAGTAGGCAGAGAACCAGCCTATAGAAGAGTAACAGGAGGAAAAAGCAAACATGCAGAAAGCAACGAAAATGGAAAAATCTTGATAGAATTCGCATCGGAACGTAACTTAACAATTACGAGCACCAGCTTCGATCACAAAGACATACATAAAACAACATGGGTATCACCAGATGGACGGACAAAGAATCAGATCGATCACCTTCTTATAGAACACAAAGATCAGAAACTATTACAAGATGTCAGAAGTTTTAGAGGTGCAGATGCGAATACTGACCATTTCCTAGTTATATCGAAAATAAAGCAACAGCTACCACAGATGAAGATGAGTACAAAAACTCGTGCCAAATTTTATGTACAAAAACCGCAAAAACAAGAGATACAGGAGCAACTGGACGCACAATTCGATCGCTACCTAGAACACTTTACAGCAATGACATAGAAGAAGAATGGAAAATATTAGAGAATATAATGTGGAAGACAACAAATGAAATAATAGGAAAGAAAGAAAAAGGGGAAACTAAGCGCTGGTTCGATAAAGAATGCAAGGTAGCAGTGGGGAAAAGAAATCAAGCCAGATTGAAACTGCTAGAAGAAGAGACAGAAGAAGCTAGGAGAATGTATGTCGAGGTGAAGAAAGATACAAGAAAGCTACTTAGACAGAAACAGAGAAAAGATAGAGACCACAGACTGGATGTACTTGAGGATCACTTCATCAATAATCAGATTAGGAATTTTTACCAGGAGGCCAAGAAAGCGAAGCAGGGTACCGAGCAACATCAAGCAGTAGTATACTGTAAAGACAAACAAGGAAATTCGATAGGTGATGTAGAGGGAAAACTAAAAAGGTGGGCAGAACACTTAAAGGAATTACGGAATGGTGACGAGCAAGGAATGTAAACGAGGACGACACGCCAACCCAGCAAGATATAGAACCTACAGAAGAGGTAATAGAAAGACTAAAGAACGATAAATGTCCTGGAGAAAATGACATACCAGCGGATATAATAAAGTATGGAGGCAAGAAGCTGAGAGAAAGAATATGCAAACTAATCCAGACAATATGGAAGGAGGAGGAAATGCCGGCTAGGTGGAACAATGCTGTTATCTGTCCGATCCACAAAAAAGGAAACAAAGCAGATTGTGACAACTACAGGGGTACCTCTCTTTTAGATGTGGTTTACAAAGTTTTAGCAAGAATCATCATGAACAGATTGAACAAGTATCGTTATCGGAGAATATCAAGCAGGCTTTAGAGAAGGGAGAGGCACAGTAGACCAGATATTTACACTTAAAACGATTATGCAAAAAAGCTACGAGCACAACCTGGGATTGCATATTTTATTTGTCGACTTCAAACAAGCATATGACTCCGTTAACAGGAGGAAAATCGAAGAATCACTAAAGAATCTACAAATATCCAAAAAGATCATCAATCTCGTTAAAATGACTCTGAGGAACGTACAGAGCAGGGTCGCAATAGAAGGTCAGGGGGGTTACTCCTGAAACTCGATTCGATTCTCTACTCTATTCTCTATTCGACTTAGAACTCGATCCACCAAAATACCAAAATTTTCAATCGATCGAGAAGACAATCGAGTTATGTGAAATTCGCGTTCTCTGAAATAAATCGTCAAGTGTCACGTCATATACTTCAGGCGCAGTGACAGTGAGTGATTGAATACTTTTAATAAAAATCAAAATATTCAAGGTCTTTATCGTAAGCGCCTTACAAAAAAGTTTTAATTAATCCTAATATTTTTGAGAAAACATGAGTAAGTGCCTACAATTTTTACTCGAAGTATTTTTTGAAATTAATGAATATAGTGTTGCCTACAGTTGAATTTGTTAATAATTAATATTATAATACATATTTTTAGTGCTTCTAAAACCTCTTATCAGTACAACACACAGATGCAAATATAATTGAAATTCTAAAGATTCAAAGATCTTGAAATTATTCAAGGCATTTGCAGTCGATTGAAACTGAAATGGCTCGAAATAACAGTTTTATTGAATTTCTTGGAAGGCACAACAGAAGTCGCAAATTAATGAGCTAAAAAGGTAAGAACACCACAGTAAACTTTTTGTTAAATAGTTTTTATTACTTTCGGTTCTTGTATCAATGGACTCCGCAGCGATTTCTCAGGCCCCATACGGTCTAGAGACTTGAAATTTCGAATTCGAACTTAGATCGCTGACATCTCGCCGCCTGTTAAGCTCCAAGTGTGACCCAATATTTAATAATTATAATTATTTCATTCAAGCAAGATCACTTTATCTTCGACATGGAACAACAATGTCTGACAATGGGATCCGTCACTGGAATTACGCACGAGCATGGAGTGTATATATACGTCTCTGTTCTCTGGTATATAGGTCCTCTCTGGCAGATCGTCGTATATATTACATTTTGGTTTTGTGTGTTGTGGTAGACAAACAGTAATTTGTTATGGAATTGCTGTTGCTGGCAAGACGATATACATAAATATAGTTCAAATCGAGAGAAGGAGAGCAATAGTAGGTACTCATCGGTACGGTTCAAATCTTAGACGCCTAATAAAAACTATTTTTTATTTTTTTTCAAAAATTCCACTTGTTTTATATATATTATTTCTTAAAATGTATACCTTTTCAGATTTGGACTGATAAGAAATACTCACTCTGAAAATGGTGAGGTTGGGCAAGCTTTGAATCGCGGTTATTAAATTTATTAACTAGATATTGTGTGTGTGTAAATTGTTAAAATAAAATTCATGCAGTCTTGTTGAGTCGAACTTTATTCATAATAGATTAAATTTTATAGTGTGTACATACGACAAGACACTTTTTTATCACATGTATGGGCTTCACTGTCATTATAAGATATTTTGTGGTTGTTTGTGGTGATCATATTTGTTGTGCAACAAGTCTTGATTATTTGGGCTGCAGTCAGTACGTAGATTGTAGTACAATACCCAGTGAAACAATCGCCACCATCTAGCTTTACACATCTTCTATTTACCTTTACAAACAACATTTCATTCTTCAGTTGGTGACTGAACGCTTTTTGAATCCGAATGATATCATTTAATAGTGCCAATGCTTCATCCTTTAAGTATGCGGCTGCCAGAACTATAAGAAGAATGCCATTAAAATCTGAAAAGAATTTTTTTATTATGATATAATCATTATGTTTAAAGTAATTTATTGTTGTGTACCTACCCACAGTTGAAGGTTTGTAAACTAGTTCATGTTCTAATTTATAAACACTTCAACCAATTATAAGTAGGTACATCATAGTATATAAAATGAAATTATTGTACTTGATAACAGGTAATGAGAACGAAACTCACCTTACATTTAAGTGAAATATGATTTCGTCTTTTAATTAATCGTTATAATATCCATATCTCTTAATATAATAACCAATTATTCACTGAAACTCTTCTCGCACACTTGTACACACGATTGTCTTCATGTGATTTCAATTTACAACAACGCAAATGAGCCATAATAAAGGTGAATATTAACCAGGCGGTGGCAACTCTTATGGGAAATTTTTGACCGTTTGTTGCCAAAATTCCCATTCGCGGCGCTAGTATTGCTCTCCGAAGCATGGCGGGAACCTTTGAATTAGAATGAAAATGTCATCTGTCATAGGTTTCAATTCAATTTCAAACTTCAAATACTTGACTACTGTCTACCTGAGTGAAACTGAATTTTCATTTTTAACAATATTAGATTTGTTTCAAGTATATTTGTTAGCTATGCCTATAAAAAAGTGCTTTGTGCTTAACTGCGACAGTGATGAAAATGCGGGAATAAGCTTTCACCAATTTCCAAAGCTAGGAAAAAACAATGTTCGAAGGTGAGTAAAAGACATAATAAATGCATGTTGGCGGATACCGATATAGTAGATGGAAAAATGAACGGTGTGTGTGATTTACAACACATTGTAACTAGAAAATGTGTGATTCTGACAGAAGCTTTCTCAATATGTGCATTTGGTTGACTTTTCTTACTATTCTGGTACTCGCCTTATTTCTTCGGTACTCTCTCTAAGAACTAATCTAACTTTTTTATTGCAGGTGTCGGCTGTGGGCACAATTTTGTCAGCCAAATGTCGATTGGTCCGAAAATGATCTCAAGAAGCTCCACAAGTCACATAAATATATATGTGGCAACCATTTTAAAACGGATGCCTACAGAGAAGTTAATTCTTCTAAATTGACTTATTACTCTATTCCTTCCATCAATCCTGTTGTTAATAATCATTTAGATCTCACCGCTAATGTTTCCACATCAATCCCTTCATCTTCTTTTTGTAAATCCTTTCTTGGTAATGAAACTTTGCTGCTTCCTGACCATAGTCCACCGCGTTCCTTATGTATGTCTGTAGAGCTTTCTGTTGAAAACCCTTCTTCATCTCACGATATGCCAGCCACATCAACCAACCAAAATGCACCTTATTCTTTACAAACCTCAGTCACAACACCTACGAGAAATTATTCACCTCAAAAATCTACCCCAGGATCTTCAGCACGGCGCTCTCTTTTAAAACAGCTTAATGTCACGAGAGTTGCTCAACTTAGCCCCAAGAAGCAATGGCTAGTGAAGACTCATAGCAAGCTACGGAAGGATTATACACGTATCAAAAAGGAGTATGATGAGCTGAAGGAAAAGACAGAGGCTCACGTCTTAGAATTATCTGTTTTAAAAAATCTTCCTCCTGCGTTGAAACTCATTTTAGCTTCTACCATGAGATGTGCTGAGAGAAATCCGAAAGGTCGACGATGGTCATTACCTGATAAAATTCAGGCTCTCTCTCTTTCAAAATTCACCACGGAATTATAATTTTTTGAGAAAATTGTTTCTCTTGCTATCTCCTCGTACTCTCCGAACCCTTCTAGGCAGTATGCCCTTCTCAGGAATTTGCAAACCTGTGCTGAATGCCTTGAAGAATAAGATGGAGAACTTGGAACAAAGGGACCGCTTTGTCACTTTGATGTTTGACGAAATATCTATCCGTCGTCATCTATCCTATAATCGCAAATTGGACAGAATAGAAGGCTATCAAAATCACAAAGGACAAGGCTACAGCGGCAAGGTAAGAGAATTAAGACATTATTGCTAAAACTCATATAAACGATGAATTTCACTGTTGTATTTTCATGTTCATGTTTTATTTATATGCCGTATCCTATTAATGAAGAAAAAAAATACTGACCTACCTACCGAAAAATACATTAAATGTAGAAACTAAACACATGCTAGATGTTATTTTATGTTTTTTTTTTGTTTTCTTGATTTAACAATTACTTATAATTCATTGTTCTTTTATTCCCTAGATTGCAAATCATGCACTTGTATTCATGGTACAAGGATTAAAGCGATCTGTGAAGCAGCCAGTAGCTTATTATTTTATGTCTTCACAAACGTCCAGCGATCGCCTCACAGTATTTTTGCGCAATGTTATCCGTGCATGTGAAGAAGCCGGATTAAAAGTCATCTGCACTGTATGCGACATGGGATCAAATAATGTTAGGGCATTGAAGACACTAGGAGCAACAGAAGAAACACCATATTTTTATTTGGATGGCCGCCGTATATACACTGTATGATCCCTGTCACCTCCTGAAGTGTACGCGTAACAATTTTATGAAGAAGTCTCTTCAGCTACATGGGAGGGAGGGACAATGTGTCATTAAAGGTTTGTACAATTAGAATAACTTGCTTGTGAATAAATATACGTTTTTTTCTCTCTGTAAATATAGTTATTGATGAAGGCTTTATTACTAATAATTTCCTCTTCTTGGATTGGGGTTGCTAAATGGGATCACATACAGAAAGCAGTTGCAGCTGATCGATCAACAGTTTTTCAAGGGTTGAGCTATATCACCGATGACCACTTGAACCCAAGAGGAAAATCTATGATGAAAGTCAAATTCGCTGCTCAAATACTTAGCGTTACGGTGGCCAATCAAGTAGAAAATGAGCATAGAAAGGGTGCCTTGGAATCATTTTTCAAATTTTCAATATTAATTTCTCCTTGGTGTATATGTGATATTAAATCATGTGTTTGTTGCCTTTTGCAATTAACTGTAAATATATTGAAAGAAGACTTGATAGAAAGTCTTTTGGCAATTGTCTCTCGGAACCCTACTACTACTAGTTTTTGCTCAAGAACTTGTACAATAGTATCTTTTAATTGATTCGATATCTATCTTTAAAAATAATATTGTTTATCTAGTTTATTCATGACAGAAAAAACAAATTCATTAAAAGAATGTATTATGCATTATTATTTATTCTGTGTCTTCTTATTTCACAGGTGTTCTCAAAAGCGATGAGTCAGCAATGGCCACTGCTTTCTTCATAAAGTTTATGGACAATTTGTTCGATACAACCAAGGGAGAGGTTCTATTCCCTATAAAGGAAAAGTTCTCAGAACGCGTCTGACTTCTTCAAACCCCCACCTTGAGTTTTTGAGAGAAGCAGAAGCGGTTATTAAAACCTGGACGTATGCTGGGCACACGAAATCCAACACTCCTCCATCCCAAGCTGGCTGGCTGTTCACCATTCGTGCAATAAGACATATCTGGGTGGACCTCGAAAAAGAGGGTTTCCATTATTTAGAAACTAAAGCGCTTAACCAAGACCCGCTCGAAAATTTTAATGGCATAGTAAGGGCCAATTGCGGTGGAAACAGCAACCCAACTTGCCGGCAGTACACGGGAGGCTTCAAAACTGCCATAATCAACAACTTCGCATATGCAGATATGGCGCGTACCAATTACAAATTTGATAATCTCAGCCTTATAGACGACCTACAAGTATTGCTTCTCAGCGAGAAGCAAAATGTGCGTGCTGACACCCAAGAAGACAAGGACGTCGAGACTCTTCTGAAAGAAGTTCAGGAGTTGATTGGGAATAAATAGCACAATAACGTCGGAGTCTATGAGAGAGGCAGTTAAGACTGGCGACAGAATATCTCGCCCTGTGGCATATATTGCTGGTTTCAAAGCAAAGGATTCTTAAAACACTTAGCTGCAATTTTTGCACGGAGTTATTGGTAGTTAACTCTGAACAGCCATGCCATGCACTGATTGTTGACAAGGAGTTCAACAAAATCAAGCAGAGCTTGACATATCCGTCTGCGCAGCTGGTCGAATGTGTTGGCTGTTGTCTCACATTCACAGACGACTTTCTGAATAAAACGGCCTACCTGCCAAAGCTAAAGGCAACCGTCACAGCGGCACTTCAGAAAGCGTTTGGTTTTGATTGGCTGTCTTCTGGTCATTGTCATTGCATGCTTCTCGTATCAAAGCTCAAATTTGTAATGATGTTTTTTATTGCAGTGAAATGGTGGTGCACCAGAAGAAATCAGATGTTTGCTGCGGAACAAAGAAAGAAGAAGGACGAAGCGAAAGTGAAGCACTTCAAAAGCGTTTGAAGTGCTTCTCTTTCTTCATACTGGCTATTATTGGCGTCATGAGAGAGTACGTTGAATGTTGCAGTATATGCTTCTGTGAGTATATTCAAATATTTATTGTTTATTTTCATTTCAGATTTATTTGGTATACTTTACTGATCTTTGTTTCTTTTTATTTGTATGTCCATCTAAGGAGCAACTGAGGAAGACGAACCGAAAATGAAGTACCAAAGGCCTTGAAGTATCCCGTTCCTTTTGGCGTGATGACAGAATACGTTGAATGTGGCAGTATATGCCTGTGAGTATATTCAAATATTTATTGTTTATTTTCATTTGAGATTTATTTGGTATACTTTACTGATCTTTGTTTCTTTTTATTTGTATGTCCATCTGAGGAGCAACTGAGGAAGACGAACCGAAAATGAAGTACTCAAAGGCCTTGAAGTATCCCGTTCCTTTTGGCGTGATGACAGAAAACGTTGAATGTGGCAGTATATGCCTGTGAGTATATTCAAATATTTATTGTTTATTTTCATTTGAGATTTATTTGGTATACTGTACTGATCTTTGTTTCTTTTTATTTGTATGTCCATCTGAGGAGCAACTGAGGAAGACGAACCGAAAATGAAGTACTCAAAGGCCTTGAAGTATCCCGTTCCTTTTGGAGTGATGACAGAATACGTTGAATGTGGCAGTATATGCCTGTGAGTATATTCAAATATTTATTATTTATTTTCATTTGACATTTATTTGGTATACTTTACTGATCTTTGTTTCTTTTTATTTGTATGTCCATCTGAGGAGCAACTGAGGAAGACGAACCGAAAATGAAGTGCTCAAAGTCCTTGAAGTATCCCGTTCCTTTTGGCGTGATGACAGAATACGTTGAATGTGGCAGTATATGCCTGTGAGTATATTCAAATATTTATTGTTTATTTTCATTTGAGATTTATTTGGTATACTTTACTGATCTTTGTTTCTTAATATTTCTATGTCCATCTGAGGAGCAACTGAGGAAGACGAACCGAAAATGAAATACGTGTTATTCGTTTGTGGATTGTGTGTGTAATTGGTGTTAGTGAACCGGTGTATTTTATATATTTTGGATTATACCTTAACATATGTAGATGACTAATGCACTGTCTACTCATAAATAGTTTACTTGTTCTACTCAAAACTTATTTTGATATAAAGTATCTTCTATCTATCTTCTATATGTCGATGTTTTCGTCATTACATTTTTTGTGATGAGTAATCAGATTTGCGCTAATCAAAATTTGCCCTAATTATTGTTTGTTTCAAAGATTTATTTAGACAATGCATTAGTTACTTCCATAAATGAATATAATAATGTGTTTACTTACAAATAACCATATTTAAGTGGATTTTTGATATGCTTATTTATTCTTTCTATGTTATAATTTTGCAATAATATAAAATGACTTAGAAATATTTACAGTTATATTCTTATTTACTCCTCATAGATCAGAACTATTGAGGAAGGAATAAAAATCTTCAGAAATTTTTGGAGTGATTTTTTGAATAAATCTTTCAGCATTCATTTTACATTTCTGATCATGGAAAGTAAAATGAATAATCTCGAAAGATATTTTCAAAAAAATTCCTTCAACAATTTCTGAAGATGAGAAAACAAAGTATATGAAATTGAGGCAAGCAGCCAGTAGAGATGGAGAAACAATAGAGTTTAAAACGGTAAATAGAAGCTACAACATCGAGAAAGTAAATGAGTTTGATTATTTGGGAGCAACTCTGACAAATGTCAATACAGAAGAAAAGGAAATGCAGAAAAGGATAACGAAAGGGTACATAGCGGCAGGCCGTCTTACCACCTTATTAAGATCAAAGCAATGTAACGCTGCAATTATCGCTAAGACAAGAATGCGAAAAAATTAAATATTATATGTTGAAAACTATATCTTTTAATTATAAAATAGTATACCTCACGCCATCTATGGGAGAGTTACCCAACCCTATCATATCTGTACTGTAGGCGGTCAGGATTCTATTTCATGACTTTTGATAAGCTAATTGCGCGACTGTCGGATGGTCATGCGTACCACCAGCAGGAATTTTTTGGAATGGGTAGAAATATTTGTTTATACTTAATCTCCGTGATATCCATTGTTCGCCTATAAGAGTTATTTTGCGCGGTTACCGGTTTGCTCATTGCCTTATTTCATTTTGCCATATTATTGGAAGCAAGTATTGTTCGTTCTTCTTTAGAATCACTGTTACTTCGTCACATAGTATATAAGTTATATATCATTCATCAAATAGAGTTGTTCCTGAATAAAAAATTGACCTGGGTATTCGAACTGTTTTTTTTATTTCCAACATCGTTTGGTAAGTCAGTGATGTTGTAAGGTACTTTGGGTATTTGGCGTTTTTTTTATTGATTTACCTGGCGCCCTTTCATCCAACATTAAATTTAGCTAAAGATGAACCCCACCCATCTCCACTGATAAGTGTAGCCGCAAATACCCACCTAAGAAGTTAATTGATAGGCAGGTGGACAAGTGACAGAGTGATTTCGTAAGGTCACAGCAAATATCGAGAGCAGCGAAATTACGACTATATAGAACAGTAATCAGACCAACGATTGTGTACGGATGCGAAACATGGGTGCTCACTAAAAATGCGGAAATGAAATTAGTGAAAGTGTTTGAAAGAAAGATGTTAAGGAAAATATTTGGAGGGACAAAAACAGAGGAAGGCCTCTGGAGGCGAAGATACAATAATGAATTACTGGAGATGTATGGCCAACCAAGTATAGGACGATTTATAAGAGCACAGAGTCAGATGGTTGGGGCACGTAGAAAGGATGACGGCAGGGAGACATACAAGAAGAGCCTTGATAGAAGGAGAAGTAGTGAAGAAGAAAAGGGGTCGCCCAAAAAAGAAGAGGTTGGATGCGGTTCTAGAAGATGTTAAAAAGGTCGAAGCAAACTGGAGAAAGACAACACAGGATCAAATTAGGTGGAGGAAGATAGTGAAAGCGGTGGAAGATACTTAAACAAGAACAAGCCAAGGGCCTAAGAGGCCTGTAGTGCTATTATATTATTATTTATCTAACATTAACTACTAATGCATATAACTTACAAGAAAAATTAATTAAATTAGATTTTCAATATGTCCGCCGTTTTTAAGAATACAAGTACATGCTATTTCTAAATGGTATATGCTATTTATAAATGATGTATGGCATTTGAGGCGTAATTCTTTCATTCATATAGTTTATTGCCGCGCGAACTCGTTGCTACACTTCCAAAACTGTTGACGGTTTATCTTTGTAAGCCATATCTTTCAATGTGCCCCACAAAAAAGTTCACCGGGGTCAAATCTAGACTCCTCGCTGGTCAGGAGATAGTTCCGTTTTGTCCAATCCACTCTCTGAAATTTTCGTTTAAAAACCGAATAATTGCAGCACTTCGATGGTAAGGAGCACGATCTTGCTGCCAAATCAAGTTTGGATGGTCTCTTTGGGAAATATTATTATGTATAAGTGGCCAAATTAATAAGCTGAAATATCGTACTGGTGTTAAATTTTCTTGGTTGAATCGGGGTCCTAAAATTCTAGATCCATATTCCAATAATGCGTATTTTTTCTATTAAATAACACCGTATACGTTGTAAATAATGATTTATTGGTCCAAATGATATTTGGAAATATGTTATCAGTAGATATACAAAGCCGTCTATGCAAGACCAAGACCCAAGACCAATACTGGGATGCAAGACCAATACCAAGACTAACCTGGTCTTGGTCTTGCTGCAAGACTTGCGAGACTTGCAAGACTCTTGCAGTTCCGTAACCAAACAACAAATTGGTAAGAAACATATTTTTTTGCTCGATGATTAGATAAGAAATGCTAGTAAATAATAACCTAACCTAATTGATTTAATCTTTGAAATCCCTTATTATCGATCTTTATTTTACAGATACTAAAAATATTGAATTAAAAGTTCATTTTAGTCTTCTAGGATTTCCGGATTTCAAAAAATTCTGAAATACCCTATACAGTAATTTCAACCCTTCTAGGATTTCCCTTAACGAGCTGTTTTCAAAGAATCCTGACAGTTCGTAACCAGGGGAAGGTAAACTATACGGTTTTTTATTTTTATTATTTTTTCTATCGCGCAGAATGTTTTAAGCAAACGTTACAAATCATCTATAAATCTGATATCTTTTTGATGACATTTATCCAGTAGCCACATTTGGAGATTTTAGAAATTTTATGTTGCCCTTATTTTGAAACTATTTTTGCGATCATGCTTATTAACTAACTCAGGTGACATATTCACAAGACTGATTTTTGAAATAGATACCTAGTTTTATAAATGCGCGTATTAACAAATCTCTACCTGTTTTTAATTTTTTTTTTCATTTATATAAAAGTTGAAGTTAGTTTTATAAACCAGAAATACTTTTAATCGCTTTCACTCAATATCCATTATTTCTATTTTATCAAAGAAAATGGTACAAAACCATTGTAGAATGAGCGAGAGAATGAGTTATGAAATAGAAGTAGGTATACATGTAGTAATATGAGTGCTCAGTTACGACGGATGATACCAAGAAAGCACAAGCAGACTAAGTCGCGCTAGATACGATTCTCATATGTGAATGGTGATTATTAATTTTTAAACTTTATTAATTATTTACGCATCTCACTTGCCCTAATTTAATTCTACGCACCTAGTTTTATTCTCATTACTTATTATAAATTGGTTTGGTACCATTACAATACCAGGCCTGTTTGTTCTGGAAAATGAATTTTTTTTTATACGGTCGATATTTATCCATTTCGAATGATAATATAATTAGGTACAGGCAATCTTATAAATTATGAATTACATAGTTCCCATACATATTGCAGGGTTCTTCTTCATTTGAGTTAATTAATTATGGTTTAGAATCGCAACAAATTTTCACACTTGGTCTTGTTTTGCCCATTACCAAAAGCCGTTTCTGGGTCAAAAGTGACGATAGAACCATTTCCTGGCCAACAGGGAGTCCAGATTTGACCCCAGTGGGGGGCACATTGAAAGATATGGTTTACAAAGATAAATCGTCAACAGTTTTGCAAGCGCAGCAACGAGTCGCTAATCACGTAGAGATTTAGACCTAGAAATAAAATTGTGCAGTTTCATATTCTGTTTATAATAGTACTTCTTGACAACGCCCTAAAACGATTGTGAACAAGTTGATAAGAAGTTAATTCCCAGTTTCATATCTGAATAATTTAAATCTTAGGTATCCTAAATTTTTTATTTTATTTGCCAAATTAGCCCAAACGGTAAGTCAGAGACCCGTTCTATGTTATATATTTGAAATTGCCATTAAAGTGGCTATTCGAAAATCTTATAATATAAAGGGTGTCTCATTTAAGAAAATTGAGAGAAGTATCATTTTGCGAATCGTGGCAACACCGTGTATTTTAAGAAAATATTTCAAATTTGTTCATTGCCTGAAGAAAAGCATTATTTTCATAAAAATAATACGTGGATAAACGTTTAAAAAGTTTATGAGCAACCCAACAATGATTGTTTAAACATACCCTAAGTTCTGAAGATAATCGCTAATAAGTTCGGTGCATCACCGACCCATAGTCATATGTATCGTTGAATTTTTCTTTGAAAGGACTATCTAAAAATGTAATCAAATATAGGGTGTTCCATTTAAAAAAATGTAACTTTGTTTCACCACCCTGTATATAACAAAGTGACGATTAGAAAATATAGAAAAAATAAAGATGGCTTAAGTAGAAACAACTTTTGTATTTAGATTTGTTCTGTAACCCCCGTAGGTTTCGAGATAAGGTATAGGCCTCTCTTAAATGGGCCACCCTGTACGTAGTTAGCCGTCGTCTGTCGCAGCATGAGAACTGATCATCAACAGCCATCATTGTATTAATAAATAAAACTATTTTTATAAAAACTAGGAAGGGCTTTATTTGTTAGTACACTGAAAAATACAAGATATAATTCTTCTGGTGCTGGTAGTTTTGAAGTTGTGCAGTTATAGGTGGATAGAAGACCAAATTCAAAAGTTTCAACACCTGTGTTATTAATATTATTTTGTATTTTTCAGTGCACCAATTAATAAAATCGGTCGTTGTTTTTGTAAAAAAGTATTATTTCATAATTTTTAGTGTCAGTCATCAAAATCGTTGATCGTTCACATCGTTCACTTATACCAAAAAAGATAGTACCTGACCTATGTATAGTTTGTTTCACGAATGATGGCTGTTGTGTGTAATAATTCACGAGCTATGAACAACCCGCTTTCTCATCGCATCTCCTTATCATGAAATTCTCTACCACATTTGTCGGTCTAAGCTACGACTTCAGTATTTCAAGTTTATCTCCTTCAATACCTTGATAGGACTCTGCTCGTATGTCCGAAGGCAACGCAATCTTTATTTTATAGGCGTCAAAAAGTCAAAGTGACATTTCCGAGAATTCAGATGAATAAATTTTAATTTTATAACTGAAGAACTGAATTTGTATTTTATGTTTCTGCATTATTATTAATAATAAATTTTTCATATTAGCGAGCGAGCCTACTCCACTCACCGACATAGCTCGTTAAGAATGTCTACCTGGATGAGCCACACTAAATCTAGTTAATAAAGTATAGTTAATCACTTTTGCTTGTGTTCGTTCACCTTTGATTGTCTCCACATTGGTGACCCCGACGTGATCAAATTTTGGACATTGATAAAGTGGACACTCGGGCGAAATGTGAATATTCTAGTGATTAAAGTGTTGTGCCTGTGCCGTTATAAGTTTTAGACATCCCATTCGCGATGTCTTCTTCAGAGGAACTACAGGTCGAATGTGCTCTCCAACAACAGAATGAACAACTTCGACAGCAAGTCCTTGCCGCCAAGCAACCACCGAAGCAGCAACAAGCCGCTCACGTTATCGAAGGGCATAAAACTGTGTTCCGCACCACTATCCATCTCACTCCCTTTTGGGCCGAAAAAACCCAAAGTATCGTTTGCATAGGTCGAGGCTCAATTCGTCATTGGCAACATCAAAAATATTACTACGTTGTTGCACAATTGGATACCTACGCCACTGAGGTACATGAAATCATTATCAACCCGCCAAGCAGTGATCGGTAAACCAAACTTAAGACAGAACTAATTGCACGTCTCTCCTTGTCCGAAGAACAGAAAATCCGTCAACTGCTTATGGCTGAGGAGCTTGGCGACTGTGGTCCTTCACATTTTTCGAGGTATTTACGATCTCTCGCCGGCAACAACAATTTACAAAGCTCCCTTCTCCGCCAGATTTGGATTCAGTGACTTATGGCTGAGGAGCTTGGCGACTTTGGGCTTTCAGATTTTTTGAGGCATTTACGAACTCTCGCCGGCAACAACAATTTACAAAACTCCCTTCTCCGCCAGCTTTGGATTCAGCGAGTTGCTTTCTTGGTTCAAAGTATCCTTCAGGCACAGAAAACATTCACTCTGGACCAATTGGCAGACATTGCCGATAGCATTATGGAGGTGTCCCCACAAGCACCTGTAGTCGCCGTGCACACCGCAGCCACTCCACTTATTGATGTGGGAGCTACACCGATTTCTGACATCGCCAATTTAACAGTCTGCATCGATGAACTTACCTAAATGGTTGCCTCCATGTAAATACTCAGTTGTGAGCATACTTCATAAGAGCCAGATATTTCTTAGATCTTGCAGTAATCAAGCTTCCAAAAAGCTTTTTGGAATGATCTAACTCAGGGTGTTTCTCTTTCGGTTTTTTCGTTCTCCAGAAACTCTTTCTTGTAGGTAAATTCACCTGTACCACAGAAAGGTTCAGGGCCAATGAAAGGAGTTCGTGCTCCTTTTCTGGCAAGTGTGTTAGCTGCTTCGTTCCCTTTGATGGAATCCAGACTAAACATATAAACATATCTTGTTTTTCTTGCCTATTTCGTTGAGTTTTCTTCCATACCATCCTAGATTCGATGATATGAGAGCTCAGTGCTTTAATAGTAGCCTAACTGTCAGGATGTATAGCTATATCACATTTCTGTTAGTTTCTTTCTAGGTTTATTTCCACACATCTTTTGATTGCAACCATAGAGAGCATTTGATGTCAGGCCCGAATACTCCAACGCCAGTCCCCGAAGTGGTTTTAGAACCATCTGTGTACCATTTGATGGTATTATTTTTGAGAGCTTGGTTTGTGAGCTCCCTTTCCCAATCTTCTCTTCTACTTAGCATCGTAATAAAAGTTTTCTCGATGCTGATTTTCCTTATCATCGCGTCAATGAGAAGGTTAGCTGATGGGATTTATTTAGTCAGAGAGGACCAGGCTCTCCGATTCCTAATTTCCTCATTGGCCCCTTCCCTGGCTAGCCTCTGATCTCCAATGCCCTAGTTGGGTACGTTCTCATAGCTCTGGTGATACAAACATAGGCCAACCTTTATATTCTGTCGAGGCTTTTCCTCGTGGTGTCCTGGCTTGCCTTGGCATGTCAGACTATTGCCCCGTAAGTTATTGGTCTCACAATCATGACGTACATCCATCGCAGTATTAATAAATAATTTGAGCACTCTTCTAAAACTATCAACTGATTGGTTTCATTTGAACAACTTATTACTGAACGAAAGTAAAACAAAGGTTATGCTTTTCTCTACCAACAGGCCACAGTTTGAAAAACCAACAGAAATCAGGTTAGAAAATGATACTGTCAATATATCAGGAAATGTGAAATTCTTAGGCTTGAAAATAGATGACTTATTGTGTTGGGATCATCATGTAACCACCAAACTGAATTCCACATGTTATAGTCTGAGAGTAATTTCAAAATATATGAACTACGCCACAATAAAAACTGTATATCATGCAACCGTAGAATCAGTTATTAGATTTGGTATAATCTTTTATGAAAGCAGTAGAGACTCGAATACCATTTTCATTATTCAAAAGAGAATATCAAGAATCCTTTGGAACATAAAATTTGGTGATTCCTGTAAGGTAAAATTTAAGAAAAGTAATTTATTAACTTTTTATAGTATATTCGTACAGGAATGTCTAAAACAAATACAAATTTGATCACCTGAAAATAAACTACCAGCTGAAATAAGAAGTATTGATAAACTGCCATTGTACAAAAACAACATTTTCAAACTGCTTGTGGACCCTATTCACTCAATGATTACCTGTCATGTAATTTATTCCAGTAAATTGAAATATACCTGACCATTGTTTCAATTAATATGCTTTATGTAATCTGTATGTATGTATATACTGTGATATTCCTTGAAATAAAATTTTGTTTATTATTATTTTTGGGTTACATCCCCAAGTCTTACCAGCTAGACTTCTGCAAGCAGTCAAAGCCTTTGTTAATTTGCTAGCAGTAATCTCAATATTATGCTTGTTCAACAGAAGCTTGCTATCTAGGGTTCTTCCCAGATATTTGACTTCATATACTTCCACTCTATGATGTCTCCATTTAAAGAGAGGGATTTCATAGCTGAAAGTTTTCTTCTCCGGGTGAATAGAATTACTGTGGTCTTGATTGGATTAATACGTAGCCCCACTGACAAGCACCATTGCTCAATAATTCCGAGGCCTTCTTGCATAAGGTGCTCTCGAATTTTCCTCCTACTGTTAGGACTATGTCGTGAGCATAGTCTATGCATTCGAAGCCAAGTTCCGTAAACTTATGGAGTAGATCATCTGCTACTAGGCTCCATAGAAGTGGAGATATTACTCCTCCTTGAGGTGTTCCGCGAGTGACTTTAACAGAGTGTTTTGATAACCCACCTGTGTCTCAGCTATCCTTGTCTTCAACATCTCATACATCTATTTGGTTTTATTAACCCCTCGCCCTATGAGTGCCTCTTTGACCGACACATCTTCTTTGTTGTTCAGAGTACTCTGGATGACTTCGGTCAGCTGATACAGAGCAGTCTCTGTTGATCGGCCCGCCCTGTAAGCATGCTGTGATTTATGAAGTTGTCTATTCTCCAGATTCTCCGTTCTTAAGTGGTTATTTAGTTTAGTTACACTGCTCTACGGGAAAAACCCAACTACAGAGCAGGGGAATACCGTGGCATTAACAAATCTTAAAATAATTTACAAAATTTACCAAAATATGACATGTTTAGCTAGATGAAGAAATGAGACTTAATGTAAGGTATTGTAGAAAAAAATATGTCTATATCATATTTCATGGAATTAACAACGTTGCATGTGGTGGGAAGTGGAGAATTCTTCAGTATATTAGTCCGTGGTGTACTTAAATAGAAGGTATTTGGATTTCTGGACTCTATTCTTGGAATGTAGTTCTGGGCAGTCAATTATATTATTTATTAATTTGTACATAAAAATTATGCAATAATAGTCCCGTCTTGTTTTCATAGTAAAAAAACTATGTCGCTGTAACAAATCTGATTGTGATATACTAAAATCAGCTTTAAAATTTAGGAACTTTAAAAATCGCCTTTGAACGGTTTCAATGCGGTTGACATGATAAACCGGGCTCCACACAATGGGCGCATATTCTAATTTAGATCTTATAAAAGCGTTACAAAGAGATTTTAATGTGGAAACGTTCTTGAAATCACGAGTGGTTCTTACAATGAAACCATACAAGCGGTTAGCAGAAGCAATGATGGAATCAATGTGACTTTTAAAAGAAAGAGAACTCCAATTAGTGTTTCAGGACGATTTAGGGAAATGTTATCAATAGTATAATTGAAAATATAAATATTTGTTTTAATACTAAAAGACATTACACATTACATTTAGCTGGATTGAGGGACAAATTATTGCGTTTACACTAGCCGATTACCTGATTTAAATTAAAGGACAATCTTTCACAATCATTCAAGGATTTGATGGTGCAATATAGTTTTAAATCATCGGCATATGACGTTTATACACTCGGAGATATCATTTATGAAAATGTTAAACAAGAGAGGACCGATTATTGATCCTTGAGGAACTCCTGACGAAGCTACGTAAGTGACAGACTTAAATCCATTTATTTGCACAAATTGCTTACGATCCTGTAAATAAGAATGGAATAGCTTAACTAGAGAATCTGAGAGCCCAAATGCTATATGCTTATTAAGAAGGATACCGTGGTCAAGCTTATCGAAAGCTTTTGAAAAATCTGTATAAATAATATCAGTTTGAGTTCTATCTTCAATCGATCCAGCGATATGCTCTGTAATTGTAATCAAGTTGGTAAGTGTTGAATGCCCCTTCATGAAACCACTACTATCTCCATTGTTTTTAGTAGAAACGATGTTAAGCAGATGGGTCTGAAAGGTCTGGGGTCAGTCCCATCTTTCTTCCCTATTTTTGGTATGAAGGTTACTTTTGCCTCTATATTTTAGGTATATGACCCAGTGCTAAGCAGCTTCTTGTTATCTTCAGAAGATGGGGGAGAATCTCCTCAATTCCTTTCTGCAGGAGTACTGGAAAATTCCATCTACTCTTGGTGATTTATACGGTTAAAAGGTGTTTATTACCCATCCTAACTGCTGCCTTGTAATTATTTTCATAGCAATATCCCAGTCTTCGTTGCGAGGATTCATGGTTTGAATTGCTGTATCAACACTAATTATAGGTTCACTACCTGGGAAGTGTGTTTCGAAGAATAGAGCGTTCTTCTTCTCACGAAGTATATGACCTGTCTGGCTGCTGTTGGAGTGGAAGTGATTTTTTCACTAAAGGCATGAAAATGAAGCATTTTGGCCTTCACTTTATTATACTGAGCAGCACCCTGGAGCCCCCGTATTCTGGTCCTCATCAGGTGATTAGCCGGAACGACAAGACTTGTACGCTACGCATCCGTGGCGAGTCCGTAACTGTGTATGAATGTATTCCTGTATGATCCAGTCTGTTGATTATAAGAGTTTACTTTTACTAATGATGAGTAAACCTCAACATGAACAACTATATACCTTTCAGTGTGTCATACCTAAAACAAAACTAATTATATGACAACTAAACAACATACATTTCTACCAACACTTCCCTTAAATCATGTAAATTTATATAAATATAATATTATATAAATATAATAATATATAAAACAAAAACTGGGAATTAACACTAAACGGAATTTAAAAAATCACAAATTTCCAATTTTTTTTTCGAATTCTTTCGAAAAGCACACGTTCAAGTGGTTTTGTGAAAATATCTGGTTCTCACTTGAAACGTGTTCTATCTCCAATTCTCCGTTCTGAATTTTTCGAGTACAAAATGAGCACGAACATCAATGTGCTTGGAACGTTTTGTGAAGCTTGGATTCTTGGTGAGTTCAATGGAACTAATTTTGTTCACTAGCAATTTGGGTGGAGATTCTTGAGGATAAACTTCGTTAAACAGACGTTTCAACCATATAGCGTCCTTGGCAGCTTCACTAGCAGCAACATATTCTGCCTCGGTTGTCGATAACGAGACACTTTGTTACCGCTTACTTGCCCAAACAATCGCTCCATTACTGAACTTGAAAACGGTAAAACTGACGGGTTGACGGGTCCGTTTATCGCTGGCGTAATCTGCATCGCTGTAACCCTCAAGTTTGCCGGTTGCATCATAGAGAATGCCCATCTTGTGAGTACCTTTGAGATACTTGAAGATACGCTTAACCAATTGCCAATGAAGATCTCCATAATTTTCCAGGAACTGTGACAAGTAGCTCACAGTAAAAGCGGTGTCCGGGCGTGAAGATAAGGCCAAATACATCAGAGAACCTATAGCCTCTCGGTAAGAAACACGACTCTGGCACCCTTCGCTGCTTCTCCTGTTATTTGGCACCTATCCATGAAGGTAGAAACTGATTTAGAGTCCTCCATTCTGAAACGTCGAAGTATGTCCTTTATGTACCTTTCTTGACTGATAAATATTGAGTTGTTGTGACGTTGGATGAGAACGTTATGAAAACAATCAGCGGATTAAGATGTGATTTTAAATTCTTAACTTAATCTGCTCAAGAATGTCTGTATGTTGAATCTCTTTGTAGAAAATACCAGTCCGTCGTCAACATACAGCACCACAATCAATTTCTCGTTGCATGAAATTCTGTAGAACAAACAAGGATCAGCCGAGCTTTCCTGAAGTCCAAGAGAAAATAGAAAATCCTTGAAACGAATATTCCAGCATCACGGTGACTGTTTCAGCCCATAGAGACTTTTACGAAGCCTACAAACACGTTGTGTTCCATTAGCAAACCTTTCAGGCTGTTGCATATAAATTTCTTCCTTAATCACTCTATTGAGAAAGGGAGTTTCATCATCAAACTGGTAAATCTCTAGATTTTCTTAAGCAGCAACGCTCATTGTTCGAATTGTGTCGAACCGAGGAACAGGACTAAAAGTATCTGGTGTATAGGGACTGGATGATCATTGTCGAACTCCTTGCCTCCATCGCATTGAAAAGACTTTACTGGATATCCTCGTTGGTTCTGGACGATTTTCAGCATCTCTTCAATTTTTGCAGGTGCCTCAGATTTTTCCTTGAGAAAGTGTACAATGCGAAACTTTGAGAAATCGCATGTAAAATACAACAAATACGTTGATCCACCCAAAGAGGTGCATTCCATAGGACCGCACAAACTTGCATGCAAAATTTCTCCAGGTTCAGTGGCACGGTGTTGACGTTCCTTGTAACTGCTTTGATGTTGCTTCCCTTGGATTCAGGCATCACAAAAATGGTCGTCTTCAACGAATTCGACTTCATGAGTTTTCAAAAATGGCCATACATGCTGCTTATTTTGGTGGCCCAGCTTCTTGTGCCAAGTTTGTAACGTGCTCTTGGATGACAAATGAATTTCTGGAATCAATGAAGTGGGCATCTTTATTTTCATCATCATTTCGAATAATGAGCCGACACGAATTCCACAGGCCATAACAACACCATCTTTCACAAATTCAAAACTTTTTTTAGAAGATTCAAATCTCATACCTTTATCAAGAGCAGATATAAATAAAAATAGATTTCTACGTGCGCTGGGTATATACAAAACATTGTCCATTTGACACGACAAACATTTATTGTCAACGAGTGCCTCAAATTTTATCATGCCTTTTCCAACAGCATCCATTGTTGACTTGTCACCAATATAAACCTTGATAGGTGTAGAAAACTGATTAAAAGTCCAAAGCCACTTACTACAATGAGTCACATGATCCGTTGCTCCAGTGTCAGCAGTCCACGTACGACTGGTTTTGCATCTTTTTGAAAACGTTTTTGAAATTCTGCTCTTGGTATTTATAACTTTTTATTTTATTTATTTATTTATTTATTTATTTATTTATTTATTTATTTATTTATTTATTTATTTTTCTTTCTATTTACAATTTTCGTTAGTTCACAGTTTTATTTATGTAATAAAAATTATAAGTGCACCTAGATGCAAGCTTCTGTATGTGCAAAATGTACATTTTTCAATTCGCGAGAGAAAAAAAGAATAGAATAATGCCATTTAATCTACCAACAATTTCAAGCCAGAACTTATATATATGCATTTTTACATAGAGTTGTGATATGGAATATTCTTATAATTATTACATTTCTATGGAGTATTCTATAGTAAAGTTATTAGAGAATTGTAGTGTTCACTTATAAACACTTTAATTGCTCTAAATTTTTTTTGTTTTTAATATATTTAATAGTTGAGGGTAAAGTATTGTAAATTTTTGGTCCTTTCACATTAATGAACCTTTAGTTTCCATCATATTTATAGAAAGGAATGTTTAAATTTTTTTTTTGATATAGTTTTATTTTTACTAGGATTTGTTCGTTGGTTTTTATTGATGATTTTCTCTTTATTTGTCATAAATGTCAAATTTTCCTCCTGTTTTCCAGCTCGTTGCTGCTCGGATGTAAGCACTCCCACAAGATTCACGATTGTTTGCTGATTCACTGGTTGTGCCCACCACGCCTGACCAAGACTATCTATCGTAGTCATCTGAGATGATTTATCAGGTTTGACATTCAGTTGCTGCATCCGCAACACAAGTCCCTCAAATTTTGCAATATGAGCAACAATTCCATCATCAATATTCTGATGATGATGCTGCTTGTACTCTGTGAGCAGCCTGCTTGGTTTGTTGTTCATAAACTGCGTGAAGTTTAAGCCACATATCTCTGGCTTTTTCACATGCAATTATTACAGCCATTTCCTTCGATTCGAGAGTCTTAACGATAATTTGACTTTCCGCTCGATCACCACGCTCCCAAGCTCTGAATGTTTTATTGTATTCAGCTGTTTCGTTATCTCCAGACTGATCTCCAGCATTTTCTGACAAAGGCATTGGTTTTGACAGCTCGCCCGAGCACACCTCATATGCACCCTCCGTGCCACGTAGTAAATTCCGCACCGCAAATTTACAAATGTTCCAGTTATCCCCCCCTCTTAGTTTTTCAATTCCGTGGAGTTCCATGTTTAAACGTGCGAAGTTCCAGTAACACAATGAAGATGCCAAACTAAAGCAATCGCGCTCTGGTCAACTTCAGAAGTTCATTGTCGCAACCAAAACAAGTTCACAGTTACGAATCACGCTCTGCTATCATGTTGATTATAAGAGTTTACTTGAAAAAACTAATGAACAACTGTTTATTATTTTAATATATAACTTTCATTGTGTCATACCCACAGATAAGAGAAGCTGCATTGATACCTAAAACAAAACTATATGACAACAACTATACAAGATACATACTGGGGGAGTCTAAACGAAATTTGTATGATGTCTACCAACACAGACTAAATCTAATCATACAGTTTAATTTATGTTCAGTATTCAGTCTGAGTATGTTATATAAATTATGTAGTTAATACAGTATAGTAAATCACATGTGTTTGTATTCGTTCGCCTCTGATTTCCTCCACAGATAGAACAGATAAATTCAGGTCCATTAAGCTAGCACAACAAAAGTGGCGCACATCAATTAAATTAGTGTACTAAATTCAAGTATATTTAGGGCTAATTCAGTACGCAATAATAAAATTTATAACTCTTCAATTTTTGAAACTGAATTTGATCAAATTTGAGAAAATCTACTCTAAATAATTTAGTGCTAATTTAATAAAATTAAAAAATTTATTACTCTTCATTTTTATAATTTATAGGCATGTGTGCTAGCTTAATATTAAGTCAGCACACTTAAATGAAATATGGAAAAAATCCAAAACTATTCGTTAGGAATAGTTTAGTGCTAATTTAGTACACAAGAATAACAATTATAACTCTCATTTCAAAGAAATTATGACCAAGTTTGTTTGTCATTTAGCTATTCTGTTATGTCTTGACAGACACTATACCTACATTGTCTGTGTCCATTTCAGAATAAAGTGGGAATTCCATAGCCAAGGAGGTATCTTTTCTGATAAGGTTGCGTAAACAACATTTTATTTATGATAGAACATAGAACTTCTGTTTTGTGTTACTAAAAGTAAGTGAATTTTGAAGAAAAAGCAAAATGAAAATATGTTTTTTTTTGCCGTTCCTGGTTATTACTGTTTAAAGAAATAAAAGTCTTTGAAGTAAAATTTATAGAGATTCATATAGAGAGGCCCAGAGCTTCTAGTTTTTTTTACTTAGACATATATCTATGTACTTTAAAGTTGATAATATTTGTTATACTTATTTTATGGCTGTGAAAATTAATATTGTATTTAAACAATCAATATTTTTATCTTGTTTATTGAATATGACAATATCAGGCAGAAGAAACTTCCTCGAAAATCAAATTCAATGCTGGTTCCCCACCTCTTCTTATATTTAAATATATGACTGCCATTTTTCACTCTTCTGGCAAAACAAATATGATTCTCACTATATGGCCTTCAAATCTAGATTTTGCACAATATTTTTATATATACCACATAGATGCTTATTTAATGTAAAAACGTAGATAGAGTCTTACTATGGTTTTGTCAAATTGTTTACATTTCACAAGTGATATTCTTAAATTTTTGACACAGAGATACTGAATACTTATATGGTACTATTTAAGTACCTATTTGATTTTTATTTAAATATCTTTATTACTATACACAAGTGTTCTTATTATGACTTGACCCCTATATTATTAATTTAGCAATTAAAAAAATACGTAAACCTCATAAATAAGATTAGAAAATTTGAAAGCCAATTGTTGCCAATTATTCCTGCCAATGAAAAATTAAAATGTCTGAGCTGTCAGCCACTGTTTGTAAATTTCGATTTAGGATAACCTATTAGAAGTTTAGCTATACCAAAGTCTATCTAGATAGACTTTGTCTATACCTTCCAAACTTACTTCCATTAGACGGTTAGAGAAATTTTCAGATCTGACAATAAGGAAAATTTAAATAAATTGTACTTAGGGGTTTAATAGACTATATAATATTACGATTGCTATGACTAAATTTTATATCTTATGTGTCCTTCTTGAACTATCTCTATGAGGCTACTTATACATTTATTTTAAATTTTATATATTTTCCTACATAATATCAGTAAGTATGACAAATAAAATGTTGAAGAGATACCTCCATCTGTGTTTCACTAGCTACATCTTTATTCCATTGCTATGGAATTCCCAGGTCAACGGCGATGTATAGTGTCTATCAAGACATAACAGAATAGCTGAATCACAAACAGACTTGCTCATATTTTTTTAAATAAGAGTTATAATTGTTAATCTTGTGTACTAAATTAGCAATAAATTATTCTTAACGAATAGCTTTGGATTTTCTCCATATTTCATTTAAGTGTGCTGATTTAATATTAAGCTAGCACACTTGCCTATAAATTTCAAAAATGACGAGTTTAAATTTTTTCTAAGTGTATTAAATTAGTACTAAATTATTTAAAGCAGATTTTCTCAAATCATATTCAGTTTAAGTGTGCCCACTTAATATTAAGCTAGCAGTACTAAATTAGCACTTAATATAATTGAATTTAGTACACTAATTTTATGTGATATTGTGTGCCACTTTTGTTGTGCTAGCTTAATGGACCTGAAAAATTCGGAGTGATTGACTATATAAAATATTGGGGATCACGTGTATTTAAACTATATGAAATATAAAGAAAATTGGGTTGAAGAATGCAGTTTCATAGGTGATGGATACTGCGTTCTTGATCTATTTTATTTAAGCATGAGTACGTTTAATAAGGAGACAACGCGAGCCAGCTACCACTGTCTATAATATTTTTTTGTAGAGTAAACTTTCTCTTAACTGTAGCTTTCTTGATTGGCAATTGCTCTGTTATAGAAAATTTCTGTTTTAGGCTTATACAGGGTGCAAAGATGAGAATATCATACTGTAGCCTCATGTTTTCTAAACATTTTGCTTTTTGAATTTCTCTGATATCTGTAATATCAAAGAAAATACACAGTTTTATACCAGAACATGTTTTTCTTACATAAATCACAATTTCACTGGATACTTATTTTGTTTAACAGAGTAGTCTATGATAAATCAACAATACCAGCAAATGCCAGTTTTTGACAATTACTGTTATCGTAGATTGAATAATTAAATGTATTATTTCTATTATTTCAATGGAACGTGTTAGAAGGAATATGACTCGTGATGAATGTGTTCAAGCAGTGTCGTTACATAACGAAAGAATAAGCTACAACGCTATTGGTTTGAGATTAGTATTTGCTCATACAACAAATTCTCGTGTTGTCCAACGCTTTAGGGAAACTAATAACTACAACATACGTCCACGGACAAGGCAGACCTCGGGTAACTATAGTTGTTCAAGATCGCTATATAAGACTGCTTGCTTTAAGAGAACGTTTTACCACGTCAAAGAAACTTTTGACACATCTCAGTGCAGTTCATAATATTCAACCAAATTTTCTTTCTGATCCTAATTTACGTGTCAGAGTTCCAGCGACAGGACCTAGATTAAATGCAGACAACTGCAGAGCTAGACTGCATTTCGCCAGGGAGCACGTAAACTGGAATATTGAGGACAAGGAACACGTTCTATTTACAGGCGAATTAAGGTTTTGTCTATATAGCTCTGATAGACGTCTGAGAGTTATCCGCCGGCCTCGTGAGAGCTATGCAATATACGTGAAAGAACTCTATTGATTGGAGGCTCCGTGATGTTTTGGGCTGGAATTTCCTTAACAGCACGGACGGATATCGTACCTTTACGTGGGGATCTTTAAATAGCGAAGGGTATATCAATGACATTTTGTCTGAGCACCTTATCCCTTTCTCTCCGTATATTGGCAATATTTTCTCACTAATGCACGATAATGCAATACAACATGTAGCACACATTTCAATGATATATTTACATGATGTTAATATTCGAGATCTGAATTGGCCACCACGCAGTCCTGATTTGAATCATATAGAGCACTTATGGGATATTATTGATAGGGCACTGAGACAGCATCAACCTCCTATAGCCACCCTGCAAGATGTCCAAATAATAGTTACCAATATTTGGAATCGACTTAACCAAAATCAAATATCGAATTTAATATCACGTATGCCAAGGCGATGTGGAGCAGTCGTTAGATGTAGAGGTGGAAGAACACGCTACTAATGTACTTTTTTGTTATTCATTGTTAAGTTTTGTTAGTGTTATTCTTAGTATGTCAAAATGTTATTTTAGTTTAAAAAAACATGTTCTGGTATAAAAATGTGTATTTTCTTTGATACTACAGATACCAAAAGAAAAATGTTTAAAAAGCATGAGGTTACCACTTTCAACAAGCTTTCGTTGTTGTTGCTAATGCTCCCTACAAGGTGTCTCAAATTTAACGTTAAGACACTATTCTCATCTTTGCACCCTGTATAGGCCTAAAACAGACATATGAATAACACAGACCAATCGTCAAAGAAAAAAGCTATTGTTAGGAAAAATAAATATATAATCGACTTATCGGTTCGCCAGAAAATCAACTTTGAAATTCAGCATAATTTTTGGTTGTGCGTTAATTTTTTGGCTAAGTGTATATATGGGATATTACGAAATTTGTTAACACGATAGCAAATTTGCTACAAAAATCAATCTCCTAAATATCTCAGCCAAGTTCGTTATTGGGCATTATCGGGTAAGTAGTTTCAAAATGGCGACCGTTCAATCATTTAAAAAAGTATCAAAAAAGGGCCGTGGTGTAAATATCATCAAAAATTATTTTGGGTTATAGATATAATCAATACCTACAACTTTTGTTCGAAGCAATTTTTCATAAAATGCTCAGAAAAATAAATAAAAATTAATAAAGAGAAAAATAAGAAATATTGGTCAAACATGAAAACTCAATATAAATTTGATGTAATTGTACATTTTCTGGAGATCGTAATATAGACCCTGATTGAAAAAATATATATTTAAATTATTTTTAAGAAATAAACGCAAAATCTAGCCTTGAAGTGGAACACAACAACCTCTAACCACAAGGCTATGACACATGTAGTTAGAAATGGGCAATTTCCATGTAATGACATGTATACCAACGAAAAAGTTGTTCCAATTTCAATTCAATGAATTTTGAGAAATTTAGCTTTCCCCTGACTACATGCCGTCGGGATTTTTATTATAATAATAATAATGTTTATTTACCATCAAATTTTACATGGTTCGTCAATATAAAAATTACATCAAAAATACATAAAAATTCTTCTAATGTATAAAATGCACCCTTCACCAATATCTCATTTATTTTCCTTTTGAAGTCATTTTCCGGTAAGTTCCTTATTTCAACAGGTAGCCTGTTGAAAATATTTAATCCCCAATAGCTCGAAATATTCTGTGTTTTTCTGTGAAGGGGAGTGAGAAAATCGTTCCTGTATCGAGTGTTGAACTTGTGGTAAGTTCCATTTTTTGGCATAGTGTTTTCTCTGTGATATACATATTTCAAACATTCTCTTATGAATAGACATGGAAAAGTTAATATCTTATGATCTACAAAATACGTTTTACACGAAATTCTACTTGCCACATCATACATAATACGTATTGCTTTTTTCTGCAAGGTGAATATACTACAATAATCTGAAGCATTTCCCCACAGAAGTATACCATATAGTAGTATGCACTGGAAATTTGCGAAAAGACGCTGTTCTGACCATATCTTCGTTCTTTTCTTTTCTTACTCTATTTATTTCAGCTGTGTATCCCTTTTTGAAAGCTTTGTATGCTATCAAGGATGAATCATCTGATTTAACTATTGAAATTGTATGAAGAGCTTCTAGCATGTCCTTCATATTCTTTATTTTCTGAGTTTTCCATCTTAACTTTTCATTGATTCCTATTTTTATTAATTTTTCTTCCAATGGCATTTTTTGGTTTATAACATTTAAGAAATATTCATGGAACCAAGAAAAAGCTTCTTCTGCATCCTTCTGATCCAAAATCTCATTCCAAGATATAACAGATAATTTCTGTTTTAGTTGATATATACTATCTTCTGTTATTCTTCTCCTCTTGGTGGTTATTTTATTATAATTTTCAGGTCCAGTGACAGAAGCAGGAAAGGTATTGTTGTGCATTTTTGGTATACTGAATTTAAAAATACATTATCAATGCATGTTTTTGTTTCATTGCTTATTCTTGATCCTTCACTAAAACTCCTCCTGAAACCAAAAGCCTTGAATAAGTTTTCCGTTAATTTTCGGCTTTACTATCCACCAAAAAAATTATGTTAGTCCCCTGTAATCATTAACCTTTTTCCATAGAAATTTTCAGTTACATGTTCCAATACTTTTGACAATTGCTCCAAAAATATATCTACTGAGCCCGTTGGTAATCTGTATACACCCACCACCACTGTGTTGATTTTTCTTAAATATATGCTTGCAAATTCACTGTCTTTTTCAACAGCCATTTCTCTTATTTCGTCTATGGCATTCGCTTCCCAATTTGATCGTGTTGCAATTAGTACCCCTCCATTTATTTTTCTACAATAATGAGCTTTTACATTATAATTGTGTAAATTAATATAATTCAATTGATCTTCTTGTAGACAGGTTTCTGTAAGATAAATTATATCTATCTTATGTTCCTATAGTTGTAAATTTAGTTGTTCTACTTTGTTTTGCAATGAAGCTATATTATAGTTTAATGATGAAAAACTTTTTGATAGCTTAAAATGTCCCCAGAGTTGACTTTGTGAATCTATAATTTTTGGATAGACTCATCACAATTTTCATAATAAAAATCACTTCCACGGTTTTGGAAATAATGATAGTAACTTTATTTTTTTAATTGGCGCCATCTTAAATTTTATCATAAAAATAAACTCTTTTTTTCTGCTTCCAATGATGTGCAACAATCTAAGTTTCAAGTAATAAATTGCTTCTTATTTGAAAATTATTATGTTATGTTTGAGAAATCGTCTGCAGCGTCTAGAATTCTAAGGAAACATAGATTTATTCCCTATAAACTGCATGTTGCTGATACTCTACAGCCAAATAACTACCAACGTAGAATAACATTTTGCAGATTTGTGATTAATAAAATGGCTGAGAACGATGATTTTATTAATCACATTATTCGGACTGACGAATCTTATTTCTGCAACTGTGGTGTGTTCAATCATCACAATGAACACCAATATAGCCAAGAACATTTAATGTTTTCTTCGGCATACTGGAGAATCGTTTAATAGGTCCTATAATATTTGACGGAACTTTAACTGCGGCACGTTACCTACAAATGCTGGAAACGACATTAGAAGGGTTTTTGGACGAAACACCATTAGCACAAAATATTCAATATGGTACCAACAAGATGGTGCTCCTGCTCTCAATGCCAGGAATGTTATTAATTATTTAAATATTCGTTTTAATAATCAAGTAATAGCTAATAATGCAACTATTAGATGGCCACCCAGATCAGCAGACCTAACACTATTGGACTTCTTTCTATGGGGTACCATCAAAAACAAAGTGACGGTAGTAATTTTAATTATAATAATATTGAAGGATAAAGGGAATCAGTAGAAGAAGCGCTAAATAGTATTAACCGTCGCACATTGGCTAAGGTAACAAACAGTATTTTGAAACGATGTCAGTTATGTTTGGCAAGCAATGACCAACATTATGAGCATTTGCTCTAATTACATATTTTTTTTAATAAACTATCAATATTATATAATATATATAATAATTTTGTAAAAGGTACGCAGCAATTTATTACTTGAAACCTAGATTGTCGCACATCATTGGAAGCAGTAAAAAAGAGTTTATTTTTATGATAAAATCCAAGATGGTGCCCATTAAAAAAAAATAAGTTACTATCATTTTCTCCAAAACCATGGAAATGATTTTTATTTTGAAAATTGTTATGAGTCTATCTTAATGAATCAAGCAACTTTTGTATTTAAATGTTTTCAATAAATTTCACGATAATGGAAATATTGGACTTTTTCGCGAAACGTAGTTTTTCGGTTTTTTCCGAATATCTTCGGAACTGTTCGAAATTATTTCTAAGCAGAATCTGAATCAGCCTAATAAACTGTACATCATTGCTCAAATAACAAACATAGCCATGATATCCCCTCAATTTTGGACACACTATACTATTTTTTTCTGTGACGGGAAAAACGATGATTTAATATAGAAAAATATTACAATACATTAAAGTCAGAAACTTATCGAAGTTTTAAAGTGGTAGACGACAATTAGACACGCGTTACTAAGGAAACCTTCAAAGTACCTAATCAAATATATGTCAATTTAATTCTGTGATCTCATTTATATATATATATATATATATATATATATATATATATATATATATATATATGTGTGAAGTATTGCTATAGCTTTTTTATTTTTAGATTTATTAAAAAACTGTATAAATACTTTTTCCTCCACTTCATATGTTCTTTGGAAGTGTGTACATTTTAATTTTTTTCATCCAATGATTTCCGAAAAAAAAATTCACTTTAGTTTTTCTTATGGGCGCCATATTGGATTTTTCCATATTTGAGTTAAGCGTTTTTTTATTATTTTGATATATAACATGCGGCATTTGAATTTGCTCACAATAACATTAATTGCCCCCCAAGATCAGCGGACCTCACCTAACCTTTCTGTATTTCTTCCTCTGGGGTTATGTTAAAAATAAAGTGTATGGCATAGTTAACTACGAAAGCCTGGAATAACTAGAGAGAGCGGTCTTCAATGCCATTAACAGCATCGATAGAAGAATACTGGGAAAACGACGAGAAGTATCAAGAAGCGATGTCAAAAATTCATCGATCGCAATGGCGACATTTTTGAACATTATTTTTAAAGTTATGAATCTAAATTAATTGCATTAAAGATTCCGTACCAGAGTTTGTATTTACCACACAGTAGGTGAATGCCGTCTTTTAAATCTTTCTTCGAAAATACACCTTGTTTTTTAAATTTGTATCCAAACGCCGAAAGGTTGTCGTTTTTCCGGAAATACAATAAAATATTCAGTTTGCACCAAGGTTGCGTTTTTGTTGCACCGAATTAAAGTAAAAAAAATCATACTTTTCGCGGACAGAAAATTCTTTTACCATTCTGAATCACTGCAAAAATGATAACTCACTTCGGAAAACGCAGGTGACTGACTGATTTGACAGTAAAATGTTTTTATTTTTCTAAAGCACACGATTAAATAAGTAAATGAAATCGTAAATCAATTTTAAGGAATAATTTTCTTGTAAGTTACTATACGACGACAAATGCCGCATGCTACATATCAAATTAATGAGAAGAAAAAGCTTAATTCAAATCGAAAATCCAATATGGTGCCCATTAAAAAAACTAAACACACTCAATAACAGTCAGTGAAATAAAATTGACAGATTTGTACATCATATGTTTCTGTTTTTCAAAGGCACACCATTAGACAAGACAATGATATCGTTGACCAATTTAATGTATAATTTTCTTGTAAGTAAAATAAACCCAGAGGAAAAAATCGATAGGGTTGAGGTCCGGTGATCTTGGGAGCAAACTATGCCGTGTGTATGTTACATATCAAATTAATCAGAAAAAAAAGCTTAATTCAAATATGTAAAAATCCAATATGGTACCCATGATAAAAACTGAAGCTAGTGTACTTTTCTCGGAAATCATTGGATGAAAAAAAGTATAGGAACATTTCGAAAGAACATAGTAAGTTGAGGAAAAAGTGTTGAAACTATTTTTTGATAAAACTAAAAATAAAAAAGTAAGATCAATATTTCGAAATAGACGATTTTAGATTTTTTTTCGATGACTTCGAAATTAATCGGAGTTCTTTCGTTTTCACTGTAGCATGGTAATGAGCTCAAAATTCTGCACTACTTTCCCCATTTAACACATCGGCAGGCTGGCTCTTAAGTAGAATCTGTGTATCAGAAATACATAACAAAATATGTATAGATATATATATTTTCAAAAATGTTCTCTTCTACCTATTAAATTATTAAGTATGTATCAAAAGAAAGATAGATTGCTGTTAGACATGATAGCTGCTTAAATTTCATCGACATAAACTATTTATTACATTTTTGCGCTCTTTCAGATCATGAAAAAATGGTGAAGATGTGAAAACTAAACTTTTCCATCTTCCCAATGTAAAATTCCAGACAAGTCTGGTGGGTGACCTGTCTGGCCAGGGAAATATACTGTCTATGCATTTATTCAATTCAAATGATCACTAACTTATTTCCGCAGAATCTCCATCAAGCTAAAATATCCTATTTCTTCTTCTTTCTAATAAAAAATCTACAAAATGAGCAACTAATTTTCCAAAAAAACTAGAAATAATTTGAAGATTCATCAAAGAAACATGTTTTATCCATCAACTATGTCTCACCAAACTTTAACACTAGGCCTATCTAGAAGATGCACTTTCTTTATCCAATGCGGATTTTCTTCAGATCAATAATGCATATTGCATAGGTTGTCCAGAAGACTAGTGCATTTAAAGCTTGGTGGAGATCCACATGATAAAGATGAAGTCTAAGAAATAGTTTGTAAAAATGACTAACATCCTAGATATGAAGAAAATTACAAGCTTCCAACCTTAACGTTCACTTCCTAATAATTTAAAAAACCAACTTGTAATCCTTAAAATATTATTTTTTGTTATATGCAGTTCTGTAGCGATGCGCCTAGTACTGCAATGCGTAAGAAGCTAGAAACCTTGATTTTTTTATCTTCTTATTATATATACATCTACCACGTCTATTACAGGAATGATGAAAGCTTTCAATTTCTCTTAATACAAATTATACAAAATTAATTATTTTTATTTTATGTTCTATAAACTATCTGAACAGGAATATTTATAACATGTATTAATATACAACTTCTTTAGGAAAGAACAATCTTTTGAATCTAACCGATAATTAAGACAAAAGGTAATACTAAATCCAGTGATGCTGATACTTTTGTAATTTTGCAGTTATAGGTAGATATAAGATTTCTGGCACCAAATTTAGTATTAGTATTTAGTATTAGCGCTAGTGGAATTCATATTATTTTGTATTTTTCAATGCACCAACTAATAAAGTCTGTCCTAGTTTTTATTTAATAATTTTGAGTGTATCATTAGTCATCAGAATCGTTGAACGTTCACTTTTAACAAAGAAGATAGTACTTATCCTATTACCCTATCCTATCAACCATATATTACATTCATCGTTTATACTTATTATTATTAACAGCGGAAATACACACATTCCAGACTTTACCATTGCTCAGAAACCGTAATCTTTATTGCAAACTGTCGAATTCAAATGTTGCTGGATTTGGTCTGATTAATTTTATCGTCACAGATTTTTGAATTTCGGAAAAAAACTGTTCCCCCGCATTTTTTTCGTGGAAGGAGACGCTGACTTTGAAATTTGTTCAATATGAGATCATTTCTCAACTTTCTTCATTCATATGCTTCAAAAAGCACTTAGTCGAAATGTACACCTCCTCTGGGAAGTCTGTTAAAAAGATTTGAACCTGCGATATATTATTTATATTTGTTTCATAACATAATATAAATAGTTAACATAATCAAAATAATGGAGGCTAAGGTGATCCGAACCTGCGATCTTAATAATCGATATATTCACATGTTGAGGCCTGGTATAGGACATGTACCTAATACCTAATAATTGTTTTCAACTGGTTCGATAAAGAATCTCAATCTGAAATCTGAAATTATTTTCAGCTAGGGCGTTACAAAAAAAGATATATATCAAAGTTATAATTTTTCAAATGGAATACCCTATATATTTTTATATTTTCTGATTCTATAGCCCAAATGAGGGTGAGTTAACTTCAATATTCCCTATACCTATACTTTACTGTTTTCGAAATATTTGTTGAATTGTGAGATATGGAGAAAATTTTTGTAATCAACTCAGTAATTAATTCATTCATAAATAAATATTTCAAAATTTGAATCAAAAATGTTGAAAAACTGATTTTTCAAAAGACACACGCTGTATTTATTAGCGAACTCGATCCAATAATTTCATTCCCTTTCGAACTGTGTTAGGGTTTCCTATAACAAAACGTTATAGATCTCTGATAGGTTTATGGCGTTTCAAATAAAATCGTGAAAATTATTCAACTTACCGTCTTGTAATAGGTACATCTATAGGCAATTTCGACTCGGGGGTCATGATCATTGTCTAATTATGGCTGCAAGAATAATATTCTCAAAGATATCCAGCTCTGAAATATCCAAATAAGGCTTTATCTTACTCGAAAATAAATATAAAGAATCCGTTGTAGATAAAGAACCAAATGAATATCTTGCTCGGTTTCTTGTAGATGTAGAATTGGCAAGGACTAAATACTTACCTGGAGATGAACACATTCTTGTCTAGTTTTATTTTCTGATAAACCTGCTTTTAATTACAAGAGCCTTAAAATATTAATTTTTATTTTCCATTGTAAAATATCTATAGTTTCGTTTAGTCAGCCAGCTGCTCTGTTCGCTTTATTTAGCTGTTTTCTCACTTCGTCATCCACTTCTCTATTGCTAGATAGTTTGATTCCTCTTCCAGAACTTATTTCGTTATTCTGTTGTTAACGAACAACTTGCATCATATCGGTACCACCAAGTTTACTATCGTTTTTTTTTAAATTTGAAATTATAATATTATATTACAATATAATATTGCCGTATCTTTAATTTTTTTCATTAGTCTTTGTAGGTCATCTTCAGTATTATGGTGTACTTTATATAACCTTTTTTGTTTTGATGACGATGATTTCGTTCGTGGCCATATGAATTAACGGACTCAATGAATCAAAATCAAAACTGATGTATAAAATAGAGCTCTGCAGCTGAACTGACTTGTAGCAATCTAATAGCGTTTTCAGTTTACTACTCAGTGCTCTGAGAGCAACTATCATGTTCGATTTGCGATTGTGCGCCCGCTCTTAATCAGATTTCTGTGTTTGATTTGTCGGTGAATCGTTCCCAGAGTGCTCTGAGAGCAACTCTGACTGCTCTGGCCTAAGGACATGGAGCAATCTTTCGACAGCAAATGACAAGTGGGTGTGTACTAATTTTGGAACAGTAGTCCTCTATTTTTAGCAAATTCAAATTTATTTCATTTTCTTTACAAACATGTCTTTTAGAAAGGTTCATTTCATTGGTATAATATACGTTATTATGATGCACCTAGGTGCACTAACACCTGTGTGTGCATAGTTTAGTCTTAATTCTACAAATAATTAGTAATTTACAAATAACTAAATATTTACATTTTTGATTTTAAGGTAATTGTAAAATAATCTTGTGTGTAGTAGTGTTCTGATTTGTGGTAATGGCCGCAAAACTTCCAAAATGTAAACTTCTGCCATTGTAGAAATTTAAAATTTAAACGCTAAACAAATGTCACTCATGACATATAGTTGCTCCAATTGTTAGGGACATGTTCGATTATGAAACTTCAAATGACAAATCCACCAGGATCTGGGGTAGAGCGTGAAGTCAGCAGATCGCTCTCAGAGTGCTCTGAGCATTCAAATCGAAAACGCCATAGTACAGAACAGTAACTGATCTGCTGTGCACAGCTGCTGTGGGATTTGTCAATATGTAAAAACAGGCTTTTTTTTGTTGAGAGTTTCATACGTTTGTATTCTTGACTCGAGAATATTGAGACGTATATATTGCGAACCACAGTATAAGAAGCCCCTAAAACCAGAAATTAAATAGACCTAAGTAAATCTCAGTATTCTCCAACAAGTTCTTAATTTAAAGGATGATCTGAGAACCGCATTCTCGATGAGCTCAGAGAGTGAATGTATTGAGTGTCCGGAAGATACTAATAACACAATCTATGCGAGAAATATGATTCCAGCGATATAATTACAAGCAGCCCCAGTGATTCAATATAGTTTAGAATAATAAGGTGGACAAAAGAAGACTTTATCGATCGAAAGGCTAGAAACCACCAATGGCATCTTGCCCACAAGAATGGACACTTGCAGGTTATTCATGAAAAGGCAGGAAGAATAGAAAGAGGGCTAATAGTTAGATGAAGCCTATGGAAATGCCACTTATAGCATAACACGCTACATGCAACAAAAAAATATACACCACACATAATAGAGTCCATGGCAGAGCGCAAACATAGTAGCAAACCCATGCATGGACAATATGTGAAGAAAATTTAGGAGCTTCCTATATACAGGAGGATGAATTGCATGTGATTGTTTTATAGAAACTTAAAGAGCGAAACCAAAAGCCTTCTGATAGTGGCACAGGATCGGGAAGAAACGATACGACAGTTAAATTATACGATCTCCTGACAAAAAACGATACCGAAACGGCACTAAAGTATACTGAACACCAAATGTAAATACAGAAAATGTGAGACAAAAAAGCAGAAATCATCCCTATATATCATCATCAGTCATCACTGGATTCAATCAATTCATTCAAAAGATAATGGGAAAAAGGAAGAAAACTTTTAATGTCGAAGAACAATATACCAAGAATGTTATGTATTAACTTTACAGCAGGCAGAACATCTGTCAGCGCCCTACCTTGACGTGGGATCCCAGGATAGGAATGAAAATAGCCGAGGTTGTGTTATAAGGCTTAATAATATACCATTCATAACTGATTCCACTGAATTCCTGACAGTATTGCATTTAATGGGCAATAAAATAAAGATTTCTCTATTTCGGAAGCGTAGTTATATTTGTAACAGCACCAGTTCTCAAAACAACTCGATATTTATATCTTGTTTATTTGACAACGTTATGTTACTTGATTCTAACATTTTCTTATTACCATAGTACTAATTGACTAACATTTTACAATGACTACTCAACCTAACCTACAATGTTACAATGTCTATTAAACTAATTTACAATCTCTAAAATTGCATACCTAATTCCATTATTTATCTATATTGATGCCAAATATTTTTTATATACTGTAGAACACTTGATGAAATACATTTTTATCAAATCAAATGTAGAGATACAATCGCATAAATATAACGATCTTGTTTTCTATCGAAATTTATCGGAGGTTTAGAGTCCAAGTGAATTCCTATTAAACTTTCATCTCTATTTCTAATTATGGAATAATTTTTTGTTTAAGTTTTTTCAAGAGACAAATAACTGATGTATAGAAAATGATAATAGGGTCGTTGCATTTATGTTTTATTGGTTTTAAACAATAAAGTTTATACCACAAACAAGCAATTCACCATTAAAATTATAATGACATATTTTAATTATCGAAATGTTAATTTCAGTTTGTCCATATATAAAACGTCACACTTCACTTCGGGTGCGGCACACTTTATGACTTTATAATAATCACTACCTTTGCAAAATTCATTGCCTGATATGCGTCCACCATAACCACCAGATATAAAATTTACAATCCCGCTTGGTGTTCACGAAACCAAATATAAACGGAGAATTTATTCTCACAACGTCTTGATAACTAATTGTCACTGTCACAAGGATTATCGACATTATACATAAGAGCAGCCAATGCCAGATGAGCGGGATCTGTGACGTCATAGGGAGCTAAAACGCGCACCTTTTGAACCAATTTAATTTTTAGTATTTTTGAACTTTTTTCTTTTGTTTAATTAAAATTTCGAAAAAAATAAAAAACACGGATTAATTTTTTCTTAGTAAAGTTTCAGAATTAACAATAAACAAGTCTAATTTTTGAAAAAAAAAATAAAAATAGTTTCTATTAGGCATCTAAGATTTGAACCGTACCGATGAGTACCTATTATTGCTCTCCTTCTCTCGATTTGAACTATATTTATGTATAACTTTTTGCCAACAACAAAAATTCCATAACAAATTACTGTTTGTCTACCACAACACACATAACCAAAGAGTAATATATACGACGATCTGCCAGAGAGGACCTATATACCAGAGAACAGAAACGTATATAGGTATACGCTCCATGCTCGTGCGTAATTCCAGTGACGGATCCCATTGTCAGATATTGTTGTTCCATGTCGAAGAAAAAGTGATCTTGCTTGAATGAGATAATTATAATTAATAAATATTAGGTCACACTTGGAGCTTAACAGGCGGTGAGATGTCAGCGATCTAAGTTCGAATTCTAAATTTCAAGTCTCTAGACCGTATGGGGCCTGAGAAATTGCTGCGGAGTCCATTGATACAAGAACCGAAAGTAATAAAAACTATTTAAAAAATATGTGCAATGACCAAATTATGGCCTGAAGCAACAAGCTGTTTAACACATACTCTAATAGTAATGAGTAGGTATATTAAAATATGACTGCTTTCTTTCATGAAATGTATAAAACAATCCTTAAAATGTCATTTTTTTGGTATTGTAAATTAACCCCATAACAATAATTCTTGGAAGTCTTGAGTTAGTCTTGTTCTGGCTTGTACCTTGTACCTATATTGGATTAAATTTATCAATTTTTTTTTGGTTTCATAAAAATATTAGATGTTGCACTGAAAAGTATAAAATTACAACAAATTATATAAGATTCATAAAGTCTTTGAAATTGGTGTCAAGAGATGATAAATTTCGCTCTTTTGGGTAGTCGTTCAAAATTATAAACGTAATTTATGTTCATGTTTTTGAAAATGCTTAACGTCAGAATCATTAGGTTAACATTTAAAATTTTGTCAATAATTGACAAACGATAATGCCTTTCAGAATTTTACCAAATCCTATCAAACTGGTTTTATAAAAAGTGATTCGACATAATCATGGCAGAGAAGCAACGTAGTTTCTCGTGAGTATAGCATTTTAGATATAATGTAGTAGGTACAATACCTACCCTATATAAATATGATCCTTCATAATCAATTGGCATATAACCTGAAATAGGTTGCTGCCCAAAATAATAAATGGTGGAATAGCTGGTATCGTTGGAATAACATGTGTTTTTCCCCTAGACCTGGTGAAGACGCGTCTTCAAAATCAACACATTGGGCCACGAGGGGAGAAACAATATAAGAATATGTGAGTTATAAATTATAATTATAAGTATGATTTATAAGATATGTAATCGAAGTTCTTGCAAGTTATCAGTTCATTTACATGATCATACTATTTTATTATTGGCCAATATTTGTCATTTGTAGCTTATGAGATAGAATAGGATAAACAATGATGTCTAACAGTAATTTCCTTGGAGAAATATATCTTACGTGTTCCTAAATTCTATTTATTGTGGTCTCAAGTGCAGATAAACGTTTTCGGTAATAGTCATCTAGTTTAGCGGCTTTTGCTATAAAAGCCTTAACAAATCAAATGTTTGCTATCATAGATGTATGTTAACATAATTTTGAATAAAATTGAGGCGGATTTTTAAAGATTTTTTATTAAAAGAAGGGAAAAATGGTGTTCTTAGTACTTACGACTTTAAGCTGGAATTTTTGATTTGGAAGTTTCTTTTCAATCCCAAATAGTTTATAATCATCCTTGTATTCTATTAAACACTAATATCCTTCAAAATAAGCTAAAATATGCGTAAAAATAGTAAATATAATTTTGCAAATAAGTAAGGTTAAACAATTTGTTGATTGATTTATGTAGTATATTGAACTTTCAAGTGCTATTTGATATCATGTATCCAACTCTGTCAGTATATCTTTCGTAGTATTAGATTATTTTATGAATTCCATTTCCAAGGATATTTGCTTTAGAAAAAAATAACGACAAAATTTTCTAGTAAAGCAATCACTAAATTCATATTTTCGAAAGCCTGAAGACAGAGTTCGTCACTTTCATCATCAAAAGTTGCCATAATATAGATAGTATTTTTGCTCTAAAGCAAGTATTTGTGAAAAATAAGTTCTGAGTAAATTTTAAACATGGAATTAAACCTTCAGCCATTTGAAATGTCATCAATTGGTTTATGCTTTCATTATTGAATATTTAAAAAATCTCAAACATTATATTGGCAGTTTTGGCAACATTGAATTTGACAGTTTTTCAACTTAAGGCATACTACATAAATCAAACATCAATTCCTTTTACTTTACTTTTTGGCGAATACATATTTACTATTTTTACGCATATTTTTGCCTATTTTGAAAGATTTTAGTGTTTAATAAAATACAAGGATGGTTATATACTATTTGGGATTGAAAAAAAATCGAAAATTCCAGTTGAACTTCGTAAGTACTAAGAACACCATTTTTCCCTTCTTCATATAACAAATCATTAAAAATAGCGTCTTCCGCCTCAATTTTAATAAAAGTTATTTTAATGCATTTTTACAAACATTTGATTTTTTAGAGCTTTTATAGCAAAAGCCGCTAAACTAGACTATTACCACGTTTTCACCTGATGCTAGTGGCGTGGTGTTTAATCCAAAGAATCTAGAAACAACTGTGACGGCAAAGATTCGAAAATAACAGGAGAGCTGGCGAAAATCCTTTGCAGTTTCAAGTTGGGTGGTCCTTGTGACCTTGAATACCATTTTCAGCTTAAAATTTAAAAAACATTCTACATGTTTATTTCAAAATTAACACCCTTTTCGATTAAGTGTGAAATGTTACATTAAACTGAATTCATCCTCGTATACCTTTGTACGCCTGGAAACTTTGCTCGACCAGCCTTTTTATGAGAATCATACATTGCATATTCTAAGCCAATATCTATTTATTTGTCAAACTGGAATGTTGGCTCCAAACGTTCTGCTATTTTTTAAATATTTTTTATTACTTTCGGTTCTTGTATCGATGGACTCCGCAGCGATTTCTCAAGCCCCATACGGTCTATAGACTTGAAATTTCGAATTCGTACTTAGATCGCAGACATCTCGCTGTCTGTTAAGCTCCGAGTGTGATCGAATATGGATTAATTATATTATCTCATTCAAGCAAGATCCAACTATTCCTTCGAGATGGAACGACAATGTCGGACAATGGGATCCGTCCTTGATCACTCACTGGAATTACGCACGAGCATGGAGCGTATGTATACGTCTCTGCTCTCTGGTATACAGGTACTCGTCGTATATATTTCTATGGTTATGGTTATAAATGCCCTACGGGTAGACGAACAGTAATTTGTTATGGAATTGCTGGTGCTGGCAAACAGATATACATGAGTATAGTTAAACTCAATCGGTGCGGTTCAAATCTTAATTGCCTAATAAAAACTTTTTTTTTTTAAATTTCACTTGTTTTACATATGATTTAAGTACATGAACGTAAGTCTGGGTTTTGACCATATACATCAGAGGTGTTCAGATGTCTATGGTTTTGATCAATATTGACGAATATAATAAAAATATAAAATCTTAATTTCAGAAAAAAAGATATTTTACATTATTCAGAAAGGTAAATGTTAGAAATTTAATATTATGGATAATTTTCTATAGTTTCTAGGTTTCCTAAAAGCTTGGTTATTATTTAAAAAAAAATATTTAAAATAATGGTAGTGGTATGGAAATGAATAATGTTTATGTTCTCAAAAAGCTATTCTAATTTATATTTTAAAATAGTCGGAATCATCTGGTATGTTATTAACTGTTGCATTCTGAGATATAGAACTATTGAATATTTAACTTTAAAATAATAAGCGTCTTGTAAGCATTTTGCTATGAACGCTCAAGTCCTGATAGTCACGTGAATCCAGATAATCCAGATGAAAATCAATATTAGATTTACATTTCTATAAATTAAATTAGAGCTGCTCTTCTTCAGCTGTTTTCCGTATTATATTCAACAAATACAAGCTGCAAAATTCAAAAATAACTCAAAATTTACGAAATGCAATACACTCAATAACTCCCTAAGGATAATTTATTTGTAGACAGCAGTGTAAATTTGTACCTGGCTCTTTAAATTGATAATTCAGATATAAAACTCGATTTCTTTTAGACTTTATTCTCCATGTCTGACAGTCCTATCTTAGTAATTCTCTAATCTTTGATGAGGTATTTATTAAAAAGCTGCTGTGTAGCTAAATGGTTTCATATAGGAACGTAAGAGTATTGTGAATTGATGACGTTAATATTGGCCAGTACGCTGGATTGAATTTTTGGAATACAATCTTTATTTAACAAACAAACTTTAAGCGATATAATTTTCTTAGAATGGATGCAATGCGAAAAACTTACCGCACTGAAGGTCTATTAGGAATGTACCATGGCTCAGCCGTCAATATTCTTCTGATAACACCCGAGAAGGCAATCAAGTTGGCTGCCAATGATATGTTTAGGTATCACTTCAAGAAGAAGGATGGGTAAGGTTCTCTGATAGGTGCGTTTGGCTGAAAATAGCTATCGATGGTACTAGAAAAGAAACTGAAGGCTGCTAAATTTAGCGCGTGGTCAATTTACTAAGCTAGCACACTCTGGCCCAAAACAGCCAATAGTTATTTTTCGCAAAACATATCCAATCATATTCACAATTGTCATCGTCATCAGCTTGGTCGAGCATATTATTTAGTTGTTTTGCAGCACGCTGCCGGTATTTAGACAAGTCTTGGCTGGCGCAGCTGCAGGAACATGTCAAATGATTGTTACGACGCCAATGGAGCTATTGAAAATCCAGATGCAAGACTCTGGTAGGATAGCGGCACAGCAGAAAACCAGTAAGATGCCCTGCTCATGTTTACCAAATAATTTACGCAGCAAAACTTTTCTCAGTTCTACTTCTTTTTCAAAGGCAGCATCTACCAGAATTTCCTATCTCAAAAATCTATACTTTCTGAGATATTCTCATTTAATTAGAACTTTGTACAGAAACGGGCTCATGAAATTGATAACTACGGTTCTGATGTATCTTACAGGACACGAGATTTTCAGTACATTATAATAAACACAACTCAGCTCGTTGAACATGAAATCATGAGTGAAGAGTGAGTTGGGCTCGCGTAGAGAGGGTTCTATTTGATTTTCACAAAGGTTTTCTTACATATCAAAAAAATGATCAAAATTGGAACTGGGGATTGAAAGGTTCCTACTGATCAGTCCTCAACATTGACTCTGCTTACTAAGTACTTAATATTAAGAAATAATATTGTAGAAATATAGAGTCCATATTATGGGATTCGAACCCGTCTTTCACTCGTAATATGAATGTGCTTTTCTATCATTCAGTTCACTGATGGTTATCGACAAATTGATGTACAAATTTGCTTAATCGAACGAAAATCGTTGAACGTTCGCTTATACCAAAGAAGATAGTACTTATCCTATTACCCACGTATATTCATTGCTTGTACTTGTTATTATGTAGAGGATTCAGATCATCGCTACGGAAATACGCATAAGTATTTTTGATTTAACCATTTTACCACCGTTACGAAAACCGTAACTCTAAGGATTCATTATAAATGTTTCTACATATATTAATGGCTATCATAAAGTATCAAGAGATATCAGTTTCCGAAAGAAATAGCCCCTTCCACATACCAAAAATACCCATATATGAGATTTTGAAATGAATGTAGCTCGAAAACCGTAACAACGTGAGAACAAACAGAAAAAGAAAAAAGCAGACAGTCGAATTGTATACCATCTCCGTTCGGGGTTCGTCGGTTAAAAAAATAAAATAATATTAATTCTATTGGTGATCGTACTTTTGAATTTACATTGAAAATTTTTAGCATCAACTTCACAAGTAGCAGCACCTATTATTATTATATATTAATATTAATTTGTGTTTTTCAGTGCACCCACTGATAACGTCAGTCCAATTTTTTGTACAAAATATTTATTTCACCCTTTTGAGTGTTACGTTAGTTACGAGAATAGTTGAACGTTTACTTTACCACTACTGTAACTCGAAAACCGTAACTCTATGGAAAAAAATCAATATAAATGTTGCTACAAATAATCATTCTCAGATTCTCAATTTTGGAAAGAAATTGTCTCTTCCACATAGCGAAAATACACATAGGTATATCGAATTTTAACATCACTGAAACTTGAAAACCGTAGCTCTTTTGAAAAAATGTTCAATTTAAACGTTTCCGGATATTTTTTTATCTTTAAGTCTTCCGGCTCGGATTTTCGATTTTTTAGAAAATTTGTCCCTCCACCCCCTTCGGTGGGGGGATAGTAAAAAAGATTATGTATGTAGAAACGATATAACATAATAGAATTGGGTAATAGCAGAAACAAAAGATAGATTATGTTACACTATTTTTTGATCATTACCTGTCAAATTTCTGATTACTAATAGATTGGTAATCAGTCACTTCTGTGGACACGACGTTTGGCTCTTTTCCAGTATATAATTTTGACAGTAACTATTTTTATATCTATTCTAAAATCATGTAGCTAGATAGGTTAAGATATTCGCGAGTATTTCAAATTCACCCGTATCTAGGTACCTAAATGAATTTAGCTAAATTTTTCCCCGAAGTCGTTCGGGAGAAGTGTTGGGTATTTTTCTAAAGCTTATGGGTAGCCCCCTTTAAAACCATAAAAAAGTCATCTAGTCGACCCTTTAATGCCTGGGTAGCACTCTTCGAAAATTGGATCCTTTTTTAAGTATTTATTATACTAATAAGATCTATTCATAACGAAATCTAGTAGTAAGTAAGTAAATCAGTTATGAGAAAGCAGATGAATCAATAATAACAATTCCTTTTTTCCGTTGGTTATACTTGAATTCTTGTAGTCTCACAAAAATTAATGAAACATTCATTTCACTAACTTGGTTATAAATCTTTTTTTCGAATAGAGAAGAAAAAAAGGAATTGAGACAAAATTTAATAGAGGGCCCGTGTGGGAATCGAACCCACGTCCTTCACGATGATGTAATCAGTGTGACGCTTCTTCCACTGAGCTAACGAGCCGTTGGTAAAGGTTATGGCAATGAATATTCTTCACGTTTGGTGTACTGTCTAAAACATTGACCTGAGGTCACTGTTCTAAAAATAGAGGATCGCGGATAGCGTATTCATCTAATTATCTGGTCGAAAGCCGTACGTACAAATAACACGCGAACAGAGATTATTATTATTTTTGACTGACTTCAAAAAAAGGAGAAGGAATGTAGACGATTTTTGTTTCATTTGAAAGAGGAGAGTTGAGAAATGGTCCCATATTGAGAAAATTCAAATTCAAAAACTCCTTCCCTCAAAAAACCGCCGCCAAAGAGGGTGGAGGGGGCAATTTTTCTCGAGAATTATAAATCCGAGACGACAGAATTAATGAAAATTCCATATCCGGAAGGGGTGAATTTTTCGAAAATTGAAAATGACACGGCCATTTTAAAGAAAAGATTATATGTAGCAACATTTAAATTGATTTACGGTTTTCGAGTTACAGCAGTAAAGTCTGAAATATGTATATTTGCGCCGCGATGTTTTGAGATATCTGAATAATAAATAACAAGTACAAGCTAAAAGCCTACCTATAACTTTTTGGATATTAGTTTCAGGACTAATGTTACACTGAAAAATGTGAAATAATTATTTTTTACAAAAGAACCAGCATCAATAGAATTAATATTATTTTGTATTCTTCAGTGCAACAACTGATAAATTCGGTCCAATTTTTTGTAAGAAAGATTTATTATTGTAATGTCCTCTCTGCACGCGAATCACTTCTTTTGGGTATATCCACTAAACATTAAATCAAGGACCGCCATTGTGTACAAAACTAATAATTCGAGCTAATTTTCTATGTATTATTGAATTACCGTGAATATAAAAATTATGCATTAAGGAAATACTTAAAAAGTCACTGACTTGTATTTCTGATTGTATCCACCTACATGTATCTAATGATAGGTATGAACATTTTTATTTTTTCAAGGTGGCGAGAAAATTAAATCCCCCACCGCCACAAAACTGGCCATGGAAATGTACCGCAAACATGGAATTGCTGGCCTTTACAAAGGTTTTGCTGCCACATTTGCAAGAGATATACCATTTTCTATGATATATTTCCCTTTGTTTGCGAACTTGAATGAGCTCGGTCCTCGGAAAAATGATGGTTCTGGTATGTCTTTCTACCCCATTACCTAAATATTTTATTAAGTATTTCAAGAAACTTGTAACAAATTGAATTATTTTTGTCTTTTAAGCATTGAACAATATTTGGAACCAGAATCTGCATAACTATTTTTTTTTTGTAGGTGAAGCAGTGTTCTGGTGCTCATTTCTAGCAGGATTAGGAGCAGGAAGCTTTGCGGGATTTGTAGTAACGCCACTGGATGTTATGAAGACCCGATTGCAAACTTCCACAAAAGGTGTCGGAGAACAAAATTACAAAGGAATATCTGATGCTTTCTTGTTAGTAATGAATAAGAAAATTTATCGTGTCTCTTGAATATATCCATAGAAGCATATGGATAAAAATCGAAAATCTAACAAATTGTATTTTTTATTAGTTCCATATTGCAAAAAGAAGGTGTTTCGGCATTCTTCAAAGGTGGTGCTTGCAGAGTGATGGTTATTGCTCCATTGTTTGCTATAGCCCAAGTGGTTTATTACGTCGGAGTTGCTGAATATCTCTTGGGAATTGACAAGAAGACGCATTGACTACGCAAGTTCTAATTTATTTATATCTATCAATATCCTTTTGTATATTTAATAATAATTAAATCATTAAAAGGGAGAGGCTGCATTTTTTAATGAAAATGAAGAGAATGTTTCACAAAGCTTTATTTCTATCAGGAAAATAGTAGAGCCTTGGAAATATTATAAATACAAGGACAGCTGAACTCGGAATAAGATAATACTGTACTGGCAACATTGAAGTAAGTCGTGGTAGCAGTCAAAACAACACTAACAATTATAATAAGATAACAAATAGTCTTCTCAAGATAATTCTTGTAAATAATATTGCCACATGTCTCCTTAAAACTCGGTGGTGCTCGAAAATCTTCACGAAACTTTCTATCCATATATTCGTAGTTTGAGACGTCACCATGCGTCTTGTTGAAAATTATATTGTTGAACGATTCCATTGCTAATATTTCATCATATTGTCTTTCCAAAGAAACTATCTTTATGTACATAATTGGAGGTAGTATGAAAACCAATGGACCTGTCAGAGTTCCACCAATGAGCGACATTACAAGATCAAACCTAGGCACTGATTCTGCTATCACAATAGCCAATATGGTAAGTATACTGCGTAGAATGCATCGTTTTGGATTGAATTCTAAGGTAAAATATAATAAACACTCGAATTATATAATAAGAGAAAAATGTACGAAACAAATTTATGAAAATCGCTCGATTCCGTCGGTTTTTATTTGTTGACAAGTATATAAATATTCCAGTCCAGTCAGAAGTTTTTTGTGGGTCTCAAATCAACACACAATCAATTTCTTTGTATCATGGTCTCAAATCAGAGATGAATGTATTGATCAAGTTGAATATCGAAGCTCTACTTAATATAAATGGTCAATGTTGTTCAGAACTCAAAGAGAAAGAAAAAAAAATGCATTTTATATTCTTAATTCTAATAGGTACATATTCTACATATTTTTGCAACCACGTTTGTCTCAAATTGAAATGAAACTGCTTTTGACATAGCAGGCTTTGAAAATTTACTTATTTGCTTTACAACTATGGCCTGAAAATAACTTTAAAAGCAGTATTTATTGATAAATCCAACATGGCAGTCTTAAAAGTTACTGGGCGTTACACAAAAATAATAAATGACCATAGAACAACATACGTTTGTAAGCTGCTTTCATGGAAAATTTATAATTTCATAATTTTCATAAGAACCATAGAGCCCTTTGAAGAAGATTCTGCCTCCTCTTTCATCCTTTCCATTTGATTTGTTGTGTTGTTGTGTGATACGTGATACGTAATTGGAAAGGGCTTGAGAGGCAGAATTCAAAAAATTCTATCAAAGGTCTCATGAGTAACAAAAATATAAAATAAAAATAACGCTGTGAAAAAGGTGATGAAAGGGGACGAAGATTTTTTTATTTCATCCAAAGCTTCTTGTAACTTTTGAACGACTCTACCAATTCAAGTATTTTTACTATATATTTGGTTCATCGGGACGGTGGTTTGTAGCTGTACAATAAGTAAATAGTGAAATATGATCATATATTCTGGAACCCATAGGTGGCGCTGCCTTCGAATTAAGTCTTAAGATTAATTTTTACACATATCGGAAAGCGCAAAACAAAGTCTGTTGGGCCTAGTATGATAGAAAAATTTATCCTATGTGTACGTAATATAACTGGAAAATACCTATCAAAAAATTGAAATCAACGGGTCCGAGCAAGAAATATTATTTAATTTCATATCAAATTTGTTTCTCTTTGAATTTGAAATCAATCTAAGAACAATGATAAAACATTGAAATTACTTTGTTACCGTTACATGTTAATTGTATGATTTATCATTAGTTTTACCTCTTGAAATGCTCATCCAATCTTCCATTTGTTGGTACAAAGCACTATTACTAATTGCTGAAGTGAGACAAAGCTGGACAGCTACAAGGGCAGCTGCAAAATGTAACGGTATGGTTGTAGGTAAGGTCTCCAAAATACTTGCTTGAGTTGATACGCCAAACTTCAAAGAAGCAATTAAAGTCGTGATACCGAACATGGAAAGAGTAGCTGAAACAGCAAATTCGACAAATATATTACCTAATAATTAAATCAGATAATCTAGTAAAATAAAATAATTACCAATAAATCCACTAATCAAAGCCTTTGGTAATTTCGATTTGTCAACCATATCAACTTGAATAGTCAGTATTGATGGATGAATATCAAATTGGAAAGCAATAATTCCATAAGCTCTCAGCAAAGCTCTCCATACCGGTAATTCATCGGTATCACTACTACTACTCTGCTGTGGGCCAAGATTTTCTGGATCAATGTTTAGTAAGCAGCCAGAAGTTAAAAGGAAAACTGCTACTACTATACACACTGAAATTGTACATAGAAATCTGAAATTAAGATTTTGATGTCAGTTAAATAATTCCAATTCATTCCATCATACTGACTTCATATCTTTGGGACTTCCCAGCCATAAAACTGGACACAAAATAGTTCCCAATATAATGATCCAATAACAATTAGATACATCGATAGTATTATTGCTTATCCGGATTTGGAGAAGCTCAATATTCTGTGATGCTAAAAAACAAAATGTTATTTATTCACCATTCTATTGCAGTTTTCGCAAACGCACCAACAATCAAATTGGGTATTCCTCCACCGAAAATTGTCAAATCTAGAAGAAACGTCACGCATTTTGACAAAGTTCTGCCATAAGTTACCTCAGCTAGTGCGGCATAAGGATATCTAGTTTTACTCTGAATTGAAGGATATATTTTTTCAGCTATTACCCAGCATCTACCTAACAATGATGCTGTATAAATCTGCACGGAACATACCGAAACAACCAATATGACACCATAGAAACCTATAAAATAATGAATTTTATTGAACACACCTTGAATCCGTCTAGTTTTTTAAAGCATTACCACAATTTATGATGGCTTTTGGTAGAGTAATCACTGGAAAGACTCCAAAGACATCTATTATGCAAATTATTGCGAATAATGTGGATAATCCATTCGTGGTGGTATTTTTTGACTGTTTATTTCCTTCATTGATGAGTAAATGCGATGTTTCATCTACGACCATTTTACTTTAACTGATACTAATAAAGAAAAACCATTCTCGTATAGAAGCCGCTTCATGCCGTATTGGGTTTCACATTCAATATTGAATTTCAGTTCAGTATATGGTGAACGATACTACAGTGAGAAATGGTGATGGAAACAAATATTGGGTAAATACACTGTGAAAATGAATTCAATGTTTGATTCCTGAGTTCCAAAGAATACTACTTCTATATACAGATCGAATAGATGAAAAATCATCACTATCGTTCTATAAATTCTTTAAAAAGAATAAATAATTTATCTCTGGTATAATATGAAGGAAATAGTACTGATAAAATTATTAACTACAAAGGATTACTTTACAAGTTATTTAGTAGGAAGTTGTGCACTGTATTGGGTTTTCCCGTCAAAAGTTGTACCGAAAAATATCAAATTAAAATATACAATTTATATACCAACAACTTTAGCAGCTATGTTATGACAGGTTATTATTATGATGGACATTTTCGTTTGTTATCTCTGTCTATATTATTCTTATTTCCTACTCAAATTATTATTATAATCACAATGGATAATATACTGTGATATGATTTACTCTTCGTATCATTCTTTGTACAGGGCTATTGGGGAGTAGCTTATTAAAATTTTTAGCTACTTGAATTTTAACTGCAAAAACTTGCAGTAGTGGCTTTATAAGATGGCTCTATCTAAATAACATAATGACGACGTATAGTCACTTCCAGTCATACCTGAAGTAGGTAGAAACTTTATTGTTTCAAATGGAATAGTATATTTTTCACTTAAAGTTATGATTCTATTATATATATACTTTTTCTGATTGTAATTGTAATTTTGGTTAAAATTTGGACAAAAAGGGCTAAGCTTATAAAAATTAATATACCTAATGATATTATTATAAAATATTAAAACCTTTACTAAACTGGTGCATGATTCTAACTTTGAATAACTCATTTTGAAGTCAACAAGGTATCGTCAAAACCAGGTCAACTTAACTTCAGACATCGAATATCTTCCTCCTTTCGGAAAATCAGACCATCTCACCCTCAAAACTAAAATCCAGTTCAGCAATGGTAGCGAGAAGTTTTCACACATCAGAAGACTACGCAGTGCATCGATCATATTCGAACACTTTATCCAACACCATCAGCCAGGCAAAAAGAGTTACGAGTTAAGGATAGTTTCATAAATAAATTGGATCTTTCTTGAATACTAAAGTGTCTGTTCTCTTGGTCAGAAATCCTTCTGGAGCTGAAGTAATAGCTGAAACTTTTTCCTCCTCATCCACCTACGAACCTGATGTCTCGATTCCAGCCGTGAAGTGTCACTGCAGATTCGATCTATGCGATATAACATTTTCTGTGGAGATTGTCGAGAGAGAACTAAAGGCGTTGAATTCAGACTCTTCCCCCGGCCCAGATGGTTCTATACTAAACATTTTCAAGAACTGCTCTGGTTCTCTCTCCGAATCACTTGCACTCATATTCGAAGAATTTTCTCAGACTCACGCTCTACCTTAAAAGTATCAGTGACTCCCATTTTCGAGAGAGGCGACAAAATATCTCCAACCAATTATCGTCCAATAAGTCTAACTGCTATCGCTTTCAAGATCTGTGAAAGGGTGATGCTAAACTAGATTTTAGAGTTCCTTCTCGATAATAATATCATTCCACAGGGGCAGCATGGATTCCTGCCGGGTAGAAGTCGAATCTTCTGCCATGTATAAATGAACGAGGTCATCGATACTGAGACTCCTATCGACGTGATCTACATAGACTTTTCAACGGCCTTTGACCGAGTTCCCACAAAAATACTTTTCGACAAACTCGAAAATCTTGGAATTAGAGGTAAGCTTCTGATGTGGATCAAAGCGTTTCTTAGCGGCAGGGATTTTAGCGTGCGTTTATCTTAAGCCCTATTCTGGTTCTCCTATATGCGGCTGATCTACCACTTCCTCCTAAGGGCTTCGGGCTCCTAGTTCTTGGACGACACCAAACTCTATGATGACGTAGAAGAAAATTCGGCTGCTATACAACATGACATCGATCCTGTGTCACGGTGGTGTGAGGTCTGGCTGCCCTAACTGAATCTATATAAGTGTACTGTATTGCGTATGGGGAAAACGAATCCGAGAAATCTAAGTATATACACTGGACGGGCGAAAATTGTCTACCTCAAATAACAATAATCACCTGGGTCTAATAATTTCGGACGACCCCACCTGGCCCAGACACGTCCAAAAGACAACAGATAGGCCAAACGGGTGATTTATATGATTTCCAAGGCCTTCAATCAATGTGACTCCGATGTCTGCTGCAACATTTATAAATCATATGTTCGGCCTGTTTTTATTTTTTCTGGACCAGTATGGTGTCCTAATCTTAAGGGAGACATGGATAAATTGGAGGCAATTCAGAGATCAGCTACCCGATTTCCATATGGCTTCAACCGCCCTATAGCTATCATGAACGAATAAGAATATTCGGCTTAACCACTTTTAAGGACAGACGCAAGAGAGGAGACTTGATTATTACTTACAGAGCTCTGCATAACAATTTGGGACAGACTTGTCTTCTTTGTTCCCACTCAATTCCAACAAACTGATGGGTCATTGCTACAAACTACATAAGGAGAACTTCAAAACCACTCCTCGCCAGATCTTGATATCCAACCGAGTTTTTGAAGCCTGGAACCGTTGGCCCTTAGAGGTCGTTGGTGAATACCTTCAAAAATAAGTACGACGACTTTACTAATTGACCCTGTGTGCAGGACTTGCGATCTATGTGTGACAATCTCTGATTTTTTTTTTCTGTTGTTGTTTTGTACTGTCAACTGGATCATTAATTGATTTGATTAAATTTAGAGGTTCTTATAGCCTTAGTTTCAGCTCCTACCATAATTATAATAATAAAATTAGATATAAGTCTTATGTTTAGACTAAATATAAATTTATTATTTGTATCGAATGTTTTTACTCTATAGATTATTTTATATCTAATTTATGCATTGTTTTTCTCATTTGATACAATTTAACACTTTTTATACTTACCTAAATGATAAGTTTTCCAATTATATTATTTCATTCGGAATACTGAACTATTAATAAATTGAGTTTGATACCTAGTTCGACCAGTATGCAGATCTGGCACAGTTGTGAATGTAAATTACCTACACATTTTATGCGTTCATGAATATTTTTCCAAAAAATTGAACCGATTTTATTAGTTGTTGCACTGAAAAATACAAAATATTATTTATTTTATTGGTGCTGGTATTTTTGGTGCCTACAACAACAAACTTCAACGGCACAACTTCAAAATTACCAGCACCAATGGAATTAATGTTGTTTTTATTTTCAGTGTAACAACTAGTAAAGTTGGTCCAATTTTTTGAAAAAAATATTTATTTCACATTTTTGAGTGTAATATTAGTCATGAAAATTGTTGAACGTTCACTAATACCAAAGAAGATAGTATTTATCCTATCGCTTAGCTAGACAGATATACATATTCCAGACTTTACAGCAGTAACTCAAAAACCGTAACTCTTTTGAAAAAATGGTCAATTCAAATTTTGCTACATATAATCTCTTTTTTAATTTATCCGTCTCATATTTTCAATTTTGGAAAAAAATGCCCTTGCACATAGCGGAACTACGCATATCACATATTTCAGACTTTACGAACTCGAAAACCGTAGGTAACTCTTTTGAAAAATAAATTCAATTTTAACGTTTCCGGATATGGTCCATTCCAAGATTTCCAATTTTCGAGAAAAATTGCCCCTTCCATCTCCTTCGGGGGCGATTTTTGGAGGGAAGGAGGATTTGGATTTGAGTTTTCTAAATATGGGACTATTTCTCAACTCTCCTTTCAAAAGAAATAAAAATCTTCTAAATCGTTTACCATACAAAACGCGCGAACAGCCATAAAAAAAACAAAAAAAAGGAAACATACAACTGAATTGTATAGCTTCTCCTTTTTTTGAAGTCGATCAAAAAGGTTAATTCATCTGATGAATTTCTAGAACTATTTATTATATTGTTCAATGTGTGTGTTATGGACCGTATACAAGGACAGCGATCTCTGATGTACGACGCCTTCAATTTGTGGTCAAATTTTGTATGCAAATAAGGGTAGAGAAAATAGCTGGGCAGTAGCGCTAATTGTCGATAAGTTTTAATAATAATAACGGTTTATTTCCCAAGAAACATAAATGTTTATAACAGGGAAAGTAAAAAACACAAGTATTAGAGTAAACAATGAAATCAGAAATGTAATTAAAAAAGGTGTATGAAACTTATTTATTATAATAAATATTTTTTCAAACTATTTTTGAATCTTGTTTTGCCGATTTTTTTAAGAAAATCCGGTAAGTCATTATATAATTTTATGCCGTTATAAAGAATTGATTGTTTGCCAATTGATGTTTTAATTTTTATTAATACAAGATTATTGGAACACCTAGTTAAATAATTGTGTTGATCACAATTAAACCGAAAAACTAAATTTGAATGTTTTAAATTATTTATGACCAGATGAATGAATATACAAATTTTAATTTTATATAATGAATAAATGTCAAATAATTTCCTGGGTTTATATAAATTAACTGTGGGTTCTCTGTAATTCAATTTGAATATGCACTTTATAATTTTATTCTGAAGTATTTTCAAAGGTTTCAGTAATGATTTTGTTGCTGAACCCTAAACTGAAATTAAATATTGAAGCTTTGAATATGCTAATGAAAAGTATATTAATTTCAGGTATTTTAGAGGTAAATAACTTGTAATTTTATACTGAATTCCAATTATTGGAGCTATATGTTTTCTCAATTTTTCAATGTGTTTGAACCATGTTAGATTTTCATCTATGATTAATCTAAGAAACTTTACAGTGGATGAGTATTTGATATTATCATTATTGAATTTAATTTGATTTTGTAAATCAGTAGATATATTTTTTCTGGCTATAAAATTAAAAGATGATTTTTTATAATTTAGTGTTAGCTTGTGACATTTTAATCAACTAGAGCTTTTGCTGATATCCTGCATTATATTAGTTTTGATTTCTTGTAAATTACTTCCACTATATACTATAGAAGTATCATCAGTAAACAAATTTATTTTTCCATTCAATTTCAAACTTATCAACGAATTTATGTACATAGGAAAAAGAACTGGTCCCAGAATAGACCCTTGTGGAACACCACATAATACGGTTTTTTCTGAACCAGATACTTCTCCCATGCATACAAACTGTTTTCTATTAAATAGATAATTTTGAAACCATTTGAAAACCAATCCCCTAATTCCCATATACATAATATTCAACAAAATTTTATGATCCACTGTATCAAATGCTTTACTCAGATGCAGTGATAAGAGTCCATCATATTTTTTGGAGTCCAGATCAAGTTGGAACTGAGTTATCACATCCAAAACAGCTGATTCTGTGTCACTATATTTTTGAAATCCGTATTGAGCGTTATGTAATAATTTTGATTTATCAAGGTATTCCAATAATCTTGAATGAACAGTTTTTTCAATAATTTTAGAAAATACTGATAATATTGAGATTGGTCTATAATTTGTCATTTCATATTTATTACCTGTTTTGAAAATTGGTTTTACCTTGGCAATTTTTGTTTCATCAGGAACTATGCCCGTCAAAAAGGAAAAATTTATTAATTTGCTCATCAAAGGTGCCAGTTCTGATTTCACTACTTTAACAATTTTGATACTTATTTTGTCTAACCCTGGAGCTTTTTTTGCATTCAGTAAACTGATTATTTCTTCAATCTCTTCTGGGGTGGTAGGTTTCAGGTATATGGAAGTAGACTTTGACTCCATCGGATATTCATTTTACCTCGAAATTTTTGCAGCTAAGCTGGGACCAACATTGATGAAATAATTATTGAATGTTGATGTTAGTTAGATTAATCAAAATTGATATAGCTATCTTCAGCAGTCTTCAGATACAAAGTGTTTTGTTATAAATTTGAAATTTTAAAATCAATTTACAAAGTATTAAAAATATACAATAAAAGACGATGGAAAAAAACTGTTGTATTGCGGAATGTGTAACTGGTTTGCCAAAACATGGGAAAATCCGAAAAACACTCAGTTTACAACATGCAAGGTTATTTTATGAACTAAAGGTAACTGAAGTTTCGAGTTCTCACGAAAAATTAAATAATCATTAAAATAATTAAACTTACTTTACAGGACACTACGCAACTACGACAATGGTCCTCTATCCTAAAAATACAATTTTCCCCAAACCGGTATATTTGTGATCATCATTTTAAAGATGGAGATGTTGTGTAATCAGTAAGACATTATTTTCCAGATGGAACATTTCAAATAATTCCACGAGATCGTTGGAAGCTATTACCAAATGCTTTGGTAATAAATTGTGACAAAATTTGTTAGGTCATGGACTGTCATTCACATATTTATGTACTAATTTCATGCCAACCAATCTCTATTTGCTTTTTTAGACCTCAGTGACATTTAAGGACATCCAGAGTTTTATGAATATTCCTCTAACTTGGTATTAAATATTTCATAAGAACGAAATGATATTCGTACATGTAGAGTCTTTAAAATACACAGAAAAGCTTCGTGTGTTTATAAATGAGAACATGTCTGTAAAGGTAAGTAACAAAATGTACACCCCTGATTGTCATATAGCTCCAACAAACCTGAATTTCAAATTTATTTAGTATTTTCGTAGGTTTCATTTCATCTGCAACAAAAATTCAGCTTGAATTTAAAAATAACTTGTTTTCATATCTACTTTGGTTACTTTTCGAACATAATATAAAATGTATATTCCAGCGGAAATATAAATAAAAAAAATTACTATTATTTTATTTATTTTCAGTGCCTGTGAAAGATGCTGTTGTATTAAAGCAGCTAAGCAACAAAGTTTCGACATTAGCACTTGAAAACTATCAACAAATCTCATCAACAATTTATAAAGTTTGCTAAGGCTTAAGGCACTCCAAAGCGCCAAGTTTGCAGATAATTTACATTCTTAATAGAGTACATACCTATATCATATATTTATATACGAAACATAATCCTGTAGAAATCGACCTTTCCCTATGTGCCGGGGTATATGTTTTTTGTAAGTAATATATTCATGTTTCTATATTATCATAAAGCAATGATTATATACCATCTAAGAGTAGATAATCTTTAATAGTAGCGACTTACCATCAATGTTCAATTATGTTAATTCTGTTTTTAATCATATGCTTTTATTTAAATTTGATTGGATTACTCTTCCGAAATCGAAAATGTTTTGTGTCTGTTAAATAAATGACCATTTTCACACAAAAAGTTCTTATTTCTTTTACTTTTGTTGGTTATTACGTATTTAATAAGTAATTTTTTTCATTAGTATTCTGTGAATGCAACTAATTCCCGCGTTTTATAGATCTTTTTGAAAATATTTAATTTAACGACTAACAGCGCCACCCTTATTTGCAACCAAAATCGGTTAACTTTTTTTAAACTAAGATATCTCTCCTTCCATACTTTCCATAGTGTGTATATATTGAGGTTTAGGAGTACCATACCTAAGCTTTAAATTATTTCTATCTCATACCTAATTATCTATGAAGGGAATTGAATTTCGTTTCCTTGCTTTAGAGTTCACCAAATTAGAATATACATTTTAAAAATGTTGTCTAATCAGTGGTGTCGTATTCAATTCAATAAATCGTCTATTTTGTTCTTGTTCTCATGGCACACTATTTATTATGTTTGGAGTTTTAACAAATTTCTACATTTTCGTTGATAACTCCTTACAATTTAGTTAAAGGGGATGCTGATAATAAGTTTTCTTTCAATTTATAATAAAGTATAAGTCTTATGTTTAGGCCATATTAAAATTAGGTCAAATTCAGAAGGAATTAAACAGCAGTGGGCCAAAGAGTCACAAGAATAAAAAACATTTTTTTGTTCTAGAGCACATGTATCATGTAAACTTTCTGTTTGTAGCTATTGCATTTAGTTTTTTCACTCCATCAATTAGATTTTTTGGTTTAATTATAAATATAGAGAAAAAACACATTTCTTCAATAATACCTGCCGCGTCACGACAATGAAAAAAAAACTATTATTTTTTATCTAATTTATGAATTGTGAAAATATTTTTATTCTCTTTCTATAATTTAGCACTTTATATACTTAACTAAATCAGCAGGTTTTTAGTTAAATGATTTCAGTCAGAATCTTCAATATAATTCAGAACTATTAAAATAAAGTGAGTTCGATACCTACTTTGACCAGTATGCAGATCTTACAGTGTAGTGAATTTAAATTATACATTTTATATGTCCTCATGGAGGCTTAGAAGTTTGCTGTCACTCGTTGCGTCACCTGCGCAATCTCCTGTCCTTCATTCTTATGGTAACTTTCTTCTTGCTTTGCGCTATTCCACTCCGGATCCTCCAGTATTTTTTATTGACTTATTTGGTATCTCTTGTACTTTTTGTACTTGTCGATTAGTCGCCCGTTTTAGTCGACTAGCCTTTTAAGTGCTGCGTTTTGATGGTTGACAGCTTTTTCCATCCTACCCGTAGCAATCCTTTTCATTTTAACTAGGGTTATCCAAGATGTTGATTCGTCTAATCAATTTCTAAGACTATATGGTTGAGGTTTGCATGTACCTAACTACCTACCTAAGCTTTGAAATAGATTAAGACTTTTTAAATTTTGTCCTAATTAGTTATGCCTATTCGTGACCGTCTATTTTGGTTCTAGTTCTTATTGCAAACTGTTATGTTTGGAGTTTTTATTAATTTTTACTTTCTCCTAAAAAACTCATTATTCATTAGTTGAAGGGAATGCTAATATGGATCGATACAGTGAAGAAGCTGAATAATCATATACAGTGTGCTACATTAGAAGTACTCGATTTCTTTCAGGTTAAATGAGATACAGTTTGGCCAACACATTATGCATTTCATCGAATTTTTAGACCTGCAGCCTTAGCGTAAGACTCATACTTTGTTAGGTATAGCGTTTAAGAGAACTTATGTCTGGTCAGTGGGATATGTGACTTGTATTTGTAAATGTTCTTGAGTAAATTGTGCTGTGGTTTCGTCTTTCGAGAGTCCAACTGTCATTTGATTGTTAGTCGCAGATCGCAGTATTTGCTTGTTTCGCCAGAGATGTGATTTTTTGACGTACTTCAAAAAAGAAGGAAATATACAATTCGGTTCTATGTTTGTGTTTTTTTATTTTTATATTTTGCATGGCTGCATGGGCGTTTTGGATATTAAACGTGCTCCGATTATGATGCTTGTTGATTCATTTGAAAGAGGAGAGTTGAAAAATGGTCCTATATTTAGAGAAACTCCAAGCCGAAATGACCCCTCCAAAAACGCGGGGATTGTGGGGGCAAATTTTCTCGAAAAACTACAGATGAGAGCAGATCCGAAATCATTTGAATTGAACATTTTTTTCAAAAGAGTTTTACCTACGGTTTTCGAGTTACAGCAATGGTAAGAACTGATATGTGTATTTCCGCTATGTAGAAAGGGCATTTTTTTCGAAAATTTAAAATATAAGGCGGCCATATCAAAGAAGACATTATATTTAGGTAGCAAAGTTGAAATTGGACATTTTTCAAAAAACAAGTTACGTTTTACGAGTTAGAACAGTGGTAAAATTTGAATTATGTACCTATTTCCACCTTGATGTTTTGAGATCTCTTGACAATAAAAAGTACTAGCAAAGAATATACTTGGTTAATAGGATAAGTACTATTGTTTTGGTTATTAGTAAACGTTCAACGATTGTCATGACTAATGTTACACAATGTTAAATAAATATTTTTTACCAAAAATTGGACCGACTTTATTATTTGGTGTACTTTGTAGTTCTACAACTGTAGTTAGATGCCTTCTTTATGGATAGAGTATACAACTCCCTTGATGGAGGGGGACCCGTTTTTGAGTTTTATAGTACCTACGCTTACTTTTATGCTATATATTGATAATATAGATAGATCATGTTTTTCCGGCCAATAATGATCGAGATAACACTAGACGCACAGCCAAAAACTATAGAACTTTGGAGACGAACATTCTCTCTCGATTGGTCTGGAGAAGACACCCCGGATTCAATATTGAGGATAGATCGTTGATAGCTGCAGTAGCGAGCCAACGACATATCAGCTCAATGGGGTCGTCTGTTGGAGTATAGCAATTTATTAATCACTTGATAGTTTATTAAACGGTAATCTGTGTGCTGATTCAATTGGTTAAATAAATTGCATTCAAGTCACCGATTGTTTGCTTCCCAATTATTGGCGAACCAGAGTCATGTTACAATATGATAAATTTCAGAAAATATTAGTCATTTAGCTAAGAAATTTTCCTTAATTTTTGACCGACTTCTCAAAAGGAGGAGGTATACAATTCGACTGTGTGCTTTTTTTTGGTTTGTGCGCGCCTTTCATATAGTAAACGTACTCCGATTTTGATGATTTTTGATTCATTTGAAAGAGGAGGCTTGAGAAATGGTCCCATATTCCGACATATCGTTCTCTCTGAAAAGGAGTGGGCAAATTTTGTCGAAAATTGAAAATCTGCGTTGATATAATTACATATAGGACAATATCCGGAAACGTTTAAATGGAACATTTTTTCAAAAGAGTAACGGTTTTCGACATAGAGACATTTTCAATTCTCAAATATACCTATTTTCGCTATGTGGAGAGGGCGATTTCTGTCGAAAATGGAAAATCTGTTTGCAGTACATGAAAGACATAATTATTTGTAGCAACATTTATACTGAACATTTTCCCCTTAGAGTTACGGTTTTCGAGTAAAATCGTTGGTGCCAAAAGTTACCAATCTACCTGCAACTGCACAACTTCAAAAGTAACAGCACCAATAGAATTAATATTATTTTATACTTTTCAGTGCACCAACTAATAAAGTCGGTCCAAATTTTTGTAAAAAATATTTATATAATAAACTTTCTAAAATTGTATGTACTTAATAAACTAATTTATTTTTGAAAACAATATGTTTGTTATATTTAAATAGAATTCTTCCAAAAAATCTTGAATAAAATAGTTTGGAACTAGCGTAAAGAATAAAACATATATAATTTAGAACAACTGATACAACTGATACAAAATAATACCTCTAATAAATAAAACGACTACGTCTATGGAGAAGCCATAACATGTATCATGCATCTCATGTTTATTACGAAGGTCAAGATACCTACTTTTTTAAACCATCAAAATAAAATCTTTGCCTCAGTTAGGTTCTTATTTGATTATTCTTTATTCTGTGATACTGACCTGACAGTCAGCGTTAGAGGTAGGAATGTGAGTCTCAGCATTTTTTCGGTTTTCGGTCAAAATAACTACCTGATTTTTTATCGATATTTTTCAATACGTTTGCTACCTAGTATTATCAAATAACTGATAAGAAAGCTTAATTTATATAGCTCCACATACTTCATTTCGATTTCGATAGCAGGCGCAAATATGAGTGTCGCACTTATAGTAATAGTTACTATCGTGCTTGGAATTATTATTTATAAATGGTTAAAGCTCTTGGACGCCAAATGGAAGCTTAGCTGGTTAAGCTTTGCTCCTGGTTGGCCCATTATCGGACATATCCTTGAGGTTCGGGGAACAACAGGTAAGAAAATTAGAAAATATTCAAATTTGTACATTCTCAGCTTAATATTAGTAATTATAATATCAATATTTCATTCATTTCATTTTTTTTTCAATGTGCTTGCAAATATCACCTAATAGGTATATAAATATATTATTTGTGGTTGAATGGAACAAGACATGCTGCTAGAATGCTTATTATAAATATAATCTACTATTTTTTTATAAACATTATAAGGCCCCATACGGTTTAGAGACTTGAAATTTCGAATTCGTACTTAGATTGTTAAGCTTAAAACTGATCCAAGTGTGATCCAATAATGATTAATTATATTAGCAGATTCAAGCAAGATCAAATTATTTCTTCAACATGGAACGATAATGTCAGACATCACTGGAATTAGAATAGCTGGCAAACAGATGTACATCAGTATGGTTAAAATAAAGGAAAGGGGAGCTAGCAGTTGTACTCATCGCTACGGTTCAAATCTTAAATGCCCTATAAAAACTTTTTTTTTAAATTCCACTTGTTTCTGATATGCTAAATCGTATCAATAGATAATATTCATTTATTCACATATTATAAAAGATTAAGTTTTAAACTGCTAAAAATCCTGCATAGTTATCCATAGAGAAACCTAATCAGGTAATAGTAAAGACCTACCGACACTAAATAACTCCTTCATTCATGTGAGGTCATTTTCTTATATCCCATCCAGTGTCATTTTACAAACAGATATACAAAACCTACCTACATTTCATTGCCGTAACTAATTTAATCAAATACGCATATGATAAAGGGTTTTAGAAATCATTATTTTTCAGTTGTGAAGTTATTATGTTAAATTACGTTATCAATAAGAATTAGGTTAATGGAAAAATAAAATTTGTATACCGGGTGTCGGTTGATTTATCCGAGAGAAAGAAACTTCGTCTATGAAGATATAAAGACATATTGATTGCTCTTTGGGGTTACCATCGCTAGATTTCCAGTAAGGTTTCATAAGAGGTTGCCCTAATTAGACCATTTTCAGGTCAATTGCTTACAAAATTTCGTATGCTTCCCACACTTTAACAGGAATGGATAATAAGAAAATTAACTTTCATAATACTGAATATTGACTACGAAGAACGCTAGTTAAGCTGAGTTTACATCTGTATTACCTATTCAACATTTGAATCTTTTAAACAAATAGAATAATTATTTTTCAGGAATAATTCCAGGACTTCTAAACATAAATAAGCGGTATGGAAAACTCATATTCATTAACTATGCAACTTCTCCAAATATTCATGCCACAGACTACGATTTTGTCGAGTTTATTCTAAGCTCAAGCACTATTATAAGTAAATCCAAAGAATATGAACTGCTCCATCCATGGTTAGGTACAGGTCTTCTGACTAGTACCGGTAAGTATTTTTAATAACAATTTTTTTCTTGACTATATATCTGTAAAGTGAAAAATACGGTACAGTTTATTACCTCCTTTGCCTTCTTATAGTATTAATAAAAATATATAAATAGGAGTGAAATATCAAGATAATAAATCATGTTTCCAATATCACGATCAAAATAATCTGAAGTAGGTATGTGATTGTATGGGTTCATCATATTTTAGAGTCGTAGGTATATATTATATATACTAGTAAAAAGTAAATGGAATCTGGTTGATTTTTCTGTATCTATGGAAAATAAAGCGCTTGAGTGTCCGATCTTGTTGAAGTGACACTCTGTAAAGAGTATTTGCAACCTATTGCGCATATTTGTGAATTTGTGAAATGAGTCATGTCATTTCCCAAATACTCGGGACCTACAAATTATTTATCGTCGGTTCCATTTGAGAGGAGGCGATAACTAGATTAACATAATGTTCCATCATCTGCGCATGCGATTCTCTCGCTACAAGGGTGGGTCGAAGACATCGGTCAACTTTTGTAATGAATTACTTATAGGATCCTAGTTTGTGTATTATGCTTTCTGTATCTGCATCCAGAAAATAGTTTGCATGCTTCAGAACTGTATTAGGTACCTATATTAAAACAAATAAATGTTTGGTTAGGTATACCTTGAGATTTTTCAAGAGAAAGTTGGTTGAAATTTATTCAAAACGCTCGCTTTCAAAATAAAGTCACTTTATTTGAAGGAAACATTCTAATATAAATATCGATATAAGTAGCTAGTTATAAACAAAATGCTTAATTATATCTATGCCTAGATAAAAGATAAAAGTAAGAATTAACAATATTGATGGTCATTTTCTGGGCTAGATCTGAGTTAACCAATTGTTCTAATATTTTCAATTCCTCCTTAGATACTTTCGAATATCCAGCCTCCTTTTGGTGACCTTCCTTCTTAGCTGAATGAAACGACTTCTGTTTTGTGATATTTGTATTTGTGTTTCATATCTTCACTCTTCACCAGAAATGTATTTTTATTTTCATCGTCTACAGAATTTAAAACCAGGCATGTTTTAGTAGGTTTGCTGTAACCACAGATCTAGTTATTCATTGCTAAAATTCTCACAATCAAGTTTCTGTTACATTCCAAACATATTACTTTTTATTTTTTCCTTAATGCTCTCTTTGTTGACAGATTTTAAATCTTGAACTTCTTTAGTATTTTCATTATACCCCTTCTACACTAAAACGTTCAAAATTCAATAAAACCCTTTTTCTCTGATATAAATAATGTAGAATCGTATTTTGTGCCATACATCCTTGTATTTGTAATTAAAAATTACCTTTAATATGATATCTGCGCCTGTCCTTTTGTCCAACACGAAACCAGTAAATTTGATCGGAAATACATGTGATTTATATGTGCCGATTCTGGGTGTCTAACAGAGTGTCCTAGTGAAAAACTTATTCCAATCGAAATATTATATCAGAACATACAGGCTGTTTCAAATTCGACTCTCATCATTGGGATCTCGGAAACTATAGGGAATACGAAGATGGTTGAATTGGGGCAAAGCTGTGCATTTATGTATTCAACAATACGCTGTTTAGAAAGTTTGAAAATTTCGAATTATCGTTTTTTTTTCTGGCTTTATTTCTTAATGAATTTCCAAATAAATAGCACATTTACGTTGCCACTTTTTTCACTCTTTCCAATGGTGTAAATAGTTTTGTAACATGACGTTTCGTCTATATGAAACTATCATGAACCTTTTTTTCTCTTATGGGAGCCATATATTGGCATTACCCAAATTTGAATAGCCATTTTTATTACGTTTTTGATGATGTATCATAAGTTGGCCTTGTTGTCCTAAAAATCTGAGAAATGAAATAAATAACTTCTATAAAGTAGTTGGCTTTGATTTTTCCAAATGGTGACACGTAAATGACAGTCTGTATTATTGTCAATTGCTGATTCGTTGAAAATGGAGTTCTCCAATGAAGAAAAACGAGATAATGATATAAAACTTTATAACAAAAATGATAGAAACAGTGTGAATAAATACATTGGAAGTTTATCTTAAAATGTATCCCGAGAGACGACAACCACAACCAAATTTGTCCAAATTAATGGACAGAATTCCCGATGAGTTTGGCTCGTTTGAAAAACTTGAGATTGATAATACCTCATTAATAATGACTTTGGTTTCTTCATCAATCCTGTCTCCACATTTTTGTTTGGGTTTTTTCAAAGAACCATGGTGAGCTAAATTTGTATCCAATAAGTTGAATAAAGATCGGTGGGGTTGTCGTCCCTCGGGATACATGTAGGTCCAATGTATTCACACTGTTTCTATCATTCTTGTAATAAAGTTTTATCATATCTCGTTTTTCTTCATTGGAGAACTCCATTTCCAACGACTCAGCAATTGACAATAATACAGACTGTCATTTACGACTCACTGATTGGAAAAATCAAAGCCAACTACTTTATAAAAGTAATTTATTTCATTTCTCAGATTTTTAGGACAACAAGGCCAACTTATGATACATCGTCAAAAAGGTAATAAAAAGGGCTATTCAAATTTTTGGAATGACAATATGGCTCCCATAAGAAAAAAAAGTTTATGATAGTTTCACATAGACAAAACGTCATGTTACAAAACTAATAACACCATTGGAAAGAGTGAAAAAAGTGGCAATATAAGTGTGCTATTTATTTAAAAATGCATTAAGAAATAAAGCCAGGAAAAAAAATTAAATGATTTTCCGATAATTCGTTTTTTTTCGGATATCTCCGAAACTTCTCCAAATTTTAAAAAATTCTAAACGGCATATTGTTGAACACATAAATGCGCATCTTTGCCCTAATTTAACCATCTTCGTATTCCCTACAGTTTCCAAGATCCCAATGATGAGAGTCGAATTTGAAACAGCCTGTATAGCGAAAAAACTGAAAGCATTTTGCGAATAAGTTAAAATATTTGGAATTCGCTGTGGATGTGCCTGTAATCCCAAATATACTACATTTGTGGTTCTAAAGTTGTTTTGATTCATTCGGGACAATATCTTTTGATCCATTGGAATGCGAAGAATGCCGATATAAATTTTGAATATAAATCAAGATCCAAATCTATCAACGGCTTCAGCTGACACATTATTTAGTCGACACCTGGGTCAGCTGCTGGAACCAATTTCTTACAACTATATTCCAGAGTCAACAGACATGACATGAGAAAACAATTGACTCTGTATTTTACACTTATTATTATATTTTGTACTACTTTTGATCCTTCTTTGAAACATATATTTATAATTTTAATAGTCTACTCATTATAAACATAATAGTTTGTCCAAATGAAGACTAGAAACAACGCAGCTACCAGCTCTGCAACAGATAAGCAACCAAAAGAAATCACTCTTTTAGATGTGATGAGGAAACTAGATAAAATGGATAACAAATATACAGAGATGATGAAAATGTATGAGGCACAATTGTTAATCAATGATGAACTGAGATAAGAGATTACATTATTGAATTATCAGATGCTGGAGTCTAAACTAGAGGAGAGACAAAATCCACTAGACGCTGTTAATGAAATAAGCGAATCGGAGAGACGGAGAAATAACATCATGATATTTGAATGCACTGAAAAAGAGAGCCAGGGTGAGAACGAGAGTGATGCAATCAACATAAAAGAGATCATCCATAAAGTATGCCCAAATATAAATTGTTCACAAATGAAAGTATGAAGAGTTGGTAGGCCAAATACTGATCGTCCAAGACCGATTAGAGCAACGCTGTCCTCATATAAAGAAGCAAGAAATATATTCTTCAAGGGAAAGGAGTTGATAAAAATACCTCTGGCTATTGGTTTTGACAAAACAATTATGCAAATTCAGGAATACAAAGACTTTAAAACGGAAATGCCACAGAGAATAGAAAAAGGTGAGGAAAATCTGAGAATAAAATACTTTAAAGATATTCCAAAGATATTTGAGGTGCCACAGAACAAAAAAACTAGATAGCTATCATTCAACAAATGATGTCAGTGTGGAATATGTTGTATCAAAAAATGGAAGCATACAAAAAACAGAAAAAGGAGGAATAAAGTATAAATGTGGTAAAGTAAATGAAAGTAGTGTTAGTTAGTGTTAGTGTTAGAGCACTGGTTGAAACAGGAGGAGGAACCTTTCACAAAAATAAGTGGATATAATATATAAGTCTTACTTGGCAAGAAAAAAATCAATCCATGGAGGTGCATGTATCTTTGTGTCGAAAGAATATGAGTGCGAGCAGGTGCAGTCTATAGAAGCGATGAGTGAATGCAATCATATCATCATTTGTATTTACCGTACAAATCTATGTAGTTTCGATAACTTCATAACAAAAATTAATGAACTATTAGTATATGTTAATAATAAGTTTAAAAATTGTAAAATAGTTGTATGTGGAGACTTCAATGTGAATCTTCTATTAAAAAACCCAATATCCAAAATATTCTTAGACACTTTATCTTCTCACAATATACAACAATTGATTTTAACCCTACCAGGTTGACTGAAAATTCAAGCACACTTTTAGATAATATATTTACTAATTTTGAAGAGTATCTACAAACGCTGTGATGTTATTGAGCACTCGACATCAAGAATGGACAGGTAGATTATAGCAAAATTACTTATTGCAACAATAGCTGCAGGTTTCATTTAACAAATCAAGCAGAAATAGTGAAAATAATCCGCAAATTGAAGAAAAAAATTCAGTAGGAGTAGATGAAATTCCAGTTAAACTTCGTAAAGCAGTTGCTCATATAATATCAATTCTGTACAGGAATATATCCTGATGAATTGACATGTTAGATCTGCTTACAAGAAAGGTGACAAGGACGATTTGACTAACTACACTAACGACTATCGAATGAGAACAAAATATTTGAAAAAATCATCTACAATAGACTATCGATCGATTTGTCCCGTAAGTAAGATATTAACTGATGAATTGATTTATCCAATCTTTTAATCTTTTTTCCAGCTAAGTAGTTATATTTAATGGTTTTATGAAAGCTCTCCAAGTGCATGTTAATATTCAAACCACATCCACTTCTGTAGCAATAAGCCCACTGCTCAGATATTGTTATATAATATTTTTCCAAATAATCACCAAATTTTTTCGTTTCTTGATGTACACTCAGAGTCGATATTTTTTTCTGAATACTTTAGTGTTTGATATGGACTGTATGTATTTTAATGTTTTATATACCCAAGATTTTTTTACTTTTGCGAGGTTTGTCTGCCATGCTCGATCAACATGCCAGGATCATAGTAATCTATGTTTTGGTGGTCCCAATATTGGGCACCAACATATAGTAAGTACGACGTATCAGTGATATCCGACATGAAAACTGAATTTTTAATCAGACCAACAACCTCCTTTACTTTAGAGAAAAAACTGATAAATAGAAGTATATCTACAATTTGTAAACTAAAGGCAATTGGAAAACCCTGTCTATACTCGTCTAATATTAACAAAGTCGTAAGTTCAAAGTAATAGGCATTGAGCCCATGTGTTCCATCTATTGTGATAACTCGATTAGCAAACTCTTTTAGAACGCTTCTCTGAATACCAGTCATTATTATTGTAAAAAGGCACTGAAGTATACTCAGCTTCAGCACACTGTTTGACCCAAATATTAACAGTGGTCGCATCATCTTATATGCCCGCTGAATATTTCTTATGTCAGTACTTGTGAGGAGATCATTCCTCTTCAGGTCTTCACCTATGTTTGCTCGCACTTTCTGTAGTATTCTGAAAAAAAAAAATCTAAATCCTGATAATGATAATACCTATTATGATTAATTATCTAATGTTACTCCACAACTCCACAGCACCAAGATACTATATCTATATATGTGAAGCCAAAGGTCTTCTTAAAGCTAGTTCATACATATAAATAAATAGAACAAAAAAATAGAGAAACAGTAATCACCATCACCCAGTACTTACCCTTTAGATAGAACCCCTAAAATTTGTTCGGAAGCAACCATCTGTTTATCACTTTTTGGAATTTGTGTTCTATTTCATCCGGTCGATCTAAATAATGTGATTTAAGTGTAAGTAATATCACAATGATCTGACTCAAGGTTTCTTTTGACGACAATTTGGCTAACACTTTATTTATTTAACTTGCAAGATCCCTGTGACCTTAGATTCCGTTTACACTCATTAGTTTTTGTAATTGTGTCCAGTTTTTGGAAGGTAAAGTATAGCCATTTATAAAGGTACCGTCAGTATCCCCCGTTGTTGGAATATTCCACGACAGCTATATCTGTAACCTGCATTGAAAATCATTCTCATTATACATTTTTGAATGTTAAAAACGCGGTTGCTTTTAGGTGACTAACCCCAAACGACTATGTTACGACAGATTAAAGAGTATACCTGAACCCAGCATAGGTAGGTAAAAGACAGCAAGGAAACTCTCGTCTCGAAAGTACAATATTTGACCTATATACATAATTCCGGTGTAAAGTTGAAAGTTGGCTTAGAGAAAATTTCATGTCATAGGAAATATTTACAACAGGAGCGTATTCAGAGATAGAGCATTTGCAATTGGTCTATTATAAATAATGATTTATGATATAAAATGAAATATTTTAAATCTTAACTGTATTTCACCATAGAAACTATAACACTTATAATCCATAACCGAGAATTTATAAAAGTGATAGTTAATATTATTTATGATTATTTAACGTAAAAAAGACAAATAAAATTTAAACTTCTTTATCCATACATAATATTCGTACAAATACAACATCAATTATGACTTCCTTTTTTGCAATATTTTTTTGGTCTCCAAATAATTTAATTTTATCTTATCTAATCTTATCTAATATATAATTTAAGTCCTTTGGGAAAGTCGAATAGGGATGCGTGAAAGGAAGTGTATTTACAATTTGAAATAAATTCATGCAAAGTTTTTGCTGGGGAGCCAATCTTTCAAAATTGGAATTTCTGTGATTAAATCCACAAATGCATCATTATGGTTATTTAAATTTCCATATACACTTCTTCCCTTATTCACAAAGTTATTCTGAAACACATCATCTCTTTTGTTGTCGGTGTTAATTGGTTCTATATTCATTACTTGGGGGGTAACTAAAGTTGAACCATCTATGGGAACGTCAGGCAGTTTCTATAGCATTTGCTCTGGATCTGCTTCATAACTTTAGGCATAATAGTTTTTTAAACAAGCTTTGAACTTGGATGGCTGTGGGATTCCTACAATTTCCATTTTGTTGTCTAATAGTCCCAAATAAATTTTCTAAACAATCTTGATTTATTCTTCCTATAAAGATATATTTGTAATCTGCATTCTCAAGGTCATTCCAGATTTTTTATGCTATTATTTGTAATTTGTATAGTTTTAGAACTTGATTCAACTTTAACTCTAACTTTATGGAAAAAAGTCCAGGCATTCATCCAATAGCTCTGCCTGCTTTGTTTAGATTTTTACAGAGAAGATCTACATGAAGCTTGAAATTTAAGTTGGTGTCTATAACAGTACCAAGAAATGTGTGGTGTGCGATGGAGTTAGAAAGACAGTTCAGAGAAATCGAATCTCCGTTCGCCTTAAGAAACAGAAACGCAGTTTTCTCCAAATTTACTGCTAAGCCATTCCGTCTACACCACTCACTAAATTCAAGGATAACTTTTTTAACTAGAGATATAACTAATTCAGCGGTTCATGCTCATACTATGATTGTGGTGTTGTCATTATAAATAAAAACATCCTTAAGATTCTTAAAATGTTCAGGCACGTCATTAATATATAGTAAGAAAAATAATGGACCTAGGACTCCCTGAGGAGTTCCTAGGTCATTGTAGAAAATCTGAGAAGAAGTATTGCTAACGGAAACAAAGAAAGGACGATTTGAAACATAAGAACATATCCACGAATTAACGGGATCCCTAATACCTAATGAGCTTAATTTTTTGCATAAGATCTCCGAGCTTAGACAATCAAAGGCCCGTGATAAATCAAAAAATATACCTTATGTGTACAAGGTGTTATCTAATTTATCGTGTATTGTTTGTGCCAATTCTATAGTTGCGGTCCCATATGAGTAACCTTTCCTGAATACATGTTGATTTTTATATTATTATACTATTGTTGTTCAAAAAGGTGTTGATGGTGTTGAATACTAGAACAGTAATGCCTCTGTAGCTGGACAAATTATAATTGAACCCTTTTTTATAAATGGGTACTAAGTTAGCAGTTTTTAGAATATCTGGAAACTTTCCACCTAATACTGAATAATTTATTAAACTAGTGAGGTGAGGAACAAGATAATCGAAGCACAGTTTTAACAAAAATAATCCTCAAAACCGGTGGATTTCTTACATGAAAAATTATTGATTTCCTCTGAGACGTCTGCATCTATTAAAGGTCTGAAGGCCTTTAAAGTGCAGTTGGTATTGCTTATTCTCTTGGGAGTTATAGATAAAACTGAATTTATAAAAAATGAGGCAAAAGCATTTGAAATCTCATGTTCCACTATTGAATATTGAATTGTTGTGAGTGAGTCTTTCCGGGATGATAGGTTTCTTACTGCTCCCTAATTTTGCATTAACTAATTTCCGCGTTGTTTTGGATTTGTTATCTGACTTATCATTTATGTTAGAAAAATAAATCTGTTTTTCTTGTTTTATTTGTTGATATTTTAGGTAAATTTCTTATAGAAAAGTACCTATTGCGATCGTTCACACTTTTGAATTTCGAAAAAATTTCAAGGCATGTTGTTATATGTCTATAAGTTGGTAAGTCCAAAAAATAGATATAATGAGTACCTACAACTTTTGTTCGAAGCAATTTTTTATAAAATGCTCGAAAAAAATTATAAAGAAATAAATAAAAAATATTGATAAAACATGAAAACATCATATAAATTTGATGTAATTGTACATTTTCTGGAGATCTTAATAAAGACCCTGATTTAAAAAATCCCGATGGCCTGTAGTCAGCGGAAAGGTAAATTCCTCAAAATTCATTGAATTGAAATTTTAACAACTTTTTCATTGGTATACGTACATGTTATTACATAAAATTGCCGTATGTGTCATAGCCTTGCGGTTAGAGGTTTTTGTTTTGGCTGTTGAATATAAAGCAGACAGGGTTCGCGTTCCACTTCAAGGCAGAATTTTTTTTTCGCCTATTTCTTTTCAATAAATAAACTATATACTTTTTAATCAGGGTCTGTATTAAGATCTCCAGAAAATGTACAATTACATCAAATTTATATAGAGTGTTCAAGTTTTATCAATATTTCTTATTTTTTCTTTATTAATTTTTATTTTTTTATCTTTTCATTTTATGGAAAATTGTTTCGAACAAAAGTTGTATGTACTGATTATATCTATAACTTAAAATTATTTTTGATGATATTTACACTACGGCTCGTTTTTGATAATTTTTTTTAAATGTTTGAACGGTCCCCATTTTGAAACTACTAACCCTATATTGCCCACTAACGAACTCGGCCGAGATATTTGAGAGATTGATTTTTGTAGCAAATTTAAACGTGATACCTCCAAAACTGCGACCTCTATCGTGCTAACAAATTTCGCAATATCCCATATATATATATAAACTTTTGAACCAAATGTTTTTTTGGACTAACTTATAGACATATAACATCATGCCGTTGAATTTTTTTCGAAATTCAAAAGTGTGAACGATCGCAATAGGTACATTTCTATAAGAAATTTACCTAAAAATATAAGTTTGAATTGAAGCTTGAAAGACGTGCTAGAGGATTTTCAACGAATTTTACTTAAAAACAATTTGAACTCTGAAATTGACTGCTGATTGAATGATCTACCTGTAATTATTGCTTAATACTTATGGTGGCGATAAGAATTAACAATTATAGTTTTATGCTCATTAGTTAAGGTCTTGTACAAGATAGCACAAAATTCTGCACATTTTTCTATGCAATATGAATCTAAATTGAAGGTTTCTCTCTAAACAATCCCTCGTCCAAATTCCAACACCACCGCCTTTATTATTGGCCCTGAAATAATGGCTAGATAAAGAGAACCGGCAAAAACTAAATTGTCTATAAATTCAACGGATGCCCAAGTTTCTGTTAAACAAATAAAATTTATTTCTAAATTGCCTAAATATTCTATTTATTTTATCAATATTATTGTAGTTTAGGCAACGCACATTTAGTAATATTAATTCGATATTTTGCTATAAATATAAATATAAATATATAAATTTATTTGGTTATTATGTAATCGGTAGTCAGTGGAAAGTTATGCATCTCAGGTACTGAATCTGGCAACGTAGTATCATTTATAAAATGAAGGTTTTTTGACTATGATTTAATTTTTTTACAGTCAACTAACAATCAACTTACAATGATAGTCCCTTCATATTTAGATAAATAGATTTAATAAAGAAGTCCTCAGATATAAATGTATGGCCTAGATTAAGATGCCTTACACAATTATTAAAATATTCAAAACTTTCCAATACATTAGTGATTTTGTAGTTTGTTAGATGGATGTTATCAAACCTATTATCTAAGTCAGGGTTTGTTGGTATGCTAAAGTGAATTAAATTCGTAGAAACACATTTATCAGCTAGTCTCGTTAAGTCTCGAGCGGATATATTTTTATCATTTTTACCAGCTAAAACAACAAGATCTTTTTTGTTTAGATATCAATAGAATTATCTACGTTACTAACAACATCCAAAAACTTAGCATATGGCTTACAGATTAACAAAATATAGTGTCGGTCATCCATAAAACATTTAAAAGGCCTATATAGCTTTCTCCCATAGACATCAGTTAGAAACACAAAAGTTGCTTTTTCTATGGCACCATTCTGGTACATTCCGCCCTACATCTTTCGGTTCCTTGGCTATGCTCAGTAGATCTGGTTAACGGTTTTTTAACTCCACTCCACCTCTCTTCAGTAAATCTTATTGTCAATTTCTATAACTTTTATCGGGTTCAACATTTACTTGAAGTTTATGACAATCTTCTTCCAGCTTTAAATTGTATAAATAAGTATGCGGAATTATCCATTTTCAATCTTTAGTAATTCAAGTCCTTCTAAGATTAATTTATTTTCTGGGTGGAATTGTTCTATATCTTCTTTGAGATCTTTGTTTTCTATTTTCAATTGATTGCATTCTGAACTTTTACAGACATGGGTTGAGAATATATCAGTTTCGCCCATTTGCTTCATTTGATAGTCTCTATTTAGATTGAGTTCTGTCAAATGAGTGTTTTCTATAACATCAGCTTCAAAGGACTGGAAGGTTCGTTTAAGTCTGTTAATGTATTCATTTCTGGAAGAAATTTCCGATTCGAGCCTTTTATTCACATCCTGGAGATTATTGATAGTGATGTCAGAGACTGCTGATACCTGGTTACTAGATGACTGGGGGTAGGACAGTAGGTTTACAAAAATCTTACTCCTGGACTATTAATAATTTTGGAGGTGCAGCTGTGCCTACTGGTACGCAGATTCTACGTACGTTCCAAGTTCCAATAAGGAATAAAGAAATCTTATAAAATTTAGTTGCAGACAAAGATTTGCGTGTTTTGTACGCAATATTTTTTTGCACTATTCAATATTAACGATACAAACCCACGAGCAGATATCAATCACGCTATTCCAGTCCATTATTTAAAAGAAAAGAAAAATATCCAGATAACAAAAATAACACCGAAATTGTATTTTGAAACAAAATTGATAATCGAAGTTTTCATTACAAGCACAGATTTTTCGTGAAATTTTCTCTTAAAGACCTTTTCTGTTTTAGGTCAAAAATGGAGAAAAAGGAGGAGAATGATAACGCCAGCGTTCCACTTTTCAATTTTGGAACAATTTGTCGACTCCTTTGAGTCTAATGGTAGTGTACTGATCAATAAACTTAAAGAACATGTTGATGATGAATCTGTAGATATCTACCATTTTGTAAAATTATTCGCCTTAGATGTTATCTGCGGTGAGTTCCTTTATTATTAAATTCCTAATATTTCCCTAACATGTTTTACTAGTGAGTAAGTAAGTATGTTAATTAAAATTAAAACACTATATTGAAGTTTCTGCTATTATGTTGTTAACACATGACAATAGTAGAGATTTAAATATAGAAGACTTTTCATTTTTATTTAGTATGGATTTTTATCAAGTACCATCTAATACGTCAGTTATTTTCATTTCCAGAAACGGCCATGGGTGTTAATATAGATGCTCAGAATCATGAGAACGCAGAATATGTTCAAGACGTAAAGGGAATTTGTAGAATATCCATTGAAAGAGCATTCTCCTTGTTCAAATTCTCAGATATACTTTTCCCATTATACCCGGACTATTATCGAGCAGTAGCACATTTGAAGCATCTGCACAAAGCAACGGATACAGTAGTCGAAGCAAGAAGGAAGGCATTAATGACTGATTATAAGGAAGGTGTTAAAAACGATAATGAGAATGATGTGGGCTTAAAGAAGAAATCTGCTTTCTTGGACATACTTTTGAAATCAACCATCGACGGTCAACCTCTGTCTAATCAAGATATTAGGGAAGAGGTTGACACATTTATGTTTGAAGTAGGTGTCACATGTGAGCGCAAATATAACGCGTTTTTTGGAAAGAACTAACTTGTTCACTTAATTCCAACGAATACTACTTATATCAAATCATATATTTTCTTGGTTATTAACAATGGATTTACATAGAGTATTTTCTCTAGACCTACAGAGTATATGCGGATCAACAGTGAGTCTGTCTATATGTTGGGGTCATTTGGTGGAAAATAGCTTTTGGCAGCACTATATAGCCGCTCAAAAAGAAAACTGCAAGCGCTTTCTGGCTATTCTCGGCTTGTAGGGATAGCTCACTGGTTTTTTTTATTATGACGTTGGGGCCTCTGCTGGTATTAGGACACCATTTAGGAACTCCCCCTCTCTCACTCTCACAAAGTCGGTCTTACCCCAAGGCGCGCCGATAGATGTTACAAATCTATATCATCCATCATCTTGTCAACATCAATATTCTTCGAAGTCCCAGATGCGGTCCCATGATTGTTTTCGAAGTCCTACTTGCTGTTCTAATGCCAGCAGGGGCCCAATGTTCAGTGATGCCTAAATGGAGCTCTATTATTCAGACGTGCCCTGAATGGGACCTGCTGTCAGCAAAGTTAGGCTGAACAGGGTGCAATAGTTATTTTCCACCAAACGCCCTCATTGATTAAGTATTTAAGCAAATGAATACCTACGTTGTTAAGATATCCGGTTGCAGACTCAATGCATCTAAAAGAGATAGCTATTGACTGACGTCAGATATTATTGAAAAGATATCGGCAAACTCACCTCGCCTTAACTATACTTACTCTTGCCAAGTTGCGCATATATGTATAGCCAGTTCATTGGTTATTATAAAGTACCATATAATTTATATAATAGACTATTCTTACCTTCTCAGGGACATGATACAACAGCTTCAGCAATAGCACATACACTCTATATGTTGGCAAAACATGGAGATATTCAGGTATATTAAATCTCTGATGTAAGCTTGCTTCTAGACTCATACCTATACAATTGTAGAAAAAAGTCATTGAAGAGCAGAAGCACATTTTCGAAGATAACATAATGAGGCAGTCAACGTACAAAGATCTCCAAGAAATGAAATATCTCGAGTGCGTCATTAAGGAAACCTTAAGATTGTATCCATCAGTACCAATGTTTACCAGAGAGGCACATGAAGACTTATATTATAAAGGTGAAAATTTTGGAGGGAAAATATTTCAGCGCTACATAACTCATCTCAAAGTAGCAGTAGATAATTAAATTCTTCTTTTATTCTAAAAATATTTTATCTTTAAAGAAATTTCATACTTGAGTGTTACTGTTAGATTATAAATACAATGTTTCTGTTTCAGGTAATTTAATACCTAAAGGTGTAAGCATATCCATATTTATTTATGGCATCATGAGAGATCCAGACTATTATCCAGATCCTGAAAGATTTGATCCTGGAAGGTTTGAGAATATGGACGGAAAAAGGCCTTACACATTTGTGCCATTTAGTGCAGGACCAAGGAACTGCATTGGTGAGTGTGAAAATTGATACATACAAACAATAAATCGAAAAGAACTTTATTTTATCATTTCATTTCAGGTCAGAAATTTGCAATGTTGGAGATAAAAAGCACAGTATCCAAAATACTGAGACATTTTGAATTGTCTTCAACGGATCCAGAACATCAATTGCAACTAGCGTTTGAAGCTGTCCTGAAATCAAAGAACGGCGTGAAAGTACGATTGAGCGAACGAAAATGGAAATTTTGATTGTTTATTTTAGAAACTAAAAATAGTTTTTGCCATCAATAAATCCTGTTAAATTTAAGGTTTCCGAAGAAAAAAGATATATATGATCACTATTGTGTCTGTCATTCGATTTTTCACACCAGAGTATTTCTTACAAAAATCTTAAAAATGTGTTTATATATTTCTTATAAATGGAAAACCTATTAATTGATTTTGTGGTATATGGATATGTATTGAGATTTACATTTAAAATGACATATTTTTTATTTCTACTTTCTTTCGTATTATTTCGTAATTTTTGAATTTTTTCGAGGATTTTTTAAATTTATAAATATTTTTCGTCTTGGAATAATTTTTAATTCTGCAACTTACATCTTACCAGACAAAGCCTTAATAGTAATGAGTAATGGAAGGAGACATATAGGAAAGCTTGTACTTTGCGGGTGGCAATAAAGATAATATACTAAATTATAGTCTAAGACCCCGCGATATGTATGTATTGTAATGTTTAACCCTGTGCTAAACGTTATGGGGTGAGTTCACTTGCGTAATACTCAAAAGTTCGCAGATTGCTTCGAATGGTTTATTTTCGAACACTTTGTACACGGCCTTCTGTTGTAATACAACTGTCACAACTTGTCACTTTGACTATCGCGTTTCAACTACTTTCGACTTATGACTCCAATTGACTGATACAATAAACTGACTGTCTGTGACCCGTGATCGACACGGCTTTATATATCTGAATCTTGACATGACATTCATCGAGAATGTTCTATGAATATCTAGATGCACATAATAATGTTCTAGAGCCTTGTCAAACTGACAATAGTATGATAAATTGTAGCTTACATATAGTTTCTGGAAGAATCTAGAATAAATCTACTATAATTCTAGAACTACATAATGAAATATACAAGCAACAACTATTGTAAACAAGGTAGTAGAATAAATAACTAATAAACTAATAACAACCGTAAGTACATGACCACCAATCCACGTTACAGTATGTATCTTATGAATAAAATACAGTTTGTGTAAGTGAATAAAGTACAACCTTTGAAAATGGACAATTTTGTCCTCATGATGATCTTATGAAAAGGATTTCATTTGACTCGTCTATCTAAGAGAAGTCTTACATATTGTTGATTTTTTTAAATTAGTGTTTGGTCGCCTTACCGAAAAAAAAATAGGCTAATGATATTTTATTGACAATAAGCTTATAATATAACTAGAATTGACGTCATAATCGAGAGAGTTGATAATTTCTAGAAAACGGAACATCGCATTTTGTTTTTTACCAGCTCCTGTGCGAACTGGAGAAAAAGATAAAATAAAAAATTTTTAAAAGAGGCTTTGCTCTGAAATCTCGCAAGTCAAAATAGCTTTAACTTTTTTTTTAAATGCAACTTACTATCAAATTGCAAAACTTATTTCTTTTTTAACTAACATCATATCTATATCTATACCGTTTTTGAGATTCGAATGTACCTAATGCCATCCTTATTTTGTTATACTTAAACTGTTATAATTTGCTGAAACATTTCGTATCAAGTACAATTTTATTTGGCAAAACTGTTCAGATGACACGGGAATAAGAGTATGAAGAGAAATATTCCGTATCTGTAAAAAAGAAGCCGTTTGTAAGCAAACACGTTGGAGTTTAGGAATCTACACCAACAGAATTATTAACCTATTTTGACTGACTTAAACAGAGGAGATATAAATTTCAATAATTTGCTTGTATTTTAGGGATTCCTTAAATCCAATGTAAAAATGGATCATTATTGTGTCTGCCTGCCTGTCTGTCTGCTCGCCTGTCGGTGTTGGACAGTCTATTAAAAAAAAAAACAAAAAAAATCAGTTGTGTCCACTCACCCGATGATAAGAATTGTCTGATCAGGTCGTGTGACCATTCATTTTTTAAATCGTGTCAAGATAAACAGTAATGGTCATTTTAAATTTTTACAAAGGATCGCCAGCCCAGCATAAGATTAAAAAGTTGAGAAAATTGACATCTTTTTTTTCAGCTTTTTCTGAGATAAGCGTTGTAGTAGGTGATAAGCAGAATATTTTACACAAGTTTCATCCAAATTGTTAGAGCCGCTCTCGCTCCACAATCTTGAGCGAAACACGTTTTTCGACTACTGCCTAGCAAAAAGTGCCGAGCGGGATGCTTAATCTGTGACTCCGGTGAGCCTTATCGATATCCCACAAAACAAAAAAGAAAGCAACAAAATCGGTCCATCCGTTCCGAAATAATCTTGCCACAGAACGACAGATATACAAAAATACAGACCAATGGCTGAAAATAGTAGTTTTTGACTCAGGGACCTCTACAACGTAAACATATGTTGCAAACCAAAAAATTTTACACTTTATACTTTCCTTACTGGGCAACTTTAGAGTAGCAGTAGGAAAGTAAAAAGTGCCATCAGTTTCGTAATATCACAGCTCACCAAACTGGTTAGCTGTGGTAATATTATGTAATATACAAAAACGAGTAGATGCTGGAGCTAAACTTCATTGCTAATGAAAATATCATTATCTACTTGTAGATTGGTTCAAAGTTCATGGACCCGAATTTTAAATGATTTATTTAAAAAAAAAATCGAGTGATAAATATCTGTATCTTGTATACAGTGCCTTATCTATAGGTATAAAAACATCGTTTTTTAAATTTTATAATTTTATTGTATTCAAAAATAATAAATTGTCTATAATTGACTTTATTTTAAAACCAAATTCATTCCAACACCTGCGACAATGAAAATTCTAATAGGTATAACGTTTTGCTAATTGTAGGACAGTTTTTCTTATAGTATAATACTTTATCGCTTGGTTGGTCTTGGGTCTATATATCACTTCAAAATCTTGAGAAGTCCCCGAAGTCTTAGCGACGAACCAACAAATCCTATCTCCACGTCCTCACCGTGATTTCCGGGCAATGCTTGGTGTGCAGTGGACAAAGGTTTTCTAATATTTGCAGTGGATGTGGGTTATGTAGCTAATGAAGTAGGGTGAGGGCCAGCTTGCGGCGCCTAAAAATTGGAACCCGGCGGCTAAGGCAATAAACTACTACAGAAAAGGCTTTAGGGCTAAGGCGTTATAATAGCAATCTAACGCTTGGAAAAAGAACTAACGCTATAAAGACAGACGTGTTGCCTCAGAGTCAGGATGGTTATAACGGTAAACGAAATATGCTACGAAAACGGTTATTGAAAATAAGTACCTGGAATGTTCAAGGAATATCGACTAAAACAAAGGAGGTTAAGGACGAAGTTGCTAGATACAATTTGGATATTATCAGTCTAACAGAGACAAAGAAAATAGACAGGGCTGTACGACAATTGGAGAATACATGTATGTATGGACAGGTGTAGAAAAGTCAGAAAGGAGTAGGGCAGGTATGACAGTTATGCTTTTAAAAAAATTAGCAAACACATCATTGAAATCAACTATGTTAACGAAAGAATCTTGAAAGTCACATTGAAGTATTTTGGCAGGTAGTTTGTTATTTTGGCTGTATATGCTCCAAAAGATGATACCACAGAAGAAGTGAAGGAAGATTTCTATGATACTCTATGTGAACAACTTGCCACCAAACCCCAATTCTAGCAGGTGATTTCAATGGAAAAGTTGGTACGAGGTTAAACGATGCTGTAATTGGACGCTTTGGCGATCCGGATACAAATGACAGTGGTAAATACCGTCTTTGGACCAGAAATCGATTCTTGATTATATAATCACCAAACAAGGCAGACAGGATTAAAAGATTAAAAATGTCACTATAAAGCGTGACGCCAATTGTTTGTCAGATCACTTTATGGTTGTTTCTGAAATTCTTACGTGAATAAGAAAACAAACAGCAAATATGATACTTTATAAGCGGGAGGGGAGTAAGTCACTGTATTATGCCCAATATATAAACTCAAATTATGTACTGAGGGATGACAGTATTAGATACCTATACTAACGTCGAATCCAGTTTCACTTGCAGAAATCGCACAACATAGGTACTATTGAGGAAAAGTACAAACGTATTACAGAAGCCGTACATCAAGCAACACGAGAAACCTTAGGATCGGAGGACAGGAGCAGGTGCCAACCCCTTTGAATTACTGACAAATTCAAAGAGAAAATAAAATAGAAGAATATGAAATATAGTAACTGGTTATGTCATCGAACAGACGAAAATTGGTTAACATATATGGTATTCCAAAAGGAAGTTAGACAAGTAGAAGTGGAGAAAAATTGTATATGTGAAAAAAATTCAATGATATTGAAACTTATATCCGTGGACAACGATCAACAGAAACATGGAGAACCCTAAATTCGATGAAGAGAAATACTAGTGAGAAATTAAAGGGAGCTTTATCCTATATCTCTAAACATTGCGAAAACCTATTGGTAGAACGACTAGCATTTCTAAAAGATCATGACACTCTCAATATTGAAGAAAATAATACAAACATATTGATTGGAGAAGTTAAAAAGCCTTATTATCAATGACGAACGGCGGTATAATGACTGAAATGCTGAAATATAAAGGAGATTCATTTATAACAGAAATAACAAAAAACCTAGCGATTGTAAAACAGCCTATATAGCATCTACCTATAAAAAAGACAACAGAAAACACTTGAATAACTATAGGGACATTAGTCTGAATTGTACCTTCAGTAGACTTTTTACAAAAATCGTTAAGCACCAGCTAGAGATATCCTACTTAGAACAAAATTAGTGGTTTTACTGCAAGACGTTCATGTTCAGATCATCTATTTACCAAATATATCATTATAAATGATCGATGAAACTCTCACGATGAAGATCTAGCTTTTATTGAAGGCTTACGACTCCATACCCAAAACTAAAACTGTGGCACATGCTAGAAGAGCTTAACGTGGATAAATATCTCATAGACATAATTAAGCAATTGTACAACATCATAACCCATGTTAACAGTGGTAAAAAATCACATAAAATTCAGATCAAATATTTTATTCTCTACTCTCCCGGACTATAGACAGAGTTGGGAGTTCAAATCTTGGTCTATGCTTGGAATACATAAATATCACGCAATATTATTTTCAAATGTTTCAACAGCTGCTGCTTACTATTCGCATTCGCAATGCTTGTCTCTGATTCTCACACGATTATTCATTCTATCGCGGAGATATGGCAGAGATGGTCAAATAGACTATCCGTCTAAACTAAAAGATTTTATACCCGTATTAGATAATTCATTTATTATGTTCTTGGCTATTTTACTGACGGTAATTCTGGTGTGCGTCGGTTACAAGTGGTATCGTCACCATGAGATTCAACAAAAACTACTGTGGGTTCCAGGGATACCAGGATGGCCTCTGCTGGGGAATATTTTGGAATTTGGAAAAACCACAGGTAAATATTATTCTTATGTCTTGTAATCTTGAATATTTATATGTGATAATGTAAAGTTTGATTTTAAAAAAATCACATTGTTTAAGCCTTGTATTTATTAGAAAATATATGAAAAATCGTTGATAATAGAACATTTCACATTTGGATTTTTATTGGAACTTTTATTTATCAAAAACCACTATTGGCATAGTTAATTTTTCCCAGATACGCTGAGAGCACTTACTAGTCTAATGGATCGTTATGGAAAGCTGATGTTAGTCAACTTTGTTTTCAATTCCGTAATTATAACAGCCGACTATGAATTTATTGAATTCGTTCTGGGAACTCAGAAGGTTCTGAATAAATCACAAGCCTATACATTTCTACACAAATGGCTTGGTTCAGGTCTGCTAACTAGTGAAGGTAATCAATTTTAAAAAAAATATTATAAAATACCAATATCTATTTTATTCAAGGAACAAAATGGAAAAGAATGAGAAAACTTATCACGCCTGCATTTCACTTTTCAATATTGGAACAATTTATCGATACATTTGAGTCTAATGGAAAAATACTGGTGAATAAACTTGAAAAATTAATTACAAAGGATGCCATTGATGTATACCAATTAGTCACTTTGTACGCTCTTGATGTTATATGTGGTAATTTCATTTTCAATTTGATGAAATAATTTATGTAGTTGTTAAAAAATCTATTTTAAACAGAAACTGCTATGGGTGTGTCAGTGAATGCACAAAAAGATGAGAAATCCGAATACGTCGTCAGCGTTAAAGAGATGTGCAGGATAGTAGCAGAAAGATGGATATCGGTATTTAAAAGAAGTGAACTTCTGTACCCGTTATTCCAAGACTTCTATATTCAAAAGAAAGCACTCAGTGTTCTGCATTCTTTCACATACTCGGTGATCGATTCTAAAGTGGAGAGACTGAAGGGGTCAGAAAAGATGAAAATCAGCACTACTAACGATAAAGATGATGTAGGTCTGAAGAAGAAGCTAGCCTTCCTAGATATATTGTTACGGTCGTCTGAGAATCTCACCAGAGAAGAGATAAGAGAGGAAGTTGATACCTTTATGTTTGAGGTTGGTATATATCTAATTTTAACTAGGTATATCTTGTCCCTTACTAAGGAGACATAATATTTCTAGAACAGAATTCCAGAAAATTATTGAATTGAATTGTATCAACAGCTAATTTTCATAGATCTGTTGGATAAACAAATACACCTATACCTATCAGTATATCAGACAATTGCTTATCGAATTATCAAATTACGTTAAGTATATATTTGCAGGACATTATCTAAATAGGTTTATTCATAGCAAATAAATTATGGTGCTTAAAAAATAAACGAATACTACGTGGAAATTATTGGAAATAATTGTTATGTAAAACATATATATATATATATATATATATATATATATATATATATATATATATATATATATATATATATATATATATATATATATGTATATATATAAATATATATATATATATTAGTTATTATAAAGTATAAGATTTGTCCTAGTATGTTATTAGTTGATTAGTTTTATGAATAATAATTAACTGATAGCATGCCATTCTTCGTTTCAGGGACATGATACTACATCCTCAGCAATTAGTTTTGCACTATATTTATTAGCACGACATCAGAATGTACAGGTAAGTTATTGATTACATGCTCATACTCGTGGTGGTTAGGTATATAGTTTCTATAAAATAAATTTAATCTCTAATAATGATACCTAATGCTTATCTTGTTATTTGCTATCGCAGTCTTGTTGATCTCCCTTATTTGTCTAGCTAGAAGAGAGCTAGGTTCAATGCATGGGGTTCAATGCACTACGTGTTGGTAAACTCACACATGATATTCATTCATTTTGAATCTTTAAAACGATGGTGATAAGACGGAGGTGACCCTTAAAATTAAATTGTAGCTTAGCTTTACGACTACCCAATAGATACAAAGATGTACAAAAATAATTTAATATGCTTTTGAATATCATTAGAAATACAGTGTGTTCAAGATAAGGATGTCTATCATTGGGATCTCGAAAACCATAAAATATACGAAGATGGTTAAATTAGAGAAACGTTGCGGCTCTTGAGGGTTAATAACATGCTATTAAGAAAACCGACAAATTCCGCTTACTTCCGAAGAAATGTCCAAAAAACTGAAATTTGCCGATTTCGTTATTTATTTTTTTCTCATGTTATATACCGAGATATACAGAAATAGAAGACAATTTCTCTTTGCCACTGTATTAAACAGCATTTTTTATAACGAATACAACGATGTATGGCAAAATATGATTCTACATTATTTAAATTAGAGAAAAAGAGTTTTTATTAAATTTCGAACGTTTTGGTGTAGTAGGCGCTGAAATGTTGGTGATGAGAATAGTGTCGTAGGCTATTGGTATAATTTCTGTTGCTAAAATGTTTGATTATTTCTATTATTCATTATTATGAAACAAGATCTTGTATTTGAACGGATTAAATAAAAAAAAACGTTATTGAAGATATTAAAACTCTATTTAGATAGGTTTAATAATAGTTTATAATTAAATAAAAAATGTAAGTGTAGACTATAGAGAGTGTTCAAACAACTGACCATTATTTTCCACAGATAACTCCTAACTGTCGAATTAACAACGCTTCTCAACGTATCAGGTGTAATGTTTTCGAATGCTTCAAGAACTAGTTGTCTCAGTTGATCTTCAGATTCAAAAACACGTCGGTAAACATAATTTTTCAAAAGACCAAAAGAAAAAAACGAGCGGAATGATGTCCGATGAACGAGGGGGTCACGAAACTGTTGAATGGGTGCCTATCCATCTTCTTGAAAATCTGTCCGATAGGTACTTGCGCACGATTAGGGCGTTGTGTGCGGGTGCACCATTCTGTTGAAACTAAGAATTTCTAAGCTCTGCAATCAGTAAGTTGTCCAAGGTTTCTTCCAAACTGTTCTCCAATAAGTTGAGGTCTCCGAAGTAAGAGAATCATTGTAAAAAAGGGCCTATATAAACGTGTTTCAAAAATCCCCACCCACATATTAAAACCAAAACAATGTTGATGTCTAGCCGTTGGGTGTACTTGGGGATTGTCTATTGATCAAAGTGAGTATTTCGCAGGTTAAAGATTCCATTATTTGTTACCAGATAATTGTATGGGAAAAGTTTTCATCATCCACACTTTCTAGTGTACCACATAAAAAATATTTTTTCTTCGCCTTTCCTCATCACCAGGTCTGAGCCTCGTTCTGGGCCCTTGACAAATTCTGAATTTGTAGGGGTGAAATCTCTGTTTTCTCAAAATAAAATAAGCAGTTAATTTCGCTATTCCACTTGTATGGTCAATTTTTCTAACAGATATTTCCGGGTTTTCAATTACAGCTAACAATACGTTATTTTCTCTTTCTTCATTGCAGGACTTATTTCTGGATAAAACTGCTTTCAAAAACTCACCATACTGCTTTAGATTTGTAGCTAATCGTCTGAAAATTTTTGTGCTGGGTTATCTTCTTTCTGGGTAGTTATTCAAATACATACGACCAGTTTCAACGGCATCACTATAGGCATTACTGTATCATAAGATATAATATTTAATCATATCAATCTTTTCCTCAGGTGAATAAACATGTGCCATTTTATAACAAGAAAAATCATTAGCAACAAGACGCAACAACAAAATGTAATGGCGCTAAGTACTAATATGTCAATAGAATTATTTTGAAATTTTCTCAGCGCCATGATTTCTGCGCCTACTTCACAAAAACGTTTGAAATTTAATAAAACATCTTTTTGTCTAATTTAAATAATGTAGCATCATGTGCCATACATCGTTGTATTTGTGTTAAGAAATGCTATTTAATACAGAGGTTTCTTACGGACCATATAAAAAAATAAAGTTGATGTTGTCTTGTAGGGCTCAAAAAGTCGCAATAAGAAAGTTGCTTTTGTTTTTTATATCTCGGTAAATAACATAGAAAGGAATCGGCAAATGTCGTTTTTTTGACATTTCTTCGGAAGTAAGCAGAATTTGGCGGTTTACTCAACAGCATGTTATTAACCCTCAGGTAACGCAACTTTTCTCTAATTTAACCATCTTCATATCTTTTATGGTTTCCGAAATCCCAATGATAGACATTCTTATCTTGGACTTACTGTATAGTTCTGATTATTTTTTATCAATGAAATGGAACTTCTCAATTGAAATATCACAAATTCAGCTTTTGTGACAGGTTACTAAGCTTACCAAGACCAAAAAGCTTTCGTGATGTTCAAAAATTCGTAATAAATGCGTGGACGTGCATGCGCATTTATAGAATTTAGAGCTCATTCCTTTTATATTTGAAATAGTTTCATGTTTGCTTCGCAAAAATAGCTGTTATTAGAAAAAAACACGAAAGATCAGATATCAGATATACCGCAGCTGATGAAAAGTACGCTGATCATTAACGTAACGGTATTAATGCATAACAATAATTATAAAATATTAAAAGGTTTGCTGAAATTTTGTTAACCATTTAATCAATAGAATCTGAGATCGCATGAGTACACAACTTGTCACTGTGACAATTACCTTTCACCGACAGAACTTCTATCGACTTATAGTTCTGCCTGATTGATTTCTTAGACTGACTCTGATCATGGTTGTCTCTGCTCTGATTTGTGTTCAACGCGGCTTTATACAGCTGGATTTAACATGAAATCTACTAACTCTAGAAATCATTAAGGAAATATACAAAACAACTATAGGAAATAAGGTAAATGTCAAAGCAAACGATAATCGTAGGTATGTGATAATTCATCCACGTAATACTACCCCTTTCTTAGCTTTGATCGTCATGATGAAACATTGTCCAAGTCCCTTCTTTAATATAATTATATATAATTTCACTACCATCGGTATTATGTGAACGCATGCGTCTGCACCTCCTCACTTGATCAATACGTTGTCTTCTACGGCTTCTACTATTGTGATCGTAGATTCTAGTATTTGATATCCCCCTAGAGATACTGCACGTCTTCGACCAAGGTCCGGCATCTTTCCTTTTACCAACAGGCTCGCTATTTGAGCTGTCCTTGTCGAAGCGATAATAAGGTTTTTGTTGAGACAATTTTTTTTCTTATCGTTTTATCTAATTATAGCCTTTTCTTCTTTATACTCTTGTTCTTCTTTATTCTTCGTGAATACTCTTTATAAGGAACTCGATCACATCCACATTAGTTACCATTTCATCGTCATCTCTTTATCTGATAATCTTCATAAATTCGTTGCAAAATACAAGGGATCCCACTTCTGACATCAATTGTAACGTTTACGCCTAAGCTAAACAATATGGTGGAGTTCACTTGAGCAATCTAATCCCAAGTTATACTTTGCGTCTTAGTACTTTTTGTCTCAACTTGTCAGTTTGACAATTACCTTTCACTTAAAGAACTACTATCCAATTATGATTCTGTAATATGTAATCTAATAATAATGCAACTTCTTAATTCCACATTTTCAACAAATTGTTATCTATAGTTGCTTAGGATATTCAACTGAGAGCTACACAGGTTACTTCAGTTTATTTATCATAAACAAGAGCGTGGAAATTTTATTGTTAAACTAACTGTCGGAATCGGTTTAACCGGAAGAAGCAGACAGACAAAAACTATAAAAAATGCCTTTTTATTCTTAGTGACACATATAATTCATAATTAAAATAGTCTAAGTTATTCTTTATAACATTAGAAACCTGCTTGTGAAAATCCCGTCCGAATCGGTTTGTGTTTTTATTAGTGACACATTTACAGTTTGTTTCACGAATGTTGGCGTCTGCCTTGAAAACACGAAAAATGGATCAATCCAACTGACGGGAGTAAATCAGTGGCGTAACGATTTCGAGATATGGCATTTAATGAAGTTCATATCATTAGAGGAAAAAATATCGATTGATTAAATAAGCAAACATAATATGAAGGATTTATTATAAACAATAATGCAGACACACAAAATACAAATTTATTGCTTGAGTTATGAAATATAAATTTATGCACCTGAATTATCTGAAATGTCACAATGACTTTGTGACGCCTATGAAATAAAGATTGCGTTGCCTTCAGACATACGTGCAGCGCCCTATCATTGTATAAAAGGACATAAGCTTGACATACTGATGTCGTAGCTTAGATCGACAAACGTAGTAGAGAATTTCATGATACTGAGATGCGATGAGACGTATAGCGATATGTACGTAGCTCGTGAATGATTACTCACAAACTGTACACATATGCAATTCTGTTATTTTGATATCATAAAAAGATACTTTATTTATTGGTTTATCTACCTAGTGGATGCACTTTGAGTTTCTTGGGATAGGCTTAACGGACAAATAGAAGAAAGGACTTTCTCCACAATGAAGCATTTCCAGACCAATGTTCATAGGCACCTTTTTCTTTTTTCCATCCAAGTAATCTTTCCTCCTTTTTGCAATATAAAAATTCCCATAAAAAACATATTTTTGATATGCTGTGACTGTATGAAACCCAGTATAATACGAATCAATTCTAAAATAAGAAACTAGATTTTGTCTGTAATTTTGTAGTATGGTCCAATATTCATGAAAACTCAAATCCGAAACCACCTTCCCTCCGAAAACCGCTCCCAAATGGGGTGGCAGGGGCATTTTTCTCAAAAATCTAAAATCTGAGATGGTAGAATTAAATATAAGAAAATATCCGGAACATTTAAGTTACATTTTTTGTTAAAACTCTAAATCTGTGTATTTTGGCTATGTGGGAGAGGCAATTTTTTTCGCAAATTGAAAACCTGAAAATGACTAATTAAACACCAAATTATTTCTAACAACTTTTACTTCGAACATTTTTTCCATAGAGTTGCGGTTTTCGAGTTACAGCAGTGATAAAGTATGAAAAACCTATGTGTAGGTACAAAAGTATGTTTTGAGATCTCCGCCGCGATGTTTTGAGATCTCCAACTAATACTCGTAACTACAAGCAAAGAATATATATTGTAACGTGAAGACTTACCCGAATAATAAACTACACACACAATGCACATTCTGGAAAACACAAGAGACATCAAAGGCAACGAGAATAAGTCCTGGTCTATTCTCGAAGCCATATATTGAGAGATAATCTCCAGAAACAACGAAAACAATTAGGGAATCATCTAGAGTTTTTAGGTTATATATAAGGCTGATGGCATAGACAGGGAGTCAGTTTTGTCAGAAAGCACGTTCAGTGACAGTTCACATAGATCACATAGACAGTAGAAAGTCGTTATAGTCCAAGAATTATAGTGTGAATATAAATGTGTATATAGACGAGTAGTTATTGGTGTAAATAAATAAGTGAAAATAAATCGAACCCAGTTTTAATATAAATCCCCGTTACAATATACATGGGTAGTGGTATTACTAGTGAACGTTCAATTTTCGTGACCAATGTCTCAAAAGTTGGTGCCAAAAGTTTTCAATCTGACTGGAACTGCACAACTTCAAAAGTACCAGCAGCAATAGAATTAATATTATTTTGTATTTTTCAGTGCACCAACTAACAACGTCGGTCCAATTTTTTGTAACAAATATTTATTAAGCCTTCTTAATAGGTATAACTTAAAACAACGGTGATGGATATCAAACGCTGGAGTATAAGTAGTTGATCAGGCCGTAGTAGTAGCTACTGGTTAATGGCAACGTTGAATAATATAGAAATTATTTTGAACTATCTGTATTCAAATTATTTTTCACAAGAATATCTATATAACAATAGACCTCAAGGTCGCAGTGCGATGAAAACCCCTTAAATCTACAATCTATATAACAATACCAAAATTAATATATGTATATATATATATATATATATATATATATATATATATATATAATAATGATAGATGCTCTACACCTTTGTGCTTTTATTTAGTTGGACACAACCACCACTAGAAGCGGATCACGTGATTTCAAGCTTGTTAGCTTTCATCAGCGCCACATAAGTGGAAGCTGTATCCAACTAGACAAAAGCAACTGGAAGATAGTCGGAATTTACCAGACCAGATCTACCAGCGGGACACACTTCGCGCCACCTAGGTATTGAGAGCCTAATTACGTTTAACGTAAGGATATGTGTAAATGAAGATATCTATATTTCATAAATGAAAGAGTATAATATATATAATAATGATAGATGCTCTACACCTTTGTGCTTTTATTTAGTTGGACACAACCACCACTAGAAGCGGATCACGTGATTTCAAGCTTGTTAGCTTTCATCAGCGCCACATAAGTGGAAGCTGTATCCAACTAGACAAAAACAACACATATCCTTACGTTAAACGTAATTAGGCTCTCAATACCTAGGTGGCGCGAAGTGTGTCCCGCTGGTAGATCTGGTCTGGTAAATTCCGACTATCTTCCAGTTGCTTTTGTCTAGTTGGATACAGCTTCCACTTATGTGGCGCTGATGAAAGCTAACAAGCTTGAAATCACGTGATCCGCTTCTAGTGGTGGTTGTGTCCAACTAAATAAAAGCACAAAGGTGTAGAGCATCTATCATTATTATATATATTATACTCTTTCATTTATGAAATATAGATATCTTCATTTATATATATATATATATATATATATATATTAATTACATGATTTGTTTTTGCTCAAAGAGGGCTCTACATTTCAGCCCTTATTGTAAAAATATAAAATGATGATATCGTGATACATGACATTTTAATTAAATCATAACTTTAGGAACAAGCTCTCGAGGAACAAAAACATATATTTGGAGATGACAGAGACAGGAAAACAACATATCAAGATTTACAAGATATGAAATATTTGGAATGTGTTATCAAGGAGACTCTTCGACTTTACCCATCTGTGCCGTCATATTCGAGAGGAGTTCATGAAGATGTCGTTTATAAAGGTAGGTACCTATATAGATAATATTCAGATGAGAGATGATTAAGTAATATCTACTATTCGTTTATAAGGGTAAGAATATAGTGGGTCCACACAATCTTAAACACGATAAACGAGCAAAAATATAATTATTTATTATACAAGGGAAAAAAGTATTTAGATTTTAGCTTGAGATTGTGTTATCGACGGAAGCGAAGTGGAGGGATACAAAAAACCGAGAGCTAAAATCTAATAATCTTTCCGTGTATAATACACTAATTTTTCCTGTGACGGGAAAAACGATGATTTAATATTGAAAAAATATTACAATATATTAGTCAAAAAATTATCAAAGTGAAATATGATGTTTTAAAGTGGTAGCTGGTGGTAGACGATAATTAGACATGCGTTGCTAAGGAAACCTTTAAAGTATTCAAATATCTGCCAATTTAATTTTGTGATTTGATTTATATTTATGCGTATATACAGGTTGTTTCATTAATAATGGGGAATAATTAAACTGGAGAATCTTTGCTTGTTACAAAATAATGAGATTTAACCCAATTCACTTAAATAAAATGTGTCTCCTGTCTGAGTTACAGGTTGTTGTATTTAATTATTTAAAAGTGATTTTCCCCACTACATCATGTTTGGCAGGTCGTGTAGATATTACAAACCTTACTAAATTAAGGTAAATAAACGTTTCTGGCTAGTACTAGAGGCGTACGACAGGGGCAAGTGAAAGTTTAACCCTTCCTGAATTCTACGCCACAGGCGGAATTGTCATTTTAGCACTTTTTTATTCTCCAATACTTTCTGTATAAATAGCATACACCACCTTCGTAACGATAAAGTTATTATTTTTCGAGATATTTAAAGTTAAACAAAACGCTGCACAATTTTAATAATTTGTATTTATAATGGCGGTGTTTTTGGATCATAGGTTTGCTTTAACACAGTTGATTTTCAGGTTAATAAGAAGAATTAACATACAATTTTACTAATACGTAATTATCAAACAGTCTTTTTCAAATTTATGTCAAAATAAATAAAATGAGTACCTAAGCCATTCTTCAGTTTTTACTGAAAAGAGAAAAACTTACCTTACCACTTTACACCTGTACAGGGTGATTTATTATAAAGTACTAGATGGATATTTTCGTCATTATTGATCCTACAATAAAGTTTAAATTAGCAAATTTGGAAAATTCCTTCATAATCTTTAGAATCTGTGATCAGCTGTTTCTTTTTTCGGTTAGAAATGTCAAATTTTGACAGTTAGGCATTTTTCTTAAATGAGACACCTTGTATTTGATAACACCGTTCGATGTCCTTTTTTACCCTGGTTTCAAATATATAAGATTTGTCAAGGTTATTTTTACCAGATTTTGACATATATTTGAATAACTTTATTTATAACTAGGTATTACTTACTATATATGATTTATAACTAGATATTATTTATATTACTATTTATAATAAATAGATATTACTTAAGCAACATCAACTCATACTAACGCACAATAAACTGAATTATCTGTAAAAAGTGTTCAAAATGTCCACCATTCATTTGTACACAAAGTCGAAGACACATATTTTCGATGCACCTTTCCAGAAGCCTTGGTTGCCTATTTAAAATTTCCATTTCTGCGGCAATTCTGTTTTGAAAGTCTAATATTGCTGCTGGTCTTATTGTGTAAACCCTGGATTTTAAATACCCCCATAAAAATAATCAAGGGGTAAGATCGGGACTATGAGGTGGCCACTCAATGATACCATTTCTTCCTATAAACATACCATATTCCCACCGTAAATATTGCCTCACTTGTAATACGTTGTGACAAGGTGCCCCGTCTTGTTGCCTTGAACCATATAAAGAGGCAAATTACTGATATATTCCTCATCTTCATGGAAGGAAGTTTTCATAGCGATCCCCCGTCATAATACCTTGATAAAAATAATGTCCAATAATTCTATTTGAAACACTTCCGCAACAGACTCCTATAGATTGAGGACCAGATTTTTTTTATTTGCAAAGTTTTATGGTCGTTTTCATTGGCCCAGAAATGCGTATTTTATAGGTAAGGCGGTTAATATTATTTAATGTAGCAGAAATGTGAAGAAGACTGTTTGATATTTTATTAAACCTAAAAAATCAACTGTAGAGTTTCATTTACATAATAAATGCAAACCCATGACCCAAAAACATCGTCATGATAAATACGAGGATTTTAATTGTGCAGCGTTATGCTCAACTTTAAATATCGAGAAAAATAATGACTTTATCGTTACGAAAGTAGAGTATGCTATTTACACAGAAAGTATTGAAGAATAGAATAAATATTGGACCGACGTTATTAGTTGGTGCTCTGAAAAATACTAAATAATATTAATTCTATTGGTGCTGTTACTTTTAAAGTTATGTAGTTGCACTTAGATTGATAACTTTTGGCACCTAGTTCAAAAGCACCAGCACCAATAGAATTAATATTATTTTGTATTTTTCAGTGCACCAACTAATAACGTCGGTCCATGTTTTGTAAAAAATATTTATTCACACACTTATATCCTATTACCCACGTATATTCTATGCTTGTCCTTGTTATTATTATGTAGAGATCTCAGAACATTGCTGCGCAAATACGCATAAGTATTTTAGATTTAACCATTTTACCTATGGAGGGTATACGATTTTACCACCGCTTTAACTCGAAAACCGTAACTCTTTTAAAAAAATGTTCAGTTCAAACGTTTTCGGATATTTTCCTATCTTTGATTCTGGCAACATCGGAGTACGTTTACTATATACAACGCACGAAAAGACAAAAAAAACACAGAAGTCAATTTGTATACCTCCTCCGTTCGGGGTTCGTTGGTCAAAAATTGCGATAAAATGACAATTCCACCAGTGGCGTAAAATTTAGGATTTAGGAAGGCTTAACCTTGCACTAACCGCTATCGCACGCCTCTGGTAGTAGCCAGCAACGTCTATTTACCGTAATTTAGTAATTTTTGCAGTTTCTACACTTCCTGCCAAACATGATAAATATTAGTCAAACAGTTTAAAAGTAATGGAGAAAAATCACTTTTAAATAATTAAATAAATCACCCTGTAACTCAGACAGGAGACACATTTTATCTAAGTGAATTGGGTTAAACCTTATTATTTTGAACCAAAGATAATCCAGTTTAATTAATTCCCATTATTAATGAAACACCCTTTATGTCTACCCGTCAAAGAAAAAAAATTCTTATAGACGCATGTCCACTATGGGCATTAGAATACTTTTCCTCAGGTCGCCTGCCGCGCTCAAGTTGGTGGCGAAAGCAGGTGCACTATATTCTTACCTAATACATTCAAACCTACAGTAGTCGCGTACGTTCACGAAACCAGATAGTTCGTTAAAAAATTGCAATTACCTGCATATAAGTAGGTACAAATGATGAATTTGCACCACCCACAGAAATTAGCAAACTGTCAATGTGTATCGTGGTCCACCCCACTCCATTTGTTACCTATCTGTGTGAATTATTTTTCTTGTTTTTGATTACAGTCTCGAGTACCGACTATATTTATACGTTATTATAACAATGAAAAGCCAATATAACTAAGATTTAACATCACCATTTCCTTAAATACCAAGACTGGATATGAAAACATTGTTAAAATCTTCTGGACCAAATAGATTTACTGGGTGGACCTGTATCTAAGGAAACATTCAAAGTACAATCGCTGAAAATAACATTCAAGTATCTAGCGTTAGCGTTACTCCCTCCTTGAACCAAAAATGAAAAACAATATTTCTCTAAATTATACACAATCATAGTGGGTCTTGAATAATTAAACTAGAAGAATAAGACCTAGTTCCGAGTTCAACAAAATTAACTTCATGCGGGAGGGCGCACTGACTTAATTCTGCAAAAAAAATATGCAAACCGAATATCGATACCTACAGTTGGCAGGTCATTTTAATAATTTGGAAGGAAATAGGGTGGTCCTAAAGGTATGGTCCATATTGAAGGAGGTGATAGAAAACATGAAAATAAGGCTAGTTTTTCATTTAAAGTTTTGTCGAATACTCGATAGTTTTTGAAATATAGGGTGTAATTTCTCTTGAAGGGTCAATTCAAATGTTCTGATATTTCTGTTTCTACTATGAAGGCTGCGTTATTTACTGTCCCATCTATAGAACAGCATTGTCTAATGGCAGATATCTGGGAACGCTATTGCAAAATTTTTTACATAAATTGTATGCTGCTGTCTTTTTCTGACATTTTCTTTGAAGTTTCGTAATCTACAATCCATTTTGAAAAGAAAGTGCTTTTGTATTTTTTTCGTAGGATAAGTAGTTTGAGAGTAATTGTATTGTATTTAATACAACAATCCCCTGATGATCTAAATCCCAACTTTTATCGTTGGACCACGTTTCAAACATTTCTGCGCATACAAAACAAAACAAGCATACAATTTTTGTTGACCAGTTTATTATTTCGTAGATTTTTTTAGTTCCTTCTCCCAGTTCAAACAATAATTGGCAATTATTGCCGTTATTGCAGGAAGACATGCTTATCCGACTGAGAAGAGACATGTGGTATATGCATGATGGTGCTCCTCCTCACTTTAGTATTCCTGTTAGAGAACACCTTGCAAATATATATGGCGATAAAGGGATTGGTCACGGAGGGTCCACTGTTTTCCATCATTTTCTAGAGAAAGAATTATTCTTTGCACCTTGAATGCATTCTATTATGTCATGCTGGGTGGTTGGTTAAACTTTAAAAACAAAATACTTCAACTTTCTCTACAGATAGAAGTTCAGATAATTAAGATTTAATGACCTAGCTGGCCATGAAAATTTACTTCACTTTCGATCCATTTATTATTATTATATCTCAAATTGAAATAGTCTCTAACTTACTAGGAAAACTGCTAAGGACATTCTTGAAGCGAAATATTTTACTAGTTAACGACGTTAATGCAAATTTACTTATACCTGGAGTTAGACAAACGATATCGACATGCCCTTTGCGCCATTTTCTATAAAATTTAATGTGTTTTCATAGCAGTTAACAATTATTGAGTAGCTGCATTTGAAATATTCAACAAAAAAGTGTTACTTAATCATTCAAACCAAAGTTGAAGGCATTTGTTCATGAACACTTCCCCACCGTTTATATGAAAAAAAAATCCCGATGGCCTGTAGCCAGCGGAAAGGTAAATTTCTCAAAATTCATTGAATTGAAATTTGAACAACTTTTTCATTGGTATACCTACATGTCATTACATATAAGGTGCCGAATGTATCATAGCCTTGCGGTTAGAGGTTTTTGTTTTGGCTGTTGAATATAAAGCAGACAGGGTTCGCGTTCCACTTTAATTGTACCATGGATAAGTATTTTCTGAAATTTGCCTTTTGCTTAGAAATTAGGAATTCTAGCCTATCATTAAAGTTTATTTGTGGGATGGTGTTTCTCTTTTGACTATTACCACATTGACGGACACTTCGTCAGTTTTTGACTTTGAAACTTGTAAGGTACTTTGTTATCTATACTATAAAAGCAAATCCCGATTTTTTGTCACGCATACAAATCCACAACGTTCAACGTATTGTCACCAAATTTTGCACACGTACTCCACGGGCTCTCGGATGTGTCGTGGACATATTTTATTTTATTATATATCTATTATTATCTTATTATTAAGTACACATACAATAAAACACATTTCTCCTCGATCGAAGGTTAGTTTTTTGCAATTATTATGTTATAGTTATGGGGTATGTAGTTGATATGTATGCCAAAATCGAAAGTGAAAGATTCTCAGGCTAAATCTAAAAAGCTTCGTGCAGAAGATTATGTTCATCTCAGGGATGGAATTGCACAAGATCAGAATGTATCACCAATGGTAATATTGCCATCATCAGGGAAGTCCCAGGCATATGCAGGAATACACGTAAGATACGAGACTACAGCCGCCCACATCTTTTCATAACCTTTACATATAACCCGAAATGGCCGGACATACAACGCCTTCTTCTACAAGTACAGGTAGCATCTGACAGACACGGTTTAGCAGCAAGAATTTTCAAACAAAAACACAACAATATGATGGATGTCATAGTTAAATATCGCATTTATGGAGCTGTCCGCTGCTTCATGTATACCACTGAGTGGCAAAAAAAGAGATCTCCCTCATGCACATCTTTGTGTGTGGCTCAAGGAAAAAGTTCATGCAGACAGAATCGATGACATAATTTCGGCAGAATTCACTCCTGTATCAATCAGCTCTAACATGATCCACGGCCCTTGTGAGGAGCTAATCCCTTCTTCTCTATGCCTGAAAGAAGGTAAATGTTTTAAAAAATATCCTCGAGAATTAATAGCTGAACAGGCCACGATAGTTACCCGAAGTAAAGACGAAGATCGCCAGAACACGGAGGTAGCGTAACTACTATCAAAGTTAAGAACATGGATGTTGAAGTTAACAACAGATGGGTAGTCCCTTACACGTCGTTACTTTCTAAGATGTTCCAGGCCCACATCAATGTTGAATTTTGTAATTCGGTGAAATCGATAAAATACATTTATAAGTACGTGAACAAGGGAAGCGACATGGCTATTTTTGAAGTTACCAACGGAAACGACGAAATCGCTCAATTTCAAATGGGACGCTACAATAGTAGCAATGAAGCATGTTGGAGAATATTTGGCTTTCCTATTCATGATAAGCATCCAACGGTGGTGGATTTGGCTGTACATCTCGAGAATGGTCAGAGAGTTTACTTTACAGAAGAAAACGCCCGGTAAATGGCAGACAATCCATCAAACAACATTGAAAGCGTTTTTTGAAACGTGCAAAAATGATCCATTTGCGAAGACACTACTGAATCCAGAAGTTCCCCGATTTTATACATGGAATCCGTCGCAAGGAAAATCTTTAAAAATATTTGGTCTTAACCTTTCAAACCACTGCTTTTCTCACGGCCAATTTTATGTTGCCTGTTCTCGAGTTGGTACGGCACAATCTTTGTATATACATACTCTTAACAATGAAACACAAAACATACTTTACCCCAATGTTTTAGAAAATTAAAATTTGCAATTTGCTAATATAACTACGCAATCAGAATGAAACATCATCATCATTTGTGCAAATTTACAATTATTATTATACACTACGTACTCAAAGATGATGGTTCTTATTTTAAATTAATGTTTATAATCACGTTTTTAATGATAATTAACAAACTTTTATCATATATTTACTCAAAGACATATTGATTTCATGTGTTTGTTGACACATCATAATAACTATTATGAGTTATTAGTTTTGCGAATAAAATATTCTGTTCCTTTCAAAGTTTCATTTTAAAAGGCTACTTTTCTCTGAGAAGGTCCAACGATTTTTAATATTAAGAATCAGGTACTTTGTTACGGTAAACATTTTCTTATTAAGTTCATATCAGGTAGTTTTTAGGTTCATACGACTTTGTAAGCGAATATTTTTAATTTACATAACATGCATCATATTTTCAAAATATAATCATGGATTACTCACTATATTATTACTTTTTTGTTTCGATTTTTGTTATGTTTACGAGTGCAATGTACTATCCTGTAAGAAATCTAACGTTTACATTAATTTCCATAAATATATTCTTCAGGGCCATTTTTCAATTTTGAATAGATAAAATTACAATCTGAGATGTACATAACAGTTTTACAATACTCTGCACACGGTTCTTTGCTCTTCATATAAAAAAAACGATGCAAGATAGATAGACAGGATTTGTGGAGCCAAGAAAAAGCTCCAAAATCTGCAAACAACGATCCATGTAGGCGAAGCACGCGGGCGGCAGGCAACAGCTAGTTGCTTAATGGGACGTATTCATAAAAAAAGGTTATGCTTATACTTGCAGAATATAAAGGAAATTCTTCAACTCGCATTCATAATATTCCGAGTAGAACCTTATACTTACAGGGTTTGAGTATATCCTTCACAAAAAGTGTTTGGTTATTCATAAACCTTACTTTTTACTCTAAATAAAAAGGATATACTTCAATAATTCCGAGTGTGGTCAGTAGCAGTCTCAATCGTGTACTATCAGTTGTAGCTATGGGAGATGATGTGGAACTGAGATATATTAAACATTACAAGCAGCGTTTATCAACACCTATTCGTGAAAGAATTATACCGGTTTGAAAAGGAAAATTTGCAATGGCTTGACAACAGATTCTTGGGAATAAATGTTGAAACACGAGGTGCAGCATTATCATCCGTCCTAAAACGCAGATATGTTTATGCTCTCAGTGACCTCATCTACCAACTATGAACTTATAGCTGCGAAACAGTTATGGCAAAGAAATACCAATTTGCAGTGCTCCTATTGTAGGGTTACTGTCGCCTTCCATAGTCTTCAATAACTTTTTCTCCCATTCCAACAGTTTTATTCCTTTATTTCCAGTTTTTTTGAAGTCAGTTTTCTTCTACAACCTTCCTTTCTTTTCTTCAAAAAGCCTTTCGCATCAAGTTCTTTACCAAATGTCACCTCGTACTTCCTTGTAACATTTCAAATAGCCTCATTCATTCTAACTTTTATTTTTGGTGTTTGGGATATTTTCAAAATCACGGGATCTTTGGCAATTTCGTCTGGTATGAACTGCAGTTCACACAAATGCCAACAACCTTTTACTTATTCTTGGAGGATATCCTTGCAAGTATAAGGTAATCATTATGAATACGAAAAAATGGAAATGCTTATACTCCTACCTTTTTCTTCAACTCAAAACCTTATACTTCTACCTTATACTTACAAGGATATCCTTCAGTTTTATGAATACGGCCCAATATTATGACACAGATATACGTCGAATCTGAATTCTTTTAAAAAATGGTGATGACATTCAAGATTTAATATAAAAATCTTATCTGTGATCAGAACTAATAAGTTTCAAGCAAATAAAAATTTTTGAAGAGATTCTGAAAAATTATAAATCTTAGAAATTCAAATGTGCAATAATTTGGAGTAAACTTAACAGAGTGAATTTTGTAGCAATTTTTTATATTGAGCTATTGTTATTTTTATTAAAAAAAAATTTAAATTTATGAGCATGGAATTTATTAGTGATAAGTTAAATTTTGTCTGATAGTGACCCCTTTTGGTTAAATAAGTTAACGTTAAAGCTCGTTCTTATTTAGCTCTTGTAAGCTGACCTCTATATTCTCTCAAATAATACTTTATTTTCCAGGAAATACTATTCCCAAAGGCACAAATATAAACATTTTTGCTTATGGTATGCTAAGAGACCCTCAAAATTATAAAGATCCTCAAAAATTTGATCCGACCCGTTTCGAAGAGATTGATGGTAAAAGGCCGTATGTGTACATTCCTTTCAGTGCTGGACCAAGAAATTGTATAGGTATAACTGTTTTTTTTTATTATTAAATAATACCATAATAATAGAACATAATAAATATGTAGTATTATGTAATTAGAATAGCCGAAAAATTTTATATTCGTTTTAATTGAAATAATCAATTCAAGGTCAGAAATTTGCTCTAATGGAAGTGAAAAGCGTTATTTCGAAGATATTGAGGCATTTTCATCTTCTACCCACAGAGCCTGAACATAAGTTGGAGTTGATATTGGAGGTAATCTTAAAATCAAGAACTGGCGTGAAGATCAGATTAGCTAAAAGAGATTGGTAGTTTTTAGAAAATGTCGTATTTAATTAATGTGGAAATTGTTTGTGATTTATGTGGTATTGTGCAATGTGTATCGAAATTTATAGTATTTTAATTTATACAATCTGAAGAAAAACTATCTAGAAATATATGAGATTTTTTATAGTCAATGTTTTAGTCTTATAGCCTTGATAGCTTCAGAATTAGAATATCCACAATTTAAGATTCTTCTGATTAAGACTGCAAATATGGGTAGTTTTTAATTTACCTATTAAAGAAACCTCCCATTTTCAATCACCCAAAATAACCGAACATAGAAACAAAATATGTTTAGTTTAAAATAATTAAAATTTGGAAATTGCCATTAGCTGTACTGAAGCAGTTCTAAGAATGCTAACATGACAATTATGGTAGCCTTATGGATATGGTGGTGAACTCACAATGTTGACTCCAAATCCTAAAGTAATTTTTTTCAAATCTACAATTTCATTTGGAAATTAGGAAATTAAAGTGAAGTAATTATTTCAGTTTGACTTATTAATTGAAAGAATGTGTTAAATAATAATGTAGTGTGTAGTGATTTCTTTGTGTATTAGTTTATTATGCTTTAGCGAAAATTTTAACAAATTTAAACATCTGAGTGAGAGCCTCGGGGTATTTATTGCTGCAATTTCCATTTCTCTCTCATAAAATAATTATATTTCTTTAGTTTCAGTGTGCTTACGTTTTTAAAGAGTTTCATATCTAAAAGGTACTAGAGAATATAATGTGTGACATTGATATTTCTCCTTTTCTTCCACATTTATTAAATAAATAAAAGATGAAAAATCTGAAAATGCATATGAAAATTTTGAGTAAGTAATGTGAAATAGTAGTAAAAATTTAACGTGATATGGGTAAGTTACACAGCACATAAAGGATAAGATTAAAACTTCTACTAATTCTGAAAAAGTAGCCAAAGTGGTACAGAACAGTTAATACTTTGAAGTGACTTCTATATGTAAATGGAGGTCCCGCCAAAATCGATTCAACCGTTTCGGAGATTAGTTTTAGTTTCTCAACAAAGAAGTCTACTCCTAAATCACAGAGTGACACTTCAATTTTCATTACATGTATAGACTAGCTATAGCCCGCGACATCGTTGGCGTGGAAAACTGCATTCAATTCTATGCAGTGGTTTTTGTGTGTACAAACATATGGACAGACAGATAGACGTGGAAACATGTAAACTATATTCGAAGTTAAACCTCCAGCAATACATCTGTGAAAAGTGAATTCAATTCTATGTAGTAGTCTTTGCGTGATACGTATACAAACAAACAGAAAGACAGACAGACGCGATAAAATGTTGCCTATATTTAAAGTTAGACCTCGGATAATACATCGGTCAAAACTGCATTCAATTCCATGCAGTAGAGTTTGCCTGATGCTCGTACAAACATACAGACAGACAGACAGACAAAAATCCTAAAAATGGTTGTTTTGGCTTCTGTTGCTCTAATAAAGAACCTATATATTATTTTTTCTTAAATATATTTAATGATCAGACATCCCTTACACCCCTTATTTCACCCCTTTGTAAGGGTTGTTCAGAAGAATTATTAACTACATTTTAATTTCTTTAAATCAGAAGTATTTCCAGTAATTTCAAAACGCTACTATTAAAACTATAGATATTTCATACAAACATTGACACCTCTTTTTACCCCCTTAGAAGTTATATTTTGCAAAATCCCCTCTTAGTGAGCACGTATATTCTAAAAGGAACCCCTATGCAAAATTCGCGACTTCTAGCAATTGTAGTTTCTGAGATTTTGTGACGAGTAAGTGAGTGACTTTCGCTTTTATATATATAAGAAGACTAGCTGTCCCAGCAGACGTCGTTGTGCCCGGAAAAGCTTTAAGCGATATGCTGACAGCAGCGCCACCTACCGGGTTCAATTGTGTTTTTAATCATCCAGGGACACGTTGGAATATGAATAGAAAATTCCATCCCAATCGGTCCAGCCGTTTGACATACCGACAACGGCGCCATCTATCAGGTCCAATTGTGAATCTTAACCATTCTCGAATCCCCTCAAAAACACACAAAAAATTTCATCCCAATCGGTCCAGCCATTTGACATACCGACAACGGCCCCATCTATCAGATCCAATTGTGAATCTAAACCATTCTTGAAACCCCTTGAATATTCACAAAAAAATTCATTAAAATTGGTTCAGCCGGTTAGGAGGAGTTTAGTCACATTCACACGAACAGAAGTTTTATATATATAAAGATACTAGCTGTCCCAGCAGACGTCGTCGTGCCCGGAAAAGCTTTAAGCGATACGCGATACGCAGGGACCCATTGGAATATAAATAGAAAATTTTATCCCAATCGGTCCAGCCGTTTGACATACCAACAAAGGCGCCGTCTATCAGGTCCAATTGTGAATCTAAACCATTCTCGAGTCCCCTCGAATACTCACAATTTTTTTATCCCAATTGGTCCAGCCGTTTGACATAACGACAACGGCGCCATCTATCACATCCAATTGTGAATCTAAACCATTCTCGAATCCCCTTGAATATTCACAAAAAATTTCATTAAAATTGGTTCAGCCGTTTAGGAGGAGTTTAGTCACATATACACGAACAGAAGATTTATATATATATATAACCCATACAACACACATTGTTGTCAGAAATATTTCACATATATTATTCTGAAACGTTTGAAATGTTTCTGTGCATTGCCAAACATTTCAAAAATGTTTCAGATATATTTATATACATGAAAATGTCCGCTTTTGTTATATTACATTGTAACATTTCTGAATTATTTCAATGTAATATTTACGAATTATTATCCTGTAATATTGCTTGTATATTGCTATGATACTTTAAGGCATGAATCCACCAAAGCAAAATAAAAGAAACTTTGTGTTTCTGTTGCATGTATCCTTAAAATTTCTGTAAATTAAGACAAATTTTGGCTACAAATTTGCTTTGGGAGATAAGTGTCTTAAAGCACTGAGTGCTTCAGTTGCTCATCTATATATCATTATGACAGATATATCGCATAATGTGATAATACCTTGGAGCAATGATAAATAAAAGTACACTTTATGAATCAATTTTTATTGAAAAACTAAAATTATAAAATATAGTCTGATAAAGTAAACGTAGGTACATTTGCTCCTTATTAAATATGCATAAATTACACAACAAAAACAATATAACACCAACAGAAAATAAGATATTTAAATTCTCTTATAACTACTTTCTACCCGTAGCATAATAAGTACATAAATGAAACAATTTTAATTGAAATTTAAAATTAAAGAATATATTCTCAAAAAGAAAATTTACTCTGTACGAAATAAACAAAAAATATATAGGCACTTAACAAAAATGTAACATCTTTAGAAAATAAAATATTTAAATTCTCATATATAGGTATACGTGACAATTTCAAAATCACGCATTCTTCATTCTGCAAGCAAAACGAATAAGAAATTAGATACCACATACTAATTGAAATACATCTCAGCAATTTTCAAGCTTCAACTGGTTATGTGAAAGTGCAGCATATGATAGCTTCTAATTCTCTTTTCAAAAATATATGTTAAACACTTTTGCACAATTAGTTGAAGAAAAGTAAAAAATGGTTTTCAAAAGAATATTGAATAGTGAACAGCTTTCGATATGAATATATAGTTTTTCAATGATACAAGACAATAAATATATTTGTATTACATACGTTAGGTTAATTGTTGAACAAATTTACCATGCACATTCAGAATACAGTTTTTTTAATTTAGATAGATAAATAGAAACAAATCTCATATTTCACAAAATTCATAACATAATGGCGAAAAGAAAAAGATATTTTAATTACTCACTGTTCTCTATTATAGCGAAGTGTACTTTGGCTCAGCCATATTCCAATTAATTTCAGAATTTCTGACTCAGTAGCTTCAGATTTCTGTGATCTTACTACATCGATGACAAGCCTACATAAAGTCAAATCTTTAAACACTGTCTTCTTCTTCTTGCCACAGACACTGTATCCACGGCCCAAAGCATTACTTATTAGTGCTCTCATAGTGTTTGTTGTTATTTGATGTATATCCTTCCCCCCTTTTCTTTTTAAAAAATTCAACTAAAATGAAACACAATTAAAATGAATGTTTTATATAACACGGTATCTTACTACTGTCTTTAAAAATCCTGTGTCTTCGTTTAATCTATTTTCAATAGCAGCTAAAGCTTCTTCAGTCTTCAAAGGCAAAAGATGGCGGACCTCTTCAATAACTTCAGGGTCTCCCTCTGGCATTCCTGATTGTCGTTCCATTGCCAATGTCAGTTTTGTGTCAATATCATCCACTTTTCGGTAAATGTAGTTTATTTTTTTCAGGATCAGTTTTTTAAATTCTGAAAATAGATTATCTTTTGTCATTTCAATCACTTTATATATGTATTTAGACTTGCTGACCTAGATCTACGTTATGGTGCGATGAATCACGACCAGTTTCGCTATGGGAAGAGAAACGGTCCGACGTAGTGTGATGCTGCTCTGTCAGAGTATCGTCGTTTAATATTAAATCTAGAAAAAACATGAATATGCTAATTATCATGTCCTAATAGAAGATGATCCGATTTTTACCATCATCATTTAAATCCGATTCCACAACCGAGCTGCGTGTTGATGAAGAAGGAGTGTTCAAACTCTTGGAGACAATAGTTTGTCTTTTTGGCAGCGACGTAATATTTCTTTGAATTGAAGAATGTTTCAATGCGAACTGCGAAGGCTGTTGTGCTAGTTTAGGCAAAGGGGGAAGGGTTATATTACTCATCTCAACATCTTCATTACTCTCGTCTGACTCAATAATCCGTGCTCTCTTGATTCGTCTTTTTTTACTCATGTTAGCATCACTATCTACGTCAGATAACTCTTCTGCCAGCCGCAACTTTTCGAGGCTTCTTTCGTATGTATCTGAAAACAAAACACTTAGGTAATGATGCCAGGATGATAAAGAGAAATATAAGAAGTTGAATTTTTGGAAGGTCAATATTTTTACCTGCATATCCAAATATTCTTTTAATTTCATACATGGGCCAACAATCTGTAGAATCTTGCTTAGAAAAAATTGCCTTATTGATTTTCATTTGATCCGTATATGGAGGATAAAAGCACATAGTGTTTCCTTGTGACATCCATTTGGTCAGTACTACACTAACCCCATCCTCAAACTCTAAAATAACGAATGGCTTCTAAAAAAGAAATACCTATGTATCATTTATTCATTAGAAGAGTAAGTGCCCACTGGCATATATGTGTATGGTAAAGTACATTTTTGAGTAACAAGCACAACATCTTCATAAAACACTCTAAACGGGCCTAAATTACTAATACTAATGAAGAAGAGAAAATACTACATAATCATGATTATAAGAAGCTCTCCACATTTTTCTGCTTAATTCAGACAATGGCCAGCTGTATAATTTATGATTATTTACATTTACAACGAAAATGAGCAATTCAGATGAATTACATGGAATTTTGTACAGGTCATCCAAGATTGTCATTTTTTTACCAATAATCAAAATTCTGCCACTCATATCTTCTTGTAAAATATTTTCGATTGATATTACCTCACCATTTTTTAAAATAACACAATTATTTCTGTAATCATTGCATTTGATAAACACTGTTTCACATGAAAATACTTTATATTGTTTGAACTTATGACAATTATTTGCAGATACCAGTGGTCCTTCGTTGTGCTCCATGCGTAAAACATCTTCACATTTGGAATATTTATTTGCACACGACTCAATTTCTGCATACCGGTTACTCAATTGTTGCAGTGGAGTTTCATTTTTCCGTAGGGCTCGTTTTATCGTAGACATATAGTTTTCAAATCGAAATGCGCTAAAATTATCCAGTTTTCCAAATTTTCGTACATCATCACAAATATGGAGAAGATTATGTATGTTGTGAGACACTTTACTTGCACCGTAAATAAGTTGAAATGACTTCACAAAATGCAATAACAATTCCTGTGCATAATCTACATATCTTGGTTGTTCTACGTACTTCTCACATGCAAGAATCCTTATTGCAACATGTAATGTCATGAAATTGACGTATATATTTTCTTTTAATACTTCCTTTAAAGCTAATGGGCCAGTGTAAAGCAAGAATGTGCGAAACTCTGTGGCTTTCCAATTACTAATTTCTGACAACGATCTCTGTTTTCTTGCAAATTCCTTTGGAAGTGTTGCACCTAAGCGTTCCAAAACAGTAGAAATTTTCCTTGAATCAGTCCCACTTATTCTAACAGACAATGGTCCTTTCAACCACAATACCAATAATTTTCTTGCGACACCGAGACAAATCAAGTGCATGTAATCCAAAGGTACGTTGGAAACCATACCGAAGTTTGGAATGTTTCGCAAAATTGTTTGTCCCAACTGGTAATCTTCATACTCATTATTAAAAAATGCTTCATCATTACGCAAATTTGTGTGGGAAAAATTATTTGTCAAAGGAAAACTTACACAATTGTCAATATATTCACCTTCTGTTGTGCACTTTGTGCAACTATTATATCCGCTGTGGCCTTTTACTGATAGAACAAATGCTTTTGCCGGAGCATCACAAATTAACATCGAAAATTGCACTACTACTCGCAATTTATTATTATACATATAACCTGTGCGAATAATATCTGCCAGTTCATCAACAAATGGTTTTAGATATTCATTAGCATCTTTTGGCTTTTCATGTCCGAAATATGCGCCAATTATAAATACTTTGTGTGTTAGTGTGTCGGAACACAGTATTGGCCATAATGATGCTGTAGATGACCTCGATAAGGGTAACCCATCAACATTTATTAATAAATCAATAGTGGATATATCAAAGCCTTCAATTTCTCGTTTTTTACAAATATGATCTATAGCACGTTTCACAGAGAAATGACAATAACTTCCTCCAGCTATAGCTGCAACTTTTGTAGTTCTTGGCGTTTTCAATAAGGTTCGACTATCTTTTGGAAGATTAACATTAAAGTGTTTTCTTAAAAGGCACAGAAGAGCCGAAACAGTATTCTGTGGAACTCGAAAATACACAGCCCATTCTTGTAAATCTTCCGAAAATGATGGTTCGTTTATTTTATCATCAATGCGTTGAGAAGAACCCATACCAAAATTTTCAAAGCCTTTGTTTTTATCAAAGCTTGCGTCATGTTGTTCATCAAAATGCTCATTCTCCAACGATACTTCTTGTGAATTTGATTTTTCCGCATTGATCAATGGTGCCTGTAATTCCTTAGGTAATTCCTGATTAAAACAATTAAAAGGGCGCTGATAAGCCCTACAAATTCCAGAGCTAGTGCTTTGTTCGAGTATATCAATTTCCACCTCTGTTAGGCTTTGAACTAAACGACGGTTGTGTCGGTTACTGTAGACAGTTTTACGTACATTCATTGCTACAACTTTGAACCAATTTGATCACACAACTGAATATCAATACGGACGCACCTCAGTAAACAAATCTATGTGGAATTGGCGCGAATCGTTTTACATAACACTAACTCTACTACATAGATAAATAAATATATAGGTATATATACCCATAATTTCACTTACCTGACCTTCCTTGTTTGCCATCGCCATCGCTACCATTCCAGATTCCACCAGACGACGCAGCCTCAAATTAAATAAATCAATTTGATGTAATAATAATAATTATATTTCTTTTTGCCGGGGCCTTAAATTTGCGTAGCATCCGCACTTGATTCAACCTAACCTAACCTCTAACACTCTAACCTTCATAATCTCTGATTTCTGTGACTTGACCGAGCCAAGAACCAACCTACCCAAGAATTTATAACCTACCACTGGTTATCTCTGATGATACCACAGAAATATAAAAAACATACAGAAATATAATAAACATTTCTGTGGATGCCACCAACCACATACTTCACAAGCACAAGAGACACAGAGTATATAACAAGAAAGACAGAATCATAATACCCTTACACTTCGTAGGTATATATTCTCTGCTTTTAAATGATATTTTGAATCCTAGCACGATTCTAGATATATACTTATACCGAATAATTCTGCAATATTTCAGATATATTCTCCTATATATATTTCAAATCTATATGTGCTGCAATATTTCAGATATGTTATAAATGTAATGTAAGATTCTGAAACATTTGATTTATTGCAGAAATATTGCAGAAACGTCTTGTGTTGTATGGGAAACATTTGCCGAACAAAATTACAGAAAAAATAATAAAAAATATTGGTCTTATATTTATGTAAATGTTCAAAGTTTATTCAAGAATTGATAATATAATAAAAAAACATAATAAAATTTCATCAATAGCTATCTAACAGGAACATGATTTCTTGCCATTCAACCCATCATTGGAACCTTTCAGTGAGAATTCATCAGAGGATTTCTTATCGTTGTTAAGGAGAGTATCGTATGCTAAAATCTGGAAGGAGAATATCGACTTGTAGGTATATATATATATATATATATATATATATATATATATATATATATATATATATATATATATATATATATATATATATATATATATATATATATATATATATATATATATATATATATATATATATATATATATATATATATATATATATATATATATATATATATATATATATATATATATATATATATATATATATATATATATATATATATATATATATATATATATATATATATATATATATATATATATATATATGGGAAGATGGAACATGAGTGACTATTATGGCTATAATTAAAAATGATTTCAATGTATACATGGTGTCGTAGAAAGTCGCTAGGTATCAAAGTTATCTTTTTTTGAATGGAATACCCTGTATTTTATTGGAAAAAATATACAGGTCACTTTATTGAAGGTTTACTATACCTAGGATCTACGGAATAATTGAGAATTTTCGAAAATTTAAGATGTTTGAAAAATTGATAGTATGTACTCTTCAAGATTCGATATTTCAATTTCTTTTTTCCGAACTTGATTTGTTTTACTTTGTTCTATTGAATGGTCATGATAGAATTCAACGAGTATGTACAGAGTGTTTCTGTAAGTGAGCTCTAATATTCCTCATTTCACCATACTAGAACTTTGTTATTTAAATAGAACACCCTGTATATTTTCCAACTAAATTGTAGATTTTGCTATTCGCCATCGAACAGTTAGGTTTCCCCATACCTATCTCTTATAGTAATAGATTTTTTTTAAAACTACCAAACTGAAATATTAAAAAAAAAAACAATTAATCATGGATACGAATGTAATAGTTTTTTGAAGATAAGAAATATTAGACACTTCTGTCAAAAGTAATCAGAACATAGCCTTGCTTGTATATATTACTATTTATTTGATTGTGAACTAATACTATTATGAAGTAGTTCTCGAATGAAGAGAGGATATGATTTTGACTGTAGGACTGTAGGAAGTAATAGTTTGTTAGCGTCTCGAGATTATGCCCAAAAATATCCAGAACGAAGACATTCCGATAAACGAAGTTTCGAGAGGCTTTTAATTAGGTTTCAAGAGACAGGTAACACGTGTTACTCCAAACTGAGTCGATCTAAGGCAGTAATTAACAAAGAAGAAAATTAATTTTTGGTATTAGGATCCATTAGTGAGAATCCTAGTACAAGTTTAAAGACAATTTGTCAACAAACCAACATAAGTAGAGGTAGCGTGCAGAGAATTCTCAAAAAACAAATACCATCCATATTGGGCCCAAATTCATCAATATTTGTACGAGCGAGATTTTCAGCAACGACTAGACTTTTGCATCCGGGCTCTGAGTCGTGTAAGCGAAACTATTGACTTTTTGAATATGTTCTATTCACTGACGAATATATCTACCTTCCATAATAATCGTGAATAGACTTAATTTCCATTATTATGATATTGAAAACCAACATATTTTTCATACCGCTAATCACCAAAACCGCCGGAGTATGGAGTATGGACCTTATTTTTGATCGACTTCATAAAAAGGATTCAGTTGTATGTTTGCTTTTTTTACGGTTATCGAAAAACCAACCCCAAAGGGGGTGGAGGGGACAGTTTTCTCAAAAAGCGAAAATCTGAGAGACATACTTAAAGATTGGATGGTTTCCCAATTTTGCAATGGTAAATTCTGAAATATGTGATATATGTATTGCCGCTATGTGGAAGAGATTTTTTTCTCGAAAATTGAAAATATGAGATGGTCAAAATAAAGATAAGATTATATGTTGCTACATTTAAATTGTGTTACGGTTTTCGAATTACATCAGTCAAGTCTGAAATATGTATATTTGCGCCGCTATGTTTTGAGATCTCTGAAAAATAAATAACAAGTACAAGCTAAACCTATATCTTCTTGGGTATTAATGAATATTCAACAATTTTTATGACTAATGTTACACTCAAAAATGTGTGCCGTTGTAGTTTGTTGTTGTAGGCACCAACTCTAACTAAAAGTACCAGGGCCAATAGAATCAACATTATTTTGTATATTTCAGTGCAATGACTAATAAAGACGGTCCAATTTTTGTGGCTGCAGTCAGATGGGGCTCTTGCACATTTCATATAGCTATTAAAAGATATTTAAATAGGAAGCTTCCAAATAAATGGACTTGAAGAGAGGTTCCGTGTCATTTGCCCCCCATTTCAACCGATTTGACAAGCCTAGATTTCTTTTTGTGGTAGTACCTATAATTTAGGACCAATTACACCAGAAGACATGAAGCTCAGAATAAGAAAGGCGTTTGCTACTATATTGTTGAAATGTTGAGAGAAGTTGGGAAATCCTTTGAAAAGAGAGTTAAAATATGTATAAGTAAAAGAAGATAGTCATCACCTAGTTTTTATTATAATTTTTTTATAAATAATAATGCTTATCAGCGAATTAAAATTTTAATAAATAATAACGATAATCAGATAATCAAGATTTTAAATATAATTCAACTTTCTAATGACCTTCAAATATCTTAAAATGCAGAAGATATGGATATAGGGAAACCTAATACTGTTCGATGGCGAATATGAAAAGCTACAATTTTGTTAGAAAATATACAGATTGCTCTATTTAAAATAACAAAGTTATAGTATTGTGAAATGAAGAATAATAGAGCTCATCCACAGAAACACCCTGTACATTCTCGTTGAATCGTGATCATTCAATAGAACAAGGTTAGCCAAATAAAGTCCGGGAAAAAGAAATTGAAATCTCGATTTCGAGAGTAATATCAATTTTCAAGCATCTTAAATTTCTTCACCACTTAAGAAAGATGCATTAATCTCTAATAATTCGACTGTAGATAGATGATACCTTTTGTACTAATGCCTTAGCTGCTTCATCGATGTTAATATCGTCTCTGGCCGATGTTTCAAACCAAGCAGTAAAGTTATTCTCTTCGCAATATTCATCCATTTTTGTTGGATTTGTTACAGGTCCTTCTTTTGGCTGATCACACTAAGATAAATATAAGCTTATTACTAATAAGAAGTTTATTAATAATAATCTAATAATCTATTATCTACTAAGAAACAAAATTAATCGTCATTCACATTGTAAATGGAGTTTCATCTTGAATGATCTAGTAAAATTATCCCATTTTAGATCTGAACTTTCATCAGAATTACCTATCTATTTAAGTAATTTATGGATAAAATGCATATTTTCAATTTTTGGTGCGCAAAAGAGTTCAGCTAATAACTTCATTTGTGATAAGTACCAATTAATAAATTTCACTTTTAACGTATAAATCTTACATTTTGGACAGATATAGCTTGTGTTCCTAATTTCATCCAGTGTGGTAACAAGTGTTATAGAGAAACGTTATCAACTGAAGCTAAATATTGAGCTGATTTTGCGCTAGTTTATTTAAATAATAGAAGAGTTGTATTGAGTCAGTGTTGATAAATTCATCCAATACTGGCCAGTGTATTGGATTGATCTTTTTATAATAACATGTTTATAGGATTGAAAACAAAAATGTTATTAAAAAAATGCGTAAGTACTTATTCGAAAAAGCAAATGAATTATAACTGCGATAAAAGAAACTATACGTATAAGAATTATTTATCATTTTGCATTGGAAATAAATATTTTGAAAAATATTTTTAAATAGTTTTTATTACTTTTGGTTCTTTTATAGATGGACTCCGCAGCGATTTATCAGGCCCGATATGGTCTAGAGACTTGAAATTTCGAATTCGTACTTAGATCGCAGACATCTCGCCGCCAGTTAAGCTCCAGGTGTGACCCAATATTGATTAATTATATTATCTCATTCAAGCAAGATCAAACTATTTCTTCAACATGGAACGACAATGTCGGACAATGGGACCCGTTACTGGAGTTACGCACGAGCATGGAGCATCTCTACCAGAGAACAGAGACGTATATATACGACTCTGTATACTGTATATATGTATTCTCTGGTAGATCGTCGTATATACTACTCTATGGTTATGTCACGCTGTTCACTGTCAGCTGTCGCAATAGTCAGACGTTGATAATACTAATTTAAAATTTAATTTTGTGTTGTGGTAGACAAACAGTAATTTGTTATGGAATTGCTGTTGCTGGCAAACAGATATAAGTACATAAGTATAGTTCAAATCAAGAAAAGGAGATATAGCAATAGTACTCACCGGTACAGTTTAAATCTTAAATGCCTAATAAAAACTATTTTTATTTTTTTTCCAAAATTCCACTTGAATCTCGTTTTGCCATTTTTTTAGAAAATTTGGTCAATCATTATAAAGTTATATACCATTGTACAGAATTGATTATTTGCCAATTATCGTTATAATTTTTATTGATACAAGATTATTTGAACGTTTAAATGATTAATTTAAAAAGCTAAATGTGAATTATGAAAATTATTTTCGACAAGGTGAATGAATGTACAAATTTTGAGTTTATATAATGAACAAATATCAAATAAGGACCTAGGCTTATATAAAACTGTAGTTTCTTTGTAATTCAGATTGAATAATCACTTTATTCTGATTTTCAAAGGTTTCAGTAAAGATTTTGTTGCCGATTACCAAACTGAAATTAAATATCGATGTTTTAAATACGCTAAAGGGAAGTATATTGATTACAGTTTTTCAAACGTAAGTATTCCATTTTCTAAAAAAGAATTACAATATTAGATCTATGAATAATCCAAGAAATTCTACAGAATATTATTGAGTTTAGTATTATTTTTTAAATCAGTAGATTTTTTATAATTGAGTGTAAGCTTATGCCATTTTAACTAGTTGGAGATTTTGTTGAGATTATGATCACAAAACTTTAGATTTCTTGTAAATTACTTGCAATACAAATATTAGTTACTTTACCTTATTGGCTAATAACACACAGGGTATTGGAGAACCGTCCGGCAACTGAACCTTATAATCCAAATCAGACTTCCAATTGGCCACAGACTCAAATGTATTTCTACGTGTAACATCAAATACCACAAATGCCCCCACGGCTTCCTTATAATATACTCTTGTCATGTTACCATAACGTTCTTGGCCTGAAATAACAAATTAATAGATAAACTGCACTCAACGATGAAAGAAGAATTTTAAAAAATCCTATCAGTGCTTTACCATAATTGTGAATTTTATTCATTTTTTATTATTCTAAAAATGTAATAAGGGTGGACATAAGAGTCCATACTAAAAGAATTGTTTGTCATTCTTTGAAGAATATTATTTCATTAAATCTCTGATATTTTAAAATAACTTTTTTGATCGTAGAAGCTAAATGATATTGATTCAGTCAAGTTACTTCATGAATTGCTTCAGAAAACAAGAAATGTATATCTCATTAACTATAAATTCCTACATTTTTGTTTAAAATTTAGAACTCACCTGCAATATCCCAAAGTTGAAGTCTTATAAGAGTATTTTCATCCCAGTTTAATACTTTCAATGCAAAATCGACACCTATCGTGGCTCTGTAGTGTTGCGTAAAAAATCTGTGTACATATCTTTTGATTATTGATGTTTTTCCTGTTCCAAGATCTCCAATTACCAATATTTTATAGAGATGGTCTCGAGGCTTACTTTTTTGATTCGTATTGGACTACAACAAACGAAATATTTAGAAAATTAGGTATTAGCATTGAATAAATAGAATTTGAAGCAGAACAAATTCCGAATTTTTTTGTAAATTTCAAGTTGATTTTTGTTTACAAAGTCCTGTCAATTTTCTTCAATTCCGTCTTTGTAAACGTAAAATCGTGAATAAAATTCTCTAATAACTTTTTCAGGTGCTTATTGAATGGGGAAAAACACTACCAATCGTACTCCAGCTATAATATCTCCATATGTCGGTAGGTCATCTTTTAAGTTTTCTAAAGATTTGACTCGCTCTATTGACTGAGATGGAGCATGAGGAATTCTGTAAGAATGAGGCGATTCAACGGTAGCTGCTTTCTTAATTCTTTGCTTGGGTTGAGCTGAATGTGTTGACAAAGAGTCTTCAATAGTTTTCCTTTGTTCCTGTAAATCCGATTCGAATGACGACTTCATGAAACCCATAGCATCCTCACCCTCAGGTGTTTCTCCTTCAATTGGTGCCTCCAAGCTCCTTGGTTCATCCATAGAAACGATGTCACTTGATGACTTTGGGCTTATTCTTGCACCAGCAAATGATTTAGACTTTAATTTAATTCTTTTCAGAAGGTAATTTGATTTTTTCTTGTTGGATGACAACGATGTTGTCGGGTTTTCAGGATGAACAACGATTTTTTTCGGTGTAGCACAACCATTTTCTTCGTCTATCCTATTTAAATCACTTTTTTCACTGTCACTGTCCATTTTCATTTATTCTTATACAATGTAAGACAAAGACAAACAAAAACTGAAACCGTAATGAGGTGTGCAACTGAAGGATATTTGAATTTGATACTATTGCAAGACTTCTTTTTCACATCTACGTCGTAGAGCTTCGAATTACATGCATTTAAATATTCTATGGATTCCGCTTTCAGTCATGCATGATAGATCGATAAGTTAACTTTCATGATCAGCATCATACTCAATTAAAATATATGCTTGTATATTTCTTGGAAAGTTGCTCGAAATCCTTAACTAAGTTTTAAAAAATCACTTTTGAACTTTCCAAGTGCTCTAGCACAGAGATATTTGATTTTCTCAGAAAATATCAAATGAAGGTTGATATATATGTTTTTGATTTTAATGAAGATTCCATAATTTCCATGTTATATTCTAAAAAAATTCAAAGTAATTTTGTAGAGATTCTTCTTTGTATGGTGAAAGAATTATCAAAATTGGCACACGTCCTCGTATAAATTTCATCAATCAAATTTACTTATTTATTTTATCTTTTGTTTAAAAACTTAGTGCCTACCTAATATACTCATGTGAATGGATTTTTAATAGAATGAAACCCGTCTGACGTCAACATCATTTCTGTTTTTCTAAATATTCGAGATGAAAAATCACTTAGAACATTGTTGATGACGAAATTAGCTTTTACTAAATAAACATGTCTAATTATTCAAGGATGTCTAAACTTACTCCAATATTAATTTAGAGATTTCATTTGACTCAGCATACCCGAACATTTGGCGATATTTAGCTGAATATAGAGATGATATCTCACATCATTTTTTTATTTTGAAGTCATCGCGGTCATTGAACCTAAAGTATGCTAGCCCCATTAATTATATAAATTCAAGCAAATATTTTTGTTTCTTTCTAAAACGTTACAAATATTCTTTGGAAAAAATATGAGCACACATTAAGAAACATAAAAAATGAGCATATGGCAACTATGTTTCTCTCGTATCAAAGAAACGATAAACGTGAAAGTTTACAGGTAGTAAAATAGTTCAAATTTTCTCTAGTTTAAATGAAAAGCTGATTAAGCTCACCTCATTCACCATCATAAAATCAGCACAATGAAGCACTATTATAACCTCGACTGTCTTCCTAAATACAGAAACAACATTGTTTACAAAACTGTTGATAACACTGATAACACCAATATAATAATCATATCTCCCCTGTCACCTTTTACTGGCAATCGCACCAAATACAGCAAGGTTGTCGATTCTTTAGAAAGTCGTACAAGCACAGATAAAAGCAAGAGGCACACGATACCAGTGAAAAATGCCGAAAAGCACAATAATTAGGAAAACGAGTAGGTATAATAATGAAAAAAATCTAGTGTGTTCACTCACACGACTTTCCTACCGCTCGCCGGCAAATTCCAGTGAATAATAATAGCGGTAGTAAAGTAAAAATCCTCTGGTCAAATCATGCTACCACTTATTTTAAGACAAACAACAATGGTCATGTAAGATTTTTTCGCAAGATGAAACGTTTAGCCAGATCTGAAGAAACATGTGGAAAATATGAAATCTTATTCAAGCGTAACTTTTTTTGTGCTTTTTCTCAGAGAGAGCTGTATGTGGGTGGTTAAGGGCTCTCAGAAGAATACTTTAGGCAAGTTTAATCAAAATCCTTGGAGCCGTTTTCGCGCTACACTCTTGAGCAAATCACCTTTTTTTGGCTATAGCTCAGCACCCAGTGTATACAGGATTCTCATTCAGTGCCACCGTCGACTGGTATTGGTACAAAACAAAATACAAAAGAAAGCAATAAAATACACCGATACGTTCCCGAGATAATGCTGTCACAGACAGACGGGCAGCCAGACAGACAGACCAATTGTTGAAAATATGTTTATTAGACTTAAAAAACTCTGAAACGTCAACATTTGTGAAAATCTCGATACCGAAAATTTCACACAATCACAATACTTTCCTTATACAGCTACTATAGTAGCATAGGAAAGTAAAAAGAACCTTCACAATCCAATTGTATATACCTCCTAAGCCTAGGAAGTCGGTCAAAAATAAACAAATAATAAATATAAAACAATCTAATTGGAGATAATTACATTATTATCTTGAATAAACAAAAAAGAAATAAAATATCTTCCTGCTTCGAATGCCACTAACCATTTCTATTATAAAATACAGTTATGGTATTTAATATTTTACAATATCTACATATACCAATTAGATAAGACTTTTTTTTGCCTTGTACATATCAGTACTGAGAAGCATGTGGTTGTCTCAGAGCACTTTGTTGAAATTTCAGTAGAAAGTATTAAGTGATAACAAAGTAATTTCTATTCGGTAACTAGAACAATGTTCATACTTCCGTCGAAGTGGTTAAAACAGAAATATATAATAAATACTTCTTACAAAAAATAAGACTTATATACTTAAAACTTATAACCTTATAACTAATATAGTCGGTAATTTTTTTAAAATAAAAAATATTATATTGCATTCATTCTGTGATTCGAAAATATGGTGGAGGAAATCTTCAACTTTCCTAGTGCACTGCTGTAACGCGAAAACTCTTGTTTTTTTTCTAAATGTTCAATTTAAACCTTGCTGGATTTGACCTGTTCACCAAAACGTTGTTCTCTCAAACTCTCAACTCCCTTATGCGGTGGTTATCAGGGGGAAAGAAATGTACCTATTTTAATTTTTGTTTGTTTTTTTTAATTGTATACCTCCTCCGTTTTTCAAAGGTCAAAAAAGAATGGTCAATTCTGTAAATAAAATATAATGGTTATTTATAAAGTGCTATAAGTTCAAAGGTTAAGGAGTTCGCCCTATTTTTTAAATACTTTAAATACTAGATTAAAATTTCTGTGGTCTCAGATTTAACAAAATTAAGTTGGGACTGATAAATATATTCACAGAGAAAACTTCTTAATAAATATTAATGCATATAAATATGTTAATTAAAATTGCATATTTTAATCCTAACTCTGGAGTTAGCATTTTTTTATTTACAGTTTCTTAGACAATTTAAAAATGGGACACTTCGTAGACCAATCATACCTACATTAAATAAAAATTAGTTTAAGAGAGACAATAGTTACCTAGGTTGCCAAAGGTGTCGATGAACATTATTAATTGTAAAGATTACATAATACACAAAGTCATTTGGTATCGTATACGTGCAATAGTCTCGTCATCGGCCATTACGACTATTACTAAGAATAAATTATGACTTAATAACGATTAAGGCAACGAAATGTCCTACTTAAGATACTACCGCCAATATTTTCACTTTCACTCTTTAGTAGTTAGGTATAGTTCTGTTCCGTCAAGTTGTTGTTCAAGTGGTATATTTCGTTCTGGTGTTCAGTGCCTCACATCTTTTTACAAAGTATTTCTAGGACAAAACCATCATATTATCAAAGATGAACAAGTGCCAATTGTTGTTAATAATCTTTTTAGTGTTTCAACTCTCGTCATTCTTTGACAAACCAATTGGTGTGATAGCTCAAGAGCCCGCATTTGAACTACCAGTTGAATTGGTTGGATTTCCTGTGATAATTGTTGCTGTGAGGTTGTCCAATTTTGTGAAAAAATTGGCCTACTCCCTTAATCCTAGTAAGATAAATTCATCTTGAATATTTATATCAGGATTTCGTTTTATGTACCTACCAGAGTCTAATCCTAGACCTAATTCGATTGAGCTTGTATTCCTAAATGCTACATAACTACCTATATATCTGAGAACTTACATTTATAACTGGAATATTTTCATGAGTTCTGCAATAGGATACGAAAGAAAATAAATAAAAGTTACTCATTAAAAGTTATCTGCATATAATATTAGAATACAAGGTTGTGGTTATTGTAATAAATAGGTTTATTGATACATTTAATTTGATATTATAACGTAGACACTTGCAAAACAAATCAGTGGATTTTTCTACATATCTGTTTGCCATCTAATCCGAATTAGTACTTATTTACAGCATTTGCTATGTGAATTATTTTTCTAAAGATTATAATACATACTAGCTACTACCATAATGATACATATTACAGCTAGATCTACATAAACCGAGTTGACTCAAATTTTATATTACTACAAACTTTGAAGATGTGGTCTAGTTAATCCGTTAAATCTATAAGCAGATGGAGATTTATCTGCATTGATTAATTACAATATGACCCCAATTGTCAAAGTTATCTACCTAATCAACATCATGAGCACTGAGCAAATTTTACTATCGTTGATACCTAGGTCAAAAATTAAAATATTTGCCTAGGTCATGTTCATGATACAAGAAACAATTCTTGTATCATGAGTCATGTTCAGGAACCAGAAAGCCATTTGATCTAAGCTAGATTGAATTTTAAATTAAATGGAATGGATATCTCAAAACTTGAAATAATTTAAGTTATCGTATTTATTTATATGGATTTTAATGAATCAAAATTTATTTCGTTCTAACAATGAAAAGTTTTTAAATAATATCTATCGAAATTCTTGTTAATACCATCCCTATATTTTGGTATGTCCACTCATACGATTTGTTTACTGATTTCATGCACATTCAACTAAGGTTATTCATGTTTTCCTAATTCTGTAAACTGCAGCACTATTCTGATACAGGATACAAGATTTTCTGGAAATCAGTATACTAAAAAAATATATCTTGATGTTATATCTATCTTCTTTGCTTATACGATTAATCGTTAAAGAATTCATAAATATGAATTATAATTGAGAAATTCATCTTCTCCTTCTATTAGGCACGGCTTTCGCACATATGAATACGAATATGAAAATCGTCCAATATACTCCTGCGACCAATGCAGTATATAGTATATTGAGTATGAAAAAAGTATGGTTTACTGGTTGAGGTTAATATTGTCCGAATTAGACAAAATAGATATTTACTAAAAGTACTACAAAATGTATCAGATAGAATCACTTTATATCCTGCAAAAGTTAGTAAAAGTAGGTATACCTACCTAATTCTTACCGGATGCTGTCACTAAATCAATTTTTACGCGAGTGCTGAAAGTACACTACTCTTAAGTGTCATAAAAAAGCATTTAAGAACCTGCCGTAAGTAGAAAAACGTTTACAGACATTTGAACAAAAAAATGTTTTATAGTCTTAAGGGACTCTAAAATGAACTTTGTTGAGAACAGACCATTCATAGGATTCAGACCAGGTTAAAATTTGATTGGTTGATTTCAAATATTAGACCTGTGGATTGCCGAATCCTAGGTCAAAATATAAATCAGTTAGCAATCGCAAATTGAAATGTTCTGGTGAATGGACATCATGGACATATTTTCACGAATAGGATGCCCTTTTTACAGTTTAGGATTCTACTGAATGCAATTTATAAAAATGTTGATCTCATAACTTCTTAGAGTGACCTTGTTTTATATGTGATTAACTCAAATCATGGGCAATCAAGACACAAACATTATTATATTTCTCACTTTACGATCTTATCTAACAGACTTTTATTCTGAATGCGTACTATGCAAAAACATTCCAAACCTATTGGGCAGTGTTTTCTGATCTAAGATTCAGCACTTTGGTCTGAAATCTACGAATCAACTTTACATAGGTACCGAATGCTATACCAGAATGTTCAAATGCATCTGGCAGCTCTAAGAAACTAAAAACTGTAGGTACATATAAGTAGATAACGGTGAATTTTAAATTAAACAAAATCTGGTTTCCAGATGTTGAGCATGTAATTTTGGTTTTCAAGTTATCAAAAATAAACAATAACTAGTCTTATTTAGAAATATACCTAGTATCCGTCATTTTGAAACAGTTGATTAATTTAATTTTCTCTTGCCTTGAACCTATTGATTGAGATTTAAAATTTTACATTTGCAGAGACATACACCAGCTCCAGAACAAAAAGAGAATTGGCTTCAGATGAACTGCTCAACATGTTGGAAGCTGAGAAGAAATTGATTTCAGAGTTTGGTGAGAACGTTTGCATCTATCCAAAAGTATGTTTGTATCATGCTGAAAAAGCTGGAAAATCTAGGGGACAGAAGGAAGTAAACGTGGATTGGAATGAAATTTTCAGGTGAGTAAAATATGTACATGTGTATCTACATATTAATAAAATTGAGAGAGAGTCTGTCAGTTGTTTTTTTCGGGTTAGGTAATATCCAAAATGGTTGAACCGATTCGGACGAGACATTTATTAATATGAAAGAAACCATTCAAAGAATAACATAGTTTTACATCGTCAGAGAAGAATAACTTCCAAGCTTCTTAACAAAATATATGTCAAAATATAAAGGCTTCATTGACGGTGTATTGTATAATTTTTATGTTATGTGACACTACGCACCACGCCGTTTCCAGCTCACAATTTTTTTTTAAGATTTACGAGGTTTCTTACTACTCATTATTATTGAAATAGAGAGTTTCATTGTTTGTTGTATGGGGTCTGCTGGTTTTATATATTTTTCATTCTGACTAAATTTTAGAGAAGAGGATGTATACCATTTGTTTTATGCTTCACTACGTATTTATATATTTTTTTTCGAATATTCTCGCTATTTTATGGAGGAGGACTTTAGGAAGTTTAACAGTTGAATATATATTAATATATATAATATAGTTGACCGAAGTATTCCTACAATTCTATTTTTGTTATTTTTTCTCTTCGAACGTTTGGCGTAGTAAACGTGCTCCGATTTTGATGATTTTTTTCATTTGAAAGGTGACTGCTGAAAGATGGTTCCGAAAAAACAATTCAAGAAATCCAAAATGTTCTTTACCCGAAAAATATTTCTCAAAAGGAGTTTCCGAGTTAGAGTACCTACTTACCAAGAAAGTGCAAGGCTATTGCCGCTATATTTGGATGTCACTGAATATAAATGAACGTTCAACGATTTTAATGACTACAGAAAATTATTTGTTTGTGCGCACTAAAAATAAAAAAACTAGATTAATAAATAAAGTTAGTATGTACTCAATCGTCACCACACAGCTCAAACTACTGAAGCTAGAAACATCGAATTATTCCTTATATCATATTACACCTAGCTCAAGAATCACCTATATGAGATTTCATACAATCAGTAAAATTTAGATATATCTTTGACAAGATTCACACCTCTTGATTTTGGACGAAAATTTGAACTAAAAGGCTCATGTGACTCACTAAATTGCAAATTAAACAGGCAGCCTTTGTATAAGAAATTTCAAATCCCTCTTAAATTTAAAACAACTTATATTTGTTGATAATGCCTATATATGGGATCTAGGTTACATTCTTGCATATATTTTTGCGGTAGTTCTCCTGCTTTTAGTCAAATTTTTGTTAAAAAAAAGGTAATAAGAAGCATCCTGGGTGTTGGGCAAACGAATCATGCGATTCGATGCTTAAAAAATTGTGGCCCTAGGAGGCAAATTTATTTATGTAAATTTGTATTTTTGAATAAGCAGGAATTCCCATACAATTCAGATATTAGCTATCATCTTACACGAGTAAGAGATTCGAAATCTTCGAGCGGTCAAGTGTAGACTCGATAAAAATTCTCTTAAGAAATGTTTAAGACATTAAACATTTTCTGGAGCACGCAGAGTTTCATAATTTAAATGAATTTTACCGCTCCTATTTCTTTTGAAAAATATATACAATTTTTTTTATTTATCATTATTCTATTTCTATCTTGTCTCAGTGACCTTAAATGCAACAAATAAATAACATTTCCATTTAATTTTCTAGCAACTACAAATCTACGAATGAAAAACAGAAAGAGTTCTACCTGCTTAGCGTTTTCCTTGGAGACTTCATTGCATCACCTAAGTTCTGCAACCAGCTAGTCAAACGAGGACGTGTATGTGTTGAATGATAATAGTTGTCAACTCGAATGAGTGCCATTTCTTAGAGATATTTTTGTGTATATGTATATATAATTATAAGATTATTGTAGTAGTGATTGAAGAAAAATAATGATTGCTATATGTGTAATTTTGTTGCAATGACAGTAAGTAATAACACACGCATGATTCCAAGTTTAAGAGTCTTGGCTGAGTAATTAGTAAGACTGCATTATTAACTTTATTTTTTGTCTAGAATAAAAACTCAACAGGGAACTTACTTTACTTTGGCGTGTTCAGATCCTAATCGCAATCATAATTATTTAGCCACGCCCAAGACATTGTGTCTAGCAAGCTATAAAAAATCCTCGAGGAAGCAAGAAGTTGGGCAGTACTTTCAATTTAGGAGATGTTCCGTAGTTTGTTTCATCCTACAATCATATTTATTGTCGGTTTCTTCGATAATACCCCATTTCGCTAGATGCGTCTTTACAGGGCAACTTCTTTTTGAGGCGTTTGAGAGATCTTCAAGTTTTCCAGACTATGGCGGTCGCCTGATGGTGGTTCTAGACTTGTAGATGTCCGGTAGTTCCATAGGGACTGCTGAGAAAGCGTTTGCGTGATTTCAGCCTTCTGGCTATTATAGCTCTGGAGCTTCAAAGATAGGGTGGGGATTATCGAATATTTACTCGATTTTTACAGAAAAAATTCTAGATCAGTAAACCAAGAATCAATATCACTGTATTGTATATGAGGAAATATTTTTATTGATGCATGGCTAACTTGAGTGTTAGCATTTGGTTAAAGAAAATGGGAAAATATGGTATAGCTGGCTCAACGTTTGGATGGATTCGGTCATATTTCAGGGGAAAAACACAGCTAGTAGCTACTAACGAGGTTTCCATAAGATCTAAACCTCTCGAATTGAAATTGGGAGTTCCACAGGGAAGTATTGCTGGCTCTATATTTTCATTATATACATAAATGACATCTTTGAGAATTCACAATGGAACACAAATGGAGTGAGTATAGTAAATTATGCAGATGACTCAAATCTCCTACTAATAAAGTCTTTGTGGTCAGACTTAAGACGGCTACAGAGAGTATTTTGCTGCAAAACGAAGAATACTCTTTATCAGGATGTGCTAAATTCCTCGGCCTTCAAGTAGATGAAGAACTAGACGGGTACATACAACAGCTTTGTAGGCAGGACCTTCAGTCTACGCTCTGAGGATTATCTCAAAGTACTTATGTTGAGTCCACAACGCTAACAACTGCATATTATGGAACAATTGAATCACGATTGAGATTTGGTATAACTCTCCATGGCAGTGGAAATATCTCTTCTTTATTTGTCCTACAGAAAAAGGCAACCAGGATAATGGGTAACCTAAAGTTCTGGGAATCATGTCGAGCCAGTTTCAGACAAAACGGTATATTAACGATTTATGGGATATAAATTTAGGAATGCCTCTTCGTAAGAATCAAGAATAGTTCAGCAATTATAAGAATCTCAAGGCAGAACCTCATTTTACAATCTTCCTAGATTGGTAAAACTTTTTAATAGTCTACCTGAAGAAATATAGAGGGAGAGCAAATTTGAAGTATTCAAGAGAAAAAAAAACTCCAAACCTAGAGCTAATGCTAATGATTTTATGTTTTTTTTTATTTGACACTATTTCATTTCCTTTGATATCAGTAACGTGTTATTGTTACCTTTGATTTGGAATAAAGACAGTTTGTTGTTGTTGTTGTAGCAGATTTTGCGAGGCTGACCCTAAGTGTTACCGTTATTTGAAAATATTCCTTTGGATAAACAATCAGAAATCACGGAATCTTGAAATGAGTTGAAGCAAAATTTCGGTAATGTAGATAAAATCATCAGCCAGGCAGACGGTTATTTCTCGTAGACATACAAATTGTTAGGACCAATTTCATAATCAAATTTAATCTCATTAATATGAATCCAACATTGAAAATTTCATAAATTTTTTGATTGGACAAATAATTTAAAATGACTTTAAAAGAACGAAAGATAACGTGACTGACGTTGTAAAAGTTATTAAAAAATGCACTATTTGCATTCCGTCATGAAGATATGAGTTACACAAATTGAAGAATATTCAATAACGATTTTATTTTGAAGTAGAAATTACAGGACTCAACAAAAATAGAACAATTATCGAAAGTTAAGTAAAAAAAACTATATAAAGATACACACATACAAGGAGTTATGTGAATAGGATATTTTAAACTATAAAAGACACAATGCCCGAACGGATCTTTATAAAAACCAGTCAATGAGCATCAATGAGATAGGAGATTGAAGCTGTTATTTGATGATTAAGGGAGCGTTAAGATTCAAGACTTGAGAAGAATAGCTATTAATCAAACGAAACGAAAGAAATTATTCACAAATATACCTATATAAGTTTTGATCGTATTGATTTATTGAATATCGAAATTTCTTCTGTGCTCTAGGCCTTCATGATCTCTAGAATCGATTAAATATAAAACTGTTATCGATTGGATTGTATTATTTTAGCCAGGCTATTTCTACCTTGTTCAACGGAGCTGTATTCTTTCACTTACCATAAATATGGACCCACTCTAAACATATTCAAAGAAAACGGTTCATTGCATTCCTTTCACAATTTCGTAGAATCAACAAAATCGGCTGTAGTAAAAGTGTATAAAATTACTTTACGTTTCCTATACATTAGTCATTATTTGTTGGTGGAATTAGTCATTAGAATACTTTCGGTAACCAAATCATTTTTTCATTCGATTTTTATTACTTAAATACTACTGACATTAAACGAATCATAATAGTTGACCTCCAGATTTTTGAGTAAGGAAAGAGAAGGAAATCCTTAATTTAATAGTTCGAATTTTAAGTATTAGATTTTGGTTAGTGTTTTATAACTCCAGTCACGCCTGCGTACAGACGGTACTTGGTATTCAAGTTTATTGAAAACCAAATAAAAGTTGTACCTATCCATTCAGTCTTCCCTTTCTGTAATAAAACAACCATAAAAACAGCATTTTAGATTTTTATATATAATTTACGTTATCGATGAAAAATACCAAATAAATAATTCGGTTAATATATTCAATTTTGCAAGATGAAACTAGTGTTCTGGGCTCAATTTGGTGGAGGACAAAAATCCTGAGTTGGAGATGCATCACCATCCTTTTCTGCCACCGAATTCCCCGATTCAGGGTTTTGACTTTCATATGAATCACCTGAGATGTTGCCACAATCTCCTTGACCTGATGCATCGTTATCCATGTCAACATCATTTATGTATGACTCATCTAGAATGAAGAATTATAAATATATTTCTTTCATCAGAATGTTCCCAACATTTCTAAAAGTATGGCGAGTACCATACTCTGGGCTAATATTAGAGAATTTCCCCAAGGCGAAGATTAGATTTGTAATCATTTTCCTAAAGCTTCGATATACATATATACATATAGCTTTAAATTGTAAGGAACAAAATAGTAGTGATAAATCTCAAAAATTACTTATAAGAAAAAAATTTCTACAAAAAGTGTGTTTATTCCACTCACATGATCTTCCTCCAACGTTCTCAAGCATATTTCATCATTAATCTGTACCATTAATATTTTATTAACGTATCAAGACAGACAACAATAGTCGTATTGAATTTTTCTGTAACCGAACCGATAGCCAATATATGAATAAGCTGGCAAAAAATACCATAATTTATTTGAGCAGCCATTTTCAGTTTTTTCAGTTAGGACTCCACTGTCCATCTGTCTATCAGCAGGCTATATCTTATGAACCGTAATAGGTGACATTTGAGTTGATTACTGAATGTGTATATCTAGTTTGAATAAAACAATAGCGTATTTCGATTACCGCAACAAATATAAAGTCCATGCATGCTTTTGTCGTGAATAGTGAATAGATATTCGGCTCGAGAGGTTAGGCTTTCAAAAGTATAAGACGAGTTTCATCAAAATCTCTAACAAAACAAGTTTTTCGACTATAAACAGCAACTAGTGCAATGGGAGTACCAATTTTATACCACAGGCTAGTGTTATCAGTACCCTACAGACAGACAGACAAGCCAATGGCTAGAAATATGTTTTTTGGATTCTGGGGCCAACAACGATTTTACAGCATTACAATAATTTCCTAAGATAGCGGAATAAAGATTCCGTTTTTTCCATTTCATATAAAAAACGCTGGGAATGGTTACAGCGAAGTAGTAAAAGAACGTGTTTTGATTGTAGTGTAAAACCGACTCTAAGGAGCTTTTCTTAACTATTCGCATCAAAGCCCTTGAACATCCTCTAAAAAGACGCATCTCTGGGTATAATGTGTTGAAAGATTTTTCTACTAAAATTCATCTCAATGGAAATTATTGCTGCGCCCGTTTAGGCTAAGACTGTTATCAAAACCTAAATATCTGAAGAATTGTAAATTCTTTTTTAATTACAAAAAAATATAGCTCTCTTAAAATGATCATTGTCTATGTCTATTTCTGATATAACGTAAGACTTACATCAAAAAATGTACCTATCGAAGATTCGCTATATTTTTATAAGTGTGGTTCAAAATTTTAAAATGTTCATTTAAAAAAATATTATAATTATACTCTTCCTATCTGTCGTAGAGCCAAAGTTACCTGCGCTCTGAAGCAGTGGAATTTTGTATCAAAAATTATTGTGCTCTCTTATTAACCAAGTCGATGTTAGAAGTTCCTGAACCATTTACAGAATCAGAGTCGTTATGTTGTCACAATTTTCAGTTTTTTAGAAATACTTTCATATATAAGAGCAAACTTCTGAATGTTTAAAATATAATTTACCAACCAGTGAAATCGATATTGTTCGATCTGGCTTCGTAAGCCTCAATCAAATGTTCAGGTTCGCTCAAGTCACTTTCGCTGCTATTACTGCTACTGCTACCACTACTGTTCGTGCTTGATAACACTACATTAATCGAAGTATTAAGAATATTGGGGCTGCTTATGGAGACGCCGACACCTCCCGCCAATATTGGAGGCAGGGGTATACCGGATTCATCATAATCCACAGTGCTGCCCATAGTGCCACCACAAGAAGAGTTTGCATGGGATTTTTCCATACTGCTAACCTTAAACAAGTAGTACTATGGATCAATTACTTGGCACTAGATCACGTTGGTAGATTATGTAGCAGAATGTCATCATTAGGGACCTTAGACATTGTCACCAAGTTGAATTAGCATAATGAATTTAATTAAATGCATGATTGAATCAAGCATACGAAACATTAGTTTTACGTTAATTTTAAACGGTAAAATACGTTTTGTGTCATTAGCATATAATATTATGTATTGTGTGACATTGATTTCAACAAACAATTGGCACTTACTTCGAAATAAGATAGCTTAGGTTAGCTGTGCCATAACATTGAATATACCTAATTGTCGTGCATTGTTGACTTTTATTTGTTGTATCCTTGGGGCGAGAGTGGCTTGTAGCGAATGTAAGCAAATGTGTGTAACTTTGAAATTAATTATTTATTATTAATAATTATTGAACATAAAAATATTGAGATAGAAGTTAAACCCATGCGGCGGAATTTACAGACTGGACCTAATGATTGGACGATCCCTCCTGAACAACGCGCTGGGAACGATGGGCTCTGAAGGACGCGAGACTGCATTCTTAGCTTAAAGCGCACTATAGCACAATGTTATGCGCGTATCTCATTCATAGGATTTTTATACCGCGTGTCCATGGACAGACAGTCCCAGTGAGCAGACTGTAGTCTGTAACCTGTCTCGATGGCTTTGCATGTGCAGGTGAATGACTAATTAATTGCTTTCACTAGGTAAATGCAGTTTCCTTCAACTTACGATATGTAGTTGAAATTACAATGTGTAGGACTGTAGTACAAAGAATGCGAGAAGAAATTGCCAAAAGATACCTGGGTTCTTATAGATGAATTGGAGGTTGAGCTACACATCGAGTTAGCACCAGATAGAACTTGCGCGATGCAAGAACAATCAGCAACAGTATTACAGTTTGATGTACGACGACTTGTTGATGCTTCACACGGTGTCTCTTGCTGTTCTTGTCGTTCTTGCTCGACCAAAGGCATAGACACCGATTTCTCTGGTATATTATGGCAGGACGCTGTAGGACTGGTAGCCACATCATTTGTTATTCCTTTTTTATCAATAAATCAAGTTAATGAATTTGCTTTTCGAAATATTCCATCAATCATCACTTTCCAAGTTATTAACAAGTAGTAGCGTCTAAAATGGGCTTACCCTTACCAAAAGGAACGGATATGGACCGGATGGTACAACATTCTATCGCTGATGATGTAGCTTCATTACTAGTTTTTGCCGATTGGGATTTGTCTTTTGATTCATTACTTTGGCTGACATATTGATTTTGCATAGTTTGCAATTGATTGATGTACCATTGCTGATCTCGACATTTCTGATAATAGGTTGGAGCCCGAACTTGAAATCTAAAAATTTGTTTCTTATAGTATGAGCAGAAAAGTAAAAAGTCAAGTAAAAAGTTAAATCTCAAAACAGGTCGATTTTTAATTTTTGACCAACTTTTTTTATGGCTGTTCACGCGTTTCGTATACTTAACGTACTTACTTCAATTTAGACGATTTTGGTGTCATTTGAATGAGGAGAGTTGAAAAATGGTCCTCTATTTAAAAAAACTCAAATCCGAAATCTCCTTCCTTCCAAACACCGCTCCCAAAGGGGGTGGAGGGGTCAATTTTTCTCAAAAATTGAAAATCTGAGACGGCAGAATTAAAGATGGGACCATATCCGGAAACGTTTAAATTATTTTTTTAAGTTACGGTTTTCGAGTTTCAGCAATGGCAAAGTCTGAAATATGTGGTAGGTATGTGTATTTCCGCTATGTGGAAGGGGCAATTTTGATCAAAAACTGAAAATATGAGACGCCCAAATTAAAGAAGAGATTATATGCCGCAATAATTAAATTGAACATTTTTTCACGGTTTTCGAGTCACAGCAAGTATGCGTATCTGCGCCGCGATGTTTTGAGATCTCTGAATAATAAATAACAAATACAAGCTAAGCCTATACATGGGTAACAGGATAAGTACAATGTTCTTTGGTATTAGTGAACGTTCAACAAATTTCATGACTAATATTCCACTCAAAAGTGTGAAATAAATATTTTTTACAAAAAATTGGACCGACTTTATTAGTTGGTGAACTGAAAAATTCTAAATAATAATAATTTAATTGGTGCTGGTAATTTTGGAATGTTGCCGTTGTAGTTTGTTGTAGGCACCAACCAATTATTGGATTTGTTTTTTATTTTTATTCTGTTTGACAATTTAAAAAAAAATATAATAAAAAAATGCGGTGTCCATGAATCGACTAGGCAGTTGAAATATTTGTAAGAGGGGTACCTACTTTAACCACTATACCATCACTTCATTTGACTTGACTATGCGATATGTCTTCGATAACAATAAACGTCTGGTCGACGTAAATTTCCTTTGTTTAATTGAATGTATTTTTAAGACATATTACTTATAAATTAACTTTAGCTTTCTGCACTCCTGCATATGAACTTCGACCATGCCAAATCAGATATTCGTCCGTAAACTCCATATGCATTAAAAAAAGAAAAATGGGACTCTGACTCGCACACGAAGGGTTGCGTACCATCGTACAAGAACTGTCTTCCTTTTACGGTTCAAAGGATACAACAGCTATTATAAGATAATGTAAAAACAAAAATAAATTTTTAGCTTTAATTTATTTTCATTATTTATTATTTTACCAGCCATAGTATTACCAAAGACTATCTAAGGATAGTTTTTACCTATTATGGTTCAAGAGATACCTATAGTGATTGAAAAGGGCTTGCAAAAAAAGCATTTTACCTTAATACGAGAGTATCTAGACCGATATTGAGATATCCTTCACTTGCTAGTAAATCTAGTCTAAAGAACCTATTATAACCCCAACATTCGCCTACTTCAAAATCCGATGCAAACTCTCGTACAATATTTTTGGTTGCATCTCTACTTGTCTGGTGTACCATTTCAACTCTATGGAAGTTAATAATGTAAAATGTTCAGTATATCTGAAATTATCATCATATTATCGTCATAATTGAGAAAGTTGAAATACCTGTATTCGTATTTCGAAGTCTCTGGGTATCCAGCACTGAGCTCCAAGAATACAGATAGATAATTACCTCTTACAACTCCATTACCTTCAGGATAAACTTTCAATCTCCATATCAAGCCGTTGCTTTGTAATGGATTTGAATATACAGGATCAGATTTCCTTTGCAGCTGGGAAAAGTTCTGTATGATAAATGTACTACTATCGTAAGCAGGTATAATCTCACTAAAAATACAAAGTGATAATTTTTTTATTTCAATGCGTTCAAACTGAAATTATCTCATGTTTCTGATTACAGGTTCTTAATTTACTTGTAATGTTATACAGGCAATATCCAAGAGACGAACAACAATGGTAAATGGATAAATAAAATTCAATTAAATGTATCAGCGTCTACATTTTCTGCTTGATTTACCTATGGAAGTCAGCTGGCACTGGTGCTGTGACAAAACTAGTCATAGGCTTCTTGCGAACGCTATTTATCATTCTGGATAGCTCACCACTTTTGCTGATTAATTCTGAACGAGTCGAAGTGTGCAGTTCATGTTCAATTTCATGGAGGAGATGTTCAAGTTGTTCTGTTTCCTACAAATATTTTTTAAGTATATATAAAAGATCATCTTCAATGGTAAAACTTTAAATTTATTCTTCTTCATCATAGAAATTTTACTGACTTGAGTGAGAGAATCTTTCTGTCCCATAAGTGTTAGTAATTTCGTCTTCAACATTGAATCAAGTCTAGATATCATCAGCTCAACTGCATTTCTGATCTCTCTTACTCGTTCATCATTTGCCGTACGTACTGATTCGACATTTCTTTCTACTTCTTGAACTATACTGATCAGTTCCATCAAACGTCTTCTTAGTTGAGCCACTTCATCCTAATATAAATTAGATAAAGATATAGAACATATAATATATATACGAATGTACTGTTTCCGTCAAAAGTAAAATCGAAAGAGGCGAACTTTTTCTTCTTAGATATGTCGTATTATTAGTAGTAGATATCCCTCGTTTCGTGAAAAGCCTAGGCATTTTGTGAAACGCTCGCTATATGTCGTGACTTTTCACCAAATGCCTATCACTTACCGTCGCATAGTGAAATTATATTCTCTCCACAATCTGCCTTATTTGAGAAGTGGGTGTTTCGCCAAAAAGGTGGTATATAGTCCTTGGGCAGAGACCTAAACTAAGCAATCGAAAACCGAATGAGGTATTTTTCTTCTAAACCTTTCCTTTGAATTTAGGGCTCTGGACACCATCTATACCCTGAAGAAGTTGTCAGACAATACTATCGGAAATGGTACTGGATAACTATCTAGTAGTAACATTGCAAAATGATTCCGTCATAGTTATTTATTACCGTCAAGTTTTGAGAATTGTTTGGTAAAATTAAAATATTTATTTTTGTAGCATTGTCAATGTCGACAAATTTTTCAAAGCATAGATGCTTTCCGAAGCCGTAAAGTTAATGGAAAAGTCTTGAAGGAAAACGCCACATTGCTCCGAGTTTTCGCGAATAAAAGAGTTGTCCTACCCAACATAATGAAGCGATAAACGAAGACTCAAAAGAGCAGTTTTCAATGAATAATTTTAGATTTGGGTCCAGGGACTAATAGGTATTACGGCAGATTATAGTTTGTTCAGAAATGATGCCACATGCAACGCTCGTGACATTTGCCGAATTTTGATTTAACATGTGAGAAACAGAAAAAATTGAGACTTATTTGATAAAATTCGTCGTTTAGAGTAATTTCTCCACAATATACCTACCGTTAAGTGTAACGTATTTCGTGAAAAGCCGCGGCATATAGCGAATAATATTTCTTTACACTATATGGTGGCATTTCTTGAAATGACTAGACTATAAGCCTACGATAGATGTCAACAGAACAGAAAAACTTACTTTTATTTGGGTCACATGCTGGTCGTAAACCTCATCTAAAGGCTTGAAATTGTGACCTGAATGAGTACCTCCCCAAAGAGCGCATTGATGGCAGATACAGCAGCCGCAGGTCCAACAAAACACTGACAGTTTCTCTTCTTGATGTATCGAACAGGTATCCCTATCAATGCCAGATTTGTGACTGGAATGAATGCCGACAGACTGAAGACAATCCAATTGTTGTGTAACCTCTTCGACCCAACGGCAGTTGACTAGCTCATGTAAATGTAACGATGCTCTTACATGGAAATATTATTTTTTTATCAAAACTATCATTTTTTTCAGTAAAGAAATCGTGATTATTCAATTGAACTTCTTCATAAGTTCGATTGTGACTAATCTTTGCAAAACGCGGCAATGCTACCCAGGCACACATGTTTCAATGTCTACGTGGGATACACTCTGACATATGATCTATTTAAGGCGGCTTCGCAGGGTATCTATCCAAAATTAAGGGCATAAACGAGTAAATATTAAATACTAGATACAACCTTAGCACTCGCTGATGAAAGATTCTAGGGGTTTTCTTCTTGTGTGAGTGCCGTACTCGTATTCGAGCGTTGGCAACTTCTCTGCCATAAAAGTGTAACAGGGGGACCTACAGTTTAATGTGGATTTCGAACCACCAATATGTCTCAAGACAAATCTCAAGGCACACCATTCCAAAGAGCTGTACTAGGGAAATATATTCTCTCGCTGGTTTCCCGTTGCCTTGCGAGAGCAGGACAACGGTCACTCGTCAAAACCGTTCCCATCGTATTGTTTGTGCTGCTTAACTTCGATGATCGAATTCTGTCAGTGTTAGCCCGCAGCTACGCGGGGTTTGGAGAGATTTAATAATATTTTTGATTTTTCTTATAAAATGTTCAGCTTGAATGAAAGGAAATCTTACTAAAACTAAACTAAAAATAAAGGTTTTTCAGCTTTTTATCATTATAATACGCCTTGACAGGATGGACAAGTATATGCCTAGAAGAAAACATCGTTTTTCGGCTGTTGTCTAGTAACTGTAGTAGTAAAGTGTTATGCCTATCTTGTACCACAGACGAGCGATGTTTATACCGAACAAAACAAAAAAAAATTTAAAATTAGTTTTCAGAACTAGTCTAGTAAGGAAATTATTGTAATCGTGTAATCGTTTTCATCAGATGTTTACGTTTCAGAGCCCAAAAAATATATTATCAGCAATTGTTATGTCTATCTGTCGTTTTTTTATGCCAAATTTATCTCGGAAATGAATGGAAAAATTTGGTTTCTTTTTGTTTTGTTTTGTAGTGTATCGATATCGCTTGCCGGTGACACAGATTGGGCCTCCCGTTCGCATTTGTTACTAGGCAATAGCCGAAAAACGCGCTATGCTCAAGAATGTGGCTAAAAACTGGCTGTAACGATTTTGATGAAACTCTAAAACATTACCTGCAATAACGCGTATCTTGAGAACAAGCAAGAAAAAAAATGCTCAAATGAACTGTCAAATGTTCTAAATTTTATTCATATTCTGGCTAAATACTTCCTCCTACGTTAAAATGGAATTTGGTCATTGTTGTTTATCTTGCAACGCTGAAAGAAATGAAAGGTGAGACGATTTTTATATCCGATAGAATCTGTTTGAGAGCAGTAGGAAAGTCGTATGAGTCGACACACCAGATTTTTTTGAACTGTTAAAGGTTAATTTCAGCTCATATATCTCATGAGCATGGTTTAAGAAGTACGATTAGTCCAAAAAGCTTGAGTATATATACACGAGAGTTCTACATGCTCTGTCCCCTCAACAGTTTGGTAAAGGTGAAATAAGTGCAGAATACTGTAATGAACTTGTACGAGTGTAAGGCATACTTCTATTGGTCACCGATACACGCCAAGGTCACGATTATATCTCAAAGCATCTAGTGAGTTCGCGCTGTTTTTGGAATGTTCGTGGCGTTGGAGGATGTCGGTAGAAGATTCGAGATGGAGAGGCTTCTCTATAAGTATATTGGAGAGGATTTGATGCGGAGCTCAGTCAGTCAGTCAGTCAGTCCGGTACCGTAGTTGAGTGAGTACGGTAAATACGTTGGAGACCGGTAATGCGTTGAAGACTGGCGGTACGGTGGTGACCGGCGGTATGGTGTAGTCTGTCGAGACCGGCAGTACGATGGAGACCAGAGTAGGTGGAGAACAGGAGTACGGTTCAGTCTGGTGTAGTTGGATCCCTAGTAGGGGGTCACCAACAACATAAATAAATAACGCTCGGTTGTAAGTAGTTTAAATAATGAATATAAATTGTATATAGTAGTCGATAGTGTAGTGTGAGATATATAAATAGTGCAAATAAATATTCCGTGATATTCTAGTATGTAAATAAATAATCATGACTATAAATTAATCCCAATCATTTCAATATACCCATTACAATACATTTAAGCTTGAAAGGGCATCTGTAGGAAATCAACACGTTGGCAATTGCACATTCATGCATGTGTTATTGATATAGACATGAACACTTCCTACCTGCAATGTGGGCATTGTGACCTTTGCTCTGTAAGCCATCTTCGAATGCAAATATAGCAACACAACTTGGAGCAGTGTGGGCAGAGATGAGCATCTCTCAATTTTTCCATGCAAATAAAACATCGAAATACTTCATTGAGCGTTGATTCAGAAGTTGTGTTAAAACATTCCATGATTTTGTAGCTTTATATATGAGTGCTTTTATATTTTGAAATAGTTTATTTGACACATAAATAGTTTGACAATAACAATGACTTGATATGTCTACAGAATGAGTTCATATCCCTGTTCTAATGATTCCAAAATGCTAAGAATCAATCATAAATTAATAAATATTTTTTACAAAAAATTGGACCGACGTTATTAGTTGGTGCACCGAAAAATACAAAATAATATTAATGCTATTGGTGCTGTTACTTTTGAAGTTGTGCAGATGCAGTTATATTGATAACTTTTGGCACCAACTTCACAAGTACCAGCACCTGTTGGAATTAATATTATTTTGTATTTTTCAGTGTACCATCAAATAACTTCGGTCCAATTTTTTTTTAGAAAATATTTATTTCACACTTTTAAGAGTAATATTAAAATTAAAATCGTTGAACGTTCACTAATACCAATGAAGGTAGTACTTATCCTACTACCCACGTATATTCTTTGCATGTAGTTGTTATTATTGAGAACTCAAAAATTCGCTGCGGAAAAACGCACAAATATTTTAGATTTTAACTCTAAAAACGTAACTCTAAGGAACAAATGTTCATGGGGCTACAAATAATTTGGTCTTTCATGTAGTACCCACAGAGTTTAAATTTTCGAAAGAAATCGCCATAGAAAAAATACCCATATTTGAGAATTTAACATGCCTCAAACTCGAAAACCGTAACTCTTTTGAAAAAATGTTTAATTTAAACGTTTTTGGATATTGTCCTATCTTTAATTAAAGATATCAACAATATCCAAAAACGTCTAAATTGAACATTGTTTCAAAAGAGTATAATTAATTATACCACCTCAGATTTTCAATTTTCGGGAAAATTTGCCCCCTTCGGGTTCGGTTTTCGGAAGGAAGGAGATTTCGGATTTGCGTTTTTATGAATGGGACCATTTCTCAAGCCTCCTCTTTCAAATGAATCAAAAATCATCAAAATTGGAGCTGGTTTAATCTATAAAACGCGGGCACGAACCAAAAAAAAAAAAGAAAGCAGACAGTCGAATTGTATACCTCCTCCGTTCTGGGTTCGTCGGTCAATAAAGGGACAAAATGTAGAAGCGGAATAAATTGAATTATTTGATCCTTACACAACTGACCTTTCTTCCATATTAAATTTGGTCAAGATATTACGCAACATGAATTTTAAAATCCAACCCTTTCTTTTACTGAAAAAAAAACTGCTTCACAGATTTTAATGAAAATATATTCAGCGAGGTGTTTAATCATTAAGAACCCAAATGAAACAATTCCGACGTAGATATCATTCTCTACCTACACTACTGCGATCCATTTCAAAGTTCCACTCTTTTTAATAATAATATTCGAATTTTTGTAGCTGCATAATTCTTTTTTGAAATGCTTATAGGATCACGTGTTCTCATACTCATCAGGATTCCAAGTTTGGTTGGAGTCCGTTTTTTCCTCTCCAAGAACTAAAATATCTTCCACGCTACAAGGTTTATTATTTCGATATAGCTTATCGCCTTTTATGTAGCAAGTATCTTTTGTGCTGACTGATTTCTTTCAGATAGTTTCTATGGATTTTTCTCCTTTCTTATTGTTTTTTCGGGAGAAATAAAAATTTCAGTTCCTTTGAGCTTTTTAGTATTTTCTAAACCTAGATCTTCTACGAATGCTGTGGTAAATTCCATTTTCAAGGGACTTGTATCAGATTTTCCGATCTTGTATATGTTGTTGATGTTGTAGTTATGAATTTTCAAATCTAGTAATGTATTCATTTTAATGCACACTATGCAGGGTACTCAAATAGGACTATATTGTTCCTTTTACTGTTTCTTTCCAGCTGCTCAACTTGATTTCTGAGATTAATATTATCTCGTTCTGCTTTTTTATTTTTTCATTCAATGTCTCTTAAATGTTTAACACAATTTTCACCTCAATGGTTTGTATATAGTTTTGTAAGTTTCTTCTGCAGTTTAGTATATCTTTTTTCAGTGCCTCCATTATTATCACGTCAATCTGGCAACTCCTTCTGTCCAATGTCCGACGATGAACAAATGGTATAGGGACAGTGGGACAGTCAAATTTGAAGAATGCGGGTTATTTACATCTAATACCTTGTGGTTTTGTGACTAATCTGAGATTATGTTTAGTGGTGGCTAATGATTTTGGATACACTTTTTAATTATTATTTTCCACTTAAAAGCCTACTTTACGCTGATATTTTCTTAAGCACAAACATTACATAACATTACATAAATTTTTAGTCTCAATAAAATTAGTCTGTTTTTACATTTTGGAGTCTATCATCTATTATTGAGTTCATATTTATACCCACATATGACATTTTCATGACATTATTGCCATTTAAACTGCATTATCCCGGGTCACCGGTATCGCCATCACTCATATCTAGTTTACTCTGTATCATGTTTTATGTAAGTATAAATATCTGAGCATCCATGCAATTGCCATTTGAATTTTCTATTATTCATTATTGAAATAATCTACATCGTACCTAATGATGTTCTGTTTATACATAATAAGCTCATTATTATAGTTTAGTTTGGTAACTACGATTAGTATGATATAGTACGATACCTATATATCAGTAAAATTATCTGGTGGCTATAAAATTACCAATATATAACCATAATTGGAATAGAAAAGTAGGGGCGGTGAAATATATAGGGAATGTATGGAGCTGTCCATACATAGGATTTCATACTAGGGAGTTCGTTAGTATGTTTCAGGAATTTTGAGCATATTTCGTTCTCAAACGTTCAAATAAGGATGTTCTCCCGAAAATGGGGTAGGTGATACTGAACAATATTGCAATTTTGCATTTATATCACGATTTTGTCGACAACATTGCTCATGACACTTTAATGAACGCGCAGTGTTTGTGATATTATTATAGAAATACGCTTCTGCCTTTAAATTGCCATTTCCTCCCCCAACGGTCATCTTAACTCCATACAGAAACGTAGACAACATTAGAGAGAAACGAGTTTGATATATATTTAGGCAGGTACCTACCACTTAATTTAAACGTTAGACCAGAGTATATTCACAGGAAAATAGGTAAACATTTCCATTCTTAAAAATTTTAAAAAAAAGTTACACATTGTTCTTAAACGTGGTTGATTTTTTTCTTTTTCAATCACCAGAACAAGATTTGTTTTTTTTTTCTGGTGCTCATGGAAAAACAATCCAATAATGAAAATAAATTATCAACTATCATAATCACAAAGCTATTCTTCACGGACCTCCCATATTATCAATTAATTCCCTGAAAATGATTACAGGTGCTCAGGTACCTAAGTAAGGCTATGAGAAAAGGCATGAATGAAAATAATATAACCTATCAATATTCCGAGCTATGAATGTAGCTCAGTTATTTATTGCAATAATGGAGCCCTTTAAATAAATGGTATGTGAATTAGACCCCGGTTCGATTCCTCCTAAAAGATTTTTCCCGAAGCTATACGTAGGCCATCTCGTGGAAAGCACTGGCAACCTAGCACCTAGTAAAGCTTCTTAAATAGTGCCGCTCATATTCGGCACAGTATTTTTTTTAATTGAAGCGTTTCAAAAATATATGCTAGAGGTCGCCAGGGCTCTTTAGAGAGTACGGCACTTCAAGAATGAGGCATTGGATACAAAAATAAGAGCGATGAACGATATAGAATACATTTAGATACAAATACGTGACAAATACATTCATGTTATTAAAGTCATTACCATGGAATTATTGCGCTGTCATAAATGTGTTATAGACAGAGAAGAACTGAGTTTTAGAGATCTGAACAAAATTAGGTATTTGCAAAGGAAATGATAGATGACGGTGATTTTTATAGAATACTCTACCTAAAATCAAATCCATAGTAGAGCAGTTAAGTATTACAGCCATTGCACTTCAATGTTTTCAAATATGATGATGATTCAATTCAATTCAAACCAAATAAATAGTTTTGGTAATTTTTACAATATTTATGTATAGTATATTTATTTCATTTCTTCTTGTCTGATGTCAAAGCCATAATGACGCATTTTTCTGTCTTTTACGTGGGGATGGCTGGTTAATTTTGAGCACTAGCTTCAAGCTAAAACAAAATTCTTTTTGATAGAGCAAATTTGTATAGCAGAACACGTATTAATTTTTCAACTATATTTTGATATAACCTAATAAATATGTTGATCAGGTCAAAAGCTAGAGTTAGATTATTCAGCCTAATTATGTTCCCGAGATTAGAAGTTTCTTAATTAGGTATAATTGCTAAAACCTACCTAAAACAAGATTTAACGAACCGACACCAATTTTGTGTTATTTTGTTTATTAAAATGGACGACAACGAAGGAGTTTTTGGAGGAATCCAAGAAGAAACCCCAAGGAAAGAAAAAAATATTATTGTATGTCTGATCCTTTAAAGAAATCAAGCAATAAAGGCACAAATGATGTCGAAAGGGTACTGGCAAGAAAGTCCATATTCCAAAAATATTGTGATAATAATAGTAATTATTAATAATGAGACCGTTAATTCTTAAACAATATTTGAGGATCAGACCGTCGGTCTAGAACTAGCTAACATCACCACCACTGAATCTTTACAACCTGACAACCTGACACGTATTTTTGTTGTTTTTTGTCAGTTGGGTTACTTGTTCACTTACTCGAATAGCATGTCTGATTTACTATTGAACGTCGATAGCTCGTTCCGCAATATAGTTAGATTAACAAAACCTTGTTTTGAAGAATTTCTTTATTTGGTCGCCTTCAAAATCTCCGAGTACAAACTACTGATACCACTAACTAGAATTGATTTTAGTACCTATAAAAATAATTCGTCATTTAAAAACAATTTGGATTAAGATTTCGCCAAATTTGAACTCGTGTTACTTATTCTCTATTTACTTCCACGAATTATGTCCCCATCCTCTGGACCATCCACAGAAGAAGAAATGCTGATTCTGCTTTTATCATTTTAATATAAATATATGCCTTCAGCATGCCTTTAGTTAGTCAGTTGTTAATATTCATGTAGTAAACATCATATTTTTGTAGAAATAATAATTTTATGTTAATAAATACTTTTTAAAAAGGCAACTTCGAGTATCGAATATATAATTGGCGCAGTCAGTAGGATAATCGGGATTGTGACGAATCGATCGTACAACTTTCGTGCTAACGATTAACCGATTATCGAACATTTTAAAGTGTTTGAAGTGTGGTGGAGTGGCTTCTCGAAACTCAGAAAACCCAGTCTATCGCAGACCTGCACACATCTTCAGCATCGAGAATTGGGACCAACATTGCTCAATTCTGCAAGGAGCATCGACCTGGAGAAGACAAAATCGCTGATCCAGAAGCAGCCCTTATAGTACAAGTTAAGAAGAACATGCTCAAAGTTGTCCTCATTCTGTAAGTACAATTTTAATGTCGCTTGATGATTTAACATATTCATTGGAAAATTTGGTTTTAAATACACCTTCAACTGACTCCCAAACTTTTCCAAATTCTAATTTATCTAGTAACATTCTTAATAATCAACTAAGTAACAATCAAATAAATATGTCTCAATTCAAAGCGGAATATTTGAACTGCCTACCAGAATTTGATGGCAATCCTAACGATCTAAACAGATTTATATCTATAAGTGAATCCATAATAAAACATTTTTATGATACCACAAATACTGATTCTTTCCATAATATTTACTTGCTGAATTCAATTATTTCTAAATTGAAAGGTAGTGCAAAAACATTAGTTAATATTCAAGGTGTTAAGAGTTGGAATGATTTGAAACTTATTTTATCTAGCAATTTCTCTGATCAAAGAGACGAGGCTTGCCTTAATAGAGATTTGGTTATGATGAGACAATCTCATAACGAGAATGCTCACTCATTTTATGATAGATGTTTAAACGTTTTGAATTTACTATGCAGCCATGTAGATGTTCATGAGAGAACAGAAAATGCAAAAGCCCTTAAACGAGAATTATATCAGAATTTAGCCCTTAGAACATTCCTCTCCGGACTACGTGAACCTTTAAGTTCAACCCTACGTTGTATGAAACCCTCTTCACTCAGTGAAACTCTTCAATTTGTAATTCAAGAAGAAAATGTCCATTATTTCTAGAATCTTTCCCAAAAGAATACATCGAAACCTCCAACTATCAATAGAACATTTTTGCAAACAAAGCCCACTAACACTTTCCAGAACACAACAATCAACCCAAATACTAGTTTTAACGTAGGTACTCCTAATGATTTCTTTAGATGACAATCATATTTTCCAAAATATCCAACAAAGATTAAGACCCCAACAACGTTTCTTTACCAATGAACAAGTTTTTGTAAAACCAAACACAGAAGTTTTTAAACCTCAAAATAGACCCCAACAATTTCAGGCTAAACCCATTCCTATGAGTACTTCTACTAGACTCACTTATCCAAATAAGACAACCCCAATGAGTATTTCCACGAGAAATACTAATCTTCCAAATCAATCAACATCGTTTTTCTCCAATAGAAACCAACACAGAAACTTTATAAGCGAAGACTTGTTTAATACGGAAATAGATCAGATAGATCAGACCAATCAATATTGTGATACTGATCACAATATCGAAAACCAAGACGAATTTATTGAAGGAAACGAGCCCGATTATAATCCTGCTTCACAAGATGATGATTTATTGGAAAATTCGAACGAAAATTTTCAGTAAAAGCCTCGGAAAACCTTTCTTCTAACAGTCAAATAATTTCTCTCAATTCTTCTAATTCTAGTGAATTACCATATATTATCTATCCTGAATATAATCTTAAACTCCTTATTGACTCTGGTTCCACCAAGTCATTTATAGATCCTGATATTGCTTTCAAATATTTCCCGAAACTTATAAGAAATGATCCATTTGTAGTCTCAACGGTCTTCCAGAAATCCTCTCATAAATACAGTGCTCAAATTCCATCTTCAAAAATTTTCCAATTGCCCAAACCAATCAAAATGAAATTCTTCTTGTTCAAATTCCACAACGTTTTTGATGGACTTATTGGCCTTGATAATTTGAAACTACTACAAGCTAGCATCAACTTTGGTAAAGGTTATCTTATAACTCCGTTTACTAGAATCCAACTTTTATACCATAAAACAAGTAATGAACTAAATTTGATTAATATTGCCCCCAGATCTGAACAAGTTATCAAAATTAAAACTTCTATTCAAGATGGAGAGATAATCATACCACATTGCAAAATACACAATTGTGAAATTCCAGAGAGTCTTACTGTAGCTAGTAATGGATATGCTTTAACGACTATTTTGAATAATACCACAAATCCTGTTACTTTAGATTTTTCAAAACCCTTTTTAGTTGAAAGATTTGATAGAGTACATATTCAGAAAATCGAACTCAACAATTACAATTTTTCATCTAACAAAAGCCTTGATATTTCCAAAATTAGAACCGAACATATGAATAGCGAAGAAAAACAGAAGATCCTTGAAATTTGTAAAGAATTTTCAAACATATTTTACACCGAAGATTCAGCCCTTACATTCACAAGCAAAATTAAACATAACATTAGAACAACAGACGACATACCCGTTTACACTAAATCATATCGTTACCCATTCGTTCATAAACAAGAAGTTGAGAACAAAATTAAAAAAATGTTAGATTCCAAAATTATCCGACGTAGCAACTCACCATGGTCATCACCTATATGGGTTTTGCCTAAGAAAGCTGACGCTTCTGGTAAACAGAAGTGGCGAGTTGTTATCGACTACAGAAAACTCAACGAGAAGACAATTGACGATAAGTATCCCCTGCCTAACATACACGACTTACTCGACAAACTAGGGAAAGCCAATATTTTACGACTTTAGATTTAGCCAGCGGCTTCCATCAAATAGAAATGGAAGAAAAAGACATCGAGAAGACCGCATTTAATACTGCGAACGGACATTATGAATTCCTCAGAATGCCGTTCGGGTTGAAAAATGCTCCGGCTACTTTCGAAAGAGTAATTGACAATATTCTGCGAGGTATTCAAAATGAAAAATGCCTTGCTTATTTAGACGATATTATAGTATTCTCAACTTCATTACAGGAACATTTAGAAAGACTTAGATACGTTTTCCAAAGACTACGGGATTCCAATTTTAAAATACAATTAGATAAGTCAGAATTTCTTCGCAAAGAGGTGGCTTATTTAGGTCACATTGTCACTCCTGAGGGTGTGAAACCTAACCCCGACAAAATAAAAGCCATCAGAAATTTCCCTCCTCCTAAAACTACCAAACAAATCAAAGGTTTTCTTGGATTACTAGATTCATTCCGAACTTTGCAAAAATTACGAAACCATTCACTAAGTGCCTTAAAAAGGGAGCCAAAATTGAACACAACGATGAATTTTTAACTTGCTTTGAAACCTGTAAAAATCTTCTTATTAACGAACCCATTTTGCAATACCCTGATTTTTCTAAAACCTTTAACTTAACAACCGACGCATCAAATGTTGCATTAGGCGCCGTTTTATCCCAAGGGACTATAGGTAAAGACCTGCCTATAGCGTATGCTTCTAGAACGCTTAACGATTCTGAACAAAATTATTCTGCAATAGAAAAGGAACTCCTAGCCATCGTATGGACAACAAAATATTTCAGACCCTACTTATATGGACGAAAATTTAACATCATAACAGACCATAAGCCTTTACAATGGTTGTTTTCTTTAAAAGACCCTAACTCTAAGTTAATGCGCTGGAAAATCAAATTAGAAGAATATCAATTCAATATTATTTATAAAAAAGGTAAGCTTAACACCAATGCTGACACTTTATCTCGCATCGAACTACATACCAAAGATACCAGAAGTTTTTGGGTAGAATTAGAAGATATACTAGATGAATCACAACGTCTAGCGGGACCATCTGTTACTTTTGTAAACCCGTCAAATTCTTCTCTTACAACACCAGACTATCAACCATCCAATGATATTCTAACAATTGGAGAACAACCACCAAACTTTGATGACATTTCAATGATAGTTAACCTCGACGAAAATGATATCAACTCACAAACTGACAATCCGATAAATAATTCAAATAACAACGAACAAAACCGGAATAATGAAACAATACAAGAACATTATCAAGAAAATTCAAATAACCAAACTATTCATTCAAACGCTGACGAACACCCCATCATCAATATTCCTATAACAGACTACGCAGTAAATTACGGTCAAAACCAAATTATAATCTCATCTGTCCTACATTCACCAGCTAAGCCAAGAATTACTATTTTGTTTGAGAAAAAGAAAAGAATAAAGCTCAACTTTCCAAAAATAACTTTGAAAATGATGTTATCAATTTTATCAAAGAGTATGTTTCACCAGATACTCAATTCCATCTCTATTTCGAAGATCCAAATATTTACGAACCTTTTTCACTCATCCTTCAAAGATATTTCAAAGACTCCTCAATAAAATTCAAAAAATGTAATACTAAACTTGTAGATGTCACAGATAAGAATGAAATTAAAGATGTTATAAAAACTATCATGAAGGTAAATCTAACCATCGCGGTATTGATGAAACTCTTCAAAGAATCAAAGAAAAGTTTTATTGGCATCTATTCAAGCTTTCATCAATGAATGTGAATTATGTCAAAGATGTAAATATGACAGAAACCCAGTCAAAATGACAATGAATATAACACCCACAGCAATCAGTCCTTTTGAAATTGTTCATATAGACGTTTTTACATTTGTTCTAAAGTTCTAAATTTCTCACAATTATTGATAGCTTCTCAAAATATGCTCAAGTATACTATCTCGAAGCAGTTGCTGGCACAGAAGTTGCCAACAATCTAATAAATTTCTTTTCTCATCATGGTGTTCCTAAACAGATTATTCTGTGGCGGGAGCGAATTCAGAAATTCTGTAATATCCGAATTGTTTGCTTTACATAAAATCAAAGTTCATTTTTGTTCACCAAACCATCCTCAATCTAACGGTGTCATTGAAAGATTCCATTCAACCATATCCGAACATCTTAGACTTTTAAACACAAAAGGCTTTCAAAAAACTCCAGTTAAGATGAAAATGATATATGCTATACTGGTATATAATTATTCCATTCATTCAGTCACAAAATTGAAACCCATAGATGTAATTAATGGACATACAACTAGCAACGAACCTTTCGATATTAATCTTGAACAAATTTTACTTAATGATTACGTTTCACAGCATAAAGAAAGATCAAAATTACTTTATTCCAATATTAATGAAAATATAATATCAAATAAAGAAAAAATAATCTCACGACGAAATGAAACTAGAAGACGTATGTGAAATCATATATAAGACAGAAACATGCCAACAAATTCTCTGAACCTACTGAAATAGAAACTGTGAATAAAGATAAGAAAGCCTTATCAACTACAAAACAACCTAAGATTCACATGAATAATGTTAAACGCCCACATAAACGTGTTTATTCCATCGACAACAAATAAAACACGTGTTTCTCTATCATTTCAGATTACCCGCTATCATCATCTCTCAAGATGAGATATCATTTCGAAACCTTGAGAACAGTCCTGGTTTAATGCCTGTGAAACTTGGCTCAGCAAAATTACGACAATATTCTCACACATTAATTCATTTCTACGATTTAAGTCCTATTATTACAGAAGTAAATAAATTGAAACTTAAGAGCTACAATATAGAACAATTAGTTGGAAAACATGCAAATTATTTCAACGAAACTTCTAACTATATTAAACTATTGAAATTCGCAGAAGAAAGAGCAGAGATCAAAATAAATGAGATAATACCTCATCCTAGAAGAAATAAAAGAGGTTTAATCAATGGCCTAGGATCAATATTTAAAGCTATCAGTGGAAATCTTGATTCTTATGACGGAGATCGTTATGAAAAATTAATTCAAAAACTACAGCAAAATCAAAATAAACTATCATCAACTCTATACACTCAGAATTCTTTATCTATTTCTTTAATTGACCAATTCAACAAAACTATTCAGCAAGTAAGTCATAATGAGAAATTATTAGAGGAGAAAATAAATCAAATTAGTGAAATTATGGAAGAATATGGATATCAAGAACAATCTAAGATCTTTATAGATATAATATCACAACTAACGAATACATTTCAAATGATCAATTCAATTCTTCAAGATATTGAGAATTCAATAACTTTCGCTAAGATTGGAATTATGCATCCTAGTATAATGAAAACAAACGAACTTCTAAATGAATTGAAACATGTTCAAAATAAACTCGATAATAGTCAGCTACCTTTAGAAATCAGTTTAGAAAATATTCATTTAATCGAAAAAATTATAACAATTGATAGCTACATTTTAAATAACAAAATTACATATATCTTAAAATTTCCGATCACCTATACATTTAAATTCAATCTCTATCATCTTTATTCAATCCCAATTATGTGGAAGAGTCAGTTTAAGGCAGTAATAACCCAAAATAAGTATTTATTGAAAAGCGACACGTACTATGCATTTATGAGCGACACATGCATGAAAATCAACCCTGGGTACTACATCTGCAATCAAGCCGAACTTCAAGAACCCAAGAACACCAACGCCTGTGAAATCCAACTCCTTGACATCGAAGAACCATCCAGCTGTCAACAAACTAGAATTGAAATCTCCAGAACAATGTTCCAACGAATAGAAGATTCCAACCAATGGATTGGTGTTTTCCCGATGGAAGAAACAATTCAACTTAAATGCAATCAACAACAAGAAGTCAAGAGATTAAAAGGCTCTTACACATTTGAGATTCCCAAAGACTGTCAAATACAAACGCAACAAGAAACCATTTTCAACATAAATGTTTCGCCCTCATCGAGTCAACCAATCTTATTTCCTGAGCTGCAATTCCAAGAAAATTAGCGATTTAATGATAATATCACTCTTCATTTGGAACGATTAAACCTTGATGAGCTGAATAAAGTAAAGACAAGAATTATGGATAACCAATTGCTTCTTGAAATGGATCCAATGTCATACACTCCCAGTGTTTGGACCATCACTCTTTATGGATTCCTGATAGCAGTCCTAATCTATATTATATACAAGAAGGTCCTACAGCCTAAGTTTAGAACCACTAGAGCCAACAACCCTCCGATAGATCTTCATACTATTTAACTTCCTCAGTAAACCTCCGAAGTCGAATCTGCGAAGGGAGGAATTATGTCCCCATCCTCTGGACCATTCACAGAAGAAGAAATGCTGATTCTGCTTTTGTCATTTTAATATAAATATATGCCTTCAGCATGCCTTTAGTTAGTCAGTTGTTAATATTCATGTAGTAAACATCATATTTTTGTAGAAATAATAATTTTATGTTAATAAATACTTTTTAAAAAGGCAACTTCGAGTATCGAATATATAATTCACGTTATTGTTATTCTTTGGTATACTTAAGTACATACCAAGACCAAGATATACATAGCGTTTAGCCTATAATTCTATAGCAAATGCTTAGTTATTATAAACAGAACAATTAGTAAGACGAAATCTATCTAAACGTGATGCTTCGGTAGTTCAAGATGTTTTCTTAGTACTAATGATTTATATTAGGTAATAGCTTAAAGGAGATAATGAAATTTGCAATTTTTCTTACTAAATGTAAGTACCTAGGTATATCTAAAGATATATCTTCGTTTTATTACCTTTTATATAGAATAAAGGTTATTTATTTATCTACTAATTAACCATTTAGACAACTAACCAATTTAAATATAATTGTAATAATAGGGTAAACCTAACGGATAGACATTATTAACTTATACCTACACATGAAAAACATATCTTTTTACCATGAACTTTATTTCTCGTATAATATGTATTCTTCTATTATTTGTAATAATAGAGACCAACGCTGTAAGTAAATATAATCTATGTGTATTATTTGTAACTCATTTTCATTATGATTTTCCAAATTATAATTATAATAATCTTTGTGATTCAGTTGAAGTCTGGCGAACGTTACAATGTGGGAGCCTATGATATTCCTCCAAAAAACACAAGAAATGTTCTAGAGCAAAGCACAGGATTCCCACAGGCCCATTCAAATTACATAGTTTACAATATTGGTAAAGTACCTGTCATATTTGAAATAAAGTATGGCACAGCTGTTCAATGGAGCGGTGTTGTTATAGCTCGCACACTTCAACCAGGTCAAAGTTCAGAGTTAAGCAACTTGAACGCCAATTATTATGTAACAGGACTATCTTTGATCAACCATTAAAATGAGAGAGCCATTGTGGTAGCTCGATATGCATCTCAGACATCGGCTACTAAAGTTTCAGCGGGAAAATCATTTTTTTCAGACTTTGATGCAAATGGTATTGCAAAATTCATAACAGCCAAAGTTGTTAGCAACATTCCGGTTATTGGTGGTTCACTAAGTGATATGATTGATTTTTTTTGGCCCGAGACACAACACGACATTTGGGAAGATATTAATCAAAGAATAAAAGAAATGATAGACAAAAAAGTTACTGCAACCATTGAGGGTTTACTTCAAAATAATTTGAAAAGTTTGAAGAAACGAGTCCGAAGTTTGTATATTGAGCTTAAGGCTGGTATAACAGGTGAGAATATTACAGATCATTACATGAATATAGCACAGGATTTCATTGGCATAGAAGAAGCCTTTCGGTTTTCGGAAAATGCTGACTTAGAAACTACTAAATTAAACTATGCGATGCTACCGATTTTCTGCACAGTTATCCCCATGAAACTAATGTTTTATCGCTTTGCCTTACTCAAAAGCAATCAGCTTGGTTTGAATGAAGCTCAATTGAAACAAATAAAATTGTACAGTCAGGGTGCCTTAGATGGTCTGGAGGAATATATTCAGCAAGTGCTTAGCAAACAGCTCGAATATACATACAAAACATGTAATCCAGAGAAATTATTCACAGATATGATGTCTGTGCGAACATTTGTAGCTTCTAATGCCTTGGAACTTTTACCGATCTGGAAACAATGGGTAATGAGTCCAAAATCAAAAGATGACCCATACCAGGACGCTGTTACGTATTCACAATATTTTGGCAGACCGACACCTCAATTACTTTATCTGGGCTATAATGTCTCGGATGCATTAGAACCTAAGTTTTCTCGAAAAATGGTTGATGGCAAACTAATTTCAGTGAGAAATCGTTTATATGCCATCGAAGTACGCTATTCCTCAAAGTATATTCAAGGTTTAAGCCTTTACTTTGAGAATACTCCACCCATTCATATGGGAGAAGTGGGGGACAGAACGGATAAAATTAATTTTCCCAAGAAGTATATTTTGAAAATTATAGCATATGGTGAAACAGCACTGAACGGTATAGCCCTGTATCTTTCAGATGGAACCGTCAAGTCATATGGTAATACAAAAACTAAAAGCGGATTTGTATTTGGAATGGTAAATCATCATATTAGTGGTTTGTATGTAGGTCGTGAGGAGAACGACATTAATGTATCTAATTTGGCAGTTTCATATATGATGAATAATTTGGATAAACTCTGAATTGAATAATAGATGGATTAGAAAGAAGATAATAAAATTATTTAAATAAAATTTGTTCTTTTCATATTAACAAACATTAGATATATGGCCTATATAGTCACGCTACAGTATGTTTTGTTTCATTGTTCTGAAAGAACTGTCATGGGAGACTTGTCTGGTATACTTGGATGACAAAATTGTGGTTGGTGAAAATGTCGATGACCACCTGCTGTGACATCAAGTACAAGTATTCTTAAGATTGCGCTAGTGGGGTCTGAGAAAGTCCATTATTTGGGTTACGTAGTTTCAGAGAAAGGCGTAGCTGTAGACCTAATGAAGGAACAGATACAATAAGTTTTCCCGGATTGTGCGCCTATTGCCGTAACAATGCTGAGCCACCCGATACGAGCTGGAAAGTTCATCCAGCATACAGACTACAGTATCAAACATCGACATAGGCAAAGTCTTGACTGAAGTCCAGGATGGTCACGAGAAGGTTACTTCAGCAACTATAGTCGCCCGGCGCGATCTGCTGGCCATTGTACTTCTATGGACGCAAGTTTCTTCTACGAACATACCCGCATCTACGAACAGACCCGCATCTACGAACAGACCCGCATATTTTGTTTCTTGGTTCATGTCTTTAGATGCATTGGTTATTTGATTCAGTTCTTAGTGCGCAATGAATTTGTCTTTACCAATTTACTAAATAAAAAATTTACAAGGTCATTCATATAAATGAAAAAATGTAAGGAAAATAAATGATTCAAGTATAACTATACCTCATTATGGCACATACATAAATGTAATATTTATTTAAATGACTTTTAAAACTTTGTACAATATATTTCATAGATTTAAAAACAAATGTTTCAGTTCAATCCCATTTTCTCTTCTCAAGTTTCAAGTTAATTCCATTTAAAGACATAAGAATCGTCTCGGCTGCCAATATTGGCGCGTGCTCTGGTCCAGCTGTACTAAGTTTAAAATTTCTCAACAATTTTGAGATTGTCGACTTCATTTCGATCATGGCAAATTTCTGTCCTAAGATACAAAAAAATGAAAGTCTTCAAAAATGAATAGAATCCATTGGAATATTATTTTTTTTAATATTATTACCTATACAGTTTCTTGGTCCAGCACTGAAAGGTAAATAATTATAAGGTTTTGTAGAATCTTTCTCCTCAAACCGATCGGGATTGAATTTATCAGGTTCTAAATAGTACTTGGAATTTCTATTCATTCCAAATGCGAATATAATAATTGGCACTCCTGCAGGAAGTACTTTTCCGTCTGAAATATAGAAAAAGGATATTTATAACGAAATATTATAAATCGGTCAAAGATCAATTCCCAACGTGTTGAATTCTGCTCTTCTGTACTTACCTTTAAATGGAACTTCCGTATCAGTCAATCTGGAATAGAAAGGCACCGAAGGGTATATCCTCAAAGTCTCTTTAATCACCATCTCTAAGTATTTCATATTTTGTAAATCTCTATATGTCGCTGTTCGTCGATTATCACCTCCAAAAATTGATTTCTGCTCTTCTACAGCCAGGTCCTTTAATATGAAAAGAAACAATGAAAATATAAAAAAAGTATTCTCAAATTTACTGGTTATGCCAGAAAAGCAGATGATGGTATGTAATTTTTCAACAAAATATTGGCATTCTCCCATCTTTGAATGAAGTTTATATTAAACAATTTTCAAATGAATATAAACTTGATAGTTCTAAATGAATAACCAAGTCACATCGGACATAATTCCAAGCTATTTGACCGATGAATCCAAACGGAGGAGGTATACAATTCTTCTGCTTTTTTGTTGGTTTGTGCGCGCGCTTTGTGTAGTTGGTACCTACCTAAACGTACTGGGATTTTGATGATTTCTGATTTATCCAAGACGGCAGAATTAAGGATAAAAAGTATCTGGGAATGTTTAAATTGAACATTTTTTCAAAAGAGCTACGGTTTTCGAGATTCAGCGATGTTTAAATTTGAAATATGTGTATTTTCGCTATGTGGAAGAGGCAATTTCTTTCGAAAATTGAAAATCTAAGAATTGCAAATTACCAGATTATTTGTAGCAACATTTGTATTGTTTTTTCCATAGAGTTATGGTTTTCGAGTTACAGCAGTGGTGAAGTCTAAAATATGCGTATTTCCGCGACGGTGTTTTTAAATTTCTGAATAATAACAAATTCAAGCAAAGTATACATGGGTAATAATGGGATATGTGAATGTTCAACGATTTTTGTGACTAATGAAAATATTTATTTATAACACAATTACCTTTATGTTATACTCTTAAATGTAACGCATTTTGATATTTCTTATTTTGTTTGAAATATATATAAATACTAATAATACTCCTAATAAATTTCCCATTACGTAAGAAAAAGCAAATTATTAAGTATAACAACTAAATAAACAATAATATAACAAATATGACCAATGCTAAATTTTCATCAGGGGAGGACCGAATATATTGAATATTACTACCGAAAGGTGTTGCACCTAAACAAAATCTTCAAAGCTTGTCTAGCTTGAAGATACACTTCTGTAGTTGGAGGAAGGTGAAAGTCATTTATAAACACCCAAATCATACAGATCGATAAGTCTGAAACCTCGCCCTCCAAGCGAGCGTCACAATATAACTCGAAAACGAATATCCGGTAGTCGAACAATAGGGTCCCGTTTTCACCCTTTTGAGTACGGAAGAAATTATTTCTATTTGTATTCACTATTTTAAACCAATTAAAAATATTTTATAAGCCGGAAAACAGATTTACACAGAAAATCTAATTTCTGCTCAAAAATTAACTCGCATTATTGTCTGATCGTTGGCACATGAAAAAAATCCCGATAGCCTGTAGCCAGCGCGGAAAGGTAAATTTCTCATACTTAATTCATTTTCAAACTACATCAATAAAATTGTGTATCGTTTGATTATCTATTAACCTGGAGTAAACTATCGCTTTCTTTAAAAAATAGATTTTTAATACCACTCATGCACAATTTACATTGAGGATCTGCGATTGATAAACAGTTTTTCGATGTTAGAATGGGTCATCGGCTTGGGTAGCTGGATAATACGCGTGGAAGCCAGTTAAAATCCGCGTGGATATGAACTTTTTTTTTCAAAACCAAGGTCTAAATCACCAACCAGGAAATATATAATTATAACAAATTTCATATTGAGCTTAACAATTTTATACCGGCGTTCTCGTCGAACCTGAGAGTTTTCAAAAAGGTATATGATGGGTACTTATTAGGCTTCGCAAATATATCTATGTATTTCGTAATACCTGAAAGAAATGGATATCGTATGAAATATTTTTTTTCGGAGCTCCCCTATCTTGACATATTTTTTAATATTTAAGTGTATTTTAAAACTAACTTCTTTGATAATCATGAAAAATTTAAACTTTCACATGTAGAATTTTGCTTTGGAACCCTTTGAGTAAGAGTTCGACTCCTACACCACCGTATTTATTTTAGTTTAAATACAACAAGGTTTATTCTGAATGTTTGATCGTCGGCAAAATGGACGATTTACCTGTATATCTGGGTGATTTGCCAGGCAATATAGTGCAAATGATATGCCAGAAGTAGTTGTATCATGACCCTAGAAATAGAAAGCAAGATTTAATAATCAGTTTATTAATTTAAAGTATGAGCAAATAAAATACATACCTCAAACATAAAAGTGTCTACCTCTTCTCTGATCCTCTCGTCCGTCATGGGTGCACCATTCTCTGTAGCTTGCAAAAGTAAATCCAAGAACGCCATTTTCTTCTTTAGTCCCAATTCATTCACTTTCTCGTTTTTATCAATCTCTATATTAGTACTTAATGCTTTTCTCTTTGCTTGTATCACAGAATTGGTATGCTGATGTAGTATTTTTATGTAATTACGTTCTTTCCAATAATCAGATGTAAATGGATATAGAAAATCGAACATTTTAACTATAGAAAATGCACGCTCCACAGTGATTCTGCACATTTCTCTGATGCAATATATATAATCTGAATACAATAAAGTTTGTGCATTAATTGGAACACCCATAGCAGTCTCTGAAAAATGTAATTATTACTTACTAGCTTTTGCGTGCGACTTCGTGCGCATTGAAAATTGCATTAAATTCCATGCGGTAGTTTTTGCGAGATTCGTGTACAAAGACACAGACAGACAGACGAGGTAAAATGGAACCTAAATTTGAAGTTAGACTTCTACTAATATATCGGTGAAAATTGCATTCAATTCTATGTAGTAGTTTCTGCGTGATGCGCGTACAAACACACAGACAGCAAAAATTCCATTTGTTAAAATTTTATTATATACTAGTTTTTGCCCGCGACTTCGTGTGTATAGAAAACTGCATTCAATTCCATGTCTTACTTTTTACGTGATCCGTGTACAAACATAAAGATTCGATAAAATAGACCCTATATTTTAAGTTAGACCTCTTGCAATACATTAGTGAAAATTGCATTAAATTCTCTGTAGTAGTTTTTGCGTGATGCGTTTACAAACATACAAAAAGACAGACAGACGTGTTAAAATGGAGCCTATACTTCAAGTGAGACATCTAGTAATATATCGGTGAAAACTGCACTCAATTCCGTGCAGTAGTTTTTGCCTGATGCGCTTACAAACATACAGACAGAGAGACAAATATTCTAGACACTGTTGCTTTGGCTTCTGTTGCTCTAATAAAGACCTCCTATATTAGTTTTTCTTAAATATCTATAATGTGCAGACATCGGCCTGTTACAATTTGATTAAAGGTAGCCCCGTGCGTAATGTGCGGTATAACCATAAAATTAATACTCCTGACGGTCACGTCAATGGTATAAGTAGAACGCTTGTTTACGTATCTTTACGTGCATAACCTATAAACCTATACCAATGACGTGACAGTCAGGACACGCAATGGCGGGCGGCGATAATACTCATCTGTACAGTATACAGTGCTCTAGTTTTACTTTTGCTATAAATTGAGCCTTCTCATGAAAATAATAGTTGATTTGTTTATCTAAGGGCAAGTTAACGTTTGGAAACATACTCAAATATCTTTCCCTTGCCCTCACAGCTTTTATTTCGTGCGTAAGGGTCACAGCGTTGATTATATGTACAGATGTATAAATGTTGTACATGTATAGATGTATAGATAAGCAACCGAACATATTCGCATGCATTAAATTTGAATGGAGTAGGTACATTACATTCTGACAGTAGTTCAAAACCGTGTTAATTATTGCTACTGGGAATTAAAATCCGTTGTATTTCTAAAAAAATTATAAAAATATTTTAAAGCTTCAAAGCTACACAAACACAATTGCAAATGTTAGGTATATAATGTATTGAAAATGACGGGGGAAGATTTTTTGCAAATGACTCAATAGCCATTAAAGAAATTTAAATTAATAAATTCCATTTGATGTTTAGGATTCCGTACATCTGACAGAAAAAGTGATACTTTTAAGATCACTCTGGTCTCTGCCTTTTCTAATTCATCCGAAGCTATTGATCCGAGAAAGTTAGAATTTAATACTTAGGTATAGGTTTAGCGAAATTAACGAAGTCTGATTCAAGGTGTTAATTTTGTGGATCGAATTAGAAAATTAAAACAATATTTTTTTCAAGAGACTACTGAGCGTAACATTTTTAAGAAATACAGAATATAGGCCTTGACTCGTTTGCTTTAAAATATATGTGAAAATTGTATTTACGTTCATTCTAAGTACGGAACGCAAGTCCGACTAGTATATGACCAATTTTGAAATAAGGTACCGCGCGGTGAGCCAAGATAAGGAAAGTATTGTAATTAAATTTTTGGTACCGGTTCTTAACAGATATTTACGTTCCAGGGTTCCCTGAAGCTAAGAAACATGTTTTCAGCCATTGTTCTCTCTCTCTGTCGATTTTTCGGAACTGTCTGTAAATTTTCCCGTGATCGGATCAATCATTTTTATCGTTTTCTACACTACGTTACTCGCAAAGGTTATTGCATAATAGCCAAATAATGAGTTTTTCTCAGGAATGTAGAGCGAAAACGGCACTAAAGATTTTAATGAAACTAATCTATTCTCCTAGAAGCTCTTTATCAGCCATCCAAATGAAATTTTATATTTACTATATCTTTATTTATATCCTGGCTAATTGGTTCGACTTACGAAAAAACTTAATATACCTATTGTTGTTTGCTTTGACACGTTGAAAATAAATATTTTATTTTCTATGATCGTTGGAATTTACGGTAAGAAGGTCTTGTGGACACATCCGATTTATCAAATGTTTAAGCCAATATTTGAGTGCTAAGAATTAATTTCTATGCCACCAGCCTGTTTCAAGCGCATCGGACCTACCGGCCAAGTCTGAAATACTAGTCTATCAGAATTGGTCTACCAGGGAGCAGCTATGTCTGTACACACAGATACAAAGGCTTCAGGATCAGGTCCTTCAGAGTCATATTATTTTATTTATGGGCCGAGACGTCTGACCCAGTATTCTAAATCGGTTTAAAATGCTGAGGGACTAGTTGCATACTGCATACCAGTTATATGCATAGAATACGTATTTATGTTCGAGTATGGTATTTTACCGACCGACCAGATCCCGTTGGATATCAGGTATCCTACGTTCACACTGGAGCAGCGGATTTGGTCTGTAGCGTACCAGATCCTTCAGAAAATTGTTCCATATATGGGCACCTAATGAAAACAGTGTTTATAATAAGTTGTTGAAATCGATTTTTTTCTTGTTTCCAATAGTTTTTGAGCTAATAACTAGGTACACCTCGTTTGTGGAATCTTTAATTGTACATAATTATTGTTATATTTTATTTGCATGTATGAAACTCACGCCTATTTTTCTGTCAATACAAATCCAATGAACTATCCGTACGTGTTTTCATTCGCAATAGCAATAATTCACACGGTTTCGAACTAGCGAACCAGGCTGTAGAAGATCTTGTATCTTTCTTTTAAACAACAAAAATATTAATTTTGAGAAAAATTTAAAATTACAAACCACAAATAATGTCCAACGTATACAAAGTAATAAAAGGATGAATATTTACAAATTCCTTATCACATTGTTTCATCAGTATGTCCACCAATATTTTTCCATTATCTTCAAAAACATCCACAAACTGCTCCAATATTGAGAAATGAAAAGCTGGTGTTATTATCTTGCGGCTAGTTTTCCATTTAGGTCCTGTGATGGAAGAGTTTTTTTTTATTAGACGATAAGGCTTTTTGTAGTATGCTTATAATAAGTGATTTCAATATACTTTAGCAGTTACCTGGGGCGGTGAGGAGTCCTGTACCTAGCCATTTATGCAGATACGAATATTCTCGTGATTTATTCAAAATTTTATTTGAACTTAACAAGAACTCCAAGAATTCATAATTATTTGCTAGAAGCATTCTGTTTGTAAAAAATGCCACTTGCACAAGACCATCGTGTTGTTTTGAATATCTATCAAATACATTGAGATATTCTGAAACAGAAATATTTGTAAATCCGAATTCCTGAATGTTATTATTTCTATTATATTCTATCAGGATTATTTGCTAATGTTATCAAAGTTCATCTGCTTAGGGCTTAGAGGTTTATATATTATATTCCAACTCAATAATAAAATAAATTCCCAGGCTTCCAATGGATAAAAATAAATAAACTAAAAAGTACAAATCAGTTGACAGACCTTGAAAATTAAAATTATCTCCTGTCGCCAGTTTCGTTTGTACAATTAGGATTGCAAACGGTAAAGTTATCACACTCTCACTTCGAGAATATTATAATTATATAATATTCCACATTTCGATGCTCACCATTGGCATATCGGTTATTATAAGAGATAGAGCAACGGTTAAATGGGCAATGTTTTTCAGAATTAAATGCTCGCAATGAATATCATTTCATATCCATTCTAACATTTTTCGATTTTGAGATTTTTTTTAAAAACATTTTTTTGCCGATTACAATTTTGCTTAATACCTAACTCCTTAAGGCATAATGTTGCAGATTTTTAACTTTGTTGTTGTAGTCATTTACGCTCAAGTCTTGTACAATAGTTGGCTTGTAAGGGTGGTATTAAATTTTCTTAAAAAAATTATGAACAGTGGATTTCGGAGTTGTTGTATCTTGGGAAACTCGACGAAATTGGATTGTTCGTAACATTTTGTAAAATTTTATTCCCACGAACGACATTGTTTGCTTAATACTGCTCACGTTTTTTTTTCAAAGCTTCCAAAATTCAATAGATTTATGATAAGTCTACCAAATTATACGGAGTGGTTGGGGTCTTTCTGGAAAACGTTTACGTATCTCGTGCAAGCATTTTCGGAGTTTCTGTTGGCTTTGAAGTACACTTTCAACACATCAACCTTTTCTTCATATGAAAATTTGTTGGCCATTATCACCACTTCAAATCTTACTAAACCTAGTTATGAAACTCTCGGAAAAATTCTACTTCTAATTATCAAAAGTGATAGGTATTCAGAATGTCAAAATGTCAAAAATTTATTTTGTTTGACACCGACGATTAATTCCATATTTTACTCATTTTGTCTTCAAACACACCATAAAGGAAAACCACAGACCAGCGAATAAAATCTCGGTAATTTCGTGTAGGTCAATAATTGTTAAAAAATTATTGCCGTATTCATAAACAAATTACAGGCCACTAACTTTGTTTATGAATATGGCTGCTATTGTTTAAATCGGCATTTACCATTCTTATCTCCTTTAAAAGTAAACTTTAATGAGGCATGCTGTACATTTTTGAGAAGCTCTTTTTATAACTAATCTAACAAATCAAATATGACCACCATAAGAAAAACAAAAGATGGCGCTAGTAACTTAAAAACAAATGAAGATTTTTCGGTTATGCTTACCATAAAATTATTAACACAAAACAGTGTCTCAACAATCACAAAGTTTAAAAACTGTAAGATTATGCCTCAACTAGTTATTGAACAAAATTGTAATCGGCAAAAATGAGTTTTTTGAAAATATCTCAAAAACGAAAAACGTTAGAATGGATATAAAATGATATTCGTTGCGAGCATTTAATTCTGAAAAAGATTGCCTATTTAACCATTGCTCTATCTCTTATAATAACCGATATGCCAATGGTGAGCATCGAAATGTGGACACACTGTATACATATGATCAATAATGAAACATATGCTAATTATAAATAATCAAGGTTATTATATAAATTAAAGATGCCTTATCGTGGATATTGTCCAATATTAAGAAAGCAGGACATCTGCATTTAAATTATTATTATTATAAAAAAAAAAATTGTTGAATATTCAGGTTATATGAATACGTCTCTTATAGCAAGCAGATTCTCACACTATTCTTACTATGTCAATGTTTGATAGGAAACAAATAATATTTTTTAAATATCCTCCTACTTTTTAATGACATTCTTTTGAGATTATCTATCATATGAAATAAAAAAAACTATTTGATAATTAAGTTTGTTTCTAAACAACAATATAAACACTTGAAAGATAATTATCATAACTGATTTCGAAATAATAAAATCAGAATTCTCTGGCAGTCCTATAGCACCTATATAAAATTAATGCATGATGATAAAATAAATATAGATATAGATTGCAATTTAGATATTATCACTTCAAGGTTAACAATACATTAAAATTCACGACCTGATGGTAGGTATAATATTTTATCAAACAAGGGCGTTCCCACTATTATTGCTATAGATTACTCACCTGTCGATTTTTGAAAGTCTAAAATATTTCCAACGATTGGGTAGCCCTTGATGACAGGTATCCAGGCGAGTTTTCTTCGTTTCTGCCAATCATTATATAAAACATAACACAATACACCGAGTACAATGGCAACTGTAATTTGTATTATCATGAACGAATCCATATTATCATCCCATATGAATGTTGAATCGCATATTGTAGTAGAACGACTGTCATTACGTGTAGGAAAATTATATACCTAGTGGTTTAAGTAGTGGAAGCAGATTATTGATGAACAGGAGTGTTGTTGATGTTATACAGTGGATATAGAAATGCAAAATATCGATATTGCTGTCTTTGATTTATTCTCAGAATTAAATGAGATAACAAGCGATTCTTTACTTACTCTCTTTTCTATAGTAAGATATTGCATTTTCCTACTCTAAATCTATCTATCTAACCTTTGCAGTAAACAAGACGACTATTGGCTATGATGCTTTAACTCGTGCTTTAACCTGTGTGTAAGAGTATCAAAATAATAGATTTAAATGTGTGCTGTGATTATTGTCGATTTATGAAACATTGAAAAATACTCTTTCAAAGAAGATTATTCTCATTTGTCCATATGAACCGTTTCCCAAAATGTAATTTATACTGAATTCTGAAAACAGAAATGTGATAACAAGAGGACAGATCAATAACATTATTTATAGGTACCTATGTGGTTGTGTTCAAGATTCTAGTATGTTTTTCCATAAATAGAATCGATTCTGTAAATAAGTTATATGGAAAAATAGGAGTAAATAATTTTGAAACGGTAGGTACATACCTATATTGTGAAGGTCGATAAATTCATCTTTATATTTTACGTTGACTATAATCCAATAATATAAATTTTCGTTAAAAAAAACAGAGGTCAGTTACATCACGCACAATTAAAATCGAATAATTGGGTAACTTTCAATATTAATTCAAACTGCACACTGCTAAATTAAATTTATGAAGCCAAAATTATGTGGAAGCTACCCTCGAGTTTTCCAACCGATGGACAATTTCATTCAAATTAAATTCAAATTAAATGTCCATGTCAAAGTATGAAACCCTGTAACGGTTCCGTACTACAAGGTACGTGGGTAAAGTAGAAAATTCAATAAATATAATATACCGTACCTAGCCGAAATTTAAATTTGATAATCTTATATATAATCTTGTATATTAATACTTGAAGAGAATACTTTGGACATAGATATATCTAATACTCCACCTGTACGCGGGGGTATGACGGATCTGTTATCTCTCTCTATGGTCTAGTCACACGACATGGCATGGCCTAACGAATGTACCATTGGCCATTGCATTTTTTTATAATACTTATTTGGAACTTATAAACAAACTTCAAAAAATTATATCAAATCTCAATAATGTTCAAATTAAATTTAATGAATTATGGTTGAATTTTGACCAATGGGCAATCACTAGTATTTATTTATGATATGAGAGCTAAAAGTGACATTTTGTTTTGTGAGAATGCAGAAAGGGGATTTTCCCATCCTGTCCAACAAAATAAAATCATTTTTTACATCCATAACTATGCTAGGAATTATTTCAACAAACGTCAGTAAAAGTAGAATTACATGCGTCTATCTCGAAAACCGTTACTCTTTTGAAAATATGTTAAATTTAAACGTTTCCGGATATTGTCCTATCTTTAATTATACCACCTCAGATTTTCAATTTTCGAGAAAATTTGCTCCATCGACCCCCTTCGGGGGCGGTTTTCGGAGGGAAGAAGATGTCGGATTCCCGTTTTTATAAATAAGGGACCATTTCTCAAGGCTCCTCTTTCAAATGAATCAAAAATCATCAAAATCGGACTACGATTACTATACGAAAGGCGCGCACAAACCAAAAAAAAGCACACAGTCGAATTGTATACGTCCTCCGTTTGGGGTTCGTTTCCGAGATAATGCTGTCACAGACAGACAGACAGATAGACAGACAGACCAATGGCTGAAAATATGTTAAGTAATTTGAGAAAACTCTGAAACGACAATATTTGTAAAAATCTACCGAACATTTCACACGATTACAATACTTTCCTTGTACAGCTACTATAGTAGCGTAGGAAAGTGAAAAATAATAACGCACCAATAACATCAGTATAACGCTTTTTACTTTCCTATAGTTAGTCTCAGTAGTAGTAATCTTGTGAAAATTTCGGTGTCCAGTTCAACAGATATTTAGGTCCAAAAAACCTATTGTCTGCCATTGATCTATCTGTTTGTCTGTCGGTATATATTTTTTATATGGTATCCATATGGCCAAAGGGCTCTAACGATTTTGATGGAACTTGCTGAAAGTGCAGTGCTGCTATAACATGTACCTTTTAGAAAAAAACAGTAAAAAATGTTATGCTCAAATGAACTATCCAATTTTCTAAATATTTAATCATATTGTTACACCTGCGTTAAAATATAACCATTATTGTTTGTCTTGGCACGCTGAAAAATTAATGGCTACATGACCTCTACTTCAAGTAGCCTAGTAAAAAAAAGTATTTTTATTGTGTAAAATCTTCGTTGTCCGATTTTTACTGATGTTTACGTTCCAGAGGTCCCTGATTTCAAAAAAACATATTTTTAGCCATTGGTCTATCTGTCTATCCGTTCCAAAATTATCTCAGGAATAGATCCACCGATTTTATTGCTTATTTTTTTTACTAAGGTATCGATAAGGCCCGCAGGTGACATATATTAAGCGGCCTGCTCTCACTGGTTGCTAAGCTATATCTGAAAAATTTGTTTCGCTCAAGACTGTGGGGCTCTAACGATTTTGATGAAACTTGTCCAAAATATTATACTTATAGCCATTTATCACCTGCTATAAAGCGTATCTCTGAAAAAGTGAAGAAAAATGTATAATGCTCAAATGAAAGTCAAATGTTTTAACTGTGTATATTTTGGCCAAAAGGTTCCTCCTACATCAATATTGTAAACGACCATTGTTGTTTGTCTAGGCATGCTAAAAAAATTAATGGTCACACAATCTGATCAAACGATTTTTATATTCCATAGAATTCGTTTGAGGGCGGTAGGAAAGTTACGAGTGAACACCTTAGATTTTTTAGATTGTTTTATTTTCCATGGCTGTCATTCTGGAATAACTTGGAAATATTTAATGTTAGGGCTTCGAAATTCGAAATAATTTCCATAACTTCCATCTAGCAATTTGAAAATGTAGAAAATATGAATTATGTTACTTAGAATTATAATATTGATTGTTTTGCCCATTAGAGCTTATCTTGCCGAATCACTGTCTATCTATTTGTGTTAGTTAAAAAATTAATATAATGAACATAATTGTTGATATCATTACAACATTTATTTATAGTTGTTTTCATGAATCATAACAAAACACCCAAGAGTAAAACCGATTTTCTGCTTCTAGTATTACAGTATTACTCAATATCGTCTGCTTTCCAAGGCCTCGGTCCAAATAAATTGAGACGCAAGATATAACTCGTGTATAATATTCCAGTCAATAAAGTCTGGAACTTTTCGATAATTATTATATTATTATTTAGGTATGAACTCCTTAATACCTAAGTGTGCGTACATTAACTTTAACGTATCTGTTTAATTTATATTATTTATCACTTTTAGAGACAAATGGTTCATATAAAATTTGTAGGTATCTATCACTAAAAAGTATTTTTGATAATATACAATCAATGGCTACTTTTTGAGATTTTTTTAGTTTGATCGGAGGCTATTTATTTGAAACTACTAATCCGATCATGCCTGTAATGGAAGTCGACTGAGATATTTGTACAACTGATTTTTAAAGCAAATTTAATCTTCATAGCTTAAAAAATGCTGATATCCCAAAATATTTTTATATACGAGGGTGCGTTGGGAAACTATACCTGATAGAAGTCTGAAAATGTGCATACAAACGTTTCTACTTCTGGCAAATTAAATGGAAATATCTATAAATTCGAGGAACTACCGGTTAAACCGTATGTGTCCATCATCTGTCTTATTTCAAACAGAAAGTGGCATTTCTTCTTCTATCAATAGATTCAAATTTATACTAAACTTTGGTTGACAAACTCTATCCCAAAAATTAACGGTTTTCGAGATATTATATCAAAACTATTTTAATGTAGCTTAGTAATTATATTAATCTGTTAAGCGAAATAAACAAGAATAGGTGATCAAATTAAATATAGTAGCTATACATTATTTGACTCAAAGATGAAACAATTTATAGCAGGTACAGGATGTTCAAAATTGAGCCACAATTAAGTAAGTATAAAATCTTGAAAATTTCCCTGCATTTTTTGACTTGTATCATTCACATTCTTATTGTCTTTCGTTATATATTAACATTCTCTATACCTAACCCTAACAGCTTCTGAAATATTTTAACTATTTTTGGAAATCAACATAAAAACTGTGATATATCGGATTTTCTTTATCAGATAGCCATGGATATGAACGAAGTCAATTTAAATCTGTTAATCATTTTTGGGAAATAGAATCGGATATCGGAAAGAACTTGTCGAATTTATTCCGAAAAATATCCAGGTTGTCAAATAGAAATATAATCAATCTTCAAAACTGTGGGCAATCTGGATCTTTTACAATAAACATTATCAGTGATAGTTCTGGTGGTTAACAATGAAATACTGGAAATCACAGTAGTTCTGGTCGATTATTCTATAAACAACGCCGAACGTTAACTCAGGATTTCTAAATAATCCGTTCATATCATATTCAAAAATCATAAATGAGAAAGTGATTTACGAGCTCGAGTCACTTATTGCGAATGGCTTTTGACAAGAACCCAAATTATATGTATTTCTATTTGGCCTGGGACGATCTGGATCCGAATAATTTTGAGTAATCGAGGAAGCAATCTATTTCTTTAAATATAATAATAATGATAATAATAATAATTATTAGATTAAAATTGTCTTCGCTCGTGAATCCTGAACGTGACTTTTTTCTGGTGATTATTTTTTTAATTATTAGTATTAGTAGGTATTGTCTCAAACTAACATAAAGTAATTAATAGACTGAACGGACAAAAAAAATAAAAAAACAATATTATTTTGAATTCTTCAGAGATCTCTTTTTTGTTAAAAATATTTATGCATAATAGAAGCCGTTTTGCCTTCATTTAATCTTATTATCTTAAAAGATAGTTTTCTTTATGGATATGGTTTTGTAGAACTTACGCACTTTGTATTTATTCCTAAGTCAGTAAATAAGCTTTAAAAACAAAAAAAGTACAACAAAAAGATAATACAGAATATTGTTATTTATTAATATGAAACTCATGATTATTTTGAAGTACCTAATACATCTACCAATTTGTTATCACTATAAAAAATATTAAAATTATTTTACATATATGATAGGAAGGCGGTGGTCTAGTGGGTAAGACGCTTGATTTCCATCTGACAGGTCGTGGGTTCGACCTCCTAAGCCAAGGACGTTTACCGTACATGAACATTTCCTGAAATAAATCAGGGGCTGCAAGGATCGCTACTAAATGGAAGAAGTTGGTAGTTGACATCCGTTGTTCTTCACCAAACCGCATGCAGCGTGGAAAGGTATGCCTTGAAACTCCTTGATTAGGTAGAATGGTTATCCTAAGAAGCATATCGGTATATAAAAGTATCCTTACCTATATGTACCTCACTTTTTTTGCGAACATCGTAATAAATTAGGCTAATTTCACTGGAACATGAGATGCAACACCTCCCACGTGTAGGTGTAGATTATTCATTGCGGCGTTTATCCAGAAACGGTTTATTCTATAATGTATAGAAAAACACATTCAGATGAATTCGAAATAATTTGCATATGAAATGAACTTTGTTGGTAGGTACAAAACTAAATATTCACGTTTTATATTATTCTGTTACAATTAGTATGTGCAGCAATAGCCGTTTTCCAAAAGTTATTATGCAAGAAATAGTATTTCTTGTTTCTCATAACTTCCGAAATTATTCATATTCTAACTAATCCGTAATATTTAAAACAAAAGCTCAAGCTATTGTATGATTTCTTTGTAGAATTATAAAGGAATTGAAAAACACATTGTGAAAATATGTTTTCCATCGGCTTACTACGGTTGAAACGTGGCCAAAAATAATCGGAAGAGACAAATAATGGTCCATTGACATTAACAGCATAACAAATTGGCACCTATCGTATTGGTCTAGTTTAATTTTAACAATAATAGCAACATCAGTCCATTATCAACCGCGCAAAGAGCTGCATTATCCAGTTTTTGGGTTGTACTTTGTACTGACCCATTTTTTCCATAAGAAATGGCAACTGAGCTTAAATTCTCCAGATCTAGCCCTGACGTGAGTTGGGGCTTTCGTATTGTTGGTGGAGCCGATTTCAATGAACCCCTTATAGTTGTGAAGGTATGATGATTCTTTTTTTTAATAAAAAAATCCCCCATGATTCGGTTTCAATTGATATAGGCTACCTGAAAAATTGCTTTTGATATTAATTAATCGCTCAAAAATATTCCGTCAAATCAACATGACAAATACTTGTGTGCTCAAATTTCATTCCTTTTAGAGTATAATAAGAAAGCAGTTAATTCAATTTGTAGGTCAATGAAGATAGTTTAGCAGAACAAGCAGGTTTGCAGGTTGGTGATCTTCTTGTAAGGATCAATGATACATCCACAGCTGGTCTAACCCATGCTGAAGCTCACGATCTGCTTATTGCTGCGGGATCATCATTTGTTCTAGGCGTACGCAGGTAACCAATTAACCAATAGTGACTGAATTTTAATAAAACTATAATATCTTGATTGTATTTGTATATGCTCTTTTTTAGAGCTTATTCTCTGTGCTTTAATTTATTGACCTTGAAAATTATTCATTTTGCATAATTCTAGGGGGGACATGCCTACACACATTTTCCACGTAAGTATAATATTTATAAAAGAAGATTTCTATTATAAATATTTTTTACCTAAAATTGGACCGACTTTATTATTAGGTTACTGAAAAATAAAAAATTATACTAATTCTATTGGTAGTGGTACTCTAGAAGATGTGAAATTGTAGTTAGGTAAAATACTTTTGGCACCAACTTCAAAAATACCAGTGAAATTTATATATTTTGTATTTTTGACCCACTTCCATAAAGGAGGAGGTATACAATTCGATTGTATATGTTTTTGCACCAATTTTGATAATTTTTGATTCATTTGAAAGAAGAGTGTTGAGACATGGTCCCATATTTGGAAAAAACAACTTCTAAAGTACCACCACCAATAGAATTAATATTATTTTGTATTTTTCAGTGCCCTAATAATCAAGTATGTCCAATTTTTGGTAATAAATATCTATTTCACACTTTTGAGTGTAACATTAGTCATGAAAATCGTTGAACGTTCACTAATACCAATGAAGATAGTACTTATCCTATTACCCATGTATATTCTTTTCTTGTTATTATTCACAGATTTTAAAACATCGCGGCGGAAAAAAAATATTTCAGACTTTGCCACTGCTATAACTCGAAACTCGTAGCATTTTTTCATTTGCAAAATGTCCAATTTAAATGTTACTAGAAATGATCTCTTCTTTAATTTGGCCGTCTCATATTTTCAATTTTCGCAAAAACCGCCTTCTCTAGCGGAAATAGGTACACATATTTCAGTCTTTACCATTGATGTGAACCGAAAATGTTTAATTTAAATGTTTCCGGATATTGCCTCATCTTCAATTCGATTTCGAATTTGATTTTTTCTAGATATGGGACCATTTCTCAATTCCCCTCTTTCAAATATATCAAAAAGCATCAAAATCGGAGTACGTTTACTTCCTATATACAGCGCGCACTGAAACCAAATAAAAAGGCCAACAGTCGAATTGCATTTCTCCTCCGTTTGGAAAGTCGGTCAAAAAATATAAAGAGTAGATACTTATACTTACACATATATTCAAATAAATTGTAAAGCTTCCGCAAACCTTTATTTCTCAGAGTAATGCAAAAATTAATCTGACCGACGCAATGACGTGATAATTTTCAGTTTTATTTGGAATAAAATAGTCTCTTCTAGGACGAGAATTATAATTTTGATTTCTCGGATGATACAAATCAGCTTGAGGTACCCATTGATAAGGATTCCGAAGATTTATCAGAGATGAAGCAAGCTATAGAAAGAACAGTAGACCAAAAAATTTTAAGTGAAGCTTTGGAAATAATCAATCAGAATAATCTTATTAGTAAGTAGCCAATCATGTTAAGGTCAAATATATTGCTAATGATTTTGTTATAGATAAGGCTGATGACATTCAGAAATTGGAGTCACTTCTTAGTGAGAACCTTTCTGGGTAGGTAGTATAAAAAAGTTTACAGGGTCCTGCAGCTCAGCTCCCTCTTCAATCGCTCACAGAGTCGCTAATTAAGTTGATTAACATTATTATTCACAGAGTGTTCAAAATTTAGTGGCAAACTTTCAAATTTCAAAGTACATCATTCTTTTTTTTACTATAACCCTATTGCAATTTCGAACGAAGTCAAAGTTATAGGCAGAAAACTTGTTTTTATCAATAATTTGAAACGCCATTTTCAAGAATACAAGCTATGGTAGTTTCGTATTTCATTACTTTTGTGTTATTAATAAACTGTCAAGATTCTAGTTACACTTCAGGACTTCAGTTATGTAGATGTGGCGAAAATTGTTACTTTATTACTAGATATTAGTTATATAAATATTTAAGCGGTACCCAAATAAGCAATAAAATGTATGGCATGTTTGTTATAAAGATTGCAAAACATAGATTTTATAACTTAACTAACAACTGAGAAATACAAGACGGAAACTGAGCTGCAGAACCCTGTATATAAATAATTTTAGATTTATTAATTAGCACATTTGGTTTATACTAGTCAAGAAGAGATTGTGTACACTACATCTTCAATAAATAAGAAATCCATTTCACATGGTATAAAGACCGATAAGAAATGGTCCACATTTCTAATGAAGCCAGATAAGCCCATACCGAAACCGCAGAAGCAGATTGACGAAGAGAAGACCAAGGTTATATTTGAATTCACATATACCTACAAAGGTATATAAAAGTTAATTTCATCTTATCATAAGGTTATTTCTATAGGCTGGAGGATATAAAGTGGTTATTCAAAAACAACCATCAAGAAGAAAAAGAGCTCAAATGCAAGACAAGAAGGTGCAGTTTGATGAAAGTGTGGTAAGTTAATATAATCGATTTATTCGTATTCATCCTGCAAGCTCTTTATGAAAATCAAGCTACCAGCAAAGATCTAACCAAAACATCACATTTGAAGCTCGTACTATCATTTCTGCATGAGATACATCTACCTTATATTCTCTAGGAGGAACAACAAGATGAAGAGATTAATGTCGAGGAGAATGAAGAGTATACAAAGATTGAATATAAAAGGGATTTCGAAGTTGATTACGATGTCACTGTTACTCAAGAAGAAATTGGAGAAGTTGAAGATTCACCCAATATTTCTGAAAACGATGCTGATGATGAAGTTGAGGTTGATTCTGACAGTAGAAGTATTATAAAACGTTATTAAATGTTGAGTTTGAATATCAAAGTAATAATTATATTTATAGGAGATTCGCTGCTTGAAGTACAATACCCACCTATCTCTCAAATAAAAGTCAACAATGAATCTTCGCTCACTCTAGAAGATCAACTGAGAGCAGTGCAAAAACAGCTTGAAGCACTGGCTCATCTTCCATCCGCAATTCAAATTACATTGGATGCTGTTTCCAAACAACTAGCTAACATCGTGAGCGCTAGAGAGAGTTCCCAGGAGAAAGACGAAGATGAAAATGAAAATGACAATATATTTGATGACAATGATAATGAGGAACAAAAAAATATGGATGAAGGTAGTTACAGAATATTACTTTAAAATCTATGTATGTATTATTTATATGATTCTTTATACTTCACAATATATGTACAGAAAAATTAGTGGATGGATCTACACCAGATATAGCAGAAGCCGAGGAAAACAATCCGGAAGAGATTGCGGAAGATACAAATTCTAATTTAGGAGATGAACTTGAGACAGACGATATAGCTGATGAAGAATTGAAAGCCATTCTCGAAAGAAATGCACCTTCCGATGAAGAATATAAAGCAGAACAAGAGATTATTGACGAAGAAGAAAGGCTATCTAAATTCAGAGAAGAAGAATCGTTTGAAAAGAAAAAAAAGGTAATTCAATATAGGTAGTGAGCTTTTATATAGATACATATCTTGACATCATTTAATATAAAATCAAATATTGTAGAAATAAGATTTTGTACAATGCTGGAAAGTTTTTCTAGAATAAGCTAACGTTCATAAAGCCAACAATATCTATCCCCTATACAAAAAATATTTGTAGCATCTTACTTAAATATATTAGGTATCTAATTTGCATCAAAATAACTATGCCTACAGATTATTAATAAACATTCCTTGGAAATCAATCTAATGTGTCCTCGTTGTTATCAAAATAGTTTTGTCAGTAGAAGAATGCATCCGCAGTGCCAAACTAGAGACACGCTTAAGTAGACGTTAAAAGTAGTAGGAGTTGAGCTAATAAAAATATTGGTCAGAATTAGCTCTATATAATAAAACAGCATATGATTGGTTTATTTTAGTTTTTTTAGTATCAAATCAAACTCCATTCATTCAATGTTATACTTCAAATAGTCACCTTCAGAATTGTTCATAGTTTTTACTTGATTGATTTTTTCGTGAAAATCAAACTATAGGCTATGGAAAACCTTCGAGAAATCGTAAAACCCATTGGTGGTGACAGAAGATGGTCAGAACAAGAGGACGTACTTCCTCTTATATTTAAGAAGCCGAAAAAAATGTCCGAAGAAAAAATTTTCGAGCTCATTGAAAACAACCTTGAAGTTATCTCTGGCAACAGAAAAGGGTAGGCAACAATTCACCACTAACATTTATTTCACATCCATTATTTCATCTTTTTAGGTGGAACAATGGAATTCCACATGGCCATGGTGTGATGAAGTCAAACCAGTGCACAGGTATGTAACACAAAATTCATTTCATTCAAATATATTCTTAACACTGCAGTCATTCTATATCAGTATAATTGTTTCTGAGGAATCTAAATCTGCTTGGTAATTGGTAAGTGATTTTAGTTTCTACACCCATTTTGAAAACATACCTAATCCTCATAATATTCCATAAATTTATAAGGATGAACTTGAATATACGTTTATTGAAATTGAAGGAAAATCTATAAGACTTTTTTATTTTACAGGAAATAGAGCTTAAGAACCAAAGTATGTCTTTCATTTTATAATTGATTTGTTTTATAAAAATCAATTCCATCATTTTGAAAGTTTTTCTGCTTGACTTTATATCCGACTCTAGTAAGAAAATACACTTAATGTTTCTGTAATTTATAATATCAATACCTATTGTATCACTTCCAATATTAAAAATCATTATTTCTACTGTATACAAAATCTTTTAAAGTTTGGCTAAATACCTATCTTATTCAAATTCAGAAAATGTCTACAGTTCTCTGACCAATAATTGTTCTTCATTGAAAATAGTTTTCCTTCAATCACCCGTAATTTTATTATCACGTTATCAACCACAATAAATGGACTCAAGGTAGGGCCAATTCCAGTTTGAGAATATGGTTTCATCATTATCATATTAATAGAAATATATAAACTATTAAAGATGCTCTAACTTATTAATATTTTTTATTAATTTTGCAGGATAAATTTCAAAAAGTTTCAACAACCAACCAAGAACCTGACATATTTGCAACACTCAGAAGTATATAGAATGATACATGGTATGGAAAAACCCTCTAGAGGTATTGTATCCAGAGCAGAAAAAATTCCTGCTGTCCAGGACTACTATCAGGTGATTTTAATTTTGTTATGCAGGCTTGCTCATAGTAGCTGTTTTTCAGAACTTTTCGTGATTAGAAAATACTTATAATACTGAATTTTTAGACTCAAAGATTATTCAGTATTTCTTATAATTTTAAAATATCTTCGATATCTTATCACGGAAGCATGCAAATGATAATTTCGAAATTCAAATTAACAACTGATTTATGGCTTATAGGGTGTCCAATATTATTATTAATAATAATAATTCTTTTCGTTCTGGCGGACCTCCTTGACGACGTAAAACAAGAATCAAAGTGGGGCCTATGACCCTGGAGCATGGACATTAATTACACGTTTCAAAATTCACTCCCCTAAAAGCTACAATTTTGGGTTGCCATACCGAGAATTCAAGTGGGGAATGACGTTGTCTATCAGCCCCGAAATCCTCGGCGTGGGGCCTATCATACATGCAAAAACCCCCTCTGCTCCCGATCTATCACGATTCTCTTTCTAACCACAAAAACTTCTTACAAACGGTTACCCTGAACAAAGCTTTATATTAGGATTCATGTAGTTGAACTTTTGGTTGTATGACGTAATGAAAAGACATCTAATTCCGTCCTGACTGTTTTCTATTATTTTGGGTTCTAGGCTATCCAAGGTGCCCCTTGATGAGCTATGCGCTAAGAGTAATCATTTAAGCTATGTATTATCTAAGTAAAGCTAATGTTATGTAAAGTGTCCGATTTTTTATTTCTCTTAGGAAATATGTTTTGTTGTAAACTGAATAGACTTGTATATGTATATAATACACTCTTTTGTTCAAATTTCTCTTTTATTTGAAATGCTGTCCCCATCTGATTTATATTTGGGCCCACAGTTCCTCTATTTCAATTTCACATTTGGGAAGATGATCTAATAACATTGTCAATAAAAAGATGAAGGCACATCTGGATGTCGTCAAACTAAATAGATAATGCAGACGAATGTGTGAAGGTTACAACAGCATAAGTGTATTTAAATTTCTTCTGAGACATAAAAGTTCTCAAGTAACTTTGTTTTCACATTGATAATTAAGTATGTCTCAGTAAATCAAATTTTAATGGTAAGACTGTGCAAGTTGTTTTTTTAACGGATCCAAAATTAATTAACTCTTTAATATTTTAGTCAGTGTAATCAACATAGTCAAATTGATATAATGTTGCTGACTGACACAAGAAAAATTACAGAATTAATTTTATGATTACTAAGGACATCAAATATGTGAAAGCTATACGAATGAGATATGTTTTAATAGGAAGAGAAATAGCCTTTCTCACCCATAGTCCTTTATTTGTAGATACCATGTTTGATCCATAGTCCATCATTTGCCATGTGCTAGATTATACTTTGTAAACTTCATTTCCACCGTTACCATTATTTAGGAAATAAAAACTACTATTATTGATTGCTAAGTTGCTATTAGGTTCTTATAAATACACATAAATAATTTAAAATAAATAGATCCTAAATTCAGTAATCTTAAAATATTATAAGCTAAGCATAATATAAGTAGCTATAATGGCATCTTAATCAGCAGTCATCATAATCTCTTTCTTCTCATCAGCTTTATTTTCTTGAGAAGTCTCGTTTTGATTTTTTTCATTTTGTTTAAGGGCTAATTCGGTTCCTTGTAGTTCCTTCACATCCCCAGATTTTCCAGATGGCGTTGGTTCGGCAGCTTAAAATATATACACATATTCATAAGATTAACACTCGTTAACTATAATGTTTGTGGATATAAGTCTAAGGGCCGATTTCATAATGAATCCTTAATGGGAGATTAGTTAATTCTCCAGTTTGTTTAAGTCATATTTCGATAACGGAATTAAAATTTTGCCTAAGTCTGTAGGTGTAAAACATTTGGACCCGTCAATTATTCTTTCAAGCGAAACATTCTATGACGAAAAACATGCGCCCCTACTTTTACCCCCTTCACATGTCATTTACCAGCCTATTTTTTTCATTAGTAATGGGGTCGTATCAGGGCCGTATCTAACCTACTAAAGACCACAAGGATAATAGGGCCTCTATATCTATGACAGAGGATTATTTTATTGAAACTTGCATAACGAGCAGGTAAGCGAAATACTATTTATATAGGTACAAGTATTCGGCTTTCTTTAAAGTCACTTTGAATACGTAATGTAATTATACTACATACAATCCGGTAAGTAAAATCTTCTAGCATCTACTCAAACCAGGTTACCTAGTACTCAAAAATCTACTTTGATTGAAGAGGATGTATTCTAAATTTTCGACATTTTGTATTTTATTATTTTCTTACTCTGAATAAAGTTGCACACATAGATCAAAGTAGACGAACATGCGGTATCGATACCCTAGGAAATATACGTACCCGAAATAATCTCGTCACAGAACAACAGACAGAAAAACCTATGGCTAAAAATATGTTTCTTAGACTCAGACCAAGAACATATCTAAGCAGGACAATTCTGTTTGCTCAGCTATAGCAAGCACAGTATAAAGATATAGTTCTTTATAACTGTGGCTATAGGTATCAGTGGTTGAAATAACGTCGATAAATAGTTGCTATTTACGGGCTTTGGCGTTGCGTACTAAAGCCATTGCGCGTCTATCAACGCGAGTCGTATAAAATAGTGTTTCTTCCCAAGCCTAAATGCAAGTTTGCCTTTTACCTGTGGTTTACTTCTTCTATTACTAAAGTATTAGATGGTTTAGTTTTGTACATAATCAATGATTACTCTTCAGCAAAAATGTGCTAGATTTATAACCATCATGTTATTTTCTGTAGCATCGATTAGCGGTAGGAAAGTAAAAACCACCTCGTAGGTAGGCAGCTAGACAGAGTTGCCAGTATTTGTCAGCTTTGAGTAAGTTTGTATTATAGTCAGTACCTAAGAATCGTTAGATTTAATTATGTATGGTATGGTATGGATGTCACCTGAAGGGGGTGAAAAGGTGGCAGTATTACTCTTTTATATCTTAGAAGTTATCGCTTAAAATATAAATTATAAATTTATAGGAGTGGGGAACAAGATCTGATAACCGCCCAGTGCCCAGAAATGTATTCGATAGAATAAAATGGTTTTGAACTCCTGCGAGAAAAGTGACATAAAAAGATGATTCCCACCTGTTATGGTTGTGGCTTCCTCTTTTTTTGCAGGAGCTCCTGATTCTGCTGCTCCACCTTTTGTTCCTGAAATGATATTTCACCATAATTCAGCATTTTAATAAATAGATTCTAATATTATTACCGTCTAATGGACTTTGAGTAGTTTGACCTGGAATGAGTTGTTGTATTTGGTTGCCTATTTGTTGAGCACCTGAAATAAAAACCAAATATCTTGTTAGATTAAAGGTGCAAGTCTTCTATAACGTTTATATGCACATCTATCTCGAAAATGGCTCCAAGTATTTCAAATAAAGAAAATGTGAATAGAAGTTTTGAGTCGAAAAATCGATTGATAATACCATATTCTGGAAAATATTTCCTTGCTAAGATTCGTTAAATTTTGAATTTATATATATAATACAAGAAAGAATAAAATACACTCATGAACTAATAAACAATTCATTCTTTCACAACGTCCACAACGTATAATAATTATTGATTGTTGATACAAAGTCCGACCAACAAAATACACTAGAATAATCATTTTTTGTATGACACTAAAGTAAATAAGATGACTTTAAAAATAATGAGTCTCTGAAATTATTGATTATTATTGGATATTAAAGAAGAAGAGTGAGACTCAGTAAATACTCCTGATATTTATTACATTATCTGACCAATTAAGGTTTGTAATTGTTCTTGGAGAATAAAACTAACACTTACCCTCCGAGATGGGTGAGGATGGCTTTGAACCTTCGGTCCCAGGTGCAGACCCTCCATTTTGTCCTGGTCTAAATGGATTGAATTGCTGTATAGCATTACCAATATTTTGGATAAAGTTACCATTTTGTGGTGTGCTACCAGTATCACTGGACGTATTTGGTGGTTTGTTCCCTTGGATGAAATTGTTGATGGCAGATCCTGTGCAAAGATGACAGAGAGTTTAATTTATCATTTACATTCATCCCTTACATTGCAGCAAACATGTTAAATTATGTATTTCTTAATAAAACTATACAGCCTATTTTCTATAATATCATTCTTAAAACTTTTTGTACCTATTTGTTGGAACACCTGTCCTGGACCGCCAGCTTGGTTTTGTGAACTACTTGTTGTGCCGGTGTCACCTTAATTAAACATTTAATTTGAATAAGCGTTTTTTTCATTGAAAGTAATGTGAGAGAAAGTTAAACATAACATAAAAATGCCATATTAACATAAAGAAAATTGCAATCATGTTTCAATAAATTAAAAACATAATAAATTAAAATAAGAGCAATATTCAAGTGGAACTATTAGAAATAAATTACTATCAAATGGACTGTTCAGATGACCCAAAATCGATATAAGTAACACACAAATCTAGGAACATATTCATGAAATTCTAATTGGTTAACGGTAAATTCTAGACGAACATCATGTCGAAATGGTGATATAAATCTCTCCTATAATTTAAATTGATAACGAATTTCTGCTTTGACCTCCAAGATTACAACTCAATTAAATTCAAATAATGCTCTAAATAATAACGGGACTTATTTTTTTAAAAGATAGAATTGATTGAAGTTTAAAACATTACTGCATAATAAACAGACATATATAAATATACGTATTTCGATTAATATTTTGAGCTTATATCTAATCAAGATTCCTCCCGAGCTCACCTTGCGCTCCTGCTGGTCCACCGCTCTGACTGCCACCCTGTATTCCACCGAAAAATTGTTGTACGTTGTTAACAAAGCTGGATATCAGGTTAGGGGACTGGGTTGTTGGCGAACCAGTGTCTCCTAAAACCGTATTAGAGGTTGATGGACGTTGTTGTCCAAAGTTGCTGATTGTATTCACAATATTATTAACGCCTGAAAATTGAGGTAATTTTGAATTATATTTTGCCGAAAGGGTAATTTTGAGTTATATATATAGGCATAGACCTACCTCCTTGGAAATAGCTTACAAAGCCTTGGAAACCGCCTTGGTTATTTTCAGAAGAAGCACCTGGCTGACCTTCATCACCTTGACCTTGAGTGCCATTGCTAGCAGTACCTTGAACTCCTTGCACAAAGTTATTAGCAATATTTTGTATACCCGAAGCTATGTTCTGGAAAAAGTTTTGATTGTTGGCCGGTGGATTAGGTGATGATTGCTTGATATTCAACTTATTCTTTTCTTCTTCCAAATATTCATTGACAGCTTTCTCGAGATTTTCCCATTGCTCTGGTAAAGGTTGCGCTTGTCCATTATCTGGCTTGAAAGATTCTCGAAGTTTCCTTAAACCGTTTGAAATTACTTCTTTAACTTCTTGGAACAAGTTGAGATCGAAAGTGGTTGCTGAATGAGCTGTTGTGACCTCAGCAGTTTCTACATTGCGTACGCTCTCCAAATCAACTTCAGTTTGTGGCTGTGGTAGATGTTTCAAAGCCTGACTTTGCTCTTCTGGAGATAATTGTAATTTCTCTGATAAGTTGTCTTCGATTCTCTTCCTCAAATAACCTGGAACAGCTTCTTCGTTTGAATGTTTATTTTCATGTGCCTCAACAATTTTATCTGCAGCAAGGTTTTCTGGTAAAACAACATTTTCATTTACACTCTTAACAGCATTTTCTACATCAGCAATGCTCTTGGTTTCTTCGGTCACAATTACGCGATTGTTATCTGTTGGATGTTCCGTCTCCGCCACTGCCTGTGGTGCTTTTCCAGTATCCAGAGCCTTTAAGGTATTTTCATAGTTGATTTCTTTTTGTGGGTCATCGTATCTCACTTCAACTGGTATGTTTCGTTGTTTAATGGTAGCAGAGTGAACGAGTGCGATTGATGCGCACAAAAGTGTTAGACTTTTTATCAGCATGATGATGATGGTAAAACTGAAGCTGATGAACTCTTCAGCGCGGTTTTATAGTTGCAGCGTGTCTCCAGTTTGGGTATTGGTTTAGTGTGGCAGTGGCGCGTGGTTGAATTTCTTGGAGGTAGCTCATGTAAATTTTACAATGAGATAAAAACGTGATAATTGGATGCTATAGTAATTAATTTTTGTGGTTTACAGAAAATGTTTATACAATTAAAAAACAAGGATATTGTTATACCCCAAGGATAATAAGCCAAAATAAATTATACGATCACTGAAAAAATATCTTCTTAATTTATTTAATTTTGACGAAAGATATACATTAAAGCAGTGTTTATATTTTTATAAGTCCTCTGATTCAAACGGACGTGTCTAACCGTGCATACACAAATAAACACAATAGGGCCCAAATGGGATACCTGTAAACTGTAGCACAAAAACTGAACTGACAATTTTGATGAAACGTACCTTATATATTGTTTTAGATGCCCTACCAACACCCTCTAAAGGCGCAAGACCGAAAAAAACAAAAAATGCAAATGCAATTTCATATCTTCTACATTTTTTTCGGCTTAACGATTTACTTGCATTCGTTGCTAATGTTTTTCAGCTAAAGTGATCTGCTCACACATGCGTTTAAAGTAAAAAAAAACAAATAGGAGTTTTTTATGACAGTTGTTCAAAATCTTACTGAGCATGTGTGATCGATTCACTATGAGCGAAAAACATCAATAAAAAAACACAAATGTTAGAATAGAAATAATAAAAAAAATAGTACGCAAAATCTGGATAATTTGAAAGGAATTCGCATTACGTGGTAGGTATGAAATTCAAGTTAGTGGGCATACAAGACATTCTAATTATTATGACTTTTAAATTAATTACTCATTGTTATAGTCAGTTATTGTGCTCTTAGAATAATAAAAAAATAGATCCAATACAATTTTAGTCATGTCTAGAATCCAACAATTTATTATCTATTCAGCTTCTTTGTACAGTTGCGCCTCTGTTTCCAGCTGAAGATCCAACAGTGAACCAACCGGTCCATGGAGTCCGTAGCCTCAGCATCTTCGATATATACCTATATATACGAAGAAGACATATAAAACAGTTGCTCCTTGATCCGAAAGAAAGAACTGCAACTCAGGTCAAGGGTATCTAACCGTTAAATAGTATTTCATTATCAAGATTAGATTTTTTCTTATGAACGTTATTAGGTACGATCACCTTTTTTCTCATAAATGTGAATCATGAAAGGTGTAAAATGCAATAAATTATTTTCATTTCTTCAATTTGCTTTGAAACTGTCTATATATTAATTACATTGTAACTATAAAATTCCACTATACGCAAACAAAACATCAGAATACCTAACTTATAGTTTCTTTTATCTCAATTCATTATTTATATAAACAGTCAATAAATGGAACTAAATTTCACTAGATACTCTCTTATATATGAATGAATAATTCATTACTTGTGCGAATCTTAAACAAGCTTATTTTCGTATTAACGACCTAAAAACATAAATTATAATTTGAGATGAACCCGTGAAAATATTTTTGTTCGAGAGAAAAGTATATGGTTTTCACCTGTTTTTGTTTGAATATATAATTTGCGTTATGGAATAAGTTATTAAAATTGGATACAACAAGACAACAAACAAACTTTGGCGACAGTCACGATAATAAATTTGAGAGCAAAACTTTTACGTTTTCTAAGAATCGACTTTTAAATTTAAGTTTAAACAGTCTTATATTTAAAAAAAAACATGCGCCTATCTACCTGATAGAACGTTTTCTTTCTCAAACTATGTTAATCGGTGGTCCCAGAAGGTCTAGGAGCATGATTAAAATACTTGGTTAATTAAAATAAAAATTACTGAAATAGAAATGCTTAAACATTGATTTAGTCATAGTTTGATAATGATACTCGATGTGTACAGTAGTGGACCAAAAAAAACATTAAAAAAGTAGGGCGCCAAGGTATTGAAACAAGATTTAACGGGGCACCTAAATTTAATTCTTTTCTTCTTAGTAAATACTAAGTTTTAAGAGTAATTTCAGGCTGTTACTTTATTGGTATAGTTGTTGAATAAAAAACGTTTCTTGGAGACTTCATGAAACAAAAATTGAACAAATTCTTCCCACGCACGTGATTTTTCTAATGATTGCTGTGAATAGTGATAAAAGCAAAACAATAAAAAATTAAATACAAACTTAAACTATCCACAGTATTCTTCTCGCTTTCTAGAATTCGTAAGAAATATCAACGTCCGCTTAATTTTTGGAGGAGGTATACAATTCGACTGTCTGCTTTTTTTTGTTTGTAAACATAAGAGGCTTGAGAAATGCTCCCGTTTTCATAAAAACGCAAATCCGAAATCTCCTTCCCAACTAAAACCGCCCCTGAGGGGAACGGGGGAGCGGAACGGGGCGGAAACGTTTAAATTGAACGTTTTATCAAAAGATTTACGGTTTTCGAGATACAGGTATGTTAAATTCTCAAATAAGTACCTATCTTCATTGGTATTAGCAAAGATATTGAGTCCATTATCTTTGGTATTAGTATTTTTTTTAAGTTTGTCTTGACTGTCTAGGTAAGAGACAACGTATACAAATATCTTGAGGATGCAGTCAAAAAATAAGTAAATACTATATTGGTCATACTTCGAGGAATTTGTCTGGACGCATTGCGTCTCACAAAAGCGATTGCAACATTAAAAAATTATCGTGTGTTCTTGCCAAGCACGTGGTACAGAACAAACATATTATGGATTTTCAGAATGTGAAAATTTTAGCCACAGAAAATAACTTACATAAAAGACTTTTCAAAGAGATGTATTAGGTACATAAATAATGAGCCCAACAGCATGAACAAGAAAAGTGATGTAAATAACCTCAGTGTTATCTATAACTATATTTTCGAATTATAACAAAATTACCATACTCGCCCTAATATTATAGAGGCTATAGAATAACCTTAGGTATCTTTTTCATAATCTTTGTTTTTGTATTTCTTATTGTTGTATGAAATTATTTCTTTTCTTTTGAACTTCGCGCTAGCAAGAATTTATATGACTAGCTCTCCCACTATGTTTATATATGTGTATATAGTTTTACAACAATTTCATTTGTCTTTTGTCTCTCTGTGAAATATATCTGTCTCTATTAATAATTATTTCTTTACAACATGGCCGTTTCGAGTTACCAATAGAATATTCATATTAATTGTTTTGAAAAATATTTTACTTTGCTTGTTAGTTGTGTGTTTATATTGTAACTATATAAGATGAAACGTGTAGTTTTTCGTTTTAAGTCTACTGTTTCTTTGGATTTTACGTTATCTGACTATTATTAATCTCAAGTTAGTAAGTAATTCATAACCTTTCTCTAATTACCTTGTGATTAATTTTTTCTCTTTTTTACAACTGTAGATGTATTCTTTAACCCAGCCCAGTTAAAATCTAGAAAAGGATAGCAATAGTAGGTACTCATCGGTATGGTTTAAATCTTAAATGCCCAATAAAAACTATTTTTAATTTTTTTTCAAAAATTTCACTTGTTTTTAAGTAGGATTTCCAACAGTTTTAGACAAAATATATCTGAGAAGGTTAGGAATGCAGAAAGAAAGGAAAGAAACTCGCAAAACATATAGGTATTAGAAAAAATATTGATATTTATGGAATGCCTTTTTTTTGTTGAAAATTATTTATCTAAGGAAAAACTGAGTTAAATATTTTCTTATATATTACTATCGTCAATATGCTATTAATAAAGTTAACTATGATTATTACCAGAAATTGCAGAGGGTTGTGTTGAGTGATTTAATTTAATTTATTTACGAGTAAAATATACGTTATTAAAAAATAATCTGTTACCCGTGGAGGCAAAGGATGTTGCCTGTGCGAACGAACTTGGTTTAGCTTATATAATATATTTACAAAAAAGTAAAGAGAAAATAAAAGAAAATTGTGAAGAATAAAATTTATATGCAAAATCTGTGAATGTGGCTGTAGAAAAGTAGGACTATGCTATGCAACCACAAAAAACGACTGTGCCAAATAATATTCCGGGGGGTTATCATGTAAATAGCAACAGCAACGCGACCTCGACGATCGCACAATCGTCAATGTCAAAACATCAATTTGGTACAGTGTTGTCGCTCTGTTAGTCTTGAGCCTAAGCTGATACTGGAGTGAAAAGTAACAAAGTGATGTTGATTGCATGTATTTTTGAATAATAAATTACTTAAAATCATGTTCTCAATGAAATTGTTATTTTCTCTTTTGAATCCAATATTTTATAGATAGTGTCTAATAGACTTTGGCAACACTGAGACAACAACGCGATTGCAACTAGTTACTAAATTTTACATGATACGGGGGCGGATGTAGTTAAACTATTTTACTTTAAATGTCAATTTTATTGTATAAATGGGGATTTATAAAAACTGTTCTTTAGTATTCTTACTTCTTAAATTTTACAATTTTACGTTATAAATGTGCCTATACCACATGTCTCCTATGTTCTCTATATCTTTATTTCTGATATTATAAATAAAATTGTTGACCTAAAAATATGTTCAGAGTGGTCCAAATTGGACACTTTTGATAGGATAGGTCAATTTTTATTAGAAAAAACTGCGCATGGATATCTTGACTTGTTCAAAAGATGTAAGATGCATTTTTGACGGACACTCGTAACTTATTTATTTATGAATATTTTTTCCTGCTTTCTAATAATTAACATTCATTCATTACCCAGAGAACAAATAAATAAAATAGACAAAGAATAAAAATTACATTGGGTAAAACTACAATATTTAAACTTATTGTGTATTGACAGTATTAATTAATTCTATTTCATGTGTTGAATTAAAGGTATGTCACAACGCTGCTTCCAACGCTTCTCGCGAATCAAGACGGCGTTTATATGTGACATCCCTTATCTCTTTTACCATCAGCTGACCAACGATGTAGTCACCGGGCACGGTCACCCAGACAATGTGACTTGGAATTTTCGTGTTTTTTTTGTTTTCTGTTTTAGAATTTAACTTTTTATTATTTTATAATGGGATAATCAACTTTTTGCTTTTATTTTAAGTATCAATTTATATTTTTCACTGGTTTGGGATCCGTTTTTCAAATTTTTCTAGTTTCTTAAAAAAATGTAATCTCATCTCCATAACTTTTAACATTTTTGATTGAAAATGAGATTGTACAATCTGGAAACATGTTTCAATAATTAACCTTCTAAGAATAAACTGTGGAGAAGACTTCGTGTTTCTTTTTCGTCTTAGCACTTCACTTCGAGAATGGACTTACATTATTGAAATTCTAATTATTTGGTATCTTGTGGACCATTCTTACTCTATACGGTTTAAATCTATTTTTCTTTAGAATTCGCAAACAGGTAGTTTTTGGAATACCTGTATTTAACTGCATTTTACGCAATCAAAGATTAGGTTAAACACCAAATGAAATCACAATTTGCAGTTTTTAATTTAATGAGCCTTGAGCTATGTACTACTACTAGCATTGACTAATAAAAAAGTAGAAATACTTCTTCTGAAGCGGACGAACTGAGTGCACTATGCTCGCTCGTATTATAGACTCGTACCACAGATTTTTGTTTGGTGAGCTGTGCTCGTACCTATTACCCTATATACAGAGAACACCTACCTCCAACCATATACTTAAACTTCTATACCGTTAGCATTGTGGAAAAAAATACGCAAAAATGAAGCCAAAGACCTGGGGATACCTGGCGATATGCGCATGCGTTATGCACTTTTTTTGCTAAGAGGAGGGACATAATAATACCACACTAACCATTGGCTCAGCTTATTTAGTAAGCCGTGCCATTGGTAAGCTCTGATGTTACCATGGATACCATATAATGTGATTCCAAACCCTTCCCCTTTCGCGCATGCGTACTAAGCTCGCAATCCCCATACTAAGCTTATATAGAATTATGTGCCTTCAACCCCCAACCTATGGAGGGTATATATGTATACGGTCCATACCCCAACCTATATATAATCGAAAATCATAACACGCCTGTGTCCTGTGTCAAGTGTCCCATGAAATGATCAAATTAGAAGGATCAAAATCAAAAGTAGCATACCAGCTGTTCACACCAGCACTACGCTAGGCGATGAACTTTCTTATATTGAAAAACTTTTGATACTAATCGATGTATTTTTGATTGCATTCTCCAAAAATATAATTATTTTGAAGAATGCAAATAGCACCGTTTTTGAAATAATCGTGATCAAAGTTGGGAAAGTTGAGGTTATGATATCTTTAAACCTGATCACTCCGGATGATCAAAAACAAAATTTGAAATTGCCAAATTTTACAAACTTATTTGCCAAACCAAGAAGACGAAACAAGGAGAGTAAACATGAGATTACAGAAGTTTCATGTCATAGCGTGGCCTCGTGTACGACGAACATTGACGAACATCTTGACAATTGCCTTAAATATTTGTTCTTTGTTCTCTTTAGTTATCTTCGTGATCATGATCTGTTGTCTTTTCTAAGGTACTTCCAAGAATATGTAAAGGGAGGATGACTAACTCTACTCTGTATCCTGTTCTACAAGCAGAAGTGGCTGAAATAATGTCCCGTGATAAGTTGTCGATTTGGTATGTTAAGCAGTATTTCACTGAGTTTCTATTGTTGTATTTAAGCTTCCTTCGCCCATACTACATAAGGATGCGCAGCGCAACCCACCGAAATGACATACCCTATGTTTTTATGCTACTCCCACTACTCGTGTTACTCGTCCTCCCTATATTTGTTCATGGGTAGTTCCTTCGCGACAACCTTAAACAAAAGTTTACATACCGTGTTCATATTTGATTGATTGACAATTAGTTTAATAAGTATTAATTTATATTAAAAACTACGCAATATTACCTTGGTACTAATAGATAATACGATGGATATCATCTATTGCCGTAAAATATGTTCTATATTGTATTTTTTATCCACCATTAACAATGTTATTTTCGTTGTGACTGTACAGATTTGGCCTCAGTACACGAAATATATTTTATCTACTGATAACGCATTCTTCTATGCTCCGTGTGCGTGTGAGAAGAAACGATCGTGGCAACGTCGCGCTGATAGCTCATCCTGAGACAGAGAAAACATTCCTGAGAGCACGAACGTCCAAAATGTAATCATAGAACATGGAGCATAGGGTACTAAGATGTATAAAATTAAGCGCCTGGTCAGAGCGCACTATTGCCGGCTTTCTGGCCTTGCAGGATATATGCTATACGGTCATAATTATGAGGGCTTGTAAGAGCTTTATCTTGGAAACTATATGGTAACTCATTCTATTTTTTTTTTAATAGTTGTGATATCCTATTCTAACTTATATTAGTTTTCTAACAACTTCTTAGTTTTAGTTTTGACGATAGAATTAAATAACGTATTTTTTGGCCATAATAACGTATCTGTTACGTGTAAATCAAGCCAACTTCAAGTGTAAATATCTCAGGTTTGGGATGGTCAAACTCATTTAAAGTACAACCATTTCTTAGTTCAACACTTTTGTGGAGGTACTACCTTAAGCGAGAGCCGTTTGTTGCGCACGGCATGGTGGGCAAAGACAAATTTACAAAAGATATGCGTATGAAATCTTACACGATTTTAAGGGCGAGTTTAATCTCCTCTTTTCAGTCTTCTTGTGTCAAAGCCTTGAATTTTCATTTAATGATTTAGAAATTAATTTATCTTATTCTTCACGTCATTTGCGCTATTTTACGTCCTATGCTCTCAAAAGTCAATATCGAATTATTCCGTATTCCATATTGACTTTTGAGAGCATAGTATAGGACGTAAACTAGCGCAGATGATGTGAACAAGGAGGATAGAAGATAGGGAGGGAGTTATAAAGTGAAGCCGCGGGGAATGTAGGCAACCCGTCAAGTATGTGCACCGGTGCGCACAGTAACAAAGGGAATTTTCAAGAAAATTATCAGTTTTGCTGATATTCTGAGTTTTTGCATGATATAAGGAAGAAAAATTACATAAAAAGTCACAGCGTTTATTGTACCGACAATCTTATAATATACATTTTATATACGATGCTTAAAAAATTAATTACTACCTCAATCCGCAAAAAAAAGAAACTCACATGATTGTACAACATAAACATAACATTAATGTCCTTTAAAATACACTATAATGCCCTTCAAACAAAACTAACTTTTTTTAAAACTGCCTCCTAGTTTCAGATATATCTACAATATTTATTGTAATAAAATTAAATCTCCTATCTACATAGTTTGCCGCAAAATAAATGATTATCTATGGGAGGATGATCGAAAACGTGGTCATTGAGGGTTTCAAAAATAGTAGAATTTGAAAAATATTGCAAAACCATATTGGACAAACACACTGCCGTATATTGTCTTGTTCAAATCTTTCCACCACTTTTACCAAGGCTTGACGTATGAACTTATCAATTATAAAGCAGATTTTAACTAAATCAACGAAAGGTTGAAGCAAACCATCTCTATTTTTAACTGCAATGAGGGCAAGTGCAGCATGCATTCGCGCGTATGATGTTCATACTTCGCGGGTTGCCTATACTCCAGGTGGCTTCACTGCCGCGCTTTGTACTCTAAAACATTGCTACCCATACCCTTCTATCCTCCTTGGATGTGAATAATAAGATAAATACCTATGGTTTGTAAAACTTGGCAATTTTATATTTAATTTTTAATCATCCAAAGTGTTCAGGTTCAAAGATATCATAAACTCTACTTTCACGGACGTACTTTCACAACTTTGATCACGATTATTTCAAAAACGGGGGTATATGCAGTTTTGAATATTTTTATTTTTGGAAAATGCAATTAAATACATCAATCGGTATCAAAAGTTTTTGAATATATGAGAGTCCATCGGCTGGCGTAGTACTGGTGCCATGCTGGTGCTATTCACAGATTATGAAAGTTGCAGCTGTTCAAGTCGAACATAATGTTTTATACCTATCATATACGTCATACGTGTAGTTTATATTGTTCTATGTTCTATGATACATATTCAAAGTGGAAAACAAAAACTCAGCTTTTGGCTTTTGGTGAGCTGTTTTCTCTTCTCTGGCTGTGACGAAAATATAAACATTTCGAGCAGTTGCATCCGAATCCAAATTCTTAAACGAAAAATGTAAAAGGTTTATTATTTCGTAAACAGTAAACAAACTATACCGAAAGGTCACAAAGGAAAAAATTTGCTTTGAAAAATAGTTCAGTTAATCTGATGATTGATGTATGTCTTCACATTTACCAATCTGCCAAAAGTTCGATCAGGTCGATGTCAATTTTAGAATGAAGCTTCTAACTTCTAGATACTATTTATTCTTGTTTTACAAATTAGACAGTGGTCACCATTGATATGTTCTGGCGAATATCCATCAATATTTTCCTTTAAATCTTGTGGACATTGTTTGGAATAGTTCCATAACTGTGTAATTAAGTAGGTACATATACGTATAACCTGTATTGTCAGAATTTAGTGCTAGTGTGGATATCTTGTATCATAAGGTGTTTTTTGTATTAATAAGATGGAGGTTACTAATCAATAATTCTAGTAATAATAATTTACTATACGTTGTATTGAAAATAATACCTATTCATGTTTTGTTTGAAGATTTGTCATGGATTGGCTATAACATCTGCATGCGAGTATTTGTTAAAGTTTGGGAGCAATTGGTTTTCAAATCAAAGGTATTTTTAAATTAATTTTTAATAAATTACTAATTCACATCTAATGCAATTTGCATTTCCTACTCTTGAGTTACAGATGACAAAACGGCTTGCTGTCTTCGATTTTGATCACACTATAATTATCGATAATTCCGATGTAGTTGTAATGAATCTGATAGATAGCAGTAGAATACCAAAAGAGGTAAAACAATTACATAAAAAGGATGGGTGGACTGCCTTCATGCAAGGAGTTTTCGATACACTCCATAAATACAATATAGACGAAGAAATTATATATAATACTATTCGGCAGATGCCTGTCGTACCTGGTATGATAGAATTGATAAAAGAACTTAACGAAAATATGCTCTTTGATGTTATTGTTATCAGTGATTCTAATTCCTACTTTATTGAAAAATGGTTGGATGCTAATGACTTAAATAGAAATGTTAAGAAGGTCTTTACAAATCCGGCACATTTTGAAAAAGGGCGCTTACAGATACAGATGTATCATTTCCAGGATACATGTAAACTTAGCACCAAAAACCTCTGCAAAGGACAAATTATGCAAGAATTTATTGAACAACGGAATAAGAGCTTGGAAGCACCTTACGAAAAAGTTATATACTGTGGTGATGGATTCAATGATTTTTGTCCAATATTGAGGTTGCAAAGTGGAGATTTAGCTTGCGTTAGGGAGAACTTCAAGTGTGTTGGATTGGTGCAGAAATCTAAACAAGGACAGTATTTTGATCATGATGGAAAGCAATTAATTGTGCAGTCTGATGTTTGTATTTGGAAAAATGGTTTTGATATACTAGATTATATTATAAATAAAAAGAAAATTTAAATAAACAGTATTGTCAATCCCTGTTTTATATATGCTTTGCTTTCTTTATTCGTGTGATAAATAGCTATCTAGTTCTATCTTTAATTATCAACAAATTTTAAAAAATGCTCAGTGAACTCAATACATCTAATTAGTCTTCAAATTTTAAAATCATAATTGCAGATTCGAATAGAACATACATTTTCTTATAAAACTAAAATAGGTATATTTCTTTACCACTCCGTTGCATGACGGTGGTCTATAAGGTTTCAACAAAATACGTTTTTATTTCAAAACGATATTTTACAGAAACCTGACATTGCAATAGTAACTTTTTTTTCTTTACAGTATTTATCAGTTGTCCCAACAGACCACTGTCGACCGTAAGGGTTCTTTTGTTTCCATTTGGTGGTGAAAGACAAAATCTCAGTCTAGACAAAGATTATTTTATTAAGAATTTAGGCTTGGAATTAATCAAAGATCATATTATGTGTTCTAGAGCTGCGGTGCCAGATTTACATTCATACACCTATTAAAAATGCAGTCACTAAATATTCTGGGATCAACCCTGAAGAAAAACCTGATCCACCAGTCAATAAAAGAGGGCATTGTAAATATTACAAAAAGCCATTTTTGAAAAGTTTGGCTATGTATGGAACATATAGTAGCGTGTTGCAAATAAATGTAATTAAGAACTGCAGTGGGATTCTCATCTTTACGCATTCGGTATCTCCCGAGCTGCAGTGGAACCAGAGAACACTATCTACTACTATCTAGTCACAATCTAGTGGGATTCTGATTCACGAACTTGGGACGTTACGTACCGAATGGACGTTTTAAGCGATTCTCATCTTTACGCATTCGGTATCCCCCGAGCTGCAGTGGAACCAGAGAACACTATCTAGTTACAATCTAGTGGGATTCTGATTCACGAACTGGGGATGTTACGTACCGAATGGATGTTTTAGGGATTCTCATCCGTTCACGCATTCGATAGATCCCGAGCTGATCTGTCAAATCTACTTGGGACTGATGTACTGAGTTGATAAAAAGTAGGGTTACAGTAATCTTTCTGTCTCTTTTTTACATACTTACTACATCTCTTTTAAGTTATTGAGTAAGGACATGGTAAAGAGTAAAGACAATAGACATAATTCTTGTATTTACATTTTACATAAAATTATTTGGTTGTTTGACGTCGTCGTGTACTGTTTTTTTTTTATTTTAGGTTTTATTTTATCAGCAATAATGTCTTATAAAATTAACGAGAAATATTTTAATACTGTATACAATGTACAATCTTCTCCTATGACCTCTGATTTGAACCTGTAGCATAAAAATTTAATGCCACTAGTATTTTTATTTCAACAGAAATGCCCGAAAGATACATATTTTTTAGATATGCTGTCAAGATCTGACATAAACGTCTATACAGTTTTATAAAATGTGCGCTAGATAAATCTGCCAATTAAACTGATTTCTTATTCGCATTTGTAATAATGCATTGGTATTTATGTATGCATTTTATTTTACTTTTTATTTTACATGAATAAACTATATTATTATTATTATTGATCGCCTTCTTCGAAATGTTATATTTTCGCGACGTATATCTTCGTCATAACATTTCATAGAAAACTGTTAATATCACAGAATACTGATAAATAGTTAATATGTTAAGTAACAATATCAATAAACGAAACTGAAAAAGAGAAATATGTCAAATATGCGTGAAAAAACTAAATATAGGTAGTTCTCATTTGTAGTTAGTTTGTAGTACTACGTACTATGACTCGGGAGAGATAATCAATTTTATCTCTGTACCTGCGGGGTTATCACGTAAATAGAGCAATAGCAACGCGACCGCGACAATCGCACGATCGTCGCTGTCAAAACGTCGATTTTGTACAGTGTTGCCGCTCATTCAATGTAGAGCCTAAATTGATGCTTGAATAAAATTATCAAAACGAAGTTGATTTTATGTATTTGTGAATAATTAAGGATTTTTTTTAACATGTTCTTTATGAAATAGCTATTTTCACTTATTTATCCAATATTTAATAGAGAAGGTCCAATGGACTATATGTAGATAGTGGCAACACTGAGACAACAACGCGATTGCAACTGGTTGCTAAATTTTACATGAGGGGGGGGGGCGGGTTGGCTACCGACCTATTCGGAATGTACCGTTCCGGGTAATGAGAATCTTCATGCTGGTAGCATGTTTAGTATTTAACGATATCAATATATGAAATAAAAAACAAAAAATGGTCTTGAATAATACAACCAATTCGTTGTCTGATGGAAAAACATTTGAAGTTGCTCCACACTTGGTCTGTTCACCGAATTATTGTATTCATAATGCTGAGCGACTTGTTTTACTGAATCGCCCATGAAATAAATTTGCAAAAATTGTACCACAATGTGACTTTCAAGATACTTTGTCAGCACTGCCACTCCCCCATCAACTTTTGACTGGTTGCTTTTGGTTATTCACCTAGCTATAAAAATACTGTACGCTACTTTAATTGATATATGATTTCAATTGAACATTACCAACGTATTCAGGCACGTGGTGGTAAAAGTTTATTGTTTTACAATATGGTTACAATTAAAGTTAGCGTAAAATTGTCTTGAATAACTTTTGTTGCGCCAAATGTCTTCATTTGAAAACAATTATTGTTTTCCTGTATATGAGTTAAAAATGTTCCATTTCCGTAAACCAATGAATGTAGAGGCTCTGGTGGCAGTACCAATGGCGTCAATTTGACTTTAGCGCTCCCGCAACACAATCCCGGGGCTTCATTCTTTCAATATTAGGTGTGATTTTAACTTACCGAGATGAATAAACACTTCTTAAAAACTCACTGTATAATAAATTGAAATGAAACTATTATTTATCAACCGATCCATCTATGTTAAACGATAATTGCAGCGCGCGTTCCGTCAATTGCTGACAGTTATTTCAAACAACTGAATATTGTCAAACAACTGTATGGAAAATTAATATTGTCTTCAAGTTTTCATTTTAAATTGTCTAATGTTCCGATCAACATTCTTAATTTTTTCGTTCATAAGAACCTTCTTCTGATAATAATGAACACAACAGAAAAAGAATTAGCGAAATCGGTTCAGCGATTCATTTTTATATTATGGATAGATAATGATATATCAAGATAGTAGCTTTTCTGACACTTTTCAGGGTTGAAAAAATGTATCTGTAATGTAAATATGTAAAATATTTGTTTTTCAGATTTGTTATCAAAAGTGTTTAGAGTTGCAAAGAAAAATTTGATTTTTGATGCAAGAATCTCTCGCGCTTGCGAAAAGTTAGCAGATGGACGTTTCACTACAGGGGATTTCTTGCGACAAGCGGTTAATTTTGTAGAAGGCTTTGACTTTCAGCTGAACGAATGGAACGTGATGGAACCAGTAGATGAATTTTTTTGCAGAGCAGTATCAGGATATACACGAACCTCCTCAGCTTCCACTTCCTCCCTCCCCAATAGGCCTTTACACTGATTTTTTTTTATTTGTTAATTTCATAGTTTGAACCAAAACAATGCCAAAATATTTTTTCCAGAATTTCTAGAGTACGTTTACCATAGGAAAAAAATTAATAAAGTTCGAAAATATTACGCGGCATTTTTACGCGCCGACATGGTGACGTCAATTTGTCAGAGCATGCGCAGTATAATGTTGAAATTACAATTCATTATGTTGGCTGTACTCTTCTTGTGTTACTATGCCTACTGTGGGCAGCTGCTATCTCAGATTGATATGAACTACTAGACACACGATTAATTCAAAAGAGTTGTGTTAAAATTTTTCAGTTTGATGTAAAATACTACAATACTACATTGCAATAGTAACTTTTTTTTCTTTACAGTATTTATCAGTTGTCCCAACAGACCACTGTCGACCGTAAGGGTTCTTTTGTTTCCATTTGGTGGTGAAAGACAAAATCTCAGTCTAGACAAAGATTATTTTATTAAGAATTTAGGCTTGGAATTAATCAAAGATCATATTATGTGTTCTAGAGCTGCGGTGCCAGATTTACATTCATACACCTATTAAAAATGCAGTCACTAAATATTCTGGGATCAACCCTGAAGAAAAACCTGATCCACCAGTCAATAAAAGAGGGCATTGTAAATATTACAAAAAGCCATTTTTGAAAAGTTTGGCTATGTATGGAACATATAGTAGCGTGTTGCAAATAAATGTAATTAAGAACTGCAGTGGGATTCTCATCTTTACGCATTCGGTATCTCCCGAGCTGCAGTGGAACCAGAGAACACTATCTACTACTATCTAGTCACAATCTAGTGGGATTCTGATTCACGAACTTGGGACGTTACGTACCGAATGGACGTTTTAAGCGATTCTCATCTTTACGCATTCGGTATCCCCCGAGCTGCAGTGGAACCAGAGAACACTATCTAGTTACAATCTAGTGGGATTCTGATTCACGAACTGGGGATGTTACGTACCGAATGGATGTTTTAGGGATTCTCATCCGTTCACGCATTCGATAGATCCCGAGCTGATCTGTCAAATCTACTTGGGACTGATGTACTGAGTTGATAAAAAGTAGGGTTACAGTAATCTTTCTGTCTCTTTTTTACATACTTACTACATCTCTTTTAAGTTATTGAGTAAGGACATGGTAAAGAGTAAAGACAATAGACATAATTCTTGTATTTACATTTTACATAAAATTATTTGGTTGTTTGACGTCGTCGTGTACTGTTTTTTTTTTATTTTAGGTTTTATTTTATCAGCAATAATGTCTTATAAAATTAACGAGAAATATTTTAATACTGTATACAATGTACAATCTTCTCCTATGACCTCTGATTTGAACCTGTAGCATAAAAATTTAATGCCACTAGTATTTTTATTTCAACAGAAATGCCCGAAAGATACATATTTTTTAGATATGCTGTCAAGATCTGACATAAACGTCTATACAGTTTTATAAAATGTGCGCTAGATAAATCTGCCAATTAAACTGATTTCTTATTCGCATTTGTAATAATGCATTGGTATTTATGTATGCATTTTATTTTACTTTTTATTTTACATGAATAAACTATATTATTATTATTATTGATCGCCTTCTTCGAAATGTTATATTTTCGCGACGTATATCTTCGTCATAACATTTCATAGAAAACTGTTAATATCACAGAATACTGATAAATAGTTAATATGTTAAGTAACAATATCAATAAACGAAACTGAAAAAGAGAAATATGTCAAATATGCGTGAAAAAACTAAATATAGGTAGTTCTCATTTGTAGTTAGTTTGTAGTACTACGTACTATGACTCGGGAGAGATAATCAATTTTATCTCTGTACCTGCGGGGTTATCACGTAAATAGAGCAATAGCAACGCGACCGCGACAATCGCACGATCGTCGCTGTCAAAACGTCGATTTTGTACAGTGTTGCCGCTCATTCAATGTAGAGCCTAAATTGATGCTTGAATAAAATTATCAAAACGAAGTTGATTTTATGTATTTGTGAATAATTAAGGATTTTTTTTAACATGTTCTTTATGAAATAGCTATTTTCACTTATTTATCCAATATTTAATAGAGAAGGTCCAATGGACTATATGTAGATAGTGGCAACACTGAGACAACAACGCGATTGCAACTGGTTGCTAAATTTTACATGAGGGGGGGGGGCGGGTTGGCTACCGACCTATTCGGAATGTACCGTTCCGGGTAATGAGAATCTTCATGCTGGTAGCATGTTTAGTATTTAACGATATCAATATATGAAATAAAAAACAAAAAATGGTCTTGAATAATACAACCAATTCGTTGTCTGATGGAAAAACATTTGAAGTTGCTCCACACTTGGTCTGTTCACCGAATTATTGTATTCATAATGCTGAGCGACTTGTTTTACTGAATCGCCCATGAAATAAATTTGCAAAAATTGTACCACAATGTGACTTTCAAGATACTTTGTCAGCACTGCCACTCCCCCATCAACTTTTGACTGGTTGCTTTTGGTTATTCACCTAGCTATAAAAATACTGTACGCTACTTTAATTGATATATGATTTCAATTGAACATTACCAACGTATTCAGGCACGTGGTGGTAAAAGTTTATTGTTTTACAATATGGTTACAATTAAAGTTAGCGTAAAATTGTCTTGAATAACTTTTGTTGCGCCAAATGTCTTCATTTGAAAACAATTATTGTTTTCCTGTATATGAGTTAAAAATGTTCCATTTCCGTAAACCAATGAATGTAGAGGCTCTGGTGGCAGTACCAATGGCGTCAATTTGACTTTAGCGCTCCCGCAACACAATCCCGGGGCTTCATTCTTTCAATATTAGGTGTGATTTTAACTTACCGAGATGAATAAACACTTCTTAAAAACTCACTGTATAATAAATTGAAATGAAACTATTATTTATCAACCGATCCATCTATGTTAAACGATAATTGCAGCGCGCGTTCCGTCAATTGCTGACAGTTATTTCAAACAACTGAATATTGTCAAACAACTGTATGGAAAATTAATATTGTCTTCAAGTTTTCATTTTAAATTGTCTAATGTTCCGATCAACATTCTTAATTTTTTCGTTCATAAGAACCTTCTTCTGATAATAATGAACACAACAGAAAAAGAATTAGCGAAATCGGTTCAGCGATTCATTTTTATATTATGGATAGATAATGATATATCAAGATAGTAGCTTTTCTGACACTTTTCAGGGTTGAAAAAATGTATCTGTAATGTAAATATGTAAAATATTTGTTTTTCAGATTTGTTATCAAAAGTGTTTAGAGTTGCAAAGAAAAATTTGATTTTTGATGCAAGAATCTCTCGCGCTTGCGAAAAGTTAGCAGATGGACGTTTCACTACAGGGGATTTCTTGCGACAAGCGGTTAATTTTGTAGAAGGCTTTGACTTTCAGCTGAACGAATGGAACGTGATGGAACCAGTAGATGAATTTTTTTGCAGAGCAGTATCAGGATATACACGAACCTCCTCAGCTTCCACTTCCTCCCTCCCCAATAGGCCTTTACACTGATTTTTTTTTATTTGTTAATTTCATAGTTTGAACCAAAACAATGCCAAAATATTTTTTCCAGAATTTCTAGAGTACGTTTACCATAGGAAAAAAATTAATAAAGTTCGAAAATATTACGCGGCATTTTTACGCGCCGACATGGTGACGTCAATTTGTCAGAGCATGCGCAGTATAATGTTGAAATTACAATTCATTATGTTGGCTGTACTCTTCTTGTGTTACTATGCCTACTGTGGGCAGCTGCTATCTCAGATTGATATGAACTACTAGACACACGATTAATTCAAAAGAGTTGTGTTAAAATTTTTCAGTTTGATGTAAAATACAGAGAACTCTTATATTTTGTTCAGTTTTAGTAGATTCTTGTTATTTTATGGCGATTTTGCGATATTTATTTCCGAAGTGAAGTAGGTATTTTGTGCTGTCAGTCTCCAATCTAACATATGTCATTTGTCATATGTTTGTCAACAAATACCACTGTTCTTTGATTTTCATTAATTTGAATTTGCATCATGTTTAAAAAATGTTTTGTCTCAAAGTGTCAAAATAATAGTGAAAATAATCCATCTAAAATATTTATCTATGTGCCGAGAGATGAATTTAGGCGGAAGTTATGGTTTAAAGCTGTAAATTACTGTAAACCGAAGAGCAAGTCCGGAAGTTTATTTTGTTGTGAAGATCACTTTGACGTAAGTAATTTATAATTATATTCAAGAATGAATAAAATGCTGTCTTTTAGAATTATCTACTGTTATTAATAACTATTTGATTTCTAGCTCCAACAAGATTCCGAAAACTGGCTCTATTTCAAAACAGTTGGAGCAAAGCTGGTTCTGAAAAATGATGTAGTCCCTCATCTGAATTTAAAAGATTCATTGGTCACTGCATCATCACAGTTGACAGATTCGGATAGGAAAAGGAAACAAGCAGTATTAGAAAATCTATATAAAGTGAAACGTGTTAAAAAGCACTTGTTTACTGCCGAGCCCATCCAGCCATCGACCAGTAGTGGATTATTACAGACTCCAACAAGATCTGCACATGAGGTGCATATTCTCACACATTCTCCTTCAGGAGTTTTTGAAGTTACCACACAAAAAAAGAATGTAGGTATACAAGTGAATTTTAAAAAGTGTGTTCGCAGTGTAGCTACAATCGCAAAAGCAAAAAGCGAAGATGCAGCAGTGTCGCCTATAAAAATAAAAGAGCCTGTAAAACGGATATCTAAGTCTGACACATCATCGACTAATATCTCTTCGTTTGACTATAGTTATAGTGAAAACAGTGTGTCTACAAGTACAGATGAACTGTTTAAAATTCCTTTATCAGGACGCGCACAGTCATCTATCGTCTTGTGTGAAAAGAAGAGTAGATTTTACCTAGGATTACCTGAAAATATTTACCAGGTTGTAAAATACGTAGAATTGCAAGAAGCAATTTCTTATGTGAATATTTTAATTACTCTAAAAAAAATTAGAACAGATGATGTCTACGCACGTTTAGGCGATGATTTTGACATGAGTACGACAAATATTCAAAATACATTCGTGAAGTCTTTTCCTATTATTGCTGGAGCATTACAGGAGCTCATTTTTTGCCTATTCCGTTTCGAGCTCGGTACGCACACGTGCAATCGATTATTGATTGTTTCGAAATCGAAATTGAAAAGCCATCTAACCCTGTACGACAAGCATTAACGTGGTCGGAATACAAAAAGTGCAATACTTTGAAATTTCTAATATCTGCAACACCATGTGGTTTTGTCAATTTCATATCAGGCGGTTATGGAGGTAGGGCTTCAGACAAGGAAATTGTTATGAAAAGTGATTTTTTGAATGTATTGCCAAGTGGATGTGCAGTAATGGCTGATCGAGGATTCAAACATATCGATACAGTTTTATAAACAAAAAATTGCTTTTTGGTTAGACCACCAAGTGTAGGAGAAAACCAAAAATTATCGAAAGATGAAGTAAAAAGAAGTAAGAGGATTGCTTCTTTGCGGATACACATTGAACGTGTCATCAGAAGAATTCGAGAATTTGCAATGGTAGACATTCATTCGCGAATTAATATGAACCTTTTATACTTAATAAATCATATAATGATAATAGTGACTGGAATAATAAATGTTCAAGGACCTCTTATTAAGGAATAAATGTATTTAAATGTTGTATATATTTAATATTAAAATTTTGATTTCATTTTCCATGTTTGAATCCAGTTTTCTTCTAAAATATGCATTTGTAATGTACAAATTTATAAATATTTTTTTTGCAATGTAATTAGAATTTTCTCATTGAAAGTTTGTTTTAGGAGAACTTAATGAATGTAATAGTTATGATTTCATTAATATGTACCTTTTAATAAACACATTTATTTAACAATTTTTTTATTACAATTTGAAAATGTATAAAATATTTTAACTTAAATTAAATGATTAACTTAGGGAATATACATATCTTCCAAAATGATTGAGCTGCATTCATTAGTTCAAAACATTTTTTTTTCATTAAAATCAACATCATGGATAGTAACATGTCTATCACTTTCAAAATTTGGGGAAGCAGTACAAAACAAACCCTTATTTTTTCTTGAGAAAAGCATTTGCAACTGTATTTGTGCATAAAACTTATTACGTATTGTACCTTTATCCACATAATAACCAATGTTTTTTTCTTTTGTCGGACATTTAATCTCGATACAAAAATCTTCACTCAATCCATCAGGTGATGCTCCAAACAGTGGAAATTCATTTTCTAAAAGCAAACCACTTTTTTTGATTTTTATACCTTTTAGTTTTTCAACTTCTTTGATCACTTCATCTTCGAGTAAAAGACCCCTTTTCATCGGATTGGTTTGAACAAGTTCTGATGCACCTAATATGGTTTCAGTAAGCGAATCCTCTACAGTTTTGCAATGTGCGGCTTCATACAAGCGTGATGCTGTTATTCGACCAAATCGAAGTTCATACCACATTCCCGATTGCGACTGATCTCTGGTGTTCAGTTCGGCTTCTTTGCATTCTGCATTAGTCATTTTATTTTTAATAAAATCTATATAATCTTCAGGAGATATAGCATTTTTGGTTTCTTCTTTATACTTGACAATTAATGGATACATTGATATATCTTCAAATTTAATATTTCGAAAAAAATCGAAGATTCCTCCTTCAGAGGACAGTCCTACAACATTTTGAAAAAACTCGTTGTTTTTTGGTCTAAGTTCTGGGATTTTTTTGTCCACTAATGACTGCAGATCCATTATTTTTGTCTCTTTAACTGCTTTAGTTAATTTGAATTTTTTCCAGTAACATTCTTGGGATGTTACCGAGGGCTCTTCACTTCGACGATGCAGCCACATCAGAAAAGCCACAGCATGTTTACATCCACCTAAAATTGTATAACATACATTACACCATTGCATACCAAATTAAAGTTTTCAATATATCTGATCAAAATGCTTACATATTCACTTGATTTTGACTACCCCGGACTGATTAGTTTCTATAAGTGGTGAAACAGTCTTTCTCTCACTTAAACAAGTAAAAAAAATTAATGTTTGTATTTTCGTCATGTCTACTTCCACGCTAACATGGAAGCAATTGAAATTATGCTTCGACTCAAAATTGATATTGTGTTTATTTTGTATTTAATTTTTCAAGTGAATACGCAATACTTGATAAGATTGTTCATAAACTTGTTGATTTATATTTAAAAATCAAAATAATTTACCTTCTGATGATGGGCAGTCCAGACATTTGCATTCTAAAACTTTTTCATTTCCTTCATCCACTTCCACTAATACTGTATAATTTGTCTTGTAAACTCGGTGCTCAGGCGTTATTTTTCCTTTTACGGTACAATGAGTACCTTTCCGTTTTACTTGCACATAACCAACAGCATTATCACTATAAGATTCTCTCGTTGATCTGCAAGACATAACAATCACATAGAACTCAATATATTTACTATACAATAAAGAAAATACATATTTCAGTACTTTAGAAGACATACCTTTTAGTTTTTATGTTTTTAACTTCTGCAGACAAGTATCTGGAATTCGAAACGTAAAACTCGTCCATCATTGTGAAATCAACCTTTGGAAGGTTCTCTGAACTTCCTTTCACAAATCCTACATCCATTTTAAAGCGTAAATTACAAGTAGTTAATTATTACAGACAAAGCAAAGCACATTAAACACAACACACGGACAAAGTGATAAGTGAGGTTATGATTAAGGGGACGTGGTCCGCGGATGTGTCAAATCAAAAAATTTAGTCTGTTGGCTCTACTGCTCATCATTGTGACGTCAGACTCGTCTGAGTTTCAAAAAATGTTCTAAAACTCAATATTTTTTTGCAAAATGAGGATGGCATTTTCGAATAATTTGATTGGTGTAAAATGAATAGTTTCCATCAAGGTTTAAAAAAAACACATTGGACTTAAATTAGACGACCTATTGTAAAGGCCCATTGCTAATTCAAAATTGTTGTGTGTAAATATGAAGCGAGTCTGTGCGAGTTCTAAGTATATAAACGTAAGATTACATTTTGTGATGACTAGATAATCTGAAGTAATAGATCCTGTAAGAAATCAGTTCACTAAACTTGTATTATTTAAGGGACAATAATTTAAATTATCATTAAGTTTCACGAATTGGTAAATAATTGGACGTGCTGAATATCTTTTCCTGTTGCTATTTAATATTTTATATAATTGTTATTTCTATTCTATAAGATTTGAACTCTATATTCTTGTTTTTTTTAAATAATAACTAGCTAAGGAGCTATTTAAACAGGAGATATAACACCTGAGGAGGGGGTGACGCTGTGAACGACGGCAGGGTCGTGGCCTAAAAATCGGGTCTGCGCATAACGAAAGTGCGCACCTCCATGTGTCTTCTCTGTCTTCGTATCTATATATTTTATCTACCTATGTTCTCTGTCTCCTCTCTCTGTGAAGTGACATAGTGAAATTCAAATAAGTTTAGATAATTGAGCTTTAGAATGCGTGAAGATCAACATAAGCTTTTAGAAAATTACATTCCTCATTGTCTATTGATGATTGCTTGTAAAGCATGCTATATTTAAAACTTAATGCTTGAATCTATAAGATTTGAACTCTATATTCTTGTTTTTATTTAAATAATAACTAGCTAAGAAGCTATTTAAACAGGAGATATAACACCTGAGGAGGGGGTGACGCTGTGAACGACGGCAGGGTCGTGGCCTAAAAATCGGGTCTGCGCATAACGAAAGTGCGCACCTCCATGTGTCTTCTCTGTCTTCGTATCTATATATTTTATCTATGTTCTCTGTCTCATCTCTCTGTGAAGTGAAATAGTGAAATTCAAATAAGTTTAGATAATTGAGCTTTAGAATGCGTGAAGATCAACATAAGCTTTTAGAAAATTACATTCCTCATTGTCTATTGATGATTGCTTGTAAAGCATGCTATATTTAAAACTTAATGCTTGAGTGTACATGAAACAAGGCACGCTGAACTGCAATATCAAACGGGCTCCAGAAAAAAAATTGAAATTATCATTAAAAAGTGAGCGACTTTCTTGTCTATGGAGTGACTTGAAATGTGGTACAGCGGCGATTATGCGAAATATGAACAGATAGCAAATGACCTCCTCGTATTATAATATAGGTATGAAAATCATTTGGATAGCATAACGCATAAGACTAAAATTGTTATTTTGATGGTTTCGGCTTTTACATGATGAAAATCCATATTAAATTAGAAATAAAACAGACTGGTTTAGATTTTCACAAATATATTGTCAACATGACACGTGTTTGCATGTTGAGAATATATTTGTGAAAATATAAACCAGTGTGTTTTATTTCTAATTTAAAATTGTTATAGTGATGAGATCTGCTTTAATTATCTATTCTCATAAAAGTAAAATCGTTGTATAGGATATTGAATTGGTAGTAATATTTAAGTAGTGTTTCTTGTCTTTATGGGATTCCGAATTTAAAAAAACGTCCAAATGTATTTATTGTGCATTTCATAACAGGTTCTAAACTCGTATTGTCGTTCTCGCTCAATTTGCACTTAATATCTTTCTCTTCGACACCGTCTCTCAATATTGTTATAGAATTATTTGGATCAAAGCATCTGTCCTCGATATGCAGATCTCAAATAAATATTTTTTTCATAGCTGCTCTACCTTTTTTGACATATTTGGAATGATGACCGCAGCATCAAACCACGTAAGATATATTTGAGAATTCTGCAGGTAACTATTAACTATTCATTACAATAAACAAAAAAACTGATATGAAGAAGATTTTCTTAAACAAAATGCCATTAGTTCTACTGTTATATTTCTCCGACTTGCAAGAATATTATTCAATGCAACAAACGTGAGCCATAATATAAAGTTGAAAACTGATAAACACCGAAACGTCAAACAATAAGATTTTCCTTGACATGAATTTGAATTTAAAAATACATCAAAGGCAAATGACACGTGCGCAGTAACGTAGCGCGCAAACCCGATTTTAATAGGCCACGATCCTGCTGTCGTTTGCGGAGTCAGAGCGTCACATGGTTTTGTATAGACAGATGAATCTCCTGTCTACAGAAGTTCTTAGTTTTAGCTTCAGTTTTCTCAGGTAGAAGCGCATAGATGTCATAGCACATAGAGAAATTGATGGAAACGGTCACAGACAGCCATGAGCATGAAATTATTTGGGCATAGGCATACTACATTCGGTTCAAAAGAATAACATTTCAAATGAAAGAGACCGTTGCAAACTTACTGCCGCGCATGCGGAGAACAATTTTCGCTTATTAATTTTTTAAATTAAATAAAATAATAATAATTATAACAATAATATAATTTATTCACTGAATTTTATAATTTACAATGTAATCACATTCTGGGAATGGTGGATGGTGAATAAATTTATAATACTTACGAAGTAGTGTATGTCTGCTTGTGTGTAAGAAGAATACCTTAAACCAAAGAATATACTAGTATAATATGTAGTATATTCTTTGCTTAAACTTAATAATTATGAAGATATACAATAAAACATGATAATGTATAAAAAGTAAAATATAAGGATATAGATATATAAAAATGTAGAAATGTGGAAATATGTAAGGAAATATAAAAGTATTAAAAATACAAAGTACCTACAAAGAATTTAAAAAGTATACATATAATGTAAAAATATACATCAGAGTATACAACTGTCCCATGATAAGGAAAGCATAGAATTATTGCATTTAATTATTTTCGATTATCTCGTGTATTTTAGAACGGGAAGTATTTTGAAAATAAAGCTTTAATTTATTTTTAAATATTCTAGGATTTGGCTCACATCTTAGAGTATCGGGTAGACTGCTGAAGAGTTTGGGACCCAAGTAATGGTAGTTCCTTTGACCGACTGACTTGTGCATGACATGACTGGTATTATAGTTATATAGTTTTTTGAAGTAAACATCTTGAGAAACGTTTTTGAATGATTTCAAGGGAACGTAGATGTGTTTTAGAGATTCCCCCCAAGTTCCCCAACCAATTATGCCATAATTCAACTGAGAATCTACCAGACTTTTGTACAACATTATTTTTTGTTCATGGTTGAGTACGTTCACTATATTTTGAATTTGTACAGAATGCATCGTAGTTTTTTTGGAAGATGTAATGTTGGTCCATCTTAGATGGTTATCTAGGATTATACCGAGGTATTTGATTTTTTTGACAGGTCAAATGACGCCAATGACGGCCATATCGGATATTGTTAAGTCATAATCCGACAGGCATATATTATAGCTACTATGAAAGGTAAGTAGTATGTTTTTTCAAAGTTTATTGATAGCAATCTATAGTCAAACCACTTCTTTATTTTGCTTAGGTCAGACTCTAGCTTAAGTTTAAAATTGAACCAGTCATTGTCTTCGCAGAATATGACTGTGTCATCGGCAAAGTTGATAATTTTTGAGTGCAGATTCAGTAAGAAGAGATTATTTAGGTAAATATTAAATAATATTGGTCCTAGGACCGTTCCTTGTAATACACCACAAATAATAGTTTTTTCATCACTCAGACTGTTATCAATTTTCACTCTTTGCCGCCTATTTAAAAGACAGCTTTGGAAAAGATTTTGCGGTATGCCTCTTATTCCCATATCTTCAAGTGTTTTGAGTGATATAGAGTGGTGTACGGTATCGAAGGATTTATCCAAATCTATAAAGACACTAATTGAGGGTCTAGAATCATCTAAGCTCCGATATATATTTTGCGTCAGTATTTTTATCGGATCTTGAGTAGACATCTGAATCCATACTGCGATTTTGACATTATGTTGTACTTTTCGAGAAATTTATTCATCCTCTTATGAATAACCTTCTCCAATATTTTGGCTAGACATGATATCAAGGTGATAGGCCTATAATTTGATACATTAGTCTTTATTCCACTTTTGTGAATAGGTGTCACCACGGCCGTTTTGAATGCTGAGGGGAAATACCTCTATTCCAGTGATTTATTGACTATGTAAGTAAGAGGTTAGAATATATCAGTAGATGGAAATAGGTTTGAGGATTTCTGCTTTGATATTATCAATGCCAGGGGCTTTTCTAGTTTTAAGTTGTGTTATTATTTCAATCAATTCATTTTCAGTTTTCTTTTCTATATAATCTAGTTTTTTGTTTATATTTTTAGATAAATTTTCTCTTACAGATATAAAGTATTAATTAAAATTCTTCGCTATATCGACACTCTCGCTGATTTGTTCATTATTCTATGCTGTGATCGATTTTATGGATTTATAAGTTTCTTCGTTAGTCAATACTTCATTCACAGTTTGCCAAAGTTTCTAATCGTTTTTTGCTGTTTCCAGACGTTCTCTATAGTATGAAGTTTTGGTAATTTTTATTAGTTTATTTATATTTTTTTATGTTTTGTATTCGTCAGAGAGGGCAGTTAGTTAGTTTTCAAGATCGTCAGATCGTCAAGATGGCAGCCCAGTTTCTTTTTATTATGTTATCAACTAACCTTTTCTCATTTATTTGTTTATAATACTATTTGGACTAAAGTTGTGTAATGGTCTGTAGTGGATGTTTCGAACGTAATTGGTAAAATTGTGTCACAGTTATGACACTTTGATTTTATTAATATAGGTATGATCTAAGCATGTGCAGGATTTTTTTTGTTCTCTCATAGGCGTGTTTATTGCAGATGTACAGGGTGATTCACGGTCGATGGTACCTTAGACGTTTAAGGAAAACTATTTGTAGGATCGTTCTGAAAATTGTGTTATGTAGATGACTGAAAATATTTTCAGCCTTGTGACGTTGCCACTTATATCGTAAAGTATTAACAACTTTGATTTTTCAAATGAGACACCCTATATATTATCAATTTATTGGATTATCTATCGCCTTCTGGTTATTCTTTCATAAGATACCCATACCTATCTCTAACATTGTCCAGTGAATTAATTAATTTTCTTTATATTTGTTCAAAACAGAGCTTCAATCAATAGCCCATTACTCTGAATTTAAGAATTGTGAAACGATGAAATTCCAATAATAGCTTTAGAAATATTTCGTTCTTAGTTATTATTGAAGATTTTCTTTTTATGTTATACAGGGTCGCTCAAAATTCTTGATCTTTCCATCAGATCTATAAAGACCCAAAAATGCGTTTTTTAAATGGAAAACCCTATATTTTATTATTTTATCAGAGAAAGAATCAAAATAACTTTGAAATGATATAAATATACCTAAATGGTCAGGTTTTCCAAATATAAGCAACTATCTATTAAGGTGAATTATTTCTAACATTTTTTTGGTATTTGCTGGTTACCATGGTGATAGAACACAATTATTATTTAAAAAACATTTGAGGTAGGTATTCCTTAAAATAATTTATCTGAAACGCAAAAATTTGAAGAAAAAAGTGTATTCAACACCAGTAGGTACAAAGTAAAGATGAACTGCGTCAACGCGTGATTAAATGCACTGATGAGATAGATGCCCGCGAAATAAGAAAAGCTATTTTATAGGTGGAGAAACGTATTCTTAGACGTTTGGAAAGAAACGGTCGTCATTTTGACAATCTATTATGTTTAATGTTTAATTATTTATATTTCTTCACTAATTATTATTATTAAAACCTCTGTCCTTATCACTTGGTTATTGATTATTAATTAGATATTATACTGTTTTTATTCTTTTGTGTAAATAATCTAACAAAAGATCACAAAATACATATGCATATCGTTGAACTGGATTCATTTTCTCAATATCAGTCAATGCATATTTATTGATAATTTTATCTTGAAATTGAGTTCAGGCTCTGATGAATGTACTTATATACTCATTATTGTTTTGCCAAGACTAAGTATGATACCTATGAAGGTTTATTATTATTCTTAAATGAATTTACAGAGCACGGTAAACGAATCGTCTCTGCAGTCTACTTATCATCCCAAAGATGAGCAACGAAACTGTTTCATAAATCAACATTTTGAATTAGCTTCTAGGAATCAGAAAATTACTTATTTGTTCTGTGAATAGGTTTATACTTGTTGTATTTTTATTTTTGTACTTTGTGGGTATCTTGCATTAAATTTTCCGGATATTTTTGCAATAATTTGATCACATTATCTAAGAAGAATGAAAAACTAAACAAACACTTATTCTCCCTCACGATAATAACTTGTCAAACTTTCCATCACCATGGTAACCAGCAAACACCTACTATAAAAATGCTAGAAATAATTCACTTTATTAGATAGTTGCTTATATTTTGAAAACCTGACCATTTTGGTATAGGAACATGATATATCATTTCAAAGGTATATTGATTCTCTATCAGAAGAAATAATAAAATATAGGGTGTTCTATTTAAAAAAACGCATTTTTGGGTCTTGCTAGAATTTCATCGTTTCACAATTCTAAAATTCAGAGTAATGGGCTACTGATTGCAGCTGTTTTGAACAAAACAAAAGAAAATTAATTAATTCACTGGAAACTGTTCGAGATAGGTATGGGTATCTTATGAAAGAATAACCAGAAGGCGATAGATAATCCAATAAATTGATAATATATAGGGTGTCTCATTTGAAAAATTAAAGTTGTTAATACTTTTTGATATAAGTGGCAACGTCGCAAGCCTGAACATATTTTCAGTCGATATATCTCTAGGTATAATCTTCATAATACAATTTTTAGAAGGATCCTACGAATAGTTTTCCTTAAAAGTCTAAGGTACCATCGACCGTATATCCGTGTTCACTTATCTAGGTAAATATTCGAATTCACAAGAAGTATTTAACAGATCAATATTTATATCACCAATAACTATATTATAGTGAAACATTTCATCTTCTTTACTCAAAATACTATTCAATTGGTCAACAAATGAATTGATGTCTGTTACTGGTGATCTATATATGCCATTTACTATGAAAATGCCAAGATATTAATAAAATATGAGTAACCATTTACATTCTGTGTGATAATTTAGTAAACATTCTATAACCAATTTCAATTTATCTAGAATAACTATTTTCATAAAATAAAATTGAAACAAATAATTCCTTTTGAACCAATTTTCAATTTAAATTTTAAAAAAATATTTATTCAGAAAAAAATTGATCAGATTTGGCCCAATTTTTACTCTCCTACCGCTACCATAGTAATTTATGTAAGGAAAGTATTGTATTCACATAAAATTTTTGATGTCGAGATTTCAACAAATGTTGACCGAAAATCTTATTTTGATTAAGCTTTTTTAGAATATTTTTCTGATCGCCCTTGACCACCCTGTCAAAATGCCATCTCTAAGAATAAAACAGAAAAAAAGTTATGCTCAATTAAAATTTCATATTTTCTACCTGTCTATTCATATTCTGGCTAAACGGTTCTTCCTGGGTTATCCTTTGAATAATAACAAAAACCGCAAATGTGCTTATAACAAAGGATTTTTCACATATCATTCTTATCATTTTGTATTATTTCTATGACTTGAGCAAGCTTGAAGCGGATTATTGTTCTAAGTCAGAAGTGAACTAAAACTGGGCCAAGTCTGATCAGTTTTTTTTTCTGAATAAATATTTATATATATATATATATATATATATATATATATATATATATATATATGAATATTCAAAGGGAAGAATAAAAAAAACAATTCTCACAGTTCCTTTTAATTGTGCAACCGGTTTCAATGTATCATCATCAGGCAGCAAGGAATAATCAACACGTACTTAGTTGAGTACACAAAAAACAAATAACAATAGGACAAATTCACTGTTAAAAACATTAAATATGGATAAAATAAAATAAAAGTTAAAGGATAAAATTGTATAAATAAACTAGTATAAATAAAACTTAACGACTATTGACTTGTTTAAAAATTTATTTATTTTAATATTAAAAAGTGGGAATAAAATGTTACAAGTTTCTTTATACGACTATCACATTTCTAGCAACAACTACATTCACTGAAGGAAGTTTCTTCTTGTAACCTCCTTCAGAGAATGTAGTTGTTGCTAGAAATGTGATAGTCGTATAAAGAAACTTGTAACATGGAATTCCCACTTTTCAATATGCTTTTTAACTACTGTTTTTAATGTGTAATTATGTGTAGTGTAATAATTTTTAATACCACAATCAGGAATTTTCCATCCGCGCATAGTTTGTATCGTTTTAAAGTATAATCCTCACTGGCAATCCTTGATAATGGGAATAAGTATTTCCGAAAGCTTGGACAGAAAAAGAGTATTCTTATTTAAGCCCCATATAATTTCGGCAGAATTCCCATTTTCATTAAAATTTTGTTATCTAACAAGCACTGCCGCACTCCAACCTAATATATATATATACAGGGTGGGCCAAACTCCTGTATTTCTTCGATATTGGCTGAACTATAAGATATATCATAAAAATTATTCAACAAAAGTTTATTGATGCAGTCTGTTCCATAACCTAAAAATATTTTAAATTATACAGGATGTTCCATGAAAAAGTTACAGGGTGTCGACCTGTTATTTCAAATAGAACACCCTGTATTTTATATGATATTTTGATTAAGAATGTCTTTACAAATACATTTTGTCTGAAACTATTTTCTATGTAATGAATAGTTTTAGAAATAAACTAGTTTTTTTACAAAAACATAAATCTGCAGAAGGTCAAATGATGAGCTGTCATGTGATTATCTTTCAGTACTTCAATAAATTTTTGACTGATACAGATTTACCATAGTATGAACTTTGTTCCAGCAGTTTTTGTTACAAACTATGCTGTAGCACTTCTCAGTAAAAGAATGGTCAAATTGAAGAACTTCGAAGTACGATAACTTCGTTTTTTTAAATGGAATGCTATATTTTTCAATATTTAAAAAGAAACACGATTTATTTTTAAGACGTTTCATATATCATGTTTCTATAGTCAAATTAAGCCATTTTCTTGAAATTTTAGATTTATTCAAGAAACTACCAAATTTAAATAATTTTAGTACTAGCCTGTTCTTAATATTTTAATAAGTGACGTTTCTGTCAGAAATTTACGTACTCCATAAAAGTCTTAAATTTGTTTCCAGTTCCTGTAATTTTCATACGTTTCTAATATAAGATTTTGGTATTTCGTTAGGTTCTCGTTTGAATAGTTTCGTTAATTGTCTTGTTTATTTTTATTGACTTTGCTGTTGTTTAAAATGAATTATTCCCAAGAAGAACTTATTTCTATGACTTCAGTTCTTATTGAGTGTGACAGAAATAGTTTGCTGGCATCTAGACTCTACCGTCAAAGACATCCGGAACGTCGTCATCCCCAGGTTCAATCTTTTAACCGGCTGAATGAGAGGTTTTATAGAACTGGTCCAGTACATTATGAAAAACGGGGTGAAATAGCTAAGAGAATCTTAGTGGATACTACAGTGGAGCAAGTTCTTCTAACTGTTACAGAGAATCCCAGCACAAGTGGAAGGAAAATTGAGGAACAGTTGGAGGTATCAAGAACTAGTGTCAGAAGAGTGTTAAAGGCACATACGTTCCATGACTATAAACTGCACTACTGCCAAAATCTCAGTGATCAAGATTTTGTTAATAGGTCGATGTTCTGTGAGTGGGCTCAAACTAGATTGGATGAAAATGAGGATTTTTTCAACGGTGTTCTTTTCACAGACGAGTCAACGTTTAAAAATTTTTATGTACCGAATAAAAGAAATGCCCATCACTATGCCCAAGAAAATCCTCACCTCTTGAATCAGATAGACCATCAACACCAGTGGTCTATCAACGTGTGGGGCGGTATATTGGGAAGAAGTGTGGTAGGACCTCACTTTTTCGATGGCCGGCTAACTTCAGCTTCCTATTTGAACTTTTTAGAGAACCATTTACCAGTGTTACTTGCGGACGCAGAGGAAAATATCGATATTGATAGATTTTGGCTTCAACAAGATGGAGCACCTGCGCACACAGGTCAAATTGTTCGAACTTTTTTAAACAACAATTTTCCTATGAAATGGATTGGCATTGGTAGCAATTTTCCATGGCCAGCGAGAAGCCCTGACTTGAATAAGTTGGATTTTTTCCTGTGGGGATACTTGAAGGGTCATGTGTACAGCACTGCACCTACCACGCGAGAAGATATGATGCAACGAATTGAAAATGCATTCCAAGCAATTACACCAGCGATGCTGGATAATGTCGACAGATCGCTACGTCACAGAATCCAGCTTTGTGCTAACGAAAATGGAGGGCATTTTGAACAGTTGTAAACAGTTAATAGTTTTCTATTTGTTGTTATTATTATATTATTTTTGTTTCGCCTTGAGTTTCATTAAATTTAATACATGATACTATTATATTTTCTTGGACTTTAAACACTAAACCAATAATTCAACAAAAGTTATGTTTTCATTGTGGTACGTAGGCTATCTTCCAAGTTTTCAAACATTATCAAAACAAGTATAATAAAATTTTCTTCAACAGTTCTTGAATCACATAACTTGAAAAATTGCCGACTGGACACACCAACAATTTGTGTTCGATCTACACCAACGGTTCCAGACCCCAAATAGTAAAAACTGTTAAATTCAAAATAAAACATAGGTTTCTTAGAAATATCAGAAATAAATGCCCGAAATGTCATTTTCCATGTACCTAATAGACACGTGTCTATTAGGTATCACACGTGAACAATTAAAAAAACTCGCATAATAATGAATAAGCACTTATTATAGAAAAAAAAATCAGGATTCATGGATACCCAGATACACTTCCTAATCTTCCCGGGGAACCAATAATTAGACCCAGACCCGGTTTTTGCTACACTTGTCATACCGAAACGCCTGATTTAATTACCAGTAAATTAGGTTTTTCTACCTAATTCTTCCATACATCGTACGTACAAAAACTCAAAATTATACATCACCTTGCTACACGTACTTACATTACCACCATTTCTAGTATAACAAATTCATATGAAAATGAAGGAAACAGGTAATGCATAATGAGCGATTACTACACATAAGTACTCAATTTAAAGTTGCAGTCGGAATATGTATTATCTCGAAAAGAAGAAAAAAACAATTATAAAGTTTCTTGAACACTGACAGAAACGTCACTCTTACTATAATAAAATTTAAAAATAATCATAATTTGGTCGTTTCTTGAATAAATCTAAAATTTCAAGAAAATGGCTTAATTTCACCATAGAAACATGATATATGAAACGACTTAAAAATAAATCGTGTTTCTTTTTAAATACTGAAAAACAAAGCATTCCATTTAAAAAAACGAAGTTATCGTACTTCGAAGTTCTTCAATTTGACCATTCTTTTACTGAGAAGTGCTACGGCATACTTTGTAATGAAAACTGCTAGAAGAAAGTCCATACTATGGTAAATCTCTATCATTTAAAAATTTATTGAAATACTGAAAGATAATCACATGACAGCTCATCATTTGACCTTCTGCAGATTTATGTTTTTGTAAAAAAACTAGTTTATTTCTAAAACTATTCATTACATAGAAAATAGTTTCAGACAAAATGTATTTGTAAAGACATTCTTAATCAAAATATCATAAAAAATACAGGGTGTTCTATTTAAAATAACAGGTCGACACCCTGTAACTTTTTAATGGAACATCCTGTATTATTTAAAATATTATTAGGTTATGGAACAGACTGCATCAATAAACTTTTGTTGAATAATTTGTATTATATCTCTTATAGTTCGGTCAATATCGAAGAAATACAGGAGTTTGGCCCACCCTGTATGTTATATAAAATTATATTTGGGTATATTATTAAAATATTATATTATTATTATATTTGCAACAAAGTAAATTATCTAAATTATAATCTTATTCAATTCAACCCTCACGCTTCATTTTCAAGAAGTATATAAGATAAGGATGTTCACGCGCCATGAACGCAGACTAGCAGTCAGCAAGATTCAACAAAGACCATTGTTACCATATTCTCCTCAACTGGCCTCCAAAATGAACTTACTAAGCTATAAATTGTTCTGCAAGTTTCGATTCAAAGTTGTTCACGAGTTATTACTGTTATTATTATTTCTATTATTATAATATTATTATATTATTTGACGTCACTTTCATTTTTGCTGAGTAGATACTTTGAATTGCATAAATACTAGCGCTTCACGGTAGATAATCACTTTGTGGGTTTAGATTCATTAAAGTTATTAGTTTAGTTTGTCTTTTTTAATTTTAATTTTTACAAGCTATAATATTTTGAGTTTATAAGTTTTTATTTGAAAGTTGAATAAATATTTCTTTTAAAAAGTGAACATAGTGTTTAACGATATAAAAAATTGGCGCAGTCAGTAGGATTCCTCAACGTGGTAAAACAAGGCCTACTTCGAAGAAGTTTCTCCTCATTATCACGGTGGTTTCCTAACCTTTGAAGAAGAAGAACCGTGCTGAAGAAGAATAATGTAACGTGAATTTATATTAAAAGTGGGTACGATTTATTTCCACTTATTTATTTACACCAATAACTACACGACTATATACACATTTATATTCACACTTATTTCTCTGACTATATACGACTTTCTACTGTCTATGATCTATGACCGACTATATATCACTAACTGTCACTGACCGTGATCTATGACTAACTAATTAACTCCGTGGTCCGTGTCTTTTTATATCCACTTAACCTCCTATCTCGAAGCTTCTCGTCCTCTCTAATATGTTGTTCTGGATGTATTTCCCAATATATTCCTTCGAGAATAGACCCAATCAGTATATTCTCCATGTTTGTGGATGTTTGTGACATTTGTGAGTGTGTGTTGGTGTCTTTTATTATTTGGGTTCTCACGCTACAATACCCTTGGTACTACTTCGCCAGAAGAACACTCGAACGCTCACTTGTGGTGGTGGTATCCTGAGAAGAAGATTCTACAGAAGGAGTCATTAGGAGGCGTCCTCACTCGTTTGCAGAAGCATTCCAGAGAACAAGACAAGTCCAATGGTCGTCGTACTGTTAGTGAATCATCTCGTTATTTTTTGTTATTGCTATTTTACTGTTCGATTTTCTAAGCATTAAGTGAATTTTATTTTTATTTTTTTTTATAATTTTTTTTGTATTGATGATAATTACCCTATTTATTATATTTTATTATTTAAAAACCAAGAAATACAATGGCTAACGAAAATCAAAACGAAGTAGAGTTAGAATCGTACAAATTATCAGAAATATTTTGCATTATCCCTGAATTTGAAGGTGATAAGATATTTCTTGCTGTTTCTTAATGCATGCGATTGTGCATATAACATGTCAACAAGAGATCAAAAAGATCTCTTAGTGATTCATATAAAAAATAAATTAACAGGAAGAGCTGCACAGTTAATAAGCTCGCGAAATTTGCAATCTTATCCGGAAATTAGACAACTTTTGAATCTACATTTTGGAGATTCAAGAGATCTTTCCTCATTAATTCAAGATCTACAAATAATAAAACAAATTCCAAATGAATCAGCTTTAACTTTTTTCAATAGATTACAAGTGCATAATGCCAAAATGCACGCAAATATTCACAAATCTACAAATTTATCAGCTGAACAAAAGCTAGCACAAGATGTGTTAATAGATTCAATGGCACTTAATACATTATTAACTGGTCTTGAGCCTCGCCTTGGACAATTAATCCGTGCCAGTCAACCCGCTAATTTATTAGAAGCACAAATACGAATTAGAAGAGAATTACAACTTTCATATTTTGAAAATCTGAAATTCAATAAACAAGCTTCTAATAACTCAGTTAGAACCCCAACCATTTCACAAACCAGAAAACCAAAGTCTCAAATCTTTAAATATTATTCATGTGGAAAAATTGGCCACACATCTAATCAATGTCGCTTTCAAAAGCAAAGAGCTGGTCCCGAATTTTAATCAAAATTTTCAAAGATCACAATTTCCACAATCTAATGTCAATATATCACCTACTGGACCTAATAATGATTTCCACAACCAACAAAGAACTTTTCATCCACAAGGGCAATCTCAAATAAGACCCTCAGTAATTCAACGAAATCCGAATATTATAACAAGCCAACATAGAGCTCATGTCATTGGTTTTAATGATGATAATTATTTTGAAAATCAAGATCAATTTGAAAATGAATATCAAGATAATTATACTGGTTACAATTATTCAAAACCAGAATATTTCCAAAAAATTAGCCAAAATTTTGAACCACTAGAGAACTTTACCTAATCCTCAAAATTTTCGTACGGCTCAAATCAAAGACCATCCCCCAGATTTTCCGAACAATCAAGAAGACTTGAGTGCAGAGACAACAGCTCAAATGCAAACACTCACTTTAGACAATATGAACCCCAACTTGAACTTCCCCGAACAAAAATTTCTTTAGATCCATTTTTGACAGCAAATGCCAAAAATCTGTATTGATCTGTATTATATTAATGACGCTTCAAATAAATTTAAATTGATACAGGAGCAGCAATTTCAGTTTTTAAAGACAAAACCGTTGAAGGTTTTCCAGAAAGATTTCCAGAGAATATGATTATTCAAGGTATAACTAATGAAAAAGTTTTAATAACTAAATCCACACTTATGCCATTTGCATCTAACAATGCGCTTAAAACTATACCCATGTACACAATTACTGATAATGATACAAACAAATGTTGGATCATACGGATATCTTTGATACTGAATATGAAGCATTTAAACCAAATTTGGAAAACAATTTTAAAACAATTGAAAAGGAAATAAATATTTTTGAAATGCCAAAAGATCATTCACTAGCCCATTGCGTAGCCGAAGATATGCTAATGCAAAAAGGTATTGCTAAGGAATTTAAGAAAAATTTTGGAAATGTACAAAATTTAATTAATCAAAAACAAAAACAAGGTGGCCTTGCATTTTTGAAACTTCAGAATATATCAAAGTTTGTTTTCATCTTTGAAATATATATATATATATATCATATTGGTTGGTAAGAAAATGATATCTTATCTTTTTAGGAATTCAGGAGTTGAAATTATTGTCTGTTTACCTAAGATACAAAATCGTATTTTTATTGAACCAAGAACAGTAAAAAATTTCAATTAAAATGTAATTTATCCAACACTGATGCAATGCTTTTCGGACAGTCAACAAAAAATTTTAGAATTCCAAATGCTTTGGTACATGTGAATGAAGAAGGTGAATTCCTTACCTCAATTATTAATTCAAATGCTATCCCGAAAGTTGTTGAATTTCCTAATTTAAATCTTGATCCCATCGAAAAATCTGAATGTTTTTAAAATTTTAGTTGTGTAAACGAAAATGAATCCAAGTTTAATCAACCTTTTGATAGAGAATCTATAATTTTGAATGAATTGCGCACAGAACATCTCAACGAGGAAGAAAAAGAAACTATTACAAATTTATGTTTGGAATTTTCAGATATTTTTTATTTGGATGGATTAACATTTACTAACGAAATTAAACATTCGATTGATACTAATAATGCGAAACCTGTATTTACTAAATCGTATAGATATCCACAAATTCACAAAGAAGAGGTGAAAACTCAGGTCAATAAAATGTTAGAGCAAGGTATAATTTGTCATTCTATTTCTCCATGGTCATACCCAGTTTGGGTTGTGCCAAAGAAGCTTGATGCTTCAGGAAAACAAAAATGGCGTGTGGTTGTTGACTATCGTAAACTTAATGATTTTACGGTAAATATCCATTACCCAACATTTCAGATCTTCTCGACCAACTTGGAAGATGTCAATATTTCACCACTCTTGATTTAGTTTCAGGTTTCCATCAAATTGAAATTAATTCCAATGATATATCCAAAACAGCTTTCTCAGTTGATAACGGTCATTATGAATTTGTTCATATGCCGTTTGATCTCAAAAATGCCCCTTCCACTTTCCAGCGAGTCATGGACAATATTCTACTTGGCATTCAAAATAAGAGATGTCTTGTTTATATGGACGATATCATCATTTATTCCGCTACCATTCATGAACATGTCACTCGTCTCACTGAACAGATAAATGCGAATTTCTTAGGAAAGAAGTCACTTATCTTGGACATATTATTACCCAAGATGGTGATAAAAGGAACCCAATTAAAATAGAATGTTTGAAAATTTTTCCAGTACCCAAAAATCCAAAAGAAATAAAATCTTTCCTTGGTTTAGCTGGATATTACCGCCGCTTTATACCAAATTTTGTCAAAATTTCCAAACCCTTAACAAGACTTTTACAAAAACATATCCCTTTCATTTTCAATACCGAATGTGAAAAATCTTTTAATGATCTAAAAATTGCACTTACTTCAGGTCCTATTCTAAGATATCCAAATTTTGAAGAACCATTCATCCTTACAACATATGATAGTGCATTTGCCATTGGCGCTGTTCTATTACAAGGTCCTATTGGTAAAGATCTTCCTGTAAGTTATGCTTCCCGAACACTGTGTAGTGCAGAAACTAAATACTCAACAATAGAACGAGAACTTCTTGCTATTGTATGGGCAGTTAAACATTTCCGCCCTTATCTGTTTGGAAGAAAGTTCACATTAGTCACTGACCATCGTCCTTTAACATGGTTATTTTCCATTAAAGATCCTGGAAGTAGATTGACTCGATGGCGGCTTAAATTGGAGGAATATGACTATAAGATTGAGTATAAACCAGGTAAAATTAACAAAAATGCGGATGCACTTTCACGAATCAAAATTAACCATTTTCAAGAAGGTCCAAACTTACAATCTAAAATTGCTGTTTTAGCAACTAATAAAGACGAACCCTCGACAAGTAAAGAAACCGATAATACAGAAGAACTTACGTACGAACAAGAAGTAATGACAGAAGAGTTTAATAGATTTGATGATTTTTATAAAACAAAATCTGTTATTGACTATTCAAAATTTGAAACATCAAATGAACAACTTTTAGACAAGACTCATAAGAACATTGTTACTTTCTCTGGCAAAACAAATTAGAAGATTTACATCACAAAATTATAGAGGATATTTTTGAAGAAAATTCTGACTTTCATATGAATACAGTAAATGTTTATTCTAGTAAGATATTAAAATATCGTACCTCTTACTTATGATCCAGAATTAGTGGTAAAACAATTGTTTTTCTCTCTATCTAAAGATCAGAGTAAGTTTGACCATTCCAAAATTTATTTTGTTGAGAATAATCTTGAATTACCAATTTTAGAAATAATATCGTTCATTTTTGCTGATATTGATATACAATTTAGAGTGTGTCAAAATATTGTTAGAACACCAGATTTAGATGAAATACCTGTCATTCTAGATCAGTACCCAAGGATGTTATAAGGAGGATAAGCGACTCAGTATTGGCGAATCCAATTACCACACCACGTGGGAGGGCGCCACTGTAGATAGGTAATGTAATGTTTATGAGGTTACGTTAATGTGAGTGTTTTGATCTGTGTTTGAGGGCAATTATTGTGTTTTGAATAAAAATAGTCGTTCGTTATTATAATATAATCATCTATTAATATAAAGTAAGTATAATCATGCATTAAAATTACAAAGCGAAATAATTATGTACACGTAAATTTTGCTCATCTTGCAGATATAGTTGCTGGTATCATGGAAGCGGAGATACAAGAATTGTTTTTACGTTTATGTACATTTACGTGAATGTGAGTTTCCACCAATAGTAATATATCTGATAGAATACAATTTTCAGAAATCAGTATATTAACTGACAATGTATAATAGGTGATGATCATCAATATGAATGAAATTGAAATGACTTTGCCAGCAGTTTTGTTTATATATTTCTGTGTAAATGATAATAAACGACCAATTTGAACACAAGTGTTTTTTTATTCTTCGTTTTAAATCAAAAATATACCAGTTTTATGGATTCTGTCATAGTTATACTGGAAATCGTTTCAGTTGATAATTTGAAACAATAACGATTAGCTAGCGGCTTTCACCAGAAAATCTCGAGATAAGAGATATATTAAAGCTGAGGGAATCAATATACATCAAAAGTACATCAACATTTAAAGATATACAATAAAAGAGGTTCATCATATTTCCTTAAAAAAGCAAGTATTATTATCTGAGAAAGCAGTTCTAGTACAAAAAAGTGACAGTGACTCGATACTATGAGATGTTTCGCAAATTATCTGAACAGAGCAAGTAAGTTACTAATAACTTTAGTAATTGCTGTGACAATTATATTACACCACAATTTGTATTAAAAACAGTTTTCTTCGGCATGATGAGTGAAATTCACGTATTAACAGATACAAATGTAAACAAACGATTACCTATCTGTTCTCAGTTGGCACTTTTCCCATTAGAGGGCGAGCGCTTGGCTGGATTCGCCTATATCCCACTGTGTTAGGAAATGTGCTTTCTAGAGTCGACGAGGTGGGTGTGGCTTAACTTCCCACTCTCTCGCACGAACCTCAATCTTTCTCTGTCATAGTGCACAGCACCCGCTTGAAATATTGAGATATTTTAATGTGTTAGTTGTTGGTTTGACGAATAAAATATAAATTATGAGTTATAAGCCATTTTTTTGATCCATGATCTCATTCCTATTTCACACTTTAATTTTAATCTACTGTAAAAATAATGTATTTCTATGAAGTTGTGGCTTACGGGCCAGTTTCATTACTAAATGACTGGCTGGAGTTATTGAGCAATGGTGCTCCATACATGGGCTACAAATTAACCCAACTAAGACTACAGTAATCCCATTCATCCGGAGAAGGTAACGTCCAACTTTGAAATCCCTCTCGTTAGATGGAGACGTCATAGAGAAGAAGTCTGAACCCTGAAGTCTAGCTGGTAAGACTTGGGGATGTAACTCAAAAATACTGCGATGGATGTACGTCATGACTGTGAGACCAATAATATCTTACGGGGCAATAGTCTGGCATGCCAGGGCAAGCCAGTACACCCCCAGAAAACCCTTAATAGAATACAAAGGCTGGCCTGTGTTTGTATCATCGGAACTATAAAAACGTGCCGAACTAGGCCATTGGAGATCATCACAGATCTCACACCTCTGCATCTTGTGATAGGTAGACTAGCCCTTGAGGCCATTTTAAGATTAGCCAGGGAAGGTACCAGCAATGAGAAAATTAGGAATCGGAGAGCCTGGTTCTCTCCGACATCGCATCAGCTAACCTTCTCAGTGACGAGATGATAAGGAAAGTTATCATCGAGAAAGCTTTTACTACGACGCTAAGTAGAAAACAAGATTGGGAAAGGGACCCCATAATCCAAGCTCTCCAAAAGAATGCCATCAAATGGTACACAGTTGGTATTAAAGCCACGACGGGGACTGGCGCTGGAGTACTCGGGCCTGGCCCAAATGCTCACTATTGTTCCAAGCATCTTTCAGGCGGAAGTGCTTGCAATCGCAAGATGTGTGGAAATGAACCTAGAAATAAACTATCAGAAATGTGATATAGCTATACATTCTGGCGGTCAGGCTACGATTTAAGCACTGAACTCTCATACCATTGACTCTAAAATGGTATGGGAGTGCCGAAGGAAGCTCAATGAGCTAGGCAAGAACAACAGGGTCTACTTAGTCTGGGTTCCCGGCCTCTTGGGAATCAAAGGGAATAAAGAGGCCAACACACTTGCCAGAAAAGAAGCACAAACTCCTTTCATTGGCCCAGAAAATGTTTGTGGTACAGGTAAGTGTACCTACAAGAAAGAGTTCCAGGAGAAGGAAAAAACCTAAAGAGAAACATTCTGGCGGAATCTCCCTGAGTTGAATCAGTCCAAAAAGTTTCTTGAAAGCTTTAATACTGCAAGATCTAAGAAGTATCTGGATCTTAGCCAGAATATGCTACACCTCCTCACTGGATTCTTTTCTGGGCATTGTCGCTTCAGGAAGCATATAACGAGAATGGGTCTAGCAGAGGACGATGAGTGCAGATTCTGTGGGGAGGAGAATGAAATTCCGGATCACCTGGTGACAGAATGACTCGCCATGCCAACGCAAAAAATGCTTTGGACAAGAAACATGCAGAAATGAGGAAGTAACTTCCTTGCAGTCATTCCAGATTCTGGATTTCATTAGAAGTCTAGAACTGGAGGGTGAACTGTTGACTACGTAATGGTGATAACAGCTCTGATGGGGGACACAATAGACCTCAAGGTCCCCTTTAATCTACAATCTGCATATAATATATGCATATAATAGTGGATGACCTGCTTATTTTGTCGAACAATAAAAAAATGCTTTGCTATGCTCACGTTGCCAGTACTAAGCCCGGAAAAAGTAGGAGGGTTCTTGGGTGAGGCTAGTAACCTCCCTAGGGTAAAAAAGAGAAAATATACTCACAGACCCGAAAGAATTCCTCAAAACAGGACTGATTTAAAGATGAAGAACCACGTACACGTTTCAAAATACGAGAGGTCATAAATCCACTATAGATTACATAACTGCGAATAGAAACATACAAATATTAGGTATAGTAGCCTCGAACTCTGTGAACGTAGGAAGTGACCGTAGCCTGCTTATATGTAAAATACGAATGAAAGTGAAACGAAAAAAAAAGAGCTGAAAAAGTACAAAAAATAAATATCGAGAGTATCAACCAAACATCTATATGAGAAAAGGCTAACCTCCGGAATAGAAGTAAAAAAAATATGGAGGAAGACATAAGCAGCATGGAAAAAACTGGAAGATAATCTGAACTCGGCAGCATGTGAAGCGCTAGGAACCATAATAGTACACATAGACCACAAGAAACCCAACAAAACAGCATGATTCAAACTGGAAATCAAAACAAAATACAAAGAAAAACAAGAAGCCCACTTAAAATACAGATAACAACAAACATCATAAGCCTAGAATGAATACAAGAGAATAAGAAAAGAATCCAAAGCATTAGTAAAGAAAATCAAAGGCGAATACTGGCAAAACTTCTCATCAAGAATGGAAGCGGATTTCTACGAATTGCAAAGGCAGATATGGAGATTTATTAGAATACAGAGAAAAGAAATAAGCGAGCTAACAGAAACAAACAAAATAGACATCGACGCCTGGACCTCCTATCTCATTGAAATGTTTAAAACAAGCGAAGATCGAGATGGGACCGTACCAAAAACTACTACTGAACTAACTACTAAAAATGTAATAGTCACAACAGAGGAAATTAATAAAGCATTACAGAAACTGAAAAACCAAAGATCTCCAGGAACAGACAAAATACCAAATGAACTGTTGAAATACGGTGGATATATATTCGCTGAGCAATTAAGAATACTTATACAAAAAATTCTCTTATGCCATCCAATACTGAATAGCTGGTGCACCAGCACAATGATGTTAATGTTCAAAAAGGGTGATAAAAATACCAGAAAACTACAGAGGAATATACTTACTCAGCACGGCTCTAAAACTGACAACAAAAGTCTTAACCAACAAAATCACCAATGAAATTGAATTAGCAGACGAACATCAAGGTTTCAGATATGGACGAACCTATAATGACGCAGTTTTTATTATCAGGCAGGTCATGAAAAAGTCACTGGAGTACAAGGTACCGGCATACTGCTGCTTTATAGATCTGCAAAAGGCATTTGACCGTGTAGATCGAAATGACTTAGTTCATCTATTATATAAGCATAACATACCATCAGACCTCACTAAAACAATACCGGTCGAGAGATGTATACGTCAAGGAGATTCATCATGGACGAAATGACGAAATTATTAACGGGATCCGAAATATCCATATCCATTATATTCTATACAGATGACGCCATACTTGTTGCAGGGAGTGAAAATGACTTGCAGAGACTCTTACATCAATTCAATATAACAGCGCGGAGATTTAACATGATAATATCATCAAAAAAAAGTATGATCATCGCCTAAGGTCCAATAAGATGCAAGCTGGAAGTGGACAGCAAAATTATCCTGCCGGAGAGGATCATTAGCTACTTAGGAATACAAATGCACAGCTATAGAGATACAGAGGCAGAAGTCGCCCAACAAATAAGCAAACCCAACCGAATAGCAGGATGCCTCAAATACATGATAGGGTGTAACAAGCATTTAAGGACAGAAACAAAAGCCAAAATCTATAAGATAGTAGTGAGGCCAATTATGACGTATACTGCTGAAACAAGACCCGATACCGCGAATATCAGAAGGTTAATGAAAACAAGTGAAATGAAGCTAGTCAGAGAAATAACAGGGAAAAACACTATAGGACATATTACTTAACACAGACCTAAGACAAAGGTGTAACGTGTAACATAGAGAACATAAATGGCTGGGCACTAAAAAGAAAAAAGGAGCGGTATACCCATAAAAGCAGAATGGAAGAACACATGATAGTAAAGATAGCACGAGACAGATCACCGAACGGCCGAAAGATTATAGGAAGGCCGAGAAAAAGATGGAGTGATAACCTGAATATCCAATAAAGAGACACCCAAAGATGGAACAGGCGCGAGCCTATGTAAGAAGTAGGCCAAGTTTCCAGGCCTGATATTCCTGTAAATAGTCTTGAGTACATTTACGAACAATCCAGACAAAATGGGCAGGTGTAAAACGGACATTCAGATACCTTTACGGAACTTCTTCATACAAATTAAAATTTGATGAATTGAAAACTGGACCGTTTTACAGATATTTTGATGCTGATTGGGCTAGTGATTCGGATGAAAGACTGTCAGTAACAGGCTATATATTTATCAAGTGCGATGCTTCCATAACTTGGTGCATTAAGCGGCAGCCTACTGTAGGACTTTCAATAACAGAGGCCGAATATATGGCAATATCTTCAGCAGCACAGGAAGCTTTATGGTTGAGAGGTCTCTCTCAAGAGATTTAGCAAATTTTGAATAGTCCCACTCAGATCTTCTGCGACAACCAGGGAGCAAGATATCTGACAATAAATGGTGCTTATCAACCAAGGACCAAGCACATCGACGTACAACTACATTTTATGAGAGAAAAAGTGCAGGCGAAGCTTCTCTCCTTCACGTATATACCCACCAAGAAGATGATCGTCTACTCTTTGACTAAGGCGCTTAATGTGGACAAGTTCAGCGAATGTATCAAGTGCCAAGAAATCCGCAAATAGGGATGCTGTTGTACGGTCCGTAGATGGACCGTGAGGGTGTTGGATAATTTATTTGTGAATTTGTGGCAACACTGTCTCGACCACTTTTATGTGTATCCCAAAAACATATAAAAGGAGGATGAGTAACTCTGTAGGCTTGCTATAGGCAGGAATGGCTGAAACAACGTCTGGTAATAAGTTGTCAATTTGGAGTGTTGCGCTGTATCTCACTGAGTGTCATTACCTCATTCCCTCCGCAAACGTGCAACATGTCAAATCAAAACATCTATGGATAACCTATTTATTCCTTATTACAAACAGAAGTCATTAGATTAGTACGTTAGTGCATTTTATTGCTGTGTTGCATTCTTTAAAATATTCTATTGATATGATTTTAAAGGACCCTGTAAGAAGTCTTTTTGAAATAATTCAGCAAAATTTGCTCAGTGTCAAATTACCAAACGAGCATTGGGCGATAGCTCTAGATCGAGATGCCCTGTTGACATTTCTAACGATTGAAGAAAATATGGAAGCATATCTGTACTTCTTTCATTTGATCCAAAGATGCGAGGCAATTATCATGAAATTTTGTCATTAACCTGGATGACGGATATTCTGAATTCGATCCAAGATGTTGAAGAGATTTTACAAATAGTGAACGACCTTATACATACTCAAGGGTATATTCGTTCTTGCTCCTACTGCAACATAAGGAGTAAGTGATAGTAGTTCATATATGTCATTTAATTTTCCTGAGGTTCGATTTTTATATATAAACAAGAGAACTTACAATAAATAATAAATCTTTTCGCCCGCCGCCCGCTACAGAAGGATGCGTTGCGTGATTTTGCGCAACGCCATGAAATGACATACGATAACCCTCCGTTTTTTGTGCCAACCCCACTACTCGGATCACTCGTCCTCCCTATATATGTTCTTGGTGTAACCATATATTGTTACCACAGCTTACCATAACAAACAGCTAGGGAACTCCGCGGCACCACCTTTGATCTGGCAGTACTTGCTTGACTGTAGCTATCTTTCTCCCACTGTGGCTAGAAGTCAGGGACGGACTTAAGAGATTTCTTTTATGTTAAACAGTATCATATTAGGTATATTTAGGAACAATATATTAGTTATTTCTAAGTAGATATTTTAATTAGAGTATATTTGAATTACAGAATTGTGTTTTATTATTTTACGTCAACTGAAAAACAATTTCGGAATCTGCCAGGTTAGTTGTACCTTTAGGTAAGGTAAATAATAATGAATATGTAATAGATTTTTACTTGACATGTATAGATAAGGTAGGTATGTAAAAATAAAAAAATAATTCTAGTGAGTATTTTTATTATAGTAGGTACCTAATATAATAATAATTATTGACAAAGATTGATTTAAGAATCGGTAAAGTCTTTTACCCAGAACGTCCCATGCAAAACAAAAGATTCAATAATATAATACCTAATAAAATATACTTTCCCAATTAATAATTTAATCCAATCCTAATTATTCTCAAGAACCCGTATTTTCGCTGGAAGAAGTAATGGCCTAGAATACGAGTGATCACCGGCAATATCTCTTGAACTTCCTTCAAGTGATGGAAAAAATGTTGGCAATGCATTCGCATTCAAAGGTTCACGATGATAATTTGTGAACATTCTTTGCTCAAAATGGTCTTCACACAGTCTGTAATTTTATGCAAGTTTTCAAGTTTATCAGATAGATCCTCTCTGCTGGCTTTCATTGTCCAAATCCTTGCCCTTTACAAGAAAAAAATATGTTATTTTTTGAAATTACAGCTTAATATTTTACCGTTTCTAAATTCGAGTATGGGCTCAAAATTTTTAATAATAGAATATTTTGTATAACAGCAACATCCACCAGTGTTTTTTGGAAATTTTGTTTTATGTTCAACACTTAATTAATTATACCTTATACAAATAATTTATAATTAATGGTCTAGAAATAAGTATGTACTCACCTATCAGGTTGCCTAGGAATGCTTAAAAAATCTCTTGTTGCAAATATATTTTTTTTATTGTGGCAGCTTTTAACAGCACATACTTGTCCTGCTTTTATTTCACTCACAGTTATTAAAGTCACTGTAAGATATAGTGACTTTAATAGTTATTAACTTCAAACACAAAAAACTCAATAAAATCCAATAAAATCAAACACTAACACACAGCAAATATAGTCGTAACTCGTAACTACGCCTATGACGTGGCTCCATAGTAACAGACTAAATCGACAAGCAAGCCACTGCACTGATAGCTTCTACCCGGAAAGGCGGAGCTTGGACAATGCGCGTACAGATCGGCGCAAACCATTCCAGCCATTCGAGTGCTCTAGCTGTTTGTTATGGTAAGCTGTGTTGTTACTATGGTTATTCTCTTTTTATTGTTTCGTGTTCCCTTGTATGTTGTATCGTACCCATAGATTGAGAGTGTGTGTCGCATGTATACTGATGGTACCTATGTCGCACCTGATTGTACATATGTTTAAAGTCTTGTTCAATAAATATAGTCATTAATACATGATACGTTTTATCTTTTGCCCTAATCTATCGAAACCTAGATTCGACAAAGTTCACCATCTATTCCTAGTAAATGTAGGTACAATCGTGTCCGTATATATATTATATATTTCTATGATAATCGTAGCCTCTACTATGACAAAGCAATAAAGGCGGAGCTTGTGCTGACTTAGTACGTTCAGTAAAGACGCGACCTGGAATGCCCGACAGTTACTCGATTCCAGTTTTTTGCAGTCAGCTCTTGCTCTATTAGTGAACGGCCACACAAAATACTGGTAGCGTAGAGGATAGGAGAGACAAGAGCGTAGCGCAAAGCGGATAATGACCATATACCAAGCGTATAATGTCGCGTATTCTAGGTTCTGGAGCGGAGAAGGAGATAGAAATCACAGTTTCATTTTGAAAAACTGTGAGAAATATCTACTTCCGTTTATAGCGAATTTCACCATTTATACGAGGATCTCAAACGGAATCCGCATTTTTTTTTGTATACAAGAATGTCGATAAGTACTTTTTTTGATTTGTTACTATCAAAAGTACGAGGCAAATTAAAGAAACATACAACATACAGTCGGTTGTACAGGATTGGTTAGGTTAGCATTCACCGCTCAAGTACGCTCAAATATTTCAAACTAATTTGATATATCCGCTACCAATCGGCAAGTCCGCGTTTGGTGCGCGTTTTTCTCGGCTGGATGTGTGGACAATCGCATATGTAGCTTAGATTTAAACTCTTCGCTATTAAGGGCGCTCCGCTTTGCGCTACGCTATAGCATATCTTGTTTGGAAAACAATAAGTAATTGAATTGTACTTTAGTTAATCGCATAGAATTTATATATTTTCCTGGATTTCCCAAGGCTTAATCAGGTTTTGGATTTCTACGGATATCCGTTGTTGAACCCAAAATCGTTTTATCTTGCTAGTCTCTAATAATAAAACTCCTCATAAATTTAAAATATTTTTTTCTGTATTTGTTGCCAGTTTAAATCAATAATTATTTACTAAGTTACCAAATAAAAATTCATGTAGACACTCACTACCAAATCAAAAAGTATAAAATATTCTAGTTACTGGTTTGATAATACCTACCTATCTACTGAAAACATGTTACGTTTGATACGTCAGTATGTCCCTTCAGTATTTTTTAGTAAGAAAGCTCATCATCGTAATATTCTCATGCCTTTATTTCCTACATTATAATTTTATATTGTTTATATGAGCTAATTTTAGATTCTCTACAATAGAAAAACCTTATATTATTATATATATTTTATTAGTATCTAAATATGAGCTGAAGTATGAGCTGAAACAGTTTAAGGCTAACATTGATATTTTATTTCAAATGATGATTAAATCTACGTGGATCAGATTTTGTATGATCAAGATTATTATATAAAAAAATTAACCCCACACTCTGACGCAATTATCCCAACTGCAGCTTGCTATAGCCAATCCGTTGCCAGCTACAGATATTGATGTTACACGATTATCATGGCCAGATAATGTACCTAGAAAATAAATAATCCCTTAGATGTCTAAGTTATGATTTTGATAGTGATACTACGAGGATTAATAACATAATGTGTGCATATATCTATATAGTATGTATGATATTTTTAATTGATGGCTATGAAATCTTTCATATTTTTGGCTAATTTATTTTAAATTCATGACTTTCGCCCTGATGAAGAGAATAACTATTCTTGGTTTAATCTAAAGAATTTTATTTAATAAACGACTGCAACCCTAAGGCTCATCGTTTCATTGAATATATATATCATCATTTTCAACCTCACTCATACGATTTTTCACGTAGTTGCCTTCCTTAATATTTGGGCCCATTGTTATTTATCGTTGGCTATTCGGGCCCACATATTGTTCCGGTTAGTTTTTTAATATCGTTGGCCCATCTTAAGTAAGGTCTTCTTCTAGGTCTCTTTATGCTACGTGGGTATCATTGAGTTATTTTTGTTGGCCATCTATTATCTGTTCTGCCCATTATTATTTGAGTGCATGATTCTATGGAAAACGTGTATAACCTGGGTCCTCTGTCTTATCCACTTGATTCTTTCTGGTCTTTTGGTTATTCCTAGCATACTCCGCTCCACAGACCTTTGTGTTATCTGGAGTATTTTTATGATTTCTATTTCAGTGTCCAGCTTCTATGATGACTGTGAAATATATCGACTCGAAAGCTTTCCCAATGAATTCAATGAACTTACCGTTAGCACTGGTAGCTCATATTTTTTTGCTCAACTAATAACTTTTCCTAATATTTAAATGTGACTATTGTACTGAAACCACTCCTGAATCCAGCTTGTTCTCATTGTTGCGCAGCGACAAATATTTTCTCTATCCTGTTGCTAATAATATTGGTGAATATTTTTTATGCTACAGGTAGGAGACTTATAGGTCGGTAGTTTCTTATACTTACTACCTTTTTTGTGGATCTGGATGATATTATAGTGCTATTCCAGTTTGCGGTATTTTTCTTGTCCTTGGGCAGTTAGTGTAGGTATTAGCTAGGATTTGTGCATCTGCCTGCGTTTCTGGGGCTTTGTATAGGTCACTGTAAAATTTAATTACTATGTTATTATTACCTCTTCCTAATATTTTCATTTATAATAGCGACTATCTGTTTTTGCCAATGATCGTCAACTTATTAGCGTTCTTGTAGCTTTTCCTGTTTCCAATTGCCTTTTCAATCCATCGCTCGTTGTAATTCCTGATATCTTCGGCAATATTTTTCCTTATGGTGTTGCAGAGCTCAGTGTATTCTATTCAATATACACCTATTGCTCTTGGTCTCTACGTTTCTTGGGTAGTGCTTTGATCTCTTCAGTTTTCTTCTTGTGTTGGCTAAGTTGTCTCTTAATTCTTGAGCGCAGCTCAGTATAGATTCCATGATCTTAATGTTGTCTTCTTATTCTTGTAGTCTTTCATTGAGCATCGTCTGATATTGATAAGAGTTTTTCTTTAAATTGTCAATATATATCCATGTTATCGTGGATTTACTCACGAGTTTTACTCTTTCGAAGCTTGTGTTCTACCGTTTGGTGTACCTCGGTAGTAGAGGAAGTTGCCTGAGTCAAGCTGTAATAGCTCTTTCTATTTCCGTCTTACTTCGCTGACATCTATGATGTCCCATTGAACGCTTTCTGCCTCTTTCTACAGCTCTATTATTTTAGCAGGTAAAACTGGCTAGGCATAGCGATGTTGTGGGCTGTGGTACAGACAAAGCAGGTTTTTAGAGCCCTCTGCCATCCTGGCTGGATTCCGGGGACTACCCGCCCCATGGCCATTTTGTCCTGGGTTTATGCTGGGGGTTGTGGGGTTTACTTTACCACGCTACCTCAGTGTTTCTTGGTAAGGGGCGAGGGATATCTTTCGCCAGTTCTCGTCATTCATCTTGGGCCTCCGGGTGTATAGTGGACCTTTTTATTGATGAAAACGCCCTACCTTGTGTGGAATTTGAACCCCCCGACCTCTCGATATAATTTTCTTCAAAAAAATCATTTTGGAATTCTCTGTTATAGCATCATATGTTATTTTTTTCGAAATTCAAAAGTGCTAACGATCGCAATAGATACAATTCTAAAATTTATTTAAAAATGTGATGTCCTTGTTGATTTAAAATGACATTGAAAATGTAGGTTAAATTGAAAGAATAGAAAATCAAGAGTGAAACGAAAAAATCTGAAAATAATGAAGATACGTATACATGTAAGCTTGCAAGTAGTGATGACACCTTGAAATTTGAATCTTCAGATATTGAAAATGAAATACTTTACTAAACTATAACTATAACTAAAAGAAAAAACTTTGGAGATAATATTCCCAAATAGATACAGGAATTATGCGTTCCGTTGGAAGACTCTTTCTGAACTTTTGAAGATTTTATGCTAAATCCAGACAAACAACAGGAAAGATGAAAAGAAGAAAAAACTTACAACAATATGAAATAAGGGAAGCCCCTCGATACGCAGCAGACCGTGAACAAGTTTTCCGAACGGTACATTGCGTGGGTACACTGCACAACTGGCAAATTTTTCACGTATTTAGCTTACGAGTTGTACCTAAGTATTCTATTTCGAGCACTTTTTTCAATTGGCTACCAGCAGAAAATAAATGTATATCCAAACAAATGACGATTTCCACTTAGGCATGCAGATAGTCTCAAAAATATGTAACATTAACATTACGTAAAACATACTTTTCCCAGTTTGTAACAAAAATGCTACATTTGTAAATGTTTTTTGACAGTTTTGTAACTATCACTTTAGGACACATTTGAGAAAAGGTTGTTGCTGACTTTATAGCAACTTTGTACTCACCGTTATGTTGGTTTTTCAATGTATCCCACATGTGTATGTTGTTATCGTCAGATCCACATAAGAGTATACGTCCACTCAATGAAAGACCACAGGAGGTGAAACCACTATTTGGCGTTGATGGTTTATATAAGGCGATTTGTTGATCGCTTCTTATATCAAACAATCTAGCTGATTTATCTTCAGAACCAGTGGCGAAGGCGTAACCGCTCGGATGAAACTGAAATATTTACTATTCTAACTGAATTTTTATTGAGAAGATCAATAGCAAGGATCATTCTAGGGTTTAGATCCCAATATGAATCAAATCCTACCCCAAGTACTCACACAGACAGAGTTAACATCTGCTTCATGACCAAAGAAGGTCTGCTTGGGTTTTTCTTCTCGAATATCCCACAATCTGCAACTTTTATCCACACTGCCGGTTACAAATTGATTATTATCGGGTGATAAACTTATGGACACAACATCACCATTATGAGCTATGAAATCGGAGACTTTTCTTCCACTTTCTAAGTCCCATTTGCATCTACGAAATAGAGGTCAGTTAAATTAGTGATAAATTATCTAATTATTAACGTAAATCTACCTACCTAATGGATAACAATAGAAAACTACTATAAGTACTTTATCATACCTAGTAAAGAGTAGATTAATTAATAAAATTGTGTCCGCTAACTTCTAAATAAAGATGATGTTTATACATAAAATCATATTTAAAATGTTGTATCTGGACATGCATCACGCTAGTTAAGTTTTAATGACCGAAAAATAACTTTTTAAAAACGTTTATTTTAATATACAAGATTACATTAATAGAACAAGATTATATCTAAGAGTAAGTATTATATGCATTACATGGTTTTTATATTAAAATAAATGAAAGATTAGCATTAAGTTGTCATATGATCCAGTGAGATGTTGTGGAGCCGTGGTCTGGCTACATGACTCCTCCCCTCTAGGTTTGAAGCACCTCCTCGTGGTACGACTTCAGGATTGATCTAGGCAGTTTTCGTTCTTCTAACGGAATTTCGATTAAAGTAGCTGGCTTTGGTCTTCTTGATTTCAGGATTTTTATTTTTCTTCTTATAAGGAAGATGATGGCACCAATGTTGAATAATATGATAAAGCTGTGATTCCAAAATGTCCTCGGTGGAACTCAATTGGAAGAATGTTAGGCTCTTGATATTGTGGTATCATCTTAGTCGGGTCGTCTAGATGTAGTGGTTTGACATTTAGCTTATGTTTGACTTTTGATGGTTCTTGGTGATTAGGCCATTCTTGTGAAAAAGTTCTATTTGAACCTGTCCATGTATGTTTCTGGAATAAATATGTGCAGTCGCTACTTCCCAAGACAGCATTACATTTTGGGATTTTGACAGATTTAAAAGATTTCGAACATCGAACAAGATAACTGTATTTCCGTTAGTTAGTTGGGTGAATAATGAGAAATTGTTGTTGACAGTGGCGAAGTTGCATTGTTATAAATCGTCTAGGCTACACAGGTCTTCATGTGGTACTTTTTGGCAGTACCAGAGTGAAAACGTCTTTATGCAGTCCTCGCTGGTTGAGCCTTTTGAGTTGTGGGCAAACGTATGGGGTGGTAGGAGGATATTGTTACGAGTACTAGGAATAGGAATTATTTTGGACAAATGATAAAATTCATTGGCTAATATAGGTATTTTCAAAGTACAAATGAGTGTTTTTGAAGTGAACATAAGATTAACTTTAGTGATTTCTAATAGAGTTGGGATATCTGGAGCGATTTCAGCGTGAGAGTGAGTTGAGCGTAAATAATTGAAATTTTTTTTTAGTTCCTGTTTGTTTATCAATTCGACATGATTGCTGAATGAAATAATTCTGAAAAGTGTCTGAATGTAATTTCTTAAATTTCTAATCTGTTCTAGCTCTATGTGAATAATTATTTCACTATTCAACCTATCCTCTAGGTCTGATAAGTCTTTATAAACATTTTCTGATTTTTGTCGAGGCGAGAATATATTCTCAGTTTGTTAATATCTTCTGATAGAAGATCAACGTCTCGTTTGTAAGTATTTGCTAAGTTAAGTTTATCAGGGTTAATTTGGTTGATTATAGGTATTTGATTTAATGATGTACAATATGTAGTCTCGATACTCTCAATACTTATTGTAAAATAAACCTTATGATAGTTAACCTTGTATTTAGCTAAGCCTAAGTTGTCTAATATGTATCCAGGGGGTCAATTGGTGTCAGCTGAAGTGCCTAGTTGATGGTTGTCAGTGTCATTGTCAATCTGAAAAGAGTTAGTAATTTTGATCATGTGTTTACTGATTCTCTTTCGATTTTGTGATACAAGATTTTATTCCTTTGATTTCTTTGGATCTAGTAAAATTTTCTTGTATCTAGGTTTTATTTTACTCTAGGTTCTGTATTTAAATAAACAATATCAGTTTTTGAGATTTTTCCTGTATGCTTTGAATTTACTTTCTCTAAATAGTTTGATTGCTTATTGAATTGTTTTTGATAAAGCTCGTTATAGAAAGGGATGATTTCTTGTTTCCTATGCTCATTATAGTCTTGAAATATTTGTTTTTCTGGGTTAATTTCATGTAGATTAAGATTTTCGTAGGGGCCAGTAAGAAATGAAAACGGTTTAAAATTAGTTACGGAGTGAACGGATTGGTTGTAAATTAAAATTGCTGTGGTGATTAATTCCGTTGTACTTTCTTTGGATTTTTGTCTGAGAATACTTAGTTTCTCTATTAAAGTGGAATGTGCTCTTTCGATTGGTGAATTCCGTGTATGAGCTTGGGGAGCAGTATAGTGAATACGAATTTGGAACATGGACATGAATTCTTTGAAGGTTTCGCTGGAGAATTCTTTGGCATTGTCGCAAGTTATCTGTGAAGGATAATTAAGATGAGAAAAGTAATGGCGTAATTTGTTCAAAATTGTTATGGAGTTTGCGTCGTGAAGTTCATACGCTTGAAGGTATCTGATAAATAAATCTATGATTGTTAAGTATCGCTTGTTTTCTACAAAAAATATGTCTATGTGGAGTATTTCAAAAGGTCTTTTGGCTATGAGTGGTCCTGAAAATGGGAATTTCCGAGGATTCCGGTCATATTTGGAAGTTAAAGATTTTGAATTTTTGGAAAATAGTATTGAGACTGAAGGTGTTTTGTAGTTTCAGTTATTCCATTGTGAGTATGTGAGTGATAGTCTGAAATTATTCGTATCTGTTCAACTTTATTAAAAATATCTTTGAGAAACGTATTAACTTTAACAATTTTTACTTTGAGTTCAAATATTTCGGAACATTTCCTGTAGGCCGATTGAATGAGATCGTCTTGGCAGTATATATGGTACGTTTTCGTAGGGTCTATAATTTCGTGAAACATGTTACCTAGTATAGTTTCGTCAATTCCTCTTCTGAGTGTTAAAGTGGATCTATTCTTTTTAAAAAGTCTTGTAAATTCAATATCGTTTTTGTCACCGTATTTCAATAAAATTTGATAATGAGCGGAATTTAAAGATTTTTCAGATATTGGAAAATTAAACGCTGGATTTTCTTGTGCTGTGTGTCTAGTTTCACTTGAATTGTTACTCTTTTCATCATCGTCAGGTTGCGCACTTGATTGATTTGAGAAAGGGTTTGCATTCAAAATATTGTCTGCTTCACTATTTGTTATCGATAAATTGGATTCTGAGCCGAAAGTTGGTAATAGCGACAGAAGGTCGATGTCTTTATTTTGATCACCTTTATTTAAGTCTAAATTTTTCTTTGCGGTATTCATAGGAGGCACAACTATAATGTCACTAATAATGTTCAATTTAGGTTCCTTTCTAGCGGATTTCATAAGAACTAAATTTTTTCTATTGCGTCTGTTGGGGATGATCTCATCTATAGCATTTATCTCAATTATTGAGAGAGCATCAGTTACGTAGTTCTCGTTACCTTTCTTATATTTAATTTCAAAATTAAATTCTTCAAGTTTTAGTTTCCCTCGAATAAGTCGTTGATTTGGTTCTTTCAATGAATTTAACCAAACTAAGGGTTTGTGGTCAGTTTCTTTAAGGAATTGTCTACCAAATAGATAGGGACGGAAATGTTTGCAGCTGTCGATAATTGCAAGCAGTTCCTTTTCAATAGTACCATAATTCTTTTCGGCTGAATTCAATGTTCTTGAGTAGAACGCGATTGGGTGAGAGTCTTGAGAGATAACGCTTCCTATGGCAACATTACTAGCATCTGTAGTTAGAGTGAATATTTTGAAAAATCGGGGTATGCAAGGACAGGGACATTGCAAATAATTTGTTTGCATTTTTCAAATGAATCAATATATTCTTGAACTTTAAGGTTTATCTTGGCAAAAAATTTTGGCAAAATCTTTAATAAACTTTCGGTAATATGAAATCATACCAAGAAACGATTGAATTGCTTCAATTTTATTTGGGTTAGGTTTAATTCCATCTGTAGTGATTATATGTCCTAGAAATGCTACCTCCTTTCTCAGGAATTCGGATTTATCTAACTGAATTTTTAAATTATAATTTTGAAGCTGTTGGAAAATTTGTTTTACATGCAATATATGTTCTTGAAGTGATTTAGAGAATATAACAATATCGTCCATATATACGAAGCAAAACTTATAAAGGAACGGTCGTAGGATTGTATCCATAACCCTCTGGAATGTTGTGGGGCGTTCTTTAGGCCAAATGACATACGAGTATATTCGTAGTGACCATTGTCGACAGTGAAGGCAGTCTTCTCAGCCGAATCTGGATCAATTTCTATTTGGTGGAATCCTTGGGCAAGATCTAGTGTCGAAAAGTAAACACATCTGCCAAGATTGTCACGAATTTCGTCGATTCTGGGTAAAGGATATTTATCTTCTATAGTTTTTCGATAGTCTATGACCATACGGAATTTCCTTTTTCCACTGGAGTCTAATTTTTTAGGGACAATCCAAACAGGGGAACTATAAGGAGAGATACTGGGTTTTATAATTTTATTATCTAGAAGTTTTTGGATCTGATTTTGTATCTCTTCTTTAAGATGGTATGGATTTCTATATGACTTTTGATAAATAGGCTCTTCATCAGCAGTTCTGATGTTATGTTTGACAGCATGAGTGAAAAAAAGATCAGAGTTTTCGTTATAGAAGATATTTTTGAAATGATTGAATTCAGATGTTCTGTTCGAATAAATTTAGTAATGTCTATATCATTATAAATGTCATAATTTGGACTAGATTGTTTGAATGTTGATAGGGGTTGGACTGGAATTGGTTCATGAAAGTTTATGGCAATTTGTGAGAATTGTAGATCTTGTTCAATTGGAATTTGTACGTATCCGTCTGAAGCTGAAGTGATGCACTCAGGGATAGAAATATTGTTTAAAAAAATTTCTGGTAAAACTACAGAACCCTTGTCAAGTGTTACAGGAATTTTCAATTTAGGTTTATCAAGTTGTTCTGTGTATGGTTCAAATAAACCAGGATTTATTTATATATTTTTAACATATGATTCTTATAATCTATAAGAGCTTTAAGAATAACAAAATGTTGGCTACCAATCGAATCTCGTGCCATGGGACTATAAACATGTCGAAAATGTGTTCTATTCCAAAATTCTTTAATATCGGATATTGACAACTCAATGAACCATTCCTGGTTTTAATTGATTTCACAGAAAATTTTAACTTGTAAATGTAATTGGAGAATAGTCTAAAGGCTGGTTCTGGATTGATTATCGAATTGGGATCCGGAAAGGTAAATGAAAGGTAGTTTTGGTGATGAGTTTATATTGTTGATATATATTCCGAGGCTATTAATTAAAAATTTTCAGTTTCTGCATTTTCTCCGATATTTAAATTTTGGAACTGATCGTCTGTATTATCTATATCTGTCTGCTCTTTATATATGTATTCGTCTTGATAATTACCATAATCTTGATTTTCATCTTCGTTATAGTCTTGTTCGACGTTGAATAGTTCTTCTACCATTACTCTAGGGGGGCGGTTTTTTTAAAATGGTTCTGTGTTTTGTTTTGGGGCCAGAAAGTATGAGCTGTTGATATGCTCATCGGTGTGGGTTTGTAATTGTCATGTGGTTTCTGTTGTCTTCGAAAACTTGTGAGTTAGAAGACAATTGTTTGGGTGGGATGGATTGATTTTCATTTGGAAATTTCTGAAGTATTTGTGGTCTAAATGGCTGATATTGAAAGGACTGATTTGGCATTTGAGGTTGGAATTGTTGGGGTTGACTAGGCATATGTGGCCTGAATTGTTGATATTGAACGGGAAAATGTGAATTTTGAGATCTGAATTGTTGGAAGTGGAAGGTAATTTGACGATTGAGATTTCTGGGGTGGGCGTATTTTTGTTGACTTCTGAGCTCTAAGTAAGTTTGCAAATTCTATCTGGGACCTTTCGTTATCTAGTTTCTTACACTCAAATAGGGCATGTTCAAGGCTTGGAATTTAAATGTGAAGAAGATGATTTCGGTAGGGTTCTAATAGACCTGCTTTAGATATTGCAAGGGCTTGTTCAGTGTACATATTTTCTTTGGACTTACGAACACTTTCATCATTTGTATTGATTGCTAAATGTTCCTTAAGAATTTATAATTTGGAAATAAATTCTTCATATAATTATGAAAAGGTTTATGGATAGATTTGAATCGTGATATTAGATCATGAGCTAGTAGCTCTTCGGACCTAGGATCTCCGAATCGTTCAGTAAGGGCTTTCTTCAGGCTAAGCCAAGTTTCGAAGGATTGGTTAATGATGACATCTCTAGCTGGATTAGAAAGTTTGGCTTTAATTTGTTCTAAGACTAGAGTGTTGAACAGATGATTGTCTTTTGTTTCTAGAAGCATTATATATTTCTCGGACTGCCTAATAAAATATGCGAGGTCTTTCGAACCACCGGAATATTTGGGCAGGAGGTTGTTTGCTATTGTTATCTCAAGTTGGGTAATAGGGATAGGATTAGCTATGTTGTTCATTGTTTCGTCCGAATGAGAGATATCTAAATGTTCAAGTAATTTAAGTAAACTGTCTGTACAAATAGGTGATCTAGATCGACTACAATTATTGCTCATAAATAAATTCAACTAACAAAAAAAAATAAAATAAGAGAAATTAATTACTACAATTTCTAACAGTATGATTTATGCAAAAACTAAATTGCAGAGAATGTGTTGTACATGCAAAAAATTGAATACTGGTATTTATATCAAGTAAATCAATAAAATCAATCTTATTTTATAAAGAATATATTCACTGAAGGAACTATATTTCTTTACTAAATTCCACAGATGAGAATTAGCCAATAAATTAAATTGAAGGAAAAATGACTTACCGGATAATGCACAAAAGGATCATTTGTAAGGTTCTTCCTTGTCTCTAGATTCACTGAAGGAACTGGAGCCTGTTTGACGACCTGAATTCCACTGAAAGGATCTAATGTGGGACGGAGATATTTCTTCTTTGATGCACCTCGTAGTTGAACACAGTCACAAATGTCTTATCAAAAATTGTTCGAGATATCGTCTTAATTTCTTGATAGATAACAGTAAAACGTCTACCGCACTGAAGGGGTAATTAATCGATTCACCGACGATATCCTGTTCGCAGCGCCAGTTCAGTTTTAATGACCGAAAAATAACTTTTTAAAAACGTTTATTTTAACATACAAGTTTATATCAATAGGACAAAATTATATCTAAGAGTATTATATGCATTACATGGTTTTTATATTAAAATAAATGAAAGATCAGCATTAAGTTGTAATATGATCCAGTGAGATGTTGTGGAGTCGTATTCTGGCTAGATGACTCGCTGATACTAGCTTATATCTGGGATCATCGTTTTGGTTATTTGTTATCCCGGACTACCCGAAATAATACCAATATACATACTCAAAAAAAAAAAAATTGTTTCACCTGCAATTCACTCAACAACACCAGAGCTGTAATTATATACGTGTTTCGCCAAACAGATTGGCATCTTGCGTGGTAGGATTTTTTTTATTACCAACTCGGTTGTCGAAACACTCTCTGATGCTCCACGAATGGTAGTTATTATACTATGATTACATACCAAGAGTAAAAGGTTCATTATTACACAATATTGCATGGAGTCATGTCCATTTTGTACCTAACTTTTCGCATTTTTTTCATATTTTTTCTGAATGTTCAACGATAAAAGATAACATGTTAACGCGTAAAGTGCAATTCTTAACTTATATAATTTTAACATGGTGTGGTGACATACATTTTCATATCTCCTGATCCTGTGATGATTGTTTTGTCATCTAAAAACCGACAAGAGCTTAGAAATCCATCATAACCTGCTAACTCTCGCACCATTTTAGCAACACCATTCGAGTCTCTGTTATTGAGATCATAAACTGTACACATATTATCCATGCCACCACAAGCTAAAAAACAAACTCCTTGGAAAAAAAGATCATGGAAAACTCCATATAATTAAATTGTTTTGTTGAAAGAATTGAGAGTAATGCTAATGCTGGTTCTCCTTCTTTCTATTGATCTATCGATCGGCAAAAAACAAACTACAATAATTGTTACTATGGTCTCTTCCTTATAATAGATTTCAGCCAATGAAAAATAATTAAGTATAATAATCTAGACATTGTTTAATTTTTGGAGGGGGTAGAAAATGGGAAAACACCGTTTCAAGCTTTTAATTTCTATTCCAAACTATCCTTACCATACCTACAAAATTTCCAGATGGGGCAAAAGCTACACTCATCACCCATGCAGATCGTAATGGTATGATTTGCATTTTATTGCCAGTATATGTGTCCCATATTATCAATTTTCCATCTAATGACCCGGTAACACAATGCCTACTATCACCGCTGTAATGAACTGAGTTGACTTTATTCAAGTGTCCTTTCATCATTTTCCTTGTTACCAGCTTCACTTTTGGAGCAGGAGCTACAGATTCGCATACTTTCTCCAATGTCGTGTCTTCCATTTTTTTCTGTTCATCCTGAAGATTTTTCACTATTTGATCGATTATTTCGTAATAGAGACAGATGCTTAAGGGGCCTCGCTACCTAGGTGTAGATTTTATGAGTTTCTATGTTTAACGTCACCGAGGTGAAGTATGAAGGTTGATCCATATGATATAATACCCGACAACCCTTATTAAGTGTATTACAGGTAGTGTTAATGAACAGCGGGTACAGCGATAGTTAGCTGAAAAATGTAATTCCACTATAACTCTTTTGGTCTTAGAAAGTTTTTTTTCTAAGAACAAATATGCCTGGAATTCACTGTAGAATCGCGGATCATATTTTTTATTTTCAATATAAAATAAATAACAAAGTTTTTGACATAAATTTTAGAATTCTTATTTATCCTATGTGATCCGCGATTCTCCGTATTCTTCTCAGTAAGCATACAAAATTTTACCAAGATAGGATAATTATTAGTTTAAGAGAAATAATGGAACTACGATATCACCGGGTAGGGAGCCCCCTTAATTTCTAATTTCTACAATTGTCTACCTACATACTTCAAATAATTTTTCGTTGCCTTCATGATTTGAAAATTTATTGAAGATGATTATAATAGAAGAAAAAGAACTTATCATATAACTACTGACATTTCCTGGGTTCTACGTAGTAGGTTTTTCTTGATTTAAATTCATTAACTGCAATACATTGACTACTCACTTGTAGCTTTTTGTAGAGGTCATCGAGCTCTTTCTGAAGCTTTATCAATTCAGGATCATTCTTGGGCGGCATCTTCTCCCAAAAACGTTTTTATTCCGTATTTCAATAAATTTCAATAAGCACCAAGTCCTCGAATTAGGAAATCTACAAACGATGGCAAATATGTAACTGACCAAAGAAGTATACTTGTGTTAATCCTCTTAGTACTAATTCAATAAGCCACATATTGAGGTATGCTGTAGAAGCAGAGAAACCTAATAAATGTCCTTTGTGTGACCCATTTATAACATGCGAATAGGTAAATATTGACTTTATAAATAAACTTGTCGAATGCTGCGAATAAATATAGACAAGAAGATTACAAGTGGATTTCTTACAAGAAACATTTATAATGGAATGCATTTGTAGTGCCAAATTATCATGCAACTGCGGCAAAATGTCTTATAGAATTAGATAAGTGTGATACACCTGTAGGTATTAAGATATTCAGTAGGCCATACCTGTCACCTAATATTATTATAAAGAACTAAAAACAAAAATCTATATAGGTATATAGTTTAAACTCTAGCTACTTCAATGGATAAGTTTCATGTACCTAAAGGTCTATTTCTGCCGAATAATTATACCTAATGTTAAAAATAAATCAAGCGATAAGGTGTTCATTATTATAACCTTTCTCGAATTCCTGTTATCCATTATTACGGCGTAGTTAGTACGTACATGTAAAACAAATTACAAATACCTACGTAATAGTCCTACTCCGGATGTTCCGCACTTACCATGTTATGATAGAGCTTAGAGAAAGAGGATTTTATTATTTAATAAATTGTAAAAAATACCTATGCTAATAAAGTATTTTTATATAAATAGAGAATTCAACGTCAACAAGAACCCTATCAAAAGAGAAAGTCGCAAACAAATATTTTAAAGATGATTTTCATTAATTAAAAAAGCCACGCAGAGGGAATAAACTAACAAATAAAGACAGCATAGAACTGTATCCCCTACTTGCTTTTACTTTACAAAAACTTCATGGCTTTATTTCATTTTTCATCTTCATCATCAAAATCGTTCTCGTTCACTAATATTCACAGATTTCCGAAAATCGTGAAAAAAGATATTTCATACTTTACCACTGCTGTGACTCGGAAACTGTCTTTTTTCTTGATAAAATCTAATTGAAATATTGCCAGATATGATCTCTTCTTTAATTTTGTCGTCTCAAATTTTTACGTTACCGGATATTGTCCTATCTTTAATTATACCAACTCAGATTTTCGATTTACGAGAAAATTTGGCCCCTACCCCCCTTTTGGGGGCTCGGAGGGACGAGGTTTTTTTCGGATTTGCATTTTTATGAATATGGGACCATTTCTCAAGCCTCCTCTTTCAAATGAATGAAAAATCATCAAAATCAGAGTATGATTACTATATAAAACTCACGAACAAACCAAAAAAAAGCAGACAGTCGAATTGTAAACCTTCTCCGTTCAGCGTTCGTCGGTCAAAAAATCGTGGCTTATACGTTTTCGTATACTTTTTTGTACGATCTGGCTTTTAGAGAAATTTTTAATAATTAAATTATACAGGTGTCCCGTTAGTATGACCTCGGTTGATATCTTGATAACGGCTACTGACAGAAAAAAATTCAAATATAAAAGTTGTGCAGCACCATTAGCTGCATAAACTAAAATTATTTTCATTCATACAGGGTGTCTCAAACATTTGGAAAGAATCAGTTATGTTTTTTCTTATGGAACAACCTGTATATTTTTGCATATTTGGATTTAACTGGTAATTCTAGGCATAGTTTATGTACAATGTCCTATACCTAAGGGCCGATTTCATAATCAAATTTAATCTCTTATTAATTTTAATCGTAGATTAAAAAAATCATAATTTTTTTGGTTGGACATATAATTCAAAGTAACTTTAGAAAAACGAAAGAAAAGGTAACTAACTTTGTAAAAGTTATTGAAAAATGCACTATTTTTATTCCATCATCGAGATATGACTTAAACAAATTGGAGAATTAACTATGAGAGAAGAATTCATTATGCAATCGGCCCTAAGTCTGATAGTTTTTCTGTTATCCGCCATTTTGAAGAAAATATATGAATTTTTTCAAATGTCATGTCCCATTTGCTTTTTTATACAGGATTATGATTTTTCGCAGGAATGTCACTGAAACTATGGCTTAACTTTTAGCGTCAACAAAAGTTGTCTACGTTGTACAGGGTGTCCCAGATAAGTGCCAGAAAAAAAAATCAAAACATCATATCTTAATTTTTTAAATGGAATGTCTATCTTTTTTTTTATTTTATACTATTGGTAACTCAAAATGCTTCCTCTTGATATAAATATGACCTATACATATCTGTCATAGTTTTCGAGATTTTAACATTTTTGTTTTTATTATTTGGCTTTCAATGGAATTTGCCTTGGATTGTGTTTTATTATTGACTTTTAGAATTAATACACTGTAGAAGATGGAAAATAAAAATTCAGTCGTATTGTACTGAAAATCGTGACCTAAAGGATGAGAACATGGACTGGTTGGACTAAACAATCCGAAAGTAAAAGCAAATGAAAAAATAATGTTTTCATTGCGAAGTGTCAAAATAATTATGTAGTAACGGTGTTAAAATTAGAAATGATTAACATGATTTATGTTCTGGGCGAAAGTGATCAAAATTGTTTCTTAGCAAGTCAAATTAATGCACAAATGTTCCCGAATGCTAAACGTCATCCTAATAAGTTAGCGTTTGCTCGACGGAATGAAGAAAAGTAATATCTTGTCCTTGAAGCTGTAATTGAAAAATCTCATTATTTCAGCTAGACAGATGGGAGAATAGATAGAGATACTATATTAAAGAACTGGAACAAAATGATTTTGGACGAATATTTGAATTTTGTATGTGGGCATTACAAGAATATGGAGAAAATGATGACTTTTTCAACTATATTTTATTCATTGATGGAGCAACTTTCCACAAAAATGGCTAGGTTAACCGACATAGCTTCCATTATTAGAACCCTTAAAACCTCAAAGTTCTTATCCCTTCAGATCACCAGCATAGGTGGTCACTTAACGTGTGGGCTATTATAATCGGGAACCGCCTTATTGGACCATTATTTTTTGAAGAAACAGTTACTTTTCAAGATTTTCTACAAAATCGTTTTCAAGAGTTGATTGACGAATTACCTTTAAACGTCGTGAGGCGGATGTGATTACAGATAGACCGCGCACCGGCACATTTTAGCAGGCAAGTGAGGGAATTTTTAGACGCTAATTATGAACATGAATGTATAGGTAGAAGAGGTCCTATATCATGGCCGGCAAGATCTCCAGACCTCACAAAATTAGATTTTTTCTTATGGGGTTTTTTAAAAGAGCAATTTTACCAGACGCCACCTACTACTATAGAGAACATGATGCTCGATACAGTCAACAGTTACTTTGAGAATCGGCTGCGACTATGTATTGAAAGAAATGGTGGACATATTGAATATTTAATCTAGTAATTTCACTATTTCCTTAATTTGTCTTCTGTTAGAAGTATTGCTCTTTGTGTCAAATATTTATCAAGCTGTTTATTATACAGAAAATAGTGAAGTTTCATTTCTAAAGAGTTTTTCAATAATACAATAACGTACATATGATGGACTGAATTTTTATTTTATTTTTATTTTCCATCTTCTGTTGTGTATTAATTCTAAAAGTCTATAATAAAACACAATCCAAGGCAAATTCAATTCAAAACCAAATAATAAAAACAAAAATGTAAAAATCTCGAAAACTACGACAGATAGGTATAGGACATATTTATACCAAAAGGAAGCATTTTGAGTCACCAATAGTATAAAATCAAAAAAGATAGACATTCCATTCAAAAAATTAAGATATGATGTTTTGTTTTTTTTATTTCTGACACTTATCTGGGACACCCTGTACAACGCAGACAACTAAAAGTTAAGCCATAGTTAGTGATATTCCTGCCAAAGATCATAATCCTGTATCGAAAAGCAAATGGGGCATGACATTTGAAAAAATTCATATATTTTCTTCAAAATGGCGAATAACAGAAAAACTATCAGATTTAGGTATAGGACATTGTACATAAACTATGCCTAGAATTACCAGCAGAATCCAAATATGCAAAAATATACAGGTTGTTCCATAAGAAAAAACATAACTTTGATTCTTTAAAAAAAATTGGGACACCCTGTATAAATGAAAATAATTTTAGTTTATGCAGCTAATGGTGCTGCACAACTTTTATATTTGAATGTTATCTAGATATCAACCGAGATCGCACTATCGGAACACCCTGTATATTAAATTTCCTTATTAACTACCGAATTTTTTTAAGGTAGTTATTGTTTTGATCATCCTGTCTGTCTGTCTGTCAACACTATAACTCGGAAAATACTTAACCGATCAACACCCAACTTAGTACACAAATACGTAAGGGTTATACCTCCTATAAAATTGATTTTCAGCTGTCTGACGGTCTGTCTGTCTGTCAATCAACTCTATATCTCGACTTGATATACTTGACCAATCGACACCAAACTTGGTTCACAAATACGTAAGGGTAATACTTCATATGGGATTGATTTTCAGCTTTCTGTCTGTGTGTCTGTCAACACGATATCTCGGAAAATACTTAACCGATCGACACCAAACTTGGTATACAAATACGTAAGGGTAATACCTCATATACTCCAAGTAGTCAATTTCAGGCAATGGTTAGTAAATTGGAAGAGGGCTTAAACCTAATTTCCAATAGTTATCCCAACCATAAATTGATTATTAGTGGCGATTTTAATGTAAATTTTCATGTTTGACAAAGGGACTGATTATATCGGGCATAAAGCTTAAAGAACATTTTAAATCAACACTATCTGGTGATGCAAACAAGATATCCTATTACAAGCATTACAAAAAGATATACAACCAATTATTACACAAAGCAAAACTACTACACAACAAACAATTAATTCTAAACTCAAATAATAATACAAAAACCGCATGGAACATTATCAAACCTATAACGAGCCAGAATCCTAAAGCAGCAAATGTGACACTAAAAATACAAAATGTAGAGATAAATGAGCCTGAAATGGTAGCAAACGAATTTAATCACTATTTTACACACTTTCCTCATCTACTAATAGATCAAAGAAATGTTGAAAAAATGAACACTCTTCAAAGAAGAAATCCTAACTCGTTTTTCTTTAAACCGGTCACCGCTGACATTTCTGAGATCATTCGCCACTTGAAAAATTCGCAGGCCCAAGGATTTGACTCCTTTACTACTTGTCTCATAAAAAAATGTGCCCATTTGCTACTACAGCCCCTGACATATCTATTAAACCTTTCTCTGCAGGAAGGTCTTTTTCCAAGTGCTATGAAGGTGGCCAAAATTGTCCCGGTTTATAAAGCTGGTGCAGTTACAGACATACAAAACTATAGACCTATTGCACTTTTAAGTCCATTTGCAGAAATTTTTGAAAAATATGTATCAGATGCAGTTACCAACTTTATGAACAGGTTTGATTTGATGCATAAATGTCAATATGGATTTCAAAAGGGGAAATCGACGATTGATGCGATGGTTACTTTCATAAATAGACTTTTTAATGAACTTGACCAAAATAAAAAATTATTGGGTATTTTTTTGGATTTAAGTAAGGCTTTTGTTAACCATAAAATTCTTTTACAAAACTTGACACCTATGGCTTTAGGGGCATTGTACTCGAATGGTTTACTAGCTGTCTAAGAGATAGAGTTCAATATGTTCAAGTTAACCAGTATATGTCACAACCAGTTAATGTTACAGCAGGCATTCCCCAGGGCTCTACTCTAGGTCCCTTTCTATATCTGCTATATGTTAATGACATCCACGAAGACTGTATAATTTACGCAGATGATTCCTCACTGCTTATTACATGACCAAATATACCTGTAACTTTATCCAAGGCAGAAGAATATATTGGGAGATATAAAGAGTGGTTTACTGTTGAGAAAAATCAAAGAATTGTTTAAAAATAATAAACTTGTCGAGATTTGAATTTAAATTCAGTTGGTAGGAATGAAATCACTAAGAATAAATCCGACAGGCAGCAAATCCGACTATTTCCTAGTAATACATAACCTCAAAATAGAGAATATCGAAAGAACCAAATTGGGTATGATCTAATTTTATATATAATGTATATTTTTGAGTTGAAAAGTTGTCGTCGCACATGTCATAATTATTCTTACAGAAATAGTTATTTTATAAATATCCCTGTTAACAATTTGTTGCCTTCATTAACATTGTAATTGATCATTTAAATTATTCAAATTGTTTATGTAAAAATAGCAGTTGATAAGACAAGTTTATAATGTACACTTCGTCTCGACAGGTACCTTTTTGTACTCGGATTCGAAGAAACTGTTTTGTAATTTTGCAAAATAAAACCTTGTTTACACTGAAAGCTTGGCTATTTCTGGAGATACCTCGGACCGAATCCCAACATTTACTCATAATCAGCTTAGGTTAAATATGAACAAAACAACGTTCCTTAGATTCAATCACTCAAATGGTAATTCCGACCATAGCCTACTAGTTAAATCTGATGGAAAATCTAATGTACAAAGCTCTTCTGTAAAATTTCTTGATCTCCATCTTAATGAATATTGTACTTGGACTACCCATATAGATAACGTGTGCAAAAACCTGATTTCCAAGTGTTATCTCCTATATCAGCTTAGGAAAACTGTGGAACAGCCTATTTTGATAATGGTTTATTTCGCGAACCAGTCAGTAATGAGCTACGGATTACTAGTTTGGAGCATTTCTGGTGAAGCTGACAGAGTCTTTAAACTGCAGAAGAGAGCAGTCCGAAATATAGTAGGTGCAAGTAGAAGAACCAACTGTAAATATATATTAAAAAAATGGAACATCCTAACCTTTTACTCATTATACATTACGCATGTACTAGTATACGCTAGGAAAAACGCGACCTCGCTTAGAGCTTTGGAAACTAGCAATTACCAAACGAGAAATTCCTTAGTTCTCCAGATACCCCTTCATCGGTTACAAAATACTAAGTACTGTCCACAGTATATGGTGGTGACTATTTATAATCATCTTCTTAATCAATACAAAACGCTTCCAATTGGCAAGTTCAAAGTAGAAATAAAAAGGATTCGTCTGAGAAAGGCGTACTATACCTTGAATGAATATCTCATGGATAAATCAATTTAATGTATTGTTGCGTATGTGGGTTCGCAGATAAGTGAGACTAATTTAGAGTTATTAAATTAACTTTATTTACACTCTAAATAATATAAATTACAACTTAACTTTACTATATTCGCACCAGCTTACTCGGACTATTCTATTATTCACACTGCCTTTTTACATTCTGTCTCTCATGCCGACAATTCTCCCATATATATATTCGTCAAAGGCTCCCGATCATTCGAGCGGCTTCTGGTGTTTGATTCGAAAGCCACCACTAGATGTTTCTCGAAAATCCTTTGTCGGCATTTTAGGAGTAGATGCCGACTGCTGCCGTCGCTCTCTTTGTCAACGCCGCTTTCGATATTTCCAACCACAGCATAGATCTCGCGCTTTCTTCAAAAGGATGCCGCCACTTTGTAGCCTATACCGGCGGCTGTTTCCCTTATACGTTACACTGCTCCCTCCCTTAAAGCTGTTCGCCCGAACAGCTTCTTCCGTTTGTCTCCAGACCGGTGGATTATCTCCTCGATACGGACTCAGTCTTTCCACGTGCACCACTTTTGGCTTGGCTCTTGGCGAAAGTTGGATCCTGTACACCAAGTCATTAATCTTTTTGACAATGCGATATGATCCTTCCCAAGGTCTTTGCAATTTCGGACTTAATCCTCTCCTTCGTTGTGGCAGGTACAACCAAACTGCATCGCCTTCGTTGAAAGAGTTTAATGACTGCCTTTTGTCAAGTCTCATCTTCATTTTGTCGCTCTTCAACTGAAGCTTTTGTTTGGCAAAATCGTGGACCACTCTAGGTCGCTCCTGTAGGTCAGCTACATAATGTGATGGTCTGCCAAACATCAGATCTACGGGGAGCTTCATTTCTCTTCCAGACAACAACATTGATGGTGTATAGCCAGTAGATTCATGCTGGGAACTTCGGTAGGCCAGGAGAAAGAGAGGCACCAGTTTGTCCCAGTTACGTTGGTGCTCATCCACAAATATTGAGAGGTATTGATTGATGGTCCTATTGTGCCTCTTAACCATTCCATCTGACTGTGGATGAAGTGGGGTTCTTCGTGTTTTTCGTATCCCCAGCAACCTCATTAACTGCGTCCATACTTCGGATTCAAAATTTCTACCTTGATCGGTATGCAGCTCCAAGGGTACTCCGTGTCTGGATATCACGTTTTCCAGAAGGGCTTCGGCCACTGTAATTGCTTCCTGATTCGGCATTGGCACTACTTATGGCCACTTTGAGAAATAGTCCATGTCGACCATGATGTACTTATATCCAGAATCTGTTGTAGGGAATGGTCCTGCAATGTCCACCGCAATTCTTTCCCAAGGTTCACCTGACAGATACTGCTTCAATTTCCCTCGGGATCGTGTCTTCGGACCCTTCTTAGAAGCACAGAAGTCACACCTTCTGCACCATTCTTCCACATCTCTTCGACAGTTGATCCAATAATACCGCTTTTTCACACGTGCCAGTGTTGTATTTACTCCAAAATGGCCTCCACTGCAACTGCCATGCAGTTCACGAAGTACTTCAGCTACCATCGTTCGGGGTACAATGGTTTGATACACAATGCTCCTACCATCTGGACTTTCCCATTTACGAGTGATTAAGTCATCCCGTAAGCACAACGAATCCCACAGAGCCCAGTACCCCTTGACTGTCTGATCAAATCTGGATATTTCTTGCCACTCAGGTCGTCGCTTTTGGTCTAGCCAGCCCCGTACTATCGTCAAATCTTTATCAGCGATTTGTTCTCTTCTAAAGTTGTCTCTGGTGATTTCGTCGGTATTTTCCGTTTCCTTATTCCTAATCTGCATTTGTTGGATATGTAAAACATCCTTGGCTATTTCTATTTGTTCCTGCCTTTGACAGAATTTACAGGAACTGCCACAAGGTCTTCGTGACAAGCTGTCATGGCGTGACTTCTTCCTTTTCGGTGTTTAATCTAAAAGTCGTAACTCTGCAGTTCCTCCAGCCAACGCGCTATCTGCCCCTCCGGATTTTTGAAATTCAGTAGCCACTGTAGTGCAGAGTGGTCTATTCTAAAAATTTGCGTCCATAGAGAAAACTGTGGTAATGTTCTATAGATCGTACAACCGCTAGCAGCTCCTTACCGGTCACACAGTAGTTTCGCTCTGCTTTTCCCAACGTTTTGCTGAAATATCCAATTACAGCTTCTTCGCCATTCTGTATTTGGGAAAGAACAGCTCCTATTCCACTTTGTGAAGCGTCAGTGTCTAACACGAACAATTCTTCGTCCAAGGGATATGCAAGAACAGGAGCACTGGTCAAACGGTTCTTCAGCTCAAGAAACGACTGTTGATATTCTGTTGACCAGTCAAAGTGGGAGTTCTTTTCGGTTAATTGATGTAGTGGTTTCGTAATTTTCCCAAAATCCTTAACGAATCGGCGGTAGTAACTGCTGAGTCCCAAAAGCTTCTAACTTCGTGCTTGTTCTTTGGTCTGGGCCAATCTCGCACTGCCTGAACTTTTTCTGGATCGGTCTCAATTCCTTTCGATGATACGACATGTCCGAGAAAGTTGACTTTTTCCTGGAATAGAACTTATTTCTTTGGATTCAGCTGGAGATTAGCACTTCGGATCCTGACGAATACTTTCTTCAGATTCGATTGATGTTCGTCAAAATCTTTGCCAATCACCATTACATCATCCAAGTACACCAGGCACGCCTCCCAAGTTAATCCTCGCAGAACTAATTCCATTAACCTTTCAAAAGTGGCAGGCGCATTACATAATCCAAACGGCATGACATAGAATTGATACAGGCCGTTTCCAGCTGTAAAGGCTGTTTTCTCTTTATCTTCCTTGTTTAGCTCTACCTGCCAATATCCACTATTCAGGTCAAGAGTTGAGAACCACCTGGATCCGGCTAAGGTATTTAAGGTATCGTCAATTCGGGGTAATGGGTAGCTGTCCTTCTTCGTAACATCATTTAACCTCCTGTAATCCACACAGAACCTCGTCGAACCATCCTTCTTCGTCACCAGCACAACTGGTGATGACCAAGAACTACTGGATTCTTCTATGACCCCATCCTTCAGCATTTCTTGAACCATGGTGTTAACTTGCTGTTGTTTTACAAAAGGAAGTCTTCGTGGAGGTTGGCGAATAGGTACAGAATTTCCCGTGTTGATCCGATGTTCGACTAAATTCGTTCGCCCTGTAATTTTTCCTTGTACGAAAACATCAGCTTCTTGCTTTACAAACTCGATGGCCTTTTTCTTTTCCTGTTCGCTAAGATGTTTCCAGGTCTTCTTGAAACTATCCATTAGCTCTTGGGACAAATGTACATCTTTTGAAACGGATTCCTCTTGCTCACATCTTGTTACACGGGAGACTGGCGAACATGTACCGATGACTTCCCTTTTCTTCAGTATCACTCTGTTTACAGACAGATTGGCTACCCTCACTGGAATAATGTTGTTGGAATAAACACGTCTAATCCTACTATAAATTCATCCACTATGTCAGCCACGATTGCATTAATCTTTACTTGTGCATTGCCAATTTCCAAAGTGGTGGTGGTCTCTTCAAAAACATTTATCAAATCTCCTTTTGCAGTTTCCAGTATTGGCTTGATGTTGTGCTGCACGATAGATTCTTTGAAAACCATGTCGGGGCGTACCACTGATCTTGTTGCCTCCGTGTCGATGGTCAGATCGCATTTCTTGCCGTTGATAAAACCTTGGACAACGAGGCTCTCGCAGTTCTTCTTAATGGAGCGCAAATGTAACTTGGGGGCTTGATAATCAGTGGTTGCCAGCGTTCGCCCCCTTACAATGGCGAGGTGGAGTTTTCCTGAAGTCGGGTTTTCTCTCTCTGAACATTTCATTCTTCAGATCTGGGTCGTCGCCTGCAGTTTCTACTTATATGTCCCTCTCGGTTGCAACTGTAACACTTAATCACTTTTCTATATCCAGACTCCTTGCATCCTCGAGAGCAGAATTTCTGGAACATCGCCTCCAGCTTCTTAAAGAAATCTGCATTGTCTTGTGGTTCGTCTGACACCCTGACTTCTCTTAATTTGCGGCGACGATTCATAGAAGCGTTTTGGCCGCTTCGTATTCCAGTGCCTGGACAACTGTTTCGGCTAAGGTGTTATGCCTACTTTGTCTCAACGCTTGCTGTATGTGGTTATCTCGAACTCCATCGATGAAGTACTGGACACTAATTTGCTCAATGAATTCATCTGGGGCCTGTGGATAAACCGGTCGCACCATGCTCTCAATGCTACTGCTGAATTTCTGCAGTGACTCCGTTGAACCTTGAGTTCTGCTCTTCAGCTGGCTCTGATACACTTGGCTAAGATATTTGTTGCCGTATCTTAGTTCCAAGGCGCCCGCAACAGCCGAATAATCGGTTTGTTTGGCTTTAGGAATGTTTTGAAGTATTTCAAGTGCCTTTCCTCGCAAAGCCAATACCGACGCCGTTGCTTTCTGCTGATGATCCCATCCATTCGCATTGGCTGCAGCCTCAAACTGACGTTTGTACATAGCCCAGGATATTTCGCCGTCAAACATTGGTGGTTTAAGTTCTTCGTTGGCTGTAGTAATCCTCGACATGTCCAGTTTGCTGCTTTCGTCTTGGTTAGTATCCCGTATTTTCTTCATCTCTTTCTCTAGTATTCGGTACTTTTTCTCAAACTCTTCTCGAACTGTCCCAACGTCTTCTCGTACTGTTCCAATTTCTTCTCGAACTGTCCCAATTTCTTCTCGTACTTCTTGTTTTACGGTCTCGATTTCTTGATGGACATTTCGGAACAATCCTGCAATCTGCTCGAAATCTCTCTGTCGTCGTACCTCTTCTTCTTTCTTTTCTTGTTGCCGTCGTTCTTCCTGTTCTTTCTTTACTTGTTATCGTAGCTCATCTTGTTTTCTCGAAAAATCGGAGAGTACCTTAATTAGTTGTTCCTCTTTTTTCTGTTCTTCTCGCAGCCTTCGCTCCTCCTCTTCTTTCTTTTCTTGTTACAGCAGTTCTTCTTGTTTTCTCGAAAAATCGGAGAATAACTTAGTTAGTTGTTCTTCCATTTTTTCTGTCTGCTTACGAGTGTTCACCATAGACAAAAGCCTTTTCACTCACTTATCCCTCTTCTAACACCAAATTGTTGCGTATGCGGGTTCGCAGATAAGTGAGACTAATTTAGAGTTATTAAATTAACATTATTTACACACTAAATAATATAAATTACAACTTAACTTTACTATATTCGCATCAGCTTACTCGGACTATTCTATTATTCACACTGTCTTTTTACATTCTGTCTCTCATGCCGACAATTCTCCCATATATATATATATATATATATATATATATATATATATATATATATATATATATATATATATATATATATCCGACAAAGGCTCCCGATCATTCGAGCGGCATCTGGTCTTTGATTCGAGAGCCACCACTAGACGTTTCTCGAAATTCCTTTGTCGGCATTTTAGGAGTAGATGCCGACTGCTGCCGTCGCTCTTTTTGTCAACGCCGCTTTTGGTATTTCCAACCACAACATAGATCTCGCGCTTTCTTCAAAAGGATGCCGCCACTTTGTAGCCAATACCGGCGGCTGTTCCCCTTACACGTTACAGTATACTATACTAGTTAGTTTATTTACTTTTAAATTTAATGTATATTATATTACACTTCTAGACTATAAAAATACTGACTTGTTTTATATCATGTTTGCATGATCCGATGAGAACCAATAAAGATTATTATTATTATTAGAAGATTGAATTTCAGCTGTCTGACTGACTGTCTGTCTGTCTGTCAATCAACAATATATCTCGAAAAATTCTTGACCGATCGACACCAAACTTGGTACACAAATACGTAAGGGTAATACCTCCTATGGGATTGATTTTCAGCTGTCTCTCTGTCTATCGGAGTACGTAACTGCGGGTCGAATTCCGAGGAGGTCGAAAAACGAAATCCGAGGACACCAAATTCCGAGCTGACTGAAACTCATCCCCACTCCAACAGGGCGATTTTACATATGCATACCCTCTTAGAGGCTAGAGCACGATACACATTGTATATCATGGACTAAAGAGGAAACCACATCCATAAAGTTGTTTCCAATCACAAAAGGGTGTTGATAGGGCTTCATAACGCAAAATGCCAAATAGAAAAATTTGGATTGGCAATAAAATATTTTCTCAAGAGCTTGTTGTTATAATACATAACCATTTCCTTTTCAATAATTGTTCATAATAAATTAATATGCATGCAGTGTAATAAAATGATGAAAAGTTCATGTGAATCTATATATTCCGTTGAAATTATATTGAATAAAATACCTACGTATGTGCAAAAATATTTTTTTTAGATAAAAGTAGTGCTTGAAATCAGACAGAGAAATCAATTGAATATACGAATAAGGTAAAGCCCAAAACCTAATAAGTATCTGTCTAAAAACGCTTGGTATTAAATATACAAACTTGGTATGCTCAAATAGATTTTCTGTGGAATCGTGAAACATAAGAAGTAAGTAAGTTCCAGCACCTATAAAATGATATTTTTTATTGTGACCTTCCATACACGAATTATAGTCTAAGAGCTAGCGACCAAATCGGTCATGTGGCTTCAGCTGTATAGAAACTCCGTTAGCTACTTCCCTGAACAACCTTTTCCGATAATATTCGCGCTGGCAGGCCGCGGGTGGTGGTTGCGGGTGAAGTGGGGAGGGGAAAAAATGAAAAAAAATGTGGACTCAGCAACTTTAATTTTTTTTCAAACACTTGCTCTGTACTCCCTGTGCACCCAAATTTTTGAATCGATTGGCTTTTTTTCTGACGCGAGATTAATTAATATGTGAGCCCCAAAAAAATAGCCATGCGAAAATATCGGTGGAAAGGTATCGAATAAAATTGTTGAAATCGTTGGATTTCGTTCGAAAATGTGCTGAGGGAAGAGAAAAGCGAACGTGGAGGGGATATCAGCCGGCAAACGCGTCAGCGCGCTCACGGCGCTCATCAGCCCCCTACCAATTGAATAATAGCTTATAATTTTTTTACATGAATAATAATGAATAAATTTAAGGAATAAAAATGAATAGATGTATTCGCATGAATGAAAATGAATAAATAAAGAAATATAAATAAATAGAATATTTTTCGTAAATAATAATGAACAAAAAAGGCATAGAAGCAGGGAATATTTTTTTGCACGAATAGTTCAATTTCTACTCAGCTGAAGCAGCTGCTCGTTCGAAAACGTTCGGGTTTTTCCCGGTCAACTGGTGCGAGAAGACAGCGGCTACTTTCTGTTCGATTCAAAAATTTATTTGGGTGCACAGGGAGTACAGAGCAAGTGTTTGAAAAAAAATTAAAGTTGCTGAGTCCACATTTTTTTTCATTTTTTTCCCTCCCCACTGCACCCGCAACCACCACCCGCGGCCTGCCAGCGCGAAGATTATCGGAAAAGGCTGTTCAGGGAAGTAGCTAACGGAGTTTCTATACAGCTGAAGCCACATGACCGATTTGGTCGCTAGCTTTCCGTCTATTAGGTATATTCCTTGACGATTAACACTGATGTATTGTTAGTTGCCGGAACCGACAAATTTTGAAATCAATTTAGTTTGTTCTAAAACATTAGAGAGATTTTATTTATTAAGTTTGTGATTCGCAAACAATTTCTTATAAAATGTGCACAAAATAGAGAATGTAAGGTCTATTTTCAAGACGTGTTGGCTAATGGCTAGTGTTCACTGATATTTCTACTCTCTACGCAAGGTACTCGTATGTCATAGCAGTCAGTTTGAGTGGGGATAAGTTTCGGTCAGCTCGGAATTTGGTGTCCTCGGATTTCGATACCCAAGTGTTTCGACCTACTCGGAATTCGACGCGCAGCTACATTTCGGTCTATCGGTGTGTCTGTCATCACGATATCTCGGAAAATACTTAACCGATCGACACCAAACTTGGTATAAAAATACGTAAGGGTAATACCTCCTATAGGATTGGTTTTTGACTGTCTATCTGTCTGTCTATAACTAACTATATTGCTTTCCAAAGAGTTCTTAGTTGTGCAGGTAGCGTTATTAGCGTTAAGCGCGAACTTGATTTGCCAATAGGTATGGGAAATTCTACGCTGCGCGCTAAATTTGAAATATATTGTTGTAGTTTGAAATTTGAATGCAATTTTTGAATTCGATATTTCCGTTTAAATTTAATAGTCAGAGTACATTTAGAAAATTATTTTTAATCTGTAAAGGGGGGCAAGTGCTCCACCCCTAGCTAAGCCCATGAATGAAAATGATATATAAGTATAACTTCCACCGTCTGGTCCGACGCAGACCCAGTTTTATTTAGCTTTTAGCCAACAGAACAATGCTGCAAGAAATATCTCTGGTCTTGGATTCTGGGCTTTTGCTGAGCTAGGAATCTTGACTTTGCCATCCATTAATATACATTCTTGAAAATATAATGTAGTTGTATCAGAGAGAATCAAGGGCCATTCAAGGAGCACAGACATGTTCATGGCCATCTAACGGTAACGCATACCAGAGATAACTTGGTGACTAGACTTAGAAGGTGTCAAAGCAGACCAGATTTTATAGCAATCAAACTTTATAATAAAGTTCCTTATATATCCGTGTATGGATTGAGTGTTAATAATCCCTACGTTAAAAGATAAGAGCCACGAAATTGGTAAACGTCTTATTATTACTTTTAATATGTTACCATATAAATACAAAACAAGTACTGTCATAGGCCTAGCTCAGAGGAAGCTGCCTTGAGAGAGAAGTATACAGAGAGAGTCTCTAACTTGGAATAAATTCAGTAGTTCAAATAATATTAAACGAGCAATGCTTGTATATATATATATATATATATATGAAAAGATGTAAAGATTTCGCTACTGAAAGATATGTACTAAATTACTTCGGTCTTTACAGTAGATAGATGGCTATAATCACACATAGCCATAAACTACCAACGATGAAAACAACTACTCGGTGGACAAAAGCCCCATCCCGCATTGAATTATATCATCGCTGGGAGGTGCAAAGGATCGAGATCTATCCCGATACCAATTGCGGTAACTTCTAACACCTTTTTGTTTCATTATCTATGGAACACATCACTTTTGAACCAAGAACAGGATCACTGTGATTTCGACCTTATTAGGATCTCATCAGCTGAACATATGGTTCGGGAGGTGTCCAAAGATTCAGAAAACTGCTGGTTCTACATCGACAATCGATGCAAACAACCAAACAGCGTGCCGCTTCCAGCGCCACCTAGGAGTTAGAAGTTAAAGTTGAACGCGACCCACGTATCAATATATATATATATATATATATATATATATATATATATATATATATATATAATGAATTTTTAATGATTGGGGTTGCAGTCAAAATGCCAATAAAAAAAACTCTTTAATAAAAAAAAAATGCATAATAACAAATGTTTGTAGCTGGTAAATTTCATTAATCTCACGATTTTTGTCCCGATGAAGGTAACAAGCGTTACCGAAAGCTCGACTTTGATTAAAGAGTTTTAATTTTATTGGCATTTTGACTGCAACCCCAACCATTAAAAATTCATCATTAATTAGACAGTCAAGAATTCACAATTCATTTTATTTATATATATATATATATATATATATATATATATATATATATATATATATATATATATATATATATATATATATATTGTAATGTTTAACCCTGTGCTAAACGTTGTGGGGTGAGTTGACTTGCGTAATACTCAAAATTCGCAGATTGCTTCCAATGGTCCAAGATACCCAGACCTATCACTAACGGTTTCCAGTGAATTAATTAATTTTCTTTTGCTTTGTTCAAAACAGAGCTCCAATCAATAGCCCATTACTATGAATTTTAGAATTATGAAACGATGAAATTCCAGTAATAGCTTTAGAAATACTTCTTTCTTAGTTATTATTGAATATTTTCTTTTTATGTTATACAGAGTCGCTCAAAATTCTTGATCTTTCCATCAGATCTATAAAGAACCAAAATGATAATATTATGTTCCTATACCTAAATGGTCAGGTTTTCAAAATATAAGCAGGTGAATTATTTCTAGCATTTTTATGGTAGGTATTTGCTGGTTACCATGGTGATAAAACACAATTATTATTTAACAAACATTATTTGAGGTATCCCTTAAAATAATTTATCTGAAACGCAAAGATTTGAAGAAAAAAGTGTATTCAACACCAGTAGGTACAAAGTAAAGATGAACTGCGTCAACGTGTAATTAAATGCATTGATGAGATAGATGCTCGTGAAATAAGAAAAGCTATTTTATAGGTGGAGAAACGTATTCTTAGATGTTTGGAAAGAAACGGTTGTCATTTTGAGAATCTATTATAAATGTTTAATTATTTATATTTTTTCACTAATTATTATTATTAAAACCTCTGTCCTTATCACTTGGTTAATGATTATTAATTAGATATTATACTGTTTTTATAAAGTCTTTTGCGTAAATAATCTAACAAAAGATCACAAAATACATATGTATATCGTTGAACTGGATTCATTTTCTAAAATTGAAATTGAGTTCAGGCTCTGATGAATCTACGTAGGTACTCATTATTGTTTTTGCCAAGTCTGAGTATGATACCTATGAAAGTTTATTATTATTTTTAAATGAATTTACATAGCACGGTAAACGAATCGTCTCTTAGCTTCTAGGAATCAGAAAATTACTTATTTGTTCTGTGAATAGGTTTATACTTGTATTTTTTGTACTTTGTGGGTATCTTGCATTACAATTTCCGGATCTTTTTGCAATAATTTTATCACATTATCTATGAAGAATGAACAACTAAATAAACACTTATCCTTCCTCACGATAATTAATTGTCAAACTTTCCATCACCATGGTAACCAGCAAATACCTACTATAAAAATGCTAGAAATAATTCACTTTATTAGATAGTTGCATATATTTTGAAAACCATTGAAACCATTTTGGTATAGGAACATGATATATCATTTCAAAGGTATATTGATTCTCTATCAGAATAAATAATAAAATATAGGGTGTTCTATTTAAAAAAAACGCATTTTTGGGTCTTTATAGAGCTGATGGAAAGATCAAGAGTTTTGAGCGACCCTGTATAACATAAAAAGAAAATCTTCAATAATAACTAAGAAAGAAGTATTTCTAAAGCTATTACTGGAATTTCATCGTTTCACAATTCTAAAATTCAGAGTAATGTGCTATTGATTGCAGCTCTGTTTTGAACAAAACAAAAGAAAATTAATTAATTTGCTGGAAACGGTTAGAGATAGGTATGAGTATCTTATGAAAGAATAACCAGAAGGCGATAGAGAATCTAATAAATTAATGATATATAGGGTGTCTCATTTGAAAAATCAAAGTTGTTAATACTTTTTGATAAAAGTGGCAATGTCGCAAGGCTGAAAATATTTTCAGTCGATACATTTCTAGGTATAATCTACATAATACAATTTTCAGAAGGATCCTACGAATAGTTTTCCTTAAACGTCTAAGGTACCATCGACCTTGAATCATCCTGTATATCATTCTTCTTCTTCTACATAACTGCCAAATATCACTTTGTTATTCCTTACCAATTACAAGTTACAAAGTAACAAACAAGTAGTGCAATTCATTGAATTTTATTATTTAAATTAAGCAAATGCTCATAATGTTGTCCGTTGACTATTTGACAATATCCTAAACGCGATCTAAATTCATTTGTAACATTTCGAATCACTTGGGGAGAAATCAATCTACACTCATTTCTCAGTCGTGTTTTTAATGCGACATTTGCCGGTTTGGTCTTGCAATTGGTAAGGAATGAAAAAGTGATATTTGGCAGTTATGTACAACTCTACAAACCCTTTCAAAGCAGCCACTAAAATAACAGTGTTGCTATTTAAAAAAATCAAGTGTGACGTCATAGCTCTAAATCGGGGAACCCTGTATACATTATTAGTGTATTTAAACAAGCGCTATTTGAAATACTAATCAAAGGGTCCCAGCATTTTTTTTTAAAAATTAGTAATATCTGAGCGAGCGAGCGAGCTTTGCTCGGGTGTTGGGTAACACAGAATTTAGAGTTACTAAGGATATTTAAACTTATTAAAAAATGTGCATATCTCTGGTTAAAATGTATTGCGATCGGTAAATACTGCTTTTATTGTTCACATATTGGTAAGATATAGATTTCTAAATAAATATGAATGTGTAATATGAATGATAAATATACCAAAACTCAGCTGTATCAACCCCCAAACACTATACATAGGTACTGAAACTTTTATCTGCGAAGCCATTCTTGAAATAGCTAGTGTGGACCTCGAGGGTCACACCGATTAAATATAAAAGAATCGTCAATTGATTTCTCGACTCCGAAAACCCCTTTTCGCTAATTTTTACGAAAATCTGCTAACCCTTTCTTGCATTAGCTAATATGTACCTTAAGGGTCGCAATATATTAGGTATGTACAAATTTTCATTGAAAATTTACAATTAAATTATTAGAAATTCATATTAACATCTTTTATTTAAATAATGGGTTTTGTTAAAAAAAACTCAGCGGTGATAGGGATTCGATCCCAGAAACTTTAAATTATTACCCGGAAGCTTTACCATAGGACTATTTCTCTCTGACATTATTGGGTTCATATCGCTATCTAAGCTATAATCTATAGAACTCTTGAAATGAGAATATTAATTGCTGAAAACGATTTTTCTTATCAATGTGACTACCAATCGATTCAATATACTCTAGAACCCATACATACGAATTTTCATCGAAATCGGTAGACCAGATTCCGAGATAAAATTTGCATTTATATATATATATTGTAACGTGGATAGGGAGTCATGTACTTACGGTTGTTATTCGTTTATTAGCTATTTATTTCTACTATCTTGTTTACAATAGTTGTTGCTTGTATTATTATTATGAATTATAGTAGATTTATTCTCGATCCTTCCAGAAACTATATGTGAGGTACAATTTGTCATACTATTGTCAGTTTGACAAGGCTCTAGAACATTATTTTGTGCATCTAGATAATCATAGAACATTCCCGATGAATGTCATTTCATGATTCAGGTATATAAAGCCGTGTCGATGACGGGACAGTCAGTCTTATGAAGTCAGTGAGTTTTATAGTTTAGTCAGTTTATTGTATCAGTCAATTGGAGACATAACTCGAAAGTAGTTGGAACGCGATAGTCAAAGTGACAAGTAGTGACACTTGTACTACAACAGAAAGCCGTGTACTGTGTGTTTGAAAATAAACCATTGGAAGCAATCTGCGAATTTTGAGTATTACGCAAGTCAACTCACCCCACAACGTTTAGCACAGGGTTAAACATAAGTTAATAAACATAAGTTGACTTGCGTAATACTCAAAATTCGCAGATTGCTTCCAATGGTTTATTTTCAAACACACAGTACACGGCTTTCTGTTGTAGTACAAGTGTCACTACTTGTCACTTTGACTATCGCGTTCCAACTACTTTCGAGTTATGTCTCCAATTGACTGATACAATAAACTGACTAAACTATAAAACTCACTGACTTCATAAGACTGACTGTCCCGTCATCGACACGGCTTTATATACCTGAATCATGAAATGACATTCATCGGGAATGTTCTATGATTATCTAGATGCACAAAATAATGTTCTAGAGCCTTGTCAAACTGACAATAGTATGACAAATTGTACCTCACATATAGTTTCTGGAAGGATCGAGAATAAATCTACTATAATTCATAATAATAATACAAGCAACAACTATTGTAAACAAGATAGTAGAAATAAATAGCTAATAAACGAATAACAACCGTAAGTACATGACTCCCTATCCACGTTACAATATATATATATAAATGCAAATTTTATCTCGGAATCTGGTCTACCGATTTCGATGAAAATTCGTATGTATGGGTTCTAGAGTATATTGAATCGATTGGTAGTCACATTGATAAGAAAAATCGTTTTCAGCAATTAATATTCTCATTTCAAGAGTTCTATAGATTATAGCTTAGATAGCGATATGAACCCAATAATGTCAGAGAGAAATAGTCCTATGGTAAAGCTTCCGGGTAATAATTTAAAGTTTCTGGGATCGAATCCCTATCACCGCTGAGTTTTTTTTAACAAAACCCATTATTTAAATAAAAGATGTTAATATGAATTTCTAATAATTTAATTGTAAATTTTCAATGAAAATTTGTACATACCTAATATATTGCGACCCTTAAGGTACATATTAGCTAATGCAAGAAAGGGTTAGCAGATTTTCGTAAAAATTAGCGAAAAGGGGTTTTCGGAGTCGAGAAATCAATTGACGATTCTTTTATATTTAATCGGTGTGACCCTCGAGGTCCACACTAGCTATTTCAAGAATGGCTTCGCAGATAAAAGTTTCAGTACCTATGTATAGTGTTTGGGGGTTGATACAGCTGAGTTTTGGTATATTTATCATTCATATTACACATTCATATTTATTTAGAAATCTATATCTTACCAATATGTGAACAATAAAAGCAGTATTTACCGATCGCAATACATTTTAACCAGAGATATGCACATTTTTTAATAAGTTTAAATATCCTTAGTAACTCTAAATTCTGTGTTACCCAACACCCGAGCAAAGCTCGCTCGCTCGCTCAGATATTACTAATTTAAAAAAAAAATGCTGGGACCCTTTGATTAGTATTTCAAATAGCGCTTGTTTAAATACACTAATAATGTATACAGGGTTCCCCGATTTAGAGCTATGACGTCACACTTGATTTTTTTAAATAGCAACACTGTTATTTTAGTGGCTGCTTTGAAAGGGTTTGTAGAGTTGTACATAACTGCCAAATATCACTTTTTCATTCCTTACCAATTGCAAGACCAAACCGGCAAATGTCGCATTAAAAACACGACTGAGAAATGAGTGTAGATTGATTTCTCCCCAAGTGATTCGAAATGTTACAAATGAATTTAGATCGCGTTTAGGATATTGTCAAATAGTCAACGGACAACATTATGAGCATTTGCTTAATTTAAATAATAAAATTCAATGAATTGCACTACTTGTTTGTTACTTTGTAACTTGTAATTTGTAAGGAATAACAAAGTGATATTTGGCAGTTATGTAGAACTTTACAAACCCTTTCAAAACAGCTATTAAAAGAACACTGTTGCCATTTAAAAAAATCAAGTGTGACGTCATAGCTCTAAATCGGGACACCCTGAATACATTATTATTGTATTTAAACAAGCGCGACTGGAAATACTAATCGACGGGTCCGAGAATTAAAAAAAAATAGTATTTGAAGTACTGAATTTATTCCAAGTTACAGACTCTCTCTGTATATAGCAGTACCTATATAACAGTATTATCTGCTCTCATATATCATTATGATATACAGGATGATTCAAGGTCGATGGTACCTTAGACGTTTAAGGAAAACTATTCGTAGGATCCTTCTGAAAATTGTATTATGTAGATTATACCTAGAAATGTATCGACTGAAAATATTTTCAGCCTTGCGACATTGCCACTTTTATCAAAAAGTATTAACAACTTTGATTTTTCAAATGAGACACCCTATATATCATTAATTTATTAGATTCTCTATCGCCTTCTGGTTATTCTTTCATAAGATACTCATACCTATCTCTAACCGTTTCCAGCAAATTAATTAATTTTCTTTTGTTTTGTTCAAAACAGAGCTGCAATCAATAGCACATTACTCTGAATTTTAGAATTGTGAAACGATGAAATTCCAGTAATAGCTTTAGAAATACTTCTTTCTTAGTTATTATTGAAGATTTTCTTTTTATGTTATACAGGGTCGCTCAAAACTCTTGATCTTTCCATCAGCTCTATAAAGACCCAAAAATGCGTTTTTTTAAATAGAACACCCTATATTTTATTATTTATTCTGATAGAGAATCAATATACCTTTGAAATGATATATCATGTTCCTATACCAAAATGGTTTCAATGGTTTTCAAAATATATGCAACTATCTAATAAAGTGAATTATTTCTAGCATTTTTATAGTAGGTATTTGCTGGTTACCATGGTGATGGAAAGTTTGACAATTAATTATCGTGAGGAAGGATAAGTGTTTATTTAGTTGTTCATTCTTCATAGATAATGTGATAAAATTATTGCAAAAAGATCCGGAAATTGTAATGCAAGATACCCACAAAGTACAAAAAATACAAGTATAAACCTATTCACAGAACAAATAAGTAATTTTCTGATTCCTAGAAGCTAAGAGACGATTCGTTTACCGTGCTATGTAAATTCATTTAAAAATAATAATAAACTTTCATAGGTATCATACTCAGACTTGGCAAAAACAATAATGAGTACCTACGTAGATTCATCAGAGCCTGAACTCAATTTCAATTTTAGAAAATGAATCCAGTTCAACGATATACATATGTATTTTGTGATCTTTTGTTAGATTATTTACGCAAAAGACTTTATAAAAACAGTATAATATCTAATTAATAATCATTAACCAAGTGATAAGGAAAGTGGTTTTAATAATAATAATTAGTGAAAAAATATAAATAATTAAACATTTATAATAGATTCTCAAAATGACAACCGTTTCTTTCCAAACATCTAAGAATACGTTTCTCCACCTATAAAATAGCTTTTCTTATTTCACGAGCATCTATCTCATCAATGCATTTAATTACACGTTGACGCAGTTCATCTTTACTTTGTACCTACTGGTGTTGAATACACTTTTTTCTTCAAATCTTTGCGTTTCAGATAAATTATTTTAAGGGATACCTCAAATAATGTTTGTTAAATAATAATTGTGTTTTATCACCATGGTAACCAGCAAATACCTACCATAAAAATGCTAGAAATAATTCACCTGCTTATATTTTGAAAACCTGACCATTTAGGTATAGGAACATAATATTATCATTTTGGTTCTTTATAGATCTGATGGAAAGATCAAGAATTTTGAGCGACTCTGTATAACATAAAAAGAAAATATTCAATAATAACTAAGAAAGAAGTATTTCTAAAGCTATTACTGGAATTTCATCGTTTCATAATTCTAAAATTCATAGTAATGGGCTATTGATTGGAGCTCTGTTTTGAACAAAGCAAAAGAAAATTAATTAATTCACTGGAAACCGTTAGTGATAGGTCTGGGTATCTTATGAAAGAATAACCAGAAGGCGATAGAGAATCTAATAAATTGATAATATATAGGGAGTCTCATTTGAAAAATCAAAGTTGTTAATACGTTTTGATATAAGTGGCAACGCCGCAAGGCTGAAAATATTTTCAGTCGATAGATCTCTAGGTGTATTGTACATAATACAATTTTCAGAACGATCCTACGAATAGTTTTCCTTAAACGTCTAAGGTACCATCGACCGTGAATCACCCTGTATAACATATCATTATGGATAACAACGAAAAAAAAACTGTAGTATATGTTAACTGCTCTCTCAAGGAAGCTTTAGCTTTCCTCTAAGATAGGCCGCCAGGCCTATGACATATTTGTATTTGTATTTGTATTTATACATAAAATGAAAACAATAATTAGACGTTTACCATTTTCGTGACTCTATCTTTTAACGAATTGATTTCAATACTCAATCCATACACGGATATATCAGTTCCTCTTAATTTTAGAAGTATTTGAAAAATGTTTTAGACATTCTTAACAAAAATGCCTTCTTTACTGTCCCGATTTTTTTAATAACGATGATTTGATTACGTAATTTTACCCTGTTATGTGTACCTAATATTGATTTAAATGAAAATTGTTCACCATATCTAATTTTACTATTTCTTCTTCACGATTTTATCTAAAGTAACTGATAAAATTATCCACAATCGTGTCTCTTGAAAGATGAATATTATAATGAAAACCAGCAGAATGACTCTGCCAGTCGAGGTATACTACGAACTTTCTAGTTGATTGATAAGACTGGAATTTCTAAACTGGATTCGTAAATTTTTATATTTTATTAATTATTTCACTAAAATGTAGTTTGAAATCGTATGAATAAATCAAAAATATTTTTAATAGCATTTAAATCTTGGTTGATTTTTTGGATTCTTCTAAAACTTTGAGAGCTGTCATTTTGAAACTGTAAAGTCCGTCATACTGATTATACAAATTTTTGTTAGTCGGTCAATGACTGATTTTTGTATCAAGCTTGGTTACGAAAGCACGAATTTATAAATTAGACCTTTCCTTTGATATTAACAGAAATTGCTGTAGGGAAAAGCCAGCTGCAGACAACATATGTTTTGCTGCGTGATTCCTTGCTTGTTCTGCTGCAAGGTCCAGTAAATGCTGCCTCGCATGGTGTGTTTGGCTGCCATGGGCCATGGCACAAGTGCATTTGTACCATGATGACAGCCTTACTCGTGTTGGCTGTTGCTGACAGTACAGAGAAAAATGACTGTGACAAATGATGCAGAATATTGAACATTCTATTTAAGCTCTATTTTTAATCATTTCTTCAACAACCAAGAACGATATTGTAAAATGACTTGTGAGTACGACCCGACTAATTCCGAATGTTTACGACAAGGCATGATACACGCATATTGGGCTTAAGTATATATCGATTATGGGTAAATCACTTTGAAAGCAACAGAGTCATCAAATTCTTTCACTGAGGTTTTGACTAATGGCTTATCATTTGGGTTACGGAACGAGGCACGTAAATATGCTTTTATTTAAATTAGGAATGATTGCACAGTTTTTTGGGATTTGATTTAACAGTTAATATTATTATTCCAGTTAGAAAGGATAGAACTGTACTCGTTTAGAAAAAAACATCACCTAATACATTTAAACAAAATAACTTATACCAACTTATCTCAAAAAACGAAGAAACTACTTAATTTCCAGAAAAACTGATTGAAAACGATTAAGTAAAAAAGTATAATACGCCACCGAAGGAACATAGAAGGTCAGCTGTTCATACTTTCCTCCCCCTGAATATAAAAATGGACTCATCTGGTCGCCCTTTTGCTGTTTGCGCCACATTATTTTTATTAGTTAATTTAAAAGTGGTCGAAGTCTACTACCATGTCTCTATCATTTTTCATTTTCGACATAATGTGTATATTATTTATTGTAGTAGAAAGATCACTACGTACACCGTACAATACGTACACACAAAAACGAACACAGTCATTTTGCTAAGAACCGTTTTGTAGAACTCTGGGTAACTTGAAACATAGAGATTTGTCTAAATTATAATGTCGAAAATCGGGCCCTTTACATTAACTTTCTACTGGGGAGTTAATAATAATAAGATATTTTAGTAAGTTTATTGATAACAGCTGAAGATCAATACTTTTGACTTCAGTAAATCATATAATTAATAGTCTAAAATAACTTAATGTACTGGGGGGCCAACTGCATTCTCAGATCTTCTCACATCACATCTCACATCAATTTTTATTGGCCTCAATCATTTTCCTCTTTGTCTTTTCATTTTCACGACTTTTGTGAGTTTTCGCAAATTTGAATGAGTCATTTATCTCCGCTGCTACTGTAGGTACGTGGAAACTGTAAAGACATTCTGAAGGCAACCTTTGACAAAACGCAAATAATGTACGGTAAAGAGTTGAATAATAACTGTGATATAAATACTCTTCCCAATTTCTTAGTAACTACAAATCAGGTGTCTAATTTACTTATAAAATACTTAGTAAGCTAATGTCCTCATCAGGTAATTTCTACGAAAAAAGAACAGAACTATCAAGTAACTAGAAGTAAGGCATATCAGAGTTTTTGACCGACGAACCCCGAACGGAGGAGGTATACAATTTGACTTCTGCTTTTTTTTGTTTGTTCGCGTGTTCTATATAGTAAACCTTCTCCGATTTGGATGATTTTTGATTCATTTGAAAGAGGAGGCTAAATGGTCCCATATTCATAATAACGCAAAAGGTGGTATAGTTAAAGATAGGACAATATCCGAAAACGTTTAAATTGAACATTTTTTAAAGAGTTATGGTTTTCAAGATAGAGGCATGTTAAATTCTCAAATATATGTATTTTTGCTATGTGGAGAGGGCGATTTCATTGGAAAATTGAAAATCTGTGGGTACTTCATGAAAGACATAATTATTTGTAGCAACATTTATAATGAAAATTCTTTCCTTAGAGTTACGGTTCTCGAGTTGAATCGGTGTTAAAATAGTAACATCTAAAATACTTAAGCGTATTTCCGCAGCGATGCTCTGAGATCTCAATAATAACAACTACATGTAAAGAATATATGTGGATAATAGAATAAATACTATCTTCATTGGTATTATAGAACGTTCAACGATTTTCGTGTCTAATGTTACTCTCAAAAGTGTGAAATAAATATTTTTTACAAAAAATTGGACCGACGTTATTACTTGGTGCACTGAAAAATATAAACTAATATTAATTCTATTGGTGCTGGTACTTGTGAAGTTGGTGCCAAAAGTTATCAATCTAACTGCCACTGCACAACTTCAAAAGTAACAGCACCAATAGCATTAATATTATTTTATATTTTTTAGAGCACCAACTATAACGTCGGTCCAGTTTTTTTTAAATATTTATTGTGTTTCGTAAGGACTGTAAGAAGTAGGTATAATTGTCTACAATAGCTTTTAAAGCAGTATAGGCTACATATGATCGAATACAAATTCTTTCAAATTAAAATTCAGATATACAAGATTATCGGAAGTTCATAAGAATCAGTATTATTCAAACAGGTTTATTTCGTATTCAATACAAATATTATGAAATATATGTTTTAAGCGACCTAGATTCTATGCACATTTCAAACAGATAATTATTACATTTACTAATGCTTGGCTATTGTTCGGAATGATCTGCTCTCTTCTAATAGCTCATTGATTGCGTATCTTAAGTGATCATTTAGTCTCCACAAATTTGATTTAATTTCCAATATTTGCCTGTTTACTCTTTCAGCCAATATGTTGGAAATATCCTTGCCTACATAATGAATATTTGTTAAATTGATCTGGAAAAGAACAATAAGATATCAAAGTTGTGATACTCGCGGGAAGAAGAAAATAATCACTATTATTTACCTCCAATTTATGAAAATTAATTTCCAAATCTTCCAATTCTATATTTGCTAAATCGGATAAGTCTATTTTCATTAATATCCCAAATCTTTCAGCATTGACTCTGAAAATAACAAATTAATAATTTCATATATAATTTTAAAAACATGAACCATAGGACATAGAAGATATTAGACTGCGGATTCCCTATTAACAAAGTGGTCCATCATTTGCTTTACAACAATTGTCAAAGGTAATAGTCCTGAAGTCTGCCTTAGGTAAATCCTTTGAATATATACATGGGTGACTTTGTAGAAGTGAATGGTGATTAATAGACCTTCAGGGCGCCACTTTTGACAATTCAAAATTTTGCCCGCATGATAAAGTACATCATTTTCAGCTCATGACATGAAATACATAAATGATATTTAAATCAAACTAGTACCAATAGAACTAATATTATTTTGTATCTTTCTAGTGCACGAGCAAATAGTGTCGGTCCAATCTTTTGTAGAAAATATTTTTTTTTTCATCCTTTTATTTGTTATACATTTTTCTATAAGAGTGATATAATTTATTTTAATTGATGTCTTGCACCGTTTTCGAGAAAAATGTTAGGTACTATACAACCCAACGATTAAAACAAGAAGTCTAATTATTGATTAAATTATTAAGAAATGTGCCGAACATGTGCAACTTGAACTTCAATACATTTTTTGAATTTGTCTTGACATTTTCCGTTGTAATAATTTTTTTATTTTGTCCTTGTTATTTTTACAAGACTTCGATAAACCAAACTTTCTAGATGGCCCCAAAGAAAAAATCGAGTGGATTAAGATAGGGTCATGCAGGTGGCAGTGGAAAGGTACTACCTCGGCTGATTCTTCGGTTGGGAAATGTGATATTTAAATAATATCTAACAAGTCTGCTAGAACGAGGAGGCGCACCATAGTGCGCCAGCCACATATTATATCAAATATTAAAAGGGAGCTCTTCTAATGATGGACTGAGATGTTCTCGCAAAAATTAAACGTAATTCTTGATAGTTTATTGAACAAAAAATATTTGTTCATATACTCGGTTGATGTATGCGTTTTAGGTTGCTGCACGTATGTCGTCTGACCGTGAGAATACGGGAGAATCGAACATAAATTTCGACATATTATTCTGGCAAATAATTATATATTTTATTTATAAGATTTTGGTTCACTATTCCCTTGTGATGTATGGCATTCTTAATGACACTGACAAAATTTTAAAACTAAAGACACAAACAAGACGGGAGTTATAGAATAAATACACACTTAAGTGTCTGTGAAAATTGCAAGCACGTTCCAAAATGGCGGACGAGAATACTCATATATTTAGTAACATATAAGTTAATTGCCCAAATCTTGTTGTTTAATAGGCATTCGTTAAAAAGATATAAATGGTGTTAAGTTCTTAAATTCTCACTTCCACGGCGAATAACTCCAGAACTCGGTCAGAACTTTCCGGACACCCTGAATATTGTATTTATTGGTTGCAGTTTTTTATATTTGTATATGTTACGGTTAAAGTAGTTAGTAGTATAGTTCAGTAGTTTATAGGCTAGCTAATTAGTATACAAAATATCCAAGTATTTAGATGAAAAATCATATTTCTACCAAGATCTTGTATTTGTATAATTTCAGCTTGTTTACAAACTATACAAAAGTTATCGCCAAAGTACAAACCACAAGGAATGTACAAGAATTAACCGATATTTTGGCTAGTGTACCATACCAACATAGAATGCCATATTTTTACTTTCTTTGCCTTTTGATCTGTGTTGATATTCGTCAGAAAACTGGTTAGGGACTATCAAAAAAACCTTTTGTAGGTGACTCAGAAAACTGAAATGGAGTACCTACTTGAGTTTTTATTTAATTTTCAATCTGCTAATTTTTTTTTCCGGAACGGCTCATATTTGACCTTTGAACCTTAGTCTGTGATACTTTCCTGGTGCGGCTTTGTCTGTTAAACTGACACGGCATTGAAACCTGTAAATCGTGCGAAACAAACAGTGGAAAAAAATCAAGTTACAGTGTTGTCCGTGCAAGTGTTATCTTCCTTTACTTACAATGTGAAAACGTTTCCGTAATTACCCAATCAAGCTTCAAGCTGATAAAACGCCTGACTGTAGTCGACATTCGAATAAAATACAACCAATAATGACCATCAATAAATTAAACCATTGATTAGGGAACTTCAGGGAGAGAACTTTGTAAATCCATGGGGTTTCTTAGTGCAGAGTACGATGAGGAGAAAGCTCGCTCCAAGATATTGTTGGCCGTGGTGAATTAAATAACAGGAGATAATACGCTCTAATAAGAAGTTCAAATTCAAGATGTTCAATACTCATGAAGTAAACAAGATAATAAAAATTATATTTGCATATCTGGGTTGATCAAGGGTGAAGAAGAAAAGAGCGTACAATTGAGAGGGTTTCTACGTTGTATCGATTTTTGAACGGCACTATTCCTGAACCCAGTTCAAATAACATTAGGCATGTATAAAATAAAAATAATATTATAAAACTGGAAGGAAAAATTATAACTAGTAGTTCTGATCTAGTTAGAGCAAGGATACCAGTCTCCTGGATGAAGAACCCACAAAGTAAACTTATAGTCTCTTCAAATATAGATTCAGACACATCTGACGCAAGAATGGAGTCGTGTTACCTCGTATTGATGATGGTGATGATATAATTGTAACATTTAGTCTCTTGGATTCTTGGAGAACCTAGTAGGTTAGGTTTTTATTTTTTAGTAATTTATTATTAATATTTACATTTAGATGGATATTTCTTTTTTCTCTTCTGCTTATGTCCAAAGTAATTTAGGAATTGAATTGAATAATAAGAAATATGCCAAATTTGAATTACTATAATCTCAAAATTGGTTACTTGAATGTTCGCTCTTTGATTCCGCATTCGATAGTTATTAAACGGTATTGTTGATCTTAAATTGGTTATTTTGGCGATTTCTGAGAGGTGGCTTTCAGATTGCATCCCAATTGTTCAAGTACTGTTGTTTGTACTGTTTGATTGTTAGGACTGATCATGATAGTAGGGTTTGTAACATTGGATCAGATTGAATTTGGAAGGAAGAAGGATATTTTTGTATTTTTTTACCATTCACCGGTGTGTAACGTGTTGAAAGTCCTTAGTGTATTTACTTGAACAAACTAATGTTTAGATGTATTTTGAAAGGGTTCTTGATTCATGCAGTTTCCAACAAACAGTATTAAACGTTTAGGAACGCACAGTTCGAGTTACCAAGCCAAAATCACCCGGGTTCCAAATCATGACAAAACACGTCTATTAACAAAGTTTTAAGAAATTAGTCAAGTCATTGGAGGTTGAGAAATAATATAAAAGGTTAACTCAGACATTTCGTAATGAAAAGAGGGCTGGATTTTGCTAACGGAAATCAGAATAGTAGATCTATGTGGAAAACACTGAATATCGAATGTCTGTAATATAAAAGGTTTTAACAAAGAATAGGACGGACTTTATTAGTTGGTGCACTGAAAAATACAAAATAATATTAATTCTATTGGTACTGGTCATTTTGAAATTGTGCTGCTATAGATAGAGAGAAGACTTTTGGTACCAACTTCAAAAGTACCAGCACCAATACAATTAATATTATTTTGTATTTTTCTTTGCATCGAGTAATAGAGTCGCTTCTATTTTCTATTCTATTTTCTATTTCACGGACCAGCAGCACCAACGTTATTAGTTGAAGCACTGAAAAATATTTAATAATAATAATTCTATTGGTGCTGGCACTTTTGAAGTTGGTGCTAAAAATCTTCTGTCAAACAAAAATAACTCTGAAATTTTCGAAAATATCATTCTTTATATTATTTACATAGTGGTCTTCGAAAAATTTATTAAGTTATTAATTTATTTAGCTATATATTTATACTTCCGATTGTTACTGCGACTTTTTTGTTCGTAAAAACCTGAAATTTTGGAAGTATTTTATTAAATTTCAATGAATCAGTTCTCGATGAATTCATTTTGCATTGAACGGTACCTACTTCAAAATTTGTGATTTTATCACTCGATACAAAAATGGTCAAAAATTCATTTTTTAAATGAGTCACCCTTGATATTTTCCAAATATCTCGAAAGACAATTTCCGTAATAAATGCAATTTTCTATAAAATCAGATTATAGTATACCTATATAGTCTAATATTTGGTAGAATAAACAATTGCAATTATGCAGAAGTTGATTTGTCATTCTGAAAAGCGTACGCAGGCGTATTTTTCCCATATAGATATTGAAAGTCTTCTTATTTGAGGTCTCATAAACTTATATTGTGGTGGTGTTACTCAAGTAAATTCAAACACTCCGTGAACAACTGCCAGGGTTGCTGTGCCAAATGGTTTATTCTAATAAAAATTTATTTTTTGTACCAACCTTGCCATGCCATCTGAACTTATATTATAGTTTCTATCTGCTTTAACCGACACTGATATCTTGTGATCTAGCCAAATCGAGAAATTCTCAATAGATAATGTAAATCCGATTGGTACCAGCCCCATGTACCAAGTGACATTATTGACGGAGAACTGCTTCAATCCAGATATGCTGATATTGCTGAGATTTATCTCTCCGTCACTAGAATAATAAGTACCTATCTATTCCTCAAACATTTCAAAATATTCACATTACAGAAGTTTACCGCGTAATGTATCAAATGGATCCTCATAGAGTTCCAGGTTTGAAGAGAAAACAATCAATTTACTAAAATAACTCACCTGGACGTCGGCAATGTAATATCATTAATATAGATTGGTTCTGGTATATTATATCTTAAGTCGTCCAGTAATTGCGTAAATGCATCATCCTTAATAACAGCATTCACTAAAATGAAAAGAATATGATAAGCAATGAGCTTACTTATTATCAAATACGATGATTGGTGAACATACCAAACCAAATGGATATAATGAAGTTGAAAAATAAGAAAATAAGCCCATTCATCTTTCTAATCACCAGATTCACAATACGTTCTAGAAAAGTATTTTAATTACTTAATGCAAACTCTAAATAATAAATCGTTCATAGTTCATACTATTATCTATAACAGGTACTTGAAATTTTCATTCAATGCCTTCGAAACAGTGATAATTGAGATAATATTGAGATTTATAAGAAATTAATTTGAACTCAGTATCTCTTTTGAATGAATGGTATATCTAAGTGTATTGCCATAGATATAATTTTAATTAATGAATTAATTATATGTGTATTGCAGAATGTATAATTTAGACTCCTCTTGTTCTAAGTAACTACTGATACTTAATGAGCGATTAAATATTTTTGTTTTAACACCTTGACAATTAATTAATTCTTTCAACAAAAATCAAAACGCCGAATAAATAAAAAATGGGAATATTTTAGGTTTAATTATCTACTGGATTATTTTTTAATATGTTTTGTGTTATTTGTTCCTCAATTTGAAAACAAAATCGTTATAAGCAAGGAAAATATAAACATAAAGTGTCAATGAACAATAAAAAAGTTGAAATTTCGTCTAAAAGGTTCCGTAATGGGGTGAAAAAACGGAAACTTTTGAATATTGCTCTCCTTTCTAACTGACTCTCACAGCTTATTTTATCCGAACCGAACAATTCTTGAAAAAATTTGGTAGGTACTTATACGGAATTAGGTAAACAGTAATGAATGAAAAGAATAAATAAATGAAATCTGTTTCTGGGGTTTAATTTTGTGGGGCAAACTAGAATTTTTAATTTTTTTACTATAAAAAATGAGAGGGCTCGTTGTGAGTAACTCAGAATTTTCTGAGACTAGCAAAATAAAAGGGAAAAAAGCCAATCTCAAACAACTTATAGAAAATAACCAATACACCATCCACGAAATAGCTAAATCAGAAGTGTCAATTACATGACAACATTCAGGAAACAAACACAGAACAGCCAGCCAAAATGAGCCTAAGTAACCCAGTGCTAGTGCTCCCATCTTCACAAGGGCAGGGTTCTTCAGAAGCTGATAACAACGGATCGAGAACCTACATACTACGAAACAATTCTGAATTGTACACCAACTCTCATAACACTACTTCACCACTCGTCTTCAGGCATCTTAATATACAGTCACTCTGTAATAAATTAGACGAAGTTTACATTTTTCTAGAACACATGTTTTAAAAGAATTAAAAAAGGGCATAAAATATCCTATATTTTATGTCATCATGGTTTTCCTGCCCGATCCACGGTTCAGACGCGCTGGCGAAACTCAGTGGACTAAGAATTTGGCAACACTGCCGTGCAAAATGCAGAGGAATAATGGCTAGTGCGATACGTATAGACAATGACTAATACCTATCAATCCAACAAGTCTATTTCAAAGAATTACCATTACCAAACATTCAGGGAAGCAGCTCGAGGAATTTTTGAGGTATGATCTAGGTCCTTTTCCTTAACACTATTTGACAATGCTTTACGAAAAGGAACCAAGTCCACTTCCACTCTTTATTAAACATTCAAACCCCTAACAAACAAGCAGTTCAGTGGTCAAATTCAATTCGTCATAGATGGCAGATTTCTCTTACATAGGATACTATGTACCACGAATTAAACATTTTCTTCTATTTGTGAAAAGTACGTAGAATATGTCAAAATATCAAGCAAACGCCTTAATTGTTTTTGATACTACCCTGAAGACGGTAGTACAAAAAGTGCAGAACGTATTAACAGATCAAGGAAACTGGCTTCAGCTGGCATGCTGTTTGATGATACAATGATGTCGACGATGTCAAAAGAAATATTTCTTGTCAACATGAGAAACAAAAGTCGGTTTATATTCATGCTCATTCCGAGGTTTACTTCGATAGGAATTTCTTGCAAGCATGCGTACAAAAATGCTGATAACCTAACAGTGAACACAGCTTTGGAAATGACTCCAACCAATGAGACTGTGATTATAGTGGATGAGGATATAGACCTCCTAGTAATTTTGATAGGTCTCGGCAAATACTCAAATGTTTTCTTTTTGAAACCTGGGAAGAACAAAGTCTCTGTAAGAGACACATTAATTGCTGATAATATTCTGTTCTTGCACGCAATGGGTGGTTGTGATACAACATCGGCATTATACAATCAAGGAAAACTAAAATTCTTTCATACCCTGAGAGAATATCTTGCTGACAGTATCAAAGTATTTAAAGACTTCAGTACTACTCAGGATATGGTTGCTGATGCGGGTGAACGTTTTCTAGTTACACTAATTCACTATACGGATACAGTGGTAAAACTGTGCCTTCGCTCAATCATTTAAAATATATTTCGTATTCATAGGTAGGTACATGAAATCTTCTTGCCAACTCAAGGCAAACATTGCATAACTACCACCATCTGCGGCTGCAGCGCGACAACACTCAAGAGTAGAGTGCAGCGCTCTTGCTAAGAGTCTACGAGTCTACTATCAGGTCCAGGGTCCAGCAATCGTTGGGTGTCCAAAAAACCCAGAAGAGTGGGGATGTAAAAGACTGAAAACTGGTCTTGCACCTGTGACTAGCTTGTTACCACGTGCTCCCCTAGATTTATTGGAGCTTGTCTCGTGTAAATGCACTATAAATTGTCAATGAAATTTTGGCTGTTAGGAAGCAGGGCTTAGATGCAGTACCTTGTTCTTCAACTGCTAAAACAGTTGCGATAATACCGAGGTCATTTTTGCAGATTAACATTAACAAATACAAATATTAAAATCCCAGTTTTCTATCTATACATGACGATGAAGATCTGCCGCTCTCAATGAAAATGAATTGGACTTTGATTTCTTCGTCAATTAACCAATGAAAGAAGGAGAGGAAATTGGACAAGGTAGTTTAAACTAGGAATAATGAACAGACTACAAAACCTAAGTTCATTTGTCTCTTTTTATATTGTAGATGCCGATGAAGAGCCCAGGCATCCAAGGAAAAGTTAACTTTGCGTCCTCATCCCGGCTGAACCGTTGATCTTAGAAAAAAAACTAAGGGAACATATTTTGTAGATTTTATAGTCTTTCTATCTTTCTATAGTTTTTCATTGATACATTTTTTCTTGTAACCGTCACAGAAGAAGATATATTAGATTGCGTCAGTGCTCAATACCCATGACATTAATCGAAAGACATGCAAATAGGTAAAAGGTACGGTATCCGAGGTGTCCTATGAAGTGGTCTCAAACGTACCTCCTCCATCGAGAAATCCTGGTTAAAATCAAAGATTTATATAAATCAACATTAACCTATCATTACCCCGAACCGATTACTGTGCAGGTCGGTGTGAACGATATTGTTTGCAACTTTCCCTCAGTTTTATTCTCACTTTTTGCAGATGAGACTAGTTTAACAAACCGCGAAAATGAACAAAATTTGATGCTTGCAGCACAAAACGCAATATATAAACTACATGAATGGTTTTCAGCAAACAAACTTTCTTTGAATATCGACGAAACGATTCAATCTCCAATGCCAAAATCAGGATACAGGTACATAGTAGAATGAAAAACAATCAATCCATCAGATACAACAAAGTTCTTTGGTATTCTCATTGACATTAAATTAACATGGACAGAACACACAACTCAGTTCCAAACTATACAAAGCAACATTTGCCTTACACACCATCTACATTAATACTAATATATTAGTGGCCAAGTCAGTATATTATGACTTCTACAGCCTCTTGCAATATCTTATCGAATTCTGGGGTACGGCAGCATCAGCAAAAACCACATTCACTATTCAAAAACAAGCCATTCGAACGCTTTTTGAATTCAATTTTAAAGGCCACCAAATATTTTCCCTCACCAATTTGTATATATACAAAATATCCCTCTTGATCCACAAAAATAAAACTCTCTAGAACGCTCGCACATAGATACCATTATCGACGACGAGTATGAGAAATCAACTGTTTATCCTAACAAACTACAAATTCAACCGAACTCGCAATGGACCTGTGTATATAGGAATAAAAATGTATAACCAACACTATGAAATTATTATCGTTGAATGAGTTCAAAAAGGAAAGGATAAAATTGCTGCATCTCCACTTTTGCTACGACCTCGATGAACATTTTTCAATCAACTTCTAGTGATTAGCAAGCACGATTCCTTGAAGTCCATTCTCATATTTTTGAAATTTGTTTTTGTTTATTTTTCATTCGCTTATTTAGATTTGTAAACTGTTATAGGACATTTTACTTATTTTATTTGTGAATATTATTATTATAAATTTCTTGTACATTTTTTACTGACTGTATTCACTCCCCCACCTTGGGCTTAAAATGGTATTTTAAAAATCATCCTGGTTATTGGTCAGCAATTTCCTTAAGCCATTGGCAACAGGTATTAATTCAATTTAGTTCATCAATGAATTTATTAATTTTATAGATCTATGTACTTAGTTGGAAAATAAATGTCTATATATCTATTGCTAATGGTGAGAAGACATATCGTAACACGACATTTCGTAATTCCACAAATGACAATTCGTAACTCAATGCTTTTCAAGATGAATTTCTTGGAATTGAAACAAAAGGACGGTTTCTCCAATAAAATCAATCAGTGATCCGAAAGATAGGGGAAATTGGGTTAAAACGTGAATTTAATTCTAAAGTAGAAAGTTTTGCAGTATGCGTTAAGATACTAACTTCAAAATCTACTTCCTATAGAAGAAACAACTGATGCATATTCACAAGTCGCAGAAAGAGTTTTTGCAGTATATGTTGCAGATACGTGTATTAGAGGTCGTGAATTAAGAAATGCCCATCATAGGCGAGATCAAGCATTTTCTCCAAACATATGGAATCATCATCAAAATGCAGCAGATGGTTTGGGCAGGATTACCAACTGCGTAGTAATCAATGTGCCCATCCCACAATCTGGAAATTTCTTGATTTGATAGACTTCTTGCAGCAGTTACCATTCGTGAGGTCACGAACTGTCGTGTTACGATAAGTCATGGAACCATTACTAATATTTATGCGAAAACTCTCAGCCTCTCAGCACTCTATAAACGAGATTGATACGCACCTGATCGGTTTTTATTGAATTTGAAGTTACTTTATTCAATAATCTGCGGTGATTCAAGCGGGTTATTGTCAATAATACGAAGACTGAGTCCCACCTCACAACAAAATTATTATTATTCACTTGAGTTAAGTCCATTTAAGTTACCAGTTGTATTACGTCATAGGTCAATTTCCAACGTTGTCAAGTCGTGAAATCGAAACTGATTAGAATCAGCTTATTACCCATTTAAAAGATTATAATAATGTCCTGTCACACTTAGACACTGTCAGATTTTTTAAAAATCGCCATTAAATTTCGAGATAGAAATACTACAAGCGTTTTGATGATCAAATGTGTAATTTCTGATACATTATTGGTGAGGTTGTAAGTTCAGCTACTTTAGGTTGTTTTAGTTAAACACAAAGATTGTTGCGTTTTGTATTTCGACATCAATCAATAAACGAAGTTTTATCATCAATTGTTTTGGTTTGATATTGACAAGTATTGTCAAAATAAAAGACGAATCATTACCAACAAACACGACAAAGCTCCTTATCAGATTTCAATAATGAATCGAATTGATAACTCTTAAAAACTGTATAATTCAAACTGATAAATTTATCAATATGAATCAAATAATGTTGGAAAGTGAATAAAAATTTAACAAAAAGTCCATAGCTGATAGTATAGTAAAATATATATTTTAATCGTCATATAAAAATTATTGGGTATTGTTTGTCTTCAAGTTTATTCATTTACACTAAATATCACAGTCTATTTAGACTAAGACTACTCACTTTACTATCCTGTATAAATAATAAAGAGATTTTAGTAGTTTCAGAGAAAATAGGCTATTGCAGACAGACTGATGGACACCAGAGTGATCTAAGAATTTAGTTTCTTCCGTACGAAACTGTAAGAAACTGGAAAATATAATGAAATTATAGATACTTACAATCTTCTCATATAAATTGCTGTATCCTTTTTTATTTTTGTACGTGGCACTTTCAAATACAATGAGCGATAATAGATTTCTAATTTACTAGAGAGCAAGATTAAGTCACAGAATAAAATAATGTTAAAATTCAGCGCGATCATAAGGTGCCTGGGCAGAAAATTTTTTATGACTTCTCTACGGATTTTTTTTTTGTTCAGTTACCACACTAATAAAGTAACAAACTGGAGATAATCTTAAAATTTAGTATTTACTGAAAAGAAAAATATATTTGGGCCTCTTGGTAAATCTTATTCCTGTTCGTGGTCATCCTACATTTTTAATTGTTTTTTGTCCATTACTTTACCTTTCGAGTAAGAGTATCAAACTGTGACTAAATTAAAGTTTAAACATTTTCATATCAGATAAAAACATTGCTGCCATGTATCTGCCTAGCATAAAACTGTATGTATACTATGCCATCTTTGTAGTTTTATTAGCACCTAACCCTCGTTTATTCGTATTCGGAAATCAATTGCTCTTTCCATTCAATACAAAATGGTTTTGAAAGTATGTAAAAAGAGTATTTATTATCCTGAAATTTTATTGCTTGTTGAATTAAGTGAATATCAGAATAGTATATTTTTTAAGAAATCTTGCAAATTATTAACTCTTTTTTGTTTTTCAAGATTCAAGAATGGAGTGGTCAAAAGCTTAATCCTTTGGAGGCGTATGGTTGGGAGAAGGATAAGTATGGAAGTCTTGTTTCATGAAGGTGTACAAAAGAAATAGCACCATAAGCTATTTTAAAAATGGTCTTTTGTGATTCTATGTATAGAACTTGTGGTTAAAGCTGTTCTTCTATAGCTTGGATCAAAGTGTTCTTCTAAATATGGCCAATGTTTTGATATGAGTTGCGGCAACAAATGTATACCTACCTAATGCCTGAAGCCAAGAAGACGAAGGAAATATTATGTTTTCGTAAACTTATTCCAATTTTAACTCATTCGATTATTAATTAACATCTTTGTGTGAAATTTTTATTTTCAAAAAGTTCGTATATATCTTGTTCAGAATAATAAAGCTAGTTTTTATGATGTTGCCTTTAACTTATGGTTATCTTCACTAAATATCATGGTAAAATATTACATAATAAAATGTAGTTTTCCGTGCTCTTAAAAAGAGGTCTCTTGGCAATTATTTAAAAAATGTATGGTTTCCGAGATATTCGCAAAAAACAAAAAAATGGCGGCCATATTTTTCCAACTTGCCATATTTAATCTTCGCCCGAATCGCATGGGACTTCTAGGAGGTTGTTCAGTATATATGTCTTTATAACTTGCGAAACAAAATGGCTTGTAATTTTTTTTTACCTTAAATGCTAATTTTCTTACACTGTTTGTTCCAAAAAGACATTTATAAAAACTGTATATAATGCGTCAAAAAATCCTTCTAATTAAATGTACATTCAGGTATATATATATATATATATATAACTTGAACCCACGTAGGCATTGTATCGAGCATTGTATATTGTCAGTAATAGTTATTGTATGCGATTCAATTTAAATTTTTAATCATAGAACACAGGCTGTTTAAATTTACATGATTGTTAATATTAAGATAATGCGAGTTATTGCTAAACTAATGAAACAATGTCTTCAGACCAGAATTACAAACCCGCTCCAGCTCTTCATTTTTGATTGACACAATAAATGAGGAGTCGTCAGCAAAAAGCGCCATCAGCCAGTTCGGGTCCATGGCGTTCATCATTTATTTATGATATAAATAAAAATGATCCAAAAATAGGGGTAGGTACACCAATATTACTGTAAAGTGTAATTGTTACACCATCCGCCATCCCTAATCCTGCTATATGGACATACTGCTTTCTGTCTTTTAGAAAATCACCAAGCTAATTGAGCGCCCACCTTCCCACCTCGTAAGTTTCCATTTCCCTGAAAAGGAGTGGAATATCCACAAAACCAAATGCCCTACTGAAATCACCGTAGATCCTAACCGGACACTCACAATCTTCAAGGTGTTCGACCTATTTTTTATAAATATTATTTACTAAAAATTGGACCGACTTTATAGTTGGTGCACTAAAAAATAATATCAATTCTATTGGTGCTGGTAGTTTTTAAGTTGTGCAATTGTAGTTAGATAGAAAACTTTTGGCAAAAATCATGAAAATCGGAGCACGTTTACTATACATAAGGCGCGAACATCTAGGAATAAAAATTTCGTGGTTCGTGGTCTATTGAAGTTTCAACAAGGTGCTTCCAACTTTTGAAACTTCACTCACAACTGATCACACAGCCGCTAATTTCGCATTAAAATCATTAGGCGCAGTTTTTAACTGACATAAAAAAAGAGGAGTTATACAATTTGGTTGTAGGTTTTTTTAGTATTCTGTAAACTTTGATAATAGAATATAATAGACAGTCAGGCTTTAAATCTGCTCTCCATTGCTTAAAATTCCTTTATAATAAATTTGACGTGTCATCGGAAGGAAATTTGTAATTATTTGTTGTATTAAATTCATTGTAAAATGCATCTAGGTAATTTGTCTTTTGGATGATGGAGAATGTAAATTCTTTATCTCATATTACCGGAGTTTTAATAGTCGTATTGTATTTCTAGTAATTTGTTCTCCTAACTATATGAATATCAGCCACGCTAAAGTTATTTTCTGATGATTTCATGGACTTCATGGATATCGGAGAGATCAAGCTTTCTGTCGCCTATCACCTGGCTTGAAGAACCAAATTCAGAGCACCAGTGAGGCCAGCAGCTGCCTTATCCAAATCCAGATCAGAAAAGGGGTTTCGACAAGTCGTTGGTTCCAACCGCCAAATCATACCGAGACAACCATTAGTTGCCCTTTCTGAATTGCTTCCGGCACTACCCAAACTGTAAGTCCATTCTGGTTACCTTATCCAGCATCTCCAGGGAATAGCGCACTGATAGCTTCAGCCCTTCAGGCCATTGTATGTAGATTCTTTATTTTCGTTAATGAAGATTGAATTATAGTTAATACTTTAAATTTTTTTGTAGTATAAAAAATTGTCTTAATTTTTTCTGTTGTGTTATTTGTATTGGGCCTGGCGTCCAATCAACAATTGTTTGGAGGTCTTAAGTATTTTACGAACCTCGACCCACCGCCTGAACTGGGCAGTCGATAGGCTAAAGTAACTTTTGATGTTACATATTTTAGGTAAAACATGTTAAAACCTCAAATAACTCCAAAACCAGTTAGACAAAGATAATTTCTATTACCTTTGATCAAGAGTACCTTTTTTATGGCAAATTGTTAAAAAAAAGTTTGGGGGTAAAATAAGTGGCACCTGCTCTTGTACAAAATATTAAAAGTTTGTCAGCAGTAACTTCTATGACCCTTCAAAGGTATTTGTGGTCTACATTCCATTAAGGTATCTATCTTAAACCGTTTCAGAGATAATAGAAAAACGATATTTGGGGCCCATTTTACAGAGCCGTATCATCTGAAGGAGGCGTTTTCGGATACATTGAAATTAGCGGAACGTTTTTTGAAACACCCTGTACAATGAACTTGCACCTGTTATTACTGCCGACGTTATAGCATGAATAATGCAACTGAGTAACGAAGAGGTATAGATTACAAAAATTGCTTTAAGGTTATAACAGAGAATAGGTACGAAATGTAAATTGAATGTTATATAGTTTGTTTCTCGAATCATGGCTGTTGTCTGTAATCATTCACGAGCTACGTACCTACATATCGCTATACGAAGCTTATCTCCATCCATACAATGATAGGGCGTTGCACTTATGTTCGAAGGCAACGCAATCTTTATTTCATATGTGTCACAAAGTCATTGTAACATTTCAGATAATCCAGGTGCATAAATTTATATTTTATAACTCAAGCAATAATTGTATATAAAATATATTTTGTGTTTCTGCATTGTTGTTGATAATAAATCTTTCATACCTACTATGTTTGCTTATTTAATAAATCGATTTTTTTTCCTCTTAATTATATGATCTTCCTTAAATGCCACATCTTAGCTCGAAATCGTTACGCCACTGATTTACTTCCGTCAGTTGGATTGATCCATTTTTCGTGTTTTCAAGGCAGACGCAACATTCGTGAAACAAAGTATATTAATTTTCGCCAATGAAGAAAATCGACAAGTAGGTATACATTTCGATTAAATTGGGTATTTAACTTATGAATCACGATATCTTCTGAAAATATGAGATGCTTGCATAACATTCATAAATATACAATTGAGCCATTCTTCCTTAGTTATTACCTCAAATATATATCGTAAGATCATAGGAAGAAAATTATTGCAAATCTAATTCGAAAGGAACAGTAGTAGGACTTGGGATTGCGATTATTCTAAGCGACTCGAACCTACATTTGATCTCAGGTTATCTTAAAAACAAACATGCCTCCGTTATTGACGAAATATCATCCATATTCGGGTAGTACGTGAAAAATAATTCATTTATTTTGTTGAAACAGTCATAGAATCAACTGTTCACTGAACTGAATCAATTGAACGGAATAGGTTGTGACATCTGTTACAGAATAGTTAATACCCAAGCAATTTTAAACTAAGTTCAAACTTCACATGGATAACTGATCCGATGAAATTGAATCTTCCAGATATAGCTCTACTAGCTTTCATTAAACTGATAAACATCTCTGTTATATTTGATACCTTCCCTTCATCTCTGAAAAGTTCCGTAGTTATTCCTGTACATAAAGGAGACACCGAAAGTGATTCATTAAATTATTAATCAATATCTCTCATCCCTAGTTTTATAAAAATAATATAAAAGTTGGCCCAAATTTGCATCCATAACTTTTCCATTACCAATCTTAGTATCTTAGTTCTACTGAATTTGGATTTCAATAGAACACAGGAACTAACCAAACTTCTTAATATCTAAGATTTAAAGGGCAATTAACGTCGGCAACAGCGCTGCAGCGGAATTCATTCATTTCTCCAAAGCGTTTGACTTCGTGAATCCCAAAATATAATTAGCTCAATAAGCTCAACTTCTATGGATTCCGGAACACTAGTCTGGATTGCATTAAATCCTATATGTGAATCAAAGACAGCTAGTGGGTTGTAGTGCGGACTCAAATGTTTTGAATATTAGGTAAATATGGAGTGCCGCAGAGGTCATTTTTAAGTTCAACTCAATTTTTGTTATACAGGGTGATTCATTAGGAAATGGGCATACGCTAATGGTAGATAGGGGTGACGTAGCTGGTTCTAAAAAAACTATATTTAATGGGTCTCTGATTCTTTATAATCAAGATACAGGGTGATTTATCTGTTATGTCCGTTTTTTCATTTAGTCATAACTTCCGACCTCACTGTAGGTATATTTTTTTCATATTCGCAACAAATACTTTTCATCCTGTATGGTACTGAATACCAGATAAATAAAAATGAAAATCCAGGTAAGGACTTGGAAAAAATTTAAAAAATTGAATCACTTCCAGACAACACCTTGTATATCAAAATTTTGAAAATTTGTTAGCAGATTTGGAAAGAGCTGAGAAAATTATCTCGGACCAAATGTATTGGGTACTTCCGCATACAATTCTAGTACTTGTTAATTTGAGTCAAAATTAATATTTTCGATGAATGTGTGGTACAGAATTAAAAAAAATAATTTTCGGCTATAAAATCTAATCTTTCAAATCTAATCGATAAAATCATCAAGTATTTCATAATCTCCTAATCTTTGGATCCCAACATTTCTGTAACATAAGTTGACAGGTCCGTATGTAGGACAAAATGCTAATTGCAAGGATTAAGTAACAAACACCCTGTATGTATAATACAAATGTGATAATTGTATTTTTTCATTATGCTAAACTTCAAACAGACAATAAAATAATAAAAAGACTGTATTCCAAAAAAGTTAACTTTATTTTAAGAAACACTAACTCAGTAATATGTGATTAAGTGAAAAGAAAAGAACAAAAAATAGGATTGAAAACTTTAAAATAAAATATTTCAAGAAAACTAAACTACAACAGATGCTCAAAGTGGCCACCATTTTGCTCACTACATTTATGTGCCCTTTTTGTTAGACTTCTAATTGATCATCTAATCATATCCGGATTATTTTTCAATTCGTCGCAAGTCTGTTCGATTATCCGCAAAAGGTCTTCTCGTGTATTTATTTCAATTGCATAAACTTTCGATTTTAAATAACCCCAAACGCTATACTCGACTGGGTTAAAATCAGGTCCCCTTGCAGACCAGTTATGAGGTCCACCTCTGCCTATACATCTATTCGGAAAATTTTGATTTAAAAAGTCTCTGACTATTGCCCTGACATGAGGTGAAGCACCATCATGTTGGAAGTACATGCCTCCAACTTTAACATCTGCATCGAGTAGCAATATCGATAAAATATTTTGCAGAAATTCCAAATAAACTTCACCAGTTAGTAAATTTGGAAAAAAATGCGAACCAATTAAACGGTTGTTAATAACACCACGCCTTACATTGAAGGAGAATCTTACTTGTGAGTGTGTCTGTTTGATAGCGAACGGATTTTGTTGTGCTCAAACATGTGAATTTCGTAAATTATTAATACCGCCCCTGGTAAACTGAGCTTCATTTGTGAAAAAGCACCTGTACAATATTCTGTTATTTTGTAATATCCACCTACTAAAAGCCAATAGAGGATCCTCTGAACTTCCTGTAGGTGATATGGATGGAAATTATTTTTTCGTAATCTGAACCGTAGATTGAGGAACATTAGTCGCATGGCTGATTCTTCTCGTGCTGATTTTTGGGTCGTCTCGCAAAATGTCTAGAATATCTTGTTCCAAACCATTATGTTGTCTTTCATGATGTTCATTTTCTGCCACTGTTGGAAATTTACCGTGTTCTCTAAGATAACTAAACACATTAGCAAAAGCTTTGTCATTTGGTAAGCTCCGATTAGGAAATCGCCGCTCATATTCCCTTTGGGCATCTTTTCCATTACTATTACACAATCCGTAGACATATACCATGTCTGCATATTCATCATTATAAAATTTATGGGGCATTTTCTGTGGGAAATGACAAGGTATCAACAAATAATCATTTATCAAATGCAACAACACAAGTATAAACTCTTAAATCATCAACTGATGTCAAATGTCAATTATTCGCTGAAACAAGCAATACGTACGGAATGCAGTAGTTCATTCTTATTCAAAATGCATCATGACCAACAAGCTCTAACTGAAAGACTAATTATGTATCATGGGATAAATAACCGCTTCTAATTTTTTGGTTCTTAGTTATTTTTTTATATAATACAATTTCAACGAGTTAGTATTGCTTTCTATAAAGGTACGTATACTTTTTTTCAGGATAGAGTCTTTTTATCATTTTATTGTTAGTTTGAAGTAAAGCATAATAAAAAATGCAATTATCATATTGGTATTGTGTTGTGTTTGTTACTTAATCCTTGCAATTAGCATTTTGTCCTAAGTACGGACCAGTCGACTCATGTTACAAAAATGTTGGGATCCAAACATTAGGAGATTATGAAATGCTTGATGATTTTATCGATTAGATTTTAAAGATTAGATTTTATTGCAGAAAATGATTTTTTTTCAATTTTGTACCACACATTCATCGAAAATAGAATTGTATGCGGAAGTATCAAACACATTTGGTCCGACATAATAAAATAATTGTACGACTTCTTATATATTCATTGATACTAATCGTTTGTGTATTTAAACTAGGTACAATTAACGTTGTAGGGTTTGAGATCGATAGGAGATTGAAATTTGTTGTGGATACACACTAAATCTCTCTGCAATAGGTTGGCATCAGGATGTTGAATGAGTTATCAAGAACTGCATATTTCGCTCTTATGGAGTATGATTTGAGATATGGTATCGAATTGGGGGGGTGTAAGCCTAAATTTAATTTAAAATTTATTCATACTCCAAAAAATAAAGAGAAAGCTATGTATATAAGAAGTCGTGTAGAGAGCTGCTCAGAGAGCACAGGATCTGAATCCTTTACATATCTCTTACAAATCTCTTGAAAACCACTATTTCAAAACAAAACAACCGGCTTCCAATTTAAGGAATATAAGACTTCATCGACAGTTCAGAAAACACATAAAAAGAAAAATGCTTCAGGTGCCTTTTTATGGATTGATGATTAGTTTAAGACCAAATATTAAACGTTATTACTTTAAATTTAAGTAATAAAATAATTATTTTTAACCCTCTCTCTCAATAGTGCATGTATTTTCACACGACTTTCCTACCACTTTCATGGAGTTATTCATTTCTTCTTATTTTTTTAAGATTATGGCGTGGAGATAAATATTTTTTTCTAATCTTCTATTGTTTTCTTCTAAAAAGGTTTCTCAAGAGCTTCTAAGAGTATAATTCTAGGCAAATTTGAACAAGACTTTTAGATCTGTTTACGCAATTAAGTTAATAAAAATTTCTCAATATTGATCAGGTTTCTAGAAATATAATAATTTAAACGGCTACCGTTCTCAAACTACCGGCTTAATTACGCTTATTAACGAAATTTACGTTGATCTGCATTCCAGTATGATTTTTTTACCAAATTTGGTCACGATAAAATTCTCTAGGAATTCCCATCGTTTAATAAACAAAAAACTAAATAACATTATTTGTTAAAAGAATTAATCAGCACATTGCTAAATAATGTGCAGTCACCTGCGGCCGGACGCATCGGACAAAATATACCTATAAACAGATATTGCAATTACGTACATGTGATAGGGAAATATCGACCGTTATAACGAATCTGAAGCTGGACTCAGTTTCATATAGTATTCTAATAATCGACAAGTTTTTATGGTAATGTTTATAGAATCTTGTCGATTAATAGAATACTATATGAAACACAGTCCCGCTTCTGTCTGGGGGAGCCATAATCTTTTCTCATAAACGATTGCTTTGAACTATGTAAATGTATCTCAAGAGGTTTCTTCTTATCATGTTATTCTAAAAAAAAAAACTGCATAATTATTTGAAGTAATTCTATTCATATCACTTTATTTCTACATCAAAAAATGAACGACAAAACTTGATGGAATCGGAAAAATAGCACACATTATTATTACAAATATGAATACTCAGTTTTAAAAACCAAAGAAACTCTTATTATTAAATTATATAAATACTTAGGGTAAGTGGTGATTTCGATCAAATAATTTTGATCATTTCATTGACATTGTTATCCTGCAAATAAATAATATGCCCATTTTTTAATTCTGTAAGTACACAACGTAACATAGACTTAGGCATGTTCTATCATGCTTTTAGCAATTCAATATTACATCTGCAAAAAATACTATTTCTCTCTCTATGCAGTAGCTCTTAAATCAATTGCTCAATTGATTTTTCTTTTCAGCTTTTTTTATGAACCTCTAACAAACCCTTTTCTATTTATACATTCGAAAATTGTAGTCACATGAAGATTCTCAACAGATGTAATAAAAAGATTCTTATAAATATGTATATCAAACTCACTCCAATATGATTTATTTCATGATTAATGTTTTTTCTTATTTTTTCCATTATTGCATCCAAAGAATGTTTCAATGCACCATACTTATAGTTTGCTACCGTGGAGAATGCACTAAGTAATTTAGTATCACCATTGTAAACTCCTTCCATATTCAGCTACCAATTTGATAATCAATTAAAACTCATAAATAATACGTGTACAGACCACTACAGAGACACATCATTAGTAAATAGGTTGTTGTACTGTTAAACCACCGAACAGGTTCTCTAGAACTCTAAAACAATGTTGTGCTTCCGATCAACAAACTTCTGAATCGTAAATTGGTTTCTTTACTGAATGAAACAACAGCAGGATGGTGCGCCGCACTGTAGTGGCCCGTATACTGGATAGTGTGGATATAATTTATAAACACATGTAAAATACAACGTAGAAGAGAATGATCATGTGTACAGTATGGCAACAGAAATACAAGTAAAACTCGCTTGTGATGGTAGGCCATTAAAACGACGACCCTTAAGAGACCTCTAAAGAGGAGAAGAGAATTATGGACATCAACATTATCAAAAGATCTGATCAGCTGGAAACTACAGGGCTAAGGCCTATAATACCTAAAAGAAGAAGACAGAAAATACAGAGTATCCCAAATCTTATCTAAAATGGCTACTTTTTGAACAACTTCCCATAAAAAGGAGGGACCTATACAATTTCATTGTATACCAGATTTTCGATTTTCAAGAAAAATTGCCCCATTAAGCCCTTTCGGGGGCTGTTCTTGGAGGTAAAGAGATATTGTATTTGAGTTTTTACGAATACGGGACCATTTCGCATATCTACCCTTTCCAATAAAAAAAATCCCTATGGCCTATAGTCAGCGGAAAGGTAAATTTTTCAAAATTCATTGAATTGAAATTTGAACAAGCTTTCCATTGGTATACTTACATGTTATTACATAAAATTGTTGGTTGTAAAATATAAATCAGACAGGGTTCGCGTTCCACTTCAAGGCAGAATTTTTTTTTCGCCTATTTCTTCTCAATAAATATACTTTATATTTTTTTAATAAGGGTCTATATTAAGATCTCCAGAAAATGTACAATTACATCAAATTTATATTGAGTGTTCATATTTTATCAATATCTATTATTTTTCTTTATTAATTTTTATCTTTTTATCTGTGCATTTTATAAAAAATTGCTTTGAACAAAAGTTGTAGGTACTGATTATATCTAAGTATAACCCAAAATTATTTTTGATGATATTTACACTACGGCTCTTTTTTGATAATTATTTTAATTGTTTGAAAGGTCGCCATTTTGAAACTACTTACCCGATATTGCCCAATAACGAACTCGGCCGAGATATTTAAGAGATTGATTTATGTAGCAAATTTGAATTTGATACCTCCAAAACGGCGACCTCTATCATGTTAACAAATTTCGTAATATCCCATATATATATCATGGCCCACTTCTTACACAATTTCAAAACTGTGTAGCATTTTTATATAGAAAAATGGAAAATTGTCAATTATTTTAAGAACTAATAATTTTTGGTATAGAAAACCTTATACAAAGTTCCCCTTATTTTTGATGCTTAATACAATAAAATAATAAAAAACGGCTGTTTCCATTCGAAAAAATTGACATTTGAGGTTTTTTGGATCTAGTTTTCAAGCTTCTTTTTTGATCACTCTGTATGAATAATTATCAAAATATCATTGAAATACTGATAAAGTAGATCTTCTTCTACAAGAAAATCAACCAAAATTAAATATTAAAGGCTTCCTCATAGGAAAGATTCATAATTAATTTTAGGACTGTAAAAAACTAGTTTTCCAACAATCGATCGATGTCTTTCCCGGAGAACCTCCCTGTATATATAAATTTTATCTCGAAAACGGCTCTAACGATTTTGATGAAATATGGTATATAGATAAGGTTCTGATTTCTAAGATTATCTATATAAGTGGTTTCCCTGACAAAACGTGAGGGTGTCACCTTCGGGGTCCATAAACTTTTTCTTGAGTGGTTTGGCAGATTTGGATAAAAAATTACAGAAATAGGGTTTTAAGACCCGAGAAATCAATTGGAGATACTTGCATTCTCAATGGGTGTGACCCTCGATGTCCATAATAGCTATTTCGGGAATGACTTCACAAATTGCGATACAAATTCCAATAGAATTCGATTTGTGATACAGCATAGCTCTGGTATGAGAAATCTATTGGCGATACTTTAATTTTTTATTGGGTGTAACTCTCGAGGTCCACGCTAGCTATTTCGGTAATTGATCCGCAGATTGCGATAAAAATTTCAATATGGGGTTTGCGGGTTGAGAAGGCGATTGGTGATAAAGCTAAGTTCTGGTATGTTTCATATTTATTTCGAAATCTGTAAATTATGGGCTAGGTGAACGTTAAGAGCAATATTTACCGATCGCAATACATTTTAACTAGAAATATGCACATTCTTGAACTAAGATTAAACATCCTTAGTAACTCTTATATACCCACTCTAAATTCTGTATTACCCGAGCAAAGCTCGGTCGCCCAGATATTTATATTAAGCGAGCAATGCTTGTATATATACATATATATATATATATATATATATATATATATATATATATATATATATATATATACATTTTATCTCGGAATCTGGTCTACCGAGTTCGATGAAAATTCATATGTATGGGTTCTAAAGTGTATTGAATCGATTGGTTGTATTTTACCACCCATACAGATTATAACTGATATATGGATATGAGCCCATCGATCTCATAGGTTATAAGTAGCTCAATTGGAAAGCTCACGACTGATAATCTGGAGATCCTGGGTTTGTATCCTGATCAACTTTTTTTTATCAAAACCCATTTTTAAAAGTAAAAGGTGTTAATATTAGTTTTTCATAATTTAATCGGAAATTTCCAATGAAAATATTTCTAATTTCTAATCTAATATATTAACGAGCAATTCTTGTATATAAAAAGATTCTCGGAAACGGCTCAAACGATTTCAATCAAATTTGATATATAGATAAGGTTCTACTTTTGAACATTATATAAGTGGCTTTCCTGAGAAAACGCGAGGGTATCTCCTTCGAGGTTCATAAACTTTTTCTTGAATGATTCGTAGATTTGGTATGTTTCACATTAATATTTATTTGGAGATCAGTAAATTATGAGCTATGTGAACGATAAAATCAATATTTACCGATCGCAATACATTTTAACTAGAATTAGGTATGCACATATCTGAACTAAGATTAAACATCCTTATAGACCCACTCTAAATCTTCTGTTACTCGAGCAAAGCTCGGTCGCCCAGATATTAATAATAATAATATTAATACATCTAGGTACAGTTGATTAAATGTTCAAACTGATAATATTGTGTTCGAAACGTTCGACGGCACTCGTCGACAATTATTTGACGCAAATCTCTTAACGACGCTGGTTGTGTAGATTTTACTTTTTAGGTATCCTCACCAAAAGAAATCCAGTTGTTCTAAATCTGGTGATCGAGGAGGCTACTCAATGCTGCCTCTTCTTCTAATCCAATGCCTTGGAAAATACTGACGAACAATCAAAGCATAATGCGGAGGAGCACCGTCTTGTTGAAAAAGCAAATGATCTTCATCATACTGCTGATCATTTTCAATAATATCAGTCAAGGCAGGATATATAGCGACTTCCAGTAATTGCAAATACATTTCGCCAATCAAAGTACCAGGTAGAAAAAAAGACCCACCAGTCGGTCATCGAAAATGCTAGCTCATAAATTTAATTTTGCTGGCTGTAAGTATCTCGTGGAAAATTGGATTGGATTTGAATCATACAAATAGCGGTAATTGTGACGATTTACCTTCCCGTTCATAAAAAAGCTGCATTCATCGGAAAAGCAGATATTAAAAAGGAACTTTGGATCGTTCATTGCCTGCTCCTGCATCGCTAGTTCGATTGATCCCGGACACAGATGCTAGTTGCCTCGTAATTAAGGTAGAATCAAGATGAACATGTCCCAAAACTGCAACTTCACTAGCTTCAGTACTTATTTACAGGCTTTTCAATTTCTAATTTCTTATTAGTTATACTCTCTGTCTCTTGAAATTTACAATGTACTTCCTACTCCTACTGACATGTTTCTCTTGATGTTGTTCATTAAATAGCTGTGCTGTTCTATTCGCATATTTATTTCATGAAGTAAAGCGAAATGATATCTACCCTTTCCGCAATCGAATAAACCATGGTATTTTCAAAAAGAATGTATAAGTAGATAAACTAACAACTAACTAACTTCAAAATACGATACCAAACTAAATAATTTCACATTCTTTGTGTGTTTGTATTGTATCCATTCCTGTTCTTTCCACAAGTGAAAGAAACTGCCACAAAACAATGCAAAGCAAGAACTAAAAATTTACACCAGCGACATAGTAAATGAATGTTTGCAGAGAAATTTAAATATTACAATGTAATTTTCTTCAAAGTTTAGGCGGAATTTACAAATACTACTTGTATAGGGAATTACACGAGCTTTTAAAAGACATCTTACTCGACCCCCCATGCTATTTTAATATTTTGGGTGATTCTTACCCTCACTAGGGGGTAAAAGTGGTGGAATCAAAATTACTGAAAAAAGTGTCCCCCTTGAAACAAGAAACGACGGATCCCTCCTTTTTCCTAAAATAATGACACACTTCCTGAAAATGGCTCTCTTTCGTTTTCTATTGGCCACCCTATATACCTAATAAAAGAAGTAGAACGCGGTGTGACTGACAGTTGAAGGTATATATCAATAAATATTTAAAACAATCGGAACTTTATCATGGTTGGTTCGTGCACTGAAAAAAACAAAATAATATTAGTTCTAGTGGTGACGGTACTTTTAAAGTTGTGCAATTGTAGTTAAATATAATTCAACTATCTAACTTCAAAAGTACCAACACAAATATATTTATTATTATTTTGTATTTTTCAGTCCACCAACTAATAAAGGCGGTCCATTTCTTGTTAAAAAAAATATTTCACAGTTTTGAGTGTAACATGTCATGTAAGTCATGGAAATCGTTGAACGTTCACCAATACCAAAGGAGATAGTACTGTAACGTGTAAGGGGAATAGCCGCCTGTATTGGCTACAAAGTGGCGGTATTCTTTTGAAGAAAGCGCGAGATTTATGCTATGGTTGGAAATATCGAAAGCGGCGTTGACAAAGAGAGCGAAGGCAGCATGTCGGCATCTACTCCTAAAATGCCGACAAAGGAATTTCGAGAAACGTCCGGTGGCGGCTTTCGAATCAAAGACCAGAAGCCGCCCGAATGATCTGGAACCTTTGTCGGATATAAATATGGGAGAATTGTCGGCATGAGAGACAGAATGTAAAAAGATAGTGTGAATAATAGAATAGTCCGAGAAAGCTAGTGCGAACATAGTAAAATTAAGTTGTAATTTATATCATTTAGAGTGTAAATGAAGTTAATTTAATAACTCTAAATTAGTCTCACTTATCTGCGAACCCACATACGCAAAAATTTGGTGTTAGAAGAGGGATAAGTGAGTGAATTGAAATTTGAACAACCTTTTTATTGGTATACCTACATGTTATTACATATAATTGTCGTATGTGTCATAGCCTTGCGGTTAGAGGTATTTATTATGGCTGTTGAATATAAAGCAGACAGGGTTCCAGTCCCACTTCAAGGCAGAATTTTTTTTTTCGCCTATTTCTTTTCAATAAATATACTATATATTTTTTTAATCAGGGTCTATATTAAGATCTTCAGAAAATGAACAGTTACATCAAATTTATTTTGAGTGTTCATGTTTTATCAATATTTGTTATTTTTCTTTATTAATTTTTATTTTTTTACCTGTGTATTTTATGAAAAATTGCTTTGAACAAAAGTTGTAGGTACTGATTATATATATATATAACAACATGCCGTTGAAATTTTTTCGAAATTCAAAAGTGTCGCAATAGGTACATTTCTATAAGAAATTTACCTAAAAATGGAAGAACAACTAACTAAGTTATTCTCCGATTTTTCGAGAAGACGAGAAGAATTACGACAACAAGAAAAGAAAGAAGAAGAGGAACGACGACAACAAGAAAGGAAAGAAGAAGAGGAACGACGACAACAAGAAAAGAAAGAAGAAGAGGAGCGAAGGCTGCGAGAAGAACAGAAAAAGGAGGAACAACTAATTAAGGTACTCTCCGATTTTTCAAGAAAACAAGATGAGCTACGACAACAAGAAAAGAAAGAACAAGAGGTACGACGACAACAAGAAAGGAAAGAAGAAGTGGTACGGCGACAGAGAGATTTCGAGCAGATTGCAGGATTGTTCCGAAATGTCCATCAAGAAATCGATACCGTTAAACAAGAAGTTCGAGAAGAAATTGGGACAGTTCGAGAAGAGTTTGAGGAGAAGTACCGAAAACTAGAGAAAGAAGTGAAGAAAATGCGAAATACAAAAGTAACAAAATGGACACGTCGGCGATCACAACAGCCAATGAAAAACTTAAACCACCAACGTTTGACGGCGAAATATCCTGGGTTATGTACAAACGTCAGTTTGAGGCTGGAGCCAATGCGAATGGATGGGATCATCAGCATAAAGCAACGGCGTTGGTATTGGCTTTGCGAGGAAAGGCGCTTGAAATACTTCAAAACATTCCCGAAGCCAAACAAACTGATTATTCGGCTGTTGCGGGCGCCTTGGAACTAAGATACGGCAACAAATATCTTAGCCAAGTATATCAGAGCCAGCTGAAAAGCAGAATTCAAGGTTTAACGGAGTCACTGCAGGAATTCAGCAGTAGCATTGAGAGCATGGTACGACTGGCTTATCCACAGGCCCCGGACGAATTCATCGAGCAAATTAGTGTCCAGTACTTCATTGATGGAGTTCGAGATATCGATATGCAGCAAGCGTTGAGACTGAGTAGGCATAACACCTTTGCCGAAACAGTTGTCCAGGCACTGGAATACGAAGCTGCCAAAAATGGATCGATGAATCGTCGCAGCAAATTAAGAGAAGTCAGGGTGTCGGAGGAACCGCAAGACAATGCAGATTTCTTTAAAAAGCTGGAGGCGATGTTCCAGAAATTCTGCTCTCGAGGTGGCAAGGAGTCCGGATATAGAAAACCGATTAAGTGTTACAATTGCAACCGAGAGGGACATTTAAATAGAAACTGCGACGACCCAGATCTGAAGAACGAAATATTCAGAGAAAGAATACCCGACTTCAGGAAAACTCCACCTCGCCAGTGTAAGGGGGCGAACGCTGGCGACCACAGATTATCAAGCCCCCAAGTTACATTTGTGCTCCATCAAGAAGAGCTGTGAGAGCCTCGTTGTCCAAGGTTTTATCAACGGCAAGAAATGTGATTTGACCATCGACACGGGGGCAACAAGATCAGTGGTACGCCCCGACATGGTTTCCAAAGAATCTTTCGTGCAGCACAACATCAAGCCAATACTGGAAACTGCAAAAGGAGATTTGATAAATGTTTTTGGAGAGACCACCACCACTTTGGAAATTGGCAAGGCACAAGTAAAGATTAAAGCAATCGTGGCTGACATAGTGGATGAATTTATAGTAGGCTTAGACGTTTTGGAAACCTTCAATTTTATCACAGTGGACTTTAAAAACAGAATGTTGAGAGTGGGCAACGAGGAAATATTTTTCTCAGCATCTTTAAACAAGAACTGTTCTGTTAAAATAATCGTCACCGAAGATACACGAATACCTGGAAATAGTGAGAAGATCGTGAAGGCGCATCTAGAAAAACAACTGGAAGGAGATAACACTATGGTTTTTGAACCAAACGAGAACAAAGAGAACGGGGCCCTTTTGGATAGGTGCTTAGTTAATTCCAACGACATTATTCCAGTGAGAGTAGCCAATCTATCTGTAAACAGAATGACATTGAAGAAAGGGGAAGTAATCGGTATCTGTTCGCCAGTCTCCCGTGTAACAAGATGTGAGCAAGAGGAACCTATTTCAAAAGATGTACATTTGTCCCAAGAGCTAATGGAGAGTTTCAAGAAGACATGGAAACATCTTAGCGAACAGGAAATGAAAAAGGCAATCGAGTTTGTAAAGCAAGAAGATGATGGTTTCGTACAAGGAAAAATTACAGGGCGAACGAATTTAGTCGAACATCGGATCAACACGGGAAATGCTGTACCTATTCGCCAACCTCCACGAAGACTTCCGGCTTGTATCAATTTAATGTCATGCCGTTTGGATTATGTAATGCCCCTGCCACTTTTGAAAGGTTAATGGAATTAGTTTTGCGAGGACTAACTTGGGAGACGTACGAGGTATACTTGGATGATGTAATGGTGATTGGCAAAGACTTAGACGAAAATCAATCGAATCTGAAGAAAGTATTCGCCACGAAGTGCTAATCTCCAGCTGAATCCAAAGAAATGCGTTCTATTCCAGGAAAAAGTCAACTTTCTCGATTTGTTAAGGATTTTGGGAAAATTGCGAAGCCACTACATCAATTAACTGAAAAGAACTCCCACTTTGACTGGTCACCAGAATGTCAACAGTCGTTTCTGGAGCTGAGAAACCGTTTCACCAGTGCTCCTGTTCTTGCATATCCCTTGGACGAAGGATTGTTCGTGTTAGACACTGACGCTTCACAAAGTGGAATAGGAGCTGTTCTTTCCCAAATACAGAATGGCGAAGAAGCTGTTATTGGATATTTCAGCAAAACGTTGGGAAAAGCAGAGCGAAACTACTGTGTGACCCGGAAGGAGCTGCTAGCGGTTGTACGATCCATAGAACATTACCACAGTTGTCTCTATGGACGGAAATTCTTAGTAAGAGCAGACCACTTTGCACTACAGTGGCTGCTGAATTTCAAAAATCCGGAGGGACAGATAGCGCGTTGGCTGAAGAAACTGCAGAGTTACGACTTTCAAATTAAACACCGAAAAGGAAGAAGTCACGCCAACGCGCTTACAGCTTTTCACGAAGACCTTGTGGCAGTTTCTGTAAATTCTGTCAAAGGTCAAAGAGAAATAGCCAAGGATGTTGTACATATCCAACAAATGCAGATTAGGAATAAGGAAACGGAAAATACCGACGAAATCACCAGAGACAACTTTAGAAGAGAACAAATCGCTGACAAAGATTTGACGATAGTACGGGACTGGCTAGACCAAAAGCGACGAACTGAGTGGCAAGAAATATCCAGATTTGTTCAGACAGTCAAGGGGTACTGGGCTCTGTGGGATTCGTTGTGCTTACGGGATGACTTGATCACTCGTAAATGGGAAAGTCCAGATGGTAGGAGCATTGTGTATCAAACCGTTGTACCCCGAACGATGGTAGCTGAAGTACTTCGTGAACTGCATGGCAGTCGCAGTGGAGGCCATTTTGGAGTAAATAGAACACTGGCACTGGAAAACGTGATTTCCAGACACGGAGTACCCTTGGAGCTGCATACCGATCAAGGTATAAAATTTGAATCCGAAGTATAGACGCAGTTAATGAGGTTGCTGGGGATACGAAAAACACGAACAACCCCACTTCATCCACAGTCAGATGGAATGGTCGAGAGGCACAATAGGACCATCAATCAATACCTGTCAATATTTGTGGATGAGCACCAACGTAACTGGGATAAACTGGTACCTCTCTTTCTCCTGGCCTACCGAAGTTCCCAGCATGAATCCACTGGCTATACATAAGTTCCCCGATGATGTTTGTCAGACCATCAGCCGACGATCATGAAGAAGTGTCTCTTCCACATTATGTAGCTGAAGTACAGGAGCGACTTAGAGTGGTCCACGATTTTGCCAGACAAAAGCTTCAGTTGAAGAGTGACAAAATGAAGATGAGACTTGACAAAAGGCAGTCATTAAACTCTTTTAACGAAGGCGATGCAGTTTGGTTGTACCAGCCACAGCGAAGGAGAGGATTAAGTCCAAAATTGCAAAGACCTTGGGAAGGACCATATCGCATTGTCAAAAAGATTAATGACTTGGTGTACAGGTCTGGAGACATATGGAAGAAGCTGTTCGGGGCGAACAGCTTTAAGGGAGGGAGCAGTGTAACGTATAAGGGGAACAGCCGCCGGTATTGGCTACAAAGTGGCGGCATCCTTTTGAAGAAAGCGCGAGATCTATGCTGTGGTTGGAAATATCGAAAGCGGCGTTGACAAAGAGAGCGACGGCAGCATGTCGGCATCTACTCCTAAAATGCCGACAAAGGAATTTCGAGAAACGCCCGGTGGCGGCTTTCGAATCAAAGACCAGAAGCCGCTCGAATGATCTGGAGCCTTTGTCGGATATATATATGAGAGAATTGTCGGCATGAGAGACAGAATGTAAAAAGATAGTGTGAATAATAGAATAGTCCGAGAAAGCTAGTGCAAATATAGTAAAGTTAAGTTGTAATTTATATCATTTCGAGTGTAAATAAAGTTAATTTAATAACTCTAAATTAGTCTCACTTATCTGCAAACCTACATACGCAACAGTACTTATCCTAATAGGTACCTACGTATATTGTTTGCTTGTACTTGTACTTATTCAGAAATCTCAAAACATCACGGCGGAAATATACATATGTATTTTACTTTACCACTGCTGTAAATCGAAAACCGTAACTCTTTTGGAAAAAAAATTCTGTCTGTTTGCTCACGGACATCTCCAAATTTCTTGAACGGATGTTTATGCGGTTTTCACAGGTAGCCAGAGCTCTGCTTGGAGAAGAGATTTAACTTAATTTATCCTCATTTGAAGATATAAAGATGGAACGCGGACGAAGTCGTATTCAATAGCTAGTTAGGAAGTTAGGAATATACCTCGTAAGGAATAGTAAAAGATCAATTCTCCATATGGGAAAATCATAGACATAACCTTGTTGATTTATTATGTTCATTGGTAAAATAGGATTTTTAGATACGTCAATTATTCAATTCCGTTCACTAAGGAGTCCAATGATTGCCTATAATTAACACAACCTAAAAAAGAAAGTGAAAACATGTTTTATGTGAATAAAAGTTATTTTCCACTTCTTTAATGAAATATCTAATTGAACTTGAAGGAATGCCTTATATAATTCTACAGAAACTTGTGTACCAATGTTTAAAACATTTTCTTTTTCCATTCACAATCAACTGTTCCTAAAATACGTTGTGAGTACACTTTCACTAATTATTAATTGTATTTTCCAAGAAAATATTTTTATGGAAACTTACCTTATACTTATCATAGGAAACTCTCATAATCTTCAACGTCTCATTTTTAGAGAACAGGTCTAGTTCTACTTCTGCTGTAATATTTTCCAATAATAACCTATAAAAACAGAACATTTGAATCTAATTTTTTCTGACTTCCAAATTAACGGTTATTGACGACATCCAATAATAGCCGAACTTTAACATACTTACGAATAATTTCCCTTAGTATTAATAGTATAATTCAACCTCGGCATTTTACTATCAATCAAAAAGTCCATATTGATTTGCAGCTGTTTTAAATAATATTTAAAACCTGTTAAAATATAGTTCTCATACCAGTTGAGATCTAATGAGAAAAATTTTAAGCCTGATTCCTCGACACGGGCAAGACGAATGGCTGCTCTATCAATAAAAAAGATAAATTAAATTCACTACTGGATGGACTATTTATATGTCTTAGCTTATTCCTTAGTAGTAGCTCACTACTAATACCCAAGAATTTACCATTTCGATAAAACTTCAGCAGGTTGTTCTTGACGCTTTATACAGGTTGTTTCATTAGGAAACGGAAAAACGTCATCGGTGGACAAGTTTTATAACCGAGATATAGGTAATTTTATCAATATTGCTCATTTCTTTGTGAGGTCATGCAAGCCACCCAGTATATTTCTTATATATTTAATTCCTCAAAAAGCACCCTGTTTTTTCGACTTTCCAAAATACACTTACCTACATTTTTGAAGATGATACAAAAAGCTACAAAAAGCTGAATTTTAATTTTAAAAGCTTTCGGCATTTGTATGCTTATAGAACACGCTAATGTCCATTTACTTCCTACTACAATCATTTATTGATTTATTTGTTATAAGTTTCCATACGGTCAATATCACATTTATGGTTTTGGTGATAAAAAATGGACTGACTGCAAGAAAAAAGTTTTAATGTTAGTTTCCTGGTTGAATAAATACATGGAAGGTTTCCAACAATAAAAACTGAACAAAACTGCTTCAACAATGATATTGTAACGAAGTTTGGTTGTGTCCAGGTGATGTGAGTGTGCGGCAGGCTGCTATTGGTCAGCGATGCATGCCCGGGTAAAGATGATATCCCGAAGCATCTAGTAAGTTCGCGTTAATTCACGTGACGTTGGAAGATATCTGTTGAAGATTTGAGAACGAGGTGCTCGCCTATATATTGGAGAGGAGTGCTGCAATGTCAGTCTGGCCGGGGTAGTCAGCCCGGTCAGTTGAGGCAAATAGTCGGTTAGTCAGTCCGGGGCAGCCAAGTTAGTCCGGGGCAGTCAGCCCGGTACGGTGGAGACCGGGGGTACGGTGCTGTTCGGTGGGTCCTTAGTATGTGGTCATAAATAAATAACGCTCGGTTGTAAATAGTAAACATACATTGTACGTAGTAGTCGATAGTGTAAGATATATAAATAGTTCAGTGTAGTGAATATAAACAGACTGTGATATTAATAATCCCCAGTCAGTTTTATATGTCCGTTACAATATATATGTCCTTTACATATTTGAAAAGAGCAGAAAAACAGAAACCAACTCTGCAATTTTATTAAATTCGAAGGTACATAGGTTTTTCGAGGACCAATAAATAAGTTTAAATTTGGTTAATTCAGACCTAGATTCTTCAAGTGACTGATAGCCAAGTCCTTTGGGTAAAAGTAAGAAAACGTGTTAATCATTTATAAAAGAAATACACTGAGTGGCTTGTAAATTGATCTTACACAGAAAAGAGCAATATTGATAGAACACTCTATATCTCGTTTATAAAGCCTGTCGGACTCAACAGATTTAGTATACTTATTCAGAACATCCACCGTTGACGGTTTCTGTTTCCCTACCTACCGTCGGCGTATATAGAAATAAAACAGAAATTACCACTCCAGTGCCAGATTTACCCCTTAATATGCGAACTTTGTTCGCGTAACAAGTGTTGATAGAGATAAATTATGATTACCCTTGTTTTGTTTTTATGTTGATAAAAGAATCTACGGCTGTAATAAAAAACAGCATTCAGAAAGTAGAAGACAGAACTTTGTGAATAATGTGAAAGATAACTAGAGCTTGACAAAGTTCTGAAGAATAATTATTATTCGATCTTAAAATTTTACTGTTATGAAAGACAGATGAATTCAATGCACGTGTGATTCAAACACATCAAAATGATGTTGCTATAACAATGTAAGTGATAGTAAAGCTAAAGTCAATTTAAAATCAAGTGATAAATAATGAATTAATTTTTATGTAACCTTTAACTAAATTGATAACTTAATTAACTAAGATTGCAGATACTTATCTTGGAAATATACTTACTCAAAGAACGGCTTAAAAGGAAGATCAATTGCTAATTCATCTATGCTGAATGGTTCTGGTATCAGCATCCTCATTTGCTCGATATACATCTTCGCTAGATCCGATACATGTTCTTCTTCTGATTCTAAATAAATGAGAATAAGTATGATGCAGTAGATCTATTTTAGGCCTTATTAGAACGAACTGGTCAAGTCCTACTACTAAGCGATAAATATTTTGAATTTTATAATCCGTTTTAATGAGAAACTACTCAATCTCTAGATTTGAAATGAATTACAATACTATATAGAGCCTACATTAGTTGTTCCTATAAAGGGAGTTTTGAAATCAATGGACTATTAGATGTTTATGAAGATCTACAAGAGATACAAATTTTGGTTGTAATCTGTCAACTACTTACGATCTATTGAATCAAAATATTCAGATTATTACAGTTTTGACACGTCTAACCGTATTTGGTATCTACGTCATTATTTTAAAAGACATTCTCATATTTTATTTTTATGATAGAACATTCAATTTGAAGTTACTTTTTTAATAATTCCCTATTGGAATGGCGGCGGTGTTCCTGATTAGATTAGAGAGAATAGATAACTGTATATAACCTAACCTAACCTATACAGCGCTGTATTAAAATTTGAAGCTACTAGCGACAAAAATGTCAGTGTGATTAATAGGAAAAAACGCGATCTGGTCGGTTGTAGCGATAGTTCGTAAAATTACCGCATATATCGCATGCTAATTTAATACTCTCAATACCCATATCACGCCATTCTCAAGACATAATGATTAAAGTATTTTTTTTTTCGAGAGACCAAGCAACGGTACAAAATTATTTGTAAATCTATTTACAATGGTATGAGTAGAAATTTAATGGAAATCTTATACAAAAGGGTTATGTTAACAGGTATTATGTATGAATTGCATTATTTATAACGCAGGGTCAGGTTGTAGGTACAAAAATATGCCTATGAGAGTGGTTATAAAATGTAACCAGAAGTTGATAAATAATTGGAGTTGAATATTCCTTATTTTTTGATTCATGATACATGAAAGCATAATTTTAATAAATAAAAAATATTATTTGTAAGGTTCTTAGTTGTTTTGAAATTGGAATAAATTATAGATAATGGAGAATAATATTTATCCTTAAGTTATTATGAATCTTTTAATTATACACACCATAATTTTTGGAATGGAACATTAAGAGAGTTCAGTAGAAGTTATTCTAATCTGGCAAGAATGAACGCTGGAAGTTTAAGAGAATCAACTCTTTCTGTATTTCTCATCTTTGAGAGTTTTCGTACTCAAAAAAACCAAACACACCAAATGATCGGGGATGAGGGTAATGAAATTTTGGATATGTTCATGCCAATCCTTTCTCATCCGAGTAATAAATGAGTAAATAAATAACGGTTCGTAAACTTGTATGAGTGCATCTTATGATTATGAAGAATCCTTTGAACAGAAGCATGCTCCAAGCGTAGTGGAAGCCTGAGGATCACCATGGAAATAGGCCAAAACATTTATAAGGTTGTCTTCATCTTAAGTTATAGGCTTCGGTAAATGTCGTTCTGTTTTCAATTTGATCCATAATTAATGAAATTATTTTGTTATCGTACAGGATTCCTCTCCTTCATTGGTTGTAAATCAGTGAATTTTTTGCACGTTCTTGTATAATTCCCTCACATTTTCTATATCGAATAAACAATTTCTCCTTCCTAATAATGTACTAATTTTCAAATTTTCATAATGTCATGTACTATCAAGACATGTAATAGCCACATTAGAGGGATATGAGAAAAGTAATTAATTTTTTTCTCTATCATGTTCTACATGATAATGATAAACTACACACATAATTGCAGCTTCCTAGGAATCCAAACCGTTAGAGATAGGTATAGGTGAGTATAAGGCAAAAATAATCAGAAAGTAATGACAAACTCAAAAATGCGGTAATATACAGTATGTCCCATTAAAAAAACAAAGATTCTGGTACTTTCGGGTATAAGCAGCATAGCTGATTTTTTAGATCGATAGATCAAGAGCAATTACTTGAGTAACCAAATTTTCAGAATGATCCTACTTCCCGTTCTCCGTAACCGTCTAAGTTACCATCGGCCGTAACCTACCCTGTATAATAGTTATGCATTTTTATGTTTAACTTTAAATACATATTTCTAAAATATTGAATATGTCGTTATGAAAAAAAGGAAGGTCAATTACGAAGAAAGTACTAGAGAATTGAAAATAGATACAAAAATGACAATTTCGACAGTAACGTAGAATTGGGGCATAGTATCCAGAAATTTTAAAGAGAAATAGTTTCGGCAAATATGTTGAAATAACTGGGAACACATCATTTCATAAAACACTGTGTAAGTCAGCAATGATTCATATTTTTTCAATTAAAACTTTTCCAATGATTAATGAAAGACGCTCTATATCCTCCGACTTACGCTGATACGGAGACGTACATAATGAACTGAAATCTCATTGAAATGTTTGTAATGAACTGCCATGTGGAAGATTTGAATTGACTTACAGTCTTTCAACTCCATAGGATTAAGTTAAAAATTTAAAAATAACGACAAAACCTTATTATCTCTAAGAACTGAAAATCAAAATTGGTTCATCCGTTCGGAAGTAACGCTGCATCAAACAGATAAACACATTAAACTTAAAAAACGAGCAAAGAACACTCTCGACCAAATCACCCTTCAAGCAAAAACATTAAATCAAAATTGGTTCATCCGTTTGGGAGCGACATTGCTTCAAACAGACAGACAGATAAACACGTTCAACTCTATCAAAAGAAAACTAGCTAAAAACATTCTCGGCCAATTCAGATTTTAATAAAAAAAATGTTGGTTCATCTTTTTGGGAGCTATGAGGACACAGACATATAGACAGATACATACGTTAATCTTGATGAAAGTAAAACTAGGTAAGATTGCTCTCAAGCAAGTCACCTTTCAAACAAAAAAGAAACGAAATATAAAATGGTTCATCCGTTTGGGAGCTAAGATGAGAAAGACGTACCCACAGATACACACATCTGTTTGCGTATTAAGATATCTCATGTTCAAATGGAGTTATAAACATCTAATGCTTTCAAGGAACACTGGAAACAGTAAATATGATAAATTAGATTCTGCAATAATTCCCTGGAAATCCATTTCACCATCTTTATAGATACTTTATAAGACTGATTTATAACTTTCTTTGAGCAAGATGAAATCTTGTTTAAGTTTTAAGACGGTTTTAGTCACCAAACACTGTAGGCTAATCTTTGCTATAAAGGTAGTTACTAAAATTTGCAGTTTGCAGCTAAACAGTTCTAAAACATGTGCTAGGTATGAGTATTATTAGAGCACTGTATAGATGAGTATTATCGCCCGCCATTGTGTGTCCTGGCTGTCATTGTCACGTCAGTGGTAAAAGTTATGTTATAAACGTGAAGATACGTGAACAAGAAATTGTTCATCATATTTAGTTGTTTCATTGTTATATTTATTACAAAAAAATCATTTCGGACTGTTGAGTCGTGTTCAATATATATTAGAATATTTATTTTAAAGTGAAACTTTTATTACATCGTCTCAAACTTTTTCGTTCATGTGTTGCATGTCTCGTGAAGGTCGGCCGCGGTATAGGGATTAAGTTGAAAGGCGCTCGTCAGAGCAGCCCTGGCCAATGTGGTGGCGCCTATAGTTCGCAGCAGCTGAACGTGTAGTGTATAGACTATTACTCATTTGTGCCAGTGATCCACGATATTTTGTTTGTTTTTGTTAGTGTTTAATGTAAATGTTGTTTGTCAGTATTTAATGTAAATGTTGTTATTGTTTATTGAAGTGAAACTTTTATTTGCTTTTGGTAAACAACGGCACAGCTAGTGAGTCCAAAAAACTGATCAAGGAGGAAAAAGCAAAGAATAGTGCAAAATGAATGACAATGAATTAATTTTACGCCGTAAAAAACAGAACGCCGACAGAGCACGTGCTTATAGAAAAAGGAAAAAAGATCTTGGTGAGGAAACATAGTTTTTATATCGAATTTATTAGAATTGTTGGAACTTTTTGCTGGTGCATGTTGTTGTTTATGGGTTTATGTCAATTTTGAGTGCTTGAATTAATTATTTAACTTATTTCGTATGAATATTAAATTGAGTATTTGTTTATTTATATTCGGTACATTCAATACAGGGTGTCCCACGGTCATGGCCTATTAGAAATTTCTGGAGAATGACAAAAGCTATCGATCTGAAAATTTTATGGCTTCTATTAGACATTTTAAACTATCTTTGGAAAATATTTTCATAAAAAAATCACTTCCGGTTTTGCCGGAAGTAATAACAACTTTGTTATTTCAAATGGGATACCTCATATGTTGATACATTTTTGAATTCTACACAAAATTTTGAGTAAAATGGATATACCTTTCCCTATACTTAAAGGTAATAGTTTTAGAGTTATTTAATTTTATTCGTTAAAAATCGACAAATGCGAGTTGATCGAAAATATATCATAACTTTTTTGTTATTTGCTTGATAAACATGGAGTTTGAATTTTTGGAATCTCTGCACATTGTTTTAAAGATTTCATTATGATTTTTCTTAATTTCCTGAGAAATTATTAGAGAAAAATCGATGTAAAGATGACTTAATTTCTAATGTTAATAACTTTCTTATTTCAAATAGAACACCCTGTATTTTGTTGCACTAGCGTATTCAAAATTAAAATACCTTTCTATTGATGTAACCACTTCCATATCTAAAGCTGTCTCATTCATAGTTTTTTTATTGAAATTAATCACAATCATGAATCAAGAATACACAAATGCCGATCTGCTCAACCTTTTTGCAATTTATGGAGAGTGGAATAGGATTGTCACGAGAACATGCAGGACGTTTAACGCCCGAAATCCGAATTTGCCGCCGATGACTGCAAGGAAATTTTGCCGGATTCAAGATAATTTTGTTCAATATGGCCAATAAAATGCTCCATAAAATCGTATTCTTCCGATTTCCGCTGATGAAGCAATGCAATTAAATCTGATATCTTAAAAGTTATCGAACAATTTCAGATTTTTTCAAAAATTATTTTAATTATCTTAACTTTGGCATGCTACAGTATGTATTAAAAAACGAAAGAATACTAAAACAATAACAAATTTAATAATCTACACAAAAAATATTAATCAATAACCTATTCAAAAAAACATAACAATACTTTAAATAAAAATTTACAAGTGTTCAAAGTGCCCCCCATTTACTTCTGAGCATGCAATAAGTCTTGATTCCACACTAGATGTTGCATTTCTTATTTCTGCAGGGTCTAGATCTGCAAAAGCATTTTGTACCCGATTTCTCAGGTCTTCTGTCGATTGCACTGGAGGACGGTTATTATAAACTTTTTCTCTTATGACCCCCCACAAATAAAAATCTAGGGGCGTTAGATCTGGTGCCCAATTCCAGGGACCCAAGCGCCGAAGCCACCTGTCCTCAAACATTTCATAAAGTTCTTCGGTAACTTCATGGCTGCAATGAGCTGGTGCTCCGTCAAGCTGATACCAGCAGCTTATGGCTTCGTTAATTGGCAAGTCATCTACAAAGTCTGTAACGATGGTGCGCAATATTTCAAGATATTTTTCGCTGTCCAGCACTTCTTCGTAAATATAAAACTTAAGTGCGTTGTCTTTTATAAGAGCAAAAACGTTGAAACTGAATTTAACTTGAAACTTTTGTTCTTTCGTCAAATGTGGGTTTGCGTCTGCCCAGAAATGATTACTTTTTGAATTAAAGATTCCTTCTCGCGAAAATTTGGCTTCATCTGTCCAAATTATTTTTTTCATAGTTTTCGTCTTCTTGGTTTTTTAGAAGAAACATTTCGCAAAATTCTACTCTTCTAGGACCATCTTGGGGGTGTAGATGTTGAACTTGTATGATCTTAAAGTCATGCATGTTGTGCTGTTTTAAAATTCTTTGAATTGACGATCTTGCAACACGTAAGTCGTGTTCAGCGCTTCGAATCAACGCTTGAGGGTTTCCGTAAAAGTAAGCCAATACGGTAATTTGTGTTGCTTCATCAGCGGAAATCGGAAGAATACGATTTTATGGAGCATTTTATTGGCCATATTGAACAAAATTATCTTGAATCCGGCAAAATTTCCTTGCAGTCATCGGCGGCAAATTCGGATTTCGGGCGTTAAACGTCTTGCATGTTCTCGTGACAATCATATTGCACTCTCCATAAATTGCAAAAAGGTTGAGCAGATCGGCATTTGTGTATTCTTGATTCATGATTGTGATTAATTTCAATAAAAAAACTATGAATGAGACAATTTCTAATCTTACACTTTGACACTGATATAAATAAGTGGTAACTATGGTTACCGTTTTGATGCGTTCCAAAGTTAAGGTAATACAAAATAATTGTTGAAAAATCGGAAATTGTTGAATAACTTTTAATCTATCAGCTTTAGATATGGAAGTGGTTACATCAATAGAAATGTATTTTAATTTTGAATATGCTAGTGCAACAAAATACAGGGTGTTCTATTTGAAGTAAGAAAGTTATTAACGTTAGAAATTAAGTCATCTTTACATCGATTTTTCTCTAATAATTTCTCAGGAAATTAAGAAAAATCATAATGAAGTCTTTAAAATAATGTGCAGAGATTCCAAAAATTCAAACTCCATGTTTATCAAGCAAATAACAAAAAAGTTATGATATATTTTCGATCAACTCGCATTTGTCGATTTTTAACGAATAAAATTAAATAACTCTAAAACTATTAACTTTAAGTATAGGGAAAGGTATATCCATTTTACTCAAAATTTTGTGTAGAATTCAAAAATGTATCAAAATATGAGGTATCCCATTTGAAATAACAAAGTTGTTATTACTTCCGGCAAAACCGGAAGTTAATTTTATATGAAAATATTTTCCAAAGATAGTTTGAAATGTATAATAGAAGACATAAAATTTTCATATCGATAGCTTTTGTCATTCTCCAGAAATTTCTAATAGGCCATGACCGTGGGACACCCTATATATTTAATTTTATTTAACAGATGCCATGCCCAGTACTAGTACCGTTCAAAGTGGTGAGCCTGTATCTGAAAATATTGTTACAACAAAACTTTTACATCAAAAGCAACTAAATGCCGAACGATGCCGCAGGTATCGTCAAAAATGCAAGCGGCTAAAATCGGGTGCCAATTTTAACCGAGGCACTAGTGACAGCAATTCAAGTACAAGTCGAGATACAAGTACAAGTCGAGAATTAATTGTTAATCCAGAGGAATTTCAAAACTCACATCACCCACAACTATTTTTCAACCATGAATCGTCGCCGCAGGCTCCTGAAAATACAACTGGCAATGCAAACACCACTACACCTGCGGGCGCACGCTGTCGTCGGTACAGACGAAGACTCAACGCACGAAGAACTCACGCAGAAGAAAATCCTTCATCGATCTATACATTATATATGAGACATAACGGAGCTCACAATCTTTTTAAAAATTTATTTGAGGATAATCCATTTGGTTTTGCGTGCACTGTTTGTGATAGATTATGGTTCAAAAATGATTTGAAATCTCCACCTTTATCGTGCAGTGCAATCTTAGAACAAATATGCCCAACTGCCTCATTGCAAGACATTCTTGTGTGTGCGACCTGTAAAACCTCGTTAACTGCTGGAAAATTACTAAATTTGTGTACAATGGATTTAAGTATCCGCCTGAGCCTAATCTCCCTGAATTAGATTTAGTGTCCGAGCGATTAATATCACCGAGATTACCCTTTATGCAAATTCGATGGCTAAGATACAAGGGCAATATGGAATCGCTGGACAAGTAATCAATGTGCCCGTTGACGTTGATAACATGGTCCAAACTCTGCCTCGAAATATAGATGATGATTATTGTATAGATGTACACATAAAAAACGTTTAATGCACAAATCTAGTTATTCGCATGGATTAGTGAAAAAGGGGATCGTTAAAGACTGGCTCAGTTATCTTGTAGCTACTCCGCTTTATAATCATTATGGCATTAAAATTAGTCAGAATTTCTTGGGAGAGTTAACCGATGAAAGTGAAAATCCAGTTGTTGTTCTAGACTATATCGCTGAACCAATTGAAATTGAAGACAGTCTAGTTGCTGAACAGCATACTCTCTTATGGTCGGAGGATAAATATTTATAAATTGCACCGGAAGAGAACAAAAGACCTATAAGCTTTCTGTTTGATTCACATGCAGAATAATTGTCTTTCCCAGCAATTTACTATGGACAATTTCGGAAATTCAAAGATGGTGTTAATTGTAAAGCATATTCGGTTGCAACAAGCGAATTACGGCGCTCTGATCGACGAGGAGTTACTCCTCGCCACTTGCTCTACTTAGCCATGAAGATTATACGACTTCGAGTGAGTGAAAACATCAGTATTGCTTTTAAACATATAGGACAAGGCATAAACATAACAAAAGACCAGATATTATCCTCTGAATATCTTAATGGCTGTATGGAATCAAATTTGGCTTTTCTTAAATCGATACCGAATTCAGTACAATATTGGCAAAGTCGAAAGAAAGACCTCTTTGCAATGATCCGGCAACTTGGTAATCCAACAGTATTTTTGACGATAACTGCCAATAAAATATCATGGAAATGGCTTTTGAAAACATTGCATAAATTGAATTGTGGAGTATGTAAACAAATCGAATCGAGGCACTAGTAATCTTCAGCGGGAACTATACTGGATCTTTTGGAAGAAAATCAAAATTTAGATTTAGTTGAAATGACAAGACATATGAGTGTTAATATTTTAAATACAATAGAAATATCCAGCCAAGAAGCACCATGGTTTCTTCTAAGGGAACCAATGTCTAAATCAACGCTTAAGGTTGAATTCATACCTACGATATGGCCTCAGCAACGTCATCGTATTCGAAAAACAGAGAAAGAATTAGAAAGACTTTCTGTTAACGATACCAATATTTGGAAAGAAAATTGTTTCGAAAAATATGAAAATCGACCTGCAGAATTAGAAGATATTTCGTTGATTCAATTTGTTGCTTGGTATGCAGTCAAATCTGGACAAAACCCGTCGGAACCTGAAATTACAGACGAAAATTCGAATTCAGAAGATGAAGTAGACATTGAAGAAGTGTTAGCATCAGACAAAATCATTAATCAACAAAGTAATAAAGTATATTACCGTCGGAAAACTCCAAGGATCGTACGCTATCGACATTACGATATGGCAAATCAAATGTTAGACTACAAACGTGAAATGGTTACTTTGTACATTCCATTTCGTAATGAAGAAAGGGACATTTTGGCTGAAATGCGATTCAATCAAATTTATGAAGAAAACGAACAACTGATTTTAGCTCGTCGTGAAGAGTTCGAAGCAAATTTAGATATTGACAAAATTATTGAAGCATACAGAAAATTATATCACCCTGATGAAGATGAGGAAGACCTTGAAATTTTGCCGCTTATACAACATGATACAAATCCATTTATTGAATTTTACAACAATCCAGACTCAGGTACTGTTTTTATTAGCATTATAAATACTAACATAATGATTTTTGTTTCAGGATTCAATGAAGATCTTTTTGTGGCGAGCATGCATTTACTTGGACCCATTGCTCAGACGAAAAATGTGATGGATAATACGGTGTTTTATGAGCTAATGCAACGAGCAAACACTCGTCAAATATATTTTCTCAATCATATGATTAATCATCTGCATACGCCCAATCGTCCACCAATGCAAGTATTTTTAACTGGGCCTGCCGGTAGTGGGAAAAGTTATACCGTTTTAATGGCCAAAGAAATCTACAACCGTTTTACAGATAACTATGGATCTCTCAATAAATATATTGTTGCTGCATCAACTGGTAAAGCTGCAGTTGCAATCGATGGAACTACAATTCACACAGCATTGAGTATTTTATCTATAGGACTCAGCGCACTCAGCTCTGAAACAGCTAATTTGTGTCGATCACTATTTCGGTACGTAAAATTGATTGGCGCACAAATGCTTACCAAAATAGACGAGAGGTTAAAACAAATCAGAGGCAATCACGACGTGCCGTACGGGGGCTTAGACATTCTAATGATTGGTGACTTGCGACAACTTCCTCATGTACGCGCTACCGCAATTTATAAGCAACCAAAACAAAGTATCGCAGGGCCTATGCTCTGGCGACAACAACAATTTTATCCGTTACATGAAGTAATGCGTCAAGAAGATCGAGTGTTTTCGTCTATTTTAACAAAAATTGGTAGTGGATCACAGTTAAGTTTAGAGGAAATAAATATTATCGAATCAAGAATGTTCACTGAAGATGAAGCTAAACAAATGTGTCCATCAGGAATTCGATTATTTTTTCAAGAAAGTTGAAAATTACAACAATTCGATTCTATCGACGTATGATACAAAACACGAGTCAATTGCTGAGGACATAATAATGAATTGTGATGACCCGGTACTTGCTGAAAAATATTTAGATGCATTTGCAAAAAAACAACCATTGATGCCGGTGGGGTGCCACATAAAATTATTTTTGTTAATGATTTACCGTACATTATAACAAAAAATATTGAAGTTTCAGACGGAATCGCTAACGGTAATGTAGGGAAATTGATACATCTTGAATTTGACGATACTAAATTAATAAGAGTATGGTTACTGTTTCCGGACAAGAACGTGGGGAAAAAACCGACAAAAATTTGCTCATCGCATCAAGGAATTAAATATTAATAGATACTCCGTGCCAATCAAGTTATTATCAACTTCATCGACAATTAACGGTCCTCAACTTAATACTGTAATAAAACGAAAACATTTTCCATTACCAGCTTTCAATGCATCAACGATTCATAAAGAACAAGGAGGAACGTACAGTGAAGTTGTTTATCATTACGAAAAAAGTCATGCTCAAGATTTATCTTACGTAGCTCTTAGCCGCGTCACTGGTTTAAACGGTCTATACATCGTGTCAGAAGATGGCAACAAAAATTTTTGTCACACTGGTTATCGAGTTACTAAACAAACACAAGACTTGAGAATAGGTATAATTAGAGCGACTTTCGTTGAATCCACTGATTACTATCACCGATGAAATCTCGAATTTCATTATGAGTCGACGGGGTTTTTCGATGATGTCATTCAATGTACAAAGCTTACGAACTCACTCGAAAGATATTTCTGCAAGTCTGATATAATCAATCAACACTCTTGTTTTATGTGAAACTAGTTTGAGAAATAATGAGCAAATAAATATTCCCAATTTTCATTGCGTGAGTAGGCAGAAACATAGTACTTCTCGATATAGTAGAGTAGCGATACTAAAAAACAATGATAATTCATTGAGGGTTCATTCAGAAATGCAAGCATACATCAATAACATGAGTGTGTCAAGCAACTGCTTTCGTAAATGCTGTGGGAGATTTTTGTGCAGCTATTTGTCAACTTGATGGGAACAGAAAACTCGTAATTGCGTCAATATATATTAAAGTAAATAAAAAATAGATGATGTAATGGATTTTCGAGGTTTTCATTTAGCTCCATTTACTACGTCATCGGCACAAATGTTCCGTTCTCGAGAAATATATTCACGAATGTCTGTTATTTTGTCTGGTGATTTTAATACAGACTTCAAGAAAGAAGAATCTGCTCCACTCATTGAATACTTGAGAGAAGTATTTAATCTTGAAATGATAAATGTTATCATTTATAAATATACCCACCATGAGATATGGTACAACGATCGATGCAGTTTTTACTCGATACATTGAAAAAATCGAATGGAAGTCACTGTTCACGTATTTTAGTTACCATAAAATATTGGTTACATTTATAAACTGTGAAACTCATAATGAATATGGAATTGATAATAGAATGATTGAAAATAATTGAAAAACGGATCAAAATGACTCAACGATAATAAAATATTGTTTTCAGTTTTTTAATATGTGTATATAATCTAAATAATTGTTAAGTATTATGTATGTCGTACTCTCCCTGATTAAAAATATTGATTGAAAAGTATTGGAAATCAGTCACCCCATGTAAACTGTATGTCTATTTATACATGGAAAATAATTGTATTGTAAGTATTCTAAAGTATTCAATTTTCATCATTCTTAATCCTTTTCAATCAATATTTTTAACCAGGGCTAAGACACAGAGTTCAATAAAAATATTAGTTGGAGACTTAGTCTACTTTTATTATTTCCCATTATCATTCCAATTTTCCAAGTATAAAATTAAGATTGATAAAGCGATTTTTATACCCTTAATGGAATATTATTCCAAAACTTTTTAGTTAAATGTCTATAATGTGAAAAAAGTTTCACTTTTACCGTGGTTTCATAAAACCACACAATCCTTTTTTTGGCTTACAGCCGCGCGAACGCGGCATTTGTGGTTTGAGTATATGAAGAGGCTTTCGTCAATTCAAGAAGTCTTTCAACGAGGTAGGTATTCTCTATCTTTTAACTCATGATTTAAGTTTGGAGGTTGGAGGACTTTCAAAAGCACATTAAGGAAAATATACATCTGCTACCTATATACTTATACTTGGTAAGCAGACAAATGCAAATAGAACTAATAATGAAACCAGCGGATCGAACAATTTAGCTTTTGAAGTAATTGAAAGAACGACATTTAAAATGAGTCAAATCCAGAAACGAAGCAGGTGACATTTCATGATTAACAACATCAAATACAAGTCACCTTTCAAACAAAAAAGAAGCGAAATATAAAATGGTTAATCCATTTGGGAGCTAAGATGACAAAGACATACCCACAGATACACACATCTGTTTGCGCTTTAAGATATATCATGTTCAAATGGAGTTATAAACCTATAATACTTTCAAGAAACACTGGAAAGAGTAAATATGTTAAATTGGATTGTCCAATAATTCCGTGGATATTCTAAATTTTCAGATTTCATAAATTTTTGAGTTGAAGTATCGGAAATCTTGTTTAAGTTTTAAAACGGTTTTATTCACTTATATGGAGATGTGAAATGTGATGTTTCAGAGGTCACCAAACACTGTAGGCTAATCTTTGCAATAAAGGTAGTTACTAATATTTGCAGCTAAACAGGTTTAAAACATGTGCTAGGTATAAGTAGTATTGGTTCCGTATATTTATATTGAGGTTAAGCAGCGTAAATAGAGTGTCTGTTGGAGTAATCATGAAAAAATAAATAATTACATTCTCTTAAATAAAGAAGAATAATATTATAACTAGATTAATACTCGGCTTCGCTCGGGTGCAGTGTGACTCATAATACACAATCATTTACAAAATGTAGGGAGATATTTTTGTAGTTATTGGTTTTCAAGGAATATTAGCCAAGGCATAGATTCATTATATTTAATAATTATAATACATTAAAACTGCAAAAGTTTTTACATAAATATTTTTTATTTAAATCAGATTTCAAAAGAAACTAACATAAATTAACAAAATAAAGAGCTTTCAAGGTTTAAGCTCTGTACACCTCTCTGTTTTAAACACTCAGTATTGGAGAATTGACGTCAAAGTCTATTGACATTAGGGAGATTTTAAGCCACCTATTTGAACAGCAATATACTTTATCAGTTATAAATCACATGCGCAATAGTGCTGTAATAAGGGAAAACGTTATTAACTGATTATTTTGCGTTATTAAAGTTGAAATAACGTTCCCTTAATTAAGGAAATTGATTTTGCGATGATGCCACCTGTAGAAAATTTATATTTAATTTTCATCGTTATCTCCAAAGTCTATGATAAATACATGTAAAATTAAGAAGATTTGAGTAAATCTGTAGTTTTCACCTTTTCTACCAATGTTTTAAAAAAATATGAAATGAAAACATTTTATAAAATTAAATGCTATGACAACATCGGATATGGCTACCGTCCATCACAGCTAACCTATGTTTTGTAGTATTTGTCTAAGAGTGCGCTCGAGAACACAACTGTAATCAAATTGTAGCAATAAAGTGAAGTAAACACAGCAAGCGGTTTTTTATTAAACTTTGTCGTTGGCAGCATTTGATGCAAATTTGTTTCCGACCGACAAGCTGTCAATTTGCTGTCAATCGTAATCCGTGAATGAAGGAACGATGACTGAAATTATTCAAGATATAAATAACAATTAAACTGTTAGTTACAGGGAAATTGATCTGGCAATTAAGGTACTACCTACCTTTGGCGTTAAATACTCAACGTCATAACCAACTTTAAAAAATCAATAGGTATAATTTAACCATTATAAGCTTTATCAAATTCCTCTCTTATCACTTTTATTTTGTAATTTGTCCCGGTACTTTCATCCAACAAGATTAATTCCATTATACCTATTATTTTGAATGAACAAATATTTTAATTGGATCATCTATACATAAACCACAGAGTAAATAGGTTAACATAACTTGGAGGTAGTGTTCTCTGAACATAAACAACAATATGGCTTCTACTACTCTCAAAGCACTTGTTTACACCACCTCCACGGGAAAAGCAAATTTAGCATTTGCTGTAAAGTTAACGCTTATTCAGTATCGTATCTAATAGCAAACTAAACTTGCGTCAGTGAATTTTAGACCACCAATTTTTTGCTGTCAGTAAACGAAGTGTGTTCTCGACCGCACACTATATTGATGTTTTCTTTGGTCTGTTCTGATGTTTGTCTCTGGTATATTGTATATTTTCACTTTCATTTGTTAAAGGGCAAGTTGGTTTTTTGTATATTAGTCACTTGTCACGTAAATAACGGAAGAATGTGATGGCTTTAAAACTCATTTTTGAAATACGTTATAAATGTACTGCATTTACTTTAATAGCGGATAAAGGGATTTAACGTATGATGCTCAAGTTGTAGCTTAAAATCTCCTGATTGAGCTGTTAAACTATGTTTAAAACCATTAGAATTTAACAAAATACTCAACAATCTGAATTTTGCGGATATATGTTATAGGTATATATCGAAATCATTATTTTTTAATGTTTTATTATTCAGGTAAGGTTTCAATCGAGTCTACCGTACCCTTCGACGGAATTATTAATATAGATAAAGAGTGAAAGAAAAGATAACTTGTGCGGGATTCGAACTCACAACTTTTTGACCAGCCTGTGACTTATTGAAGACAACTGTACCTGCTGTTGGGCTACTTCGACAGCCACCTGAATTAACTTAGAAATTCTCTATATGATTCTGTTTTTGACTGACGAACCAAACCATGGAGATATACAATTAAATATGTTTGTTTTATGGATGTCCGCGCCTTATAGAGGATAGAGGACTGTTGACAACTGGTCCTTCCCAAAGAGAAAATTTGAGACGACAAAATCAAAGAAGAGACCATATCCGGCAATTCCGAGTTACACCAGTGATAAAGTCTGAAATACGTGTGTCTTCGCTATGTTGTGGGGCAATTTTTTAAAAAAATATGGTTTTAGAGTTACAGCAATGGTAAAGACTGAAATATGTATATTTCCGCTATGTTTTGAAAGTAGGTATAAGCAACGTATAATCCTTCTTTGGTGAACGGTGAATGATTTTGATGACTAATGTTACTCCCAAAAGTGTGAAATAAATATTTAAAAAAATACCGATTTTATTAGTTGGTGCACTGAAAAATAAAAAATAACATTAATTCTATTGGTGTTGGTATTTTTGAGGTCGAAAGTCTTCAGTCTAACTACATTTGCTCAACTTCAAAATGACCAGTACCATGAAAATTAATGTTTTATATTTTTCAGTGCGCCAACTAATAAAGGCTGTCAATTTTTTTGTAAAGAATATTTATTTTTGCTAATGACAGAACGATGGTTTTCTCGTAGAGATTACATACATATTTGCCAGAATTGATTTTCTGAATTTAAATTCTTTATAACTACATTCATCACAAAGTTTATTTTTCCTGCTACTTAACACTATACTATCCCAATTTTTTTCGCACCCTTTATTTCGCTAACTTTAGAGTTTGGATGGGCAGGGAAGAAATAGGACAAAAAAGTAATCTATAATATTTCATGAGTAGAACCCTAAAAATCACACGTTCACGACAACTGTCAAATCTATTTCAATAGCATATATTAACCATAACCTGATATTTACTTACCAGTTGATGTACCTGATACGAAGATAACCAAAATAAACATAAGCTTCATTTTTAACCAGATATCTAATGGTGGATGAGTTCTGAATAATCAACAAGAATATCAGACAGCAGTAGTTGAATTTTTATTTGAATAAATGAGCTTTGAAAAAAGGTAATTATGAAGGATAATTCTACATATTCTTTTTAATATACATTTTTTATCCATAAAAATTCTTGATAACATTCTTGAGTATTGCAATTATTTAGTATGGGGAAACGAAAATATGTTTTTGTACTATAAATAGTTTTTAATAAAAAGTTATCAAATATCCATTGAACGAAAAGATGTATACCACCATTTAAGATATTTGAGACACCGGTCTAATGATGTTATCAACGTTAAAGTTTTTATTTGCAAAGTTTTCATTAAAGTTTGCTCTCAAGTCAGTTGTCAAGCCCAACTCCTCCGAGTTTTGAATAAAAAAATTATTATTCACACAGTTCTAGTTTAAATACAAGAAGATAATATAATTTATTGACACAATACAAAGTAGAGAGTAAGGTTCCGATTTCATGCAATAGAAGAGAAAATATAAGCGTATAATTTGACCAAGTTCATGAGGAGCAATGGATTTGGCAGAACATATCAAGCCATATCAACAACAGATACGCCAAATGAGTGCTATCACCGACGTGGTTTATCACATAATAATGGACAAGGAGTCAGGACACGACGCCTGGGAAGCACTTGAGCAACAATTTGAGGTCACATCCAGGGATCAGTATTTCAAGATTTGTACAGAATTTTTCATTGCACAAATGTTCCAACAAGCGAATCAGAAGAATTAATGAAAGATAAACTAGAACACGGTCACTACGATAAAACACAACTACAATATTTAAAAAACAAAATTTTAAACCAAATCTCTTCTCTCTCAATAAAGAAAGCTATCAAATGCCTGATGGTTGAGGCGCAAAATTAAAGGCATTAAAGGCAATTATATACATTTTAATATAGTTTATTTATTAATCAAAATATATACCTGGCTGCGCAAGCGCGGTACAAAATATAACCACATTTAAATTGACGTAATAATTATTAATATACATTTATACTATTTTTATTAAACATAACATTTACATTATTTATATTGACATTTCAATGCACTTAATCCTCGACATTATTTTCAGTATTTGTCTCAATATTATCGTTAATTACAACAATACGTAAGTTAAGGGTACAATAGGCCTATGGTAACTAAAATAAGAAATAAAAATGTATGATTCAAATTTAAGTAAATATCTTGAAAAAATTGCATCGATAGTTGTTTTATATTTTGTTATACTGAAATTTCGATCATTGGACATAGTCAAACACAATGTTTCATGGTTCTTGTTCTTTGTTATTGCACTCGGAGCAGGTCAAAACTGTTTAGGCAGTATGCTCTTTGCAAACAGGCTTCAAACATGCATGAAATCGTTGCGGGGTAAATCAATTTTTCATCTTCGGACAAAAGAAACATCTAGGCTTTGCATCATTTGATGGTTCCACGGCTTCACAAGTCGTCTTTCCATATCCCGAAACATTTCTAATTTCATAAAAATCTGTTTGTGTGTTATGTTTCATGCTTCCAGTAAGTCTAATTTTTTCGAGTTTCTTATTGGTGCAATCCATAATATGCTGAAGGATTTCATCAGTGATAGAAGCTTCCAGGAATGCAACACTGTATTAGCTTCTTTGGCAACGCACTTTACACCTGGCAGCTGTGTAACTATATTTTGGCGTATGGTTTTTTTCAACTGGTTTTTGTCTTTGTGCACTATCCACTTTGCCAATATAATAAGGACCTCTGTCAGTATTTTCCAACTCCACAAGTTTTGGTTTCTTAGATGCAGAGAGTTGTACAATATCTTCATGTGCTTTGTCATATGAAGAAGTGGATTGTGAGGAATCTGTGTCCGATTGATTGATTTCATTTTGTTGCAGATTGTCTTTTTCCTCTATACTCCAAGAATAAGAAATATCACTTGAAATAAGAGTCCATTTTTATTCTCATTCCCACACAAAACGATACGAAATGAAGTTATATTGGATTTCTTCCAACAAAAGCACAGCTGCGTCATCGGTACCGCGTTAGATTCTTACTACCATCTCGAAATGAACGAATATAGAGCTTTTCCACCGACGTCACAAATATGGCCGCAAACAGCTGTTCTGGAGGTCAACAAAGCCACTTTGCCATAAAACGCCATTGTAAGTTTTGTTAGTTTTCAAGAAAATTTTGAAGATTTTACTGCTGTATATTTATAACAAAACCTTAAAATTGTTAGTTCAAGTAATCCTGAAGGTAAGCATTTAAAATTTGAGTAGAAATAATTAAGATTAAGCATTTTATTTTGCGAATTATAATTTGTTGCATTTACAAAACTTGGTTGCATTTCTATCTTGAAACACTTCTAAAGACAGAATAATCATTTAAATGGCAATTGGCAATATAGATTCTGTTTATAATTAAAAACAGATTTTATTGACAAAATACAATAAAATTATATACCTATAGTAAGATGAGAATACTTTTAAAAAATGTTTCTATTTCAGATGTCTAATGGAAGTAGATACTTTGATAGACTGGATTTTGAAGACAAAAGAAGATATCTTCAGAAAATATGAATATAATAATAATAATAACGCAACGTTAGAGCAAAATTTGTTCGAGCAGCAATTTTCCTCACAAATACGACTGCCCCCAGATTTCTATTCTTTTCAGATGAAAATATGGAGATCGCAAAGCTAATTAAGCTCTAATGTTAACTATCACACCACCTTGATTATATACAAATAAAAATACAATTGCATATTGCATTCGGTTTCGATGAATCCGTGCATTAATCCTAGGAAACAAAAAGGGAATTCTTATATATTTTGTGTACAATGAAAAATAAATATAATATAAATTGAATCTTAGAACTATGTTCCTTCTTTTTTACACTTTCTTTTGCCCTAGTATACCTCTCTCTCCGGCTACTTTATATGAGTAATGGTAACAACTAACTATATTTATTTAAATTGATTGAAATACATAAAACACATTATATATATAATTTCTTATCATTTTGCATATACTGTTATACAGTTATACAACTCCACAAAAATGTGGCAATTGAACATAAAAATAATGTTATTTAAGGGATTGAAACTTCGGTAAGTACCTACATTTAAAGTAATTACTTACAAACTCTAGTTTTCTCAAACATACAATACTCTAAAACAATTCTATTAGTGTTAAAATACTTTATTATTAACCTGAGTGTTTTGAAACTGTACAAAAATAACTAAAATAAAGTAAAAAGTACGTTTTTAGAATTCAAACTTGCGATTTGTTGCCCTCCAGAACAGCTGATTTTGACAGTATTTCAAATGGCGCTGACGTCACGTGGGAAAGCCTTATTATAGCCAACTAAATAGCTTTCAGATGACGATGATGTGAATTGATGGTAGGGGTGGGGGGCGACTCGAAGGAACAGTGAAAGATGCATAGTTTGCAGGATGTTGAGAAATGAGGCCGGAACAAAAAGTAGTACAAAAAAATAGAAAAACGTTAGGGAAAATCTAACACCCATACTGATCGCGGGTTAAACGGTATAGATGAATGATGTCTGGCAAGTGCTTGGCACAACATCATATTGTCAAGATTGAGGCGGGCACTAAGATCTCGTGATTTTGTTCCCCGTTTTCGACCACATGATTTTGTAAATTTCATCCAAATTCTTATAATGTCGCCATTCTCATCTCTCTCCACATGACAGTGCCATTTGATTATCCATCCGAAACATCTTTGTTATTAGTTATCATGCAAGGTCGGTCAAGAACTAATATCAATTAGTAAGGCAATCCACCAGTATCATCAGTTCTCATTCTATGCAACTTCTGCATAAAGAAATTTTCTTGCTCAACATTATGACAACCAACAAAAACATCGGATGCAATAGATATTATTTTATTCTCTATACTTAGAGTTTAAAACGAAATAGTTGTACTCATTTACCGCTGCGTTTTATAAATATCAGTCTAACTTCCTCGATGACATGCTATTTGAGCTTCTTTTGTGATAAATCTTGATTCCATTACTTGTATTTCTATTTCGATTAAAATATTTTCATCTTCAATTTTCGTTAAGAATCCGACGAACTGCCTATCTTCTTGTCTCATTACTTGCTTCTTTTAATTTTTTTAAAATTTTCGCCAAGTCGCTTAGCCAGTCATTCTCCTATTAATTTGCTTAAAGATTGGTGTGGCCTCCACTGGAAGTAATTATCCTAAATCTCCGATAAGTATAATATCCAATCCGCCAAAAGATTTCGTGAACAAGCCAGTAAATGTTTTAAGCGAAGTATCACCTGTTCCAATAATTCAGGGGAGACCATGCTTACTTCATCAATAATAAGGACTTTAACAAATTTGAATAAAGTTCTATATTGATTAGCTTTTTCAATATTAAGTGGGATTAGCCTGGACAATGATATGCTTAATGCACTATGGACTTTTGAGACACCTATAGCTGTGGCAGATTTTCCTGTTGATGCACACACTATAATTCCTTTTATTACAAAAGTATTTTCAATACCAGCTGATCCAGTTAAATATAGGAGTAATAGTTCTCATATTGGTTCACTTGATGATATCAGGTGGCACATTGTATAAAATAGAATGCTCCTCATTGGCCCGACACATCAGATCATAAAAATCATTATAAATATTATATCAGATCTACATTTTCATCGTATAATGTAATAAATTTCATTTCGTCAAGAATTTCTGCCTCCTCATGACGGAATGGAATGTGCCAAGTTACCATTTTTCTCCTATGTTCGTTGAAATCAGTAGCCATATGATAATTGCGATAGCGTATTACTCTCGGTTCATCTTGTTGGATATATCTTGTCATTTTTGTCGTATTTAGAAGCGAATTGCGCGAGCGAAACATACCTAACCAATTTTCATGAACTTCAGTAGTTATACCAAAGATCCAATATCTTTGGTATAAACTGTGGTATAAAGCAGGTATTCCTCCTGCTAGGTTTTAACTGCTATTTTAAATTCATAATTTATTCACGCGAACAAAAAAATAATATTATCAAATTGTACTGCTGAATGTACCCAAGAAGTTGTTGGGGATTTACTTTTATTTTATAGATGTATTATTTATTGTATTGGCTTTTTGGGATTTACCAGTTTTTATTTCGTTTTTAGGTTTAAGGCTAATAAATAACATTAACTTTTTACTGTAAGTAGAAGTCCATACTCTCAAAGTGGAAAGATACCTATATTAGTTTAAGGGAAGGAAACTCAGTCATGAGTGAACGTACGTAAATAACGTAAACCGATTCAAATTTAGCAACAAAGGAGCTTCAATGGAGTGAGTGTCTGATATTTTTTGTCGCACGACATTTTTACGATGTTTACATTTTTATATCATGTTATTCGCTGTTGCATTTGACAATACAACAGCGGTAAGGTAAATTATTAGCCTTAAAACTAAAAACGAAATAAAAATTGGTATTCTAAGAAAATAATGATAATCCCAAAAAACTGATACAATAAGTAATACCTCCTGTAAAATAAAAATGAATGAACTGTTATTTCAATAAGTGCTCAAAATATTGTCCAAAAGAAAATCGCCCAACAACTTCTTGGGTACGCTCAGCTGTTAAGTACTACTTGATAATATTATTTTTTTGTTCGCGTGAATGCATTATTAATTTAAAGTAGCAGTTAATACTTCGCGACCTAAAGAATGGAAGGTGGGAGGTAGGGGATAGCGTCATAGATAATATAATTATCTATGGATAGCGTGTTGTCTGTTTACGGTGTTAAACACAGAATACTAATAAATAAGAAATGCTATCTCTGTGTAAAATTAAAGAAACACCGTTGACGTTTAAGAGACGCCATTCTTCGGGAACAATGATACCAACTCCTATTTTCGTAATGTAGTTTTATGAGGTGGGAATTTCAAAAGTTTGTTGTTTTTAATTGGCTGGGAATTTAAGGTTATATCCTAAATTGAGGGAAGGGAAGATATGTTTCAGAAATGAAAAGATCAACTTTAGGAAACAATTTATTAAAGGTATATCAATCAATACAAATAACAGATAATACAGTAAAACAAAACTAATACAGTAAAATGACTTGGTACAATAATTAAATTAGAATATTGTTAGTAGGTATATTGTTTATAACTGTATGATAAATTAAAACACTATATTAAAATTTCTACTGTTATGTTATTTACACATGACCATTGTATCTTGTATCGGCACACTGTATACCTTTATATCAAAGGTGAGTACGAAACTAAATTCTAAGAGAACAAAGCCTATTTATGTACCAAGGAGGATGATACTCATAATGCTTAATGATTATTGCTTAAGTAGGTACTTATTAATTATATATTTAATAATAGGCTAGATATGCCATCGATCTGGTCATTGAGGGTATTACCTGAATATTTACGAATATTGATTTCTAATGATTCAAGGAAATTTAATTTTAATCCTTTATGATTCACACATTTCATAATATCAAAATATTATATACATAAAATAAAGGATCAAAATAAAAATATTGCACAAAATAATTCTTGAGATTAACAAAAAAATAAATTCTTGAAACTTGATAAAAATTATTTGGCCTCGTCGCTTGATAGTCATTATCACAGACAAAATGAGGTCAGAACCAGTCTTATTCTGAGGTATCGGGTAAGTAACGGATTCTGTTGCTGTGTTTGCTCATGAAACAAGAAAAATATATTAATTTTCAACGTCATCTTCTGAATGTGAGTCCTGATCTCTCGCTGTAAGTTATGAAAGAAATACTTGTTGTTTTTATAGGAGGGATATCCATTATCTCAGCTCGGAAAGTAGGCGCACTGTTGAATGATATAGTTCTAAGAATAACAGAATATGTATGATCGCATATATGCGAAACACATTTAGAAATAGCAAACCAATTTAAACGGGACTTTGTATTAGGATTTGTGTAGTCATAATAAATGAAATGATCGCAACATACATAATAACTGGAACAGTTTGTCGTTGGACTAATACGGCAAATCGTTTTCCATGAATCTAGTCTAGACGGCTCTCTGGGAAAACTAAAAAACTTTTTGTTTTGGTGACCTGTAGGAATATTTCTATAAGAACTTTTGCAGGATGGGTATTTGCACGAGAATCTCTGAATCAATTTTTCAGAAGGACCAAACATGATGAGATAAAAATAACCACGAATCAGTTAAATCGAAAATATGAATACAGGATAATTTAAAATGAAAAGTATATCAGAGATATGAATGTGCTAGCAAAATTCATAAATATAGTAAAATCAAAAAGATACTTTACTCACATGAGTTACTTAATCGTTAACCCTTCTCTTCATTTTCTTCTATTGCTGGCCTGAAACTTGATCATCAATTAATTAATTGGATACATTTTTGCTTGGTACACAAACAGATTCAATCAGAAGCTGACATTCCAAACAATCCTCCACCCACCTGACAGACAAATGATATTAGTTAAAAGAATCATGTTAGAATTGAAAAAGCTTACCTAAAATAAAATATACATTTTTCACAGCTTACGGCATCATAATAATAAATATGTAGGATGCATAGATAAAATGTATATATACGGAGGTGGATGTAGGAAGATTTGACCGTCAGCTGATACTGTCAGTTCTCAATTTTCAGACAAATATTGTTTTGATGCTTAATATGTTGGATGTTGGCTAATCCGAAAGACCTGGAGAATTGGGTTTGACACACGCCAATTTTGTTTCGAGTCCACCAATATAACTTTCATCCCCGTGGTGTTAAACGCTAATAATAGAGAGATTTTAAGCCCCTTATTTAACCTAGATATCACTTTATCGGTTATAATGCTCATGCGCAGAAGCCAGAATATATATATATATATTCTAAATTAAAGGCTGATCGCAGAGGAAAGTCTTCCCTTTCATCTTCCAGAGGATTATCAAATATATCATGCAATATTATGCCCCTGATTAAATTGTGATCGATTCCATAAGGATTTCCGCGTTGGATGATGTTTGTAGAATATTATCCATTATTATTTTAATTGCCAAAAGATTATAATTATTCCGACACAAAAAAAAACAATGACCATAACCCACTTTCAAATAAGTAAACAAAATATAGTGAAGGGATAGGTTATTTACGCACGGTTATTTAGAAGGCTTAAAAAGTACTTTCTTTTCACAAACTTTTATTTACGGAACTTTGCACTGCGCATACTCACTATAACGATGACGTTAATAAGGGTACGTAAAATAATGGGCTTAAAATCTCCCTAATAATCTCCGTCTGATGCGTTTATATCGGCACTCTAGATTTGAGTTTGCCAATAGTGTATAATATATACATATATTGACCAAGGTAATATTGGGGATATTCAGCAGGTAGAAGGAGAACTCTTTAAAGTTAGTCCAAGCTTTCGGAATACATTATTCCATCTTCAGGGATTCTACAAAGGTTATTGCGGTGATTGCGGTTATTGTTATTATATATAATGTTCTACTTACACTTTGTCGAGATTGTATTTTTTATTGGCGGATTCCAACTTGAGGGTGTGCAATGGTGATTCTTTAAATATATACCGGATATCCAATGAGTGCGACACAATAGAATAACTTCTCTATTTTCGTTTCTTTCAAAATTATGAATTATGTCAATATAAAAGTTGTAGGGGAACACAAGTCCCCCATTTTAAAATTAGTTGGGACTATACAGGTTGTCCCAAAAAACCAGAACAGCACAAACTTGCGTTTATTTAAATGAATCACCCTATATATTTTTATTTTTTTATTCTATATAAAATAACAAGTAGGTAGAATGGTGTATCACTTGTCAACTTTCAATTGGAGCTATTTTTGCATCCCTGCTGTTAGAAACTCGAAGCATTACCCACATATTAATGTTTAATCGAGAAAAAGAAGAGACATGTGGATCGCTGCGATCAAGAAGGAAGATTTAATAGAATAGACTTTAAGAAATCAAAGACTATGTAGCAGACGTTTCATTACAGGTAAGCAAAACTGCAGACATGGCTCTGCTCAGTTTAAAACACATTATTTTGTTAATATACACATATCCTATATCCTAAGATTGTTGTAGGAAAACCATAACAGCACATGAGCCATACATCTCAAGCGCATCTGAAGCCAAAGTTTGATGTAGAACAACAAAAAAATAAATCAAGTACAGAGGCATGCGAACAAAGAGAAATGGTTCGTAGGAACATTTGTAAGAATTAGGGATTATTTCATTTATCCGTAACTGTTGAAAATGGCAACTTCTAGTTAGGTACCAAAACGTACCTAATTGCCGAAAGTAAATATCAAATGACAAGACAAAATTGGCTAAGTTTAGTGAATAATTGTATTAACAGCAAAAGAGCTGGAAATTTGAATATTTATCTTTCTATAAAGCGACTACGTTATAATCATAGACATCTGAAGACCTAGACAACGCATAGCCTCTTTCAGAGCGATCCAACATCTCAAGACCATTATTCTTCTGGTCCCTAATGGTTCGTGTCCGACTTATACGATTAACATATTTGCCAAATTTCTTATGTTTCATGACAACTTCTGATTTATAGAGTGATAATCAAAGACATCAGACGTCATTAAAAGGTGGTCGTTGAAATAGTTATTACTGATTATTCAGAAACACCTGCAGGTTAAATTATGTACCAAATTTATATTTTATAACGCAAAATAAAATTATTTATTTGTGAAATAAGAGGATCATCAATCGATATCGATCGATTGAATTAAGTGCGGCAACACAGGAAAATATAATTTAGGCGTCCGTATGAATTCGTCAGCTTTCGTCGCTAGTCGGAGTGTTTTTGTTCATTGTTCCATTCATAATTTGAGTGTTGCTCTACGGTTTACGCATTTATAAATTTCTACAGAGGTACATTGTTGTCAAAATTTCCTATAGGAACATTTTTTCTCTCTCTTACACATAGAAAACACCAAAACAATTCTCTAACAATAACAGATCGCCTTTGGATACATCTTATGAATGATATGCTTGGTCTAGGTGTTCAGATGTCTATAACTAAACTCAAAACTGTACCACTTACACATTATAACATATTATTTTTTTTATTGATAAAACTGGCCTGCTAACTATAGTTGTTACTGTTAATCAAGATGAAGTTATTTGTTAAATATTTAAATTTACTATTTATAGTGTGACGAGGAATTTGTTCTGGAAGACGGAGGGCTGCAGCAAGACATGGAAAAGACGGGCTGTGCTTCACAAACAGCCCTATCAGATCAGAATTATCAGGAAAGTACTTTACCAACAGGTTTAAGTACCTATATTATGATCTATTATTTTATTTTGAAGATTTTCTCTTTTATATTGGTTTAATTTATAAAAAAGTACTAGTAGTATTAGCGGTAGAAAGAGTAAAAATAATATATAATATATATTTATTTATTGATTGTCATAAAAAACAACTAGACGCCTTGTTGACAGCTGAAAAGTCAAGTGGTTTGGATTCCCTAATACAAATAACCCTGTTATTTGATCAAGGTTATCTTGGACTCGTGAGAGATTACCATACTCATTCAAACAGTGTTTTACCAAAATATGAATTGTATTGAGGTGATATTTAGATATATACTCATTTAACAAAAGAATCCTAGTCTTCTATGTAAACTTTATATTTAAAATTTTAAAGCATGAAATTACCAAGGAGACATCGCATTCCGAGAACAAGTGAAGCCTAGTGAGAACTAAATCAATGGCCGCCAAAGGGCGTAACACATATTCTTTTTTTGACAAATAGTTTTTATTACTTTCGATTCTTGTATCAATGGACTCCGCAGCGATTTCTCAAGCCCCATACGGTCTAGAGACTTGAAATTTCGATTTCGTACTTAGTAGTAGACATCTTGCCGCCAGTTAAGCTCCAATATTGGTAATTATAATTATCTCATTCAACCAAGATCATTATTTTTTCGACATGGAACGACAATGTCGGAAAATGGGATCCGTCACTGGCTATACGCATGAGCATGGAGCGTATATGTACGTCTCGTTCTCTGGTATATAGGTACTCTATGGAAGATCGTCTATAGTTATGTCGCAATTGTCAGACGTCAGACGTTGTTGTTAATTTAAAGTTTAATTTTGTGTTCTGGTAGACAAACAGTAATTTGTTATGGAATTGCTGTTGCTGGCAAACACATATACATGAATATAGTTAACATCGAGAAAAGGATAGCAATAGAAGGTACTCATCGGTACGGTTTAAATCCTATATGCCTAATAAAAAATATTTTTAATTTTTTTTTAAATTTCACTTGTTCTCCATTATATTAAGATGAAAAAATCGTCGTTTTCATTAAAAATAGCACAAAAAATGAAAATCAAAAATGAGCTGTACACCAACTAATGGTGGCCGACAAAAAATTGGCTTCACTTTCGTTCCACGGCGGCTATACAGAGCAGCTTCTTTCGTGTACGCACGACTTTTCCCTACTCTAATTTTAAAATCATAAATAAAGATAAGTTTTACAGGTTATGTTGATTTATTATGTCAATTCAGTTGTGATTATTTTGAGGTTTTTAAATTCTGACGTTTAAGAAGTCAATTAACAAAATTTTGATTATGATTTTGACAGTTCGTGAATATGTTCGTATATCTATAAGGGTGTTCGAACAGCGGTTCAAACCAGTCCCAAACCGTCAGACGCCTGCGCACTTCAATTTACGATGAAATAATTTATTTCCAACTACTAGTAAGATGTTCGAGCAGTAGTTTGACGATTTCCAAACTAGACCGGACTCAGTTTGAGACAGGTGCAGTTGAAGCGTCTTCTTCTTCTTAGAGTATAGTGTTCTCTGTTGTTGGATAAATCTTTTTCAGAGAACACTACCACAGTCCTAAACTAAACCCTGGTTTGTGTTTTGTCCATCAGTCTTTCATTGATGTTCTCTCTTATCTTTGGTCATAAAACATGTTTATCGGCATAGTCATTTGGTCAATGACGACGAAAATGTAAGAAAGTGGAAGGGGTAGTTTGCAAACTGCAGTTTGGTGTTCGAGCAACAAAATCCCAAACCACATGGAAACTGTTTCAAACCGCACATGCGCATTTTAAACAGTTATCAAACCGTCCCAAATTACTGCTCGAACAGCCTTTATATATATAATTTATGATCTAATTATGATGTAGACATAAAAGACTACGTTGCTCTTGTTAAATGAGCATACGTATAAATATCACTTGAATAAAATTCATATTTGGGCAAAACTATCTTTGAATGAGTCGATGAATTCTCCTATATCATGTTTGGTAATCTCCCACCTTGATCAAATAATACGGGCATTTGTATTGCCATTGGCGGCGGCCTAAGCTTTTTTGTGAATAGAAAGTATCTTTATTGATTTCACAAAGATTCTAAAACTTGGTCAAATATGAGCTAGTGACCTAAGAAAAAAAGAACATAACTAAAAAATATACATGATAGTCTTTAAACTTATTCAGTGGCCGTTATAACTGTCCACCATAAGGTAATGGCGGCCTGGGTTCTCATAGCCAAGAACTAGAATTTACGTTATTTTTTAAATGAAAATATCACAAGCTCTTCACGTTCATTGTCTGCACAAGCCACATGTGCAGACTAGCCACACACTACGCATCGCAGCCAAAGCCCCTGTGTTTTCCAATAGCACAAATACAAATAACATCAGTAATTTCCTTTTTCACATTAGTCATCATCATATACCGTATAAGATTTGATGTGTACATGTGTGCGCTCTCCGTTTCCCTAATAGTTTTGCTAGTATTACGTGGATATAGTTAACTATAAATAGTAGAAAGTGCATAGGCCGCAGTGTTGCAAACATAACGTTCGACTGGAAAAAACGCCCCAAGCCTGGGTCAACAGTCAACAGGGTGCCAAGATAAAGGCTGCATTCTATTGATAGCGATACATCGGATTGCTTCTTCGGACATCAACTCATCAACACCAGGCTTCACGACAAGGTTATATAAGTTTATCTCGGTGTTGCCTTTTTAAAAAGAACAAACTTTATTATATGAAACTTATATTAACAAATTTATATATGTGTACAATAAAAATGATAATTGAAGACTAACTTACATCTCTACTGTCGCCTAATTATACATATCTAAGTTCTGCTTACACAGCACTATGTCTATGGGTAACATTATATCTATAATAAAAACTATCTCATCTATAATGACCATATAACTACCGTACAATTGCCAGCTGTTGTTTCAAAACAAACATATCAACTAGTGGGCAGTCCGAGGCTGCTATTCAATATACGGCGTAAGTTATCATTCTTATTTCGCTAGAAAATGATTTTTTGCCCAGTCTGTAACACGGCAATCAGCAGAACCAAACCAGCAGTTTATTGTGATTATTGCAAAAATCCATCTCACTCTGCTTGCGTCTCTAAAACTATAGATATACTCAGCGCAATAAAGAAGAAAAGAAGAAGAAAATGTGTCTGATTCATATGATGTCAAGGGACTTGCCGGTATCAAACCAAGGCTTCGCGTTGTTGGCATGTCTCAGCAGTACTCTAACGACGCCTTGCATGATCTTATTGTTAATTGTAATCCCGATTTTTTTCCGATCCCTCAATTTGTACAGTTGTCAAGTCCTTCCCCACTAAAAAAATGAAAATATCTTTCAATGTTTAATTCAGTTTGACAAGATCTGCTATGATAGAATAATGAAGGCGGGCAATCTGTTCATTGGTTACAATTCTTGCAGCGTTTTTGATGCTATTGACGTCACCCGCTGCTATAGATGCAACTAATTACATCACTCATCAAATAAATGTAAGAAACCAATAACTTGTCCTTTATGCGCGGAGAATCATAATGTTTCTGAATGCTCGTCTCAGGCGCGTAAATGTATCAACTGCACTAAATAGGCGGATAATAATGACGGTGATGTTTCTAGCGAGCATACGGTTTGGGAAAAGAATGAGTGCTCGGCATATAAAGCAGCTTTGCAGAAGTTGAGAAATGATCTGCCAGGAAGCTCATAGCAACTACCTCCTTTAAATACTCTATCTAAAATGTTCCCCTCAGCAAAAGCGATGAGCACCTTTCTATATTATCAAAACGGCAGAGGTTTGAGGTCCAAAATTGGTCGGATATTTAATTCAATATCCGTAAACGATTATCCGATTGTTGCATTAGTTGAAACCTGGTTAGATAGCTCTGTAGACAGTACTGAATTATTTCCAAATTCTTACACAGTTTACCGTTCGGACAGAAATTTTGTCCAATGCAACTGTTCGAGGGGTGCGGGTGATCTTATTGCTGTCAACAGTTCATTTGGTTCTTCAAAGATAGATCTAACACCATATATTACTCAAAACTTAATCTCTATTGACATTATAATGGTAAAAATAATTACAAACATATCTTCCAAATATCTGATTGATTTATATATTCCTCCTTCTTCACCATATGATAAATACTATGATCTCTTCCAAACTCTGTCCGCCATTCTTGCCACAGGCACCAAGAACAATACAGTTCTTATCACGGGAGATTTCAATACTTCCTCGTTCTCTTCATATATTCAGGAGGGACCATCGAATTCTCTGGTTACTCAACTAAACAATTTCTTAGGAATTAACACTTTGACTCAGTATAACCTTATTCTTAATGAGTACAACCGAATACTTGATCTTGTTCTATGTAATAGCGATTACAGCTCTGTGGAGCGATCCTCAGACTCCCTTGTTCCTGAAGACAAACATCACCCTGCTCTTGCCATTGCCTGCGATCCTAATCTTTTCCATAACTTGAAGAGATGTCTCGGAGCTCCCTATACAAAGTACAATTTCAGGAAAGCAGACTTTCCCAGAATGTACAACCTTCTAACTACTATCAACTGGACTTTCTTAGAAACTCTCGATGAGTCTAATGATGTATGCGCTCATTTTTATGAAAAAAATTATAACGTTTTAGATAACTGTGTGCCCGTAGAGACGCATCAGTTCAAGCGCAAATATCCTCACTGGTTCGATAAGAATATTATCAAGCAAATTCAGTTGAAGGATAACCTTCGATGGTTGTTTAAAATCAACAACGACACTGAAGCTCTCAGCGAATTTAATCGCTTAAGAGCTGGTATCAAGCATGATGTCGACAAGTCTTACAAAAATTATTTAAATTCTGCAGAGAAAGATATAAGAGAAAATCCAAATAAGCTTTGGGCATTTATTAATAACAAAAAAAAGATGAAATAGTATCTCTGATAGAATGTTTTACGACGGTCAATTATTAGATGGCGCCCACGATGTTCTAAGCAGCTTTGCCGACTTCTTCTCGGAATCATACACCATGAGTTCATCTATTCAGCTCACTATGAATAGTCTGAATAAGCCCGCACTGTATATTAGTACCTTTCAAGAGAATGAAGTGTTGAGTGCCTTAAAGCAAATCAAACCTAAGATGACTAGTGGGCCAGAACTTATCCCTGCAATGATTGTGAGAGATTGTGCACACGCCTTAGCTTATTTACTAACGGTCCTGTTTAATATATGTGTTAGGACCTCCACTTTTCCGGATATATGGAAACTGTCGAAAGTTCGCCAATCTTTAAAAAAGGCAACAAATTGGAAATTCACAATTTCAGGCCCATATCAATAATATGCAATTTTGGCAAAGTATTTGAAATCCTGCTATACAATAGGATATATCCGCATATCTGCAGCCAATTGGCATCTTTTCAGTAAGGTTTTGTGAAAGGCCGTTCGGCAGTCACCAATCTATTTAATATCACACAATATATTGCAGAAAGTATTGATAGAAGGTCTCAGACGGACGTTGTATATACAGATTTTTCTAAGGCGTTCGCGTTTCAAAATTTTCTGGGTTTGGCTTGTCGATATTTTTGATCGGACTGTTTTCGTCACATTTCAATAACAGGCGACAATTCGTTGAAATCAATGGTATTAAATCTGTGGAATATACTGCTACCTCCGGTGTCCCCAAAGGCAGTATCCTTGGTCCTCTTCTTTTCAATGCTTTCATCAACGATATTGTCGGAAAGATCAATATAAACTGTTTAATTTACGCGGATGACTTAAAAATATATCTTGAAATAAAGAACATAAGTGACTGTCAGCGCCTTTCCTCAAATTTCAGACGGCTAGAAGATTGGTGCTCAATCAATAAATCACCTGTTAACCCAAGTAAATGTCATGTAATGACCTATACACACAAAACAAACTACATATCTTTTGAAAATGTCATAAACGATATTGTGCTCGAACGCCCTCACTTGTTCCCCGATCTTGGAGTAACCTTCGATACCAAGCTCTCCTTTGTGCCTCACATCCAAATTTCACTGACCGCCACAAATAGGATGTACGGTTTCATAGCAAGAACATCTCGTGACTTCTCAGACATTACTACATTGAAAATGCCTTCGTCAGATCTAAATTGGAGTACTGCTCTATCATATGGAACCCACTAAATATAACGTATATTGAGAAGCTCGAGTTCGTACAACGACGGTTTTTGAAACTTCTCTCTTTTATATGTGATTATGTTTATCCGCCGTAGGGATTTTCTCACATAGCATTATTAGACAGACATAATATGAAGAGTTTAAGCACTCGTCGTGATTGAAATTCTGTAATTTTCATTCATAAAATGATCAACGGTCAAATCAATGATCCACACATTTTATCATATATGAAATTTAGTTCCTAGGCTGGCATCTAGAGCTGAGGATACCTTCTGAATTCCTAATCCAAGAACAAATATTTTAATAGCCTCCCCTCTGTACAAGCTTTGTAACAAATGCAATACTGCAAGTCATCAGTTGGACCTATTTCATTGTTCTATCTCTGCAATAAAAAATGGCCTTTGAATATCTTTATGTAAACTAACCATGTAATTAGTATAATTAGTATCCCCAAAAAACATTCCCAATGTAAGACTTTTGGAGGTGAGAGCTATATTCTGCAAAACTCGACAAAAAAATCTCAAATCTTTCGCATACGCTCAGTAAGAGCTCCACACCCATACCATTTCTTATGTTTCTTTGTATACGCATTTTGCTTTAATGGTACAGTTTCATCAAGTGATTCTATCGCTTCTCACCGCCCCCAAAATTCCGTCCATGAAATTACTACTTGACGTATTATATTCATAACCCATAGTTCCACTAAATATGGACTAGCATTTCCAGTCACTCACCTGCTCACTTTAAGTGATAAAATTGTCACTACCTTACATACATACTTGAAATGAATGCACTATATTCCGTCTTGGAAAAGAAGATGAAATAAAACAGAAATAATATTTCATTTGAACTTTGATTCGTTTTTACGAACTACATGTGTATATTTAACTATATGGTCAAGTTCTAAGGGTTCTATATGGGAGAAAAAATCAACTATGTTAGTGATCTACAATATTTTTACACACACCAAACATACAAAAGTGCAATACGATCTATTTCTTATCCTTCCTATACAGGGTGTTTCAAATATATTCGCAGGACTTGAGGATGTGCTAGCTCGTCCAAAAATATGAAAAAAAGTTTACATTAACTTACCCTCTAAAATGCGCCATTTTCGAGATACAGGGCGTTGAAATTTAAAAAAAAAACCGTTTATCGTACAAGTTTTGAGTCAGAAAAACATTGTTGTTAAGTCATGATTGGTGAAGATTTTGAAGGAGTAGTGGGGGTTTTTCTCCACAATTTCTACGCTAATGGAAAAAGTACGGTTTTGGAACGCCCATTTGAAGCGCCAATGTTTTCTACACAAAAAAGGTAATGTTGGTCGTAACCTCTAAACATAAAAATGATTTTTCTCGAAAACGGTCGACTTCAACGCTCACGACCAATGGTGTTTTTTTTGTGTAGAAAACATTGGCAGTTCAAATGGGCATATCAAAACTGTAATTTTTCCATTGGCGTAGAAATCGGGTAGAAAAACACGCACCTCTCCTACAAAATCTTCACTAATTATGACTTAACACAAAAAAAATCTGACCCAAAACTTAGCCTATTATGAGTGGAAAATGCTTACAAAAGCTGTTTACTGCAAGATAAACGATTCCAAGATATTCACAAAAAAACAATTTTTTTTTTCAATTTCAACACCCTGTATCTCGAAAATGGTGTATTCTGAGGATAAGTTAATATATTTTTTTTTTCATTTTTTTGGACGAGCTATCACATCCTCAAGTCCTGCGCATATATTATAAAACATCCTGTATATTTAAACCTAATGAAAATAACTGCTAACACCGTATTAAGGAGACTTAGAAAGGCGTGGAGTATCTATAAAACCTATTATGAGTTGAAAAAGAATTTGAACAACTTATGTTTCAACGTCATGGAAGGAATTTTGGGGGCGGTGAGAAGCGATAGAATCACTTGATGAAACTGTACCATTAAAGCAAAATGCGTATACAAAGAAACATAAGAAATGGTATGGGTGTAGAGCTCTTACTGAGCGTATGCGAAAGATTTGAGATTTTTTTGTCGAGTTTTGCGGAATATAGCTCTCACCTCCAAAAGTCTTACATTGGGAATGTTTTTGGGGATATGGATTTTTTTTGGAAGTCGGTTAGCTGTCACCACAGTGTAGATAAACACAGTAGTCCAACGCAAGCCATTCCTTGATGTGGCCCGCCTTTGCCGCCGTGTCTCCCGTACCCACAGTATAAATATACCCAGTAGTCCAAATCAACGGCGGCCGCCTTAAATGATAGTTTCGGAGCATCATTTTTTGCGGTCGTCTGTTTGTCAAAGGCCACCGCGATTTCGTCAAAGGACACCGCGATTTCGTGTCTCCCGTTGGTAAGTAAGGGAGACACGGCGGCAAAGGCGAGTCTGTGTTTATCTATACTGTGCCCGTACCTTAAGCTGATGCTCCGAAACTATCATCGAAGGCGGCCGCCGTTGAGTATATATATACTGTGGCTGTCACGAACTAACTTTAATTTTCAATAATCATATTAATTTTAAATACAAATATATATATATATATATATATATATATATATATATATATATATATATATATATATATATATATGGTCGATGGTACCTTAGACGTTTACGGAGAACGGGACATAGGATCGTTCTGAAAGTTTGGTTAAGTAATTGCTATTAATCTATTTTATATAATAATATAATAACAATAATCTTTTTAATATATTTTCAGCGATGCAGCGTTGCCGCTTATATAAGTATTACTGCGTTTTTGCATGTGTCCTCACTTTCTGATATTTCCGCCCCACTTACCTACACCTATGTCTAACGGTTCCCGAGATATTAATTATTTTAATTATTTTCCATATTTTGGATCAAAAACATAGCTCGAATTAAATGTTTATTTCTGCGTTATTGCAATTCCTAGGAAGCTGTAACTTTGTTAGTAGGTCATCGAGATAATGTTTATGGATTCTGAATAGAGAAATTTGTCCTGTGTTATACAGGATCATTCAAAATGTGTTTTTTAGTTGGAGCACCCTGTATATTATGAAATATCCTGAAAGATGCCTAAATTTCCTTCGATTTGATGAATTATGTTCCTATACCAAAGTAGCCAGAATTCCGAGATAAGAGCAATTGTCTAAAAAAATCAAATTATATTTCTCATATTCATCTAGGTTGCTATTAAATGTCATTATAGTACATGACATGATGAAAATTTGACAATTAGTGCGTTATTAATAAAACCTTTGAGTGTTTTTTAACGTAAGTGACTTGAGGTACTAATGATTGTTTTTTATTCTTCATGGAAAATGAGAGGGAATTATAGCAAGAACGTGCAGAAAATTCAATGAAACGTACCCTGATTTATATCCAATGACCAAGAGGAAGTTTGTACAATTACAAAATAATTTTATTAATAATGGATCAAAATTAAAAGCGGAACGACATCTACCGAAACCTATAACCTCAGATGAAGACAACATAATAAATGTTTTGGCCTATTTCCGTGCTGATCCCCAAGCTTCCACTACAAGTGCCGAATATGATTTAGGCTTGGATCGTGGGTCTGTTGGAAGGATCAACCATAATCATTACATGCGCCCGTACAAGTTTACTAAAGTTTAAGCTCTTAAACCAGAATATCATCAAAGTATGGTTCACTTTTGCAAAAGAATCCTATTTCGCATCCAAGAAGATCCTGAATTCAAAAAAAAATATCTAGACAGACGAATCAAAATTTTCCAGAAAAGGAATTTTTAATAGAAGGAACGAGCATTTCTGGGCTGATCAAATCCAAATATTGTCAAGGAAATGGGATATCAGGAGAAGTTTAGTTTCAAGTTTTCTTATTTACGATGAACCGTTGAATTCTGAGAAATATCTGGAAATTCTAAGGTCAGTTGTTCATTGGATGTAAATCAGAGTACGTTTCATTTAATTTTCTGCACGTTGTTGCGATAGTTTCTACACATTTTCCATGAAGAATAAACAATTTTATTAGAACTTCGTTTGTATTATTATTTCATTCATTTCAAGTCACTTACGTTGAGAAATACGCAAAGGTATTATTAATAATGCACTAATTGTCAAATTTTCATTATGTTATGTACTATGATGACATTTAATATCAACCTAGATGAATATGAGAAATATAATTAGATTTTTTGAAAATTGATCTGGAATTCTGGCTACTTAGGTATAGGAACATGATAATAAAATCGAAGGAAATTTAGGCATCTTTCAGGATATTTTACAATATAGGTACAGGGTTTTCCATTTAGAAAAACTAATTTTTAAACATTTTTGTATCTAGCGTAACGATCTTTCTTTTCAGGGCTTGCCAAGAAATGAAATGCAATGTTACAAATTTTGAAGCATATTTGCGGAACATTGATTATGGTACCAACAATACTATTATTGTTGTGGACATGAATATAGATATACTAAAAAAAAATGTGAAATCGCGAATAACTACATACTGACTCTCTCATCCTTTGGATTGATAATAATTAATATCTCATAAAATATTAGCTATAAACATAAAGTCATATTAATAAACTGACATTATTTTTCCATTTTGATCTGAGAAATAATTAAAATTATCTATAAACATTCCATAAGAAAAAACAAAGTTGTGTAGAGTTCCAACTATTTAGAAACACCCGGTATAATTGAAAATATTTTTATGTTGTAGAATGTTTAAAATACGATTGGGTTAGTTATAAACATTTTCTCATAATCTTTACAATAACCCCATAATCGTCCGAATACCTACGCACTACTGATCTCCCACCTTGTATTTCAATACCTGAAATGTACCTAGATATTTATCAACAGCGGTCCGCGCCTAATTATAAAAAAGCTATATCGTGTGATCTGAACCAAAATTAAAAACCAAAAAAAATTAAGCACGAGTAGACAATGTTAGAAGAAATATACCTAGGTATATGGGAAATATTAATAATAATTATTAAGGCACAGTTTACGATCGCTCTGCCATCTCTTAGTCAATAGATGTATTAAATGCTATAAATGCTACCTCTACCTGATTGTTGCCATTTAGTTGGAGTATACGCTTGACAAATATTATTAATGCGTTAAAAATGTACCACTTTCGAATAAAAGCGAAGTAGTTTGCATGCTTTTCAAATAATAAATGATTTTATGATTTTATGATCATAATTAATTTGTTAGTTTCACTTAGGTATTTATCCGATATCTATATTACTGAGGTATTTAAAAACAGGTAAAATTTTAGCACCGACAACACCGTAGAGTCTTGAAAATAATAAATTGTGAAATCCGTCTACTTGGTTTTACATATATTGATAATATAAATATTACAGCCTTTTACGAGTTGAAAACGGTCTCAAATGATTACTTATCATTCTTAGATTGTATTATATACAATATCTCATCAATTTCAAGCCATATTTTTAAATTAATCGGGAAAAACCATTACGTGACCTTTAGAATCCAACATTTTTCTGTAAATAATGCATCTGTAGCCAGAAGTGAGAGATACCGCTCTCACCTCTGCAAACTACAGTTTGCATTGATAAGCTTAATATCTAAACTGTTAATTATTTCTTTTCTAATCTGTAAGTATATTGTAGAAATAGTCAGATAAATTGTTATTCCTATATTCCTGTTCTGTAATTGGGTGTGGAACTGTAGAACAGTGTATTGATAATAAATAAATATTCATCCTCCGCTTCTGAAATGTTGTCTACTATTATTGTCAAAGCATGTTCACACTTTCTTTTACGGTTATTCTGATTGTGGTAATTGTTTCATCGGCAAGCTTTCGTTTAGTACCTTTAGTTCTTAAGAATTTTTTCATCTTATTATGTTGTCTCATTTCTTCCCTTTCATCTAATATTGTTTTTATTGAATGCTGTTCCCTAAAGCGTTGATGTTTCTTTGCTGTCCGTATTTTTGATGGTCCAAGTAATGGTATCAAATCAGAAAATGAAACTCCATCTGGCTGGTGAATTTCATTTCCATTCTCTTCATAAGGCTCATGAAATGCTTATGTCACTTCATTTGTATTCTGAATTGTTTTATTCTGTTCACAAATTTCACTGGTATCAGCAGCCTGTACCTAGAGGAGCAAAATCTTCTTTGCGTTTCCTGCAAATCCTTAATTACCTTCTCTTAATAATTTTTTAAAATTATCCAGCCACCGGTTAAACTCCGTTTCGGTCATCCACCCAATATAACTACAGCAATAGAGTGCTGCTGGAGGAGGGCCATTTCTCCTAGGCGTTGATTCTTTTCCGGGTATAAGGTAATGACGACCGGCCGCCATTATCAGCACGAAGCTGGCTGTGCTTACCGGAATTTGGCCTTAAATATAATTTCTATCGCCATCCTCATCGATAAGTAATTAGGTATACCAAAATGTATTACGTATACGATGGTAAAGAAGGTAAAATGTAAATCATGTAGGTAACTATATGTATATATTAAACACTTATAAAAATTCTTGAAAAATATATACCTTCTAAAATTACTTTTCACTACATCAACGAATTCAATGAACTTCAAAATTCTTCTAAACATATATCGAATCCCCAAAGCTGTTTACGGGCAATCGATTTTATTAACACATTTTAAATGGTTGTAACTAAGATACTGTTCACCATCGATAAACCTGACGGCCGCAATTACCTTCAGAGGGGGCATTCCCTACATATATCATATTATAAAAATACAAAAGGAATCTTCTTCGACTTTCAATTTATTTATAGATTATTTCATATTTACAAGACGACCCAAGTAATTGGCTATATAAACTTAAAATAAAGCTCGCAAAGCATCTTGATGATAGAGATGGTTGATGATATCATTTATGAGATTGTTGATGAATTTCCTTAGGTCCTCACTGTATTTCGGAAGGTTGGAGTGCAATTGATTTATCCAGTAATTGATCACCTTGTTAATATCTTCAACCAACTTAGTATTGCCATCAATGTCACCTGTCAGATGGACCTGAAATTGAGAAAGTAATTCAATCTTATTTACAGTAATACATATGTACATATTTGTTTACAATAACACATATGTATGTAAATATTTGTTTACCTATCGATCTCTTCGTCTATTGCTTAAAAATTTCGAAAATAAGAAAATTTAAGTCAAAACAGATATATTTCTCATTCTCACTTATGTATGTTCTATTACTGGATAAAACATTTGTTTGAATGAAAGATTTAAAAAACATATGATAACTATTGTTTCCAGTGACGTGCAATAGTTGCGTCAGCATCAATATATACAGGAAAGTGTTTATTTGAATAAGTTTCCAAAAACCACATAAGTAAATAATATTAAAATAATTTTAAATTGAAAAAATTTATAGCTCAAAAAGGTTTGAAGATGTTCTTTCACTCATGTATTTGAACTTGAACTAGATACACTTACCTGAATTTTATCAAAAGAAGCATCCAGTTTTTGGAACGTGTCTTTATCGTCTATATCGGTGATGACAACTGCTTGCAAGTTTTCTACAGTTACTCTAAATAATAATGAATTATTAGAGTAAAATTTTCCGATCAACAAATATTAAAGAAAAAATAACTCACGCAAGACTTAGTTTGACATCACTTCTAAAATCATGTTGAGGTACTGCAACCTCTGCATGCAAACTGCCGGAGCCTATAACTTTTTCCAAGCCGAAGCTGAATCCTTTGGGAAGGATGTCATCGTACCAATCGAAAATAGTAAGCTTGAAAGCCTTGATACCGGTAATGTTAACGTCATCAAGAGTTATGTTGGCCCTGAAGTAATGAAGTTTTTTTTAAATAGTGATTATTGCTTATTCGTTACGTTATTAAATTTCTGTTAAATCTCTTACTCTAAGAAGCCGTTCTTTGGCAGTTTACCATCATAATGTTTGAGGGTAATAGGTTCTGGAATGGCGTATCTGATTTCCTCAATAAAGTCATTTACAATATCCTTTGGGCTTTCCCCTGAAATTCAAAGCATGCGTTTTTGTATATGATAAAGAATATTCTTGATGGTAAACTAAGTAAAATTGTCTCGTAAAGTGTCAATATAGATTATATAGAATATCTGTGAAGGAAACGCAAATTTAATAACATCTAACTTTATGGCGAGCATAAGTCTGAATTTAAGAATAAAATTGACTACAAAAAAAATCTCCTGAAAAGATGGTTTTCATTTCCAAATTTATATTTTGATAAATGCTATGAAATTTACAAGATCCAAATACTAACTAGTACATGGAAGCAAACAATTAAATTATGTTATAGGAACTGATCTATCTTTAACTTAGACACAAATATACGAAACAATATTTTCCAATGTATAAACTCCTGAAAACCTCTAAAGTTATTGGTTGCATCCTGCGTTTGAAAATATAAATAATAGAGAATATAATTTAAAATACGAGAAACCATTCGGCCCTTAAGAAAAGTGACGTGAAGCTATTTTCTGTCGCTACATTTTAACGTAGCCTTAAATTATACAGATATATCGTAAACTTACTAACTTTGAGTTCGTGGGGTATCGATATGTTCAATTTTCAAATTTTGTTTATGCACAAAATGATATATGTAATTACTAATTACATTATTTTTATCTTCAGTAGATTTGAAGTTATAGGCGTTCTGCTGAAGTCAAATTTCCTAGTAAAAATTCTAGTCTATAGTAGACCCTATCCGGTAAAATGTAAGCTAAATATTTATTTCCGTAACTTATTTTTCTTGTAAAAGATGAAGCAGATTATTAGGAGACATTTATAAGATTTCATATCAATGGTATTTTGTAGTAAATAGGTAAAAATTTTCGATAAAAAATAAAATGAAAACGTATCGCGCCCAATCAAATCAACCACAAGTTGTGATATTACTTTGATAAAATCAGGGTAACAGTTTACAGACATGTTAATGAATTATTTTGAAGTAGCACATTGAAATGTTTTAAGTTTTTCTTGTTGTGTGCCACCTATACGTGATAATCAATACCTCATAGTTTGTACGGAAGTTTTAAGTCACTTACCAGCGGCGAATACAACAGCAAAAAGGGCAACAATGAAAAGTTTCATTTTGTAGATATCTTTTACTGCTCACAATTCTATACGAAAAGACAACTGATAAAAACTTTTTAGAGGTACCCTATTTATATACAAAAGTGGACAAGGTACTTGAAACCATATCTTTGTATTTTAATCTTAATGTTAAACTGAATATAAGATGAAATTGTGTCAATACAGAGATAGAATGCTTGAAATGTGGAATATTAAATTTCATTTATAATCACAGTACCTAACTTACCAAATTATCATCCATTAACATATTAAATAACTCTAAATAATAAAAATTGGATAATCTCATGCAAGCTCTCCTTGATATGAAGAAATAAATTTAATATATAAATATATATAATATATATATATAAGTTGAGAAAAACTTCCTCCTAATTACAAAAGTTTGGTTGGTATATAATCATCATCTTTACGAATGGCTTTTACTACTCTCAAAAACTTTAAGAGGAAGCTGTTTAAATAATTGCTCCTCTGGAAACAAAATCCTTTTGAAATGGGGTAGATACCTGAGCAGAATTTGTCCACACTACTTGTATCTGCCTGAATAATAATTTTAATTTAATCGTGCTCCTTGTGCAGATAGCTACAGACATATAAAGATTATTCATAAATTTTTATTTTTGTCAAGTAAATCTAGATACTTTCTAACTTATTATTTTACCATAACAAATATAAATAATTATATTTGTCATTAATGGCTAATCAAAGAATTTTATTCATTACATGACTGCATCCCCAAGAACATCTTTTTATACATAGACTAGCAACATGGTACAAAGTAAACTGAACTGAATTGCAAATCAGAATACTCTCCGCTTCGTCAAAATAACAAGAAAACTACGATGTTGTGGATAAATAACTTTATTTTTCCCCAAGATAAAATCTTATGACACGCCTCTGGCTACTTATTTGATACCAAATTTATCGATGACACGTGCAGTCGGATTCAGCTGGGAATAATTTGATTTCGACATTCAATGATTTTTACTCTACGAGGTCTCTAGGAGAAATGTTCTGCTCGTCGTGTGAAATTTGCAGTTTATATAGGAAACTGGATTGATCCATTCTTTTTCCACTTATTTGAAGTGCATTTCGCTATTCTTCACACTCCGTAACACATAGGTTTCATCTGGACGGATCATTGGCATTCCGTTCTCATTCCAAGTAAAATTCCTTCTCTTGCTTTTTATTGTTTGTTGTAAATAGAGGAATTTTCGTTTTTCCTAATTAACTATTCAACATTATTGAATAGAACCCTTAATTTTCAGTACACGCCTCCGCCTTAAGTAAGTAAGTAATTCTGAATCATGCATGATGCGGTGGAGTAACTTCTTCTTCACCGTTGGTCCCCCGATATGGAGGGAGTCGATCTAGATGTACCACTTTCATCTTTCCCCGTGGTTTTCGTTGGATACGATAAAGGTAGGAAGTCATAGGCGCGGCCGCCGGCCTTTCGTGGCGGCCGCAGTCGCGTCACTTGTATTATGGTGATCGTGTGTTACTGGTGTCCAAGAGGCGACAGTTGCAAACGACTCAATTTGAGCCGCAGCGGCTGGCAACTTGACTGCTCTGAGAGCATTTCCACCCGAAATGATCCGAAACAACGCCGTCAAGTACAGACAAGCCATTTCTAGCTTCGTCATATAGACGAGCAAACGCCACAGATGCGACGTGTCGCGTCTTGGATACCATATGTTACTCGGCGTCTATCGAGAGTCGCCGGCCGGGCCTAGGACTCCCTACCTTAAACGACATCGTTGAGTTGCGCCTGTATGGTGTAGGACCTTTCCAATCGGATTGCATTTTGGGAGAACGGCCAATCGTTCTTTTTGGGTTGAAAAGCCAAACCCGGTCTTGCACCTGATAACCCTCGGAATTGGCGCGTCGATCATATCGTATTTTCATGCGGTCGCTGGCCATACGGATGTTTTCTGGCTTGTTCATGAACTTCTCGTAGTCGTTCTTGCAGCCGACTGGTGAACTCATCTGTGGCTTCCGTTGATGGAATGGGTCTCTTTAGTAACGTCGTACACCGCGGCACGATATGCCATTAGAGCCTAAGTAATATATCGGTCCCAGTCACGTTGGTTGTCAGACGTGAACTTCTTCAGAAAGCTGACGAGAGTATGCCATCGGACTGCGGATGCAGGGGTGTTGTTCGGGTCTTTCCAAGTGAAATTCCTTCTCTTACTTTTTGTTCTTTGTTGTAAATAGAGGAATTTTTGTTTTTTTTTTAATTAACTATTCAATGTCATTGAATAGAAAGAACTGCAATTCAGTTCAGTATCTTTCAGAAGTGCGACTTACTTTTCGTAACGTCGCCAGCGTCAGGTGTGCGCACTGACTGAAAATATAATATAGTGGACGATGATGGTGACCAGTGGATATTAATTCATTCAAATCCATGCAAACTTTCGAAAAAAACATTTATTGACCTCTTTATTGACATATAACACCATGTCGTTGATTTTTTTCGAAATTAAAAAGAGCTAACGATTGCAATATTTCCATATGAAATTTACGTAACAACACGATATTCTGAAAATAATAAAGTGAAATCTTGCTGCCCTTACTTAATTTCTGTAAAATACTGTATATGCATATATTCTATGGGCCCATCGAAAGGAAGAATATTAAAATTGTCTATTAAAGTTTTCGGCTAACAGTTCCAATTGTTAGTCTAGATGAAAATATGCTCAAATCATTCACATAGAGGCATTTTCCTATACTAGGATCAACCGAAGATGTGAAATTGTTGATAGAAATTGCAAAAAGAGTCACAATTAGCGGGTATCCTTGTGGCACACCATTTTCTAGGAGTTTCGGGAGAGAAAGTGAATTTTCGATTCAAACCCTGAAAAAGATATCTTCCAAAAAATATGCTCCCTCCCTATGCTTCTTCTACGTGCTGGTAATTTGTCTCTAGCTATATTTACAATTCTATCTTGAGCCATTCGATTAATCTTCCTTCTCTGTACCCAGTCGTTGAAAATTTTCTACTCCACACACTTTTCTTATATTTACATTCCATTAAAGTTTTACCTGTCATCCTTCTTAGTATTTTGATAGTTAGTCGTGTTTCCGTCGTGTATGTCATGATTGGTCTAATGGTTGTTTTGTATATCTTTGCTTTTGTTTGTACTTGGAGATGTTTATTGCGCCATATAGTGTCGTTTAAAAATTCTGTTATCCTGTTAGTTTTAGTTGAATTTCATTTCCTGTTGAATTACTTTTCCATCTTTCTCCAGTTTGCATCTGAGTCGTTCAGTTGATGTCGTCATACATTTGGTTTTCTGGGATGATATTTTCGTTTTAAGCTGTTTACCAGCATTGTTAAATGTGTTGAGCAGTCATTGTACATCATCTTTATTTTCCGCTGTCAGGACAGCGTCATCTAAGTAGTGTAGAATTTTGATCTCCGACTCTTCTATTTTGTAACCTCTCTTTTTACGGACTTACGCTGTTAAACAGCAGTGGGCTTAGGGAATCTCCTTACCTTAATCCACTGTTTATCGGTATTTCAGCTGTTAGTTTACCATTCAGATTAGCTTGCACTTGGTTGGTCTTTGTGAATGTTTTCAATGGTTTTAATAATATTTATGGTATTTGTCTGTTATACAGTGAGTGCGTAACTTTATTAAGTTGGCTGTGATCAAATGCTTTTTCAAGGTGTATAAAATATATATTTAATAAATTGTATTCTAGAGATCTTTCGACGATTTGTCTTATAGTAAACATGGCATCATTGTACGACCTTCCATATTTAAACCCTTGTGACTCTTCTGATACTTACCTTTTTACATAATTAGGATTCCTTCCACTGGCTTGGATAGGAGATAGAGTCAATTCCTGGAGATAAGTTATTGGAATGGTCGAGAGTGAGTTCCTGTTTTCTCATCGAAAATGGCCTGTTGATTCTAGGGGTTCAGTAGTATCGAAGTCTAAATTTAATTCTAGTGAAAATGGTTCTCTGTAGTTCAGTGAGCTGCTCGAATACTCTGGGTTGCTCAGCATTCCACTATTTCTAATGGGTTGATTGTCAAAGATCCATAATTTCTATGCAGGTATGAGTGAGTGATCTATTTTCAGCTATAGCTTTGATTTTCTGCCAAACTTCACTTATATTTGTGTTTGTGGTCATTGAAGAGACATAATTATTCCAAGAAGATCTTTTACTTTCTAAAATGGTACGCCGGGCCAGTGCTCTAGCTTTTTAAAAAGCTAATAGGTTTTCATCCAATGGACGTCGGCGACACCTATTGAAGGGCCTTTTCTTCTCTTTGATAATATCTCTTACTTTAGTATTCCACCAAGGAACCAAACGCTTAGTGGGCAAGTTGTTAGAAAAGGGTGTTGTGTTCGGGCTGCTCGAGCTATAGCAGTGGTAAATTCGTCGATATATTTTAATAATAATATTGTTGTTATGAACGGGAGGTAGCAGGTTCTCCTGGAAACTGGACCAGTTTGCTCTTGTTGTAATTCACCTGCTGGGTAGACATCTTTGGCTTATTGGCTTTTTGATACATCCGTAATAATTACAATAGGGAAATGATCATTATGATAGAGGTCGTCCGCCACTTTCCAGGTTAGACGTGGAGCAATGATGGAGGAAATTGCTGGATCTATCGTTGAGAAATTTCGTGATCTGCTATTGAATAAGGTTGTGGAGCCTATATTGAGTAAAATCAAGTCATCTCTATCTAGGAAACGTTCTATTTTTCGTCCACGTGCATCGATATGTTCTGATCCCCATAGTGGATTATGGAAATCGAAGTCGCCTACGAGAAGAAATAGTGTTGGTAATTGTGCAATTATTTGCTATATATCTATATATATAGGTAACATCTAGTAAATATATGTAACGTTACAAATTGTTACAGAAAATGGTAGAGATAAGAGGATGGCATCAGATTGTAAATTGAATTTAAACAAATTCTTGTGACATGTATGTCCTCTCTTATGATGAATGCAACTCCTCATCTAGCTCTTACATCAGGATCTACGTCTTAATGCAGAGTAATTTTTAAATGAGTATTGCTGACTAGGTTTATAATATGTTTCTTGAAGAAAAATACAAACCTGTTGCTTCTTTTTCGGGTATTAATAGTTTGAGTTCATTGTGACGTTGTACACATCCGTTGCTATTCCACTGGACTATATTATTTAGTTTTGAGTAAAATTTTATGAAGGGTTTAGAATGTACTTATGTATAACAGATAAATATTGTAGATAAGAAGTAAAAGTAAATATCACAAATAGGCAATCAAGTTTCTCATGGGTTACCTTGCGATGGAGTAATCCGAGGTTTGCCTTTAAGTCATCCTTTCTTTTTCTTTTGGCAGAATGTGTTAAGAATTGAGTCATCTTCTGTTGATTGGAAAATTTTGTTTGTTGTAACGTTCGAAGTGGTCGTTTTTGTTGAGTGAACAGTACTTCTTTCAGAGCTGTAATAAAATGTGGTAATAAAAAATATAATATATATATATATATATATATATATATATATATATATATATATATATATATATATATATATATATATATATATATATATATATATATATATATATCAATTAGGGTGGTAGAACGACTGTATGTATATTAACTCACACTCTATGAAACTTTGATAACATCTCTAAGAGAAAGTAATCTAAGAAAACAAAAAGTTGAAAATTGACAATCTGCTAACAAATTTACAAATTTAATTTTAAATTAACAACTAAATGTCCGGAAATTATCTATATTACTAATATTGTGTTCCAGATTTTTTATCCTGTATCTGCATTACGTTATTTATATAATCTCATTTCTTGTAGGTAATCTTCTTTTTAACTTTTAAAAAATGTACACTACCGTAGATATTATTAATATTGTAGATTTCCTAATGAAGAAACAATAGAGTTTCGAAAGTTCTAATAGAAGAAAAAGAGTTTTCTTTGTGCCCAGAGACTGCAAAACCCGTTATTATATAGAAAATTATATATATATATATATATATAATATAAGGGTTATTCACGATGAGGGCCTATTAGAAGTTTCACGACATCTCCTGGGAATATGGAGCTATGTTCTATCAAGCTAAAATAATGGCGAATTACTGTCACTTCCGGTTATAGCGGAAGTAGACACTAACTTGCTTAATTTAAATAGAATGCTATATTTTTTTTATCAAATTGTGATTCTACTTTCGATTCTAAGGTTACTTTTATCAGGATTCCCAATATCAAAAATTTATACTTTTTGAGATATTTTGATTCTGGAGAAAATTCTTGCGAAAACATCTCCTGAAATCAGAAATGGTAATTATGGCGGCTGTGAAATTCAAGAGTTGTTTTTTTAAACACGTTATAACGGGTATTGTCTCTTTTGTTCAGGCTAGGTACAAATATTCTTAAACATACAGGGGGCTCTAAAAATCTACCTATAGGTACCTAAATTTTCAGGTTTTGCAGATAATTTGAGTTATTTGTGAATGTTGGAGAACCCTCACTAATTTTGAAAGTATTTTTTCAAATTAATCAATGACCTGTCATGATGGCAAGCTGTCAGTGATTTATGTATTTGAAAGCTATAAGAGTGTTAAAGTTATTAAATATTTTTAAATATGGAAAATTTTATAAATTAATTTTACTTACACGGGAAGTGCAGCAGAGTTATTAGTAGGACGTGCCGTCGATTTAATGAATTATATCCCAATTTGCCAACGATGACTGAGAAGAAATTCAGAAGAATTGAATCCAATTTCCTTCTGTTTGGTTCATTCCATGCAAATAAAATTAAAAACGAGCCAATTACTTCCAACGAAGAAAATGAAATTAATGTTCTAGCATCTATCCACAGTGCTGTGAGTGATATTGGTCTCAGTTACTCATCTATTCAAAGGATCCTGTGTAAGCATAAAATGCACAACTACAAATTTACAATTTTACAAATTTTTAAACTACATAGAAGAGGACCCGAACTTTTTGAAAAAGATAATTTGGTCAGATGAATCGAACTTTTCACGGGAGGGAGTATTTAACCGTCGGAACAATCATTTCTGGGCAAACCGAAACCCACATGCAATAAGGGAAGTAAGGTATCAGGTGAAATTTAGTTGCAACATATTGTGTTTAATGAAAGACAACAAAATTTGTTACCACATATACGATGGAGTACTACTCTCTTCTGAGGGTTATTTTTATATCTTAAGGACAATCGTTAGTGATTTTATGGACGAATTGCTTTTAAACCACTAAAGAAGCTGTTGGTAGCAACTGGATGGTGCTCCTACTCAACCGGATGTAACGGAACTTTTAAATTATATGTTTGGCAATAGATGGATTGGAAGGCGCGGTCCTAGTCCATGGCTAGCTAGAAGTCCTCACTCCACTCGATTTTTATCTTTGGGGCGTCATTAAAAGAAAAGTGTAAAAAACCCCAATAAATACCAAAATAGAATTAAAGGACAGAATAAAAGGGGCGTTTCAAGAATTGAGTGGTGAAGAAATTCGTAGAGCATCCGTCAACAGTGATCGCGACCGATTACAAAAATGTTTAAATACAAACGGGCAACATTTTGAAGAATTAGATAATTAAGTTTTTAGTTACATTGTGAATATTTTTGCTTTTTCATTATTGCTGAAATGATTAATTTATATTCATTTATGTGCTTTTTTTCCTGTAACTTTTCTGTATACCTTTCAAGCTATGGATAAATTTTAACACGTTGACTACCGTCTCGGTCAATATGACCGAAAAAAATTCTTTCGCCCATGCGGACTCGGTCTATATTACCGAGAACATTTTTTGTTCGCCAAGCCGGCTCGGTCAATATGACCGAGTCAGTTTTTTGCGTCCCACACGCCAGACTCTCGGCATCTAATGGTTTTGACCGGGCAAAGAGACCGAGCCGGCCTGGCCTGGCCTGCACAGTAGGTACGAATCCTCTTTAAATTTCTTGCTACTCGCCAGCCATAATTTTTTTGCTATCTCGTAAAACGTCTGACACGGTTTCCGTTTTTGTACCTCTCTTTCGGACATTCCGTGACGAGGACGACGATTTCTGCTTGGCGTAACGACTTCAGCTTCTGCTGGAGGAGGGCGCGAATTGCATAAAGCATAGGCAACTGATTTTAGAAATACAAGAATGCCCGCATCCACATCTTCAACCTCTTTATACATTAACCAAGCATTTATCATAGCAGTATTCAGCAAAAGCTCAAACGCCAGTTTTCGATACCACTTTATAGTTTTTCTAAGTGGTGATTGGTAAGCTGTCATTTGATCTGATTGATCAACAGGCGATTTTCCTTCGTTGTAAGCAAGTATCACTTCGGGATTTTTCTTTGTTTGTCCCCGGCGATTTCGTACTTCAACTTGAGTATCTGAGTGCTTTGTAGAGAGCATCAGCACGTAACGCTTATCTCTCCAAGAAAGTATAGTGATTCCCTTACGATTTTCTTTTGCAATATACTCTCCGATCTTCAGTGGTTTATTTGTCACTTCGCGTGGGTTTCCTTTGCGGTTCTTCCTTAAGGTATCAACTAGGTGGGTTTGCCTATCTAGCATCTGTTCTGCTAATGATAGACTAGTATACCAATTATCCGTGATCATAGTTCTACCGGAATCCAGCAATGGTTCAGCTAGTTTCATCACTACTTTAGATGGGGTTGTTCGTTTTTGATCAAGATTTTTGACTGCGTAAATTTCCAAATTATAAGTATAGCCTCCATTACAACAGAGCTTGAACAATTTGATGCCATATTTATGGCGTTTTCCTTTTAAATATTGGCGCATAATTACCCGGCCACGAAATGGTATTAATGACTCATCGATGCATATTGTTTCTCCCGGATTGAGTGCCGTCTGAAAATTACGGACTACTTTATCGACCAAACCTTGAACCTTGTGGAGTCTGTTATTTAGGGGATTGTTTTCGTTACCTGCAAAGTGAACCATCCTCAAGAGCAATGCAAACCTGTTCCTGGACATTGCAGTAGGAGCAAATTCGTTTTTGAACATAGGTTCCTTGCTCCAATAATCTGATAGTTTTGGTAGACGAACTATCCCCATATAAATAACCAATCCAATAAAACGCTTCATCTATTATATATCTGTGTGATACCAATCGTGGACTCTCACTTGAGATGAAACATCTATCTCTTTCATAATAGTTTGCGTGGCATAAAGATTAGTTTGCTCGACAATATACTCAAATATATTATCATCAACCAGCGCAGAGTAGAACTCAAGAGGTTCCTGATTAACTAGAAGCTCTGACAGATTTTTATTTATTCCTGATTCTGTTGTGAAAGGAGTAAGAACTGGCTGCTTACCTTGGGGTGCTTTCCATTCATGACCGTCAATATTTTGGAGCATAACTGGAGTTCTGTCATCTCTGGAATCAGGGGATATTTCTACTTCTTCGCTATTTCCCTCACAATCAGAATCTTGTATTTTTGCTGTTTTAACATCATCTTCATACTCCCCAAAAACTACATTCTCGAGCTGTGTTATTTCATTTTGGTCAGTGTCAATATCCTGTAGGACCTCATTTCGCCGTAACTGGAACTTCCCGCTAGCTCCTCACTCATTTCCAAAATGTGTTCATCTTCGAGAACATAATCTATTTCAGGAAAAAATACTGCATAAAGGTTTGTGTTCCTGTTCAGTAAGTGGTCGTTTTCCGTCCATATCTTTATATTTCGACATAATTATACGCACAAGATGTAAACAAAACAAACTAGTACCTTAGACTAAGCTATAGGCTGTTTCTATCCGTGGAGCGAGAAGATGACCGCGCCGGCGTAGACGTTCATTATCGGCGCCGACTCGGTCAATATGACCGAGACACATTTCCACGATTTTCTTTGCATAGGTGATAAATATTGTAAAATTTCTTTCGTTAGACTTCAATGTTCGTGGATATCCAATATGGAATATACCGCCCGGCCCTAATGTAAAATATAATAAAAAGCACTCCGGCAGTGAACGTGTTAATATTTAGAATAATAAAGTGGTGTTCTTTGAGTTATAATTTTTTAATATTTTAATTTGATTAATAAAGGAAATTTTAATACGCATCAAATGGAAATGAAACGCTTGAGACGATGCAATAACTAACACACAAATAATGTTTTATGTTCTCATGGCCATTCAGGCCTGCTTGCCATCATGACAGGCCATAGCTAGTTGATTAATGAAAGAAAATACTTTCAAATGACATGAAATTAGTGTTGGTTTTCTAACATTCACAAATAACTCAAATTATCTGTAAAACCTGAAAATTTAGGTATAGGTATATGGATCGAAAGAGAGAAAAACACTTGATAGGATGACATAATAAAAATAATAATGATCCATTTAAAATAAGCGACTTTTTCCTTATTGAATGTTTTGAAGTTTGGCGCGATTCCTAGAGCCACCTGTATGTTTAATATTAATTGTACCTAGGCTGAACGAAAGACATAATACTGATTATAACGTGTTTAAAAAAACACCTCTTGAATTTCACAACAGCCATAGTTACTATTTCTGATTTCAGGATATGTTTTTGCAAGAATTTTCACCAAAATATCTCAAAAAGTATAGATTTTTGATATAGGGAATCCTGATAAAAGCTACCTTAAAATCGAAAGTAAAATCACAATTAGATAAAAAAAATATAGCATTCTATTTAAAATAAGCAGTAATTCGCCATTATTTTAGATTGATAGAAAATATCCAAAAACCCGCTTCTGCAAATTTTCAGCTCAGTATTCCCAGTAGTTTTCCTGAAACTTCTAATAGGCCCTTATCGTGAATAACCCTGTATATATACAGTGCGTTCATAAAGTATGGAAACGCTTCAATAACTACTAAAATATTATCATATAGAGAAAAAGCTTTGACAAGTCGATTTTTGATTTTGATTTTCTTATTTTATATGCAAACAGCATTATTTTATCCCCTCCAATTCCTTCCCCTCCAAATTATGCAAGAAACAAGTATGCGTCCTTAGCAACAATTAATAAGTTCCTAGTTACCACTGCATATCAATTTTATTGTTATTATTGGAAATTGAAAGCAGCAAATGAGAATATATTAATTTATTAGCACCCTGTATTTCATATATTTTTACGTTAATACCTATGTATTTGGTATTTTTGAGCTCAGAAAATTGCCAGTTTGCCGTTTATAATATAAAATTATGGACTTCCTAGTTAAAAAAAATAATGATGACGTCATAATTTGGAAAGTGGAGGGGATACAATGATGCTGCTTGCATAAAAAAGTAGAAAATCAAAATCAAAAATCGACCTGTCAAAGCTTTTTCTCTATATGGTAATATTTTAGAAGTTATTGAAGCGTTTCCATACTTTATGAACGCACTGTATGTATATATATATATATATATATATATATATATATATATATATATATATATATATATATATATATATATATACATATTAAACATCATCAATAAAATCAGCCGTTTTCTGGTAAAAAAGTAGATTACGTTAGAACATCTAACTGTGCCGACAACAACTACTGCGAGGACATGTACTCTTTCTGTCATTGAATAACGTCAACAACTGTTAGGGCAATAGCTACTATTTCACATTTTCACAATATTGCATAATACCACTATAAATGTTCAAACAGATTGATTACCAAACAAAGCACCGCCATCCAGACAAATATAATAATTTCATGGTTGTTGCCTATCTTCAGTTCGCCGCAGATCATCGACCGTGTCTGATAATCAATCCTTATTTTGAACTCATGCAAGTATCAATCTTCAGCGTACCACTGAAGGTGGATACCAATATGAGTGATGCATTGAACATGTATAGCGGTTGGATATAAACGGTAAGTGCAGTTAATTAATTCAAGATTATCCTGTACCAGTCATATTATGATATTTCTGAATATGAATTCAATTGCTACATAATCAAGATGATTACATAACATCAGCCGTTTCTGGTAAAAATCAAGGTTACGCAAGGACGTCTAACTGTGCCGGCAGTAACTACTGCGAGGGCAAACACCTCTTCCTCCATTGAATAACTTCAACAAATGTTGGGCCAATACCTACAATTTCGCATTTTCACAATATTACATAATGCCACCCTAAATGTTCAATAAAATTGATTACCAAACAAAGCACCTCCATCCAGACAAAAATATCATGATTTCATGGTTGTTGCCTATCTTCAGTTTTCCGTAGTGGTACGCTGAAGATTGATACTTGTATGAGTTCAAAATAAAGGTTGATTATCAGACACGGTTCGACGCTCTGAGGCAAACTGAAGACCTAAATCATGATATTTGTCTTGGTGTCGGTACTTTTTTTTTGGATCGCTTGATATAGCTACATCCAGATAGTTTATACTGTTGCCTATGAGGACCATAAAATTTGTTGATATGTCGAAATTAGAATTTTCAAAATTCGAAACCAATGCAATAACTTCCTATAATAGCAAATAAAAAATAGCAAGGTTTCGAACCATTAAGATGTTTAGCATATTCATTAACTGGAATGGATCCAACTATAATAGGGATATATTTACTTATTAAAAAAAAAAGTCAAATGTTAGCTAGCAACCTGAAAAACGAAATTTATATCGCCAAAATAAAAAAGAAATTTTCTAAAGAATATACAGGGTGAGCTTTTAGTGTGTCCACGTCCGATAAATCCTTTATTACAGGAATAAATAAAAAAAAAGTTTTTCACAATAACTGTAGTCACACAGAATTTCCATATTTTGAAATTAATTAGAAATGTGCAGGATGTTCCACAACATGGTGACAGATCATTCTTATGTTTTTTTTTAAATGGAACATCCTATATTTTATATAAAATTCGCAATCCACTCTTCTCAGCGATAACATTAATATAAACTTATACTGGGTTATACTGAAGGGTTCAAAAGATATGATCGATTTTGTCAGAAAATTGCAATGCCTTCAACTTATGTTTTGTTGTAATTATGACTTATTTTTAAAGTATTGTGGAAGTAGTGTACATGGAATGTCAAAACTCGAATACAATATTTTCTCAACTTTTTTAAATGGAACATCCTGTATTTTAAATCATAAACAAAAAGTCATTCAGTTTTAGTTTTTAATAAATATTCCCTATACCTGAAATGAATAGGTAGTTTCGGAGATATTTGAATTTTTCTTCCAATTTTAAGTATACCTACCTTCAAATTGTGTAAATGAAAATAACAGACTATTGATAGAAACTATCAGAAAACTATTAATTATCAATAAAAATCTATCGCCAATATCAATTTTCAGTAGAGATACACGACCATATAATTTCAGCTGATATAAATATTTTTTACAAAAAATTGGACCGACGTTATTAGTATGGAATAATATTAATTCTATTGGTGCTGTTACTTTTCAAGTTGTGCATTTGCAGTTAGATTGATAACTTTTGGCACCAACTTTACAAGTACCATCACCAATAGAATTAATATTATCTTATACTTTTCAGTGCATCAACTAATAACGTCGGTCCAATTTTTTTTAAAAAATATTTATTTCACACTTTTGAGTGTACCTTAAATTAGTCACCAAAATCGTTGAACGTTCACTAATACCAATGAAGATATTACTTATCCTATTACCCATGTATATTCTTTGCTTGTAGTTGTTATTATTGAGATCTCAACGCATCGCTGCGGAAATACGCTTGAGTATTTTATATGTTACCATTTTAACACCGATTTAACTCGAAAACCGTAACTCTAAGGAAAAAATGTTCATTATAAATGTTGCTACAAATAATTATATCTTTAATGTAGTATCGAAAAATTTTCAATTTTCGAAAGAAATTGCCCTCTCCACATAGGAAAAATATATATTTAACATCTCGAAAACCGTAGCACTTTTAAAAAAATGTTCAATTTAAACTTTCCCGGATATTGTCCTATCTTTAATTATACCAACTCAGATTTTCGATTTTCGAGAAAATTCGCCCCCACTACCCCTTCGTGGCGGTTTTCGGAGGGAAGGAGACTTCGGATTTGCGTTTTTATGAATATGGGACCATTTCTCAATCCTCTTCTTTCAAATGAATCCAAAATCATAAGAAAAAACGCAGTTCGTTTACTATATGAAAGGCGCGCACGAAGCAAACAAAAAATAAAGCAGACAGTCGAATTGTATACGTCCTCCGTTCAGGGTTTGTCTCGTCAAAAATGAAATAATTTTAGTAGATTTTGATATTGCTCTTGCAAGATTAAACAATATCATGCAGGCTGTGAAGAAATGAGAGAAAAAAATAATTATTTTTTCAGATAATCTAATACATGTAGGAGAGTGTGAGGGTTTCTCAGTAAATTTCATGTTTGCAGTTGCTTTCCAAATTAATGTTCTCTATATGAAAGAACGAACAGATATGACCTGGATATTGAGACGCCCCTTATATTATGTACTCTTATAATAATCATACGAGGTAGTCAGAAAATATGATTCTTTATATCACAATCGTCATGATTTAAGCACTGTGCACTTTGAAATAAAAGCCTTTACATTAATTTCATTTTATCAACTATTCAGTCGAAATTATATTATCGTGGATCTTTACTAAAAATTGATATTGGTTACCTGTAATAGATTTTCTATTGATTATCAATAGTTTTTCTATATTTTTTTAATTGTATGTTATTTTCATTTGCACAATTTAAAGGTACCTATTCATAAAATTGGAAGAAAACTTCAAATATCTCCGAAACTACTAATTTTAGGTAGGTATAGAGAATATTTAATAATATTGTAAATTGAATGACTGTTCTTTTTGTATATGATACAAAATACAGGGTGTTCCATTTTAAAAAGTTGAGAAAATATTCTATTTATATTTTGACGTTCCCTCTACACAACTTCCGCAATACTGTAAAAATAAGTCATTATTACAATAAAACAAACGTAAAAATTATCGACATATGCACAAAATTTACATCATTTTATTATTTTAAAATATACAGGACGTTGAAATCATTGCAATTTTCTGACAAAATCGATCATATCTTTTGAACCCCTCAGTATAACCCAGTATAAGTTTGTATTAATGTAATCGCGAAGAAGAGTAGATTCCAAATTTAATATAAAATATAGGGTGTTCCATTTAAAAAATATAAGAATGATCTGTCATCATGTATCCTGTACATTTCTAATTAATTTCAAAATATGGAAATTGAGAGTGCCTACAATTTCTGAGAATAACTTTTTTCATTTATTCCTATAATAAGGGAGTTATCGAACGTGGACACACTAAAAACACCTTCTACATGAAAATTTTATACCTGTTGTTTTAAGCCAAGCAGATGCCTTGATTTCGACAGGTTGCTATGACGACAAACTGAATTTTCCGAAGAAAAAAATCGGGTACAAAATTAATAAGTGATAGTTTCCCTGGCAGATGTCGCGTGCAGATGCCAGAATAATAAGCTTAAATTTATTGACAAATATTTATTTATAAGCTGACAAAAAATTTATTTACTTTTAATGATAATTTTTGGTATAAAATTTTCCTACCAAATCAACCGCGTGCTTGAATTATTCTCCGTAAATTCTCAATAGCGAACTTTTTTAAGAAAATTACACCTCGAAAAAAAATTCGGAAATTATTCAATATTTAAGGAGATTATAAGTGATAGTTTTTAAACTTATTCAGTGGCCGTTATTACCGCCCACCATAAGGTAGCGGCGGCCTGGGTCCTCATTGTCCAGAACTATAATGTATGTTATTTTTTAAATTAAAAGATCACAAACTCTTCACGTTCATTGTCTGCACATGTCACATGTCCATACTGGCCACACACAACGTATCGCAGCCAAAGCCCCTGTATTTTCCAATATGGCAAATACAAATAAGATCATCAATTTCTTTTTCACGTGAGTCATCACCATATTCACACTCCGCTTCTGAAATGTTTTCTACTATTATTGTCACAGCATCTTCGCCGTTTCTTTTAGGATTTGTTCTGATTGTAGTAGTTGTTTGACTAGTTCATTTTCATCGGCAAGCTTACTTTTAGTACCTTTAGTTCTTGCAATTTTTTTCATGCTATTTTGTTGTCTCATTTCTTCCATCTCATCTAATATTGTTTTTATTGAAGTGGATTTAAATATCTTTGAATGCTGTTTCCTGATAGTCCAAGTAATGGTATCAATTCAGAAAATGAAACTCCAGCTGGTTGGTGAATTTCATTTCCGTTCTCTTTATAAGGCCCATGAAGAGCTGGTGTCACTTCATTTCTATTTGGAACACAAATAATTTCACTGGTATCAGCAGCTTTTACAGAAGTAAAATCTACCTCTGTAAAACGGTCACGATTCATAGAGAATAATGCCGTTTCCTGAAAACCCTTAATTGCCTTCTGAAAATATTTTTTTGAATGGTCCAGCCACTGGATAAACAACTGTTTCGGTCATCTACCCATTATCGCTACAGCAATAGAGTGTTGCAGGGGAACCATTTCTCCTAATAAGGCGTTGATTCTTTTTCGGGCGTAAGGTAATAACAGCTGTCCGCCTTTACCAGCATGAAGCTGGCTGTGCTTACTCCAATTTGGCTTTAGATATATTTTCTACCAGCATCCTTATCAATCAGTAATTATATCAAAATGTATAAGATATACGATATTGAAAATTTACATCATAAAATTAATTTATATATCAAAAACTTGTAAGCAGTGTTGGTAAATATGTTCCTTTTAAAATTACTTTTCACTATATCAACGAACTTTAAAACTCTTTTAAACATATGTCGAATCTTCAAAGCAGTTTACAGGCACATGATTTTAGTCACACAGTTTAAATGGTTCTAGCAGATAGCCCAGTATGTTACAACAGCTAAAATACTGTTCACCATCGAAAAACCTGTGTACTGCATTTACCTTCAGGACCGACATTCCCCACCTTTACCCTACTTACCATTGTTCTATCATATTATAAAAATACAAAAGGAATTTTCTTGGACTTTCTATTTATTTAGATATTATTTATATAAATATAAATTTAAAATAGAGCTCGCAAAGCACTTTTAGGAATGAGATTGTTAATGAGATTGTTGAGGAATTTCCTTACGTCCTCACTGTATTTTGGAAGATTGGAGTGGATTAGATTTACCCAGTAATTGATCACTTTGTTAATATCTTCAACCAACTTAGTATTGCCATTAAGGTCACCTTTCAGAAGAACCTGGAATTGAGAACGTGATTCAATCTTATTTACAGTAATACATAATATGCACATATTTGTTTGTAATAATACATATGTGCATATTTGTTTACCTATCTGTTTGTTTATTGCTTCAAAACTGCGAAAATAATAAAATTCAAGTCAAAATAGATCTATTTCTAACGTAACTTATGTATGTTATATTATTGGATAGAACATTTGTTTGAGTGAACGATTTAAAAAAAATATAAGAAGTTATCATTTCTGTTTCCATTGACGAGAATTAGCTGCGTCAGCACAACTCTGTTCAGTATACCTACCACAAACTGCCTACTTGTACCAATACAGAGCAATCACTAGTTTCTGACTAGTTTCTGCGACTTCTAGTCATAAATATCTGGTTTTCAGAATTTATGCTTCCGATTATGTTCATTATATGCAGGCAAAAGTTGAAGGTTTTATTTGATTGTTTCCAAGAACCACATAAGTAAATAATGTTAGACTAATTTTAAATGGAAGAAATTTATAGCTCAAATAAGGTTTGAACATATTGTTTCACTCATGTCTCTGAACTTGAACTAGACACACTTACCTGAATTTTATCAAAAGAAGCAGTCAGTTTTTGGATCATTTCTTTATCGTCGTCTAAATCGAGTTTGGCAACTGCTTGCAGGTTTTGTACAGTTACTCTAAATAATAATGAATTATTAGAATACAATTTTCCGATCAACAAATATTAAAGAAAAAAATAACTCACGCAAGAGTTAGTTTGACATCACTTCTAAAATTAACTTGAGGTACTGCGAGCTCTGCATCCAAACTGCCGGAGCCTATAACATTGTCCAAGCCAAAGTTGAGACCTTTGGGAATGATGTCATTGTACCAGTCCAGATTAAGCTTGAAAGCCTTGATACCAGTTATGTTAACGTCATCAAGAGTTATGTTGGCCCTGAAACAATGCAGATTTTTTTAAAATAGTGATTATTGCTTATTCGTTACGAAGTTAAATTTCTGTTAAATCTCTTACTCTAAGAAGTCGTTCTTTGGGAGTTTAGCATCATAATGTTTGAGGGTAATAGGCTCTGGAATGGCAGATCTGATACGCTCAATAAGTTTTGTTATAGCATCCTTTGGGCTTGCTTCTGAAATTTAAATAAAGCATGCATTTTTGTATATGGTAAAGAATATTCTTGATGGTAAACTAGAGTACGATAAATAGTCTCGAAAAGTGTTATTATCGATCTGGCCTTTAGAATATCTGTGAAGAATACACAAGTTTAATAAGATCTAACTTTGAGGCGAGCATAAGTTTGAATTTAAGATTAAGACTGACTACAAAATAATTCTCATGAATAGATCGTTTTATATTTTTATTCTAATAACTGGAATACATATTCCCGAAGAGGTATGGAGATACCTTTGCACGGGTCCAGTACAAACAACAACTATGACTCTGTAGGGATCGAACCCGCGCTTACCATGTGCTCTCGCAGGCTACGAACGCATTTCCAGCGCCTTAACCCAATAAGCCATCGTGACCGTTTTCTTTCTCCAAATTTATATTTGAATAATTGCTATGAATTTTACAAGATCCAAATACTAGTAAATGGAAGAAAACTATTGAATTATGTCATAAACTTAGACACAGATATACGAAAAAAGAATTTCAAATGTAAACTCCTGAATATCTCAAAAGTTCAATAAATTTGCATCTGAAAATAAATGTGAGAAAATAAATAATAGACAATATAATTTGAATTAGGAGAAATTATTCGGTCCTTGAAAAAAGTGACATGAAGAAATTTTCAATAAAAAAATGGAACTGTATCGAGCCCAATCAAATCAACCTCTAGTTCTGATATTATTTCGTTAGAATCAGGTTTACAGTTTACAGACCTGTCAATGTATTATTATGAAATAGCTCATTGAAATGTTTTAAGTTTTTCTTGTTGTGTGCCACTTACAAGTGGTTAATAAATATGTCATAATTTGTACCGAACTCATTACACTTACCAGTTGCGACTACAACAGCAAAAAGGGCAAGAATGAAAAGTTTCATTTTGTAGATATCTTTCACTGCTCACAATTCTATACGAGATGGGAACTGATAGAAACTTGTTGCATGTACCCTATTTATATACAAAAGTACACAAGGTACTTGAATCTATATCTTTGCACTTTAATTTTATTTTTAAACTGAATATAGGTAATATGCAGTTGTGTCACTACAGGAATAGAATGCTTGAGATTTGAAAGATTACATTAATTTCAGTTATAATCACTACAGTAGTACCTAGCTTTCCAAATTATCATCAATTTACATACCTACTAAATAACTTAAAATAATAATAATATGGACAATCTAAATCAAGTTCCCGTTAATTACAATGGTTTGGTTGGTTATAGAATCATCATCTTTGCGAATGGCTGAAGCTCTCAAGAACTATAGAGTTCGCTGTTGAAATGATTGCCCCCTGGAAACAAAATCCTTTTGAAATGGGATAGGAACCTGTGCAGAATTTGTCCACGATCTTCTACTTCACCACGGTGGCTAGTCTTGTTACTCTCTATACAGGGAGGTTCTCCGGATAAGACATCGATCGATTGTAAGCAAACTATAACTACAAACAGTCTGAAAATTTAATGACATGCTTAAGTGCTGGGGACATACGTCTAAAATTTTCATGTTAGTCGCATTTCTAGTTATACCGGAAGTAGATGCCAACTATTTTATTTTTAATAATTAATAATTAATTAATTAATTGTGAAAACCTTTCATTTATAATGTCGTATAGCTGTCTAACCGGTTTTGAAATATTTCAAATTTTATGTCAAAAATTAAGTTTACAGTTTAAAACATAATTATCAATCTTTCCTATGAATAAGCCTTTAAAATTTAATTTTAGTTGATTTTCTTATACAAGATCTACTTTAACATTATTCTTATGATATTTTGATAATAATTTATATAATTTAATCGTATTAACCTGCAAAAATAAGGGAAACTTTGTATAAGGTTACCCTCGTATATTCTTTGCTTGTAGTTGTTATTATTGAGATCTCAGAACATCGCTGCGGAAATACGCTTGAATATTTTAGTTGTTACCATTTTAACATCGATTTAACTCGAAAACCGTAACTGTAAGGATAAAATGTTCATTATAAATGTTGCTACAAATAATTATGTCTTTCATGTACTGCGAACAGATTTTCAATTTTCGACAGAAATCGCCCTCTCCACATAGCGAAAATAGGTATACCTATTTGAGTAACATTCTATTCTTTAGAAATATCAAAGTCCGTGCTCGCACGCACGCCACTAGCTAGAAATTATGTTTCTCTTGAAAAAATATGTTTCTTTATTAATAGTTACAGCTTACTAAATTTTATGAAAATATCTAAAGCGATTCCGAAAATATTAATTAATTTCCTCTTTTTTATGCTAAAACTTTAACACCTCGTATTTTAGTAACGGAACATTTTATGACTATAGTTTAATCAACAAAGCCCTTTTATATTTGAGCATTTATTCATAGTGTTATTATGTTTCTTGATATTCACCATTTAGAGCAATAGTATTATCAAAATCAATAGGTACTATGTTTCTTACTTTTATGAGATGTCATTTTCCCCGGAATATTTCTGGAAGTTTGACCAATATATATATATATATATATATATATATATATATATATATATATATATATATATATATATAGACTGGCAACATAGTACAAAGTAAAAGTATCTTTCAGAAGTGCGACTTAACTTTTCGCAAAGTCGCCAGTGCCGGGTGTGCGCACTTACTGATAAAATAATATGGTGGCTGGCGATGGTGACCAAGTGGATAATAATCCATTCAAATCCGTTCAAAAAAAAACATTTTGGACTTCTTTATTGACATCCATGTCGTTGAATTTTTTCGAAATTAGAAATAACGAACTATTGCAATATTTCTATATGAAATTTACCTAATAACAAGGTATTCTGAAAATAATATAGTGAAATCCTGGTGCCCTCACTTAGTTTCTATAAAATAGGTACTAGGTATGCAAACATTCTATGTGACCATAGAAGGGAATAAAGAGTGTTTTAAAATGTCATTCCTATTATTCCAGTGTTCTATCAGATTTAATTTAGAGTTAGACTAGGATCCACCTGCCATATTTTACTTTCATGTTTGAATGATTGTCCTTATCTAATTTAAAGTGTAGATCTATAAAATTCAATTAAAAAAAATCAGATAATATTGTTGCAATTAAGAGCTGACATCTAATCCTTCCTCAAAAGTATACATTGTGATGTGTTATTATAAATGCAGCCTAGTGCGAGTCGCACTAGCATACAGAGGGTTCCATAAAATTGTAAAACAAAATATCCACCGCCTAACTAGATATTACTATTTATGATGTAAGATACAGACAGCTGACAGAGAGACGGACGGACGGATGAACAAGTTGTTGTTATACTGAAAATATAAATTCACATTGAACGGACGGATGGACTTTGTATCTGTTGTTGTACATCAACAGAAATACACATTCTCAGAAAATTTCTGTTCTCTATACAGCTATTACGGTTCATAAGACAGAGCCGGCTGACAATCGGACGGTCGTAGGGAAAGCCGAGTCTTAGTAATAGAGTCGCATTTTCAGTAATTTGGTACAGAACCCTAAAAATGTTCTATGATATATTTTGAAAAAATGTATTATCTATAATTTAGATATCTTATAAAGTCATTTTCCGATTCATTTTTGAAAATTCAAATTGAAAGAGCATATCGTCCTGACAATTTCGTTCATGTGCGTGCTCCAAGTCCCTACATTTAAGAGAGCGCCTGTCCAAGTTTCTGGAAAAGTAGATAGTAAACAGACAAAATGAGTAAGCATAGATAGGTAGGTACTTATTCATAGTAATGACTTAACATGACTTTTTCCCTAAAACCCTTCCTAAAAATTAAAAAATATAAAAAAATGTCATCTATGAGAATTCTATTTTCCCTGGCTACGAACACTACAAATTTTTTTATTTTTCAATATTTTACATTTGCTTTTTGCTCAATGTTAAATATCTGTTTCTCAACATTAAATCGTTATATGTATTTGCTTCTAAACTCGTTTATTCATTTAGCATTTACTCCTTTGTTGATTGTTACTGCTGGAATATAAAATTAGTGAATACTGATATTAAAAAAATAAGCTTATAGATAAAATCATATATTATATATATATCATATATCAGATAATAATTAATACTTTTTCTCGTGATAATATTCCACGAATGATTTTGAAGCGTTCTATTTACTTTATTGAGTAAATGTGTATTAGTCCTTATTAATCTACCCTTATCTAGAATAAGTATATGAGAAAAAAAAGTAAAACTATGCACCTTTGTTAATATTATCTATCTCGTCTTATATTAAACTCATTCTCGAACCTTGATTGGAGCTTCACAGGTGGCCTGATAACGAATTTCAATAACTAAAGCCTTGTAGCCTCGATGACCTTGAGCTAGCTTATTAGCCGCTACTGATTACTACAAAGGGTACTGACTAATAAGGTAATCCACTATATTAACCGTACTAATTTCGACAGGTTTTGATCGACGAACCCCGAACGTTGGTTCGTGCGCGCCTCTTATATAGTAAACGAGCTCCGATTTTGATGATTTTGGATTCATTTGAAAGGGGAGGCTTGAAAAATGGTCCCATATTCATAAAAACGTAAATCCGAAATCTCCTTCCCTCCGAAAACCGCCCCGAAGGGACGGTGGGGGCGAATTTTCTTGAAAATCTGAGTTGGTATAATTAAAGATAGGACAATATCCGGAAACGTTTAAATTGAACATTTTTTCAAAAGTGTTACGATTTTAGAGATAGACGCATGTTAAATATGTATTTTTGCTATGTGGAGAGGGCAATTTCTTTCGAAAATTGAAAATTTTTCGATACTACATGAAAGATATAATTATTTGTAGCGACATTTATAATGAACATTTTTTCCTTAGAGTTACGGTTTTCGAGTTAAATCGGCGTTAAAATTGTGACATACAAAATACTCTAGCGTATTTCCGCAGCGATGCGTTGAGATCTCAATAATAACAACTACAAGCAAAGAATATACATGGGTAATAGGATAAGTACTATCTTCATTGGTATTAGTGAACGTTCAACGATTTTTGTGACTAATGTACAGGTACACTCAAAAGCGCGAAATAAATATTTTTTACAAAAAATTGGACCGACGTTATTAGTTGATGCAATGAAAAGTATAAAATAATATTAATTCTATTGGTGATGGTAATTGTGAAGTTGGTGCCAAAGGTTATCAATCTAACTGCAACCGCACAACTTCAAAAGTAACAGCACCAATAGAATTAATATTATTTTATACTTTTCAGTGCATCAACTAATAACGTCCAATTTTTTGTAAAAAATATTTATTTATCTACAGTGAGAGTGAAGTTTTGTCTTTTAAGCTCTCCAGCAAGCAGCTGGTAATTTATAAAGTAAAGTAAATTAAATAGTATAGCAAGTATTTGTATTTAACTGATATCTTCATCATTTTCCTAATAGTTTAATGAATTGCAACATTCCAATAGTAACTAGTCTCCCCCTATAATTTTTGTCACTATCAGCAAGTCCCACCTTTTTGAAATAATAAATAGCACAAATTTACCAATTTCATAATCTGCATGCTTTTATAATTAAATAATCCTCCTATATCACATGTTTCGATACCTAATCAGTTGAATGTTCCCCAATTGAAATAATAGAATAACATTTTGGTCATCACCAAAAAGGAACCTACACCTCCCTCTCATTTGTTATCTCTATATTTGTTCTCAAAATAGGTGATTGCATCATGATACAGGTATAAACAGCTGTTCAGTCAATTTTATCAAGAGATACTTTACATGTAATCATAATTATTTTCGTATGAATTTAATTAATAATATAAAAAGTCTTGATTAATCGGATAACGTATCTTGATTGGACGCTTAGGATGACATGATCATTGTTGATGCACATGATTATCTTCAACTCATTTGATCACTCTCGTATTCCAATATGAATATTATTTGTATTTTCCCAATCTATGAACTTATTATGTTCCTGTTTGTTATAATATTAGAGGGTGTTTTACACGAAAACTATTTTTGCAAAAGAAGGTATATTTTTCATTGCATATTTTGTAATATTTAATTCACATTTTTGAGTGTTTCATTAGTGATGAAAATTGTTGAACGTAAACTTATATTCGGTGATTAGAAAATATGACGGTAACAATCTTGCACATTCCTAGTGCTGCAACCCGGAAATGTCCAATTTAAATTTAAAAAAATGTTAATCCCTCCAATCCGTTTTGGGGGTGGTTTTCAAGGGGTATGAGATTTTAGTCCATCTTTCTAGACTCCTTTTTCCAATATTTTTTTTCTATCAAAATCGGTGCACGATTGATTACTAAGCAAAGAGCGCATACATACATTCTTGAAAAAGCAAACATGCAGAGGAACTGTTACTCCATCGTTCGTGCAAAGTCGGTCAAAACGTAAACCAATTTCTTCGATCTCAAACTTCACAACTATTATAATAAACAGGTAGGCATTAGATAGATAGATAGATATTTATTGACTATGGTATATAAAGATACATTAGTATCAAGTCGGTGACACAAAATGTTGATGAACAGCAGATCTGAACAAAGAACATATAACAAAAACAATAAATGATAAAATCTATAGCTATATACAATACACATAAAACTGTACATTATATCATTGATATTAGATATTATGAAAATTCACGCACTGAGGTTGTGGCAACATATTCCTCTATACTATAGAAACAATGTTTTATAAGATATTCCTTGATATGTTTTTTGAATATGGGCAAGGATGAATTTATGCTAGTTGGAAAAATATTATATAACTTTACATCAGGAAAGTTCCAAGAGGATTTTTTTAAATTAAACCGTTGAGGTCTCAATAAATTATACCACCGAGTATTATAACTATGGAATTGGGAATTGGTTGCAAATCCATCTTCATACTTGTGTATTTCCAAGAGTGTTTGATATATATAAATTGATGGTAATGTCATGATACCCAGACGTAAGAATAACTACATGTAACTCGGTCACCAGCATTTGAAATAATTCTAATTGCATTTTGCTTGAAAACGTTCATAGCGGAGGAGTTGTCCCAGATAAATGTTCCATTGCTAGCTTGAGAATGGAAAAACGCATAGTAAGCTGGGAAAAGATTTTTATACAAAGTTCTTTAATTGTCTAGAGCTGACCAGTTTAAAGCGTCGTCAAGTGTTATTCCCAAAAAATTGACAGTTCTACCCATAGAGATAGAGGTTAGGCGAGAAAATATTTTTTTAGTTTTTTCTTTATTAAGTTCTGGAAGATTTGAGTTAAGCCACAATTCAGTTTGTTTTTCAGCAAGTGATATAGATATAAGCAAAACCTGATAGTTCTTGTTGGAACACAAGAGCAATGTATCATCAGCATAAATGAAACATTTGTAGGGTACCATATCATAGAAAAGAGCCTTGGGAAAGGGAAAGAATTCAATCGACTTGAGATCGGATGTTCTATTATCACCTAAAAAGTGAGAGAGTCACACCTCTGACCCCATATTCTTCCAGTTTGTGCAACAGGTTTATATGAGATATACAATCGAAAGCTTTACTCAAATCGCAAAGTGTCGCAGCATTATAATCACCCTTCTCAAAGCCATCTACTTGTTCCTCACCATTCCAGCTATTGCTTGAACAGTGGAGCAGGGCTTTCGGAAACCGTATTGATCTGATCAAGAGATTATTATTTTCTAAATAAAGGTATAGTCTTTTCTTTAAGATAATATTTCGAAAATTTTTCTAAAAATAGGAACTATAGAAATGGAACACTAGTTTTCAATGAGATTTTATCACCTTTTTTGGAAACTGGTAACACCCTACTGATTTTATACACAAGTATTACAAATAAAAGTAACAGTAACAGCACATCTTTCCTTAAAGATCTTACTATTCAGGTTGTATATATATACATCAAGGAAATTTGAGTTTTTCAGCTCTTTAGTAGCATTGAAAACTTCAGATGAATTGACTGGTTCGAGAAAAAAGATCCACATGAGGTAGGCTTAAGTCTATTATCCAATGATTTTAATGAATTTGTGTTATCCGTAAGTGGTAGTTGACCTATTAATGATCCAGCAATAATATTACAAAAAGAATTAAATTCATTGATCAGCCGCCAGCTATCTCTGATTTTATTATCTGATTTTTTCTATAAAATTATCATATGCATTACGTTTTGATTTGATAATAGCTTTCTGATATTTTTTTAAATGCAATCTTATAAACGGGATCATTTTTCGCGTCGTAAAGTATCTTAACTGCACGTACAGTGTCTTTTAATTTTCTCAATTCATCGTTGAACCACTATTCTAATAGAATATTTATATAAATCAACCTAAAATCAAATTTTAACACCAATATCGGAGTAACTATAAGGTGTCGCTTAGATGCTATGTCAGCAAAAGTCCAACAATCACATTTTTAAGAAAATTAATTTCATTGTGCACCGTGTGTCCATTTAAGAATATTGATATAATAACTACTTTGTCTGAAACACAAATGAGTTCGTAACTCCAACGCTTCACTTCTGATGTCGAAGGTTTATGAATTAACCCTTTGATGCATACATTTGCAGAAATACAACATTACGAATTATACCTACCTCTTTTTAGTAGTATCTCCGAAATAAATCCATTTAATGCACATAGAGATATTTCTACAGCATTGTTCTCTCATTTCCACACATTAGAGACAGGCGTATTTCAGAAAAATCACCCATTTCGTTAAATTTGAGCTGATCGGTCTAACTGTGTTCCGTATTTGATCATTGCTTCCAAGAGTGTTCAGTGCTATTTTGACTGTTTAAAAAGTTCAGTTTATAATATAAGTTGAGTAGATAATATTTATGATATATAAACTGTATTTTCTGACAATTTCCCGTCATGGTGTAGAAAAACATTCATTCTGTAGAAGTGCATTTATATTTGAAAAAAATAACATATACTCATATTATTTATTAGATAATGGCTATTATAGTAGAAAATATTTATCAGAATAAATATTTTTTTACAAAAAATTGCACCGATTTTATTAGTTGTTTCACTGAAAAATACAAAATAATATTGATTCTCTTGGTGCTGGTACTTTTGGAGTTGGTTAAATTATTAAACACTCATTATTACCAAAGAAGATAGATCATATTACCCATGTGTAGGCTTAGCTTGTACTTGTTATTTATTATTCACTTGTGTAACTCAAAAACTGTAACTCTTTTGAAAAAAAGTCAATTTAAATGTTGCTACATATAATCTTTTCTTTAATTTGGCATTCTTATATTTTCAATTTTAGAAAAAATACCCTTCCACATAGCGGAAATACCAAATCAAAAATGGATAAACTGAATATGATTGGGAAAAATTAAAATTTCATATTGAGTGATGCTCAGAAATCTATTCGTGGCACTGATCATTATATGCTCAATTTCTAGAGCTCAGTACACCTTATAAATAGTGATACGCCAAGCAAAACCAAGACCGATATGGTCTTGGTCTTTTACCCCTGGTATTGGTCTTGCTGTTAGACTTATAAGACATCGCAAGACTCTAGCAAAGTTTGTGCACCTTTTATTAGTGTGAAAATTCCATGCGATAATCTTATCAGATTGCATATAATTATATTAACATAGGAAATCGATAGCTATCACCGTATAAAAAAATCTGTCATTGTCCAGAACAAACAATCCTGGTACTGTAATGGTACCAAATCATTCTAAAATAAGTACCTACTGAAAATAAAACTGGGTACGCCAAATTAATTTGGAGAAGGGAGATGCGTAATTAATTAATAAAGTTTATAAATTACTATTCGCCGTACATGCATGTGAATCGTATCTTATCAGCACGACGTTGCCTGGTTGTGCTTTTGGTATCTCCCGTCGCATCTGAAAACTCATTATACTACTTTCTTGCCATATGTTTGTATGTAATGGTTTCACCCCATAATAATGACAGAAACTAAAGATAATCTATAAAAATCAATAGAACAATTCATATATACAGCACGCCATTATAACATGATTGTTTCAAAAGAAAAAACTAAAATCGTAGTCATTTCGGCGGAACCAATACGATGCAAGTTGGTCGTTAACAACAAAATAATAGAACAAGTCATGGAAGTGTAATTCTTGGGATCAAACTATCTAGCAATGGAAAAGAGGTTGGCAAAGTTTGAAAACAAATAAATAAAGCGTACAATTACGCCGATAATAACAAATGATCTGGGATAGAAGAAATAAATTAGAGGGTCAAGAATAGGAAAAGAAACAACATCAAATGAGGATAGACCGATGATGAAAAAGGCAGATGCCTATAAAAGGAGCAGGAAGAAAAACATATATTTATATTCTAATATTATCTGTATTTTGCTACATGTACAATATCTTTACTACGTAGTTAAATTTATCAGCCTTAGAATACATGTTATCTTTTTATTTACTCAGTGATAAATGGTGGAATAAACGTTTATCTTATTGATTGTAACAAGGCAACAATGTCGCTTTTTCTCAATAATTTGAATCAAATGCCCAATTCGATAATTTCAAATATGAATTACAATACCTAAATACTTATACGATATAGGAATATATGGACAAATCATCCAATGACATTACAACCTTGATTCTTATTAATAAATACTTATGTTATCAAAGAACAAAAATTAATATAGAAAAGATGGATCAAGAAATATATAATTGTACTTTTATTATAGACATATTATCTAATACTGTTGTATAACAAAAATAACAAAAGCATTTGTGCACAAATAGATACATAAACTACTTTTGTTAGAGGCCATTGATTTTCTTGTGAAGCACCAAGAATGTTTGATAATAACATTTCTATCGTATTATTTACTTTCCTTCTCAATATTATCATCAGCTATAGAATTCTTCGGAAAAATATGACTATTATCTTATACCTTATCTTCATTTGTTATTATTGTCAATACCAAAAAAAAATTATTGGTTGATTTTCATATGATGAAATAGTTATAATGACTCCTTTTCAAGAATTAGTGATACATATTTATCATTTTTCAATGTGCATGTAGCTCTTCAGAAATTTATTCCTTTTGTAATATATTTTGTCGTTTTCTTCCGAGTTGTGCAGTTCCAGTTAAATTGATAACTTTTGGCACCAACTTCACAAGTACCAGCACCAATAGAATTAATATTATTTTATACTTTTCAGTGCATCAACTAATAACGTCGGTCCAATTTTTTGTAAAAAATATTTATTTCACACTTTTGAGTGTACCTTAAATTAGTCACCAAAATCGTTGAACGTTCACTAATACCAATGAAGATAGTACTTATCCTATTACCCACGTATATTCTTTGCTTGTAGTTATTATTATTGACATCTCAAAGCATCGCTGCGGAAATTCGCTCAAGTATTTTACATGTTGCCATTTTAACACCGATTTAACTCGAAAACCGTAAGTAACTCTTTTGAAAAAATGTTCAATTTAAACCTTTCCGGATATTATCCTATCTTTAATTATAACAATTCAGATTTTCAATTTTTGAGAAAATTTGTTTTCGGAGTGAAGGAGATTTCGGATTTCCGTTTTTAAGAAATGGGACTATTTCTCAAGCCTCCTCTTTCAAATGAATCAAAAATCATCAAAATCAAAATAATACATTATCGGTAAATAAATTTAAAAAAGCAATTGCTAATACAAAAAATACAAATAAAAAAAGACTAGGATTCAGAAGATTCTGTGAATCAATCAACAGAGAAACAAACGTATCATATGTATGGCAAACGATTGGCAAATTTTCAAAATGTATAGTCTATAAAAATACAAAAATTCTTCCAAACGAGGAAATTGCAGAGGATATGGTAAAATCAATAGCAGCATGTTAAATAATAATAGCATTTGAAATAGCAAATAACGGGATAAAATCAGAACCATTTTCAATGCCAGAATTGGAAAACTCATTACAAGCTAAAAAGATCATCACCAGGAATGGATGAAATAACGTATGCAATGATGCAAAAGTAGAACTGCTGCAAGTCTACAACAAAATCGTAAATGGGGAAATGATACTCACAACAAGGAAAATATATTTAATATTGGGATTTCTTAAACCAAATAGAAACCTAAGGCAAACATCAAGCTACAGGCCGATAGCATTAGCGGCATGCGGACTGGAAGCATTGGAGAAAATGATTAGAAACCAATTAGAATGGAACATAGGAAAAAACCAAAACTATCAAAATGGCAAATGGGATTTAGAAAAGGAATGGGAACAAAGGACTACATAGCATATCGAACAAACTATGTACAAATTATACAAATGACATTCGATTTAAAACAAACAACAGTCTTAGCGGTATTTCTAGACAACACGTGAATATTTACAAATTATATAAATATTTAATACAATACAAGATACCTACAGATATAGCTAATACAATACAATACAATACTTGCTATCTACCTATCTTATTTAATATATATATTTAAAAATTTTATTTAAAGATATATCAAAACACAGTAAAAAAATAACATTAAAGATATGAAATAAAAAATTAACAATTAACAATTAATTAACAAATAATAATTCGATGGATGTAAAAGCACGCCTGGTATTATCGCAAAATAAAAGTAAAGCAAACCGGGAAAAGTCAAATGACATCACCAGAAATACGTTGGTATAGGGGCAGATATAATTGAATATCAAAATGAAATCTAATTGTATTAAACGAGCAATGCTTATATATATATATAAATAAAAAGATGTTCTTGGGGATGCAGTCATATATTCAATAAAATTCTTTGATTAAAGCCGAGCTTTCGAATAAGTATCAGTGCGCTTTGAGAATAATCATGTTTATATGTTTCGTATTGTGAGAGAATATGATTAAACTTATATAGAAATTTTACATAATATTATGTACCTTTTTCTTTTAACTGTCAGTTCAAGCCCAGAATAAAAGTAATTTAGTCTATGTATGGGTATTTAATTTAATTGTGCTCCTTGTTCAAATAGCCACAAACATATAAAGATCATTCAGTAATATTCATATTTATCACCAAAATCTAGATACTTTCTTACTTATTGTGTTACCATGACAAATATAAATAATGACATTTGTAATTGATGGCTATGAAATCTTTCCAGTTTTTGGCTAATTTATTCTAAATTCACGATTGTAAGTATTTTTATAATACTTTAAGTTGTTGTTGAAATAATTTTGTAACGATTTGTAGTTTGCCCTGAAGAAGAGAATAAACATTCTCGAAAGCCCGGCTTTAATCAAAGAATTTTATTGAATATATGACTGCATCCCCAAGAACATCTTTTTATTTATTATAAAACAAGTCAAGAATACAAAATCAATATATATATATATATATATATATATATATATATATATATATATATATATATATATATATATGCAAATTTTATCTCGGAATCTGGTCAACCGATTTCGATAAAAATTCATATGTATGGGTTTTAGAGTGTATTGAATCGATTGGTTGTATTCACATTCACAAGAAAAATCGTTTTCAGCAATTAATATTCTCATTTTACGAGTTCTACAGATTATACTTAATATATCAATATGAACCCTATTAACATCATAGGAAAAATAGCTCTATGGTAAAGCTTCCGGGTATTGATCTAGAGTTCCTCGGTTCAAATTCTGATCACCTTTTTCACCAGTTTTTTTTTAACAAAACCCATTTTTTTAATAAGACGTTAATATGAGTTTCTAATAATTTAATCGGAAATTTTCAATGAAAATTTGTACAATTTGTATTTCAAGGAAGGGTTAGCAGATTTTAGTAAAAAATAGCAAAAAAGAATTTTCGGAGTCGAGAAACCGATTGACGATACTTTCATATTTAATCGGTGTGACCCTCGAAGTCCATCCACACTTGTTATTTCAAGAATGTTGGTATATTTATCATTCATATTACACATTCATATTTATTTCGAAATCTATAACTTACGAATATGTGAACAATAAAAGCAGTATTTACCGATCGCAATACATTTTAACCAGAAATATACACATTTTTTAATAAGTTTAAATATACTTAGTAACTTTTATAGACCCATCTTAAATCTTGTTTTAACCGAGTTATTAAAATACTAAGGAATGACAATAACAACAAATTTAAAATGGGACAAATATATAAATAATATTAGTAACAAAGCTATTAAAGGTATTGACGTGGTGGGGAGTTGATCCTAAGACTATGATAATGGCTTCATCGGACTCATTCAATCACACCTAGACTTTGGATCAATAGTATTAAAACCAACAAAACAAAACACGTACAATATAAATAAAATCCATAATCAAGGGCTGAAATTAATAATGTGATGTATGAGATCTACACCAATGAATGCCCTGCTAGCGGAAACAGGTGAAATCGATATGGAAAGCAGAAAAAAATGGTTGGCAGGTAAACTTCTAACAAAAAATAATGAACTATAGAACCCCAATCTTTAAAAACAACAAAGGTTATTGGAAAAATAGGGACAAAACGGTTTTTAGTTCAAACATTGGAAGACATAACAATTTACGACAAGTACATATACAAAAATAACATATTGCCAATCTTCAACGTTGAATATGACATATTTGCACAAAATTCAAGTAATAGATTTACAATTATCTAAAAATGACATATCAACTAAATTAATATTCTGTAAGGAGATACAAAAATTCGGCGATTATAATCTCATCTACACAAATGCTTAAAAAACGATAAGGTAGACTCTGATATACACATGTCATGCATAGATTATTCATACTCTTCAAGATTACATGATATAACCAATATTTGCGACGCGGAACTAATAGCAATATAAAAAGGTATATAGGTATCTATGCTTAGAAAAAAATATATAAAAAAATAATATTATCAGACTCAAAAAGCACCATAAGCAAAATTCAGAATAACCACAATAATACGAAAACGGACCATATAACAATGGAAATAAAACAACAGTATACAGAGCAGCCCTTAATGATATTATTTTTATATTAGGATGGATCCCAGGGGTAATAGGTAACGAAAAGGCTGCTACCCTGGCAAAAATAGAAACCGAGGTAAATGTACCAATGAACATGAAAATAAATAGGAAAAATATGCGGCCACGCTTAAAAAAATATTAAAAACGAATTTGAAAGAAATTTGGTACCTTGAATATCCATATATGAACAGGCGTCACATAACAACAATCATTAGAATGAAGACTGTCATTGTATGATGAATAAAAATCTTCACAAAATCAATGTGGATGTAGTTCTAAATCATATGAACAGTTCAATCATCAACATTATCTATCATTAAATTCTTAAATTATAATATAAAAAAATATTTTTTAAGAAAAAAATTAAATTTTTATAGATAAGCTGAAAAGCAATCCTACCATCCTACTTTCCTTCCTGGGATATACCTTTCGCCGCTGCTCCGAAGCGAGAAAAGTTAGTCCTCTGTTTTTGTTATTGTCCACATACTAACATTTTAGGACACAAGAAGAAAATACTATAAATAATATAATAATAAAAATAATAATAATAATAATATAATAAAGAGAGAGAGAGAGAGAGACAGAGAGAGAGAGAGAGAAAACCGGATATGGGCTGCGTTTAAAGACATTTAAAAAAATACGGTCTCCGAGATACAGCAGTGGGAAAGTCTGAAATATTTATATTTCCGCAATGCTTTGAAATTTCTGAATAAGATTTGGTGAACGTTGAATGACTTTGATGACTAATGTTACACTCAAAAGTGTGACATAAATATTTTTTGCATTCGTTGGTCAAAAATGGGACCAATTCTATTTGTTGGTGCACTGAAAAATACAAAATAATATTTATTAATTTTATTGGTTTTATAAGCTGCAAAAAGTTTTCAATCTAACTGCACAGCTTCAAAAGTACCAGCACCAATATAATTAATATTATTTTATATTAATATAATTTCTGATGTCTCCCAGTCGCAGTTTGCGTTAGATAATTTTAACTCTTGTTTTCTAGATTTAAAGGTTATATCTTGGAAATCACTTATTTGTAGATGTATTCATAGTCCCAAGTTTTGCAATGTGACCGGCAGACGATTATTAATTTTCGACCTCTAACTAAAGTATGTAGTTGATAGTTAAGTATTGTAATCGGTTAAAATTTTTGATATTCAATAACAGATATTTATATTTTTGGGTAGTTTTATAGCTTCAACCTGTTAATTCATATTCTGGTTGAAAATCAGATTTGGTAAAACTGTTGTCTAAGATAGTTAGTTCATTGATTACATTTTGAACCAGGCAAGTAAGTGGATAAGTCTACTATATACCTATGAGATTCCGGGAATCAATACCGGCTTAGCCGTAAAGATTTAAAAAATGCTGTGGTCATCCCTTGGATAGTAATGACAAGCTAACAAGAGTAATTCTGCCAAGAAAATTCTCTCAACTAGTCTGGTTCAGAGCCGGCGATCTTTTCTCCAACCTGTAAATTAAAATTGTCAACACATAGCCAATCGAGAAATTGGTTCTCAATAATCTATCTATTGACAGCACAAAGTATTGTGGACGATATGAGGCCAAAACGGCGGTCGAGAATATGTTCATATTACAGAGCTCTAAAACAAGGCAGCCGTTTCAAGAAAAACTGTTCCTTTGCTATTGTGGAGACCCATAAAGGAGTGGAGACATAAATTCCTTCTAAAATATTTTTGTCGTGTTTTTCTCCAAATAACCACAATATATTTTCTTATAAATGAGATAACAGTTAAAACTGATAAGATCATTTAATTTATTGTTAAATACACAAACACAAATATGTTCAATATATCAAGAACCTTTGTATCATGTGTCAATTCATGAAATGATAAGAAATATGTTTTATTTTTTATTACATATCACTCAATATATATCGTGGAGATTGTTCAAAAATGGGCTAATTAGTATATTTTTTTCATTTACAGGAAATATAACGTTATCTACACCTGTGGAATCACTTCAAAATATTTGTTTGTAATTAATTTGAAAGTACCTAGTACCTACATCCACTCAAGTAATTTTCCAAGTTCACAATATATATTTATTATTTTTTTATCTTTATCGATGTTTTATGATTTGTGCCGATTTCAGTTTGAAAGAAGAATTATATGACCCAAATAACTGTTCAAAAAGTATAGCTTTAAATCGAATTAACTTCATGAAATACGGTCAATATCAGCAGCGGTCAAAAATCAACAGCCAAACTAGGTTCAATTTTCAACTACATGTAACATAAATACCTGTCTTTGAACTAGCAAATAAGTACGGTCTTAATCTTAGAAGAAATATCGCAAATGCTAGGAAACAGTATAATGAAAAAGTTTATGATCAAACAAGTGTAATTTTTGAAAAAAATAAAGAATAGTTTCTATTAGGCATTTGAACCGTACCGACGAGTAATATTGCTATCTCTCTTTTTCTTGATATCTGTTTGCCAGCAACAGCCTACCACAACACAAAATTAAATTTGATATTAGTATTATCAACATCCGACATCTGACAATTATAACAGCTGACAGTGAACAGCGCACAGCGCGACATAACCATAGATATATACGACCTTATTGTACCATGTATACGACGATCTGCCAAACAGTACCTGTATACCAGAGAGCAGAGACGTATATATACGCTCCATCCTCGTACGTAATTCCAGTGACGGGTCTCATTGTCCAACATTTTCGTTCCATGTCGAAGAAATAGTTTGATTTTCCTTGAATGAGATAATATTATCCATTAAAAAACATAAAATGTAAAAAATGCAAGTCTCGCAACACAGTCCTTCAAACGCAAAAAGTTGTGAGATCACATGTAAAACCAAGTCATTTAGCTTAGCTCCTATCTATGGAAGTACCTATTCAACAACATTTTCATAAATTTGATCTAATTATTTAACCACCATCATTTATAGTCACCGAATAATTATTAGAAATCTCTATTTCTATAATACATGTATAATGACTCGGCAATCGCACGCCTCTTTCACAGATAGAAGAAATCAAATACCAATGAAATATAATACACTAACTTAGTTTTTAAGACAGTGTACATGTAGGATGTAGGTAGGTATATTACAATATCAGGACAACATGATCACGTAAGAATAATCAATATGGGATCACACTTGGATCTTAACAGGCGACGAAATGTCTGCGATCGAAGTACAAATTCAAAATTTCAAATCTCTAGATCGTATGGGGCCTAAGAAATCGCTGCGGAGTAATAAAAACTATTTAAAAAGAAAATATTATTCAAATAAGATAATTTGCTCAGACAACAAACCAAAAGCAATAAGGCAATTAATAGAAGAACCCACCCAAAAAATTAATATTAATAATAAGAATCTTACGGCCTATGATTTCAATCAATTGTTCTTGGAGATATCTGAAAATGGAACTTAATATGTTCCCCACTATAAACCCCCAATAAAAGGTCACTAGATATAGAAGCTGCAAAGATAGTTTGTTCCTATAACACGTTAAAGAAGAAGACATTTCAAAACTTATAAACAAGCTTAAGAATATGATATATTTGGTCTTAGTAACAAACTCATAAAATCACCAGATAAAGGAATAATTACGCTTCTACAATTTATAAGAAAAGGGATCCGGGTAATTAAAATAATTATCGTCCGATTTCAATTGTACCTATCATTTCTAAATTAGTTGAGCTGGCCAATGCACGTAGACTAGTAGATTTTTTGAATAAAAACAAATTACTCAATGACACTCACTTCGAATTTAGAATAAATGTATCCACCTTTAATGCTTTGGTTACATTTATTACGGACAGAGTATTATTAGCTTTTGAGAAGGGGCAAATGTTTCCCAAATCATATTTGGACTGCAGGAGAGAATTGGTTACAATTAATGGTGCTAGATCTTCAAGCCATATACATATAAAGAAGAAATGATGTCTGATCGGTTTAAAATGTAAACAGTTATGTCTCTCCTCTTTATATGTCTATGCTTCAAGTCTACCAATTCAAACAGGTGTGCCTCAAGGTTCCATCTTAGGACCAATTTTGTTTCTTGTGTATGTGAACGATTTTCCTCACAATCAACAAAATACACAAGTAGTGCAATACGTGGACTCTACACTTTACGTACAAATCATAAGACCCTCTCTAAATGTCGCTTTTTAAATTATAAGCTGACACACATACCCAAAATATCAGCAGTGAGAATTATTTGAATACTAATGTTAAATATAAATTATTTAGATTTTAACTCAACTCCCCATTCTTAATTTCTAACTAATGGTTCCTTAATACTGAATTTTTTTATTGTTAAAGCTTCTCTATTTTATTGTCTTCAAAATAAGGTACCGGGTGATTTTCTCTAATATCCACCCCCTTTAACTATTTTGTTTTTCACTTTATAGAAAAATGTTGAATACGAAAGTTGTAGGATGTATTCTAGGCTCTTTGCAGGACATATATTTGTTAATACAGGGTGTTATGTAAGCAATTGCTAAAGCAAAGTTACCTTTTTTTAAATGGAACATCCTGAATATTATTGCATTTTTACTCTACGGAGAATTCTAGATACGTTTGATGTATAATGTCCTATACCTATCTTCAACTGTTATAGAAATAATAATAATGGAAAATCGAAATATTGGCAAACCAAAACTGACACAAAATGACAGTGGCAGTTATCTTCGTCAAGTAATTTAAAAAGAATCACTGTTATGAGAAATGATTCGTTAATAGAAAAACAAATAATTTTAAGTTAATTCATTCGAAACAACCATAATGCCGCAGCAACGCAAAGAGACTTAGCTCGAGAAAATCCAAGAATGCACACTCCTTGCAAAAAAACAATTAAAAGGGTATTCGAAAAATTTCAACAAACATCAAGTCTGAATACGAAGAACAGAGTGGTGAATGTTAACGAAGATGCGCAAATCAATATATTACTTAATGTGCAAGAGGATCCAAATTTATCCATATGGCATATTTCAAAAAGTTTGCAAGAATGGAACGTCCGTGATACTTCCTATTCAAAGGTTCAGAGGACTCTCAAAAAAGCTGACACAAAAGATTTGACCAACCCCAAAATTGACACAGACGCACAGAGAAAATACAGTAATATTTTGCCGCCTTATGCTGGAAAGAATTAATAATGATCCTAACTTTTTAAGAAACATCCTTTTGACAGACGAGTGCTCCCTTTCGACGAATTGCATGATAAATAAAAAAAATACTAGGTATTGGGCTACATAGAATTTAGATTTCAAGGGCGCCAGTCCATTAACGTTTGGTGCGGATAAATTATTAACAAAATTATTGGACCTCATTTTTTTAATCTAAATTTGAATGGGGACTCATATTTGAATTTTCTCGAAAATGAACTCGAAGATTTTCTGGATGAATTGCCCTTGCAGAACTTAGGAAACATTGTGTTCCAGCATCCCATATTACCTTAAGAGTGAGAAATTATTTGAACCAACGTTTTGAAATATGGATTGTTAGTAGAAATGCACCACTTAGTTGGCCAGTCCAGATCTTCCTCCAATGGATGCGTTTCTATGGGGATATTTAAAAAATCGCATTTACCAAAAGCATATTCAGAATATAGAACCTCTACAACTAATTAGAAATGAAATAAATGATCTAAATGTCAATCATTCAGATTTTATAACAGGATCTTTAGAGAAACTCCGACGAACATTCATCAAATGCATTGAGCAAGATGGAGGCCCTGTGGAGCAACTCAATATTTAAAAAAACACAAATTTTTATATCATAAGTTGGTTAATATATATGATTATTTAATTTTCTACAAGTACAGCTTTAATTAAATATCATCCAGATTGTCGATTTTCAATTATTAATATTTCTATAACAGTTGAAGATAGGTATAGGACATTATACATAAAACTTATCTGGAATTCTCCGTAGAGTTCAAAAATGCAATTATATACAGGGTGTTCTGAATAAACAAATGTGAATTTGCTTTAGCATTTGTTTCTGTGACACCCTGTATAAACAAATATATGTCCTGCAAATATCATAGAGTACATCCTTCAACTTTCATATTTAACATTTTTTTCTAAAGCGAAAAACAAAAAAGTTAAAGGGTATGGACATTATAGAAAATCACCCGGTACATTATTTCAGGATTAGCTTTTTGTTTTATTATTACATAAATAATTTTTATTTGCAACTACTGGTTTTATTTTAGCATTTATAAGAAATAACTACACTATTTTGCATTTTGACCGACTTGCTAAACGGAGGCGGTATACAATTCGACTGTGTGTCTGCATGTTTTTTATCTTTATTCGCGCCTTTTGCATAGTAAACGTGCTCCAATTTTCATTTGAGAAAGAGCAGAATTTAGAATTGGTCCCGAGATGGCAGAATTAAAGAAAATTCCATATCCGGAAACGTTTAAATTGGATATTTTAAAAAATAATCATACGTTTCCGCGTTACAGTCTGAAATATGTGTTTCAGCTATGTAGAGGGGGCAATTTTTTTCGAAAATCAAAAATTCGAGATCTCGAAATTAAAGAAGAATTATCTCTTTTTGGACATTAGTCCAGCAATATTTGATATGACAATTTAAAAAAAAAACATAGGTTTCCGAGTTACAGCAGTGGTAGTGGTGTGGATGCATATTTACGCGATGTTTTGAAATTTCTGAATAAGTATGAGAACGAATTATCTTCTTTGGTGGACGTTAAATGATTTTGATGAATATTCATACATTTAAAAGTGTGAAATAAATATTTTTATAAAAAATTGGACCGACTTTATTAGTTGGAGCACTGAAAAATACAAAATAATATAAATTCTATTGGTTCTGGTATTTTTGAAGTTGTGAAGTTGTAGTTAGATTGAAAAATTTTGGCACCAACTTCAAAAGGACCAGAACCAATAGAATTTATATTATTTTGTATTTTCAGTGCTCCAACTAATAAAGTCGGTTCAATTTTTTATATATTTATATTTTTCCTATCGCATTTTGGTGTGATACTCGCTCAATAATGTTGGTATTTATCAATACACAATATTTATTTATTTTTTGACATTTAGTTTCAGTTTATCGTGAAAAGTTTCTAAACAGTTCTGCTCAAAATCTTTGGCTTTTATTTACGGTATCTAAGATGGCAACCTTTAGTTATGCTGATAATGCAGATATTTTATTTATGTATAGTTTTTCAAATGGAAATGCAGCTGAAGCTCTACGAGAATATGTACAATTTTCAATTTCCAAATAGTCGCAGTCCACATGTAAGTGGGTTTGATGCAACCTACCGTCGCATTTCAGAATCAGACAGCCTTCAACGAGTAGAATGCTCTTTCTGCAGACGCCAATATTGTTGGTGAAATTTTAATATTATACTTGAAGATCCAACAAAAAGCACAAGAAAAATTCTGGATGTTTCACAATGGAAGATCTGATCAGACACCATAAAGGAACTCTTAGACGAATGGTTTCCAAACAGATGGATTGGAAGAGGTGGGCCCATACCATGGCCTGCTAGAAGCCCCGATTTAACTTGGTTAGATTTTTATGAATGGGGGCACTAAAAGAAATTGTATTTGCAACAGGGATAAACACGCGTGAAGAATTAATTGAAAGGATACGGAATGAAGCTGAGATATTGCGAGAGAACTTTTCGAATCGAATCAGAAATAAAAAAAGGGCTCGTGTTTGCATATGGAATAGAGGAAACAATTTTGAAAATGAACGAGCTATAAATTAAAATTATATCATCTGATGTTTTCTATTACATTTTGAGAATGTTGTTTCTTTTATTATAAGGTAGGGAATTTTATTGTTTTATTATAAAAAGAGAAAATAAGGTGACAGGTGAGTACATTACTTGAAAGACAGTGTAGTCGGGAATGATTGGCAAACAATTGCACATTTAATTTACTATGAAAGTTTAAAAATTTCTAAGCAGAAAATAATATTACTAGTTTATTACTAGTAATCATTACTATTGTGTCGTTAGAAATTTGACAGTTTAGGCCATACCTAATTAAGGTAAATTTTAATACCAATATTTGCCAACATTTTTATTGCAACACTTGATATTGAAAACGAACCAAGTAATTTTTTCTTGTTTGAAATGTGAATTTTGTTGAAAATAAAACCATTGCTTGTACAAATTGAAATTATTTATTTAATAAATGAACAAAAAGCGAATTCTGAAATAGTGTAGGTACCTTATTTTGAAGAATAAAATGGAGAACCTTTAACAATAATTTGTACGTTTGATGTATTAAGACATTTTCAAAATTTTTGAGCATAGAGGAACCATTAGATAGAAACCGAAATAATTTATAGTTAACATTAGTATTTCAATAATTTTCACTGTCGATATTTTGGGTAGGTCTGTCAGCTTATAATTTAAAAAGCGACATTTGGAAATGCTCTTATTACCTATGTTCGTTGATTATAAGGGTGTTCGAGCAGCGGTTCAGTCCCAAACCGTCAGACGCCTGCGCACTTCAATTTACGATGAAATAATAATTTACTCCCAACTACTAGTAAGATGTTCGAGCAGTAGTTTGACGATTTCCAAACTAGTCCAGGACTCAGTTTGAGACAGGCGCAGTTGAAGCGTCTTCTTCTTCTTAGAGTATAGTTTGTTCTGTATTGTTGGAGAAATCCCTTTCAGAGAACACTACCACAGTCATTAACTCATATATATAATACTTTTATATGGCCAGTGAAGAGAGAGGTCTTGAAGCTTTTAATACCGTACAGACAATCGTTTCTCTCTCGCACAGTTGTTTCTGCTCATCCTCTCGCGCATATCATTTGTGACATTAATACATAAATAGGGATAGTTTGCAACACATAACACCTATAGGTGTTATGTGGTTTGCCAGCACTTGTTTGAATATACCTTAGACAAGAGAATTTCCTTGTCTAAGGAATAAACATATTTCAAATAAAACAGGGGTCGCGCACGCGCATTAGGAGCAAAGCAAACCATTTCTATCTCTCTTTAATGGCATCACTTTCCACTTATGAATTAGATGAGGGCATAGAAATAATACTAATTTTATGCTTCCACTTATGTGGCGCTGATGAAAGCTAACAAGCTTGAAATCACGTGATCCGCTTCTAGTGGGTGGTTGTGTCCGACTAAACAAAAGCATAAAGGTGTAGAGCTTCATCTTATTTTTATATTTTATATATCTCATTCATTAATGACTAATAGATATTTCGATTGGAAAAGGTATAAAACGGCTTCTGCAGTCGTGTATGTGGGAATAAGAGTAACTCTTTTTTCTAGTCTAGCTTTCGAATCTTTATTGATTCTTCATCAGAATTATTTAAATTATACAAATTATGAAATTACAATGTAAACATGAAAAATATATGGTACTTACGAAGTTCAGATTTAATTAAACATTAAATATTTTGGAATAGACGTTATCATCAGTAACAATAATCGTCCGTATCACTATAACAATGTTTCAAATAAAAAATGTAAATAAATTTAGAGAATAGAAAACCTTTGAAAATTTAAAATTGTTATACTGAAATTTTGACATAATATTGAGTTGACAAATTTATTTGATTGAAATCTAAATAGTCATGAAACAGATTCATACAAGGTATTAATAATAATTTATGTATTATTTTGATTAAATTGCAGTAAATAGGTATACATTATAGTTAAGCCATCAATGTCTTTTTTTTGAATTTAATGTATTAGGTTCTTTTGCTATATGAGACATCTCAAGATATAATCTTTTCATAACATTTATTTCCTTATCTAAGATCCTGACATCGTCAAAATTACTTTCGTGTTTGGATTCTACTGCATGTTTTGCTAAAGTACAAGTGGATTTTTTTAGTCTTATATCACTTTTGTGTGATGTAATACGGTCTTTCAAGCATCTACTTGTTTCTCCTTTTTTATTACAACTGCTATCTGATCGTTATCTTTCAATTTTGAAAACAATGATTTGTTTGTTAATATGTTTCTAAAAGCTAGTTTGATATCAGTATACTTAGAAAGAGTATTTTTTATTTTATGACTGCTTATATGTATAAAAGCGACATAAAAATATTTGATGAACTGATTATCAGTATTATTATTATGTTCTATAGATGTTCTATTAAAAAGTAAAGACTTCAGTAAATTTCGTGGATATCCGCAAATTATGAATTTATCATATAGAATTTTTAAATTTTGTTTATTAGAAGAATGAGACGTTCTTATTACTCTGTTTTTCATTCCTAGTATCAAGTTGGTTTTTTGTTTTGCCAGATGATAAGATTGATAATGAAGAAATCTACCCGAAGAACCAGATTTCAACTGCCAAGAAGTAATTATAGAATTGTCATTTCTTCGTATAACTCGAGTATCTAAGAAAGGAACACTTCTGTCGTTGTATTCTTCTTCTATAACTATTGAATACATTTGAAAATTGTTCTTTACTATTTTCAGGAATAAGAATCAAATCATCAACATATTTTTAAAAAAATGGTATATGGAAATCTAATTTAGCAATACAGTCTATAATAAGATCATCCATGACATATTGTGATATAATAGGAGAAACAGGACTACCCATTGGCATACCACGTATCTGTTTATATATCACATTAGAGTATGAAAATACTGTTGAATCAAAAAGAAAGTTTATCAATTTTAGAAATCTTGCTTGTGACATTTTGCAATGTAGTTTTATGTGATACCAATGTTTTTTTATACTTTCAGATACAAGTTTTCGTGATATGTTATTAAACAGTGCTTTAACATCAAGACTAACTAATACATAACCCAATGGTAGTTTCATTTCATTAATATTTTTAACAAAAATGAAAAGAATCTTTGATGAAAAAGTCATTATCAGGATTATATGCATTGGTTAGAATATTAGTAATCAGTTGAGCTATACCCCTGTTAGGACTGTAAACAGCTGAAATAATAGGTCGTAATTGTAGAATCGGCTTATGAATCTTAGGAAGACCATAGCATTTATTGACTATACCATTGTAACATCTATATTTCTTTCCTTCTACTGCAGTGATTAAATTATCTTTTTCAAGATGAGATAATTGAATTTGATTTTGTTGAATTGTAGAAGTCGAATCTCTTGGTAATACTCTGTAGTAATCTGTTCTTCGGATAGATTTCTTCATTATCAATCTTATCATCCGGCAAAACAAAAAAAACAACTTGATACTAGGAATGAAAAACAGAGTAATAAGAACGTCTCATTCTTCTAATAAAGAACAAAATTTAAAAATTCTATATGATAAATTCATAATTTGCGGATATTGCGAAATTTACTGAAGTCTTTACTTTTTAATAGAACATCTATAGAAGATAATAATAATGCTGATAATCAGTTCATCAAATATTTTTCTGTCCCTTTTATACATATAAGCAGTCATAAAATAAAAAGTACTCTTTTTAAGTATACTGGTATCAAACTAGCTTTTAGAAACATATTAACAAACAAATCATTGTTTTCAAAATTGAAAGATAAAGATCACATATTAAATAACTCTAATGTAATTTATAGTAGGTATACCTTGTAGCAGTTGTAATAAAAAATATATAGGAGAAACAAGTAGATGCTTGAAAGACCGTATTACATCACACAAAAGTGATATAAGGCTAACAAAATCCACTTGTACTTTAGCAAAACATGCAGTAGAATCCAAACACGAAATTAATTTTGACGATGTCAGGATCTTAGATAAGGAAATAAATCTTATGAAAAGATTACTTCTTGAGATGTCTCATATAGCAAAAGAACCTAATACATTAAATTCAAAAAAGACATTGATGGCTTAAGTATAATGTATACTTATTTACTGCAATTTAATCAAAATAATACATAAATTATTATTAATACCTTGTATGAATCTGTTTCATGACTATTTAGATTTCAATCAAATAAATTTGTCAACTCAATATTATGTCAAAATTTCAGTATAACAATTTTAAATTTTCAAAGGTTTTCTATTCTCTAAATTTATTTACATTTTTTATTTTAAACATTGTTATAGTGATACGGACGATTATTGTTACTGATGATAACTTCTATTCCAAAATATTTAATGTTTAATTAAATCTCAACTTCGTAAGTACCATATATTTTTCATGTTTACATTGTAATTTCATAATTTGTATAATTTAAGTAATCCTGATGAAGGATCAATAAAGATTCGAAAGCTAGACTAGAAAAAAGAGTTACTCTTATTTCCACATACAAGACTGCAGAAGCCGTTTTATAGCTTTTTATATATATATATATATATATATATATATATATATATATATATATATATATATATATATATATATATATATATATATAAATAAAAAGATGTTCTTGGGGATTCAGTCATATATTAAATAAAATTCTTTGATTAAAGCCGAGCTTTCGAGAATGTTTATGTTGTTGTTATGTTAAACTTTTGAACGTATATATTGAACCCAAGAATAGTGACATTCTGGAAGGTTGGCTCCTCAGACAAGCAAAAAGCTGCGAGGATCAATAACAATGAGGCAACAGTTCTTAACATTGTTTCAATTTCTTTCTCTAGTTTCAATAATTTAATTTCAATAATTTCTTTATATATGTGTATCTGAATTCAATTTCTGCTAAATGTTTTCATGAACAGTTCTTATCTGCTAAATGTTAATAGGTCATCGATACTGAACATGCGATTACGCAGAATTTAATTATTTACTATAAATTCATGGAGCAGTATTATCAAAATGATGAAGTCACCTAAAGAAGAATATCAAAATATAAGTTTTGCCGATTTCTTCAAACTTTTTTTTGCTCTCGATAATAACAATACCAAGAATTAAATAAACTGTCAGTAATTGTATAAGCTCGCTTGTGGCTCAATATTTTAAACCGCAATACATTTATTCTCGTTTGGTTGTTGTGTGACATAAGTTCGATCCCAACGAACCAAATGAACGAGTTTTTTTCTTATTTAATAACATTTGCAATTGAATAATTAAGTCCTCCATGAAATAATTGTAAGTAAATGATTTGTTTTGCTCGGTAATAAAATTCAGAAAATTATTGTTATGTTTTCAAATTATAATCATTTGAACTATCAATTATTTTAAATTTTTGTTATTTTTCATTCTATTCTATTTATATGATGGTAAAGAATTCCAGAAAATTAAACTTATGTACCCACCTTATTCTTTTATACTTTGTATAGCTAAAAACAGGAAAGATTTCATAGCCATCAATTACAAATGTCATTATTTATATTTGACATGATAACACAATAAGTTAGAAAGTATCTAGATTTAGTAGATAAAAATCTAAATACTAGATACTTTCTAACTTATTATGCTGCCATGACAAATATAAATAATGACATTTGTAATTGATGGCTATGAAGTATTTTCTGTTTTTGGCTAACTTATTCTAAATTCATGAATGTGAGTATTATTATAATACTATTAAGTTGTTGTTGAAATAATTTTATAACGATTTGTAGTTTGCCCTGGAGAAGAGAATAAACATTCTCGAGAGCTCGGCTTCAATCAAATAATGTTATTGAATATATATATATATATATATATATATATATATATATATATATATATATATATATATATATATATATTGATTTTATATTCTTGACTGGTTTTATAATAAATGAAAAGTTGTTCTTGGGGATGCAGTCATATATTAAATAAAATTCTTTGATTAAAGCCGAGCTTTCGAGAATGTTTATTCTCTTCTTCAGGGCAAACTACAAATCGTTACAAAATTATTTCAACAACTTAAAGTATTATAAAAATACTTACAATCGTGAATTTAGAATAAATTAGCCAAAAACTGGAAAGATTTCATAGCCATCAATTACAAATGTCATTATTTATATTTGTCATGGTAACACAATAAGTAAGAAAGTATCTAGATTTTGTTGATAAAAATGAATATTACTGAATGATCTTTATATGTTTGTGGCTATTTGAACAAGGAGCACAATTAAATTAATTAAAATTATTATTAAGGCAGATACAGGTTCAGTTAAAAAAAATAATAATAAATGATATAATTTAAGAATATTGCATAAATACTTACATATATACCCATACATAGACTAAATTACTTTTATTCTGGGCTTGAACTGACAGTTAAAAGAAAAAGGTACATAATATTATGTAAAATTTCTATATAAGTGTAATCATATTCTCTCACAATACGAAACATATAAACATGTTTATTCTCAAAGTGCACTGATACTTATTCCATCAAAAAGGCCAATTTCTCTCACTAATCAACCTCTAAATTTTTGGGTGAAATAGATGTTTTGAAATCCTAAAAAACTCTTTAATGTTCTTTCAAATATTCATAAATATTCAAAATATATATAAAATCATATTCTCTCACAATACGACATGAGAATGAAACATTTTGAAAATCATTCACTTTTCCAGAAACAAGCTGATATCTCTCACTAATCAGCATGCATATTTTCGAAAACAGTAAATGTTATGAAAACCTTTCATAAATAGATTATACATTTAATCTCAAATAAACATATAATGAATTTTAAGAGAATAATTCCCTTTGATCAACTAAATTTCTCTCACTAATAAGTTGATCTAAATTTTTCTATTGTTTATGGAAACCTAAAATTTTAAAGTTAATTACTATAAAATCTGTTAAGACCAGTACTTCATCTATATATAGGTACATATATCCATACACATTAATCCATTTATAACCAATATACATATATACACATACATATACATATATACACATATATATATACACACATATACATACATACACACACATACATACATACATAAATACATATATAAACATAAAATAAATATTACATGTCAAGTATAGGTACATATTACATACCTAACTATACATAAATATCTATACATATTAATTTTGAGATACATCTGGAGAAAAATTATCATAATTATCATTATATAATTTTAGAATATAAGAATAAATGGAACTAAGTCCTTTTATATCTGAGCGTTTATTCATAGTGTTATTATGTTTCTTAATATTCACCATTTCTAAGAAACCACGTTTAAAATAATTTTTCTCAGAACATAGTGCAATAGTATTATCAAAATCAATACTATGTTTCTTACTGATAGCATGTTCTGTCAAGGCACAAGATTTTTTATTTCGTCTAATATCACTTTTATGAGATGTAATCCTTCCCGAAATATTTTACATCATGGGGTTATATAATGACATCCAACATCATTATGGAACTATTATCGTTACTCAACTCAAGCAATGGGCCACTATTAACATCAAATTGGCAAATCTTCAGAATAGGAAAGTATTTCTCATCAAATGCAGATCCCTTGGAGGTCAGAAAATTCAACACTTTAATTCCAAATTGAGAAAAGAACTATTAAATTTAGAAATCAAAGAGACTTTCAGTGATATTAATTTTTTTGACAGAAAATTAAAGTCAGTTATCAATCAAATTAAGCAAACATTGCCTTTAGAAATTGGCAACGAATATAGTCGAAGACTTTCTATTAAATATAACCGTAAATTTAAAGAAATAAGACTTAAAAATATAAGATAACTAGACAATCTTAAAGACAAAGTAACATCACAAATTAAAATACAAAACAAATGGATCAAGAATTTGACAAATATATATATATTCCTCCTGAACTGAGACAGATCCTAGCATTAGGTCCTAAATTCTCAATACCTCCATCTGTTAAAGATATTAATATTCCTTATATTTTATCAGATCTTGAGTTTATTCTACAAAGTATTGATGTAGAGGATAAAGATAGTGTCCGAGCTAGATATACTAATATCTTAACAAATTTTGCTCATAAGAATTATCAAAATTCTCATATAATGTCAAATAAATTCAATAAATGTCATTCTTTTCTAAGAGAACATCCTGAAATTGTCGTTGTATGAAGTGATAAAGGCAATGTAACAGTTGTAATGTTAAGGAAGATTATATTAATAAAAGCCAAGAATTATTGAATGACAATAAATATTATATGAAATTGAGAAATAATCCAACTTACACAATACAACTTAAAGCTAATGAAATTGTTTCTAAACTAAAAGATGATGGCATTATTGATCAAGTCACAAGAAAAAAGTTACACAAAAGCCCCACGATTTTACACATTACCAAAAATACATAAACCAACACTTTCAATGAGACCTATTGTATCTTCAATCGAAGCTCCTAATAATAAGTTGGCATCTTTTATCACTGATATTTTAACAAAAGCCTATGATACCAATAATGATTTCTACATAAAAGATTCTTTTCAATTTAGTAATTTCATAAATGAATATCAAATTCCAGTGGATTATATAATTGTCAGTTTTGATTTTGTGTCCCTCTTTACAAATTTACCTTTCCCTGTTATTTTGGATTGTCTCACTCGTAAATGGAACCAAATTAAACATTTTTGCTCATTGAATTTTGAAACCTTTGAATCGATCCTTAAATTCATTTTTGATTCAAATTTTTTCATTTTCAATGACGAATATTATAAACAAATATTTGGCACTCCAATGGGTTCAACCATATCACCTATTTTAGTAAATTATGTCCTAGATGAATTGATACAAGTTTCAAAAACAAAAATTTCTTTCCCAATTTCATTTATCAAACGATATGTTGATGATCTAATATTAGCTTTACCCTCAAATAAAGTAGATGAAACATTAAATATTTTTAATACTTCAATCTTCAATTTACAGTTGAACTAGAAAGTGAACAATGTCTTCCTTTTTTAGATATGATGGTATGTAGAGATAATGCAGGTAAATTACGTACAAAATGGTATTGAAAGCCTATATGCAGTAATAGATACATAAATTTTTTCTCCTATCATCCACAAAAAATTAAAATTAACTTAATTATGGCGTTAAAAAGAAGAGCTATTAAACTTTCAAATAATTTATATAGAAATGAAAGTTTAACTAAATTAAAATAAATGCTACTAGAAAATTCTTTTCCTCTAAAATTGATAAACAAATGTTTGATGCATCCTCAACTTAATCTTGAAATAAATGAAATAGTTCCCAATAACGCACCAAATCCTAATAATATTTCTAATGCAAATAATATTTTACCTATCTATAGATCTTTACATTACATCAATGAACTCACTAGTAAACTTGTTAATATTTTTAAGGGGTATAATATTATAATATCGAGAATGAATGTAAAAACAGTATCTAGTTTATTTTCTAAATTAAAGACTCCTTTAAAAATAACAGAAAAATCTGGAGTAGTATATAAAGTAAATTGTCTAGATTGTGAATTATCATATATTGGTCAAACTTCCAGAAATATTTCGGGAAGGATTACATCTCATAAAAGTGATATTAGACGAAATAAAAAATCTTGTGCCTTGACAGAACATGCTATCAGTAAGAAACATATTATTGATTTTGATAATACTATTGCACTATGTTCTGAGAAAAATTATTTTAAACGTGGTTTCTTAGAAATGGTGAATATTAAGAAACATAATAACACTATGAATAAACGCTCAGATATAAAAGGACTTAGTTCCATTTATTCTTATATTCTAAAATTATATAATGATAATTATAATAATTTTTCTCCAGATGTATCTCAAAATTAATATGTATAGATATTTATGTATAGTTAGGTATGTAATATGTACCTATACTTGAAATGTAATATTTATTTTATGTTTATATATGTATTTATGTATGTATGTATGTGTGTGTATGTATGTATATGTGTGTATATATATGTGTATATATGTATATGTATGTGTATATATGGTAACGTTTAACCCTGTGCTAAACGTTGTGGGGTGAGTTCACTTGCGTAACACTCAAAGTTCGCAGATTGCTTCCAATGGTTTATTTTCAAACACTCAGTACACGAGCTTCTATTATGGTACAACTGTCACCACTTGTCACCTTGACAATCTACACTGTCACTGTCTTCACCGACAGAACTACTATTAACCTCTGTTTCCACAGACTGGCTGTTATCAACTGACTTGACTCAATGACTTCACAAGACTGACTGTGTCCCATGATCGTCACGGCTTTATATATCTGAATCATGATATGACATTCATCGAGAATGTTCTATGATTATCTAGACGAACATAATTAATGTTCTAGATCCTTGTCAAGGTGACAATAGCACGACAAATTGCACCTCACATACAGTCTCTGGAAGGATCGAGAACAAATCCACTACAATTCCAGAACCACACAATGAAATACACAAGCAACACTACTGCAAACAAGGTAGCAGAATGAATACAAACTAAAACAAATAATAAAAGTAAGTACATGATAAACTACCCACGTAACACTGCCCCCTTCTTAGCTTTGATCGTCCCGATCAAATGTCACCTCAGTCCCTTTGTACAGTGAAAGTCTGTCGATATGAACCACTTTCATTTTACTGCGTGGGGATTTCTGAATTCTATATACCACATCGTTTATCCTCTTGATAACGGTATATGGTCCCTCCCATTGTTTGTCAAACTTTGGAGAACGACCTTTTCGTCTTTGTGGATTGTACAACCACACTTTATCACCAATTTCTAATTGTCCGGTTTCTGCACGAATATCATATCGGGCCTTCATTCGATCACTAGAAATCTTCAACTGTTTTCTAACCAGATTGTGTATTTCCTCGAGTCTTCGTCTCAAACTCTGAATGTAGGCATCTACAGATGTGGGAGATTCGCTTGGTGAACCAAACAAGATGTCAGACGGAAGTTTCAGATTTCTACCAAGAACAATACCAGCTGGGGATTCTTTGGTCGATTCATGAGTGGAAGATCTATAGGCCAGTAGGAAGAGCGGTATACACTTATCCCAGTTTGTTTGGTGTTCATTGATTGCTGACCTCAAATAATTTTTTAGTGTTCTGTTAAATCTCTCTACCATTCCATCGGATTGTGGATGCAGTGGAGTTGTACGAGTTTTCTTAATCCCCATTAGGTTACACACACTGTGAAAGATTTCCGACTCAAAATTTCGACCTTGGTCCGAGTGAATCTCTAACGGCACACCAAACCGACTTATCCAATGTTCAATTAGGGCATCGGCCACTGTTTTCGCCTCCTGATTTGGAATTGCGACTACCTCTGGCCATTTACTGAAATAATCCATGATGACCAAGAGATATTTGTTTCCAGAGCTGCTTACTGGAAATGGCCACGTAATATCGATGGCTATTCGCTCAAATGGGGCACCCACATTGTACTGCTGCATCCTATGGCGGGTTCTGGTATTTGGGCCTTTACTGGTAAAGCAGGTATCGCATCGCCGACACCAGTCCTCTACGTCAGCACGGCTTCCTAACCAGTAGAACCTCTCTCTAATCTTCGATAACGTTTTATTGATACCTAAATGGCCACCACTTGCTCCACAATGAATCTCTTGCAGTACTTGTGCAATTCTTTTCCGTGGAAGAATTATTTGCAAATGGACAGCCTTACCATCATAACTTTCCCATTTTCTTTTTAAAACGTTATCACCAATTACTAAAGATTCCCAAAGTGACCAGTATCCTTTTATGACAGGAGACAAATCTGATATCTCCTGCCAAGTAGGTCTTGCTCCATCCATTTTCCACCTCATCACTGGTCCAATATCATTATCATCCAGTTGGTCTTGCTTGAGTATTTCCGAACTCCAGTTTGGGTCGCCATTTATCAAAGTTCGTTTGACTTTAAGAATTTCTGGTACATTATTTTCAAGTCTTGAACAGTTTTTACAGTCCTCTGCACAAGGCCGTCTTGACAATGCATCAGCGTTTCTGTGGTTAATACCAGGACGATGTTCAATTTTAAAGTCATATTATTGAAGTTGTTGCCAGCGCGCTATCAGACCTTCTGGGCTCTTGAACTGAAACAGCCATTTAAGTGATGCGTGATCGGTCCGTAGAACAAATGTCTGACCGTATAAATATTTGTGGAAATGTCTTATTGCCTTGACTACAGCTAGTAACTCCTGCCGCGTCACACAGTAATTTTGTTCAGCCTTTGATAAACTCTTACTGTAAAATGCTAGTACATACTCCACTCCTTCTATTCTTTGGGACAAAATTGCCCCAATTCCTGTTTTACTGGCATCAGTATCAAGGATAAATTCTCCTTCTCTCTGGGGATAAGCCAGAACAATAGAAGAGCACAAAGCACCTTTCAGATATTCGAAAGCATTCTGACATTCTGGAGTCCAATTGTAAGGTATTTCCTTCTCAATTAGTCGATGTAATGGACGGGCAATACTAGCAAAATTCTTTACGAACCGTCTGTAATATGAACACAGGCCTAAGAAACTTCGCAGTTCTGTTTTGTTCCTTGGTACAGGCCAATTATGAACCACTTCTGTCTTTTCCGGATCTGTTTTTACACCATTTGCGGATATTATGTGTCCTAAATACTTCACCTCAGTTCTTAGGAAAGCACATTTCTCTGGATTAAGTTTAAGATTTGCTTGTGAGAATCGTTGAAATACCTCTTCTAGATTTTTCAATTGTTCCTCAAATGTTTCACTGAAAACGATTACATCATCAAGGTATACTAAACATTTCTTTCCAATGAGTCCACGTAGTACTCTTTCCATCAATCTCTCAAAAGTCGCTGGAGCGTTGCACAATCCGAATGGCATTACAGTGAATTGCCATAGACCAGTATTGGCTGAAAATGCTGTCTTTTCTTTATCCTCAGGATGCATTTCGACTTGCCAATATCCACTTTTCAAGTCCAATGTAGAAAACCATTTCGCTCCTGACAACCAATCCAGTGTATCGTCTATTCTAGGAAGAGGATAACTGTCTTTTTTTTGTGATTTCATTTAATTTTCTATAATCAACACAAAACCTAGTCGAGCCATCTTTCTTTGTGACTAAGACAACCGGTGACAACCAAGGACTGTTCGAAGGTTCAATTACCTTTTGTTTTCTCATGTTATCTATGAGTATTGCCATTTCATTTTGTTTTGCTAATGGTACCCTTCTAGGAATTTGTTTTATTGGTTGTTGGTTGCCTGTGTTAATGCGATGTTGTACCATATTAGTTCGTCCTAGATCTGTTTCCGAAAAAGAAAATAGTTCTTTGTATTTCTCCCATAAATCACCAAATTTCGCCTTCTGTTGGTTAGGAAGTTGAGAAATGATTCTCTCTTTCAACTCTCTTCCTTTCTGGCACATGGTTTCCCCTTGACTGCTTGAGATTTTGACAGATACTATAGGTTCCGCACAGGCAATTACTTCATTTTTCATTAAAACTCTAGGTTCTTCGGACAGATTTAAAACTCTCACCTTAATTGGATGCTCACTTGATGGATTTATTAATGCGTTTTCTATAATCATTTCCTTTGGCAGACATTCTGGATTACTTTCCAGTACCAGTGCCTCCTTGCACTTAGAACCTTCTATTTTAACATGGATGAGATTGTCAGACCATCCAGGTATCGTAATGGTCCTGTTTACCTTAATTTTTCTTATTCTAGATTCAGATGTTGACATAAACAACTCTTCTTCATTAACTTTGAGTATTCGGTCTTGGTGGTTCAGATTGAAGCCAAATTTATTCATGATGTCTAGCCCAAATAAAACTTCGTCCAAAATCTCGGCAACAAATACTTTATGTCTGAATTTTGATTTTCCCAGCTGAATATCTGCCTCGTGAGTACCAATGACAGGTATTGTCACTCCATTTGCAGTTTCAAGTACATAACTTCTATTGGGATGGTCAATTTTGCAAGCAGGAATAACATCAGCTCGCACAATGGTAGAACATGAACCAGTATCAATAACAATATTACAATCCCGACCGCATATTCTTCCTTTCACAACCAAGCTGGATCCTTCATGACTCAGTCGGGAAATTTTGATTTTTAATGATGTTGGGGCTTGGTTGGAGTAAGCCAGTCTTCGCCCCGCAAAACTGGCTAACTGGAGTTTTCCTGTACATTACTATTTTGAGTCTGTGGACAATTCTTCTTTATATGTCCTTCTTGTCCACAATTCCAACACAAAGTCTTAGTTCTTTGTTCATTTGTTTGCCCATCCAATTTTTGTAACATTTTAATAATGTGCTTTATGGAGTTACCATTGCCATAAGACTTCTCTTGGGTTGAATTGACCCATCGTGTCTGTCGCAGTCTGAGATGACTTCTGGACGCCTGTTTAGCAGCTTCGTATTCAAGTGCACGTGCAAAGGCATCTTCAATTCTTGTAGGACTACTTAACCGAAGGGCTTGTTGCATTTCAATATCTCTTATACCATCTATGAATGTTTGTACCGTTATCCTATCAAGAAAGTCTTTTGGTGCTGTAGGATATGCCAGTCGAACGAGCCGGGCAACATCAATTTCATATTGTTGTAGTGTTTCTCCAGACCGTTGCTGCTTATTTTTTGACCGACGAACCCCGAACGGAGGAGGTATACAATTCGACTGTCTGCTTTATTTTTTTTTTTTTTTTTTTTTTTTTTGGTTCGTGCGCGCCTTTTATATAGTAGACGATCTCCGATTTTGATGATTTTGGATTCATTTGAAAGAAGGGGATTGAGAAATGGTCCCATATTCATAAAAACGCAAATCCGAAATCTCCTTCCCTCCGAAAACCGCCCCCGAAGGGGTGGTGGGGGCGAATTTTCTCGAAAATCGAAAATCTGAGTTGGTATAATTAAAGATAGGACAATATCCGGAAACGTTTAAATTGAACATTTTTTCAAAAGTGTTACGGTTTTCGAGATAGACGCATGTTAAATATGTATTATTGCTATGTGGAGAGGGCAATTTCTTTCGAAAATTGAAAATTTTTCGATACTACATGAAAGATATAATTATTTGTAGCAACATTTATAATGAACATTTTTTCCTTAGAATTACGGTTTTCGAGTTAAATCGGTGTTAAATGGTAACAACTAAAATATTCAAGCGTATTTCCGCCGCGATGTTCTGAGATCTCAATAATAACCACTACAAGCAAGGAATATACGTGGGTAATAGGATAAGTATTATCTTCATTGATATGGTATAGTGAACGTTCAACGATTTTCGGGACTAATGTTACACTCAAAAGTGTGAAATAAATATTTTTTACAAAAAATTGGACCGACGTTATAATTGATGCACTGAAAAGTATAAAATAATATTACTTCTATTGGTGATGGTACTTGTGAAGTTGGTGCCAAAAGCTATCAATCTAACTGCAACTGCACAACTTCAAAAGTACTATCACCAATAGAAGTAATATTATTTTATACTTTTCAGTGCATCAATTATAACGTCGGTCCAATTTTTTGTAAAAAATATTTTTAACTGTGCTGGATAAACTTGTTGTAGATGTTGGTCACCGGAACGCATTTCAAGATGATCCACTAAAATCTCATATGAAGGTTTGCCGCCAGTTACGGTATTTAAGATTTCCAATGCATCACCACGTAGAGCTAAGATCAATGCAGTGGCCTTCTCTTCATCTGACCAAAGCAGCAGCATCAAATTGCTTTTTATATGTAGACCAAGACTGTTTACCATCGAATTTTGGGGCTTCAATTTTTACTGGATTAACTACACCATTTTGAATTTCATTGGACGATCTTCTCAGAGGCACTTCAGGTTTCGTTTGCAACATCTTTTCTTCTATTAATTGAAATTTTTGATCAAAACTTTCTTGAACTTTCTCTAATTTCTGTTCAACTTTCTCTAATTTCTGGTCAACTTCCTGTTTATCTTCTTGTCGCACTCTTGCTTGTTCTTCTAAGATTTGTCTTATTCTTGTTTCTTGTTCTTCTTTTTCCTGTTGTCTAATTCTTTCTCGTTCTTCTTTTTCTTGTTGTCTAATTCTTTCTTGATTTTCCAGAAATTGATTCATTTTTGCTTCTTGTTCTTGTCTACTTCTTTCTTGATTTTCTAGAATTTCACTTATTTTTGTTTGGTCTTCCTTTCTAATTCCTTCTTGATTTTCTAGAAATTGATTCATTTTTGTTTGGTCCTCTTGTCTAATTCTTTCTTGTTCTTCTTTTTCTTGATGTCTAATTCTTTCTTGTTCTTGTCTAATTCTTTCTTGTTCTTCTTTATTATTTTTCAAGAACTCCATTATTTCTGCAAAATTTGCCATTTCGTCGTAATCTTTGGATCTGGTATTCACCATATATTCTCAGCAAAATGCGAAGATCCCACTTCTGACACCAATTGTAACGTTTAACCCTGTGCTAAACGTTGTGGGGTGAGTTCACTTGGGTAATACTCAAAATTCGCAGATTGCTTCCAATGATTTATTTCCAAACACTCAGTACACGAGCTTCTATTATGGTACAACTGTCACCACTTGTCACCTTGACAGATCCCTTGCAGGTCAGAAAATTCAACACTTTAATTCCAAATTGAGAAAAGAACTATTAAATTTAGAAATCAAAGAGACTTTCAGTGATATTAATTTTTTTGACAGAAAATTAAAGTCAGTTATCAATCAAATTAAGCAAACATTGCCTTTAGAAATTGGCAACGAATATAGTCGAAGACTTTCTATTAAATATAACCGTAAATTTAAAGAAATAAGACTTAAAAATATAAGATAACTAGACAATCTTAAAGACAAAGTAACATCACAAATTAAAATACAAAACAAATGGATCAAGAATTTGACAAATATATATATATTCCTCCTGAACTGAGACAGATCCTAGCATTAGGTCCTAAATTCTCAATACCTCCATCTATTAAAGATATTAATATTCCTTATATTTTATCAGATCTTGAGTTTATTCTACAAAGTATTGATGTAGAGGATAAAGATAGTGTCCGAGCTAGATATACTAATATCTTAACAAATTTTGCTCATAAGAATTATCAAAATTCTCATATAATGTCAAATAAATTCAATAAATGTCATTCTTTTCTAAGAGAACATCCTGAAATTGTCGTTGTATGAAGTGATAAAGGCAATGTAACAGTTGTAATGTTAAGGAAGATTATATTAATAAAAGCCAAGAATTATTGAATGACAATAAATATTATATGAAATTGAGAAATAATCCAACTTACACAATACAACTTAAAGCTAATGAAATTGTTTCTAAACTAAAAGATGATGGCATTATTGATCAAGTCACAAGAAAAAAGTTACACAAAAGCCCCACGATTTTACACATTACCAAAAATACATAAACCAACACTTTCAATGAGACCTATTGTATCTTCAATCGAAGCTCCTAATAATAAGTTGGCATCTTTTATCACTGATATTTTAACAAAAGCCTATGATACCAATAATGATTTCTACATAAAAGATTCTTTTCAATTTAGTAATTTCATAAATGAATATCAAATTCCAGTGGATTATATAATTGTCAGTTTTGATTTTGTGTCCCTCTTTACAAATTTACCTTTCCCTGTTATTTTGGATTGTCTCACTCGTAAATGGAACCAAATTAAACATTTTTGCTCATTGAATTTTGAAACCTTTGAATCGATCCTTAAATTCATTTTTGATTCAAATTTTTTCATTTTCAATGACGAATATTATAAACAAATATTTGGCACTCCAATGGGTTCAACCATATCACCTATTTTAGTAAATTATGTCCTAGATGAATTGATACAAGTTTCAAAAACAAAAATTTCTTTCCCAATTTCATTTATCAAACGATATGTTGATGATCTAATATTAGCTTTACCCTCAAATAAAGTAGATGAAACATTAAATATTTTTAATACTTCAATCTTCAATTTACAGTTGAACTAGAAAGTGAACAATGTCTTCCTTTTTTAGATATGATGGTATGTAGAGATAATGCAGGTAAATTACGTACAAAATGGTATTGAAAGGCTATATGCAGTAATAGATACATAAATTTTTTCTCCTATCATCCACAAAAAATTAAAATTAACTTAATTATGGCGTTAAAAAGAAGAGCTATTAAACTTTCAAATAATTTATATAGAAATGAAAGTTTAACTAAATTAAAATAAATGCTACTAGAAAATTCTTTTCCTCTAAAATTGATAAACAAATGTTTGATGCATCCTCAACTTAATCTTGAAATAAATGAAATAGTTCCCAATAACGCACCAAATCCTAATAATATTTCTAATGCAAATAATATTTTACCTATCTATAGATCTTTACATTACATCAATGAACTCACTAGTAAACTTGTTAATATTTTTAAGGGGTATAATATTATAATATCGAGAATGAATGTAAAAACAGTATCTAGTTTATTTTCTAAATTAAAGACTCCTTTAAAAATAACAGAAAAATCTGGAGTAGTATATAAAGTAAATTGCCTAGATTGTGAATTATCATATATTGGTCAAACTTCCAGAAATATTTCGGGAAGGATTACATCTCATAAAAGTGATATTAGACGAAATAAAAAATCTTGTGCCTTGACAGAACATGCTATCAGTAAGAAACATATTATTGATTTTGATAATACTATTGCACTATGTTCTGAGAAAAATTATTTTAAACGTGGTTTCTTAGAAATGGTGAATATTAAGAAACATAATAACACTATGAATAAACGCTCAGATATAAAAGGACTTAGTTCAATTTATTCTTATATTCTAAAATTATATAATGATAATTATAATAATTTTTCTCCAGATGTATCTCAAAATTAATATGTATAGATATTTATGTATAGTTAGGTATGTAATATGTACCTATACTTGAAATGTAATATTTATTTTATGTTTATATATGTATTTATGTATGTATGTATATGTGTGTATGTATGTATATGTGTGTATATATATGTGTATATATGTATATGTATGTGTATATATGGTAACGTTTAACCCTGTGCTAAACGTTGTGGGGTGAGTTCACTTGCGTAACACTCAAAGTTCGCAGATTGCTTCCAATGGTTTATTTTCAAACACTCAGTACACGAGCTTCTACTATGGTACAACTGTCACCACTTGTCACTTTGACAATCTACACTGTCACTGTCTTCACCGACAGAACTACTATTAACCTCTGTTTCCACAGACTGGCTGTTATCAACTGACTTGACTCAATGACTTCACAAGACTGACTGTGTCCCATGATCGTCACGGCTTTATATATCTGAATCATGATATGACATTCATCGAGAATGTTCTATGATTATCTAGACGAACATAATTAATGTTCTAGATCCTTGTCAAGGTGACAATAGCACGACAAATTGCACCTCACATACAGTCTCTGGAAGGATCGAGAACAAATCCACTACAATTCCAGAACCACACAATGAAATACACAAGCAACACTACTGCAAACAAGGTAGCAGAATGAATACAAACTAAAACAAATAATAACAGTAAGTACATGATAAATTACCCACGTAACAATATGTATATGTATATGTATATGTATGAGTATATATGTATATTGGTTATAAATGGGTTAATGTGTATGGATATATGTACCTATATAGAGATGAAGCACTGGTCTTAACTGATTTTATAGTAATTAACTTTAAAATTTTAGGTTTCCATAAACAATAGAAAAATTTAGATCAACTTATTAGTGAGAGAAATTTAGTTGATCAAAGGGAATTATTCTCTTAAAATTCATTATATGTTTATTTGAGATTAAATGTATAATCTATTTATGAAAGTTTTACTGTTTTCGAAAATATGCATGCTGATTAGTGAGATATATCATCTTGTTTCTGGAAAAGTGAATGATTTTCAAAATATTTCATTCTCATGTCGTATTGTGAGAGAATATGATTTTATATATTATTTTGAATATTTATGAATATTTGAAAGAACATTAAAGAGTATTTTAGGATTTCAAAACATCTATTTCACCCAAAAATTTAGAGGTTGATTAGTGAGAGAAATTGGCCTTTTTGATGGAATAAGTATCAGTGCACTTTGAGAATAAACAGGTTCATATGTTTCGTATTGTGAGAGAATATGATTACACTTATATAGAAATTTTACATAATATTATGTACCTTTTTCTTTTAACTGTCAGTTCAAGCCCAGAATAAAAGTAATTTAGTCTATGTATGGGTATATATGTAAGTATTTATGCAATATTCTTAAAGTATATCATTTATTATTATTTTTTTTTAACTGAACCTGTATCTGCCTTAATAATAATTTTAATTAATTTAATTGTGCTCCTTGTTCAAATAGCCACAAACATATAAAGATCATTCAGTAATATTCATTTTTATCAACAAAATCTAGATACTTTCTTACTTATTGTGTTACCATGACAAATATAAATAATGACATTTGTAATTGATGGCTATGAAATCTTTCCAGTTTTTGGCTAATTTATTCTAAATTCACGATTGTAAGTATTTTTATAATACTTTAAGTTGCTGTTGAAATAATTTTGTAACGATTTGTAGTTTGCCCTGAAGAAGAGAATAAACATTCTCGAAAGCTCGGCTTTAATCAAAGAATTTTATTTAATATATGACTGCATCCCCAAGAACATCTTTTTATTTATTATAAAACCAGTCAAGAATATAAAATCAATATATATATATATATATATATATATATATATATATATATATATTCAATAACATTATTTGATTGAAGCCGAGCTCTCGAGAATGTTTATTCTCTTCTTCAGGGCAAACTACAAATCGTTATAAAATTATTTCAACAACAACTTAATAGTATTATAATAATACTCACATTCGTGAATTTAGAATAAGTTAGCCAAAAACAGAAAATACTTCATAGCCATCAATTACAAATGTCATTATTTATATTTGTCATGGCAGCATAATAAGTTAGAAAGTATCTAGTATTTAGATTTTTATCTACTAAATCTAGATACTTTCTAACTTATTGTATTATCATGTCAAATATAAATAATGACATTTGTAATTGATGGCTATGAAATATTTCCTGTTTTTAGCTATACAAAGTATAAAAGAATAAGGTGGGTACATAAGTTTAATTTTCTGGAATTCTTTACCATCATATAAATAGAATAGAATGAAAAATAACAAAAATTTAAAATAATTGATAGTTTAAATGATTATAATTTGAAAACATAACAATAATTTTCTGAATTTTATTACCGAGCAAAACAAATCATTTACTTACAATTATTTCATGGAGGACTTAATTATTCAATTGCAAATGTTATTAAATAGGAAAAAAACTCGTTCATTTGGTTCGTTGGGATCGAACTTATGTCACACAACAACCAAACGAGAATAAATGTATTGCGGTTTAAAATATTGAGCCACAAGCGAGCTTATACAATTACTGACAGTTTATTTAATTCTTGGTATTGTTATTATCGAGAGCAAAAAAAAGTTTGAAGAAATCGGCAAAACTTATATTTTGATATTCTTCTTTAGGTGACTTCATCATTTTGATAATACTGCTCCATGAATTTATAGTAAATAATTAAATTCTGCGTAATCGCAAGTTCAGTATCGATGACCTATTAACATTTAGCAGATAAGAACTGTTCATGAAAACATTTAGCAGAAATTGAATTCAGATACACATATATAAAGAAATTATTGAAATTAAATTATTGAAACTAGAGAAAGAAATTGAAACAATGTTAAGAACTGTTGCCTCATTGTTATTGATCCTCGCAGCTTTTTGCTTGTCTGAGGAGCCAACCTTCCAGAATGTCACTATTCTTGGGTTCAATATATACGTTCAAAAGTTTAACATAACAATCGCTTCATCAAAAAATTTGAAAGACAACATACCGTCAGCACCTCATGTGGATATGATCCTGATTGAAGAGCAATATGTTCCAATATTGAAAGCAAATTCACTAGCTAATCTGGATGATTTGGATGAGTTGATCATAAAGCAGTGTGAAGTGAAGGAAATTCAAGCGAAATCTCTCTGGAATGTACCAGGAATGCGAAAGTTCTCTCTCCAAGGTAGGAGCAATTAAGCAGTCATCAATTTAACAGTTTTCTAAATAGATAGAACTGTACTGAGACTGAATGACTAACTGACTGACAGACAGCAAAATCCACTGAAGGTAAAATATAATTTGGATGAGTATGTTAAATATCCACCAAGGAAGGATTTTTTAAAAATCAATCCTCAAGTATTTTTATTGAAAATTACCATCCTTATTCACTAATTTCACTCTCTCTTTGAAACAGAGTATAGTTTTTGTTTGTTTGTTAGTTACTATGGTAACGATATTATCACATGTGACAGCTTAACTAGCAACCTAAACTAATACCAAATTCAGAATTATACTGGGCCTTCTTCTCTTTGTACGGGTTTTCGTTTATATGCTGGAGGTTTGCAGGTATTGGGAAAAGAAAGACATTCTTCTACATTTTAACCAAACAATAAATTAGATTATCTGCTTTTTTATTTGTTCGCGAGTTTTATATAGTAAATAAAGTAGATTACCGATTTGGATGATTCTTTTCTCATTTGAAAGAGATAGTCTCATATGTTTTTTCAAAATCCAAAATCCCAAAAATATCCCAAATAGAGGTGGAAGGGGCACTTTTTTAAAACAATTGAAATTATCTTTTATAATTAGTTTTTCAACTTACATTTGAATTAAAAACATAATATTTGGTGTATTGTCTTTCGATCATGTCAGTTGTACATTAAATAATACCCGACAAATATACAGGGTTCGCTAAAATTGGGTATCAACTTTCTTATTTTTAATAGATAAATACATTTTTCCTGCATGGTTGGATGGATTTTTTGATTCTTAACTAAATCGACCCAAGTTATAATAACTTATCCACTACAGTTTTTGAAATACGTAGGTATGTAATTTTTTTCTTAAAAAAGACCACCGCAAAATTTAAATGAAAATGGAAAATGATCCAAATGTTGTGTTGGTTTTTTTTTTAATCCATGTCAAAAGAATATTTATAGAGCTGGAGACTTACTCCCGAAACTCGATATAATTCGATCCACCAAAATCTTTACCCCGAAAAATAAAATCAAGAAGCTTCTTGTAAAATGAATTGTCGTTTTATCTGACTTATCAACTCTGACAAGTTTCATTCAATGCACCACCTTGACGGCATCGACTTTCAATTGTTCACGATTCCAATTCGATTAATTCAGAACTCGATACAGTCAAGGGTAGACACCCTGTCAATGAGTTTAATTTGAAAAATCTCAAAACTCAAAAGAATAACGCTAGGAAATTTGCACTATTGAGAAATACTTTTCTATTAATTTTGTATTTTTGACTCATTACTCGAATCAAACCATTAACTGACGAATTAAAAAACTACAATTTTCAACTCTTCTCAATGCAAACCGCGTCTTTAGAATTGAAATCTGGTCGGCGGGATTTTAGAAGAAACGTCATTTTGACTGATGAGTTTTGTCAGAGAGGAGTTTACAATATGTAAAATCGCTCTGGAGTGAAAATAAAGTACAAATACTACTGGAATATCGTTTGCCACAAATTAATATTTAAAAATAAATATTTTGTTACAAAAAATTGTATCGACTTTATTTCGTGCATTGAAAAATACAAAATAGTAGTAACTCTATTGGTGCTGGTACTTTTGAAGTTGTGCTGTTGCAGTTAGATTGAAAACTTTTGACACCAACTCCAAAAGTACCACCACCAATAGAATTAATATTATTTTGTATTTTTCAATGCACCAACTAAGTCGGTCCAATTTTGTGTAAAAAAATATTTATTTTACAATTTTCAGAGTAACATTAGTCATGAAAATTGTTGAAGTTTAACTAATACCAAAGAAGATAGTAGTTATAGTATTACTATGTACAAGGCCTACTTGTTACTTGTTATTATACAGAGATCTCAAAACATCGCAGCGCAGATACACATACATATTTCCAACTTTACTGCTTTAACTCTAAAACCGTAAGGGCCGATTTCATAATGAATCCCTAATGGGAGATTAGTCAATTCTCCAATTTGTTAAGCTCATATCTTTATGAATAAAAATAGTGCATTTCTCAATAGCTTTCACAACGTCAGTCACCGTATCTTTCGTTCTCTTGAAGTAACTTTGAATTATATGTTGAATCAAAATATTTATAAAATTTTTAATGTGGGATTAAAATTAATAGGAGATTAAATTTGATTATGAAATTGGCCCTAACTCTTTTAAGAAAAATGTTCAATTCAAACATTTCGGGATATGGTCCCGTCTAACTTTCAAATCTCAAATTTTCGATTCTCGGAAATATTTGCCTCTTCCACACATATGCAATGCGGAAACCTGTGATTATTTAAAAAAAAATCCAATTCAAACGTCTCCGGATATGGAATTTCCTTTAATTCTGCCGTCTCGGTTTTTCTGGAAAAATTGCCATCACCACCCCCTTTGGGGGATGTTTTTGAGGGGAAGGGCATGTCTAATATTGATTTTTTTTCAATGGGACCAATTCTAAATGCTCTTCCCTCAAATAAAAAGAATCATCAAAATCGGAGCAGGTTTACTATGCAAAAGTCACGAACAAAGTTTAAAAAAACATGCAGACATTCAGTCGAATTGTATACCTCCACTGTTTGGTTCGTCGGTCAAAAACGCATCAAATTGTATTTTTTTAACACCCTGTATTTCGAAAATGAAGCTACATTTTATAAAATGTTATAATACATTTTCGTCTTAGAATTAGGCGAACAAGTATTAAGGAGATTATTTAATTTCCTAAAAATCGTTTAGAGATCTGTACAGAAATTTATTATGCAAAAGTAATAAAAGTATCAGATTACCGCATCTAATCATAATTAAAATGTCCATTCTTTGATTTTCGGATAAATGAGCCATAGTTAAATAAAATAGACACACAAAAACTACTTTTCAATACACCGTCGTCTGTCAGCAATATCAAAATAACAGTACCTAGATTGACAAAATGTTGTACGAAAATTCAAAGATCGCCTTGCTTATTGTCAAGAAGTGAATAGTGGTCATTTTGAACATTAAATTTAACAGTAACATCCGTTTCGAACAAAATGCCACACGACCCCCTTCTTATTTAAATTTTTTATGGTGGTGCTCTTAATTCAGGGGGATGCAAGAAAGGGGTAACATTTACAAACAATCAATTGTCAAATTGAGAATAGAAATCGACCTGTTTCAGGTTTTTTTCAAACAAATACATAATAACGCTAAAAATGAATTTATTTTATACATATGGGCCGCACTGTATACATTTTTAGTTGTGTTCTAATTGAGCCACTATTTCATAAATAAATGAAATAGTCCCAAAAAAGGAAAACAAATAACAACTAATTGTAAGAAGCATAATTGTCATTTGCAATTTTTTAATAATTACCATGTCAGGGCGATTGAATCCTACATAGATGATTGAAACTGTTAAAAGATGGAAAACTTCAATATTTTTGGATCCCTAAGGCCTACTTAAGTACAAAATATTGCGAAAATTGATATTGCAATTTGAGCATATTTTGCCCCATATATAAATACATTTGAATCATAAATGATTTATATAATTTAATCGTCCTGGCATGAAAAATATTTAAAAATTATATATACCTAATAATAATATAAAATTTACATTCAAGTGACACTTGATTGACTTTTTTGATACTTAACTATTTTCCAACGCTATAATTATGACACACTTCGAACACAACTTATAATAATTTCTTTATAGTGCTTCCACAGAAAATGATAAATTGACAATTATTTCAAAAATCACTTATTTTTGGAATACACATTCTTATAGTTACCGTTATTTTTATACCTTTATATAATAAAATTATAAAAATAGAGCATTTCCGTTTGAAAAAGCTACGTTCGAAATTTTGATTAATTTAAATTTTTTGATCACCCTGTACTAATTACCAAAATAACCTACAAATACTAATGAAGTCATCTGCTACAAGAAAATAAACCTAAATTAAATGTTCTTCATATAAAATTTTAAATATGTCAAAAACGATTGGACATTGTACATGATTTTTTTAGAATTGTACGAAGAATCGAAAAATGTAATAATATAAATAGCATCCCATTTTAAATGACCATGGATTCTGGTATCTACTTCCGGTATAACAGGAAGTGCCACATTCTGGAGAATAAGTAGCTCCTATCGTATTAACATCATTGCACATATTTCTCAATTGATCAATTTGTTTCATTTATAGTTTTCTATGTATAAATCGTTGCAGTTGCCAGAGGGACACTATATATACATAATATTTACTCGATTTATTTTCAGGCAATAAATTGGAACATATCAAAGGTGGTATATTCAATAATTTAAGCATATCGACACTTGACTTGAGCAAAAACGCCATCAAATCTATAGACAAAGATGCATTCGATAACATGCCAAATCTACTAAACATTCAGTTATCTGACAATAATATATCAAAGTGGGATGCTGATTGGTTTAAAAATACTCCGCTTTTAATACGGATATCAATGCAGTATAATTACTTAGAAGAAATACCGGCATTAGCTTTCAAAAATCTGGGAGGTGTGAAGAAGTATGGCTCTCTTGATTTGACTGTAAACCTTATGTTTAGTCACAATCGCATTCTGAATGTTCACCCTGAAGCATTCACAGGCATTGAGAGAATCAACAATATATGGTTGGATCATAATCGATTAAGCGAATTCCAGGATATGTTGTTCGAAGACACTCAAGTAAATGAATTGAGATTGGACAATAATCGCTTGACTTGTCTGGATGGAGAATTCAGCAAAATACTAAACGCTGTTAATACAACGCACTTAGATGGTAATCCTTTTGATTGCAAATGCTTGGAGAAGATAAAGTCGTGGAAGAAGAAAAATAACAAAAATATTATATTATTCTATGCGGATATGGAATGTACTGTGCAACGTATCAGGAATAAAATGAAGTCTTTGGAAGAACGCTTAAAAGAAGTTAAAAATATGTAATAATATTATCACCATAATTTAAAGTGAATTCAATGAAGTTGTATTTCTAAGAAAATATCTTGTAATTTTATTCCAAAACCGTTAATTAAAAAAAAACAAATAAAAATCCGTTCAAAACTCGCAAATATATTCAGTATAATTATTCAAATTTTCTCTCATAAAAACTTATTTTCGCCTTCTGATGACTCTCACCTTCGGTGTAAAATCTTTCAAATACTCAAACACCATCTCCGGTATTATTGGACTAAACGTGTTTTTTTTGGATTTACTGGCCTTATTCGTGGATTTATCAGATAAATTAAGTTTACTCTTCTTAAATATCATATCGGAACTTGTTGCAAAATCAATATTTTTCCTAATATTTCTGATTTGTATAGTTTTTGTTTTATTCTCCTCTTTCAGTTGATCCAACTCTTCGGAAGTGTGTTTGAGCTCCTCCATAGAAAACTCCATATCCCTTTTCAACAGACAATTAAAAATACAGATTATACCGTATCAGTACTTATTGGGCATGCATAACTTACCTCAGCAACTTGGGCTCTGTTAAAAGACCAGATTCTGACCTTAGCTTATTTATTTGCATTCTATAGTAGTCCCTTTCTTGTTTGGCACCATTTAATTGCTCTCGGACCTAATATGAATTGTTGTTAAGCCAACAAAAAGTATGAAATCTCTTAACAACCAACAATACCAATATAAATGTGCTATTTTACTCTACCTGCGTGTACTGCATTTTAATAAGAGAAATGTCATCGTTTAAATCATCAATATCATTCTCTAATGCTGCTGATTTTTCTCTAATGTGTGCTAAAATTTGAATTGTATTTTGACATTTGGCTCTTAAGCGGGTCAATTCCTCGTCACGTTCCTCAATTTTGTCCGCATGACTTCTGTTCTCCACTAGAACAAATTGCAACGTTATCCAAATAGGTATTCAATTAAAACACATCGAATAGCCTTCAAAATCATTCTCTGATTTAAGGTATCTTCTAAGATCTCCTAATAAAAAAAAACAGTTCCTCTCTTTAGTTAATGTAATAAAATGCAGAAATAGAATGAAAGGGATTATTCAGCCAACCCTCCTCTCCCCTGAATTCATAACAAATTCATCCGTGTGGTCTTAAGCTGATGTTTAAGACCACACTCTCTCTGTTGACAATGAATTGATACAAACTAAAAAGTAACCCTATCAAGAGATTTATATGAATTGGAAAACATTATTACGGTGGGTATCTCACTAATTCTCCGTGTCCGAAGTTGCGGACACCAGCTAGTTGTCGATAAAAAACATTGCAAAATTGTAAAGTAGTTAATTATTATTGGCAATTTAGAAAGAGGTGGAAGATGAAAGTTTCAAAAGGGAATACCGAAGCTATTGACAAAGTGGTGACCACATGATCAACAACAAAAAAGTTGGCCCAAAAAAGCTACCGCAGGATGATAAAATATTCGTTCCTATAATCATTGAAAATACCCTGTTGAAGTATTATTATCAGTGAACTTCTAACGTAGTTGTTGATATAAATATCTGCAAATAATTATGAAAATAAATCTAGTGACTATAAATCGAGCATAGTTATTGCATTTGTGTACTTGATGACTTTTATTTTATTCTGTTTTTCCTTAGAGACTTCTCAATGTGTTCTTCATGAAGGACCACTCTAGTTTCCTCATTGTCGTTCGAGCTAGCCTGTGGTGCTAGTCGGTTTATGTAAACGACTTTCGGTTTCCTCTTGGTATAACTCGATATATGACGTCATTTATTCTCTACAACACTTCATATGGACCTACTCATTGATACTAAAGCTTAAGACAAGCTGCTATGAATTCTAGAGCCAAACCATCCCACGTCAAGGATACCATTGGATGATCAAATATTATGAGGATGTTTCAATCGATCACTTGCCAGGTGTATGTTTTTCCGAGCTAGGTCGTGGACTTCCTCCATCCTGGCTTTCAGCTGGCCGATGTATCCTTCATTAGCGACAATTTCCTCTGTTGGTCTACGGCCAATTCACAGTTTACAAGATAAGCACAATTCTCGAACCAACATAAGGCATGCCCATATTTTCATTGACATCCGCCCGATAAGCCGACACTACCTTAGACAGGTGTTAGCCAAAAGTCCGATTCATCCTCTTTACCACTCCGTCCGATTGGGGATTGTTGACCCTAGTTTTATTTGCTCTTATTAATCGGCTGGCAGGTATCTTGGAGCAAGCCTAACTCCAAGTTTAATCCTTGATTCAAATGAATTTCCAACGAAACGCCAAAACGAGAGAAGAATTCTTTCACCAACACCTCTGCAATGGTCGATGCCTCTTCGTTGGGTATCGCATATGCCTCGGTTCATTTTCTAAAATAATTCATGGCTACTGGGATATACTTGTTTCCATTATTGGTTTCCAGAAACAACTTTGCAACATTGTTTGGTCTGATAGGTGACTCCAATTGTAACGGGAACTGCAATAACTGGGTTTGATCTATATTCACCAGATTTATTTTCACACTTATATTTACAGAGATTTATATCAACAACTAGGTAAGAAGTGCACTAATTCATGTCCCTACTATTAATGACGCCTCAATAGCGTCTACTAAACACATCATTTAGTATTTAAGTGTTACTTTCCAGAACAATAATTGTTAGCGTGACTTGTAGCAACAGAGTCACTCGTGGTTTCACCTATTGGACTTACAATAGGTATTCTCTCATGTTACATTAGATACATAATCATCTTTATTCAAACAATCAGCTGTTAAGAAATAAAGATAATTCGACACCAACAATACAGAAGCAGAAATATCTGAGATACTACAAGAACTTCTGCAACTTATCATAAAATGGGACACTGAATCCATTATCAACATATAGCTTATTATAACCAAGTACTTATGAACAATTTGTTGTTCCTAGCTTAGCAAACTTGGATTAATAGATTTGTTTTAAACACTGACTAAAAAAAGCTTGTAACTAGGTATAGCAGATCTACCTACAAGACATAGAGAAAAGTAGCAAATGAATTGTTACGATTTAGTTAATTTAAAAGTGGCAAGATTTACACTATTTCTTATTAATTGATTATCGGCCTACCATATGATACCTGAAATCAATCAATCAGTCAAAATATTTTCTTGTATGGGCACCTATAAATATAGACATACCTATATATACAGGTTGTCCCACTTAAGCGTACTTCCTCGATAGCTCCCTTATTAATGAGAACATGAAAAAAATTGCTGAGCAAAAGTTTTATCAATTCAAATTTTCCATCTCCTGAAATTATTTTCAGTTACACAGGGTGTCCCATATCTGCTGGGCCGAACTTAACTTCATTTTTTCAAATGAAATGATGCATTTTTTATTGCATTTTTGAATATGTCATTAAAAATAAAGGTACATTTTATAAGCCTTCTTCATACTTAAAATCATTGGTTTTCGAGATAATCCGAGAAAACTGCTTAAGCAGCGTCTTGCCCCATTTTGAATATCTCGTGAACAATCAAACTTACAGCAATGCAGCTTAGACCGTTTGACTTGAGAAGAAATGAACTATAATTTTCACTATTTGCACAAAGCTTTCCATAAAATAAACTCTTATATTTTTAACTGTCAAAAAAATATTTTTATTGCTAATAACTTTTTTTCTTAAATAGAAGATGTATTTTTTTCTTATTAATGAAAAGCTAAATTTAATTTACTTTCTCCCGATATAAGGTTGTTTCCACTTATTTACAACGGTTTTTGAGATATTTAAAATTTTTAGAAAATTCTGTTAATGCACTATCATCTTGTATGCTTTGTATAACGATTTACTTGTTACAGTCGTTTGACAGCCGCAAGTTAAGTTTATTTCTTCGGTGTTCCTAAGTTTGTCTTGTGTTTATTGTTCTGTTGTTATTGTTGTGTTGTTCAAGATGGTTTTAAGTCAAAATGAAATGATAGACATTCATTCATTCTTGGAGAGTGCAATAGAAATCCCTTGTTGGCATCACGAATTTACTCTCAGCATTTCCCTGAAAGACCAGCTCTGGGACGAAAAAGTTTTAAGAAGGTTTCTCGCCAGTGGCTCTGTTACTCCCTTAAAAAGGAACCGAAGGAATTCTGTTCTCACAGAAGAAAATCAGTTCCAGGTTTTATCACGTGTTCAAGACAATAAGAATATCAGCATAAGGGAGCTAGCCAGGGACACTTAAATTAGCAGGACGACAGGCAAAGAATCTTAAAACAACACCAATACCATCCGTATCACATTCAGTTGCATCAGGAATTACTGCCTATGGATTTTGGGTCCCGAATCACTTTTGCGGAATGGGCTACTAACAAAATTAACGAAGAAGAGGGCTTTTTTAAAAGAGTGCTATTTTCTGACGAATCTAATTCCACAAAAATGGGTTGGCTAATAGACACAATTTTCATTATTACGATACTGAAAACCCTCGTATTTTTCGTACATATTCGCAATATCGTTGGTACTTTTTCGATGGGATCTTGAATGGAAGAATGTATCTGGACTTTCTCCAGAATTATTAGAATATATCCCCTTGGCAGTAATGCAGAATATTTGGCTACAACACGACGGAGCACCATGTCAGTCTACTCGAGAAATTCGGAATTTCTTGAACACGCGTTTCCACGACCGCTGGATCGGAAGAGGAGGGCCAATTCATTGGCCAGCAAGATCGCCTGACTGTACAAAATGCGATTTCTTTCTTTGGGGTTACATTAAAAATCAAGTGTATGCGTATCAACATACTACAGCAGAGTACATGCGACAAAGAATTATCAATCATTGTATCAATCTGTATAGAAATGTCGGTGGAGACGATTGCCGATTGTTCTTATCCACCATTATATATGTTTAATATATCGCTCATACTTGTCTCCACCGACAGTTCTATACTGAAGATTGATACAAGTATGAGTTCCAAATTAGGATTGATTATCAAATATGGCTCTTCGCCCTGCGACATACTGATGAGAGGCAACAACCTCGAAATCATGATATATGTCTGGGAGACAGATGCTATGTTTGGTAATCAATCTGATTGAGCAGTATAGTGGAAAAAACGCATACAAACGCAATATGTAGACGACAAACCTCGTTCTTATTGCGGCACCCTACGAAATGTAGGTTCAATTTACCAGCTAGGCATGAAACTATTTTTCATATACTAATATGGTCATCTGGTACGGATAGCTCTTCATTTATTTAATTATATACATATATATATATATATATATATATATATATATATATATATATATATATATAAAGAAATTTATTAGTTCATTAATGAATGAGATATACAATATATAAATAGGATGAAGCTCTACACCTTTATGCTTTTATTTCGGATACAACCACCCACTAGACGCGGATCACGTGATTTCAAGCTTGTTAGCTTTCATCAGCGCCACATGAGTGGATGCTGTATCCAACTATACAAAAGCAACTGGAAGTAGTCAAAAACTTTGAGACATTATCTACCAGTGGGACACAATTCGCGCCACCTAGGTATTGAGAGCAAAATTAAGTTTAACGTAAGTATGTATAATAATTAAAGAAATTTATTAGTTCATTAATGAATGAGATATAAAATATATAAATACACCACTACATAAGTGGCGCTGATGAAAGCTAACAAGCTTGAAATCACGTGATCCGCTTCTAGTGGGTGGTTGTATCCGACATAAAAGCATAAAGGTGTAGAGCTTCATCCTATTTATATATATATTTATATATATATATATATATATATATATATATATATATATATATATATATATATATCAAAAATATATCAAAAACAGAAGAGCCCGGAGTATTTGTTCGAGGTAATCTCCGAAATCACTGATGAGATTTTTATGCGATTTTCACGGGTAGATAGAGCTTGGCTCGTAGCATAGCATAGGCCTTATTTCATTCCATCTTACGTCAGGAAAAATGTATCCTTATTTACAAATATCCAGATAAAACTAAATTCCACGCGAACGTTATCATGGGCAACTGCTAGTTATTTTATATTCGGGTATATTATGTTTTGCAGTTCTATCTTAACTTGCTGACTCAAATACTGAATAATAAATTCACACACCTTTTAGCTGCTCATAGTCCATAAGATGTAACCCATCTCCAATTTGATCTAGGGCTGTTATAGCATCCTGCTTTTCTGCAACCATATCTTTCAACTTGATATACGCCAAACGCATGGCACTTACTTGTTCTGTTTGTACTTGTTGACGTCGTATCAATTTCTCAACCAGTTTGTCCGGTATAGGATTTCCAGTTTTTGTATTTATAAGACCGTAACTAATAAATACACGTAATTTGTATGATTAGCAATAGAGATAAATGCAAATAAATAAAGAATACATCAGAAATAACTGTTAACTTCCCAGCTGAAAATTATGGTAGGTATAATATATTTCCATGTTTCAATATAGTAGGTTAAAATTATTTTCAGGATGACGTCTCTGTATAGGTATGTATATATGTCCTAAGGTTTGTCGCGAATATCTTAAAACTAAAAATGATATCGAAGTCAGACAGAATTCATTTGATGTAAAATTATGTAGCAATTAGCTAATGAGGCTTTATCCGAAATCTATGTGGGTATGGGTAGGTAAACCAGAATTTTTACAACGAAATTCTACTCAAATAGAAAGCCTCGGATCTTAAATTGATTTAATATTAGAAAGTGCAAAAGTAACGACGTTTTATAGGAAATAGTCTTCGGTGTAGTGGTCAAGGGTCTGAAACAATCAGCATCATTTTAACTAAAAATAAAGTTATTTTGCTTAATGACCTGGGGTCTAATGCTACGGGTCACTGAAAAAAATGTAGGTATATGATGTTTCATTATGATTTTTATAACAGACAGAATTGTCATTGCTGTTCAATTATTCATTACGACTGATTCATAGGAAGAAACTATAATGCAATGTTGCCGGTGGTTGATTTTAGAAAAAAGCAAACATAAATTATATATACTTTGTTTCACGAATGATGGCGTCTGTCATGAAAACACGAGAAACGAATCAATTCAACTGACAGGAGTAGATCAATGGCGTAACGATTTGAGAGAGAATATGGTATTTCAAATTTTTTATACTCTTCAAGGAAATGCATATAATTAGAGAGAGAAAAATCTCGATTGATTAAATAAGTAATAATATGAAATATTTATTATTAACAAAAATGCAGAAACATAAAATACAAATATTTTGCTTAAAATATAAAATATAAATTAATTCATTTGAGTTCTCTGAAATATCACTTTGACTTTGAGACGCCTATGAAATAAAGATTACAATACCTTCGGACATACGAGCAGCGCCTTATCATGGTATTGAAGGAGATCAGCTTGAAAGTCTCATATCGTAGCTTAGACCGACAAACGTAGTAGAGAATTTCATGACAATGAGATGCGATGAGAAGAAGTATAGCGTGATTTACGTAGCTCGTGAATGATTACATACAACAGCCATAATTCGTGAAACAAACTGTAGCTCCTTCGTTCTGACGAAATGATAAAAGAAGTGAATGCAACGAGATTTTTCAAGATTTTAAAACAAGAAGTATAGTTAATAGTTTTATAATTTTACAAGTTGGTATAAAGAATGAGCAATTATTGAAAAACTGAAGGCTTTAAATTACCTACGTTACTTTACGTTCCCCAAAGGCATGGAAAGGGAAGCATTTAGTATTTAGATTTATTCTACGTTCTAAATTGGTCTTTTTCAAAATTTCTATAATACGGCCATTGTTTTTAGCTGTACCTACAAATTGGGTACTTGACTAATTTTTTGAACATTTTTTATTTTGTAGTTAGACATTCAATTAAACCAAAAAAAAATACAAAAAAAATTACGAATCTATTTTGAAAATAAAAAAAATATATTCAAAAATTGTTTTTAAATTTCCCGCTTGAATTCTAAAAACGGCTGCAACGTCACAATCTCCCTTAGTGTCCCACGGTATTAAAGAAAGGAGGAATAGAGCAGAGAACACTATCTGACCAGAGAAAAGATACAATATTGTATGTTCTCTCTGAGGAGGATTTGTTCATTGACTTGTTTACTACGTCACTATCTTGGTTGATTTTGATAGGCGTTCGCAGTCACGTGATAATGGGTTTGAAATTACAACTATTTAAATTGATTATATTTTAAATTCCAAGTGAAATTTATCCTGCATAATGTGATTTTTGGTATGTTAGGACTATCTAATATCGTCTGAACATCACTTTATATTGAATTTCCATTAATGTCAAGTACCCAATTGGATAACCAACAGCGGGCGTGAGGATCTTTTAAAAATAATAGAAGGAAAACCACAAAAAATTAATAAGATTTACCGCTTATGCACCCTGCATCTCGAGAACTGCCTTTTACAGAGAGATATTGTTTTATCTAAATGTAAAAATAGAAGGTAAGTATTTTATGAATTTATAAAATAGAAATTAAGTTACATTGAATACTCTCTTCTTCTTTCCTCAATATTTACTATCTACTATTTTATATTGTTTCAAACATTTTTTATATATAAAGCAAAAACTATGCTACACCCAGAACTGTCTTTCCTATTTTCTTACCATAATATCCACTAGCTACTATCATATAAAGTGTCAAGATCACCCGACAGAATTATGAAACATTAAAGCCCGACGCTTAATGTCGCATCTGTACGAATATTTAATCTGTGGAATGACCACTGTGAATAATACTAAAAAAATACTTTAAGGATTTTGTATGCAGGCGGGATCTAGAGCGTTATGCTTAAGAGCACCAACAATGATTTAATATTCATTAATAATAATACAGCTCACCAATACCACCCCAAACATTTAAACTGTGTTTGAAAATTTGAATTTCCAATCACATATGGGGATTTGTGTTGCTGTAACGTTTTGCAGACTATGACCGTACAGTAGCCGTGAGAAATTTTTGATTGAGAAGGGAATACAGTTTTCACTTTATCACTTTCACATCCACTGTTTAGATTTAGAATAATAAAATAAACGATATCAACAATTACCCAAATATTGATTCGATCTGACAACGTTTGTTTACAATCACGCACTGGAACCAGTATTTATTTACCATTTCCATATAATCTATCGATGTCGCCGAAAATTTCACAGCGCATGTATTTGCACTTACTATCTCAAAAAAAATCGATTTTTTTAAATAAAATTATCATCGTATTTCCCAGTTTTTGTATTTATCTGCACATAAACGCATGCCCTCAAAAAGGATGCTGATTATTTCAGACTTTCCCTTATATACTGTACAAATGACAGACATACAAAATCTGTAGAAAATCCCCAAGAATCAACTAGCTATTACATAAAAATGATTTTGATTTACTATTTAGTTACTTAGTTTAGTTATTTCAAAAATCTAATGTATCAATGATTATGCCTTATGCTCATCTCATTTAAAATCTACTGGGATGTTCTTAGCTCGGACCTAAAGCGTCACACCCAAGCTGTTCATTTATATTTAATTCGTTAATAATAGCCTACCCTATTTCCTTTTCTCTATCTTGCATTTGTTGGAATAATTTGCTTAATTCCGAAAATTTAGTTTCTCTCTTTTTCTTTAGCAAATCTAGCTCTTTGGTGATTTCTTCTCTTTTAACTTTATCAACTTCGATCAGCTCACCTAAATTATGAATGGAAGGTCAGATATAATATATCTCATCAATGTGATTTATCACTTTATATTTTTTTCGCAATGGGTGCGTTTTGTGGAAAATAGCTATCGATAACACTGACTTGCTTCTGTTTGTACGCTTAAAGATCAGTTTGTCGACTGAGTGGATAACTAAGCAAGATTTTTGTTAATAAAGCTCATCAGTCAGCAGTTGCAAACATATTTGCCTCAAACGCACGACTGCTTACCAAAAAAGAATAAATATGAATAGATAACAGTTTATTTACATTTCAAATAAGCATCTCGTCATCAAAACTACGTGATTATTACGAATAAAATTTTAGTTCATATAGGCTACTCATAGGTACTTATTAATTATTTTCAAGTTGTATTTTTCGTAAATCATGTTTTCTTGTATACCAACGTTTACTTTGCAATACTGGGTTATTAGAACTTCAATTTATTGTCCCAAATAACGACTGTTACTTTCCAAACACAAAATCAAAAATAACTTAATGACTCTATTTAAGTAACATATAAGTAAGACTTCTTACCATACATATCCAGTTTTTTGCCATATTTCATTTGTGTATCATATTGAAAATCACTTTCACGAAGTACATGTTCCATTTTGCGTTTCTTGAAGACAATGGAAAGTTTTTTTTGCAAAATATAGTTTTTCACTTTAATTTCTGCGATTTCTTCTTTGAGAATATCGTATGTTTTATAGTACGGCTCTCTATCTATGCGTACTATCTCTTCTTCTTCAACTGACTCTTCGACAACTGCTTCTTCCTCCTCCTATTAGAAAATATCCAAAATAAATCTTGAAGAACACATGAGTTCAAATTAATCAATAATTTATCACTATACTGTCAGTTGAGCCAAAATCATTTCGAACTTTACAAAGCAACTGGAACAGATGGGATCACCCCAATCTTGTCTCAGCAAGCTTTGGAGATAATAATAGGACCTTTAACAGGACTGATAAGGGTACAGGCATATACGCACAGCAATGCCTCGAGGCAAGGTTTGCTTTTATCCCAAAGGCAGGGAAAACGAGCTACACGAGGGTAAAGGATTTTAGACCCATCAGCCTTACCTCATTTCTGCTCAAGGTCTTAAGAATGTAGATGGATGGGTAGATAAAAAGAGCACCTTTGGCATTGATGTCTCTCAGCAATAAGAAATTTGCCTACCATAAGGGTAGGTCAGTGGAAACTGCTCTTTTGTGGGTCTGTGATTTCGTTGAAGACCAGATTGAAGGGAGTTTACGTATGTTCCTTCCTAGACATTGAAGGAGCGTTTAAATGCACTTCAAGATGCATAGTGTTCAGGTTGCATCACTGACTGGATTATGAGCACCTTTTGAAACCAACCACTTCATGGTGGGGCCCTTTGTTCTCTATTGTGGAACTTTGTAGTTGTCAGCTTGTTGAGAGAGCTAAACTTCGCGAGAATCAAGGCAGTAGGATACGTGGATGACATAGCTATACTGTCCAGAAGAGCCTTGAAGAAGTTCTCCGAAGCCTTGTGCAAGATGCTCTAAGGGTCGCGGAGGCATGGTGCGAGGATAAAGCGATAAGAATTCAAGGAGAGAAATCAGTAGCAATTATCTTTACAAAGAAATATAAAGAAGCTACATTCTGGAAGTGTAGGCGAAGGTGGAGTATGGGTTCACCTCAAAAGATGTCGATATACACATCTGTAGTGGTTTCCTGGCTTTGCAGCTATAGTTCGGTGGTTGTAGTGCTCGTAAGGTTACTGCAAACCACCGGCTGGAAAGGGCACAAGAATTATCTCTCAAGGGCATAATGGCCACGAGGACAAGAACACCATATACCGTAATGAGGGCTGCTGACTTTGGCACTACAGACTAAATCCGAAGCTATGAGACTGGCATGTGTTGCAACTAAATGTTGAAACCAAATGATAAGCATGGCAAGCTGATATTTCAAAAGGATTTAATAGAGATCTGGAAAGATCCCCAGGAAAGAATCTTGCCTTTTGAAATTTCTAGAGAGAAAGAAAAGACTCACGTCACAGACAGGCCTCGAAATGAGGAAACTGGTATACGGATTTTTAAAAAATAGGGAAAGGCTGGAGAAGGATTCAAGATACCAGGATCAATTCTACCTTAGACTAGAAGACATAATTCTGTCTTCCATGCATAAACTTTTCACTAAGAGATGTGGGGAGGAATAAGCTCAATCTTATCTGGATTGGTATCCAGAACTGGTGACTCTGGTCTACTATAATCCAAATATAATAAAAACAATAAAATCACAAGGCCTAAGGTGGGCTGGACACGTCTAAAGATCCCCCAACAACCGTTTGATTAACGTGGTGTGGAACCAGAATCCAACAAGAACAAGACCCGTTGTACGACCAAATCTCAGGTGGAGAGATAATATAATCGAAGATCTGTAGATCATAGTTTGCTATGAATATCAATAACTAGAGAGAAGCTATGACGGAGAGAGACCAGTGGAAGCAGATCGCCCTTGCAGCAAAAACTCACATAGGGTTGTAAAGCTACTAGATAGTATAGATAATAGGTCTCTCTGGATGGAAAGGGAACGAAAGATTGAATAAACTGGCGAAACTAGGAGGTCAAATACAATACCCTATTTATAAACCAGTGCGAATGCCTTTTCAAGAGGGACTGAACAGAAATACAGAATAAATTAGCGGGAGAATCACTACAGAGTGGCAAGAAAGCGAAAGGCAATAGATTGGTGGAACATCGAAGACGTATGAAAAATGATAATAACACCGAAGGACTCCAGAGAGCAGAGCATCAAATGAATGTTAGGATACTGCAAATTGATAGGAATAGCATAAGTAAAGCTACTCTTTGGCATGGAAGGGAATAGGACACAAAGGCTAATGGCTAAGTGCACTGAACTACAAGGTCCCTCCAAAAAAATCAAAATCTAATCTAGGGTACCCAAGCCCCTGGCATGATAAGTCACCTCCGGCATCGCTGCAAGTTTTGAGTTACATAAAACAACCAGGTTGACGATAGTCCACGGTGTAGCCTCGAAGCTGCTAATCTGATATTTGCATTTTCCAGCCAATTAAGCTAGGCAGCTACACCTAAGATTCTCCTTTCTGGATAGTATTTTCGAGTTTTCATCTTGTATCTACAAATCTACAGCTACATGTGTTTCTTGTTCGAAAGGGATAATCCAGCCCAGCTTATTAAATTATCCAGGGGGATTGGTGTGGCTGACAATTTATTTTAGAATCTATTGTTATTTCTTCCGTAATTACCTTTAAATATTAGCTAACTCTAATTGTTTATATAATATGTGATAATACGTACCTCACCATATCCCATGTAGCCGTAAAACCGGGTGGGCCCATCTGTATCATCAATAATTTCAAAATCCCCACTGGATCGTATTTGAAACTCATCATCAAACCGAGGTTTGAAATCGTAATAAATACTTTTCTTTAATGTACTCTTTCGCTTAGATTTGATACTAGCACTGTAAAATGACAAAAACGATTCCAATTATAATAACTTCATAGGTGCATCAATTATGAATATTTTCACCTTGCTACTTTTGATTTCCGTGCAGTTTTTGCAGTAAGAGCTCCTATTGATTCTGATACTATATCTTTGTTTTCGTTTTGCTCTAAAGTAACCTCTTTATCTTTACGAGAACTGATAACATCGTCTTCTGGTGCAGGACTTTCAATATCTTCTGATTCTGGACCCTCTGTTGGTGCTGTCGGGGAAGATCCACTTTTCTCTTCTATGGTTGGTTTTTGGTGGATATCATGAGTCTCCTTAACGCTTCCAATTGCATCTTCTAAATAGATAGATTATAATAAAACATGTAGCACTACACAATGGAATAATTAATTCATTAAGTAACCTTCAGTTATATCTTGAGGGGTCAAACTCGTGTCTTCAACTAATTCTTCTTTTTCTTCATCGGCCTGTTCCTCTTTTTCAGCTTAAAATTATAGCTTAAATTATTTCTTATTAGCATAGGTATAGAAAAATAGAAACAGATTTAATTATTTGCTCTACCTTTTTCATCTTTCTCATTCTGATTTTCATCCTCTTTTGTGGTTGTTAGCTCAACGCTAGGCTCTTCATCGTCGTCATCGGTGACTTCGGGCATAAAAAGCTCTGGTATCGGTTCCGGCGATTTCTCCACTTCACTAAAAATATTTGACGTGCCATCGATATCTGAATGATATAACATAAGCATTAGGAAAAATATATAGAAGAACCTAGAGCATGGTGGAATAATTTTATAGTCAGTTCAATTCATGACAACATTCTTTAGCATTTGTGCTCAAAGTTGCCGTTGGATTGTTTGCTGTGAGAAGATTCGTTGATTCAGTGAGTTTGGTAGCAGAGATACATTATCCTAGTCCCAACGGTTTTGAGAGAATTGTACTGTATTTTTGATATTTCTAATCATACCCTTTTTCTCCTCAGAATCTTCAAGATTATTAGTATTTTCATCGTAATTTTCACTTGTAGAAATGCTTTCATCTATCTCTTCTTCTTTTATTTCGCCCTCTGCCATTGTTTAGGTACGCTGTGTCTTGTCAGAATTACGAAGAAAATTAATAAAGGAAATGCAAGAGGTACTGATTACAGCAATAGATTTTAATAATTTTAATCACAAACGGTATATTTTATATCTACTATTTTATGTCACTTGCTGGTACAATTGAAAAAAATATTACAGTGACATTTACAAGGCAAAATAATTTCACAGTATGTTCAGTCATGCTCTACATACTCGTAAGAAGAAAGGAGCTATATATGGGCCGAATTCATAGTCGTTCCTAAAGGCCGACCTTATATCGTCAACAGCTTAACCCTAAATTGTCATTTCTGTTTCATAGATGTTTGTTCTGGGTAAATAAAAAACTAGCAAAAGATTAAGGTACATCTTAAGTAAGGATGCCTTAATGGGAATGCAGTCCTTAAGGACGGAGTAACTATGAATATGACTTCTGTCTATCATTTAAATGTATATAGGGATGGTGGTGTTGTTTTTTTAATAACATTTTAATACATGACAATCTATTACATGAACCTTCATGCGAAAGAACACATTGGGACCAAAAACATAAAAACGTTGCGGTAATAAACTTATCGTAGATAGAATTAATATGTATTTTTCAAGATGTCAGCAGTAGAGAGACGATTTAGGCTTTATTCGAGAGCAAGTTTAACAGCTGAACAGGAAAGAAGGTTCTATATAGCACCAGATTTAGTAAAAAAAACTGAACTTTTATTAAAACAAGAGAAAATTAATTAATAAAGATAGGAAGTAATGATCAAAATCTGATGACGGAAGAATTAATATATGTAGGTGGATACTTTTTGAAAAAATGTCTTTCAAAGCATACGTGTAATATTTGTGTACAATATTTTGTGAAAAAAGTCTATGAAGGCAATCAAGGACGATTTGGTGGTTTAACAGTGCCTCCAAAAATCTTCGACTATATCATATCTAAGGAAAATATTTTAAAGAACATTTTAATTAATTTTGTACTTGAGTAGCATAGAAAATGACTTTAAAAAATAAGTTTTTACAAGCTTTGAACACCCTCGTCCTAATTTCCCAAAATATTACCTTGTGTCATTGTATACAAGAATAAGGATTTATTATTTTCTGTAATTTGCAAACAGGGAACTAAAATTTTTCTTGTCTTGTTGCATGTTGCTAATTTCTTTAGACATGGAATTAAATATATTACATAAAGATAATAATAGCCTTTAATTTTTTTAATCCCATGTAATAAACAAATTAGACTAATATGTATTGTTTTGCTTCAACTTGTCTGATTTCATGTTATTTATATACCTACCTATTGCTAAGAAATATGCTGAATTGGTATGTTAATAAAAATACTTTAATTTTTTCTATGTACTGTACCTTAAATACAAAATACTGTTGCGTATGCGGGTTCCTAGATAAGTGAGACTAATTTAGAGTTATTAAATTAACTTTATTTACACTGGAAATAATATAAATTACAACTTAACTTTAGTATATTTTCACTAACATACTCGGATTATTCTATTTATTCACACTGCCTTTTACATTCTGTCTTCTCGCCGACAATTCTCCCATGTATATATATATATATATATATATATATATATATATATATATATATATATATATATATATATATATATATTGTAACGTTTAACCCTGTGCTAAACGTTGTGGGGTGAGTTCACTTGCGTAATACTCAAAATTCGCAGATTGCTTCCAATGATTTATTTAGAACACACTGTACACGGCTTTCTATTTTAGTACAACTGTCACTATTTGTCACTTTGACTATCGCGTTCCAACTACTTTCGACTTATGTCTCCAATTGACTTCACAAGACTGACTGTGTCCCATGATCGTCACGGCTTTATATATCTGAATCATGATATGACATTCATCGAGAATGTTCTATGATTATCTAGACGAACATAATTAATGTTCTAGATCCTTGTCAAGGTGACAATAGCACGACAAATTGTACCTCACATACAGTTTCTGGAAGGATCGAGAACAAATCTACTACAATTCCAGAACTACATAATGAAATACACAAGCAACACTACTGCAAACAAGGTAGCAGAATGAATACAAACTAAAACAAATAATAACAGTAAGTACATGATAAACTACCCACGTAACACTGCCCCCTTCTTAGCTTTGATCGTCCCGATCAAATGTCACCTCAATCCCTTTGTACAGTGAAAGTCTGTCGATATGAACCACTTTCATTTTACTGCGTGGGGATTTCTGAATTCTATATACCACATCGTTTATCCTCTTGATAACGGTATATGGTCCCTCCCATTGTTTGTCAAACTTTGGAGAACGACCTTTTCGTCTTTGTGGATTGTACAACCACACTTTATCACCAATTTTTAATTGTCCGGTTTCTGCACGAATATCATATCGGGCCTTCATTCGATCACTAGAAATCTTCAACTGTTTTCTAACCAGATTGTGTATTTCCTCGAGTCTTCGTCTCAAACTCTGAATGTAGGCATCTACAGATGTGGGAGGTTCGCTTGGTGAACCAAACAAGATGTCAGACGGAAGTTTCAGATTTCTACCAAGAACAATGCTAGCTGGGGATTCTTTGGTCGATTCATGAGTGGAAGATCTATAGGCCAGTAGGAAGAGCGGTATACACTTATCCCAGTTTGTTTGATGTTCATTGATTGCTGACCTCAAATAATTTTTTAGTGTTCTGTTAAATCTCTCTACCATTCCATCGGATTGTGGATGCAGTGGATTTGTACGAGTCTTCTTAATCCCCATTAGGTTACACACACTCTGAAAGATTTCCGACTCAAAATTTCGACCTTGGTCCGAGTGAATCTCTAACGGCACACCAAACCGACTTATCCATTGTTCAATTAGGGCATCGGCCACTGTTTTTGCCTCATGATTTGGAATTGCGACTACCTCTGGCCATTTACTGAAATAATCCATGATGACCAAGAGATATTTGTTTCCAGAGCTGCTTATTGGAAATGGTCCCGTAATATCGATGGCTATTCGCTCAAATGGGGCACCCACATTGTACTGCTGCATCCTATGGCGGGTTCTGGTATATGGGCCTTTGCTGGTAAAGCAGGTATCGCATCGCCGACACCAGTCCTCTACGTCAGCACGGCTTCCTAACCAGTAGAACCTCTCTCTAATCTTCGATAACGTTTTATTGATACCTAAATGGCCACCACTTGCTCCACAATGAATATCTTGCAGTACTTGTGCAATTCTTTTCCGTGGAAGAATTATTTGCAAATGAACAGTCTTACCATCATTACTTTCCCATTTTCTTTTTAAAACGTTATCATCAATTACTAAAGATTCCCAAAGTGACCAGTATCCTTTTATGACAGGAGACAAATCTGATATCTCCTGCCAAGTAGGTCTTGCTCCATCCATTTTCCACCTCATCACTGGTCCAATATCATTATCATCCAGTTGGTCTTGCTTGAGTATTTCCGAACTCCAGTTTGGGTCGCCATTTATCAAAGTTCGTTTGACTTTAAGAATTTCTGGTACATTATTTTCAAGTCTTGAACAGTTTTTACAGTCCTCTGCACAAGGCCGTCTTGACAATGCATCAGCGTTTCTGTGGTTAATACCAGGACGATGTTCAATTTTAAAGTCATATTCTTGAAGTTGCTGGAGCCAACGCGCTATTTGACCTTCTGGGCTCTTGAACTGAAACAGCCATTTAAGTGATGCGTGATCGGTCCGTAGAACAAATGTCTGACCGTATAAATATTTGTGGAAATGTCTTATTGCCTTGACTACAGCTAGTAACTCCTGCCGCGTCACACAGTAATTTTGTTCAGCCTTTGATAAACTCTTACTGTAAAATGCTGGTACATACTCCACTCCTTCTATTCTTTGGGACAAAATTGCCCCAATTCCTGTTTTACTGGCATCAGTATCAAGGATAGATTCTCCTTCTCTCTGGGGATAAGCCAGAACAATAGAAGAGCACAAAGCACATTTCAGATATTCGAAAGCATTCTGACATTCTGGAGTCCAATTGTACGGTCTTTCCTTCTCAGTTAGTCGATGTAATGGACGGGCAATACTAGCAAAATTCTTTACGAACCGTCTGTAATATGAACACAGGCCTAAGAAACTTCGCAGTTCTGTTTTGTTCCTTGGTACAGGCCAATTATGAACCACTTCTGTCTTTTCCGGATCTGTTCTTACACCATTTGAGGATATTATGTGTCCTAAATACTTCACCTCAGTTCTTAGGAAAGCACATTTCTCGGGATTAAGTTTAAGATTTGCTTGTGAGAATCGTTGAAATACCTCTTCTAGATTTTTCAAGTGTTCCTCAAATGTTTAACTGAAAACGATTACATCATCAAGGTATACTAAACATTTCTTTCCAATGAGTCCACGTAGTACTCTTTCCATCAATCTCTCAAAAGTCGCTGGAGCGTTGCACAATCCAAATGGCATTACAGTGAATTGCCATAGACCAGTATTGGCTGAAAATGCTGTCTTTTCGTTATCCTCAGGATGCATTTCGACTTGCCAATATCCACTTGTCAAGTCCAATGTAGAAAACCATTTCGCTTCCGACAACCAATCCAGTGTATCGTCTATTCTAGGAAGAGGATAACTGTCCTTTTTTGTGATTTCATTTAATTTTCTATAATCAACACAAAACCTAGTCGAGCCATCTTTCTTTGTGACTAAGACAACCGGTGACAACCAAGGACTGTTCGAAGGTTCAATTACCTTTTGTTTCCTCATGTTATCTATAAGTATTTCCATTTCATTTTGTTTTGCTAATGGTACCCTTCTTGGAGTTTGTTTTATTGGTTGTTGGTTGCCTGTGTTAATGCGATGTTGTACCATATTAGTTCGTCCTAGATCTGTTTCCGAAAAAGAAAATAGTTCTTTGTATTTCTCCCATAAATCACCAAATTTCGCCTTCTGTTGGTTAGGAAGTTGACAAATGGTTCTCTCTTTCAGCTCTCTTCCTTTCTGGCACATGGTTTTCCCTTGACTGCTTGAGATTTTGACAGATACTATAGGTTCCGCACAGGCAATTACTTCATTTTTCATTAAAACTCTAGGTTCTTCGGACAGATTTAAAACTCTCACCTTAATTGGATGCTCACTTGATGGATTTATTAATGCGTTTTCTATAATCATTTCCTTTGGCAGACATTCTGGATTACTTTCCAGTACCAGTGCCTCCTTGCACTTAGAACCTTCTATTTTAACATGGATGAGATTGTCAGACCATCCAGGTATCGTAATGGTCCTGTTTACCTTAATTTTTCTTATTCTAGATTCAGATGTTGACATAAACAACTCTTCTTCATTAACTTTGAGTATTCGGTCTTGGAGGTTCAGATTGAAGCCAAATTTATTCATGATGTCTAGCCCAAATAAAACTTCGTCCAAAATCTCGGCAACAAATACTGTATGTCTGAACTTTGATTTTCCCAGCTGAATATCTGCCTCGTGAGTACCAATGACAGGTATTGTCACTCCATTTGCAGTTTCAAGTACATAACTTCTATTGGGATGGTCAATTTTGCAAGCAGGAATAACATCAGCTCGCACAATGGTAGAACATGAACCAGTATCAATAACAATATTACAATCCCGACCGCATATTCTTCCTTTCACAACCAAGCTGGATCCTTCATGACTCAGTCGGGAAATTTTGATTTTTAATGATTTTGGGGCTTGGTTGGAGTAAGCCAGTCTTCGCCCCGCAAAACTGGCTAACTGGAGTTTTCCATATTGCTATTTTGAGGCTGTGGACAATTCTTTCTTGTTCTTCTTTTTCTTGATGTGTAATTCTTTCTTGATTTTCTAGAATTTGACTTATTTTTGTTTGGTCTTCCTTTCTAATTCTTTCTTGATTTTCTAGAATTTGTGTTATTTTTGCATCTTGTTCTTGTCTACTTCTTTCTTGATTTTCTAGAAACTTCATTATTTCTGCAAAATTTGCCATTTCGTCGTAATCTTTCGATCTGGTATTCACCATATATTCTCAGCAAAATGCGAAGATCCCACTTCTGACACCAATTGTAACGTTTAACCCTGTGCTAAACGTTGTGGGGTGAGTTCACTTGCGTAATACTCAAAATTCGCAGATTGCTTCCAATGATTTATTTAGAACACACTGTACACGGCTTTCTATTTTAGTACAACTGTCACTATTTGTCACTTTGCCTATCGCGTTCCAACTACTTTCGATGTCTCCAATTGACTTCATAAGACTGACTGTGTCCCATGATCGTCACGGCTTTATATATCTGAATCATGATATGATATTCATCGAGAATGTTCTATGATTATCTAGACGAACATAATTAATGTTCTAGATCCTTGTCAAGGTGACAATAGCACGACAAATTGTACCTCACATACAGTTTCTGGAAGGATCGAGAACAAATCTACTACAATTCCAGAACTACATAATGAAATACACAGGCAACACTACTGCAAACAAGGTAGCAGAATGAATACAAACTAAAAGAAATAATAACAGTAAGCACATGATAAACTACCCACGTAACAATATATATATATATATATATATATATATATATATATATATATATATATATACGACAAAGGCTCCCGATCATTCGAGCGGCTTCTGGTCTTTGATACGAAAGCCGCCAATGGACGCTTCTCGAAATTTCCTTTGTCGGCATTGTAGTAGTAGATGCCGAACTGCTGCCGTCGCTCTCTTTGTCAACGCCGCTTTCGGCATTTCCAACCACAGCATATATCTCGCGCTTACTTCAAACGGATGCCGCCACTTTGTAGCCAATACCGACGGCTGTTCCCCTTACACGTTACAATACAATAAGAAAATTCTCCTATAAAAAATTTATCGTTTAGCGCAAAGTCACTAGATGTTTGGGATATCATCTTGAACCTGGCATACATTGCTGACCAATAACAGCATGCCCACACTCACAACACCCGGGCCCCCCAACGTCCGTACTCGCAAAGGTGATCCACCTGACGAATCGCACACGCCCCGAAATGGTGCCCAAGCTACATCCCAAGAATATTTCATTGTATAAATAAAATAATAATTTAAGCTGATGGTTTATAATTTGTATTAACAAAACTTAATACTAATAAAGCACAAAATAAAATGAAACTGATGTATTAATAATAATTAAGAAAAATATCTATCATCTTGTTGAAAGTCCTTGTTGCCTGAAGATGAGAAAATAACCAAATGTTCTCGAAACCGGTAGCACAATAAAGGATTTATTTATTATTATTATTTATTATATATATATACATATATGTGATTTATCTTTGTAGAATCAAAAACTTCAGACCAATGTTCCTAAGATATATTTACAATTAATATTAATAATAATACATAATAGACTGGGAAATTACCTAAGAAATTGGTTTTTGAAGTAATTACATCATCAAGGACAAATTATAAAGAAACCAAACATCCAATTCTCAAAATATAGAACGAGATACGCTTGTAGCATGACAAAACAATCTATTACTCTCCCATGTCAATGTCAATGCACACTGTTGCCATCCTCTCGGCTGTCCCATGTCAACGTCAACGGCGCACATGGTTGCCATTCGCTCGTGACATTCAAAAACCACTGAACGGAGAATAAACTTCCCGTTTACACCCCCGCTCTTGGGACCAAAACCCCTTCCCCGGGTATGAAACAGAACAATAATTTGCTGCAGTGGAAAAAATTATGGCAGCGGCGACTTCCTTCTATCTGAAGTTCGTATATCGAACCAGAAATACGGCGAATGATTTTACAAGGACCAGCTCTTATGGGTTTTAATTTACCTGTATTTAGCTTGTTGCTTCTTTCGAAATAAACGAGATCGCCTACTCGAAAACTGTTTTCTTGTCGATGTTGGTCTATCCGGTTTTTATTCGCTGCATGTTGATTTTGCGAATTCTGGAAAGCTTTCTTCCTATTATCAGTCAGAGACCGATGAATTTCTAACTCGACAGGTACAATCGATGGCCATTTGCCAGTAAGCAAATATTCTGGTGAAAACCGAGTAGAACTGTGGGTAGTAGCATTGTATTCTTGAATACAGCCTGTCATCACTGAAGTCCAAGGTCTAGTGGTATCTTCCTGCAATCTGAATCGTATTCGGTTAACCAACGTCTGGTTCAACCTTTCGTTCATTCCATTAGACGAAGGACAATCCACAGGAGTAAATACCATATTTATCTTATTCTTCTTCAAGAAACGTTGAAAATCGCCGGATATTGATCTGCCTAAAGAGTGCCAATCCGATTCTTTTTCAAAATTGGTTGCAGAAGTCTGATGAAGTCTTTTGAACTTTGTGTTTTCGAAGCATATGCAAAAACATACCTGGTAAAATGATCAACGAGTAAGTGCAAATATTTCTTCGGTGACCGATATCCAGTAAAATCTTCAATTTTATCCAGTGACATGATCTGATAAGGTTCTTCTGCTGGACCCAAATTACGATTCGGTCTCGGTTTCTAGCTTTTCGGAACCATATATTATTTCGTTGGTAGAAATTCCTGTTTCTCAAATCCGGATCTGATCGTTTGTAATCTCATTTAGTGTTACCATATTAACTACTTGGAGGATATCATCATGATTGTGAAATTCTTCGAGTACTGGATTCCGCGATAATGCATCTGCTTCTTGGTTTGTTGTACCTGGCGAACAGCGAATAGAAAAAGTGTACTGCGATACATAATATACCATATCTCCAAGTATTTTATCTGTTCTCGACTTCAATTTTAAATTCTCAAGCGGTTTATGATCTGATATAACTGTGAATTTCATTCCCAATAGCCAGTACTGCCAATAACGTATAGCTTCTTTTATGGCATAACATTCTAGGTAAGTTGATTTCCATTTCATCAGCGACGGTGTTAACTTTCGAGAAAAATAGGCTACTGATAATAATTCACCATTAATCTGGACCTGTTTCAATATAGACCCCATTCCAATACTACTTGCATCGGTAAAAATAGATGTTGGCTTAGCCGGATCAAAGATTGCCAAAATAGGTTCTCGGCATAACATATTCTTCACCGTTAGAAAAACTCCACGGCATTTATCAGACCATACAAACGGATTGTTTTCTTTCAGGAGTTCATATAGAGGGTTCAACAGCTTCACACTATCTGCTATATATTTATTGTAAAAGTTAACTTTTCCCAGGAACTGTCTCACATTCTTCTTTGATGTTGGTTCTGGAAAATTCCGAATAGATACCAGGTTATCAGGATGCGGACGAACTGTGTTGAAACCCAAACTATGGCCAAGATATTTAACTTCAGATTTTGCGAAATCGCATTTATTCAATTTTAACCGAAAACCCTTAGTCAAAAATGCTCTTAACAATAACACAATGTGTTGTAGGTGATCAGTGAAAGATTAATTAATTAAGAAAAAATTAATATTTCATCTATATAGTTACAGCAGAATGTATGAAGGTTGTATCTTCTCAATATATTCGCAAGAATTCTCTGAAATATTGCAAATGATATCTTCAACCCAAATGGCAATCTCTCCCATTGATAATGACCAGTCTAAGTGACAAAGGCAGTTTTGTATCAATCTTTTTCTCTAATAGGGATCGACCAAAATGCAGAACGGATATCAACCACTGTGTACCACATACAGTCCCGAGTTTTTACTATAGTGTCTTCAATCCTTGGAAAGGATTGAGATTTGGGGACTAGTATCTCATTCAAGTCACGAAAGTCAATGCGTAGTCTAGATTTTCTGCCATCTTCTTTTTTGTATGCCAACGTAACTGGTGCTGCAAAAGGCGATGACGATTCTTCAATTAAGTCTGATTTCAATAAATTAGATATCTGTGTATCGATTTCTTCTTGATCGGGAATCGAACATCTGTATGGTTTCTTCGAAATAAATTTATGCTCAGTCAACTTGATCTGAGCTTCTTCATTTTGAACTTGTCCCACGTCGTACTTATTATTCGTGAAGATAGTTGAATGAGCTCGAAGAACCGATGATAGATCCTTCCGATGCGAATCTTGAAGATGATTTAATTTTATCTTCAGATCACTCTCAATGAGTGTCTCGGTAAAATTTACCGGTAGTCTGCCTTCCAAAGGAACCGAAACTTTTTCAAGTTTATCTTCCTCTGTCCGTTGAAGAATATTCAAATTTTCATCTTGGCAGAGGCGAAACTGCTTAATAGCATCCAAGCCAAGAAGAAAAGTTATTATTTTTCACAACATGCATGTCCACTTGGTATTCTCTCTTATGTATTTTAAGAGGTAATCTGACTGGAATAATTTTTCTGTACACCATTAATCGTCCGAAGAAATTCGGTGTTATTAATCACTGAACACTTTAAATCTTGAATTATCTTTTCATTAATCAGCGTAACATTCCACTGTCATAGACAGCGTTGATCGTTTTGTTCTTGTTTAAAAGAACACTAATTTTGATTAGTGGTGGCGTTATTGGTTTTTTTATTCTGTCAAAACTTCGTCATCCTCCAACTTCGCTGTATTGTTCACAAATGTCTGCTCATTCGCCTTCTTTTGTTCAATTTTTTTCTTGTTCCAACATAAAGTTGACGGATGGTATCTACCTGGTTTACCAACAGAAGTACAAATCGACCATGGTAGTCTAACCGCAACAACAGGTGTTTTATTTTGGTTTTTCAGCTGTTGTACTGGAACACTAGGTATTGTATCAGTTGCTGAAGAGTATCGTCCTAGATGGTTCATCAGTTTCTCTGTAGTAACAATCTCTTCTTTGTCTAATTTATCGTAAGTCTCCGAAGGAAGACCAACAACAATATTATTAATTCTCGATATATCCAACATACCTGGTTCCGTTTGCAATAATAATTTCTCTTTTTTCAGTGCATATTCTAGAGAACCAGCAATCCACTTAAACGTATATGCATAAAGCACTGTTTTCCAACTCTTATCAGCAAAGGTTTCGACAAAAATTCGTCTCCATTCCGACCATTCACTATTTATTGACAATTTCACCAGCATTCCTGAAAACCAATCTTTCATTGTATCATTAAAAAATAAACGTAATATTTGTATCTTCTTGGTATCCGTCGATACCTGGTTACGTTGACATTCACGTTCAAAATAATTTATCCATTCGACAGCATTTTTCTCGCTTGTAAAAATATCAAGGACAAATGATTTGAAAATATGTGAAACACTTATTTCTTTTTTCTCTCTCATCAATCAATAAACTCAGAAATGATCGCAATTCTTCCTGATGGCTAATTGTATGTTCAGGAGCACTAAGTAAATTTCCTTCCTTCTCAAGGTACAAATCTTTGAACACAGAATTCCCATCTTCATCAGAATACGTTGTTGATCTTAATTCACTTGGCAATGTTGCTACTACATTCCTGAATTGTCCTTTCTTACTCAGGGATTTACATGCTTTTATGACAGTACCCAATTTAAACAATTCGACGTGGTATTCTTGAAGTTGAAGTTCGGCTGGAAAGCTGTAAGTTACCTCATCTTTCAGATTTCTGATTGACTTTACTCTGGTGATGGCCGTTTTCTTAACAGTGTCGTGTCTTTCTAGACGGAATCTCACCTGGACAGTGGACATGATGTAACGCAAAAAAAACAATTTGTGATTTATCTTCGTAGAATCAAAAACTTCAGACCAATGTTCCTAAGATATATTTACAATTATTAATAATAATAATACATAATAGAGTAGGTAATTACCTAAGAAATTGGTTTTTGAAGTAATTACATCATCAAGAACAAATTATAAAGAAACCAAACATCCAATTCTCAAAATATACAACGAGATACGCATGTAGCATGACAAAACTGCTATTATCTATTACTCTCCCATGTATATATGCTTTTATTTCATCAGATACAGTCATCCACTAGAAACGGATCACGTGATTTCAAACTTAGTTGGTCTCGTCAGCGCCACATAAGTGAAAGCTGTATCGGAGGAAACAAAAGCAACTGAAAGATGTCATAGGTACATGACAACAAACTCTCAGTGGGACGCAATTCGCGCCACCTAGGTATTGATAGCTAGTTACGTTTAACGTAGAGTATATATAATAAATATGAAGAAAGCTATAATTCAGTAGTACTGAGGAAGATATAATATCAAAAATGACAATGCTATTCACCTTTATGCTTTTATTCCATCAGATACAGTCATCCACTACAAGCGGACCACGTGATTCCAAGCTTATTTGCTTTCGTCACCACCACCTAAGTGGAAGCTATAAACTAGGAAACAAAAGCAACTGAAAGATGTCATAGGTGCATGATAACAAACTCTCAGTGGGACGCAATTCGCGCCACCTAGGTATTGATAGCTAGTTACGTTTAACGTAAAGTATATAATAAATATAAAGAAAACTATTATTCAGTATTACTGAGATAGTTATAATATCAAAAATGAGAATGCTATTCACCTTTATGCTTTTATTTCATCAGATACAGTCATCCACTAGAAGCGGATCACGTGATTTCAAGCTCATTTGCTTTCGTCAGCGCCACATAAGTGGAAGCTGTATGCGAGGAAACAAAAGCAACTGAAAGTTTGTTGTCATGCACCTATGACATCTTTGTTTTCTTCCTATTATTTTTCTCATAAATATTTCTATATTGATTGATTGATATATTTAATATCCTTGCACAATCTAAAGTCTTGTTTTTCGGCCAGCTAAGCAGAATTATGTAGTTCGGCTATTAATGAACTCCCCCTTTACCCACTTGAGTTTCAAATGTTGCAAATGCAAATCTGCATGTGCCTTAACTTTAAAACATCCCGACACGAAAGCTTGTATACGATCCTTTGGCTTACATCAGTCAATGGCGATCTTGCAATTTAGTGCACCTATATATTATCCATGCTATAAATTCACCTATCTGAGGGTAAGGGGAAGGTTTCTGTTTCTCTTTAAAGTTAATAGTTCTTCATATATTTTGGTCCATTTGTACCAATTCTCTTAGTCGAATTATTACAATCACTGAATTAGAATGAATATTGATTAAATAACAAAATTATCGATTGGTATCAAAAGTTCATCGTCTGGCGCAGTGCTGGTGTGTATGGAGAGTGTGCGTTTGCAAGCGACAATGACAGGAATACTGTATATCTGACATAGACTTCATACTGATACTGACATAACAAACTGATAATCTTTTATGATCCGGACAGTTTTTTAAAGCGGAGAGGGATAAGTTTCTACTTTGGGATAATTTGAATAAATAATTTAACTGAAATATTTTCACGCGATGAGGAAACTCAGGTGGTCACCAAATTCTTCTTCAAGAGTATACTCGTATACCAGTATGTCTACGTTTGATTTAATTCTAATTATTCAATCCTCATTATTATTTGAATTATTTTCAATCTAGTTTTTGAGATAAGTTGGCACCGAAAAACTAACGCTTCGTAAATTTTACCAAAAACTGAAGAAATCGATGACAAATATTATTTATTTAACCCAAAATTTATTACACACACGTTTTAAGTGGTAATTTTTACTGATCACAATGATATTAGAATGACCATTCTGTGAAAAAACCAACAAGATGCTCACCAATATTGAGGGTTGCACAAACGAGCAGAAAATGGTAAAGAGATATGCTAGTTAGTACTTAAGTTACTGCTGCTAAGTAGTTTCAATATGTACATGTTCCAGCTTTAGTGAGAATACGAATAAAATATAGGAACCATCTTCGCTATTACGTCCCAAATTTATCCCATATTGTGACGCTGGTTCATTTGCAGCATTTTTAATTAGTAATGTTTCTCAGACGAGTCTCTCCAAAGACAAAAAAAACAAATTTTCTTATCTCAATTTGTGCCTTAACTACCTCGTTGTGACAGCAAATGACAGAATGTGAACGCAGTAACGCAATTCTATTCTATTATAGAGATAACATATAACATACAGCAGGCAAGCCGATCGAAAATGCGTACCCTCAGTAGAAAGAAACAGAAAATAAGGCAGGATTATCTATCTCTTTTATTTTGAACACTCGTGATTGGTGGATTACTGTACCTATCTGTCATCCGCATCCGACTCAGCCGTCATCCAAACTCAAATAGAAATCCGAAGCAGTTACGTTTTTATAATTTGTAAATAGGGAAATAGTTGATAATTAGACGGTAAACAATATACTAATAATGAAAAAAAGAAAGTGTGTCTCTCAGCGCAAGTTTTAAGTTCAAGTACTTCAGCTGCAGTAAACTAACTTGAATTCGAAATAAAGGATAGTGAACTTAAAAATGCTTCAACGTAGAACATATACCTAAATTCTTGAAAAACTTGACATTTTTTATTTGTTAAATACCAAGAATCTGTTTTGTAAAACAGTTGGAAAGATGAGTATGACTGAAAAATCATTACCTGAATTGGAAACAAAAATTAAAGTATATATTAGTTACATACAATTAGAAATTGATGTAGGTACAAGTTAAAGTTAAGATTACTAAATTTAAACAATCCAATGTGAAGCATTTAAATCAACCTCAGTTTTATAAAACTATTCGCAGGCCTGCTCTTAAATCAATATCGGTTCGAACTGGCTTTTTAGTTTTCATTATTTGTTTAATAAATTTAGATACCTACTTCATGTGAAAAACTTCTCACACAAAAAATAGTAAAATTTTCTTTATCATATAAATTATCTCAAAACCATGTTGAAATGTTTTTTGCGCTTATTAGTAGAATACATTGATTTAATAATAATCCTACCACGATTCAGTTTCAATCAGCCTTTAAAAAGTTACTTCTTAATAATGTGAATGTATTTAGTTCCTGCTTCTGCCATTAGACCGATTGCATTAAGCGAACATTGTTCTTCGCATGCGCGGCGGGCAGTTTCAGCGGCCACTTTCATTTGAAATATCACTCTATTGAACAGACTGTACTATACCTATGTCCCAATAATTCCATGCTAATGGCTCTCTGTGAGCGCTTCTATCAATTTCCTTATGTTCTATGACATGTACCAGAGAACAATGCTTCTTGATAAGCTTGAAAGAGGTATTCTATGACCGATAATTCGCGCATGCGGAGAATTGAATCCATTGATGCAATTGGTCTATTACGCACTTCAAGATCTCACACTTCTGGTAACGACTTCTGCCGAAAATAACAAAATAAAACATATATTATTTGTTATTCGATGACATGCTTCATAGTAGTTTCAACATTCTGAAACAGTCAGAATATCTTGACGACATCATAAAACATATCGCTGAATTTATAGTTCATACATTAAGAAAAATAATTCACTGTGCGCAATGTCTAACTTTAATGGTTTTAGAAAATTCCGATAAATTAGAATTGACAAATTGGTTAGAAAAGTTAAACTTTGCATCAAATGATGTCAATCTAATTTGTCATCATACAGAAAGAATACTGCGTTTATATAAAGATTCCTTAATAATGAAAAGTATATATTTTAAAATTGTAAGTGAAACCTTAAAAATATGAAGCAATGACAAATATTTTCGAGCAAGAACCTTTTTAGGATCACAGACAGCAGCTTATATAACTTATACCTATTGCAAAACTACATAGATATTCGCCTATAGGCCTAAAACATGAAAGTTACAAATTAAATGAACTAAAATTTAGAGTTAGAATGTACTATAATAAATGACCTATTTTTAGAGGAAAATAAGAATTGTAATAAATTTCAATTTGAATTATGCGCAAATATTAACTCTTCCCTCTGTATGCGTCATAAAATAAAGACAGACACTGGCACGATATTCTCTATCTCTTTTTATCTATGGACCACATCCACTAGCAGTGCTGCATAGGACTTGCCTACTCAATGTTAAATATTATATCTCTATGGTTTGCATTGATTGTGCAGATAGCGGCTCCCTGAACACAGCCGTCGTCACTTGCATTGTTATTGTGACTGACATTTGTTATTTGGGAGAGAAATACTGCTACTGCTACTGCCGTTTAGTTAGGGATACGTTAGTTATACGTTTGACGAATATTATTAATGCGTTAACAATGTACCATTTTCGAATAAAAGCGAAGTCGATTGCATGCTTTTTAAGTAAAAAATGATTTTACTATCACGTTCATTATTATATTATTGGTTTCAATTAAGTATTTATCCGACATTTATATATGACTTAGGTCATTATAAACAGGAAAAATCTTAGCACCGGCAACACCGTAGAGTCTTGAAAATAATAAATTGTGAAGTCCGTTTACTTGGTTTTACATATATTGATTATATAAATATTACAGCATTGTACGAGTTGAAAACGTTCTCAAATGATTAGTTATCATTGTAAAATTCTATTATATACAATATCTCATTAATTTCAAGCCATATTTTTCTGTAAATAATGCTTCTGTAGGCAGAAGTGAGAGATACCGCTCTCACCTCTGCAAACTACAGTTTATATACGACACATATAAACATGCTTATTCTGAAAAGTGCACTGATACTTATTCACTCAAAAAGGCCAATTTCTCTCACTAATCAAGCTTTAAATTTTTGTGTGAAATAGATGTTTTGAAATCCTAAAATACTCTTTAATGCTCTTTCAAATATTCATAAATATTTAAAATAATATATAAAATCATATTCTCTCACAATACGACATGAGAATGAAACATTTTGAAAATCATTCACTTTTCCAGAAACAAGCTGATATCTCTCACTAATCAACACGCATATTTTCGAAAACAGTAAATGTTATGAGTTGTTGCTTGTATATTTCATTATGTAGTTCTAGAATTATGGTAGAGTTATTCTCGATCCTTCCAGAAACTATATGTGAGGTACAATTTATCATACTATTTACAACAATATTTTGTATCATTTGTCACAGTTATATTTCTCTGTACTGTCATTCTACATACATGATGGCCTGCATTGTGTGAAGCCAACACAAGCAAGGGAGCCATCGACACACCATGCGCGGCAACATTTATCGGACCGTGAAGCAAAACAAGCAAGCATTCATGCAGCAAAACATACTTCGTCTGCAGCGGGCTTTAATTACTATTAAATCAATTAAGACCAGTCCTTCATCTATATATCGGTACATATATCCCATACACATTAATCCATTTATAACCAATATACATAAATATACACATATATACACACATATATACATATATAAACATAAAATAAATATTAGATTATTAGGTACCTGGGTACCTATCTCTTTTCAAAATAATAAATTGTTACAGGTCAAGTATAGGTACATATTACATACAAAACTATACATAAATATCTATACATATTTTAATTTTCAGATACATCTGGAGAAAAATTATTATAATTATCATTATATAATTTTAGAATATAAGAATAACTGGAACTGGAAGTCCTTTTATATCTGAGCGTTTATTCATAGTATTATTATTTATTATTAATTTAGTTCCATTTATTCTTATATTCTAAAATTATATAATACTTATAATAATATATAATATAATTATAATAATTTTCTCTAGTATCTAGTATCTTAAATAGCTAAAAACATATAAAGATTATTCATAAATATTCATTTTTATCAACTAAATCTAGATACTTTCTAAGTTAATATGTTACCATGACAAATATAAATAATGACATTTGTATTTGATGACTATGAAATCTTTCCTGTTTTTAGCTGATTTATTCTAAATTCTCGACTGTAAGTATTTTTTAATACTATTAAGTTGTTGTTGAAATAATTTTGTAACGATTTGTAGTTTGCCCTATATATAATTAAAGAGATCTATTAGTTCATTAATGAATGAGATATATAAAATATAAAAATAGGATGAAGCTCTACACCTTTATGCTTTTGTTTAGTTGGACACAACCACCCACTAGAAGCGGATCACGTGATTTCAAGCTTGTTAGCTTTCATCAGCGCCACATAAGTGGAAGCTGTATCCAACTACTACTACTTCCAGTTGCTTTTGTTTAGTTGGATACAGCTTCCACTTATGTGGCGCTGATGAAAGCTAACAAGCTTGAAATCACGTGCTCCGCTTCTAGTGGGTGGTTGTGTCCGACTAAACAAAAGCATAAAGGTGTAGAGCTTCATCTTATATATATATATATATATATATATATATATATATATATATTCTATGGGAGGTTATTGGGTATGAGGATTCCAAAAAAAATAAACATAAACTAATGTTTCTCTCTCTCTCTCTCTCTCTCTCTCTCTGGTGTAGGAATGTCTTTTAATATTGTAACGTGGATGGGTGGTCATGTACTTACGGTTAATATGCGTTTATCAGCTATTTGTTCTACTACCTTGTTTACAATAGTTGTTGCTTGCATATTTCATTATTTAGTTCTAGAATTATAGTAGATTTATTCTCGATCCTTCCAGAAACTATATGTGAGGTACAATTTGTCATATTAATGTCAGTTTGACAAGGCTCTAGAACATTATTATTTGCATCTAGATATTCATAGAACATTTTCGATGAATGTCATGATGATGATGATTCAGATACCTAAAGCCATGTCGATCACGGGTCACAGTCAGTCTTATAAAGTCAGTTGATAACAGTCAGTCTGTGGAATCAGTTGTTAATAGTAGTTCAGTCGGTAAAGACAGTGTCAGTTTAGATTGTCAAGGTGACAAGTGGTGACAGTTGTACTACAACAGAAGTTCGTGTACAGAGTGTTATAAGTGAAATAAACCATTGGAAGCAATCTGTGAACTTTTGAGTATTACGCAAGTGAACTCATCCCACAACGTTTAGCACAGGGTTAAAAGTTACAATATTTTCAACGGATGTGATGTTTATTGAGAAATTTTCATTTTTCAGTGAGATTTGTTGGTATTGTCTTTATTGTTTAATGGAGGGGGATGTGTGGGGTTGAAAGGAGTAACTAATGTTATTTGTGATTAGTAAAACCTCTTCTCTTTTCTTCATTGCTGTCGTATGCAAGTATTTTAGTATTGTTAAAATAAGGGTTATGATTATCAATTGTAATATGTTTGTTTAGGGCTGTATTAGAACTTTTGATGTACTTGTGATCGTTTGCTCTGTTTTCTAGTGACTTCATTCCTATGTATTCTTCGTTGCAGTCTTTGCAGGGTATACTGTAGATTCAAGAAAATTTTTCCACCAGAATTCTGAAGAACATCTCAAAACAAAAAAATCTGCTTGTCAAACAGAAAAACGAAAGAAATTTCCTACTACGCTGCAAAACCAACAAGATTTTTTCATCTTGTTTACAGTTCAAAACTGATTGTATTAAACCCAAAGGTACGTACCTTGGCAACATTTTTGAATCATATACTAACAAGTACAAATACCAAATATTAAACTTGTTAATCAAAGAAGTTTCTAGTACAATACACAACACAGAAAAAATAATAACAAAAAACTAGACTACCTCAAAGGATTAATCGCGGATAATGTCATTACATTCATGACAATCCCCAAATCATAGTTCTTAGACCAGACAAAAGTTTGTTACTGTTATAATGGAAAAAGCCGAATACGAATATAATGTCAAAGTCACAGGCAATAACGAATGCCATATAAAAGATTTCAAAAAATTTATTAATAACATAACATTACCAAACGACCATGTACTTATTTCACTTGATGTTTTATCACTCTATAATAATATCCCTAATAACCGGGTAAAAACAACAATAAATAAAAAAATGAATTTATTGAAAGAACACTGTCCACTCCCGAAAAAAGAATTTATAGATGCTTTTAATCAAACCTTGTCCACGAACTATTTCCAATTTAATAATGATTTTTACCAACGTATCGAAGGTTGTGCCATGGGATCTTCAATATCAAGCACAATTGCCCAAATTGGACAAATTGTAATGGAACTTCTAGAAGAAACTATAATTAACAAACTACCGTTCAAACTTCCATTTTTTAAACGTTATATTGATGACTGTGACTAAATGTAGTTGTCAATGCTTTCAATAATTCCAAAATACTGTAACGTTTAACCCTGTGCTAAACGTTGTGGGGTGAGTTCACTTGCGTAAGACTCAAAGTTCGCAGATTGCTTCCAATGATTTATTTCCAAACACTCAGTACACGAGCTTCTATTATGGTACAACTGTCACCACTTGTCACCTTGACAATCTATACTGTCACTGTCTTCACCGACAGAACTACTATTAACCTCTGTTTCCACAGACTGGCTGTTATCAACTGACTTGACTCAATGACTTCACAAGACTGACTGACTCTGTCCCGTGATCGACACGGCCTTATATACCTGAATCATGACATGACATTCATCGAGAATGTTCTATGATTATCTAGACGAACATAATTAATGTTCTAGATCCTTGTCAAACTGACAATAGTATGACAAATTGTACCTCACATATAGTTTCTGGAAGGATCCAGAATAAATATTCTATAATTCTAGAACTACATAAAGAAATATACATGCAATAACTACTATAAGCAATATAGTAGCATAAATAACTAATAAACGAATATCAACCGTAAGTACATGAATACCTATCCACGTTACAATACAATTCACATTAGAAAAAGAAATAAACAATAAAATCAACTTTTTAGATATGACGCTTATTAAAACAAACAGCCAGATTATGACAGAATGGTATACTAAACCAACGTAGCTGGTAGATATCTCAATTATAACTCCAGCCATCCAATTCCCCAGAAAAATAGCGTAATAATAGGCCTAACAGATCGAGCCCTTCTACTAAGCAGCCCTTGTTTCCGAAAGAATACACTTGAAAAAGGCCGTAATACCCATATAAATAACAGCTACCCAATAAAACTAATCAACAAAATTATAAAACAACGCACTCATAAACTTTACAACTCCGTAACATATAAAAACAGATATACCACAGTACCATATATATGTTAAATCACATAACTCCAAGATCACTTTTTAAAAAAACAATTATTTATTAATACAAAAAATAAAATACAAATAAAATATATCTTAACTTTACATGATTTATACAATCAAAAATGTTTCATCATCAAAAATATAAAAAGAAACGTAAATTAATAGAATGGATCTTTTCTCCTAAGGTTAAATCGAAACTTCTAGAAATATTATAAATAAAATACATAGTAATGTCTTTTTGGAGGCCAAACTGGATAAACAACTAACAATGGTCTTTATGGTAACTTGCTGACTACTGGTCGGCATCTCTGGCACGTAAACATCCTTGCCACTTTTGTTATCTTCTTTAAACTGCGTCTTGCAGATATAATACGATATGGTGAAATACTGCGTCTTGCAGATGTTATATAATAATATGAAATAATATTTAAAAATAATACTTTGTTATTATTATATGACTTTAAAAATAATTCAATTATAACTTTAAATAACAACTCCCCCATTAAAGAAAAGTTGGTGGAGTTTGCAACAACTTTTTAAGTTAATGATTTATTTAGATTTAATTCGATGTTTTCTTCTATGGGTTCTCCGACATGGATACTTGCTCTTCTTTTCGGAAGAATTCTTCTTATACTTTGCTGGAATGAAATACTGGAACCTGGTCCTGGTGGTGATGGTGGGTAATCGTTGGTTAAAGCTATTCCAATTCGATGATGCTTTCTTCTACATTTACAGGTCACATAAAGTTTTACCAATAAAATTATTATTACAATGGTTAAAATGGTGAACCAATGTGTATATTTACTGATCGGAGATTGTTTCATATTTTTTTCTAATTCTTCTGAATACTGATTTAGTTTGTGTTGTGCAATGTTCAAATCTTCGGAATCAATTTTGTTCAACTTAAGAGGTTCTAGTTCAGGAATTTGTAATTTTTCTGGAATATCTTTGCAACAGTCAAGTGGAATTGTGACTGGATGACTTCGATTAGATTTAGATTTAGATTTAAGAGGGGGTTACATTGCACTGCGACCATAAGGTCTATTGTGCCCCCCACCTGAGTTGCACTCGCCTATACGCGGTCTACAACTCGCCTTCCAGTTCCAGAGTTCTAATGAACTCCAGTATCTGGGTTGGCTTCAAGGAGGATACTTCCTCACTACTGCAGGTTGCTAGTCCAAGACACTGTTTGCGTTGGCTAGCAATGGCGAGGCACTCCGTCACCAGGTGATCCGGAGTTTCCTTCTCTTCCCCGCAGAATCTGCACTCGTCATCCTCTGCTAGACCTAATCTCATTAGATGCTTCTTGAGGCGACAGTGTTCTGTAAGAAATCCAGTGAGTAGGTGTAGCTTGTTCTTGCTGAGATCCAAATACCTTTTGGATCTTGCAGTATCAAAGTTTTTTAGAAACTTTTTGGAATGATCCAATCCAGGGGTATCCCGCAAGAGTGTTTCTCTTACGGTTTTTTCCTTCTCCAGAAACTCCTTCTTGTAGGTGCTTTTATCTGTGCCACAGAAGGGTTCTGGGCCAGTAAATGGAGTTTGTGCTCCTTTCCTGGCAAGTGTGTTTTCCTCCTCGTTGCCTTTGATTCCCGAGTGGCCGGGAACCCAGACTAAGTAGACCCTGTTGTTCTTGCTTAGCTCATTGAGCTTCCTTCGGCACTCCCATACCATTTTAGAGTCAATGGTATGAGAGTTCAGTGCTTTAGCAGCTTGACTATCAGAATGTATTGCAATGTCACATTTCTGATAGTTTCTTTCAAGGTTCACCTCCACGCATCTCTCAATTGTAAGCAATTCTGCTTGAAAGACGCTTGGGCAGCGGCCTAGCGCAAGTGAGCATTTGGTGCGATTCCCAAACACTCCAGCGCCTGTCCCCATCGTGGTCTTAGAACCATCAGTGTACCATTTAATGGTATTCCTTTTGAGAGCTTGGGTTGTGAGCCCCCTGTCCCAATCTTCTCTGCTACTTAGCACCGTGGTGAAAGTTCTCTCGATGCTAATTTTCTTTGTCATTACATCACTGGGAAGGTTTGCTGATGGGATGTGTTTGGACAGAGAGGACCAAGCTCTCTGATTCCGAATTCCCACAATGTCTGAACCTTCCCTAGATAGTCTTAGAATGGCCTCATGGGCCAATCTATCTATCACTAGATGGAGAGGTGTGAGATCTGTTATGATCTCTAGTGCCCTGGTCGGGCAAGTTCTAATGGCTCCAGTGATACAGACACAGGCTAGTCTTTGTATTCTATCGAGGGTTTTCCGCATATTGCTCTGACTTGCCTTGCCATGCCAGGCTATTGACCCATATGATATTATCGGTCTTACAATCATGACGTACATCCATCGCAGTATTTTTGGGTTACATCCTCAAGTCTTACCAGTCAGATTTCTGCACGCCATTAAGGCCTTTATTGCTTTGCTAGCAGTAGCCTCAATATGCTTGTTCCACAGAAGCTTGCTGTCTAGTGTTAATCCCAGATATTTGACTTCAGCCTTCCAGTTTATTATGTCTCCCCTTAAAGTCAAAGGATTCATAGCTGGAAGTTTCCTTTTCCTAGTAAATGGAATAATTGTGGTCTTGGATGGGTTTATACTAAGCCCCACTGACAAGCACCATTGCTCAATAGTTCTGAGGCCCTCCTGCAATAATTCGCATAGGGTGTTCGCGAATTTTCCTCGGACTATTAGGACTATGTCGTCGGCATAGCCTATACATGTGAAGCCAAGCTCCGTGAGTTTGTGGAGTAACTCGTCTACTACTAAGCTCCATAGGAGGGGAGATATTACTCCTTGAGGTGTTCCACGAGTAGCTTTAACAGAGGTGGTATGATCACCTACTTGGGCCTCAGCTATTCTCGTCTTCAACATCTCATACATCCATTTGATAATGGTCTTGTTCACTCCTCGCCCTGTGAGTGCCTCCCTGATTGACACATGTGTGGTGTTGTCAAAAGCCCCAGATATGTCCAGGAAGGCACACATTGCGATTTCTTTATTGTTCAGAGAACTCTGAATGACCTCAGTTAGCTGATACAGCGCGGTTTCTGTTGAACGCCCCGCCCTGTATGCATGCTGACATTTATGAAATGGTTTGTCCTTCAGAATCTCTGTTCTTATGTAGTTATCCACTACTTTCTCCATCGTTTTCAGTAAAAACGATGTTAGACAGATAGGTCGGAGAGATCGGGGAACAGTCCCATTTTTCTTCCCTATTTTCGGTATGAAGATTACTTTGGCTCTTTGCCATATGCTAGGTATAAAGCCCCGTGCTAGGAAGCTTCTTGTAATCTTCAGGAGATGGGGAAGGATCTCCTCCATTCCTTTCTATAGGAGTATTGGGAATATGCCATCTACTCCCGGTGATTTATAAGGTTGAAAGGTGTTGACTGCCCATTTCAACCTTTGTCTTGTGAATATCTTCTTAGCAATACTCCAATCTTCCTTGCGAGAATCCTTGGTTTGGATTGCTACGTCAATACTACTGAGGGTTTCACTTCCTGGGAAGTGTGTTTTGAGAAGTAGAGCAGATCGCTCCTCTTCTCCCTCAGTGTATGACCCGTCTGGCTTCTTGAGCGACATTAAGGAGCTGATTGCCCCTTTTGCCATGACTTTTTGCAATCTGGCTGCAGTAGGAGTCGAAGTGAATTTTTCACAAAAAGCTTGAAAGTGAAGCCTCTTGGCCTTCCTGATCTCCTTATTGTATTATGTGAGCTTCTCGGTGTAGCCTTGCCAATTATCGTCTCTTTTGGCCCTGTTGAAGAGCCGACGGACCTCTAATTTGAGGTTTGACAGGTTTTTGTTCCACCAAGGTGCTTCCTTGCTTGGTCGAGCTTTTGAGAGTGGGCAACTGGATTGGAATGCCTCCGTTATCGCCACACTGACCAGTTCGACCTCTTGATCCAGATCGCAGTGTGGGTGTTTGACCCCATTACTTTCGATCTGTTCCAAATTTTGCTTCAGAAGGGTCTTATATTTAGACCAGTCTGTATTTCTAGGGTTACGAGTTGGAGACAGTGAGGTTACTTCCCCCGCAATCCTAAGCTCTATAATCCTATGATCGGAAAGAGAAGGTTCCTCCATCACTCTCCAATCAAATACGTTATTCCTGGCAGTAAGGCTGGCAATTGTTACGTCCAGGACCTCTTCTCTTGCTCTCGTGACAAAAGTGGGGGTTGTTCCCACATTAAGGGTTTCTAGATTATTAGCTAAGAGATATTCAAATAAGCACTCACCTCTAGGTTTGTTGTTCGTGCTTCCCCAAATAACATTGTGCGCATTGGCATCACAGCCTATGATGACTGGCAGTTGTCTGCTATTGCAGTATTGCACTAGCTCTTGAGCTTCGACTGGAGGTATTGCAGGATTGTCTCCAGCAAAATAAGCAGATGCAATAACTATGTCTCGGTTGATGCCCCCAGTGTTGAGGTGTACTAGAATTGGAACTAGGTCCCGAGTCATGAATTCTGAAACACATGTGTAATTAATGTTGTTTCTTATGATCACACAGGCACGAGGGGACTCCTGCCTCTGGTCATAGATCAAACCTTTAATTTGGCCTGCTTTGCCTGTATAGGGGCTGGGTAGTCCAGCCTCTAATTCCACCCCTCCTCTCTTTCCTCCTGTCCCTCATCAAGATCCATAGGGAGGGTAGTCTCCTTGGAGCTCGAGCGAGTATCTGGGTCTCGGGTTATGGCCTCGACCCCCGCATTGGTTCGCCCTTCCCCCAGGACTGCAGAGAATTTCTCTGCCGCCCCGGCTTCTTTGGCAGAGCCAGCAGAGGCCTCGACCAGACCTGAGCTAGCAGTTTTATCCTCCACACCGGAGTCCGTAGATGTGGAGGGTATCTCCGCATCTTTTAGACCTCCCGCAGGATTATTTTTCTGTCCTAGCCCAGAGACAGACACACGTCCAAACCTAAAGTTTAAGACGCATCTTTCTGCCTTCAGGGCCTCTCCTGATTGGTGATCGATCCCAATCGTGAGGACAGTACCGGTTCCCTCCTTTTTGGAGTTGAGAACTTTCCAGGCTCTGGTACTGAGCCAGGTGTTCTGTACTTCGACGAGTCGGAGGATCTTCTCCGTCTCCATTTCGAAGCTTCTTGGGAAGTACACCGTTACAGTGACGGGTTTGGGGATGTTTTTCTCCTCCACGCCACTAACTCGGGTCCTTCCCAAGACCTCAAGGCCGGCACTACTCCAATGAGCCAGTCCGCCGAATCCTGAGAACCGCAGTCCACCAGCATCATTCCACAGCGGAAATGTATACCGGTGAAGTGCATTCCCTTCACCTCTCCACTGCACATCTCTTCCACTAGAGTATCCTCCAGTGTTGAGAGCCGCTGTGGTTTAAGGATTACTCTAGGGTAATCCTTGGGTATGATACCCACACGAATAGCCTTTACGGCCTTGGCAGCTGCAGCGTATCCAGTGGCATGCCCGGTTTTTGCTGCAGCTGTTTTGGGCTTTTTAGGCTGAGGCCGTTTCGGAGGAGTGATATGCTCCGCGCCTCTCTTTCCCGTCCCTTTTCCCGTCGGTGTTACCTTCGGGGTCGGGACAGTAGGTGGTGTGGAGTGTTGAAGAGCTGTTTTCTGGCCTCCTCAGGTGCAAGTCCCTGATGGAGGAGTCGTAGGTACTTCCGCACTCCTGCTCCACTGAGACCCTTTCTCAGTGGATCGTCTGTGCCGCCCGGCTGTCCGAGTTTCGGCAGGTCGAACGGCAGACGATTTTTTTGCCGTTTGGCATTTGGCCATCTCTCCTCCGGTGAGTTTGGGTTGATGGGTCTTTTCCATATAGTTCCCACGAGTAGCTGGGGACAAATCGGTCCACTCCTGCAGAGCCCCGCATGCAGGAGTAAGGGGTTAATACAATGGAGTTCCCTTGTGCTCCAAGGTCGAAACAAGTAGAGACCAGTCCTCTATCTGGCCATGCATCCATCGGCCTGGTTTCCCGCCTTGGATTTAGAATTTTTGATGAGGTTATTTCCTCTTGGTCCGGGCGGTTAAGCCAAGACCCCCCCCCGCATCACGGGCCCGAGAGACATGACCACAGACGACCAGGATGCGTTGGTTTGGCAGGGTGGTTTCGAGGTTAGCTCGAACGCACACCTGGCATCGTTGTACCTGAGTGCAATTCCCTTAGCCACGACACTACAGCTGGGACAATGACTTCGATACTTGATTTCTTGGTATGTGTCAATTAGGTATTGAGCATGAACTCTTGTACTTCCAATAAAGGCACTACACTCAGGTTGTAATTTCAGTAAACTATTAGTTTTAATAATTTCTGATTTAATTTCCCTATTTCCACATTTAATCGTGATTGGCAGAGGGTCCGAAACAGTGATTAACCATAGATTTAAATCAATTTGGTAGACATTATAATCTTTAACAAAAAGAAGAGATGTTTGACATGTCTTGGGCATCTGAGTTAATTTTCTTAATAGTTGTGCTTCGCCACTTGCATCGTTGTCAATTGGATATGGGAGGAGATTAGAACAGATTTTTATGCTTCTTTCAAGAGTCTTGCAATTATCCAGGTTTCGCAATGACAAATACAGCAGTGAATCATCATCCCGCGCAATATATTTTTGTGTAGTTGGTAAAATATGATAGATACCTGTTCGATCATCTAATTATCTGGTATTGGATAGAGTCGATATAGTATATAAGATCAGTGAGAGGAATTTTGAGAACAAATATTATTTTACTTTCTGATTGATATGCCTCTAATTCAATAACATTAAGATAATTAGCTATATTTGACGTATACGGTTGTAAAGGTAAATTATTTCTTACAAGAGATTTTGCTATATCTTGTAATGAATTGATTAAATCTGAAGGTGCTATTATTGAGTTATGTAATAATCTTATGCGAGCAAAAGTGATAGAATTTAAAATTGTATTAAGGGAATCTTCTAAGAAAATATAGCTTTCCATTAGTGATTCACAAATATTCAATATCCTTATTTGTGCTTCATAAAATGCGACATCATCAGCAATATCCAACAAAGTATTTTGAATTTCTTTTATATCTTCATTAAAAGTCTTCTCATCAATTTGTAATTTTTGTATAGTATTATTAAAATTTTTAATAACAGAAGTTGTAACTAAAATTTGTTTTTTAAGAAGATTTTCCAACTCAAATTCATCATGAGATAATTTGTTAATACAATCATCATAATATTCTCCATCTGATGCATCTAAATTACCAGTAATAGTTTTCCAAACAGTTCCGATTCCATTAAATATACCTCGCTTTGCCCTGGAGTCATATGATTTAGTTTCTCCTATAATTTCTTTATATTTTTGACCTATTGAATTCGAAATTTGTGATAATAAACTTATGTGTGTTTGAACTTCAGATTTAAAAGCTATAAACCTTGGAGACGGATCTTCTAAAGTATCCAAAATTTCTATAAGTATTTTATCATTATTTTCCATTGTTTTCTTAATTGGACCCAAATCTTTGTAAACTATAAGTGTCCATTTTTCATTCGTAATTTTGATAGTACATTCTTCATGGAAAAAGATTCCAATGGTGTTATTAACAGGAGTAAGTGTGTACTGAGCTGATATAATATTTATCAGCACGAAGAATCTGAAACCAAAGAAACTACTCATAGGGTTTCAGTCTATCGAAATTAATTTTGGATTTTTGATTAGTTTGCGGATTTAAAACTATTGCAGAATTATCAAATAATTGCACAATTTCAAAAGGACCGTTAAACAAATTTTGACTGTTATCTTTAATTTGAGACTCTTTAAGATACATTTATCTCCTAGTTTATATTCTGGAAGCTTTCCTGAAATATTTTTATCAAATCTAAATTTTATAATAATGTTGTATATATTTGGTAATAAGGGCCTTCTCATTATACAAAGTTTCAGGTGGTATACTAGACGTATGACCAAAAATCAGTTCATATGGGGTAAAACCAGTTGTTTTGTTTTTAGTATTATTATAACATATAACCACATATGGCAAAATATTAAACGGATGTTCGTCTGGATTTTCTGTCTTATGTGCAGGGATCATCTCCACAAGAGTTCCGTGAAATCTTTCTAAAGAACCATTCGATTGTGGATGGCCAACGATAGAAAAAGTGAGCTTTATATCATAAAGCGTACACAAATCTTTTATTAATGAATTATCAAATTCTCGACCATAATCGCAATGAATTCTCAAAGGTGTTCCGAAATGTTGAAAGAATATTAATAGTGTATTTACAACTGTTGAAGCTTTTTTATTTGAAATAGGATAAGCTTGAGTAAATTTAGTTAACTCATCTCGAATCGTTAAAGCGTAATTTCTTGTTGGATACTCAAAGATATCAATATTAATTCTATCAATCGGAATTTTTGGTGTTTCTGTTATTACCAGAGGAGTGCTTAAATTCTTACGACAGATTTTTACTTTTTGACAAGTTTCACAGTTTTTAATAAATTGTTCTACATCTTTTGTTAGTCCTGTCCAGTTATACTTAGATTTTATCCGTCGTATAGTTTCATTTATTCCGCGATGTAAATTACTTTTGCCTTTATAATACTGGTCTAATATGATAGGTATTTCATCACGGTCAGGTGTTTTAACAATATTTGACAGACTACAAATTTTAAATCAACATTAGCAAAATTAATAGAGAATACTTCTAAAATAGGTAACTCAAGATTATTTTCTATATAATAAGTTTTTGAAGGATCAAATTTACTTTGTTCTTTGAAAAATGTGTAAAATAATTGTTGAACTACAAACTCTGGATCGTAAATAAGAGGTATTACACAATAATTGCGATCTTTCACAGTTTAACTAGAAACAATATTTACTAAATTCATTTGAAAATCAAAATTTTCTTCAAAAATGTCTTCAATAATTTTAGTATGTAAATCTTCAAGTTTATTTTGCCAAAATAAAGTGACAATATTCTTATGAGCCTTATCCAGTAACTGGTCATTTGATGTTTCAATTTTTGAATAATCGATTATTGATTTTGTTTTGTAAAGGTCAACAAATCTATTAAATTCGTCTGTCATTAATTCATCGTGTTCATCTATAAGTGTTTCACTTTTTTGTGGTTCTATAGGATCATTAGGGTCTTTACTTGTTGATGGTATACCTCATTAGTTTCATTAGTTGCCAAAATTGTAATTTTAGGTTGTAAATTTGCACATTCTTTAAAATTATTAATTTTAAATCTTGAAAGCTCATCTGCATTTTTATTAATTCTGCCTGGCTTGTACTCAATTTTGTAATCATATTCTTCCAATTTGAGTCGCCATCTAGCTAGTCTACTTCCGAGATCTTTAATGGAAAAAAGCCATGTTAAAGGACGATGGTCAGTGACTAGCGTAAATTTTCTTCCAAATAAATAAGGACGAAAATGTTTTACTGCCCATACAGTAGCAAGGAGTTCTCGTTCTATTGTCGAATATCTTGTTTCTGCACTACATAATGTTCTCGAAGCATAACTTACTGGTAGATCTTTACCAATGGGACCTTGTGATAGAACAGCGCCAATGGCAAATGCACTAGCATCAGTTGTGAGAATAAATGGGTCTTCGAAATTTGGAAATAGGATCTGAAGTAAGTGCAGTTTTTAGATCGTGGAAAGAATTTTTACATTCATTATTAAAAATAAAAGAAACATCTTTCTGTAAAAGTCTTGTAAGGGGCTTAGAAATTTTGGCAAAATTTGGTATAATGCGACGATAATATCCTGCTAAACCAAGGAAAGATTTTATATCTTTAGGATTTTTAGGTTCCGGGAAATTTTTGAGACATTCTATTTTGGCTGGATTTGTTTTAACACCATCTTGGGTAATGATATGTCCAAGATAAGCGACTTCTTTTCTAAGAAATTCACATTTATCTGGTTGAATTTTCAAGTTCGCTTTTCGAAGTCTGTTGAAAACTTCAGTCAGACGAGAAACATGTTCATGAATAGTAGAAGAATAAATTATTATGTCATCCATATAAACAAGACATCTTTCATTTTGAATGCCAAGTAAAATGTTGTCCATGACGCGTTGGAAAGTGGACGGGGCATTTTTGAGTCCAAACGGCATTCGAACGAATTCATAGTGACCGTTATCAACTGAAAAAGGTTTTTTTGGATATATCTTCGATTTGATGGAAACCTGAGGCTAAGTCAAGAGTGGTAAAATATTGACATCTTCCTAGTTGATCAAGGAGATCAGAGATGTTGGGTCATGGATATTTATCATCTACCGTAACTTCATTTAATTTACGATAGTCAACAACCACACGCCATTTTTGTTTTCCTGAAGCATCAAGCTTCTTTGGCACAACCCAAACTGGGGATGACCATGGTGAAATAGAATGACGTATAATACCTTGCTCCAACATTTTGTTCACCTGAGTTTTTACCTCTTCTTTATGAATTTGGGGGCATCTATATGATTTAGTAAATCTAGGTCTCGCACTATCAGTTTCAATTGAATGTTTAATTTCACATTAGTAAATGTTAGTTGGTCTCCTTCCAAATAAAAAATATCAGAAAATTCTATACATGAATTTGTGATATTTTTTTTTCTTCTTCGTTGAGATGATCTGTACGCAACTGATCCAAAATTACAGTTTTTCTATCAACAGGTTGGTTAAATTTAGTTTTATTTTCATTAACGCAATTAAAATTTAAAAAACATTCGGAATTCGGAATGGGATCTAGATTCTAATTTGGAAATTCAACTATTTTTGGAATAGCATTCGAATTAATAATTGAAGTAAAGAATTCACCTTCTTCATTTACATGTACCAAAGCATTTGGAAGTCTAACATTTTCTATTGCTTGTCCGAAAAGTAGTGCATCTGTGTTTGTTAATTTACATTTCAATTTGAAATTTTTTTCAATTCTTGGCTAAATAAAAATTCGATTTTGTATCTTTGGCAAACAAATAACAATTTCAACATCTAAATTTCTAAAAATATAAGATATCATTTTTTTACATACGTCCAATCTAACTTGTCCAATCCACACTCTATTTTTGGCATAGCTAATTTTTGAACATTGTTCCTACCAACATGATCTCTTAATTTTTTTAAAGATGACCATAAAGTCTGATAAGTGGGTTTTCCAGTTGAAGTTTCTTTTGTTACAAGATAATAAATATATCTAGTTGTATTTGCATTCTTAATTTTCAAACCTGCTAAGCCACCTTGTTTTTGATTTTGACTTAATAATTTTTCTATATTTCCAAATCGTTTCTTAAATTTCGCGGCAATGCCTTTTTGCATTTGCATATCTTCCGCCACGCAATGAGCTAATGAATAATCGTGAGGCATGTCAAAAATATCAATGTCTTTCTCAGCTATTTTTTTATAACAATTTTCAGTATTTTGTTCAAATTCTAAGAATTCAGAATCTTGTTCACAAATTTAATTATTTTGAGACAAGTATGATGTTTCGGTAACTTTAAACAGAGGAATAGTTTTAAAATTTGTTATAAATTGTTTTGAATTTAAATCAATTATACAATTATAATGTTCTAGGAAATCTGAACCCAAAATTCCATCAAAATCAATATTAAGATTATAAATAAAAACTTTATGGGGATCTTTTGCAGCAAATGGAATAAGAACAGATTCTCTTAGTAAAATTTTTTGATCAGTTATCCCTTGAATAGTTACATATTCAGTAAATCTTTGAGGAAATTTCTTAACACTATTTTCTTTAAAAATAGAAACTCCTGCACCTGTATCAATAAGCAACTTAAACTTTTTAGAAGCATCTTCAATATAATAAAGATTTTTGGAATTAACAGTCAAAAATGGATTTAAAGAAAATTTACATTGGGGTCATCTTCGAATTTTAATGTTTGGATTTTGGTAACTGTTCCTGAAATTGAATTCTCTCTTGTCGGACAATCTGGGGGATGGTCTTTGACTGGGGCAATAGGAAAATCCTGAAAATTTGAAATTACCTCAGCAGAAACAAAATTTTGAGAATCTCTCTCAAACTCAGAAAAATGTTCTTTATTTTGAGCAATTGGCAATTCTTGGAGATTTGAAATTACTTCAGCAGACATAACATTTTGAGAATCTTTTTCGAACTCAGAAAGATTATCAAATGAATAATTATTGTCATCTACCTGGAAATTGTTTCCAAAATTATCTTGAATATCATAAAGATTATGATCCAGATCAGAGCCTAAGTATTCATCATAATAATCAGAATTATCGCTCTTAAGGACAATTAAATGAGCTGGTTGTTGGAAATTAGGATTCTTTTGAATCACCGAGGGTCTTACTTGAGATTGTCCCTGTGGTTGAAAAGGTCTTTGCTGGGAAACATTACTATTTGGTCTATTTTGTGAATTATTTTGTGGTTGATTTTGGAAATTTAATGGTCTTTGAAAATTTTGGTAGAAATTCTGATTGGAGCTTGGAGTAAAAGCTCTTTGCTGTTGAAAACGACATTGATTAGAATTATGACCATTTATACCACATGAAAAGCATTTTACAGTTTGTATTTGGGGTTTTCTAACATTTAATATATTTTGAGGTTTACTTACAATATTAGAAGCTGGCTTATAAAATTTTTGGTTCTCAAAATATGATAATTGCAATTTTCTTCGTATGCGAATTTGTGCTTCTAATAAGTTTTCAGGCTGACTAGCACGAATAAGTTGTCCTAGACGGGGTTCAAGTCCAGTTAATAAAGTATTAAGAGCCATAGTATCAATAAGAATTTCTTATGCAACCTTTTGTTCATTTGATAAATTTGATGTTTTTTGTATATTTGCATGCATTTTAGCATTTAAGACTTGCACTCTATTGAAAAATGTTAGAGCTGACTCATTCGATAATTGTTTTAATCTTTGTAAATCATGAATAAGAGAAATAAGGTCTCTTGAATCACCAAAATGAAGATTTAAAAGCTCTCTTATCTCTACGTAAGTCTGAGGATTTCGTGAGCTGATTAGTTTAGCCGCTTTTTCCTTTAATTTATTTTTAATGTGAATCACTAACAGAGCTTTTTGGTCTCTGGTAGACAAATTATAAGCACAATCACATGCATTTAAAAATGTTCCGAGAAATATCTGATCACCTTCAAATTCAGCCACGATACAAAATATTTCCGAAATTCTATATGGTTAAAGCTCAACCTCTTGAGCTGGATTTCTTTCATTTGCCATTTTGATTTAATTAAATATAAAATATCAAATATATAAAAAAATATGATAAAAGAAAATCGAACAGTTTAAAAATTTAAAAATTAATATACGTGATAATTCACTTACAGTAAGATGTACATTGATTTGTCTTGTTCTCTGCGATGTGGTTTACAAAGGAGTGAGGACGCCTCGTTGGACCTCTTCTGTAAGTTGTTGAAGAATCTTATTCTTCTTTCTTCGAAGTTGCTGGTTCTTTTCTTCAAAAGTTAGGAAACCACCGTTGATAATGAGGGGATACTTGTTGTTGAAGTAAGCCTTGTTTTACCAACGTTAAAATATCCTTTTCTTCAGATTCTAATAATACTTCTTCTTCTTTTGAAGCTGTTAATTCTTCACTTGAAGGTTTGGAAACCACCGATGATAATGAGGGGGAACTTGTTGTTGAAGTAAGCCTTGTTTTACCAACGTTGAAGAATCCTACTCTTCAAATTCTAATAATTCTTCTTCTTCTTTTGGAGCTGTTGATTCTTCACTAGAAGGTTTGGAAACCACCGTGATAATGAGGGGAAACTTGCTGTTGAAGTAGGCCTTGTTTTATCACGTTGAGTTATCCTACTGACTGCGCCAATTTGTTAAATCACATAACTCCAAGATCACTTTTTTAAAAAACAATTATTTATTAATACAAAAAAATAAAGTACAAATAAAATATAACTTAACTTTACATGACTGTATGAATCTAGACTCACAAGTATCGAGTCACAAGTGTCGACTCACAAGTGATGCCGTTAGCTAGAGATCTAGTATTTATACAATCAAAAATGTTTAATCATCAAAAATATAAAAAGAAACGTAAATTAATACAATGGATCTTTTCTCCTAAGGTTAAATCGAAATTTCTAGAAATATTATAAATAAAATACATAGTAATGTCTTTTTGGAGGCCAAACTGGATAAACAACTAACAATGATCTTTATGGTAACTTGCTGACTACTGGTCGGCATCTCTGGCACGTAAACATCCTTATCACTTTTGTTATCTTCTTAAAACTGCGTCTTGCAGATGTAATGCGATATGGTGAAATACTGCGTCTTGCAGATGTAATATAATATTATGAAATAATATTTAAAAATAATACTTTGTTATTATTATATGACTTTAAAAATAATTCAATTATAACTTTATATAACATATATATTTACAGTATACCCTGCAAAGACTGCAACCAAGAATACATAGGAATGACGTCACAGTTACTAGAAAACAGAATAAACAGTCACAAATAAATGAAAAGTTCTAATACAGCCCTAAAAAAACATATTACAATTGATACTCATAACCCTGATTTTAACAATACTAAAATACTTCATACGACACCAATGAAGAAAAAAGAAAATTAAAAGAAATGTTTCACATAAAATAAAGTCAGCACGCAATGAACAACATAACAGATATTAATAATTTAAGCCGGATATACCACATATAATATAAACCTTTAAAAAGAATAATAATAAAGTAACAATATAACATCTTAAATCAAACAAAAAAAAAGTTCTACTAATCACAAATAACATTAGTTACTCCTATCAACCCCACACATCCCCAACAATACCAACAAATCTCACTGAAAAATGAAATTTTCCCAATAAACATCACATCCGCTGAAAATATTAAAACATATTAAAAGACATTCCTACACCATTCGACGTCGTATTAAATTATTCCAGCCTAAGCTAAAACGAATATTATATGATATCTTATAACATAACAGAAAATATTATGAAAAGCAAACACAAACCAAAAACAATTTCATCAAATTATATAATTGCCACGGAATGTACCTTCTTAAATTCAAATCCACCATAGTAAATTAATCTAATCTTTTTGTTGTTTTTTCTTTCATTCGCCATTTTTTTTAGTTTCGTTATATATATATAAAAAAATGTTTTTTTATTTAAGGAAGATTCAATTGGGTTCTGGTCAAATTAAAAATTTGAAAATTGAGAGTTATATATAATCGATTATGTTCTCTTCAAATAAAATATATCTAGACTTCTGGTGCTTTCGGTTATACCGGAAGTCGGCATCTACTTTGTTATTTCACCCTGTATATTTTTAAATATTTGGATTCAACTGCTCTCAAGCTTAATAAATACTTTCACTTTTTTCAATTTGATCCAGCCGTAATGAAGTTATTCATTTATTATTATTTCTAGAAAAAATTGCGGTAGCAGACATTTATTGAAATAATCAGAGAACACTAGATTTTTCGGATATCAATTTAGGATTCAATCTATTTTTAACCAACATTTTGGAGTATGTTTTGCGGTCAAAAACGGTTGTCTACATAGTAGGGTTACGTAACTATGGCACGTTAAATTTTCGAAATTTTGAAAAACCATAACCTGATTTTCTTAAGCGGCACCCCCCATATTTTATTACTTAGTCGTCTTCTGCGTTTAATATTACATCTTTAATACCCCACATGTCCTATACCTGAGATGGATAGTTTACGACCAGCGAAAGATTGCATGAGACGACTTAATCGTCGCTGTACTCAAGTTATTTCTTAAATTAACAGGTTTATATCAGAGGATTATATTTGATTAAAATACGCAATGCCTCAAAATATCGTCACGTTCCATAAACGTGAAAAAGCTGACCAGATAAGCCGTTACTATAATATGTGTTTGAAGATTGGTAATAGATATGACAACACCGTATCTACTCCCCTACATTCTTTGAGGGTGCATTCTCTTAATGCTCGTACTATAACTGGTATTCCATGGAAAATAAATGAGCATTTTCAATAAATAATTTTTAAAGTCAAACGACCAAGTAATTAAGCTATTAAGATTTGAAATGGATAACAATAATGAAAACAATGTCTGTACAAATCAAGAAATTCTTAATTTATTTTTTATACATGGAAAGTGCGACAAAATTCTCAGTAGAACGTTTGGAATGCTTAACGAGAGCAGCTATCCACGTTTACCTCCGATGACCAAAGCTAAATTTAGAAGAATTGGAGCAATTTTTTGCGTTTTTAAATAATTGATCATCATAAAAACTATAAATAGGTTATAGAACATTTTCGAAATGGTGGCCCCTTGCATTCAAGCACAATGTTAAGCGTGAAGAAACACCCTCGTGTTGCTCTTCGTATTTCTTGAGAAATGAGCCTGTAGAATGCCTCTCGCAAGCGTGCTTATAATTCTTCCCTCGTGTTCACTGGTGTCTGGTAGCCAGAACGTTGATGCGTCCCAAAGGTGGATGTCCAAAGGTGTCAAATATGGAGATCTTGCAGGTCAGTTCCATGGATCTGAGCGCCTTATCCAGCTGTCTTCGAACATTAAGGTGAGTTCTTGAGATACTTCTTGGGTGCAATGGGCCGGAGCTCTATCCAGTTGATACCAACAGCTTTTTCTTAAATTCAAAGGTAGATATCTAGAAAATCTTCAACCACAGTAAGTAATAAATTCAGACAACGCAGTGCCGTTAACACGCCGTCATAAATGACTTAAGAGTACCTGTCATCCATCATAAGACAAAAAACATTGAAACTAAACCTAATTTCTCTCTCGGATCACATGCGGATTAACTGAAGCCCATATATTTGGTTATTAGGTCTGTTAAAAAATTCTTCACGCGAAAACTTAGATTCGTCCGTCTAGATATTTGTTTCCAAAAACTCTCGTCTTCTTGACTTCCAAGATATAGCATCTCACACAAGGTCTTGCACTAACGAGAACTTACAATCGTGTGATGCTTCTTCAAATTCTTTGTACTCAAGATCTACTGATTCCCAGGTCTTCTTCGGCAGCTCAAATTGAGTTCTCCCTCTTCTCATTAATTACCCTTTTTGGTATATTTAATACACGATTATTTTTTCAAAACCCACAAAACTTGCTTCAATGCTTATAAATTTACCTCTAGTCATCGGAGGTAAATGTGGATAGCTCTCGTTAAACACGTTCTACTAAGAATTTTGTCGCACAAAAATAATTTATATAGACTTTGTTATCCATTTTAACTCTTAATAACCTAATTTTTTTGTCGTTTGACTTGGAAAGTAATTTATTGAGAATGATTATTTATTTTATATGATACATACCTGATAAAGAATTCGGTTGAAATTGATATTATTTTGTATTTTTCTGTGCACCAACTAATAAAGTCGGTCCAATTTTTTGTAAAAAAATATTTGTCAAATTATCTAAAAATCACTGATTGTTTTTCAATTGTTATTATTTGATTGGATTTTGTCCAAAACTGTATGTTCTCAATAGTATAGAACCTCTTTCTTCTCCTTCTCGTCGACTGAAAACTTAATTTAATATTTGCCACGAGAGAGTTGGTGGTGGTTCAAAACATCCCGTCATGCCCCCCTCGCCCTCACTCACTTCTCAAAGCCAAAGCTCTCTTTCCTTGCTTATCCCTTGTTTTCGAGGTGAGCAAATCATATGGGTGTCAATCTTGACCATATATATATTATTTGGTAGAATGAAATAGCTCTTGGCAGCGCCTCCACCGGAAATCTCCTTAACCGGAGCTCCAGCTTGCGAAGCTAAAACTCAATAGATTGAGGTTTCGCCTAGATTCCCTTATAACTATCACACTCAGGATTATCAATCTTTCTACTAACAATGTGTGCCACAACACGAATTTTTCGTGACATATAACTTGTGTCTGTGTATGAGTGTTACTAACAACGCAGTAACTACCAGACCGATGGAACCTTAATTTGACAAGGATATGCCTGGTTGTTATTGCTACATTTAATACTCTGTAGATAGATCTTTACTTCTATGGGTAAGGACTATTGGTAAGAACTGGGAGTTAACTTTTGGTACAGTCTTATAAGTACTTGAAAATAATCATGTTACCTTTGATATGATCAAATATGCGGCCTTGATCGGGAATCTAAGATGTACCTATTCTGCCTCGAAGGTCGTTTGAAGTCGTCGGTCTGCCTGGGTTGGTAAGCATCGTTAGTAACCGGTTTCATGTAGATCAGTTGACAAGGATATGTTCGGAATCACGAATTAGGAATTTTACATACGAATGTTAGAGTGAGTCATTAAAATATTATGTGAAGAAGGAAATCGATATTCATAGACTGCTTGTCTACTGTGATAGGCAACAGAAGGGAATCGGTAACATTCCGTGTGTTCGTCCTAACTGACGTGGCTTCCATTAGTCCAGTGAGCAACGCATAGTTTTGTAAATTAAGCTTCAACATAACATATCGGTTTCCAGACGATCCCATTGTCTGGTTTACTGTTGGATCAAGGTCCACAAAGCACAGGTAAGTACGTTTTTATGCAAAGAAGTCTCTGATAATCAACCTACCACTGTCATGGAATATGTGGACAGGGAAACCTAACCTAGCCAAAGGTTATGCCAGACAATGCATATAACGACATTCAGTAAGCACTTAAATAAGGTACTCAGGATGTCTCAAAAGGCATATCTCCAACATACGGGTTAAGGATGGTTCTCTTTATAAAGGCTATGTTATGGATGATAAAAAGCCGATTCAAATAAGTATTATTGAAATGCCTGCCGATGGTGGCCAAGTGAATGTAGGTCTTAGGCTCTCAAGTACTTTGCATAATATAAATCGGAAACTAACATTTGGGAGCTTTCTTTTTTCTTTGTCTCTAAGCTTAGTTGAATTCGGTCTAATGCTTTTTTTGCTTCACTAAAAATTGCCAAATGCCAAATGCCAAGATTTGTATTAAAAAAGGAGGGTTATTTTTAATAAAACCAACGCCCAAATAGTATTTTATGTACCTATACTATATTCAACAAGAGAGTATAACAAATCTCTGAAAAAATAAACTATTTACATATAATTGAGGTTTTACAGAACTTTACCCTGATTTGTAAAAGGAACGTTAATATTTATATTTATTATTATATCAGGTAGGTAATGAAATCTGTCAAAAAAATCTGTACAAATGTAGAATAAATATATCAATAGATCACATCTCAAAACAAGGCATATTTGTAATACTGTTAGCAGATAGGTACTGCAGGGGTGTATCGAGATTCATTTATTTATATATTGTAACGTTTAACCCTGTGCTAAACGTTGTGGGGTGAGTTCACTTGCGTAAGACTCAAAAGTTCGCAGATTGCTTCCAATGATTTATTTCGAACACACTGTACACGGCTTTCTGTTGTAGTACAACTGTCACTATTTGTCACCATGACAATCTATACTGTCACTGTCTTCACCGACAGAACTACTATTAACCTCTGATTCCACAGACGGACTGTTATCAACTGACTTTATAAGACTCACTGACTTCATAAGACTGACTCTGTCCCGTGATCGACACGGCTTTATATACCTGAATCATGACATGACATTCATCGAGAATATTCTATGATTATCTAGATGTATATAATTAATGTTCTAGATCCTTGTCAAACTGACAATAGTATGACAAATTGTACCTCACATATAGTTTCTGGAAGGATCCAGAATAAATCTGCTATAATTCTAGAACTACATAAGGAAATATACATGCAATAACTACTGTAAGCAATATAGTAGCATAAATAACTAATAAACGAATATCAACCGTAAGTACATGAATACCTATCCACGTTACACTGCCCCCTTCTTAGATTTGATCGTCCCGATCAAACATCATCCCAATACATTCTAAAATCTCACCTGGGGGAGCTCCTTGCATCCTCTGGTCCCAATGCTGGCTCTCACTACCAGAGGAAGACAGGTTACTCGGTGGTACTTTTGATCCTCTTTTTCGGTCATCAAAATGACTCACCGGAGTATGACTACTTCCTCCTGTAGGTGAAAATCTTCGAACAGGTGGTCTGCAACTACACAAGCTAACACGATCCTTGCTGGCCATACAACCTTCACCACTACGTGATCTTGAATCACGATCACGCGATCTAAGTACGTGGCAAAAATACCTCAATTTATGACAAAATATTTCATCACATCCAGTATTGCGTCGACGGCAGCGACTGTGCCTGCAGATTCGTCTGCGGCGATTACACTTGCTCCTTTCTCGCAGACTGCTGCGCCTCGTGCCTCGGTCGTTGCGTAGGCTCATGCAGCTTCTTCTATTGCGGTCATAGCACCTTCTACCTCCTGGACCTCTGAGTAGAGTACCGCAAGTTAAAATGTATTTCTTACGACCGCTGTTGCCTACACATTGCCTGATACTTCTTCGAGTTCTGGATGTACTGCACCTTTTGAAAGACTTTTTCTTCTACTGTTTGAACTCTCTCCATAGATATTTCTCTCCTTCGACTTGGGAACGGCATCTTCCCTCTTAACATCAGGCTCGCTATTTAAGCTGTCTTTGTTGGAGCAATAATGATGTTTCTGTTGGTCGCTGTTTACTATCTCATATTGTTGTCTAATTCTAGCCTGATCTTCTTTATATTCTCGTTTAATTCTTGCCAGGTCTTCTTTATATTTTTGTCTAATTCTTGCGTGTTCGTCTTTATATTCTTGTGTAATTCTTGTCTATTCTTTTTTATATTCTTGTCTAATTCTTTCCTGTTCTTCTGCATATTCTTGTCTAATTCTATCCTGTTCTTCTTCATCTTGTCTAATTTTGATCCGTTCTTCTTTATATTGTAGCATAATTCTTGCATGTTTTTCCTTACTTTCTAGTCTTATTCTTGCCCATTTTTCTTTTTCTTGTTGTATTTTTCTTGCATATTCTTCATTTTCTTGTTTTCTTTTTCTTGCCCATTCTTTTTTTTGTTGTCTTTTTCTTGCATCTTCTTCTTTTTCTTGTTGTCTACTTCTTTCTTGATTTTCTAGAATTTGTATTATTTTTGCTTCTCGTTCTTTTCTACTTCTTTCTTGCTTTTCTAGGAACTTCATTATTTCTGCAAAATTTGCCATTTCGTCGTAATCTTTCGATCTGGTATTCACCATATTTTCTCAGCAAAATGCGAAGATCCCTTTTTTCTGACACCAATTGTAACGTTTAACCCTGTGCTAAACGTTGTGGGGTGAGTTCACTTGCGTAAGACTCAAAAGTTCGCAGATTGCTTCCAATGATTTATTTCGAACACACTGTACACGACTTTCTGTTGTAGTACAACTGTCACTATTTGTCACCATGACAATCTATACTGTCACTGTCTTCACCGACAGAACTACTATTAACCTCTGATTCCACAGACGGACTGTTATCAACTGACTTTATAAGACTCACTGACTTCATAAGACTGACTCTGTCCCGTGATCGACACGGCTTTATATACCTGAATCATGACATGACATTCATCGAGAATATTCTATGATTATCTAGATGTATATAATTAATGTTCTAGATCCTTGTCAAACTGACAATAGTATGACAAATTGTACCTCACATATAGTTTCTGGAAGGATCCAGAATAAATCTGCTATAATTCTAGAACTACATAAGGAAATATACATGCAATAACTACTGTAAGCAATATAGTAGCATAAATAACTAATAAACGAATATCAACCGTAAGTACATGAATACCTATCCACGTTACAATATGTAATTCGTAATTATGGATCAGCTATGACTTTGTTGGATTCTATCATAACTTTGTTTTGCTACTTCATAAAGAGCTTCAGACATGACTTTCCCCGTTTGTTCGACCATACCAAAGAAAATACTTTCAGGGTCCCGGAGTAACTCGTATGGATGATCAAATTCCTTCAACATTCCAGCATCCATAACCATAACCTGAAAAAATAAAATTTTATAAGAGCATAGAATAGCCTCTAACAGTCACTTACCTTATGAGAGTCCATGACTGTATTTAATCTGTGAGCAATTGTGAGAACAGTGCATTCAGAGAATTTCTTGCGTATGGTATTTTGTATAAGAGCATCCGTTTGTGGATCCACATTGGCTGTTGCTTCATCAAGAACCAGAAGTTTGTTATTTCTCAATATAGCTCTAGCCAGACAAACGAGCTGCCTTTGCCCAACACTAAAATTGGATCCACCTTCAGACATTTTTGAATTTAATCCTGATGTTAGATCACTAACAACATCTTTAAGTTCCACATCTTCCAATGCTCTCCACAAATCCACATCTGTTGAAGAAAAATACAATCAAGAAATATTTGATAATTTATATTGCTGTAAAGATAGGAAAAGGAAGAAAATAATATTATTTACCAGAATATTCATCAAAGGGATCCAAGTTTTTTCTCATTGTTCCAGAAAATAATACAGGTTCCTGTGGTATAATTGAAATTTTCGATCTCAAATCGTGTAATCCAATCAGCCCTATATCAATGCCATCTATCAAGATTTGGCCAGTAGTGTCACTTAGTTGGAAAAGTGCATTGATGAGCGATGATTTTCCAGCACCTGTCCTTCCTACTATTCCAACTTTTTCCTTGGGCATAATGCAGAAATGCAGATGTTTCAATACAAAAGCGTCCCCGGGAAAATATCTCAGACATACATCTTTGAATTCGAGTTTTCCATACTGCGGCCATTTCTCCTTAGGTTTCATTTCAGGCTTTGATTCAAGATCTGCCTCATGCTCAATGGCACTGTATTCCAATACTCGTTCCACAGATGTCATTTGGTTCTCTAGTTCAGTAGATTGTCTCATACCCCACTGGAACATTCCAGTCAACCCGATTGCTTGCGTAATGGCTAGGCCGACGTTGCCACCATATTTTTCTAGAACAAAGATGTTACTCACTTGGTAAATTATTTGAATAAAATAATTACTTACCATTCCCTAAGAGCAAGAAGCTAAAAGTTACAAGTGTGATATAAATTATACAAATCATATCTAACCAATAGCCAAATGCTCTCGACGTGGATATAAAACTGAACCATGCTGAGCTATGTAGGTCTTGATGATTATCGAATTCTTTGGTCAATATCTCTTCAGCTTCGAATGCTCTTATGGTCGTTAATCCTAATAATGATGCATTGAGATGGGAAAATACAGGACTGCGTGCTAAAAAATAATGTTCAATGTCATTTCTCAATATACCTAATAGTTGTTTGTTCATCATGAAAATGCCTTGACAGATGAAATGATAATTTCATTAACCATTGGTTACAGCTCCCTTATCCCTTCACAGGTATTTTTCTAAATTCAAAACGAAAAGGGAATGTCTTTGACACGCATACACATAAAACAAATGCAAAATTTTATTTGGCTTTCTGATTTTGGAGTTATGGCATAAAAGACCAGGTAACCGCATAGCCAGTCTAAACTTATGAAATAAACAACCTGTTCTACTTGATAACTATGTGAATATATTCTAATGTGTGTTAACATTTTTCCAAAGATTTATTCATCTTTTCAAAAAAATTGTCCAAATTGAAAAACTGGTAAGAATGTGGTGATCCGGGTGTGCGGGAAAGCACCATAAACTTTTCTCTATCCAAGCTATCGATTTTGTTTTTTAATGTTAGAACCATAACCTAACCTAACCTCCTTCATCTGTGGTTAGAAATGACAATGCCACATAAACCGAAAATATCTTTATTTTTATACAGGGTGTTCTAAAGCAAGAGAGGCAATTTAATTCTGTTTTTTTAATGGCAACCTCCCAATCTTGGTACAGTTTTAGATATATCGCACCCAGTTTCTCAGACCATTCTGCTATAATTTTTTACTTATGTCAATTTATGTGTCAAAAAGCGTCGTTTATAGACCCACAAAAAATATAATTTGAGAACCAATCATGATAATTTAACCAATTTCTTTTCAGTCCATTCCTTAAGCTTTGAAGCATTTCTTGAAATATAAACGAACTAAAGTTCGATTTTTCGTCACCTACTACGATTTTTTGTAAATGACATACATACTTAATACTAATGGCAAGTAGTATTTTTTTTCAAATGCAACGCCCTATATTTTATTTTATTTATATATCATTAAATAGATTTTTTTAACAGCTTTTTGCCAACATAGGGTTTGTGGAGTCCAATTTGTATGATTTGCAAGTTTTATTGCTAAATAAAAAAATGTTAACCACATACTAAATCCTAATGGCATTAACCCATTTTTTATCAAATACAACTCGCTAAATTTATTTGCATAATTAAATACCATTATTTAAGAGCTTTCTATCAACATAGGATTTGTGAAATCTAATTTGTATTATTTGCGAGTTTTATTGCAAAATAAAGAATTTTGATAGTTAGAGAAAAATAAGGGTCGAGTAGGCTGCTCTCATTAAATTTGACACATGCGTGTTATTCCAAAACTCAAATATGTAAACTTGTTCATAATGAATTTCATACGTGGAGAATTATTGTATATGGTTTTCTATATTGGCAAGGCTAAATAGAAATTCTCTTTTAACAAATAGAATCTTTCACGAAAATTTTCCAGGAGCAAGAATTTCACGGGTTTCTGCATAAAAAACTTACAGATCGATATGAACTTACTGGTAGTTTGTACCAAAAAAGAAATTGTTAGAGGTTGGATCAATGAGGAAAAGTTGCAAGTTTTATTGATGCTTCAGAAGAATCCTCACTTGAACACTAGAAAAATAGTAGCGGAAACTGATATTTCACAAAGTGCTTTAAACAGAATAATATTAAAACACAAGTTCCTCCCTTATCATCTGAATCTGCACCATAAATCGAGTTTCCTTTTGTATTGAAATGAACGGCTTTTTTGAGGAGGATTGTATTGCTTCAAAAAAATCTGTTTTTTGATGAAGCAACTTTCAAAAACTATGGATCTGTTAACAGACATAATATGCATTATTCTGAAACTGAAAATCCGCATTGGTTGAGGATCATCAATCACCAACCATGGTCACTTAAAGTATTATTATTATTATTATTATTATTATTATTATTATTATTTTGTTGGGTATCTCTGCTGTAACAGGTAAGTATCTTTTAGGTACGGCCTCCTAGAAGGCAAGTATCTGAAATTATTCTATTTTTTTTTTAGATTTGGACGTTCAAGGCCTTCCGAGCTAAGTGACATGTTCCCAGAATCGCTAGTTTTTGGAGTGTGACGAAAATCTTCTGTGGTAAGTGTATTTGCTCAATATACTTTTCAAGTTTCTTCGGTATTTCCCCTGTTGCCCCTATAATTAGCGGAATTACTATGACCTTCCTCTGTTGCCATATAGTTTTCAATTCTGCCGCTAAAGGAAGGTATTTACGAATTTTCTCTTCTTGCTTCTCTTTAATGTTATGTGGGGCAGGTACTGCTACGTCGATCAAGTAGGTAGTTTTTTTCTTTCTTGTCCTTTAGCACGATATCTGGTCTGTTGTTATCCACAGGGTGGTCTGTGTGTAGAGTTTTATTCCAATAGATTTTGATATCTTCGTTCTCCCTAACGGCTTCTGGCTTGTATTTATAATAAGGGATCTTTTCTGTAAGCATGTTGGCGTTTTTGCATATTTCTTGATGTATTATTTTCGCAATGTTGTCATGTCTTTTAACATACTCTGTGGGTGCTAGTATAGAACAGCTTGATATGATATGTTCTATTGTTTCACTTTTATTATGACATAATCGACACATGTCATTGGTTACAGCGAGATCTTTCATAATGTATTATTATTATTATTATTATTATTATTATTATTATTATTATTATTATTATATTATTATTAAATAATGTTTGGGGTTTGGAACCGTTGGCGCAGATACAACAATATAAAAACAAAGAAATACCACAACACATAATATATAAAGTTGTTGGTGTGTTGTGGTATTTCTTTGTTTTTATATTATTATTATTATTATTATTACTTAATATTTGGAGAGGAATAATTGGTGGTCACATTATTGGACCATACTTTTTTGAAAAATAGGATAGTGCGTGAGTTTCTAGACCACTCTTATCCCAATCGTAGGATAGATAGAGGAGAATAATACCTTGGCCCGCGCGATCCCTAGACCTTAGTCTGGATATTTTCTTTGGGGGTATGTGAAGGAAAGGATGTTCAAAGATCGTTCCAACAACAGCAGACCATATGAAAAATAGGATCAGGATCAATTTATATTTAGAGTTCGGGACTCATTTGCTAAAAGACTGGCAGCTTGCGTGGAACATGATGGTGACCTATTTGAGCACTTATATTACTGTTATTAAAATATTATTTTCAGAATGTACTGATTGTGTCAGATTTTATAAGAGTGGTCTACTCAAATCCTTTTTTTAAGTAATACATACTTTGCATTGAATAAGGAGAATTTTTCAAATTATACCTGAGAAAGCATATTATATCGAAAAAAAAAGCTTTGTATAAAGTCAAAGTAATGATGCAACAACATAACATAGGGTGTGACGTTTAAAAAAATTAAGTTATTGCCATTAGTACAACGTGATTTTCAAAAAATCGTAGTAGCTGTGAAGAGAAATTGGTTTAACCATTAACAGTTCTGAAATTTCATCTGATATTTTTGTGGGTCTATACATGAAACTTTTTTGACACATAAATTGGCATAAGTCAACAACTATTGCGGAAAGGTCTGAGAAACTGTATGCGTAATATCTACAAGTTAGTTGCAAATCTAAAACTGTACCATGAATAGGGGGTTGCCATTAGAAAAACAGAATTGCTCTTCTTACTTTAGGAGATTTTAGGAAATATTTTTGGAATGTGCCTCATTGTCAGTCCTAACATTTGAAAAAGAATTAATAACTTAGATTAGAAAATTAGATTAGATTAAAAAAAGTATGGGTCACCCTGTATTTCTTAAAGTCATCTATAATATTTTTTCTATATTAATTCCACAGAGTCTTACTTACTTACTCCTTCCAATCGCTTAACATTCCTGCTGGTTCTCAAGTAAAATATTCTCATCAAATAGAATAGAATACCAATAAAGAATTTAAGTATCATTAGCCAAGGACTAACTGCCCCAACAACCCCAATAATACTAAGCAATGCCAGAACAATTTGCAAACAATCAATTATGGCACCTGGTAAAAGTTCATCAATTGCACCCATATCTTTAGAAAACCTATTCAAAATTCTTCCAGCGCTATTCGTATTGAAGAATCTCATGGTGGCACGTGTTATGCTGTCAAACATATTGTCATGGAGTCGCATAGAGGCTCGCATGCAAACAGCGACGAAGGTGAACGATCGCACCATGGTCATCGTGATCAAAAGGACAATGATGATCGAGTAGATATAGATTGAGGTAGTGGGGAAAGCACTTCTGAAATTATTATCTTGCTCTAAATTCAACCTAAAATCAAATATCTTCAATGCAAATTCCATTAGTATGTTGTCGTTTTTTACCAGTAAGTGAGGTAATAGTCGGATGCACTGGCAAACAGCTGAGACACCACAAAAAGGAAGTATAACATAAAAATGACGCAACAATTACCGCCAGCATTAAAATATGCTTTATAAACAAAGCCTCCAACTGATCCACTACTTTTTTGTTCTTCCACCTAAGAACAAACAACATATATTTTCGTCATAGATGAAGAAAATAGAACCAGCGAGTCCTAATAAAATGGTGATCCATCATCTATCTTGTTCCTCTATAAGCGACCGTTAGAGAGATAAAAGACGCTTATTCAGATATAAAGAAAAATGGAAGCTACTAGACCACCACGGTACTACTAGACTCGCAATCTATATTTTCAATGTACAAGTGCTTTATCAACATATCCTAATAAATAATCTAGTAAATAAAATAAATAAGTACATTCCGTATTTATCTTTTTTTAAATCAAGAAATGGTACGTAAATACCTGTTTTGGAGCTTCAAAGTCTATAGATGCTAAACTTTTCACATAACTTTGTCGTCTCATGAGTTCAATACCATCTTTGGTTTCCTCCTCATCTGATTCTGTATCATGATCACCCAATAATTTGGTAAAGTCTAAGCCCAAAGCTTGCAATTGCCTGAATGTGCCTAAATGTTCATTAATTTATTCATAAAATCTTCGTATAAAATATTTAATATATCACCTGTCTTTGAATTCCCATCTTCTAAATAGAGAATATGGCCAACATCTTTCAAATACTGCAACTGATGTGTTACCAGAACAACAGTCTTAGAGTTTAGATAGCCTTTAAAAGATAATGAAATTGAAGACATTGAAAGGAAATGAAAGTCATGTAGTGCAACTGATGTGTTACCAGAACAACAGTCTTAGAGTTTAGATAGCCTTTAAAAGATAATGAAATTGAAGACATTGAAAGGAAATGAAAGTCATGTAGTCCTTGGATTACTCACCTGTGATGCATTCATCGAAAAGCTCCTTTCCAACATGCGTATCTACCGCCGAAAGGGGATCATCCAACAAATATATATCTGCATCCTTGTAAACAGCTCGCGCAAGGTTGATTCTTGCCCTTTGCCCACCGCTCAAAGAAACACCTCTATCACCCACTATAGTCTTATCGCCATATGGTAACAACCAAAAGTCCCTCTCCAATGCACACTTTTTAATAACCGTTTTGTATTTCACCTTATCCATGGGTAGACCAAACAAGATATTTTGTCGCACAGAACCTGCAAATAGCCATAGTTCCTGGGATGCATAACTAATTCTACCATTGACTTTCAGTGTTCCATTGATCAGCGGTAGTTCTTGAAGAATGACATGCATAAGAGAAGACTTTCCACTACCTACAGGACCTATTACTCCCAAGAGTTGACCGGGGCCAACCTAGAATTATTTCGGAATAGAATACCCTTGAAAAGTTGATAAATTCGATAAAGTACCTCTAAGCTGATGTTACTCAATGTGATATCAAGAGATGCTTCGCTCCATTGCGCAGTAGCATCATGCAAAAATATACCGACGTTAAGGTTACCACTCACACTAGGGCCATTTCCGTTTCTAGTTGCATTTCCTTTTACATCAGAAGGAGTATTTAATGTTGCTTTTCAAGCAATATTCGCCAATTGCGTTTCATCATAGAGCATAAACTTGTTAAGTCTTCCTATCGATACCTTAATAAAAAATAATGACATTTCTTATTCATTACAAACTTGAAAACATAGATGTCTATTTTTTCACTTTAGATTTATTTATTATTCACCAAGTATACTATGAAATTTTCACACTTGAAGAAATATCAAAATTAGGTTTGAATGCAAGTAATTATAGTAAAGAAATTTTGTAGGTAGGAACTTGCATCAAGATTTAATTTGAAATTAATTAATATGCCTTTATAATTCAATTCCAAGTTATGCATTGATTTGAGTCTTCAACTGTACAGTTTGTTATTTGTTGTAGTGAAGTCTTCAGTCATAAACTTAAAGGCAGCATGTCGTCCAGATATCCTGTAACTCTAAAGCTAAAACTAACCTTTGCTTCCGCAACTTGTGATATACCTTGAGTGAAAAACACAGTAATATTTTGCCTCAAAATATTATAGAATGATGTCAGCACAAACACTTTTTCAGCTGTTATATAATAACCAGATAAAACGTATGCCGATATACTGACAAAAATTGACATTCTTGTGCTATACATGATAAAAGAAAGAATGACACCTCTCATGAAAGATGAACTACGAATCGATTTCATTTCATATCTGGAAAGAATCAGTAGGTATATGAATAATATTATGATTTTGAATAACTAATAAAAATATACCTTCTAGCCAATGAAACAAGCCTGGCAAACGATTTTTCCCAAGCATACATTTTGATAACTTGTATAACAGAGATGATTTCGTTCATCAAACGTACTCTTTCATCTGTTCTTAAGGCAGTTCTCAGTCGTAATGTGGAAATTCTTTTTCCCAAGTAAACTTAAAAAACACACAGTGCATAACTAGTATTTTGTATCAACCATTCAATTAAAAAAGTATCAATTTACCAGTAATGGCAAAATAAAAAGATTTTGTTATCTAAGTTTCAAATGGAACTATGGTTTTTTCATTCTTTTCAGTGAGTAAATCAATGATTTACTTGTACAGGGTGTCCCATATAAGATCCTCTATCCCCTTATCTCGGAAGATATTCTATTTAGGAAAAAAAGTTAAATAGAAATTATTATTGGTTTCAAGGAAACTTCTATATTATATACCTTTCACGTATACAGGGTGCTCCGTTTTCCATGGTCTGGACTCAACTCTTGAAAATTAAATGGGACACCCTGTATATTACTTTGGATTTGGATTCCTCATAAAAAATAAGAGTGAATTTCAATAAGATATTATATAGCCATCTCTCATGGTTTAGGATTTAAAAGCAGGTTTATTTATTTTTTTGCTGAAAACGTATTTACTTAGGTAGTAAAAAAATATAAGTGTATCATATTTGGTGAATATGCCATTTTCATGTTTAAGACAACATCCCAATACATAATTTTAACTGTTTCTTTTGAGTACAAATTATACAGGGTAATCTCAGAAACTGATCCGATCTTGATATATAAAATCATCTACAAGTCGATAATTTTAAATGGAACACCCTATATATCATGGCCGATTTATATTGTTCACAAAAAAATAACGTAACTTTGTATAAAATACCCTATACCTATCTCTAACCGTTTAGAAAATATTTGCTATTAAACATTTTTTATGCAATAAAAATACCTTTCGTTTGAATTTATAGAGGAAATACGTTACAAATACTCCTTAACGCTCTGACTGTAGCGGACTTTCAACAATATTTAGTAGTTTATAATTCCAACAGGTATCTATTTTCTGAGAAAATAATTCATCCAATAACCGGTAAAATAAATATTTTATTTCAACGATATTCTAACAAATAAAGTAATGTTCTAATATTTAACAATACGATTTTGTGAATATTAAGTAGCAAGAAGATGAAAAAATAGTGAAACAAACAAAACAAATACATATAACGAAAGAACCAATAAAAAATACCTTATACAAAACGGAGAATTAAAGTAAATGTGCTACATGGCCTCCATTCTGAGCAATACAAGTTGTGTAGATGACTTCTAGTTTTCTTAGGGCTTCTCTTACTGCAGCACCATCATTGATATTTCGAATTTCTTCCCTTACTCGATTTCTTAGGTCATCGATATCTTGAGGTTTATTTTTATAAACTCTATCATTTAATGTTCCCCATAGAAAATAGTCCAGAGGTGTCAAATCTGGACTCCGCGGAGGCCAAGGAATATTTCCATTTGGCCCAATAACCTCTGCATAGTTTTCATTCAAATAATTTCTTACTTGAATGGTGTTATGGCAAAGTGCTTCATCCATTTGGTAAATAATATTGTCTATGTTACCATGCATCTCTAGTAACGGTCTGATATTGTCAGTCAGTAGCTCCAGGTATCTCGCACCATTTAAATGGGTATCCAGAAATAAAGGACCTATTATGTGATTCCTGTAAATCGCACACCAGCAGTGAACACTACGGCGACCTTGATGTTGTATAGTTTCAATATTGTTTTTGTTTTCTTGAGACCAATAGTGAGTATTCTTTCTATTAAATATCCCTGAGCAGTGTTGCGCAAAGCAAAACCAAGACCAAGACCGATATGGTCTTGGTATTGGTCTTGGTCTTGCACCCTTGGTATTGGTCTTGGTCTTGCATCAAATCTTTAGTCTTAGTCTTGGGTCTTGGTCTTGCATATACGGTCTTGGTATTGGTCTTGGTCTTGCTGCAAGACTTTGCAAGACTCTTGCAAACATTTTGATCTTTTTATAAGTGTGAAAAGTTTTTGCGATTCTAGACCGTAATTGCTTAATCCAAATGAAGAAGAACCCTGCATATGTATGGGAAGTATGTAATTCATAATCTTATAAGATTGCCTATAATTATATTATAATTCGAAATGGATAAATATCGACCGTATAAAATAATTCTTCACCTAATAACGACGGTTCAATTTTTTGTGAAAAATAATATATTTATTGCTTCACGTGTTCGTATTTTTTTTTTATTACCACTCTTAGTTATGGCGATAACATAGGTACCATGAATGTCTTAGGGAACAACAATACTTTTTCAGAAAATTACAAATGTTCTCGTTTGACCATATTTGCCCATAGATTATTTTTGATTTACCACCCCTAGTTAGAGATGTCATAAGTACCAAGGATGTCTTAGGGAATACAAATATTTATTTAGTTATGGAGATGTCGTGTGTATCATGCATGTCATAGGAAAGAAGAATAGTTTTTTCAGAAAATCCAAATACGTCCTGGTTTTACCATATTTACCCACACTTTAATTTTTTTTCTTTTAAAAAATTAATATATTTATAACAAATCTTAATAATTGGGTTTTCTTATAACACTAGGAAAGTGCAATATTGTTTCTGAAATCACAAAACGTAAGTGAATCTTGTTAATGTGAAATAAAAATGTATTTTTTACAAAATATAGGACTAACTTATTAGTTAGTGCACTGAAAAGTTCAAAATAAGGTTACGTCTGTTGGTGCTGGTACTCTTGCTGCCAAAAGTGTTAAATTTACTCACAACTGCATCAATTCAAAATTGCCAGAAGCAACGAAGATAAATATTGTCAAAGAACCAGCACCAACAGAATCGAACTTGTTTTGATTTCACTAGTGAATCAACGAACAAACTAATAAATCTATATTTTTATATGTTTAAGTATGTCAAATATATGAAAAAAGGATGCAAGATTTTTGACTACCAAAGCAGGACAGGTAAATATTCAGAAGCAACAGATTCACGTGAGGTTTCGTAAAAAGTTAATGATCATTTAAAAATATACAAATATTATGAGTACCATATAACAAAATTGCAGTAGATGTATGTATGACTATGAAAAATGATTTCTACACTACATGTTATAATATTGAAACAAATACCGCTCATCGGACAAAAAATTTGAATGGACTTTTATTTTATATTACGATGCACCTTTATTTTCAACTTGATTACTGAGTATATTTTATATTTTCAGTTATATTTTTATCAATTTCAATGATATAATGGTTAGAATTTTGGTATTTTCAATAGGTATTGAATGATTTTTTTAATATAAGAGTGCCTAACATTTTCTAATAAGATTTTTATTTCATTTGCTATTAAATATTTAAAACTCCTTCAATGTTATTAAGAAAATGCAAAGATATACAGATTGATTTAAAAAAATAGGTCACTGGTTCAAATCAAAATACAAAAGACTTTTAGGGGGAGACACAGCATTGACACTGCAAACATTGTCACCGCCGGAACAAGGTAGTTATGAGCAACTTATCGGACGGTTTATAACGAGCTATGGCCAGGCTCACCATGAACACTCTTCCATTCTCAATTGAGGGTTCGCTATTGAACGAATATTTACATGAGTTTTGAGCAAATATCTTGCTCGTCTGGCATATCCAACGGTGCCAGAGAATGTTATGAAGAGATTGGCAGTCCAAGCAGTCCCGGACTGGAGGCAAGCCTTAATACTTGCATGTCCAGATCGCTTAGTGAATGCACTGGCTCGTGCATCTGAATACGAGGCCGCGAAGAATAGCTGTATGATCCAAGCTCTCGTATAGAGGATAGAAGTGGGCCAATCCCAGGAGCCATTAGAATAAACAATATGGTGAGTAGTAAACGAATCTTTGGCAAAAAAGAAAGAAATTCAATGTTGGAGTTATGGTCGTGGTCAGCCTGTTCATGTTCGAAGTCGCTGTAAGGAAAAAAAGGACATGAAATAGTAATAGCGGAAAACTAAGTCGGGTCGATGAGAAGAGGCGATCATCACCTGTGTCCAGAAGGCCTCAACAAAGATTGCTCGAGTGGCATACATGAAGCATCAGGTTTCACCTGTGAATGTTTTCGTAAATGGTAACAAAAGTTGCTGCTTCTGGATACGGAAGCGACAAAAACCATTGTTAGACCTGATGTGGTAACAGGGAACAGTAATGTGAAACCATCTAGTTGGAGACTGCAAACTGCTTCTGGTGACTGTTTGAAAATCCATGGTGAAGTTGAGATAAATATATAAATTGATAACACCTATATTAGACATCAAGCATTGATAGCAGACATAGAGGACGAGGTGACAGCTGGAATGGACATCATGGGCTCGGATGGATTCCAACTGGACTTGAAGCATGGCGTTATCCAAGTAATGCGGAGGTTATTCTTCACCGCAGACAAGAAGAAGCTACCAGAGTAATACTATTCAGGATCCAAAGGCTACTAAAAAGACAACACTTAATCTGGTAAAAGAAGATGTTAGCTACACTCAGGACAGGGAAGAGACACTGGAACTCCTGCTCCAATCGCACTTCCCGGACTGTAGGTTAGTAAACAATCAAACAGATGTAGCCTCTTGTTACGAGGGTATCACAAAGGCTACGAATATATCTGAAAAATCATCACAAGGGACAATGTGGAATAGGTTGTTAACAAATTCAAACCAAACAAGTCTCCAGCAGGCGATGAAGTGGAACCTATAATCATTCAAAAAAGTTTGACACATATAGATAAAGAACTTACTAAAATCTTCAGAGCAAGCCATGCACTGGGTTGGAAACTGAATTTATAGAGATGAACAAAGGTGGTCTTTATACCCAAGGCTGGGAGCAGCCCAAGTCATTTAGACCGATAATCCTGTCTTCCTTCTTCCTAAAAAGCATGTAAAAGGTACTGGACTTCCACATCAGAAAAGGATGCCTAACAAGGTACCCACTCCATAAAAATCAATATGCCTATCAAAAAAGTCATATCGACGATAAATGCTCTTATTGATCTCACTGGAAAGATTGAAAAGGCAATAAAATGGAAAGAATTAGCACTATGTGCATTTCTGGATATTCAAGGAGCCTTCGACAATACATACTTTGAGGCCATTGAAACCGCCACCAGAGAAAAAAGGGAATAAATCCAGTACTGTCAGGTGGATAAAATCAATGCTTAAAAAATGGGAGAAGAAAGTAAAATGATAAGGACCGCCAGAGGATGCCCTCAAGGTGGCATCCTATCTCCTTTGCTATGGTCCATCGTAGCGGATGAACTCCTTTGCAAACTGAGATGGGCTAAGGGGTTATCGGCTATGCTAATAATCTCAGGAAAAGACATGAAAACTCTAAAAAATCTGATCTAAAATGCTCTTGCACTTGTACTAAGCTGGTGCAAGGGTAGGAGACTGAACACCAATCCCAAAAAGACAGTTTTCATACTATTTACCAAAAAAAGGAAGCTTGACATTGAAGTCCCAATGCATTTAGGATGTAATGAAATCTATATATCAAGTGATAGCCAGGCAACCATCAAAGCAGTGGCAACTGTTGATAAAGAATCTAAGCTAGTGAAGGAATGGCAGAAAGGTCTTGAGCAACTGGCTAGAGGCAACAAAGTTTACCTCATATGGATACCAGGGCACAAGAACATTTTTATGGCAACGAAAAAGCTGACTCTGACCAAAAGAGGCTCAGAAAGGCTTCCAGTAGGTCCCAAGCCCTTCTGTGGACATGCAAAACAACATGTCAAAACAGAAACAAAAGTGAAAACCAAATACTGGTACGACCTAGAGCAAGCCATTCAAGATACACGCCTGCTAGCCTGGCAATACTCAAAGGAAAGGTCATTATCCCATCAAAAACCACTTAAATAAGATGGGTTCTATTGAAAATGATTCCTGCAGATTCTGCATGGAAGCAGCAGAATCCGTAAATCACTTACCAACATAATGCAAAAACTTAGCGCATAAAAGACAAAGAGTCACAGGAAAGGCGTTTCCCACCTATGAGGACATAAAAGCCTGTGATGCAAGAGCACTAATTAATTATTTCAAGGAGCACAGAAATAAATGTACAATAGTACAACATCACAGGATGGTACAAAAGACCTTAAGGTCGAGGTGACTCACAAAAGGAAATGTCCCTGGTGCCCGTCGTTTCCAGATTAATAATAATACTATCTGAAGAAGCTGTGATACCAGGGAAAATTAGGATGGAAAATGGCTCTATTCAGTGAAGCATTATGATGTTTGAACCACATTTGGATGACAAGCAAATCGGCCATGGACTCGCGATCGGAAAATGCCTGGTTCAAGCTGATGCTAATGAACGTTAATGGCTTTCCTGTAGACCTCAAGGAAGGGACACAACTAGAACAGTGTTCTTCGGTTTCTTCAATAGTAAGGAGGTCTAATGTAATCGAAGAAACCTCTGCTACCTTATCTGATAAGCTTTCGGAATAACTGGCAACATCATCCAAGGAATTGAAAAAAGAACAGCGAGCAAGATTGAGGATGCTTATTGCCATATTTCAAGAAATCTTTTCTATTGGTGTTGATGGAAAAGGAAAATTAATAAATAAAATTACCACAGGTGAAGAACGCCCTTGAGTAATAGTGAGCTTGATCTTTGTCCTTGGTCACAAGAGTATAAGAGTGATAATGTAAAAAGGTTAAGCTGTACCCTGTACCCATAACCTTGAGCACTATTAGTTATAACTGTTATCGGATGGATGATACTGTATTGATGTTAAGATTGTTTATAAGAATAAACCTTGAAATACTAAGACTGACTTTATTAGTTGGTACAGCGAAAAATAGAAAATAATATGAATTCCACTGGTGCTGGTAATTCTGAAGTTGTGCAATTATATTATACTTTTGGCACCAACTTCAAAAGTACCAGCAGCAACGGAAATAATATTATTTTTTCATTACACTAAGTAATAAAGTCGGTTCTAGTTATTGTGAAAAAAATATTCAAAATCGTTGAACGTTCAATTAAACCAAAGATAATAGTACCTAATATCTACGTGTATTCTTTGATTATGCTTATACTTATTATTCAATCAGAGATCTCAAGACATTACGGAAACACACATATTTTAGACTTTGCCAATGCCGTAACTTAGAAAAAAAAATTCAAAACAATAGGTCCAATTTAGCTATTGTTGGGTATAGCCTCTTTTACGGGCAGTGTTTTGGGAGAATAAGATGCTGGATTTTAAATTTCTTCAATAAGGAACCATTCTCAACCCTTTTTTTTAATGGAGTAGGTACGTTTACTACATGAAGCGCGCGTACCAACATAAAAAAACATAATTGAATTGTATATCTCCTCCGAAGTGGGTCAATAGAATGAATAAAACTAACAAACATTTAATAATTTATCGTTTTTTTGAAATTTTAGGGTTTCTTACCAAATTGGTGAAAATGGAACAATGCTACTGAGACTCCGTCTATCTGTGGGCTCAAGAACCGGAATAGGTATACAGTTGAGTTTTTTAGAGAATGTGTATTTCTATTACTGCTATAACAACAAATACTAACTCCATCCATCCCGTCTGTCCGTCATATTGGTACAGAACCCTTCGTCAGCGAGTACGACTCAGACTCTGCCGACTTCTAAAATTGAGTTTTCTATAGTTGAATCGTAAATGATAGTAATGATTGATGACACTTTTATAAAGAGGAGGTATACTAAATAATTTGATAAGTTTCTGACAAACAATACGAGTGACACGTCGACTGTTATTTTCGATTCGTATCTTTTCGGAAATATTTAGTATACACTGGGTGATCCAATAATACGATAGAATGTCAAAATTTTCAATTCCAAATAGAAACTTCAGACTTCAGAGAGAAACAGAATATTTTCCTCAAAAATTTTGAAGGTCATACGCTCCATTAGTATTGACGTCAAATAAGAGGTTATGTCAGGTAACTGTATCCAAATCAACCGAATTGTCATTGTCCCATTTAGATAAAAAAGGTGCTCGTGAAATATTCTGGTTTCATTGAGGATTGGCGATCTTAAGCAGTTCAAGGTATGTAATATGGACTTTATTAAATCAATAAAGCAATGATAACCATATCTGCAGACACCCCTTCCAAAATCCAATATTTAAGGAGAATAAAAGGAGAAGGAAGAAAAACTATGATACCAACACATGTAAGTAATAGAGTTTTATAAGCTGACATATGGGTTGCTAAGAGATTTGGAAATATCTCGCTGCTGATATTAACTTGGTTAGCAAAACACATGATAGATAAAAGAAGTGCCTTTCACATGTTAATGAAACTCCTGTACTGTTTCGGAGATAAGCCCGGACAAACAAACGAACAGACAAAGAAAAATTTAAAGAAGTTTTTTTTCGGCTTTGTTGTCCAAAATCACAGACATTTTACCATTTTACCATTTTATTGATCTACTTCCAGACGGAGGAGGCAATTCGACTATGCCTTTTTATGATTGTACGTGCGCTTTGTATCAATTTTGATGTTTTTTTTATTTAAAAGAGTAGAGTTGTGGAATGGTCTCATATTAAAGAAATTTAAAATCCAACATTTCTTTTCCCCAAAAAACTGCCCCCCAAAGAAGTTGGAGGGATAATTTTTTTAAAAAATCGAACATTTGAGACAGACGAATTATTAAAGATAAGACCAACACTAAAATTCAAACAAGCGGCCTCGCAAAACAGTATTGTAATCGTGTAAAATTTTCTCGGCATGCTGAAAATATTAATGATCACTCGATGGAATTTGTTTGAAAGCGGTAAGAATGTCGTGTGTTTGGACACACCAGATTTTTTAATAATTCAAGATAGTACTTGCGCCCCTCGCGATCATTTTAGAAATCCGAATTTGAGTTTTTATGAATACGGGACCATTTCTCAAGTCTCCTCTTTCAAATTAATCAAAAATCATCAAAATCGGAGTATGTTTACTATATACAAAGCGAGCACGAACCAAAAAAAAGCAAACAGTAGAATTGTACACCTACCTCCTCCATTTGGGTTTGTCGGTCAAAAAAGGAACAAACTTCGAGGTCCACACTATGAATTTTCCAGTATCTAGAATTCAAATTAGATAAATACAAAAGGGGTTCATACTAGGGTAACATGAAAATTTTAACTTCATAGAACACTGGAATTCTTAACTTGTCTTTTTGTATTTTGAAAATCAATGACATTTACAAAATAGTTTCTTTAATACTTTTATATAGAAAAGTTGAAAATTGACAATTATTTTAAAAACTATTTTTGCTGCTTAATACAATCAAATAATAAAAAACGGTGGTTTCTTTTTCAAAAAAATCACTTTTGACATTTTTTTTATTCAGTTTTCTAGCTTTTTTCTTGATCACTCTATATAAATTATTGTAAAAATATCATAAAAATACTGATAAAGTAAATCGTATTCTAAAAGAAAATCAACAGACATTAAATATTAAAGTCTTTCTCATAGGAAAGTTGGATAATTATGTTTTGGACTGCAAACTTATTTTTTGACAGTTTGAAATATGTCAAAAACGGTTAGAATTAGGTATAGATAGGACATTATGCATAAAATGTTCTCAAAATTGTACAAGAAATCTGAAAATGTGGTAATATACAGGGTATTTTATTAAAAATAACAAAGTTGGCATCTAATGAAAGGGCTCGTTATGAATAATTCAAATACATGTATTTGATTTCATTATCCTAAAATGAACGGTATAGAAGATATTGAAAATTAACCATCACCCCCTTAATATCGGAAACCACAGAGCATAGATTTTGGAAAAATTGGAAATTCCTGGGAAGTTAATGAAGATATTAAATCGGGTTTCTAAAAAAATTATGGTTCAAACTGTCCTTTTACGACAATACTTATTATTTTAGAGCATGACGGTAAGAATTCATATTACACAATATTTCAATATCATCTGGCTAAAATTGTATTAAAATTTCAGTGTAACCAGCAAAACTATTATTCAACAACAAAGCACTTTATATGTTAATTAAAAACAATGTAAATTAGTCATACCAAAATGTAGCAGCTGATAGTGGAAATGCTTTTTCTCTAGGATTGGGTTTCCTTGAAGCTTTTTCACCAGAATCCATTTCATAGAGATGATTCACAAGATATATCTGAAATTATATTCAAATTTTACTCATTATGGATCTTGTTTTCTTTTAAAGTAGGTACTTGAATAGATAAAAAAAAGTTTGAGCTCAAATCAAAATTAAGTAGTTAGGTACATAAAAATAAAAAAGAATAAAAATATAATTAAGTTACCAAAATTAATTATGTTAACCACTCTCTGTGAATTCAACGCCGATAATATTATGATATTATGCCTGTTCCTGTTGAAGCCGACACAAATTTCAGATTTGATCCACACTGCTAGAAAGAACAGCTGGCTACGTTAGATGTGGAAGTAGGTACCTACGTGGTGGGGAAGGGGACTGGGTAAATAATGATTTATATTCTGGGCCTCGTCTCGTAAATAAACTATGTAGTATAGTAGCCTCCAAATTATAGTGGCTAATTTGCATACTATTGCTTAGAAGTGAAGAAGGGCAATGCAGATAAGAAGATAAGTAGGTATAAAAAGTATGGGTATGAGTTAGGTATCAACATTGGTGTCTAACCCTGGATATCACATACCTATTACATATTATACCTAACTGTATCCGTATATACCCTCGCCTACAAAGTACGACGTAAGATTATGATTATAAACATAACACGTTAAGGAATGGATACGGAAAAATCCTGCTATTCGTTTATTCATAAGATCAAACGAACTTACCTGTGATGTTCGATCTTAATTATATGAAGGCCTTGTCGAAGTAAATAAACTATGTAGTACCTTCGTTCCTGGTGCTACGATCACACATTTTAAAGTAAACAAACCCCTCTTCTACCATCCTTCGAGACACACACGTCCCTCGCGCCCTCGCTTTAGTCTTCAGTCTTCATTTCTGTATGATGTGATCACTTTGCGTTGTTTAATTGATTAGTGTTTTTTTAAAATAGTGTGTTGTTGTTTTCTACCATTTGTGTCCAATGCCGAGGCAGGCGCGTAGTCCCTCTAAACCCGGGGATTCGCAAAATATTATTAAAAAGTTAAAAATCATCAAGTATCCGTATGGATTACGATTCCTTTTGGAAAGACAATATAGATGCCGCAGAACCAAGAATAAATCTTTGGACATACCCTCGAATGAAGGTAATTAATATTATAATAATTATTTTTAAATATGCTCAGGGTATTGCGGTGTAACAGATTTTGCGATCGGTATTTGCTTTTGATAGCAAAATAGGTATGTTATAGTTCTTTTGACGAAACGTACACCTACTACCTGCATGCTTTTTATGGAATGCTTTGAATATACCTGGATTTTATATAGAATCTTCTAATCTTTGACATCGGTCTCTGCTTTTGATGGCAGACTAGATTCGTTTTTTTGATTGAATCTACACATATCACATAATATGTATTATGCATGCTTTAATGTCAGGCTTCGAATATGTCATTTTTATCCGTCAACATTATTTTTTGCCCATTTTTTAATTACAATTTTGGCATTTCTATTGGCTTACATTATTTTTTGATAAATAATTTGTCTTGCGAAACGGCCAAATCTACCGAAAGTTCCTCTTTCCAGAGGGAGACGTATCCTCTGACACTGCCCCCGGTAAAAGAAATGACCCGATATGCACCCACAATCAAGATTTTTCAGCGGTAGTGCTAGGAATGAGGCTGCCATCGCTAAAGCTTATGGGGCCTCAATTCACCAACAGATTGCAGATAGATGGCTCCATCGATCTTTTAATCGGGGTTGGAAAGCGAAAAGAAGAAGGAGTTATTATTAAAATAATCCGCTCCCGAGAATATCCGTTATTTTGAAGCTCTAAAATTGAACCCTATGGTTCTCAAGTCATTATTAAGTCGGTATTGAAAAGAGACGAGCGTATGGGTAAAAAACAAGCCCAAATCGGCGCAAGTCTTGTTGCAATAAAGCTTTTCCACCGACGTCACAAATATGGCCGCAAACAGCTGTTCTGGAGGTCAACAAAGCCACTTTGCCATAAAACGCCATTGTAAGTTTTGTTAGTTTTCAAGAAAATTTTGAAGATTTTACTGCTCTATATTTACAACAAAACCTTAAAATTGTTAATTCAAGTAATCCTGAAGGTAAGCATTTAAAATTTGAGTAGAATTAATTAAGATTAAGCATTTTATTTTGCGAATTATAATTTGTTGCATTCACAAAACTTGGTTGCATTTCTATCTTCAAACACCTCTAAAGACAGAATAATCATTTAAATGGCAATTCGGAATATAGATTCTGTTTATAATTAAAAACAAATTATTTTTTATTTTATTGACAAAATACAATAAAATTATATACCTATAGTAAGATGAGAATACTTTTAAAAAATGTTTCTATTTCGGATGTCTAATGGAAGTAGATACTTTGAAAGACTGGATTTTGAAGACAAAAGAAGATATCTTCAGAAAATATGAATATAATATTAATATATTAACGCAACGTTAGAGCAAAATTTGTTCGAGCAGCAATTTTCCTCACAAATACGGCTGCCACCAGATTTCTATTCTTTTCAGATGAAAATATGGAGATCGCAAGGCTAATTAAGCTCTAAAGCTAACTACCCCTCCACATTGATTAAATACAAATAAAAATACAATTGCATATTGCATTCGGTTTCGATGAATCCGTGAATTAATCCTAGGAAACAAAAAGGGAATTCTTATATATTGTACAATGAAAAATAAATATAATATGAATTGAATCTTAGAACTATGTTCCTTCTTTTTTACACTTTCTTTTGTCCTAGTATACCTCTCTCTCCGGCTACTTTATATGAGTAATGGTAACAACTAACTATATTTATTTAAATTGATTGAAATACATAAAACACATTATATATATAATTTCTTATCATTTTGCATATACTGTTATACAGTTATACAACTCCACAAAAATGTGGCAATTGAACATAAAAATAATGTTATTTAAGGGATTGAAACTTCGGTGAGTACCTACATTTAAAGTAATTATTTACAAACTCTAGTTTTCTCAAACATACAATCACTCTAAAACAATGCTATTAGTGTTAAAATACCTTATTATTAACCTGAGTGTTTTGAAACTGTACAAAAATAACTAAAATAAAGTAAAAAAGTACGATTTTAGAATTCAATCTGGCGATTTGTTGCCCTCCAGAACAGCTGATTTTGACAGTATTTCAAATGGCGCTGACGTCACGTGGAAAAGCCTTATAGGGTCTGTTATTTCCAAGTCATTGGAAAAACAGGAGGGGGGAAGACAACAAGGTCATTATAGAACGCCTTAGTGATGCCGGTCGACTTTTATTTGACCTTTCACTCAGAAAGTATCACTAATAGGGATTTGGTATCCCTAAATCTGAATATAATTAATGGAAAGACACGTTGTCACAATCAATCATTGAGGAATGGTTTTCTGGAGGAGATTTAGAGGAAAGACTCAAAAATGCCAAAAATATTCAGCAGTCTTCGAACCAACTCAAAGCTAGGAAAATTTCGTCCGGAAAGTATTTTTATGTAGGGAGTTCGAGTACTTTAAAGTTGAAAAATCTACTCAAGAAATTTCGAGGAACAATGCAGAGTGGACGTTATCAACAACAAGTTTCCACCAACAAGTACCCCCAGCAGTATTGTCTACGTTGTTAAGACAAGTACACCGTTGAGAGCAGGTATCTCCGGAAGTAGAGGTAGGAAGAACAGCAGAAAGACTAAAATATTTTCATAATTGTAAAAATAATACTAATAACAAACATATATTATGTTGATTAAAGAGGGTTAAATTGCCTTTTATTGAGAAATCCATACAGGCTTTGGCGCCTAAAGAACCTAAATGGTCTTTAAGGGAAAACAATTTAGTTTATAATTCCATTGAAAAGATATTAAAATCTGGGGCGCTTTCTAAGTTTCAAGCTTGCAAAGGCCAATTTTTATAAAAATATTTTTTTATTCCCAAAATAGATGGCACATTTCGCTTTATATTAAATCTTAGAAAATTAAATAAATATAATACAAATACCAGCCACTTTAAACTAGAGTACCATTGGGTGGTTGCCTGTTTAATGGACCGTAATTACCTTATGAAGAAGATTGATTTACAGGAAGCCTATTTTGTGGTTACAGTGTATGAATGTCATAGAAAATATTTAAGATTTTCATTCAAGGGAATTTTTATGAGTATAATTCTCTTTACTTTACTATAAATTGAGCTCCCATGATTTTCACGAAACTTTTAAAACTTGTGTTTTATTACCTTAGAAAGAAACGTTTTCTTCCAGTGATATATTTGAATGATTTCTTATTGCTAGATGATAGCTATACAAAGCATGTAATAAATGAGTCACAGACTTTATATCTCTCTTAGAGCATCCGGGTTTTATAATTAATTTTGATAAAAGTTTACTTATCCCAAATAACACATGTGTCTACCAGTGGCCGCTTGACATTTATAGCAGAGGAGGCCAAGTCTACAAAATTACTAGAAAATACAACTTGCATTTTTCCACACCACCCCTGGAGGTATTGCTATGGCGCCTTACATTTTTTGTGGTGGTCTGGAGGCATTCAATAAAAATTAATCTACTAAAGGTCATCAATAGAAGCCATTAATGTATGAAATTTTCATCTAGAATACTCATTTTCGATCGCCTGTTAAATATTCTAATAAAATAATCAAATGATATACATATTCACTTAACTTGTTTCTCGCGGCTTCCATCTATGCTACCTGCCAGTGAAAATCCTGTTGGAATATATTTAGCCGTTACGGAGATTCGTCGGAAGTTAAAACCAGTTAGGTATTTGAAATTACAAACATACGCGTTAATTTTATTTATTGGTATAGATTTTTTTTCTAAAATAAAAACATTTATTACAAAGTTATTCCTTATTACCTGCCAGTGAAAATCCCGACGGAATTAATTCAACCGTTAAGGAGATTAGCCGAAACAAACAGACATACAGACAAAAATTATAAAAATTGTTGTTTTGTTATTAGTGATATTTATAGGTACTTATATCTGTTTATGCAATTAGTTAAAACCTGTTATTTTGATATTACAAACAAACACTACAATTTTATTTATTAGTATAGATAAAATACTATCTAGCGATAATAAATTAAGTTACTTCTTACACTATCATTCAAGTAGAAGTAAATAAGGTGCCTCCCTACACACCAACCCTAAAGTTGCAAAAAATATGGCTGGAAATGAAGACTGAAGCGAGGGACGTGTGTGTCCCTAAGGAGGAGGAGGAGGAAAATGCCACTAAAGACATGCTGTAAGGCTGCCGAGAAAGCTGGTTAAACCCAGGAGAACATTTGTAATTAGGTATGGCATGATGAAAATACGAAAGAAAATGGAGAGCAACGCAATTTATATATACAAAGTTTTCAAGCAAGTTCATCCTAAAACTGTAATATTAAGCAAATGTATGTGTATTATGAATAGCTTTTTGATTGACATTTTCGAACGTATTGTTGCTTAAGCTTTCCGTCAAGCTCATTATATAGAGATGTAAACAAAAAAGATCGCAAATAACATGTAGGAAATAACTGTTAATCTACTTCTACCAAGTAAGTTAGCGTACCATGTTGTAGGTGAAAGAACCAACTAGTACTCCGGAGAAGCTAAAAATATAGAAAAGTTGTTGAATGTGAATTTTATTCTCTATTTCTATTTTAGTATTTTATTCTTATCATTCATATCTCATTTTTTTCAGTGTTGGTATGGCTCAGTGGCAAGAAAATGCCACTAAATACATGCTGTAAGGCATGATTGGTAGTCCATAATGTATTGCTGTTTAAGATTGTCGTCTAGCTCATTATACGAAGAGATCAGAGAATATTCAATAGATCCCTAATAAAATAGACGGCTATTACAGTTACACTACAGAGAACGTTCAAATTTGATTGTTTGTCTTGTGAACTCTTTATCGAGCATGCTTCTCTCATATTAGCCCAGATTTGTAATGATGTATTTTTTATTGCAGTGAAATGGTGGTGCACAAGGCAAAATCAAATACTTTCAGATGAACAACGGAAGAAGAAGGATGTGGCAAAAGTACACCTCAAAGGCATTTGAAGAATCTAGTTTCCGAGTCCTGGTGGTGTAGAGAGCATAATGAGTGCATCAATGTGAGTATGGCTGAATTTTTCGTATAATTTTTTCCTTTTACTTGTAATATACGGCGCAGATGTGTAATTTCTTATTTTTATTTATATGTCTAATTGAGGAGCAGCGGAAGAGGACTGAAGAAGAAATGGAGCAATGCAAGGGCATATGAAGAATCCACCGTCCCGGTCCTGGTGGTGTAATAAGTGTTTAACAAAAGCAGTTATTTAGACAGTGCTCTGGGTAATAATTTATTATAATAAGAAGTATATAAGTATATTGTTATAGTAATGTATGTTGATGTTCACATTGGCGACCTTCAAGTTATTACAAAAATTACTTCTAACTTTTCATGTATTTATTATGACTTTATTAATTCCCCTTAGACATAGTGAAAGGAGTGAAACTTTCAGAAATTGTTGGAGAACACTTAATAAAAAATCTATGCTGCATTCATATAATGTTTTTTTAACTTTCTTCAACAATTTCTGAATGTTTTATTCCTTTCTCTACTTTGCGCTACTCTTATATTCCTACCGTTAATTTGAATGTCCGATTTAAATCTGCCGCCACACTTAACTTCGTGAGTGTACCGATTGAGCGCTAGTGTACTCAAGGTAAAACATGGTCAAAAAGATTAACATGAGAGTTACCATTCTCTTGGAGGTATATTTTCTCTGATACGGATACAGTTAGGTATAATATGTAATAGGTATGTGATATCCAGGATTAGATACCAATGTTGATACCTAACTCATACCCATACTTTTTATACCTACTCTCTGCTCATACGTTAATGCCTATATGAACTAGAATAACGCACAAGGAAGGTTGTATATCTTTGATAAAAAATGCTTTTATTCTAGTCCACAGTTATTCAACATTTTATTATTAGCCCTATTTTTATTTTATCATCATATGAACGATCTTTACACTGGATATATAAGTAGATATACAAGGCCAAGGTTAGTAGAGAATAGGTTACCCGATAACTTATCCGACCTATGCGTGGCGTCATCTGTTGAAAGCCGGCAGGCGATAACATAGGAATGGCACGGTATTTATCGATTTTCTCGAATGTTTTTTAAGATAAATATTTAAAACCGAATATATTTATAATCAGAAAGAGAAGATCTTTTAAAATGTCTAATGATATACAGGGTTTTCCATTTAAAATTTATTTATATTGGATCTTTTTATTATAATGAATTACTGACATAAATATTTGTTGTTATTTTATGATACTGTTGGTATTATTTGTCTAGTTTTATGTTTACATATATATTTTTCAAATGTCTTATACCATAGAATAACATAGCTACTGTAACGAAAGCTATATCATTCTTTGCTTGTACCAAGTACTTTAATTATATGTTTAGTCTCAAGTAATGAAATGTATAGATGCTTTTTGATAATTAGTATAACAGTATTATCTCATCTATGGGACTAATTTAGCATATATATTGGCATTAAGCGGTTGATATCTTTTGACAATATTGAAAAAATCAAAATTTTTTATTTTTCGATGAATAATAAACTACAAATAATGAATTTGAGAGAGTAAAAAATCAACCAAAAAGCTGATACAAATCAAAATAAATACAAATCAAACGTAAATACTGCTTAACCTTCCGCTCGTTTTCAACAAGTGACGTAATGGCTTTCCCCTTCCGTCTGTCGCACCCAAGTTATCGGGTAACCTATTCTCTACTAACCTTGATACAAGGCGGGTTCTGGGACGGAAGTGACGTCATCACCGCCATCTTGAAACATCATCTTGGAAGCGCGGGAAATCCAAATTTGACGGCTGAGTGCGCCATCTTGGAAGCGGGGGAAATACTAAGTCAGCAGTTGACAGAGCTATCTTGAAAGCGCGGGAACTTCAAATTTGTCAATTTATATCTGACAGCTGGCATGGGATACAAAGAATTTGTCATCTGTGCACAGGCATCCAAAGAACATAGTCATCCAGAAAATACAAACAATTGTTGGTGTCGAATGGCGCCACATTTGAATTTGAATTAAATAATAATTTCAGAAAAAAAGCTGACCGGCATCGGGGCCTCGAACTTCGAACACACAATCTCTGGTATTCAACGCATATAATCTTCACAAGTCTCGTTGCTTTGGTTTTGTCATTTTCTCGAACTTAGATCATGCTCATCATTCGTGTGAACAAATCCAACTTCTTGACATAGCTGTTAGGGACATTTGAATTTTGAACTGAATTTTTTTTAGAATTTTTGACATTTTTGACTCATGGATGTGGAAGTCGTGACAGAGCCATCTTATTCTTGATTTGAACTGGTCCAGCGCCCCAACTTTTGTTGGCACATCCTGAGTAGGTGAGAGTCCTCTTTTCTTTGGTGAATAGTACACGAGAACTTAATCGTTTTATTTCCTAGTGCAGGAATAGCAGTACCTAGATACCAATGAGGGTTTTGATTGAATATTTTAAGATATAAATTTTAACTCGGATACGGAATATATGCATTCATATTCCTCTTCGCCACGTGCTGTCGTTTGGGTTTGATCCTCGTTGGAAGACCACATGAGCCTGGAATGTTGTCTATTTGTACAACCAAACCAAAGTATGCTGTTTGGGTCCACCAGACTCTGGAACTTCAAGGAAATAAGGCCAGTTGGAGATCTGTTTTTTATATATATTAAAATTATCTAAATTTCCCAATTTACATAATTATTAATTATTTAAATATTCAATTTTTTATTAATGTAATACAGCTTTGGTAATCCGTGTCTTAAATAAAAGACCATAAGAATGATATTAGTACATACAACGGAGGTTCTAGAACATTCCCTGCTTATTAAATACAACAGTAATCAATATACTAACAATTGACTAATAGATTACCATGCGAGTAAGCTTTTATTCGGTATTTTTTTGATATCTGTTTCAAGTTTAATTTCATAGATGAATACTAAGTTTTGTACTTGGGTATATATTTATATTCAACTCTTTCTTTTCACTATTTTTTTGTAATAAACGTTTTCTTATTTTATTTTATATTATTGTGTTTTATTGTTGTCTGTGCTGCAAAGGGTCTGTTAATATCTATAAATCACAAGCGATTTTCTTGCTCTATGACGCTTGGAAGATATCTTTAACGAGAGACAGTTGGCGTCCAAAGGGTCAGAGTCAGAAGAGTATTTCAGCTTAGAGCAAAAACTCACGTGCCTTCGACTTAAAGAGCAACCGTTCGCCGCGAGTACGTAAAATTATCTTTGTATGAAGGTAATTTTACGGCACAAAAAGTAGCACTGTTGTGGGTGGTTGGGTAGCAAGGGTAGTGCGGGTCATGGTACAATAAGACCAGGTATGTTCCATTGACGGACGCGTTTTCGTTCAGTTGGCGCACGTCATCCGAAATCCGCCATATTTGTTTTATCCCACTTTCCAATTCAAATTAGAATATCATTTGGCTACGATTTTTGTGTATATCATCAACTAATCTTTTTATATTCATGCTTTTCATTTACTCTCTCATATTACGTATCAGGAGCAGAAATTATTAAATTTATGTTTTTAATTAAAATTGACATATTCGATTGTACAATGTAAATCACATAACTATAATGTTATAGCAGAGAACAGAGACTGTGTTCTCTGGTTATAGATATGAAAACTTGACGAAAACCTTATTGATATTTTTTAGAAACTATAAAGTGGAAATCGCTTATAAACTTTTTTCATGTCTTCTTTCATGTCTGTTTACTTGTTGAGATGTTTTTAGTGAGAAAGAGAGATGTTGGGTGTTACTATTATCTTGGTCTCTGCAAAAGAGTGTTCGTGTTTTCTGCACAAGACACAATATGTCAATAAATATGGCGGCTTTGGGATGACTCTCGGAAGACGAGGAATATCCCCCCAGACTCATATCTGCGTGAAGAACATACCTGGTCTTATTGTACCATGGTGCGGGTCACTGTTGTGGGAGCACCATATAGAGCTTTAAGGGCAACTAAATCATCATCATGTAGGGGACGTGTTTCATCATTATACCAAGGATACATAATTGCTGCCTCATCATTACTATGACCAAGTCCTAAAGAATGCTCTATTTCATGCACTAGAACCATAAATAGATTTGTATCATCTCCATGTTTCCTCCATGAATTCCATTTTTCATCAGCATCTATATGAACTTCAACACATTTGTGGCCTACTTCAGGATGAAAGGAATGACCTAAGATCTTACCAGGACCATCAAATTTGTACAGACATTCAGCTTTACCCATACAATTAATATTGAATTTATGTTGCTCTCCACCAAATGTGATTGTAATTTCTGGCTTGTTTTCTCTAATAAAATTCTTGCTGACAACGAAGTTTCTCCATCAATTGTAGGGTTTCATTATTGAGGGAAGCATCTATCGGTAAATTGTAACGTTCTTGAAAAAGTCTCATAGCATCATCAAAATCGGTGAAAGTATTATTGTCAACATAATCATACTTTTCCAAAAATTGTTGTGCATAACCAGTTAGGCTGGAGTAAATTCCGCTGGCAGCAGCAGCAATGTAACGATCTCTTTCATTGCTCGTTTGTTAATGACCACAAACTGTAACTTTTTGGGTTTATACTAAAAAATGTGTAGGTTGTCTTATCAGTTGCACATTTCCTGTAAAAATATTTTAATCGTAACTATGTTTAGAATGTAGAACATCAGGATGAAACATTTTATTTTAAATAAAAGCACATATTGATAAAATATAAGTTTTTTTATTTCTTAAAAAAATTGGTTTTTACCATAGACATCTGGTTCAGATACTCTCTTAAGACATTAGTATATAAACTATATATTGATAGCATTGTAAAAGCCATCAATGACTTCTGCCACCGTTAAATTAACTCTATTTTCACAAAACCAGGTTTTAACAGCATCAAAAATACAACGAAAATATTCATTATAATTTTTTTTTAATTAAACCGACTTTATCAGTTGTTGCACTGAAAAATACAAAATAATATTAATTCTATTGGTGCTGGTTCTTTTGGAGTTGGTGCCTACAACAACAAACTACAACAGCACAACTTCAAAATTACCAGCACCAATAGAATTAATATTATTTTGTATTTTTCAGTGCAACAACTGATAAAGTCGGTCCAATTTTTTGTAAAAAATATTTACTTCACATTTTTTAGTGTAACATTAGTCATGAAAATTGTTGAACGTTCACTAATACCCAAAAAGTTATACGTAGGTTTAGCTTGTACATAGCGGATATGCGCATATCACATATTTCAGACTTTACCATTGCGAAACTCGGAAACCGTGACTCTTTTGAAAAAATGTTCGATTTAAAAGTTCGCGGATATGGTCCCCTTTTTAATTTTCAAATCTGAAATTTTCGATTTTCGGAAAAATTTGCCCCTTCCACATAGCTGAAACACATATTTCAGACTGTAGCGCGGAAACGTATGATTATTTTTTAAAATGTCTAATTTAAACATTTCCGGATATTGAATTTTCATTAATTCTGTCGTCTCGGATTTTCAATTTTCGAGAAAAATTGCCCCCTCCACCCCCCTTTGGGGGCGGTTTTTGGAGGGAAGGAGATTTTGGATTTGATTTTTCTCAATATGGGACCATTTCCCAACTTTCCTCTTTCAAATGAAACAAAAATCGTCTAAATCGGAGTACGTTTACTATGCAAAACGCGCGAACAGTCATAAAAAAGCAATCTTACAACCGAATTGTATACTTTCTCCTTTTTTTTGAAGTCGGTCAAAAATTCAAGACATCCAACATGGCAGTTAGATCAGACACAACACCCATATATGTTTGTAGAATTTCATTGACGTCCTTTTCAAATAGATTCATATCGATGAAACACTTGGAGATAGAAATTTGCTTAACATTACTCTCAATGTATTGATGAACTTCATTATGGTCCCCACACTTTTTCGTCACAGTGTCATACTCATCCAAATAGCCAACGGTGTCTTCTTCATCTTCGAAGAAGGAACGTTTGATTTCAGCCAACATTTCCATAAGAGATGTCCATTCAGAAGCAGAAAATGATATGTGTCTGAATGAGAACTTTTGTTGCAGAATCACACACACGCTTAAGTCTCTTGCTGGACTTAAGCCGCATCGAATTTCATAGTTGTTGCAACCCATGGGAAACGTCATCAACAACAGAGGATTCTCAGTTTGTGCGCTCGTTTCGTACTGACATAATGTCTTTTCAACATCATAAGTCATATTTTGAATTTCGTATTGCTGGATATCACCACCACCACCCTCAAGATATTTCTTTTTGTTTAAGATTTCATCGACTACTTTGAGAGTTTGCACATAGTCATCATTTTCATCGTACATTTCGGAGCTGCTGCTGCTATTTTCAAATTCACTGTCACACCAAACTTGCGACACAACGACTTGTAAGAGAGTAGATTTTTCTTCTTCTTCTTGTTCTTCTTTTTTCGGTTACTACTGATACCATTCTGGTATCCTTATAGCTCATCTCTTTTTTAAATACTTCAGATATTACTTTTTTTACGATCAGTAGGAAAAAGGGTTTGCTCTTTTTTTATTTAGCGAGCTGAGCTATAGTCTTGTTTGTAATAAATGGTATTTTATTTTAATATGTCCGTAGGTCTTCTTATTTTGTGTTTGCCATTTATTTATAAGTTCATTGTATTTTTTAGATCGTCATGTGGGTGTGTATCTACTCGTTTGCGTATGACTGTCACAAGTTTGGTAATTAATTCATGTATGGTTTCTATTTTCAAGTCTTCGTGTATGTGTTTGTTAGACATATACCAAGGAGAACCACTAAGTTTCCTCAGTATCTTGTTTTGAAAAAAAACGTGTGCTGACTGACCCCAGGCACTGCAAGCATACGCTAGACAGGGCCTAATAATGGTGGTGTAAGTTTTTAATTTATTTTTCAAATTAAGTCTGCTATTGTAGTTGAGCAGCGGGTTCAACCGATTAACTTTAATTTTGGTTTGAAAAATACTAGATTGTTCAGTTCAAGTTTCAAGTTTCAAAAACGTTTATTTTCCTATTAATTACAATGCTAATTGGGTTTGTTATTTAATCAATGCCTGTTATAGGGGACAAAGCCTCCTCTGCAGATTGTTCAGGAATGATGGTGGTACAAGTAGTATTTTAGGTCGGACTATAAATTGAACTGTTTTTTTTTAAAAGGCCCCCATTTGTGTCAACTTGATCATAAGAATACATGTAAATTTGTCACACAAACTTGTCGAAACTTGTAAAAAATAATTATATCACGTCATCATACTATATTGGTATTTTCGATCCAGCTGTTGCGTTTGTTATTCAGCCCCAACCATCTAACATACATTTTGTTTCCTTTTCTTCTAAGCACCTTTTCCACAAGATAAATGTCAGGATTCTTGGTTTTCTGCAAGTCCTCCTCATAGAAAGCACCGCTGATTGGTTGACCATTCTTATCTTCGAGTAAATATGTAACGGGATTTGTTATTTTTTATTGTGTAATTTTAAATAGCTCTTTGGTCCAATTTGGGGTGAAACCTTTTTCAAAAATATGTTTCGACTTGGATATGCGCACAACGTCACCAACATTGAGTTTGTGTGGACCTAGAATTTTCAAATGACTATATCTTTGTTGCAAAATTTCCTTTTCGTTGGACTTCTTCACTTTGGACGGTTTGAATCGAGTTTTATTATGTTTCGTGTCATTGTATTCCTTGGTTATTTTCGATAAAACATCAATCCATTTGTGTTTACCATTCAAATTAAAGTGTTTGTAGATTTTATTTTTTAGCATTCTTATCACTTGTTCAGCAATAGCAGCTTTTTGATGCTAAACGTATTATAGTGATTTATATTATGTTTTTCCATCAATTTTTTAAACTTGCTATTGAAAAATTCCGTCCCTTGGTCTGATTGTAGATTTTTAGGAACCCGACTCGTTGCTTGTAATATATTCGTGAAAGCCTTTGTAATTTCTTCACCCGTCTTAGTTTTGAGTGGTCGTGTCCATAGATATTTCGAAAAACAATCAATCACCACGAAAATCATTTTGTATCCTTTATTTTGTTGATCATAAGGTCTCATTTCAGCCAAATCCATTTGCCATAAATCATCTAAACCTTTGATTATTGTACGTCGTCTAAGATATTTTTTACGAGGAGGTTTATGTAGCTCATTAACAACTCTTTTGAAGCTATGACTGTGCATAATCATGCGAAACGTTGATGTTATATATCATTATTTTTGATAATTTTTGGTGCGGTGGCGGTAGATCGATATTGTTTAAATTCATTTCCAATATTTATGGTTAAGACTTCGTTTTTTTGATGGCTGATTTCACTGAATCAATTTTCTTGGTACGTTCAGTATAATGTTGGGTTAAGGTTGTATCAAGGGACGCAATCACTTTACCAAATTCTTGAATCTCACTTTTCCTCAATTTATCCTGAAATTCAAGTTTTCTAGATATTTCAGACTTTAATTTCAGTATGGAATCATTAATTTTTATTGTATTTTGATCTTGTTTATTTGTTAATTTCTTTTTCCAAATCACGTATATTGTCTTGAAATCCACCAATTGTATGTCAAGCTCGAATGCTACTGCATCAGCGGATGCATCTACGTATTCCTTGTTGCCGCATCGTTTTCCAAAAAATTACCATTTTGACATTGCAAAAATTCAAATTACCAAAATCTATGTTACCTTCAGGAGTATGTGCTAAACCTATTGAAACTCAGGCATGGTTCGGGTAATAAAAAGTTCTGAAGATTATGTCACAAAAACTATATTATCTGAATACAAAATAATGAAAACTAACGAGACAAATAAAATACGAGAGTAACGACCATTATCAACTTGACATTCTATTATTGTCCTTTTTTTTTTGACATATATGACATCAGCGTTAATTGTTATGCATCAAGTTGACAGATGGCGCTAATTACACTATAAGTTATAATATTGATTTTGAACTAATTCTAACACCCCCACTAGATCAAAACAATATTTTTCCTTCTTTAAAACATTAATTTACATTGCTATAAGACCCAAACACTTAACAAACTTATAATGTTTAATACTACCCAAACTTTTAGTAAATATATCTGCAGGCATGTTATCAGTATCCAAATATTTAATCACAATTAACTTGCTAGAAATAACATCTCTAACAAAATGATGTCGCACATCTATATGCTTTGATCTCTTGTGAAAAAGAGGGTTTCCTGCAAGTTTATGTGCACCCTGATTATCATTATATATAGTGGTACAGTTTAACTTCCTGCCTAATATATCTCCCAACAAACTTCTCAAATAAATAGCTTCTTTGGCAGCCTCGGAGAGTCCCATGTACTCTGCCTCCATGCTGGACAAAGCAACCGTTTTTTGCTTTGAACTGCCCCAAGAAATCATTGCATTTGACAATTTAAAACAAAATCCTGTATAGGATCTCCTATCAAAAGAATTACTCGCCCAATCGGCGTCAACAAAGCCAATTAGCTCTAAATCATCCTCTTTAAAACACAAACAATAATTTCTAGTGCCTTTCAAGTACCTTAAAATACGTTTTGCAGCCTTCCAGTGCTCTTCATTAAAACAGTTATTAAATTGACTGAGGTAGCTTACCGAATATGAAATATCTGGCCTGGTCATGACGGCAAGGTACATTAAACTACCAATCAACTGCTGGTAAGGCATCGAAAAACTGCAAACTTGCGTTTTTTCAAGACTTAAACTATTTTCCATGGGGGTACTCACAGTATTACACTCACTCATTTTAAAACGCTTTAATAAGTTATCAATATATTGTTCCTGATCTAAAGTAATGACATTTTTCTCTTGGTCTATTAAAATTCTTATTCCAAGGCACTGTCTGGCTCTACCCAAATCTTTAATTCTAAATTCTGAACCTAATTTATTTTTCAAAATTTCTGTTTCTTCAATACAATTAGAAAAAATAAAAAAATCATCCACGTAAAGAGCAATAACAGTTAACACACCATTTTTACGTGATTTTTTAAAAAGACAAGGTTCATATTTCGATTTTTGATAGTCCATTTCTGTTAAAACTACTTCAACCCTTTGATACCAAATTCTAGACGCTTGTTTGAGCCCATAAATTGCCTTATTTAATTTTAAGACTTTATTTTCTTGCCCAGGAGCAATAAAACCTTCCGGTTGTCGCATAAAAACGTTTTCATTTAACTCACCATTCAAAAATGCTGTGGTTACATCCAAATGTGTTAAATCCAATTTTAATTTTACAGCTAATGCAATCATCATACGCAAAGTCGAATGTCTTACAACTGGACTGAAAGTCTCATTATAGTCTATCCCATATTTTTGTGTGAAACCTTTAGCGACCAATCTTGCTCTAAACCTAACACTATTTTCCGCATCCATTTTCTTGCGAAAAACCCATTTGCACTGAACTAGAGACACTTTACGATCTTGTGGAATGTCTACCACTTCCCACGCATTGTTTTCATTGAATGAACTGATCTCTTCCTCCATTGCCTGCCGCCACTGAGTCGAATCTGCTCTTGACATTGCTTCTAATACACTTTGAGGGTCATCTTCCAAACTGCTAGTACACATGTAGGACACAAAATCGTCAAAGTTTTTTGGTTTGGGCATACGTTGTGATCTTCTAGTTGGTTGAGATATCTCTGACTCAAGATCATTAACTGAATACTCTTCTTCACTGTCTTCTCCATCCAACACATAATCACTGTCACTATCATGCATGTCTCCATCAGGTAAACGGTCACAATCGGCTGAGGAATTGCTGCTTGAGCCTTCATTTTGTTCACGTTCTGTAACAGGAATTGGCTCGGGTTGAATTTGCTGTTGATCCCCCACTGAAACTAGTACCTTATCTTCTTCTGTAACTTTCTGTTGTTCTGAGGCTTTTTCTTTATGATTTTCAAAGACTACCACATCCCTGCTTGTAGATACTTTTCTCTTTACTGGATCATAAACCCTATATCCCTTTACAGTTTCACTGTAACCTACTAAAATTTTCTTCTCGGCCTTCCTGTCCCATTTCAAACGCTTCTCTTTAGGAACATGTACCATCACTGGACTGCCAAAAATTCTAAGATGGTTAACGTTTGGTTTTCTCTTAAACCACATTTCAAAAGGTGTTTTATTGTCTGGTAAACCAGTTGCTGGCGATCTATTTCGTAAATATATAGCAGTATTAATAGCCTCTGCCCACAACTCCTTTTTTAAGTCTGCCTCGAATAATAAACACTTTGCTCGTTCTACAATTGTTCGATTGAGCCTTTCAGAAACTCCATTTTGTTCTGGGGTATATGAGTTTGTCTGTTGGTGAATTATGCCATTCATTTTAAGGTAAGTAATCATTTCATTGTTCACAAACTCACCACCGTTATCGGACCTCAAAATTTTTATCTTTCTTTCTTGTTGATTTTCGACAAGATTCTTGAATACCTTAAAACATTCTGTTACTTGATCTTTGGACTCTAAAAAATAAATAAACCCATACTTAGAGTAGTCGTCTTCTAAATTTAAAAAATATCGTGAGCCTCCTATGGATTTAGTTTCCATTGGGCCGCATAAATCACAGTGTATCAAATCTAATACATTTTTTGCTCGCTTAGCCTTTTTTGGAAAAGGTAATCTATGTTGTTTTCCTTCGCAACATGTTGTGCAGTTATACTTTCCAATGTCTATTTTTTTAGTGCATACTAACCCGTTTACAGCACCATTTCTCATCTTCGTTAGGTCAGCACTGTTTAAATGACCAAGTCTCTTATGCCACGTTTCTGCTGTCACTTCTCTGCTGCTTGTTAAAAAACATTTTTCTGACCAAATGTTTAACTTGTAGACACCATTAACTAAATCAGCTACTGCTACTAACTCAGCGTGCTTGTTGTAAATTTTGCAACACTGTAAATCAAAAACTACCTTATTACCATTTTTGATTAATTGACTTACCGAAAGTAAGTTGGTCGTAAGATCTGGCACACAGAGAGCTTTCTGGACAACTATGTCATGTGTCTCACTATTGACAACTGTGGTAATTTTGACATCGCCACAATAGACTACCGGAATTGCTGTGTTATTGGCCACCAATATCTCTTTTGTTTGACAAGGACCTTTTTCTCTTACTAGCTGAGTATCTGACACCATATGCATAGTTGCACCACTGTCAATATACCAATCTGTTTTCTTGTACGCCCCACTTAAGAACACCACACTGAAAGCATTTCCAGTTTTCGTTTCTTTGTTGTTGTCTTTCTTAATCCTTGGTTTTGGACATCGCGTTTGATAATGCCCATAATCTTTACAGTTAAAACATTGTATGTTTTTCAGCTTGTCCTTACTGTCATTGGTTGAACTGCCCGTCTTGTTGGTTGACCTGCCCTTCTTGTGAGATGGCTTACTATTATTTGCATAAAATGCACTGCTTGCCTTATTGACGTCACTTCCTTCCATATCTAGAAGTTTGGTTTTGATGGAATCAGTCGTGATGGCTATGCCAGAGTGTTCGATTGCCATAATCATTGGCATAAATCGCTCAGGCAATCCTGCGAGCATCAACGAACCCACCCATTCGTCATCTATATTGAAACCTGTGCCTTGTAATCGCTGGCTAGTTTCTACAATCTGGTTAATATAAGTACCCATTGACTCACATGATTCTAACCTTGTAGAAATTAACGTTCTCAGCAAGCTTATTCTTCTTGTAAACCCACTGTCATCGAACATAGCCTTCAGCCTAGTCCACAAATCTCTGGCTGTCTCTGCAGACTTAATATGGACATATAAACTAGGATCAATCATTAAGATTAACTTGGCTTTAGCTTTCTCATCTTCAAGCTTCGCTGCAGCTTCAGCTTGGGTTGGATCTGTTGTCGTACTCGATGTAGCACTTGTCCCTGCGCTTGTACTCGCCTTAATGCAATGCTGCAAACCTTCTAGGATTAAGAAATTCTGCGCTCCAAATGCCCACTCATCATAATTGTCCCGGCCTTTTAATTTAGGCACACCTATCTGGTAATTCGCCATTTTTGTATACTTGCACGCCTGTGTAATCTTCCTTTTAATTACTTTAAACTACGTTGTCTGGGCCCATAACCTATTGAAACTCAGGCATGGTTCGGGTAATAAAAAGTTCTGAAGATTATGTCACAAAAACTATATTATCTGAATACAAAATAATGAAAACTAACGAGACAAATAAAATACGAGAGTAACGACCATTATCAACTTGACATTCTATTATTGTCCTTTTTTTTTTGACATATATGACATCAGCGTTAATTGTTATGCATCAAGTTGACAGATGGCGCTAATTACACTATAAGTTATAATATTGATTTTGAACTAATTCTAACAAAACCATCACCTGCAAGTACCAACAGCTTTCGTTTTCCCTGTGAACTACATCCGAACTTGTTCATCGTCATCTTTGTAATGATTGGTATCTGTTAGTTTTTATGATAATATGATGAAATAAAAAAGAAAATCTGTTTTTCGTCTTTAATCAAAAATCTATTGCTTCTTTCAATTCATTGATGATGGAAACAATCTCATTGTCGTGGGAAGTGTTTCAGCATTTTTTGATGCTAACAATAATCGCAAACGTTCACACAATTAATTCGGATCATTCCAATAAATGTAATGCACAGGTTTGGTATTGTAAATCATCATCATAGAATCTCTGCAACGTTTTAAACTGGATCCTGTGGTTCCACGTCGTTGTCGCTGAAACAGAGGCTTAATGATTTCCCTATATTTGTATCTTGTGCTGCTTCTTAATTTTCCACTAACATTCTTATGAACATCCGATAAATCTAAGATTTGTTTATATCCATTCAAGTCTTCAGCATTATAATTTTCAGGTTCATCGTAGAATGATAATTAATATAGGCCGGGGGTTCCTCTCCATTTTTTTCCAGCAATTTTTATGTAACCAGTTCGATGATCAAAATCAATTTCTTTGTTTCCAAGCCTCCATTTTGAATCAAACTTGTCAATTTTTTCATTATCTGACCAATATTCTGCCAAGTATTTATGACTCATTTCGAGGTATTGCTCAATATATTCTCTGACTACTGTAGGATCTATTGTTTCTTCTGCAAAAGTCGGTTCTTCATCATCACCATCATCATCATCGAATGTATTGTTATTATCGTTGCTTTCAAAGCCGCTGATACTAGCAACATTTTCAATTTTCTGAAATTGTGTTGGTGCTTCTTGTTCCTTTTTCAGCGGTAGTAGTGGTGGTGGTTCATTCTTAATAACATTAGATGTTGAAGATTTATTCATAAATAATTTTTTCAGAGGTTCGGATATAGGTTTGAAATTTTTTTGCAATGCTTCATCATGCTCCGACTTACCTAACTCTAAAGCTAAATATTTCTTTCTTATGGTCTTTGAAATTTCATTGATTTTCGTTTTGGGAACAACATCGACCTCTTTTCTGAACGGTTTCATGTTGATAAATACCCATCATTGTCTAAGATTCATGGTTTTATAAACTTATCGAAACCTTGACGATATCGACCTGCATTTAGATCAAAATCCTTCACAATAACCATCGTTCCATATTTTTCGCTCCAACATCCAGCACACATTTGCTTGAACTCACTGAATGAGATGTCTGGTGAAACATGTTCATCATATGCATAGTTCAAATTTATTTCATCTTGCTTGAACAACACAATCACATTGCAATTATCACGCAACATTTGTTTCGGTACCTTACTGTACGTTTGTCCAATGTATATGGCATCAATACCTCGATGTCGACACATGGAATATTCTTGAATTTTCTGCTGTGAATCGCAAGCTATATCATCAAAAATAAATATGGAATTTGGCTTTGCTTCGTTGGGGCTTATGATTTCCTCGTTGTCTTTGAAGGGAAAATAGGTGATGACTTTTCTCAGCACATCTTCGAACAATTGATACTTTGATTGGTACAACGACTTTGAATATACGTACACGTTCTTGAATTTAGCTCCATTGGGATGAAACAACAATGATAATGCTGCATTTGTTTTTTCACATCCACTCGGTCCACATGTGATTGCTCGAAATGAATGTGGTAATAAAGTTCCATGTTTACTGCATTCTACTACCCCACCATCATTCAAATAGTCCAAGTTTTCGATTGGTAAGGTTCTTTTCTGTTGAATGACTCTCATGATGTGAACCAATTCATCAAGTGTTTTATGTTTTTATAAATGCAGATGTCTTTCAATATTAACATCATTGTCAATGTTGATCTATCACGGTAAAGGTGTGCTTAATACGCTCATCAACAAGCTGCCATTTGAACTTCATCTGCCAGGCTATTCGTACCAGGACCAGGTACCATATTTTCGTGGAGTTTTCATTCGAGACACTCTTCCTACTACGCGTCCTCGACATCGTGAATGTGCTGTAGTGCATTTGGATTCCTCCATCAATCCAGGTACACATTGGGTAGTATATACAAAAGTTGGCAACACCGCACACTACTTTGATAGTAATGGGAATTTGAAACTACCTAGAGAATTAGCTGAATATTTTGGCAGTAACGTCAAGATCATTTATAATTATGATGTATATCAGAAATATAATCAAGTAAACTGTGGACATTTATGTTTAGATTTTTTGTAGAAATAAATGTTTTAACTTGAGACTATTTAATACTATCCACCATACTTTCCCCCATCAGTCATGTCCATCATACTGACGTTGAAGAGTCGTTCTCCAACGCTCTCTATAGATTTCTCACCTCCACTTCAGTTGGACCCACTTACTGAATATGGGTTAGCATTACTAAGTTTTCATTCGTACAACAGTATACCCAACATTGATGAGGGAACAAAGTCTTATTATTTGGAAAACGGTAACAAAGAGAAGAAAAAAAGTATCAACATTCCAACTGGAGCATATGAAATTGAAGATATTGAAAACAAAGACTTGTTACACCTAGACCGCTCGTACCCGTACAACCGAGATAGTCGAGGCTGCCGTCAAGATAGTTAGTTCTGGAGGCTGTATGTTAACACGGCAATATTACTAATTTTATAATAATAATATTTTTTTATCGTACGGAAAGAAAAAAGCACATAGACTTTTATCAAGACTTTAATAACTTTTGAAAAGTATCATCTCATTATAAAAGCTACGAACCCGTACGTGAAAATGGTTTGCGTAGTTGTTCCTGGATCCTGATAATTAAGAAAACATTTAATAATTATCTTCAGTAACTCGATTATGTAGTTGTTGAGGGATCCTGCTCATAAATTTATTCAAATTTAAGGTTTCAAACAAATTCTTTCCTTATAGTCCTCGAAGGCACTCTGCTGTTGCAATTTTCGATATAGAAGGCTTTCAATTTACTCTGTGCATAAACTCGAAACACTTTTTCTGCTATCCGACAAATCTTAACGACGTCGACGGATGCTGTAAGGTAAGTAATCCTCCACGGTTTTTCCTGTTCTGAAGAGAAGAAGTTCCACTTACAAAAAATAAAGTATATGCAAAAATAGCACACTTTGAAGATTTTGCAACTTTCCTTGCAACAAACCCAGAAATGTACTCTACTAAATCTGTAAGGAAACCACTTAACGACTCAAACTGTGGTAAACGATCGGCATCTTCTTCATTATCTTCTGTGCGTGTAAGTATGTCATCCACACTTTCTTTTGTTGTGCTAGTGCTTATTTTCAATATAGATTTCTCGTCGATTTCAGTGTAGTTGGCCAATGAAGAGCAGGTTATTACTTCACTGTGAATCAGTAATCTTTTAAATGCTACTTGAAATTGGGTGGCAGTAACTAAAACCATTTTGATTTATATATTTAGATTTTAAAAAGTACTTCATTACCTTCGTTTTTATAAGATCATCAAATATACTCTGAACATTTAAGATTGACAAAATTAGAGCCTTAAAACCTGTTTTTCTACGACTCTCTAATATGTTCGTTCCATCCACAGTGTTCAGATTACGCGAATTCAAAGCATCAAATGCGTCAATAATAAGTTGACTAAATTTCGCTGTGCCTTCAATCTCCCGAATTAATTTAAGGTCGTAACTACAAAACCTTGGAGCATCAGCTGTACTTCTGCTGAAAACTTGCAGAGCTAATCTGACTCTCATCATTTCCATTGTAAAATGGGGGATAATTTGTTCGCAGCATGTAAACCCTCACTATCTTGCAAAAACATATTTTTTTAAATAACGCCAATAATTTCGTTTCCGTCAGTATCTATCAATTTTTCCCAATCTGCAAGAGTATTTTTTATGACGGGCACTGAATACTGAATCTGTCGTCTGGTTATTATCTTATATTTTTACATCTTTATATTTTTATATTTTTGTTTTATATTATATAAATTTATTTAATTTTAATTTAATTTTTAGTTTTGACTTTGTTTTGTTTTTGTATTGTTTGATTTTGATATTTTTATTTTGCTTTGTCTACAAAATTTATATTTTTTCGACAATAAAGCATTTCTCTCTCTCTCTCTCTCTCGGGTTTATGCCATACAGCGCGTGGTGGATTGCCTAACATCTTGACGGCAGACAACTTCATACTAAGCGCGGTCTAGGTGTAGCAAGTCTGATTGAAAAGCTTCTTCGAAAAACCATTACACCACCAAGATATTTTCTATCTCCAACCTAATAATAATACTTTGAAAAGTGAAATATTTTCCAAATATCATGCAATCGATTTCACGCAGAAAAATAGTTTGTCAAACATTTTGGGTTTCTCACCCAAGATTTTGGAAAATAATGTTTATCATGTTTCGGATCAACCTGTGAATATTATAAAAGTGCGAACACATGTGGATAGCAACATTACGTGGGGGGCCTTCTACAACGATAGACCGTCTCACACAGTCTACGAATTTGCCATAGACGCTGATCCAAGTTTTGCTATCGACGAAACGCCGAATCATTTAATATACCTGCCTATTACTCAAACAAACGAAATCCATAATATTACGCTACAAGTGCTCTATCAAATCTTTTAACTTGTCAGTTTCCGAAACGAAGAAATCATAATTCGATTGGAGCTAAAGAAACAAAGAAAATGGTCCTAAGCATTTATAAAAGCTGTTCATCCGTTAACACTGCTCCAGTCATCCAGAAGAACTTCATCAACAACAACGACAACGCTCGTCGCCAACTTAGTGTGCAGAATACTAAATTTCTCAAGTCTATCGGTTATCATGTTAATGTCCCAAGTATTCAACATCTTTCGAAAGCCCACCATGGACGAATCTATACAAAAAATGGAATGTAGAACGTACATCAAGTCTTTTCGCAACAATGACGTCATTGAAATCCAAATCAATCAGTCTGATGCTTTCGATGCTCTGTACGAAAGTATCCTACATATTAGCGGTAACATCAACAGAACTAAAGGAAATGGACGAGTCACTTTTGTCAATAATGCTGGTGCATATATGTTTCAATCCATCAGTTATGATCAAAATGGTAAAGAATTGGAATTTATACGTGACGTTGGCAATGTTGGCACCATCAAAGGATATTTGTGGCACATCAACGAAGATTCCAAACACTTGACTATAGCTGATTGGACCTATCCCAATAAAGTCGATGTCCTCAATAAACTACTTTGACATTTAGAATGTTTATTCCAATGAAGCATTTGTTGAACATTTTCAACGACTATGAGTATGTTTCCTATGGCAAATATTCCATACGATTGGTGCGAGCTGGAAACGATAATAATTGCTTCAAAATCACCGAACCGGCTAGTGAAGCTGTAACCACAGAAGTACAATTGGAAATTGAAAATGTAGAACTCAAAGTGAAAAGATCGTATCCAAACTATGAAATTAAATTGCAACTTTTGAAAGCAATCAAAGCCGATACACCAATCCTGATTCCTTTCAGAAAATGGGAACTACATAAGTTGCCTGCTCTCACAACTGGAGCCACCAATGAAATATGGGCAGTGAAAACTTCTTCGTTTCTCGAAAGCCCACGATACGTCATCGTGTGCTTTCAAAAAAATCATGATCACAGTAAAGTTAACAACGATCCTACACACTTTGATCATGTAAATGTAACAAATATTACATTAACTCTCAACGGAGAAAGTTATCCGAAGGAAAAGATGCACTTGACCTTCGACAAAGGTGACTTTCCTCAAGCCTACTTCAATTATACGCAATTCGGATATAGTTACAAGAATTCCTCTCAACATACTCCGCTCCTGGGATATGCTGAATTTGCTACAAATCCTCTGTTTGTTACCGATTGCTCCAGACGAGACGAAAGTATTAAAAGTTCCACAGTAGATGTCAAACTGGAAATTGAAGCATCTCAAGGCTTCCCCGCCAACGTCCGAGCTTTTTGTATTAAAGTCCATGATAACATCATCGAACATTTACGTCTCTGTGAAATTATTAAAAAGTGGAATTGAGTTGTTTGAATCATCAGTATGAGTTTGGTTGACATCATAAGAGTAACGTTCGTAGACATCCGAGGCTTCAATGTTGAGCAACAATTCCAACCCAAAGAGATTAGCATAAGAATTGGAGAGCAATGTAGTCATTTTTTCCTGCTGCCACGCAATCCGTTCTCTGCTCTTAGCAAAAAAGATAGACGTGGAGTTTGTTCTTTAGAAAAAAATCATGGACTTAGATATTCATCGGGCTTCACTGAGTTCACCTTACTGGATGATATTCTCAAAGAAAATTTGGGTGATGTTAATACAATTTATATGAGAGGTCATTAGAAGAAGAACTTTTTGACAGAAAAAGTACAACATGCTAGAATTGTTAATTTGGAGGATTTGAAAAATTCATGGTGGGGTATTCCAACTTTCAACAACAGCGATACAACATCCTGTATGAATCACCTTCGGACCGCTTCATCAAACAGATGCAGCCTTCGAAACGTTGATGTTTTGTATAGATGGTCTTATACCTATGTAATAAAATGCATGCTTATGTCTGAAATGTTTTTTTTATTTCGCTGTTATTAGAAACTATTTCACATTTTTTCTTTAAATGATTGTAGAAACATTTTTAGAAATTAGTTTTACTGTAGCTGTTATAAGAAATAGGATGTGTGGACGTGTTTGGCTCCCACGACGCGACTGAGCTGCTGGAAGAGATCCGCTTCGAACTGGGCTCCTTGGTCAGAGGTAATGGTGAGCGGTGTTCCGAAGAAGAAAATCGAGCCATCGAACAAGGTACGAGTGATTGTGGGGGCCTTAGTGTCTGCTACCGGGATCGCCTGTGGCCATCGTGTGTTGCGATTAATGATAGTAAGGCAATTTTCAAAACCCTGTGATTCTGGCAGCTTGATCAAGTCCACGTGAATATGGTCAAAGTGGCCGTCAGGGGAAAGGAAATTACCTAGCTCGCATAGACCTTGAAAATTAAGAATACAAATATATATTTTTACAAGATTGAATCAAGATTGCCTAGAAAATTTATTTGGGACCATTAGGCAAAAAAATGGAAATTGTAGGAATCCCACCCCAATCCAAGTTCAAAGATCATTTAAAAAACTATTATGCAAAATTATTTCACTCAGGCACAGAAAATTGTGAAGCAGATCCAGAGACAATGATATTTAAACTGAATGACGTTCCCATGAAGAGTTCAACTTTAGATACCCCCAAATAGTGAATACTAAACCAGTGACACCGACTACCAAAGAGACGATGTGTTACAAAAAAACTTTATGAGATATGTTTCTAGGCATTTGCCGCGAAAACCCCTCAAAATTCACACCTGTGATGTGTGTACTAAATTCTCGAAAGAAAGGCAGGAGTTAGATGACTCCTCCTTATTTATTTTCTTTCAGGCATACGGGAATAAAGAAAGAAGTGTATTTGGAAATCTAAATAACCCCAATGATGTGGATTTAATCACAAAAATTGAATATTTTTTTCAAAATAATTTTGAAAGATTGGCTCTCCAGCCAAAACTTTGTCTGAATTTATTTCAAATTGTAAATAAACTTTTATAAATTCTCAGTTATGAATTATACTATAGTTTCTATCATGAAATACAGTTAAGATTTAAATTATTTCATTTTATAATATAAAACTCCATTTGGAATATTCCAAAGGCACATGCTTTATCTCTGAATACGCTCCTGTCGTAAACATTTCCTATGAGATGACATTTTATCGAAGCCGACCCTCGGCTTTACACCGGAATGGCGCAGTCGAGGTCAAATTTTGTGCTTTCGGAAGAACAAAGATGCCGTCGAGAGTTTCCCTGCTGTCTTTTACCTATCCTGTGCCCATAGAGTAATAATCAAAGACATTCAGAAGTAATTGAAAGGTGTTCGTTGAAATAGTTATTACTGATTATTCAGAAACACCTGCAGATTAAATTATGTACCAAATTTATATTTTACAACACAACACAAGAGGATCATCAGTCGATATCGATCGATTGAGTTAAGCGCGGCAACACAGGAAAATATAATTTAGGCGTCCGTATTAATTCTCCAGCTTTCGTCGCTAGTAGGAATATTGTTGTTCGTTGTTCCATTCTTAATTTGATTGTTGCTACTACGTTTTACGAATTTATACGCTTCTCCACACATACACTGTTGCCAAAATTTCCTATAGGAAAATTTTGTCTCTCTCTTACACATGGAAAATACCAAGACAATTCTCTAACAATAACAGATCGCCTTTGGATACATGTTATGAATGAAATGCTTCGTCTAAGTGTTCAGATGTCTATGCTAGCTCGGCTCGGTTGTGGCGGTGTACCTTCGAGAACAGGCAGGGACACACTGCTTTGCCCAGCGAAGCACGTCTTTCCGAAGACTTGGCCAAAAGAATTTCAGCGCTACCCGCTTGGCGGTGGCTCTACCACTCGGGTGTTTAAGCTAGTGGACTGTCTCCAAGGCCTGGCGACGGAGCGCGACAGGTAAATATGGTCTGGTGGTCCGATTGAAATCCGCATATACCAGTGAGTATCCGTCGATGTCGAGGCGCTATAGCTTAAGTGAGGAGATGTGGCAACTGCTCGTTGGTGGCTTGTGCGGCGCTGATCGTCCTGGAGTCTAGGGCAACGGGCATGGAGATAGTCTCGACGCGAGAGAGGGCGTCGGCGACGGTGTTGTTGGTGCCAGGCGTGAAGACTAGACGAGTATCGAATTGGGCTATGAAATCCAGCTGTCTACATTGACGAGGTAAGGCTTTGTCAGAACGTTGAGCCAAAGTGAAGGTTCGTGGTCTATGGTCCGTATGAGTTGTAAATTGCCTGCCCTCGAGAATTCGTTGGAAATGTTTGATGGCTGCGAACACGGCGAGCAACTCTGTCATACAAAGAGTACCTCTGTTCCATGTCTGACAGCTTCTTCGAGAAGAAACCGAGTGGAACCCAAGTACCGTCACTGCGCTGCTGGTCCAAGGCTGCTCCGATGGCTGCGTTGGAGGCATCAGAACCTAGGGCGAGAGGCTCAGATGGCGAAAGGAAAGCTGTCCTGGCGGCAGTGGCGATGCTGTCTTTTGAGCATTGAAAAGCTTCTTCGGCCTCGGAGGTCCAGCTGAGCTTAGCTTTCTTCGTGACCGAGCCCTTGAGTAGCTCTATGAGTGGAGCCTGGAGAGTGGTGGCATGCGGGATGCATCGGCGATAAAAGTTGATCATACCGATGAATCGACGCAGCTGTGTGGAGTCCTGGGGCTTTGGGAACTCTTATATGGCCTGAGTTTTAGGGGCAGGTGGGCGGATTCCAGCCTTGGACACTTGGTAGCCAGCGAAGATCATCTCTTGTTGGCCCAGGTGGCACTTGTCCCAATTGACGCGAAGTTTGGCCTCTTGTAGGGTAGAAAGAAGGAGGTTAAGGTGCTGTAGATGCTCATCGTGGTTGCTTGAGTAGACGAGAAGATCATCTTGATAGCACCTGACGAAATAAAGCTTGCGGAGGAGATGGTTCATTGTAAGCTGCAAGGTCTGTGCTGCATTACGAATTTGGTAAAACGCCCGGTGTAGGTTTACGATGGAGAAGATCCTCTATGATGGGCAGGGGATGACGATCAGGCCTGGTGCAAGTGTTGAGCTGGCGATAATCCCCAGTGGCTCGCCTGCCACCTCCTGGCTTGGGCACCTCGCTCGAGGACGCTGTCGAACTCCTGTTCGGCTGCTACAAGGCGCTCGCCTGCCAGACGTCATGGCCGGGCGAAAACTGGTGGACCCTCAGTGATGATGTGGTGATGTACGGGCAGGTCAGGCAGTGAGGCCATTTCACAAGGTGGCGTAGTAGCTGTCTGGAACCCGGTGACCAGCTTCCTATATGTCTCACCGAGGGTGCCCTCTGGGATCCTGCAAGACATAGAGATGCTTACAGTGTGGACGCCTGGTGCCGGACCAAGGGAGCAGACAGTTGAAAGGCTGGTGTTGCCATCCAACAGGCGGCAGCCACGGAGGTCGATGAGCAGACCATGGTGGCTTAGAGCATCGGCTCCCAGAATAGCGGTGTTGACATCAGCGATGACAAATGGCCATTTGAAGGGAAGTCCTCAGACCTAGGTCCAAAGTCAGATGCTGGATGCCATAGGTGGCAATGGGAGTGGCATTGGCAGCTTGAAGGACGAGGTCCTGTTTCTGCAGCGACCGAGCAACAATCCTTTTTGGCAGGATGGATAGGACAGAGCGTGAGTCCACCAAAAACGGGTGTTGGTAGCACGGTCTCGCACATAGAGTCGGTGTTCCGACGTCGTGCCGGAGGTGGTTGCCACGTACAGCGCCGGCAGCTCTAGTTTCCCGACGTGGATGTGGCAGCGATTTGGGTGGTGAAACTGCACGGCTTTTTGCAGCGAACGGCAAGGGCACCATGTTTGGCATGGTACCAGCAATGACCTGTGCGAAGGTTGGCACCAGGTGTTGTTGATCGCTCTCGTGGTGGCTGACTGTTCCGAAGGGCTGAACGTCCCCTTGGTGGTACCCCTCGGTATGGAGTTGTAGGAGGTCTCGGGTGAGGGATGTCAACTGAGCGATACCAAGACGCATCGCCGAAAGCTCCTGTGCTGCCTGGTCGCTCGGCTGTGGCAGTGTGGAGTGGCTGGATGTGTGCGATATTGCGGTCGACAGTCAGGAAGTAGCCATGATAGAAGGACCCATGTCATGAGCCTCATTAGCTATGGCGGCAAGCTGCTCCAAGGTCTGGTCCTTGATAAGGAGGAGCATGCGACGTATTTGTGGCGGCAATAAATCGAGCCACTTAACACGGAGTAGGTCGTCTCCAACTCGCGAGCCTGCAAGGGTGCGCATGTGGTGCAGCAGCTGGGAAGGCCTCTTGTCGCCAAGATCAACGCCAGTGAGTAGCTTGTGCAACTGGGTGTCTGGTGAGTCTGAGAGGCGGGAGAGAAGGGCTGCCTTAATTGTCGCAAACTTTCCCGTATCTGGCGGGAATCGAATGATGTTCGACACGTCGGAGATGGTGCCGTGGTTCAGAGTGGCTACAACCAGGTGGTAGCGAGATGCATCACTTGTCACATGGTGAACCTGGAATTGCGATTCTATTTGATAGAACCAGAACTCGGGGCTGGCTCGCCAAAAGGTTGGCAACTTGCAATGGCTGACTGCATTGATGCCTTGTGGAGGCGGTGGTACCTGATGTTGTTGGGCTTGCTGTAGTTCAGAGTTCAGCTGCCGAGCGTGTCTGCTCGGTCTCAGCGTTGATGTCGGGGTTGACCATTGATGAAGCGCGAAAAGGTACAGCAAGGATGGGCGCGCAACTTCTACCAGATGGCTGCACCGGAAACAGCACTACACTGCCGAAGGACACGGGAAAAGAAAATGGCGGACAAAATGCTCCGTTGGCAAGAAAATTGTCGATACATTAGCTTATGAGGTCTTAAAACACTGCTGTGATGCTGTACACATGATGTCCGCACAGAAATGTACCGGTGAAGGCCGCGAACTTGTTCGGAGTCACCACTTTGAAGTTTCGTTCACTTCCATCTCACGATGCTCAGGAAGTGAAGTTCTCCTTTATTAATATTTCGCAGCGTGATTCAGCGTGATAATGAAACAAATAGACGTCGTCAGTTGCACTAAGAATTTATTTACAGTATAAATCTAGAAATTAACAACTAGGATAGATTGGAAACGTGGATGGCTAGAGAGACACGCGTGTGTGTAGCCACTGAGGTGCAGATGGAGAAGAAGGAAGAAGCATCCCTTCGCATCGGCTTTGGTTTTTCGCCGCGGTCATCCCCCTCTCGCACATCCTAGTGGGGGTGGATCGCACGGAACACAGGAGGCCTGGTGAATGGCGATGTGGGATACGTACGAAGATGTCCCGTGGCGTAAGCGACTGCTTGCGCCAGTTGCGTTGCGTTCCGCTTGGCGGCGATGGAAATGCCTCATGTGTTCAAGGCTCCGATGCCGGTCAGCTTTTTTTCTGAAATTATTATTTAATTCAAATGTGGCGCCATTCGGCACAAACAATTGTTTGTATTTTATGGATCACTATGTTCCTTGGATGCCTGTGCACAGATGACATATTCCTTGTATCCCATGCCAGCTATTAGATATCAATTGACAAATTCCAAGATGGCGCAGTCAGCTGTCAAATTTGAATTTCCCGCGCTTCCAAGATGGCGTTCATGACGTCACTTCCGTCCCAAAACCCGCCTGGTATATTTACTTATATACACGTGCAAAATACATTTGTTCAGCCCTAACCCTATGCAAGTTTACAGATTGATTAGCTTTTACTCACTAATAAAGCCGCCGAAGGGATCGAACGTAAAAGGATCCGAGATTTTTCAAACCTTATTATGTTCTGAAGAGGTTGAGACAAACGAAAATAATGAGGAATGGAATCAACTTTTGGACCAATTTATTGAGCGTGGCGAAGATGACTGCGATGTCAAAGGATCGAGACATGATCACGACTACAATGTCCAGAGCCTCAATGAATATGCCCAGTCATATTTCTCAGGTTTCGTCGCGAAGAAGATAGAGAAATGGTCGAATTGCGAAGAATGTGCGTCACTAGTCACAAAGGAGTATGGGGACTCCCCAGAAAACGAAATGATAAACCTAATGACCTAGGGATACTTAAAATATCCATCAGGCACTCTTTTGAAACTTCTTAGTACACTCGAAAATTCAATTTTGCAAACAGTAGGACAAGAACAACTCAACACTTACTTTTTTCAGCATGTAGCACAAAATTTGTCGACAGAAAAAATCCCGTTGGTAGGATGCGCAGAGCACAAAAAAACATTAACTAAAACTGTTATAAATTACTATGTTTTGGTTCGTATGAAAATTCTTTGCAAATCACATAACAACGTTTACAATGTCGCACGACAACAAGAAAAGCAGCTTAAAAAATTGTCAATACTTGTAGGAACAAAAGAAACGATCGAAATTAATCCTACAAATGAAGGAACAACTTTGAAAACAAAAAGACCTGCAGGAAAGCCAACATTAAATGACCTTTCGAAGCCAGTAATTAAGAAAAAACGAAGGCGATTGTTTCAAATCTAGTCGAATCTGTTTTTGATTCAACATATTATTCTTTTGACTATTTTAGTTCAGGATTGACCTCATGTGTAAAATCTTAAATCTTTGAATTCTAGAATTTAATTTTTAACATTTGAGTTTGATGTTGGGTAGGTGTATTGCTAAATCTTATTAGGGTCAATGGCACGTAAAAACCATATGGGTCAAGGTAGTGCCGGTGTTTAAGGTTCTGCCTGAATAACGAAAACAATACATATGTATATATTTCAGTTCATTAAATAATAATTTCATTACAAGCTTTGAGCTAAAAAAAGTAATTTCAATTTCACTAAATCTGACATAATGTCACGAATTTCATTAGGTGACTTATAATGATTTAAATATTGATCACCGGTATCTTGTGTGTCGTTAGGACTGAAGAGAGGTATTATAAGAAACATGCCATACAATTGTTATCGAATAGGCCTTATCAACAAAGAAAAAAACACTCGTCGGCGAGCTGCAAAATGTCTTCTACATTGTTTACTGAATTTAGGGGCTTACACTTCAGCCAATTAAGTGGTTATCGTTTATAAGAAAACTTCGCGTTCATATTTTTATCGCAAATAATTATTAAAAAATGTCTTAAAATCCTCCTCAACTTTTAGAAATGTTGTGAATTCAACGACGCTCATTGCTTACTCGGTAAATTAATGCAATGCAAATTCTGTTGTATAGATTCAAACACACCTGTATAGTTGTTGTCATAGACATCTGTCTATGGTTGTTGTGTAGTTGGATTCATTTATATATCATTTGATTTGCCCCTTTATTCACTTGGTGTTGTCGAATCTATAAAAAATATTCAGATAATAGCAACAGAAAAAAATTATAATATAAATTCCAATTTTTTTTCGCAAAATGAAGCCAGCATTAAAAAGCAATCTTTTGGCCGAGCTAGAAGGAATATTTTTAAATATCTCGAGTAAATATTTATATTTTTCAATTCCGACAAACAACATTCTGTAACTTTAAGTAAATTTAGTGACAATTATCACTTTTAATAACACCAAGCTCACTTCTCCAACATCAGGAAGAAAATGTTTATTTAAAAAAGTAAAATAAATTATATTTGCAAACTGGAAGTTTTTGACATTGTTTTCTCTGTTGCACACGCACACGTAACATTCGTAACAAGCAGACAAGCAGATTTCTTGACACGATGGTCCAACAGTCACGCAATGTGCGCACTCGTATCTTGCGCATTAGTAGTAGGTCTCGATTTCATCGCCCCACCCCCGTTAACGCTATACGGCGTGTCATCACTAGCGAGATACTTCTCCTATGTATAGTCTTCTTGCCCTAAACCAAATCGATGAGCTCGACGCCTTTGTAGTTCAAGGTAGGTAGCCATAAAATATTGAACAGTGAATCGGGTGTATCCCCCGCACACTTTAACTAGCTACCTATTTAAAACCATATCGCAATCGCATTGAGCATGGAACAGATATTATATATAGTCAGTTGATTGATTATCTTGTTATAGGCAGTGACTCTGTATAAATAGCTTTCCTTGAGGAGCAACTATTATAGAACAAATTCAAAATAATAATTGATAATGGTAACAATTCAAGGCTAGCTGTATTGGTGTGAAAGTTTAAAATGGTACACCTAGACCAAGAAGATCCTAGAATTTGACACTTAGAGAAGTAATGTAGGTAGCACGTAATATGGAGAAACAAGATACGTTCAATATAGAGGGTGGAATCGGAAAACGGGAAGGCAGTAGTAGTTTAAAATGGCTAGCCACTGTATAAAACGCGGCCACATTGCACAATAATAGTTGATTCTGCATTATTTTGAAATCTGGATAGTTATTTCAGCCATAATCTGGCCGATCCAGTACGAGACATATTTTCACAGACAGGAATATGTCCGTCTCTTGGTGTTCATTCTGGCGAATATGGCTGTCAGCTGATATTTTTGACGGACTTCGCCAGAACAAAGGATGTATACAATTCACCTCGGTATTTTTGCTTTTTAAGGAGGTATGTATTATGTAAGCGCCTTTTGCATAATAAACGTGCATTAATTTTAATGATTCTTTTTTCATTGGAAAAAAAGTGTTGAAAATGGTGATCGAGGGGGCAAAGTTTTCTGTGAGAGATTTAAAGACAAAGGTAATTTCCATTCCCCTGTAATTTTTTTAAAAGAAGAATCCTGCTTTCTCCTAATCGTTTAACACGGACATCCTTAATGTTTATGATAACATATCCTCGTTTAAACGTAGCTGAAGAGGCTCTTTTTAATCCTTTTACTTTAAATTTCCTCCCATTTTTGGAAACTTTCTCAAACCATTTGTTTTTAATGAAAGAATAATTAAAATCATTGCACTTTTATAATGCAAAAGGTGCGTATATATACATAAAAAATCCCGAAGGCTTGTCCTTGTTCCTGGTTTTTAATGTTTAGGTAAATTTCTTATAAAAGTGTACCTATTGCGATCGTTCACACTTTTGCATTTCGAAAAAATTTCAACGGCATGTTGTTATATGTTTATAAGTTAGTCCATCATCATCCTCTGTTTCAATCGTGAACTGGATATATGGGTCGTAGCTATTGAAGATATATAGGATTTCGTCTATGCCATCTTCTGGTAAGGAGATTATCAAATCATCAACAAATTTGTATTGTATGTAATATGAGTGGAATTCAATACAAGCTGTATGTGATATAGATAAAACTTATTTCATTGAATTACTAACATTCCTATTTGATAATACATATTTCTCATTTGAAAACAAGTTCTATAAGCAGACATTTGGTACACCCATGGGAGCAAAAATATCCCCTATTTTAGCTAACTATGTAATGGACTAGTTACTAGATATAGTAATACCAGTACTCCCATTCGAACAGTTATTTGTGAAGAAATTTGTTGACTATTTGATAATCTCTTTATCAGAAGATGGCATAGACGAAATCCAATATATCTTCAATAGCTACGACCCATATATCAAGTTGACGATTGAAACAGAGGATGGTGATCGTTCGGTGCCAATCCTTGATATGAAATTTATCAGAACAAATAACAACATGATTTTAATAGATTGGTAAAGAAAACCGATGTCATCAGTAAGATATATTAGGTAATTATTTTTCTTACCATAGCCAGAAAACCAAATTACATTTGATTAAACAAATGAAAACCAGGATTTTGAAGATATTGGATGCTGAATTTCATCAAAAAAAAATTGAAAATTCTGTATAATCTTTTTCTAGATAATGCATATCCTTCCCGAGTGATAAAGAAAATCTTGTATAGCACTATGACAAATCAAAATAACGAAGACCTAACAAACACTAGTTTATCTAAATTGAATTCAAATCTTAATGTGAATCAAATTTACGTGTCTTTGCCATATATGCGAGCTTTATCATCCAAACTTTAGAAAATATTCAAACAAAGCTGTGTTCTAGAGAGTCAAAGACAAGTCACCACCGGAATCTCACTCAATTGTTATACAGTGCGTTCATAAAGTATGGAAACGCTTCAATAACTACTAAAATATTATCATATAGAGGGAAAGCTATGACAGGTCGATTTTTGATTTTGATTTTCATATTTTATATGCAAACAGCATCATTTTATCCCCTCCACTTTCCAAGTTATGCCATAATTTTATATTAGAAACGAAAAACTGGAAATTTTCTGTGTTAAAAATATCAAATACATAGGTATCAACATAAAAAAAATATTAAATACAGAGTGCTAAAAATTAGTATATTTTTATTTGCTGCTTTCAATTTTATACAAATTATGCATAAAAACAAGTATGCGTTTGAATCGGAGTCCATAGCAACAATTAATAAGTTCTTAGTTACCACTGCTTATTAGTATTATTGTTATTATTGAAAATTGAAAGCAGCAAATGAAAATATGATAAAAAGAACGAGGTTTGTCGTCTACATATTGCGTTTGCATGCGTTTTTCCACTATACTGCTCAATCAGATTGATTACCAAACAAAGTCTCCCAGACATATATCATGATTTCGAGGTTGTTGCCTCTCATCAGTATGTCGCAGGGCGAAGAGCCATATTTGATAATCAATCCTAATTTGGAACTCATACTTGTATCAATCGTCAGTATAGAACTGTCGGTGGAGACAAGTATGAGCGATATATTAAGCATGTATAATGGTGGATAAGAACAATCGGCAATCGTCTCCACCGACAGTTCTATACTGAAGATTGATACAAGTATGAGTTCCAAATAAGGATTGATTATCAAATATGGCTCTTCGCCCTGCGACATACTGAGGAGAGGCAACAACCTCATATCATAATATATGTCTGGGAGACTGATGCTTTGTTTGGTAATCAATCTGATTGAGCAGTATAGTGGAAAAACGCATACAAACGCAATATGTAGACGACAAACCTTGTTCTTATTGCGGCACCATACGAAGTGTAGGTTCAATTTACCAGCTAGGCATGAAATTATTATTCATATTCTAATATGGTCATCTGGTACGGATAGCTCCTCATTATTTAATTAATTATTCACCTTTGCCGATTGTTCTTATCCACCATTATACATGCTTAATATATCGCTCATACTTGTCTCCACCGACAGTTCTATACTGAAGATTGATACAAGTATGAGTTCCAAATTAGGATTGATTATCAAATATGGCTCTTCGCCCTGCGACATACTGATGAGAGGCAACAACCTCATATCATAATATATGTCTGGGAGACTGATGCTTTGTTTGGTAATCAATCTGATTGAGCAGTATAGTGGAAAAACGCATACAAACGCAATATGTAGACGACAAACCTTGTTCTTATTGCGGCACCCTACGAAGTGTAGGTTCAATTCACCAGCTAGGCATGAAATTATTATTCATATATATAGTATATAGTAGGTGGAAGTACGGCAGTAAGTGTTAAATAACAAAGTGTTAAAAGAAAATGGGAATTCTGCCGAAGTTATATGGGGCTTAGATAAGAAAACTCTTTTTGCTGTCCAAGCTTTCGGAACTATTTATTTCCATTCTCAAGGCTATAAAAATATAAATGAAAAAATATTAGTTTGGAGTGATTTCACAAACTGAATTTGAAACTTACTCTGCAAGTGAGGATTATAATTTAAAACGGTACAGACTGTACACAGTTGAAGAATTCCTCATAGTGGTATTAAAAGATAATACAATACACAATTAAAATTACACATTAAAACAGTAGTTAAGACAACATTTAAAAGGTGGAGATACAATTACATGTTTCTTGATACTGTCACATTTCTAGAACAACTAATTCTCTGAAAGGGGTTGAAGGAAAAGAAAGGAATGTACAGGAAAATATTTAAACAGTTTCTTTCAAATTTTTCGAAAACTGGGTGGGAGATCAAGATTCCACAAAACATAGAAGTGGTACACTGGGCATATAACGATTGATACCATAGAAGACGCAGAACTCAAAACATAAAAGTGTATTCGTATCAAAATGTACGCAAGATTCAAAACAATCCTAACCTATGTACGATTATTTACATTATTGGCGCAAAATTTTGAAATCAAGTAGGAGTAAACAGAGCTGAGTCCACGTAAATCGGTACAAGTGTTCATAGCCCTCGGATCTTTCGTAATTTCTATCATTTCGTGTATTTTTCTTTTGATTAAATTGGACTCATTGGCTAGAATGTGCACACCTTCAAAATTAGGAGTATGCCGTTTCTCATGGGCATGTCTCGCTAAGGTACATTTATTGGTTTGACCATTTCTGTAATCACTTTTGTGGGAAGTTATTCTGTTTTTAAGTAGCCTCTGTGTTTCACCTATATACACAAGATCACAATCATGACAAGGAATAACATATACAACATTCCGTCTTTTCTCCGTAGGTATTCTATCTTTTATATTAGAAAAGTGTTTACCTAATAGATTCACATTTCTTTTAGCCACTATACAGTTGTGAATGACATCCTTGATGATATTAGTTAGTTTTGGAGTGAGGTCTTTGATCCAAGGAGTGGAAAAATAACATATTTGTCCTTGTTGTCTTTGTGACGGGTGATTTGTCGAGGAATCTGGGCGATTGTCTATGGATGGACTACTGTACAGCAGTTTACGTAACAGTTTATTTGGGTAAGAATTATTCAGTAATATTTGATATAATTTGTCTATGTTTTCCTTTACTAAAGTTGGATGACATATTTGCTTAATCCTATAGTTCATTCCTAGAACTAAATTAACCTTCATTCTTTCATCATGGTAAGAAAGATAATTCAAATAGCGACCGCTATTAGTAGGTTTCTGATACCAATCAAGTATGATGGTTTGATTTCGAGTACGAATACTTCTGGTATCTAAAAAGGGAACAGAATTGTTTTGCTCCTTTTCGATTGTAAATTTGAGGTTGACATCAGAAGCATTGAAGATTTGTAGGACTATATCGTCAGAATTAGCTGGAATAGAACAAATTATATCATCAACGTACCTTTTGATGAAGGGAAATTGAAATGGTAATTTTGGCAAACAATCATCCAATAGATCATCCATTACAAAGGCCGAGATTATGGGTGAAATGGTGGAGCCCATTGGAGTACCAAAAACTTGTAAGTAATTCTCTTCTTGAAAAGTAAACACGGTACTATCAAATATGAACTTTAAAGCTAGAAGAAAGGAATCTATATCTAGATTGCAGTGGGAGTGGATCTCATGCCAATGTTTCCTGATACTGGACTCCGCACGTTCATATGAGATGTTGGTGAACAGAGATGAAACATCCAGGCTGATTAAAACATAGTTTGGAGGTAATTGAAAATTGTTAATGAACCTTGCATAGTGGAAAGAATCTTGAATGAAATAGTTGTTATTTCTATTATAGGTGTTGGTTAAAATTTCTGTGATGTATTTGCACAAGCCTGAGTTCAGGGTACCAATTGAGGAAATAATGGGCCTGAGTGATAAGGGTTCTTTGTGGATCTTGGGTAAGGCATAAAATCTCGCAGGACCTGAATCGTAAGTGGTGAATTTCTTTCTAGTTGCTAGATCAATAAAATTATTATTATAAAACTCGAATATGATAGCATTAGCCTTCCCTTGTAAAGTAATAGTTTGATCCCTTGTTAGTTTTTTATAATATTTTGTGTTGTCTAGTAACTGTTTGCAGAGATCAATATATTGTTGTTTGTACATGATGACTGTGACATTACCTTTGTCTGCTTTCAAAACCCATACGTCCCTATGATTTTTCAGATACTCTTTGGATTTGGAAATTATTCCGTCAAATTGGTTACCGTGACTACGAGAAAAATTGATATGATTAGTGATCAAGTTGGTAGTTCTTGATCTAGTGATGTTTCTAATTCTGTCATCTATACTATCAAACATAATCTCAGTATCCGCCAAAACGTTCTGAATCAGCTTATGGTCTAATTTAGGAGGCAAACTGAATTTGTGTCCAAGAGCAAACAGATTGAGCCCGTCAGTGGGAATTGTTTCGTTGGTCAAGTTTTTCACCCAATTAGATTTAGTATTAATGTTGGTTATTTGTGTTGTCTTTAGTTGATTTAATTTATTCATGGTTCTGTTTTTATAATCATGAAATTATTTACAAGTTTTTGGTACACCAATGGGCTCCACCATTTCACCCATAATCTCGGCCTTTGTAATGGATGATCTATTGGATGATTGTTTGCCAAAATTACCATTTCAATTTCCCTTCATCAAAAGGTACGTTGATGATATAATTTGTTCTATTCCAGCTAATTCTGACGATATAGTCCTACAAATCTTCAATGCTTCTGATGTCAACCTCAAATTTACAATCGAAAAGGAGCAAAACAATTCTGTTCCCTTTTTAGATACCAGAAGTATTCGTACTCGAAATCAAACCATCATACTTGATTGGTATCAGAAACCTACTAATAGCGGTCGCTATTTGAATTATCTTTCTTACCATGATGAAAGAATGAAGGTTAATTTAGTTCTAGGAATGAAATATAGGATTAAGCAAATATGTCATCCAACTTTAGTAAAGGAAAACATAGACAAATTATATCAAATATTACTGAATAATTCTTACCCAAATAAACTGTTACGTAAACTGCTGTACAGTAGTCCATCCATAGACAATCGCTCAGATTCCTCGACAAATCACCCGTCACAAAGACAACAGGGACAAATATGTTATTTTTCCACTCCTTGGATCAAAGACCTCACTCCAAAACTAACTAATATCATCAAGGATGTCATTCACAACTGTATAGTGGCTAAAAGAAATGTGAATCTATTAGGTAAACACTTTTCTAATATAAAAGATAGAATACCTACGGAGAAAAGACGGAATGTTGTATATGTTATTCCTTGTCATGATTGTGATCTTGTGTATATAGGTGAAACACAGAGGCTACTTAAAAACAGAATAACTTCCCACAAAAGTGATTACAGAAATGGTCAAACCAATAAATGTACCTTAGCGAGACATGCCCATGAGAAACGGCATACTCCTAATTTTGAAGGTGTGCACATTCTAGCCAATGAGTCCAATTTAATCAAAAGAAAAATACACGAAATGATAGAAATTACGAAAGATCCGAGGGCTATGAACACTTGTACCGATTTACGTGGACTCAGCTCTGTTTACTCCTACTTGATTTCAAAATTTTGCGCCAATAATGTAAATAATCGTACATAGGTTAGGATTGTTTTGAATCTTGCATACATTTTGATATGAATACACTTTTATGTTTTGAGTTCTGCGTCTTCTATGGTATCAATCGTTATATGCCCAGTGTACCACTTCTATGTTTTGTGGAATCTTGATCTCCCACCCAGTTTTCGAAAAATTTGAAAGAAACTGTTTAAATATTTTCCTGTACATTCCTTTCTTTTCCTTCAACCCCTTTCAGAGAATTAGTTGTTCTAGAAATGTGAAAGTATCAAGAAACATGTAATTGTATCTCCACCTTTTAAATGTTGTCTTAACTACTGTTTTAATGTGTAATTTTAATTGTGTATTGTATTATCTTTTAATACCACTATGAGGAATTCTTCAACTGTGTACAGTCTGTGCCGTTTTAAATTATAATCCTCACTTGCAGAGTAAGTTTCAAATTCAGTTTGTGAAATCACTCCAAACTAATATTTTTTAATTTATATTTTTATAGCCTTGAGAATGGAAATAAATAGTTTCGAAAGCTTGGACAGCAAAAAGAGTTTTCTTATTTAAGCCCGATATAACTTCGGCAGAATTGCCATTTTCTTTGAACACTTTGTTATATATATATATATATATATATATATATATATATATATATATATATATATATATATATATATATATATATATAATATATGATTTTGTATTCTTGACTGGTTTTATAATAAATAAAAAGATGTTCTTGGGGATGCAGTCATATATTCAATAAAATTCTTTGATTGAAGCCGAGCTTTCGAGAATGTTTATTCTCTTCTTTAGTGCAAAAATCGTGAATTTAGAATAAATTAGCCAAAAACAGGAAAGATTTCATAGCCATCAAATACAAATGTCATTAATGACATGATTTATTATCAACAATAATGCAGAAACACAAAAAAGAAATTTATTGCTTGAGTTATAAAATATAAATTTATGCTCCTAATTATTTGAAATATCACAATGACTTTGTGACGCCTATGAATTAAAGATTGCATTGCCTTCGGACATACGTGTAGCGCCCTATTATTGTATGGAAGGAGACAAGCTTGACATACTGATGTCATAGCTTAGATCGACAAACGTAGTAGAGAATTTCATGATAATGAGATGCGATGAGACGTATAGCGTTATGTACGTAGCTCGTAAATGATTACACACAATAGCCATGATTCGTGAGACAAACTCTAGCAAGTTAGCTGGCAATAATTTTTGTGACGCTACTTTCGCTGATTCTACTAACTAAAATCAGAGATTTTTTACAAACAACCAATAATTCCGTAATTTTTAAATTAAATCACATAATTAAATAGACATTTGATTACTCCAAAGGTTTCCTTAGCAACGCAGGCTTACTTGTCGCTACATCATTTGAATAATAAACAATAATGTTATGTATAGGGCGACCAGAAATCTAAGAAGGTTGTAAATCACCAAACTCTTGAGCTATCAGCAGGCAGTCTTTGTAAATTTGTACCTGCCCTAGCGATTACATTATGTTTTATAGGTAGGTATAATGGGTAAAGATAATTATGAAGAAAAATCGCTTGAAAAAATAATGGTTTTCGGTTAACGAAAATAGTTTTTAAAAAGTTTTACTACAAGCAAGAAAACAAAGAACGGAATGAATCTTAAATCTAATTAACATATATGTATAATAAACAATTTAAGACGTAATAAGCTGGGAAAAGGTTCATCGGGCGGTCACACAGTGTCAGCACTTTCAGTGTCAGCACATTCAGTGGTTTCCAATTTCCTCGGATCTTGGTGTTGTTTGTCTGTACCATCTTCTTAGAACCAATACCGTTAATCCAGCAATTGCAAGTATTGTAAGAGTTGTTGCTAAGCTCCAGGTCGCTGGTTGAAAATATTCTATTCTAATATCCTTCGGGTTTTGGATTTCTTCTTCTAGAACTTGAATTTTCTTTAGGTTTAGTGTATGTATGGTTATTGGTTGTTCGATACTTGATAAAATCCCGATTTGAATTTCTGGTGGCTGTAGTGGTTTCATTTTGGATGATTCTTGTTTGTTCCAAAATTCCAAATCAATGATTTTGATTCCACAATTATAAGTAATTTGGATTAAACTTGGTTTATCAATGAGGTTGAATTTCTTGACGGTACACTTGTTCTGAAGTTTCAGAGGGCTGCTTGCTGGGATGGCTACTAAATACTCCTCATTTATCAATTCTATTATAGGTTCGAGTACATGGGCATTGACAGTTTGGCAGTTTCGGGCTTCGGCTTCTCTGTTAAGGTTGGCGATGCAGCTTTCATCTTGTTATTTGCTTCCGAAATTAAATATTTTGCGTGACTTAATATACTGGTATGTTTTTCGACACGATACCTAATTATGATGGCGATAGAAATTTTCTTAGTAACTTTTTACATGCTTGTAATTTCCTATTAGAACATTTTGGAAATACTAACTATATTAGAGTACAAAACTATCTAATTAGAGTGATTCAGACTAAGCTAGTAGGTAGGGAAAAAATCCTAGTTGGATCTCGTCCAGAACTTACAAAAGAAATCCATTTAAGACAATATGATCAACTTTCGCTTAGAACTTTTATCCGTGGCTTGCCTACACATCTGCAATTCTTTGTCAGAATTAAAGATCCGAAGTCACTAGAAGAAGCTATCACAATCATTATAGAGGAACAAAATTTCCAGTATTCACAAAATCTGTTCAGATTTCCTACCAACAATCATAAATTTCCAACTCAACCAATACAATATCACCAACCCTTTATGTATAATCAAAGGATTCAGCCAAGCTTTCCACCTCAGCATCGTTTTCAATCTCCACAAATCAATCTCCTATTCAAACCCAACCTGTCCAACAAAAGTTTTTCACAAATAGAGACGTTTTTGGACCCCCTAAAGATGTATTCAAACCTACCGGAAAAACCCCTACCAATAAACCCGAGTCCTAGTTTAAGGCAATCCTCGCATTCTAGAAATTACTTCAAACCTTCTGGTACCCGTAATTTTATTACAGAGGAACTATATCAAATTGATGCGGAAACTGTCGAAAACCCCGAAACAACTTGCGATACACAAAATCCAAATCACCCATTAACATTTGAAGAATATCTAAACAAATTCATCCCTAAAAATCAGAACCCCGATAAAAATCCAAATCATCACGAATATTCTGAAAATTTCCAAGTAGATGCCCAGGAAACACTTCCACAGTAACATCTGAAATGTACACCGAAATAAATAACAGTTTACCTTACATAAAAATCCTGAATCTTCCAATGAAATTATTGATAGACACTGGCTGTTATAACTCAATTTTGAAACCCTCTATCGCTCAAAAATATTTTAGTAATTTCATTTACCATTCACCGACACAAATTAGAACAGGTGTAGGAGAAGAAGAAATGCGGTTTAGAGCTGATATTCCAGCGATGCCCGAATTGAGAAGTAACAAAAACTTTTATCCTCTTCGATTCTCACAATTTCTTTGACAGTATTACTGGATTGAAAGAGCTTCAGAATCTCAAATTTTCAATTGATCTAGTAAATAAACAAATTGTCAACGATATAATCGTTATTCCGATTTATTTCAGAAATACGGAAACTGAGAAATTTAAAATTACAATAAACTCTTTTGAAATTGCTTTCCTTTATGTACCTGTGTCTGAATTTAATGGTGATATTATAGTTCCTGAATGCAAAATTCAGAACTTATCCCTGAAACATTAACAACTGCTAAGAATAGATTCGCAAAAATTGAAATTTTCAACCATACAGATGAAATAAAACAAATATCTTTTGACAAACCTATAGATGTATTTGCCTTCCCAGATTTTGATAAACAGAACTTCGAATTTTACCATTTTGAACATTTTCTTCTCAATCAAAAACTTTCAAAGAACTTAGATATGAAAAATTTAATTAGACACGCTCATTTCAATTGCGAAGAGAGAAAATTACTTGTAGAGCTATGCCGTGAATTTTCCGACATTTTCCATAATGATAACGACAAATTATCATTCACAAACCATGTCAAACATGAAATTAAAACTAGCGATGAGAGAGAGAGAGAGATAATAAATCGTATCGATATCCATTCATCCATAAGGAAGAAATTCAACGACAAATTAATAAAATGCTTGAAGATGGTATTATAAGACCTAGTCAAAGTCCTTGGAGCAGCCTTATTTGGATTGTTCCAAAGAAAATGGATAGCACTGGTAAACAAAAATGGAGATTAGTCGTCGATTACTGGAAGGTCAATGAGAAAACCATTAATAGGCCTTACAGATCGAGCCCTTCTACTAAGCAGCCCTTGTTTCCGAAAGAATACACTTGAAAAAGGCCGTAATACCCTAATAAATAACAGAAACCCAATAAAACTAATCAACAAAATTATAAAACAACGCACTCACAAACTTTACAACTCCGTAACATATAAAAACAGAAAACCAACTCCCGACAGATGTACCACAGTATCATATATCCCGACAGATATACCACAGTATCATATATCCCGACAGATATACCACAGTACCATATATATAACATCTATCAGAAAACATTAGCAATTTTCTCCAAAAACATAACATACAAACCTGTTATAAATCGAACAATTCATTAAAACAACTATTTACCCCTCTGAAAAGCAAAGTCCCGAAAATTAAAAAATCCAGTCTTATTTACAGTATACCCTGCAAAGACTGCAACCAAGAATACAGAATAAACTGTCACAAATACATGAAAAGTTCTAATACAGCCCTAAACAAACATATTACAATTGATAATCATAACCATGATTTTAACAATACTAAAATACTTGCATACGACACCAATGAAGAAAAGAGAAAATTAAAAGAAATGTTTCACATAAAAAAAGTCAGCACGCAATGAACAACAGAACAGATATTAATAATTTAAGCCGGATATACCACACCATAGATAAACCTTTAAAAAGAATAATAATAAAGTAATAATATAACATCTTAAATCAAACAAAAAAAAGTTCTACTAATAACAAATAACATTACTTACTCCTATCAACCCCACACATCCCCCTCCATTGAACAATAAAGACAATACCAACAAATCTCACTGAAAAATTAAATTTTCCCAATAAAAATCACATCCGTTGAAAATATTAAAACATATTAAAAGACATGCCTACACCATTCGACGTCGTATTAAATTATTCTAGCCTAAGCTAAAACGAATATTATATTATATCTTATAACAGAAAATATTATGAAAAGCAAAAACAAACCAAAAACAATTTCATCAAATTATATATTGCCATAAATACTATAATTCAAATCCACCATTGTAAATTCATCTAATCTTTTTGTTGTTTTTTCTTCCATTCGCTATTTTGTTAAGTTTCGTTACATATAAGAAAAAATATTTTTTATTTAAGGAAAAAACACTTTTGTTTTCAGATTTAATTCAATTATATAAATAAATTACTGATGATACCTCTGGCCAGAGGCAAAACGTTTTTTTTGAAGAATTTAGTTTATGTTTTATTTTTTTGGAATCCTCATACCCAATAACCTCCCATAGAATATTGTACAAGATTCGATCGATTATGTTCTTTTCAACTAAAATATTTGTAGATTTTTGGTGCTTTCGGTTATACCGGAAGTCGGCATCTAGATTAGATTATATTAGATTTAAGAGGGGGTTACATTGCACTGCGACCATAAGGTCTATTGTGCCCCCATCTCAGTTGCACTCGCCTATACGCGGTCTACAACTCGCCTTCCAGTTCCAGAGTTCTAATGAACTCCAGTATCTGGGTTGGCTTCAAGGAGGATACTTCCTCACTACTGTAGGTTGCTAGTCCAAAGCACTGTTTGCGTTGGCTAGCAATGGCGAGGCATTCCGTCACCAGGTGATCCGGAGTTTCCTCCTCTTCCCCGCAGAATCTGCACTCATCATCCTCTGCTAGACCTAATCTCATTAGATGCTTCTTGAGGCGACAGTGTCCTGTAAGAAATCCAGTGAGTAGGTGTAGCTTGTGGTTGCTGAGATCCAAATACCTTTTGGATCTTGCAGTATCAAAGTTTTTTAGAAACTTTTTGGAATGATCCAATCCAGGGGTATCCCGCAAGAGTGTTTCTCTTACGGTTTTTTCCTTCTCCAGAAACTCCTTCTTGTAGGTGCTTTTATCTGTGCCACAGAAGGGTTCTGGGCCAGTAAATGGAGTTTGTGCTCCTTTCCTGGCAAGTGTGTTGGCCTCCTCGTTGCCTTTGATTCCCGAGTGGCCGGGAACCCAGACTAAGTAGACCCTGTTGTTCTTGCCTAGCTCATTGAGCTTCCTTCGGCACTCCCATACCATTTTAGAGTCAATGGTATGAGAGTTCAGTGCTTTAATTGCAGCTTGACTATCAGAATGTATTGCAATGTCACATTTCTGATAGTTTCTTTCAAGGTTCACCTCCACGCATCTCTCAATTGCAAGCAATTCTGCTTGGGCAGCGGCCTAGCGCAAGTGAGCATTTGGTGCGATTCCCAAACACTCCAGCGCCTGTCCTCGTTGTGGTTTTAGAACCATCAGTGTACCATTTAATGGTATTATTTTTGAGAGCTTGGGTTGTGAGCCCCCTGTCCCAATCTTCTCTGCTACTTAGCACCGTGCTGAAAGTTCTCTCGATGCTAATTTTCTTTGTCATTACATCACTGGGAAGGTTTGCGGATGGGATGTGTTTGGCAAGTCTTTGTATTCTATCGACGGTTTTCCTCATATTGCTCTGACTTGCCTTGCCATATCGGCATCTACTTTGGTATTTTAAATGGAACACCCTGTATATTTTTAAATATTTGGATTCACCTGTTCTTAAGCTTCATAAATACTTTTACTTTTTTCAATATGATCCAGCCGTTCTGAAATTATTCAATTTTTTGTAGAAAAAATTGCGGTAGCAGACATTTATTCAAATAATCAGAGAACACTAAATTTTTCGAATATCAATTGAGAATTCAAACTATGTTTAACCAACATGTTGGAGTATGTTTTGCGGTCAAAAACGATTGTCTACATAGTAGGGTTACGTAACTATGGCACGTTAAATTTTCGAAATTTTGAAAAACCATAACCTGATTTTCTTAAATGGCACACCCCATATTTTATTGCTTAGTCGTCTTCGGCGTTTAATATTACATCTTTAATACCCCACATGTCCTATACCTGAGATGGATAGTTTAGGAGATAATTAAGTTTTTTTTAAATGCGCACATATCTCGTCGATATTTATTGTACGACCAGCGAAAGATTGCATGAGACGACTTAATCATCGCTGTACTCAAGTTATTTCTTAAACTTACAGGTTTATATCAGAGGATTATATTTGATTAGGAAACGCAATGCCTTAAAATATCGTGACGTTCCATAAACGTGAAAAAACTGACCAGATAAGCCGTTGCTAATATGTGTTTGAAGATTGGTAATAGATATGACAACACCATACCTACTCCCCTACATTCTTTGAGTGCATTCTCTTATTGGTCGTACTATAACTAGTATTCCATGGAAAATAAATGAGCATTCTCAATAAATAATTTTCAAAGTCAAACGACCAAGTAATTAAGCTATTAAGATTTGAAATGGATAACAATAATGCAAACAATGTCTATATAAATCAAGAAATTCTTAATTTATTTTTTATACATGGAAACTGCGACAAAATTCTCAGTAGAACATTTAGAATGTTTAACGAGAGCAGCTATCCACGTTTACCTCCGATGACCAAAGCTAAATTTAGAAGAATTGGAGCATTTTTTGCGTTTTTAAATAATTAATCATAAAAACTATAAAAAAGTTATAATACATTTTCGAAATGGTGGTCCTTTGCATTCAAGCAATGTTAAGTGTAAAGAAACACCCTCGTGTTTCTCTTCGTATTTCTTGAGAAGTGAGCCTGTAGAATGCCGCTTGCAAGCGTGCTTATAATTCTTCCCTCGTGTTCACTGGTGTCTGGTAGCCAGAACGTTGATGCGTCCCAAAGGTGGATGTCCAAAGGTGTCAAATCTGGAGATCTTGCAGGTCAGTTCCAGCTGTCTTCGAACATTGAGGTGAGTTCTTGAGATACTTCTTGGGTGCAATGGGCCGGATCTCTTTCCAGTTGATACCAACAGCTTCTCCTTAAATTCAAAGGCAGATATCTAGAAAATCTTCAACCACAGTACGTAATGAATTCAGACAACGCAGTGCAGTTAACACGCCATTATAAATGACTTAAGAGTACCTGTCATCCATCATAAGACAAAAACCATGAAACTAAACCTAATTTCTCTCTCGGATTCCCAAATCTTCTTCAGCAGCTCAAATTGAGGCATAGGGATTCGCCTCGAAATAGGCCAGGGTATTCAGTTCTAGCTCTTCTCATCAATTAACTTTTTTGGTATATTTAATGCACGATTATTTTTTTCAAAACCCACAAAACTTGCTTCAATTCTTATAAATTTACCTCTAGTCATCGGAGGTAAATTTGCATTAAACACGTTCTACTAAGAATTTTGTCGCACAAAAATAATTTATATAGACATTGTTATCCATTTTAACTCTTAATAGCCTAATTATTTTTTAAATTAATATTATTTTGTATTTTTCAGTGCACCAACTAATAAAGTCGGTCCAGTTTTTTGTAAAAAAATATTTATTAATTACCTACCTATGTCAAATTATCTAAAAATCAGTGATTGTTTTTCAATTTTTATTATTTGATTGGACTTTTTTCTATGGAATAGACGAGTATTGTCCTTTGAACAAAATTGTATGTTCTCAATAGTATAGAACCTCTTTCTTCTCCTTCTCGTCGATTGAAAACTTAATTCAGTATTTGCCGCGAGAGAGGTGGGGGTGGTTCAAAACATCCCGTCTTGCCCCCCTCGCCTACACTCCCTTTTCAAAACCAAAGCTCTTTTTCCCTGCTCATCATTGTGTGTGTAACACACAGTGGAGCCCTAAATGGGGCTCCAATGACAGCAGATCTCTAAATGTGGTCCCAATCCCAGCGAAGCCCTCACCTTCAGTCACCATTTTTAAAAACAGTAGTGAGGGTTGGGTGGCTTCAAGTTTAATGACATCTGTGTTTATTGTACAGTCAAGGTTCCATTTGCACTACAGAATATAGTCAAAGTTACAATTAATTATTTAATTTTTTAATGCCCAAGCATGTATTTTTTTATCACGGATTACATCCGAGAAAAAAGCTCTAATACAAAACAAAACATGTTGGCAACTATTACTCTATATAATTGCAAATAAAATCTTGACAATTTGATAATCTTTAATACCATTAAATTGAAGGTCATCAACGCTTCAATTTTTCAAAATTGCAATAAAACTTGTGGATAAATACAATGGTGCATATAACTTTGAATGCGTTCGAAACTGCAAAACGGTTGTAATAAGAAAAATATTTTCTAATTCCGCACCGACCTGTGGCACAATTTAGTTAACTAACCTGTGGCTTTTTTATTGTGATCTACCTTCGCTTTAGGGCTTTAGGCAACCACCATTTCTCAGTCTTCTAGGTCTTAGCCTCAATAAGGTGTCCCTTGTTTTCGAGGTAAGCAGATCTTATGGGAGTCCCTCTTGATCATATATATATTATTTGGTAGCGCCTCCACCGGAAATCTTCTTAACCGGAGCTCCAGCTTGCGAAGCTAAAACTCAATAGATTGAAGTTTCGCCTAGATTCCCTTATAACTATCACACTCAGGATAATCAATCTTTCAGTCATGTTAGTTCTTCAAGCTCAAGCTCTACTAACAATCCCTGTGTCCAACACACATCTAGCTAAGAAAGCTCTGCAACATTTTTGACAGGATTTGCTGTTAGACGTCTTGCGCTCTGAAGCTAGTTTATAAAGAAGCTTTTAAAAATAACTGTTGGGTTATTTCTGATATTGCAGCTTAAAAAGCGCAAGCGTGTCATACCAAAATCTGTTAAAAATTTTGCAGCGCTTTCTTAGCTAGATGTGTGTTGGACACAGGGATTGTGTGCCACAACACGAATTTTTCGTGACATAACTTGTGTCTGTGTATGAGTGTTACTAACAACGCAATTAACTACTAGACCGATGGAACCTTAATTTGACAAGGATAGTTACTCGTTTTATACCTGGTTTTTATTGCTACATTTAATACTCTGTAGATAGATCTTTGCTTCTATGGGTAAGGACTATTGGTAAGAACTGGGAGTTAACTTTTGGTACAGTCTTATAAGTACTTGAAAATACCTAATCATGTTACTTTTCTGCCTCGAAGGTCTTTTGAAGTCCTCGGTCTTTCTGGGTTGGTAAGCATCGTTAGTAACCGGTTTCATGTAGATCAGTTGACAAGGATATGTTCGGAAGCACGAAAGGCAACGGCTGCGAGCTGTATCCAATATACACGTCATATGAAGGTTTTGGAATTTTACATACGAATGTTAGGGTGAGTCATTAAAATATTATGTGAAGAAGGAAATCGATATTCATAGACTGCTTGTCTACTGTGATAGGCAACAGAAGGGAATCGGCAACATTCCACGTGTTCGTCCTAACTGACGTGGCTTCCATTGGTCGAGTGAGCAACGCATACTTTTGTAAATTAAGCTTCAACATAACATATCAGTTTCCAGATGATCCCATTGTCTGGTTTACCGTTGGATCAAGGTCCAGAAGGTATATTATACAAAGCACAGGTAAGTACGTCTTTATGCAAAGAAGTCTCTGATAATCAACCTACCACTGTCATGGAATATGTGTACAGGGAAACCTAACCTAGCCAAAGGTTATGCCAGACAATGCATATAACGACAGTCAGTAAGCACTTAAATAAGGTACCTACTCAGGATGTCTCAAAAGGCATATCTCCAACATACGGGTTAAGGATGGTTCTCTTTATAAAGGCTATGTTATGGATGATAAAAAGCCGATTCAAATAAGTATTATTGAAATGCCTGCCTATGGTGGCCAAGTGAATGTAGGTCTTAGGCTCTCAAGTACTTTGCATAATATAAATCGGAAACTAACATTTGGGAGCTTTCTTTTTTCTTTGTCTCTAAGCTTAGTTGAATTCGGTCTAATGCTTTTTTTGCTTCACTAAAAATTGCCAAATGCCAAGATTTGTATTAAAAAGGAGGGTTATTTTTAATAAAACCAACACCCAAATAGTATTTTATGTACCTATACTATATTCAACAAAAGAGTATAACAAATCTCTGAAAAAATAAACTATTTACATATAATTGAGGTTTTACAGAACTTTACCCTGATTTGTAAAAGGAACGTTAATATTTATATTTATTATTATATCAGGTAGGTAATGAAATCTGTCAAAAAAATCTGTACAAATGTAGAATAAATATATCAATAGATCACATCTCAAAACAAGGCATATTTGTAATACTGTTAGCAGATAGGTACTGCAGGGGTGTATCGAGATTCATTTATTTATATATGTAATTCGTAATTATGGATCAGCTATGACTTTCTTGGATTCTATCATAACTTTGTTTTGCTACTTCATAAAGAGCTTCAGACATGACTTTCCCCGTTTGTTCGACCATACCAAAGAAAATACTTTCAGGGTCCCGGAGTAACTCGTATGGATGATCAAATTCCTTCAACATTCCAGCATCCATAACCATAACCTGAAAAAATAAAATTTTATAAGAGCATAGAATAGCCTCTAACAGTCACTTACCTTATGAGAGTCCATGACTGTATTTAATCTGTGAGCAATTGTGAGAACAGTGCATTCAGAGAATTTCTTGCGTATGGTATTTTGTATAAGAGCATCCGTTTGTGGATCCACATTGGCTGTTGCTTCATCAAGAACCAGAAGTTTGTTATTTCTCAATATAGCTCTAGCCAGACAAACGAGCTGCCTTTGCCCAACACTAAAATTGGATCCACCTTCAGACATTTTTGAATTTAATCCTGATGTTAGATCACTAACAACATCTTTAAGTTCCACATCTTCCAATGCTCTCCACAAATCCACATCTGTTGAAGAAAAATACAATCAAGAAATATTTGATAATTTATATTGCTGTAAAGATAGGAAAAGGAAGAAAATAATATTATTTACCAGAATATTCATCAAAGGGATCCAAGTTTTTTCTCATTGTTCCAGAAAATAATACAGGTTCCTGTGGTATAATTGAAATTTTCGATCTCAAATCGTGTAATCCAATCAGCCCTATATCAATGCCATCTATCAAGATTTGGCCAGTAGTGTCACTTAGTTGGAAAAGTGCATTGATGAGCGATGATTTTCCAGCACCTGTCCTTCCTACTATTCCAACTTTTTCCTTGGGCATAATGCAGAAATGCAGATGTTTCAATACAAAAGCGTCCCCGGGAAAATATCTCAGACATACATCTTTGAATTCGAGTTTTCCATACTGCGGCCATTTCTCCTTAGGTTTCATTTCAGGCTTTGATTCAAGATCTGCCTCATGCTCAATGGCACTGTATTCCAATACTCGTTCCACAGATGTCATTTGGTTCTCTAGTTCAGTAGATTGTCTCATACCCCACTGGAACATTCCAGTCAACCCGATTGCTTGCGTAATGGCTAGGCCGACGTTGCCACCATATTTTTCTAGAACAAAGATGTTACTCACTTGGTAAATTATTTGAATAAAATAATTACTTACCATTCCCTAAGAGCAAGAAGCTAAAAGTTACAAGTGTGATATAAATTATACAAATCATATCTAACCAATAGCCAAATGCTCTCGACGTGGATATAAAACTGAACCATGCTGAGCTATGTAGGTCTTGATGATTATCGAATTCTTTGGTCAATATCTCTTCAGCTTCGAATGCTCTTATGGTCGTTAATCCTAATAATGATGCATTGAGATGGGAAAATACAGGACTGCGTGCTAAAAAATAATGTTCAATGTCATTTCTCAATATACCTAATAGTTGTTTGTTCATCATGAAAATGCCTTGACAGATGAAATTATAATTTCATTAGCCATTTTTGATTTTGGAGTTATGCCATAAAAGACCAGGTAACCGCATAGCCAGTCTAGACTTATGAAATAAACAGCCTGTTCTACTTGATAAATATGTGAATATATTCCAATGTATGTTAACATTTTTCCAAAGATTTATTCGTCTTTTTAGAAAAATTGTCCAAATTGAAAAACTGGTACGAATGTGGTGACCAGGGGGTGCGGGAAAGCACCATAACTTTTTCTCTATCCAAGCTATCGATTTTGTTTTTTTATATTAGAACTGACAATGCCGCACAATTCAAAAATATCTTTATTTTTATACAGGATGTTCTAAAGCAAGAGAGGCAATTTATTTCTGTTTTTTGAATGGCAACCTCCCATTCTTGGTACAGTTTTAGATATATCGCATCCAGTTTCTCAGACCATTCTGCTATAATTTTTGACTTATGTCAATTTAGGTGTCAAAAAGCGTCGTTTATAGACCCACAAAAAATATAATTTGAGAACCAATCATGATAATTTAACCAATTTCTTTTCAGTCCATTCCTTAAGCTTTTAAGCATTTCTTGAAATATAGACGAACTAAAGTTCGATTTTTCTACGATTTTTTGTAAATGACATACATACTTAATACTAATGACAATTACTATTTTTTTTCAAATGCAACACCCTATATTTTATTTTATTTATATATAATTAAATAGCATTTTTAACAGCTTTCTGCCAACGTGGAGTCTAATTTGTATGATTTGCATGTTTTATTACAAAATAAAGAATTTTTGTAAATCACATACTTAATCCTGATGGTAATAACCCATTTTTTTCAAATGCAACACGCAATTTTTCCAATTTGTATTATTTGCGAGTTTTATTGCAAAATAAAGAATTTTGATGGTTAGAGAAAAATAAGTCTAGTAGGCTGTTCTCATTAAATTTGACACATGCGTGTTATTCCAAAACTCATATATGTAAACTTGTTCATTTCGAATTTCATACGTGAAGAATTAGTGAATATGGTTTTCTGTATTGGCAAGGCTAAATAGAAATTCTCTTTTAACAAATAGAAAACGAAAATTTTCCAGGAGCAAGAATTTCAGGGGTTTCTGCATAAAAAAAACTAACATATAGATTTGAACTTACTGGTAGTTTGTACCAAAAAAAGAAATTGTTGGAGGTTGGATCAATGAGGAAAATAAGTTGCAAGTTTTATTGATACTTCAAGAGAATCCTCACTTGAGCACTAGAAAAATAGTAGCGGAAACTGATATTTCACAAAGTACTGTAAACAGAATAATATTAAAACACAAGTTCCTCCCTTATCATCTGAATCTGCACAATAAATCGAGTTTCGTTTTGTATTGAAATGAACGGCATTTTTGAGGAGGATTGTATTGTTTCAAAAAAATCTTTTTTTTGATCGTCAATCACCAACAGCGATGGTCACTTTAAAGTATTATTATTATTATTATTATTATCTTTTCTCACACAATAATTGTGGTTTTATTTTGTACTGACGGGCTATGCCAAGTCAGTGCATATTCTATTATTACTATTCTGAATTGAGGAATGATCTGACGATATGGCATGTTTTTAGAATTACCGTTTTCTGAAAGTTTCTATGTATGTTTGTGTTGACTCCTAGTTGTTTCAGGTGCGATTTCAATGTCCTTGGTGTGAGGCCTGTCACTGATATAATAAGAGGGATAATTATAACTTTTTCTTGCTTCCAAAGCCTTTTAATCTCCATTGCTAGGTCATCCACTTGTAATGTGCTCCATTTTTTCCTTCTGAATGTGGCATTTTCTGCATTTGTCGCCTATAATAGTCGGGTCTTTGATTATATATTTACGATAATTCTTTGTTGCTATAACTTGATCTTGGATAGCGAGCAAGAATCCTTCTGTTTCGGGAAAGAGCTGACCATCTTTTAACCATGTGTATGATGATTCTTTGTCGATGTATTCTTGTTTCATGCGGTATCTGTGTTGTCCATGGAAGATTTTCTCCGACCAGGTATTAATTTTTTCTTGTTGTAATTGCGTGTCATTGTATGTGTCTGCTGGATGGTTTGTTAGGGATAGGTTGAGGGGCGTATAGTTTTTATCTGCCTTGCTTATCGCTGTGTGGAGACTAGTATGTTTAGTATGAAAGAAATTTCTGAGTGATTGGATTTGCCTTGTGTGCAGTGATGTTAGATCTATAATTCCTCTTCCTCCATCATTTATTTTGATTGTTAGCCTTTCTTTGCATGAATTGGGGTGTAGTTTTCTGTGTTTAGTAAGTTCAGAGCGTATGAGGATGTTAATATTTTCTAGGTCTGTTTGGGACCACCGGATAATACCGAATGAATATGTGAGAGAAGGTATGGCATATGTATTTATGGCCTTAGTAAGGTTCTTGGAATTTAATTGGGTTTTTATCAGTTTGGTTAGTCTATTTTTGAATTCACTTATAAGTTCTGTTTTGGTGTGGATGTGGTTTTGTTTGGTGCCTTGATGGAATCCTAGGTATTTATAAGTTTCTTCTCTGAGCATGTTGTTTAGTGTTTTATTATTAGCTGTATGAACGTTATGATGTTCTTTCCACTGGCCTCTGTCTATATGGAGCACTTTGCATTTACTCATTCCGAACTCCATGCAGACGTCTGAGGTGAATGTTTCTATGATTCTGAGAAGATCACTCAACTGCGTATCCGTGGATGCGTAGAGTTTAATGTCGTCCATATATAATAAGTGGTTTATTTGTTGTTGGTTTTCTTTCTTGTGCCTGAGTTGGAAGCCATGCTTTGTATTATTAAGCATGTTTGACATCGGATTAAGGCAGAGGCAGAACCACAGCGCACTAAGGGAATCCCCCTGGAAAATACCACGTCTGATATGAAGTTCGTCTGTTTGTATATATCCGGTTTCTGTGTTTAATCGGATTTTCGTTTTCCAGGTTTTCGTTATTTGTATAAGGAATTCTCTGATATTCTTATTGATTCTGTAGATTTCAAGGACCTTTATTAGCCAGCTTTGGGGACGGAATTAAAGGCCTTTTTATAATCTATGTATCCGATGTGGAGGTTTCTATAATCTTTCCTAGTTTGTCCCATAATGACGCTATCTATTACCAGTTGTTCCTTACAGCCCTGGCTGCTTTTTCTATATCCTTTTTGTTCCTCTGTGAGTATGTTGTTGATCGTTAGGTGTTGTTCTATTTTCTTGCAGATTGTGGCAGTGATGATCTTATATAAGGTTGGCAGGCAAGTTATAGGTCGATAAGTTGAGGGGTTCTTAGTGTCTGTATCGGTTTTATGTAGATTATTCCTTGAGTTAGGAAGCTTGGAAATATCTGCGGTTGCTGTATGATTTTGTTAATTTGGCGTGTGAGGGCTTCGCTTGTAGTAGTAAACTGTTTATACCAGAAGCTTTGAATCTTATCTATGCCAGGGCACTTCCAGTTTTGTGTGTATTTGGTTTTATCTGTAATTTCTTCTGTTTTAAGTATGAGATCTTCTTGTTCCGATATGTGTTTGTGTCTATCTTTTTCGGCTTTAATCCAAGTGTTGTTATTGTGTTTTATTAGTTCCGACCATATGCTTTTCCAATAGTTAGTAAGTTCTTGTTTGTCTGGTGGTTCTGTTATTCTTATTTCCTAATTAGACATGGTTTTTTTGATAGAACTGCTTTACATTTTTGAGGAAGAGGTTGTTGGTATCTTTCCTTTCATTTGATTCTTTGTATCTTCGGAGTCTTGCAGCATATGCAGCTAGTTTTTGCTTAAGCGTATCAATGATCTCTGGCATAGTTTGGGTAGGATATTTGAATTTAATTTTTTCTGTATTCTGTGTTACACGTTTTGAGGTATTTCCTTTGTTAAACTGGGTGAGGTGTCCCAGATTTTTCCTGATTTCATTAATTTTGTTTTCTAGTCTTATCTGCTATTTGAATTTTGGTTTTGTCTTGTTAAGATTTCCATGTCGTTTTGGTAGTTTTTGATCATTCTGTACGATTGAGGCGATAGCTGCTGCGTAGATTATTGTATGGATGTCTAATGTTTGTTATGTACTGTGGTATTATATATTTGTTCATTGTATCAAGGATTGAAAGTGTGTTCTGCTTGAAGATCAGCCGAGGAATTGGGATTCTCAGTGTAGGATCAGAGCCTAATCAATGGCTCAGGCATTCATCCATTTTCATTTTAAATTTTTGTAGAAAAAGAGGATGTTGTGTGAATGTTGAAGATTGGTTGATTGGTGTGTCTATATTGTTTTCTTTCTGTTTTCTCGCTTCTTGTGTATGAGTGTTGAGGGTTGTGATTTCATTGGAAGGTGAAAGAGTTGATGCTTTCTATGTTTTATCCTGTATGGTGTGCTCTGGATTTTCATTAGTGTTTTTTATGTGGGACTGATCTCTGTTAAGTTCGGCAGCTACTGTATCTTTGAGCATTTGTAATTCAAGTGGAGTGAGGCGTTTGTTCTTAGTGATGGTTCTTTTTTGATCTATTACTCTCTGTTCTGTGACATGTTGTTGTAGGTATGGATACTGAGCTAGAAAAAGTTTATGTAATTCATGCCTGTAGCCTGATTTAATTGTTTCGAGTTTTGTGGCAGTGTAGTAGCAGCGCATTACTGTTTTATTCATTTCAAATGTCCATTGTAGACGCTGTCTTTGTTTGCCAGCCTTGGTGGTTGCAGGTTGTTCCTGTAAAACATCCGTAGCCGGGTTTGGATCCGTATTTTGTGGAGTTAGGTGTTCAAAGTGTCCTGATGCTGTATTGCCAGTGAGAAGCAAGTATATGTTTTTATCGTATTTTATTTTACTTATCGTTGTTGGTTCGCTAATGACCGTAAAAATTATCGTTCTTGTTGTCTGTAGTCTGGTGTAAATGTGAAAATTCATGCTTGGACCGCGCGATCCCTAGACCTTAGTCTGGATATTTTCTTTGGGGGTATGTGAAGGAAAGAGTTTTCAAAGATCGTCCCAACAACAGCCGACAATATGCAAAACAGGATCAGGGCGTCCTTCCGTTCAATTTATGCAGCAATGCTTGCTTAGAGTTCCGGACTCATTCGCTAGAAGACTGGCAGCTTGCGTGGAACATGATGGTGACCTTTGAGCTCTTAAATTACTGTTACAAATCGTGTCCTGTTATTAAAATATTATTTTCAGAATGTACTGATGTGTCAGATTTTATAAGAGTGGTCTACTCAAATCCTTTATTTAAGTAATACATACTTTGCATCGAATAAGAAGAATTTTACAAATTATACCTCCGAAACCATAATATATCGAAAAAATAGCTTTATATAAAGTCAAAGTAATGATGCAACAACATAACATAGGGTGTGAAGTTTAAGAAAAATAAGTTATTGCCATTAGTACAACGTGATTTTCAAAAAATCATAGTAGGTGTGACGGTAAATCGACCTTGAGTTCGTCTATATTTCAAAAAATGCTCCAAAGCTAATCGAATCGACTGAAAATAAATTGGTTTTACCTTTAACAGTTCTGAAATTTCATCCGATATTTTTGTGGGTTTATACATTAAGCTTTTTTGACACCTAAATTGACATAAGTCAAAAACTATTGCAGAAAGGTCTGAGAAACTGTATGCGTTATATCTACAAGTTATTTGCAAATCTAAAACTGCACCAAGAATGGGAGGTTGCCATTGGAAAAAACAGAAATGAATTGCTCTTCTTACTTTAGGAGATCCTGTATAAAAATAAAAAAGAAAAAGAATTAATAGCTTAGATTAGGAAATTAGATTAGATTAGAAAAATTATGGAGCTTTCCCACACCCCTGGGTCACCCTGTATTTTTTAAAGTCATCTATGATATTTTTTCTATATTAATTCCAAAGAGTCTTACTTACTTACTCCTTCCAATCGCTTAACATTCCTACTGGTTCTCAAGTAAAATATTCTCATCAAATAGAATAGAATACCAATAATGAATGTAGGTATCATTAGCCAAGGACTAACAACCCCAACAACCACAATAATACCAAACAATGCCAATCCAATTTGCAAGCAATCAATCATGGCACCTGGTAAAAGTTCATCAATTGCACCCATATCTTTAGAAAACCTATTCAAAATTCTTCCAGCGCTATTTGTATTGAAGAATCTCATGGTGGCACGTGTTATGCTGTCAAACATGTTGTCATGGAGTCGCGTCGACGCTCGCATACAAACAGCGAAGAAGGTGAACGATCGCACCATGGTCATCGTTATCAAAAGGACAATGATGATCGAGTAGATGTAGATTGAGGTAGTGCGTGAAAAACGCCAGAAATCGTCCTCGTTAGTTATCGTTATTATTTTTGTTGAGTGGTTATTGTCAAGCATAATAAGTTGCGTGTAAGCGCTTATCATTGGCATTAGAATTTCCGATGATGAATTATTGGTTTGGTAATTTTCTATTTTCATAGGCTTATTTGTAATCGGTTGACTCTGCAAATAAGCATCTCTTCTGAAATTATCCTCTTGCTCTATATTTACCCTAAAATCAACTATCTTTAATGCAAATTCCATTAGTATGCTGTCTTTTTTTACCAGTAAGTGAGGTAATAGTCGGATGCACTGGCAAACAGCTGAGACACCACAAAAAGAAAGAATAACATAAAAATGACGCAACAATTACCGCCAGCATTAAAATATGCTTTATAAACAAAACCTCCAACTGATCCACTACTTTTTTGTTCTTCCACCTAAGAAAAAACAACATATTTTTTCGTCATAGATGAAGAAAATAGAAACTGCGAGTCCTAATAAAATGGTGATCCATCATCTACCTTGTTCCTCTACAAGCGCCCGTTAGAAAGATAAAAGACGCTCATTCAGATATAAAGAAAAAAGGAAGCTACTAGACCACCACGGTATTACTAGACTGGCAATCTATAGTTTCAATGTACAAGTGCTTTATGACATATCCTAATAAATAATCTAGTAAATAAAATAAATAAGGACATTCCGTATTTATCTTTTTTTAAATCAAGAAATGGTACGTAAATACCTGTTTTGGAGCTTCAACGTCTATAGATGCTAAACTTTTCACAGAACTTTGTCGTCTCATGAGTTCGATACCTTCTTTGGTTTCCTCCTCATCTGATTCTGTATCATGATCACCCAATAATTTGGTAAAGTCTAAGCCCGAAGCTTGCAATTGCCTGAATGTGCCTAAATGTTCATTAATTTATTCATAAAATCTTCGTATAAAATTTTTAATATATCACCTGTCTTTGGATTTCCATCTTCTAAATAAAGAATATGGTTAAGATCTTTCAAATACTGCAACTGATGTGTTACCAGAACAACAGTCTTAGAGTTTAGATAGCCTTTAAAGGATAATGAAATTGAAGACATTGAAAGGAAATGAAAGTCATGTAGTTCTTGGATTACTCACCCGTGATGCATTCATCAAAAAGCTCCTTTCCAACATGCGTATCTACCGCCGAAAGGGGATCATCCAACAAATATATATCTGCATCCTTGTAAACAGCTCGCGCAAGGTTGATTCTTGCCCTTTGTCCACCGCTCAAAGAAACACCTCTATCACCCACTATAGTCTTATCGCCATATGGTAACAACCGAAAGTCCCTCTCCAATGCACACTTTTTAATAACCGTTTTGTATTTCACCTTATCCATGGGTAGACCAAACAAGATATTTTGTCGCACAGAACCTACAAATAGCCATGGTTCCTGGGATGCATAACTAATTCTACCATTGACTATCAGTGTTCCATTGATCAGCGGTAGTTCTTGAAGTATGACATGCAAAAGAGAAGACTTTCCACTACCTACAGGACCTATTACTCCCACGAGTTGACCGGGGCCAACCTAGAATTATTTCCGAATAAAATACCCTTGAAAAGTTGATAAATTCGATAAAGTACCTCTAAGCTGATGTTACTCAATGTGTTATCTAGAGATGCTTCGCTCCATTTCGCAGTAGCATCATGCAAAAATATACCCACGTTAAGGTTACCACTCACATTTCCGTTTCTAGTTACATTTCCTTTTACATCAGAAGGAGTGTTTAATGCTGCTTTTCGAGCAATATTCGCCAATTGCGTTTCATCGTAGAGCATAAACTTGTTAAGTCTTCCTACCGATACCTTAATAAAAATTAATGACATTTCTTATTCATTACAAACGAAATTTTGTAGGTAGATACTTGCATCAAGATTTAATTTGAAATGAATTAATATGCCTTTATAATTCAATTCCAAGTTTTACATTGATTTGAGTCTTCAACGTTATTTGATCAACTGTACAGTTTGTTATTTGTTGTAGTGAAGTCTTCAGTCATAAACTCAAAGGCAGCATGTCGTCAAAATATCCTGTAACTCTAAAGCTAAAACTAACCTTTGCTTCCGCAACTTGCGATATACCTTGAGGGAAAAAAACAGTCATATTTTGCCTCAAAATATTATAGAATGATGTCAGCACAAACACTTTTTCAGCTGTTATATCATAACCAGATAAAACGTATGCCAATATACTGACAAAAATGGACATTCTTGTGCTGTACATGATAAAAGAAAGAATGACACCTCTCATGAAAGATGAACTACGAATCGATTTTATTTCATATCTGGAAAGAATCAGTAGATATATGAATAATATTATGATTTTGAATAAGTAATAAAAATATACCTTCTAGCCAATGAAACAAGCCTGGCAAACGATTTTTCCCATGCATACATTTTGATAACTTGTATACCAGAGATGATTTCATTCATCAAACGTACTCTTTCATCTGTTCTTAAGGCAGTTCTCAGTCGTAATGTGGAAATTCTTTTTCCCAAGTAAACTGGAAAAACACAATGTGCATAACTAGTATTTTGCATCAACCATTCAATTAAAAAAGTATCAATTTACCAGTAATGGCAAAATAAAAAGATTTTTTTTATCTAAGTTTCGAATGGAACTGTGGTTTTTTCATTATTTTCAGTGAGTAAATCAATGATTTACTTGTAGATATATTTAGCTTTAATGAATTTGATTTTCAAATATTTAATCAGACAGCCAAACTTATTGTCAACTTGATGAATTTCTCAACCAAACATCCGATTTATTATTTTATAACTACAAAAGAATTGTACTCACTTTGTATAGGAATAAACATGATAAGTACCAAAACTCCAAACGCAGCTGAAATACCAATTTGTAAGTACATAAAGTATGTGCAAGCTATTGTCTCTATTGGTCCAACCCATAATTGATGAGCAAATAGTACGGCAACATCGAATCTGTTCACGTCATTGGACAATAAATTTACCACCTGGACAACAAGAAGAAACGTGAGAAAAATAACAAATTAACTTCTTGAAATGTACTCCTACCTGTCCTGCCGTTGTTTCTCCCAAGGCTGTCTTACTGAGCCTCAAAGATTTTCGATAGATCAATGAGCAACATGCAACTCTCAATTTCATGCCCAAGTGAAGAATACCCATCATATATGGATGTGAACACATGATATTTACAAGACTACAAAGTACAACTCCTCCAGCATACCAAAAGGCATCCTCATGAGTTATATCTGTTTGTCCTGGAGTGTAAAATGAAATCAGTTGACCAAGAACAAGCGGTTGAATTATCCTTTAAATGAACAGAGAATAAATAATTATATTTTTGTTTGAAGGTTTCTATTAAACAGGCGTCATAAAAAATATAAACTACTTCTTACGTCATATGTTCTTATATTTTATTCATTTTATAGGTTTGTTCCAGATCCAGATATATGACGGGTTTAGTACTGCAACAATAGTAAGCAAACGCGTTGAATAGATCGTTTTTGCCAAAGAATTTAGAACAAACCATAATCATTATCACTACTTTTTCATTATGAAAATTATTTTTAGGAAACACAATGAGCGCCTTTGGTACAATGAGATGTAAAAGATGAAAGTGATCTAAAGCATTTAGTACTTTTACGATTAATGTGAAAATCAGAGGAACAAAAACAAAACTTTTACGGTTTATGTGAAAATCAGAGGAACAAAAAAACACTAGAAAGCTGCTCTCTATATGAAATATTTACTGTTTTTCTTGAGTTCTCGCTGCTACCTCACTGTGAGACATTTTAACGACTGTGTTGCCCTCCATCGATGGCTTATCATAACTTAGTGAGAAATACCTCACTAATTTTCCTAACAATATCGGTTGATTTATTCTGAATAGAAGAATGTAATCTCGTATTATTTTTTAAATTACTTCTGCTCAAAACAAGCTATAGGTATCAATAATTGTCTCACCTGATAGCCTCTGTCAGAGCTAACACGACACCATAGAATAAGAACTCCCAACCAAACACTTTAAACAGAACTTTCTGTAAGGATGGCAATTTGTTTTTTCTTGAGGCTCGTTCTTCTTCTAGCTTCCACTGACGCTCCATTTTATTACCCAGATAACCGGATTTGTGTTCTGTTAACGTCTCGGTCAAATCGGATTCTTCCAAATCACGTTGGAAACCCTGAATAAAGGTTGGGATGGTGTAGCTGGATAAGACAAATAAGAGAAAAATAACAAAAGACAACAAAATGATTGTATGTATATGTGGCTCTGTTTTTAAATGGTAGTGCTTGGGACAGAATTAGAGCTGGGAATAATATAGTTCATTTGAAAAAAATGGCGGAAGGCCGTTTGTCTTTAGACATACAATATCCAAATATATCTTTATAGGGGGCCCTCTATTATGTAAGAGTCCATTTAAAAATTGCATTGGACAATATTCCAAGTTCTCATTTGATACCATAACACTTGTACCAGACTGAGTGTGCGGATAGAATAACCCGCTTCCGCTACGTATGGTGGAAACTGGCAGGCAAAGCCCCTATGGCCATGCCAACAGGTATATACGCGATATTTTTTACTAGCTCGTTTGCGGTGTTTCAGCTGGGGGCGGAAACATTACACTTATATTATAGTCGATTTTCGTAGAAGTCAAGATATAGTATTTTTATTGAAACACCCCAAATTATGAATTACCAACCTATATTTCGTTATCTATTGCCAATATTAACACTTTATTTGTATTTCTATTATCAATAATTAAGAAAACCTTGAATATATCCATTATACCGTTTTGCTATCTAAGTTATTCAAATAGCTTAAATTTAGTACATAGCTATGGTAATTATTAATTTTTATATAGCACTAATAACTGCTACTGCTATTGCTATTTTTTCTCGGTATACATAGACTAGCTAAATGTTAACGACACCATACCAAACAAAACAGAAGTAAACAAATTTTATTGGTTCTAATACGACATAATGTTATATTTTAACCAATTAAAACCTCTACTTGTGTTTTGTTTGGAATGGTGACGTCAACATTTAGCTAGTCTATGTATACCGAGAAAAAACGTCACATGTTTTACCTAAGCAAGACAAAAGAATAAACCGGATGTTAGGAAAAATTAGAGGAAAATATAAAAGATATCTTGAACATATCTGTTATCTGGCAAAGCTAGGGCCCCACATTACTCTTTCATTCTATCTCACACCTATCATATGTCTTTTGCATAACACTTCAATAATATTTATTCCAGCTGTACTGGAACTTTTTAATTTAAAGTCTTTATTCTAACAATTACTCATGCTTTATCTCTTGCACAACTTCAAAATTATCAATATCACTAGGATTATTTTGTATTTTTAAGTTCATCATCTAAAAGAGTTGCTCCTAACTGTTTACAGAATACTAGGAACATGATATCTGAAAACTTTGAGTGGATTGTCCTTTTTTCCAAGCTAGTTTACTACCTTACATGTTCCAAATATAGATAGAAGGAATAAATATACTTTTTCTTGTTCCTAACGCTAATAGTTAATGTAAACATATAAATATATTTCCTATTAAAGTTGGTTAATGGTATTTCCCTGAAAATAAGGCGTCCTTTTCTAATAGTTTAAGTTTTATACAATATTCATATCTATAGCGTAAATCTTTATCATCCTTGAACTATATAGGACTTCTATATAATAATTAAGCATAAGAATATGTAAAGAATTTATCAACAACTTAAAATTCCCATTAACCTTGGTAGTTTCCAGCTAGCTGCAATAGGTATACCTACCTATCATTTTAACCTACTGCAAAAAGGAGATTATCAATTCAAGGAAGATGGAAATTATATTCAAATAAATATACATTTTTTGACCGAGGAACACAAACGGACGAGGTATACAATTATTCGACTGTCTATTTTTTGGTTCGTACGCACTTTGTATTTAGTAAACATACTCCGATTTTTGAATCATTTGAAAGAGGAGACTTAATTAATGGTCCAATATTCTTAAAAACTCAGATCCGAAATCTCCTTCCCTTAAAAAAACAGGGGGCCATTTTTCTCGAAAACTGGAAATCTGAAGTGGCAGAATTAGTAAGTATAGTATACATGGGTAATGGTATACGTGAACGTTCAACGATTTTCGTGACCAATATAACACTCAAAAGTGTGAAATAAATATTTTTTACAAAAAACTGGACCGACGTTTTTAGTTCGTGCACTGAAAAATACAAAATAATAATAATTATATTGATGCTGGTACTTGTGAAGTTGGTGCCAAAAGTTATGAATCTAACTGCAACTACACAACTCCAAAAGTAACAAAACCAACAGAATTAATATTATTTCGTGTTTTACAGTGCACCACCTAATAACGTCGGTTCAATTTTTTGTAAAAAATATTTATTGCTTCACATGTTCTTCGTATTTTTTTCAATTACCACTCTTAGTTATGGAGATAACATACCATGAATGCCTTAGGGAACAAAGAATACTTTTTCAGAAAATAACAAATGATCTCCATATATTAGTTTTCATTTACCACCACTAGTTATAGAGATGTCATAGGTACCATGAATGTCTTAGGGAATACAAATTAATTTTTCGGATTAATGGCAATATGTCCTCGTTTGTCCATCGTTTGACCATAGCACCCATAGATTAGATTTGATTTACCACCTGTAGTTATGGAGATGTCGTGTGGATCATGCATGTCATAGGAAATAAGAATAGTTTTTTCACAAAATCCAAATATGTCTTGGTTTTACCATGTTTGCCACCCTTTAATTTTTTCTATTAAAAAGTAATGTATTTATAAAACATCATAATAATTGTTTTGAAAGGGCTGTCTTGGGAAACCTGTTTGATCTACCTGGATGACATCATCGCTGTAGGAAAGACATTCGAAGGCCACCTTAATAATTTGGAACTACGTCAGTCAGGTCTTAAGTCGAGCCCCAAGTATGAAATGAACTGCCAAGAGTGCGGTGGCTTTTGATGTATCCCACAGGTGTCTTGGGAAATATGAAAAACAACGGAACAACGGGAGCTTGATCTTGGTTCTTGGTCACAAGAGTATAAAAGTGATGTGAAAAGGTTAAGCTGTACCCTGTACCCATAACCTTGAAAAACTGACTGACTTTTAATAGGTAATAGGTAGAGACTTTTGGCACCAACTTAAAAAGTACCAGCAGCAATGGAATTAATATTATTTTTTCAGTGCACCAAGTAATAAAGTCGGTTCTAGTTATTGTATTGTATGTATTGTTATTGTAAAAAAATCACAATATTGAGTGTATCATTTGTCATCAAAATCGTTGAACGTTCACTTAAACCAAAGATGATAGTTCCTATTATCTATGTGTATTCTTTGCTTATAATTATACTTATTATTCAATCAGAGATCTCAAAACATTAGGGAAACACACATATCTTAGACTTTACCAATGCTGTAACTTAGAAAACGTATTTTTTTTAAATAAGTCCAATTTAAATATTGTTGGATATGGCAGTGTTTTGGGGAATAAGATGCTATATATTAAATTTCTTCAATAAGGGACCATTCTCAACCTCTTTTTAAAAAAATGGAATAGGTACGTTTACTACACGAAGCGCGCATACCAACATAAAAACACAGATGAATTTTTATACCTCCTTCGTTTGGGAAGTGGGTCAATAAAATGAATAAAACTAACAAACATTTAAATAATTTTTCGTTAAGATATGATTATTGTAAGATTTTTTTTAAATTTTAGGGTTCCTTACCAAATTGATGAAAACGGAATAATGTTACCGAGTCTCCGCTGATGACCCGTCCGTCCGTCAGCGGGATCTGTCTCAAGAACCGGAATAGGTATAGAGTTGAGTTTTTTAGAGAATGTGTATTTCTATTACTGCTATAACAACAAATACTAACTCCATCCATCCGTCTGTCCGACACATAGGTACAGAACCCTTCGTGAGCGAGTTCGATTCCGACTCTGCCGAATTCTAAAATTGAGCTTTCTATAGTTTAACCGTAATTGATAGTAATGATTGATGATATTTTTATTATGAGGAGGTATACTGAATAATTTGATAAGTTTCTGAAAAATAATATCGGGTGACACGTCGATTGTTATTTTCGATTTGTATCTTTCCAGAAATATTTAGTATACACTGGGTGATCCAATAATAAGATACAATGTCAAAATTTTCAATTCCAAATGGAAACTTTATTTTTTTCATTTATGAAATCTACCTTAAATTCCGATGTTCCTAAGTACTTATCCCGTCCGATACTGCAAGGTCATCGCTAAATGGGTGAAATGGTTCAGACTTCAGAGAGAAACAGAAAATTGAAAAAATTCAGAAAGTAGCATTTACATACGCTCCATTAGTGTTGACGTCAAATGTGAGGTTATGTCAGGTAACTGTATCCAAACAACATCGTCATTGTCCCATTTAGATAAAATAGGTGCTCGTGAAATGCTGTGGTTTCATTGAGGATTGGCGATCTTAAGCAGTTCAAGGTATGTATTCAAAGGTAATATTGACTTTATTAAATCAATAAACCAATGATAACCATATCTTGTTTGGATACAGATCCTGACCCCCACTACAGTTTTTGATGTCGCACTAATGTAGCGTCAGAGAACAGAGACGTGTAGCGTATAATTGTATGATACTAGTCGGAGCTTACGAGACGACTTTTCATCCGTGAAAAAACTCTAGACACCACTTCCAAAATCCAATATTTAAGGAGAATCAAAAAATATGGTACCAACACATGTAAGTAATGCAGTTTTATAAGCTGATATGTGGGTTGCCAAGAGATTTGGTAATATCTCGCTGCTGACAATGTTAACTTGGTTGGCGAAACACATGTTTCTTTGAAATGATAGATAAAAGAAGTGCCTTTCACATGTTAATGAAACTCCTGTCAAAATCGGTACAGCCGTTTCGGACAAACAAACGAACAGACAAACAAAAATTTTAAGATGGTTTTTTCGGCTTTGTCCAAAATTACAGAAAGCCATTTTATTGACCTACTTCCAGACGGAGGCAATTCGACTATGCTTTTCTATGTTCGTACGCGCGCTTTGTATAGTAAACACATACCAATTTTGATGATTTTTTTTTACTTAGAGTTGTGAAATGGTCTCATATTACACAAATTTAAAATCCAACATTGCTTTTCCCCAAAAAAACCCAAATAAGTTGGAGGGTACATTTTAAAAAAAAATCGAAAATTTGAGATGGACTAATTATTAGAAATCAGACCAACACTAACATTTAAATAATCTGGTGTGTTCACTCACACGACTTTCCTACCGCTCGCTGGCAAATTCCAGTGAATAATAATAGCGGTAGTAAAGTAAAAATCCTCTGGTAAAATCCTGCTACTACTCATTTTTTCCAGCATGTCAAGACAAACAACAATGGTCATGTAACATTTTTTCGCAATATGAAACGTTTAGCCAGAATCTGAAGAAACATGTGGAAAATATGGAATTTTACTCAAGCATAACTTTTTTTGTGCTTTTTAAATATAAAAAACAAATGTAATAAAAAAGAAAGCAACGAAATACACCGATCCGTTCCCAAGATAATTCTGTCAGGCACAGACAAACAGACATACCAATGGCTTAAAATATGTTTATTAGCCTTAGAAAACTCTGAATCGTCAACATTTGTAAAAATCTCGATACCGAAAATTTCACACGATTGGAATACTTTCCTTATACAGCTACTAGCGTAGAAAAGTAAAAAGCAGCCTCGTAAAAAGTATTGTAATCGTGTAAAATTTTCTCGACATCCTGGAAATATTAATGATTACTTGATGAAATTTGTTTGAGAGAGGTAGGACTGTCGAGGATTTTGTAATAATTCAAGATAGCGCTTGCGCCCCACGCGATCATTTTAGAAATCCGGAAAACATTTCCAGAGTTTTTGTGACAAAATTAATCATTAGGTTAGTTAGCCACCTTAGCAAGGAATTGTAGTGTACTCTTACACAACTGGGACCAAGAATATATAGGCAGTGTCCATAAAAGTGATTGATGACCAATCATACTATTGTGGATCGCTTAGATCATTTTTCAAACCGACCTTTTTCAAAAGAATTGAGATAATTCAATTGAAAAATTACACAAATTAGAAAAAATGGAAGAAGAAACATTATTTTCAGTTCAATATAGTGCAAAAGATTATGTAGTATACGAAAAGACAGATGTCCATAATAGAACTGGGTAATAGCAGAAACAAAAGATGTGTGTATGTGATGTGTCCTCAGTCACAGTCGATTATCTACCTGTAGTGGAATCACAGATTGGGATCATGGGAGTAGAGAGACCTTTATGAGTTATTCACTTCATGGGGAAAAGGCATAGACACTTTCTTGTATGGCAATCAGCTATTGTGTATATTCACTTGAAGGTCAGGTAGCTAGCGCTGTTGCATTGAATTTGGCCTTAAGATAAATATTTTTTACAATAAATATATATTTTTAAGAAATTGGACCGACGTTATTAGTTGTTACACTGAAAAATACGAAATAATATTAATTCTATTGGTGCTACTAATTCTGTAGTTGTGCAGTTGCAGATTGATAACTTTTGGCTCCAACTTCACAAATACCAGCACCAATAGAATTAATATTATTTTGCATTTTTCAGTGCATCAACTGATAGACTTTACCACTACTGTAACTCGAAAACCTATGGAAAATATGTTGGTACATATAATCTGGTCTTTAATTTGCCATTCTCAAATTTTCAATTTCTTTCGAAATTTTTCTCAAATATTAACATCGCTGAAACACTAGAACCGTAGCTGCTTTGAAAAAATGTTCGATTTAAACATTTCCTGATATTTTCTTATCTTTAAATGGGACCATTTCTCAAGTCTCCTCTTTCAAATGAATCAAAAATCGGCTACGTTTACTATATACAAAGCGAGCACGAACCAAAAACCTCCGTTTGGGTTCGTCGGTCAAAAAAGGAACGGACTTCGAGGTCAACACTATGAATTTTCCAGTACCTATCTACAATTCAAATTATATAAATATAAAAGGGCTTCATAGTTCATGCTAGGGTAACATGAAAATTTTAATTTCATAGAACACTGGAATTTCTAATTTGTCTGTTTGTGTTTTGAAAAAAATCAATGACATTTACATAATAGTCGCCATTTTGAAACTACCACCTCATTCACGCGTCAAGAAAGTTCCCGTGGATATAGCGTTGACAAAATATTCCAAAATTGCGATTTCAATATTTTCATTGGTTTATTTCTATGTAGGTACTTTCGGCTGTATAGCTCCAAAGTTCTTGAAGTTTTCTATAATTTTAGCTAACAGATTTTGGTGTTGGTTTCTGTTTCTATGGATATAGCGTTGGTAAAATATCCCAAAATTGCGATTTTAATATTTTCATTGTTAACAATTGTTTTATTTCTATGTAAGTACTTTCGGCTTTAAAGCTCCAAAGTTCTTGAAGTTTTCTATAATTTTATCTATAACAGATTTTGGTGTTAGTTTCCGTTTCTATGGATATAGCGTTGCGATTGTACCTATTACATGTTCTTGAAATAACTTTATCACATTCTCTATAAATAATAAATAAATTCAAATAATCTTCATTTGTATAATTAATTCTTATCGGCATGATAATTACTGAAAATTTACAAATGAAAAGTATTATGTTGACTTTTTTGATGCTTGTTTGACTTTTATTGACAATTGTAATTATTTTCTAATGCAATCATGGCCCCCTTCTACACAACTTTAAAGATAGCATTTTTTCATAGAAAAACTGAAAATTGAAAATTATTTTAAAAACTATTTTTTTGATATAGATAATCTTACATAAGTTCGCTATATTTCTACTGCTTAATACAATAATAAAAAACGGTGGTTTCTTTAAGAAAAAAATCACTTTTGACGTTTTTTGGATTTAGTTTTCAAGCATCTTTCTTGGTTACTTTGTATAAATTATTGTCAAAATATCATAAAAATAATGATAAAAGTAAATCGTATTCTAAAAGAAATCAACCGACATTAAATATTAAAGGCTTTCTCATAGGGAATAAGGATAATTATGTTTTGGACTGCAAACTTAATTTTTGACAATTGGAAATATGTCAAAAACGGTTAGAATTAGGTATAGATAGGACATTATGCATAAAATGTTCTCAAAATTGTACGAGAAATCTAAAAATGTGGTAATAATATACAGGTTATTCTATTAAAAATAACAAAGTTGCCATCTACTTTCGGTATAACCAGAAATGCTACTAATATGAAAATATTTTAGTATAAATATTTAGTGACTTTAGTATGTCACCAAATTTTCAAATTGTAGTTATCGTTTGCTCACAATCGATCAATGTCTTTCCCGGAGAACCACCCTGTATACATAAATCAAATGAAAGGGCTCGTTATGAATAATTCAAATATATGTATTTGATTTCATTATCCTAAAATAAACGGTATAGAAGATATTGAAAAAGATATACGAAAATTAACCATCCCCCCTTAATCTCGGAAACCACAGAGCATATAATTTTGAAAAAATCACATAATATTAGTTTTCAATCAAAGTTTACAGGAAAACATATACGAAAATCCTAAGCAGGGTAACCCTTTCCATGCGAACCCGTCTAGCACTTGGCCAATTTGTTGTTTTAATTAATCAGCAAGTTGAAAAATTGAATCTTGATACCTACGTCAAAATTGGAAATTGATAGGAAGTTAATGAAAATATTAAATCTGGTTTCAAATAAATTATGGTTCAAACTAATTTATATCTTATATCATTTCAGACAATACTTGGTCCCTGCATACCACAATACCTACCTACTTATTATTTTAGAGCATGACGGCAAGAATTCATATTACACAATATTTCAATATCATCTGGCTAAAATTGTTAATTATAATATCAGTGTAATCAGCAAAACTATTATTCAACAACAAAGCACTTTATATGTTAATTAAAAACAATGTACGTTAGTCATACCAAAATGTTGCAGCTGATAGTGGAAATGCATTTTCTCTAGGATTGGGTTTCCTTGATGCTTTTTCACCAGAATCCATTTCATAGAGATGATTTACCAGATATATCTGAAATTATATTCAAATTTTACTCATTATGGATCTTGTTATCTTTTAAAGTAGGTACTTGAATAAGTAAAAAAAAGTTTGAGTTCAAATCAAAATTAAGTGGTTAGGTACATAAAAATAAAACAAGAACAAAAATATAACTAAGTTACCAAAATTAATTATTTTAACCGCTCTCTATGAATTCAACGCCGACACTAACTGTTACAAAAATTGTTTTTCTCATACGTAGGTATTACAACATATTCTTGAATGTTAACAAACTATAGGTAAATAAATTCTACTTGACGATTGATACAATTTATTTGTTTCGGTAAAAAAATCACAAATATTTTTAAATAATGAAGCTTGAGGTCAGAGGTTCAAAACGATATAAAGCCTTTGTTTTTTACAGTAGCAAATAAGATTAAAATGAAGATATTAGATATATTTCAGCGGCATACCCAATAATTATTTATTAAAATCGTACGCAATACTACACAATTCATTTTAATCTGAATATTATGACATAACAGATCAATTAAAGATACACTTACCAATCCGAAATTCAATTTATAACTTGAAATAGAGTTCACTAATATAATTCTCGCAAATCACAAACACATTTTACTTCATGTCTAATTTTAATAGATATAATTGCAGGTTAATATAGAAGTCCCGTATCAACATGTGGAAAAGTATCGATCTTATTTTTAGTTTGCTTGTATAATATTCAATGCCAATGGGAAAGTACAAATGTATTCCGAGAAGCGTTTAATTAATAATATAGTCGATGTATATATACTCTGCAAATGCTTGTTAAGTGGTCCTCGGCTTTTTGAAGTAAGTACCGATATTCACTGTTAAAGCGGTTATTACTGATATTATGCTTGTTCCTGTTAAAGCCGACGCAAATTTCAGATTTCATCCACACTGCCAGAAAGAACAGCTGACTACGTTAGATGTGCAAGTAGGTACGTGGTGGGGAAAGGGACTGGGCTAAATAATGAAATAAACGAATAGCAGGATTTTTCCGTACAATTCCAAAACGAGTTATGTATATAATAATAATCTTACGTTTTACGTTGTACTTAGTAGGCGAGGGAATTTATATACGGATACAATTAGGTATAATATGTAATAGGTATGTGATTTCAAAGTAATATCAGGGGTTAGACACCAATGCTGATATCTAACTCATACCCATACTTTTTGTATCTACTCTCCTACTCGCTGCTCATACCGTAATGCCTATATGAACGAGAATAACGCGCAAGGAACGTTTTAAATCTGATGAAAAATGCTTTTATTCTAGTCCACAGTTATTCAACATTTTATTATTAGCCCTATTTTTATTGTATCATCATATGAACGATCTATACGCTGGAGATATACACGTGCAAAATACATTTGTTCAGCCCTAAGCCCACTCCTAACCAAATCGATGAGCTCGACGCCTTTGTTGTTCAAGGTAGGCAGCCATAAAATATTGAACAGTGAATCGGGCATATCCCACCGCACACTTTAACTAGGTACCTATTTAAAACCATATCGCATTGAGCATTGAACAGAAACAGATATTATATATAGGTCAGTTGATTGATTATCTTGTTATAGGCAACATTATATGCAGTGGCTCTATATAAATAGCTTTTCTTAAAGTGAGGAGCAATAATTATTATAGAACAAATTAGAAATAATAATTTTTATTGGTAACAATTAAAGGCCAGCTGTATTGGTGTGAAAGTTTAAAATGGTACACCTAGACCAAGAAGATCCTAGAACTTGACACTTAGAGAAGTAATGTAGGTAGCACGTAATCTGGAGAAACAAGATGCGTTCAATATAGAAGGTGTAATCGGAAAACCGGGAAGTCGTTTAAAATGGCTAGCCACTGTATAAAACGCGTCCACATTGCAAAATAATAGTGGATTCTGCATTATTTTGAAATCTGGATAGTTATTTCAGACATAATCTGGCTGATGGCTGATCCAGTACGAGACATATTTTCAGACAGGAATATGTCTGTCTGTTGGTGTTTATTCTGGTAAATATCGCTGTCAGCTGATTGAATATTTTTGACGGACTTCGCCAGAACGAAGGATGTATACAATTCACCTCGATATTTTTGCTTTTTAAGGCGGTATGTATTATGTAAGCGCCTTTTGCATAATAAACGGGCACTAATTTTAATGATTCTTTTTTCATTGGAAAAAAGTGTTGAAGATGGGGATCGAGAGGGCAAAATTTTCTGTGAAAGATTTAAAGAAAAAGGTAATTTCCATTCCCCTGTATTTTTTTTAAAGAAGAATCCTGCTTTTTCCTTATCGTGTAGCACGGAAATCCTTGATGTTTATGAAAATATATCAACGTTTAGACGTAGCTGGAAATGATCTTTTTAATCCTTTTACCTTAAATTTCCTCCCATTTCTGGAAATTATCTCAACCTTTTTGTTTCAAATGAAAAAAGAATCATTAAAATCATTGATCGTTTATAATGCAAAAGGCGCCCATATATACTTACATAAAAAATCCCGGCTTGTAGCCAGCGGATAGGTAAATTTCCCTGTTTTTAATTTTTATTATTTGTGCTATCACTTTTAGGGGAAAATGTTTCAAACGAAAGTTGTAGGTACAAATAGTACAGACCATATCTATAACACAAATATATTTTAATAACATTAAGTCAATGGCCTCTACGGTAGTTTTCTTCTAATCACTAATCAAGAAGCATCTTAAGTATGAGTTATTCTTCATCTTCTACTTTCTTTTAAATAATATATAGAATGGATGATAGATGGATCTGGGTTGGTGTTCGGTCTGGTTCTACATGTGAGTAAGACTGTGAGGTAGAACGGTTCCATACTCAATATACTTTTTATGACTTTATGTTTTCGTACCACAATGTATCAAAGGATTGTCCGGGAAGTGCCTGGTAGCTAGTTAAAAATAAAACAAAAAAGCTGTATAGGTACATGATTTAAATAGAAAGAGAGGCCAGATTGGCCAATTTCATCACCTTTGCAGAGATCTATGAAGCGATAATCGTAATTTCTTTGATTATATGCGAATGAACGTCGACATATTCAATTTCATTTTAAGCAAAACCGATGACAAAATAAATATTTACTTCTTTTATTATATTAAAGTATTTTAATTTTAAATTTTACGCATTGTGTTGCTTTCAACTGCTACTCGATACAAACATTTTGTTAGAGGTGTACTGTATGATGGTTTGGGCTGGAAAAATACTATGCTCTATTTCGTAATTCGATACTCAGCACTCAGGTAGGAAGCTTAATGGATGGCGAGAGGCGCTGCGTCGTTATGATCTCTTGCATTTGGTTCAATGGTTACATTTTTTCGCACAGGCACCGGGATGCGACGATCGACGATGCAATGCCAACAATGTAGCGAAGTGCTTTGCGCCTTTATAAGCGCCCACCAGAAAAAAGGTATTCTGTCTGCCGCCCACTATGGCTCAAACCTCGAACAGAGAGAAGGTTCTCATTGGGTTCTAAGCTAAGCAAGGCACAAGGCATCCGTCACTGCGTTCGCAGTCTAAGACAAGAACGTGTAGATTATCTTTAAACTTCAAACATTCTAGTATAGGATTCAGCACCAATGTAAAATTTATTGATTATTTTCAAATATTATACCAATGAAGTGAAGAATTCAAGTCCAGAATGTTGAACAGTGCCGAAACCCAGGTCAGATAAATATTTATTACAAAAAAAAATGGACCGACGTTATTAGTTGGAGCACTGAAAAATACGAAGTAATATTAATTCTATTAGTGCTATTACTCCTGTAGTTGTGCAGTTGCAGTTAGATTGATAACTTTTGGCTCCAACTTCACAAGTACTAGCACCAATAGAATTAATATTTTTTCTATTACTATATAATAACGTTGGTCCAATTTTTTAAAAAAATATTTATTTCACACTTTTGAGTGTAACATTAGTCACGAAAATCGTTGAACGTTCACTGATACCAAAGAAGATAGTACTTATCCTATTATCCACGTAAATTATTTACTTGTAGTTGTTATTATTGAGATTTCGCTGCGGAAATACGCATGAGTATTTTAGATTTAACCATTTTACTAACGGTTAACTCGAAAACTGTATCTCTAAGGAAAAAATGTTCAATATAAATGTTGCTGCAAATATTATTGTCTTTTATGTGGTACCCAGAGATTTTCAGTTTTCGAAAGAAATCGCCCCCTCCACATAGCGAAAATACACATGAGATTCTCATGAATGTAGCTCGAAAACCGTAACTCTTTTGAAAAAATGTTCAATTTAAACGTTTTTCGGAATTTCTCGGTCAAAAACTGTATTGCCGAGTGCCGAATCAAAAATTAAAAATAGTTTTTATTAGGCATCTATGATTTGAACCGTACCGATGAGTACCTATTATTGCTCTCCTTCTCTCGATCTGAACTATATTTATGTATATCTGTTTGCCAGCAACAGCAATTCCATAACAAATTACTGTTTGTCTACCACAACACACATAACAAAAGTGTAATATATACGACGATCTGCCAGAGAAACCTATATACCAGAGAACAGAGACGTATATATACACTCCATGTTCGTGCGTAATTCCAGTGACGGATCCCATTGTCAGACATTGTTGTTCCATGTCGAAGAAAAAGTGATTTTGCTTGAATGATATAATTATAAATAATAAAAATTGGGTCACACTTGGAGCTTAACAGGCGGCGAGATGTCAGCGATCTAAGTTCGAATTCGAAATTTCAAGTGTCTAGACCGTATGGGGCCTGAGATATCGCTGCGGAGTCCATTGATACAAGAACGTAATAAAAAAGTAATAAAAACTATTTAAAAATGATATTGAAAATTCACCAAAATATACATTGTTATGCATATATGAAACATGTTTTTTTATTGATTGCGCATGTTTTGACAAAAACTGATATTTTTCTAGTTCCGCTTCTTTTCCATTTTGAACCATTTTTTGTAAATAGTAGTAGAACGGTGTGTACGGTGGATTACCTTTGAATTACAGTAATGAACATGTTTCAGGGCAAGAGTAACCACAAAGCAAACAAATGGTTACACTTGCCCTGGAATCTGTTGTTGGCTGTAATTCAAAGATTGTCGTCGATCCTCCCTACCCCCCTATTCGCTGCAGGTGCCACCATTTCGCTAATTTAGTAGCGCACATATTATTTTTTTATGTTTTTCTGTAATGCTTTTCTACTACTATCTGCAAGAAATGCTAGAAAATCGAAAAGAAGCGGAACTAGACAACTTCTTCTGTGCTGAACTCGTATTCCAGCGATGGCGGCTTCTCTGCCCTGGAAGTGTTACCACAGACAAGGGGACCTACAGTTTAATGTGGATTCCGAACCACCAATATGTCTCAAGATAAATCTCAAGGTACGCCCTTCCAGACAGAAATTCGAACGCGCGCCTGCATCAACGGTCACTCGTCCAAATCGTTCGCAACGTATTGTACTGCTTAACTTCGATAATCCAAGTGTTAACCCGCAGCTACGCACTCCCCTTTAACTAGGAATTAGACAACTATCCAAGGATTATATATAGGTTCAATAAATACAAGTTCTGACATAACCGTTTTTTTTTATTTTAGATTCTACTGCGAACTCTACACATTTTTATCGAGTGATCAAAAAGAAATTCCCCGCCTTGCAAATACGAAAACATATTATCTTCCCATGTCTTTGCTTGATCCATCTGAAACTATATAATATTGATACATCACCTGTTACTTTTTGATGCAATTTTTTTTTATTAATCAAAATTAAAAGAAATACATAAACATGAACCTATAGTGTAATAATCATTACCATTATTTAATATATCCCTATGTCCATACAAATATTTTTGAACTTCATTTTAGATACCTTATAAGATTTGGGCATAAATGAAGTGAAAAGATAATTTTAGGACTGTTTTCATCAGTTTCAGTTAGTATTGATTATTATATAAGTACCTACTTAATTCTTGTTTCAAAGACATCTGAAAGTGATTAATTGCTGCATATTTGATCAAAGTAAATTTTAATTCAACTGGTTTATTTTAATCTTTTTCACTTAATTGTCTAACAGTTTCAGTTGAAGCAGGTAATCTATTATTTGGTCTTTTGGATTACTTCACAATTATTATCAATATACACATTTATATGATGCAGATATCTTTCTATATGATATTTTTTTATGAAATTAAACAATCTTCCAATATAAGAGCCACACAACTCTTTATATTCTGTGATTATTCTTGCAGCCATCGACCGTTCGCTGATTTAACCCGGCCACACACATGACATTAATGACAATTAATTCTCATCTGACTATCGCAAAGACATGTTTAGATTTTTTTTTCGTGTGCAATAGCTTTATTTTGTTCCCAAGTACAGTATTATCATGTGGCAGTATATCAATAGAAACATGAAGATAATTTATTTACTTGTTTACTTTTATTCCAAGATAATTCTACAATGTCCCCCAGTATTGTACAATTTAAACATTAAATTAAAAAAACTCTTCATGTACCTATTCACTTAAATTTTCTTGTAATTATTTGTAATTGACTAATAAAAATAAATTTGCGTTATACAAAATATCTGTAGAATACAAAAATGTGAAAATATGAATGGAAATCCTAACTATTTCAAAAAATGTCCATGATCTATTGTGTCTTAAATTCTGCGATTCACCGCAACATTTCAAATTGCGGTTGAACACTTTAACATTTTGAGCTTTGATTCAGCACTCCATGGATGGCTGAATCTTTCTGACCAGCGTTTCGGTACTGTTCAACATTATGTTTGTTGATAAAATATAACATTCGTTCTAAAAAAAGAATATTCAAAACTCTTTGACAATGTTTGTGGTACAGTGACTGCTCTAAAATTTTCAATATCATACGGTTTTTTAATAGGGGTAGGTAACCTTTATAATTTCATCTGCGAGGGAAAACCCCCGTATTCAAAGGACATGTATACTAGATAAGTTATTGGTTATATTGGTATGTAAGTTCCTATTATTTTATTGGCAAAGGACAAGAAATTCGGTCACAAAGAACAAGACTTTTCAAAACAAGGTTCCCACTCTCCCCTACCTCTTATTTAAAAAGACAGTGTTGAATATTTCTTTAAAATGAAATACAAATTTCTTTTATCACTTTTATTACACTTTACTAAACTTACAAAAATATCTTCTTAATTTTAAATCGCAAACAAACGTTATCAACTTTAAGATTATAATTCACTCCTTGCTACCATACACCAGTATTTATACTTAAATATTAAATTAACAGAAAGCTTCAGTAACAACACCTATACACAACTTCTAGAACTATCTTCGTCAGTTTTTTTGTCAGCATATTCATCTGCCCCATCTTCTTTTCCATTTTCTACTTCATCATTTTTTTTTCTTCAATTTTGTCCTCTTCTCCATCTTTCATTTTCATTCATCTTCTCTTCTGGATTAGCTTCTCGAAAAATAATGTTTCTGTGCACTTCGACTTTGTCAGTATTCCTGAAATAAACTTGGCATTCTTTAACATTTTCACCATAACCAACAAAAATTCCTTTTCTTGATTTTTCTTCCCATTTTCTTCTCTTCTGTTTTGGTATGTGACAGTATACTTCAGATCCAAAAACTTTCAGGTGGTTCATTTCTGGCTTCTTCTCGAACCATAATTCGTACGGGGTTTTATCTGATGCGACTGTTCTATTCAGGATATATAGCATTGCATTCACAGCTTCCGCCCAGAACCGTTTTGGCAACTTTTCTGCACATCTCAAAGTTCGGGCTCCTTCCACAATCGTAAACAGATCTCTTTCTGCCGATCAGTTTTGTTCTGGTTGTCTGTACTGTTGTCTGATTCCATATCTGCTTAAAGTGTCTTAGATATATTGGTTGCAGTCTTCTTTACCTTGATCTGTTCTTAGGACTTTTACATTTCTTCCAGTATCTGTTTCCACACTGCGTATGTAATTATTCAAGACATCTCTGACTTCACTTTTCTGCTTCAAGAAGTAAACCTGGCTCAGATTCCTTTTCCATCACCCAGCTTGACAATTTTTATCACTTTGAAAGTTTGGTACTTCCTTAAATATTTTCTCTTATATGTCATATACTGAGTCGCTCCAGTGTCAATAATCCATACCTTTCTGATATCTTCGGAGAATGAAGTAAGCGCAGCGCTGAAATTTGAATTTTCCTTGGACCTGCAGTATTTTTTCAAATGCCCAATTTTTCCGCAGTGGTAACATTTTGGTTTTAGGTTTGAATCGACAATTGAATTAAAGGTGGCCTGGTTTTCCACAGTGGTAACACTTTTTGACATTTTCTTGGTCAAAATGGAAATGATTTTCTCCATTTTGACTGATTTTTATTCTTCAGCAGTTCTTCTTCAATGAGCAGTCGAGCTGTGAGGTTATTTTTCTAGTCCTTTAGTGTACTGTCCCAAGCGGAGTGGAAATGCGCAAATTCGGGTGGCAGGATGTTCACAATTCATCGCCTTAGCCGAATCGCAGGCAAAAAGCAGCGACAGAACCTTTTTATTGACTGAAGTGACAATAATTCGTTGTGCCAAATTTTCCACGTGATTCCATTTCTTCAGCTTGGCTTCATACGTTGGACTCATCGCATGAAGAAGTTAACTATTCTTCATACTCTTCAGGATAATCCCGATTTGGAATTTCCACGTTTGGTAATTTTCATTAGTACCAGTTAAATTGACGATTTTCCATTCTTCTGTATCTGAAGTTTTCTTTATTATTGAGTTATTTAACTAAATAATTGAAATAAAAAAGGATAAGTCGAAACTACTAATATTTGACCTAAATACAACCATATACATCAGCTTGAAAATAATAATAAAGCACATTTGCCACTTTGATCCACTACCGGTTATCTCTGCTACTACCACAATTCAGATTTCAGATATAGATAAACCAAAGCCATAAGCCATAGACATAGATGGCTTCGGATATACCATGATGACGTTATAGTTTTACAACCGTATTGAAAAACTATTAATCATTAATATTATTCAATTATCAATCGAAAAACATATATTATATTTATATTTTCTGATTGAGCAATTGCTGACATTTTTTTGGCGCAACTCAATCCCGAAAATACTAATTATTAAGCGACTTGTTCGTAAAATTACTAACAAAAATTTAATTTGAGAATATCTTATCAAATATTAACTTTCCAGCTTGAGCAATTTCAGTTTCAGAATGAGCATTTAGTGAGCAATCTATGTATATTAGTAATATTGAGAAAATCAAAATTTTTGCGACAACTTCTTTCTGGTGGCTTTCCCTCTTATCAGGCCTAACCTTGCTACCATGAGAGAAATCATGCACCATACACCAGTATTTATACCTAACTACAAAATTACCAGAAAGCTCCAGTAACAACACCTTCTATACAAAACTTCTGGAACTCTCCAGAAAAAAACACATAATTTTTGGACAACAGAACAGTCCCTAACACTTTGATTAAGTAGTTCATCTAACATCTGATAGATGGCAGCACTAGTATCAACTTTTCTATATTTAATAGATAGAGCCTTAGACTAGGAATTTCCTAGTCTAAGGATAGAGCAAAGCTTATTGAGACAAAATAATATAAAATATGAACAAAAATAAAATTTTAATTTTAAGTGAACCATAATCAGTTATATTTTGTAAAAAATGTCTTGAAATTTATTATAATAAATCATGCCCTCTAGGGGCCGACAAATCTAAAAATAATTTGACGATAACATGCAATTTTATCACGTGAAGTATTTTTTTCGCTAGCTTAATGAATTACTCTACGCACTTGTGCGAAAAGTAATGACTTTTCGCACGCGAACCGCTTTCAGTTTTTCTAATGTTTTCTAAATTTGTTTGAAAACCGTTTGTTTCGTTTTTCAAACAAACTTTAAAATTCAATAAAAATAATCAGAAACAAACTCAATAAATCGACAGAGGTATAAACTTTCACTTTTGTACATCAAAATGATTTAAGCCTAATATTTAAGAAAACATTTAAAAACAAACTTCGAAATTCAATTCAATTTTAAATCAAACATGTAAACAAAACAAAATGAATAACTACGTAGAGATTTAAACCGCCGAATATGCACACTAAAATTGATGAAACTTTTTAATAGATGAACCATTTTAAAACAAACATCAAAAAACAACTTTGAAATTCAATAACCGCCGTTTTCAAAGGGACATGTTAATAAAAAAGTGTATAAATTTAAGGAGATTTAAACTTCCAAATGTACACACCAAAATTAATCAAACTTAAAATTTAAGGAATTATTTTAAAACAATCTTCAAAACTCAGATGCTTTTACCATTTTGTTTATTATTTTTATACGTACTCTGATTTTGATCATTTGAAGGAGGAGACCTGAGATATGGTCCATTATTCATAAAAACTCAAATTCGAAATCTCCTTCCCTCTGAAAACCGCCACGAAGGGGGTGGAGGGTGCAAATTTTCTTGAAAATCGAAAATCTGAGATGGGAGTATTAAAGATAACAAAGTATCCGGAAACGTTTAAATTGAACATTTTTTCAAAAGAGCTCCATTTATATTGAATTTTTTTTTCGTAGAGTTGCAATTTTCGAGTTAATAGCAGTGGTAAAGTTTATAATAATTATTCTGAATAATATCAAATATGTATGTACAAAGCATACATGGATGATGGTGAACATTAAACGATTTTCGTGACAAATGTTACACGCAAAAGTGTGAAATAAATATTTCTTGAACCGACTTTATCAGTTAGTGCACTAAAAAATACAAAATAATAATTCTACTGGTGCTGGTACTTGTGAAGTTGGAGCCAAAAGTTTTCAATCTAACTGCAACTGCACAAATTCAAAAGTACCAGCACCAATAGAATTAATATTATTTTGTATTTTTCAGTACACCAACTAATAACGTCTGTCTATTTTTTTCTAAAAAATATTTATGAAAGGAATAATTTACTATGCCTTGGTTTCATCCTTCAAGGAGTGGTTAAATAGAGAAATTATTACAGAAATGAGCCCAAGATTGAAAAACTTATACTGGCTGAAAATGAATAGGCCTGGACAAAAAGACCTGAATGAACAATATAAATATTTTAAAAAAGACTACGAACGAATGGTTAGATACACTAAACATACGTATTACCAGTCGCACATAAATGACAAACAAAATATGACCGGAAAACAAAAGTAGGTATGTTTGGAAATTAGTACGGGAAAAAAGCGGCTAACAAAAAACAACCAGCTACCTAAAGTTGTCATCAACAACAAGTTGAGCTGTAATAAAATTTCAATAGCGGATGAGCTTTCCAAATATTTTGCAACATCACCCAAAATCTCAATAGATCAGCACTTTCCAAATACAACATCCGAGTCATCCGAAGTATGTATGCACTGTGAGTAATCCACGAATGAATTCTTTCTTCTTTATTGCTGCCAACCCTACCGAAATACTAGATATAATAAAAAAACACTGATAGTGTTGGTATAGATTGTATTGCCACGAAAATAATTAAAAGCATATATTATCAATAGCTCTATTAAACTAGGTAGATTTCCCGCCAATTTGAAAATTGGTACGGTTACACCAATCCCGAAAAAAGTTAACTCCAAATTCCTGGAAGATTATACACCCATAACTGTTCCCACGATCATATGTAAATTAATAAAGAGAGCATTGTATAATAGAATTATTACATACTTTGAGAAATATCAAATAATAAGTATGTGTCAAAATCGCTTTTATCCAGGGAGATAAACAGAAAATGCTATTCATAATCTTCAGTTTATCCATAAACATTTGGATCAGAAGAAACATATAGGGGTACTTTTATTTGATCTCACCAAAGCATTTGACTGTTTGGATCTGAAATTTCTCGAAACTAAGCTTCAGTCAGTAGGTATCAGAGGGAAGTTTTAAAATGGTTGAGGTCCTATCTGGAGCATAGAAAAATAGTTATCAGAATGAATGGCACCTAAACGAAAACATATGATGTGCACCTAGGAGTTCCTCAGGGAGCAATACTGAGGCCACTGCTGTTTCTCATATTAATTAATAACCTTCCACATTTTATGAATACTGACTACCTAGTGTGCCTAGTGCTGTATGCAGATGATGTTTCACTAGCAGTATATGGTGAAGAAAATGGAATGATACTTAATGCTTCAAAAACCGTTCTCCTCCACATAAGCCCAAAAAAAGAATCACGCGATCACATTCAGATAAATTTACGGACAGTTTCGTTACAACCAGATTCCTGTACACGATTTCTTGGAACATATCTAAATTCAGACATGTCTTTCAAAACTGCTATTGAGAATGTAAGCCAAATTACTATGCTATACTCCAATTGAAAACGATATTCAACAAAGGACAACTCCTCAATGTTTATTATACGATCATATACTCTCGAATTAGCTATAACATTATCGTGTGGGGAAATACGCCATTGGCTCGCCGACTATTGATCTCACAAAAACGTATTTTCAGACTCATATTTGATATCAAACGAACAGACTCATGTAAACCATATTTTAGAGATAATGACATCCTAACGGTCACTTACACATAAGTATGATAGTCATAATTATAGAACTACGCATGGCAGTTTGCTGCAAATTCCTCACCACAGAACTTCATTATATGAAAGAAGTCCTCATTACAGTGGTATAAAATTTTTCAATATTCTTCCAGAAACAATAAAAGTGAAAGAAATGAAACACGTTTCAAAAACCAACTTAAAGGTTTATTTAATTGAGAAATGTATTTATATTCCATGCGAGTTTCTGAATTCTTAACTGTCCTGATAAATTATATTTTACATTATGTGTCTATATATGATCAATAACTGAAATTGTTGAGTAACTATTCTCTGTTATGCGTTATCTGTATGTCTTTCGGGACTTCCTCAAAGTCCTCTTTATATATATATATATATATATATATATATATATATATATATATATATATATATATATATATATATATATATATATATATATATATATATATATATATACATCTATATATAATAGGTGTAGATTTTTTTATATCAATATCTTTGAAATATCCTATATCATGTAATATGGTCTTTATGGAATAAATATATTATTATTATTATTATTATTATTATTTCATTCTGTATTTTTCTGAATTATCTAGCTTATGTCCAGTTCATTAGAATTTATACTTTTCATCTGGTATATTATTGCTGAGTCACAGCTAAAATATGTTTTGGCTGCTCAAATGATAAAAAGTGGTGTATTATTTTCTTGATAAGCGGTTTCCTTCCGTTACCTATATCGATAAATTTAATTATGCTCTCTAATGATGCTATTATTATAAATTTTCTTTCAATTGTTAAAAACCACCATGACTCGACGTAGCTATAGAATAAATAAAATTGTCGGCACTGACCGTTCTTTTTATTCATTTATTGGTGCATTATTGGTGTTTTTAGGATTTTTACTTTTAATTAGTTTGTTGCTTTATCTAGTTGGAACTGGTCCTAGTCATTTCGATAATGAGAATGGGGTAAGAGAGATTTTTTTACATAAACTAAAATAACTTTTTTTACTCTGTCTGTCTGTCCTCATTTCTGTTACTTTCTTCGGTTACTTTTTACAGATATATACAAAATGTTCTAAAGATTTTGTATGGAAATGAAAATTCAATGAAAAAAATCTTTTTTTTCCGGCATTTTCATTGCTTGCGCTGCTGAAATGTATATTCATACATCAAAATATTCTAGTAAATGATTGTATTTCTTCAAAAATCCTCGAGAAAATAACTATTTATAACTTAAAACACAACGGAACAAAACCAAAAGGAATAAAACAATATCTAGACAAAAAACATGAGGCAAACGCTAGTATTTATACAGGGAGGACCAAGAGTTCCCCGTAACTTTTTTATTATACACATTACAAATACATTTTAATTCTTGAATGGCTTAAACTTTACACAGGATACAGGATGTCTAAAAAACGCAGCTATGCTGTTCATTATTTTAAATGGGACAATATAATCCATTTCAAAAATAGAGAGAGACAGAGAGGATATCAAATTATCATAGTGAAGGGATCTCAATTGTATTATCCCGTATAAGCGTCATAATACAATACTTCATTATCATAATTTATTACACTCTCTTTCTTTTCGAAATGGAGAATAAATTAGGTATATTTATAATATATAGATCATTACGTTCTGGAATAAAGGATGCTATAATTTGTACCTTCAACAGTGAAAAAAAACCGATTCAAATGGAACAAAATGGATTTTACTTTTCTAGTCGTAATTTTTGGAAGTTATCAGTATGTTCCTAAAACCATTAGCCTATCCAGGCTTAAATTAGTCATCAGTCAATGTCATATTCCATATTGAGTCCGTATATCTGTCCATTATCCACGGCCATTTTAACCCTTGCCAGGCTAATGGTTTGTATTCAGAAACACGCTGTTTATGATGATGATATAACGGCTGATGGACACAGCCTAGATAGATTACAAACGTAAGGAATCTGGAATCAGATCAGTTTAGAAATACTGTTTCTTAGAATCATTTGAACTTAGGTAAAGTCTCATTAAAAATATAAACTACTGCTACGCTTCGCTTTTTTAAGATACACATTTTAAACTTGAACCATTCAAGAGTTCGGATAAAATCCTGCAACTTTTCTATTATTTCTTGCAATATGCCAAATAAAGAAGTTATGAAGGGGCGACATACTTTTGGTCCTCACTGTATATTATTATTTTTTCAAGTTTTTCAGCTGTATCAATTTTGGCCAGATCTCGGCACGATTATTTAAAACATTAGATTGGATAAAGTATACTATACATATAGTGTGCGAGCTAGTTTAATGTGTTTTTTCTTGAATATTCAGAAAATTTTGAAAAAATATAAATCATAAAATTTCATAATAACCAAAGGTAGGAACATGTTTTGAAGATATTTTTATTCAATATTATTATGTACTCATTTTCTTACTTCATGATATTGAGTAAAAATTTTTGTATAGGCTACTACTGTATTTTATTTTGTAGACCTGTGCTACTTTGTGAGATTATTTGTTTTCTCTGTCTAAGGATTTTTTTGTAATCATGAAAGAGATTTATAACAAAAATACTTTTACTGCAATTAAAATGTAAATCTATTTATACTAAGTACGTGCTAGCTCGATTCTTTTAGTCCTCAACGATCTTGAACTATCACATTTACGAGAAGTAACAAAATCGTTATTATTTAATAATAAAGACTTTCATTTATTGAGATTCACCCTTCTACGAAAGGATAAACAGATATCAGTCTGAATATAATATCACCATACCAGAAAGCTCTTCCCACCATATTCGGTGATCCCCACCATGGACAATAAATATACCAAAAACAAATACATCCCTCCAGCAACTCAATAAATATGAAACTAATTCATCAACAATAAAGCAGCACCTACATCAAATCCTTGACAGAATGCCAACATATATATACAAATGGATTCAAAACTCCTGAAGAAACAGCTGCAGCATTTTCGACCAACCAGTACAAGGCCACTTATAAACTTCCTACGACCGTCAGTGTTTTCAACGCAGAGTTATACGCTCTATGGAAAGCCTTGGAATATGTTAAAAGTAAAAAAATACCAAACACCCTTATCCTTGCTGACTCTCTCAGCTCCATACAAAGCGTCTCCCAAATATACTCACATAATGCAATCCTACAAATGATAAAAATAGAACTCCAATACCTACAAATGTGCGAACAGAACATCATGCTCCTATGGATACCATCCCATGTCGGCATTGAGGGAAATTAAAACACCGACCTACTCGCAAAAAATGCAGCAAATAGCGAAGTACCTCCATACACGAACATAATTGTTCAATCAGATTTCAAAACAGTCGTGAGGAACACTCTGATCAAGAATTGGGAACAACAATGGAACAACAGCGGGTCAAAGCTGAGCGAAATAAAAAAGTCAGTAAAACAATGGAAATCCCCCCCAATGACCAGAAGACACCAGGTCCTCCTTGCAAGACTTCGTATAGGGCATACAAGACTTACCCATGGCCATATTATAGACAAAACAGAAGAGCCACACTGTGACATATGCCAGACAAATATTACAGTGAAACATATTCTCCAAGAATGCCCATTATATTACCATCAAAGAGAAGACAATAACATACCAGAGAACATCACCCAGACGTTAGCTGTGGAAAATAGCCCAATTGATATAGAATAACAAAGCCTGAGCAAGAGCAGACTGGTTTCAGACGGCAGCATTCTGTCACTGATCTGGTGCACCGTAAGTCAAATTGGGAATGCACTTGAATCAAGAAAATTTTGGTCAAAATATATCATTTTATTGCTATAATTGATGAAAAATACAGAGGCATAATATTCTAAATATTTTTCTCTGTGTTCAAAATTAAAAAGATACACCAATCATACGTACACATAAAATTAGACACACATTTTTACAAATCTACAAACATTTTTTTATGATTCTATACAATGTGTCGAATTTTCAATAATAAAAAATTTCAAACCTTTTAAATAAAAAAAATCTGGTGTTTCCATAATTATGTCGTAGGAGAAACGGTTTGCCTATTTTCCTGCTTTTATCGAGCAAAATGTTTCGACGACAGAGAAAACAGTAAAATGTCTGTTCCAGAGATAATCTCGGCACGGAGAGACTGGTCAATTGCTGAAGATATGTTTTCTGGTTTCAGGGAAACGTAGACATATGTTAAAAACCGGACACCGAAAATATTGCACGATTACAATATATTCTTTACATAGCTACTCGGAATAGTAAAAAAGCGAAGAACACTCTCCATCAAATCACCATCCAAAAAACAAAAAACTAAGTGAGAATCGGTTCATTCGTTTGGAATCATCGATGCTGATAGACTGATAGACAAATACCCACTTTTATGAAGGCCGCAATTTTTTAATATAGATAGTACTTCTATAAATTGACACTGATTTTTTTAAGACAACATTTTATACCAAATGTCGCCATGATATTGATATCAATTCATAAATGGACATTTTTATCCTCACAGAATATGTTATTACCTAACTGATTACATTTTGTTTAATTGAACCCTTGACAATAAATGATTACTGAGAAGGTGAAAGTTATGTCTTAATGTAGGTATTTCTGTAACAAGTAGGCAAATATTGGTGTTTGCTTTTGCTTGTGCTTTTATAACAAGTACTTAGCCCATAGACATAGATATACCGGGTTATGAAGATTCGATGCTCACCATTGCGATCTCGTAAACCGTAATAGCTACAAAGAAGGTTAAATTGGGGCAATGTTGTGAAATTTAAAGGGGATTAATATGTCACAAAGAAATTTGAAGTATCATTTTTCATTTTTGAGAATATTTGAAAAAAAATAATTTTCACCTTTTGTTATTTCTTGAATAACTTGGTTGTTACCTAACGAATTAAAAAACCAAAGGCACTTCTCCACAGTAACTTTTTCTGTTGCATCCAGTTGTGCTCACCATTTTAGGTACATCGGTTCGTCACTTGACAACCATCATCATGTAAAAAAAAACGGATCTGGATTTTAAAATTGATTTTATGATTGCTTTGTATTCCATCAAATTAGAGTGAGGGTATTTCTTGATATTATCGCTTCCTTGTAGCTCTTACGGTTTAGGAGATTTTCATCGAATCTGAATAACCCTGTAGATGCAAAAGATTTCAATAGGTAGGTACACATATTCGTATCTGACCAACACCTATCTATTGGGAAGTTTATCAAAATGAATATCTATTTTGTGGTTTTATGTAGGTAACTCATATTACTCATTTTCTTCTTCCAGCTTGGCTCATCAAGTGAATTACAAGGACAGACCAGGTAACTTTCTGAATAATTAAAAGACCTATTTTTATTATTCACACTTTGTTCTAAATAATGAATAAAGCTTTTGTTTTTTTGGCTTGAAAATATCATATCAATAAATATGTGTGAATTTTATCTTTTGAAATCTAGAAGGTGATTCAATAAGAACTGATGACGTTGTTTTTCTAATAAATCTTATACATACTACATTTTTCAATTCATAGTGAGACTTATAAATAGGAACTTAATAAAGAATATAATATCTGCAATATCAATTGATTGAGTTCCTCTGGCTGATCAGCATTTGGTTGTTGATTGTTGCCATGTTTTCCATCACATTTACAAATAAATCCACTTCTGTTTCGCTAAAAGAGCGTCTTTAGTTATGTTTCATCTAAGAACTCATTTCAAATCAGACCCTTGCTTTTTGCGTCTTAACAACAAAGTCTATCCTTATATTATAGACTTTGGTAATACGGCAGATAGCCGTATGTTATTTAAGGCACACATTGTGTCCAAGATAAGTATGGAAAATAGATAGCATTAGGATATCGAAAACGATTATACCTAGATATGAATTCGGCTGGTTAAATGTTTACATGTTTACAAAAAAAAAAATAATAGAAAAATTGCCGTAGTCGAGATTTTAAGGAAAAATACAATTAATTATTAGTGTCTTTTTTTCTCTGAAAAGCTAGCATATAATAAAACGTGAACGTAAAGTAGGTACTTCTTCATTCTCTCATTGGCAAATCAACAATGTGCATGGTATACCTACATATTATGGAGGCCCTTCATACTACATATCTTTCTTAGGTGTATGCACCTCCATATGGAGGAGGTATACAATTCGACTGCCTGCTTTTTTTTTGTTTGTGCGCGCCTCAGAATTATAATAATCCGCTAGACTTGAGAAATGGTGGAGGGGGCAGTTTCGATCTGAGACGGCAAAATTAAAGATAATACAATATCCAGAAACGTCAAAAGAGTGTCGATTTTCGAGTTAAAGCATTGTTAAGATCTGACATAATATGTTTATTTCCGCTATGTGAAGGAGGCGATTTCTTTCAAAAATTGAAAATCTGAGACGGCCAAATTATAGAGCCGATTATTTGTAGCAACATTTAAATGAAACATTTTTTCCATAGAGTTACGGTTTTTGAATTACAGCAGTGTAAATACTAGAATATGCGTATTTCCGCAACGATGTTTTTATTAAATCTCTGAATAATAAAAAGTACAAGCAAAGAATGTACATGGATAAGTACTATCTTCTTTGGTATAAGTGTATGTTCAACGATTTTCGTGACTAATGTTACACACAAAAGTGTGAAATAGATTTTTTCACCAAAAATTGGTCCGACTTTATTTGTTGGTGTACTGAAAAATACAAAATAATATTAATTCGATCGAAGTTGGTGTCAAGAGTCTTCTATTTAACTACAATTGGACAGCTTCAAAATTACCAGTACAAATAGAATTAAGTAATATTATTTTGTATTCTTCAGTTCACCAGCAAATAAAGTCCAATTTTTTAAAATAATATTTATGAATAACTTATTGTTAGTTGACTAGTCAAACTGGCAGACATTATCAAACACGTATCAATAAACACAAGATATACCATCAAACAAATACAAACTATGTTCTACCTCTCAATGATAATAATCACAAATTGAATGATAATTTTGAAATCTTTCATACCTTAGAGGAAGGATTAAAACTGAATTTAGTTGAAGCATTAGAAATTAATAAACGTACACATTTGGGTAATCTCTTCAATGACCAGATTGATGCTATATTCACCCCCTTACTGTTCTCGTGTAGGTATATAATTGTTATCTAATTGGTATCTAATGCTAGTCATTAAATCATCCTTATTATTTAAATATGCACTTATCCTTTTAATTTTTTTTAATACATACATTTGAGAAAGGCACAGTGTGCAGAAATAATTGTCATGTTTAAACAATATATTAGTGGAAATTTTAGTGTTTTAATATAAATTTAGAGATGTATTATTATTAAAGATATAGGTACAACTGGCTGTGTAAAATGCTTGTCTATTCGAATCCATATCCTAGGACTCGTGCACACACACACACACTCTCTTGTATAATAGAAAGAGAAAGAGACGGCAAGTGAAAGTCATTACATTTTTTATTCATTAAGCATGACTAACAATTTCTGTACAATAGCGGACAGAAAAAAACACAAAAAGGACTCCATGTGGTGATACATTGTTAATTTGGGAATGAAAAGAACTGTTTAATGCAGGGTGGCGCTTTTATTTCGACCCATACAAAATAAAAAGTTAACTATGGTTTCTACAAAACCGAAAGTTGCATGATAATTTTGTGAATGCCATTTTCTAACAACAAGTTGCAGTGGAGAAGTAAGTACTTTCCGTTTTTTTGCTACATTTCAAGCGAACTTGGGACGTACCTAAGTAAAATTAAAAATCAGTTTTTCTTCAAATCCATAATACTTATTTAAATTTTTTGAACCCGATCAAATTGCTCAAACTTTTCTCTATTAGACCGACTTTGTATCTACATATTACCGTTATCGAAATTTTAATAGGTACTATTCCAAACTTATTTTGGTCACATATCAGTTTTGCGATAAACAGAAAAAAATCTAATATATTTCCTTCATTTTCAATTTTATAGAAAAACTAGACACTAGACAATCAGTTTTTCTAAATGCTCTTTAAATTTGATCTTATTATTTAAATTATCTAGAACACACCAATTAAACTTTCTAGAATTAATATAGGTATATCTCTAGCACTCCAACATCAACACAGCTGATAGATATTATAAAAATCAAAGTGACATCGAACACTGAGAATAATGAGGAAGATCTATATACAGTGGGAACGTCAAATAATAGTAGTAATGCACGTAGTAGTACGGATTCAACATCATTTTTCACTAAGATTATTGATGATGATGAGGCAACAGACATTGATAGAGTAACAAATGAAAATTATGATGTTTCCACAAGTACACTAACAATACCCACAACTGATTATGAGGTAATAATGAGAGGTAAGTCTTGCCATTCTTCTCATGGGAGAATAATAATTGTTGTTATTACACAAGTTACAAAGTTTGATTGGATTCTCAACATATAGGTACAGTTTATTTCCGTTCATACTGTCGTATATCAATAATCTTATATAAATACTTCATTACTTAGGCATGACAGCCCTTTGTCGATGGCTCCATTCTAATCGGTTTTAAGTCACTTGTTTCCAATCTTGAATCATTAGTGCTTTTAGGTGTTCCTCTATTTAATCCATGTACCTAATCTTTGGTCTACCAGCTGTTCTTCAGCCCACTGGTATTAGCTTCGTTATTCGTTTTGCCATTTGTGTGTCCGTAAGCTCTATACAGATCGGAGATATAACGCCGAGGCCATACCCCATTTTCCTTATACCTAAGTATATGTCAGGATTTTCCTCTCAAATACTGCTAGTGACCGTTTATCGTTTCGTGCTAATGTCCATGTTTCAGAGCCAAAGAGGAGTAATGGTTTTATAAGTGTCATGGATATCTGGCATTTTGTTTTTCTGGAGATGATGAGATATATCTAGTTGAATTTATTTGAACCAATTTTTGTGTTTTCAATTGTGAACATCTCGGTTTTTTTATTTTCGAGTGTGATAATGAATAAAAAAAAAATTAAACAGATTTATCGGTTGACAAAAATACTTTTTTCTGTGATTAAATAAACCGCATTCAAACCAGTGTTACATGACCATAGTTCGCTCATCTCTATTGAAAATCATGCGATCACTCCGTCTGTTCAGTAATCGCATTATATAGTTGCAAACAACTACATTTCGAGCATATTTTTTTTTAGATACCTATTGCGATAATAGCGCATGCAAGAAATTAGCTTCGAATATGTTATACACAATGAATCATGATGGAAATCCGTGCAGAAATTTTTATTATTATGCATGTGGAAGAAACAAATTAATAAGCAGAGAGAATTTACTAGAGGATTTATATCAGCAGATTTTGGAAATTGCAGATAAAAATCAAAATACCAGTTCGTCTGCTTTTTTCATGAATTTATACAAAAGCTGTGTTAGTTACGAGGCCGACTTAGATTTAAATTTCTTATCAAGGCTAAATGCATCTTTGAGTAAGAAAGATTATAAGCTTCATATATCAATGCGAATAACGCTTTATTTTTCCCCAGCTTATTCTGTATCGGCCGATTTAACAGAGTTAATTCACGAATTAATAATGGATCAATCAATGCCATTCTTTGATGTAGGTCTGAGAATATCCAATGATTCCAAATTTGAAGCTGAAGTGAGTATTACCACTATTCATAAACAAGGTGTTCCGTATTTAATGGATAACCTTGACATAGCTTGTAGCAGAATGACCGTTCTAGGAAAAATACAAAAAAATATAATATCCCAAGGCTACTCGTGTGCTATCCCTAAATATGATTTCTTTTAAGTAGTAGTATGTTTTACATTATTTTTTTAATTATAAATCAAGAAATACATTGTACATTACAGAAATGTTGGAATAATAGATAAATTACAAACTAATTACAAATAACTTTTAACTAATAACCTAAATCTAATTATCAAACAATATCTGATAAATATAATTCTAATTTAATACTAATACTATTTCTACATTTATTTTAAATTACAATAATTATTCTCAAGTATCCAAAGTTTTAACTTTTTTTTAATCTTAAGTTTTTTCATCCAGGAATTTTAAATCATAGGGAACTAGATTAAATATTTTCATTACAATAAAATGTGAATTCTTGGTAAGTACCAGCATTTCTATTGATTTTAGGTCTTAGGTAGAATAATAGGAACTTTTATTTCTTGTTTTACTATTTGAATCTAAAAACTCATGTTGAAATGATTTATAAAGCATAAGCAAAGTTTCTAACTTTTAAACATGAAATAATTCACTAATTACATTTTAGATCAACAAACTATACCATTTTGAAATCGGCTTCAAACACTTATTTTTTACTACAATTGGTCACTTAGGTTTCCTGACATTTTTGTACAACCAGAGAGTAATTAAAATTAAATTAAGAATTTAAAGTAGTATTTCAAATATTTTTGACAAATGTTCGGTAGCTAGTGATACTACTATTTACTGCTTATCTATCGGTGCACAGAAAATGGCCAAAATCCAATCACCTCTGGTCTTGGTATACCAGAACTTAAAATAAGGTAAAAAAATCATATCTCCAGATATGATTGAGTTTCACCGCTCTTTGCGCAAATAATACGTCCGATAGATAAACAGTAGTTAGTATTATTAGGTACTTCACATTTTGTTAAAAAATATTTGAAACAATATTTGAATTCTTAATTTGATTTTAACTACTTACTCTTGGATAGAACACTTTTGCTGATATTATCGCTTGAAAGGTCACACATTTACTTTGTTAAGTGAACTGGACAGGGTGCTACTTGCCGTTTAATAAAGATTTATTTCTCGTCCTTTCTAGATAACATTGCCAGGGTTAAGCTCCTTGAAAACTTCCATATCCAGATGGTGCATGTTGCAATCAATTAAACGTGATTGTTTGAAGAGTATAATTCAAAATAAGGATAATAATCATTATGATATGGACGAGATCAATGAACATTTAGAATTATGTTCAGTCAGCGCAATTCGATCCTACGTTAAAAGATACGCCGATGGAATGAGAAATATATCGGACAGATTTAAAAATCCAGCTTTTCTTCAAAACTTAGATTTTGTGGTAAGTGTTTTATAATGTTTATGAAAATAGTTGTTAATGTCATGTCTAAAGCTATTGTTTCAGTTAGTGATTTGAAATTAATCATAATACATGTTGTTGTTTTTCAGGACGATTTGGTAGAGCTTTTTGAGAAATTAAAGGTAACAATAATATTTTTTGTGCACTCCAGTTTCCATTTAGACTTCCATGAATTCCATCTTTTATAGGAAACTCACGAACCAAAACTTGAAGTTAAATCTCTCTCTGAGCTAGTTAATGATGAAGACTATAATTTTGGTTTGGACTGGACAAAATTATTCACTCTCATCAACAGTGAATTTAGTGATAATTCAATAATTCATTTCCCATTTCCAACTACCGTGAAATATATATTCAGTGAATTAAGACAACGTCAGAAGTAAGTAAACTTGTTTTTAATTGTTCCTTCACAAGTTTTAATTTAGCATACATATTTACAAGGTTTTTAATCACCGACGCAAACAGAGGGGTGTTGTGGCACCGTAGCTCCTAAATGGATGTATCAATTATAATTTAGTTTTTTTTTTAGAAAGATGACCTGTTCGTGAGTCTTTTCTAACTATAGGTACTGCGTTTTACCCTGAGTATGCATTGTTGCTGGGTATAGGCAATATATTTTAAATGGGAAAATGACAGTGTTGCCGTTCTTTAACTTTACCTGTAATATTTTCCTCTGTAATGTTGAAACTCATTATTTATTATTAAGTATTAATTCATAAAAATATTGAGATAAAATTTAAACCCCAGCTGCGAAATTTGTATAGAGACAGGATCTGTACATATGGTTGGTTGTGTCCGTCAAAGCAACAAGCTAGCAACGATGTGCTCCATAAAACTACACACTATAATTTCAGTTTGAAATGCAAAATATAGTTGAGTCTATCATGGATATCTTTATGTTGGTCTGATAGGTCACCTGATCGATAGTGTTTTCAAGCTAGTTGAGTTTATCATGGGCATTTTTCTATCGCATCGTAGCTCACAATCGGATGATTCAGAGTTTTTTTGTTTGAAAGACGACGTGATCGAGAGTGTTTTACAGCTAAATGAGTTTATCCATGGGATTCTGTGTATCTGTTTGTGGCATCGTAGCTCCTAAACGGGCAAAAAAAAAATTATTTAGTTTATTTGTTTGAAAGGCAAGTTGACCGAGACTGTTGTTAGCTAGTTTTACTTTAATCAAGTTCAAATTGTATATCTGTCTATGGCCTCATAGCTCCCGAAAGGATGAACCAATATTATTTTTATTTTTTTTTAAAGTTGACTTGGCCAAGAGTGTTATTAACCAGTTTTCTTTCGATTAAGTTGAACGGAAGAACCAATATTGATTTATTTTTTTGGCTTGAAGGGTGAGCTGGTCGACGTGGGTTCATGGGGCCCTGGGCTAATACTGCTTGGGGGGCCCTGTCTGTCTGCCTAATTAATAAGCTAATTGCCATTTTGTCAAAAAATATTTTTGATCATTATGTATACTAGCTACACGGTAAATGAAATAAGAGGACAATAAAATATTTAATAATATATTGTAATATTTTTTCAATACTAAATCATCGTTTTCCCGTCACAGAAAAAAAAAAATAGTGTATTAAACACGGGAAAAATGTTAGATTTTAGCTCTCAGTTTATTAACACAACCTCGAGCTAAAATCTAGTACTTTCTTCCATTGTATAATAAATAACTATTTTTCTGTGCCTGGAAAAAAGTTTGACATTTCTTTGACAGGTAACACGTTTTATAAAATAATTTTTTTCCAACGGGATAAAAGTGACTACTTTTTTCCCGGGTATATATACACAAAAATATATAGCAAGTTATTTGGCAATAATTTTTGTGACGCTACTTTCGCTGATTCTACTAACTTCGGTGAAGGCAGAGAAAACTCTAAATCAGAGATTTTTTACAAACATCCAATAAGTCCGTAATTTTTAAATTAAATCACATAATTAAATAGACAGATATTTGATTTCTTTAAAGGTTTCCTTAGCAACGCAGGTTTACTTGTCGCTACATCATCTGAATAATAAACAATAATGTTATGTATAGTGCGACCAGAAATTTAAGAAGGTTGTAAATCACCAAACACTTGAGCTATCAGCAGGCAGTCTAATTAGAGTTTTACCTGCCCTAGCGATAACATTATGTTTTATAGGTAGTTATATAATTGAGAATTGTTTATATAATATATACAATATATTATGATATATAACATAAGAACATTTATAAACATCACGATAATGGATGCGATTATGACAAATACCACACTATTTCATGAGATATCTTAATCCGGACCTGGGAATATTTCAAGGGACACACACTTTTATTGCTTATCTACTATATTTCGAACATTAGGTAATAATGAGGATCGTCGGTTAATATGGATTTATTACCTTCTTAAATTTCTGATTCTACTTATACACTTTCCAGATCTATGTTTATGACTCATTGACTTGGCTTCTTCTGTTTAAATCCATAATCACTTTATCCAACACAACTTTTAGTGTATCTCTTTTAAGAATTTCTGCGCCATATACTGAGACTTTATCAGACGATTGTTTATGTCACTGTATTAATATTTTAGCTTTTTCTTCGTATTCTGATTAGCTTAGTGTCGTATATTGCTTACAAACTCTTTTAATGAAATAATTAACCTATTGCCTTCACAAATATCTGAGCCAGAGCACTGTATTTTTTTAATAACTAAATTTAATCGCTCTAGAATTTCTTTCCAAAAAAATTATTTAAATTGCATTATCGAGTTTCACCATTTTAGTAAATAAATTTCTTGCCTCTTTTCGAAAATCAACATTTTCATAAACATTTCTGCAAGCTTTTACAACATCATTTTCAACGTAAATTTTACTTTTGTTTCATGCTTTAGCAGTTCCCACGGGATAGATGCGATAAAATACAACCAAAACAAGCGACGGGTCGTTACGTTCGATAGGCTCGTAGGTACATGGTTCAATTGACCTCAGAGTTGCCAACCTTATATAATAATAATAAAAATAATAAAAATAATAAAAATAATAAAAATAATAAAAATAATAAAAATAATAATAATAATAATAATAATAATAATAATAATATTTATTTACCACATATTTGCAATTCACAGAATTTTGTTTTAATATTTTATATCATATGTCAATGTCAATAAAGCCGATGGAGTTGTTATGTATATTAAGAAATCTCTACAATTTAGCACGTCAATTGAAGTGTCGGGACAAATTAAGTTTTTGTCTACTAAAATTAATCTGAATGATGGTAGTGTATTTAAAATATCTGGTGTGTACCGATGTCATGATGTGAGCAAGGAAGACTTTATTAAGGCAACATACGAATACATTAATTTAAATAGTCATGGCAAAAATCATGCTATAGTTGGTGACTTTAACATTAATTTGTTGTCAACAGATCTGTTAGCAAATGACTTTCTGTCAAATTTTCTAGACAGAGGTTATTTACCGCATTTCAATGGTGTAACCAGACCTAATGATTCTGGTGGAACTTGTATTGATAACTTCTTTATCAAATCTAACTTATGTAATTTAAAGTCCTTTACTTATACTAATACTTTTACTGATCACTTTCCGATCTTTGTCAGTTTTGATCATCTTAAAATAAATAATAGTAGTAACAATAATTGCAACAATCGTATTGCTCCTATAAATTACAACCAGTTTGCTATTCTTAGTAGTGAATTTAATTGGTCGACGTTACTTGAAATACAAGACCCTGATGAATTTTTCAATGTACTCACTGATAGTATTAAGTCTTTAGTTAGTGATGCTAAGTTTAAAATCAGAAATAAAAAAACAGAAATAGCCCACGTAGTCAATGGATAACTCAGGGCATTATGGTTTCATGTAAGACTAAAGAGCAACTATATAATATTTGGAATTTAGACAGGGATAATGCAGAACTTAAAAGTCAATATAATACATACTGTAAAATTCTTAACAAAACAATTAAATTAGCCAAAAGTAACTTTGAGTCAGAAAAAGTCAGAAATTATTGTAATGATAGTAAAAAACTGTGGAATTATGTAAAAAGCAAGCTCGGAAAAAATAATCGAGCTAAAGACATTGATTATATTATTAGTGATGATGAAATTGTTTCAGATAAAAAATTAATTGCTGATAGTTTTGTTGACTTTTTTACTAATGTTGGTGAAAATCTTGCGAGTAGGCTGGGTAACAATGATGAAATGAATGATGAAACTAATTTTGAAAAAACTGTTGAATATAACTGTATAAGTATATTTTTATTACCTACTAATAAATTTGAAATAGAAAAAGTTATCCATGAAATGAAAGACAAAGCTGGTGGAGTGGACAATATACATAGCAAGATACTAAAATGTATAGCCAAAGATATTAGTCTGCCTTTAGAATATATCCTTAATAACTGTATAAGCAGAGCCATCTGGCCCACTGCTTTGAAGAAAGCTGATATTATTCCAATTTACAAGTCTGGTAACGCCCATCTGGCTACCAATTACAGACCTATCGCTTTGATTTCTAACCTGGCTAAAATCTTTGAAAAAATCATATATGTTAGATTATATAATTTTTGTATTGGTAATAATTTGATCGCAAACAATCAATATGGTTTCATGAAGAATAGGGGTACTGTTGATGCCTTAGCTTATACCTCTAACTTTATTTACAATAATTTGGATAAAAACCTAGCTACCGTGTTAGTTTTCTTGGATCTTGCTAAGGCTTTTGACACAGTGAACCATAAAATTCTTCTAAATAAACTGTGGCGTAAGGGAATAAGAGGTCTGCCTCATAAATTGATTGATAGTTATTTATCGAATAGAGAGCATTGTGTCAAAATAAATAATTGTACTAGTGGTTTTAGATCTGTGAAAATTGGAGTTCCTCAAGGGACTATTTTGGGACCACTTCTTTTCATCTTGTATATTGATGATATATTTGATATTGTACCTGCGAATGCACTAGTTTCTTATGCAGATGATACTGCAGTTGTGTGCAGTGGAAGTAGTTGGCAAGTAGTTCATGAATGTCTGACTGAATGGTTAAAAAAATTAGATATGTGGTTAAAAGGCAATCAGCTTACGCTCAATGTTGATAAGACTACATACATTACTTTCGGAAGCTACATTGATAGTGTTCCCACTAATTTTCATTTGTTTATTAAAGATAGAAAACTGAAAAGAGTAGAAAGCTGTAAATATTTAGGGGTTGTGTATGACTGTCACATGAAATGGAACAAGCATGTAACTGAGCTAATTAAAAAGTCAAGTATTTCACTTTTTTATTCTATAAATTAAGTAATTGGCTACACCCATCTATACTGAAAACTATATATCATGGTCTATTCGAAAGTGTTATAAACTATGGAATCATTGCTTGGGGTGGTGCATACGATAATACGATGAAACCTATTATAAATTTGCAGAATAAATTGATAAGTAAAATGAAAATAGAAAATGAAATGTTAGTACCTTTAAAAATTAACCAGTATTTTGTTGTGAATGCGCTTACTTATTATTTTACAGAGTGTAAATTAATGCACTCTGGGAGATTTATAAATACACGTAATAGACAGATAACTTTACCAAAAATTAGTAAGACTTTGAGTACCAAAAATGCGTTTTTTGTGGCAATAAAATATTTCAATTTAATTCCGAATAATCTAAAAGAACTTGATTGTAAAAAGAACTTATTAAGAAAGAATTTTGGGATGTCGATTAGATCTATTGAATTATAAATTAAGATACTATATAGGATAGCAAAATATTATATAATTAGTCGTAAGGAAATTTATACTTTGAACATTGTATTGGATAATGAATATTTTTCTTTAATTCAATGTATATATAATTGGATATTATTGTATTTTTCTGGTGTCTATGCACAGGTGTTATGCACCTCTATAGAATGTATGTCAGAAGTAAAATAAAAATAAAATTTGCAAATATACAATTTACAACGAAAAAAGTTATATCAAAAGCACCTAGCTGAATGAACAGCTGTATGTGCCTTATGATGATTTTTTTTAAATTTTAGATTTTTCTCTTAATTTACCACATTGGCCTTTGTCTTCCGTGGGGCTGAGGGCCCTTTATATCTACGGGGCCTAAAAAGCCTTTACATAATCCGGCCCTGGGTCGAGATTGTTGTTAGCTCGTTTTTTCGTGTGTATCTATCTGTTTCATTGAGGCAATGTAATTCTCAAACGGATAAACTAATTTTGATTTAATTTCTTAGAAGTCTTTTCTTCACAGGATTTTTCTAAATTTTTTATTTAATCTTTATTTAACTAAAAGATGGAATATGGAATAGATCTCCTATATTCAAAGAAAATTTAATATCATATTACTGCCTTTGACGTCAAAAATGCAAAGGGAAAATAGTAGTTGTAAGAAATAGATTTCTTGGGAGAAATAAAAATCAAAAAACATTCGTGCTTCATATGAAACTAAAAATTATAACATTTTCTTCATATGTTGAGTGGTGCCGAAAAAGAACCATTAGACTAATCCTTGTAGTGTGGTTATCACCTTCACAGTCATGTGAATTATGTCAAGGTTATGTTTTCATAGATTAGTGGATGTGGGTTCCACAAGATCCAGCCACACTATACATTTTCCAGTAGATTTAAAATTTGATTATTACATATAAAAATGATCAGTTTAAAATAATTCTCGTTGTGAATTTATGTAAAAAATATTACAAATGTGGGTTAGAAAGGTCGGAGATAAATAAAAATCGAATTCGTATAAACTTACTTAATTGATATTGATAATCCTCTTTTCAGAAATATTACAGGTATACTTCAACTTTGGAAACAAATTCAGCATTACTGGAGAGCAATGTCATTTTCAAAGCATAGTACTAATAATGACAGATATTGTCTCAGTTCTATTAGTGAACTAATACCTGATATTGCTAATGCTTTAGTTTCACAAATCCAAACAAAAACTGAAAGCATGGCGAGTAATCTATTTAAAAACATTAAAACAAAACTCAAGGACTCATTTTCTCGTTCGGGTATGCGCAATCAATCAATAAATATATTACAAGAAAAATTGAACCAAATTGTTCTACGGAAGAGTAAACCGATTGAGGAGAAAATTTTGGTGAAACACTATCAAAATGTACATATTGATAGTACAGTATATTTTGAAAATTGCTTAGAACTTTTAAGAAGCTATAGAAAGAGAATATTTTCACTAAATGGTGCCGATGTGTCTCAGGAGATACTGTAAGTTTGAATCTGAACATCAGAGTGGTATCACAGTCTTTGGCAAATTTCATTCTGATTAAAATTAAAAATTGCAGAGGTTCTTACTTTTTGAGTCCATTCGAATCAAGACCAAAAAGTTTCCAACCCAGTAATGTGATTTGTGAGTAATAATATTATGTTTGCGGCACTAATATTTTATTTCGAAATCAATAACTTATATTTTAGTGTATCAACCCGGGATGATGATGGTTCTTGAAGAATCGGCTCCATATTGCACAAACCTTGCCAAAATTGGATTACCCCTAGCCCAACAGATTGCAAACTATTTTGAAAGAAATTACTATCACAAGGCATTGCACTCAGACGATGGGAGAGCTTATCAAGATTTTATTCAAGGCTTCAATGACCTACTCTGGAAATTGACTGATAATGCTACACATAGCTTTAATGGGAAGGAATATAATATAGAATATGTAAGTAAGCATTCTATATTTCACATATTGTGTATATAGGAATGAATAATCGCTTATAATAATATAGAATGAATATATTCCGTGTTTTATTCTCTCCAAATCGACGTAGGTAGGTATATAATTCGAATGTTTGTCCGCCGATATCGATGATTCTTTTTTATTTCAATGAGGACTAACGAGAAATAATAGAATCAATGCTTCATCGGTTTCAGAGTTAGAGAGTGAATTTTCAAAAAAAAATCATTTATAGATTTTATTGGTTGTTCTTGAAAATACGAAATAATATTTGAGCGTGACTTGGTTCGACTATTGGAAGCAAACAATCGGTAGACTTGAATACACTTTATTTAATCAATTAAAAAAATACAAACACACACACACACACACACACACACACCGATTAGAGATTAAAGAACTAATTTGTCTCTAAATCACTCCAATTCAATTATGTATCCCTTTGAATCGATGAATTGTACAAGACGCTGGCTATTCGATCTCTCACTCGTTGCTGTCGGAATACGTAAATTATTGAATGTAAACACTCTCGAGAGTTCGAGACTGTTCGATTGCACGTGCATATTGCCTCGTACGCTCTAAACTTTTCGATCGCAGGTGTGCGGGTTGTGATCTAAATAGAGCGTTGGAATGGTGAGGGATCAATCTATCCGTCATACGCGTGCAAGGGTGAACAGCGGCGTGCGGATAGGTATTTTCCCAGGCTCGCAACACTGTCTCCTCCTTAAAATATCTCGTCCCGATAGTAATTTCCACGTGTTTTAGAAATTGCCAATATTGATGTAAGTAGTCATGGAAAAACAGGAAACATAAACTTGGCTTATAGATACTTATTAGAGAAGTAGCGTTATTCTGTTCGACTATTGAAAGCAATATACACAATCGATGGACTTCACAACAATTTATTTAGTCAATGAAATAAATATTAGACACCAATAACAGAGTGAAATGAATGGATGGTGTTCATTCTAGAAGGCAGTGGAGTAATCAAAGCGGTGTCTTCTACGTTCGAGACTTTTTGATTCGAAAATAACCTGGTGACTATGGGTGAGCAGCGGTGTGCGGAAAGGTATTTCTTCAAGGTCGTAACAATAGTATGAATTATTCCGTTAAGTAAATCTAACTAAATAATTCGCATTTTATCCATGAAGTACACCACCATATGGAATACATACTAAGTTTATTTATTTATTCAACATTGATTTATTTATCTAGTTACTACTTTCATTTATTGTAAAATTCGAATGAACATGACTCATCAATTTTGTGTTGCCGTTCTTTCTTACGTAAAATATTTTCTTCTGTAAAATATAATAATTCATTGTTTATTTTTATTCATTATTAAGCATGCATGTTGAAACAAAATTTAAATCCAACCGATGAAATTTACCTGATACAGGACATTATGGTTAGCTGATCCCGGAATTACAACGCTCTAGCAACGATGGGCTCCATAAGATGCCACACTGCATTCTCTGTCTGAAACGCAGAGTAGCATTATATTTAACTGTCTCCCTTACTGTTATTTGGCTTATGACAATAATTACCTACTTACTCTACGATTGCATTATTAACCTTCGTAATACTAAGTGGGGTAATTTTGTACCCCAAATTAGTATTTTTTCGTGGTTATGGCGATAATTTTTGTTTGCGTATTAATATCCGATAATCCTTTTAAATATGCTCTTTCTAAGTATTTTTTAATTGTTATATAAAATATCAAATAAAAAAAACCATGCCATTCAGTATTTCTAGACATTCAAAGTAGATGGGGTACAAAAATACCCCAGTTAGTAATGTACGTAGTCGTGCGAAATCTCTATCAGACAAGTTGATTCCTGTCTTTTTTCGAGTTCAGATTTGTAGGATCTCTTTCGCTCACATTGTTTTCGACTCTTATAGTGTAAATAACAGTGTGCTTGGTTATTTGTGTGTTCGCGCTATTATATCTACAGTTATTTCGAAGTGGTTGGAATTTTGATTTGTCGGGTAAGTAATGCTTGTTTATTTTTATTAGACATGTGTTACTATTTTACTTTTGTTATAGAAAATCTATTTGGATGTTAGAAAATGGCTGGTGTGAAGCCTAAAAATGTAAACAGACTCACCGATCAAGAATTAGAAATGTATCATGATGGAAATCTTGATCTTGGGGAAGATTTGCCTTGGGAGGAGGAAGACAGTGAAGAAGAGGACATTGTCGAAGAAATTGATGCTGTACCGGATGAAATCTTGGCGCCTGATGACGAGGATGGTCAGCTCTTGTCTGATAACCCCGACTTTTCATCAATGCCTTCTTTTACTAGTAAGGATGGCACTCTGTGGTGCAAAAGACCTGTGAGAGGTACTAAATCTACATCCAAGAACATAATTAGGCATGGATTGGGCCTTACAAATTACAGTAAGGATTTTGAAAGTATCAAGGAGACGTTTTTTCTTTTCATGTCCAATGAAATTTTAGAAATGATTGTTGTAGAAACAAATAAAAAAGCTCTCTATGAACATGAAAAGTGGAATCAGGAAAATCCTGAAAATAAAAGAAAATGGATGGCAACTGATCTTATCGAAATAAAAGCATATATAGGTCTTTTGATTTCTCAAGGTGCTCTAAAAGCTACAAAGGAACCGACCGAAATCTTATGGACAACAGATAAGTGCTATTGCAGACCTATTTTTCCTGCTGCCATGTCAAGAGATCGGTTTCGTGCATTGACGAGATTTCTTCGCTTTGACGATTTACACACTAGAGAAGAACGTAAAATTTTAGACAAATTAGCTCCAATAAGACATATATTTGACATATTTGTACAAAATTTAAAACTTATGATGTATCCTGGAACACACATGACAGTAGATGAGCAACTGCTAAGTTTCAGAGGACGTGCACCATTTCGGGTCTACATGAAAAGTAAACCGGACAAATATGGAATTAAAGTTTGGGCTATGTGTGATGTTACGAACTCTTACACCCACAATCTGCAGATCTATTTGGGAAAGCAAAATAATATAGTGGAAAGGAATCAAGGTGAAAGGGTGGTTCTTGATATGGTTGAACACTTACAAGGTGGTTATGGGATAACCACCGATAATTTTTTTACGTCAAAAAGTTTGGCTGGTAAACTTTTGGCTAGAAATTTAACCCTTTGTGGAACCGTGCGTAAAAATAAAACCTTTATTCCAAAAGAACTTCTTCCCAAAAAATCTCGTCCGTCCCCTTCTAGTATTTTTGCCTTTACAAAAGACCATACCCTGGTCTCATATTCAGCTGAAAAAAATAAGGCAGTTATTGTGTTATCAACTGAACATTCTATGGACCAAATAAGTAATGAGGGAAACATGCACAAACCCGAGATTATCCTTCACTACAACAAGACCAAAGGTGCCGTTGATACGACGGACAAAATGACAAAAGAATTTACTACCCGTCGCATAACAAATAGATGGCCAATGGTTATTTTTGGACACATGATTGACACTGCAGCTCTAAATTCCTTTATTTTGTGGAAAATAAAATACCCCGAGTGGAATAAGTCCTATTTGGATGCAAGGCGCAAGTTTTTGTTAAGTCTCGGTAAAGAACTTACAAGAGAAAACATAGTTAGAAGATTTGGTAAGAAAGACAGGCTTCCCCAAACAATTCGTGACCATATGGTTACGGTCGTTCCTGAGTTAGGTAGTCGTCCAGTAGTTCCAGCAGGTGAAAGGACATCTGGACGTTGTACTCTTTGTCCTCGGAAAAGTGATCGGAAAACCCGTAACAAATGTGAAATTTGCGGACAGTTTATTTGTGTAGAACACAGCCAGAAGAAAATAATATGTATCACATGTAATAAATAATATCTTAAAATGTATATTTTATAAGTTGATTTTTATATTTTGTATTAGTTTTGTACTGCATAATCTATAAAACTTATTAATATAACTAAACAAAATTTGTTATTTGTGTATTTTTTTAGTGCAAATAATAAAATAAAAGTAAATATTATAAATATATATAAAAACAAGGTGGGGTACAAAAATACCCCAGTTAGCAATGTGAGGGTATCAAAATTACTTAGTATTACGAAGGTTAACACCATCATCTTCAAAGATTCTTATTTATAAGCTTTTAGAGACTGTTTTCTGGGTTCGTTTCAATTAAATTGTTTTAGTGGTGCATAAAATATTTCCAACAATTGTATTGTAAGTTCATTTTTTAAAGGGCAAACATACAAAAAGCCATATATTTATCCAGTGTCGGAAAAACATTTTGTGTCTTTCGCCAATAGAATGCTAATGTAACGATTCCAAACCCTCAATGCCTTACTGTGTAGGGTATCAGAAGAGGCCATTATCGATTTTGATGATTCTTTTAATGGAAAGAGGAGTGCCGAGTTGCGATATTACATTAAACAGAAATTGAAATTTAACAAGTCATTTCTTCTGAAAACCTCCCCCAAATGGAGAATAGGGAATCAAGATAGAATTTGCCTTATTTGACTTTTTCATTGCACCAATAGTGTCCATCCTATTTTTTGAGCGAGACCCCCAACGGAGGAGGTATACCTACAATTCGACTGTCTCCTTATTTTGGTTCGTGCGCGCGTTTTATATAGTAATTGTACTCTGATTTTGATTCATTTGAAAGAGGAGGCTTGAGAAATGGTCCCATATTTATAAAAACGCAAATCCAAAATCTCCGTCCTTCCGAAAACCGCCCCCGAAGGAGGGTGAAGACCTCAAGTTTTCTCGAAAATCGAAAATCTGAGGTAGTATAAATAAAGATAGGACAATATCCGGAAACGTTTAAATTGAATATTTTTTCAAAAGATTTACGGTTTTCTAGTTAGAGGCATGTTAAATTCTCATATATGTGTATTTTTACTGGAGAGGCCGATTTCTTTCGAAAATTGAAAATCTGTGGGTACTACATGAAAGACCTAATTATTTGTGGGAACATTTATAATAAACATTTTTTCCTTAGAGTTACGGTTTTCGAGTTACAGCGTTGGTAAAATTGTAACATCTAAAATACTTATGCGTATTTCCGCAGCGATGTTTTGAGATCTCGATAATAAAAACTACAAGCAAAGATTATACGTGGATGTATTTACTATCTTCATTGGTATTAGTGAACGTTCATTTTTGTGACTAATGTTACACTCAAAAGTGTGAAATAAATATTTTTTACAAAAAATTGGACCGACATTATTAGTTGGTGCACTGAAAAATACGAAAAAATATTAATTTTATTGGTGCTGGTACTTGTGAAGTTGGTGTCAAAACTGCAACTGCACATCAAAAGTAACAGCACCAATAGAATTAATATTATTATGTATTTTTCAGTGCACCAACTAATAACGTCGGTCCAATTTTTGTAAAAACTATTTATTGTAAAATAATGATTCAAATTTACTTTATGACTTTTGTTTCAGCCATTACCCAACAAACTGAAGAACCCCTTAATGAGAGATAATTTGGCCTTTCGAGTTATAACTGATTATTTGCAAGATCTACCTAACGAAAGTTTGATATGGCTTAATATGACTTATACAAATAAAGAAGTTTTCCTGACGATGGCAGCGCAAGGTAGGAGCACTTTTTTAACTGATAATTATATGAACAGTAGGTACTCACTCACAAAGTTTGGTGATCTAAAACCGAAAGTTTTGGACAAGTACTAGATGCTCGCGTGGGGGAAGGTTTCGTAGGTATAACTTAGAATTTTCACATAGGGTATCCAGTAAACTTTGGATGAATCTCTGTATTTTTCGCTATTTTTACACACAGTAGTTTGGACATAAGAGAGAAACGGTCAATTCTCGCATTTTTCCTCTAATATCTTCAATGCCTTAGTTTTTGTGTACAAACATACAGAAAGACAGACAGACGTGGTAAAATGGAACCTATATTTTAAGATAGATCTCTAGCAATACATCGGTGAAAATTGCATTCATTTTTAAGTAGTAGTATTTGCGTGATATGTGTACAAACATACAGAAAGACAGGCAGACGTGATAAAATGTCTATATTTTAAGTTAGACCTCTAGTAATACATCGGTGAAAACTGCATTTAATTCCATGCAGTATAGTTGTTGCGTGATGCGCGTACAAACATACATACAGAGAAAGAAAAATTCTAAAAAATGTTGTTTTGGCTTCTGTTGCTTTAAGATTATTTCTTAAATATCTTGAATGTACAAACATTTTATTATACCGGGTGTCCCACTAAGGTCAGCGAGGTAGGATAATAGGGAAAGCGTGAAACCTATGACTTCGGGATAAAAATCTCAAGTAAATCGGTTAAAAGAAATTCAGCTAAAATATTTTCAACTTTCTAAAATGGCCGCTAGGTAGCGTAATTACCATGGTATAATTTTTTTTCTCAAAAAATCTATACATTAACGTATTGTTCTAGTACCGAAAATGGAAATATCATGAGATTCTGCGTAATTTTGGTCCTCATACTTTTTCCGTATTTTTAATTGTAAGGATGGGGGGGCTGAGAAACAGTACTTTCTCAAACCGCTGTAATCTCCTAGACGCGTAATCCGAATTTAACGAGTTGTCTTGTTTGAAAGATAATTCTTCGCTTATTTCAAAAATAATGTTGGATGTGTTCGCAAGTTCACACGTTTACTTCTATAGGGCGCTGATTAGCCAATATTCAGTTTTCATCTTTTTTGTAAAAAAAATAAATAGCACTAATCATTTTTTTATTATTAGTCTTAAAAGTCATATAAATAGCGCTACATTTTGGCGAAAACCGCGAATCGATATCTTTACTTGGGGGTTACAGCGGAAAAATACGGAAAAAGTATAAGGACCAAAATTACGCAGAATTTCCGGTATTAAAACAATACGTTAATGTTAATTTTTAGAAAAAATGATTTTTTTTTCTGTGACGGGAAAAAAGTTTGGCATTTTATCTCTGTTGACAGGTGACAAAATATAACTTTTTTCCCGCGTAGATATTCACGGTGTTTCACCGTCTGCGGAGCTTTACGCGGATACGGTGAATGTTATCTAAAAAATCCTTTGCGTAATCCTATCTGATTTTAAAAGGTCTATAACAAGAAAATATTTTCGTGTGTACAGAGTCTGTCCAGATAGTCGCAATCTACAACAACTTTGTTTTTTCTTATGGAACATGTACAATTTTTATTTTTTATCAGATTCTACATAAAAAATAATATTATGTTCATTATGTGAATTTAAGCCTATTTCCATAAGTTGACGAGTTACTATTTTTTTCGACAACTTTTGACAGATAACTACCCTAATTTGAACATTTATATCTTTCGACCTTGAAAAGATAAGGTAATAATATTCAGACGAAATCAAGTCATAATATTGAAGATTGTATTGCACTTGCAAAATTTCATTTAGGTTACACGGGGGCTTTTCAAAAAATAATGTAACGTGAAGACTTACCCGAATAATAAACTACACTCACAAATGAACTATACACACACAATGCAAATTCCGGAAAACACGGGAGACATCAGAAGGCAACGAGAATAAGTCCTGGTCTATTCTCGAAGCCATATATCGAGAAATAACCTCCAGAAACAACGAAAACAAACACTGGAACCATCTAGAGCTTTTTAGGTTAGATATATAAGGCTGATGGCATAGACTGGATAGTTCAGTTGGTCATAAAGCACGGTCAGTGACAGTTAGTGATAGAACACATAGACACAGACAGTCGTTATAGTCCAGGAAATATAGTGTGAATATAAATGTGTATATAGACGAGTAGTTATTGGTGTAAATAAATAAGTGAAAATAAATCGAACCCAGTTTTAATATAAATCCCCGTTACAATAAATATGTATTAGTTTCATATAAACGTCAATAAGTTATTTTTTTCAAATGGGATTGTATGTTTTTTACTACACCAATGGAAAGACCGTCAAAATTTACATAGGAATGACGAAAAAAATTACAGCGTTACAATGATATTAATAGATATTAAAGATTTCTTTAATTTTCATCTAAGAGTCATGATCGGGTTAGCCTTGACATGCTATAACAGGTTATACATTACACTATTATCATCATTGAAACAATGAAAAAATATTAAGTAATCTGGCAAATTTTATAAAAATAATAAATAGTACAGCCCTAGCCCAGTTAAAAAATACTATCCGTCTTTCCAAATCAACCTCTCTTAACTGCTGCTGTTTCTTAAATGATAGTTATGATATCTGCAAAAAAAGGGATTGAATATTAAATGTTTATTCAATTCAATTCAATTCAAAATTAAAATATTATTATAGATTATATCGTGCTTTCTTCCATACCATCGCAGACCCTCATGACGGTGCTCCTGGATGGTTAAATGAATGTCTACCTGCTTCACTTCATTTATTTGAGTATTTTGCTGATTTCTCTTACTGTAAGATACTGAACCTGAATCACTAAATCTATTTATTAATCTGCAAAAAGACTGGTTCTGGCGTCTATATGGAAAGCGTATCGCCTATGCTCGAGATGACATTAAAACATTTTGATAATTTTCAACTAGGTAACACTCATATCTCCGAGTCCTTCAGCACTGAAATTTGTTTTTAATCAGAGAAAATTTTTGACAACTTAATATTTTACCATCAGTTACATTTGAATATGTTGATAAGACAACTAATAATTCGACATACAAAAATTTTCCACGGCAAACGCGATCATGACTTTTAGATTAAAATTAAAGAAATCTTTAATATCTATTGACTTATTGATGTTTACATGAAACTATTACATATTTATTTTTTGAAAAGGCCCCGTATAACATAAATGAAATTTTGCAAGTGCAATACAATCTTCAATATTATGACTTGATTTCGTCTGAATATTATTATTTTATCTTTTCAAGGTCAAAAGATATAAATCTTGAAATTAGGGTAGTTATCTGTCAAAAGTTTTCGAAAAAAAATTATAACTCGACAACTGAATCTGATAAAAAATAAAAATTGTACATGTTCCATAAGAAAAAACAAAGTTATTGTAGATTGCGACTATTTGGACAGACCCTGTGCCCTGTACACACGAAAATATTTTCTAGTTATAGACCTTTTAAAATCAGATAGAGTTTTTTTAGATAACATTAACCGTATCCGCGTAAATCTCCGCAGACGCTTCGGTGAAACACCCTGTATATACACACATATATAAATCAAATCACAGAATTAAATTGACAGATATTTGATTACTTTAAAGGTTTCCTTAGCAACGCGTGTCTAATTGTCGCCTAGCCTTTAAAACTTCAAACTTCACTTCCATAATTTTCTGACTAATATATGGTAATATTTTTTCAATATTTAATCATCGTTTTTCCCGTCACAAAAAAATGGTTTATTATACACGGGAAAAATATTAGATTTTAGGTCGAGCTAAAATCTAGTACTTTTTTCGCTTGTATAATATAAATAACTATTAATTTATACTGTGGTAATTACGCCACCTAGTGGTCATTTTAGAAACTTGAGAATATTTTAATTAGATGAAATTCTTTTAGCTGATTTGCTTGCTAATTTTTTTTATATGCTTATATAGTAATTGGATGAGACATGTTTCGGGCATTTAAATACCCATTATCAATCAAATGTTTTGTAACAAAATTATTATATGATAATGTTGGAAAATAGTGATTAGCAAAATAATTAATTATGAAGGGTTAACATTTAGAATTGATTTGAAGTTATAAAGTCATATGTAAATGTTGCAAAAAATGTGATAAACGATCAAAAAGGCTAATGGATGATGGAATACTCACATGGAGATAAAAAAACATATACCAGAATCATTGATTCTAACTAATTCTGCCCATTTTATAAAGTCAAAGAATTAAACATAACTTCTACAAAAAAGTAAACATAACTTCTACAAAAAAATAAAATAGAATGAAAAATAAATTAAATTCTACTTGGCCTCGTCTACATTTTCTTAGCGTTGAACGATGAACAAGAAAGAAATTCTGGTAATGTGTCGCTTAAATAGTTTCTAATTATCATGTGAGTAGTACCCACGGTCAGTAGAGAGACAGTACCATCTATAGGGAATAGGTTAACAAAACCACATAAATTTAAATTGTAGAATGATACATCTGAATGATTATACAAAACATTAAAGTTCTAATCAAAAAATATACTATATATTAGTATATTCTTTGGTTCTAATCATAGACATCTGAACACCGTTCTGTAATCATTCAGATGTAGCATTCTACAATTTAAATTTATATTATATAATTGTTAACTTATTCCCCTATAGATGGTAGTACTCACATGATAATTAGAAACTATTTAAGCGACACATCAGAATTTCTTTCCTGTTCACCGTTCAACGACAAGAAAATGTAGACGATGCCAAGTAGAATTCATTTTTCTTTTTATTTTAATTTTTTGTAGAAGTTCTTTGACTGTATATAATGGGTAGAATTGGTTAGAATCATTATTTTCATTGTAATTAATTAAGTACGATTCTGGTATGTGATTTTTTATCTCCATGTTAGTATTCCATCATCCATTAGCCTTTATGATCGTTTATCACATTTTTGCAACATTTACACATGACTTTATAACTTCAAATCAATTCTAAATTTTAACGCTTCATAATTAATTATTTTGCTATACACTATAATAATTTTGTTACAGAACCTTTGATTGATAATGGGTGTTAACCCATCAAATAAATTGTGGAGACGACTTAGTGTTTTCTTCTTAACTGGTTACACCACTCCACTTGGAGAAATGGACTTCTTCTTACGATTTAATACCAATTATTTAAGGCTTAAATAACATATTTTCAAGGTGCAAGTTAAAAAAAACTTTTTTTATTCACGTCAAATACTTTTTGACCGGCAACAATGAATATTGACAGATTTAGGTACTAGCAGTGTATTAGATACATAAAAAATAAATGACATTTCTTCGAAAAGAACACCTTTCTTTTGCATAATTTTAGGAAGCACGCTTGATAGAGAATAAAGTTTTGTAGAACATTATCTACTAATGAGAGAAATTCATCAAAAATATATTTATGATTTTTTTTAGAACACTGCGAGTCTACAAGTATGCTTGATATTGTTGAAACATTTGTTATACAGAAAACTGTTCCTATGCCAATAAGAATCAACAGTGCCATGAAGAATTCAAAATTTTTCCGTGAGCAATATAATTGTGCTGTTGAAGAAGATTCTATATTGGGGCAATTTCCATATCAAGCGTCAACTACTCCTTCTGGTCCAAACTGAGAAAACAATAATCTATTTAAACATTGACTCTTCAGAATAAATAGTTGAATTTCAAATACCTATTGTATCTTTCAATAGACTCTAATAATAATCAAACTCAATAAGGATTTGATGATTTTTCATAATTTATTAACCAATAAGTATGAATAATATAAGAATAATAAACTAACACTGACAATCTTTTTTTATCTTAAATTAAAATGGTAACATATATAAAAATAATACACAATAACATTCAACAAAATATATGTGGTTCTCTTTTTGCATAAAATATCTTCTCCAATATGTAAAAAATGGGAAGCATGACAAAAAATTATCAATTTTGATATCAGAATACAAAAATCTTCAATTTACTTTATAAAGAAGTATACAATTCAAAAATATATGTTAAAATTATCTATCTCAAGAAAATAAGTTCTTGTAAAGGAAGTATATTTTGACGGAGTAGCTTTTATGTTTTTCCTTACAAATTATCACATGTTACATCAATAATATGTTCTTTTTAACCTTTAAGAAGAATGTCGTATAAATATTTGTAAAAGATTTTCGAGGAAGCTATTGTTCTGCATATGGGTTCATCATAAATATATACTTATTTTATAAATGTACCTTTAATACTTGCATACATATATAAGGATAATTTTGGAATAAACAACACCAAATCGATTATCTTTGACTAGTAAATCCCTGAAAAAAACAATTCATCCTAGATCTTAGAAAATCGATTCGAATATAACTTTTCATTTCAGGTATCATTTAATTGAAAAAGTCATCAATTCAACCCATTGTCAAATAAATATGAATATATTTTTCAGAATTGAGCATTGACCAGTAACTAGGGTCATTAGATAGAGACAACAAATGAAATTGCCGGATCACCGCTTGTTATATCGGACACGCAATCTAGTATAGTATCTATGTCAATGGCATTGAAATACTTAGATTTCCACTGAACATTGCACAAAGGACTTGATGACTTTTTCAACTAAACTTCCAATTAATCTCAGAAACACACTAATCTCTATCCATAAGACAACAACAGAGCAGTGACAGACACGTCAAACCGCAACACCATTTACAACAGTCATCATCCGATGACGTCTGCATCTGATAGGGCTGTTGCTGGTAATTCCCAGGTGGAGGATAGGGCTGACCTTGTGGATACGGCTGACCTGGAGGAGGATATTGCCCTGGTGGATACTGCCCCCCAGGTGGATATTGACCGGGTGGTGGGCCATAGCCGCCTGGAGGATAAGGACCAGGTGGCGGGCCCTGTGGTGGCGGATACGGCCCTTGTGGCGGGTAATTGTTACCCGGATATGGTTGCTGTTGATAGGGTGGCGGCTGGTAGGGTGGAGCATTGGGTTGTTGCTGTCCATAAGGTGGTTGATAGGCCATTGTGGTTTGCGTTTATTTATTGGAAACTGAAATGAGAATAACGTTTATTCATCATGTATTTTTCGAAGAATTAATCCCGTTAAAAAGTTGGATAGTGTCTCCAAGATAAGCTTGGAATAGCATTTGGATCTAGAAATCGGTAAAAGATATGGACCTGATCAAAATGTTGAAAAGTTGAGGACTTTGAAGGTCTTTTGTATTGTTCTACAGATTTCAAATTAAATGAGTCACTTCAAAAGCTCTCAAATAACAAAAGGTACTTCTTAACGGCACGGCAATATTTTCAATTCTACAGCTACAATATAGCGTATCCAATTTTATCCATGTCTCGAATATAAGTATTTCTTTCTATTCAACATGACGATTAATAGTTAAAAAAAAACAAGTAAGTTTTATATGTTTTGCTATATTTAGAAAATGTAAGTAATCAAGTAACACTGGCAGAGACACCGGCCAAATGTACCAAATAAGGGAGCATGAGTTATTCCCTAGAGAGAGAAAACTTATCAAATAAATTTTAAGTCGTATTTAAAATCTTACATAAGATATTAAAACAAAAGTGACAAGTATTTTCTGAGTATAGATCAATCACATCGTCTATTGTGCAATTCCGAAAATTGTTAAGTGCATCTGGTTCAATTCACCGAAATATTTCTGAAATCAGTTGACGTTATTCTGTTCCCGATAACAAATATTTAACATATTAGCTTTTTCAAGGAAAGAGAAGAAAGCCTTTTCATGTGAAAAAATTGACATATCATGAGCGTTTTTTCGGTTCATAAGTATACCTCCCTTCTTGGGACCTCAAGAACTAGAACCAAACCATACAATTTACTCTATGGACCGACTTAATTAGCTGGTGCACGAAAAATACAAAATAATATTAATTAACCTGTTTGAATATTTCGTACAATGCCGGAATCTTGGGGAGATAAGGCTTGACGACAAAAAACATTATTTTGAAACAATTTATGTGATATTATTTTAATATTGTAACGAGTCTGGGAGAGACACGGCCATCTTGAGGAGGCGTGTACGTCGTAAACGTTAGTAGGGCCCGGGTGGCATGAGTATAGGACATACTGCAACCGGTTCATATTTATATCGACCGTCTAGTGGGTTCGCGCTATTGGTGGACTGTTCGCGGCATAGGTTATCTTCGCAGAAAGCTTCTATATGGAGAGGATTTCCTACGAAGCTCGGTACCGCGAGGCGGGTATCAAGCTATGGATCTAGTAACTCCGGAACGAAATAACGCTTGGCTTATATGAACGGTATTTATAATGTGTTAATTTAATTCAGCTTATTCGCGTGATAATTGCCTATTAGCTATGTGCAATGAGTAGGGAGCACCAAAGTGGCAATTTCAAAATGAAATATTCTCAACTAGAGAAATTGCCTCCGTTTATATAGGGAAATTCGGCAAATAAAATTGTTGTGAGGATAATTGTGGAGACAAGGCTTTGAATAATAATAATAACAATTCTACAGGTCAATAAATTTTAATGAAAAAGAGCTAAGAAATAAATTACAAACTGATTGCTTCTATGCTGTCTCTGATTCTATGAGAAGTCAGAGAAAGTTGATCTATATTTGACGTTAGAACATTACCTACCAAAAATGTGAGGCCTGCGTTTATTTATTGTAAGGTGAACAATTTTACTTTTATTCACAGAAGTACAGAACAAACCACATTCTTGCATCAAGCACAATCAAGAAAATAATTCATATTATAGCTCTAGTAAATGGAGTATATGACTAAGGCTATACTTCATATTGTACATATAAAATAGTCAGTTTGGTGCCTCTTAGTGATGCTGCGAGACTGGTCTTGGTCTTGCAGTTCTGTAACCAAACAACAAATTGGTAGAAAACATATTTTTTTCTCAATGGTTAGATAAGAAACACTAGTAAATAACCTAATTAATTTACTTTTTGAACTCCCTTATTATCGATCTTTATTTTACAGATTCTGAAATTATTGAATAAAAAGTTGTTGGGTGAAAAGCGCGTTCATTTTACCTTTCTAGGATTTCCTGATTTCAAAAAGTTCTGAAATACCCTATACAATAAATTCAACCCTTCTAGGATTTCCCTTAATGAGCTGTTTTCAAAGAATCCTGATAGTTCGTAGCCAAGGGAGGTAGGTAAACTACACGGTTTTTTATTTTCATTATTTTTTCTATCGCGCAGAATTTTTAAAGCAAACTCTACAAATCATCTATGAATCTGATATTTTTTGATGACATTTATCCAGTAGCCACTTTTGTAAATTTTTGAGACTTGCAATTACTTTGAAATAATTTTTTCGATCATTCTCATTACTTGTTTTTAATTTTCATTATTTTTTTTTTTTTGAAAAAGCTTTATACAAAAGTTGAAGTTAGTTTTATAAACCAGAAATACTTTTAATCGCTTACACAAACCTAAAGCAGGGCCAGTAAAACCATTACCTATAGGTATATGAAAATATGGCTAGAATGTAGTAAAATGAGTGCACAGTTGCGACGGAAGATACTAAGAAAGCAGAAGCAGTCACGCTAGTAAGATAAGATTCTCATGTGTGAATGGTGAATAATAATTAATAAAATTTATTAATTAATTACGCATCTCCCTTGCTCTAACTTAATTCTACGCTCCCAGTTTTATTCTCAGTCCTTATTCTAGAATGGTTTGGTACCATTGCGAAGTCTTTCAGCAAGACCAAGACCAATACCAAGACTGTATATGCAAGACCAAGACCAAGACTAAGGGTTTAATGCAAGACCAAGACCAATACCAAGAGTGCAAGACCAATACCAAGACCATATCGGTCTTGGTCTTGCTTTGCGCATCACTAGTACCTCTGTTAATTCGTATTTAATTTGATCCAATTTACCTACTTTGAATTTGCATAATAGAGGTTTTGTAAATATCACTACAAAATTACCACTATTACGACTAGGACAATGAATAAGAAACTGTCAAAGACAGAGATTTTCCAAAAAAAATCCAGCCTTGTGCAAAACTGTCAACTAAAGTGTACGTGCTCCTACCGCACGAAATGAAGAGATCAGCGATGTGAGTCTTACAGCTTACTGCGTGTTCCTAAATACAAACCATTAGCATGGCCAGGCGTAAATTATTCGACGGTCATTTTAACCCTGGCTATGCTTATGGAAAGTGAAACCTCTCCACACGTACTACGTACGCTCTGTCCCTGGCTTGTTTTCCGTCGACGAGCTTGGCATGACATGGACACAGGCATGACAGTGCCTACTCCATATAGTTGTATAGTTCAGTGAGTTTAACACAAGAAGCTATACAGTCAGAATGAGAAGCTCCTGTGGAGAGGATAAAGATACAGAGTACGGTAAGGGTAGCATTGAGGCTGGGCTGCGCTAGGAGAGAGAGAGAGAAAAAGACAAAACGACTGTGTGGCCAATACCCGTCTCCTTTTGACCGACGAACCCCGAACGGGGGAGGTATACATTTCGACAGTCTGCTTCTTTTTTCGGTTTGTACCCGCGTTATATATAGTAAACGTACTACGACTTTGATCATCTTTGATTCATTTGAAAGAGAAGACTTAAGAAATGGTCCCATATTCGTAAAAACTTAAATTTGAAGTCTCCTTCCCTCCGAAAACCGCCCCCGAATATGGAGGAAGGGGCAACTTTTCTCGAAAATCGAAAATTCGAGATGCCAGAATTAAATATAGGACAATATGGGGAAACGTTTAAATTGAACATTTTCTTCATAGAGTTACGATTTTCAAGTTACATTCATGTTAAAATCTCACATATGTGTATTTTCGCGGAAGGGGCGATTTCTTTCGAAAACTGAAAATCGTTGGGTACCACATGATAGACAATAATATTTGTAGCAACATTTATGAAGGACGTTTTTTCCTTAGAGTTAGGTTTTCGAGTTAAGCGGGGGTAAAATGGTTAAATCTAAAATACTTATGCATATTTCTGCAGCGATTTTCTGAGCTCTCTACATAATAACAAGTACAAGTAAATAATATACGCGTTTAATAGGATAAGTACTACCTTCTTTGGTATTAGTGAACGTTCAACGATTTTCATGACTAATGTTACACTCAAAAGTGTAAAATAAATATTTTTTACAAAAAATTGGACTAACGTTACAAGTTGGTGCACTAAAAAATATAAAATAATATTAATTCTATTGGTGCTGGTACTTGTGAAGTTGGTGCCAGAAGTTATCAATCGAACTGCCTGCACAACTTCAAAAGTAACAGCACCAATAGAATCAACATTATTTCGCATTTTTCAGTGCACCAACTAATAACGTCGGTCCAATTTTTTGCTTGATTTAATCATTGGTGTTCTGTTGACTTCAATTTTAAAATAATTCCACAAGATACACATTATTTTGAGTAAATCGTGCCAGGAGCGTGGATTATTCTTTGATTTTAGAATAACGTAAGGTCCCTGAATGTCTGAAACTTTCTATTTACTCATACATGGGATGGATTGGACTTTGATTATTAGTAAAATCTAGTCCAAAATTCTTAGAATTTATTATTATTTTTATCTGAATTCCGACTCTAGCATAAGTCAACTCTAGTGTTGTGAGTCAGGTAATTAACTTATAATGTATAATCTAAGTTAGATTCTTCATATTAAGCTGTCGATAAGTGTATAGCGATAACAGGTCCATAAATAAAAGCGATTTAGTGAAGTTTAAAAAAAGAGTTCCGTTTTTACAAGTATGCTCTAAAGTTGAAGAGCAGTGTTTGAGCTATCTCTACTTTCACAAAATATATACCTAATTATAGTAAAATAATATAAATCTAAAAACCAGTGGGGGTGAATTTTATAAGCCCATAATATGAAACCATCTCAACGTCAACGATCTGTAGTTGTAGGTATTCATAGTTATGTTGTATTTTCATTTTGTTATTTGTTCATTTATTGTATTAGTATAGTGCGACCAGAAATCTAAGGTATTAAATCCCCAAACACTTGAGTTATCAGTAGGCAGTCTACGCAGAGTTGTACCTGCCCTAGCCATTAAATTTTATTTTAGTAGGTATAATGGGTTAAGATAATTATTAAGAAAAATCGCTTGAATATAATTGGGGATTGTTTATGTAGGTATATAAAATATAATATAATATATAATACAATAAATTTATAAACATCATCAGATTTATAGGTCTGTTAACATAGACTTTAGTTTTTAAATCAGCCCGTAAATAAAAATCGAATGACGTAATATCCGGGGATCTAGGAGGCCACTCTATAAACCTCGCCGTCCTATCCATCTATTTGGATATGGAGCATTTAAGAACTCCCTTACATTTCTTACAAAATGGGGAGGAACTCCATCCTGCTGAAAAAATATCCTTTGCTCTAGATTTCCATCATTAGGGCTTATTCCTTGGTGTTCTGGTAATAAAAATGTTACAGGTTTCCTTTTAAATTGTCTAGAAAACTGGAAGACTCAAATGCAAAGATTCGGACAGATATACGTTTAATCACGCCAGAAGTTTTGAGAAGAGTAGGTAAGAAAAGAGTTCTACTATCGGTTGGGTTTGTGCCAACAGGTTAATGGGGCACATTTTCAACAACTGTGACGCTAAAAAGGTGACATTCCAGCATTGATGTTGTTATTAATGTAATTGTTCATTAAATAGTTGAAAATCAGTTTTTAGTAAATTTCTGACACATGGTTTGGCAGATGTCATTTTTTATCAAATTCCTTTTTTATTAAGCTTTTCAAAGAGGTCCCACAAGTGGTGTCTTCTAATTTGAAAAAACAAAGTTTTTGAGGGCTATGTCCCCTCTTTGGAGCCCCAATTTATTTAAATGACGAAAGCGAACTCCATAAAAAATCTTTGAGGTATTTTTGGATTTTTTAAAAATCTTATTCCCAGGGTCTTTATATACCAAATACAACTTTTAGCGCGATTCCCTGAACACAGAGTTAAAAGTGTGAAAAAAACTAGGACCGTCTTTATTAGTTGGTGCTCTGAAAAAATATAAAATCATATTCCTTAAATCTATTGTTGCTGATACTTTTGAAGTTGATGCCAAAAGATTTCTCTCTACCTATAACAGCACAACTTCAAAATTACAAGTACCAACAGACTTAATATTATTTTGTATTTTTCAGTGCACCAACTAATAAAGTCGGTCCTATTTTTTTATGTAATACTTTAATATAGGTACCTATTAAAAAACGAAGCTAAGTTATATGATAAGTATTCATTAGAAGCAATAAAGGATATTGAAGTGAAAATTGAATTATATTATTTCTAGTACATAATGATTTTTTAATAACACAATCAAGTATTAAGAATGAACATCCATTATTGCCGAATGTTTCCAATGTATAAAAAGATAAGTTATTTTTCAATAGGTAGATTATTTTTAGATTATTCAAGTTATAATATGATCTCAAATTCCATAGTACATACAATGATGATCTTTTTTTGGATCGCTACGTAGTATGAGTGATAAGTAGCTACTTATCTATAAATATAATTCTAGAGGATATCCACGACTTCGTACATTAGTTGGGCAGACATAAAATATTATTCTCTACAAATTAACAAAGTTGCGAAATCATATTTTCCCTTTTCCCATGGAAGCACACCGACGCAACGTATACAAAGAGCCGCTCATAGAGGAGACACAAGATTTAAATATAATTTTTCTATGCAAATATTTAAACCTTAATAAATGTACTTGTTTTCATTTACATGGGTTTAGGCTCTGCGTTATACTTATGTCAGTCACTCAAGGTACTCACTATTTTATTACAGAGGAACGTTCCAGACTCCAGGCAAAGATGTGTTTCTAATCTTTGCTCCAGGAGTGTAATTCGCGTGAAAAAAAGAAATAAAGAAGGATAGGATTAGTAAAACGTAAATGTAAGAAAATCTGTTTATTTATAATCAAGCTTTGAAAACAAATGTACTAGTGTCTACCTCGGTATTCGATATGAATGAACTGCTGACCAGGGTGTTTTGCGTAAAATTCATATATAACATTCCCAGTAGAAAGTTATGCTAATGGCTGCGATTTTAGAAAAGTATAATTCTAACATGTCTAATACAACTACAATAGTTTGTATGACGTTAAGGGTTTGGTATGTACAGATAACTTGTCTCCAATATACATATATCTCTAGAACCAAAAATGATATTGACGTTGGACTGGTTCCATTCTATATATTAATATACATAGGTACATGATTGAGTTTTCATCTACGTTTTGAGAGAGCCGAGGGGGAAACCACTGCATGAAATTTGTACAAAATACCCTTTTTAATAAAATTTTCCTAAAAATGCCTTCTTTGTTATAAGAAAATATTTAAAAATACCCTTAAATACGCCATACCGACATGGAAATTCGGTTGCAACGCGTCGCCGTGTAAAGATATTTTGTGATTTTTTTTAATTTAGTAAAAAGCGAGGCAAAAACCCAACGTTGCCCTAATGATATAAAATATATTTTTGGATAACAACTCTAGCTTTTTCTGCGTTCTGTGTTTTTCGTTTTCTTTCTTTTTAACACATTTTCCTTTAACCAATTTGTCTAAAATACAATATCCTGTCTCCGGTAGACCCTAACTGTCCAAAATTTAAATTCAATATATTTCCTTGAAATGTTGAAATGTATCCGAAGAACATCCATCCACACATGTGTGAATCAGAGACAAAATACCCGTATAATTAATATTCTTGTTTGTTATACTAAATGACTTAAAATGACAAATTTCGTTGATAGGATTGTCACCCATAGCGTTTTTAACTTCTAAATAAAACCGAATACAACTTATTGAGCACAGATTCACACTAAAGTAATTAAAATATCTATTACACCAATCATGCGCAATTGCCATTAAATTTTAAAAATTGGCGGGAAACCATTACTTTTTGACCGACGAACCCCGAACGGTGGAGGTATACAATTCGACTGTCTGCTTTTTAGGTAAATTTCTTATAAAAATGTACCTATTGCGATCGTTCACACTTCGAATTTCGAAAAAATTTCAACGGCATGTTGTTATATGTCTATAATTTAGTTCAAAAAAACATTAAGTTCAAAAGTATATATATATATATATATATATATATATATATATATATATATATATATATATATATGGGATATTACGAAATTTGTCAGTTTTGGAGGTATCAAGTTCAAATTTGCTACAAAAATCAATCTCTCAAATATCTCGGCCGAGTTCGTTATTGGGCAATATCTGGTAAGTAATTTCAAACAAAAATAATTTTAGGTTATAGAAATAATCAGTACCTACAACTTTTGTTCGAAGCAATTTTCCATAAAATGCACAGATAAAAAATAAAAATTAATAAAGAAAACATAATAAATATTGATAAAACATGAACACTCAATATAAATTTGATGTAATTGTACATCTCTTGGAGATCTGATTAAAGACCCTGATTAAAAAATATATATAGTTTTGTAATAACATGTAGGTATACCAAGGAAAAAGTTGTTAAAATTTCAATTCAATGAATTTTGAGAAATTTACCTTTTCGCTGACTACAGGCATCGGGATTTTTTTTTGTTTGACCGCGCGTTTTATATAGTAAACGAACTCCGATTTTGATGATTTTTGATTCATTTGAAAGAGGGGGATTGAGAAATGGTCCCATATTCACAAAAACGCAGATCCGAAATCTCCTTCTCTTCGAAAACCGCCCCCGAGTGGGGTGGAGGGGGCATATTTTGTCAAAAATCAAAAATCTGAGTTGGTATAATTAAAGATAGGACAATATCCGGAATCGCTGAAATTGAAAATTTTTTCAAAAGAGTTACGGTTTTTGAGATAGAGGCCTGTTAGTTTCTCATTTTTGCTATGTAGAGAGGCGATTTCTTTCGAAAATTGGAAATCTTTCGATACTACATGAAAGACATAATTATTTGTAGCAACATTTATAATGAACATTTTTTCCTTAGAGTTACAGTTTTCCAGTTAAATCGGTGTTAAAATGGTAACATAAAATTCTTAAGCGTATTTCCGAAGCGATGCTTTGAGATCTCAATAAATACAACTACAAGCAAAGAATATACGTTGATAAGCACATTGCTATTAGTGAACGTTCGACGATTTTCGTGACTAATGTTACACTCAAAATTGTGAAATAAATATTTTTTACAAAAAATTGGAGCGACGTTATTAGTTGGTGCACTGAAAAGTATAAAATAATATTAATTCTATTGGTGCTGAGTGCTGGTACTTGTGAAGTTGGTGCCAAAAGTTATCAACCTATCTGCAACTGCACAACTTCAAAACTAACAGCACCAATAGAATTAATATTATTTTATACTTTTCAGTGCACCAACTAATAACGTCGGTTCAATTTTTTGTAAAAAATATTTTTAATAGGTTATGTTCCTAAAAATACCCAAAAATACCAAAATTACCTAAAAATGACCAAACATTCTCAAGAAATTCCCGAAAATACAAAAAAAATACCCAACAGTACCTAAAATACCAAAAAACACCCAGAGCTTGTACAATAAAATACCCCAGTGGTTTCCCCTTCGGAGAGAGCTTTATTTATTAAAAATGGCTTAATTTAATAATTCTTATTCCTTATTATCTTTACCAAAAACAAACCGGTAGAGTAGATATTGAATAATGAATTAGCGTGTCATGATCGACCAAGAAGTTTGAAAATGGCAGCCGTGAATAACACATCTCAGAAATCTCTCGTAAATTTGTATTAACTATTTATGGTTCCTTACTATTACCTATTTCCAGCTTAGAACACTTTAATCAATAAATTAGATAAACAAAATAAGGGTCAAAAATTAATTAAATTTACTTTTTGCTATATTACCTTTGAACTCTACGTTCGCAACTCATCACCTCAATACTTCACGTTAAACATTTTTATAAACAGAGAATGGCTGAATATCAGTAACAGAAGTAGGTAGGCAGGTTAAATCCATTTTCGGGAAGGGTCTTATGGAAAAGTGAGAATAAATATATTTGTATGTGTTTAATAGAGTAGTTTTATCAATAAATAACAGACACTCCTACCAGTATGTTATCATTGCTAATATGGTTGTCTCTGATATAAGTGCATAATTAAGTTTGGCTTTGATTGAAAATCCGTTTCTCTGCTAAAGACTGGACAAATACCTAGTATTCTAAGCCGCAGCTTAAATTCCATTATTATTAAGGATAATTAATATTTTCATTATAAATTGAAAAATATCTTTATTTTATTTACTTAATGACAAATAAAAATGGTGGACAAGTTTCATCTTTATGACTCTACTAAAACTTTCTACTCATATCACTGGAGAATTAGAAACAGTTTAATGTTGAGTATTTTAAAAATTATTGTGAATTATAAATTAGTACTTGTACTTACGAAAGTTGAATTGAATAATGATGGGCATCTACAAACTCAAAAAAGTAATACAAAAAATCACGATGACGAGATTACACAATCTTCTGAACAGTTTTAAATCCTTGTGAATTTAGGTGGTTCGAGATAAGTCTTATCTACGTGAGAACGAAACACACTAAAATTTTCTAATTGTTCAAAAGCAGTTAGTATAAATAAATAACCAGTGGCTGGTCTTACTTTTGTCTAATTGTCTAGCCGTTTACGAAAAACAAGTTAAAAGTTGACACTAGTGACGTAATGACAGTACAGTAAAGTAGTTGTTGTCAACCGTTATCCAGTGATGCCAGACTTCAGATTAATTCTATATTTAGAACACGAGCATTTGATGTCGACGAATATAGTCCTCTAGACTTTAGACCATTAATAAAGTATTATCGCCGCCAAAAATCAAAGTTTTTTCTATGGTAAAAGGTTGTAGGGGCTCCAGACGATAAGTCCTTATTAATAAAAAGAGGTACAAATATTTAAATAAACCAGTTTCTGTCAAACTGGGTGTTATTGACAATAACATTTGAAAGAAGTCATTATCTTTGACATTTACTAAATAGTAATTAGTAAAGTGACATTTCTATGTGGTTGTGCCACTTTGATAAATGATTTTAAAATTAGTAAAATATAACATTTATGTTATGAAGACAGACGATGATTTGATATCTAGTAAAAGTAAAATTATTGATATTTTCTTTGGTATGTCTTTGGTGGATACTGATAATAGGTAGGTAGTTAGTTAGTTATATATAGTACCTACACAACACTCCTGCACAACACTCATTTATCGATGATAACCATATGGATAACCATGACCATGAAGGAAAAATATTTCTTCCTTGGAGTATTATTTCTGCGATGATAACATAACGTTACAAAAGAAAATGGCGACCACGAACTTTGCTTTTTTATTTTTGACAGACCTGCAAATGGAGGAAGTATACAATTTGACTTGTTTTTTATGTTCCTTTGCGTGCTTCGTATAGTAAACGTAAAGAATTGATACATGATCCCATATCAAACAAATTTAAAAAAACAACATTTCCTTCCCGGAAGAGAGGCCAATTTTTATCGATGTGTAATTAATATTATTGTATTTTTCAGTGTTGCAACTAAGCAAGTCAGTCTTAGTTTTTGTAAAAAAGTTTTATTATTCTTTCAAATATAGATATACCTATGTTTACTCATCATCTTAAAATAAAAAGCTTAGAAGATTTAAGTAAAATAAACTAAAATTGACCATTCCTCGAAAATACTGAGGATAGAATTTTGAAATTATTTGCAGGAAAACGAGGAAGGACTTTTCGTATGACCACGAAAATCTCGAATGCTACTTATCCGATTTCAATATTTTTTTTATTGAATTTTCTATATCTGCTCGGTGACATAGGCTATATTTTATGTTCTTATAGCTTTTCTATACTAATATATACGAGTAAGGACTTTTCGTATGACCACGAAAATCTCGAAAACTATTTATCCGATTACTTCCCTCAATAAGGGAAGTATTGAATTCACGTAAAAAATCGACCTCGAGATTTTTGCTGATATTTACGTTTTGGGGTTCCTAGATCACGAAAATCATGGTATCTCAAGTCCGTCGGTCTGTCTGTAGTCTGTTGGCGTTGTAGCTCAATAACGGCTTGACCTAGGACAACGAATTTTGGTATGCATATTGAAGGACTACCGGCGACGCAAAATCCCTGTGTCCAACACACATCTAGCTAAAAAACTACAACATTTTGGACAGATTTAGGTAGAAAACGCTTGCGCTTTTTAAGCTGCAGCATCAGAAATACCCCAACAGTTATTTTTAAAAGCTTCTTTATAAACCAGCTTAAGAGCGCAAGACGTCTAACAGCAAATCCTGTCAAAAATGTTGCAGCGCTTTCTTAGCTAGATGTGTGTTGGACACAGGGCATTGTAAGGGTTTTCGTTAATCGTATATACAGGGTGTCCAACATATTAAGTGTCAATATAGGAACAGTAGAAGCGACGAGGTTGTTTCCATCTCGAAGCGGGGTGATTTGTCGAGAGAAGTCATAGGTAAAGGCTTTTACCAATTTTTATTTTTTTTATTAACTGTAGGTATCTACGCGGGTGACATAGGCTATATTTTATGTTCCTATAGGTTTTCTATACTAATATATTATAACGGGGATTTATATTAAAACTGGGTTCGATTTATTTTCACTTATTTATTTATACGAAGAAGGTAGACCTTCTTAATTTACACCAATAAATACATGACTATATACACATTTATATACACAACTATATTTATTCAAGTTCAGTGTTATCTGCTAGCCCGCGTAGAGTGATGTTCTTCCCGTGTGTTCCGGAATGTGTTTGTGTGTGTATTTCATTATTCGGGTAAGTCTTCTTGTTACACTGCCCCCTCCTTAGCATCTGATCGTCCCGATCAGAACCATCCTTGGTAGTACCTTGCTGGATTTCTGTTCCATCGCGGAATCTGCACTTGGTTCCTTCCAAGCAAACATCCTTGTTGAAGAAGTAACAGTCTATCGTCTTTCCCGAGTATACTCCTTTTGGATTGAAACAACACACGGTAATTTGCACGCCGGCGTCCTGGAAAATGTATTCGATCATGCTCCTTACAATCTTCCTATCTAGCCCGTCCAACCCGCAGCCTATTTTCGGAAGACCCAACTTCTTGATGTCATAATGCCTGACTTCATTCCTTAGGCTCTTCAGTGCATGTCAGATGTCCTTGTAAGTGGGTTTTCCTCTAGACATCTTCTTTGTAACTAAATAGAAGACGTTCCGATTACCATCTGCTAGTCGCAGAACTTTTCCCACTCTTGGTCGTTGGGCTGACAATACATCCAGTCTTTCAAACTTCCTTTTGAACACCAGAGCAATTCCTCGGCCCATACGTAGATCCTCCGCTACACAGTGGGCAATAGAAACGTCGGCTGGCAGTTTGAAAAGATCTTGTTGAACCTCAACATCCTCATAGTCGGCCATGAACTCGTTGAAGCTGACGTCTTGCTTTTCAACGTTCTTTTCTTGAAGAGCCACTCGTGCTTCTTCCTGGTTATTTGTTCCAGCGTATGATGCGAGTTGGTTTATGTGAACCACTCTAGGTTTTCCCCTTGGTATCTTTCGGATACGATAGATGACGTCATTTATCCTCTTCATAATTTCATATGGACCTTCCCATTGCCTTTGGAGTTTGAGACAAAGGCCTCGACGTCATTGGGGATTATACAGCCAAACCAGATCCCCCACGTTGAAAACTCCATGAGATGATCGAATATTGTAGTGCTGCTTCATTCGATCACTGGCAAGCTGGATGTTCGGTCTGGCTAACTCATGGACTTTATCCATTCTGGCTCTCAATTGGTCGACGTATCCTTCTCCTGCGACACTCTGTAGGTCTGCGGCAAAATTCCAGGTCACAGGGTAGGCGTAACTCACGCCCCAATATTAAACTAGCAGGAGTCTGACCAGTTGTTTCATTCACAGCCGCCCGATAGGGCATCAGGAACAAATGGATGTACTGGTCCCAATCTCGCTGATGTTCGGAAACAACCTTAGAAAGGTGCTTGCCCATGGTTCGGTTCATCCTCTCTACCATTCCGTCCGATTGAGGATGCAAAGGGGTCGTTCTGGTCTTGTTTGCAGGTATTAGTCTGCACATATCTTGGAACAGGGCTGTCTCGAAGTTTCTTCCTTGGTCCAAATGGATTTCAAGAGGAACGCCAAAACGTGAAAAGAATTCCTTTACCAACACCTCGGCGACGGTCGATGCTTCTTGGTTAGGGATTGTGTACGCCTCTGTCCACTTTGTGAAGTAATCCATGGCTACCAGGATATACTTATTCCCATTGTCCGTTTCAGGAAATGGCCCCGCAATATCCACAGCAACTCGCTCTATGGGACTCCCAACATTATACTACCTCATAGGTGCCCGCTTTCTGCCAAGTGGTCCATTGCTGGCTGCACACACTTCACACTTACGGCACTACTGTCTCACATCTTCTTTGCAATTCACCAAATATAATCGCTCTCGAACCTTCTGCAGAGTCTTGGTGATTCCAAAATGTCCACCCGAGGCTCCGTCATGTAGCTGACGTAGTACCTCCGGCACTTTGCTTCTTGGCAAAACTAGTTGTAATCTGGATTCAGTGCCATCTTCAGACTCAAAAGTTCTATACAGCAGATCATCTCTTAACTCAAACTAGTCCCATTGGCTCCAATATGCTTTCACTTCTAGGCTTCGTAAGCTTATACCCTGTCAAGACGGCCTCTCCTTACGACACATCCACTCCAAGACTACTCTCAAACATGGTTCGTCCTCTTGGGCCAGTTTCATTTGTTCGGGCTGCCATTCCTCATTCTCCACGGTTGTTCGTCTTATAGGATAAACCTTGTCTTCCATCTTGACACATTCTAGTTTTCCCGACTTTGCCGCCTTCTTCTTACAACTGCGGTGTACGTGTCCTAGCTCACCACGGTTCCAACACCTTGGCTCTCTCTTCTTTGACTGCGCTCCCGTCACTAGCTTCCTTATCATGTCTAACAGGGACTCTCTATTGGATTGGTCTTCTTCTTCGATTGCTTTTACACGGCGCCCTCGGGAAGTTTGGCAAGCGGCTTCATGCTCCAAAGCAATAGCTAGCTTCTTCTAGCAATTTCGGTTTGGCCAGCTTCAACGCCTTCTGCAATTCGCTCTCTCTCAATACATGTACAAATGTGTCCACCGCAATTTCATCTAGGAAGCTATTGGCAACTGTAGGATATGCTAGTCGCACAATACGAGTTACCTCTCCCTCAAATTCTTGCAGACTATCATTTGCACTTTGCACCAGATTTCGCAATTGTGCTTTGTAAATTTGCTGAATATGACTGCTCCATACCGATTCTCCAATTTAGAAAGCAGGACTTGGTAGTTGGCCTGTCCAGCCGGAATAGACCTTAGGATGTCTGCAGCATCACCTCGTAAAACAGCGGTTAAGGAAACAGCTTTCTGTTCTTCGGTCCACTGGTTAGCCATTGCCACTGCTTCAAACTGCTTTCAGTCATCTTCGTCTTTGAGTGTCTGGCTCCCACTGCAGTTACCATTCTCAACTGCCATTTCCAGTGTCTTGATTTTTTGTTGCAGTAGCTCCATGTTCTTCTCTGTCGTGACAAATTTCTCATCAACTATTCTTGAAATTTCTTCAAACTTGTTCGAGACTTCATCGAATTTCACCCCAAATGTCCTGGTTACTTCCTCGAATTTTTCACTATTATTTCTAGAAATTTCTTCCTTTACCTCTTTCAGTAACAGTTCTTCAAGAGAATGGAACTCGAACAAATCAGGATCTTCTCCATTTTCCATCAAATTGTCCCTTACCCGTTTCTGGAGGGTCGCTTTATTACCAGAATCATCACAATCCCGGTCCACCAATTGTTCTTTGAGTTATTTCACTGTTAACTGCACTAATTTCATTTTGAATCGTCTTATTACCGAAGTCAATTAGTCGATACAGTTTTTCAAGTCTTCAATACAAAAACGAATAAAATTCTTCACACTTACACGAAAACGAACAAAAAGTCTTTACACAACCACGAAAAAGAACAAAAGAGTCTTAAACTTAAATCTAACAAAAGTCTCGAAAATACTCAAATCTTCACGAAACCACAGTCTCTTAAATTCTGTCCAATTTTAAAGTCACCCACTGATTCCACACTGATACCAATGTAACGGGGATTTATATTAAAACTGGGTTCGATTTATTTTCACTTATTTATTTACACTAAGAAGGTAGACCTTCTTAATTTACACCAATAACTACACGACTATATACACATTTATATTCACAGCTATATTTATTCATGTTCCGTATTCTCTGCCAGCTCGCGTTCAATTCGCTGACTATGACCGACTGTGATTAACTGTGTTCTGTGTCATTGCCGTCGTATTATATATCTAACCTAAAAAGCTCTGGAATCTTCGAGTTGATACCAGTCTTCGATTTGCTATTATCAGGGCCCCAAATTCTCGGTGCATCTAGAGTGATGTTCTTCCCGTGGGTTCTGGAATGTGTTTGTGTGTGTATTTCATTATTCGGGTAAGTCTTCATTTTACAATATATACGAGTAAGAATATATATTTCTTTATACTGTGGCAGGACATATCCCACCCTCGTTCTAAACTCCATGAACGAAGCCGCGTTATGTGACTGGGACTAGTATACTGTGCCGTTCGGATTGATTGTATGTATTTTTGTTTCTATTTGTTTATTCTAACAGTGAATGCACATTTTTCAAAAAAAAAATAATAAATCAATATATAGGTATCGTTAATTCTGAATCCGCGAATACAACATTTTTCACCCCTGGGTACGGGAACTTGCCCCATTTTTTGGGTCGGCGAATCCGCGATTAGTTGAACCGCGAAAAACGACCTTTGCATTTCATAACAACTACTCATAATCATAACCACAGCATTAGAAAACTCAACCATGGCTCTGGCGCTATTCAAACCCACGATCACGATTTACTTTTCAAGCACAACACATTTCCACCGTGACCCCTGATGAGCAATATATCTATAAAGAAATCAGAAATGCAAGGAACTATAAATTATAACAAGACATTGAATTAATAAAAAAATATTAAAAAGCTAATACGGCTTAAACAGGTGTCACTCTTTTAGACCCTTTATCATAAGAAAACCTACACATATAATAATTAAAGTTGATAGTATCAGAGTATCAGAGACAACCCATCTGATAGTATGGAGATTTTTTTCGCAAACTATCTAAACCTTAACTGATCATTTTCAAAACCAAAATTATTTTATTATTAGGCCTAGCTCCCAATGGATAGCAGCGCATTTTTGACCGACGAACCCCGAACGGAGGAGATATACAATTCGACTTCTTTTACATACTAACATTTTTTGGGGTACTAGCAACTAGCACAGCTTATTCAATTATTGAATAAGCTGTGGTACTAGGTACTATCGGAAATATTTGGTGCGTTCAGCAACGACGACGCATGTTTGTATATTATATTTTTAGAGCGCTAAGCTCTATGTCATATGATAAAACCCTTCTTGGGTTAACTAAATTAATAATCTGTGGACACAAAGAGAAAGTGATGTCGCTGTATTATTACATTTTGCGGGAATTCAGGTTATTATCACGTTACTGAATTTGTCGTTGAAAAAGAGCGACGAGCGGCGCCAAGAAACCTTTTTTTCCATAATTTGTGCTTCCGATTCCGAATGATATGGAAAATAGTACAACCGGCAACATCGCATATCAATTAGTCCCCTCCTTTCTTGTCAAATGTCAAGGTGTGTATGTTGTATGTGTAGTATATCTCTGATCTTTTGTCTTTTTCTATTTATCTCACAGACCGTTTCTGTTTTTGTCTTCCATAACATTTTACCATATGTTTATGTTAGTATGTATTTCTGATGCTCTATGAGGAGATCCCTGTTGAAGTAGATAATAAACAACCTATAAAATCACAGTATTGCGTTCGTGCAGACTTCGGCTGTTAACGTGCATCGCGATATTTTTTTGTCGATCGAGACAGCCACAATAATTAGAAAATGAGTTTTAATAGTTTTTTTAAAACTATTCTGTGAAATGTCCAACACCCAATATCTCTATGTGTAGTGAGTAGGAATTTCTACCATAATAATACAGGTAGGCTCGGCGATTATCTCTTTTTGTTTTGGTGGTTCCTAATTGATATCAAAGTTTGTTGTTCACTTTACATAGACACTATAGGTTGTCTCTGCAGACGAATCATTATAACATTTAGATGAAATTTGATCTACACTAAACAATACTTATGGCCAAATCATATCTACTTAAAAGCATTTCCGGTTAATACTTACCTTAATTATTTTAACATCAAACCGCATATTTTTTAACATTTTTGTATGATGATATCATACCTACTAAGGCCATGGCTAGATATATTAACATAAATAATACTGGTATTTAGAATTTAAAAATGTTGGTCTTATTACAGAATAATCGTAAGTAAATTCTAATATAATTATTACTGAGTATCAAAAGTACCTACAATTAAAATGTTTATTTTATTAAGCTTTTTAAAAACGAAGATAGGTATTGCCCCTACGAAAGAAATATTCTTACTTGAATTTTATTCAGGATTAACCGCTTTTGCCAACAGGCTTACGGGAATACATACAGATGTAAATTTAAAAAAAATCAACAAATTATTCCGGCGTCTAATAACTGTGAACCTATTTTTTGGATGACATTTTCCCAAAGAATGGCGGCGTACAATATTGTATATTGTATGCTTGATTTTGTTACTGATCCCAATCATATACCTACTTTTCAAAATCAAAATCCAGAGTGTCCTTCCTCAAAATGTAGTGATGGGGCAAGTTTTTTAATATTTTCTTACCGTTGAGATTTAAGAAAAGATCATTCCCGGCAACATTTACTTCGGTAATCTTACAAAAACTAGTACCGACTCTAACCAGTTGTTGCAAAGGAAAATACAGAATAATATTAATAATTTTTTTTACAAAAACAAGTACCGACTTTATCAGTTGGTGCATTGAAAAATACAAAATAATATTAATTATCATAATTTTCGATTTTCGAGAAAAAAGATTACCTCCACCCATTTTGGCGGAAGGAAATTAATGTTGGATTTTAAATTTGTTTAATATGGGATCATTTCTCAGCTTACCTCTTTTGAATATAAAAAATGATCAAAACCTCATTTTTGTTGACTTTAATTTGTTTTTGTTGATTTGAATAATCACAAACATTGTATTATCCTAGAAAGGACAAGGTATACCTAGAAGATAACTAAGTATAGTAAATATCCTAGTGTTAAGAATAATATATATATATATATATATATATATATATATATATATATATATATATATATATATATATATACAGGGTGATTCACGGTCGATGGTACCTTAGACGTTTAAGGAAAACTATTCGTAGGATCGTTCTGAAAATTGTATTATGTAGATTATACATAGAGATCTATCGACTGAAAATATTTTCAGCCTTGCGACGTTGCCACTTATATCAAAAAGTATTAACAACTTTGATTTTTCAAATGAGACACCCTATATATTATCAATTTATTACATTCTCTATCACTTTCTGTTTATTTTTTCATAGGATACCCATACCTATCTCTAACAGTTTCCAGTGAATTAATTAATTTTCTTTTGTTTTGTGCAAAACAGAGCTCCAATCAATAGACCATTACTCTGAATTTTAGAATTGTGAAACGATGAAACTCCAGTAATAGCTTTAAATAGACTTCTTTCTTAGTTATTATTGAAGATTTTCTTTTTATGTTATACAGGGTCGCTCAAAATTCTAGTTTTTCCATCAGATCTATAAAGACGCCAAAATGCGTTTTTTTTAAACAGAACACCCTATATTTTATTATTTCTTCAGATAGAGAATCAAAATACATTTGAAATGATATATCATGTTCCTATACCAAAATCGTCTGGTTTTCAAAATATAAGCAACTATCTATTAAAGTGAATTATTTCTGTCATTTTTATATTAGGTATTTGCTGGTTACCATGTTGATCGTAAGGAAGAATAAGTGTTTGTTGAGTTGTTCATTCTTCATCGATAATGGGATCAAATTATTGCAAAAACATTCAGAAAGTTTAATGCAAGATACCCACAAAGTACAAAAAAGACAATAAGAATAAACCTATTCACAGAACAAATAAGTAATTTCCTGATTCCTAGAAGCTAATTCAAAATGTTCATTTTCGAAACAGTTTCGTTACTCATCATTGGGATGATAAGTAGACTGCAGAGACGATTCGTTTACCGTGCCCTGTAAATTCATTTAAAAATAATAATAAACTTTCATAGATATCATACTCAGTCTTGGTAAAACAATAAGTAAGAGTAAGTAGATTCATCAGAACCTGAACTGAATTTCAAGATAAAACTAGCAATAACTATGCATTGACTGATAATGAAAAAATGAATCCACTTTAACGATATTCATATGTATTTTGTGATCTTTTTTTAGATTATTTACGTAAAAGACTTTATAAAAACAGTATAATATCTAATTAATAATGAATAACCAAGTGATAAGGACAGAGGTCTTAAGAATAATAATTGGTGAAGAAATATAAATAATTAAACATTTATAATACATTCTCAAAATGACAACCGTTTCTTTCCATCTAAGAATACGTTTCTCCACCAATAAAATAGCTTTTCTTATTTCACGTGTATCTATCTCATTAATGCATTTGATTACGCCTTGACGCAGTTCATCTTTACTTTGTACTAGTGTTAAATACACACTTTTTTCTTCAAATCTTTGCGTTTCAGATAAATTATTTTAAGGAATACCTCAAATAATGTTTTTTCAATAATAATTGTGTTTTATCACCATGGTAACCAGCAAATACCTACTATAAAAAATGCTAGAAACAATTCACTTTAATAGATAGTTGCTTATATTTTGAAAACCTGACCAGGTATAGGAATTTGATATAGGTATCATTTCAAAGGTATTCTGATTCTCTCTCTGAAGAAATAATAAAATATAGGGTGTTCCATTTGAAAAAACACAATTTTGGTTCTTTATGTATCTGATGGAAAGATCAAGAATTTTGAGCGGCCCTGTATAATATAAAAAGGAAATCTTCAATAATAACTAAAGAATAAGTCTTTCTCAAGCTATTACTGGAATTTCATCGTTTCACAATTCTAAAATTTAGAATAATGGGCTATTCATTGGAGCTCTGTTTTGAACAAAACAAAAGAAAATTAATTAATTAATTCATTAGAGATAAGTATTGGTATCTTATGAAAAAATAACCAGAAGGTGATAGAGAATCTAATAAATTGAAAAATCAAAGTTGTTAATACTTTTTGATATAAGTGGCAACGTCGCAAAGCTGAAAATCTCTATGTATAATCTACATAATACAATTTTCAGAACGATCCTACGAATAGTCCGTGAATCACCCTATATATATATATATATATAAATCAGGTTTCTTCATAGGTACCTATATGTAATTCTGTTGGTGCTGATACTTTTGAAGTTGGTTCTTCTATCTAGTTTTAATTGCAAAGCTTCAAAATGCTATTAACAAAAGAACTAATATTATTTTATAGTTTTCAGTGCAAGCCGGTCCAAGTTTTTATTATTATGCGTTTTTGTAATCTCAAACATGTCTATGACCTATCTTGATTTTATTCGAAATTGCATTGAAAGTATATAGAACGTTTTTGGTGTATTTTTCTACCACATCCTCGTACCTCAAGTTAAAAATACTTACAGTGTATAATAACAGGTAATGAGAACAGGGTGAGTTCCCGCCAAAGCCCAATATTAACAGAGTTGCGAAATGCGAATCCACGCTGACATTTATTGTTTACACATGGTTCGTGCGGCACGCAGGGAGGATTAATTAATTAATTCTGTGTACCTATGGCTTTTTAATTATTTATGGAACCATCAAATACAGCACTAAAATTATGTAGAGGGTTCGATAACGAAACTAGATAACCGGCTTTGTAACTGTTCATTGATTTAACCATTATTTTATGTACTGCGAAAACATTTTTAAGAAATTCTTTAATAAACATTCAATAGAACAAAATAAGCAAAATCAAACCTAGAAAACAAAAAAAAGTGCAATTTAGTTTTTGCGTGATGCGCGTACAAACATACATACAGACAAACAGAAATTCTAAAAATTGTTGTTTTAGCTTCTGTTGCTCTCATAAAGAACCCTGAATTAGTTTTTCTTAAATACCTATAATGTACAGACTGGTACCTGTTACAATTTTATTATATTTAGTGATCCAACAAAAACTCATTTTATTAAACTCACATAAAATTACATGAATTGCTGCATATGTAAGCAAAGCTTGTCTAAATATTCTATAACTTTTAACTGAATTGGTGTATCTGACTCATTTTCACTTGCCTAACAGTTTTAATTGGAGCAGGTAATCTAGTATTTGGTCTTTCAGACTTATGTTTGAATTAATGAGAATTAGAAAGATCAACTGTCAATTGTCATATGGTCTAGAGCTTACAAAGTTCTACGATAGATGGCATTAAATTCCAACTATAAGTATGACTACCTGCCTCCCCTTATATATTTATATACATATACAGGGTGATCCAGGGGTGCGGGAAAGCTCTATTACTATTTTTCTATCTAAGCTATCGATTTCATTTAAAAAAATATTTCTTACAAAAAAATGGATCGACGTTATCAGCTGGTGCACTGAAAAGAATAAAATAATATTAATTCTATTGGTTGTGGTACTTGTGAAGTTGGTGCTAAAAGTTTTCAATAATTGTACAACTTCAAAAGTACCAGCACCAATAGAATTAATATTATTTTGTACTTTTCAGTGCACCACAACTGATATCATCGGTCAAATTTTTTGTAAAAAATATTTATTTCACACTTTAGTGTGTTAACATTTGTCACAAAAATTGTTGAACGTTCACCATGATCCATGTATGGCTTTGCTTGTATTTGCTATTATTCAGAAATCTAACAACATGGTCGTGGAAATACGCATATTATAAACTTTACCACTGCTTTAACTCAAACCGTAACTCTATATAAATGTTGCTACAAATAATCTGTTAATTAATTTTCCATTCTCAGATTTTCAATTTTCGAAAGAAATTGCCTCTTCCACATAGCGAAAATACACATATTTCAAATTTTAACATCGCCAAAACTCGTAAATCATAGATAGCTCTAAAAAAATGTTCAATTTAAACGTTTCCGGATATTATTTTATGTTTAATTTTTGAGATTTCGGATTTGCGTTTTTATGAATATGGGACCATTTCTCAAGTCTCCTCTTTCAAAAGACAGTCAAATTGCATGTATACTACCTCCGTTCGGGGTTCGTCGGTCGAAAAAATCGTAGTAGCCGACAAAAGTTCGATTTTTAGTTCTCTTATATCTCAAAAAATAATCAAAAACTTATAGAATCGACTGAGAAAAAGATGGTTCAGAAGATATAATTTTTTTGTTGGTCTGACAAATCTGGGTGCGTTACCTACATCGACGAATCTAATAATTTACTAAAAATGGGTGTTCCCATATTTAAAAAAAATACAGAATTGATTTGCTTATATTTTATTGATAAATGAAATAAAAAAAATATATCCAATTATTATAGACGAATACTATTTGACAGAGTATTCAGAGTATAGTGCTCAAACATAAATTTCATGAATTAATATCAAACCACCAAATTTTTCCTCTTATTTGAAGTTACAGTGATATTATTAGCGTCTGTTTTACATTTTATTTACGTAAACCTAATAATACTGGATAGAAATGACATAATTTTCTCTCTTTGTTTCAGATTTAACTTTTACCAAAGACATGGATCGATACTACTTTTTAAATGCCATCCTCTTCCGAATATTATTGCCAACATTTATTACAACATGTAAGTGTACATAGGTATATATATATCTATTTATAAAGTATTAAACTTAAAAATATTATAAATCTAAATAAATTCTTCAGTCGCGCTGATAACAGTTTCTATGATCTCATCACTATAAATAAATTGACTGTTGACTATACTGTGGAAATATACACTAGCAGAAAAAAAATTGAAACCTTTAGGTACCTTTCGTTGCAAATATGTATGCATTAAATACGTTGTGTTGATACAGGTATTTTTGACCGACATCCCAAACGGAGGAGGTAGGTATACAATTCTACTGTCATATTTTCTAAGTTTATTCGCGAATGTTTTATATAGAAAACGTGCACCGATTTAAAGTAATCCTTTTTCATTAGTATTGGTCCCATATTTTCTTTTTAAAATGCAATACCTCCTTCATCTGCTTCATTTTGAAATCAATGAATATAAGTGAATATGATATTTTTACAAAAAAAATTCTTGCTGGTACTTTTGTAGTTGGTGCCAAAATATAATTTTTGTAACTGCACAACTTTAAAATTCCCAGTATCATTAGAAATAGTGTTATTTCGTATTTTCAACGGTGAAGTCGGTCCTAGATTTGGTAAAAAAATATTATTGATTATACCAATATTCATGTTATAAAATCATTTCTGCATTGATTAGTACTTTTTCAACAGTGTTAATGCCAGTGAAGTTTTAAATTATTTTATCGTTCTATCGTACTGATAGATTCATAAAAAATTGAAAATATTTTAAAAATATATTTTGTACAATCTTATGTATTTATAATAAGCTTCAATTAGGTATAATTAAAATCATAATATAAGGAGAATTTGCGAAGGCCGAGAAATGTTTAATGAGTCAATAAGTAAATAGAACACTTATCTAGAATCGAATCATGTTTATTTCCTTTCAAATAATTTAAAATACTTATTTTTATCTTATGAGTAAATTTTCGAAATAAATATTTTTTATTCATTCACAGTTATGACGGAACTGAATAAGTTGTGACAATACTGACTCATTTGTCCTTTCCTTTCTATTATGTTGAACGGCGCTGATAAATCTACCCTGAAATTCTTGTACACTTGTCACGGTTCAAGCCTGTGTAGTGTGACCTACTTTTATATATTATATATTGGCATTTAGGGCAAGATTTCGCCCTATTTAGGGCAAAGTTATTATCATTCCACCAAGGTGGGTCCTGCACCTGTCTAATAAACGTTCGCACGAACCCCAGCTACCATAATAATTTATATTTTCTTCTAGCATCACACCCTTGATTTTTGGTATTCACGACTCCAACTCCATCAAAATGTCATCTAATTTTCGTGGCTCAAACTGCAAACTGTTTTCCTATTTGAATTTTCTGTACAACTTGAATTGTTGCTATACAGGGTGATTAATTAAGGGTGACAGCCCGACATCTCAGAATCCGCTTGTCTTAGAACTTCGGGAAAAAATCCTTTAGTAAAATCGGCCACAAGAACACCCTAAAAAATATATTTAAGATTCTAGTTTGACGCTAGGTGGTGTAGTTTAATAATTACAAAATATGATGCTTTTTTACAAAATATTGATATAATCGAGATTAATAAAAACTACTGAAATTAGAAAGTTTTGACTATGATCTGCAACTTTTGTTAAAGTATTTTTTCATCTGTGTTTGAGTGGTGAGGAAAGTATATTTTCATTTACAGAATAAAAACTGTAACTTTTTTATGCCTGAACCGATTTTAACAAACCAAGGTTCAGTGGAAGGGGGCTTTATGGTAGATTTCCTATTAATAACAGAATCAGATGTATTACGATGTATTATTTCAACTTGCAACTAGAGGCGTTGTGTGTCACTTAGTTATTTTTTGTGTTTTCCTGGAAAAAATTTAATGGAATGTTACACCTAACCATCTTACAAAATGGTGAATGACATTTCATATCTAAGTACAAAGAATATTTCATTTTGTTTAAGTTTTGGAAACGTATAACTCTGTGCTCTATTGTTTAAAACTATCTAATATAACCCAAAATAGGAATTTATAAAACCTTAATAAAAGCCCAACTACCTATGTATTTTAGATACACAAAATATATTCCATTATAGAATTATTGTCATTAACAAACAAATATATTGAGTTGTATGTAAGGATCATATCAAATATTGAAAATGTCATATGTCCATCCAAATATTTTTGAACCTACCTCAAAAACAATTGGTCATAATTGAGAGAATTATTATCAAAGATTAGAAACACCAATCTTTGGTATTATTTTCCTCACAGTGCAATTTTCAAATTCCCTTCGTTTGAATTGGATGTTCTTATGTTTTAAATATCCTAGAAATATTTTTTACAAAAAAATTGGACCGACTTTATTACTTGGTGCACTGAAAAATACAAAATAATATCAATTATATTGGTACTGGTAACTTTGAAGTGGTGCAATTGTAGTTAAATATCTTGGCACCAAAAAATATTTATTTCATGGTTTTCAGTGTAACATTAGTCTCGAAAATCGTTGAACGTTCACTTATACTCATGTATAGTCTAAGCTTGTACTTGTTATTATTCAGAAATCTCAAAACATCGCCGCGGAAATACGCATATTTTAGACTTTACCACTGTAACTCCATAAAAAAAATGTTCAGTACCAATTAAAGACCAGATTACTATATTGTCTTTAATTTGGTTGCCTTACCACATATCGAAAATACACATATTTGAGATTTTAACATGGCTATAATTCGAAAACCGTAACTATTTTTTTAAAAAAAATTCAATTTAAACGTTTCCGGATATTGTCTTATCGTTAATTCTGCCGTCTCAGATTTTCGAGTTTAGAGAAAAATTGCCCCTCCACCCCCGTTTTTTAGAGGGAAAGGGATTTCGGAGTTGAGTTTTTACGAATATGGGACCATTTCTCCTCTTTCAAATAAATCAAAATCGGAGTACGTTTACATAGCTTTTTTCGGGTTCAAATACTCGGATAGTTCTTGAACGGTTCTTGAACTGCGCAGAACTGCTTGCGCAATCGTTCAACACCTGAAACTGTTTTCAGATAGTTCAAGGTTCAAGAACCAGCGAAATAAAAAAACTCGAACGCGGAATAAGTCAAAATTTAGACAACTATTTCAAGAAGAAGAAGAGTATATTAACCTCAATAAATCAGATGTTCTTTGCTTTGGTTCTCTGGTTTGTTGCTGCGGCTTGTGATCTTGTGATTGTTTTGTTAATGGGTTTTGTTATTGATTTTAACCTAAATACATTTCCATATTATGGATCAAAATAAAATGAATAGTGAATGTAAGTAGTTAATTTGCTTAATTATTATTAACATAATTTTGATATTTCGGATTTCAGCATGAATGATTTTGTTATTATTGAAGAAGGCTCCAAAGAGGATAAGTTTTTCGCAAGAGAAAGAAGTTTGAAACTAATAGAATTATACAGGATATACGTGAAAAAAATAGGGTAATTTCACGTAAAATCCATGAAAAAATTATGGTACCTGTACCTCCTAATAAATGTGAAAACAGATCTAAAGTGCTAGAAAGAAATTATGAGAAAATGTAGATAACAACAATAGAACCGGCAGGGGAAGAAAAACATTAATTTGAATATGAAAAAGACATGGATGAAACTTTTGACAAAAAAGAAATATACATCCGACAACTTTATTATCAAGTGATAGTATAAGCAACATAACAGAACCAGTAGAAAATCGTGAAATTGCTATACATATTCCTGATGAATCAGATGGACCATCATGTTCATTAATATCTGAAATTTTATGTGTTGTGATGTTGACAATTTGTCAGATGTTATTAGTTGATGCACTGAAAAGTATAAAATAATATTAATTCTATTGGTGCTGTTACTTTTGAAGTTGTGCAGTTGCAGTTAGATTGATAACTTTTGGGCACCAACTTCACAAGATCCATCACCAATAGAATTAATATTATTGTTACGTATGCGGGTTCGCAGATAAGTGAGACTAAAAAACTTTATTTATACTCAAAATAATAAAAATTACAACTTAACTTTGCTATATTCTCACTAGCTGACTCGGACTATTCTATTATTCACACTGTCTTTTACATTCTGTCTTTCATGCCGACAATTCTCCCATATATATATATATATATATATATATATATATATATATATATATATATATATATATATATATATATATATATATATATATATATATATATATATATATCCGACAAAGGCTCCAGGTCATTCGAGCGGCTTCTGGTCTTTGATTCGCAAGCCACCACTGGACTTTTGTCGAGATCCCTTTGTCGGCATTCTAGGAGTAGATGCCGACATGCTGCCGTCGTTCTCTTTGTCAACGCCGCTCTCGATATTTCCAACCACAGTATAGATCTCGCGCTTACATCAAAAGGCTGCCGCGACTTAGTGGCCGGCAGCTGTTCCCCTTGCACGTTACATTGCGCCCTCCCTTAGAGCTGTTCGCCCCGAACAGTTTCTTCCGTTTGTCTCCAGACCGGTGGATTATCTCCTCGATACGGACTCAGTCTTTCCACATGCACTACTTTTGGCTTGGCTCTTGGCGAAAGTTGGATCCTGTACACCAAGTCATTAATCTTTTTGACAATGCGATATGGTCCTTCCCAAGGTCTTTGCAATTTCGGAATTAATCCTCTCCTTCGCTGTGGCTGGTACAACCAAACTGCATCGCCTTCGTTAAAATAGTTCAATGGCTACCATTTGTCAAGTCTCATCTTTATTTTGTCGCTCTTCAACTGAAGCTTTTCTCTGGCAAAATTGTGGACCACTCTAAGTCGCTCCTGTAGGTTAGCTACATAATGTGGAAGAGACACTTCTTCATGATCGTCGGCTGATGGTCTGCCAAAAATCAGATCTACGGGGAGCTTCATTTCTCTTACAGACAACAGCATCGATGGTGTATAGCCAGTGGATTCATGCTGGGAACTTCGGTAGGCCAGGAGAAAGAGAGGCACCAGTTTGTCCCAGTTACGTTGGTGCTCATCCACAAATATTGTGAGGTATTGATTGATGGTCCTATTGTGCCTTTCGACCATTCCATCTGACTTTGGATGAAGTGAGGTTTTTCGTATCCCCAGCAACCTCATGAAGTCCTTGTCTGGATATCACGTTTTCCCGTAGGGCTTCGGCCACTATAACTGCTTTCTGATTTGGTATCGGTACTACTTCTGGCCACTTCGAAAAATAGTCCATGGCAACCATGATGTACTTATTTCCAGAATCTGTCGTAGGGAATGGTCCTGCAATGTCCACCGCAATTCTTTTCCAAGGTTCACCTGATAGATACTGCTTCATTTTCCCTCGGGATCGTGTCTTCGGACCCTTCTTAGAAGCACAGAGGTCACATCTTCTGCACCATTCTTCCACATCTCTTCGACAGTTGATCCAATAATACCGCTCTTTCACTCGTGCCAGTGTTCTATTTACTCCAAAATGGCCTCCACTGCGACTGCCATGCAGTTGACGAAGTACTTCAGCTACCATCGTTCGGGGTGCAACGGTTTGATACACAATGCTCCTACCATCTGGACTTTCCCATTTACGTATGATCAAGTCATCCCGTAAGCACAACGAATCCCACAGAGCCCAGTACCCCTTGACCGTCTGATCAAACCTGGAGATTTCTTGCCACTCAGGTCGTCGCTTTTGGTCTAGCCAGCCCCGTACTATCGTCAAATCTTTGTCAGCGATTTGTTCTCTTCTAAAGTTATCTCTGGTGATTTCGTCGGTAATTTCCGTTTCCTTATTCCTAATCTTCATTTGTTGGATATGTACAACATCCTTGGCTATTTCTCTTTGTTCCTGCCTTTGACAGAATTTACAGGAACTGCCACAAGGTCTTCGTGACAAGATGTCAGCGTTGGCGTGACTTCTTCCTTTTCGGTGTTTAATTTGAAAGTCGTAACTCTGCAGTTTCTCCAGCCAACGCGCTATCTGTCACTTCGGATTTTTGAAATTCAGCAGCCACTGTAGTGCAGAGTGGTCTGTTCTTACTAAGAATTTCCGTCCATAGAGAAAACTGTGGTAATGCTTTATGGATCGTACAACCGCTAGCAGCTCCTTCCGGGTCACACCGTAATTTCGCTCTGCTTTTCCCAACGTTTTGCTGAAATATCCAGTTACAGCTTCTTCGCCATTCTGTATTTGGGAAAGAACAGCTCCTATTCCACTTTGGGAAGCGTCAGTGTCTAACACGAACAATCCTTCGTCCAAGGGATATGCAAGAACAGGAGCACTGGTCAAACGGTTTTTCAGCTCCAGAACCGACTGTTGACATTCTGGTGACCAGTCAAAGTGGGAGTTCTTTTCGGTTAATTGATGTAGTGGCTTCGCAATTTTCCCAAAATCCTTAACAAATCGACGGTAGTAACTGCTGAGTCCCAAAAAGCTTCTAACTTCGTGCTTGTTCTTTGGTCTGGGCCAATCTCGCACTGCCTGGACTTTTTCTGGACTGGTCTTAATTTCTTTAGATGATACGACGTGTCCGAGAAAGTTGACTTTTTCCTGAAATAGAACGCATTTCTTTGGATTCAGCTGAAGATTAGTACTTCGTATCCTGGCGAAAACTTTCTTCAGATTCGATTGATGTTCGTCGAAATCTTTGCCAATCACCATTACATCATCCAAGTACACCAGGCACGGCACCCAAGTTAGTCATCGCAGAACTAATTCCAATAACCTTTCAAAAGTGGCAGGGGCATTACATAATCCAAACGGCATGACATTGAATTGATACAGGCCGTTTCTTAAAGAAATCTGCATTGTCTTGCGGTTCGTCTGACACTCTGACTTCTCTTAATTTTCTGCGACGATTCATAGAAGCGTTTTTGGCAGCTTCGTATTCCAGTGCCTGGACAACTTTTTCGGCTAAGGTGTTATGCCTACTTAGTCTCAACGCTTGCTGCATGTCGATATCTCGAAGTCCATCGATGAAGTACTGGACACTAATTTAATCGATGAATTCGTCCGGGGCCTGTGGATAAGCCAGTCGCACCATGCTCTCAATTCTACTGCTGAATTCCTGCAGTGACTCCGTTGAACCTTGAATTCTGCTCTTCAGCTCGCTCTGATACACATGGCTAAGATATTTGTTGCCGTATCTTAGTTCCAAGGCGCCCGCAACAGCCAAATAATCAGTTTGTTTGGCTTCAGGAATGTTTTGAAGTATTTCAAGCGCCTTTCCTCGCAAAGCCAATACCAAGCCGTTGCTTTCTGCTGCTGATCCCATGCATTTGCATTGGCTGCTGCCTCAAATTGACGATTGTACATGGCCCAGGCTATTTCGCCGTCAAACGTTGGTGGTTTAAGTTTTTCATTGGCTGTAGGGATCGCCGACGTCTCCATTTTGCTGCTTTCGTCTTGGTTGGTATCTCGTTTCTTCTTCACCTCTTTCTCTAGTCTTCAGTACTTCTCCTCAAACTCTTCTCGAACTGTCCCAATTTCTTCTCGAACTGTCTCGATTTCTTCTCGAACTTCTTGTTTTACAGTCTCGATTTCTTGATGGACATTTCGGAACAATCCTGCAATCTCCTCGAAATCTCTCTGTCGCAGTTCTTCTTGTTTACTCGAAAAATCGGAGAGTACCTTAATTAGTTGTTCCTCCTTTTTCTGTTCTTCTCGCAGCCTCCGCTCCTCTTCTTCTTTCTTTTCTTGCTGTCGTCGTGCCTCCTCTTCTCTTTTTTCTTGTTGTCTTCGCTCCTCCTCTTCTCTCTTTTTTTGTTGTCGTAATTCTTATTGTTTTCTAGAAAAATCGGAGAATAACTTAGTTAGTTGTTCTTCCATTTTTTCTGTCTGCTTTCTATAATAATGAAACAACGGTTGACATTTTTTTATTCACTAAATCACTTACATAAGGAAAGTAGATGGCGATAGTTGTATTGATATTGTTACCATACTAATAAAAACAACACCTCCACTTAACAAAAGCAATACATAATCTAGTAATTAACTAATTAATTAACAGGTGAAATGCCAAGCTTTTTAGTAAAGTAATTATGTTTAACAGAACCTAAACTTTTTGTTAGAACATTTGCAGGCATTTCAGCTGTTTCCAAATATGCAATTTTAATAAAGTTCCTGGCAACAGGTTCTCTCACAAAGTGAAACCTTATATCGATATGTTTAGACCTTCGATGGAAAATAGGATTTAATGCTAGTTTTTGGGCACTTGGGACAATCATTATATAAAACAATAGAATCCGACTTTCCATAGATTTCAGATAATATTCTATTTAAATAAATTGCTTCTTTGCTGGCTTCTGACATAGAAATATATTCTGCTTCAGTACTTGACAAAGCGACACTGCTTTGCTTTTTACAATCAAATGAAATTACAGTATTTGACAATTTAAAACAAAACCCTGAATATGATTTTCTGTCAGTGATATCTGAACCCCAATCTGCATCTACAAAACCTTCAATAATAGAATCATCTTTACAAAACACAAGACCATATTTTTTTGTTTTCTTTAAATATTTTAATACCCTTTTCAAATTTCTCCAGTGAGTCTCACTAAGTGAATTATTAAATTGGCTAAGATATCTAAGATAACACTATATGCAATATCTGGCCTGGTGAGGACCGCCAAGTACATTAATCCACCAATTAACTGTTGGTATGGATACTCACTACATACATTTAATGATTTTTCTAGTTTTAAATTTGCCTCCATAGGAGTATCTGCAGTTTTACAGTGTGACATATCAAATTTCTTTAATAAACTATCAACATATTGCTCCTGGTCAATAGTAATTACATTTTTACGCATATTAACTCTTAGACCTAAACATTGTTTCACTTGACCTAAGTTCTTAATTTTAAATTGACTACCTAGTTCTTGAACTAGCTGTTCAGTAGATTTAGTACAATTTGAGAACACAAAGAAATCATCAACAAATAATGCAATAATTAATTTAACATTACCTTTAAATTTAGTAAACAAACAAGGCTCATATTTAGATTTTTTCAGAACAGGTTTTTTCATGTATACAGTTTAATTCAAAATACCATTGAAAAAAGCTGTAGTTACATCAAGATGACTGATTGCTAACTGTAACTTTGCAGCTAATGCAAATAACAATCTTAATGTAGAATATCTAAGCACAGGAGAAAAGGTTTCATGAAAGTCAACACCAGCTTGCTGGGAAAAACCTTTTGCAATTAATCTTGCACGATATCTCACATTATTTTCACTGTCATATTTCTTTTTAAACACCCATCGGCACTGAATCACTGAACTGTCTTTAGGATGATCAACAAGTACCCACGCATCATTTTCTTCAAATGATTTTAGTTCTTCTTTCATACTTGCTCGTCAGAATTGACTTTCTGGGCCATTTAATGCCTCTCCGACTGTGATCTCTCTTTGACTACTGTCTTCACACTCCACCATACACAAGTTATTGCAACCACACCTATCTGGTCTCACTCTAGTGCGTTTGGGTAATTGCTCTGGCTCAGTTGGTTCAACACCTGGATCTGAGGTTGTGTCTAATGAGTTATCATTGGAAGTACTCACTGAAACTTCAGATTTTGGGGCATAAGTTTCATCCCCACAATCGGCTTCAGAGCTCTCAATTTCTTAATAATCATTTTCTTGCTCAGTTACCTCCACTGGATGCTTACATTCCAATGGTATTTCTACCATATTCTGGTTTGGACTTTCCATGACAACTATATCTCTGCTGGTTGTGACAATGTTAGTTACAGGATCATATACTCTATATCCTTTAGTATTTTCTGCATAACCTACAAAAATCAGCTTATTGGCCTTCTTATCCCATTTTAAACGTCTTTCCTTGGGAATGTGAACCATGACTACACTGCCAAATATACGCAAATGACTTAGGTTTGGTTTCTGACCAGTCCATACTTCATAAGGAGTCTTATTATTCAGCCCCGTGACAACTGATCTATTTCTCAAATATTCTGATGTGTTGACGGCTTCTGCCCAGAATTTCTTCTCTAATCCAGCATCGTAGATCAAACATCTGGCCTTTTCAACTACTGACCTGTTCATCCTCTCGCAGAGACCATTCTGTTCTGGTGTATAAGCATTAGTTCTCTGGTGAATTATACCTTGCTTATTTAGATACCTGCCAAATTCACGACTACAAAACTCACCTCCATTATCAGTTCGAAGAACCTTGATTTTCTTTTCTTTTTGGTTTTCTACCATACTTTGAAATTCTTGAAAATACACTTCATTCTTAGCTTTCATAAAATAAACAAATGCCATTTTGCTATAGTCATCCACAAACAAAACATAATATTTTGATCCTCCAATCGATTGATTTTCCATAGGACCTCCAACATCTGCATGAATAATCTCCAGCACATCCTCTGTTTTCGATGAATTTTTCTTGAAAGGCAACCTAGTTTGTTTGCCTTCACAACAAACAGTGCTTGAAGATTTGCCTATGTTTGCCACTTCTGGATATGTGTTTCCATCTACAGCTCCATTTTTCATTTTATTCAGGCTATTACTATTGATATGCCCTAATCGCCGGTGCCAAATCTCACATGATGTTATTGCAGGTGCTGCAAATATTTCTTCGACTTGTAATGTTTGTAATTTATACACACCATCAACTAATTCTGCTTGGCCAACAAGTGCTTTCTGTTGATTATAAACATAGCAAATATCTCCTTTGAAAATTACACTGTTGCCATTCCTAATCAACTGACTCACAGAAAGCAAGTTAGTGGTTAAATTCGGAACATACAATACATCTGCAACTGTAACGTCATATTCTTCACCATTGACTACTGTAACGATGTTTACGTCGCCAGAACACAAGACTGGAACTCTAGTCTGATTTGCGATAATAATTTCTTGATGTGAGGTTATCTTTGTTTGCAGTCATGTGTTTACTTGCGCCCCTATCGATATACCAGCTGTTCTGATTAAAATTTCCACTCAGAAAAACAGCACTGAAGGCATTGGTCTGTTTTCGTTTAGTATTGTCCGATTGCAGACACTGATTTTTATAGTGACCGGTTTGTTTACATTTGTAGCACTATAATTTTGACAGGTTTCGTCGTATCTGATTGTCTATTAATATGGCCGCTTTTAGTATTGTCACTTTTCAATCTATGTCTTCCTTTCGCAATAAATGCACTTTCTGAACCGGATGTAGTACCAACATAATCATCAGCACACACGTCTATCAATTTTGTTTTTACAATATCTGCACTAAACTCAATTCCAGAATGCTCAATAGCCATTATCATAGGTGCATATTTTTCGGTCAATCCCGCTAACATTAATGCTCCAATCCACTCATCAGTTATACTGAATCCTGTTCCTCGAAGTCGCTAGCCCGTTTCTACAATTTGTGTAACATACTGTGCCATTGACTCACTGTTTCTAGCCGAATGTTAATGAGATTTCTCAGAAGACTAATCTTCCTTGTGTAGCCGGAGTCATCATACATATGTTTAAGCGTAGACCATAAATCATATGCCGTAGCTGCCTGCTTGATATGAACATATAAAGATGTATCGATTGTTAATATCAATTTTGCCTTGGCTTTAGCATCACTCTCAATATCACTCGCAGACGCCGATGCTGATAGCTGTGTCTTGATTTTATCCGCCATGCCTTCTAGCACCAAAACATTTTGCGCCGCAAAACACCAGTCGTCATAGTTTTCACGACCCTTCAAGAGAATACTCTAAACTTCCAAAATGCACTTAAATATGGATCTGGGCCTATAACATATAATAATGAAACAACGGTTGACATTTGACGAACTGAACTTTTATTCACTAAATCACTTACATAAGGAAAGTAGATGGCGATAGTTGTATTGATATTGTTACCATTCTAATAAAAAGAACACTTTCGGGTGTTTACCATAGACAAAAGCCTCTTCACTCACTTATCCCTCTTCTGACACCAAATTGTTACGTATGTGGGTTCGCAGATAAGGGAGACTAATTTACAATTGTTAAATAAACTTTATTTATAATCGAAATAATAAAAATTACAACTTAACTTTACTATATTCTCACTAGCTTACTCGGACTATTATTCACACTCTCTTTTACATTCTGTCTCTCATGCCGACAATTCTCCCATAGATATATCCGACAAAGGCTCCAGATCATTCGAGCGGCTTCTGGTCTTTGATTCGCAAGCCGCCACTGGACTTTTCTCGAGATCCCTTTGTCGGCATTCTAGGAGTAGATGCCGACATGCTGCCGTTGTTCTCTTTGTTAACGCCGCTCTCGATATTTCCAACCACAGTATAGATCTCGCGCTTACATCAAAAGGCTGCCGCGACTTTGTGGCCGGCGGCTGTTCTTCTTGCACGTTACATTATTTTATATTTTTCAGTGCATCAACTAATAACGTTTGTCCAATTTTTTGTAAAAAATATTTATTTTATACTTTTGAGTATACCTAACATTAGTCACGAAAATCGTTGAACGTTCACTAATACCAATGAAGATAGTACTTATCCTATTACCCACGTATATTCTTTGCTTGTAGTTGTTATTATTGAGATCTCAAAGCATCGCTGGTGAAATACGCTTAATTATTTTATGTTACCATATTAACACCGATTTAACTCGAAAACCTTAACTCTAAGGAAAAAATGTTCATTATAAATGTTCCTACAAATAATTAAGTATGTATTTCATGTAGTATCGAAAGATTTTCAATTTTCGAAAGAAATCGCACACATAATCACATTTATATTCACACTTATTTCTCAATATATGGCTTCGAGAATAGACCAGGACTTATTCTCGTTGCCTTTGATGTTTCCCGTGTTTTTTGGAATGTTTGTGAGTGTGTATAGTTCATTATTCGGGTAAGTCTTCACGTTACAATATATTAGAACTTATATTAAGACATAATATTTTTAAACAAAATGATCTGTTATCATATACCTGAAATACTAATAAAAAAACTGCATTTATATGAAAAGAAACTTATAACTATGAATTACAAAAACAGGACAGAAAGCCTACCTAAATACATTATTTACAATTAATTATAAAATTTATGTATTGCTACAAGTATTTGTTCAAATATTTAGCATTGCTGCTTATTGCGTTGACATCATCCCTTGTTCGGCCACGCCTCAGCGCATATCAGCTTCTCCCCTATTATTTAAATACTTCTTTGGTTTCAAAACTGGAAAAAATGAGTAGACGTTACAAAGTATGCAATAAAATAGAATCCACGAACCCAGAAGTAACTTTTCATTGGTAAGTAGGCCGTCTAAATTAAAATTTGATTAATTGGTAATATATATATATATATATATATATATATATATATATATATATATATATATATATATATATATATATATATATATATATATATATATATATATATAAAGAAATCTATTAGTTCATTAATGAATGAGATTTAAAATATAAAATAGGATGAAGCTCTACACCTTTATGCTTTTATTCAGTCGGATACAACCACCCACTAGAAGCGGATCACGTGATTTCAAGCTTGTTAGCTTTCATCAGCGCCACATAAGTGGAAGCTGTATCCAACTATACAAAAGCAACTGGAAGTAGTCAAAAACTTTGAGACATTATCTACCAGTGGGACACAATTCGCGCCACCTAGGTATTGAGAGCAAAATTACGTTTAACGTAAATATGTATAATAATTAAAGAAATCTATTAGTTCATTAATGAATGAGATTTAAAATATAAAATAGGATGAAGCTCTACACCTTTATGCTTTTATTCAGTCGGATACAACCACCCACTAGAAGCGGATCACGTGATTTCAAGCTTGTTAGCTTTCATCAGCGCCACATAAGTGGAAGCTGTATCCAACTATACAAAAGCAACTGGAAGTAGTCAAAAACTTTGAGACATTATCTACCAGTGGGACACAATTCGCGCCACCTAGGTATTGAGAGCAAAATTACGTTTAACGTAAATATGTATAATAATTAAAGAAATCTATTAGTTCATTAATGAATGAGATTTAAAATATAAAATAGGATGAAGCTCTACACCTTTATGCTTTTATTCAGTCGGATACAACCACCCACTAGAAGCGGATCACGTGATTTCAAGCTTGTTAGCTTTCATCAGCGCCACATAAGTGGAAGCTGTATCCAACTATACAAAAGCAACTGGAAGTAGTCAAAAACTTTGAGACATTATTTTGCTCTCAATACCTAGGTGGCGCGAATTGTGTCCCACTGGTAGATAATGTCTCAAAGTTTTTGAATACTTCCAGTTGCTTTTGTATAGTTGGATACAGCTTCCACTTATGTGGCGCTGATGAAAGCTAACAAGCTTGAAATCACGTGATCCGCTTCTAGTGGGTGGTTGTATCCGACTGAATAAAAGCATAAAGGTGTAGAGCTTCATCCTATTTTATATTTTAAATCTCATTCATTAATGAACTAATAGATTTCTCTAATTATTATACATATTTACGTTAAACGTAATTTTGCTCTCAATACCTAGGTGGCGCGAATTGTGTCCCACTGGTAGATAATGTCTCAAAGTTTTGGACTACTTCCAGTTGCTTTTGTATAGTTGGATACAGCTTCCACTTATGTGGCGCTGATGAAAGCTAACAAGCTTGAAATCACGTGATCCGCTTCTAGTGGGTGGTTGTATACGACTGAATAAAAGCATAAAGGTGTAGAGCATAGACACCTATTTAATAATATTGCTGAAATATGCGGACATTGACTTTTTTTTCACCAAGCTCCAGATTTATTTTGTGGTATTAATTATTTCGACGTATAGCAAATGAAACCTAAAAGAACGAGACACCACTGATGTCATATTTTCTGTGCGAAGAAAACGAGTGCAGTGAGGCGGTGTTTAATTAAAACAGTTGTATCCCCCTTCTGACCGCTTCCACAGCTCACCCCCTGGCCCAATAGTAATTAGTAATCAAAAACAGAGACTCAAAAAATAGTATCTTGTGGACACGACTGATTACTGATGCATCGCTTAGCTCACTTGTCAAACTAACATCTATCATGCTGACTGCCAAATGAATAGAAATGTATGTTTTAAAATCGCAAATTTTATTAGAAAGATTGAAACGATTGAAAATGGAAGGAGATACTTTATTGTCTGTAGAATATATTTATAAAGAAAAGGATTCTTTAATGCAAGAAACAATAGATGTCCATATAATAATAGATTTGCTACAGGTAGTTTTTCTTGTTTATTGGAAATTTCAGTTATTTAAATATAACCTATACCTGCAATTATTGGTGCTTCTGTCGGTTCATGGTGGAAGGTATATTCGCTACAAAATCTAACAGCGTTTGCATTTCTTCTTCCAGGACCTAAACTTCTAAATAAATGATCCATAATATGAAAGATATTTCCAAACTTAAATGAAAATTTAGAATGAGTTATAGCAAGTAGATATTTCACAACAAATAGAGAGCATCTCTCAAAAAGTAACACATAATTCTGAATTTCTGAATCTGTGATACGACTAACTGTCTATATCTTTGTTTGAGCAATCCTATTGTATGCTCAACGAACACTCTACAATGGCTTAATTTCTTGTTATAATTACTCTGAGTGATCGATAGATTACCCGTCTCTTTATAGGGGGTTAGAAGATTCCTCAAACATGGATACGCACTATCTCCTAAAATAAATTTATCTCTACATTTCTCTGCCAAATTTGTAAATAAGGGGCTATTCCGAAACACTCTGGCATCATGTACGCTGCCTGGGTATCCTATAAACACATCTGTCAGCGACATCCCTTATAGATGCTGCTTCGTTACTCGCATACCACAAGAAAGCTAGATAGAATAATAATAATAATAATATTTATTCATGTTAATGTACAGTGAAATACTTACATAAGTCAGAGAAAAAAAATTAAAAAAAGTTTAAAACATGTTTAAAAGAGAAATTCAACAATAAAAGTGACATATATATTGACATGCTAAATGAATGAGTAGAATGCATTTTGAAGTACGTACAATTTAATTTGCTTTTTAAGGGTTTTCAAGTTCATTACCTTGACTGAAGTCGTTAAAACATTGAACAGAGTTACGCCATAATAGTTAACACCATCTTTAGATTTATTCAGTCTGAGAAATTCCGTAACTAGATTCTGACGGTTACGTGTATCATACTTATGTACTTGTTGATGGGTAACATATTTATTCTCATTTTTTTTAACGTGAAGATGACACTGTATCCAAGGTTTGCTATGATACGAAGTGCTTTCCGCTGGATCTTGAATACTAGCTCGGCATGTGGGGAGTGGCCCTATATAATTATGCAGTAGCTTATAACTGGATGTATAAGCCCGTATTAGGCAGTTTTCAGGCATGCTTCACCAATACAGTTGGAGAGTTTCCTCAGGAGAAATAAGTTCCGTGAGGCCTTTCCCTGGATATGCCTTGCGAGGTCTAACCAACTAAGTTTGCTGTCGCGCATCACCCCAAGGAATTTGACGGTATCATTTTCAATTCCCGATGGTCTTAGTGAGAATGTTAGATTTTCAGTTTTCTGCGTATTCAGGCAGAGTTTCTTCGCGGATTACCAATCCTTGGCGATCGACTGTGCATCCGTTATCCATTTATTGAGTTCAATCAGGCTAGAGTGTTTGCCTACTATGGTTGTATCGTCAGCAAATAATACAGTTTGTGTTTTCAAATATACCTGGAAAGTCGTTGATATAAATTAAAAACAAAACTGGACCCAAAACAGAACCTTGGGGTACCCCATATTTTATTTGTAATTTTGATGATGTGTTGTTATTATTTATATGTGACAGATTGTGTACGATCATTCAAATAAGATGTCAACAAAAGAACACTGTTGACATCGAAGCCGCAGTACCTTAATTTGAACAACAATAAATCGTGAGACATACTGTCGATAGCTTCGGTGAGGTCTAAGAACCGAGTCTGAATAAAAAAAATATTCTCAAAGCCTTTCTGAATTATATCTGTTATTGCTAGAATTGCTGTAGCCGTGGATAATCCCTTTCTGAAACCAAACTGTTGAGTGTCGAGAATATTGTTAGTATCTAAGTGCGCAGTAATTTGTTTTTCAATGCTATCTCAAATACTTTACCATATAAAGGTATCACAGAAATAGGACGATAGTCTGATAATTCCTCTAATGAACCCTTTTTGTGAATGGGCAGTACTCTGGAGAGTTTCAATATACTGGGGAAAGTATTGTGTTTATGCAGAGATTTAAAAGGTCTGTTAAAGGAATAACCATTTTGCGTCTAAACGAATAAAATATTTTGTTGATGCCATATGCGTCCTTACTATTCGTTTTTTTTATCGTGGCAAGTGTGTTTGAGGAAATCTTTTGATGTTTTATTTCCCCGAGGAATTTTTCTCACAATATCTTCAGCAATTTTGGTGAAGTATTTGTTAAAATCATCGGCTGTGTTGTTATTGGACGAATTTGAGGGTGTAGTAGATAGGCCATTTTTTATTAATTTCCACATTGCTCCTCCCTGCTTGTTTCCAGACCCGTTTATGAAATTATCGTGATGTAGTATTCTACAACGAGCTATTTCCGATTTGTATAATTTCCTATGGCTTTTTACTAAATTTCGTAGATTTTCCGACGGTCTTTCTTTATGCATACTCCGGAGCAAAATGAGTTTTTCCCTAATGTTGTTCATGTGTTCATTAAACCAATTGATGTTTTTTTGTTTGTTATTTCTGGGTCTGGTTTTAACGGGTAGGCATGTATCTATTGCTGTGGTAATGAGCGAGAGAAATGTTTCAAATTTGTCACTGATGTTGATATTTGAGTCTTTAATGAAACCGATGTCCACGGTGTCGAAATAGTTATTCAGATTATAGAGACCGCCGTCAGTAAAAGGTCTGTAAGAAATATGTTGGTTCGAGATAGTGTTTGAAGAATTGATTTCGAATTCAAAGTTAATCACCAAATGGTCGTAAAAGCCCGGATCAGTAGTATTAACTTTTATTGCTATAACCTTTTCAGAAATGAATATATTAACTAAACAGTGATTCTGTCTCGTATTTTGCGAATTTATGGCTGTGAAGCCGTATTCGTTAAAAATATTCACCAAATTTGCCGCTCGTATGCATTTGCTCTCAAAGTGTACATTGAAGTCACCCGTTATTATGGTGGCTTTATTATTTTTATTAACATGTTTGAGTAACTGGATGAGCTTATCGATATAAATGTCGAAATCGCCATTAGAACTAGAGCGATAGATTGTGATGGAATCAATGTTTGTACAACTCTCTGCGGATAATTCGAAGTATCCTTTTTCCTTTAAAAGGAATTGAGAATATCTAATGTACTTATATTACTTTCTCTATAGTAAATGAAACTGAAAATGATCGTCGATTGCCTATTTTCATAATTATTGAATTTCATTGTATTATTGGAAAAGTTCTCTTCATTAAAGCCTTTTAGAAGAGTTCATGTTAATTTTATAAGGTACTATTAAATAATATAAGAGACTCATTATTTTCCATTAGTTGTTATCTCACGACTAACAATTAATTATTAAGTAGAAGCTTCGGATGATTTGGAAAGATGAACCTATTTGTCACTTTATGAATGATTTCATTACTTATATGTTTGGAGAGTTCAAAACCATTGATGACTGAAAGGGTCGAGCTAGCAGGTGGTTCGTATGAATAATTTCTAGTTTTCATTCGAAAATATAATTTAAACTAAGTTAAGTGAAGAGACCAAATTTGATTAAATCCAACTATGATAGTTTCCAGGTCTTGTATACTCATAACAACAATTCTAAATCATAAATTCAAACGTCTTCTAGGTTCTCGGCCCTATACTTTCACGAATAGAAATGAGCCCATAGCATATGGCCTAAACTTTACAAAAAGCTCCTAGAGAATTATAAAAGTAATAATGATCCTTTTGTTAATGTCATTGTTGTCGTTATTTAATTTCAAATGAATTTAAGTAAATATGATATCAAATTCCAAAGCCTAGAAAGGATGATTCTTTTGTGGATCACTGGTGATAAGCTTTATAAAGAAACAATTGAAGGTAATCGGGATGGGTTATTATTTAATTCAGTTAAAAAGTAAACAACAAGATACAAACACTTTAAACAAAATATTATAGAATTAGGTAGGAGAAAGCTAGAAGTTACATAAAAAAAACTGAACAAACATTTTGCTTCGCTAGGGAAAAATATTATAAATTAAATAAATTATGAGATTAATAATTTGGATCCGACCAATGTGAACAAACTTAAATTTAGTGGGATCTAGAATGAAAATAGCATATTCTTAGACTTAACCCATGAAAACGAATTAAAAGAAATAATTTCTTTACTTAAACAGAATTTGGCTTCTGGATATCATAGAATTACAATGAAGGATGGATCAAATTTGTTAGAATACTCAATTATAATATTAGTAGGCTTAAATAATTTTGACTGAAGGTGCCTTTTCTCAAGAATTAAAAATAAGCAAAGTCCAATGTACAGGGCAGGAAAAATGGATGATATGGATAATTATACGCCAATAAGTGTTTTTTCTGTGATTACTGAAAAAATCCCCAAGAAAATATTGTTACGATTTATTGATAGATTTATTGTAAGAGTTGAATTTCAATACGGATAGGATCTTGACAGAATAAGTGATTACTGCATTTGTGGATTTGATAAAGGCTTTGGATGGTGTTGTATCAATTGAATAATTGTTAAGCAAGCTGAGTAGTATGGGCTTCAGGGGCACAATATTTAATATTTCGAAATTTTACTTAGTAAATAGGCAGACAGTAATGTGTGAAAATTGACACATTTGCAAGTATATTAGAGACTAATTCATGTGGAGTACCACAAGGCTGCATACTCAGACCTCTTTTCTATTATTTATATATCTGCTGGATTAAAGGCCCAATATTACACGTTTATAGATGATACGGTCTTATATGCGTCTTACTATATACAGCAGAAGAGCTAACAAATTTAGAAGATAATGTTGATAAAGATCTTAAACTCTATCACAGGTGGTTACTATGCAACAAGCTAAAAATCAACTTTAATAAAAGGAGATATATATTTTTTAAACAACGAAATAAATGTATTCAGAGTACAACAATCAAAATCAATATTGTATCATTAGAGAAAGTAGAAAAAAAAATATTTGGGACTTATTTTAGATGATTGCCTAAGTTTAAAGAAGCTTATTGACCATATTTACCAAAAAGTGTATCAACTTATATATGCAATCTACAAAATCAGAAATTACCTAAGCAAAAATAGTAAAAAATATATTTACAACTCCTATTTCCTACCTCATATAACATACTTACCGCCAATTTGGGGGACATGTGGAGTTACTAGAATCAACTCAATACAAACTTTACAAAATAAATTTATCAAAATATAATTATTATTATTATAGGCTTACTCATACAAAGAATTTATATCAAAACATGACTGTTTCCAATATGTGTACGCTTCTTGAAATTAAACAATGCACACTTTTTTTATATAAAGCACGTAAGTCCAATACCAAAATTATCTTAGCTAGAGATGTTCATGAATATAAGATATAAGACTCTTCTTATATGTGACAATATTTACCAAATCAATATAAGAATTAACAAAGGTTTATTCAATCCCATTTTGCAGGCTTCTTCTCCGTATTACAAGCTAACAGATTACATAAAATCCATTGAAAAACAGAAAATTTGTTAAACACTTGAAAATACACTACAGTCGCCAAGAAACTCTTATTTATGATAGACTAACACCTTGCATACTGTATAGAAATATATGTGTATATATATATATATATATATATATATATATATATATATATATATATATATATATATATATATATATATATATATATATATATATATATATATAGGCATGTTAGAGCTGCACCTACAAAAACATTGATTTTCTGTCCATCTCTTAAATTGAACAATAACAATAATCTGAATATAGTTCAAAACTTTGGACTGTGGAGAGACTGTTCTGCTCCAGTTGGACCATTTCCAAGCCTCTAAAATCTTGAATTCGTTCAGAATATTTAAAACAATATAAAATATTTAACTACACGACATACATGTATAAGTAAATATGTAACAAGAAAGTAACAAACATAAATTCTTTACGATTCCTCAAAACAATGTCATAATTAGGTGGTATGGCTTAATGCATATTTATATGATGTTTATTGTATTATGAATTCTTATTGCATTAATTAACTGGAAATGACGCTATTAAAAAAACAAATTAAGCTAGTCAAGCACCAGCTAAAAATGATGGCTCAATATAAATATTCTGATAATTATTTTATTGAATTCGGATATCTAAATATAAAATATATATTATAGATGAAACCCGCGTTAGCTTTTATAGTTACGAGTAAGTAATAGAAATCTTAATAAAACAGTTTGCTAATTATACCTTCGGAATGCTAAATGAGTGAAGGTTGATGATTTTAGAATAATTTAAAATATGGTTAGAACTGAAAACATCTTTATTCAGAATAATAACTCAATATAAACGATAAAGTAGTATCTCATTACTTGAAGTAGTAGTCTCGAGGGAAACATATATATATATATATATATATATATATATATATATATATATATATATATATATATATATATATATATATATATATATATATATATATATATATATATATACATATATTTCTATACAGTATGCAAGGTGTTAGTCTATCATAAATAAGAGTTTCTTGGCGACTGTAGTGTATTTTCAAGTGTTTAACAAATTTTCTGTTTTTCAATGGATTTTATGTAATCTGTTAGCTTGTAATACGGAGAAGAAGCCTGCAAAATGGGATTGAATAAACCTTTGTTAATTCTTATATTGATTTGGTAAATATTGTCACATATAAGAAGAGTCTTATATCTTATATTCATGAACATCTCTAGCTAAGATAATTTTGGTATTGGACTTACGTGCTTTATATAAAAAAAGTTTGCATTGTTTAATTTCAAGAAGCGTACACATATTGGAAACAGTCATGTTTTGATATAAATTCTTTGTATGAATAAGCCTATAATAATAATAATTATATTTTGATAAATTTATTTTGTAAAGTTTGTATTGAGTTGATTCTAGTAACTCCACATGTCCCCCAAATTGGCGGTAAGTATGTTATATGAGGTAGGAAATAGGAGTTGTAAATATATTTTTTACTATTTTTGCTTAGGTAATTTCTGATTTTGTAGATTGCATATAAAGTTGATACACTTTTTGGTAAATATGGTCAATAAGCTTCTTTAAACTTAGGCAATCATCTAAAATAAGTCCCAAATATTTTTTTTTCTACTTTCTCTAATGATACAATATTGATTTTGATTGTTGTACTCTGAATACATTTATTTCGTTGTTTAAAAAATATATATCTCCTTTTATTAAAGTTGATTTTTAGCTTGTTGCATAGTAACCACCTGTGATAGAGTTTAAGATCTTTATCAACATTATCTTCTAAATTTGTTAGCTCTTCTGCTGTATATAGTAAGACGCATATAAGACCGTATCATCTATAAACGTGTAATATTGGGCCTTTAATCCAGCAGATATATAAATAATAGAAAAGAGGTCTGAGTATGCAGCCTTGTGGTACTCCACATGAATTAGTCTCTAATATACTTGCAAATGTGTCAATTTTCACACATTACTGTCTGCCTATTTACTAAGTAAAATTTCGAAATATTAAATATTGTGCCCCTGAAGCCCATACTACTCAGCTTGCTTAACAATTATTCAATTGATACAACACCATCCAAAGCCTTTATCAAATCCACAAATGCAGTAATCACTTATTCTGTCAAGATCCTATCCGTATTGAAATTCAACTCTTACAATAAATCTATCAATAAATCGTAACAATATTTTCTTGGGGATTTTTTCAGTAATCACAGAAAAAACACTTATTGGCGTATAATTATCCATATCATCCATTTTTCCTGCCCTGTACATTGGACTTTGCTTATTTTTAATTCTTGAGAAAAGGCACCTTCAGTCAAAATTATTTAAGCCTACTAATATTATAATTGAGTATTCTAACAAATTTGATCCATCCTTCATTGTAATTCTATGATATCCAGGAGCCAAATTCTGTTTAAGTAAAGAAATTATTTCTTTTAATTCGTTTTCATGGGTTAAGTCTAAGAATATGCTATTTTCATTCTAGATCCCACTAAATTTAAGTTTGTTCACATTGGTCGGATCCAAATTATTAATCTCATAATTTATTTAATTTATAATATTTTTCCCTAGCGAAGCAAAATGTTTGTTCAGTTTTTTTTTATGTAACTTCTAGCTTTCTCCTACCTAATTCTATAATATTTTGTTTAAAGTGTTTGTATCTTGTTGTTTACTTTTTAACTGAATTAAATAATAACCCATCCCGATTACCTTCAATTGTTTCTTTATAAAGCTTATCACCAGTGATCCACAAAAGAATCATCCTTTCTAGGCTTTGGAATTTGATATCATATTTACTTAAATTCATTTGAAATTAAATAACGACAACAATGACATTAACAAAAGGATCATTATTACTTTTATAATTCTCTAGGAGCTTTTTGTAAAGTTTAGGCCATATGCTATGGGCTCATTTCTATTCGTGAAAGTATAGGGCCGAGAACCTAGAAGACGTTTGAATTTATGATTTAGAATTGTTGTTATGAGTATTCAAGACCTGGAAACTATCATAGTTGGATTTAATCAAATTTGGTCTCTTCACTTAACTTAGTTTAAATTATATTTTCGAATGAAAACTAGAAATTATTCATACGAACCACCTGCTAGCTCGACCCTTTCAGTCATCAATGGTTTTGAACTCTCCAAACATATAAGTAATGAAATCATTCATAAAGTGACAAATAGGTTCATCTTTCCAAATCATCCGAAGCTTCTACTTAATAATTAATTGGTAGTCGTGAGATAACAACTAATGGAAAATAATGAGTCTCTTATATTATTTAATAGTACCTTATAAAATTAACATGAACTCTTCTAAAAGGCTTTAATGAAGAGAACTTTTCCAATAATACAATGAAATTCAATAATTATGAAAATAGGCAATCGACGATCATTTTCAGTTTCATTTACTATAGAGAAAGTAATATAAGTACATTAGATATTCTCAATTCCTTTTAAAGGAAAAAGGATACTTCGAATTATCCGCAGAGAGTTGTACAAACATTGATTCCATCACAATCTATCGCTCTAGTTCTAATGGCGATTTCGACATTTATATCGATAAGCTCATCCAGTTACTCAAACATGTTAATAAAAATAATAAAGCCACCATAATAACGGGTGACTTCAATGTACACTTTGAGAGCAAATGCATACGAGCGGCAAATTTGGTGAATATTTTTAACGAATACGGCTTCACAGCCATAAATTCGCAAAATACGAGACAGAATCACTGTTTAGATAATATATTCATTTCTGAAAAGGTTATAGCAATAAAAGTTAATACTACTGATCCGGGCTTTTACGACCATTTGGTGATTAACTTTGAATTCGAAATCAATTCTTCAAACACTATCTCGAACCAACATATTTCTTACAGACCTTTTACTGACGGCGGTCTCTATAATCTGAATAACTATTTCGACACCGTGGACATCGGTTTCATTAAAGACTCAAATATCAACATCAGTGACAAATTTGAAACATTTCTCTCGCTCATTATGACAGATGGACAGAAAATCAATGTTTTTGTAGGTGCAGCTCTAACATGCCTATATATATATATATATATATATATATATATATATATATATATATATATATATATATATATATATATAGGCATTGTTATCTTGTGTCAATAAACTTCGTTCTTTCCCTTCTTTATCTGTTCGAGGTGTGGTGTGTGGCAGTTCTTTTCTCCTAGGAATCTGTATAGCGAGTTGATATGGAGCGATCCAGAAAATAAATATATTCTTAGTAGGTTTTGGAGTCTGATATTATGAATTCAGAATGTATTTTCGTTCATATAAACTCACGCAATAAGATTTGTTTATGACTTGAGAAGTAAATATAAAATAATAAAAAATATAATCCTTTAGCTTGGCCAGGGTTAAAATGGCCGTGAAAATTGACAGATATACGTACTCAATATAGGAATGTGACATTGGCTGTTGACATAATTTAAGACTGGTCAGGCTAATGGTTTGTATTTAGGAACATGCTGCGAATCTCATATTTAAGGGCCTGATATTGTTTATTTCTTTAATCGCTGACTACATTCGTATTTCTGTACTTCTGGCTAAATATTCTTGGGCGTTATCAATTGTCAGCCTGCTAATATTCATAAGTTTCTTGCATGTTTTGCTAGTATGCCGCCCTGGAATAAACATTCTGGTTTTGGGTATGTAAAAATGTATATGTATTACAAAAATTCAGTCGATACAGTATGTCATTGTAGCACCGGAACTTATCTAATTATATTAAACGAGCAATGCTTGTATATAATGCTTGTATATATATATATATATATATATATATATATATATATGTATGTATATATATATATGTATGTCATTGTAGCACCGGAACTTATCTAATTATATTAAACGAGCAATGCTTGTATATATATATATATATATATATATATATATATATATTATATATATATATATATATATATATATATATATATATATATATATATATATATATATATATATATATATATATATATATATATACGTATGGGTGTTTAGAGTGTATTGAGTCGATTGGTTGTATTCCCATTTACAAGAAAAATCGTTTTCAGCAATTAATATTCTCATTTTAAGAGTTCTATTTAGAATATCGATATGAACCCAATAACATCATAGGAAAAAATAGTCCCATCGTTAAGCTTCCGGGTTATTGATCTAGAGTTCCTCGGTTCGAATTCTGATCACCTTAAAGTTTTTTTTTCAACAAAACCATTTTTTTAAATAAAAGATGTTGATATGAGTTTCTTATAATTTAATCGAAAATTTTCAATGAAAATTTGTACTTATCTAATATATTGCGACCCTTAAGGTACACATTAGCTATTTCAAGGAAGGGTTAGCAGATTTTGATAAAAATTAGCAAAAAGGGGTTTTCGGATTCGAGATATCGAATAAGTGAACAATAAGGCAGTATTTACTGATCGCAATACATTTTAAACAGAAATATGCACATTTTTAATAAGTTTAAATATCCTTAGTAACTCTTATATACCCATGTTGAATCCTGTTTTAACCGAGCAAAGCTCGGTCTCCAGATATTACTTCTTTAAAATAGTAAACTCTCTAAATCACTTACGCAATAATTGATGCGTTTCAAAGAGTAGGTACTGTTTTATTGTTTGTCGATCTTTATCAAATCCCTTCAACATAATTATCCTTCTTCACCAGCTTATTCCATCCATCGCCGATTGAACGCCTCCCTTAACTTTTGCCACTCCTTTCTCTTGCATGTTTTTTTCATTCAGACATGTCCAGCCAGTCTTTTTATGTCATCTTGTTTGCGGTCTTCCTCTGCTTGTTTGTTCTTCCATTGCCTTCATTATATCACCTTCCGCATCCATCTATTGTCCGTCATTCGTCCAGTATGTCTCGCCCAATTCTATTTTAATGTAGATATCCTTTCTACGACGTCTTTGACTTTTGTTCTTCTTATTTCTATATTTGGGACGTGGTCTTGGAGCTTGATGTTCGGGATTCGCTCGTTTTTTTACTCGAAACCTATGTAATATTTTTATTGCGCGCCCATCTATATATATATATATATATATATATATATATATATATATATATATATATATATACTATATATAAAATCGAAGTGTCTGTTTGTAATTTTAAAATAACAAGTTTTAATTAATAACAAAAAAGCAATTTTTATATTTTTATCTGTCTGGTTCCTGCGAATCTCCGTAACGGCTAAACCGATTCCGACAGGATTTTCATTGGCAGGTAGCGCGGACGAAGCCGCGAGTAACAGCTAGTTTCTCTATTGAGTCAAAGGTGTCCTCAGGGTCTATTATTCCCATCCAGAATGTGATATTGTATGAAACATAATTATACATTAACATATTTATATCCTTGTACTTGAAAATAATGAAGACACTGAATAAAGAACAAATTAAGCAGTATTGAATTTTATCATAATTGGCTTAATCGATTGCTTTCACTACTTTAATAGTAGCTTACAAACAATAATATTTTTAATATTTGAAAAAAATGGACCGACGTTATTAGTTGGTGTATTGAAAAATACAAAATAATATTAATTCTTTTTGTGCTGGTAATTGTGAAGTTGGTGCCAAAAGTTTTCAACCTAACTGCAACCGCACTACAACAGTACCAGTACCAAATGTTGTAGGGGAAGGGGGCGGCAGAACCGGGTAGCTAAGGTAAAAACAATCTGTATCACTAAATATTTTTTAATTTTAACCGATATTGTGGCAACTGAATACTACAAATATTGATCTACATGATGAACCAGCGAAATGAAGATAAATATTATTCACAAAAATTGGACCGAATTTATTAGTCGTTGCACTGAAAATACAAAATAATATTAATTCTATTGGTGCTGGTTCTTTTGGAGTTGGTGCCTACCACAACAATCCACAACGGCACAACTTCAAAATTACCAGCACAAATAGAATTAATATTATTTTGTATTTTTCATTGCAACAACTAATAAAGTTGGTCCAATTTTTGTAAAAAATATCCCCAAAAAACATTCCCAATCTAAAACTTTTGGAGGTGAGAGCTATATTCAGCAAAATTCAACAAAAAAAAACTCAAATCTTTCGCATATGCTCAGTTAGAGCTGAACCACACCGATACAATTTTTGGTATGTTGTTTTGTATAAGAATTTTGTTTGAATGGTACATTTTCATCAAGTGATTCTATCGCTTCTCACCGCCCCCAAAATTCCTTCCATGAAATTACAACTTGACTTATTATATTCATAATTATTTTTTTTCAAAAATTTCTCTTGTTACTATTGACATTGACCAGGAGCAAGAGAAGGAAGTTGAAAAGATTTACAATTGACGATGACGATCAAAATGCGTTAATATTGCGAATCATAAATGCAGGCTGGTGAGGAAATGGAAATGCTCGAGTTCAGATTTACAGTAAATGTGGGTTATGAATATAATACGTCAAGTTGTAATTTCATGGAAGGAATTTTGGGGGCGGTGAGAAGCGATAGAATCACTTGATAAAAATGTACCATTCAAACAAAATTCTTATACAAAACAACATACCAAAAATTGTATCGGTGTGGTTCAGCTCTAACTGAGCATATGCGAAAGATTTGAGTTTTTTTTGTTGAATTTTGCTGAATATAGCTCTCACCTCCAAAAGTTTTACATTGGGAATGTTTTTTGGGGATATGGATTTATTTTGGAAATCGGTTAGCTGTCACGGACTTTAATTTTCAATAATCATGTTATTTTTAAATACGTGAGGTATACAAATATCTCAATACTAAAAAAACAAACACAACCGAATTGTATACCTTCTCCGTCTGGCGAAATCGGTCAAAGATATCGAAAACTCTCTTGAGCAAAACAGCTGTTATCAGAATTTGAGTTTAGTAACGTGTGGCTTGTATAATAATACTAAGGTGATGTTATAATTATCAACAAAGAAACAAGTTTTACTTTTATATATATAATTTAGAAATAGTTCACAATATAAATATGAAACGCTCGTACTTCAGTATGATATTTTTTAATATTAAGGTGATGAACCACTAGCAAAGAGAAAATGGTATATTTATCAATAGTTAAAATTACAATAGTGAAATACAATATTAAATAAGACTATAAATACCTATAGTATGAAGAAAAGATATTAATATTAATGTTACATTATTCACTCAAAATTTCCTTCAATGTTTCTGGTATATGTCGATTTTATTCTTGCTTGCTTTTGAACAGAACAAATAACGGATAATATTTTCTATTTTTAATTATTCAAGGAATTATACTTTTATTTTAGGCATTTGTTGTATAATATTAAGGTGATGTAACTACCAGCAAATAAAAATGTTGAATTTATTTATATAAATATTAATATTTTAATATCTAATGTTTCGTTCTTATAACATGTATATTGTATTGAAATACAAGTAGTTTATTATGCTGTTTTCTATCACGAATGGTGTTTTAAACACTTAATTAATTAAAATTAATGAATGATTTCATTATGATAGGTCTTCAAGATTCAAAATTAGTTTTTCAATTATTCAATATGCGCAAGTTCTAGAATGTAGAATATAAAATTTACTCAAATAAACGGTCTCCATCCTGGTCATTCTGTGGTAAACTTGTATTGATGCCAACCCAACCTGGCGGTACATCCAAACATAACTGCATAGGGCGATTCACCGATTCCTATTATTTTTCTCATAAATATTTCTAAAGCCCACTTAGTTTTACTCAGCACTACATATAAAAAGCTAGGATCTCCTGGAAATTGATATATTTAATATCCTTGCACAATCTAAAGTCTTGTTTTTCGGCCAGCTAAGCGGTAAGAATTATGTAGTTCGGCTATTAATGAACTCCCCTTCTTGTCCAGATGAAGTTTTACCTACTTGAACTTCAAATATTATGCAAATCTGCATGTGCCTTAACTTCAAATTATCCCGACATGAAAGCTTGTATACGATCCTTTGGCTTACATCAGTCAATGGAGATCTTATAATTTAGTCCACCTAAATATTATCCATGCTATAAATTGACACTTCTACGAAAATAAAAATTGATTTACCTATCTGAGGGTAAGGAAAAGGTTTCTGTTTCTCTTTAAAGTTAATGGTTCTTGCTAAATTTTGGTCCATTTGGACCAATTATCTTAATCGATATATTAAAATCACTGAATTAGAATGAATATTGATTAAATAACAGAATTATCGATTGGTATCAAAAGTTTTTCAATATACGAGAGTTCATCGTCTGGCGCAGTGCTGGTGTGTATGGAGAGTGTGCGTTTGCAAGCCACAGTGACAGGGATACTATATATCTGACATATATTTCATACTGACACTGACATAACAAACCGATAATCTTTTATGATCCGGACAGTTTTCTTAAGCGGAGAGGGATAAGTTTCTAATTTGGGATAAGTGAAATAAATAATTTATCTGAAATATTTTCACGAGATGAGGAAACTCAGGTGCAATTAAGATGCAGTGGTCACCAAATTCTTCTGCAAGAGTATACTCTTATACTATACCAGTATGTCTACGTTTGATTTAAGCCCGCTGCAGACGGAGTATGTTTTGCTGCATGATTGCTTGCTTGTTTTGCTACACGGTCCGATAAATGCGGCCGCGCGTGGTGTGTTGATGGCTCCCTTGCTTGTGTTGGCTTCACACGATGCAGGCCATCATGTACGTAAAATGACAGTACATTTTAATCAAGCTCTATTTCTAATCATTGTTACAACATAGAAAATGTCCCAACAATCAAAAATAACATATTATCATATGCAAATAACTTTTGAGTGCGACTCGACTAGTTCCGTGTGCTCCGACAAGGCACGATGTATGAAAACAGTCACCGAAAATAGCACCGGTTCTATCATCAAATCATGCACGAGTTCAAGCAACCATCCGTGCACGCGATGTCATTTTCTTACACGGAAGGATGCACAGCACCATGCCTAGCTCCCGTCAAGGAAACATACAGCAAAACATTCTCCGTCTGCAGCGGGCTTTATTCTAATTATTCAATACTCATTAATATTGGAATTATTTTCAATCTAGTTTTTGAGATAAGTTGGCACCAACCAATTATTGCTTCTCAAATTTTACCAAAAATTAAAGAAATTAATGACAAATATTATTTATTTCAAAGGAAAACAAATGACAAGAAGGAAGCTGAGGAAATAGCAAAATACAGAAAACGATGGAGAAAATGAATTGTTAACCCTCTACACTTAACGGTAGAAGAGGGATAGATTATATATATATTATTTATTTAACCCAAAATTTATTACACACACATTTAAGTGGTAATTTTTACTTATCACAATGATATTAGAATGACCATTCTGAGAAAAAACTAACAGGATGCTCACCAATATTGAGGGTTGTACAAACGTGCAGAAAAGTATAAGCATAAAGCAGATATTCAGGCAGAGATCTTTGCACAGGTTTGAAATTAGTCATGCTTTGGCAGAGATATGCTAGTCAGTACTTAAGTTACTGTTAAGTAGTTTCAATATGTACATGTTCCACCTTTAGTGAGAATACGAATAAAATATAGGAACCATCTTCGCTATTATGTCCCAAATTTATCCCATGTATTGACGCTGGTTCCAGCATTTTCAATTAGTAAGACGAGTCTCTCCATAGACAAAAAATAAGTCAATTTCTTATCTCAATTTGTGCCTTAACGCCTTAACCTCATTGTGACAACAAATGACAGAATGTGAACGCAATTCTATTCTATCATAGAGATAACATATAACATACAGCAGGCAAGTCGATCGAAAATGCGTACCAAGGATATATAAAGGGAGGATGACTAACTCTGTATCCTGTTCTATAAGCAGAAGTGGCTGAAATAACGTCCCGTGATAAGTTGTCAATTTGGTATGTTGCGCACACAGACATATAAACAAGGGAGACAGAACTTTCCATTCATAAATTTCGTCTGTTTACAATCAGACATCTTTTCCAAACTTAAACGAGTTAGAAAGAGATCGCTTTAAAAAACGACAACACTGTAACCCTAGCGTCTACTGTTGAAATCATCTTTGCCAATGGCGTGCAGTTTTTAGGGGTTAATAAAAAATAGAAAAAACATTTAGCATTTTATTCATAAATCTACGTACATTTGTAGAGAAACTAATTCAACATGTTATGTATATTTCTATAAAACAAGGAATCAATAAATATGCATATCTTTAGCCTGTTCTTAAGCAACTTCAAACTATAGATTATCATATTATTAAACAGTTTAGTTGAAACAATGAATCACAATCTACATAAATGTATGGATGTTAAACATATACTTGATAGTAGATTTAGGTACCCAAACATATTTTATATAGGCTTCATTCTTAGAACTTGCTGAGGATAGATAGATAGATAATATTTTATTGTTCCAGATATAATCTCCTGAATAAGGTAGAATATGCCAAAAAAATATACTTACAATAACATTTGTTTGCATTAAACTAGGATAATTGTAATATCTAGAAAGAAAAACATTTTACTGCCTAACTCTAGGAACTCTTGCGTTCAGTAATATGCTTTGTTTAGAAGAGATTTCTTTAATTTTGCTTTTAATTGTTCCAATGGCAGTTTTAATTGCAAGAAAGTTTATTTCAAAATTTTCTTGATGGAAAAATCAGCATTTTCTTATGTAGCTAAATTATATTATTATTATATTAAATCTTGTTTTTAACCTTGTATACCTGTGCTATTTTCAAACAAATCAGGGTTTTTCTTAACAAAATTAATAGATTCTAGGATATAGAGACCATAAATTATTGTTGGTACTTTATGTTTTGTGAACAGTAACATTAGTCAGAAAATGCTTACAGTTCAATGCTGGCATAATTGTAAATTCGTTGACATTTCATGGACCACCTACAGATTTGAACTTGGTGAAGACATTGGCAGCAGATTTTACAAATCTAGTGGAATTAAGAACAAATTTTAAGTATTCGATCACGAACGATGGTGTATATATTATATATACCTATATAATATATAACTCGTTTGACCAAGTGGAACTTAACAAAGTAAGTGAAAACAAAATATAGAAGTAGGTACTACACGCTGCAAATAAAATTCGGATAGGCAATTTTAGTAGAAGCTATAAAAATTCAAGGTTCGTTTAGTAACCTAAATAATTACCAAAAATGTTAGCGATACTATAAGCTTCCCTTGGGAAAAATTCGATAATACCTGATTTTAAGGACACGGCAATATCGGTTTGACGCAAAATTCTGTAGATGTTTTGATCAACTGTATTGCTTGTAAGAATAAAATATCTTTATACTTACAAATTTGAGGGTCCAGCAGTATTCTGTTCAACGGGGATTTTAGGCGGATCAGAAAATTTCGGATCGACATCTAAAGACCTGTCAGATATGAAAACGTCTATAAGAACAAAACATACAAGTATAAAATCTAATCAAATTTAATTGCACCTGGTTGTAGTAATGAGCCGTTTCTAGAATTGGACCAGTATTTTAATACTTTATTTACTTTTCCTACAAATGTATTCAATATCTCGCAAAAATAATTGTTTATTTTAAATTCTTGAGTTTACCATATACAACAATGTAAAATTAACTTACCCAAGAGATTTTATATGTGATAACTCACTGACGGTTGAGTCGGAACTAAAAAAATAAATACTTTCATTAAAATATACAACAGGTAAGGAGTGTTTTTACCTGAAAGACAAGGGCTGAGTAAAAACGGTGGTATTAAATTGGGGCTCAGCAGTTGGTCTTATTTGTCTTCGCCCGGTTATCTCAGTAGATCAAAGTGATCTGAGCAAATTTGGGCAGACTTTATTACATGCTGGTTACCCAACTCTAAGATCGAAACCCACCTCGCTCTGCGTTCTGCATTTACAGGAAAGCTACAATAATTAACAAAAAGTATTATACATAATATACATAATTTTGGGGATACAAGAAACGTATTTTAATAAAGAAACGTAAATATTTATTTAATATAATAGTTTTACTTGAGTATCACTTAAACGCGCTTATTTTAAAACAATAATTTTGCTTTCGTTCCGAACTCAATCGGCAAATCTAGGGCAGACCGCGTAAGTCCGCCAACACTGCTTTTTGTTGAAAAAGATGTGTGATCGCAGCAAAATGTAAACAGTTCTGTCTCCCTTGTTTATATGTCTGTGGTTGCGCAGTATTTCACTGAGTGTCTCTTATTGCATTTAAGCCTCCTTCGCCCACATTACATAAGGATGCGCAGCGTGATTTTGCGCAACCCACCGAAATGACATACGATAACCCAATATTTTTTGTGCTACTCCCACTACTCGTGTTAGTCGTCCTCCCTGTATTTGTACATGATGGTACCCTCAATCGAAAGAAACAGAAAATAAGGCAGGATTATCTATCTCTGAAAAATCATTACCTAAATTGGAAACAAAAATTAAAGTATATATTAGTTACATACAACAATTCGAAATTGATGTAGGTACCTACAAGTTAAAGTTGAGATTAGTAAATTTAAACAATCCAATGTGAAGCATTTAAATCAACCTCAGTTTTATAAAACTATTCTCAGGCCTGTTCTTAAATCAATATCGGTTCGAACTGGCTTTTTAGTTTTCATTATTTGTTTAATAAATTTATATTCCCACTTCATGTGAAAAACTTCTCACACAAAAAATATTAAAATATTCTTTATCATATAAATTATCTCAAAAAAATGTTGAGATGTTTTTTGCGCTTATTATGAGAATACATTGATTTAATATGGAATTATTGGAAATGCTATAAGGTAAAGGCCTTATTATGGTCGTCCTTAAAATGACAGCTAAGCATGCGCACTAAAACAATATTAATAAGGGAACCATAATAAAATACTGCCTTCCTCTATTTACGACTAGTTACCGTAAGTTATTTAAGGTTTCCTTATTTCCCTTATTCAACGAATCTAACCTCACAAAAAAAAAGATTTCATTACAACCTTCAAATATTTGGTTTGTTGCTGTTAAAATTAGGCAAATCACGTTTAAACAACAAAGTAAAGACGCAGACAAAAGTATTAGGTTAGCTGTTACTGATTATCCAGACAAACTGTCAATTTAAAGATTGCCTTCCAATAAGTCTTTATTTTTTCTAGAAATAGGGTCAAGACCATATTAAAATAAGGCAACCCCTTAATAGTGCATGACGTAAAAATATATTTTCAATAACTCCCTAATAATAATCCTACCACGATTCAGTTTCAATCAGCCTTTAAACAGTTACTTCTTGATAATGAGAATGTATTTAGTTCCTGCTTCTGCCAATAGACCGATTGCATTAAGCGAACATTGTTCTTCGCATGTGCGGCGGGCAGTTTCAGCGGCCACTTTCATTTGAAATGTCACTGTTTTTAACAGAATTAACAGAAGGTACTACACTTATGTCCAAATAATTCCATGCTAATGGCTCTCTGTGAGCGCTTCTATAAATTTCCTTATGTTCTATGACATGTGCCAGAGACCAATTGAATCCATTGATGCAATTGGTCTATTACGCACTTCAAGATCTCACACTTCTGGTAACGAATTCACTGTGAGCAATGTTTAACTTTGTTGGTTTTAGAAAATTCCGATAAATTATAATTGACAAATTGGTTAGAAAAGTTAAACTTTGCATCAAATGATGTCAATCTAATTTGTCATCATACAGAAAGAATACTGCGTTTATATAAAGAAACTATATATCTCAAAATTGTAAGTGAAACCTTAAAAATATTAACCAATAACAAATATTTTCGAGCAAGAACCTTTTTACGATCACAGACAACAGCTTATATACCTTATACCTAGTACAAAACTACATAGATATTCGCCTATATGCCTAAAACATGAAAGTGACAAATTAAATGACCTAAAATTTAGAATTAGAATTTACTGTAATAAATGACCTATTTTTAGAGGACAATAAGAATTGTAATAAATTTCAATTTGAATTATGCGCAAATATAAACTCTTCCCCCTGTATGCGTTATGAAACAAAGACAGACACGGGCACGATATTCTCTATATCTTTTTATCTATGGACCACATCCACTAGCAGTGCTGCATAGGACTTGCCTACTCTATGTTAAATATTATATCTCTATGGTTTGCATTGATTGTGCAGATAGCGGCTCCCTGAACACAGCCATCGTCACTTGCATTGTTATACTGACAGACATTTGTTAGTTGGGAGAGAAATACTGCCACCGTGTTGCCGTTTAGTTAGGGATACGTTAGTTATACCTTTGACGAATATTATTAATGCGTTAACAATGTACCATTTTCGAATAAAAGCGAAGTCTATTACATGCTTTTAAAGTAAAAATGATTTTACTATCACGTTCATTATTACATTATTGGTTTCACTTAAGTATTTATCCGACATTTATATATGACTTAGGTCTTTATAAACAAGTTAAATCTTAGCACCGGCAACACCGTAGAGTCTTGAAAATAATAAATTGTGAAATCCGTCTACTTGGTTTTACCCATAGACATCTGAACACCTAGACGAAGCATTTCATTCATAACATTTATCCAAAGGCGATCTGTTATTGTTATAGAATTGTTTTGGTATTTTCCATGTGTAAGAGAGAGACAAAATTTTCCTATAGGAAATTTTGGCAACTGTGTACCTGAGTAGAAGCGTATAAATTTGTAAAACGTAGTAGCAACACTCAAATTATGAATGGAACAACGAACAACAATATTCCGACTAGCGAGGAAAGCTTGCGAATTCATACGGACGCCTAAATTATATTTTCCTGTGTAGCCTCGATATCGACTGATGATCCCCATATTTCACAAATGAAAAGTTTTATTTTGTGTTGTAAAATATAAATTTGGCACATAATTTAATCTGCAGGTGTTTCTGAATAATCAGTAATAACTATTTCAACGACCACCTTTCAATTACGTCTGAATTTCTTTGATTATTACTCTATAAATCAGAAGCTGCCATGAAAAATAAGAAGCTTGGCAAATATGTTAGTCGTATAAGTCGTACACTAACCATTATGGACCAGAAGAATAATGGTCTTGAGATGTTGGATCGCTCTAAAACAGGCCATGCGTGGTCTAGGTGTTCAGATGTCTATGGTTTTACCATAGTATAATTACATATATTGATAACATAAGACATAAGTAAGAGATACCGCTCCTCTGCAAACTACAGTTTGCATTGATTTATTTTACATTTTTGAGTGTAAAATTAGTCATGAAAATTGTTGAACGTTCACTAATACCCAAACAGTTATAGGCTTGTTATTTATTATTCTCAAACATCGCGGCGCAAATATACATATTTCAGACATAACTGCTGTAACTCGAAAACTGTTTTCTCAATTTAAATGTTGCTACATAGGTATAATCTTTTCTTTAATTTGGCCGTGTCATATTCTCAACCGTAACTCTTTTGAAAAAATATTCAATTTAAACGTTTCCGTTTTTTAATTTTCAAATCTCGAATTTTCGATTTGCAAAATGCGTGAACCTCCATAAAAAAAGGAAACATACAACCGAATTGTATACCTTCTCCTTTTTTTAAGTCGGTCAAAAAAGAAAATTCTTTATTGATTATAAATTATAAACAGCATGTCCACTGTATGCTATTTAACATGTGATGCAATCCATTGGGAGCTATAGAAATAACAATAATCATTACGATTTTGAACATGATTAATAAAGATTTATGTAATTAAAATATAATAAGTTGATAAGCTTGAAATTTTCAACGTTGTGAAATGTAAAATTGATACTGATTAGAATCAGCCAAGAATCAGCTGATTACCTATTAAAGAACGTGTGTCCACAGGGGACACCTGCTAGCGTTAGCGGAGCAATTTAGCGACATATCTGACTGCTATACTCCATCTCAGGAAGGTGTAGATTTAATAAATTATGATAATGAAGGTATCTCTATTATATTCTGCCATATAAGCGCCATTATACAATTGGGCTCGTGCGGCTATTGACAGTTGATAGCGATTGGAGGAAAAATAACCTCACTACTCACTGTTTACCAAAGGGTATTCTTTGCTGTTTACATTGCGTCAAACAAAATTCTTAGTTATATGATGAATTATCTTTTGTAGTTCATGTGTGATTATAATACCTATAACTTTTTTTAAACAATATTATTTGATATAATTAAACGAACTAACTAAAGTGACTTGTATGAATCTAGATCAGTCACCTCTCTAAGAAGCCGCTGCGAGTTAAAAACTTGAATAAAAGCAAATATAATACCATCATTTTTGAATTCTTGTCAAATGAGTGTTACTACATTTTAAATGAATTCTTTAAAAGGAGCATAAGAATAGGTGGCCTGAGTGTTCCTTAAACATTTCAAGTGATTTAAATCTCTTGATTTAGTGCCTTCAAGTACCTGTATTATTGTACTAGTAGGTACCTACAAATGTGAACGTATGTCCACATACCTATATGATTTGTAAAAGTTAACGGTTATTAAAAGATAGTATTTCAAGATTTAGTTATTTATACCATATAACTGTTAATTTATCATTTCTAATTAAAATATTCAAAGACAGGCAAGTGGTACAGTAGATGTTTGTTACATTTGACACTTAGATTGTAACAATAATAAACAAGTAACAATGAATTTGATGATTTCAAGGATGGTAGGTATCAATTACTAAGGAATATGTTATGAATAATCTTTATTTCCAAAGAAGTGCAATGAGATTTATATTATTCACTTTTATAATATTACAATGTAATAACTTATTAATATACTATATTAGGAATCGCATACACGTAACATATACATATTTAATGTAACAAATACACATTAAACTTGTTTGGTCGCTACTGCTAATTTAGAGTTAGAAGGACCCATAGATATATGTCTATGGAATAACCTTCTATAAAGGCTTCGGACTGCCTTTGTCCGAAGGTCCAATATGCTTGATGCCACTCTCGCAGCAACGTTTCTATTTTTCTGCAACATTAAAAATTAATAATTAGCTGGGTCACGTACCTACCAAAAATCATCTAATGGAATAGAAGATGGGACATAAATTGAGGCAAAAGCAACACACTCTAACAATCTTATCAATGAAAGCAAATTCTGTATCCTTTTATGGAGTTGATATATTGGTAGCATTTCATTGAATATTTTCTACATTTTTTGTACTTGTTCTTTCTTGCATCTAAAACCAATCTTACATTATTACTGGGATTTGCTTTTACATTATGATGTCCATCATCCTACAAAAAAATATATTAACTCTGGTATGGAAAGCAAAGCAGCCCTAAGCACCAAGTAAAACAGCTCTATGCACCAAATAAAGCAAACAAAACAAAAACACTCTGGAACATACACAATACACCAAGCCTTATCGATACCCACACATATTTATACCACCTGTCTCCGTTTTTGCTGATGGTCATATCGCATTTTTGCGCAAGTCTTTCCTTTTACCATAGCCCATATATTCCGTTGGAATCCAGTCTGGATTACTAGTATCTAACAGATTGGCTGGTTTGCCTGTCAGCGAATAAAAAAGGCAATTTTTAAGAATAATGATAATTACATTACATTACCAGAAATAAAATGTTTCGAACACACACGACTTTATTTTGGTTCCAGTAAGGTCTTCTCGTTTTATGGCAGCACTCCAACGATCTCTTTTTTTGCCTAGGTCATTATATTTCTTCCCCCCTTAATATTTACAGCCGGCACTCTAAAATAGGGAAGAATTAGTCAAAAATTAATTCAGTCTCAACATAATTTTAGATAGGTATACCTACCTAAAAAACTTTACACCTGTATTCCGTGCAGCATTACTTTAACAATTGACAAGGCAAAAATTCGGCATATTTTACTAAACATCTAATTCGCAAATGTTTTTAATACAAATACGTCCACAACGCACAATCCAAGCTACAAAAGATTAACTCATCATTTATCATATAACTACGAATTCCGTTTGACGCGATGTAAACAGCGAGGTTGTTTTTCCTCCAATCGCTTCCAACTGTCAGATGCCGCACGAGCCCAATAGAGATCCCTTCATCATCATAATTTATTACTCTACACCTTTCTGGGATGGAATATAGCAAGAAAATTAACCTATATTCTCCAGATACAATTTCGAGATTACCCTTTATAATTTGATTTGTGAACATGTTATGTCATCGTCGTTTCGTATACGATTCCTCTATTTGTAGGTATATTGAAATGAAATCAATTATTCTACGTTTTTACTTTCCTACGCTACTATAGTAGCTGTATAAGGAAAGTATTGTAATCGTGTGAAATTTTCGGTATCGAGATTTTTACAAATGTTGACGTTTCAGAGTTTTCTAAGTCTAATAAACATATTTTCTGCCATTGGTCTGTCTGTCTGGCTGTATAGCGCCATTTCTGAGAAAAAGCACAAAAAATTGATGCTTGAATAAAAGTCCATATTTTCCACATGTTTCTTCAGATTCTGGCTAAACGTTTCATATTGCGAAAAAATGTTATATGACCATTGTTGTTTGTCTTGATATGCTGAAAAAATGAGTGATAGCACGATTTGACCAGAGGATTTTTACTTTCCTACCGCTATTATCGTCGCTATGTAAGGAAAGTATTGTAATAGAGTAAAATTTTTCATTCACTGGAATTTGCCTGCGAGCGGTAGAAAAGTCGTGTGAGTGGACACACCAGATTTTTTTGTTACATTTTTGAATTTCAATTGTTAATATGACAGCTAGCTTAAGGCAAAGTTGTGTCCAAGAGTGTAATCTCGCTACTCTGCTATAAAAAATAGCTAGCAGGTGTCTGCTGTGGACACGGTCATTGATTTGTATTGACAAGTAACGTCATAATCAAATACGAATTATAAAATACAAATCTACAAACATGAGAATGCCCCCTTGACATGTTTGCAGACGTCAATAATAAATTGATTTGAAAACTCTGTAAAACTGTACTATTCAAACTAATAAATTTCAAAACAATCTATGCATCAATCAATGTCAAATGATGTTGGAAGGTAATAAAAAAGTCCCCAGCTGATGACGTGAAATTTCTTATTGCAAGTACACTATACCTAGTTTTCGCTAAATCTACATACAGTCAGCTTTAATTTAGTGTATTATAAGTGTAGGTTTTCTTATGACAAAGGGTCTAAAACTGTGAACAGTTTAAGGCTTAGCATGAATTATATAATAAATTTTATTGTACCTTTTAGTGCATTATCTATGGCGTTAAGTCTCTTAAAGAATATCATTTGATGAGTTTTTTTTATTTGTTGCAGGTGTAATATTTCGTCCATCATTGATCTCAGCCATTTACTTGATCATACTATGCTACCTCCCATTTGTTCCTGTGCCCGATGAGAAAACTATGTCTGGCCATACTGGTATATTTTTGAAAATTCTCATAGCAATCTCCGTTTTAACTACAATTATACAAACAACATTTCAAATTGTTCTCTTCACATTGCCACCTTATGCACAATTTCTGAAGGTAGGGTATACATACAGTACATATAATATTGATGTAATATTTTCGAAACTTTTTTTTTATTTCACATGAAGGATGATCCTTTCTTGGAGAAGATACTGAGGCATGTTGGTTTAGTAAGACTGAATAACATATCGGCCCGAAATGTGGTACTATGGCTGTCACCGGAAATTCTTATGTTAGCCATATCGATAGCATTTTTTATAAGTTTACGGAAGCTAACAACTCCTATACCAATTGAAAGATCCACTGAAGAAGGAGAAGAATCATCGAGGGCCTCAGCTAAACCCAAAAGGAGAAATAACTCTTATTTAATTGCACTAGGTAATATCTGTGATCTCTTATGACATTTTCGTAAATTAATGAAGAACTATTTGTACCAAAGGTCGTTTTCTCGTACTACTGATTTTATGCGCTGCAAGTGTATTGCGCCCTTCAGTACTCGGAGGCCTCTATTTCATCATCTTCCTATCGTCGGTAACTTATTGGGCTTGTTACAAGCAGCTACAGAGAGGATTTGCTATTTTAATGTGCTGTCTAGCACCTATTGTCTTTTTACATCTGTGCTGTTTCTACGCTTACCAGTTCGAATGGCCTCAGGAATTTCTCAACAGGGACAATTTGTTCGCCAGGTAAAAATACTTCATATTCAGTAGATTAAAAAAAACTGTCTCATGTTATGAGGCCAAATTTGTGCTGATAAGAAATGGATGCACACATGAAAATAGGGAAGCATAGGAGGAGTAACCTCCCACATATATAGGGTCTATGCTACAAATACTTGTTCATGCCGTATCTCCATCTCTTGAAAACGTCAGCGTATTTGGCATTATCTTATATGCACGTTTTTGAATACTACATTCTGTACGTGGATACCTCATACACGCATTAGCACAAGTACGAACATTTATCTAAAGGTGCGTCCAGACCGCTGCAGCAAACAGCGCTAAACATTTGCGAACGTTGCAACCAGGACCCGTCGGTGTGGAAGCTAGCGCGTTCTGCTCCGCGCGAACACGCTCAGTTTCACGCCGCGCTGAATGTTCTCCATGCCTTGTCGGTATATCAAAGGATATCTGCTTGTTCGTGCGCGTTGGTTTGGTCATCTTCATAGTTTTGAGTCGCGCGCTCTTGGGTCAAGATGTTCAAAATAAAATGAATATACAGTGGAGCTAAGAGAGTGTCATACAACTAATAGAGTTGTATAAATAAAAATCTGTATTATGGAATCCCAATGACAATAATTATTGTATGAAGAATGTGAAACAAGATTCCTGGAACGAAATCGCGAATAAATTAAAGCTGAATATTGATGATGTTAAACAAAAAAAAAATATTCTATATCCTCATTTAGCAAATTGGAGGCTCTATAACTGGCTCTATTCTTAAACAGTCTTGTCACGATTTGTCTTCTGTTTCTCTCTTTTTTTGCATCGCATAGTACTATAAATGAAGCACATGCAATGTGAAGATCTTTGTCGCTCATTTTAAACACAGTACCTAACTGCACTGTAGCGTGGCAAACGGATGGAAACATCAACGAGCAAGGACAGACAGCAGTCTGCACATTATCCGCGCAGCGCGAAATGTTTGTTCCAAAACTTTGTGCGCTGTTTGTTGCAGCGGTCTGGACGCACCTTAAGATATTTTTGTTTTGATTGTTGAAACGATCCTTTTGTAGCTTTTATACAAGACAACCAGCAGGCCATTAAATAAAAAAGGGACTTATCGATCCCATTATACCTTAGTCTTAGTACAAATTAATAACAATTGGTCATGTACTGATCAACAATCCATCGATTTTAATACATACAATGATCGCGGTGCGCTTCAAAACTGTGCGCTTGAGCTTTTGCTCAACATGGCATTCGATCCAGCTATTTTTTACACACTACGTCTATTATCTACAGGTTGTATCGCGATCATTCCTTAAAGTCGACGAATTTTTAGCTCTAAATGCTCAGTTATTACTGGGTTCGACTGCTGTTATTTTCTATGATTGCCTGATAATGTATGTTCTTAGATGGCAAATGATAAATTAAAAACGGCAACGTCGCAGAGACTCACTTGAAAGCAGTCTAGGAAAATTATTATTTGTTAAACTATAATTTTGCGATTGAATTGGGTACTTGATCCTAAATGAAATAATGTAACTGATTCAATATTCTAACGATGTCATGTCACTCCAGAATGATGAAACTGTGGCCAAATGGGAGTCGAACTCTCACATGAAGCGTACCGTATCATTGTAAAAGCAAAATTCCACTGTCTACCTATGGCACGGGACGGGCATACACATTCTCAGAACATTTCAACTCTTCTACCTATTACGGTTCATGAGATACACCTGCTCACAGACGAACAGACGTATGGATAGATGGACTTAGTATTTTTTGTTATAGCGAAAATAGAGATAACTATCAAAATTTTAACTGTCTACCTATTACGGTTTTTAAGATACAGCCCGATGGCAGACGATTGGATGGACGGAGTATTTGTTGTTGTAGCGCAACAGAAAAACACATGTTCTGAAAATATTTGCTTTTTACTGTTTGGGACCTACGGTGCCACAAACTAGCTATAAAGCTCTCTCTCTCTCTTAACCGTTTAGAAGCTACGATGCCAGAGACTTCCTCACAGATACATACATCAAAAAATGATGAGAACTTTGATTATGATGATAGATATGATTGATATTTATATTAAATAAATTATATCTATATAATGTATCTCACTCAAGTCTCACTTCAGCTGTGTTGCTCAACGATACATGTATTTTTACATACAAATCTATCTACAAGGGGTTACTGAAGTGGATAAACCTATTTTTTATTAATATTTTTCAAAGCTAGAGCAACACGCACGTTCACCAAGTATATTTCTTTTTTCAGACTTTTTGGACTAACTCCTTTAATACTAGTGCCTCCTCAAGACAATAACAATAATACTACATTACCAGGAAATCCATCTATTGACACTTTAAGCACAACGACGCCTAGTGCTTTAACAACGTTACAAGTATTTAGCTTGGTACTATCTAATGTTACCGATCTAAGTAATATTAGCAACAGTACTACTAGTACTACTACTACCTCTCCAGGATTGCTAATGGATGATACAGATCCTAGAAATTTTACATTTGCTGATGTCGAATGGGCATCATTTGTTAATCCTATCATGTTGTATGTGTTATTTTATTTATTGGTGCTTGAAGCCAAGGAACTTTTAAAGCCTGAGGTAAGAGTGAATCAGTATTAAAAAAGCTTTGTCGATTAGATGGTTTTTGATGACTGTTAATAAAAAAATAATAATAATTGGCACTAACAGCAAAGAAATCGCATTATCTATCCATTGGATCAATACATAAAAATAAGGTACATCATCTGATATGAGCTTTCTCCTTATGCATGAATGTGTACCTAATAATTCTCCTCTTATTGCGCTACTAATATGCTGCCCGATTTTGCAGCTCCAAAAGAAACAAGGAGCATTCTCACGTTTGGAAGGTAGCTTCTCGGGTAGACACCTGGGACGTCAAATGTCCCAAAGGGTAGTGTCTAGGAAACAGTTGATACGCGGTGCTACCACCTCAGCTACGAAAAACCGGTGGAAAAGTGCTGGTCGTAAAGTCAGAGTAAGCACAGCACACATTTATTTAAGTACTGTGCTACTTACACCTAATTTATGTGCTGTCGAGATACAATGTTGCTTTTAGATAATTTCTGCTTCGATACAACATAACACGCTTACTGCGCTTCATATGCTTTCTATTTTTTCCTAGAAATTTATATTCATAGCCGATAAACAAACGAAATAACGAAAAAAAAGTCAAATTTATTGTTTCCACTTTTATAACGATGTAGCTGGTTGTAAGTTAAATATCTAGGAATTAGGAAATTGTATCGTATTATAAAGTTTAACTCTCTTAAAACGTATACGCTTGATATATATGGAATCACGGTTATAACGAATCATATAAAAATTGCCTTGAGTAATATATATTATGATCTATTTAATGAGCAACTGGTCTATATCTTCGTCAAGGTACTTTTATAAGACTTTTAAAAATAGATTTTAAGAACACTGAATCCTACAACAAATAAATAATGTATATAAACTCAATTTTCAAATTTGTTTTACAGTTTCCTAATCCATTCATTGTTGAAAACTATTGTCTGTTGTCGTCTTCGTAGATTATGTTTGTTTTTTTTGGCTTTTTCTTACACTTTGGAGAAGCTGTTGTCTTGTTCTTGGCAATACCAGTCCCGAGCTCCAATTCAAGTATAAATATCACTGTCAGGACTTTACCTGCAAGGTATTTATCTTGTCCATGGTACCACGTGCTATCAACTCCCAACCCCAAAGATTAAAAGGAATCAACTTCTTCTCGAAACTCGACAACTTCAGAGACCAATCTGCTGTTGGAGCTTCGTTATCCACCTCAAGTGCCCAAAAGACCTCTAACAACATGTATTACCCACACGAAAACTTAAAAAGTTTGCTTCCGTCTAAATGTGAATTCGACCGAGGTTGAAACAGAAGGCCTAACTGTTACCAATAAGACTAGATATGATAGGAGAGTACATTGTCTATCCTTCTCTACATAGTCAAATGAGATCTTAGAAGTTGCATATCAGAGGCGTTCCCTCTCGGCATTTATATCCTACATATCCTATACAACAATATAATTTATGACAAATATTTGAAATATAACGGTTTATCAACCCAACCTTGATGTAAAGCAACTAGTTTTTCAATTAGATTATTACAGATATATTCATAATCCGATCTTAATTTTGTACTAGTTTAGTTTGTGATTTAGTTACTGTGGCAAAGATAATATCAAACGTGACAGTTTGCTAAATTGTATCCTATTTCATCTTTGCAGCCTCCATAAATCATGGGATATAATTTGTTAGAATTTAGTAATAAATAATAAATATTGTAATTCTTGTTATGATAGTATACGTTGGCTATGAATATATTTCATTTTTTTGTTGTTTCGTCATATATCATTTTTGTTTTTACCTAATACTCCGCTTTCCAATTATTTTTTTAGGAACTCTTATTTAAATATCATCCTGAGTCTGGAGAAAGGACACCAGTATGTATCTATTCTTTTTTATTTTGTTTCAAACAGCATGTTCATATATGGTTTTTAATATTAAATTGAATATTGGTCAAGCTTTATCCGTAAACATTTTTTGATGTTTAATCTCTTTAAAAAGGGAGATATTCGCTTTTTGCTTTTGGGCCTCAGAAAATCGCTGCAAAATATAATTTCAATTTTCATTTAAATGCTTTATCGATTTGTGGTAACAAAGAGAACCAACCATTTGTGATTATATATCTCTACTAATAAATGATCAGAATTGTTAACTATATTGTAAGTAATAACCGACATTATTATTCCATAATTAAAACATTTTGATATTTATGTTTAGTTAATACGAGGGGTGAGTCCAACAAAGAGACATGGTTCAGGCAAACGAAGTACATATCAGGAGTCAATCGGAAGCGCCAATGCTACCGGTGATAATACTGAAGATATCCCATTAGATGAACTGGGTATGTTTTGTGTTCCCGTCTTAATAATAGTGCTTAAAACTTTTTTCATTTATGATTTACCTAATTTTTGTAAGGTACAACAGAAGATGAATACGAACCGTCAGCATTTGAGAACATTCTTTTTGCCGTGGAATCTATCGCTCAGCTAATTGTAAGGTCTTCGTATATCGCAACAAATATAATAATGATGGTGAGTATATTCTCATTTGACTATTCTTTCAAAATCAATAATAAATGTGCAACATTCAGTGGTAACACGAAAGTCTATCTAAGGTGAAGTCTGGTCAATTGTTTGATCTCCTGCGGAACGGTTGTAAATCATTTTTACTAGCAGCTTGCGAGTGATACGAGGGTTATTTTAAGTACAATTTTGTAACTGGCCGTGATATCATTAGGAGATGCTCTTACGAGGGGAGATCAAATTTATTTTATACGATAGTGTAGATTCTGTATACTTTGTGTAATATTATATCTATAGTTTGTATACTATTTCTATTTGGCATTTATGTCGGTTGTAATCAAACGATAAAACATTTTTAGGTGAGTTCTCTTATTGTATTTTGTATTTAAGGTACAGTACGTCGAAAAAAATAATTTAATTGGAAGTATTTTATTAACATTCCAATTCTGCATATTTTTTAGCAATAGTTAGGTGTAGCAATAATATGAAACCAACCGAGATAAATCAAAACAATACATATTTGTCAATGTTTATTACATGTGATTTAATAAAAAAAAGAAAAAGAAAGGCAAGTATTATTTTTATGTCATAAATTTGACTCTAAAGTAATGAGCAACTGGCAACAACACAAAAAAAACTAATCTAAAATTACTTACTACATGAAACAAGATTACAATTTTTGTAAATAGTTAATTTAGGGTTTTCTTTATTTTGTTTCTGGGATTTTAGTTCCCTGCAAATTACGGAATATAATAAATCCTCACCAGGTAATATTTAGGGATATTAGAACAAGGGTGTTCAAACCGTATAAAAAAAAAACTTCATTTCCTTTGCTACCCTGAGTACAATAATATGGATTAAAGTGTTCTTTAAAAATATTTTCCATAGATATAATATATTCTAAGTTTTTTGGAGGCATTGATAATCGCCCTTAAATAATGTAACTGCCTTCATATACATTTTTTCACAAAATATTGTAGATTTCTCACACGTATCACTATTGCAAAAATCTACACAAATATTACACGTAAGCTTTGGAAGACATTTTTAAAAAAAGTATCTATCTACATTTACTAATGCATCGCCTTCTTCCGTCATCGAATTTTGATAATCTTTACTACTACTAATCTATATTCTCTTGTTTTATCTGGTGTTCTTTTCTGTTCAGCTGTTAAACTTGCTTTCCATTAAAACCAAAATCGTCGTTGCACTGCTGATAACTTGAAAAATATATATATATATATATATATTAATTCTATCTACGATAAGTTTATTACCGCAAGCGTTTTTCTTATCTCACTGTTTTCCGATCAATCAAATAAAAAAGAGCATTCATTTTGCATAAATCTATGCAACAATAATTCCCATGAGAAGGCTTCATAAATACTCAACAATTGCAAATATTTAAAAAAACTTTAAACAGTGAGACACAACACTCTTTTATTTGGCAAACCCAATATATTTCTATCGACGCCACCGTGTAACACACCTCTGGTTGAATCTCCAGCTTTAACTGGGAAACATATAGACAGAGAACGCGACGACGACAGGAGAGGGATTTTCGTCGCATGAAGCGAGTGACCGGACTTCTCCTTAGATAGACTTTGATAACACATTGTTTTTTATTACAAAATCTAGGCTTGGAGCATTACATACCTCAGCTGGTTGACGTTCGTTCTCCTAATCTGGGCCAATCTTATTTGGCTAGTACCAAATCAAAGGAAATCCATGCTCCGTTCCAGTCCCTTCCTGGTTATATATGCGTGGTTCCTTCTCATATCAGCCTACATATATTCGATGAATCTCACTGATGATGAATTACCGCGCAACATAAAGGGTTTCAATTTGGCTGAAATTGGTTTCGTTAAAATGGACAGTTTGCCATGCGAATCATTGTTTGTAAAGTGCGCCTTTACTGTAATGTTTTGGATCACCTTGCGGCAGTATATGCAGGAGCGTGTCGAAAAGAAACAGACCAGTGCTTTAGCTGATATGGTGGCGCCGTTGCAGGTTACTGTGGGAACTGCAGCAGGTAAGATCAACCAATACTGATAGAGAAACCTTGAGAATTGGTTGAGACGGTTTTCTTTATCATTTACGGGTATATTTAGATATTTACTAGTATCTTCATGCTATCCCTTCGCCGCATTAAGAAAGTGTGGTGAGTTACGCCTTAAAACCTCCTCATCTGGGGAAGGGTGTGCCCTTAAAGACACTTCGTTGTTTTGGAGTCCACCTTAAACTTTAGGTCCCTTTGTCAATGGCAATATTGTCAAGGCAGTGAAAAGGAGGCCCGTTTAGTAATGGACAAAAAAGAGCTGACGATGATCCCTTTGATTAATAACTTAATCAATCTTCATAAGCTTCGTATTTTTTATTAGAATTGACATATTTTCTCCAGATTAACAAAAATTTCAAGAATAACTTGTCATGCATTCCAGTCAATACAACTTTTATCTTTTTATCTAACGTCTTTATTTTCATTAAATTTAATACCACGTTCTCTTGGCAACGGCCTCAATAATTATTGTGAAATCAATAACCATATATTTATGCATTTTGCTTTTTGATAATTATTTTGTTGGGTTAAGATTGATATTTGTGTTTCAAAAATATCGCATTTCGTTTTAAAACTGCATATTTATGAATACATTATATAAATATTTGCAAAATCTATATTTAGGAATGAAAAAAAACTGATCAGGGAAAATCAAACTAAATCGGAAGTGAAATGTAATGGAATTCCGCATATTTTCGAAAATACATTCACATTACTCGTGTAGAATTATTACGATTACTATTAAAATTGCTTCTTATTTCAAATTTGAATGGAACGGATTTATTGCTAATTTATATTGCATTCCATTTTCCAAGAACGACGCATTCGTATACAATTCCTTGAATGTTACTGCACAAAGTTTCGGACATGCAATATTTTTCAAGCAGTCAAATGTAGATGTTGAACATTTGCATTCTAAATATATAACATAAAACAAGCTACTTATAATATCAAATTTATTGTTTGGTTTAGGTGTCAATAAAGAGCAAGATAAGAAAGGAAGTAAAATAATGGAGAGAATTGGACAACACCTGAAAACGTTTTTAACCAAGTTTTGGATATGGGTAGTGGCTGTGACATTGTTTGTTGTCGCTATTACAGGTCAAAGCATGACAGGCTTCCGGATCTTGTATATGGCGTTGTTTCTCATTTTCGTGCTATCTTTCCAAGTGAGTAGATATATACACTTGCATAGGCTACGGCTTCCCATTTTCACGCTTTTTATCATTAACTCACAGATAACTCGAAAGCTATTTGAAATTATTGTGATGTCTCTTCTCTCTTTTAGTTCTCATTCCAAGTATGGAGGAAAATCATGTTTGGATTCTGGCTTACTGTCATTATTTATTCGATGATTATTCTGATACTTGTCTATACATATCAGTTTGAAAAATTCCCCGACTATTGGACAGAATACTTACATATACCACATAAACAGTAAGTACATTTTTTTCTAATATAAATATGTTTATGTTTTTAATATGACTGATTGGTTCCAATTTTCAGGCAACTGGATATCGGCTTAGAGCAATTTACACCGAAACAATTGTTTGTTCGATTAGTAACACCAACATTCTTTGTTATAATAACTGTTATACAACTACACTATTTCCATAATGACTTTATGACACTATCAGACCCGAAAAATACCAATCCAAATAATGAAAATAACGACTTGGTGGCCGGTAATGAAGACTTAGAGCAGAGTTCAATGCAAGGTGGCGCCTACATTGACAGGAGCTTGAAGGAAGACGCTTCATCACCAATACAATTCGATCTTTACGATCTTGAAAGTAACACAAATCATTTTTATATATTATAGTGTTGCATAAATTGCATTCTTTCAGACTACACTTCGGATCAGTTTCAACAACTGGTTAAGCAATGGTTACAGCGATTGCATCGCATCAAAAATTTAACTTACATTTTCTTGGAGTTGCATATGATTAAAGTTGTGCTACTCTTTGCAATGCTAATCGCCGTCTACGATAAATGTGCACTGTACTTTGTTATTGTGGTGATTATTTCGTTAGCACTCACATTTGGTCGACCACTACAACTGTTTGCCATCTATTTAACGTCTCTGTTGGTATCTATTATGTTATTGGCTAGGATGATCTATCAAATACAGTATATTACACCAGAAAATTGGAATGTCAATTGTACGGTTAGTGAAAGATTCTATATATTTAAATTATTCAATAATATAATATATTATATTTTTAAACTAATTTAAATGCTCAATTTGGAGCCAATTACAAATCATGCAACTTTGAAAATGTACCGGGTAGACCAATAAGCCGATCCAATAGCTATCATATTATAACGTTTAGCCCTGTGCTAAACGGTGTGGGGAGTTCATTTGCGTAGAACACAGTTCTCAGTTTGTCTTCAACTTTTATTTTCAACACTTTGCGTCATAGTACTTTTTGTCTCTTTGACCTAACCTAACCTAACCTAACCTAACCTTTGCCCGTCTTTACTGACTCAACATGAACTGAACTACTGTTAACTTATGACCGACCCCTTTATTTTTTTCTTTGTTCTTTTTTTTTGTTTCTGCTGGTGTGTACTTTTTGTAGGACCCTTACAGCAAATTTGGCTATAATTTATTTTCTGTAGTGTTCCACTTGTTGTTGGTGTGTGCTCGTTCACTTGACGCCTTTCTTATGATTAGCGCGGCTTTATATAGCTAAATTTGACGTGGCATCGATCGAGATTAGTCTAGACATTTGATAAAATGAATTTTACTTACAGGTTCTAGAAGGATTGATAATAAATCAACTAATTACATAATTAATTAGAGAAATATACAGCGTTTACAAATAAGCGTAATGCAAACGCAACAAAAATGAAAAGCATAAGAAAAAAACTGTAGCAAATAATGTAGGTGAACAAATAGAGACCAAAACGAATAATAAACGGAGTAATTGATAACTTCTCCACGTAACAATATAGAACAATTCGATTTAGCTTCATTTCATATATATATATATATATATATATATATATATATATATATATATATATATATATATATATATATATATAGGGCAAAATATTTTTTCAAAAATTTTCTTGAGAAACATGATCACTGAAAATTAAGAGAATCCTGAACCTTACAGATACCTCAACAATTCTGTGAGAGAAGATAAAGAGTATGTCTTACGGATTCCGTATTTATCTTATTTGGCTATGAGTTCTAATAGAATGGGGGATAATAATTGTTTGCTTTTTGACATTTCCTTTCTTATTGAAAGTCTCTTTATTAGGGAATAATACATTTTTTACTTTTCTTCTCCACAAGAAAAGATCTTATAATTTTCTTGCTTCCCCTCTTCTTCAGAGACTTACTTAACTTGGTTGGTGAAGAACGTATGAGATGAACAAAGTAGCCTATCTTTTTTCTATGAAGCGTCTTCTATTTGGTAATTAAATTACCTTCCAAATTGGTTCTGCCGTTTCGGAGATTAGCAAGAATAAAACAAACAGACTGAAAAAAGAACTCTTTTTTCCTTTTTACTATCTTGAAAATAACTATATGAAGTCAACAAAGATATGCACAGACACTCCAATTTTATGTATATATGTTTAGATTCTGTTTTTAGTTGGATAAGGTTGGGAAAAGTTTAGAACTATTGGAGAAAAATTATTTTCCTCCTTCCGCACCTTATTGGCATATTTTGTTTATTTAAATATTTTAACCGGTGTCATTGGCTGTTCTGGAAGTTTAAATTAAAAACTATAGCTGGTCCTTTTTTATTGTAGGTCACGGAGAATTCAGAAACCAAAATCTTAACGAAAAATATTGCACCCTGGTTGGGTTTCCAAAAAATGAATGATGTCGACAGATCATTGATTAGTCTTGTTAAATGGAATATTGTGTATATTTGCATTGTAACATTATGGGCAGTAATTCTGGTTAGACAAGAAAATTATAGAATAAGCAGAGGCAGGCCAACTACGAGGGCATTTTTTATGTTTCCCAATATAACGAGAGCAGAGGCCGATAGTAATCTGGTGAATTGTCTAAAGTATTTGGCCAATTATGGTTTCTTCAAGTTTGGTGTAGAGGTAAGTAACGACTAATATCATTCAAGTTCAAACCAGTTCAGTTTATATTGTCCAGAGTATTTTTATATTTTCCGATATACGAAAGAAAAAAGGGCAATACACTTGCAGAGTCCGGTAGTTCTGATGTTTTTTTTTATATATATATTGGGTCTGTTGGAAAAATAGGTCAAGTGCTAGTCGGGTTTGTGTAGAAGAGATACTTCGGATGTTCGCAAAGGTTTATTTTATAATATAATAATAATACAATTAAAATTCTCACTGGGCCCACAAAATTAATCACTAGAATCAATATGCGTTTATTTACGCATTTAAGTTGATAAAAGTTTTGAAATACATTTTGCTGTTTCATTATAATAATTAGTTTAAAATAAAATTTAACATCGATTTATTTCCTTTCTGAGGAATAAACTTGAAGAGGCTAATATACCAATTATAGAGGCTGTGGAAGAAACAGACGTCTTGATTGTCAACTCCGAAATATTATTAATTTTACAAAATGATGAGCTGGAGTAAATAGGGAAGGACATATTTATATATTCTAATCCTAAGACAGGTCTTGCTCCTCCGCCTCTTCCAATTTATTTCAGAGAACCTAGGAGGGAAAGTGCTCGACTTGATTACTTCCTGACAATTCTAAATATATTCTACGCCAAATAATAGTCTTCTTACACACGTCTAGTGTGGTTGTCATATCACTTCCTCATTTTTGGTATCGGCGAAGGCTAATAAATAGCCCTCTCATTAAATCCTATTCAGAGCTACAAGTAAGTATATTCTAGAATTCAGGTGCACGTTCATCTTATTTTATTGGAGCAGGAAAATAGATAGTGGCAGCTTTTATAAGGTAGTAAAAAACAGAACAAAATAACAAATTTATTATGTACCACTAAACCTAGAAGTGTGAAGAAGAATTTGCTGGATGACGCTGGAAATCGAGTCAGATCCAACTCCTCAATTACTTCCCCAATTTATTTTCAGGAGCAAAAACAATATTTAAAAACGCTTGTGGCTTTGTAAAACAAGCTAGGGTGATTTAATATGCAAAAGTTGTGATTATCACTAGAAATTGTTTATTGAATCATTTATTTCTTTAAAACCTCTAGAAGAAAAGAATTATAATAGTTTTTTATTAAAAAAATTGAAAATTTTAATAAGACATGAGCAAAGAGTCCTGGTAATGTGTATAATTTATAGTTGCTTCTCCCCTCACGGATAAGTCGTAGCTCAGTTTAAGTTTTTCGAATTGTACCTTTGCTAAGAACACAAGTACTAGTTAAGAGATATTCAGAAAGAACTACAGAATTCCATTAACATCACCATTGAATCTTATCGATTACTAGAATACTATATGACACAGAATCCCGCTTCAGTTGTTGATGTAGAGAATTGTGTTTGTCAATACTGGAGGAGTGTGGCGCCGTAGCCATTGATCATGCATCAAATTTGTGGTAAATTTATTCTTCCACAAGTTTCGCTAAGAAAGTACACATACCTACATAAGTTATGAGTACAAAATAAAAAAATAACACAATAATTATCATGGCTTTTTGAGCAAAGCAGGATGGAGGTAAAATGGGTATTAAACAATAAAACAAAACATCAGCATAACCCGACGAATTGCAAAGTAGAACTTGAGGATTATTAGCCATACTTAATTTTTTTTGATAACTTTTTAACATAACGTGCCAACTTTCGAACTGTGACGTAGAACTCTTTTTTTTATTCTAAATCAAATTAAATCTTGATGTTATATGAGAAATATTTTTTAAGTACCTATTTTATTCTAATATAGTATATATTTTTTGTAAAACTATTGTGGACAAAAGTGTATTATATAACAGCTCGTATTTATTTATTATTTTCACCTGAATTTCCAACTAAACTCTTCTTTAGATTTGTCTGATTATGACAGTGGCAGTAATTGGAACTAGAATGGATATGTATTCCGTATTTTATGGCATATGGTTGTGTATATTATTTTCAATGAAACGTAGCCTACTATCAAAAGTATGGGTCTTCTATTTGATATTCATTGCAGTTGCCTTGCCATTCCAATATTTCATGGCTGTAGGACTCCCACCGACACTTTGCATGGGTATCAACCATCAATAACATCGATATCATACTGATAATATTTATGAGCTTTTTTCTTTTCCATAGAATTTCCATGGGATCAGAATAATGCGATGATGAAGAGCTTGCAAGATTGGGCTTTTCTTTTGGACAATTACAATCCACCTCCAGTGAAAAAACTGGTATTGGATTTCCTTTTATTGTTACTTGTTTCCAGACAGTGGGTTGTGTTCCGAATAGAGCGAAGATATTCTGGCAATAATTATGCGGGCGGTTCCAATGACAGTGTGATACACCATGCCGAAGAAAAGGATTTCCAGAACCCCGTACCAGATTTTATAACTTATGTTCGGTAAATAGATAATATGCGCAATAATTACTATTTTATAATTGTTCATTTTATATTAGATCATACCTGGATATTTTCAAAAGGGGCATCTTGCAAAGTTTTCTGTGGATCACGTTGGCTATTGTATTTTTGGCCGGAACCAATCGAATCAATGTATTCTCTATTGGCTATTTGTTGGGTGCATTTGTGTTTTTGTGGCATGGTTCCGATTTCTATTTGAGGCCTATACCAGCTATTTTAAAGCAGTAAGTACACTTGAAATTAAATTTATTTTGTTTTCAGAAAATGTTGACCCATATTTCTCACTCATTAGAAAAATTTGCGACATTGAACTTACTTTCCGTTGAGTTATATTTACCACGTTTTTGAAACTAGTTCCAACGTAAATTTTGCACTGAAGTTTGATATTTTATAGGATACCAAAAAGTCACATTGAGAAACTCGAAGCACAGTTTCTCAATGAAGATAGACTGGGTAACTAAAAGAAACAAGGTTTTAATAAAGAGTTTTCACGATTTCTTACGTGTTTTTTATAAAAAAAGTCGCTGGAAAGATTTTGATGAGAGATTGTTTCGATGGCCACCATAAATAAAATTATTACAATACAAAATTGAAAATACAGGCGATAAACAATAGCAATTTATTTTCAGGTGGCAAGTTCTTATAGGTTACAACGTCGCAGTCATATTTATAAAGACGAGTTTCCAAATATTAGGTTGCATATTCATCAAACAAATTCCTACCAATTGTTGTTGGTTGGTGCAACTGTTGGGTATAGGTTGCGTCAAGAAATATTCCACGATACCAAGCGCTAGCAGTGGCAGCTTTATTCCTGGTCCAGGTGAAGAACCGGAATATTGCACCGTCCCCAGAGAATTCATAGGCATTGCTTGGGACGGCCTTTGTTTCGGTCTACTTATAATGCAAAAACGGATATTCAATAGTTATAATTTCTTCCATATTATCGATGAGTCAAAGGCAACTACAATTTTGGCTTCGAGAGGTGCGTTTCAGTCAATTAATTTATACTGAAATAATGTTAAAAAAAATATATTCTTTTTTCAGGCGCTGAGCTGATCGAAGAAATGAGGGAAAAAACTATGAACTATCAAGAGGAACAAGAGCATAGAATTTTGGAGAAAATCAAACTTAAAATGGACAGAATCAAAGCAACTCAACAGAAAATGCAAGGTATATCCTTTCTGTGTGGTTTAGATCTTAAAATACTATTTTTGATGTTTTAACTTTCTACATGTGTATTTCTAATTGACCTTAATGACATTTTTGTCACTGGTACGTTGGATTTCTTCTAAATTCTCCAGGTGGATCAATATAGAAATCTATTTGTTACTAGGTACTTCATATATAACTAACTGAATCGTACCATCGCCATTCTACATAAATATTATATTACAATTGCTCTAACATTTCCTATTTACCATAGATTTCTCTAATCACAATGTGAAAGTTTCAGTGAATCTAAAAAAATGTAAATTCAAAACTTTCTATTTCTCCTGGTAAGATGATATCAATAAATCTTTAAAACAAAGAAAATATCTGGAGGTATAGGCATATCATTATATTTTCAAATAAATTACTCATTTCTTGTTCTCCTAAACACCGGAGCAGCCTTCGAACGTCATCCATTGGAACATTCTTCATCTGTTACTACTTCATGTGCTTCTGCTACTTCCCAACAATCAACTCCTGCCGGTTACCATACTCCCATTGATGAGGAGCAGGAGGAGGAAGAAGAACCTGCTGCTCCTTTGACACCTCGCAGCTCCTTGATGCTGCCTTCCTCTTCCCAATCCCAGGCGGCACCTCCATCTCCCTACTCTGCTATCATGACCGTCTCTCTCGAAGGCTACCTCGAGCCGCAACGCATTTCCTTTTCATCTCCCCCAAATTCCGAGTTAAATCCACCCCGAGCAAGTTCACCGGATGATAGTTTTCCCGTTTTCTCGCCACCGCCTTACAATGAGGCACCTCCTTATGCAGTAGTGGAAGCACCAACTTACGAAGAAGCCACAGCTACAACAGTGGTGGAAAGACGTAAAAGTATTACCATCATTGGGCCGCCATGGATGCAAGGCAGTTTGGTTACGCCTCGACAAAGTGTCATTTCATATTCCTCCCGATCACCATTGAGTCATCATGAATGTAATTCAATTTCGTTTAGATGTGGCATCGAGCAGTACATATACTCAAGCTTAATTATGAAAAAAAATTTATTAGCTTTTCTGTTATGGAATGTAATTTATTTTTTGTAATCTAAATAATTTTTATCGTGGTTCAATCTCATCCAGAAATCTAATGTGTAAATATTTTTGTAATGTCTTATAATGTAAGTTTATCTAATAAATATTTTTTTGGGATTTAAAAAAAGTATAGAATATACTGTAAAATACGCCATATTTATAAAAACTATAGGTGAGTGTTCAAAAGCAAAAACAATCTCACGCATTTTGCACGAAAACCTATCTAAACTTAAAACATCGATGTAAAGTAGAATTGGGCGTCTTTATTTTATTTGACTTTTTAAGCAGAATAGTCTTCGTTTATGAAAGTTATAAGAAAATTGATTTCTTTTGAATAATTCTTTGGGCGAGTGATTTGTTTACAACAAAATAAAAAACTTTCTCAAACAGATAAATCAGGAAGAATTCATTGAAAGAAAATAAACGTTTAGAAAAAAAAAACTTTTTCCCGCTGACAATGCACTCTTCTGTATAAAGCTATTCGTAGCCGTGATGTGACAGTTAAATTTACGACAGTTTACATATTTTTTAACGTAGACTTAAATTTTAGCACAAAGTATTAAAGGAAATACAAAAATATAGTACGGAATAAAATTAACAAGGTGTTTGGGTACCACCGAAATTCAATGTTAAATGTTCAATACATTTGGATTATGTAAGTCTACATTAAACTATAGCAACCGTTTCTCAGGAAACAGCCTCTCTTTATTTTTTTAAATAATTTTCTACATACTCTGAGATCTATCAGTTCTTCTTGAACTTCTATTTTCAAGTGGCAATGTAAATTTTTTAGTTATTTACTTTTTTCTAGGGCTTTTATGCACTCGAAAATATCGCACTTATATGTACTAAGAAAATAGATTTTTTTTATATTTTGATATATTTTTATAACAAAATCAACTTCTCAAATTTTTAAGTTATTTTTTTAAAACATTTTATTTTTACACTTTATAGATTCGATTATTAAAGGTAGAAGAAAATATAGGGTGAAGCCGCCAGTTACAAACAAACAGGGTAATGTTTTGAATAATTTTTTTGTTTGGATATGTATTTATTCGATTTTGATGCAATTGATGATTTATTTTTTATAATATAATGTGTATTTATGTAAAGTAAGCATGCACTTGAATATACACACCACAATTTAGATTGATTCTAAATGCGCTTACTGCATGATTCACTGAGAATACAACATTGCTAATTTAATATTATCTATAGGTAGCACAGTATTTTAGTATTTAGTTTTAATTCACAAAATCCTTACTTGCATGAATTTTGATGATTTTGTTCATTTGTTATTGGAAAATCGTGATCAAATTGAAATATATACATATATTAATATAGTGGTCATGCGATGATTTAAAAAATCCAAAGCAATGAGGTTCAGAGTATTTTTAAAAGTAACATTTGATAAAGTTGAATTAAATGATACTGTGCTATCTGTATATGTTTTCTTTTTTGATGAACTGACTATCTAACTAAATCATATGTTTCCAACTTCGACACATGTATCTAGTATATCTATACATATAGAATCAACCAACTATACTGCGTTTCACACTGAGAATGCAGTGTGGCCATGTATAGGCAATGAATTTTAAATGGGAACACAGTGCTGCCGTTTTTTGAATTTAACTGTGATATTTTCTTCTGTAATTTTGTAATTCGTTGTTATTATGATTAATTATTCAACATAAAAATGTTGAGGTAAATTTTAAACTCAAGCGGCGATATTTGCCTGAAACAGGACCTGGTGGTTGGTCTGGTCGAGCCCGTCATAACAATGCGCTGACAACGATGTGGTCCATAAGACGCCACACTACATTCTCAAGTTTGAAACGTACTATAGCATCGTCTAGCGCACCAGCTTTTCACAGAGCATGAAATGAACGTGCGCATGTACCATTTACATCTCACGCTAAGTAAATGGGTATATGAGCCATTGTAATTTTGATTCTGCTAATGATCCTATTCGGCGTATTCTTTTTGTATATGTACATACTGGTAATACAATATTTATCTTGTTGGACTAATACTATACCAGCAGCTCCATTAAAGTAACAGTTTCAGATCCCAGTTTATTTTTTTATAAGGGATCAATATTTTATCATTATTATAAATAATGAAAATAATCAATTTATTCATAAATATTTTAATATCAATATATGATGCCCATAGTGCTTGTCCATCAAAATTTCAGAGCTCTTTTGTTTAACACTTTACTCTTATTCTTATCGGGTGTTTACTTGAAAGCAAAAGAAATTGGCTGTGATTTTCTACCAGAAAAATACAAGCTAGCTAACAAGCCAGTTATGTACCTCCTTTTCATATATGGCATACTTTCAGTTATTTGAAAATATAGGCGACTTGATGAATTTTCAAATAGAATACCCGATACAAGAGTTTTCTTATTTTCTTATTTTGAGATTCTGATAAAAGAGACTATAGTCAAGTTCGAAAATTGTAGACGGTATTACAAGAAATCTAAGAAAAGGACGATGAAACTTTATTATTTGGTATTTTAATAATTATAATGCAGCCAACTACTCATAGGAAAACCTAGAGGAACACTGAAACGTCACCATCATTTATTTCTGAGAATTTAATGTCTTCAATTTTCGAACTCGAAAAAAATATACAGCCGTAGAGTGAAGAAAAATATGCTTGGTTTGAGTTGTGCATGTAAATTATATTGTTTATATAAATTACATCTATCTTATATATCTTACTATTTTTCAAAACAGCAATCAGATCAGGGGATTACTATATGTTTGACGAATTAGATGATGAGGATATTGATCTACTGCCTGATGATGCTGATGATAAGGATGAAAAAAAATCCCTGAAACCAGATATAGGCGAGGTTTGTAATTCTTTATATGTATTCATCTCATTTGCATTTGTTTCAAACTAACAATTTATATAGCTTTTTTAAAATATCTAAATTTAAAATAATGGGTTGAAACAGTTGCAAATATTGCAACATTATTGAAAAACATCCATTCATTTATAAGGTAAATAAATGAAAGTGTAGTGATCATTTATAAATATGCTTTTTGGGTGTGTTCGATTTATTATTAACTCTACAATAATTTTTGTATAGTTGTTAAGTACAGCAATCAAAAGTGACGTAGGTGCTGCAATTCATCGTCATCAAAGTGTACATGGGCTGAGACGGCAATATAGTATGCCCCTGTCTCGTCAAAAATCAGCTAGATCACAGCTGTCGGCTGCATTTTCAGCACCCCCTACAGTGAGTTCATAAAACATCAGGATGTACATATATGTTATTTATATATTACGCTTCCTGTATGTTTTTTATCACGTAGAAGTATATTCTCTTTCAGTCTTTGATTTGCTTCTTCAGCTTCTTATATTATCTAATATAATAATAATAATATTCCTACTGCTCACTGAATATTAATTTTCTATTTAAATTTTCCGTAAGTATATTTTATAAACTAAACCATAATAATTATAGAATATTTATTTGAACATCAAAAACATTAGACATTAGGAATACAAAACAAAGAATTTCAAAAATGTTCTTCTAACAGTTTGTTCCTTGATTTTTGGTATATCTATATGTCAAATCACATGTTGACAGTTAATATGCGTTTTGCTTGTGCTTTGTTTCTAAGTATTTGTGTTGTCAGCAATATTTTGTCGTAGGTACCTATGTATTGTGTTTTCAAACAGAAAAGTCAGTTTAGCAACTTTACAACGTCAGAAGCCAGTCACCGGGATCAGACTATCATTTATTTGTATAAAGTTTCAGTTCTTATTCTCTCAAAAATATAATTCCATTATACTTTCTCTCTGGCCAAAACTTTACTATCAGAGGGATGTGTTTAAAATTAGCAAGGGAAAATTAACTTAAGAATCACCAAATAATAACAGTTTAGCTTAAGCATAATTTTTAAACTGACAACAGTCTTGATAATACTTTGTGAAAAAAATATCAGAATTATCTACACTTTAAACTTTAAGCCTAAAATTCTCTGCTACTTTATTATTTCAATGAGTCTGGTTAACACTCGGTTTTTAAATATTTAGGTCCAGCCTCCAACCAGCCACAAAAAAAATTCGGCCATTTGTCTGTATTTACAAAAGATTATCTTGCAACCGGATTAACCGAATTTACTGCTTCCTTTTGTTTCATAGAGAACAAAGCCCGCACGTCTGTGGTACAAGGCACAAGGGAACTTGATTGCATAATTGCTGTGCAATAGCAAAAACTGGTTTTGCTCAAGACTAGCCAGGGCGGTTGTAACGATTTTGATTTTGAACTGGCCTAAAGTATTCTCCTAGAGGCCTTTCATTATTCTCACAAAGCACATTGCTAGAAAAAATCAGGAATAAAAGTTATGCGCAAAGAAACAAATATTTCTCTTAATTCAAATTTTATCATAGCGTACACGCATTTTTTTTATTTGTACCATTTTTTTTATATTTTTATCACCATACACCTTTGTATATTGTCATATGTATTTATTAGGTAAATTTAAGCACTATCGTAAATATATCTGGATGTAAAGACACTAAATAACATCTACTAATGTTATTTACATTCATGGTCATGCATGTCTATAAACCAGACGAAATTTGAGTGGTGAGGGTTGTTTCTTAATTGAAGTTAAGGCTAAGTTCGTAACAATAAACTTCCAAGATCCATTTTTGTCGTATGTAATATTGTGGTTGAAACTATATTCTGGAATTTCGAGGTAATGTTAATCAAAAATCGATCAGGGCGATGTGTATAGCTGTGGGAACTAAGTTTCATCTTCAATTGCTACCCCCACCACGGAAGTTGTAAGGCTATGATTATGGTATTGGACTATTTTTAAACTTTTTAAAATGTTATTAAGTTTAAATTTCTAAGTACTAAAACCCTTATAAGCTCATTGAAAATAAAAAAACGGATTTAAAATCACCATTTATGTTATTTAAGATTGATGAGAATGAGCCAAAGAGTGTAAGAATTCAAGATATCCCTGAACAAGATGATGATCCCCAGCCTGGTACTAGCAAAGATGAAGATATTAGTGAGTTGACCGAATCTAGTAAGTATTATTCATCTTTTTCTACTTATTCTTGAAGCGCCCTGCTCGCTAAGAATTTTAGCAACCCCTCGCGTATGTTTGTTAAACGCATCATTTCACGAATATACGGGACCTGTAGTTTATGTCCGGTTCCGAACAGCATTTTTTGATAGACTCTACTAGGTATAATAATCATGATAGGTTGCTCGTACTTTGAACGAGGTGGCCCCAGTATAGTCTAAGTTTAGCCAAAATCTAACCGGAATATAATGCGTAATAGTCGGACGCGCTAACCGCCACATATTTTACCAGTATTCTTTTTTTACAAGGAGTTCCAACTATTTTTTATGCCAATAGAAAGCTCATTTTTTTCCTTTAAATTTATCGATCTGCTGCATCTAAACCGGACAGGAACAGGCAAGATTGCTGTGTTTAAATTTGGAAGGTAAATATTTTTCACAAAAACTAGGACTGATGTCATTTGAGGAAATTTCCTTAATCTTCTTGATTTTTGTAATTCAATCAAATTTAATCATTTATTGCCTTGGCACTGTTATTAAGGTATTAATTTTGTAAGTGGATTAGTTGATATAAAAAAAATTACATTTTTGTTCCAGAAGATACAATTGGAAGAAAGTTATTACGTGCTTTCCTATTCCTATGGGCATTCGTTGAAAGTGCGATGATAAGCATGACAAATTTCCTCAACAAATATTCCAGGGATCACAGATATGTGCTGAAAGTTCTAGCCAAAGAGAAGAAAATATTGAAGGTATCTCATTTATATGCTTTTTCTTGATAATTGGATTCACACTATACATTTATATTATGAAAAAAGTCCAAATAATGTTAAATCTATTTGTTACGAAAAAACATATCTTTTATTGATTCTATGAACTAGTTATCCTGATTATGTACGATACTTATCGTAATATATATAAATATTTAAAAAAAAATTGGACTGACGTTATTAGTCGGTGTACTGAAAAATTCGAAATAATATTAATTCTATGGCTGCTGTTACTTTTGAAGTTGTGCAGTTGCATTTGAATTAATAACTAATAACTAATTAAGAACATGGCTGCGGAAATACGCATAAGTATTTTAGATTTAACCATTTTAACACAGCATAACTCAAAAACCGTAACTCTTAGGAAAAACTGTTCATTATAAATGTTACTTCAAATATTATTGTCTTTCATGTGCTACCCAGAGATTTTCAGCTTTCGAAAGAAATCGCTCCCTCCACATATCTAAAACACACATGTGAGATTTTGACATGAATTTAACTCGAAAAAAATTTCAATTTAAACGTTTCCTGATATTGTCTTATCAATATTTAATTTCAGTTTGGGGTTCAGCAACAAAATCATTACTGAAACCTTTGAAAATACTTCAGAATAAAATTATAAAGTGCATATTCAAATTGAATTACAGAGAACCCACAGTTAATTTATATAAACCCAGGAAATTATTTGACATTTATTCATTATATAAAATTAAAATTTGTATATTCATTCATCTGGTCATAAATAATTTAAAACATTCAAATTTAGTTTTTCGGTTTAATTGTGATCAACACAATTATTTAACTAGGTGTTCCAATAATCTTGTATTAATAAAAATTAAAACAACAATTGGCAAACAATCAATTCTTTATAACGGTATAAAATTATATAATGACTTACCGGATTTTCTTAAAAAATTCGGCAAAACAAGATTCAAAAATAGTTTGAAAAAATATTTATTATAATAAATAAGTTTCAACTTTTTTTAATTACATTTCTGATTTCATTGTTTATTCTAATACTTGTGTTTTTTTATTATTATATATATATTTTTTTTTACTTTCCCTATTATAAACATTTATGTTTCTTGGGAAATAAACCGTTATTAAAAAAAATAATTCTGGTATCTCGAATTTTCGATTTTCGAGAAAATTTGCCCCTCCGCCACCTTCGGGGGCGGTTTCCAGACGGAAGGAGATTCCGGATTTGATTATGGGACCATTTCTCAAGTTTCCTTTTTAAAATGAATCAAAAATCATCAAAATCGGAGTACGTTTACTATATAAAATGCGCGAACAAACAAATAAAAAAAGCAGACAATCAAATTGTATACCTCCTCCGTTCGGGGTTCGTCGGTCAAAAATAGCTGTCGACAGCGCCCGAGCTAGGAAGAGTACCAAGCGTCAACGATAGCTATTCTCTGACAAATTCAGTCATGGTAAATACTTGAAAAAAATCACTATTTCATTTAATTCGAAACAACGCCGTTTTGTATGGAACCTTCGACTGTATAATGTATTTTTTTTCTTTTTTTAGGAGAAAACCGCGTACACTGTAGGGCTGAGACTCGGTCCGAGCCAAGTGTGGCATCCTTCTGGATCATATCATAGTCTTTTGCGTCAGTCTATGTGAGTATTTGATTCTCTATGAATTGAGAAATATTTTTTGTAGTGTTTTTGTAGTTGTGCCTATAGCACAGAAATAGAATTACTTTTTAAGCAGTAGTTTTAGTGTAGAGATATAGTAGTAGATATTTTTTATCATCTAGCCAAGGATCACCGATGTTATCCGAATCAGCAACACCTCTTGGGATTTTTTCACCGTCAGTTTCACAAAGAGTGTCATTGGCAACACAAAGGTGTGTCTAACCATATTAATATGCTGTTCCACGTTTTGATTAAATAAAGCAGAAATATTTTATACACATGACATTTTACAAACACCATTTAAATGCACCACATTCCAATCAAACACCCATTAACAAATATCATTATTGGTTATCTCTTATACCCAACATTCATTATAACATTTGGTGCTTTGGTGTTATTCAGGCTTTCGTCCATGCAGAACACCGAAAGTGAAGAAAAGCTACCTTTAAGTGAGGATGATGATACAAAGATGTTGGGTACTTCATTGCCTTATTCTTCCGAACAGGATAGGTATATATAAGTCAGATATACATATATATCTGTGTATTTTCAGATTTTTTTAAATAATCATAAATTTATACAACATACAAATAGAATGAAGATGCACGAAGTCGAACAGATAACTTAATAACGACAAATCATTTACTAGTTTCAAGTATAGAATGCAAAAAACCATACCTACTTGATATTATTGTATTTTTTGTATGTAATGTAATATTAAAAAAAAACTATACCAATTAGAGACAGAGTTCGAACATCCTCTATAAAACAGAATATTTAATATGAAATTACACCTCAACAAAACGCTTATAACTTCATATTTGAGAATAATAGAAAAATTGATAATGGATAATGGGTCAGGGTACTACATTCATTCAAAGTTTTCAATGTAACTTAAGCGACCATGTGCAAGGAAACAGCCAATGAAAGAACGGAAATGTTAGAATATCATTTTAATGACTTCTTGTGTCTGTCGCAGCCTATTTTCTCCGACACTGATACACAACTATACTGACTGGAAAATTTTAAGTTCGGAACCTTCCACACAATCCCGACTCACCCGTGACAGATTTATATTTTTATATTTATTATGTTAAAATTTCTGGTTTTTGGGAAGATCGACCGAACATCAAATTGAAAAACAAACAAATAAAATTCAGAAAGGTTCTTCTTTGTCCTCGAAAATGAAAATTTTAATATGGTCTTTAATGTTTAGACGAGAACTAACGAGTGAAGCTAGCAAGTGTGAAACGTAATGTTTTCTGGCTAAAGAATAATGTCTGTCAGTTCAATTACATTTCAGAAATGAAGATGTAGATAGACATATTACTGAATCTAGTAAATGATTTTTCATTGTGATTTAAACATAATAAATATATTAGAATGTAGAAGAAAGTAGTTTTGGCTGTATATGCGTGTGTATGTATGTTATGGCTAGGCGCAAGGCGAGTGTACTCACCATACCCGAAATTCGCATATTGGCCGCCAGTTTGGAAAGAGGACTCGATTCACCGTGCTCGTCCAGGTAAACCGCAGCACCAGTTATATATATTTATGGAAGTTGTTAGAACATATCCTTCTAACCTTCTATATATGTAATATCAGCATGAATCTGGCGTTAATTGGTGCCTTATGCTTGAGCATGTATTTAGATGTGGCTTCTACTTTTAATTTACGTATTTTTTTTTCTTTCAGAATTAATTTCTATTTTAGTTGCACCATCTTCTACTAGCATTTCCGACAGTCGAATGATACCAACTATGCTATTGTTTGTGAGCTCTTTGTATTATATAACCTATTATATTTGTATGGTTATACAACATATATGCATATTTAATAATTTTAAGTAAAATTTCTTGGTTTATTACTTTCCTACCGCTATGTAGCTTTGTGAAAAAAAGTACTATTGTAATGCTGTAAAATCCTCGGTGACCGGTTTTCAAATTTTCAACAGATCTATAGAAAACATTTTCAGCTACTGGTCTGTTTCTCTTTGTCGAATTTTATGTCCACACCCCTGTGGCACAATATCATCATTCAGGTTGCGATTGATGTTAGGTATACAATATCTGAAAAATGTGTTTTGCTAGAGAACGGCAGTAAATATTCAAACGAAACCTTGATTTTTCTTGTGGAAACCATTGTCCCTTGGTCACCATTTCGATTTTCGCATGCTGAAAAAAATATGAATGGTCGCACGAGTATATCGGACGATTTTTATATTCGGCTGAATTGTCTTGAGAGTGGTAGAAAAGTCGTGTGATTTGAATCAAACAAATAGACTAGATTACTTTCAGAGATGGATATATATATATATATATATATATATATATATATATATATATATATATATATATATATATATATATATATATATATATATATATATATAGGAATGAAGTAAATTGCCGATTATTTAGATAATAATATTTGGTTAATTGGGATTTCGGCATAAAGCACAAAGTAAACTCTTTTGACTTAGGTCCTAGCTTTCGAAAATATATTTTTTCATCATCAGGGCTACAATGAATATAAAGCTATTAATTTATATAACTCCATAATTCACACTAATTCCTAAGAATAAACTGCTTACATCAGTCTTTGAGGTTGTTTGCTATTATAGTTGGTGATATGGAGTGGCATACATAGTTATGTAAGCTTATTAGCATCACAGAAAACAAACCAATATTTTAAGAATACAATACTAAGAACACATATTAAAAATTAATTAAAATATTATAGTTAAAATGTTTGTTTATACAAAATAGAAATTTTGGTTGGGGCCATTATACTTGACATAAAACAAAAACCAATCTGACATATGTCTAAGGTAGAAATAAAAGAGAAGGAATTTTAAATAAAACTCGGTCAACAAAAGTTTAGATTAAATACAACTACACTAGCACCAGAGCTAGGGTGTTAAGTTTCGGCAAACAATTTAATGGAAAGTTTGATCGTTGTATATTTTTAAATTAAATTCATAAATTAAAAGAGCTATTCGCGGAGGACATATAATTATTATTGACTTCGCAAGAGAGTATGTATGAATATATGTTACTCAAGCCCTTAATATCCGTCCTCTTGTTCATACTTTGGGCATTTTGGTATATCTGACACATTTCAAGAAAAACACGCTTCACCCCATTTCGTTCAACATTAAGAACTCTCGCAGAATTGTAGTCTGGAATATGATTATATTCTTTAACATGAGAAGCCAGTGCACATCGCTCAGGATGCTGTCTGGCGTCACTTTTATGTGAAATAATCCTGTTTTTTAAAGATCTAGAAGTATGACCTATGTACTCGGAATTACAACTCCTACAAGGGATATTGTAGACGACGTTAGTCAATAAGGAGAGAGGAACCTTATCTTTTAATTTTGAAAAATTGGAATATGATGTTAAAATGGTTTTTGATGCTATTTTAAGGTTCAAGTCTCTAAATATCCTAGTAAGTTTCGGAGTAACTTCTTTGATATAAGGTAACTTCGCAAACTTGATCCGGCTAATCACACTTACATTCTCTTCAGAATTATTTGGGTTATTATTTCTATTCGAATTGTTAATAGTTGGATTTTCACTATTATTTTGAGGATTCATATTATTAATGTTGTTATTTATGCTTTCAATCTGAGGGATTGTTATTGTTGGAGAAGTTCTATATAGAATATTCTTTATAAGCATGCTTGGGTAACCATTGTCTTTGAAAATATTATACAAAATGTGAAGGTTCTTAACCCTGAACGAATCATCAGATATCTTTATAACCCTATTTTTCATCTGTTTTACAAGATTAATCTTTATATGCATGCTATGATATGAGTTATAATTTAGGAATCTGCCTGAGCTTGAAGGCTTCATGTACCAATCAATTATTATTTTATTATCACTGGTACGAACAAACCGTGTGTCTAAAAGTGGAACTGAAAAGTTGTTATCTTCTTTCTCTATGGTAAATTGAATATAGGGATCGTAGC